>OZ012636.1:134089-2749081 GCA_963942525.1 Ptychoptera contaminata
TCCATCAGTACTTTTTGTTGAAAAATTTGATGCAAAATGTTGTCTAAAGGCTGCTTCAGCAGCAGCGATGGCGGCTGCTTTATCTAAATTTTTTGCTTCAATTTGTGTTAATTTATCTATTTTAGTTTTTAAATAAACTTCAAATCCTTAAAACAAAAGCAAAAATAAACATTAATAGATATTCAATATATAAAGCAATAAAAATGGATAGCAACTCACTCTTACCATTGATATCATCATCGCAACGGCCACGACAATTATCAAAATAAAAACTTGGTAAATTCTCCAATACCTTATTTAATGTTTGCTGTTGGTATTTATAACTTTCACGTAGTCGAAGCACTTGATGGGCACTAAACTTTCTTATTTTATTACGCTGAAATACATAATTCTCTCTAACCCAATTCAATTGTCCTGTCGAATAGTCACGTACCCGTTTGACCTAATAATTATTTTAAAAAATAATCAAAGAGTAGAAATTATTTTCAATAGAATTATTTTTAACTTCATTTATTAAAAATTATTAAAAAAAATTAACCTGATCATAATATTGGTCACGTAACGTTGCCAAATGATGTGTACCAATTTCACGGATTTCACGTAAATGTTTTGTTTGTGTTGAATAAGAACTTTGTATCCATTCCACTTGTTGGGCACAATTCTCTTTAATACGATGAACCTTTAACCAATTAAAAAAAATAAAACAAAAAAAAAAGAATAATTTAAAATATTGTGTTTAAAATAATTAAATATATAAACGTCATTAAATGTATTAATGTCATGGCATTTCACAGTAAATTAAACAATTTTCAATAAAAAGACTTTCGTACAGAAACAAAGAATCCCCTTCACAACTACAAGTAATCGATGAAGTTGAACTCCAAACCAACCATTATCTTCTTAATCATCTCATTCATCATTGACTTTTCAATTATTACTTTACTATTTTTTAAAGTTATTTAAGACAATCTGTCTTAATTATTCCATTTTTAAAATTCAAACTTTTCTTCTTATCAAGGAAAAATAAGGATACAAATTGTCACTACTAATTAATTGTTACTACTTAAAATAATTCTAATATTACCCTGATTATACGTTCGTCAGAAATATATATTTTTTATGTTATTTCTACAGCATTGTTACCAATGTGTAAAATCATTGTTTGTTATGATTTTTGCGTGTCAATAACTCTTAATGGATTAATAAATAATTCAAAAATAATTTATACTTTAAATACTTTTTTTTAATACAGTTGTTATCATGTACCAATATCAAAATCACATGTAATCACAATTTTTATGTTAAAATAATTTATTAATACTTTTAACCTTTCATTCAATTTTATAATTATTGATGAAGATATATTTTTATAAAGGCATATAAAATAGACAATTGTAGTATATTGTTTAGCTTTTTTGTCAATTATAAATAAATTAATTTTTCTAAATAAAGATTAAAGGAATAATAATTAACAAAAAATGACTTTAATATTGTTATTTGCAAATCAATGAGGGGGGACTTTTCTAAAAATTTAAAATAAAAACACAAAGTATAACTAGAAGTCGTCCAAAAATATCAAATATCAAAAATAACAAATTATCAAATAATGCCAAATCACTAAAAGAAAAGCTGAGACTCTACATAAGATTGTTAAAATATAATTTTCTTATTTTTTCTTCATTATTAAAGTCCACTAACAATAAACTAAAAAAGGAGGTTTTTTGTATTAATTACTATTTTAAAGCAAAATTTTACAAGTGCAAAAGGTAACAAGAATAATACTACAGATAATAATTATTATTTTAAATATTGATAATATTTATATACATGTACTATGTAGATCAGGGGTGGACAAACGGTCGATCGCAAACAGTTCCACATACTTTTGCCTGTTTATTAGTATCAATTTTGTTTATTTTTCTTATGTTTATTAAAATTGCGCACAAATTTCAATTTAATATTAATATTTATATATGTTTCTATTATTTGAATCACATTCGATGTAATTTTCTTCTTTCAAGCCAATTAAACTGAATTTAGTTCTACAGATTCCAGTTGCTTACCGTACTTTCTTTTGTCATGTTAGGTGGCTCAGTCTGGGAAACATTTTGCCTAAAATTATTGCATTTTTGGAAACATTAAAAGTTCTGTAGAGATGGGTAAAATAAATTAACATTTCTTACGAATGTTATAGGCCACTACAACTCGCTTAATTTACAATCACAAGGAAAGAAAAAAAATATTATTGCGCTCTTCAGTTCGGTAAATGCTTTTATAGCATTATTAAAACTTTTTGCTTCACAATTAAAAAGACTAAATTCTAAAAAAAATTCATAATTAGAAAAACATATTAACTTACTGGCGAATTGAAATGTTTTGTTCCGAACTGGAAAATTTCAATCAAAAATTTGAGAGACAATTTGCAAATCTCATTAACTTGAAACCGATTTTTAAATTTTTTTCATTTTATTTCGGATAGTTCGATAACAAAGATATTTCATCAAATCTAGCTCATACTTTTAAATTGAATCAATTGGATATAAAGTTAGAAATTTTAGCAATACAATCAGATATAATTTGGAAAGCACGTGCAAAAGAAAATTATTTTTTTAAATTTAATACCACAAAAAAAATCCATTATTGAAATCGGTGAAATGAAGATATTTACATTTTTTAGATTCACTTAATGAAATCTTTTTAATTGTGCATCAGTAATTACAAACCGATTTTTACAAGACTTGTTAATGAAATGGAATATCACGCATCTACATAAAAAATCAATTAAGAATACTTATCAATAAAGCTCACAAAATAGTAAATACAATGTATTTATTATATTATTTGTTTTTAATTTAACCTATTTTTTGAAGAAAATCGCTCATAAATAAGAAAAATTAATGTCGATCATACAGTATTAAGTTTGCTCACCCAAGATGTAAATAATATAATGTCCTAAGAAAGCTTCAGTTAAAATTTAGTCGAATAATAATTACAAAAAATAGATTCTTATATTAAAAATGATTAAAAACAGTTTTTTCATAAATTATTAAATTTTAAATATAATTATTAATAATAAATTATGAATCTCTTTGCTAAAGTGAATAATGATTATTTAAATAGTCAATATTTATTATTATTACTTCAGTCTAAATAAAGAAACTACTTACCTGTTGTGCATAATTTTCACGCAATTTTTCCAATTGTTGACTTTTATAATGTTCAATACTGTCAAGCATTGCATAAATTTGCCTAGCACGTGGTGTCGTTTTATCTTTCAAACAGCAATTACAGCAGCTACAAAATCGATCAATACAACCACATCTAGAAATGTAAATTAATAATAACAAAAAAAGCAACAAAAATAATAAAATTATAATTAACCAAACGTAAAAAATTGAACGAACAAATGTCAAGATGTTTATGAATAATTATAATTGAAAAATAAAATAAAAACATAATAAATAATAATAAAAAAATATGTTTTAATGTATTAAAAAAAAATTTCTTTTTAGCTTATGCAATAATTTTTTTTAACAATAACAAAATTATATTAAAAAAGTATTTATTTTTTAATAATAATAATAAAAATAATAATAATAATAATAATAATAATAATAATAATAATAATAATAATAATAATAATAATAATAATAATAATAATAATAATAATAATAATAATAATAATAATAATAATAATAATAATAATAATAATAATAATAATAATAATAATAATAATAATAATAATAATAATAATAATAATAATAATAATAATAATAATAATAATAATAATAATAATAATAATAATAATAATAATAATAATAATAATAATAATAATAATAATAATAATAATAATAATAATAATAATAATAATAATAATAATAATAATAATAATAATAATAATAATAATAATAATAATAATAATAATAATAATAATAATAATAATAATAATAATAATAATAATAATAATAATAATAATAATAATAATAATAATAATAATAATAATAATAATAATAATAATAATAATAATAATAATAATAATAATAATAATAATAATAATAATAATAATAATAATAATAATAATAATAATAATAATAATAATAATAATAATAATAATAATAATAATAATAATAATAATAATAATAATAATAATAATAATAATAATAATAATAATAATAATAATAATAATAATAATAATAATAATAATAATAATAATAATAATAATAATAATAATAATAATAATAATAATAATAATAATAATAATAATAATAATAATAATAATAATAATAATAATAATAATAATAATAATAATAATAATAATAATAATAATAATAATAATAATAATAATAATAATAATAATAATAATAATAATAATAATAATAATAATAATAATAATAATAATAATAATAATAATAATAATAATAATAATAATAATAATAATAATAATAATAATAATAATAATAATAATAATAATAATAATAATAATAATAATAATAATAATAATAATAATAATAATAATAATAATAATAATAATAATAATAATAATAATAATAATAATAATAATAATAATAATAATAATAATAATAATAATAATAATAATAATAATAATAATAATAATAATAATAATAATAATAATAATAATAATAATAATAATAATAATAATAATAATAATAATAATAATAATAATAATAATAATAATAATAATAATAATAATAATAATAATAATAACAATAATTAATTAATATTAATATTTTTATTATTATTATTATATATAATATATTATTTTTATAAAATAATTAAATTAATTATTATTTTTATTATGATTATTATTATTATAATTTGATGATACATACTTTTCACACATTTTTCGAATAAATTGTACAATTAATGTAATCAAAAGAAATGTTGTTGCTGTTACAATCCCAGTAAGTATACTTCCAATTTTAACCCGATAAAATACTATTGGATCAATATAGAGCCTAAGAAAGAAATAAAGAAAAAATTATTATAAAAAAATGTTAATTATAATTATTAATATAAAATAACCTAATATTAGCAGTAGCATTGCCCATAATATTGACTGCATAACACGTATATAGACCACTATCTCTTCGTGATATATTATGGACTTTTAATGAGCCATTTTCTAATAAACTGACACCAGACTGTAGTGAATACTTTGATAGATCAAAAATACCATTATTATGATGTTTCAAATTTTTATTATGTCCATTTTCTATATTTTTATTATTATTACTAGCAGTATTCAAATTATTTTGTAATAATTCATGCGATTCACCACCATTGTTAGCCGATGATGTTAACATTTGAAATTCAATAGTTTGCTCTCGTTTGCTATCAGGATCAATTAATACTGGCTTTATATCGGGATCTGCATTGTGACGTAATATTGTATTTGTCGGTGTTATCCATATTATATCTGGTGTTGGATTGCCATTAAATGTACATTCTAAAATTGCATTTGACAATAACAAATGCATTTTAGTCTCGGTTGTTTGTAATAGCACAGGTTTTATGCAGTGTAAATGCTGCAAAACGTTGAGCATATCACCTGGATAACCGTTACTGCATTTTAATTCATCAAAATTGATTATATTCTTATTTTTATTTAAATTAAACCAATTTACAATCCAATACATACGACAATCACATCCATATTCATTATTCAATAAATTTATGTACTCAATTTTTGGTAATGACTCTATTTCATTTGGTAGAAATGTTAATTGATTGTTACTTACATCTAATGATTTTAGTTTTTTCAATTCACCAATTTCTTTCGGAATTACTTGAAGATTATTATTTGATAAATCTAATATTTCACAGGATGGAACATTTGTTAAAACATTTATTTCAATCTCTTTTAGATCATAATTATCTTTAATAATAATTTCTTTTAAATTTCTCAAAATTGTTTTATTAATTGTTTCATTATAACGAGATATCCAATTATTTAATTTAATTAACTTTGTATTTATAATAACTAGTTTTTTTAATTCAATTTGATTACTGAATATACCATTTGGTAATTGTATTAATAAATTATTACTTATGTCCAAATAATTGAGCTTATTTAATGTTGAAAATACACTTGATGATAAGATTTTTAATTTATTATTATTTATATTTAATTTTGTTAATTTTTCTAAATTGTCAAAACTATTACGATCAATAAATTGTATATTATTATATGATATATCTAAGTGTAATAAATTCTTTAAGCCAAATAATGAACTTTTTGTTATTTTATCAATATTATTATTATTTAAATATAAATAGACAAGTTTTTTATTTGAAATAAAGAAATTGTCTAATATTGATACAAGTAAATTATTCGATAAATTCAGTATTTCTATTTCAGTTAAATCCTTGAATATTTGAAATGGTATAACATACAAACGGTTATGTGATAAATTTAAATTTGTTAATTTTATTAAACCATTAAATATATTACGTGGAAGATTGTTTATTGAATTATTTGATAAATTCAATATTAGTAAATTATTTAATTTATTAAATAATATTTGTTCTGTTATTAATTGCTCACTTATTGTATTTGTTTGTATACCAATTTTATTTATTAAATTATTATTCAAATATAATTCTTTTAAATTATATAAATCATTAAATATATCATTGGGAAGTTGTTTTATTAAATTAAATGATAAATTAAGATTTGTTAATAACATTAACTTTTTTAAATAATTACGTTTTATTATTGTTATATGATTATTATTTAATTCTAATATGTTCAGTCTATTAAAATTTTTTTTATACTTAATTTTGTTATTATTATTTATATTTTTATTATCATCATTATCATCTTCGTTATATAATAAATATTCAATTTGTTCATTGGTAACATTACTATATGACCATTTTAAACATTCAATAAAATTTTCGTTAAATAGTTGCAAATTGTTTGTTGTATCTAATGTTATTGCAGAGACACCTGTTCTTTTTGCACTATTTAATTGTTCACTTGATAAACCATATACATTTGTTAATTCAATCTTATTATAAATTATTGTTTTAATTATATATTCTTTATTTATTATTGATAATGTTGTATTATTGCATTCAATTATTTTTTTACTATTATTGTGATTTTTATTATCATTTTTCAAATTATATAATTTTTCATCATTATAATAATTGTTATTGTTGTTATTATTATTATTATTATTATTATTATTATTATTATTATTATTATTTATGTCATATTCATATTGATTATTTATTATATTTTTTACTATACATATATCTGTTTGCAAAGTGCTATCGATTAAATGTAAAATTATTATTAATATTATTATCATGATGTTTCCTTTTCTATTAATAATATTAATGAATTCCTTCCTTGTTGATTTTTTATTATATTTATATTGTTTTTTTGTTTTTTCCATGATATTTGTAAATTTGATTTTATACAATAATTTGTCATCCATACATCAGGACTAGTTGTTTTATGCATTTCGTTTTGTATTATTGAAAAACTGAAAAAGAAAACATTTTATAATAATTAACGTTTTACACACTAAATTCAATTAATAAATTATAATTAAATTTCAAAACAACACATGTTTTGTGTAATTACATATATCTGTCATATAATTTAACTATCAATAAAAATAATAAATATATTGTTTTTTAATTTATTAATGATAAAATTGAAATAATATTATTTATATTTAATTGTTTACATTCATTGAATAACAAAATTGATTCATTTATATTGACCAAATTGTTTCACAATAATATAATTTGAAAACAAAAATACTTTAGTTTAAAGAATTAGATAAATTCTTTTTGAACTATCATAAAGAAAAACTTATCATTTCATATAAGGGAACGTTTAAAGACAAAAAAACTTATAAATCTAATAATAGTAAACGGAAAAAAATAAAATTTACCTTTAATAAATATTTATTTTATTTTTATATAAAATTACATACACTAGGAAAATAATAAAAACCGGAACAATAACAATAGAAAATAGTGACACAATATTCATCACATTATTATAAATGATTAAACCAAAATCAATTGACAAAGAAACGTCCATCGCCCGTCATAATAACACAATATAGTTATCAAAAAACAAATAAAAAATCGATAAATTTTATTTAAAAAAAAGATATAGATTCATTACATCTTTTTTTTTTTTTTTTTTTTTATAAAGAAGTTGACATGTTTAGGAATTACGACGTGGAGTCGACCTGTGAATAGCTTTGAGCTACCATGTCAATTTATAGGATGGGATGTAAGATATTTGTGGACATTGGTTTTAAAGGATTGGATATTAAATTGGTTTGGGAACGCACACGCTGGTAAGGCGTTCCATTTCTTTGCTGAACGAGTAAAGAAATCAAAATATTTACATCAAGATATTTATAAATTGTTTATAAAAAGTATTGGGGATAAAAATATAACATCTAATCAACATAAATAACTATCAACCAAAGTGCCATATTTCAAAATATCATTATTCACTTTTTTTATTTATGTACTACTAAATATATGTAGTTTAAGTTCACATATATTTTACGAAAACAACGATATTTATTTTTATAACAAGATATTAATAAGATATTATTATGGTTGAACGACATTAGATAATTTTTAAAAACCACCCAATCAACATCATTATCCTTTCAACTACGGTACTTTGCATTCAATTAATTTTTTTTATTATCAACCAAAATAAACTAATAAAATTAAATAAAGTAGCAAAACGAATTCATGCAAAAAATATAAAATAATTCAATTGGAACAAAATTGATAGCTTATTCGAAATCATTTTGGTATGTCTATTACATTGCATATACTGACTCGCTTAAGCATCGTCGGGACGTAGCGGACCTCACGATTTTTTATAAATATAGTTACGGACATTGTTCAGAAGAGGTCTCCGAAATAATGCCTTCGCGCGAAAAACGTCTACGAGAAACAAGGGCTGGTACTACCACCCACGGTCGAGCGGTAACCTTAAGTACGGTAAGAACATCGAAGTTTCAAAACGATTTCTTTACTCGTACAGCAAAGAAATGGAACGCCTTACCAGCGTGTGCGTTCCCAAACCAATTTAATATCCAATCCTTTAAAACCAATATCCACAAATACTTTACATCCCATCCTATAAATTGACATGATAGCTCAAAGCTATTCACAGGTCGACTTCACGTCGTAATTCCTAAACATGTCAACTTCTTTATAAAAAAAAAAAAAAAAATTAATATATTAAAAGTCCATTTTGCATAACAATTATTGAAATTTAAAAACAAATACGCAAATGCAAGCACAATGTTTCTGTTGCAAATCTCATCTAGTAAAAATAATTATTTTTTGAACTTTTTTGTTTATTTGGCTTATAGCCAACGCGATTGGTTGTAAATTGAAAATAAAGTGTTTACTATTGTTTATAGGAACAAATAAAAATATAGGAATTGTATGTTAATGCCACTTATAATAATAAAAAAATTTATTTATTTTTATAACAATGGTAAGAATGGCTTTGCCAAATTAGCAATATTGCATGAACCTATATATGATTTTGATTGATTTAATTGAAATAAATTATTGAATTTTATTTTATTAAAATAAAATTTTATTTTATTTTATTAAAATAAAATTCTGAATCATTAGAAAATCACATACAAAATCAAGAAAATAGTTTTAGAAAAACATTATCGGCCTTCATACCACACCCAATTTCAGATTCAACTATTGTTGATTTTGATTACTTTTTACTGTGATGATTTGTAAAATAAATAGCGTTTAAATAAAAACATATTAAACTCTTTTTATTTATAACAATCATTTTCATTTCTTAAGTAAAAAATTAATTCATTAACAAATTTAATTTGTTCACAATTAGGAAGAAATAATGCAAAAAAGCAGATAAGACAGCAGAAAATAAAAATTTATAAAACAATATAATTTATCAATAACGAAATCTAATTGCCTACGATGATTTATTTAATTAAACATATAATGCAATATTCTAACAAATAAAGAAAGAATAATTTTTTTAATTTTATTATAAAAAAAAAAAAATAATTGAAAGACGTCGACAACATCGTGACGATGTGTGAATGACAAATATAGTAAATTTGAAATGTTTTATTTGTTGAAAGGGCAGAAACAGAAAAGAATAAAAAAATAAATAAATATAAAATAAATATAAAAAAGATTTCATTTTTATTTAGAATTTAATATACGTTGTTATAGATTGCATTTCACTATTATTATAATAATAAAACTCGTTGCCATATGTTCGTCATTCTCATCAGAGCATCGTTGTTATAAAAATGTTTAATCCTGTCATGCCACCGTAAAATACATTCTAAGAATAAAAAAATTGAATAAAAAAAATTATTAAAGATTACTAATAACATTTCGTAAACTGAATTAAAAATAAATGGCATTCTTACGCTACGCACTACCACCAAGCATTAATTGTGGCGAAAATAAAAATAGATTTTATCATAGAACAATAGATCAATATTAATTTGTTTGCTCAGTTATAGAGCAATAGCATTGCAAAACACATGTAAATAATAATTATCATTTTATAAAAATTAATCAAAACCTGAATAGTACCCGTTAGGATTGTTTTCATGTAGGTATTTTAATATGTTACTCTTTACATAAATAACCTATAATTGATTTTACAATTTTACATAATTTTTATTTACCTATGGCTTCCTACTACAAACAATAAATTTATAGAAAGTCTTTATTGATTGTTACAAATTAATTTAAATATCAAAAGTGTTTTTAATAATTGACACATAAAAAAGCAAAGTGTATTTGTTCATGTTCCAATTAACGATAATAATGAATAATGACTATCAATTTTAAACTGTCAAAATTAAATTAATAACATTAAAACGATCGTAAAATCAACAGAACAATTTTATCTCGATTATAATTAATTATAGCAGCATATTTCTGTATAGAATCGTCGAAAAACACTTTAATTATTATTTATTTAATTATCACATTACAAAAAAGAAAAAAATTGCTTAATGAAAATAACAAATAAATTAACAAGTTAGTAATGAAGCAATAAATTTTCGCGTCTTTTAAATAAACAAAGATAAATTCAGAAACTTTAAATTGATTTTGATGACTGTAAAAAAATATTTTAATCAATATAAAGTTAGAGTATTGTGCAATAATTTTAATAAAAAGTTCAAATATTGTCAGTGTAAAGCTACGAATTTTATCATAATTTAGAAATTGATATTAAATTTTGAGACTTTAAACAAAACGACACTACCAAGGTTAAAAGATAAAAAAATTATTATCTAACTAGTGTTTCAAATTGAATGCATACCAATTAAAGTACAAATTATTTACGCACGGAAAACATATTAGATAAAGAAATATGAAAAAACACTTATCATCAGTATCAACAAAAAAATACCATGATTGTTTGTATACCATTTTCGTTTTTTTTGTTGAAATTGTAAGGGACAATAAATAGAAAATTAAAATTCATTACATATAGATACTTGGTTGAAAGTATATCATGTGGTATACTGAAATTTAAAGAGAAAATTTAAAAAGTTAATATGTTATTAATAAATATAATCTTGTTGTTACAATGACATTGAAAATTATTTAAATGGTCAGAGGTAACTTGAAGAGAGAATTTGATTAGCATGCATGAATTTTAGCTGATATTTAATTTGTTGTATTTGTTACTTACGAGTTAACCTTTCTTTGTATATAACGTTTTAAAATGAATTATGATGAAAAATAAAATTTATTTATTATAGGCATATTCTCTAAATAAACTTGAACTCTAACCTTTACTTAAAAAAATATATTTTTAAAAATATTGACAATTGCAAGGTTTATATTTTTTATTAAATTTTTTTTGTTTAAAAGAAATAATAAATAATATTACATAAGTAAATTAACTTATCGCATTCATTTTGAATTGCTTCATATTATAGTTATTTTAAAGAATATCGGGTAAAGAGCACGATAATAGAATAATCTAGAAAATAGAAAAATCTATTACGTGGCACTTTGGTCATCATTTGATTTTTTAAATTTAGTTTTATTTTATTTTATTAAAAAAATAAGAATGCAGCAAAAAAATTTAGATTTATTATATAGGGTATAAAACTGGGCCATACGACTAATAAACAATCCCGAAATCACAGATAAATTAGACTCGCTAAGCCAGTCAATATCCAATCCTTTAAAACTAATGTACACAAATATCTTATATCCTACCCCATAAATTGAAATGGTAGATCAAACTATTCACAGGTCGACTTCTTATCGTAATTTCTAAACATAACAATTTCAATATATAAAAAAAAGAAAGCAAAATCCAATTAAAAATCAAGTAAATAAAATATTTCAAAACTATTTCAAATAAAGTCAAATAATAATATTCAGCCTAGTAACCTCATTTGGCAAAGAAATTTATAAAATAAAGCAACAATAACGTAATAGCCGTTTCGTTTTACGGATATTCGCTTAACGGGCAGTTTTCTAGGAACACAGAATGTCCGTAAAGCGGGGGATTACTAAATATAATATGTTCACGTACGTAAAAAAACAAACGAAAAAAAACAACATAAAACAGACATTAAATTTTGAAGAGATTTGCCAAATTAAATATTTAACCGACTACTCGTTACATTTTCATTTAAAATATATAAAAATGAAAAAAACTAAAGCACAAATAAAATTCAGTCTCTTTAAATAAATAAAAAGACAAAAAAAAATGCCATTATTGCATATATGTAAATATTTCTCTTTCAGTCCAGAATCCAAAATAAAATTATATGAATATACCATATTTACATATTGCGAGAAATTCTGTTAATGATATTTCAAATACATTTTCATTTTTAAGTGCAAAATTAACAGAAATATCAAGATAACGCTTATCAATTGTTTTTCAAGGTAAATAAATATATATTTTTAAGTTTTTAATGGCTTATTGTAAATAAATAAACTTATGATCAATAGTTATATATAGACAAGCAAATAAGCAAAAAATAAAATGTGATAAGAAAAGTAAGAATGTCATTCCATAAGAGAAATGTTTTTCTAACGTATTTTTATTTATAAAACAAAAAATACTCTACTTTCCACTGGAATTCAAGACTTTTACATAAAGAAAACTTTCTTTTTTAAAAAGATTATTAAAGCGGAAGCATAGTCCTACAATTCAAAAGCAAATGATAGCGAAAAGTAACTTAAAAAAAACTACAAATAAAACATTATTAAGTGCTGCGCATTAAAGTTAAATTAAAGAATTTGATATATGAGAGAGGTAAATGTCAGCTGTTTGAAAATAGGTGGAAGGTAAAAAATTTCTACCGAATAATTTTTAAGTCACCACTGCACAAGTTTTTAGCAATTTAAATCAAGTACATATTTCAAGGATCAGTGTCAACGCCATTTTTAGTAAGAAAATACCGTAAAAATTTAATTTTAAAACAAATTTAAGATAAAGAATTAAAAAAAAATTAGTTTAAGACAGAAAAAAATACGAAAAATATAAAAAAAAAAAACAATTAATAAGTATTCTATTATATTTATAAATCAAACTTTAAAACATAAGTTTATAAAAAAAATTATCACAATTTCTTAATCATTTTTTTAAAGCCGTGATCTGTTGTCACTCAATTTTATAATTATATATTACTTTGCAGAAAAAACAGGAAAACACTGATAAAATTTCTATAATTCTAATTAATTTGTTTTTATAATTTATTTTCAAAAAGAATAAAAAATGTAAAATACAAATAGCATTGGCATAATACCATTCGTCATCTTACAATATTAGCAAAAATAAAAAAAGTTAAATATTCGGTTTTTAATAATTCAAACGTTTTATATGTTTACTTCTACCAACCCACAACTTACCCCGAAAAAAACTGTATATAGTATACAATAGTATATTGTATATTATACGACAAGTGAGTAAAAATTGTTATTATAAACGAGAATTTAATATCGCGGAACAAGCGACAGCGAGTGGAGTAAAAATTCGATTCTTTTTCTAATAAGATTAAAAAATTTGAAAACAAATATGTAAATACATATATATATACACAAATATTTCCCAAAAAAAAAAAAAAAAACACCCACACACACAAATTGTGAAATCAATAACGAAATGATCAAATAAATTATTTAATCAGATTGTTAATATATTTTTTAAATAGAATAGACAGTAATTTGCACTTATTTTATAGAATAACACTGCGTTGTCAATGTGACAACAAATCTTTAAACTATAAGGTCTAGCATTTCTTTTTAAAGCAAATGATGGTAAAGCGATGATAAAGGAAACTTATTCAATTAAACAAAAATAATTAATTTGACATATTTTACTAATTAATTAAAAAAAAAACTAAAAGAAAAAGCAATTTAAATTAATTCTTTTAATTGATAAAACTCACGTCATTGATTAAAAATACATCCAAAACATCATTAAATGTAATTTGAGTAGAAAAAAACTTTAATCCAATTATTGGAAATATATTTATTTATCAGATTTATTTATGTTTAAATGTTATAAATAAACCATCTCTATAATTTTATTAACTTTTTCTTTCACCATCTGTAGCATATATTAATTAAAATTATATCAAATAAAAAGAAATTAATTAAAAGATTGAATGGTTCAGGAAAGGAAATGGTTCACAAATAATCAAATGAAATCACGGAAAAGACCAATACCGCGAAGAAATGAAGAAATGGTTTTTATTTATGATGAAAAAGATTATTTTAATCTTATAATTTTTATGAAACTAAAATAAACAATTAATTCCATTAGGCGTCCATTATTCGTTGTAAGTGCATAAACACAAAAAAAAATTTCTATGCGAAAACAGAAACTATAAAAGTAGCAAAACAATTTACTAGCGCAACAACACCAACCTCGCCAACCAACCAGGCAACCACACGACAACAAAAGCTCAGTAATATCAAATTTAGTTAAAATTTTTTATTTTGTTATTATTTATTAAATCATATTTGTTAAATAAAATATTTAATTCATACGTTAAATCAACAAATAAATGACTACAGTAAAAGCAGAAAGTGAGTATTATACCTACGTTAGGATTTTTATTATATGATAGCATATTTTATTTCACAATTATGTGATTATAATGTAGCCCATAGACGATACAAGTTGGTTGTACAACTTGATAAGTTGTATCTTGTATGCGACAGTTGTTTATCCATGTTGTCCGGTCTAAACACCAGTTGTACAACCAAACTGTATTGCCTTTGTGTAGCATAATAAATTTTCCAACATTGGTGGTGCAAAATGCAAAAGAGAAATGAAAAAAAAATTGGTAAGTGAGTTTAGAGCTTGCTCGATGCGTCATTTTATGATTTGTATAAAAATGAATTTAATATAAAATAAATAAGCATACACCACATATATTATAGGGATTTATAAAAGTAAATAAAAATCGATAAACATTTCTATAACACGTAATAATTATACAGGATAACGAAATATTACTTTTATAAATCCCTAAATACAAAAATAAAACTAAAAAAATTACTTATCAATAAAACATTCCATCTTAGTAATTAATTAGTTTTATTTTGTGCTTTATAATTAAGCAACGTAGAAAATAAATAATAAAATTAATAAATAAATAAAAAAAATTTCTTATGTTAGCAGACTAAATATTAGTATAATAATAATTATTATAATGATAATAATATAGCGTATAACATGCTTCTATAACTATTTCTTGTTAGAAAGCACAAAATTTGATTAGCGAACACAACGTATTCGTTGTTAATAAAATACCTTAATATCTATCTTCTCTAAACTTTATATAATAATCAAACAATTATTTATAGAATTACCAATACAAATGACAAAAGTAAATTGTCTAATGTATTTCCTAAAAATTTATAAATAATACACGGTAAATGTGTTTTTTTACATATTTATTTATCATTACACATACTCATTATTTATTTGATTTTTTTGTTCATAATTAACAATCAATAATATTATTTTTTATATTTTAATAATAAATAAGGAATACAAAAAAAAACTATAAACAATATAAAAACTTTCATTATTGTATTCTTAATACAAATCGGAACATACATTTTTTAATTTATTTAAAATAAAAATTATATATATAATTGCAATTAGAGAAATACCAACTATATTATAATAATTGATTAAACTGAGTTGATTACTCAAAAACTTAGTTTAATTGTCACAGTCATAAACAACTCTCGATAATTTTTTTTAATACGACATTGCAACAATATCGTTTTATGTGCATGCATGGAAGAACCTGTTGCTCAGAATTAACTATTAAGCAAAATAGACTAATGCTATTATAGATTATAATAAAAAATTTAATTAATTTTCCAACTTATTTAGGAAAGTAAATAATTAAACTTCAAAATTAGCAGCATGTTAACATTGCGAAACATTGCATACAGTCCTTTGTAAATAAATATAAGTTAATCAACTGTGGCAAAAGTCTGAATTTCTGTTTCTTCCATAAAAATATATATGTATATTTTTTTTTCATTTAATTTGTATTAGGAAAACCCGTCTACCCTAGCGATATTACACAATATTATTTCGTTAGTTAATTTTAAACACCGATTATTATTTTTATTATTGTTATTAATAATAATAATAATAATAATAATAATAATAATAATAATAATAATAATAATAATAATAATAATAATAATAATAATAATATTAAACAAATTAAATTAAATTAAACAAATTCAACCAACCTAAATTTTCAGTGTTAATTATTTTAAGACTTAGAAAAAAAATGCAAAAAATTACTTCTTAAAATAATTAAGAAAATATCTAAAAAATAACAAAACAAACCAAAATTAAATAGTCATTTCTATATCAATGAAGCAATGTTAGCACGCATATCCTTGATTTACAAATGCTGTTGCTTATATGCTTAAGTTTATGAAATTACATTCTTATCGATGTTTTTCCACAGAAATAAAATACATTTTTTCAAAGAAAGTCGAGAGTTTTTTTAGAGAACGAAAAACTGAAATATTTTTAATAAAATATTATCATTTCTTTTAAGTATTGATTAGCAAAAACTTTCTATTACATAATGTAAATATATTTTTTAATAACATAAATATAGCATTTTAATCGTAATGTTTCACTTGTAACAAATTTGCAATTGTAATAATTCAAATGCAATTTCAATAAAGAAAAATAAAAAATAAATTATCATGAAATGAAAAATGTGGCTTTGTTGACAACTATTTTATAATTATAATTTTAAAAAACTAAACTTATGTTACAGTTAATAATTATTTAAGATGTACAGTGTGCGTCAAAACTAAAGCAACTCATATTGCTTTTTCGTATAACTTCATAAAATGCATGAAAATATCAATTAAAAGAATTTTTGTTGTGTTTTTCCAGTTGGCTTTTATACGTGATATCACAGACTTAATAATACTTAGTTTTTCCACGATGACTTTTTGGGTTTCACCGCTACTATAATATTCTATTATTTTATTCTTAAAGACTGTCGAATATCTATTTCTAGTCATATTGTTTTTAAGAATAATCATCCACTCTACTGAAGTAATTACGGCCGAATGACAATTTTTTTTCTATTAAATCTGTAAAACCGTTATTAAATTAACAATTTTTTGAGTTTGTGGTAATAGTTCCATTTAATAACTACTGAAAAAGCACAACAAAAATTTTTCTAATCGGTATTTTCATGCATTTTATGAAGTTATACGAAAAAGCAATATGAGTTGCTTTAGTTTTGACGCACTCTGTATATACAGTTCTACTCAATTCAAACAAAAAAAAAAACGAAAACCAACCAACAAATACGAAATATTTTAGTGTTTCAATGAGTACAAAACAAAGTACAGGTAGTCCCCGACTTACGACCGAGAAAGGTTCCTGGTTATCGGTCGTACGTCGACTAAGTCGTAAGTCGAATCTCATATAAGACTCATATAAAAAAAATTTAAAAAAAAAATTATGTACTGTACTACTAACTTTTAGGGTCATTTTCTATGAAAAATTGGAAAAAAAATTGTCGTAAGTGCGAACTGTCGTAAGTCGACTCGTCGTAAGTCGGGGACTACCTGTACAGATAAATTACAGTTTTGACATAAAATAATTATAATTACATTTTTGTTATATAATTGCATTGTTACTGACGACGAAAAAATTAAATATTCCTTCCTTAAATTAATTTAAATAATTAAAAAGAAATTTTTACATTTAGCCAAAGGAAAGAAAAAACAAGATTAAGCAGAAGAGAAACTTTTTCCATTCATTAATTTTACTTATACTCTCTATTTTATCAATAATATAAAACAGAAAAAAAGTTTACATTCATTACATTGAAAGTTTAAAATATAATAATGTTACCTATTAAATCATTTATTACCCAAGTAAATTTCAAAAAAAAAATTAATAACCTAAGTAAACCAAATATAAGGCAACAGCAACTAATTATATTTTAAATAGAAAATTTTCATAGCATTTTCCAGTTCGTGTATTAATGTTTAAATATGTTGAACAAAAGTGAACAATTTAAGGTAAGATTGTGTGATAAGTTAAGGTAAAATTGTTGCGTACTTAGTTCATTGAAACAATTTATAAAAACACTCATTGATTAGTCTTTCGCACAAAGTTATATATCCAAACTTCATTATGTAATAGCAAGAACAATATTTTGCCAGAGGTTAAAAAAATGTATTCTAACTATATTACACGATATGGTTTAACAGGCAAAACTAATTATTTAAAGACGTTTGAAGCATTTACCATGTTTACCAAATTTTTTTTATGACTGACACCGAAATCTATTTAAACATTTTCCAGCCTAGCTTCGTCAAAAAAAAAATAAATTGAACTGTTTATAGACCACTAAAGTATTAAAATTTCAATGTAATTAAAGCTAAAAATGTTTTAATTTGAAAAGCGCAAGTGTCAAGCAGCGTAAAACTTAATTATTAATCAATTTATAGTTACAGGATTTTTTTTTTAATTTTCTATAAAATTTATTGAAACGTGTAAAAACGATTTTGGGCAAAAAGTAAAGCATAAAAATTATTAAACATCAAATAAAAACAAAAAATTTCCCTAAATAAGTACATTCAGAAACATATGATTTTCTTGATAAAACTAAATCAAATAAAAATCATTAATTATGTAACTTAATGTAAATAATTTTCATTAAATTTACATAAAAAAAAAACAAAAACGAAATAAAGCTGTATATTATACTGAAAAAATTTCTTCACTCATATAATTTTATAATTAAAAAAAAACATTTTTTTTATTTTTGTAAAATAAAACCTAAATTTGTAATGTAAAATTAAATAAAGACGACGAGTTTTCTATTACTTATCTAGTTTTAAAACGCTTCATATTTAGCTTTTTATTTATTAAACAAAATGTAATTGCATTTACCATTTTGTTTTAATTTTTTCATGTTTCTCTATTTCGCCATAACACCATATTATAATATTTTTATAAGTGAGAATAGTCAAATTTATCATGTAATCCATGCTTTATAATAATAATAAATGTAAATTTAATTAAAGTTTCGCAATATAAAAAATAAAAGGTATTTTTGGGGAACTGAAATGAGTTTGATGAATACTTACGACATTTATTGCTTTAATGGCACCGTAAGATCCATTTTAGTTGCTTCTTACTGTTTTTCGTGTCACCGAATTAAATAAAATAATTTATATTTGAACAATATTAATTAAAATTAACTGGTCTTAGTAATGTAAAACTTGTATTCAAATTCTTCTGCTTGTACTGTTCTAGAAATTTCTCCTTTTATTTTAAACCAAACAAAATTTTTTTTTTAAATTTTCTTCTACACTTGGAAAATTGGTACAAATGACAAAATCTCAAAAAAGGTACAGGACACAAATTTAATTCATTTTTTTGTTTTGAGTATTATTTAATTTTGTTTTCAAATTGCTTGTCTTTTATGCAAAATTTCTAATGGCACAAAGGAACACACAAAGCCAGCTGATTAATAAAAGAAAGGAAAAAAAGAGATAATAATAATAAGACTGAACTCAACACAGGCACTTTCACACCAAATTTATGCAGCTAAAAAGCCAAATCAACTAATTTCATTAAATTATGCATAAAACACTATTATTTTTTTTATTAAACATCTAATTATTATTTTGTTAAATATTTAATAGGCAACTAGTTCATTAAATTTCAATTCAATTTTTTCTTCTAAATATAAAAAAAAAAAAAAATTTTTTAGCAAACCTGTCGCAATGGAACGACACAAAATTATTATTGTATTGGCTTTATAAAAATATTAAAGAAAAATATTTCATAGGAAAACTCAATATGTCTGACATTTTATATTATATTCACCACAAAAGTTATATGTTAATGTTCAACGCTCGAAGCGCTTTAATAAATATTAACTTGTTGTACTAGATTATAATATCTGATAGCTATTGCCATCTATTTATATTATTTTTGGTTGTAGCTAAAGCACATGCTACTTTGTAACTGATTTAAACTAATAAGGTTTTTCAAAATTTTAGGATAAATATAATATATATCTCTAAATATGTCGCACTCCAGTTAAAATTTAGACTATGCACAAAACTAATCTTTCATGTAAAAATGTTAGAAATTTTGCACAAATATAATAATACCCGACACCACACCCATCAAAATATTTTTATACATAAGCTTACTTTATAGAACACGATAAATAATTACAAGAATCTATAAATGCAAAAAAAAATTGTTTTATTTATAGTCCATATTAAAAAGTCTATTAAATAAATGTAAAACTTTATTGACCAAAACGATAACCTATAAATAATTAAGTAATAAATTGTATTTATTCAATGGTTCATATATTTACTATGTGGAACATGTTCAATATTTTATTTAAAATTTTTAATAATTTAAAGGGTGGAATAAATTTTTATTTTTATTTAATTGCCGTTCTAAAAGCAAAATATACTTAACAAATCTAATTAATTAAATGTCTTAGAAAATCTATTAGGAAACTAATCTGCAAAGGAAAAGCAAACATGTGAAAATTTAGGCTCGTGTGGCTACATACCTATTTTTATTGCAATATAAAACTTCTAAAAACAACCCTTAAATATATGTAATCGAGCCGCATACAATTTCATAAGGTAAGTAGCTAATGTATTTTTTGTTTGGAAATCGATACGACAACAATATTGGGAGTGTTTTAATCAATATTCTACCATTAAAGCACGGCATAATTACTGATTAGTGATTTAATTGGATATATATATATATATATATATATATATATATATATATATATATATGTATATATATATATAACTATATAATATATATACATAATATATATATTTACCGTATATTACGTTTATGATTATCAAATTTTTTCTAAATAAAAGATATTTATTTACTTTTAAAAGCACACGTTTAATAATTAGCAATTTATATAAAAAGTTAATTAATAGAAAAATGTAAAAATAAAAAACTGTTATTAATATTTATTTAATAATCATAATTTACATTATTTTTAGTAGAAAATATAATCAAACAATTATTTAAAACATTTTATTAACAATGTTATAGATTATAATAAGGTTATATTATCGAATTTTCCACACCATTTATAAAAAAATCATTGTAAAAAATCATTATGATGGTTACATATGTCAGTATGAATATTATTTTTTTTTTAATTTTTGGAAAATATTATAATTTTTTGGAAATAAAAATGAAAGCATTTAGCAACTAGTTTATTAAATCTTTCATCAAAAAGCAAATGATATTGAAAATAATACCGCCTACAATATGGGTGGTAACAAAAACAAAATATATGAATGTTTCATTGGTTTACATTTCGATAAAAGAAAAACAAATCTTTTTATTTATATATTTTATGTATGAAACTTCCGGTATTTATTATTCGTTGGCACTTAAAATTACCCAGTCGCAAGTGTAACGTTAAATTTTTTTCTTCACTTTTTCTTAATCTTTATTGATGCTACGATTAATTTTATTTAATTAGCATCAGTAAAAAAAATATTTCTAATCGCGGTTGTAGTAAAAATTTATCTAAAAAAGTGATTAAATATTTTTAAATATCGTGTTTTATTGTTAGCAAACGTTCCTCGCACAGTGAAGTAAAAAAAAAATTCTTATTATTATTATTATTATTTGTTTTTTTTATTATTATTATTATTATTATTATTATTATTATTATTATTATTATTATTATTATTATTATTATTATTATTATTATTATTATTATTATTATTATTATTATTATTATTATTATTATTATTATTATTATTATTATTATTATTATTATTATTATTATTATTATTATTATTATTATTATTATTATTATTATTATTATTATTATTATTATTATTATTATTATTATTATTATTATTATTATTATTAAGATTATTAAAAATTTATTTATTTATTTATTATAAGCCTTCTTACAAATTTTAAACATAAAAATCATATGATATTGAAATAATATTTACATTAACTACTGTTGATAAAATTATTTCGATGTTTGTTTATATTTCTTCGTTTTTTCTTCTGTAATTTAAAACAACAAAAATATTAATAATAATAATAATAATTTGCAATAATATGATCTGGCTTTTACTAATAATTATATATGCAATTTTATTAATTTATTATAAATAATAAATAAAATTTATTGATAAATAATAAACAATATATTAATGAATAAAAAAATTCATTACTTTTCTTTTCTTTTTTGTTTTTCTTTAAATATATTCTTAGAAAAATGTTTTATTTTTTTTCCTTGTTCATTTCCTTTCTTCGTGCTTTTATTAATTATTTTCTTGTTTTAAGAATCATATTTAAAAAAATGATATTTCGTAGAATTATTATTTAATCACATAAAATCTATTGGTTTGATTTATTTAATTGTTGTGCTTTTTTAAATTTCAAATATTTGGACTTTTACACTCAGAATCAGTTGTTATTTAATTTCATTTATTTTTTGTAGCAAATGACTTTAGTAATAACAATAAAATATGTGATTTTTTATAATCAGTTTTTTTTTGCATATTAATATTTATAATTCGTTTTTAGCTCTTAATAATTATTTTTCTCTAATTCATCTTTAAAGATTAAGTATTTAATTAAAGCAAGCAATCCACACAACAATAAAATGCTAATTAAATATAATTTATAGATATTTAAATAATTAATAATAAAAACAAGTTGACCAGTCAATATACATTGCAAAAAATTTACATCTGCGACCTGTTAAAATGTTAAAAACCTGTTAAAAAAAAAAAAATAACAATAACTGAAATAATTTTGAGTAAATAAAATTATTTTTTTATATTTGAAATCAAAATAAATTTCAATCAATAATCATAATTCATAAAGATAAATCAAGAAAAAGTATTGCAAAAAATCATTTATTATTATAAATTAATTATGATGAAAGAATAATAAAACAATGGAAAATGACTATTTTCAGTTTCACGTTGTAAATATTAAACATACCATTTTCTTCTATAAAAATTTACAGCTACTCTATACTGCTGTGCAGATAGGTTTGTTTCATAATGCAATTCTCGTTTGCATGCTTTTTATCTGTTTTAATAAAATGATCTAAAATTGAGATTAACATGTTTCGTGTCATAAGTCGTGTTTGTATATTTCAGAGGTCGGCAAACTAAAGACCGCACATTATTAATATTATTAATTGTTTATTTTTAAGTTAACAAATCTAACCTTAAATAAATAACCTAATAATAATAAATACCTAAATAAATCATAGAAGAGTCAATAAAATACCATTTTTTATCAAAAACAATGCACCAATGTTTTGTTTTTGCGCTGGGAGTTTATATATTTTTCAGACTACTATCTGGCCCGCCATGCCTAAATTTTATATAATATGGCCCTTTTCTTCAAAACTTTGCCTGCCACTGGTATATATAATAAAAAATATTTTCATTTAGATTTTTTATTTTCTTTTAAATATAAGTATAGGGAAAATATCAAATAATATAATTTTTATTGTTTATTTCTTTTAATGACTCTTTATTTTTTACATAAAAATCCAGAAGTAATGGTATTTTTTTATTTATTATAATATGAAAATAAATCATCATTTAATATTTCAATTTTATAAATGATTTTTTAAAATTGTACGCAATTGAATTGTTATACATTTTTATTTTATTCACTTGTACGTGATAATATAGTAAGAAATATTTCTTTTAATAAAAATAAACATTTGTTTTTTGTCGCTTTTTAAAAACGTCTTGTTAACTTTTATTATTTTTTTTATAATTATTATTATAATAAATTTTTATGCAATACAAATGATTGTTTGTTGTGGGTTAACTAGCTAGTTACTATATTATGGAAAAGTTAATTAACAATATATTTTTATGTTTATTTGTAGAAAGGCAGGAAAGTGAAAAAGAAAAATAAATAATAATAATAACAAAGTAAAAATAATGATTTTATTTTAAAAAAAGGGTGAAGATGTAGTAAACTCTTTCGTTTTTTACTTCATAGTCAAATCATTTTTGCAACGAGGATGTTAACTTTTGCAAAAACATTATTATTTTTATAAAATTATTTTAACTTCATTTCGCTAATTTCTACCATTGCAAATTGTGTTTAAAATAATTTTTTTATTTAACATATTTTTTACAATCTAAATACACCGATCGTTTAATTTACAAGTGGAATTAGAATTACAAAAAAATTGCTTTAATTATATATTATTAGAAAACATTTGCTGTTGCAGTTTGATAATCTTTTAATTTTTATTTTTGGAAATTATCATGTTGTACAAAATAGATAAATTGATATTCAATCAACTAAATCTGAAGAACTGTGAACGTTTCAAATGGCTCGATAATTACATTAAATATTTACTCTATTTCATATTCTATTCTTAATTAAATATTATATTATATATTCTTAACTGAAATATTGTTTAAAAAACTAAAATTATTTTGCAAAATATATTGTTTGTTTAAATAAAAAGATAGTAATTACTACAAACAATAAATTATTAATTAATTAAAGGAACCAAATAACTTAAAAAAAATACGCACATTTTTATTTTACATTTTTTTTAATTTAATTTTGGCAAAAGTAACACAATTATTTTTTAACTAAAAAATAATTATTAAATTTATTTATTTATTTTTAAAAAAAGTCTACGAGCTAAATAAAAATTAATAATAATTAAATGCCAAAAAAACGCATGTCCCATCAGAATTGATTTTTTAAATATTTTATTTTTTTATATATACATACTTGAAATTTATTTTTTAGTGTTTGTATTTAAATTATAAATATTTATGAAATTAAATACAAATTAATTAGTAAGCAAAAAAAAAATATTATTTTTTTTCCGTGTTTATGCGTTTCGCCTTGAATGGTGTTATCTTTTTTTTACCAAATATGTACATTCGTCATGTGCTTTTTTAAGAATAAAGATCGAAGTAACGAATTACACTATTTTCAAAAGGGATAAAAATATTATTATTAATAATTATTTATTTAGTATTTATTATTTATTTATTTATTTACTTATCGCATTCAATACGATACTTTTGGGTTATACATTTTTTATATTTATAATGATAATAAAAAATTAATTTCATCAATGTAACCTAAAGTAATAAAAATTAAAAAATGTATTAGCAATTTTATAGAAGTGAAACAAAAATGAAACAAATCATATAAAAAAACATTTAATAATTTCAATTTTATTAAAAAATGAAGAAAGAACAGCAAGATTATTTCTAGTAAAGAATATAGGCTGACAGAACAATCAAATCTATTCTGTACTCAGTTTTATTTTGATATTATTTTAAGTCGGACGAACAAAGTCTTACTTTTCATGAGAATAACGCAAAAACTATAAACGTAACACAGTAATCATCAATAAATAAACATCAGCTAATAGTAGTATCACAATATCTAGTAGGTAGCAACACAAGCTTATTTGTTATTTTTATTTATTTAAGTTACTTTTATTGTTGCTCTTTTTCATTTTTGCTGTTGTTGCTTGTTTCAATAAAAGTGTAAGAAAAAAAGCAAAGCTAAAAAAAATTGACTTATTTTCTTTTAACCTACCAAACCCACCGACCTATTATTATAATAAAAGTTTCAAAAATAATAAAGAATATGTTTATTAAGAGTGAATATGAATTGAGAATTTAGTTAGCTACCGAAATTCAAATAGTAAACATGACAAAAACATTAGTAAACATAATGAAAAGTTAGTAAACAAAAATATAAAATAAAATAATTAAATAAATAATAATAATACATAAACAAAAAAAAAAAAAAAATAAAACATATTTATTTAACTTTTCTCTACTCAGTTTTTATTTCATTTGATTTGCGTTTTTTTTATTTCAATAAGTTTAACTTCGTATTTTTATGCAAGAAAAAAAAAGTAAATAAATAATGAATGTTTTTGAAATTATCAATACATTAAATATTTAGAGTATAAATTGTGCTTTGTGAATAGTTAACAGTGAGTTTAATATTTAAATAATAATACAAAAATATTGACTAGAATTAAAATATTTTAGGATACAAAAGTAACACAGGCACGTGTTTAAAGCATAAAGTAAAGTGAACAAATTATTATGTATGTAAGAATAACTTTAATAAAGAATAGAATGTTATTTTGCTTAATTTTAGTTAAACAGTGTTAAATGTTTTTTTTTTAAATGAAAATAATATCAGTGTATTAATTAAAAGTTTTAAATTATTGAAAGTACAGTGATAAGATATAATTTTACTAATCTTAAAATAAAAATATATTTTAATCGGTTTTGCTCATTAAAAAACATTTTTTGTGTGTGCAAGTACAACGAAAAGCATAAAAATTCGTTATAAAAGTAAATATAAATAATTAGTTTTTTGCGTGCTAACATGAGTGAATTTTATTCCTTAATTAAATAATTATTATTTTAAATTAATTAAAATAATAATTATTTAAGTTTAAATATATGTGATTTTTTATATATCGTCATTTTCATTTTGTAGTGTTGACAGCATCTAATCCGTCTGAGATGACACCGCCAGACGGACAATTATCTTATTCTGATCCCAAATGGCATCTGGTAAAATATTTAATAATATTTATTATAATCTTACTTGAGTTACATTGTTTCTTAGTTTTAATTAATCTCACATAATTAGTTTAAAAAAATGTGATTCCGACGGCAACAAAATTCCATTAATATTATTTATTTATTTTAAAAAAAATTGTATCTTACACCGTCGGAAAAAAATAAAGAAGCAAACAATAAAATATTAGGACCGTGTAACAGTTTAAAAATGACGTTGTATTGTTGAGCGAAAGAATGGACATAAAAAAAAAATGAAAATGAAACATAAAAATATGTAACAAATTTATCTTCTAAATTAGGAGTTGTATTTTAATTATATTTATATTAAATTAATAATAAGTTTTTGTATTTTTTCTATTTCCATTTTCTATTTTTATTTATTTTATTATTTTATGTTTGTCATCTTCATCAGATTAATATTGACTTAAAATTAAATATTCAAAACAATCGTTTAAACTATAATTAATCGTAAATAATTTATTTCTCATAACTAAAAGTATTTACAATTCTTTCAATTAAAAAAATAGAAATTTAGAATAAAAAACAACGAAAAGCATATTAATCCTCAAAAATTATTATAATTTCCTAAACTTGCTCATTCGGAGTTCACAGGTTATAAGCTTAAGGATGGTAAATGGGCAATTTAGTAAAACAGTTTTTTTTGGCAATGATTAAGTTTTCTTTCAGATAGCAAAAATTAGTTCAACAGCTTCTTATGCATTTCACAAGAATCTTTATATATTATGTATTTTTTCTCATTATGCTAATTATATTTATTTATTTTAATAAAATATTTGTAATTATAAATTAACTGAAAGGAACACATTCAACCATCAACTCTCTATTACATAGTGTACATACTTTAGTATTTTTAATTTAAAATGGACTAACATTAACTCTTATTTGAAATTAAATTAATCAAATACCAAAGGCATTGAAACTTCATAGCACTAAAATGGCCATAATAACAATTTCAACATAATTGTCATCAGTGTTTTATTTTTTATTTTTGTTACAATAAAATTTCTAAAAAAAATATAACTTTATAACTTAAATTACTGAAAATAAATAAAGTACTAAACGTTGAATGCGTTTTATTTATTTGTGTGTAAATTATACACTGTGATGTATATATATATATATATATAAATACATATATTATATTTAAATAACGTGGGTGTTTTTTTGGATTAAATATTGCTTACGAAAGTGATATATATTGAACAGCTGTACCACTTACTCTCTTTACTTTCATTACTGTACGTGTTATACTTTTATATATATTTACCACTCAAATGTGGTACAATGTGGTAAATTTCATGATTATGATTATGATGATAATGAATTTTTATTTTATATTAGATAATTTAATTTTATTTATTTATTTATCATTTAGAATTGTAAAGAATCAAATTTGTTAACTAATTTCATTAAAAATTTCATCTTACTATAATTTGATATTATATGCGTGTAATGTCACATCATAAACACGCATTTGTCATAGTGTAAAATTATTGGTTATTATAGTAGATTTATTATTAAGTTAACAATGATCAAAATTTTTTACTTTTACGTAATTAAAATAATTTATTGAATTTAATTTAAATATATTTTTATTTTGTTTTTACTTAGGTGTTTGACTTACTTAATTAAAATAGATGTGGCAATTGTTAGTTTGACTTTTTTTAAATTAAAAGGTTAATCTCATTGATTTTATTTGAACAAAATCAAAAATTTATTTAATTTTTATAGCTGATAAATTTTGTGTAAATAATAATTTAAATATTTTCGTAATTAATTTATTTCTTAAAAAAATGGTAAAAATATGGATTAGTGTTTTTAATCCTAACCCTAGCCCTTTATTACATTAAATAAGATATTCTTTAATAAATAAAGAAAATATTTAGTAATGCGTTAATCCGTAAAACTCTATTATAAAAATAAATTGGTGTTAATTAGTATTCAAAAGCGGTGAATATAGTTTCTTTGATCCTAAAAATCCTAATTTATTCTTAAGCCATAAATAATAATTATGTTTAAAATTTGCATTAATTTATATTAATTAAAATAAGAAAAATTATTTACAAATCTGAAACCACAGTTTGTCCAATTTTTGGTTTGTTTTTTCTTTTATTTATGCTTTTATATATGCAAAACACAATTGATAAAATTATATCAAGAAAATCGTTGATCTTTATTTAGAAAATAGAAGTTGAAATACAACATATTTAATCAAAAAGTTGTCGTACTTTTCCTATTTTCATCGGCAATAAATTATAAATTTATATTTTTAGATAAAATAAAAAAAAGAAATTCTAACAAATTAGATTCTTTTTAACATTTCCACATTTTTACACTTTTATAAATATCTTGCTTTAATTTTTTTTTATTTTGCTGAAGTTTTAAATAATTGGTAATATTTTCTTAATTTTTTAATCAAAAATATTTTTTATTCATAATTTTTTTTTTCTTTAGATTCTCTATTAATTTAAATCTGTTTTATATTTTAATTAACATTTCATTTTATTATTATTTTAATAATTTGTAAATCAACAAACAAATAACCGTAAATAAATAAATAAAAAAAAATCAAAAATATTTTGATAAGCAAACTTGATAATTTTAAACGAATTGAATTATTTATAAGGAGAAGAAGTTAAATAAGAAAAACAATTGCTAGAGAATAAACGTTTAATAAAAATAAATACTAAATCTTTAAAATCATAACTAATTAAAATAAAAAACAAACAAAATAGTTAATAAAATATTTAAGAAAAATAAAAAAAAATATTCAAAATATAAACATATTAATTTTTGTAAAAAAAAAGTATTTTTATTAAATAAATTTCTTGTATGCTTTTGCACAGAGTAACTATTAAATTATTTTGAAAATCATTTTGCTATCGCATTTTACAATTGACAGTTTCTCATAAAGAATTATAAAAATTTCAGAATAGTTGCTTCTTTGTTAATAAAAATAAACATTCTAATTGATAAAAATATATGATATTTTGAATCACACTATATAGAAATAAGATATATAAAAAAGAAGCAAACGCAAAATTTAAGTGTTTGAAAAAAATAAAATAAAATAAATAAAAAAATTATTATAAATGACATAAAAGCACGTTATTAAAGTGATGAAAAATTTATTGTTCATGGACATGATGATAAATTAATTAAAACACCGATTTACCATAAATTTTTTGACATTTATATTAATGTAAACATGTAATCAACGAGTTTCAAGCGTTGAAAGTTGTGTGAAATACAACTGAAAATTAATAAAAATAAATAAAATGAAGACGAAAGATTATAGAAAACAGAAAAATATACTAATTTTTTTATGACACAGAGCTCATCAGCTATGATTTTTACATTCAATTATTTTGAAGGAAATTAAAATAAATAAATAATGTTCGATGGTGTATTTTGTGTGCGCTGGGTGAACTGATGATTAAGATGATATCAGATCGTATGATGGGTTAGTTCTGCCCTACAGCTGTTTCATTATTATAATTATTATTATTATTATTATTATTACAGGCGTCCCCCGCTTTACGGACAGGATGCGTTCCTCGCAAACTGTCCGTTAAACGAAAGTACTATTTTGTTAAAAAAGTAAATTTAATATTCGACAAACATGTAAAGAAAAAGGAAAGTTTTGTCCGTAATTGCGAATATATCATCCGTATACCGAAATTTTGATTTTCAATTTGCCATGTCAGTAACTTCGAATTTCCGTTAAGCGAGCGTCATTATTATTATTATTATTATTATTATTATTATTATTATTATTATTATTATTATTATTATTATTATTATTATTATTATTATTATTATTATTATTATTATTATTATTATTATTATTATTATTATTATTATTATTATTATTATTATTATTATTATTATTATTATTATTATTATTATTATTATTATTATTATTATTATTATTATTATTATTATTATTATTATTATTATTATTATTATTATTATTATTATTATTATTATTATTATTATTATTATTATTATTATTATTATTATTATTATTATTATTATTATTATTATTATTATTATTATTATTATTATTATTATTATTATTATTATCATTATTATTATTATTATTATTATTATTATTATTATTATTATTATTATTATTATTATTATTATTATTATTATTATTATTATTATTATTATTATTATTATTATTATTATTATTATTATTATTATTATTATTATTATTATTATTATTATTATTATTATTATTATTATTATTATTATTATTATTATTATTATTATTATTATTATTATTATTATTATTATTATTATTATTATTATTATTATTATTATTATTATTATTATTATTATTATTATTATTATTATTATTATTATTATTATTATTATTATTATTATTATTATTATTATTATTATTATTATTATTATTATTATTATTATTATTATTATTATTATTATTATTATTATTATTATTATTATTATTAATAATTTTTTTTGGTTTTTTGTTATGATACCGACCGACTTATTTTCACTTCATTTTATTTCTCTTAACATACGACGAAAAATAACATTTTTTAAAAACATTTATACTAATTTAAATAAAATAAAATTCAAAGTGATGATTTCCCGATCTTTCATCATTTCTTTTTCACCTCTTCCAACATTAAAATTTGTTAGTAGGCTGTCTACATACCCATACGTCTGTATGAAACATTATTGCTGAATGATGTTTAATTATCTACAAATTTTTATTACATTGTGGTATTTTGTTTGCTTGTTGAAAAGCAATAACCTAAATAATTAATAAAAGTAATCGTAATTATGATTAAGAGTTTTTATTATTTTTACGATAATATATAAATAATTTAAAATTTTTCCTAATATATCTTAAGTAATTACATGAAAAAAAGTAATTTGTTTACTTTAATGATGAAAAAAAAAAAAATCTTTCATTTAATTCAATTGTGTTTTATTAATTAAATTTTATTTCTTGTCCATTTTTGAATATTTTTTAGTTAGTTTAGTTAATAAAATACAAATGATTTCTTGGAGAAAAATATCTTATGTGAATTATATTTGCCGTCATGATTCTTTATGTTAATTTAATACTTTATAATTAATAAAATCCTTCTTAACTGTTTTTTTTAACTTAACACTTATATACTTATACTTTTCATATTATATATTTTATTAATTAATTGCAACATTCTTCTGAACAGATTATAATAAAACAAAAACTTCGTCGCGTAGAATTGTATAAATAATAAAGCGAATTTTTTCTACATGTACAACTTGTTATAATCCTTGACTAGATAATCTATATCACAATTATTATAATTTATTTATTATTTGAAATTTTATAATAAATAATAATAATCATAACTAATAGATAAGCATTTAGTATTTTAAAATGAAAATTCAAATTTTGTAGTATATGAAATTAAGTAAGAAGTTTATAGTTTTAAACATCATATATTAATTACAACCGTTAAAAAATACTAATAATTAAATCATAAATGTTGACAAAATTACAATTAAGTTGAGCAAATAGATCGAAAATAACATTAATAATTCTATCTTTTGCGTAATGTCTTACATATGATTTTCATAAAATTAGAAAATAAAAAAAAAAAAATTAATTAATTTTTAAGCCTAATACATAACGCACATAAAAAATGTATAAAAATAAAAATTAATTTTATGAATATCATTGTAAAAGAACATAAAAAATATTACGGAGACCATAGCACAGTGTTAATTGGCTTCTTAATAATTTTAATTTCTTTTCGTTTTAATTTTTTTTTCTAAAAATTATTTTTACCTTTTTTTGTTTTCATAGACAATTTCATTCGACATATAAATGACAAATCAATTTCATAATCTTATTATATTTTTTGCATAAATTTTTATTATTTTTTTAAACACAAAACTAATAAAAAGGCGCATAAATTTTATGATGATATAACCAATAAGCTTATTTTATATTCCGTTTTATGTGTTGAGTTCAAAATTATATATCATTTTTTTACGTTAAAATGCACAGAATAATATTTCAAAATTTAATTCTTATGTAATGTTATATTTTTCAAAATCAATAATCATTTTAATTCTTAACTTGTATATTGTATACTAAAAAAATTATAAAGCACTCGAATATAATTAAAATATTAAGTTCATTATTATTACAGAATATTTAATAAAATAAGACTACAAAATAGCAACGAAATTGTAACATAAACATATTTATTAAAAAAAGCAAACACACAGTAAAAATTAATGATGTTAACGTTTGAAAACAAAAAGACGTAAATTTAATTTTTTCATTCGTTATTATAAAGACAATTTCATTAAAAAAAAACTATTTGATTTACCTTTTGACGATAACTTTTACACGTTAAGTTTAAAATGTTTATTTTGATTATAAATAATGGTAAAAATTAAGTGTAAACATACAAACAAAAAAATAAGTTAATATGGAATAAAAAATTATTTCTTTTTGACATAAAACACAAATCAAAATATATAAATGAGAATCATTTAAATTCCTTAATTTATTTATTTTATTTAATATTTTATTCCAACATTAAAAAATCACCGAAAAATTACACTTAATTTGCGAAATTAAAAACTAAGAAATATTTAGAATCTTTTTGAAGATCAAAGTTTTTTTATATTTTTAATCTTCTGAATAATCAAAAAAAAAATTATTAATATATATATATATTTTTTATTATGGATATTATAATCTATTTTTAAGTGTTTTCCTCAAAAAACAATTTAAATTTAATTAAAAATAAAATTATAATATATGTGTATTACTATAAGTTCTTTGTTGTTTTATTGTTCTAGAGTTTATTAAGTATGCCAAAGATCAAACAAGAAGGATATTCAGCATTAGGGCATATGAGTAAGTTTATCATTTATTTATAATAAATACATTTTTTTTATATGCATATCTTTTTGTTAAGAATTAATCGTCAATATTTCATTACTTATTAAGGACTATATTTGTTATTAAATATTATTAATAAAAAATAGCTATTTCGTCACAATTTTTTTTTTTAATTTTATCAATACAATTATCAAATTTTTTTTATTGTAATTAATAATAATGCATAATAAATTCTAGAAAATTTCAATTTTATTAGGAAAAATATTGTTTACCTATTAAATGCTTTTATGGAATCACTTTAACAAAATACAAAAAAATATTTAAATATCCTTTAAAAAATGACTATCAAGTCTCAAGATTATATAGAAGTACATAGAAATAACTTAATAAAAATTGATTACATAGTTTAAAAATAAATTCTGTTCTAAATATTTGCCCTCAATTAATAATTATAAATAATTATAAATTAATATATTATAAATTTAATCAAATTTAACTAAATAAATAAATAAATGAATATATATATATATATTGCAAAATTGTGCTAAATATAATTTATTAACTAATTAAATTAAAATAAAAATTAAAATACGTGAACAAAAAAACGTCATATTATTATTGCTATCAATTTTGCTATTTTCTTTGTAATGTATTCATATATTCTAAACGTTTGCAATAGCAAATTAATAAGTCAGCGATTTTTATTAATTTTTTGTTATTTTAATTAAATGATATTAATTACATAAATAAATAATCAAAACAAAATAAATAGTAAATATCATTGTTTAATTAAATGATACAAAACGTTTAAATTTTATTATTTTAATTTTTTTAGAAAATACATTCTCTAAAATTTCTTTGCAAATAAAATTAGGCAACTAGACAATTCAATCAATTAATTCTTAAGAATTTATAACATTAATAATACATAGAAATTAAAAATGAATAAAAAAAATATGTAGTAAAACACTAAGTTATGTGTTGCTACTAATAATAAAATTTAAAACAAACAGAAGAAAAAGTGAGGCGCCAATGATAAGACGATTTTTATTTATCGCTATAATTATAACACACAATATTTATATATTAAATTAAATTTATATAAAAAAAATTAATACCAATTAAATTAACTTTTAACTTATTAAAATGATGCACGATTAAATTTCATGTAATTAAATTACTGAAATTATTACCTGATTAGTAATTTCTATTGTTTTTATAATTTTTTTTCTTGTGTGCATAATTTCAAGTTTTATATGCGCTATTTAAATTGGAATTAGAGAATACTGTTAAAATTACTTAATTAATGTTACATGAAATTCAATTTGCATTTTTAAATAATTAATTGATTTTTATTACTTTAAGTTTAGCGAGAAAAATTCTCATAAAATTTTTATTTTTTCTAAATTTAAGGTTCGCATTTAACACCAATACCTACATATGATCATTCAATAAAATCACCGCCACCATCATCATCAACAACATTACCAACAGTTATTGAACGTTTACCACCGCACGAGGCAACCAGCACCAGCTCAATTATTCCAACAACAATTAAACATATTGACGATTTAACAACATCGCCTCATTCACAATTAAATATTGATGATAGGAATAATACACGACAAGATAAATTGTAGTTTTTTTTTTGTTTTTCTGAAAACGTCATAATATGTAATTAAGAAATTGTATTTACAGCTCATCCACATCATCATCGTCAACAACAAATACAACAAGTAATGATAGAAATCCTAATACAAAACCACCATATAGTTATGTTGCTTTAATTGCTATGGCAATACAGGTAAATTTTTATTCAATTTAATAACTATTTCGTATAGTATTAAAATTTGGCATATTGCATATGTTCGAATTAAACGTAATATAAAACATTAAAATCGTAAAAATTAATCCCTCTTTACTTCTTAACTTTGACAGCGTTTATTTAAGCAATGCATAATTCTTCTTTTTTTTTTTGATATAATCGATAAATACGTACTTCTTTTCTAATTAATTAAAATAAGGCAAAATGTTTGTTTTGTTTTATTATGTATAACGTTTTAATTATTATTTAATTAAAATAATAAAAAATTAATAAATAAATAATAATGCATTTAAATAATTCAAAATAAAGTAATAAACAATAAAAATAACTGATTTATCACGAGTAAATAAAAATGAATTTGTTGAACTTTATTTATTTATTTTTTGATTTAATTACAGTTATTTATTGAAAATATTTTTTTTTCAATTTATTAATTATAGAATAGAGCATACAAACTTGTTCATTTAACACGACAATTTATTAATGTAATTTTAGATAGATAGAATACAGTAATTACAAAATTACTTAATAAATTTCAAAGAAACAAAATAAGAAAATAAAATAAAACATCATAAACTTTCTGATAATTGTTTTTAATCACTTCAAAGCAGATTAAAAATGTTTCGTGTTACCTTCATCATTTCTTAATAACATAATCACGTGCCATATTATTTAAATTTTTTGTTTTCATTTTTGTAAGTAATTTATTTACAAACAATCAGATTAGTTTATTTAACCGAAAGAAAATAAATAAAAACAAATAAAAATAACAGAACATAAATAAATAAATAAAATAAAAAGAAAAAAAGAAAATGACAAAAATAATAAGCAGAAAATTAAGAGAAAAAAAAACAGTATTTTTTATTTGCTCGCTAAAGAATTTTTCACTTTTATTAATTTGTTTGTTTGTTTTCCCGTGCTAAAAGAATGAAAAATAAAATAATTAAATTAAATTTATTATTTAGTAAAATAAATAGTATTCAGAAGAATGCAAATGAAAACAATATTACTTAATTAATTCTTTATTCCTTTTAAATAATAAATATTACAGAATTCACCATCAAAACGCGCGACATTAAGTGAAATTTATACATTTATAACGTCGAGATTTCCATATTTTGAGAAGAATAAAAAAGGCTGGCAAAATTCCATACGCCACAATTTAAGCTTAAATGAATGTTTCATAAAAATACCCCGTGAAGGTGGTGGCGAACGAAAAGGAAATTATTGGACTTTGGGTACATTGAATTTTTTAATTTTTTTATAAATTAATTTAATGGTTTAAAAAAATTAAATAGATTCTCAATACGAGGACATGTTCGAGAATGGAAATTATCGTCGACGAAGACGTATGAAACGTCCTTATCGTACAGGGACACATTTTTCAAAAATGTTTACAGAACCCTATGTCGGTAATACTGGTAATTTTGGACCACGATCAATGTTTACACAAAATCCATATCAGAATTATTCAAGAGATTATTCAGGGTAATTTCAAAATCATATTTATTTAATTTAACTTATTTATCGTTAACATATTTTTTTATTACAGGGCAGCGTGGATGCCAACATCACAATTAGCAAACTATGCACCGTGTCCATCAAGATCATCATACAGTTACAGCACCCCTGTAGGTTAATTTGTTTTTTAACATTTATTTTAATTTATTATTAAATATTTTTATTGTTATTTTTTTTTTTTTTTTTTGATTTATTAAGTTTAATTTAAATAATTTACAGTTACAACAGAGCGTGCCACCAGTATCAATTAATTCATATAGTTCGCTTACAAGTAATATAGGTAGGTTCTAAATTATTAATAAATTCTTTATTAAAATATGATATAAAAAAATTATAAAAAATATGTATATGAAATTTGTAATCTGTATAAAATAATGAATGTTTTGATAATAAAAATGTATAGTGTCCGGCAGCTCATCGCCACCCTGTTCACGCAGATTTGATACACATCCAAGTCATTATCATTATTGGGATACAACATGTAAGTATTATTTTATTAAAACTATTTAAAATATTTAATAAAATCAATTCAAAACAATAGTATCAATTCCATCAATGGTAAAAGATGAACCAACGAGCCAAATGAATGTATCATCAACGCAACAGAATTATCAAAAAAGTTATTTAGCACAACCATAAACACATAAGTTCTCAAAAACAACAAAAACATTATATTTTTATAATTTATCTTACTAAACATTATGTAATATATAACTAACCTAAATTAATTAACAAAAAAATCATTTAGCTATTTTTAATATTAAAAGAAAAAATTTAAAAGTTACTTAAATAGTCTCTAAGAAATTAACAAAAAAAATAAAAAACAATTGATAAATATTAAATTATAAATTAATTCTTAATTATATTAATGTAATTTTATTTTATTAAAATATATATAAAATTTGTTAATTAATTAGAAAACAAAATTAGTTTCTACTATAATTTCTAAACTTCTATATCTATTTACCTTTTTTTTGTATAAAGCTGTGGTCCAAATAAAAAAAAATATTAATTCTATAGAAAGAAACTTGGTTAAAGAAGAAAATTATTATTTATTAATTAAATTTTATATTTTTCAATACAATAAATTATATAATAGATCGTACTATTGTGCATATACTAATAGAGTAATTCTAATAGTTAAACGAACTAAGCAATGCTGAACTATAAATCATCAAGAGGTTTGTTTTATGTTTCAGTAACTTATTACGTTTTAAATTATTATTCTTATTATTATTATTAATAATAAGGTAATAATCTTCTCAAAAATAAAACAATCATAAATATATATGAGAACTAATAAATAATTCCATGGCTTCTTGTAAAGTAAGCATTAAATAAATTATTTTACGTGACATCATTTATGTTTCAACATGTATTTAGCATTTTTTTCGCTGTAAACTATTGTTAATTTACATTACTTAAACTTTATTTTATTTAAAGTTAAGACATCTTTAAGAAATTTTTCAATAAATAAATAAAAAGAATGATGCATAGCTGAACTAATTATTTCATTTAATGTATTAAAAATGAGTTACAATTCGTTCAACATATATTTAAAATGCAAACAGGAAAATATAAAAATTACTCTATATAAATATTTAAATTAACCACCATTCTAAAAATTAAAAACAAATTATATTATTTAATTAGCTAGTGGATTGATTAATCAAATAACATTAAATTATTTAATTATCTAATCAATCATCTAATTATTTTCAATGTAATAAATTCATTATTTTTACTATAACAAATATTAGAATAGTTATTTTTATTATTATTTTCCGTCCTATAATTTAAAAACACACGAGAAAAAAAAATATTTATGTAAAATTATTAAAAGATTTTTTTTTTCATGAAAACGAAAAAATCAAAATATTGTAATAAATTTAATTTTTTAAAATTATAATTTTATTTGTACTTTAATAAATGTTGTAAAATTAATTTAAATAAAAAAATAATAAATAAAATAATTTAACAAAAAAAAGAACAATAATTATCTTTTATTTAATTTTCTTAACATAAAAAAAAAGTAATTAATGTGATTTATTGTCATTTGCATGTTTAAAAAAGTGCGAACTGTGTATTAACAAAACAAGTCAAATAAAAATTTAAATTAATAAATAATTGATATAGAAGTAAAATAAATAAGATGAGCTGTTAGTGAATATATAAAATTATTAAAAATATTAACAATATTTTGAAATAATTCCCAAATGTATTTCCTCAAATGAATAATAACGATCTTATTTATCTCTCCTATTTCTGTTGCGTTATGTTTAATTTTTGTTTTGTAAATAATAAACAGAAGTAGTGAAAAAAAAAGTGAAAAAGCAGTATAAAATATTATTTATGTATTTTAAATACATATGAAGCAGACTGAGTGATTGCCATACGATAAAAAGTGCTGCAGAGTTATAATAAAAAGTAAAGAACAGCGAAAACGCACATAACATTAAGTGCATTAAAGAAAGAAAAAATTATTTACTGAATAAAATGTTAACTATGTATGACATTTATTCGGATTTTTTTACAATAATTTTATCGTACAAAATGAACATTTGATAATTTATTTATATTTTCTTAATGGTTTTCATGTTATGTCAATAATTTTCTTTCCTTTTGTTTTTATTTATGGCAAAGAAAATAATAAAAATAAAATCAAATACAAAAGGAATAACAAACTGTTAAAGCAAACCAAAAAAAAAAAGAAAAAGCAGAAATACTTAACGTTTTAATGGTACTCTGTTTATGTTGAATGTAACGACATTTTATAATATTAAATAAATAAATAAATAAATAATAATAATAATAATAATAATAATAATAATAATAATAATAATAATAATAATAATAATAATAATAATAATAATAATAATAATAATAATAATAATAATAATAATAATAATATGTAGTAATAAAAAGAAAAAGAAGATTGAGAAAAACAAATTCTAAATGCATGTAAAATTTTAAGCAGACGACATATATGTTTAAAATGACACGTGTGACATTGTGCAGCGCATAATGCATTGGATTTATATATATTATATAAGTTCTGTCAGATGCGGATCTTTTACATTATATACTTTAGGCTTGGGCGCTTTACTTTGCAAGTTTATTAATTGAAAAAGAAAACTGTTTTAAGGTACAGCACTTTGAGTAAATAATATCCACAATTACAACGTTTATTTAAGACAAATTAGAGTAAATTGTTAGGAGGTGTTTTGCATAGCAATGTTATAAAAAAAACCGACAGCGTGCTTAAGAAATTAAATATTGTCGGAACTAACTTGTTGTGTGTATTTTGTCATATATACTTACTTACTAACGAACATATAAAATGTATTAATTTATCAAAAAAATATATTTAAAAAAACTAGAAAATAAAATGCGAGGGTAATTATTTGACACATTGATATGTTAATACAAATGTTGCACAAAATAAATAACTTTTCTATGGGTAATTTAAATTGATTTATTTAAAAAACATCATGTTTTATAAAATGGGTAATTTAAAGTGAAAACTGTGGTAAACAAATATCTATCCTTCACAAATTTACTTAAAGAAAAATCAAGAAAAAAAAAAACTCCTCAAAAACAAGACATAAATAAATAATATTTTATTTAAAAAAAAAAAAATATTTTTCTACTGTACCTATTTTAACATGTTTAAGTAAGTATAATAATTTGCGCTAAGAAAAACCTTATTAACGTTTTATTTTTTAGTAAAACCAAAATAAATTTTCTTGAAATAATAATAAAGCTAAACTAAAGTAAAATGTTAATAGTTGATGTCAACTTTATCAAAATCATATAAGATTATAAATTCATTAATCATCAGTTCATATTTACGGTTTTATTTTTATTACCACAAACAACACTTTAAATAATTGCGAACTGAAATTGTTTTGTTTATTCATTCTATACTTATTAAAATATATTTAAATAAGTTTTTCTTGTAACATTTTAGATTTTCAATTAATTTCATTTGTCGTTTGTTTTGTTGCATTTTATTTTGTTAGTGCGGCCAATCGCTGTTACTCAACCATATAAAAAAAAGAATAAATTTAATATGAATAACTTAATTCTTCAATTTTTCATAATGAAATGCAGGAGTTTTACAATGAACTTACACTACTTACACAAGCATAAAGGTTAAAAACAATATTATTTGCAAAACAGGACAAACATTTATTAAAAGCATGTCGCCACAATTAACCATTGTGACGGTTGAAAATCAAAAAAGTTCCACGTTCATCTTATACGAAATAGTTGATACTAAAAAATTCAATAAAAAATTGGATTAAATTACGTTTTAATTAATTAACCAAACAAAAAAAAATTAATAAATAAATAACCAAAGATATTAAATAATATTGTAAAAAAAAGGATTTTTATTTATTTATGCTTGTAATCATTTTTATATCTACATGTGCGTTTTATAATTTTCTTTCAAAATATATAACAATGTTGCCTTTAAAATACTAATTCTAATCGTACAAAAAAAAATAAAATTTTTTTTAAAGATTTAATAATCTGCTAAGAAAAGAAACACAAATGTTACAGCCATTTATATTGAACACTGATTTATATTGAACACAAATATAATATGAAGATCAATTATAATTTAAAAAAAAAAGAATAGAACAGGTAATAAAAAATAAAAATAATAAAAGATGGAGTCTGCTTTATGTATGTTGTTACTTGGTTTAAAGGTTTATTAATTATTAACCAATCCAATCGGCTGCTCCATTCATATATATATATATATATTGTAATGGTACGTACATTGAACACAGACCGAAGCTAAATAAAATGTAATACGATAGTGTGAATAAAATTAAATTTATTACATTAAATTCTATTTTATGGTATTAAGAAAAGAAATAATGAATCATAAATGGTGGTATACAAAAGATTAAATTGCGCGAACGCAGTGAAATCATTTTTCTCATTCTTTCTTATTTTATATTTCTTTGCATCGCAATACAGAGATTAAATGAGTTTTCTGTGCTAAGGTTCAAAGCACTTCGTTATCAAGGCAGCCATGACAAATTCTTATTATATATAATGTTTTTTTTTTTAAATTAAATAAAACATATTAAAATCTCCACTCTGAAAATAAATTGAAATTTTAAAAGAAAATTAAATTAATTAAACATAATATATAATCGATCAATAATATGTATTTATTAATTTTTTACTTTATTTCCGTAAGTAAAAAGAGAGAGCCTTTATTTAAGATAATTTTTTGCTTGGTCTCACACAGTAATGCAAAAAAATATTTATTATACGATCGGAAGTAATAAAAAAAATAATAATAATTTCAAATTTACGTTTTTTAAATTTTTTTTTAGTTTGTTTATTATTTATAACGAGGAAATATAAAATGTTAAATAGAAAAATGTATGTTAACTGTTTGTATAACATTAATGTTTTATATGCTGTATTATTACAAAATGTGATTTTTTATGAAAATTAAATGCACTAAAGTAACATTGGAAGCTGACGATTTTATGGCTCTCTGACAAACAAGTTTTAGATATAATACTTTAAATTTATTTATTGATTTAAAATGATTTTACTTATCCGTATAAATGCAGCATTGTTTCTACAAATACATACCTATGTAGTAAATATACAAGAAAGCAGCAGGCAAGTTTAATGTTTAAAAAGAAATTAAAGTACAAATAATTTAACAGACAAAATTAAAAACCGAAAGACAAATTTTTCATAAATTTGAATTATAGTCACAACTTTTAAGAAAATGAATTTTTATGGTAATTAATGTAAAACAAAAACAATAACACCTATTCTATGTACAAGACAAAAGTATAACCAATATATATATATATATATATATAATTCATTTAAATTATTTTTTTAAGTGTTCAGATAACAGAAATTTGTACGTTTCTTTAATACCGTAACGTGAAACTAAATGAGTGGAAAGAAAAACACACATTCAATTTTTTTTTAACGCTTTAGTGCCATTTATTTATTTTTGCATTTGATACAAATTTGTTGTTTGAATATGCTGAGAATTTTTTTTTAATTAAATTTATGATAATCTACTTACACTTTAGTCATAAGTATTTAACTCTATGTCTGTCATCTGGATACATTGTTATATATAATCTTAATGATTTGTCGCAATGTACATTAAGATCAAAAAACATAATTAAAGGAAACAAATATTTTGATCTGTATTAAAAGGTTTATTGTCAAACAACTACACTCAATATAATAGAAATACAATAAGTAGTTATGCTCTTACATAAGCTATATCGAAATCAAGATATAGAATCTTTATAAATTCTCATTATCAATCAGGATAGTTATTCATGTATTTCGAACCGAAAGATACAAACATTTTATGAAGAACTAACAATAAATATAATAAATAAGCATTTTAAAATTTATTTAGGTTAAATTAAATTAAATTATTTTAAATTCAGGTTAATTAGCAAAAATTAATAAATTTTTCTATAATTTGCTCAATAAATAATTTGTTCTCGATACCTAATTACCTGAATAATAATAATAATAATATAGTAGTAATTATTATATTATTACAAAAAATAAATCATTATATTGCATAAAATAATTTTTTTTTTTTGTTTTTAATAATTAATTAATAATATTAAACATCTGGCTATTTATTATTATTAAAATTATAATTCTTATTGCATTTAAATTTAATAAATATATAGTTAATTATATACATACATATATAAAAATATTAGACAATTTAATTTAATTTTTTTTTATTGCTATAAGTAAATTAAGAAATTAATTTTGTTTTACATATATTTCTTTTTACAAAATTGAAAATTATTTGATATAACTTTTAATAATATTATTGAATTTGTTTATTTAAATTTGTTTGAATTTAATATTTTTGTAAATAAATAATATTTTTATTTATATAATGCATATTTTAGTGTAAAGTCTATTAGCTGATTACGTTAAACAAATTTTTATTTAATATTTTTAAAGTTTTTTTTTTCAAATTCAAATAAAAGTTTAATGTTAAGTTATATCTAAATTGAGTATCAGTCAAAGATGTTTTTATTATTATTATTATTCCATAAAACTCCATTTTGTCAATTTGTTTATTTGTTTTTAAATGTCCTGTGCTGATTTGTGATTTTTATAAAACTGCTAGTTGAAAAATGGATATTCCGTGACGTTGTTGTAAAGACAAATATTCTTTGAAATTTGTATAAATTTCATTTAAGAAACAATAATTAGTAATACAACTGTAAACTTACTAAATGTAAGAAAAATCAGCCGATATCAGACTATTTCAGAATTTTTGTCTCTTATTTTCTTGTCTCTGTTTGAAATTTTTTTTTTCACTTTACATAAATAATAGGAGTGATACGTTTTAGCCTTCTACGAATTACATTTATATATGTACTAAATGCGAATGGATAAGTTTAATAAACTTTTGAAAATGATCCGATCCGTTGTTATTGTGTATTTATTTATAATTGGCCAGCACATGATTCAACTAATCGCATATCTACTTTAAGTGATATATGAAGCCAAAACAGTTGCATTTTGCTGCACTGCAACGTGTGCAAAATAAGATAATTTGTTGTAATTTAAGATAAATGTTATTATCTACAATGGATTTTAAAACTTATTATTTTTTTTAAATATTAATATAAGAACAAAAAAATGCTGCGTAAGTAAATAGAATACTATGTTACTGGGATGTGCTTTTGTTTATGTGTGTTAAATAATTAAAATTTTTAAACATATTGTTTCTGCAACTCATGTTGACAAAGGATTTGCTTTTTAAGAATTATAATTTTTATGATTTAAATAAACTCTTGTCAGTATAATACAACCCCGTTAAGTTTATATAATTGGCATTATTATGATGTTTGCTTCTAACCTTAAAACTGATTGGTAACTTTTTCTTTTGTTTTATTAAAACGAATTCGTTGTCCATCAAAGTTTATGTATTTCCAGCATCTTGCAAGAAGCAAAACAACTTTCAAATTCTAAACAAAGCAGAGCATAATTTATAAAAATAAAAGCAAAATATCAAGAATGAAATGAAATTTTATAGTAAATATTTATAAAATAGAAAGAAACAAAAACAAACAAAAAATTAATTTAAACATATAAACAAATAATGATTTTTTCGCAAATTTTCATTCTGTAATAATTTGTTTATTTCAGTTTTGTTTATACTTAGTTTTTTATTTTATTATTATTATTATTATTATTATTATTATTATTATTATTATTATTATTATTATTATTATTATTATTATTTATTTTTTTTTTTTTTTCAATTTTAATTTTGTTTCACATGCTGTGTAACAATAATCAGGTTATTTTCTTGCCTTGTGCTTGATATTGATATGATATTTTTAGTCAAAGCATTTGTTCTACTTTGAGTTATAGCAAAACTTTGCTTTAGTAAATAAAGTAAAAGAAATTAATAATTTGTTTTTTTTTATCTCAATTATACCTTTTATGAATGTAATTTGATAGAATTATTTTTTTATAATTCTCTTAATTGCAAAAGAAATACATATGTATATATAGAATAACGTTTTTATGGTTTTTATATTTTTTTATTTTGAATGTTAAAATTTTTCAAAAATCAACAAATTTCGCGTGACGTCATTTATGGACGGCCCCTAAGAAGTAATTCAAAAAAAATAATGCGATGGAAAAAAGGTAGCAGATCATATATAAAATACACAACGCTTTGTAAATCATATTTAATTAGAAAATATTTAATAGAATTCTTTTGAATATTTTTATTATAAATAAATAATATTAGTTGTTTTAAAAAGTGATTACTGCAATGTCATTGCCCTTTTTGTATATTATGATTATTAAGTATTTTCAGTAACTAAAGACTAATATTGTATAATAAATAACTGATAATTAACCATATTAATTATAGGCATTTATTAGATTATTTGTATAAAATACTCATAAGCGATACATAACCAATTTACAAAAAAGGTAATACTTTTTGGAGGAAAAAAAATCATTAAATGTCTTTATATTTCTCGTTTAAAAAAATTTGAATAACAACAAACCAGCCATATAAAATATAATTATGTGGTTGGATTTGCCAAAATTACACTTGCTACAATATTCTCTAAATTTTCTGTTTAAATGATCTTCTTTCTACTAAAGTTGTATCTATTAACTCTGTTTCTCTGAGCAAAGAAATTATATTTCAATGTCAACCTCATTTTGTTATTTTTTATTTATTTAATTAAATATAAAATTAAAAAGCATATCTTATCACAATAACAAATTGTCATAATAACTATAATCGATTGTACTATGTATTATTATTATAATTTCAATTTTTATTGTAAAAAAATTGGTTAAAAAATGTTTGCATTATAAAATGGAAAAGAAAAGAAATTGGCAAACATAAAAACCAAAAACAAGAATTTACTTAAATCAATTTTTTTATTATTATTTGTTTTTCTCCTGATGATGCCGTTAACTTGTCTTTTATTCAATAACAAGTGTCATATAGTTTACAAATCCTTGACATATTTAAATAATTTATTGTTCTTCATTTTTTTAAATAAACTTTTTTGATTGTTTGCGATCTATAATTGTTTAATTTTGCTACTGCTATTATGGTTTTTGTTATTTTGCTATATTAGGACAATACTATACATATTTTTTCTAATATTAATCTTTGCTTATATCAATGCTTATATAAGCTATACATATATTTGTAACAATTTTCATTATAACCTAGTTTAACCTATATAGTTACATTATAAAATTTAAAATAATTTTGAATTGGCTTTTAAATTTAATCTCCCGCGAAATAATGTCCTATTGGTACAAGCACATAATATTTTGTTCTTTGAAGAGTGTTTCATTTTTATTTATTATATAATTAAATAAATTGTGTGATTTTTATTGTACTTTAAATATTTTTATATCTTTTATGACTGTTTTTGTTATTCATTATTTTGTTTTGCTTACCAAAAAATTATTTAAATAAAACATACAAAAAATAAAAATAGAAAGAAAAATCAACCGGCAAAAACAATAATAATAAAATCAAGTTAATTATGACAAGAGCAATTGGTTTATATGTTGGCAAATTTGTTGCATTAAATGTCATTTAACAAAAAACCAGCATGAATAAGGATCAAGACAAACATCACCCACAATGATTATTATATATAACTTATATATAATAATAAAATTTGATAAATAATTTGACGCGCTTTGTGGTTTTAATAAAACTTTTTCTTTTCCTTTTTTTAAACTGATTTGGTTTTTTTTTTCAATTATAAACATTTTCTTTTTTATTATATTCATTTATTTTATTTATTATTTTTATTATTATTATTATTATTATTATTATTATTATTATTATTATTATTATTATTATTATTATTATTATTATTATTATTATTATTATTATTATTATTATTATTATTATTATTATTATTAAAATACGCAATAAGTCTTATCAATTTTGTCTTTCTATAAAGTGATAAACATTGCCGTACAGGTCATTAGGGTTTAAATTTATAAGCAAATATCATGTTCTATTAAATTAAAACAAATACGTTTGTAATATTTTTTTAAGAATTTTCCCATTTTATAAGTTTTTATTTTTTTATATTATATATACGGTATATAATTTTTTTTTTTATTTTTTATTAAATCACAGTCTAATGATTACTACAAATGATAAATAATGAACTGATGTGCTATGAATTTAATTTATTTATTTTTAATTTAATGCCAGCAATAATTTTATTACGAAAATTAGTTATAAATGTTGAATACTAATTATAAATTATGTGTCTTATGACAGTTTAGTTATAAAACTATGAATTTCATAAATAATGAATTAAACTTTAAACAAACAACAAAATTGATATTTAAAGTAAAATTTAATCAAATATTTAGTAGAATTATAACAGCAAAACAAATAAAAAGCAATTCAAATCACAATAAATAACAACAATAACAGAAGTGTTTTTTTTTTTTTGCAAATTCTCATTTTTAAAAAGAACCTATCGTCTTTATTAATCCACAAAAAACAAGAAAAACTAATTTATATTAACTAAACGCATGTATTTCTATCATAGCAAAAAAAATTATTTAATGCCAATCTATCATTATTTTTATAAAAACCAATAGTTTAGCACACCCACAAATAAAAAATAATTCTACTAATTCTTTTTCTAGATTAAATTTAAATTATATTTTTCTAATATTATAATATTAGAAAAATATAATTTTATTTTTTTATTATTGTTTGGAAATGACTGCACACATTAAAGTGGGAATAATATTTATTGTAATATTTTAATATATCATTATTATTATTAAAGCATAAGAAAATTCGTTAGCTAGCTACATAAACTGTATAAAAAATCGCAAAGAAGAAAATCATAATTAAACAACATATAATGAAAGATTTAAATAAGTATCTTCGCTTTTGGAGATTATATTTTATTTAAAATTTTGTTTTTGTCTAATTAATAATTTGTTTTTTTTTTTCAAATTTTATTTAAGATGAATGCACGTATTTAACTGAGCGTTTTACATGGGTTTATAATTAATTAAAAAATGATTTAATATTATTATGAAAACTGAAAATTATCTAGGACTTTTTTTTAATGTCAAAATAGACAGGAAAAAAAACTATTAATGAAAAATAAATGCTTAGATAGTAGAAATAGTTTACAAATTTAAAAAACACATTAATTTAATTTGTATAATTTTTCTGTATTATGTTATTTAATTGCACAAAGTTGAGAAGAGCCGTAAATTAAAATTTTGCAATAAACTACGGTATTGGTTTTCTATATCAAACTGTTATCCAAAAAATAATACATAAATGTCATGACATTTTCATTCATACGAGGTAAATACCTGTATCAGGTAATTTCACTTAACCTAATAGTGAATTTTTAATCAGCACCAACTGTATAAAAAAATAATTTTTAAACTAACATTATTTAAATTAGAATAAATAAATTATTACATTTCTAATTGTTTAGTAAAAAGTCAAAAAATTTAAAATTAAAAATGAATCAAATAGGATCAGTCAATTTTTAAATTTTCCATTTCTATTTATTTAATATTATATTATAAAAATATCTAATCATTCATGTGCTATTTAAAAATACGAAAAAAAAAAAAAAATATAATCATAATAAAGAACGATAACAAAATAAAAATATATATATATATATATATATATATATTTGCTAATACTCTTTCAACACGTCACATTGCGTATCTTTGAATACTATTAGCAATGATTATAATTTTTCTTTTATATTTGTTAAATTTTTCTTTTTTTTAGAAAAGAGAAAACCAACCAAAAAAAATCCTCATAATTTTTATTAAAGTAAATTAAGATATTCACTAAATAAAATAAATAAATAAAAATGAATACAAAAACAAACATGCAGATAAACATATCATCCACACAACAGCAACAACAACAAATATTTAAAATATAAGTGAAATCCACGTTAAACTATATAATATGTTTAATTTATATTTATAGATCGTTAGTCGCCTATATGTGACAATTTTAAGAAAAAAAAAATCGTTTTATTTTTTCGGAAATATACATAGATTTATTTTTATTATTATGAACCACTTTAGGAACCCAGCTGTTTTACATGTATCATAGGAACAAAAAAAATCGTTAAAAACCGACAGTATTATGCGCAAAGTCAAGCAAAGAGAAAAGCAAGTAATGCGAGTAAAGCGGCGCAAAGAAAAAATTCTTTTTTTTATTTTTTAAATACAATTTACTATTTTTTCGCTTTGCTTTAAGTGAGATTAAGTTAAAATTAAAAAAAGAGAGGAAAACAAATGATCAATTTTTAGAAGTTTTATTTTTTTCGATACGATTTAGATTTTTTTTTTTTATTACAAAAAAAGCAGCGAGATAGACTAAGTGTCGCATCAGCATCACATGTTAACGTTATGTCTCCTAATGATATGGTTTTTTTGTCTCTTAAATTTTAATATAATTTATGATTTTGTATGAGAATGAGATAGTTAAATTATATTAAATTAGTTTATAATAAATAAGTTTTAATATGTTTTCTATTTTTTCCACTAAAAAAAGAGTCGTTCGTTTGTCTCCTAGGTGTAAATATCTCGGCCAACTTATTGTGGCATGATCACGTCATGAAAATCGCTAAGGAAGTGTCCAAAACATTGTGCTTCTTGTATTATACTAAGTAATTGTGCCTCATTAACCAATAGTTCATTCGGCATTGCATTGAATATTGCTATCATGTGTAGGATGTCAAGATAGGGTACAATGACGTGCTATTTGTTTAATTGGTGAGCCAGCATTCGCTGATAAATTAGATTCGCTTGCGCATCGGCGCAGATAAAAAGATAAAAAAGATTAAACTTTTTTTTATAAAAATCCAGGGTCACTATCCACAGGATGTTTTAAGAGTTATGCCTCCTCGCGAAAAACGAAACATCGCGCACAAATGAGCATACCGTACATTAAGTAAGGCTCATACATCCTAATTTCAAAAAGATATCTATGGGTACCGTCAAGCGTATTACCAATACATTTTAATCCCAATCCTTCAAAACTAAATTAACATGATAGCGAAAGTTATTTGAAGGTAAACTATTTATATAAATCCTGAACATATCAATTTCTTTTATAAAAAGAAATGAAAAAAAAAAATCAGTTTTTATACATTTTTTTTTCTTTTCCTCTAAAATAGTCAACGATTAAGCTAAATAGTAATATTTTATTTTACTAATTAAATGTGGTGTGTTTTATCATTAATATGGTTTATTTAGTTTAGTCTTTTAGTCCGATTTAATATATTTCAACTTATTATTATTGTCAATAATATTGTTTTATATTTTTGAATATTTGTATTTTATGAATATTGCTAAAATTATAATTTTTATCTTTTTAAGTATTTAAGGGAAAAATAATTAAATATATGTGTAAAGCGTAGAAAAACATTTTAATTCCTGTGTATCAGTCCTTTGCTAAAAAATTAATTGGAATGATTCATAAATTATCAATAACTGCCATAATAACTATGCATTTAATATTGCGAATTAAAAGTTATTTTACGAGTATAATTATAAAGCATTTGTTTTATTTTAATTGCAATAAATAGAATCATCAATAGAATATATATTATAATGTCTGCTGATTATTGTAAATAAAAAAATCTTAACTTGAAGTTAAATATTTACCAAAAAAAAAAAAAAAAACATCTCGTATTGTAATTAAAATCAATTTATTATTAACTTAGCTGAATTTAATAGAATTCTAAAAATAAATTCTTGCATAACTAATTTGATTTATCTCTAAATATGTATTAAAATAAAACGTTAACGTGTATATAAATAAATTAATAATCTTTGAAATGGTAAAAATATAAATAAAATTTTCAATGATTAGGAAACGATTAAAAATTGGTTATTTGATTTGTTCTTTTTATGTAAATAAATAAATAAATTATGTTCATATTTAACAAATAAATAAGCTTATTTCCTAAAACTAATTGCATATAAATAAATATAAACATACATATACAAATGAAAATAAATAGTTTGCTATTTTTTTTGCTTTATTTTATTATGAAAACTAAATCTCACTCATAATTTATACATTAAGTAAATTAAAATTCTCTCAATGAAGAATTTTTTCTTATTTTTTTTTTTTATTAAAAATACATAAATTTATGTCTGAAAAAATTTAAACAAATAATTATATAAATAAATAAGTGTATATGTATATTAATTGAAAGTAATAAATAAATAAGACAAATCTTTAATAGAAGGCAATTAAATGGCAACAAACTGTTATTTTGAGAAATTCAATTTCTAATTTATATTTCTTTAGGAAATTCAAATAATAGTGAATAAAAATTTTCTAATTACGCATCGAACACATTTTTCTTCTGACAAATTTACTTATTTATGTGTTTGAAAATATAAATATTTTAACGTATTTTTTTATATTAAATTATCAAATTAAAAAAAAAAAAATAATAAATATATTTAAGAGAGAAATTTAATTTTGATTTTTTTCTTTTCGTTTTAAAACCGTCAAGTATTTGCCCTATTTGAATAAGAATTTTGATTTTATTAATTAATTCATTAAAATGCTAATAAATTCGTTAAATTTTTTAAAATAATGCATTTGCTGGATCCCTGCCGTATTAAATTCATTTAAATTATTTTAGCCTTAAAACAAATTTATGTTATTATCTTTAAAAAAATTTAATCGTTTTATTGCTTTTAATTTGTTTATTTTTATTCATAACACAAAAAAAAAAATAAATAAATGTTTTTAATAAAATTAAATGGATAAAGTAATAAGAACAATGTATGAATAAATGAAAAAAAAAACATTATTTAGTATGAAAATAACCCGTTCGTTTAATCGTTAACTACATTAGTGCATTACGTTTAAGTTACTAATTAATTTACAATAAAATTTATTTTATTATTATTATTATTATTATTATTATTATTATTATTATTATTATTATTATTATTATTATTATTATTATTATTATTATTATTATTATTATTATTATTATTATTATTATTATTATTATTATTATTATTTCTTGTAATTTAATTAATTTTATTTTTTTTTGTCTTGTTGGTTTATATTTATATTTTACTTAAAAAAAAAACATTAATTTAAAAGCTAGCAAATGAGTCATTTATTTTTTATTACTCTTATTTTTAATTAAATCAAATTTTATATTTTTAAATTAAGATAATAAAAAGCAAATTAATTAAATTATAAGATTGGTGGTATTAGAATTCGATGGTATACGAACTCAGACTGAAAATACTCAGATTTTATATGAGAATGAAGAGCATATAAATTAATGTTTTTTTTTTGTTTAACGTGAAACTTACTTGCTTTTACTTTGTGGAGACATAAAAAAGCTATTTGTCGGATTTTCAGTGATTTTTCTTTCTTTATATTTCACTTTTCAACGCAACTATAGTATATATAGGTACCACGTCAAAATAGCCCAGACAAAATATCCCCTACAAAATAGCAATGTGTTAATGAAAGTGCTATAAAGCTTAAATATAATCTAAAAAATAATAATTTTTTAAGAGTACTATTAAAAAAAACATCCTAAATAAATCAGGAATCGGGAATTTATTTTTCAATAAAAAATCATAAATATAAATTTTCTAACCAAATTATTTAAGTAAAGTAAAAAATATTGTTTTTTAAACAAAACAATAAAAAAGGCAAGGAAGAAAAATAAAAATTAATTTTCATTATGTTTAGTTTTTATTTCACCCACATTTATATTTTCACTGAAGTAAATAAATTTTATGTGATTTAAAAGTAATAATTTACGTTAATAAAATGACAATAATTAATTTAATCATTTTATTCATTGCTATTTCTATAATATAAAATATTTTAAAAAAAAAACAGCAGTCGTTAATACTTGTAAACATGTAATAAAATCAAATCAAGGTGCTGGGATATAACAGGAGTAGTTGTATTGTGTTAAAGAAGTAAAATTTTTTTTTTATTTATTGTTCTTTTAATTATTTTTTTTTTTTAATATTATTTTTTATTTAATTAAATTTAATTAATACTTTTTTATTGATTTTCCATTTCAATTTAACGCATTTTTCTTTGCCAAAATTGTGTTTATGATTTTCTTTTATTTTCATAATATTTGATTTATTAATCTAATAAATTTTTTTATTTATATTAATTATGATACTTTATATTTTTTTAAATAATAATTAATAAAATATAAATTTAATGTAAAAAATGTAATAATGCGAAATTTATATTTATAACGCCACGAAATTATAAATTTATGAACGTTTGACGGATCATTTAATATATTTATATTATTACATCAATAAAGTTTTTATCGAAAAGCTTGATTGAAATAAATATTAGTAAATAAATTAACTTTAAAATTTTATTAAAATATTTTTCATTAACGAATTGTTTTACTTTGTTTCATAATAATTTTGCATTATTTTCTTAATAAACATCACCTAAATTCCTACAAATGGAAAATTTACGAAAAATTTTAACTTTTTTTTTCATTGTATTAATATTCCAATAATCATATATAACAATATGTGTAATACACATAAAGTTAATTAATCCAAAAATAAACATTTATTATTATATTTATGTTTATTTAATAAAAAAAGTTGTTCGGAATACTTACATTATATTTGTGCGTTTTGGTTATATAATTATTTAATTAATTTGCAATTAAAGAAATGTAAATATTAATTTAATTCGTTTTAAGTTTTTAATTGTAAATACTATTATGAATTACAGAATATAGAATTATGAACTGATTAATTTTTTATATTCATTTTATAAAAACCATACAAATAATTCCAGCATTTTATTTTTAGTAAAAAAAATATTAATCAATTAATATTAATCAAGATTTTTTAAATTTTATTCATTTAAATTATTTTTTCTATTTTGCAATTTTTAATTTATTTTTATTGGCTTTTTTTGCTTGTTAGTTGGAATAATGACAATTTTAACAATACTAAATAGTGAAAGAGAGCACACAATTCGTCACGCCCATGGGGCGTTGAGTAATGATTATAATGCTTTTAAATCGTAGGTAGTATGTTGATTAGAAAGCATTCTAGATTAGAAGCAGAAATGTTAAAACTTATCGGTTGTCATTAAAAATAACAAATTAAATAAATATATATGAATAAAGAAATTTAATTTATAAACAAAAAATAATGAATGAGAATATTTTTAGTAAAATACAAAAACAATAACATAATCATTAAGTACTTAGAACTTAATCGATAATTACTATATTACATTTTAGTTTTAACGAACTATAATATAACCAACTGCAACATCCTACAGAATTATGTCATTTTAAATAATTTTCATTTGAAATAGCCAGGTATAGAAACTTTTATTCCAAGTAAGTAATCTTTAATATTTCTTTAATTTTAAATAATTTTCATAATTTATAAATAAATATGAAACAACTTATGGCTTAAATTTGGAAAAATTTTTCTTATAAAGTAGAATAACAACAACATATACAATTATGAGTAAATCCTATGCCTATTACTCAGTAATCAGTAATCGATTTTTTTTTAAATATTATGTTCTTTACAATTTCTATTTTTATAAAAAAATTGTAATCAATTTCACTTTTCTTGCAAAAAATAAAACTCGAAGATAATGTAACAGCTTTTGTTTATTCTCTTCTTTATGTAAGTGTTTATAACTTATATTTCTTTAATTATATTATATTAATAGACTTAATTAATACTTTTTCTTAAGAAATAAATAAATATTGATAAAGTATCTTTCTCATTGGTGGTATTACCTGATAAAGAAAACAAGTATTATAATTTTTTCGTAATGTATATTGTATATTTTGATGTTTTGGCATTAGTTCTAATTAGTTTAAATGTTAAATTATATAAATTGCTTCCAGCTGAATTAAATATGATATCATCACGAGTAAAATAATAATTTTTTTTCAATGATGTTTGTTTTTTTTTTAGGGAAAACAAAAATTTCTTTATTTTTATGCCGGCGGCCAAAGATAAGACAGCACAGAAACATTTATATTAAATTTCTTACCTTAGTTTATATAAATATTTTTTTCTTGGTTAATATTTAACTAAAATTATATCCCTAACAAAAACATAAAAAATTAAGCATGAAAAAAAAAAATAAATAAATATTAATTTTAGAAAAACACTTTTTTTATAAATAGTATTTGGCACTACAAAAAAATCATAATCAAGGTGTTCGAGAGGTAAATTAATTGCAACATTAAGATCGAGGAGTCTAAAATATTGGGAAGCCGACAGTATGATTTCCGCTAAAAGATCCAAAGGAGATCTCTTGGAATATGGCGCCCTTGAATGGAAAATTACGAAGAGTCATATGGCGTTGCACTAGACATTGCCATGTCCTTTCGATAGAGCTTGTACGGTAAGCTTCTGATGAATCTGGAATTATACGGGATTCATTAACCAAATGTTAATTGGATTAAAAGCTACCTACTTCTAACTCCAACCAATTTCTAACAAATTCTAACATTGTTTATCCTATACATAAATGATTTGGTGATAGCAGTTATTCTTCGCAAAATGACGGGGTGAGTGAAATGGAAACGGATACTGTAATGTTGGCTATGAGTGAAGATATGTGTGGGTTAAATACAACATGTTAAAGCATAACTCTACGAGATATCACCTTTCAAATATAAAATATTAACACAAATATAAATTTTGAGTCGGTTTTACTATCTCTTAAACAAGCGTAAAAAACGCCGTTCAAAAAGCACGCTTGATTTAATAGACAAAGTATAAAAACTCACTATTCGTTTGATTAATTATTATTATTTTATAAATATAGCTACGGATATTGCTCAAAGGAGGTCTCTGAAAAGATAGGATAGAAAGGATAGTTTATTAATCCTTTAAAACCAATGTCCACAATTATCTTAAACCAAGTCATATAAATTTACGTGGTAGTCAATTTCTTCATAAAAAATACTCTTAATTTTGTAGAACTTATTTGTTGCTTAAACGTCACTGGCTACCTAGTACAGCCATCTGGTATAATTTTCTATTATTATGTATTAATACTGTCATAAACTTAGGTTATGTTTTGTGTAAATTGATGACGGTGACGTCGAATTGTTGAAAGTTTTGTGAGGTTTTTACTTTTGAAATAGTTTTTTTGCGTTAAAAAGAAATATAAGTAAATGCGATTTCAATAATATTAAGTATCTATGAAAGTTTCTTGTAATTTTTGTTTTTCGTTAGTTAAAATTAGTAAAGGTTATTTTCCTAAGTTAATCAAACGTGATCTGTTACCTATTATATTTGTAAAACGTGATTTGAAAGTATCTTGTCAATACTTTTCAAAAACTAATACAAGTTGGGGTAAAAATAAATCGCATCGTAATATAAAAATAAGTAAAATACAATTAGAAGAAACTGCTAATCCAAAAATGGAAGTTATTTTAGCACCATTACGTCAATCTGTTAAAGAGCAGGTTAGTTTATTTAAATGAGTCATTATTAGAATAAAAATGATGCAATATGGGTTATTTACAGGGAGATCTAATCCGTCAATTAAAATCTGATGGAGTACCTGAGTTAGATATTAAACGAGCTGTGGCCGAATTGAAATCCAGAAAAAAAGTTCTTGAAGATAAAGAACTAGAATTAACTCCTCAAGCATCTTCATTCGATAGAGCTAAAATGGAAGATCTATTAAAAAGACGTTTTTTCTATGATCAAAGCTTTGCTATTTATGGTGGAATAACTGGTACAGAAATGTTGTCAAATTTAAAAATTAGAATGCATAAAATATGTTAAATGTTATCATAAATAGGTCAGTACGATTTCGGTCCAATGGGATGCGCATTAAAGTCTAACATGTTAAACACATGGAGACAGTTTTTTGTATTAGAAGAACAAATGCTGGAAATTGATTGCTCTATTCTTACACCAGAACCAGTTTTAAAGTATGAAAGTCGAGTACTTCAATTAGCTCAATGTCTCAATTCGATTTTTATTCTAAATTTTTAGAGCATCTGGTCACGTCGATAGATTTGCTGATTTGATGACAAAAGACACGAAAACTGGTGAATGTTTTCGATTAGATCATTTAATAAAAAATAACTTAGAGAAAGTTTGCTCAGAAAAAAATACTTCAACTGAGTTTAAAGAAGAATGTAAAGACATTATTATTAAGGTAATTTAGATATAATATAAGAAACATAATGAAAGACATAACTTACAATTTTTTAAGCTTGATGGAATGACGAAAAATGAAATGGCAGATATACTAATTAGGTTTAATATGAAATCACCAATAACTGGCAATGATTTGACTGAGCCTGTCGAATTTAATTTAATGTTCGGCACGCAAATTGGACCAACTGGTTTGGTTAAAGGATTTTTACGTCCCGAAACGGCACAGGGTATTTTTGTAAATTTTAAACGTTTATTAGAATTTAATCAAGGAAAGCTGCCATTTGCTGCTGCGCAAATTGGTAATAATTATAAGAAATCATTTATAAAACGATTTTAATTAGATTTATTTATTATTTACCATAGGTAATTCATTTAGAAATGAAATATCTCCACGTTCTGGTTTGATTCGTGTTCGTGAATTTACCATGGCTGAGATTGAACATTTTTGTGATCCTAAACATAAGAATCATCCGAAATTTGAAAATGTTGAAAATTTAAAAATGTATTTGTATTCTGCCTGCAATCAAATGGATGGCAAAAGTGCAGAACAGATAACAATTGGTGACGCTGTTCGTTTAAAATTAGTTGCTAATGAAACACTTGGTTATTTTATGGCAAGAATACAACAATTTTTAGTTAAGATTGGAATAATACCGGAACGTTTACGTTTCCGACAACATATGAACAACGAAATGGCACATTATGCCTGCGATTGTTGGGATGCAGAGTGCCTTACCAGTTATGTTAGTAAAACATTTTCATTTTTTTTTTAATTTGTAATACCAAATATGTACTCTGTAGGGATGGATTGAATGTGTCGGATGTGCAGATCGTTCCGCTTATGATTTAACACAACACACAAACTCCACCGGTGTTAAATTAGTGGCAGAAAAAAAATTACCAGAACCTATTTCAGTTGATGTTACCGAAGCTATTCCTAACAAACCCTTATTGGGCAAGGCGTTTAAAAAAGACGCTAAATTAATAACCGATACACTTGCTGGATTAAGTATTGATGAATTGATAAATTTAGAAAATAGTTTAAAGACAAATGGGTAACAGTACCATATTGTGTTTTTTAAATTCATTAGCTAAAAAAATATTTTTTTTATAGTGTTTATTCGTTACACATTGGTGATTCCGAGTTTCAATTGAAGAATGATATGATTACTGTAAAATCATCAACTAAGACTGTTCATGTCGAAGAAATAACACCAAGTGTAATCGAACCATCATTTGGTATTGGCCGGATTATGTATTCTCTTTTAGAACATCGTTTCAATTCGCGTGAAGGTGATGAACAAAGATGTTATTTCTCTTTGCCACCAGTTGTTGCTCCTTTAAAATGCTCCGTCTTACCATTGAGTAATAACCCAGAATTTACACCTTTTATTAAAAAAATTTGTAAGTTTATTTTATAAGGTATTTATTATTAATTTAAAGATTTATTATTAATCCCTTAAATAGCTTCTGTTTTGACCAGCATGGATGTATCCCACAAAGTTGATGACTCCAGTGGTTCAATAGGTCGTCGTTACGCACGTACTGATGAGATTGCTATTCCTTATGGCATAACAATTGATTTTGACACATTAAAGGAACCACATACTGTAACACTACGGGAAAGAGACTCGATGGAACAACTTCGTGTCCCGGTAATTATTCATAGTTTGCTGGAAAATTAATATTTTTATTTATACGTATATATGCATGTTTATGTATTTTTAGTTGGATGACATAGCAACAGTGGTTAAAGATTTATCGTTTGGAAAAGCGCAATGGAAAAATATGCAAGAGAAATATCCGAAATTCGAGCAACAAGAATCCACATCGAAATAATCAAATTTATTTGAATTACTTTATGGGCATTTAAACCAATTTTAGCAACTAAACCATTCTATATTGTGCTTATATTTAATTTTTGTAATCATTATTTGTACCACAGATAATATACTAAAATAAAAATAATTAATATTAAATAACCGCAATATTCAACCATTTTCTTTTCTGTAAATAATTTGTTTCTCCTAAATTCCGGGTTAAAGTTTTCTTATTAAAATATTCCGTTTAAATTTACAAAGTGACAGCTGTATGTAATTTTTATGAGATATCATATTGTCTCTGCTTAACAGCTAATTATATGATTGCTTAAATAACTATAAGTAAAGAAAAAGTTGTATAATATTCTTTTGACATAAAACACTGAATATTTAATTTTTTTATTAATTAATTTATTTTTAATTTGTTGCAAGCAAAAAAAATACCTTTTTAATTATAAAAGCGAAGTGTATTTATTTTTTAGAATTAATTTAATTTATTTAAGCCTGAAGTTTTGCGTTTTAATTACTAAAATGTCAAAAGTTGTGTTCAAGAAGTTTACAAATTCATCTTATAAAATTAGTAATTTTTTAAATTTTATTTTAAATATGAATTAAATAAACTAATATAAATAATTACTATGTTTATTTAGTTCCAAATCTAGTGGCACGTGCCTTTAGTTATGATTTAAGCGACGAACAAAAGACTTTCCAGCTTTTGTGTCGTGACTTTAGTGAAACAGAATTAAAGCCAATTGCCGCCGATTTAGATGAAAAACAAAAGTAAAATAATTTTCTAATTAAATTAATTTATTTATTATTTTCGAACTGATTTTTTTATATTTAAAGATTTCCAAAAGAGCAATTATGTGAGCTGTCTAAACTTGGTATTATGGGAGTTTCAATTTCACCAAAATATGGTGGTAGAGGATTAGATTTTCTTTCACTTTCCCTGGCAATTGAGGAACTCTCCAGAGGCTGTGCAAGTACCGGTGTTATAGTATCAATACACAATTGCCTTTACGCAGATTTGATTCATCGGTACGGCTCAGAAAATCAAAAAGAAAAATACATTACACCATTTACAACTGGAGGACACATAGGAGTGTTTGCGTTAAGTGATCCTGGTAATATTCGGTTCACAAAATACATTTAAAAATAGATTATTTTTTCTCAAAAAAGTATTGTATTCTAGAAGCCGGTTCTGATGCGGGAGGATTAACTACAACGGCACACAAGGATGGCGATTATTTTATACTAAACGGGACGAAAGCATGGGTAAGTTCAGCTAGAGAAGCTACCGCTGGTATTATTTTTGCGACGGTAAATAAAAAATTACGACACAAAGGGATATCAGCATTTATAGTGGATTTTAATACTGAAGGTCTAGTAATTGGTGAAACTGAAAACAAAATGGGAATTCGTGCATGCTCAACCAGTGACGTTATATTAAATAATGTGTCTGTGCATAAAGATAATCTATTAGGAAAAATTGGCGATGGATTTAAAATGGCTATGGAACAATTAGATTTGGGCAGAATTGGAATTGCTTCCCAAGCATTAGGAATTGGCCAAGCTGCCCTTGACACAGCAATTTGTTACGCATATAACAGAAAGGCGTTTGGAGAGAAAATAATTAACTTTCAAGCTGTGCAGGTGTTAAAATTGACATATTTCATGGCAGTCTTATACATATATATATATATATAATGTTAAAATTATTTTATTACTTTAATATAGTTTCGATTAGCTGAGATGGCTACACATCTGGAAAGTTCTAGACTGCTAGTACGGAAGGCAGCGGCACTTAAAGATAATGGAAAATCATCCTCGAAATTTAGTTCAATGGGAAAACTATCAGCTGGAACAAATGCTTCAATAATTGCACATCATTGTGTACAAATATTAGGTGGTAAGGGATACGTTAAATCAATGAATGCTGAACGTCATTATCGAGATGCTAGAATAACTGAAATTTACGGTGGCATTTCTGATATACAAAAAATAAATATTGCTAGACAATTAATGAAAGAATATAATTTGGAAATTTAATTTAGAAAAATTATTGGGAAATCAGGGATATCTTAAGGTTTTAAGCTAGTTATAATATGCTAACTACATATTTTGTTCTTTAAAAAAAAATAATAAAATAGTAAAATATTTTTATTTTACAATAAATAATAATAATAATAAAAACAAATTTTGATTTCAAAGATTCTCAATAAAATTATGTTTATCTATTTAAATATAGATGGCCGACATCGAATGTAAAATGAGAATTATTTAACGTATGTGACTCATAGAGTAATATTCTATTTTCGAATCATGTATTTTCTGACTTAGCTCGAATTATTTAATTTTTAAAAATAAATCTTGTAATGGACTGAATTTGGATTGAAGTAATACATTTTTAATTTTTGATAAGTCGTTAAAAATATCCTAAGTGATTTCAATATAAATTCATTTATGACAGTAATTGTGCTGCATGCAATTCTTTTACATATCGATTAAGATTTATAATGTTTTTTGGTTTATCAAAATAATTTAAAAAAATGTGATTCTTAAATTTTAATTTAATTTCGTACACGTATTTATAAATTAACAATTTTAATATTTATAAGCAAATATTAATGACATAACTAAAGTGTTTTTAAACTACATAATTTAGTAAGAAACTGTGTTTTTTTATTTTTGTTTACTAATTCATAATGTTTAAAAAGAAATTTGTTTTTGAAAAATGTTTAATATTATAGATTAATTATTTATAAAAAATTAATAATATCCACTGTTTTTAAACAGAAAAGGTAGAAATAAAATAATTAATAAAGATTATATACAACTATTATTGGCATACAAGCTTATGTACTTCTGTACATTTGTCTAGACTTTTTACGTGTTTAAAAAAAAAAAAATAAAAACAGAGAAAACTAAAAGGTATAAGGCACACATAGATGAACATAAAAACGAAAAATTTGATATAATTGAAAAAATAAATTTAATTCAGTTATAATGCACTTCATACTTTTTATATATGAAAATCAAATGACTCTTCAAAATAGGCCTATTTTGTCCAAACTATTTTATCGAGTTACTCTCAAATATACATATAATATCAAATTTTTATAGGATTATTTTGAATTAAAAAAAAAAGATAAAATAAAATTTTAAGTATAACATATATGAGATATTACTTGAGAAAACTTTAAAGTATAACATCTTATCTTCTTGGTCACATTTTTGAAAATTTATCAATTATCATCAAAATCGAATTCAATATACTTTAAACGTTTTCGGGACATGTGTATAATTTTTTAAAGTCTCTTTTCATTGTAATATAGCTGAATATAATTTGATTGTAAATGCAAATTTTTCTTTGTCCATGTGATTTTTAAACGAATTATACAATTTTGCAATTTTTTGTTTAATTTCAAAACTGTCTAATTTTTCGTTAAATTAGATTATTTAAGAGAAGACAATCCATATCTATATACACGTTTAATATGTCACAAAACCTTTTTCTCAAATCCATTATAATTGCTTCCATCATTTGAATATAAACAGTTCGTCAATAGTATTCTTTTATTGTTGATAGTGTACTATCGCGTTTTTTTTTGCTTTTTTGCTACTCTAGGAATTAAAACTTAAATGCTTAGTGTAAAGAATATTTGTTCTACCTTCATAAATATTATTAAAAACCTATAAAAGCATTTTTTCTAATATCATTTAGAACATGTAATAATTTTTTATACATAATTTCTCATTTGCAAAGTCCAATGTCTTTTTTTTTTTTGGAAAATATTTAGAATTGCCAAAAATAAATATAAAACTGATACTTGACATTGTATTTTTGCTTTATTTGCTGTTGTACTATCATTCTTATTTCATATGGAATCTAAAACTTCAACAAGTTCTCCGATACCATTTGAAAATATTTTGTTAAATGTATTCATAAATTTTACGTTTATAACAGGTAGTATAAATTAAAATTGCCCTTTACAGATGATATATGTATGTATTATTTATAAAAAAAGACAGTAAAACCGGTAAATAAGAATAATATAATTAATAATAATAATTAATATGATTTTCAGATTTTTTTAAATTGATTAATTGATTTTAAAAATAATTCGTTTTAAATCCTAAACAATTTCTTTTTAAAAAAATACAAAATATTTATATTTAATGCTAAAATCATTATTTATTTTCTTTTTTTGCAAAGAAATAAAATAAAAATAAAATTAAACGTTTATGGTTAACTACAAAATCGATACAATAACTAAAATGTATATTATAAGGAAACAACATTGTTGACCTTATAACGCTTAGAAGCAAAAGAAGAAACAGAAAGCAGAAATATAAAAATAACAAAAGAATAAATTGGAAATCGTTTAATTTTATACCTCTTTTGTAAATCTGTATTTATGCTATTTGTTGTATTGAACGTGTTATTTTTTTGGTTATTATTATTATTTGTACCACAGCTTTATCAATATCTTATAAATATGTAAAGGAAAAATGATTTAAAAAATAAACATACTAATTGACGACATTTGTACGAAAGATCAGTGTTGTAATTATACTTTTTCAACAGGTACGCAATGTATAATTAATGCACATAAAGTATTTTATCTAATTAAATCATATTATAAAAAAGATTAAATCTTATATGATTGAAAAATTGAAAATTATAGAAAATACTAATTATATTTTTCATACAAGATTTTTTTTAATATTCTATTTATTATTTATATAAAAATTTATTTAAAAAAAAAGTCAAATATCGAAAAAAAGCCATAAACCAATAAAAAGAAAATACCATAATAAAAAGTCATAAACAAACCTATGTGGTTCTTTATCGTATGGTGGTTAGCTAAAGTTATAAAATTGTGACATATTGTATAAAATATTACTTTTTATTTAGTTATTTCTACTTGGTTGCATTAATGTTCTGTTCTCTTGCTCTCTGTTTGTTTTAACCCCTTGAACCCATCGACAAAGATTAGATTAAAACCGTATCAATATGGTTTGTATATTTTATTATGTTTATGCTTTTAACCACTAAAGTCATACAAAAACACCATTGCAATGCGTTTTGCCAGTATAATTCATAAAGAAAACAAATTGAAATTTTCTTAAAATTGAAAAAGAAATATCAATAAAAATAAAATGCAGAAACTTTTGAAAGTTTTTCTTTTTTTTTTCAATTTTTTAATTTTTACACAATGTTGATGACATGGACGATACAGTGGCTATTGGAAGTTCTCTTATTCATTCTCTTATTTTTTCCATTTATTTGTTATTTTGACGTACGCTTTCTATATAAAGAAAGTTTTTCTTATGGTTTCTTGTCGTTTTCTTTTATCTAAAATTTATAATCTTTGTTATAGTTTTTCTTAGTTAAGATTTGTTTTATTACATTTCTATTTTTCTTGTAATTTTTATTGATTTAAATTTTTATTTGTCTTGATTTTTGTGAATACATGGGATATTTACTGTATTTGCTTATTTATTTGCGAAAACATTATTTACTTTAATTCTATTAATTCTTGTGCAGGGAAAAGCAATTGATAAGAAATATATCAAATTAGTGGCCTTGACAGGTTAGTGTATAGTATACTAGTCTATCAACCAAGAGCCATGGGTTTGAATTCTATCTTCACTTGAGTCCTACGCTAAAAAACCTTTCTATAATTTCCAATAAAAAAAAGTAATCAACAACCCAAGCGTCGAAAATACTCGTCTGAGAATTAAAAGAAATTCTAATTCCGGTGTTAAGAAAAATGCCAAACTGGAAATCCTTATTTCACCTAAAAAGAGGGTGACAGTAACGAAAAAAATAATATTAGATTAGAAAAATGCGTTTCAGTCTGCAAAAAATAAAAAAACACTTAGTTTTAACGATTCCCCAAGTTGCACCTTACCATCCTTAACTCACACGTAAATATATATGTATGCACCTGTTGCATCAGCATAGTATCGACAAATACACAAATGTATAATGATAAAAAAAAAGAATAAAAATTGTTTGCCTGTTTAATAGTAAAATGTTTATAGTTAATATTAATAATCACAAAAAATTTAATTTCTCTACAAGGTGTGGGCATTAGTTCTTGATGAAAATTGGTGTTAATGTTTAAATTATAGCCAACGATTATAAAATAAATAGTATAAATAAATAACAATAATTCTACGATAATAAAGATATTTAATCAGAATTAATATACTCCTGTGTTGATATATTAACATCTGTGTATGTCTCAATTAAAATTATTATTTTTAAAAATAAAAATTTTTAATGAGATAATTATGGCAATAATCTATGGGGCGTCGTGTTTTTTTAAGATTTATTTAACATTTCTGTTTTGTTCTTGTGTTGAATGAAAAAACAAAAATTATTTTTACTATTACTAAGGCCTAGTTTTTCTTTATTTTTTTTTGTATTTTTTAAAATTATATTAAATTTTTCATTGTAGCTGAAATTGTTAACTGAAGACAAACTAATAGTTTATTTTACGTATAATAAGACTTCATTCAATGATTTATAATTTTGTTAATAAAAATTTGCTGATTAATGATTGTTTTATTTGCATAAAAATAATTTCTTTTTTTAATTTTGAAAGCAAAATGATTGATGTTTTTTGTTCTCATTTGGGTTTTATAAGTGTTGTTATTATTAAAGAACGAAATGGTTAAAACATTTAAATTTCAACTTTGTAGATTGTAGAATGGCTCAACAAGTCAGTAATAAATTATATAATTATATATTAATATTAAATCAGTAATACTATTGTAAGCTATGTAAAATACATTCCCAACCACTATAGTTGCAACAATACATGCATAATTTAATACGAATATAAATATTCCTGTAGGCTCGTTTAAGTTTATTTATAATTATTAAAATATTTTACTTACTTTTAATATTATATGATTATTGTATAAAGTCATGAGTTATTTCTATATATAGTATTCCGTATTTGTATTTTTAATCTTTATATAATTAATACAATAAAACTATCATGGGTTCATCGCGATTAGAAGCAGATTTCAGTAGGTGTATTAAGAGTTTTGGTTTTGTGCCTTTCTATGTAATTTTTTTGATTATTTAAATAAATAAATCGCTTTTTATTTATTTTTGAATTAATTAATTAATAATTCATAAATAAATATAATAATTTAACAAATTGTTAATAAAATTTTATTAATAAATCGCATAAAGTATAAATAATTTATCGGAGAGAAGAAGGATTCAAGGAAGACTTTAAAGTGTCTCTAAAAACTTTAAATATACATAATTTCCCTTCAAGAAATTATTATACAATTACATTGAAACTTTTTTATTTAAAAGAAAACCCAATAAACATTAATCAATTATATATTTATGGCTAATATATATATATATATATATATTTCATGAATTTTATTCAATGAAAATACGATTATTAAACTTAAATATACGAAAAATGTATTTTATGTAAAAAATTTTCTTTTCACAAAGTGTTAGCATAATGATGTCTCGCAGCACATAAAATATTAACCTTATTCTGAAAGAATGGAATTCAATGTGGCACATTCCAATCAACAGAAAACATACATATGTTTTATTTTTATATTCAATCATAAAAGGATAAAAATAATTCGACTTTCGAAGTCAAACCAATAGTTAATTTTTTTTTTGCTTCTTTCACATATTATTACGCGAAAATGATACTTATAATTTATTAATTTAAATTTAATTTTTGATCATTTTTCGGATGTGTCATTAATCAATCATTTTTACTAAAACTTATATTATATGCTTTTCCCGTTTGTAGATAGATAGTTTTGAAACATACCTTATTGTGGCCACTTTTATTAATATCTTTATTTATAACCTTTATTTATATACCTTTTATTAATAACTTTTAAAAATAATTCCTTTGCTGATTAACCTTAAAATCGATGTATTTTTATCTGATATACCTTACTTAACTTTATTACGTTACATTTTTCTAATCCTTTTGCCTTTACAGACGTCTTATACTTAAAAACTTTCTGTTTATTTGTATTATCATGTACAGACTGAGTTACACAATAATTGAATTAATTTAAAGGAATAAATAAAATCATTTTTTAAAATGTGTATTTTTAATGTCAATTTTCCACCATATAAATGAAAATAAAAAAATCTAAACAAAAAAAAAACAACATTCCAATCAAGTATTTAAATATTGCAATAAAAATTAATATTATTTAAACTTTTATTTCTTTTTATTAATTATATGTTAATAAATGCGTGGCAAAAAAAAAATAATTAAAAATAAATAAATAAAAGTTAATTTAAATTATGTTTATTATTTTTATAATTTATATTACATGTTGAAGAAATTATTTATTATTATAATATAATAATATTATTTATTATTAATAAAAAAGATAGAACTTTAAGCAGGTATGTAACATGGAAGATATATTGTGTAGAATTGGTTATGTATCTGACTGTCGCCTAAGATTTTTATTTTAAACAAATGTTTTTTGTTGAAATAACCAAACTTATTGAAGGTTTGTAGATACTAAATAAAAATCATTACATAAGCCATTAAAAAGGGTAAAATTGAATTAGAATTAAGATAAATAGTTTAGATAAATTTTGTTCACAAATAAGATAAAGCCTTTTCAAACAGTTTTTATACAACAATTTATAAACAGAATGTTGCAAAAGTAAGAAAAAATATTTAATTTATATTCAATGAAAGAAAGTCTAGACTAGACTAGAGTTGCGACTCTACGAAATGTAACGAAAAACTAAAATGACACCAATGCGAAGAAATAAAGTAAAAAAATAGGAATGTAGAATAAAAAAACTAAATCCAAGTTTACCGCAACCATGCGATGCAGTAAATAACAAAATTTCTTTCTTTTTTCTCTCTTTATTTTATTTTTTATTTCTGTTTATATTTGCTAGAAAGTTGCTTAAAGGTGCTAAAAAAGTAAAAGCAAAGCGAAGTATACTTATTATAGCATTACTATGTTACAACTAGTGGAAATGTAATTAAATTTTATTTGTAAAGTGGTTTTGAAGATTTTCTTTTATTACGTTTACAAATGTTTTATAAAGTTGTATATACAAATGTGAATTTCAGGGACATCAATGTTACTCATTCAAGCAACTGTAAGATTGTTATTTTTTTATTATTGGTCTGATTGCTCCAAAGCTTGTGCTATGACTTAATAAAGTGTAAACAGTGAAAAATCTAAAAATATTTAAATGCTGAGTGCAATATATATATTAAGCATGTGATGAGGAAAATAACACACCTTAAAGTGTTAAATTTTTAGTAATTGTTGATTATATACGAACTGAAATTTGTTTCAGTTTTATTAATTCATCGTCTATAAGTATATAATGAAAAGTTTAAAGATATCTATGTCTATATATATGTCTATATGAAAAATAATAAACTTTGCATAAAGTTTAATAAAATGAAAATTATCTTTGCTACAGAACAACAATTAAATTAAATGTACTAAAACACTAGACTTTATAACTCCAAGCAATATAATGTAATGCCTAAACACTACCCTTGCTATTTACGTTGCATATTTTATAAAATCACAGCCACGTAATTCTTTCTATCTTGGTTAGACAAGGACGAAAACATAGTGATTTGTTCATTTTTAACAGTAAAACAAACATTCGTATATATCTTATGACCTTCGATGATCATATTAGCTTAGAAATCGAATTAATATACAATTAATATTGTTATATTATGAAATAATTGTGCTAATTGATAATATTTATTACATCTTTTATAGAGAAAGAAACTTAATTAAACAAATATGGAAAAACAGGTTTTGGTTTTTTAATTTATTATAAAAGTGCACTGCGAGATACAGTGAGATATAATGCTTTATATAGTTATAGATATTTTTGCACATGGTGGTCATTAGACATGATAAATGAACTTTATTTATTTTTGCAAAAAAAACTATACAAATGGAGGTTTTTTTTTCTTGATTATGGGTTTCAAAAAAGCTTATGAAACCTTATTAATTGAAGCAATTTATTTTCAAGGCAAATATACTTATAAAATATATAATATATAAAATATTACATAAAACGTATAAATAATAATAAATTATTTTAAAATTCTGGTAAGATTTTAATTTAATACTTGCACAGCTTGAATTTTTATTTCTTTAAAAGCAAAGAAAAGAAAATGCGAATCATCGTTAAAGTAAAATGTTCGTTCAGTTTTATGCAAAATAAAAATAATTTGGACAGTGCTTCTGATATATTATAATGTCATTTAGATTATAATTTTTTTTTAAATTTGATTTTGGTCCTAATGGTGACGATTTCAGTAATGTTTACCGTAAATAGTACCAAGCTAAATTTATATATATATATATATATATATATATATATTTACTTTTTCCTTTAAAGATATCAAAGTGTAAATAAAAGGATAATTTATATTGTTTCGTTTCATTTTTATTATTATCAGACTCATTTTTTGTTTTGTTTTCCTTTTTTAACTTCTTCTAGTTTATTTTATAGAGAAAATTTCTTTTTATTGTCTGATAATAAAAACAAAAACATAATATTAAAAAAAAAATTTACTCAATAAGACATAGTAAAATGAAATGAAATTTAAATTCACACGAAAGCAACATAAATAATTTACCAAGGTGCTTACGTTATATAATTTATTTAATATTATTTTTTATTATTTTAAGTTCTTTGCATTTCGTTTTGTTTTGGATATAATTTGTTAAAATGAATCGCAAAAAAATAAAACAAGATTTCAAAATGGATAAGTCACTTAGATATTAAAATTCAATTAATGTACCGTATTTTACGGACTATAAGACGCGCCGAACGATAAACGCACCTCAAATTTATAAGATGGTTTTTAGAAAAATGTATAATGCTTCGGACCATAAGACGCATGCAAATTTGAGTCCATTTTTTAAATTAAAAAATCGCGTGTTAGACTCCATAAAATACGGTTCTTAAATTAAATATTAAATGTGTCAAATAATGTTAATTTTAAATTGATTTTAATTAATTTCAATTATTTAGTTTTCATTATTATTTAAAAATAATTCAATCATAATCAATAATTGTTAAAGTGACTCTTTCAGACTACATAACATATAAGCATTTAGCTTAGAGGAGAAAAAAATAAAATTGCCGTAAAAGTATTCAATAACAAAAAGAAAATTCTCACAAGAGAAGTGAATAATATAATTTAATAAAATATTCTTTTATTATTATTAACAACATATTTTTAATAATATTAAAATTTAATTAAAAAACATTTATGGTCTCATTAAGAAAAAAGTTTTATTGAAAAAAATTACTGAAACTGAAGTTTGTTTAGTTTTTACATAAAGTGTTTTTCTATTTGTAAAGTCATGTAGAAAATTTATAATAGTTTATTACTGTTAACTTTTAATATCAAGAATATTTATTTATTAAAGGCGCTTATATTTTGATACTAAATAATTTATTATTTTAAATCAATAATTTTAGTCGTTTCTTTTATATAAGATTCAGTAAAAATTCTTTTTTTAATTTACAATCTAGCCGAGAAATTAATCATTGTCTTGAAAATGATTTTTTTATTAAAAAATAAATTCCATAAACTATCAACATGCAATTTAAATTGTTCATATTAAATACTGATGTCAATTTAACACTGTTTTACTCTCATAAGCATGGATATTATTATTATATGTATTTAGTTAATTTGTGTAAATAAAATGTATTGTTGTAAATCTAATTTTATTTATGTTATTTAGCAATTAATTTATCTACAATGATTTAGATTATTTTTATTGCATTTATTAGTTAGTTCTTTTATCACATTTAGTTTATTGACACTAGTTTAATAGTTTTGGTGTAATTTTATTATGTAACATTAAGTGCAATAAAAGTCAAAAAGTTATAGTAATAATAATGGTAATGTTTGCTATATTTACCAATATCTAGCCAGATACTAAAATGTCGCCATTTTGTTACGTCTATAATTTTTACCATTTTATGCAGAATATATATATATATATATATATATATATATATATATAAATACATTATATACAAAATAAAAAAAACTAAAACCATAAAATATTTGAAAATTAGCAAAAGTTTAGTTAAATTTTGCAGGGTAATGTACGAAAAATTACTTAACTCTGACGGTCATTCTCAAACTATATGCATTTTTAGATGCAAGTCTCTCACTTGTTTGCTTACAAACAAACCAGCAAACATAATCTTATATAAATTAAACTCTAAAAATGTAGAAATATTGACTCTCTATTTACCCTTTTATGTTGTGTATATTTTTGTTTGGGTTTAAAGTGACAATTCAGCGTATTCTTTATTTTGGTTAACTTAAAAATTTTAAATATTACAATATTAAAAAATTAAAATAAAATCGACAGAAAGATATCATCTTTTAACATCTTGTTTTAAATTTCATTTAAAAAAATTATTAAATATAAAAAATGGTCATTGTTGCTTTGAGATTTGATAAATTAAACATAATACTTTTCTTTTTTTCAATTTGGATCATTTTAGTCCTATTATTATTTATCGTTATGGATAATTGAAATTGCTAAATTGTTTAAATTATTTTAATGCCTATTAAAGTGATAAACGGCTTTAGTGTTATATTATAAAAGACCGTTTTATCATTTTAAACTTTCGACCTACAAATTTCTGAAATTTTTCGTAAAACATTATATAACTTTGCCTAAATTAACTAACAGGTAATAGAACATTTTTTTACTCTTAAAATGCTGATGACGTACCAAATTATTTTTTAATTCTTTGCTCTTGATTTATTTTCCAAAAATCAACCACCCACCCATTATTTTCCTAATGTTTATTTTTATAAAAAAATTATTAAAATAATTATTATTAAGCAGAGTGGGTAGAACATTATGAATAGATTGATGTATAACTAAAAATAAAAAATATTAAACAGGATACATTAAATAAATAAAAAAACAATATATTTTATGTAAAGAAAATAAGTGATTGATGATTTTATTCGCATTAGATTTTTCAACGCTGGAATGACAAAAGAAACAGGAAAAATAAAACAAAAGATATGAAAATGATTTAAAACTTTTTTTAATCCCCAACCGCTAAAAGTATAAGTTATGTATTTCCACATTTAGTCTTATCGGTTGGTTATTTGTTGCTTCATTTTCTATGTTTTATTTAACTTTTTCAGCAAGAAATATTTAAATGAAAAGAATGAAATGTATTTATGCTGCAAATAATATTAATATTTATAAATGATTTATTAATATTTTTAATGAAAGTTTAACAATCTTTTTTAAATGCTTACAGAAAAGTAAAAACAAATTGCTTTTGTCTTCTTACAACCAAAACATCTGCTTAAAGAAAAACGAAATTGCTTTGAGCACTTCAGAAAAACACTTGTTATAGCAGTTTTAAAACGACAAAAAACTATGAAAAATTTACTTGATTAATTTAGATAAAATGAATTTGCATTTACTGGCAACAAGTTGATAACAAATAACATGACAACTTAAACGCGATTTTTTATTTTCATTGTAGCTCACTGACTCAATGTTAAAACAAACGAAAAAGAAAAAATTGGACATCTGCTACAGAAAAATAGACCAAAGACTCGAATTTTTAATTACTTATGAGATGAATGGGTATTTTTGTTTTTTGATGAACTTTTTATTATTTATTTTAAATAAAATTAATACAACACTAAATGAAAATAAAATAAAAATATAAATAATATAATTTACTTCATTCTTTTTTTAATTTTAATTACATTTTCTGTTTGTCTACACTCGTAATGCACAGTTAATTGCCGATAAAGTCATAACAAAAAAGAAAAATAAATTATTATGGGGACACAGTTTATTTAAAATTTAAATATAAAATAATCTACTTAAGACAATATAATGCCTTTTTTCATTTTGGTTTTGTTTGATTGTTGATATTCCTGGAAATAATTCAGCAAAAGATTTTATTTTATAAAAATGTAAAATAAAGTGTAAGTGATGCTTGATTGGCATTTAAATGGAAAAATAATTATTTTTTTAGTATAAAAATTCAATGTCTGTTTAACTTTAATTTTTTTTCACACAACAAATTGGGTCAATGCAATAAAAGCAGAATTTGCTGAAGTGGGTGATACGGTCTTTTTTTTGTTTCAATTTTTGATGACAAATATTGTATTATGTATTTTTTTGTGTTTATTAAATTTCATGATTTAAAATTCAATTTTAAATACCAAAAAATTAAAATATAAATGCATTTATGTTGTTGATGTTTTACCATATGCTTATGTTATGCTGGTTTAAGAAAATGCAAAACTATGCTGGGTATGTTAATAATTTATTCTTTTAAACTGTTTAATAATTCAATTGTAATGATGAAAAAAGTTTTCGATCGAATGGAGGCGCCTGGTGTGCGCTTTTTAATACTGCTGAAGTCATAGAAAATAGTTAATTTCTTTTCAATTTTATTATTATTAATTTTACAGTATAAGAGTCTTTTTTAATTGGTTTTGGTTAATGTTTTTCTTATAGATACATCATAATAATAATAATAATAATAATAATAATAATAATAATAATAATAATAATAATAATAATAATAATATTTTATTTATTTTTCGTGCGGTAGGTGGTCCACATTCAACGCTTAACAAATCATTCTGTTTATTCAATTATTTACTAAAACATTTTACATATTAACTAAATATTTTTAAAAATATTATCCATCAGCCCACATACTTATTTAACAATAAAACTATTTTACTATTTTTTCTATTCTTTACATCATTTTTGTTGTTTAAATTTTATTTTATTTTTTTTTAACTATCGTAAATAAACATTTATATTATTTTTGTGAATTAAATGTTTTAAAAATATTAAAAATTACATGGAAAATAAAAAGTAAAATAAAGAAAAATGTTATAAATAAACAAAAAATTTATTCATTTATTTAGTTCATTCAATTGCTAAAAAAAAATATAAAAAAATAAATTAATAAAAAAAAGAAATAAAAATAATAATAATTTTTTTATTTTTAAATTTAAATATTCGTAATAAATATTTATTATTTTTGTAATGGAAATAAAATGTAAAATATAAAATTAAATAATTTAATATATATGACAAGAGTATAAATAACTTAAATCATTTTGTTATTTATTAGTTAGAAACGGAATGTAAATATTTTCATTAAGTTGTTCATTATATCAATATTTATTTATCAACAACATTTTGTGTGTTATTAAAAAGGACATTTCAGCTAGACAATTAAATTTAATTCATGACCTTAGTGTAAAAAATACCATTATTAAAATTTTATAATATTTTTGAGATTATTTGAAAGAGAGACCAAGTCCAAAAGGTCGCCCTTATTATTTTTTTTTATAATGAAATTGATATGTTTAGGAATTACGACGTAAAGTCAACATGTGAATAGTTTGAGTTTGTTTTGATTGAAGGTAAAGTGTATGCAATATAAATAGTTTTTGATTAATTATTCTGGATTCAGGGAGATATCGTTAGCTCAAGAATTGGCGAATAATGTTAATCATTGAAGTTAATCAGTACCTCAATGCAAAAAACGAAGTAAAGCGCAGTTTGTTTAATGATAAATATTAAAAAACATAAATTCGTTCGAATAATTCAATTTGAAACCATATGTAACATAATTATTTATTCTTTACGCAATTTAATTTACAAGCGAATTATTTTTAAAATACCTACTAACAAATTTGATCAAAAATAATCCTAAATTAGTAGAATTAATTAAAATAATGAATTTACTGAATGAATGAATCTAATTTAGGTTAAAAATACACATTATGTTTGTTTTTTCAATAAATAAATAAATAATTAAAATGATACATTGCATTTAACATTTGTATTAATATATAAAATAAAAATCAATCAATTTATTAATAATTAAATTATGGTAAAAATAGTAATACAAGAGATAAAACATTTCATTGAAACAATAATAATCAAATTTCTAAATGCTAAATGTTGCTATTGTTTACTTATTTTTTATGCTTAGCTTAAATAAAATATTTAAAATGCTTGTTTTATACCATGCCCCGGTTATATATAAATCAATCACATTCACTTTTTCTTTTGATATTTTTAATACTATGTATGTTTTATTGCCTTTCTGTATTTTTCGCTATGTTAATATTTATACTTTGTTGATAAACGTTTGCACACGTTTGTTAATGCAATGTGTATACTTAACTTAACAAGATTTTATCTACAAACTTTACAAACAAATACTCGAACTCTACGGTTTATTAATTGTGAAATTAATGAGAGGCAATTGATTATTTATCTTTCACAATAAAAATCAACTTAAAGCTAGAGACTTTTTACTAATAATACTGACATATATTATAAATATTTTTGATGAGATTATAATATTTTTAAGAAAAATTATTTGTCTAGTTTTTTTGGAAATAGAAATATTTGTTAAAAGGTTAATACAAATAAAGATAACGTAGGAGAATTTATCATGTAATATTTGCCATAGATAATGATGGTTTACTTTCAAGTAAATGTTTGTTATAAATAATAAAAGTCTCAACATTTCTATTTTATTAATTAAATTTAAATAAAATATATTTTGCTTCTGCTGCTTCTTTGTTCTTTTTCTTTCATTTGAGCAAAGCATCAATGCGTATGACCTAGATATGATATCCACATTATTAAATGACATTATTTTATCATTATTTCTTTTTTGCCTTTCAATAATAAAACAAAAGTATGTAATAAGAGTAAAATTTATTCTTTAATTTAACTTAAATTTCAAATGTTCATATTGATATTTCAAAATCTTAATTGAAATTGCTTACAGTTTTGCCCATCCTTTTTTGTTTTTTGCGAATAGCGTTAAACGAAAAAGAAAGTTTATTTCCTAATTATAAAATAACTTATTGTTCTTAACTTTTGAGTTCTTATATTAAATTTATGTTTGCTTTATTATAAAAAAGGGATTTTCTTGACCTAATTTTATTTGTATGTATATATTTTTCTGTTATTATGGTTTTATAAATTTTTTTATCTATCATTTTTTTCAAATTGTTTTGTATGCACGTCATACATTTTAAAGTAAATCTGTGAAATGAAATAAAAGAAAATAAAAATCAAACAACAAATATAGCGACTATGTGGCGCATACATGTCAAGGCAGTTTTTTTTGTTTTTTATATTATTACTTTATTATAGAATCGTTATGGAACTAAACGATGTCCATCTTGTGCATTATTAATTGCTGTGTACGCGATGGAGACGCCTGGTGATACTACCCATTTTTTTTCATCACTCTTGACGGTAGAAAGTATTTTTGGCATTTTTGCGATTTTTATTTTATATCTTTTTTTTTTAATTTTAAGTGCATTGAAATAAAGGCAACAGACTTGTATACATTTAATAGCAATTTTAGAGCATTTGCCATCTAAAGCAATTCAATGTCTAATTTAAAGATTTTCGTAAATAAATTATCAAGCTATTTTGCTTTATATAAATTATTAAACAAATTACTATCACAAAGAATTAAATCAATTAAAAAAAGTGTTTAGCCGTTAATTAAAAAAACAAATAAACAAATCAAGTAACTGGATAATTTTTTAACCGAATTTAACTTATTTATTTTTGTTTTGTAATTATTTTAGATTAATTCAATATCTTTTGATTATAATTAATATTTCCAAAAAATAAGCATTATTTTTGTTTTTCTGTTGGGACTTGTATATACATCATTTTAATTTACGTTGAGAAAATATTAATGTATTAATAATGTTAAATAGTGTTATTCGTACTTCATATTTAATAATTAAGTATAATAAAGAAATACAATCTTATCTCCATTGTTCTTTGAAATATTCCTTTCAATTGAAAATGCAAAACATTGAAAATTTATTATTACATTTATTGAATTTCTGCAAATAAAAACATTTTAAAATTGATTTTTTCTTGTTTCATTCATTCTTATTTCTTCGTATTCTGATGTTGCTATTTTAGAATTTTTAGGTCAGCAAATAAAAATTCCAATTAAATAAAAATTACATTTTTCCACACAATATAGAAATAATTTATCATTATTGTTTAGAAATATATAAGAATATGTATATGCATTCGTTGTGTTATTTACTCCATCTATAATAAACAGTGCAACATGTTAATGATGACAACTTAATTTTGTATTAAATTTATGTGATGTTTTTATTAATTTTTTTTTTTTCAAATTAATATTATTTTAAAAAAGGTTTGATTTGAAGAACATCGAATGAACCCAAAAAAAAACTAAGTGATGATAAACTACTCATTTTTTAAACCAATTTTTATAATTGCGATGATGACGGTGACGCAGTTATTTATTCTACCATAATCTACAATATTTTTTGATCCATGCGTTCTACATTATTTAACAAGTAACACAGAAGTAAAATAAAAAAATAAAAATTATAAAGAAAAGAAAACACGGAAGAAAAACAAAATTCTAAAACTTCTTGTACTAAATTAAAAGAATAAAAATGAAAATTGGATAAAAACAATCAAAATCTCCATAAAAAACGCAAAGAAAGAAAAAACAAAAGTTAAAACACAGACAATAAAGGTCAACTCAGCATGTCATATCCAGTGTTGTTGAATTCAAAGATTTGTTTACGTATTTTTCAGTGATTTTTCTTTTCTTTAAAATTTTTGTTTCTACAATTTGTGAAACAAAAAATCAACAAGGAAATTTATATTAAAAGCCTTTGATAAATAAATCGAAAGAATACATGTTTTAACGTCGAAAAGTGAATAAAATTTAATTTACAAAAAGCAAATAAAACAGGCAATCTGCAGTTAAGTTTTCATGTTTATGATAACCAAGAGTATTTATATTATTATTTTTTGGTTTGATGTCTTATCATTTATATTACACAAAATATTCATTATTATTTTAAGTCACTTGAGGTTCATAAGTATTTATATGTTGATAAAATTCAGTAATAAAAAGTAAATCAATTGGAAAAAAGAAAAATTTACTTTCTAAGCTATTTATATATTTGTTTGCGTTAACGATTTAACATTATACCAAAATAAAATCCTTTTTAACTGCAATTTAGAACAATAAAAACAAAAAAGGAACAATTAAATAAATAACATTATAGCATTTGGCACGCGTTTAATATTTTTACTTTATTGCTACATTACCTGTATGCAATATTCCATTTACTTCTTAAGGGAAATTAAATGTTTACGTTTTTCAGAGAAGATTTTCATTATTTTTATTATTATTATTACTTATTTTAATGTAAAATTCCATCTTAAACAACGCAATAAAACTGGTCAGAGTAAATAATTCAACCACAAATTGGTGTCGATCCAAAACTATTATATATGTTTATATGATTTTTTATTAACAGACAGAAATAAACTTTTACAAATGATAGCTATGTAAAATACAGAATCACTGATTCTATTTTATGTGCTAAGTTTAGTTAGATTTTATTTATTTTTTTCCTAGTTTAGTTCATAATATTTTTCACAAGCTTAATGCTTATTGTAGTTTACAAGGCAACGCTCTAATTTTATTACAGCAAAGAAAAACATGTTCAAAAATGAATAGATTAAAATTAACGTTAATATAAAAATGTTTCTTTTTCTGCTTCCGATTCATAAAATTTTTAGTTCTTTTAGCTCAATTTTCGGCAAAGTTTTTTAAAAAAATAATGTAAAAAATTTAGGCATGGTGGGCCTGATAGTAGATTAAAAAATTCACTCAAAATCAGTGCAAAAAATAATGGCAATTTTTTAAATAGGAAACGGTTTTTATTAGCTTTTCTATATTTTATTTACTAAATGTATTTTGTTGTTAGATTTGTTAACATAATAATTTTTCATCTAAAATTCGTGATCTCTTTTTTGCTCATTGTCCCGATGTAAAAAGATTATGTAAAAACTTTCGGTTATAAATAGTGTACTCTCATTTTCCAAACGCTTTAATCTTTTATTTGTCAAATAAAAAATCTCTTCTTCGTCAAATTTTAAAATTTCTTAAGGAATTATCAAATATTATTAAAATTAATAAAGAAAATGATATTATTTCAATACAAATATTAATAACACTTTTTCGAATGAAATTATCTTGAAAATTTTTTGATGTTCGGGAATAATGTAAATAAAGTGTGAAAAATTTTTTATTTTAAATTAGTTGTTTCATTTTGTTAATAGCTGATGATTTCTGTTGAAGAAAATGTAGTATTTAAAAAAAAAATTACAAAATGAAATGCAATATTATTACGATTTTTTTTGTAGCTTCTCAATGTTCATTTGTTTTTAATTAAACAATAAATTTTATAAAACAAATTAATAAAGATTGTTGGTTTTTTTTAAATAAAAAAAAATCTTTTCCATTTTTTTATTTTTTGTTTAAAAGATTTATTTTATTAAAATTATTGTAAGCTTTCTCATAAAAATAGAGAGAAGTTAAATTCAATTTTAAAATATCAAGGTGTGAATTTATTTTAAAATTTCTAATTTAATTAAACTTATAGTTGAATTATGCTTTAATAATATTATTTAATTATTTCTATATTGAAAAAATACATTTTTTGTTTGTGGTTTTAATGTTTGTCAATAAATAAAATTAAAGTACTTGGCAAAGTATTTTGTTTTCTTTTACTTTTTGTCATAAGCTTACGTGCAGACTAATAAATACTCTTTTGTTTTTCAACAAAAATAACAAATTAGATTATGAGTATTGAATTATTGTGCCAGCTGATAATTTTCTGCGATTTTTTATCTCTGCAAAAGCTTAATAAAAAAAAGAAAATATTTACTACAGATGATTGAAAAAAAAAATTATCGAATCACATTTATCTGATGTTATGGTAATTTATTAATAATTTTTTAATTAAAATGGATGAAATAAAAAAATGATAAAATTTGTGGTTTTGTTACAACAAATAAGAATACTGAATATTTTAGTTGAGACTGAATTTTAAAAATAAAACCATTAAAACGCTAAAGAAAAGAATAAAATCGATTAAATTTGTTTGAAAGAAGAAAATTGCATCGATAAAATGTATGAAATTTATACATATTATAATACACGTACAAAACGCATAAGATACATAAATAAAAAAAAAAAAAAGAAAACTATAAAAGAAATTTTAAAAAAATGTTACAACTAAAGTAGCCCACGAGTTGTACATTCATTCTCCTTACCAAAGACATGCAAAATTAATAGTTTTACAAAATATTGAACAAATTATATATTTTTTTTTCCTATCAAACATATGAAAAACATTCGTAATAAAAACAAAATTTTTAAGGATTTTTATTTTAAAAATTAAATAAAAGTAACGTTTTTCATACTTGTTCAAGTCAATTCTGTTGTGAATGTTTGTAGTAAAATAGTAATGAATCAAAAAAATCAAGTCATTTAATTCAACGCATCTCTGGTTATTATTTGCGTTTGGAAAGTATATTTGAAACAAAAAAAAAGTGAAACACCTCATTCAATTTAATTAATTTAAGTAAACAATGTTTGTTTACCGTTAATGTGGATTAAAAAGCAGCATTTTTGTTTTACTAATATTGCACGCAACTTTTACAAATTTTTCTGCTAAAGTTTTTCGTTATTTTTAGTTTTCCAATTTCCATTCCAGAATATAAATAATTTTCATGGTATTATTTTAATGGTGTATAATGTAATTGTGTGCAGAAAATATAGAGAATGGTAATTATGTAACACAAAACAACTAATTATAATGATTTTTTATATGTATTTTATTAGTGTTTGACCTATTTATACACGTCATTGGAATTAAGTCATCTTTTTTAACAAAATACTGTTTATTAACAGTTATAAGGGGTGTTTTAGTTTAGCTTAATAGTTAAAGACATTCAGTAATTATTAGTTAATTATAGTCTTTGTGATAAACATAATTATTATTTTTATTAGGGATTACTTTTGGGGTAGTTTTGTCTGATTATCGCAGTTGTTTGTTACATTTAATGTTGAATTTGCTACTTTGTTCACAAAGTATGCTTTATTGCTATGTAAGTCTCCAATACGTCTATGCGATTACCATAATTACTGTCGTGTTATACATTATTTATTAATTGAAAATTTTCTTTTTTTTTCAATAATGCATATCTTCACTAAAAAAAATTAAAAATACAGTCAATTCTGTTTTTATGCGATTTTGAAGTTATGTGGTTATTCTATACGATTTTTATTCGAGTTTTTTTATGTGTTATTTTTGTCGGAATTCCCGATTTATATGGTTTTCTTTATTTCTTGTAAAAAACACGAGCAGTGCTCATTATGTTTTCGTCTGATGTCGCATTAACTTGAAATTCGTGAAGTTTGCAAAGTTAGTAGCTTAGATGTTTGCTTTTTAATGATTCGGAGGGTAAAATTTTTAGCTATTGATTTGATTATTTTTATTTTTTACCATTCTGTCTTCAAAAACGTTTAGCAATCATAAAATTAATTTTTTTCTAGATGATATTTATTTTTATGCGTTTTTTTTGTTATTTCAGTGATTTTATGCAATTTTTTGCTTTTATTTTATGCGCTTTTAATAAACGTGGAAAGTATCCTTATTTATTAGTCGTAAGTCGTGTTTTTTTTTGTGTTAATTTTTAAACTTTATAAATTTAATTTATAATTAATTCTGGAATAGATTAAAAAAAAACAAAATTAACCAAATTAGCATTTTGCTAGTTGTAGAATTAGAATTAGTAACAAAACTAATTAACTTTTATCAAAAAATTAACGTTAAAAATATTGTCTATAGTTTAGTTTAGTTTATGTGCTATTTTGGTGATAATATTTTCGTATAAAAAAAATTAAAAACAAAGATTAAGAAGAAATATTATAAACTTTTTAGAGTACATTAAAATGCAAATAAAATATGTAAATAAGTATGAAAAAAAAAATAAAATTAATGTTTATGCAAATTAAAACTCAATTTAAAAATTAAAAAGTAATATTTTTTTAATTTTTTTTCTTTTTGTACTTTTAATAATAATTATTCATATAATTGTAAATTAGAAAAATATACAAATCAATATATGTACATATATATTTGAGTGATTATTTTTGTGAAATAAGTGTATTTTGAGTAGTATTTAAGAAAGTCTCAGTCATTGGAACCAAAGTGATATAAATACAAATCGTATTGTATTGAATTTGTACTGGAAAACTGTGTACAAGCGAAATTATAATTATAATAATAAAAAAAACTTTTGGAGCTGTCCCAACATTGGCAATTGTAAAACATAGCAAAATCGAAACTTTATTTCAACTCAGTTTTATACGCGCACTCAACTGTAACGGTTGTTTTATAAACGTTTTCGCGTAGGTTCGCGTTTATCTTATTCAAGAGAATGTATTATAATAATAATTAAAAATTGTGTTTAAAACAATCCAAAAGAAAAGAATTAAAAGCAAAAATTATAAATAAAAATTCCGTTAAAAACAATTCTTTTGCATTCATTATTCATCTCTTTCTGTTTAATTTTTTTACTTAATGTGTGATACTTTTAAGTCAGATACATGTTTACTAGAGTTTTGTGATTATTTTTATTTAACATTGTAAATGTCTTACAGTATCAAAAACTTTATTTTAATTTTTGATTATTTAATGTAAAAAGCCGAATAATTTGAGTTTTTCTTTTTAACTATTAAATTAATAAACAATTAAGATTAAAAACAAAATGTGAAACTCGTAAGTGATTAAGTGAAAATAAATTGTTTTTTATTATTTAAAATAATAATAATAAATATTATTGTGAAAATTTAAAAAAAAGTAATAATAACAAACAAAAGAAAATTAAGAAAAAGAATTAATAATAAATTTAAAATAAAAATTCAATTTGTTGCTATTATTATTGTTGAATTTTTTTTTTTTTTTTGTAAAAATAATGGCAATTTTGAATTGTAAAATTACCTAGCTTTTGTGAATTAAACGTAAAATAATTATTGTATATATATAGTAAAATTACCAACAAATTCGTATAATTTTATACTGCTTTTCAGCAATTTTGCGTGTCGTTCACGAACATTAGAAAGTACGATTCATTTTGTTACTTGGATAAATACATTACTTTGAATAAGACGCACACAGATGCTGGTTTTTACCTATGTACTAATAAACAAATACAAAACCTTGTGCGTTGCATAGTTGTGAAATACTTTTCATTAGAATTACTGTATGTATATTTCGTGAAATTTAAGCTCACGCAATTATTTTATTCAATAATAAATAAAATTTGTTTTTCTTTTATTTATAATACAAACAGATTTATCTGAAGTAACGAATCACTAATATCACGAATCATTAATAGTAACGAAAATTATTTAATTATTTGAAATATTATTTGTTTATTGTATTTTTTTAAACAAAATGCAGTTGTCTTACTTTACTATAAAATTTTTAATAAGATTTACCAAAAAAAAATTAGGTCACTCTCAATAATTCGATTTTATTATCGAATTCTAAATAAAATTAAACTTTCCTTAACTATACGAAAAAATAAATTGGATTATAACTGAGGCGATAACTGAATTAATATTTTAATATAAAAGTATGTTGGAAATCATTTTTTATCTCTTGGCTATGGTGTGGGTTAAGAGAAGTAAGGTTATTTGCAGCATAAATTGTCATTCAAAGTGCCATAATATGTACACTTTAATTAACTTTTTTTATTTTAATCAATAATAATCAAAAATAGAATAATAGTATTATTGTCTTTAAGAAATAATTAATTTATTTGAAAACAAAAAGAAAATTTCACATCAAATTGAAACAAATAAATGAATTCAATAAATTGTTAGGGCGTATCAGTGTTTTAAATTGGGCAAGGGCAACCAGAAACAAACTGGTTTCTCGTCTGTTTATAAAAACGATTTCTTTTGTTAAGTCCGACTTAAAATAAAAACGAGTGTTTATTGAGGGCTGTTCATGGTTAAAATATTATTAAATTTGTCCATCGTCATTATCAAATCACAATACAACGATGACGACACCATTGTACTGTGTCAATGACTTTATTTTATATTGTTTATTGCGGGTGGTAAAAAAGGGTGCTAAAAATCATTAAAATTCTATTATTATGATACACAATCATCACCAGTATAATAGTCGAAATGCCACAAGCATTAAAATCATAAAAGTGTTAAAATGATGTTGTTTGTCCCAATGATATATAACTGAAATATTAGTGTATTGTGTTTGAGATGACAACCGATACGATTTTTACTGTACCACTATTGTCATGATGAAAATATAATGTTATCGTTAGATGCGATGCATAGTAGCGGCGATAAATTAACAGTAAATGGGTTATATGTAATGTAGGTCAAGGAAAACATAGGAAATAGTTTCAAGTACTTGCTGTTCGGTTGTTATTACGATGTTTGTCTGCTTGGTTTCTCTGTTTGTTTTTTGATATAAAATATTATTTATTAAATTATTAATTTGAAAATAATTTATTTCTTAAAAATGAAAATGCATTTTTTTTGATTCTCTGCTTTTGCAATGCTAGACTTGTTTGCGGGGTGCTCATTCTTATCCATGAATCAGCGAATTCACAATAATTGTCTTAAGTTTAATTGCTAGTAAATAATGTTTATAATTTTGTGCTTGATTTTATATTGAGGGTTCTGGGTACTTAACTTTATTTATATTATAAAAAGTTTATAAAAGTAAATAAGTAAAATGTTTAGCAATTTGTCCTGATTATTAACAATTAGCAAAACGAAATTAACAACTTTTTCTTTCTATAATAAATTTTAATAGACTTTACTACGGCAATAAAATATATTTTATCTTATTCAGGTTACAAAATTTAATTCATTTTTTTTTTTGCAATACGGACTAATAATACTGAAAAAAAAATCGAAAATATGTTTTCATTTTATTTTGTTGTTACTTTTGACAATTGTTCATGAACAAGATACATAAAATTTTATTTTTAAATAATAAAATAACTTAATTAAATGAAAAAAGTGAAATTTATGTATTTTCAAGTTTAATGTAGTTTTGTTTTTGTTTTATATTTCTACTTTACTAGCGCTTATATATATATATTTGTAATTAAATTGAAAAATACTAAACCAAATATGTCAATGGAATATTAAATTATTGGAACTCTTTTATTTTTATTTTATTGAAGTGAAACAAACATTTATTTATATTTTTAAGGAATGCATAAAAAATCAATAAATCGATGTTATATGATGTTTAGTTTGTCGCTAACAAGCAAAATACAAAACAAGTCGTTCTTATATTTGTTGCTCAGATCACACAATAATGTTAACATAAGACCATATTTGTTATTTTTTATTATATTTTTTCATTTATCAAATGCAAGTTAAGAATAAAAATAATATTGTTTGTAACATGTTGCTCGGCATTTACAAGCTATGCAAGAGTATTTACTTTCTGTTTTTTATTAAAAAAATAATACTTAAAATACACAATGAAAGTGACATAAATAGATTTTTTATTGAAAAAAAAAAAAAGAATTAATGTTATTTTTAACATTAGTCTAATGCAATTTAATAAAACCTTTTTTCTTTCATTTAAATAAATAAGAACATTTTAATTTAATTTAATTTACTTTCGGCATAAGAAACGTTTTTTAAATTTATTATTTATATAAATTTCTTTTCATTTCATTAAATAATACTAGAGAGTGATGAAAACATTTAATAATATTCCAAACAAAAAAAAAAATTATAATCATCATCATCGTTAAGTGAAATTAAATAAAAAAAAAATTGAAAAAAAAAAATAAACAATAAGATTAAATGTTTTATTACCGTATCCATCATGACAAATTGTTATAAAATTGTCGTTTTTTTGTATTTAATTTCGGTTTTTTATTTTATGTGTACGACAAATAAATGTTTTATTTTCATATAAAAAAAAAATGAAAAGAAGATCATAATGTCTCAGATTTTTAAAGTTTTGAATAAATTGAGTTTGTGTTTTTCATTTGATTAAGCTTAATACACCTTTAATTTTGCGAACATAAACCTTTCTTTTAGAAAAAGTTTAGAAAACTAACATATTTTTTTAAATAAGACAACTACCAAAAACACAAATGCTAAACATAATTGAGTTTGGCAGTTAAAATTAATACTAAGCAAGAGCAGTGCAATGAAAAAAAGGTTAACACTATTAAGAACAACTTATAAGTAACACATAAATAAATTCATTTCTTTATTATTTAACAAATTGAAAATACATAGTTGACTGCTTTGTTCTGCATGCATACACTTTAATTTGTGTTTTTGCTATTTTGTGTGGATGTTTTCTGTAAATAGCTTAGAAGTACGTCAAGGTTTATTTTATCATTACACATGCAAAACGTTGCATTTTATTTAATTTAATTTTTTTATTCTTATTTAATTACATTGCATTGCCTTGGACAGCACTAAATTTCCCATGTTTTCGCCATATTTGACATGATGACACCAGTACCCAGCTTTGTGAATGTTAAAGTTGTTTCTTCATTACTTATTTAAATGTTACTAAATTTTTATTACTTATCGTGAATTCTTCTAACTAAATTTCTACATAAAGTTCCATTATCTTTCTATTTATTTCTTTTGAAATGAATAAAGTTTATAAGAAAAAATCTTTAATTACACAATTTATATTTATTGAATTATTTCATTTTACAATATATGCTTATAGAATTACTAAAGAGATTTATTTAAATTTTCTAACAATAAATAACGAGGTATTTAACAAAAAAAATTATCAACGTTGTGAAAAATTTATTTTTAATAAATCAGACAAAAAAAGATTATGAATTAAACTTCCTTCCGATTAGGTTTATTGTGTAATTTAATATATAATTAGTTTTCTCTATTCTTAACTTAAATAAATAAATAATTTTTTTATAACATAACAGAACGTTAGCCAATAAATTTATTTAAAACAGGAAAGAATAATTTTTTTTATTAGATTTTATTGTTTGTTTACATAATACATAGTTTATTTGCAATTTTTTTGTTTTTCATTTATTTATTGCACATTTAATAAAATATTTTCTCGGTTATGCTGAATTCTTGTTATTTTTTGTTATATTGTCAAATTCTCTTTTACGTGTCGCTTGATAAATTAGAATAAATTTTTACTACAATTACTTCTTAAAAATTTCCCAAAAATCTATTTTTCTATTATTTTATTGTCTCATCTATTAAAAATTGTATTTAATAAACTCTCGCTTTAGTCCTAGTAATTTACTTAATTTTGAATTTTCTTTCGAATCAATAAAAAACACTAAATTTAATATTTTAACTTAGCAAAGTGTAATTTTCAATTAACTTAAAAACCATACAAATACGATATTCATATTCGTGTTTATTTTCTGATATTATTTATTAATTTAAAAAAATTGTTTGTTTTAAGTTATTAAGTATTAGAACAATGTTGCTTCATATTTATATATATAAAATTAACTAATAGCTACAGGAAATCTATTTATAAAACTCCGTATGACTTTATTTTCAGGGATTCAAAAAAATAAAAAGGAAAATATGTTTTATAAACGGGATCAATGGTACTTTGTATTCCACACTTGTTACTAGACTTAGATAGAATTATAATTAAAATTGGAAAATATAATGTTGACATAATTGTTGATATAGTAACATACACTCAATGTTTATAATATATTTATTTTCCGAATATGTACTGCAATGTTAAATGTATTTTATGTGTGATGCAAAACTTAAAAAAAATCGAAAAATAATGGATTCATCTCAAAATTAAATCACATAATGTATAAATGTATAAAAAAGCTCACTTGAATAAAATAAAGCTACAATTTTTATTCAAATCGAGGTAAAAACATGCAACAAAGAAATATCATTGTCTTCCTTCCACGTTAATTTGTTGTACATTTCTAACCACGAAAAGCCATATTTATTATGTCGGAATTAAAAAAAATCAAAATAACGAACAACAGAAAAAGCACCAAAGTAAGAAAAATCATATAGCACACTACAGATGTTATTATCATTTGATAAAATATGAAGTCGCAATATTAAACTAAGCAAAAGAATGTGGGAATTTTATTTAAGAAAAATGTCTTGCACGTATCTATCGTTGAAATGAAATTATTCTACATTTTTTTATTTTTTAGCTCATGGCGTCTCCATCGATTAAATTTATCTTTGCGTTGCGGTTTCTTCCTTTGTTTAAGCAAAATAAGGTAATAAATTATTCAAAATTTATTGACTTTTCCGTTGATTTTTTTTACTTTTCTTATTTTATCGTTTATAAAATAAAAGTTACATTGCACGAATGGAAAATTCTCAATTTGTAATCATTTAAATCGTTCATAAATGCAGCAACTTTAAAATTTATTTGTTATTGCAAGACAAAATTATAAATCATTTTAAAAAAATCTAATTAAACAGACATTATTAATATTGAAGTAAATAATTCTGTTTTTTTGCTTGTCGCTTCTGTTTATAATTTTACTTATTTTAAATTATATTATATATTATATTAATCAAATTATATCTAAATTATAAGTAAAATTAAAAGTGTTTTTAAATAAAGCACGCATATTTTGTGTATTTTATTTGAAGTTGATTTCTTTAACAAATTTATTTACTTTTAGTACTAAAAGTTGCGAAATTAAAATAACTATATTACATGTGTATTATAGATTTTTCTCTTTCTTTCGTTTTTATAACTTTTGCTTGCTTTCATTATATTTTTGATTACTGAATTTCTACTGCTACTGCTGCTGTTAAATATTTTCACTATATTGCTGGTACGTTCCTCTTTTGAATATTATTTTTATTATTACTATTATTTGCTTTCACTTGCATTATAATTTCTTAAAAATAAATTTATTTTATTTTTTTATTACTCTTTTACCAACCAACAACAATATTTTATTTAAACTACATGCAATGGATAATTATTCGTTGTATGCACAAAATATAAATATTTTTATTATATTTTATTTTATTTCTTTATTATCATTAGCGAAAGAGCTTAAACTTATGAAACTTTAAACTGTATAGAAAGAAAAATAATAATCATTGTAAACTGAAGTTTAACAATTAAAACAAATTACAATAAACTGTGACCCCGGCTAAGATCCGGCGATTTTATTGCTAAATCATTTTAGTTTTGCTGTAACCTGTGTTATATAATTTCTTAAATAACGATGTCTCAATGGTTTGCAGCATGGACGTCATTTCAGTTTTTTTTCAGCGGTGTATATAAATACAATTAAATACCAATCAAATGATTGGTGCAAAAATAGAGAATATCGTCTCTGTAGACGACCAAAATCATCAACAACTGCGTTAATGTCCACATTTTTTGCATCTTTATGTAGACATTCAACCACCACCGAGTCAGTTAATAATATTTCTCAACATCTGTTTTTTCGATAATTTTCAATAATTTTAATAAATAGTCAAAAAACTGTTTGTTGTGTATTTTATAACTATTAAATCTGAATTCCTATATACAGACAATTGGAATAATATTTTACCAAATAGGTTTAATAAACTTAAATTATTATTATTTCCCAATTTCTAGAGAGAGGGGAAATAAACCCATTTGAATGACCAAATGACGTCCCTGGCATACAGTCTAAAAATTATAATAATAATTATTATTATATTTTTGTTTAATTAATCTTCCAAATAAGTTTCTAAGCCAATATTGTTTTCACGGCTCGTTTGTAACTAAAAATTCGACGACTTCTGATAAACATTCATATTTTAGATATAAATATACTTAAAAGTCTAATTGTTAATAGGTCAAAGTATATATGTATGTACGTCTAATAAATAAATCGAATTAGGTAAAATCTAATCTAATCAATTAATCTTTCTTTTTCGTTATTATTTTAATTGTTTATTTTTTTTTTTATTGCATTTACAGCAAAATATTTGTTTTGAATTTAATTAGAAAAAAAAAAAATAAATCAGAAAAAAAAACTATTATTATTATTATTATTATTATTAATATTATAATTATTTATTAGCTTGTCATTGTATTTGAAAACCATGTAAAATGTAAAAAAATATAACAAAGTAACGAAATAAAAGAAAAAAAACTAAATATGTTACCACGCGGAAAGGTGTGCTGTTTACGGCACAAGACACAATACACGTTGAATATAGATACAATAGTTAATTAATGATGATGGTGATGAGTAATGCTGACACATTTTAAATTAAGTGTTAAAAAGTAATTTAAAATATTATTATTGTTTCTTAAGTGGTAAAGTTTATACATAAACAAAAATAATAGGTGTGTGCGATTTAATTGAATAAAAAATAAAAAACGTCTTGCGTGACGCATGAACGGCCACATGTCATGGCGATTAAAATCACAAATAATATCTCTGTGCAAGGATTGTTGGTTCTGGTTTTCCTATTTCATACGCACTTAGTGTACTGTGGAACGCCGACATTGCCCACAGCACGAGATGTCATAATACGTGAATCAGTTTTAATTTCATCCAATGATCCAGAACGAGAAACAAAGAAATTGTACGACAAAGCGTTAAAGCAGTTTGGCGATATTGGGCGATCCATACGACTTATTTGTGCACCATGGGATGATATCGGATGTCAATGTACTGGCAATTCAGAGGAGGTAACTCTATCCTGTCGAAGCAATAAACTAGATTCTGTACCCATCAATATGCCAGAAGAGCTTATCAAACTGTAAGTATTTATGTCGAATATCATTATTTTTTTATATTTACCGTATCTAGGAATTTTCTGCTTTGTATTTAGCGAGTCAAATTTAATTATATTTGATCGTCTGCAGCAAAATTCAATTTATTCCAATTCGATTTGTTTTCATCTTATCAGTTATATTGTAAATATAAAAAATATTTTTAATTAATTCTATTACTTTCTTTTAATAAAGAATATAAATTCGGTTTTTATTTATCATTTAGTAATTTTATTATGCTTATCTGTGGTTTCAATAATTTTAATTTTATATACTTGCTGCTGCTGTTACTGATACTCCACAGCTATTATTCTGTTTAATATCTTCAATATGGCATTTCTGAAGAGAAATTAAATAAAATAAATGAAATTAGTACTCTTAATTATAATTTAGAGTTTGTTTAGTTTATAACCACCTGTCTGTTCAGTTTTAATTTAATTGATCTGTATTCTGTGGCATTGTATTTTTGCTTTTATAAGCAAGATTACAAATATCATGTGCAGGGTTTTTTTATTCAAAATAATCATAAATGAAATTAGCATCTTGACTGCTTTACCTTTTATATACATATATATATATATATATATATATATATATATATATATATATATATATAATAAATAATATAATATATTATATAAATAATATTTACATTTTTAACCGGCACGAAGTTTCTCAAATGTCAACTTATTCTCAAAACAAATACTTAAAAAACCAAACAAAAAAAGAAAAAAAATAACTTCTTTTTTTTTTAATTTAAGTCAAAAATGATTGATTTATGTTTTTTCTTTTGTTTTACGACCGCGTTTATGATAATTTTAAAAAAATTAATTTGAAATGACGTGGACCGGTATTCATCATTCAATATAAGACAATTAAGTGATTTTTAGTTTTAAAATAGAAAAATATAAAAAAAATCATAACATTAGGTAGCCAGCAAACTAAGAAATAATGCATCTTACGACACTTTGATTAATATTGACATAAAAATAAAATATGTACTCACTTTTGTTGTGTTTTTTTTTCTATAGACGGTAAAATGTGTTATCTCTTAAAAGTGTGTGTTTGTATTTCGTTTTTTCACTCCTTATTGTATTTATTTGCTAAATGTAGTTTTTATGATACCATAGTTATATAAATCTTGAAGATGAGCCAAATTGTGGCACACGATGATAATAAATAAATTGATGGTAGTACGATAGATATAACATACCAAAAATTTATATAAATATAAATAATATCATAACACAGCATGATATAAATTGGTTTTAATAATGTTTTTCTAACATAAACATTTTGTTCTAAATCTTTTATCCGTGTTTCATAATTTTTTTTCTTCTGGTTAACTATTTCTTTATTATTTGCAATAAGGACAACAATTCCAAATTTGTTATTAAAATATGAAATATATATAAATAACATAATCTATTTGATATTGTTTTCCATTTATGTATTTATTTTAATTTTGGATAACAAAAGATGAGTCAAATTATAAAAACAAAATATATATAAGATTTTAATTAACAATTTAAATGCCATATAAAAAAATATTATCTTCTTTTTGAAACAGTTTCTTTTCTAAATGAATTAACTGCGATTATAATGAAACATAAAAGCCAAAATAAGACAAGGAAAAATAGCTAACTCTTCCTATTGTTATAGGCAAGCATTTATTGGTGTCATAATGTTGACAAATAAATAATCAAAAACATTTAATTTTTATGTTAATGCTTTATGCATAAGCAACTATTCACAAAAAATAAAAATGTAATATATTTCCATTATTTTTATTTAATGGTTTTAATGGACAAACTGATAATGCATAAAAAATATACTTGCTAAAAAGTAGATACTTTTTTTCTGTATAATTTCTTATTTTGTTGAGGTGTTCATGGTCTTATAATACATTTTACCTCTTTTTTATCATAAATAAAATTATATATAAAAAATCATTTATTAAATTTTAACAAAATTGTTGTACATTCGAAGTACAAATCGTACAATGATATTAATTATAATATTAATACTAATAATTATAGATGACTACTGAATAAACGAAAAATTAATTGATTTTAATTTGCAATTTTTTAGTATTTAAGGAAACAATTTTTTGTTATTATTATTCTTTTTTTTATTTTGTTTGAACACATTAAACAGGCTGGATGTTATTTTATTCATTTTCGCAATTTTTATAAGTCTGAGAGAAACAAAAAAAATAATTTATCAAAATATTAATGATATTAATATAATAATAAAAAAAAGTTTGAAAGCAAAGTTTTCTTTAATTTAATTTATTTTTTCAATTTTTTCTTACTGCTGTCTTTTAGTACTTATATTGTATTTTGTTATTAATTTATGATTTTTCAATTAAGTTAATGCAAGTTCTTTCTGTAGAAAGATGCAACCAAGAAATCTAACATCTTGTGTATATGTGCTTTCTAAACATCAAAACTATTAATTTTATGATTAATAAAAATTCTTCTTATCTTAATTTATTTCCTTTTTCAAAAAAAAAAATGAAAAAAAGTTTGATAAAGTAAAAACTTTTCTAAACTTTGATTTAAAAATTTTACAACTTTAACGGAAAAAAGGATGTGTAACATGAAAAAAAAATTAATTATTAAAGCAAACGTCGGAAAGAATTTTCTTCCGTAGAGATTTTTTTTTGATGAATTAAATTACATTTTTTATTCTAAAATAAGTCTAGAAAACTATAATTTAGAATTTTTTAATTCTTCGGTATAAAGTAGATAAACAATTTTTTTAATTATGGACAGCTTACTGGATGAAAAATATGCATGAAGTGTAATCAAATTAAAAATCTACTATGTTATTCTTTATAACAGAATTTTTATGAGTGCAATAGAGCTATCTGATAGTAATTGGCAAGTGAGGATAATGGCTGGTAAATGGGATGGCTACGTTAAACAAAGCACAGCATATAATATGAATTATTTTTAACTGTACTGTGGCACTTTGTTGGTAGTACACACATTTATCTGACGTAACTAAAACGAATGATACAGCAATTAGTTTCAATATTCAAAATTAAAAAAAAAAATCAAATTTAAATAGCCACCGATGCCGTATTAAATTAGAAATTTCACAGCAAAAATAGCACATTTTGCTACATGAAATAACAATAATAAATCCTAATCAATACTTGCTTGTATGTTTCAGCATATTTTACGAAAATATGTGAATCTTGCTTTTACCTATGATTAAATTTCGCTTCTTTTTTATCTGAAGTATGGCGTTTGAAATTTTCTAAAAATTTAAAGTCAGCACCACATAAATGAATCCTTTCGTATAAATACCAACAAAAATTTACTTTATTTATATGAGATATTTTTTATAAAGATCATTAATTTTATTATAATTTCATTATATTTATTTAAAAAAAAATGAATCTCTAGTGTTAATAACACTTATGGGATATTTATAGCAAATAGATTACGTATTAATTTTATTTTTATGATTTAAGTGCTATTAAAGTTTATTAAAAGTCTAGCACTTTTGAATTGATTGGCTATTTGCTATAAAACTTCATTAAAAACTTTACAATAATATTTTTTTTTTCACAATATAGTAAAAAATAAATTTATTAAGAAAGGAAAAATGTTATAAAATCGATCAAAATGCAATGTTGATAGACGTCGATTGTTTTTTATAATTATAATCTTTCTAATAAGAAATAATAACAAAGGTTTATTGGACCGTTTTTCGATATTATACCATAATATTTATTGTTTAAATGTTATTATTTGCAAAGAAACTACTTTACATATCATACCATAGAATTGGGTTGTTGACTCCAAATACAATAAATAAAATGAATGGAGATCGTTTAAAATCTCTCATTGAATGTATTCACAATAAATTTACTGATTAAATGTAAATATCTAAAGTTCTAATATTAACAACATTCATAGAGCAGACATTTGAGACAAATAAAAATTTATATAGCATAATAATCCGAATTAAAAAACGATTATTTTTTAATTTATTTTTGATTGATCATCGTTTAAGTTATCATAAATTATGGTTTAAGCTCGTGCCTATTGAAATAGTCTGGCAATGACTGGTTTTGTTGGTGATTTTTTATAATATATAAAAATTTTTAAGATTTAAAAACATGACACTCAGACAAATTTATTTTAATTTTTCTAAATGAATATCAATCTTACAAATACACAAATTACTTAAAACTTTATTCTTAAAAGAAAAATTAAACTTAAGCTGTATTTAATTTGGTTTGAATTGAATTCGGAACAAATCTGTGTAGTATTTAAAAATTGCGAATAATAAAAATATTACGGTAGTCAACATTGTTGTTATGGTTGTTCGATAATTTTTCTCTGCTACAACCACGCAGGACAGTATAAATATATCTAAAGCAGTAGACAGAATGTTAAAATAAAAATCGTTGAAAAATCTACATTTTACATTAAAAAGGAAATTGATGGCGTGATATCATCTTCCCTTTTTCTTGTTTTTCGTTTCATTTATTTTTTTTTTCACTGCTAATAAATTAAGAAAATGAGGTGGTTAACCCAATAACTTGTAACTAAAATTAATTTTGTTTCTCGTTTCTTAAAACAATTGTAATGTCTGGCTTACGCTTATAACTACTAAAAAGATTTATTTTATATAAAATTAAAGAAATCAGACACATTAAATACCTCAATTTTATTTAATTTAATCATTTATAAGCTTTCTTCTACATCGAATAAATTTATTTGCTTTAAGCAGTTTCATTTTATTAATTTTTCAAATAATGTTTTAAAAATGTTGAAATCTAAATAATTTATTACTTTAAACTAAATTATTTGCAAGTTAAAATAAGTTGGTCATTTATTTAGAAATTTGCGATTTTGTGCAAATTTATTAAAAATGATTACACAATTTTCTAACTAATTTGAAAAAAGTAAAAACAAATTAAAAATTCTATGCGTGTACCGAATTAACACATTTACTTAACTTATTTTTTTATTATGATTTGATTACAAAAAAATATATTTATAATTTTTAATCGCTTATTTAAATAATATTAAATTATTTTCTTTTATTGATAAAAATTTTAAGGTTATTTCTATGCTTGCGTATTATTTACACATTTTATTAATATTGCGAATTGTTTAATATATACATATTACTGTACGTATTTTTTTCAAACCTAATCAGCATTGTATTTAAAAATTGTGTTTGCTTATAAAAAAATAATATTATATTTTTTTAATAATAAATTATACGAATAAAAATTATAATACGAATAACGTCAAGAGAAACCCTCATTTACAAGTTTTAACCATACCATAACAATAAAAATAATATTTTTGTTGATGAATATTTATCTATTAATCATTCAACCTATTGACTAAAATTTTTGCAAAAAAAGTTAATATATTTGCACAAAGCAACATAATTAAATAAGTGCTAATAAATAAACGGTTATTGATTGAAAAATTAAGTAAGATAACAAAAATATAAAAAAAAATAATAGAATTTACTAGCAACTATATAATAACAATAAAGTCATAGATAATAAATTAAAATCTTTTTATATCAGCTAACGAATTGACTTGTTTACCAACTAACAAAATAATAAATATCTTTATTTAAAGTTGTGGTAGCTGAGCTGCTAGTCAATTGAACTTAATTTTGTCCATGTTAGTAAAATTTATATCGTGATTAAAACGATCTTTCTTTTTCATGTCTTTTTTTTGCATTAAAATTTATGTCGCTTTTTAGAAATACATATCTGATGAAGACGTATGATAATTGATACAATTGTAATTGACTAACTTGATTTCTTTTGTCTTGTGAACGGCATTAAACTCCAATTTTTATATCCAATATAGTTAAGTGCCGTGCAGACTTTTGTTTATTTGGTAAGATTGTGTGTCGCTTAAATTATATATTATTTTTTGTGTATTTAAAGACTTTTTGTTCATAGAAAACAAAATAATAACACGATTTTTATCTAGACAAATAAATAAAACGTGTAAATATTCATATCTTGTAATAATAAAACATAAAATAAATACATAACATTATTTACATACATTCACTTGATTTTTTATTTAATAAAAGATTGAATTGTTTTTTTTTTTTTGCATTTGATTCTATGAATAATGAGATTATTATTTCTCATTTTGTGTCTTATATTTTCCTAGATTTTTCCTTATAAAATTCTCATTAAAGCTTGACTCATATATTAAAGTAGCAAAGTAAAAAAATTGTTTTATTATTTTATGACCAATAATAATATAGATAACTTGTGATTGTTGGAAGAAAAAATATTGTTAAGATTAAAAACGAAACGAAACGAAATAGAAAATGATAAAGGCTAGTGTTACATTAAAAAAGCATTACATAAATTTTTTTTATTTCTTCGCCATTTGGTAGTTTATTAGCCGTCGGCATATCAAAAATCACATCTGTGCTAAAGTTTTATTTTTTCTTGCTTCATCAATAAAAATTAAATAGAAAAAACTGCGAATAAAAGCATTGAAATTCCCAAACAAATCTTTATGGAATCAATAAAATATAATAAATAAATCAAAAAGCTTCGTTTTTTTATTAATTTGGCATGACGTCAGAGACCATCTTAGCTTTCAAATACTTTAATAAATATAGCAAAACAAAAAGACACACCAGCAGCAACGGGAAAATACAAAAATCTGACATTAATAATTTGATATAATCTTGACAATTTTTTGTATTTTTTTTTATTTGAAACTTTTCTCTTCTTGCAAGTAGCTAGATACAGTTTGATAACATCGTTCTACATGATACATTCGTTCCAATATATATTTTATTTCATTTGAGTGACATGCAGTGACAGTTTAGTTTGTTCATTTTTCTGCTACTTTTATAAGAAATTCCGAGTACCATCGGAATGATATATGGGATTCTTTTATTATTCCGTATATGTCATACACACTTTGAAAATGAAATCATATTTCTTATGAACACAAGAATTATACAAAAAAGAAAGAGTATAAACATAGAGATGAATAAGCATATATAATCAATATAAATATGAAGTATCATTTTTATCTTTTCAAATAAATTATTCATACTTATTTCTATTTTAATTTTTAGTTTGTTATTAAAGTGAATGTTTTGAAGATTAAAAATTCTTTAATGATTTTGTAATCCTTTATTGATAATATAATTTTGCATATTATGTTATTCGTAATTTTTAATACCTGATAATTATATAATAAAATCGTATATTGATATTATGACAAACTGTGAAGTATAAGCTTGAAGAAAATCAAAGTATTAAGACAAGAACATAACAAACTTAAAATAAGATATTGTTTAGAATTACAACTACTACTTTTATTAGAAAACAATTAATGCTTCAATATTTTTTTTTAAATCAATAAATAAATTTTTTGACGAAGTTTACTTAAGTATTTTGATGCTTATGACTAGCGACTTTACTTAGTGTTTTTTTTTTTTTGTATTTAAAACATTGGACATACATATCTATGAATATGGTATACAAAATTATAATTTTACTAAACTTAATCGGTAAAAAGTATGAAAAATAGATTAAAAATTTATTAAATTACTCACGATAGTAAAAAAGAAAAAGAATTTTAAATAAATATTTAAAGTTATTCAAATATTCTAAAGAAGCGGTCTTTTGGTTTAGCTTTATAGAAGACATTGTACAAAAAAGTTTCTGTTTGTGTTTCCAGAGACTTTAAATTAAATACAATTTCTTTATATAGATATTATATAATAAAAGAAACGTGAGCTCACATTGATATTTCGATTTTATTAATAATTTTAACTACCCTTTTATAAATTACCGACAATGTAATTCTGGCATGTGCTAAAGTTATTTTTGTTTTTATTATGCACAAAAATATTATTTTACAAAATTTTAGTAACAAAACAATGTCTAAAAATAGTACTTGTTGACAAAATATATTTTAATGTTTAGTTAGCATTAGCATAAATAAAAAGATTACGCAAATGATAAAATCTGCGTCAAAACACGCAATTATTTAATTATGAGCAAGAGTAGTAAGAGCTGATTTCATTTTTTGTTATCGACATCTTAAAGTTTCTTCATGTGGCATAAATAATTAATTTATTAATAAATAAAAAGAAAATAATTGTAATTTTATAATGGTTATTTGGTAAAACATGTCTATGCTAGGAAAATAAAATAATATTCATGTGCGTAGAAGGAGAAAATAAAATCTGTAGACTCGTGCAAAACATTATGTACTATAATTTAAACAGGATAAGCTGGGGTTTTGTTTTATTTTGTTTTATTTCACTTTACTTTTCTTCACTTCGTGTGTACTTTAGTTTCTTGGTTAAGCAAATTCTGTCTAGCCTAAGGACACCAAGATTATATGTATGTATTCTGATTATTCTTTTATGGAAATGTAACATAAGACACCATAGACAGTATATTCATAAAGCTTAAAATGTGCGCTCGTGTTTAACGTTACCGTACCAATTTACTTACATTCACAAGCACCATACACTACTTCAAACAATGTTCAATCTGATTTATTATGAGCAATTTGCGAAGATTTTCATAAAAATGATGATTAAGAAGAAATAAAGGTTTAGTGTGAAAAAAAAAAATAAATAAATTATAAATCCGAAATGGAAAGTAATTCTAATATTATGTGTAATCTAAAGTAGATTGTCGATAAGTTTTTTTAGTAATTATCTATTATTATAATTATCGAATTAATCAGTAAAATAATGAAAATAGAAAAGTTTAATTCCACAGCAACATTTTGTTGCTCATTCAGCTGTCAAATTTTGTTTATTTTATTAACCAATTTCTATCAACTGCCAACATATGATATTCTGGATAATGTAAAATAAATAAAAATTTTAATTTAATTTGGTGCAACTTTAATACTTTTTCCCTCTTATTATTATAAAATTTGTCATCAATGTTTGTTTTCACTAAAACACGTCATATTTTCTTGTTATATTATGTATATTTAGTTCGCTAGACTTTTGTCGACAGTTGTAACTTGTAATGCTACGTTAACGTGTTATAACAAAAAATTAATGAAAAGTAAAATTACAATAAAAAAAGAAACTAGTCAATAAATAATAAATAAAAACAAGCAAGAATATTAATAAAAGCACAACATTGAAATTCATTCATGTAGTCCGCACAATATAAGTATTGTTTAAAAAAAAATTAAAATAATAAAAAAGAAGAAAACAACAAAAAATTGTTCAAAACTAAGCTAAGGGCATTGTCCTCTTTATAAGGACTTTCTGTGTAATGTAAAACGAAAGAATTCTCACCCATTCTTTTCACCATTTTTCACATTTGTAGACAAGTTAAAGCGAGCTATCTGTATTTACAGAAAATAAAAATGTACAAAAAAAATCTGCTTCAGTACGATATAGTTTTAAAATTGAAAATTATAAAATTTTGCTTTTCCCCATGATTTAATATAACAATTTCAATCGAATGAGATTTCATTATATTTTTCAGAAAAATAATTTATTGATTAATTAAATGCAATTTGTCATTCGTTCTTTACCAAGATTGAATAAAAACTCAACAAATTCCGATTGCTTGTTTCAATCAACAAAACACTTTAAAACAATTTAACTCGAAATATGGTGTTAGCAAAAGATTAGATTATGTAATATGCACAAAGTAAGCGAAATTTTCTTTGAAATAATTTTGTGTTAATAATGTTTAAAGGCAGTATGTTGGATATTTTATAATTTTTTTGTTATTGTTATTGTGTCTGCATTTCTTATATTTTTATTCTTTATTCTAGCAGACAATTCCTATTGATATTGTAATAGTCCATTAATTGCAAAGGCTTAATATCTTTTATAGTCATTTAAGCACAGACAAGTACTTGTTACATTCTAGTTGTTAGCAAAAATAGATGAACTAAAAGAATTAATTTACTTCTCAATTTGATCTTAATTAATTTAGATAAAATTACCTTTATTTTGATATTTTAAATTCACTTTACATGTCTGACAATTTAATAGTGTTCTTTTACGATTTTATGGATCAATTTTATAAATTTGAATTGGAATAAGTTAATCTCATTAACCTTTCATAAACTGTTTTTTTATCATCCAAACTACACTTTATTACCAAATAAAATATTATAAGGTGCACCTTATTCCATAGAAATGAATGGTATTATACTAGGCTAACAAAAAATTATATAGTAGTGGTTGCCAATGGTTAGCACATTAATTTACAAAAAAATTAAAAAAATCAAAAAGCCCACTTTTATTTGTTGTTAAAACTTTTCAAATTGAAAAAATAAATCATTTTAATTAGTTATAAGTTACAAAAATGAATAAATAATTGATTGTGATAATTAATTACTTTCTTCACTTAAAATTTCGATAACAAATTAAAAAATGCATAATCAATAAATAAATATTTAAATAAAAAAAACCGTCAGTAAGAATATCTTTTTACTTAGTTTTTTCTACAGTCAATAATTTTCTTTATAAATTAATTAACTTTATATTTAAAAAGTGATTACTGATTATTCTGTTGTATAAAATATTTTATTCACTTGATAGTTTAAAATGTTTCTTAAATTTACACTATTGTTGATTGGATTAATAATTTTTGTTATTTTATTGTTTAACTAATTCAGCTAACTAATTAACTAATTTGCTGTGAAATTTGATAACAATTTAAATTCTGTAATAACTGAGTTGTAGTTAATTTAGACGAGACAGTACAATAAGCAGTAAATTGTATATAATAAACATTTAAAGAGTTTTCTCTGTAGCAACTTTTGTGCAAAAATTCCCCATACTATTTTATCAAAAAAGCGGATATATTTTAAGTTTTTTTATTTAATTATCAATAATATCTCCCTATTTTGTTTATTTATTTTTTAAATCTAAATAAAGAATAATAATAAAAAATTCATAAATATAATATTCTGTAGTAGGAAATAGAAAATTTAAAAAAATAAACAAAAAAATATATAAAGCATATGCGAATAAATTGAGATACGATATTCGCGCTAATATATATTTATTTATTTATATATAACAAATTTTAGCCGTTCAGCATTGTTACAGTTTTTTTTTTTTAATTTTTAACTAAAATGTAACAAATTATTAAAGGTAAGTCAAAAATTACACAGTTGTTGATTTATTTCTTATTTTCTTTTACAAATCTTAATTGATTCCAAACAAAATTAGAATAAATTTAAGTAAATAATATGTTAAAGTTGAATAACCTAACTTGCTTCTAAAAAAAAAAAAAAATTTTTTTTTGTATATTTTTATTAATAGAAAAAACACATGTGCAAATAATTATTAAATATAATAATCGTTAATATTTTTTTAAAAAATGTGTTCCGTTTTTCTTTGCAAATAACATACTTTTTTTACTATCATCTTATTAATTAATAATTTAATATTTGATGTTTTGAAGAAAACGTAAACATTATATTTAATAGAAATAAACAATATTTAATTGGTTCTAGATTAGTTTATTTTTATTAAAAATAATAATTATTCATTAAATGAGTAAATTTTGAGTTTTGAAAGTTTTCTTGAAAACCTGTAATTAACTGTAATTTAATAATCATTTATGACGTAACTATTATTTAATAATATGTATTAATGATAACAACAATGAATAAAATTGAAGTAAATAAATAATCAATTCTTACACGTTGAATCAATTAAAGTAGATGCATTGAATGTTTGTATAATTTATATAAAAATATAATACAAATACTTTACAGATTAGCTTAGTTAGTACTATTAAATAAACAATGCAGCACAGTAATTAAAATGTCCAATATAAAAAAAGATATTTATTTGGGATTAGTTTAAATCAATTATTGATTTATTAACTTTATCTCAGCAGTTATAAATATTGATCAAATGGTTTTCAATAAATACTAAATAAATAAACGCTCGACAATAACTACCATAAACATTCTATAAACAAGCAATTGAACTTAATATTATTGTCATTAAGCAAACAATAATAACAGAGTTTGTTTTACTATTGAACGAAAATAATATTTATGATGAATGAAGAATAAATTATCAATTACAATATGATAATTAAAAAAATTTCTATTATAATGTTTTCACATAAGAAATAATGATAATTAATCTTTGTCATGTTGGATCTGTTAACCAGAAAAACAAGGCGAAAACCATAAAAAGAGTTGACGTTAACAGAATAAATTAATACTGTTTCTGCTTTCTTTAAGATGATTTATTGGTATAAAAGATTTTGTTTTTTTTTTAATTAAGGGTAAGCCGTTATCGATCCTATCACAGATTATAATAATGTTCATCATTTTTTCGACGCTCTTGTCCAATAAATTCAATGGCTAAGAAAAAACACTTAATCGACTATCGAAGAAATTTGTGATTATAAAATTTTGAACAAGATTTGTAAAATGAGCATTAGAATGAATATTTTGATCTTATTTAATTTTTTTTCTCTCGTCTTTTGGTATATTTTTTAAAATAATTTATTTTATACCATGACGTTATTTTTTTCTGCAAACTCATCATCCTGTTGTTAGTTTTTTTTATGGATTTCTTTATTTTATTCATATTTTTCTTCAATGCTTAATGGTCTAAAGACGATGATCTATTAATTATTTTTATATCAATGAAAAACTTTACTATGGTTATTATTATCTTAAATAAATCTTATTTATCTTCATAAATTATCTTTAACTGTCAGATATATCCCTGTTATTATTTTGTTTAATAAATATATTTTATTTGGTTAACGGTAGACGAATTGGTAAACAATTCTTTTATTTTATTATCGATTTATAAAAAATAAATATGAATATAATAAAATAAATAACATTACAGCAACTGTAATAGAAATATTGCAACAAAGAAATATAAAAATAAAATGTTTATTATCTTATAGTCTTACATTTCATTTATTTAATGTTAGATACACATAGTTTACCTGTTATCGATTCAATGAAATTATATAAAACTCGGTCAAGTGAAAATACTTGTATTACATATATTACAAAATTATATAAATGTTAGGTTACTTTAACTTTAAATCCAGCTAGGACAATTTATTTATATTTTTCACTTGAAACGATTTTTTTAAAACAAAAATATTAAACATAATAAATGTTACATTTGCTTCCTGTGCATGTTTTGATGTAGTTAGAAATATTGAAAGCTCCAAAGAAAACAAACTTCTTCAACAATAATAAAAGAAATTGTTTAATCTTTTAATAAATATTTATCTTTTCTTTTTTTCAACCATAAATTACAACATAATATACACTTTATTGATTATTGTTTTATTAACTTTTTTGTATAACATTCTTTTTTTATTTTATTACTTTTTCATTTTATTGAAATATTGATTATTCCTTTTTTGTAATTATAATTTTAAAAAATACACCAAATGATAGGTAGATAGTTAATAAGCGTAAATGACAATTTTATTTATAAAGTGTTAAACTTACCTTTTAAAAAACTGTAGGAAGATATATTTGATATCATAAATTTAATTGTTTCAAAAGTGTTTTCTTGAAGAGGTTTAAATTTGTATTCGTATTAATGGTATTAATCTATAGTTGACATAGATTTATTGATTAAAAGATATTATTTGAAATGTAAAATAGGCAAAGATTATTTTATACAATTAATATTGGATGTCATTTTAAAAAGCTTTTTCTTTTAAATATAAATATGCTGTACAATAAGTTATGATTTTTTTTCTAGTTTTTATAAAATAACAATTTATAGCATTTTTCATAACAGCAAGCAGTTTAAATAAATGTATAGAAATTTCTTGTTTGATGCTTTTACCTAGCACTTCTAAGATTTTAATTAGTAACTTAGGCAGTTTAACGTCTTAAAAAGACCTCTAAATTGTTTTACGACAGCTTGCTTGATTTATAAAATTCTTCAAAATGCAAATTTTAAAGCTTCGTCAAATTCGCTATGACTTAAAACATAGAATAAAGCATAAATGTAATGTGTGGATATGAGTAAATAACCAAATTCTATAAAACAACATAACAATATATTCAAAATTAAATGAATTTTAAAAAATCATCTTTTCATTGGACGATTTTTATGAAGAATAACTATAGAATTAATATAATTTAATTTGGCTTAGTTTGATTAAGTGTATCATGAAAAGATTTGATTTTTTTCTTTTTTATATATTATTTTTGCTTCTTAAAGGAATGCTATATAGTAGCTTCAGATTCTAGAAATTTTCTTAATTGAGTCGAACATCGTGATCGGAATATAGTAAGAAAAAAAAATCTTTGCTTTGATTTTTGTTATTTCATTTCGGTTTTCTATTTTTTTTCTTATTATTATTATTATTTATTTATTTATTTATTCGTTTATTTATTTATTTAATTATTTATTTATTTATAGTGATTTGGCCAACAATAATATTGTACATTTGGGAGCGAAAGTATTTGCTAATTTACCGCAATTAGAAGAACTGTAAGTACATTTATTTTAATTTTATTATTATTTTGAAATTAAAAAAGTATATTTTTCTTATTCAATAAATATATATTTTTTCCTTTTTTTTCTACCGTTTAAAAGAATTTTATCAGAGAATACTTTACTTGATATACATCCAGATGCATTTTATGGTTTGAAAAAGTTGAAGCGATTAGCATTGCAAAAATGTGGTCTTACCGTTATACCAAGTGAAAGTTTTCAATGGATTCAGGGGATTACATCGTTGTAGGTCTTTTTTGAAACATATAAATACTTAATACCTTTATACTAACAATAATGCTAAAAATCATTTTTTTCAATAACAAAAACAAATTTTAAATGCAAAAAAATACAAAAAATCTATTAGGCATCTAGACAGTAACGCGATAAAAAAACTGGATGTAACCAGCTTTCGCAATCTTCATCATTTAAAAGTTTTGCGTTTGGATGGTAATCATTTAACAAATGTACCAACAGATGCATTAACTGAATTAAAATCATTGGATGCACTGTGAGTGTTATTTGTTTTTAATTATCATGTAATTCATCTTACGTGACTTTTTTTACCAAAATAAATTTTAAACTAAATAAGTATAAAAATAATTACAATTTATATTTTGTGTACTTTTTTGGCTAAGGAATCTTGGTAATAATAAATTGACTAAAATTAATGCTGATGACTTCCCAAAATTAGATCACTTGACAAAATTGTAAGCAATAAATTTTTTTTATCATTTTTCGAATATTCTTTAATACAATTAATAACGGCCTATCTGTTTTTGGTGTTTCAAGATTTTTACGACGAAATCGAATACACGAAGTAACTACAGATGTTCTTAAAAACATGACAAAGCTACGAATACTGTATGTTAATTAATATATTCAACAAAATCATATTTTAACTATAATAAATAATTTTATTTTCTATACGTTTTAGTGAACTAGATGATAATGTGTTAACATCTCTGCCAGCTGGCATCAACAATTTGCCTCAGTTGCAGGAATTGTAAGTAAACATATTTATCTGTTATAATAGTCAAGAAAATAAAAACGATGTCATTCGCTGTAATTGCACATTTTTATGAAAAACATTATTCTTTAACACAACATAAGTCGATTTTTTCACGCATCTCTGGATTAGTTCATAGAGACATTAGTCTATTTTTGTTTTTTTATAAATATATATTATGGTTCAGATTGTAGTTTCTGCAATACAATGTCAAAGGAAGTAATAAGTAGAAAATAAATACAAGATGATACAAAAATTAAAAATAATAAATGAAAAAAAAAGAAAAAAAAATTTATTTAATTTCTGTTTATGTAGACCGAAGTTTATTTTTAGTTAACTCAACCATATAATTTGAATAAAAACTGAATAAATGGATTTGGCGTTAACATTATTTAGTTATTGCATCTATTTTGCACAAAAAAATGACTCAACTATTACTCGATTGACCTATTTTCACGTCATTGAAGTCTAATATTGTGTTGCATAGTTGTCTGATGAAAGTTCTGTAATTATTTGTTAAATTAAATATTTTTATGTTATATCTTTTTCCTTTAAAAAAGAATTTGCATAATAAGGAAATAAAAAAAATTACGACTTTATTAGTTGTTTTTACTTTAATTCAGGCCCGAACAGATTTTTCTACATTTAAAGTGTCAACAAACGTGAATATTCCACCCGTTATTGCTTTTTTTATTCGTTCATAATCGAACAGATAACACAATACAAAAAAAAAATCATCAATTTATGAATTAATTTAAACGCTGACGTCACGTAAACGAACTTGCAAAAAGAAAAAAACCTTTTTTACTGTTTTTTGGTACATCTCCACTTAATTTATCGTCTTTTTTATTCAAAATTTTTCAATTTTTGTCATTCATTATGTTAACTTAAAGATCTGTAGCTGAAAATCGTATAAAATGGATTAATAAAAATGACTTGCCGAAAAATTTAACAGCATTTGAATTTCGTGGAAATCCTCTTATTGGTATCGATGATGAATCATTTCATAATATGTCACATTTAAAAAAATTGTACGTATAAAATTTGTTTTGTTTGGTAGTTGAAAAAAAAATAAAAATTTTCAAATTTCTTCAGAGTTCTATCAAATGCACGAGGACTGAAGGAACTGCCATCGTTGGTCGGTTGCACAGCATTAGAAATATTACGTATTGATCGTGCTAACTTATTTGATATTCCAGATGATTTGTGTCAAACGTGTCCAAGATTAAAAAGCTTGTAAGATAGATTATAGATTTTACTATATAAAATGCTTTTGAATTTTAATATTTTGTATATTCATTTTTTTTTATCTTAGAGTTTTAAAGTCAAATAAATTACGAGCCGTACCCAAGTTAACACATTGCAAAGAGCTAAAATTATTGTAAGTTTTTGATTGCTTCTACCTCAATGTGACTAGTTTTATTATGAATTTTATATTTTAACTTTTTAATTTATCAGAGATATAGCTAGAAATAATATTGAAAAATTATATGATAAACCGTTTCAAGGTTTAACGCAATTGCATGACTTGCTGTTATCATATAATTTTATTCATTCAATACCACAAGATGCTTTCTTCAGCGTAACGAATCTCCAAAAGCTGTATGTACTCTTTTTATGATTATTATTTACAAATTAACTTTTCATTAAAAATAAAAAAAAAATATAAATATTTTTTAGTGATTTGGAAGGAAATAATCTAGAATTTATTCATCAGGATGCATTTGCCAGTTTTTCGCAACTTGATGATTTGTAATATTTGAAGAAAAATACTAAATTTATTTATTTAGAAATAATAGTTAATATTTTTTTCTTCAGAAATCTGGGTAATAATTTATTTCCAAATTTACCAATAACAGGACTTCATCGCTTAAGACATTTGAAGACATTTAATAATCCAAGACTTCGTGAGTTTCCACAACCAGATGTATTTCCACGAATTGAAACTTTAATATTGTCGTATGCCTATCACTGCTGTCCATTTCTGCCACTGCTCACTGAAAATACAATAACACCTATTTCACCATTAAAGGACGAAGTGATTTTCCCCGTTGATTCAGAGATCGATAAGAATCTCTGGAATATGACTGACATATGGCCACAATTGCGTACGATAATTATAATTTTTATTGTGATTTTCTTAAGCTCTAATTCTTCTATTTAAAATTCCAGATAATTTAAGTCGAATGTTTGGTTCGCAGATTTATGATATTTTGGATTCATTTGGATCTGACTTTTCTTATCCAGGCAATTTACCTGCATATATTGAGGAATATTTCGAAGAAGAAGGCCAACCAACAAGGCCATATTCATCTGATATAACGCCTGGTGCTGTAAAGTGTTTGCCAACTCCTGGACCATTTCTACCATGCCAAGATTTATTTGATTGGTGGACATTAAGATGTGGAGTCTGGGTAGTATTTTTATTGGCAATGTTGGGAAACGGAACCGTTGTGTTTGTTTTGATATTTTCACGATCAAAGATGGATGTGCCTAGATTTCTTGTTTGCAATCTGGCTGCCGCTGATTTTTTCATGGGAGTTTATCTTGGATTCTTAGCCGTAGTTGATGCATCAACTTTAGGAGAATTTAGAATGTATGCAATTCCATGGCAAATGAGTGCCGGCTGTCAATTAGGTGGATTTCTAGCTGTGTTATCGTCCGAGTTATCTGTATATACTTTAGCGGTAATAACATTGGAACGCAACTACGCTATTACTCATGCAATGCATTTAAACAAACGCTTATCACTCAGACATGCAAGTTACATTATGGTAATCGGTTGGATTTTTGCTTTAACCATGGCTCTATTGCCTCTAGTCGGTGTTTCTGATTACCGTAAATTTGCCATATGTTTGCCATTTGAAACGACTAATGGTATTGCGAGTTTATCATATGTTGTGTTCCTGATGTTCATAAATGGCGTAGCCTTTCTTATATTGATGGGTTGTTACTTAAAAATGTATTGTGCCATACGCGGATCGCAGGCGTGGAATTCCAACGATTCAAGAATTGCTAAGCGCATGGCGTTACTTGTCTTCACCGACTTCATCTGTTGGTCACCAATCGCATTTTTCTCATTAACGGCTGTATTTGGATTACAACTTATCTCACTAGAACAAGCCAAAGTTTTCACTGTTTTCATTTTACCATTAAATTCGTGTTGCAATCCATTTTTGTATGCAATTTTGACGAAACAATTTAAGAAAGACTGCGTCTTAATATGTAAGGCTATAGAAGAATCTCGAGTTACGCGTGGAATTGGACGATGCAGACACAGCTCAAACTTTAGTAATCGCCAAACACCTGTAAATACAAATTCTCTTGTAGAACGGTCATCTCGAGAGCTACCACCATTATTACCTGGACAAACATGTGGCTGTGCAAAATTGTTAGAGCAAGAAAATGCACAAAGATTGAATGCAGCACAAGGTGGTGGATTTGTCAATGCGTGGCGTCGTTTTTTTGGTAATACCCGTCGATCAGATCCTCGACGAAATGGTCACCTAGATCAATATGCATACCAAATAGCGGAAATTCAACAAAAACAACACAAAAGAGCTGGATCTATGTCATCAAGTGAAAATTTTAGCTCGTCACGGTCAGACTCATGGCGTCTACCACACCATCACTGTGGTATACCATTACGAATTCTTGATCCAAGACGACGGCACACATCATGGTTAATCACTAGAAAAACATCACAAGACTCCAATCTCTCTAGTTCCCGGAATGACTCATCAATTTCAGCAACAACAGCAAGCACATCAACATTTCGTATGTCGCGTTCGAGTGCAGGTAGTTCAACACCAATGCCACCATTGGGTTCTGTCAATTTTAGCTCAAGTGAGCCACAAAATAAAAACATTTTGAATAACAAGATTGTTTAATTTAATTAAAGTTAATTTTCTTTTTATCTTTTTTCTGTTTACTCTTTGCTTCTCTCTTTTTATTTTTAAATTAAAATTCAGGTGGCAGACAATCAATACCTGGGTCAAAACCGCGACTTGTGCGACAATCAGCTATTGTTACCGATGATTCACAAGAGTTATCTTGCTCACCACCACGTCTAGGTGTTCGTTTTCTACCAACAATACCATCAGCAGCCGATAGTAGTGTTCAACTGGATGAGGAATCATTACACGACATGACTGGCACACCATTCTATACAGTTCTACAAAGTGGCAACACATTAGTTACATTGTCTAGTCCTAAAAATAAATCAAAACCACCATGATCTATAGGTGAGGAAGTTTAACCTAATTATTATTATATACTTTCATTTAATTAGTTTTGTTTTTGGTTTAATAATTTAATTAAGTTTAAATATTCAAACTGTTAAAATTTTAATTGAGCACAAACGTGTGTGATAATTTATAATAATAACAATAATATTTATAATAATAATAATAAAAATAATTAATATATAAAAATAGAATATTTTATATAAATATTTTAATAAAATAAATTATATTAAGATAAATTCGTGATATTGCAAATAATAATTATATTAAAACATATATGCATCCAATCTTCAAACAATAAATAATAAAACATAAATTATAAAATGTTGCTGAAAACAATAATTTAAAGTAAATTATTTTTATATACAAATGCATACATACAAAATTAATTAAAATTATTAATTTAAAAATAAACATAAATACCTTATATATTATACATATTTGTACATATTAATATAAAGTAGTAATTTGTAATTTAAAGAGATATAAATAATAATGTAAAAATTAAAACCCAATAAACAAATCAAATTATTAATTAAGTCGAAAAAGTGATATTTTGTTTAAAAATAAATATTAATTTTTATTATTTAGTTTAATTAATAATTTAGTGAATTATATAATTTTTATGAAATGTTTATAAATTTTTTTTAATCTATTGATTGGTTAATTTATTTATCTCGACCGTTGAACTCCTACTTGTCTCATTTTTATTCTTTTAAAGCAACTGAATTATTCAAAAAGTCATTTAATCATTTAAAAAAATTGAATTTCGTACTTAAAAACAACATTTATAAGAAGCAAATATCATCAAAATAATTAAATTATCTAAAAATTATAATAAACAAAATGAAAAACAAGACAAGCTTTAAGCATTCTTTATTTTAATATATAACAATAAGCTTGGTAGCTTTAAGCAGGGTTGTTCACTATTTAAATACTTATTGTTGTAAAAATTATTAATAATAAAAATTAATGCTGCCAACATTATACTAAAAATAAGTAATATTTTTCCTTAATGAAAATATTTTACTGTGTACATATTAAAATATAAATTATAAATAAATAAATGTATAAAAAAAAAATATTTAAACTCATACAATTAATAAATATTTTTATTGTTTTTGTTAATTATTAAAAATTGACTATAATAATTTATTATGTATTCATTTTCAAAAACGATTTTGTTTCTATACACATTTTTTCAAACCATTTTCTAATACATTTTAAATATATCTTTCTTACATAGAATGACGCTCAGTAATATTATTTTAAATGATCATTAAATGTAATAAAAAATTCTTTTAATAAAATTTAAATAAATAAAGCAAATCACCGTCCACTGACAATAACCATTACAAAATAAGACGTGACTTCTCTAGCGGTGTAGTTTTACAAAAAAAAATGTTAAATTAAATAAAAATTAAGTTATTTCAAAAAAAAAAAAAAAACCATAACCCATTACCAATTTCATTTTCATGTTCTTTAAAAAAAAATCGGTTTCATGTGTGTTTTTTATTTTATACACAGTATAAATAAAATATCATAAAAAAATTGTATTATTTACCCACTAAGAAAATTACCTGCCAAAGATGTTAACAAAAGTTATTTTAAAATAAATAAATTTAAGTCATTTATGAAAACAGAGCAAGTAAATAATTTATCAACAACAAAATCCAGTTTGCTGCAGCCCATCATAGTGATTTCATATCTTTCTCATCTTTTTATTATATTTTTTTGTGGCGCATAGACTGCCACACTGTTTTCTGTTTTATTTTCTAGTCTTTTCGTAAATTTCTTTAATCTATTCCATTTTTTATATTCTAATTTAATTTAAAATTTTATGCAAAACATAACGCACCACAATGCACTGCAGTAAGCTGGTCTTATTGGCAGTCTCAAAATTATGTAAAGGAAAAAATTAATAATTAAATATAAAAGTCAAATTTGATTGAAAATCAGTATTAAATATTACCAATTAAATAAATATATATGAAGAAAAACTGTAATTAAAAAAATATGAATGTTAATTAATTAAATAAAAAATTCTTTAATTTTCTTATAATTATTTGTTTAAAAAAAAATCATCAATAAAAAGAAATATCTCATATATAATGAAAAATAGGAAATAAGCAAATTGCAATGTTCTGTGTAAAGTAATAGATGAAAATTCAATCCAAAAATTAATTTGTAAAAAAATGTATTAAAATTAATTTTACTTATTAAACAAAAATGAAAAATAATTATAAATTAATAAAACTGTAAATCTGTATATTAACAAATTAATACATTGAATGAAAACAACAAATGATAAAATTAAATATAAAGAACACTTAAAAAAAATATGTTTTTATTTTAAATAAATGTTTTTATGCTCTTTTTAATTTTTCTACTTTAGAAACGAAACGCTAATTACAGATAGAACTAAAACATAGCCATACTAATTTCTGCATTGGTATCTTTAAAAAAAGAAAAGAAAATACCGATTTAAATAATATTTAACACTAACAAAAATTACTTAAAAAAGATTAACCCTGTAATGTAATCCATAGGGTTACATCGACAGAACTGTGTTCTTCTATCCAAATCTGAGGAGCCATGAAAAATTGGACCTTATAAATCAAATTATTTAATATTGATTTTTTTTTTAATTTTAAATGTATATAAGATCTATAATACTCTTTATTAAATGTCATTTATTTATATTATTTTTAAATGCTAAAAAAATTAAAAACAAAAGCAAGATTCTTCTTTGTGCAAAACCATTTTTTAATTCAGCAAAATATCTAATATAGATTTTAAAAGATTACCAAAAAAAAAATAAAATCCATTATGCAGTTTAATAATAAAGTATATTTTATTTATTTATAACATACACATAAAGGGATAAAAAACAGAATACAAATAGTAATAAAAGTAAAAATAAAAGATTAAAAAAAAGTAAACTATTTCAATGGAACGTTTTGTATCAAAGAGACATAAAAATTTATATAAAAATGTTTTTAACGATATTACATGAGGACATGTATCCATCAAACCATATAGTCACGTAAATTCATATGGATTGTCTTCTTTTTTTGTATCATTATGCTTTTTATGTTTCTTCTGAAAAATAATAATAAACTAAAAAGAAGAGTAAACACATGAAAAATAAGTTTTAATACTCGACCAAAGTGTCACAACTTATAAAGACAGAACTAACAATTACTTATCGCCGCACAATCCAAATTGATAACAAATGTCTGCATATTAGCATGTTTTAAAATAATAAATCGCCACATCAGCGAACAATACATTTTTCTTTTTAAAGAAAATTTCGGTTTTACTTTGGCTTCTCTCCTCCTTAATTTTTTTTTATTTATTTGTCACGCATTATACATGTGAATAACCTATACTTTTGGTTTATGGTGCGTAATCTAAAGCATAAGTTATTTTTATGGTTGGTTTTATCAATATACTACAGAGAATACTTTTTTATGTATGAATATATGTTGAATACTGTCTTATTATAATTACAAAAAAAATTTGATGAAAACTGAATATTTTTAAAGAACTTTAAAAAAAAATTATATCAAATTAACGAACTTTTAATTGAATAAAATTAAATGATTGATCTGCATTTTATGGCGTTTCATTAGAAATAATTAACATTATGTTTAGTTTATTTTTAGTATACAACACAACCTGGTTTTAGTAAACATTTTTATTTTCTTTTATTTCTTTTTTACATTCTATTAATTCTTAAAAAACAGTAGAAATAATATTATACAACAGCTTTACACTGTTTAAACTATGAAAGTTTAATTTTTCTTAAAATTATTAAAAAAATAAAACCAGTAAAGTATTTTACATTCTGGGCTAATAATTTTGGAACAAATAATAATGATAAAAATAACAAAACTTAACGAAGAATAAAAAACTTTCTCTAATAAATAAATTTATTCTATAATTTAGTTATTGCTTAGATAATCAATAAAAACAATTTTTCAATATACAACTTAAAATTTACTCTTATTCTAAAGCAACAAAATGATGAACTATGACAGTACAAACTAGGAATTAACACCAATAAACAGTATTAAAATAAACAATTTATAAAATTGGGCATCAGTGTTATTCGTTATTTGTCTGAAAAAAAAGAAAATAATTTTAAATGAATGTAATTATAAGAATTTTCATTAAAGTTTATAATTAATTATCTATTTTAGATTGAGAAAAAACTGCGAGTAAGTTTATTACCAGGCGTCTCCACTGCATCAAGTTTATTCTTTTTTTATTAGAAATATTATTTAACGAGAGAAGCAATTCAATTAAAATTTATTATTAACTTAAATTTTATTGAAAATGACACTTATAATGGATATTAATGGTAGAGTAATGTTGTTGATTATTTTTAAAACAGTTAATAATTAAAATTGCAATCAAGTAGATATTACTTCCAAATTGATTAAATTCAAGATATTATTTAATAATATTATTTTAATAAAGTAAAATTGCCAGCCATTTAATGTTTTAATAAATCAAAAATGAAAAATGGTAACGTTTTGCCAACATCATAATTTTTGATTATAAAAAAATATATATTTCTAGTCAAGTAATTTCAAAAAAATTGAAAGAGTTGAACAATCTCTAGCAGTGTTAATCTAAAGTTACGGATAATAATATCCAGCATATCGAAAAATAAATGTGTTATGGCTTGTTATCGATCATTATGAAATACTAATTTCATCATCAAATATACTATTTATAACCGTCAATGTCACCGTCTTATGAAAATAAAATACAATATTTTTGATATTAAAAAAAAAAAAATTACATTAATATTTTATATCATTATTCATCATTTATTTATCTTATATTTTATGATTACATGGTGTAGGATAAACAATTTTAATATACTTATATCAATATTTTATTAAACTTAATCATCATTTATATGTACATGTGCATCTGCAAAATAGCAAATTTTAACGTAATTTTAATCATTTAAACACAATACACTTTTATAATCAAATTTAACTATAAGTTTTTTTTTTTCGTTTAACATATCGACGTATATTTTAAGAATATTTTTACAATATTATTGTTTTCCTGCACATCACTATGCAGAAATAATGAAGTCTTGAAAAAATTAGTGGTTCAATAAAGAAACGCTAAAAATAAATCATATTACTAATGCATAATTAAAAAATTTACTTTAAGAAATGTAATTAATTTTAAAAAATATACATTTAAACAGTATGGAAATATTAATAGAAAAACTTATGCAACTATATGAGGAAACAAGGGCGTTTCTGGATGAGGTTGATGTCACTTTATCATTTACTAACCCATTCAATAAGTTATTGATCCGATAATAAGTACCATCATCATTTAACATGACATGAGCACAGTGACTATAATGAAAAAGAAAAAACCAACCAAATACGATGAAAAAAAAACAAACTCCCACTGCAACCTTTATTATAAAAAAATAAACTCAGTAAATAAATATGATCCGTTGAAAACATTGTAGAAAAAAGTATTTTAATAAATTTAAAACTAGTGGTATTTTTGAACTTAAAATCGATTGCTACATTGGACAGTATTTGGATGAGTTCCGAAATAAATATTTCCTAAATTTTTATTTATCTTAACTAAGTGTTATCGGTAAAATGTTTATAAAAAATGACTAAAACAGTGTATGCGACAGGCAATAAAGCATTTATAAACGATGTGGTTCCTTAGTGGCCAATAGTAATTTTTTGGTGTTTGGTTAAATTTATCACAAGAGTGACGTAATAGAATTTAATGGGCTAATATATTGAATTTTATATTTTTAAATAAAGTACAGATCACCTAAATTCAACAGAAAAAATTCGAATTCTTTAAAGCAATTTTTCATTACTTTTCATTGTCATAATCAAGATCTGTAAGAATACAAATAGAATTTGCAGCAAATATGAAACATTGATGTGAAATTTGGTAACAATTTTTAAATAAATCTGTTGAAGTTCTTTAATTATATTATTTTTTATAAGGAATTATAAAAAGAAAAATGTTATTGTGGATAAAAGTAACCAAATCATAAAAAAAAACAAAATGTTTAGTTTATTTTCATAAATAAAATATGTGTGAAATGCATTTTGCCTCATACATACATTCAAATATTATTTGTTTAAATCTCATTTATTTTACTTCATTTTTTGTTAAATTCGTGTGCACAGTTGTTTGAATATCGAATTCATCTATATTTCCATTCAATTTTGTATAATATGCAAAGAAAAATAAACATAATACTTCTGCTATTCAATATTGCATAAGACAATGTCGACAAAAATCTAGGTCGACAATAAGGCAACTTGTCTGTTTTATATTATTAATTTCAGCAGAAAAGATATTTTAACACCGCAAAAACACAGTTTATAGTTTTTTGTGTTTATTAAAATTTCAAAAAGCTATTTAAATTTCTCTTTTTTTCTATATTATTTTCTGAATGTCTTATTACTTACATACTTCATACTTTTATTAAATAATATTAAATTTTGAACTTATATTAACTACAAAGGAAACAAATTTTATTCCCTTCTTTTAAGTGTAAATAGGAATGCAAAATAAAATATAAATTAAAACCAAAATAAATATTACAAGAGAAATATAATAAAGTAAATTAAATAGTTAAACTCGTTTAAATAATAAAATAATCAAGAACGAAATACATTTCTTGATTTACTTATTTATATTGAAAATTTTTAAATGATTGATTTCCACATACAAATAGTTATTTAAATAAAATTTACATAACTTAAGTACAAATTTATCATCGTTTTTGTAAAGTGTATTACTTTATATAGCATTTATTTACTTTATTTAACTCTTATTTACTTTTTTATATCTCAAATTGCATCGATTTCTTTTATTTTCTGTGACATAAAAACTACATAAAGTTATTTATTCTGTTGCAAATATATTATAAATTTTAAAAAAGTATTTTGTTTACAGGAAAAGGTTTCTTTTTAAATTTGCATATTTTATGCATAATTTCATCAGTAATTAAAGCAAAAAAAAAAAAACTAAGTATAAAAGTCTTATTATTTTTGGTTACTTTCTTCACAAGCGGTAAATTTTAATATAATATAAATTTTCTCTTGCAATAATCAAATATTAAATTAAAATTTTCTTTTCATTTATTTGTTTCCCTACTTATGTCATCAAAACGAATATTTTCATAAGAAATTCATTAGAAACGAATGAAAGATATTCTTCAATGTTTGCAAAAAAAAAACATTGTGAAAAGTGGTAGATAATAGTGGGAATTAAAGAAAAAAATATGTTTTATGAAAAATAATATTTGTTTTTAGTTTATAGAAAATATTATAAGAAAAATATCTACTTTAATGCTATAGTCTGCTGAATAAACCCATTAAAGTCATTATTAAACAACAATTTTTCGCATTGCACAAGGTGATAAGCGCTAAAGTGCATATAGAAAAAATTTTAATTAAAATTGCAAATGATGTGAACACTACTGTAGCACATATTTTAAACAGTTTATACAATTGAAAAAACCACAAGTGATAAGTATTTACATGATGTTTTCCAGAATTGAAAAATAAGATTATCTAAACCAAATAAAAAAATCTTTCAATGCTAATTATTCAACTAAATATAATAACAAGTGTTTAAATTATTTAATTAAAGAAAACACTACTTAAATCCAACAAACAATAAAAAATCTGGTTGATTCTACAATAAAGCTTTATAAAAATATTAAACTTAATTAAATTGTTGCGTGTTTTGCTGGTAAGCAAATGGTAGCATTAGTTTCTCAAAAAAAGGAATAAATACTTAATCTTAATAAATATATTTATCGTTCCATCAGCAACAATTACTATTATCATCTGTATCAACTTTAAACTACAGTAAAACACTGTTGGAAAATAAAAACCAAGAAAAAGTTTAATAAATTAATCTGACATAATATTCAAATGGGTATAACTAACTCATTGTTAGTTTTACATTTATTTAGTCTCATCATGATTGCTAGATCACGTAGCTTATATAACATATTATTAATATAACAAAAACTACTATGATAAAAATTTATTTAAATTTTTTATTTTTGCAAATATAACGTTCGTAAAAATATACAAACTAAAAAAAATATTAACAGTCATTCAGCTGCTGGCTTTTACCTTTACTTGTTTTTAAACTTTGTTAGGTGTTGCTTCTTCTGTTGGTTCCCTTATCACCATTGTAACAATTCAAACGAAAGCAATTTTTTGCGTTTTAAGTCAGTTTGTACAATATATAACTATTTAATGAAAATTAATTTGAAACTAAATAAATATTCAGTGTTTAAATTAAACAAAGCGTACGTTTGAGTATATTAATTTTTTCTTTGATTGCTGATCTTACCCTTTTTTTAATCAAATGTAATTGTTTTAACAATTGAAACACTATCACACATTTAACACAAAAAAAATTAATAAAATACAATGATAATGCTACTTCCTAATACAAATAGGTAGTTTATGCTATTTTTATTATTAAAAGTGTGCTATCATCATGACATCATTAAACTTACTGTTATTATTTAAAATGCTTATTAAGGTTAATATTTATTTTCAATTTATTATAATTATAAATAGAATAAAGTTTTAAAATTATATTTTATTGCTGGAAAATAAAACATTATTTGGAAACGGAAAGTAAATCCTTCTGCTGTCATTAAGGTTATGGAGTCTTAATTAATTAAAATGCGTAACAGATAAGCTATGTTTTATTTAATAATAATTCATTTGTTTTTAAACCTTTAGATATCATATTTTAATGCAATGTAAAGGATTTTTTATTACTACATTTAGAGTATACATACTTATGAATACTTATTGCGGAAAGTTTTAATTATTTATTTTATATTTTTACATTTTATTGTACTTGTAGTATTATTATATATATATATATAGCTATTTACATGCTTCTTCTTCTACCTGCATTATTAACTAATATAAAAAAGATAAGATATTAAAATGGTAATAAAGTTTATCAACCAAGAACACTGTCATTTCTTATAAAATAGCAGCTTGTAACTCATGTTATCAAAAATGATATAAAATATAAAGTTTATTTCCTTATAGCATTCAAGCTTTGCACAGTAAAAATATTAATATATAAGAAAAAGACATGAACAAAATACATTTAAGTAAACAAAAAATAGTCCTTTCGAAACATTTTCTATTGTTGATTTTTTATACAAAAGAAAACATAGCAAAAAATGTGTATTATAAAAGTGAAAAAATTTCTATTTATGTTTCGTATTTTTTTATTTTTTATATGCCGAAAAAACGCGCATAAAAATAATTCTATAATCTAAAAATTATCTTAAATTTTGTAATTTTTATTAAAGTAAACTAATAAAAACTGACACGATGAGGACAAATTCTTGTTACAAAATAAAATAATATTAATTTTATTTATGCAAAAAAATGACAAAGTCTAAATTGTTAACTATGTATACGCCATATCTCTGTAGATTATATGTGCCTTTTTTCTTTTTCTTTTTATTTGTTGTAAATGTTGAAAGTTGAAATGGATTTTAAAAGCCAATATATGTATATTATTTTAAAAAGAATCTAGCAAACACGAGCAAACGAAATTTTAAACTAATATATATATAATTTAATTTAAATATGTATAAACAAATATATAATGTTTACATAACTGTGCTTTTTGATGAATCCTTTTCAATGGCTATTATCAATTTAATATAAAAGTAAAAGTATCCTTACAATAAGCCGCTTTAAATTATAAATCTTAATATATAATATGTACTAAATTAGTACTAAAGTCGTACGTGTTATCATCGGATATATTCAATGTCGAATCCTTTAAACCTAATGTCCACAAAAATCTCAAATCCCATCCTATAACTAGATATGGTAGCTTTAGTTATTCACAGATCTGCTATACGTTATAATCCCTAAGCATGTAATTTTCTTCATTAAAAAAATAGAAGATAATAAACCAAATCATAAAAAAACACCTCAATAAGCGTAACCGGCGACAACAACAAAACGAATCAATGTGAATATTAATATGTAATTTGGTTTTATTTATTTATTTGCTATTGCCTATTTCATATTTTCTGGTTTTTGAGGCAAAACGATAAATAGTCACACGTGTCATTCCCACAAAATAACAAAACCGAAAGAAAAGAAAAAACGCAAATAAAATTTTATTAAATATTTATTATAAAAGCTGATAGACATTAAATTCGTAAATTGTCTATAAAGTCACAGCATAAACAAAAAGAATAAAACAAAATAATAATTTAACACTCTTATAATAATGTAAAGATAGAAATTCGAATTTAATGACGCATATATAAGACAAAAGATATAAAAATGTGTTTTATCATCAAGTAAAAGCAAAAAATTATAATAATGGTGGAAAAAAACTTTTAATTTAATGGGCAAATGATTTAAACAAAAGAAAAGTTCAATCACCCGTCTTGACCGCGATTCTTTTTTGTATCTCGTGTTTCGTCCAGCATTATGATCGCATTATTATCAGGCATTATGATCGCTGGTCTGGATTTTTCCTTCTTTTATTATTTTTCTCTGACCCTCAACGCAAATATAACACAATTTTATAGGTTTAGCCGTCCTACCTTCATCTTCTTCCTACAAATATTTTCGTACATAATGTTCGCGCATTGTATAACCTCAACACAACTCACATTGTCGTATAGTTCGATACGAAATTTTCTTCTTTTTCTTTTTTTTATGAATGTTTTCCCTAATATTATTTATATCGACAATTTTTTTGCAAATATTTTCTTAAGAAATATAAATTTACAAATATTTACAAAAAATATAACATTAAACAGATCGTTAACAAAAAGTACTGAATTCATTTAATGATTTTTATTATGCCATATGAAATACTTACCATTAGTAAAATAGTACATTGACCTTTTGTTAAGTTAATATTTCTAAAATAATGATTATATTATATATACAATTATAACTGATAAAGAATATACATCGTAACAAATTATTGTAAATAAATTTTAATTGAATCATTCGTTTTGGCATTTAAATAATTTACATTTAGACAATACAAAAAGTTAAATAATTTTTTCCTATTATTATGATCTACATTAGTGTAATGAAAAGAGTACATATATTTTAATCTCAGATTATCTGGCTTTTAGTAAATATTTTATTTTAATGCAAAAATGTTTTCTGATTAATGGTGAACTCTACACTATTTTCTATCATTTTGTGTAAACTTAATTTAGTGGTTTATAGTTAATATAATTTTCACTTCAAAACACCTATTTTTTAACAGGTTTATACATTCACAAATCTGTCATAATCTAATTGAAATCTATTTCCATAAATAACAAACACAACGAATTGGTCATGATTTTCGTTACATTTCTTTGTTTAGTAAAAACTTAACTATGACTTATGATACTGAACTATTTTGAATAATATTACCAAGTTTCTAAAAAAATGTTTTTCCATTTATTAAAACCTGCTTATTTGCGCAAAAGTTCAGCAAGTATTTTGTTTTATTTTTAAGTAAAACTTTTTAAAATTAATTATTTTTTGATTAAAATAATAACAAAATAGTTTCTTATAAAATACTTTTTATTACATTATTACAATAATTACAACAAACATGACAATTACCAATATATATGTATTTTTTAAAATTATTTCTCAATTTTAAAATAAATATATAAACAAATAAAAATTCATATGATTGAAAAATAAATTGAAAATCTAATGAAATATATTTTTTTATTTATTATTTATTTACTTGAAACAAAAAATTAAAACATAGTATTCAACAAGAAAATTAATAACTAAAAAATAAAGACAAATAATAAAAATTAGAAAAGAAAAATATAAATATTATAGAATATAAGTCATTAAACAGTACGTACCTTAATTTTGTTTACGACAAACAAAACAAGTAAAAGTAATAAAAAAAAATTCAACATATTTTTTTTTTTTTTTGGTAACAAAAACTAATTTTATAAACATTTAGATGATCGTAAAAATTTAGCGCCACATAATAAAATTGAAAACAAATCAAAAAAAAAAGTAGAATAATAAAATTTAACTAAAATATACACAAAAACCAATAAAATGCGTGATTCCGTGAAACATTATAAGATGCGTCTATAAGCTCGTCGTTTAGTAAATTATTTTGTTTAATTTTTTTTTTAATTTTATTCTTTTATAAAAAAATTGCTTGAAAAGATTTTTTTTTGTTATTTTGCAGCCCAGATAATTCGATAAAATTAGATAAATAAAAAATATATTTTCTCAAAAGATTCAACATTTCGAGAGATTGTATAACGTAGTTAGTAAGCATAGACACATTTCATTATTCAATATCTTTTATGTTATTTTATTTAAATTTATTTAAAAAATTATACTTCAGTTTGCTTATGTTTATTTAAAAAATGTTTTAAAAATATTTTAATAAATCATGATCTTGACAAAATTTATACAAAACGCAAAATTCATTAATCTTAAAAATATTATTAAAAATAGTAGCAATAAATAAATTTGTAACGGAAAGGTGCCTTAGTGCTAAGTGTGTCAAACAATTTCTTACTTTTTATATTTTTATTTTAAATTGTAAATCAAAAACAATATTTTATGAATCACAATTATACTTTTGTCTTAATTTTTGTTGAAAAATAAAAACAGATATCCAACAAACACGCTTCTTAATTAACGAGTTTATTTATTTATTTTAAAATAGAAATATTAATTATATAGACGATAATTATTTGTGAATTGATAATATATTAAATAAAGTAAAATATTTTAATTTAATTGTGTCATATTGTCTGGAAAAGAGGAACCATTTCACAGACATCGAAATAAAATTTATTATTTTATTTTCTTATTTCTCTCTAACAAAATTTGTCAAAAAATAGTATAATAGGTAGAATTTTATAATAGAAAATGTATTATTTATTCAAATATTTAAAGTTCAATAATTGTAGAAATTATAAAATTGTAAAAAGATAGATAGGTTATTAGTTAACAGGAAAATATTAATACACTTAGCTATGTATAATGCATTATTATTAAAATATACAAGTTAAATATTGAAAAATCTCAATATTCGAATTTTAATATTAAATAAAATTAGTAGGTAAATTTTTTCTGATAGACATTGTTTGGATAAAATATTCAATAAACGAAAAATTTATTAATAAAACACAAAAAGTATTTGATCAATTATTTTAAATTTAATCAACAGAAATTGTGAAAAAAAAATTTAGACAATTTTACCATTACAAAAGCATTTTTTAAATCACTTTTTGTATCTTAAAAATATAAGTTAAATATTTTTAAAAGAAAATATCAAAAAATTATTTTATCAATACAAAGCAATTATAAAAATACTTAAAGCAATTAAACATTAAACGTCAATTAGGTCAGAATAATTATTATCACAATAAAAAGTGATTTAAAATGGTAATTTTTTTTTTCATCACCGATCAGTGTTTTTATTGAAATATTAAAAACAATGAATAATTAATTTATTTTTTTAATTTTTTTGCTTCAGAAAAATTATCCAATTATCTTATAAAGTATTGAAATATGAAGAGCTGAATATGAATCACAACTTGTTATTGTATTGAGAATATAATTTAATTGAAATAAAGTAAAGAAAAGTAATGAATAAAATATAATAATAATTATAAATTAAATTGAAACAAAGAAAGTGTAAGATTATACAAGAAGTGAAAGCAAGTAAGAAAGAAAAAAAGCAAATAAAATAAAAAATTCAAATCGTAACGAGTGCGGTACGAAACAAACAAGACAACAAAAATTCAGCATCGAAAGCAAATTTATAAATTTATTAATAATAGAAAAAGTAAAGTTTATAAATAATTTAATAATATAAAAAAAAATATTTATATACAATTTCAAAAGCAAATTGCCACATAGAATTAAGATATCAAACGCAACATGATTAATATGAAAGTAGTGATTCTGCGTGTTAAACATCGGTTGACACGAGTAGGAATTAAACATTCTATGCTGAATACGTACAGATTACAAGACAATTTATTTATCATCCACTTGAAAACGAACAAATTAAAAAATAGAAATATTAATTTGATTTATATTTCTTGGTTCAATTTTATTCTCAATGTGTTAAACTATACAGATATTTAAATTTTCTATTCATCTTAATTCATTTAATAATATAGTAATAATAATAAATAATCTTACTAATAATTATATCAACTTGATATTCAGAAAGTGAAAGTTTAGTTTAATGATTGAGAACTGACGACTAAAACAAAATTAAATTAATAGAACAGTATAAATAAGTTATAATTATTTGTTGTTGTGTTACTTACTAATTAATATATTTATAAAGTTTAATTTTATTACTTTAATAATCGAAATTTTTCAAATAAAAAACAATTATAATAAAAATCAATATTAATGATAATATTCGTAATAGTAATTAAACTTTTATTTTTAATATTAAAAAATATTTTTTCTTTCGGAAAGCACACCTATAAATAAGGAGCGAAAAAACCTATATAGCATTAAGTTAAAATATTTAAAAGAATTACCAAAATTTATCGTTCAACTAAAATAACAGTAACAGAAACAGAAAAAAACGAGTACAACGTAATGCAAGAATTTTGCCACTCTCGTTAAACTTATTATTCAATGTTTTTTTTTTTCATCTCCTTTTCTTGTAATATTAATTTTATGTTAATTTGTTAAAATATTTATATTAAAGAAAAGCGAAGACTACGACAAAGTAACAATGAAATAATAAATAATATGCTGAAAAAGTTTGTACGTCAATTTGTAACATGTAGTTACTTTTATTAATGGATTCTATAAATCTTCTTTATTTATTTACATTTTTTTATTACTACCTACAGTTATACATAAACGTTAGTAAATGTAAATGCTAAAAGCTTTCATTAATATTATTTCTATTTGTATTTATGTAAATTAAACATAAATCTAATATTAGTTTTTCATTTTCAGTCATTGTTTCTGTTATTTTTTTTTTCTTAAGATTGTTGAATATGTATGCCTTTATTTATTTTTAATTATAATAATGACATTCTTACAATTTAATTCAACAATGATTAGCAATTAATTATAATTTAAGAATAATTATCGTAGGTAGCAATAAATTGTAAATAAAGTAAAGTAAGGAAAACTTGATGGCATTTCAAAAATGTGCTTTTAAATTGATTACATTTTTATTCTTTATTAATTTATAATTAATATATGTTTTATCATAAATAAATCAATTTCGAAAAAATTTCTGTTTAGTAAACAACTAAAGATTTTATAAAAAAAAAATAAAATATATTTTTAGTTAAAGCTATTTAATTATGTAATAAATTAAATATGTGATGTTAAAGTGTCGGTAGTTAATAAAAAAAAAAGAATATTCTCCAGAATAATCTTGAGACAACAATTTAAATATTCAAGAGAACAAGCATGTGTTGTTTATGGAAATTGACTAAGGAAGACTTTTCGCAACGATTTTCGCAATGCAATAATAAACAAATATCGGTTATTTGAATGGATTCGGGTTTACCGTATACTATTTTCGTCGTATTTATAAATAAATGAAAGAAAGCATATCTAACATATGAATAACGAGCAAACAGTGACATAATAAAATGCAATTAGTTTTCTTTATTTAGTTTATTTATATTTTTTCTTTTCTTTTGATTTATAAGAATTACCTAATCAAGCATTTTACTATTAATAGATATAAAAAATTTCTTCTTAATACAACATGAAAAACAGACAAGTATATTGTATGTATTTTTATAAAAACAATATGTTTTTACAATAATGATAAAAAGGAAATGATATATATATGTAATCATTGTACATATGTATGTAAGTAATGCATAGAATTGAAATTATGTAGCTATAAATGCAGCAACGATAAGAATTTCTTTTAAAAAGACAATAATAATAAAATCTAAGCAAGGATCTAAACATCAAATAAAAATAACTAGGTCTCTTTCTATTTTTAATATAATTTCAACAGAAATTGCATCTATCTATGTTATGCTTAATGCAAAAAAACAATGATATTAGTCATGGTTCTATTTCTTCTTTTCTTTTTTTCTCGTTAAATCCCATTTGAAAAAACAATAAACATTTCCTTTGTTCTTATGCACATTTTATTTTATTTCATTAAATTTTATTTATTATTGAATTTTTTAAAGAAAAAAATCGAAAATAACATATTAATTGAAAAAGATAATAAATTGATTAATACTTGGCGCACTTTATAGTTTTACAATGAACTATAAATTGTTATTTTTTTGTATTATTTCCATTTTATATCATCTTTATGAGTACAATGGTTTTTTATTTTTTAATTGAGACAACAATGAACTGGGTTGAGTTACCATATAATTTGTTCCGTAAATTAGTATTCATTCGTTTACATTTAAAATTCGATAAAAAAATAAATATGTCAAAAATATATTTGCAAAATTAAAAAAATTAATAGGAATAATAAAATGAAGAAAAAAATTCTTAAAACAAACTGCATATTTATAAATGCGTACAGGAAAAAAAAGTAAATAAAATAAATCTCCTTGTAGCAAGAAAAAGAGGAAATTAAAATGAATGAAAATACGGAAGAAACAATTTCTCAAAAAAATGTGTTAGAGTGAATAAAAATTTAATATCCCTTGGACTTTTGAATACAACAACGACGAAACAAAAGGGTTAACAATTTTCTTATGTTCATCATCAAATATTAAATTATGCTAATGTAATATTCATTAATCTTCTTAATAGTGTTTTACTACTTTCACTCATTTAATTTATGACAATGTTCTTGTTTTGTTACACATTTTTTAGTCATTAACTAAAATAACTTTAGGTTTTAGATAACATAATATTCACAATCTTAAAGAACAAACATCAAAAAAATTAGGTTTCTTGTATTGCTGCAAGACATATTTAGACGCGAATCAAGAAAAATAAAACCATAAGATAGGACTAGGGACTTAACTATTGTCAACATTAAAGAAACAGAATCCTTTTATAATTTCTATAATTAAGACTTTTTCATTGCTGTAAACTTAAGTATTGTATGCAAACATACAAGCCACACAAACCTTTAGCTTTTGATTACTTATTTGTAATTTATGGATCATTTATAACATCCTAATATTATGAGAATTAAAGTCCCAGTGGTTATAACAATGCTTTAATTACACACATTTGTTCGTTTGTAATTTTTGTAATACTATCAATAAAATAAATTAAAGCACAAATAAAATAATAAATATTCATACAAAGAATGTCAAAACGCACTTTAATACTTCACCATAAAATGCAGCAATAAAAAGTGATTTTAATTTATTTTTATAGAAATTGTTTTTTTTTTTTTTTGCTTCGTATTAATTAAATTGCTTGCGCTGTTTTTCTTATGAATAATAAATTAAATTAAAAAGTTTAATGAATAATATTGTTTTAAAAAGATAATAACCAGCCAATGACAAATACACTTACCGAACGCAGCAACTATTTGAAACTATTTTCCCTGTTTTCCTTGACCTACATTTTAACAATCCATTTGTTATTAACTTATCGCCACTACTGTACATAATAATAACAACGTATCGCATCCTCGCATAAAACAAAATTGGATGCATGTTACACACAAACATACCCATTACAACTAGACATTATCTTTGAGACAAACAATATTTCTGTTCTTTTATGTTGTGCTCGTCATTTCGCCCGTCTACTACTTACTACTCATATTTTTGCAATACTATTGTGTATTATGTAAGTCATTTAAACGAGTGTTTCATATCACCCACGCCATTTAAAAAGCCAATGAACACTATAAAGTCATTGACACGACACCATGGCTGGCGTCATCATTGTTTCGTGATGTGATGACGACAAAGGGCGTTTTAGTATTTTTTTAGCAACGAAAAGTTCTCAATAAGCTCTCGCATTTATGTGTAAGTTGGACGCAACAAAAGAAATCATTATTATAATAAACAAACAACTGTTTCGAATTGTTTCGATGGCGCTGATTGCTCTTGTATAAACTAAGAATTCTGTTGCAAAGAAATAATAAAAATCTTCTTTTTTCTGAAAAACAAAAAAAAATATTACATGCTATGTAATGGCAATAAAAAATAGTATATGCGTGCTGAGAATAATATACTACCGCAAAAAAATAAACCAAAAATTTTTAATCACATTTCGCTCCTATTTTTTTATTAATTCTTTTGCATGTGTATAAATCACTTAATTAAATCACCTTGCATACGAAATTTCTCGCAATCCTAACACCACAATTTAAAATACAAACAAATAGAAAATTGAATGACATTTTAGATTATCAAAGTAAACAGGTAAACAAAGTAAATTTTAATTATTACAAAGTAAGAAAGAAAAAGTAAAATATTGAAAGATTAAATAATTATTGTTGTTTGAAACCACGTTAATTTATTTTATATTTACCACTGCATGTGACAAACTGCTTTGGTTGATTGCGTACATAATACTGTGGCACGTAGTTAAAAATATAACTAAATAATTATGCTTGCTCCAATGCTAAACAGACTGAATCCACATTTGGTTTTTTTTGCGTGTGCAAATTTTCTACAATTTAATCCATCGCGTATTACTCATTTATATCTTTCACTCAAAATTCAGCTTCGAACCGTACAAAATCGAAAAATGAAATATGGTAATTGTTTACGGTTGGTTGCAAAATAATAACCGCAAAGGTATATAGTATTCAAACCATTGGCATTTATAATGCAACCAAAAAATTTACACAAAAAAAAATATATTGAAAATACCTTTCACTATAAAATACTAAAATAAAGTGAAAATAAGCAGAACTAATATGATTTAAACATTTTTTTATATTTAAATAAAAAATGTCGTATATAAATGATTGAAATTGACAAAACTTCTAGTATTAACGGATAAATAAACTAAGTGATAATGATTCAGGTAAGCAAATATAAATTTTTTTTCTAATAAAATAATAAATTAATAATAATTCAATAGATTACGGCTATAAAATGTCAACGATGGATATTTATTGTAATCACAGCATCCATCATTTTAACTACGAAGCAAACATGCGCTTTGTCTTCCTTAGTAGGGAGTGAAAGGATGCATTACAGAGATAGGTTCAACATCGAAATAACCGGCAAAGAAAAAATGCCAAAGCAAAATCAACTCAAACCACAAGAAAATCGACAACAATTTATTACGGTAGACGATTTTAATGAGGATTTTACAGAATTTAGTGTTCAAACAAGTGACAAAGGTGCATATACCTGGTATGCCAATTATCCTCTTCGATATTAATTCATATATTAATACAGAAAGAAATGTTGACTCATATGAAAAATATAAGCAACAGAAACAATTCAATGCATAAGCATATAAAACTAATTTGCAAGTAAAGAAATGATAGCAATTATTTATTACGAAATTTTAAAAAATAAAAATTTTAATGTTTTACTTTTTGTTAAAATAATATATTTATTTAATAAACTTAGAAAAAAAAACAGATTATTTTTCATTATAATTAAAATAAAAAAAAACAATATTTTTTTTTTTTTTTGCTTCCTACCTTCCTTTATTTGTAATTTAAAATTGAAATTAAAAAAAAAACAAGATCTCACAACAAATATTGTAAAATGACAATAAAAATTAATTAATTATATAAGAAAAGTTTTTTTTTTAACTATAGTTGAAAATATTGGCAATTAGCATGTCTCACTTATAACAATTATTCCAGTTTAAAAAAAGACTCAAACCAAATTATTTTGATTTTACAAAAAATTTATTATTTATTTAATAAATAATTAACTTTAAATTATTTTTTTTATGCTTACAATTATTATTATTATTTACTTTATTAATAAATTAATTATTAAAAAAAAATAGTTTACTTAAATATATATCTTTTAACGTTAATTTACTTCTTTTTTTTAATTAAATTTTATCAATTTTGTAAATAATAATTAGTTAATTAATTATAACGCATTAATAACTTTTTTTTATTACAATAATTTTTTCTCTTTCGTTAATTAAACAGCGAGCGCGCACACACGCGTTTAAAGACATTAAGCGTTTTATTCATTAGTTTTTGCTCGATTTTTTTTCATTATAAAAAAAAAACAATAATAATAATAAAAGTAATGGTTAAATGAAACAAAAAACAATATATAATTACTATAAGTCAAAAAAAAAATTGTTTCATTTAATTAAATGAATTATTTATTTAGCTTTAAAATATTGTCAATCACTGTGGCTTGACGTTCGTAAATTTTGACGTGTTTTTTGGATTAACATTAGTTTCAGAATAATTTTATATTTATTTAATGTGGTTGTGTGACATTACGTTACTAATAAATTCAAATAAAATGTAATATAAATAGCAACAATTGATAAATATATTGTATCGTTTTCTAACCACATTATTTATTCGTGAAAAATTTACCAACTTTTTAATGTACCTCTTTCTTTTATAAATTTTTGCTGCTTTTTACTGATTATTTATTTAATTTTTAAATATTCCTCGCCTCACGTGATTTATATATTTATTATATATATTATATACTTTTTTCTTTTTTACCTTTTAATAATTTTAGCCATAATTCACATAAATTGTTCTTTTATAAATTTAACATTGTTTTTTAAATCTTTAAAATGAATTTCGAATCAAAAATTTTCAATTTTTTTTATTTATTGATGTCCTATGAAAATAAATTAATTGCATGTGATGTTTAAGGGCATCATTTTTGATCGACCAGCATTTGTTTATAATTAATAAATCATTTATATGTATACACATAAAATTTATTTTATATTCTTTTATTATAAAATTATTGTTTTAACTTTTAGTTTTTTTTCTTATCTTATCCAAAGAAAATCTTTTTTCATTGTATTTATTTAAAACATTAATTTTTTTTTTATAAATTATGTAAGATTTAATTTTCTTCCCCTTTTTGTTAATAAATTTATTTTTACTTTAACAGCATTTTTATTTAACTTTTTCTTTTTTGACAAATTTAATATTAACTAATATTTTTTTTATTTATTAAATTTCTTAATAAAGTTTTATTGATTAATATTTATTTATATACTTAAAGTAAATTAATTTGTTTAATTTATATTTTTTTATTAATTTTAATTTTATTTAGAAAAATTTTGTGTTATACAAAACATTAAACTTATTTGCTCTCTCATCTCATTACCACTTTCAATAACCGCCAAAAAAAGCACAGTATTTTAAAACATTAAAAAATTATTAAATGCGGTGTGATTTTTATTGCAGCATTTTACTCACATTATAATTTGGACAAATTGGTAGAACTTTTTTTTCTTCTATTGATTTATATAAATAAAAAAAAACACCCTGTAAATATCAGGAATAGCAAAGCAAAAATAAAAGAATAATTTAGTTATGTTTTAATAGTTTTTAATATATATATATATATATATATATATATATATTTATTTTTTTATAAATATTAATACAAATTTATTTTTTTTAGATTTTTATAATTAAATTGCGAAAAAAGATAATTATTTTTAATTAAAATTTTTGTATTGATCTGTTTGTAAATTCTTAGAGCTTTTTTTTTTGGAATTCAATATTTTTGTATCCATTTTTCTTCCTTCTTAAATTTGTTGCTTTTACAAAAATTATAAAATAAAACAAAACAGACGTTTATTTAATAAAGATAAATAATATCGGAAAACAAGAAAAAATTTATATTTATAAAATAAAATAATAAATGTTCAACCCTGTTGGTACAAGATCCTGTAATTTTAATGTAAATTTATTTCTGATTTAAATCTTTTTTGAATGTTCATTATTATAAGAATGATGAATAAAAGTAATAGTTTGATATTTTTTTCTCTTTGTAATAATGCTAATTGCTATTAATTTTTTTTTATTGTAATAAATATTTTTTAATGCTTTCTTTTGTTTTTGTAAATTTTTCTCACTTGTTCTTTATTTTACTATTTTTCTTTAATTTAATTCTGTTTTAGTCTTTAATATTATATTTATTTATTTTTTTATTCATATATAATACATTAATTTACATAATAATAATGATTTTTATAAATAAATAATTCAATATCCTTCCATCAATTATTTTTAATGTCAAAAAAAAAGAAAATAAATGGAAAAAAAAGATTTTTGTTGATTTTAGCTTTTTAACATTTTTGTTGTGTTATTTATTATCCTTAATTATTTATTATTTTTAGGAAAAGAGGAGTAGTAAGTTTTATTTACTTATTATTATTTATTTTTGTTTCTTGTTTTATTTTATTTTAATTTTTAATTTGTTTAATTTAATTTTTTTTTTCATTTTGTTTTTTTTTTATTTTATTATTTAATTAATTAATTAATATAGTATATACTAAGTATAGAAATAATATGTATGTGTAATTGTTGTTTTCCTTCATCTTATTTTCTTTTCTCTTTTTAGCATCTGATTTATATTTTTTAGTGCAGTGATGGTATTTTTGTTTTTGTTTTTAAAGGAAATAATCTGGTGTTCTTCGTGTTACATGTGGTTCACCACGACGAGGTGCAGGATCAAACTGAAGGCTTTGTTGAAAAAATAAAAATATAATTAGTAAATATATTCAATTTTTAATAATTCTAAAAACAACTTACAATGAAAATTTAAGTGAATCGTCTAACTCCATCAGTGCTGCTTGATTACCACACCGATAACAATAGTTTGGTGCTGAGAATATGGTGACAACATTACGATCGTGACACCAATTATAACCTTCCATAACCAATTGATGAGCTCTTGATACTAAGGTCAGGCCATTTGTGTGATTAAATGTTTCTGATATATCCTTTAATTTGGTTAAGGGTAAATGAAAATAATAAGAAGAAAATTTAGTATTAAATTAAACTTAAGTGTCTATAAGAAAATTACTTGTCCGAATGTATAACCGGCACCACGTGGTGAAATACCCCAGCCACCTCTATCATCTGGATCAGACCATAATAGATCACACATAGGTCCTTCATGTGGTACTTCTTGTAGTCTGTCTAAGGCTCGAATATGATCTAAACTATCAATTGACGGACTTAAACCACCATGTAAACAAAAGATTTGTCCGTCGACTAATGCTGTTAATGGTAAGTAGTCAAATAAATCAGTGAAAAACTTCCAAACATTTGCATTTCCATATTTTCTTAAACATTCATCATAAAAACCATAAACTTGAGTAATTTGTCGTGATTCATGATTACCACGTAAAATTGTTATTCTTTCACGATATCTGACCTATAATTATAAATAAAAATTAGATAAAATCGATTAAAAATTAATATAAAATTACCTTAAGTGCCACTAATAGAGTGACTGTTTCTACAGAATAATATCCACGATCGACATAGTCACCCATAAATAAATAATTAGTATCAGGTGATCGTCCACCTATCCGAAATAATTCCATTAAATCATGAAATTGTCCATGAACATCACCACAAACTGTTACAGGGCATTTTACTTCTTGAACATTTGATTCTTTTGATAAAATTTCTTTTGCCTAGAAAATAATGTGATAATAAAAATTTATTATTGTATGTATAATTACGATTAAAAAATTGATATTCAATAAATTCACAAAAAACCACAACTTTTTTAATTTCCTAAACTTTTATATAAAATGATATAATAATAATCGCAAGACAATTTCTTACACAAAATATATAATAGCATGTTACAAAAATTTATTAATACTAGAAAAAAAGACACAAAATTATTGTTGATGATGATGATGTCAAAGATATTTTTCTCATTTATAATAAAGTTAATATATATAATTTTTTTTTCGCTCTCTAAATACATTTACATAATTTGAATAAAATTTAAACAAAAAGAATAAAAAAATTAGAAGCATATACACAAGCAGCAACAACACACGCATATAATTTAAATCTATTTTTAAATTATAGTCCGTCGTCCGATATAAACATAAATAAAGAAAACTATATAACGACGTCATTATTTATTCCTATTTTTATTTATTAAAAACCTAAACAAATCACATTGTATTATGAAAAAATAAAATAAAAAATACTTCTAAATAAATCAGAACTACTAGGTAGCAAAAAAAAAGATACTAAAATAATTTAGTTTGCAAATTTTTTTTAAACCAAAAATACTTTATAAAATAGTAAAATAAAAAAATTTAATTATTATAAATTTGTCAGTATCAGTATGCCACGCAATTTTAAGCCTATCCTTCTTTTATCACAATAACAACATATAAATTAATAATTATTTTTATTTTTCTTTGGAAAAAAAAACTAAATTCGGCGTAATAAAAAAATAAATTAAAAATAAAAGAATCAGTTTTTATTGAAACTCAATTAAAGTTTAATTAAATTGAGTCTCCATACAAACAACATCTAAGAAATAATTTCTGCACTTGTTCAAACATTTATTACATATAATTGGTTTTTTAAGCAGAATGTTTGTTGTTCTGTGCTTAATCCTCAAATCTTCTTTTGTTAATATTTATTTAAATATACGATACACAGAAACAAAAAAAAAATTAAAAAGAAACTATTAATCCTACAAACAAAAGCATTAAGTCGTAACATAGCATCCATTTTTAATTGATTTTATTTCTAATTAGAAAATGTGTAAAACGACCTTAATAATAATAAAACCCTTATTATATTTAATTTTTGTTTTTCATCATTAATATTCAGACACGACTTTTCATATAAATAAGACAATGTTTGTGAAAATACAGGTATGTTATACAAGGCAACAAAAGATTTTTTCTTTTGTGTTTAAAAAAAAAAATTAAAATAATTAATCGTTTTGTTTTTCTTTAGATTTTTAAATAAATTAAAACATTCAATTATTTTTGTGAAATAAAAAAAAAAAATTAATTACTAATTATTATTTATTATTAATTGTCAATATTAAACTTTTTATACGACGAAAAGTAAATAAATATGTAATTATTTATAAAAATGAAAAAAATGTAAAAGTTAACAGAAAATTAGTTCATAATTTCTATTAGTAATTTTCAAGCAAAAATATTACACACACGCCTTTAATTATTTTTTAAAAGTAAATAATTAATATTATAGCGTAAAAAATGCAACAATTTTAGCTTAATTTTTAATATTTATGTATACTTATTTATATAATAAGCGTATAAACAGATTTCAAATATATAAAATTTGCAAATTATTCTACAAGCACCATTAAACTATATTTTAAGAATTTTTTAATCTAATAATCTAAGATAATTATTAAATACAAACATAGAGTTAAACGAGATAATTATATAAAAAATCAGATAGCATATAACACACGATATTATATATTTTACTATCAAATAATTATTAGATTATTAAACAAAAAAAAAATTAGCAATAAGTTGCGAAGAATTATTTTCTGATTAAGGGGGATACACATTTTATAAATTCAAATATAATTTTTTACTGAGCGAGAACTAATACTGATTATTTGCGATTTGTATAGTTAAATGATTATTTACTTTAAAATAATAATTATTGAAAAAAAAAACGAGGTGAATTTTTAAAATTAATTTAAAATGCGCAACCTTTAACATGACGACGATTACCATAAATTTAACTAATTTTCTATCTATCATTCTCTTAAGGAATGACACAATAGGTTAATTACTATTAATATTCTTATGCAATATACAACAATAATTACATGTTAATTTCTCTGCAACATTAAAAAAATTGGGCAAACAGTTAAACTTAAGGCAAGAAAAACATCGTCATTCATAAAAATATTTTAAAATAAAAAAAAAATTATAATCTTATCTAATTACAAAAGTATGTGATGATAAAGTGCGCTAAAAACAACAAAGTTATGTTGAACCGAATAATGTGTAATTCTGTTCTTTGATTTCATTTATTTAATAATTTGTGACTATTGACTTAGATAATCATTTTCAAATACAAAATTATATATAAACAGAAAACTTTTCAATGTTTAGCACGTCAGCTATAATGTGTCTGTCATTAACACACTGATGATGCTGTGACAATTTGTAAATGCATGTGTAAAAGCGTGCAAATAGCTAAATCAAAACTAATGTGTATACAACAAGGTCACACAATATCCTTGTTTCTTATTTTATCTGTATATTTTTTTACACAAATAAACTTTAAATTAAACACAAAACTATTCAAGAAACATGTATGTCTGCAAGAAGAATACAAATAAAAGCAAAATAAATGCCAAAAGAAAAAATGAAAATAAAAGTTAATTTAAAAAAATGTAAGTCAAAATTATTTAATTAAAAAATAAACGATAAAACAAAAATTATTAAAAAATAAACTGATCTGACAACAACATAAAGTAGTCATCATGATCATCATCTATCTTAATAATAAAAATAATCAAAATAACTGACTGAAAAGCAGTGTAATAACGTTGCATGGTGAGAAAGAATCATAACAATTAAAATATAATAAATAGTTTAAAAAATATTTGCTTAATAAAATATGCAATATGAGGCAGCGATAAATAAAAACAAGCAAAAACGGTGACTACTACTTTCATTAATTGTCGAAATTTTTTTTTTCTACAACTCAAAACACAACAGCAGTTTTTTCATTTTACTCCTTGAAAAATTATGAATGATAATAATAAATATCTTAAAAAAGGAGGAAAATTAAATCATTTACTACATTTTTGTAGTATTTATTAATTAAATAGAAAAAAATAAACAGTACAGTGGCGGCATCATAAGTTTAATTACTTGCCATTGATTTTTTATTTTGCAATTTTGTACAGTGTATATTCAAATTTAATTTTTATAACGCTTTCAACGAAACTACACAATATTTAAAATGCAATAAAGAAAAGAAAAACAATTAAACTTGAAACAAATTTGTAACATAATAATTTTCTGATATAAGGAAAATACATGGAAAACAACAAAAAAAAATTCAAATGTTTTCATTAAATTTTATTTTAATTTTAAAGTGACTTCTTTTGTGGTGTCAAAAACTTTATTATAATTTTCCATTAATAATTATTAATATATACAGAAAACGATAAGGTTTTTAATAAAATATTTTTTTTTCTCTAATTATGAAAAACATTAAATTAATTGTATAAAAAAGTTAATCAAAATTATAGTATGTATAGCATTGGTCGAACATTATTTTTAAAAACTTTATTATTAAATGAAAATATATAATTATATTTTTTTTTAAGAATTACACATAAATTATAGATTCCTAAAACAACTCATAAAAACATTAAGTTGACGATAAAGATTACTAATTTTTCCATAAAATATTACACATTAAAACGTAAAATGAATATAGAGGTTGTAAGAATATATATTTATATTTTATTTAGTGATATTATTTTACTGAAATCGCAAAATGAATTTAATTATAAAGCATCTAAAAAAAATTCTGCTTATATTCTATAAAAATCATTCATAACTAACGAAGACTGCGAAATAATCTTAATTTTATCCAAATTCGGTCCATACCATGTTTTAAACAAAAAAAAAAAATAAAAAAACAAAATAAATTTCTAAAATGCAATCTATATGTCTAGTGTTACATATTTTATTACAGTAGAACGATTAACCTTGTGCTAATTTTTAATCGGAATTATAAATAATGATCTTTACTATCCTCCTTTAATTTTATTTAATTTCAACAATAATTGTTCAAAAAAAAAATAATCAGAATGAAACAAAAAAGAAAACAAATATATAAAAAAAATAGCAAATAAAGCTTTTGATAGTCTTTGCAACGAAGCTTAAAATAAATTTGAATTATTTATATGACTAATTCTGCATTTTTAATTTTATTCTATTTCACACTTGTCCAATCCTAAAAAACTAAATGAAAAACAAATTTTCATTCATTTTAAACGTATCGTGAATGCATGTATGTATTTTTGTACTTTTCAATACAAAAACCTGCCAAAACTTGCGTAAAAAAAAATAAAGATTTATTAATTCGTTTATAAAAAAAATTTACTTTTAACCCTACACAAGGCAAGCATGATATGGTTTTATTTTAAAAATAAGAGAGAGAAAGGAAGGAGTTTACACATAAATTAAAACAAATCAGTATTTAATCAAAAACTAGTTAATACACAAAAATCAATTGTAACAGCTAATGTTATTGTATTTAATTGATATTTTTTATAAAAGTAAAAACGCAAAAAAAACTCTCAATGTTACCTGCCGCTCAAAGTGAAACAAAAAAAAAGTAAAAACAAGATTATAACATTATCAGTAAAGTCGTAATTTATTTATAAATATAAACGCGTAGCGTTTAATAATCACTTGCATACTACAATGTCTGCGCTTAATATTTAGGAAATAAAAATAGTAAAGTAATTCAGCTTTCTAAATAAATTTAATAATTATGAAAATCACATAAATAAATCTCAACACAACAATTTTCAATTTTATGCATTACAAAATTATTTAAAAATAAAAAGCAGATAAAAACTCACTCATATGCGTGCAGAAAAAAAAATTATAATTACAAAATTAAAACATAAAAAGTAAATAGCATGAATGAAAAAACAAACGAAAAATAATAAAACGCGTACGTCGCCAAAAGTCAAGAAGAAATATCTGCTGGGTAGTGATTATTAAAAAGTATCAAAAAATAAGAAGTAAATTATTCTCCTACGCATCAATAACGAACATATGAAATGATTTAAACATTTTTAATTTATTATTTTTGAATAAGTAACTAAATAACCAACTAAAGCTTACCTACACAAGTGAACTATACATCAAAATAATGAAGGATTAATATTAATGATTCTCACCGTTTAAACAAATTTATACAAATTTTTTTGTGAGCATTTTTATATCCTCATCGGATAAACATAACCAAGAAAATATATTAATATAAAAAATGATATACATACTATGTTAAGAATTTCTTTCATTATTATAAAATCAAAATCAATTTGTTAATATAAATAATGGGAAATCAATTATGCTATTTTATTACCTTATAAATAAGCTAAGGCTAGACAAAAAAAAACATTTATTTGATTCGACGAGTACGTGTATTCTATAATTCCTTTTATAAAAGATAATAAAGATTTCCATATTAAATACTCTCGCGTTAATTTTTGCCCAAGAATACACAATTGTTTATTTAACATCTTTAACATTTTAATAAAAAGTTAAATAAAACAAGTTAGAATATTATTAAGCATAATATAATAGCAAAGCATGCAGAGGTTTTTTTTTTTTTTGCTTTTTTCTACCATTTTTCACAACAAATTTTCATTTCGATTTCAGAAAGATTATCAGATGATACTACTTAAAATAAATAATTAAATTATTAAAACAATAATAAAATAAATAAATACATTTTAAATGATAAATGAACCCAGCCATTACAAATAAAAGCGTACTACTGCACCCATCATTAATACTAAAAATATCATTAACAGCAATACACACCATTGCAATTGTGTGTAGATAAATATTTAATTTCAAACTTCATAGATAAAAACAAAATACACTTGCAGATCCTGTCGAATGTCGATAATCCAACGAATGATCAACTACTACATACCAAATATCAAATTTCTTTTTTCCAATGATTAAAGATACAAAAAACGATAATTTATATATTAATATAAAAAATAAATCAAAATACTACACAGATCTAGGTCACCTTTGTACACTTTTTTATATATATGTTTAATTAAATAAAAGCAAAAAATCTCTAATTAAATTTTAAATTATTAGAACAAACATAGACCACACATCACTTAAATCAATAACTTAATCTTCTATTTTTTTTTAAAAAAACAATTAAAAATATATTATTCAATGAATATTATATAACAAAGGAACAATGACAATAAAAGAGAAAAAGAAATTTTATAATTATAATAATAACAAAAAATTATAACAATAATTATTCATAGATTTTTTTATCAAACAAAAAATTAAATAAAAACAACTTGTTTTATTATTACAATTGTGTAAAGCAAAATTAATTTCACAAAAAATAAATCATTAAATAATTATTTCTTCCAAAATTTACATGACAAATTAATTACAATAATTATATAACAAATAAAGTAAGATTTTGTTCTTAATATAAAATCTTAATATAAAAAAACATAGAATTTGCAATAAATTTTTAACATTAATAGTTAGTAGTATTAGTAATGTATTAGGTAGCTTATATCCTCCAAACTAAAAAACGTATGTACATATTATCAAAAAAAAATATTACAAATATTAACAATAGAATTGTCTTGTTTTTAACAGCCACAATCAAGCCAGCCAATAGTACAAATAATATGCAAAAATTGCAAATTTCATTTATGTCCATCCATTGCGATTGTATTTAAATAATGTTTATATAGTTCTGCGGCTGGCTGGCTATAGAGCAGCAGTAAAAACAGATATTTTCTCTCTAGATTTAAATTTTCAAGTAGAAAAGAAAAGAAACATATTTTTTTTGCATCTTACTTATTGGAAATTTTATTATTGATATTTCAATATATATAAAATTAATTATACCCGCCATTACCATAATTAGACCAATTAATTTTATTATCACAAAATAAATATTATTTTTATTATTCTAATAAAAAAAAAACCATGTGAAATTATTATAATATAATTTTTTGTTAGAGAAATTACGCGTAAACGTACGTCTCTAATTCGTCATCAATATTAAAATTAAAAAAAAAACAATACGTGATAATTTTTATAAATAAAATTAAAAAAAATTCATTAATAATAATAATTAAACAAAAAATTGATATTGACTTTAAGTACTACAATGTAAAAACATTTCAATTTTTCGTAATTATGTAAGAAGGAATTATTTACAACTTTTGTACAACAAATTATATTTAATATTTTTCTACATAATTATTAAAAAAAAATTTCAATGTTCTTAAGAAAACTAAAACTTCAAATTTTGATGAACATACAATTTGTGAAATGTGAAAGAAAAGAAATTAAAGTATAAATAAATATTCTAAGGATTTTTTTATGTTTTTTCATCTTTCTAAAGTACAAGAAACTGAGTCTGACATCATCTTACGTAGTCAAATTTAAGGAAAAAAAATACATATGTATATAACTTAAACACTTCCTTAGCTGCTATATTCTCACATTTTACTATAACCCGGTTGTGTTTTAATTAATTTAATTTAGATTTATAAAAAAATATAATAAAACTAAATAAAACTACATTTTCCCCTTTTATTTTTAAATGAATCATTTTAGTAGAATTTTCAATTATTACTGTTTTTTCAAATTTTATATATTGTCTTTTTAATCTGGTAGTCTGAAATAAACAAGAATTAAACTAGATTTATCTTCCATATAAAAAAGCTAATCATTTTTTTTAATTAAAATAACTGATGGAGCTAAAAGCCGATAATATTTTAATGTCCATTAATCAATAATTTATCTTTTTAAAGCAACTAATAAATATACTTTTGGAGAATATTTTCCATTAAGCACACAAAAACAATAAATAAAACGCAAAGAATTTTTATTATTTTTCTAATAAGGTAGGCACTAATCTTGATTTCTTGGAACTTAACAACTTTTGTTACTAATAAAATTTTTATTTATTCATTTTCTTTTGCAAAAATTAAAGTCATATTAACTCGTAAAAGCACAATTAATATAATCACTTTTGATGAATATTAAGGTTTTAAAATCCAATTATCATTTAAATAGATTTTGTTATTATTTTTCTAGTTAATACTAAATATAATTATAATTTTTTTTTTTTTCAATTTACCTTATCACACAAAGTTTTCACTTGAGTTTCTGTTAATTGTTTGCATTCATTTAGTTGTTCAATCCATTGATCTAAATCCTTCAACGAAGCCTTATCCTCCATTTTTTAAAATTATGTGAAAGATATTAACACTTTTTTATATTACTTTCGTATGAATTCAGCCAAAATTTAACCGAAATTCATACAAAATAAAATTATAAATGATCAATTTTCAAGCACACTGTTCTATTCTCATACAAAATGGCCGAAGTTATTACGTATATGACGTCAGGCTTTGGCGTTGCCTGCCAAATTGTAGTGTTGATTATAACGCCTCTATGTTAATTATTAGAAAATACAAATTATTTTACTTGAAAACTCGCCAATGAATTAAATATCTTGGAATTATTTTTACTATAAAAATTATTTGTTTTCAAAATCACAAACTTCACTGAATATAAAATCAATAGTTTTTGTTTCTTTGTAATTGAAATATTGCTTTTATGTTGTTATTAACACCTTTATTCCAATTAACGTAACATTTATACATTGAATGCAAGTATGTTACTATTGTTTTAATGAATATTTAATAAACGCTTATTTAAAAAAACAGTAATAAATTACAAATTAAGTTATTTTTTTTCTACCACCACTTTTTTTTAAATTTTCTTTGTTTTTTAATATTTTATTATTGTTGCTATCTATCTCTAGTTCCAAAAAGACTAAAATAATATTATTTCAACTAATAATAGATATAAGTTGCGCAGACTATTTTCAGATTATTCATTTGATAACAATTTTTATTTTATATGTTTACTAATCGAAATATAAACTCAATGCTAAAACAAATTTTTCGCCATCTGTTTAAAAAAGTTTAAATGGAAAAGCTTAGTTTACACAGTCTATAATTTTAGTTACACATTTATCCAACGCAATTCGTACATAAAACAATTGTAGCAAATTGTGGAATTTGTCTTATTTAGTTTGAAGTTGTCATTTGTTGTCCTTCCTTTTCGTTTGTGTCTTGCACAGAGATCACACGTTTGTTAATTACAGACACGAAATAATTTATATAAAAAAATGACTGAAACTTTGCAATTACGTGGAACCCTTACGGGACACACAGGATGGGTTACCCAAATTGCAACCAATCCAAAATATCCAGAAATGATATTGTCATCGTCTCGCGGTAAGTGTAGTCACTGAAATTATAAAAAGTTGTTTAAAATGGTAATGGCGGCTTTTGTAACACGTTTGTACTGTTGAAAAAATCTGTTAAAATACGTGCCATCCATCGTTCTATTTATGTTGAAAATATTTTTATTGTAAATCTTAATATTTATAGATATTATTTTACATTTATTAACAGTTTAATTAAATTATTTATTGTGAATTAAGGTTAATTTTTTTTTGTTTGAAACGTATTTTTACAGACAAGACTTTGATTGTATGGAAACTTACTCCAGATGAAACTAACTATGGAATCCCACAAAAACGATTATATGGTCATTCCCATTTCATCAGTGACGTTGTTTTATCGTCAGATGGCAACTATGCTTTATCTGGATCATGGGACAAAACTCTTCGCTTGTGGGATTTGGCTGCCGGAAAAACCACTCGCCGTTTTGAAGATCATACCAAGGTGTGATAAGTTTGCCTAGATAATGTTTACATATTTTGTGTTACTCGGGTTGTGTAGTACAACTTCGCGGTATAAGTTTTATAAAAAATATTTTGTTAATTTAATTTAATGAGCCTATGCGAGGCAGAAGAATATTGTTTTAAAATACTTAAATATATATTGAGCCTTTGCGAGGCAGAAGATTTGTCATGGATGATAACATTCAATTGAGAGCTTATATGCAGGTTTCTGTAGTAAGTTATTTAATTGTAATTAAGATCTTGAAGACATATCGAAGTTTTTAAATTTATTATAAGTTTTCCCATTTATTTTAACAATCTTATTTTACAAAATACTAATGTTTTTTTTTCTCAATAGGATGTACTCTCGGTTGCTTTCTCAGTTGATAATCGTCAAATTGTCTCTGGATCACGAGACAAGACGATTAAATTATGGAATACATTGGCTGAATGTAAATATACTATTCAAGATGATGCACATAGTGATTGGGTATCCTGCGTACGATTTTCTCCAAATCACTCTAATCCAATTATTGTATCATGTGGTTGGGATCATATGGTTAAGGTTTGGAATCTTACTAACTGCAAGTTGAAGGATGATCATAATCAGCACACTGGATATTTGAATACTGTTACGGTATCTCCAGACGGTTCTCTTTGCACATCAGGTGGAAAGGATTGCAAAGCCTTGTTATGGGATTTGAATGAAGGCAAACTTTTGCACACGTTGGACCACAACGATATTATTAACGCCTTGTGCTTCTCTCCAAACAGATATTGGCTCTGTGTAGCTTATGGTCCAACAATCAAGATCTGGGTATGTTATTTAATAATTTGTTTTTTTTTTTTTTTTTTTGTATAAATATGTTTTACTTATTTTTCTTTCTTTTTTACATCGAAGGATCTTGCATGTAAGAAAATGGTTGAAGAACTCCGCCCAGAGGTTGTAAGCAACATGTCGAAAGCTGATCCACCACAATGTTTATCATTGGCTTGGTCAACTGACGGACAAACCTTATTTGCTGGATATTCCGATCACACAATACGCGTTTGGCAAGTTTCAGTGTCAGCTCGTTAACAAGCATTTAAAGAAAAAATATTTTTATATAATTTTCACATAAATAATGTTTACCACCTAAAAGATGACATGAATAAATGTTTATGGAAAACCTGAAACAAAAATATTTTGTTGTAATATATATATTTAAGATGATTATTATTTGCATAATTATAAGGATCTCTAATGTTTACCTCTGATTAATATAAGTTGATATCAAAAAAATTAATTCTTTTAATGATTATGGTTATGAAAATTTGCTCAGATTGCTCACATTAAAATCAACTCAAGCGTCACCGAATGTTCAAGTTAATTATATGTACGGGAGTAAAAATCTGCATTATCGACCGAGTTAAAGAACAACGCAAAGAATCGTGGTATTGAACGCACTCACAAAAATATAGTTTTAACCAGTGTGAACGCTCCCTAGTTAGAAAGGTCGGAAATTCATTTGAGTGAGGTAAAAAGAGTTGTGTATGATTGATATTTTTGGCTCGCATTATAATTAAGCAAAATAAAGTGTTTTAATAAATAATTCATAATAAATAAATGTTTTATCAGTGATGAAAATAAATATGAAATTATACATATAATTGGATAAAAGAGAAATATATATTTGGTGAGTTTAATTATCTAGTGAAATATTAGTCATTCTCATGTCCGCACCCTACACGCCTTATGAATTGTCAATGTGTAATATGCAATGAAGGAATTTTTTTTTTTTTTTAATATAGAAACAATAATGTGTTTACTATCAAATATCCTTTGTAAACTGTATATGATAATATTTAACATAAAATTCGTCGCTCTTAGTTGTCAAAAGCAGTAAAATGGAAGGAAAAAAACATCTTCATGACTTGTCTATAGACATGAGTTAATGTAAAAAAAAGAAAGAATTTAGAAAAGTGACATTTGATTTACAATAAAAGATATAAAATGCTGGTTTCACATTTATAAATTAATAAATATTGTTCATAGCAATAAACACAAATGAAAGAATTGGCTTTAATAAACCGTGATTATTGAAAAGCTGCAATAACAAATTAATTTTAATGACATTCACAGTCATCAGTTTCTGAAAAGAAACGAGATAATCAATTTTTTAATTAAGGAAAACTGTAAATTTCTTTTTAGTGTGGCTTTTACTTCTCCTATAATGATGCTGTAATATTTTTTATTCGTCTGTCTGATACCAATATTTTTTCCTTATCTAAATGATGAAAAAAAGAAAAGAAAAATAAAAACCATTCAAAAAATTTTGTCTTTTTTTTGACGTCTTTGCATATTTATTTCTTCTAGTAATGTAAACAAATAATCGGCTAGTTATCTCTAAATAAATACGAAGAAAAAAATTACTTATATATTAACACCAAAATCGTCTTAAAATAATAAAGAAAAATATTGATTTTATTAATGGGAACGTAAGAAAAAAAAATAAAGATTTAAAATTAAGAAGAAAAAATACTGAAAATCAATTAGAAATTCACGGTCTTTTTATTTTTATAATTTTCCCTAACACTTTAATTTTTTTTTTTATAATTAATTAATTATCTTTATTATGTTGTTATTTTCTTCTTATTATTGTTTGCATGAATTTTTATTAAAAATGTATACTGTAAATGATTATTCAGGGTTCGATAATTTTTCAGTTTTTTTCTGCCTTAATAATTGTAATTTACTGTATTCTGAAGGGTATTTTGATTAGGACATCGTGATAAATGCAATTAACAGTTTTGTTTCGTGAATTTGCTGTTATTGCAAAGTGTGTTTTAAACGATTTATTGAGCATCATTATTGTTAATTTTATATCATTGTTAATATGTTTTATCTCAACAAAATAATTAATTTGCATTTTTTTAAAAATCGATTTGCAGGAATTTTTTTGCTTAATTATTTCCTGAACAAGTACTAAATTATCCAAGGAAAAATAATAATAATAAATGAAAAGAAAAATCATTTCCTCTAGAGTCTAGAAAATAAATAGTGTGAATAATGTGAATGAACCCTTAGCACATATTTTGTGTTTTGGATTCTTTTGTTCTCTATGACGTTACAGATGAATGAAATATAAAATTATATGTACAGTTTAGCGGCTGCTGCTTGTTTGCTACTATTTCTAAAAAAGAAAAACGAAACAATTAAAAATCTTATTAATTATTTAAGTTAGAAAAAAAAAATATACAAAATCGTGGAAATTTGAAGTATTTTATGTGCTTTATACATATTTTACTTACAAAAAAAGATTCACACACATAACTGTGTTTGCGTTTTTTTTATTCTTCTCTCTTTTGTAGTTTAATTTTATCTTTATTCATTTTTAATCTTTAAATTTTTCCATACATAAAACACAGTTAATTTTTTTTTTTACATTTTGAAGGTGTATAACTTTTTTTTTTTTTGAAGAGATTTAGCCGTTTTATTGTTTTCTGTTACTGTTGATGTTGATGTTATGCAATGATTTTATGCTTGCAAACCAGAAAAAAACTACGTAATTGAAATGGAAACAATTTGCAAATATGCATGCAGACGAACGACCTACCCTAAACTTATGTGCTAATTTTTTTTACTGAAAACGTAATTATGTTACGGAAAACTCGGTGTATAATAAATCGATATATGATTTAAAAAAAATGTTTTTTTTTTTTGCCACTTTCCTATATGAATTCCGGTGTGACTAAAGTTGATATTGATTTGAAATTGTGTTTTTTCTGTATTCATGGTAATTCATTCTGAAACTTCAACAGTTTTCCTAATTTTATTTAAAATTAACTTTTAGTAAAAGTTTAGAAAATGACGGAAATTTCTCTATTTTCTTTTTCTTTGTGACAAAGAGAAGTAAAATTAAAATTATAATAACTATATAATAACCATGATAAAAGAATTAACAATAATAATAATTTAAAAAAAAATTATTTATAAATTAAATAGGTAAAGTGTAATTGTAAATCATTAATGTATAATATAAAATAAGTTTCTTTTCTAATTATAATTATGATAAGATTTATTTACTTTTACTTTTAATTAATTCGTTTGTTTTTGTATTCTTTTGTTTTTTTTTTTTTGTTTAATTTTTTTCTCCATTGATTTTTTTTAATGTATTAAATATGATTTTTATATTATAATAAACTGAAATTTTCTATATGGAAATGCAATGATGACATTGAATATAATTATTGATTTGGAAGTTAAACAATTTAATAAATTTAATGCATACATTTTTTATTTAATGATTATTTAATAAAATGCATAAATTGTCATTTTAAATATGTAATTTAAAAGTTATTTTCATTATTTGTTTTATTTTTTTTTATTATTTTCCATGTAAGATTAACCATTTACTTTAAATTTTATTCTTACTCCAATCCTGTTTTGTCACTCTGTAAAAATATAACCATTTATTACAAATTTGGAAATATGAATAAATGTTTATATTTTTATTGTTTTTTTTATATATATTAAGATTAGATATTGTATACCATTTTCGTATGATTCTACATAACGATTTTAAGTTTCTTTGCATTTTTACAGTTTTCCATAACTTTATTTGCATAACTTTATTTTTTTGATAAAATTTTTCTCTTGATAATGTTACATAATATTGAGTACATTAAAATCTCGTAACCAGTATTTTACTTATTAGTTATTGCTATAAATAGAAGAATATTATATGATATATAGAATATATAAATGTATTTAATTAAATAATTAAACTTAAATAAAAAAAAATATTAAAAATATATTTTAAATAAATTAATGACGATCAATGCTACAAAAAATGTTGAATATTAATAAATTTTTATTGAATGTTTTTTCTTGTCAATATCAATTATTAAGGCTTTTTTATATTTTTAGCTTAAATTTTGTGAAACATAATTTTTAATAACATAAAAGTTTCAATAAATGGGTTTAAACTACAAATTCTGATAAGAATTTTTTTTTAAATTGTTATCTATGTTTTTTTTTATTATTTAATAGGAATTTTTTATAAGTATGTATAAACTAATATACTAAATAATTATTTAAATGCTTTTAACTATATTTATATATACTTCTGAACCTTGTTTTTTTTATTACTGTTGAAAATTATGTGTTATTTATTGTACATGTTAACTGAGGTGACTGTGATAATAATTATATGAAGGTATAATAATAATTAAAAAGAAAAGTATTTTTTATCTGTGTTACAATTTGGTTAATATCTTTATTATTATTGCGCTAATGTGTAATGTAAAATTTGTTTGTATTTAAATTTATCTTGATAAAAATATAAAATATACTAATGATATTTAAAAGTCAAAAATATCTTGTTCGATATGTGTGTTTTTGTTGTTTTCTATTAAAGAAAGAAGGAAGAAAAAAAAAAATACTATACTAAATACGATATCACACTGCCATACATGAATGGTGTGATAAATAATTAGAATTTCAAATTAGATTTTTTTATGTCTGTTATTTATTAATTATATAAATGCATTATGCTGCTTTGTTAATAGTTATTCAGTTTTTAATTTTTATTTTTGTATTTTTTGCTTCTTCAATTAATTTAATAGTTTAAATAAAAAATGTAAGTAAAAATCAAATGGAAAAATATTACAAATAGAAATTTATTTATGAAAAATTTATCGGAATTTTATATACTGTAATTAGAGTTTTATTAGTTTTTTTTTATTTTTATATTCGCTGTAGGGTGTTATGAAATTTATTACATAATTTTATTATTGTTGATTGATTTGTTTCTTCAAATAGATTCATTCGTTCTATTTGTATATTTATAATTATAATATTTTGCTGTTCGTACTGAAAATGTTTGTTTTTGTTTACATAAAAATTACTGTTATTTATGATTTTTTTAAATGTTTCATATAAATTATGCTACCTGTTGGATAATTTATACAGTACAAACTGTGCGTCTAATTTAATAGTAGTTTATTAAGTAAAATTGTACTTTATTTGGGTTTTTGAATTACTTAAAAAATTTTTTTTAACGAATTTACCACCAGCAACAAGAAGAATATTGTTTCTCATGCATTTTTTCATACTTTAAGAGTATTTAAGATAAATATTCTTGTATTATTCACTTGTCCAAGCCTGTAAACAATTTTACGACTATGTATATTATATTTTAAGAAAATATATTCACATAAATTATTATTGTAGAATTATTTATATACATATTTAACTTATGATATAATGATATTTTGAATAAATAATGCAATTTACTTAACTAGTATGTCATTTCATCTCTTGTATGACCAGTGTTTTCTTTTATTTTTCACTATTAGATAAATAATAAATGAGAATTGTTGCTTTTATATTATTTCTTTCACCTATATATTTAACAAAAATAACATGAGTTTATTTTTGAATAAGAACGTTAGTAGGTTTTATTTTCTTAAATGATGTGCGATGATGATAGAATTTTTTTTAATTAATTATTAACAAAATGAATGATCTTGAATGTAAATTTAAATAATTGAAAATTTAATTAAATTTTTCTTTCTCTCCATGGTATATGCTATAAGCTTATACGTTTGAATTATATTTAAAGCTTATATTATATGTATACTTTTCTCTATTTATATTTATAAACCATTTGGTTTATTATTTTTTTATCACAAATTTAATTATGTGAAAGTGAAAATTGTATTTATTTTTTACATAACTTTCTATCTATTAAAATAAAAAATTATAATTGAAGAAAATGGTACATATTTGCATAATTTTTTAGATATTTATTTTTTATTTTTTGCATTACAAAACGTATAAATAAAATAAAAAATGTATAAAAAATAAATTGATTAAATATTTTTTGTGTTGTTTAATATTGAAATTTCTATGTTTTACTTTAATAAAATGATTACTATTTCCTGTTTCCTGAATTTATATTTATTAACATGATTTGAGTAACTACACTTTATTTTTTTCCAGTGGTTTTAAGCTTAATAAACTGTATGTTTTGTTTTTTTTTTAAATTTAATTTTATTTAAGTAATAAAACAATTGAATATATCATTATTAACACATGATGATAAACGCAAGATAACAGGGTTTCATATGTGATAATCTGCAATTGTTTTTTTTTTTATTTGCTTGATTTAATTCTGTGGTCACGTATTATTTTATTATAATATTCGATGTTTTGTTTTTAAATCGTTCGTCTTTCTCTTTTAATTTTTTTATTTTCTTGCACATGATCTACGAGATTTACCCATATTTAATAGATAAAAATCTGGTATTTACAAATATTGTTATTTTACTAACTTATATCCTTTTCATACAAATACTTACTAATAAATATCCATCATATTGGCGGTGATGCTGAATGAATAAATTCGATCGCATCCGATAATTATAATAATTAAAATAACTTCAATAAATAATTCCCGGGTTAAATAAAATCCATCATGTTAAAGAAAAATATATTTTATAATAAAAACATCAATATTGTTGTCCATAGTCGTCGTTGTCTACACTGCTGTACCAACATAATATATTATTTTCTTTAATGTTGCTTAAATAAACAAGAAGTCACAACAATCAAAAGGTTAAAAAATGTATAAATAATCTAAATAAATATTTGCAAAAGAAATTGTGTTTTATTTATTATTTTTAATGAAACAATAATGAAAAGATTGTTTACGTATACGCATACATATCTGTATTTGTTGTTGATGTGGATGCAAAATTAGATGAGAACAAATTACAGTATATTAATATATTATGTGATTTTGTCAATGTTGGCTTTACATTGAGTATTTTAAAAAACAACAGCATGTGTCGAAGAAATCAATCATGTGTATAAAAATACTGTAGGAAAGTAAATCTTGTAAAAAATATCACTATAAATAAAGTCAAGTGTGATGAAAGAATAATTGATAAAACTTTATTGAATACAATCCCTTTAAAGATTTTTACTTGCTTTTCTTTTTATTATTTGTATTATTATTATTGAAAACATTAATGAATGCTTCAATACTATTAATATAATTATTATAGCTTTCATTGCAAAGTGAAATTTTATTTCTTTAAACCAAAAATATTACTTTGAAAAAAATGGTGATCATTGGTTGTGGATTTTTTTTTACATTTTTATATTTTATTCAGTGTTTAATTGTTTAGTTGGAAATATTTATTATTTTCTAGTTTTTTAAAGAAAGATGTTACAAATATTTAGTGATTTAATTTTATTCTGAAATAATGTTATTTTTTTGCTTGTGATTTAAAAAAATATTTTTATTGTGAGTAGTGTGTAATATTTTTTTACTTAATTTATATCATTATCTGTACTTCTAAGTTAAATTGATGTTTTGTGTTTTGTGCTAGATACTCTGTTATTATTTAAAATTTTATTTAATTAATTCATTGGTTAGTGATTTATTTTATGCGGCTAGTGAGAATATTTTTGCTAGTTAATAATATGAACTTTATTAAGGATTATTTACTTTTTATTAATTTAAATCGCCCTAATATTGAATAAAGAAGTCAATATCTTTAAAATTGGTTGATTATTTTGTTTTCAATAATAACGTTTTTGTGGTTAAGCAATTTATAAAAATGGCAATAAAAGTTTTCTAAACTTGATAAAATAATAAAGAACAAAAAAAAAAAAAAAAATACAAAAAATATGAGTTTTTTTTGCCTACCTATAATGACACTTGGTTCAAGTTTTATATTTTATTTTAGCACGTCTTAACTATTTTTTATTGAGTTTATTTATTGTTTGTTTTCATTTTCAGTTTCTTAATTCTTTAAATTTTAATTCCTTTATTATTATTTTTAATAAAATTATTTCCAATGAAGTTAATCATATTCAGTGCATACAAAATATATTCCAATTTGTAGAAAAGGTATTAACTTTTCTTGACGTTTTGTCTGTCTTCTTTAGGTTTAATTTTTGGTTTGTTTTATCTTCCTTAACAATGTTTTATAATTATACCATCTTAGATTGAGTTACAATTCTGTGAGATCACATTAAAAGCTCTTGCTGCGTTTACGTTAAAACCGTGGGGCATTACTTATAATACGTGTATCATGTTAAATATATATAGAAATTAATTTAGCATTTAATGAATCTCTTTTAATAACTTTTTTTTCGCTTCCTAATTTCTGTAAAAGCGGAAGTATTTTTTTTTTGTTTTAGACGCATTTTTCACGTATTTTTTCTTGGGGTTTGTTTATTTGATTTAATTTTATAAGAAACTAAGCAATTTTTAGTTTTTATTTTTTATTATTTTTATATTGTTAGTTTTCTGTATTATATTTTTAAGCGGTAATATTATGTCTGCATTTTTTGCCATTTTATTTAATGTTAAAAAATAGATCAAACAAAATGTATCTACATGCCAATTAAAAAAAAATGTTATTATGTTTATTTAAAAAATAAAATATATAACTAAAATTATTTAAAATTAAGTAGCTTTTATTGTGGTTTAACATTTATTAAAAACCAAAAATTCTTTAATATTTGTTTTTTTTTTAATATTCAAACAAACGCGAAAACGTAACATTATAGTTAAATATTAATTATTATATAGCAATTTTAGATTCATATAATTAATAATATATTTAATTTAATTTTTCAGGTACGAAATGCAGGTACCAAATCCATATTTCTTTGATTAGTGGCTATATAAAACGCTACCAATATCATTTATATTTTTTTTTCTTTACCATCAAAACGTTTTATTAATTTTGTTTTTATCGATTTTAATTGAATAAAGTTGGTCAATATTTTTATTAAAGTAAGAAAAGAAAATTTTTGCATACTTACTGAAACAAAAAGGAAATAAATAATTTTATTAATTATGCCATTGCCAAAACGCTTGGTCGAACCCGTACATGTGGCTAGAATAATTGATACAAAAGATGATGATGATGATGAAAATTGGAAATTATTACCAACAGAGTTGGAAACTGTTACAAATACAACATTAACTAATATTATTAGGTAATTTTTATTATTATTATTATTATTGTTATTATTATTATTATTATTATTATTATTATTATTAATTATTTTATTTTGATTAAATAGACAATTGTCGTCATTATCGAAACATTCCGAAGATTTATTTGGTGAATTAGCACGAGATGCTGGTAATTTATCAGAGCGTGCAAATTCATTACAAGCTAGAATTGATAGATTAGCTGTCAAAGTAACGCAATTAGACAGTACTGTCGAAGAAGTATCATTACAGGATATACAATTGAAAAAAGCATTTAAAAGTGCTAGTATTTTTGATCAGCAAATTTTCTCTAGGGCAACTATGCCAACAGCTATGCTAGAAACGTATAAGGTAATAAACATCAAAATGGTTTATTGTTTTAAAGGAATATTAAATAATTTTTTCATTTCTGTGCAGCAATGTGATGAACCGCCACCATTAGATAAATTAAATTGTTATCGTGATGATGGAAAAGATGGTCTTAAATTTTATACTGATCCAAATTATTTCTTCGAATTGTGGAGACAAGAGATGCTTAAAGATACAGAACGTGTTATGCACGATCGTGGCAAAAAGGTAACTATTTATAAATGTTACTCATTTTAATTAAGATAAAATTAATTTGAAAAAATTTCCATTTTTTAGATGCATCGACCAAGAACTGATGGTGCAGCAAGTGGTGGCGGCGGCGGTGGACAACGTCATAAAAAACGCGTTAGAACACCGCATAATACAAGAGAAAAGCAAAGACAAATAGCTATTGGACATGGAGAAACTTTAATGCCGAATAATGTTATTTATCGTACACCCAACTCTGTTATCAATAATGATGAAACAGCATATAATAGTAATTATTTATAATAGAAATATAAAATAAAATAATTTATTTTTCATAATCATTTTTCAATTAAAATACATTTAATATTTATTTTTAGATATGACAATTTATGATTCACGACCCCCAAGGCCAAATTCAATTGAGTTACGACGCAGTTACCCTCCCGAGACTGTGGATGGAGTATATGCTCCTCCTTCACCGCAATATCACCAATCTAATTATCCACAGCAAGGTAATACTATGTGAACTTTCTTTATGACAGAATATGTTATGTAAACTCCCTTTACTAAATTAATTAATCAAATAACTGTTTGGTTGTAGCATATGATGAAGGAATTTATAATTCTCAAGCACTATATGGACCAGGACAAGGCCCAATGTCATCAGAAAATTTATATGCGCCTGGCACACCATCGCGTGGTACAAAACCACGTCCGTCGCAACCGCCACCAGCACCACCATCATCCGGAAGCGGTGGTACACCAAATGTTTCAAACGCCAATACACCTACAAGAGGACGAAGCATGTCATCATGTAATTATTTATTACTTTAATTAAATAAAACTAAATGATTTTCAAATTATTCGTGTCAATAAATTAAATATTTTATTTAGGTCGTGATACTCTTCCACCACCGCCACCAATACCGGAAGGAATAACATCGCCACCAGTACCAATGAATGGTGGAGTTATAGCCGCCAAATTATTAGGTAGAAGCCATAGTACATCAAGAGCTGGTTCTCCTCTACCAGGTGGACCACCATTGCCACCAGATCCAAATGCTCTTGTCATGGCTCAATTAAATAATCAAATAAATAATCTTAATAATATAAATATGCAAATGACACAAATGAATACTATGAATGATTTACCACCACCACCTCCTATACCAGAACAAGTAAGTTTATTTGTTAAATTTATCTTCTTCATTTGACTATAATTAAATTACTTATGCATCTCTATTTTGTGTTGCAGATATCACCAAAACCGTCACCACCAAATTCAGCACCACCACCACCACCTCCTCCGCCACTACCATTGCCAGATGGATTACAAAGTCCTCCGCCGCCTATGAAACCAATGATGGGTAATGGTGACTTAAATGGAGTATTGGCTAATTTGTTATCGCAGCCTATTAAATTAACTCCACCGAAAAAAGTTTTACCGCCAGTTGAGGATAATCGAAGTGATTTAATGAAAGCTATTCGCGATGGTAAGTTTAATAAATCAAATATATTTTTTTTATATTAATATTATACGTGTGTGGTTAACTCCTCTTTTATTCTAGGTATAAAATTGCGTAAGGTTGAAAAAAGCGAACAAAAAGAAATTGAACGTTCAACTGGCTTACACGATGTAGCATCAATATTAGCTAGACGTGTTGCTATAGAATTATCAGAATCCGAGTCATCAGAAAGTGATGATGATAGTGAAGGCTGGATTGAAACAAATGAAACTTCAGCGTGATTAAAAAAATAAATATAATAATAATTGTAGAAAGATTTTATTAATACTTTCTATTTTCTTTTATTGTTATTATTATTATTTTTTTTTCGTCTGAACTAATTAATTAATTTTTAGATTGTTTTTTTCATTTAAAAATCATGAACAATTAAAATAGTGAAATTTAAGTAATCAATATTAATTTGTGAATTTTTTTTTTAATTTAAAATTAATTTGCTTTATATATTTGTTGATGACAGAAAATTGTATATTTACATTGTATATTATATTTGTATAAAATTAATTTTTTTTCTTCTTTTTTTTTTTTGTTTGAAACATTGGAAGTGTACATTAGCTTTTACATTACATAGCCACTATTTAGTTGTATTAAAATACAAGAATTAAATTGTTTTAATTATTTTACTCCATTGTACATAAAATAATTATTATAATTTGCTTTAATTTAATATTGCTTTATTTTATAATGTTTAGTTTTTTCTGTAAATTATTTAAGAAAAAAAAAACAAAAATATAAACAGGAGTATATAAAGTGTTTTTGTTAATATTTCTATTTAATGCAATTAATGTTTAATCATTACAAATTCTAAAAGTAAACATACAATATATTCTTGTATTAAAATATAATAATTTGCTAATAATTTATAAAGTACATTTTGTACAGTATTTGATGAGAATAAACCATTTATGCTTAAAAATAAATTATATGTTATTTATTTAGAAAAATGATAACGCACTCAAAAAACTAGCCATGTTTTTTTAGTATAAAAAACCAAAATGAAATACTGTTAATAAAAATACGTTATGCTACATTGTTATATAGCTTTAACTCAATCTTTCTATCGAACGCGATTTGGTTGTGAATTATTTTCCATTACAATTATTTTTGTTTCATTAATTTTTTTAATTTAATTTGAAAATAAAAATAAAACAAATTTACAAATAAGAACGCTCGTCTATAATTTTTTGTAAAACAATAAATACTTTGATTTGTTATGGCAAACAATAATTTCCAAAATTAACTTCCGATCAAAATACCTACAGGCTCAGGCTCAAGTATTGTTAAGATATTGGTAAATTAAAATATAAAGACAGTATCACGAGTTGTCGAATTAAAAAAAGAAATTTAAAAATCTAGTAAATAAAGTTTATTATTAATTTTAATGTTTCACAAAATTTTATGTAAATAAAAACTTAAAAAGATCCAATTAAAAGAACTAAAATTTAATTTAAAATAAAAATATCATCAATAAATAAAGAATTTATTTTGTACTATGCATAATAATATTATTTAATAAAAAAATTAAATAATTAATTTAAAAATTATATGAAAAAAAAATATTAAGTGTAAAGTTTTTATTAAGTTTGTAAAGAAAAAATAAAGAATAGAATAATAAAGTTTAAGTCTAAGTGTGACAATATTTACGTAAGTAATGCTTAAATAATATCTTGAGAATTTGATTAGTTTTGTAAAATGATGAATGCCAACTAATTAAACGAAATTTCGCGATTGTGATACGTAAAAATGTTCCGTTTAGAAGATAACTTAAATTTCTATTAAAAAATATTGATAAAGAATTTCTCGATTTTTTTGAATAATTATAAAATAACAAATTGTTAATTATCGTAATACGAAAAATTAACTGAAAGAGATAAGACTTGATTAAAAAGATTATTCAAAATGTTTGCAAGAAATAAAGAAAACAATTTGAGCTTCAATTGCGTTAATGAGAAATTAAACAAATGATTTGAAATTTCAGTTATTTCTATCGAATAATTTTGAAAATTTTATTTAGCAGAGATGTCAGAAAGTGTCCGGCTGATTTCCTTATTACAACATTTTGGTATTATTAAACGGTATTTAATTGATAATCTATAAAAACAAATAATCATAATATTAATAAGTAAAAAAGGTAGACATTAAAAAGAAATAAACAAAGTAAAACATATATTCAAATAGCATTTTAAAACGACTGAACACTATAGTTTGAGAAAGGACATTTTCGTCAGTTCCATAACCATATGCCGTATGTTTCACAGCAATATATATATATATATATATATATATATATTTAATTTAATAGAGAGTAATTGTTATTAATTAATAAATAAACTTTTATGTATTTATTGGTGTTGCCTTTGTATCGCAAGCCTGATGAAAACCTAATATAATGTTGATTTTTGTTTTTAGTACAATTATTATTTATACAACTTGCTTATATTAAAAACGTCTAGATGTACTTACTTTCCAATGCCAAATTAAACAGTAAATATTAAATATTTATAGAATAAATAAATAAGATTTTTATAAAATTAATAGTTTTTAGAATATTATTATCATACCATAAATTAATAGTGAAATAAATACACCTCAAATACTAATTTATAAAAATAAATCAAAAAGTATTATGCAATGCAATTCTTATTACCATATATTTTGTATTCAAATAAAACTAATTTAATTAGATGGCCTAACTGATACTGATAATTTTTTAAAATATTTTTTAAGTTACTAAAAAATAAGAAAAAGAAAAACTAATAAAAACATAAATCTATATTTAATTTAAAAATACACATAAAATTGGTAGAATAATGAATTATTTTCATTAAATAATAAAAGGAATATAGCTTAAATATTCTTATTAAATTAAATAATATATATATAATTTTTCACTCAATGCGTTTTACATAAATTTTATTCCCATTAATTGAATTCTTTTGCAATTTTATTTATAAAAATTTCAAGAAAATAAATTTTTATTTAATGAAATATGATTGTAAGAATAAGTAATGCTTATGTATTTATTTATTATACAAAAATTATTTAATCTAAATAGTAAGATAATTTATTTATAAATTTCACTAAAACTTTTATTTGTTTGCATTAAAGTAAAGAAAAAAAATTTGAATGCTAAAAATATGTTATAAGATATAATTTTATTTTAATTTTGTTGCTAATATGTGTTTTTGTAAACCTTAAAATAAATCGATTAAAAAAAAAATAATTTCAATACCCAAAAATAAAAAATAATAATATTTATAAGTCAAAAAAAAAATAAATAAAATTAGAAATAAATTAAATAATGTATATTTAAATAATCATTATTTTATAATAAATAAATAATTAATGTATTTACATATAAATGACATTATTTAAAAATAAATAATAAGGAAAAGTGGGAAGAAAAAAAGATTTAATACAAGAAAAAATAATTTAAATATAAAAATAAAAAATATGATGAATAATTTTATTTAAAATAATTAAACATTTCAAAAATTGTTTTTTTTTAAATAATTAAAGAACAGTAAGGATCACCTTTGATTTTAAATATTCAACAGATGATCGTATTAATTTTGCAAAGTGTTGGCATCAACGTTTCCTCCAATCTGCATGTGCTATATAATTAAGAAGCAACGTTGTTTGGCACTCAAATAAAATAGATAATCTTTGATATACGTTCTTTAAAAAAATGAAATTTATTAAAATAAATGAAGCACTAGTTTAGTTAATTATTTCCGATTATAAATAAATAAATTTTTTAATTATGAACATACAAATGGTTGTCTCTCCACTTTCCTAACTCTCAAATAATTGATGAGCTATTTCATAAATTGCTCTTTATTAATTGAATATAGAAATTCATTTTCTTTAAATGAAATCAAAAATAAATCTACAGTTTAAAGTTCTACGCAATAAGTTGTTTGCCATTCTAATTGGAGGAAACTCTAATTGTTGTAACATTACCATTTTTATTCTGTATTTTTTTTTATCCAATACCAAGAAACACATACTTGCTATACTATTTATTAATAAGATAATTTAAATGGTTTTTATATTATTTTTTATTAAAAACTTGATTTCTATAATTAAATATTCAACATTACAAAATTATAATAAACGGAAGAAGGAAATTTCATGCAATAATAAAACGCTTAAAATCTACATAAATGTTTTTTAATTAAAAAGGAGTTTAATATTAGGAAAAACATTGATTATAATATAATCAAAACAAATTGTACAAAATACTTTAACAGATTATTTTAAGGTTAATTATATTGTTATAAAATAGTAATTTGGAATAGATAATGAAAAAAATGATCATCCAGTTACATTCAAAATTTTGTTAAGGTAAAAAATATTCCGAAAGTAAAATTTACAGAAATTTTTCTTAATTTAACATTTTTATATTTATTTTATTATATTATAAAATATACATACATAAATATATGTATATAACATATAATAAGAATTTAAATCAGACATATTTTAAAATCATGTATAATAAGATGTCACCAAGGATAAATGAAAACCTTTAACAAGTTTTCAGCCGATGAGATTATAAACTTGTATTTAATCATAAATTAATTAAATAATACACACTTCAAGACCATTAACCACATTATCCCTTGACACTTATTATGTCTAACTAAAAATTATTTATTTTCTGTTGTTATTACAGAACATCGCCATGTTTTAAACCATGAACATTATTCAAGCCACATTATGGAAACCAGTTAAATAAAATATCTTAATTAAAAACAAAAATAAATAATAATAGTAATAATAATAATAATAATATTGGCAAGCGACATTGTGATACTTCTAAAAAAAATAATAAAGCTGGATGATCTTGATTATACAAAAAAAAAACCAATAAATAAAATGGATTTAGTGTTTATGTAATATCCCTAACGCAAGAATAAAGTTAATTTTAATTTATGAATAAAAAAATGTATAATCTGGAAATATTTAACATTGCATCAGCCAGTTTAGGAGTTAATAAATGTTTTATACAATGTATGGTTTCAGTATTGTAATTAGTTTATGCTTTTTGCAATTTTTATGTGTTGGCATTATTTTCTCTTCCAAGTAATCCATTAAGAATTGTATAATATGATAAAATATATTTTCAACTGCCTAGTTACAAAGCTGTATTTAATAAAATTATAAGAAATGTATGTTCATTGCTTTACTACAGTAATTTCTTGATTTATTTTATACTTTTAATGCTTATAGAACAACAATTAGTTTACTATTTTCTCTTTATCCAAATAAATTCAAAAAAAAAAAAAACGATGCTTCTGGTTTTTTACTTTACAAACATTTACTTTAATTATCCGTAACTTTTATTACAAATAATGTCTTTTGACAAGTTAGATACGCAGCTTTTCAACTATAAAATTATACTTTCAAAATAAATAATAAACATTTTCTGATTATAAAATGTATATTATGTTAATCCTAATATATAATGCATATTATGATCCTAATTTAACATAGTACATATGAGAAAAAAAGAACATACAATGTTTCACTTAAGTTAGTTATAAACCGTTAATATCATCTAGTAAATTCAAATTATTAACTAGTTACATTTAACTTTCTATGTGTTAATTTTTAGCTTAAAACAGTCATTTTTTTCACTGTATAAAATAATATCAAATCAATTTATCTAAAATAGTGAAATAATATGATTGATAAAATAATAAGACAAATTTTTGCATTAAACATATACATTAATTATTAAATATATTTTATATATACATATATTATTGCTAATTAATTAAAATAGTAGCATGGTTATAATAATATTTATAATTATTTTGAATTTTTTATTATCATTTGATTAAAGTTTAAATACAATATTTTAATTAGTAAAACAGATACGGTAACAAACGAGGTCATTATAACAAGAAAAACGCCAATTGAGATATAATAAATGTTTGCCTTTTGGTTTAATAAAAAAAATGAATGCGTCGTTGATAGGTTTTACTTGCTAACGTATAATATTATTTAAATTATTTTATAAAGTTTATTACTTTTGCACTTATAATTCTGATGAAATAAACCTGTCTCCGTAGATCATCATTCTGTGCGCCTGTGATTTTTGCACTTTATTTTGTCTTGCATGAGTGAACTGCATTAAAACCAGAGCGGCGCGATCAGTTCACACATGTATTTATAAAATGCAATTAATAATTAATAGAATTCATGTATTTTTTTATTGAATGATTTAAATTGCACATTACATTTTAAAATAATTTATGATAAGTTATATGCGCATTAAATTTATTTTAATTGTGGATTTTTAGAATTTAAATGACCTAATTCTGTTTAACTTTATTTTGCTTTAATTAATTTACAGCAAAAAAAATCTAATGAAACAAAACAAAAATGATACAAAAAAACTATGATTATCAAAGAACGTATATTTCTTGTTAAATTGCTTGTGCGAAAATTGGCTTAAATTATATTGCGTCATGTTTTATTTCTACAAATATATATTAATGCACTGTAGACTAGACAACGTCCTCGTTATCTTGACAAAAAATAAAAGAAAAGGTTCATTAATTTTTTTATTTAGTTTGTATATTATATATTATGTACATATATAATAATCTTTGCAAAAATGATGGTCACGCGACTTATAAAATAAATATAATAAAAATTACTTATTATAAATGTAATCTTTAATCTTTGACTATTACTTAATTTATCTAACGTTGTTTTATAGTTTATTCTTGCGAATTAATAAAATTGCGTCGTAATTTAATTATAAAACGAGTGAAAACTTTTAAAAAAGAGTAAATATTGTTAATAAATGCCAATGGCGCCATTTAATTATTGATCTTGTTTTGCATTAAAATTTTTCCTTTCGATTTTTTTTCTTGTAATTTAATTTACTACGCAAATTAGAACGTAAATAAATAATAAAGACATATTTATTTATTATTTTTGTATAGAAAACAACTTGAAACATTAATACAAGTACTAAAAGTGACTAATCTATGTTACTGATGCTTTCTTTGTATTTTTTATTACATACATGTGTTTGATTAAGTTCTCTAAAAAATAATAAACGGGTACATGCTCTTTTAATTACAATTCAAATTTGTGTAATTGTTTAATTAAATTGTTAGCTCTTATTTATAAAAAAAATTACGCAAGTAATTTTTTATTTATTTATTTAATCAAATTTATATTTATTATTATTATTGTTTGTTTTTTGCCAATTGCCATTTGTTATTTTTAAATAGAGTCCAAAGTACAACAAAGAACATGACTTTTGTTGAATTTTTTTTTCATTAAATTTTCTTCGTATAGAATAAAACACACAAAATATTATTATTTTTATAATATTTTTTGTTAAATAGAAACAGTTGATAAAAAATAACTTTTTCTTTTTTTATTTTATAAATATATAATGTATATTAAATAAAGATAATAATCTTTAAAAGTTTTAACTAGTAAGTTTACGTTAAGCTTCATATTAGTACTTTAGGTGTAGTTTTTATAAACCGATTTAACAGCTTTTTTCAATATTTCCCCACTTTTTCACTCGTTTATTTGTATAAAAACTTTCAAGAATATAAGTTCTGCTTATCAGCAGGGTGTTGCAATTGTTTAAAAATGATAAAACACAACACTGAGTGAATGCAATAATTACAAATATTGATAAAATTATTTAAACTAGATTAAGAATATTAATAACATATTTAATGTGACATTTGCATTAAAAATTAATAAGCATGCAAGTTGCAACTTTGTTTAAATTAACGAGTACATAATAATGATCAGCAAAATGAAATAAATATATAAACAAAACAATTATCAATTGATTAATTCTTTTATTTTAAATATATAAAAATTAAAGCAATAAAATAATGTGTGAACAATATTATGATTTTCGTTTCGTGAGTTTATTCATTCCTTTATAATTTTGATTATAATATATTTTTGATACACACTGTTTTCGTTATATATGTATTGCTTTCATAAATACTATTAAAAAGTTTTGAATTTTCCTATATATTTGCCAATAAAAAACATAATTGCATTTGGTGTGCTTTTACGTTTGCAAATTAAGTAAAAAATGGGAGAAAAATCATTAAGATTTAAGACAAATCAAGTTAAGTCTTGCTTTCCTGCTATTTTGCTTTTATATTTATTGTTTTTAACTTTGTATTCAGTTATTTAGGTTTAGATTAAAATCATCTGTTGTAGAGTACAGTTGAATTAATTTGTTCATAAATAAAAATTATTTGTACTTGGATTAACGTTAAAGTTTTATTAAATAAAAGTCGGTTCAAGTGTGTTTTATTATTATTATTTTTTTTATATTTATCAGTGCAAATATATATATAAAATTTCAAGTGTGAAAAATCATTAATTATTAAAGTTATTATTTTTTTAATTTTTAATACATATTTAATAAAAGAGAAAATAATAATATTGTACTTTTATTTATAAGGTAATAAGACATAAGTGAAAATAATATAAAAAATAAATGTTTTAAAATCGACAATAAATCAACTTATATCTATTACTTGCTTCTGTTTATTTATATGAACAATAATTATTATATATAAAAAATGGCATTTTTCAAGAAATGGAAAACTAATTCAAAACATAAAAGTAAGTTATATATAATTAAAGCGTTTTTGTTTAACAATACTATAATGCAAAAATAAAAGGAAAAACGAAAAAAAAAAATAAAACAAACCTGTAAATATAAAAATTAAATTAATAATTTTTTAAATTTATTTATATTTAAAACTGTGTTGAATAATGCTATTCGGTCATTAACACAATATTTAAATAAAATATTTTAACTAAGCGTTTATTATTTTTTTCTTTTTATAAAAAACAATAATTTCAACGAATTAATAAAAATTAAGAAACTACGTAAATTAAATAATAAATAAATTGAAAAATTATTATTTAAAGCATAGATAATAAAGGGCATAGTTTACAAATAAGAGGTTATTAAATAATAAAAAATTCTAGCAACATAATCAAAACAAAACAAGAAAAACTATGAAATTTTCGGAACAGTAGAGAACTACTGTTATGAACTATTAATCATTTCTACTTAGCTATGTGGTATGAATCTATATATATATCTATAATTATGTACTATGCTTTTTTGGTGCATGTCTCTAAATTAATACAAAAATATGCGCCAATAAAATTAAGATAAAACAATAATAATCAATCTTCACCTCCATGCTTTATGTTATTAATATTTAAATTTAACACTTGATTCTACCACAAATATTTGTACTTCGATTTTATTATAGTAATAACAATTTATTAAAACTAAATGCTTTGTTTCATTGATGCAAAAATCAGGTAATAGAGCAATTAATTTTAGTGTATATGTATGTTTAGTGCACATTTTTAAACAAAAATTGAATTTGTATAAAATAAAAGTAAAAGCTTTGGACGTTTTTTTTTTTAAATAATTATACAAAATTAGTTACAGTACAAAATATTTTACTTAAAATAAAATTATTGTTTTTTTTAAATATATTAATTTAATTAAATAAATTACTGTATCATTTATTAACCTGAAAAATTAATAATCCATTTAATTTAATTGTTTAAAAATACCTTATAGTACTGGTTATCATATTGCAATGTTTAAGTAACGGTTGCATGATTAGTGTGTATATTATCAATAAAATACTTGGCACGCCTTATTTCTAGTCTACTTAAGTACTTTAAAAACTTAATGTTTTTTTTAATTAATAGTAATTAGCTGCAATAAAAAATAATATATTAAAAAAAATTAAAGGTGGACAAAATAAAACTGATTAACTATTATCATAAAAAAATTATTATATATTTTAAGACATAATAATTATTAGAAAATTATCAAGTAAAGTTTATAGTTAAGTTACAGTACTATTATAGGTTACTTAAATGAATGTAGTTGATCAATACTTAATACATGATGCTGCGCTTTATAAACTTATATTAGAAAAGGAGACTACGAGTATAAAAATTTTGGTGATTAACAATTTAAAATTATTTATTTATTTATTTATTTATCCTCTTTTTGTAAATTTCATATGCTGATGATAGATAAAGCAAATACTTTATAAAATGAAACAACTAAAAATTTAATTATTTTAATGTAAAAGTTTATAAAAAAAATAAATAAGCATGGAAAAAAAAAATGCAAATTTATACATGTTTTTATACGTCTTTTTTCTTATTTGCAAATAATTATTTAAAAATATCTGAAAGCATCAATTAACTACAAAATAAAATAAAAAAATAAGTATAATTTTATGGAAATACGCTCTTATACTTTTAGTGCTGATTAATTGATATTTAATTTTATATAATTATTATTTACAATTTTTTTTTCTTTTATTACTAGAATTATGCGAGGAATGGGCACTGGCAACAAGTTTACGTGATTTTTCTGAAATAAATCAAGAAATAGATGATGAACCTGAACCAACACAATATAATGTTAAATACTTAGGTAATACAATTATAGAAGCTGAACGTTCTGAAGAGGCAACAGCCGATGCTGTAAAATCGGTTATATCTACGGCTAAAGGTAAAATTTACATAATTGTACATTTTTAAATTTAATTATTTTTCAATTTCATAGCGTGTGGTAAAAAATTGCAAAGAGTTAATTTATCCATCTCTCCAAAAGGCATTGACATGTTTGATCCGGTATCTGGTGAAGCAATGCTCCAAGTGTCAATTTATAGGTAAATTAATTTAAAATAACTTTATTTTTGTTTTATTAACGGTTCACATAATATTTGGATACATAGGATATCTTATTGTTCCGCCGATGCTGCACACGACCAGGTGTTTGCTTTTGTAGAATCTGCAGATGATAATGGAAAAAGTTACAGTCAAACAAAAGAACCAACTGATCCAAAGGATCTAAGCAATATGAATGGAACTTTGATATGCCATGCATTTTTATGCCAAAAAAAAAAACATGCTCAGGCGGTCACATTAACTGTGGCAAAAAGTTTCGAGACTGCTTATCAACTGTGGCGAGATGCAAATGAACGAAAAAAATATCAAAATGAGAAAAAAATACATTCGAATTTTAATGCAAAGACAAATCAAGAGGATGAAAGTATGAGAAGTTTGCTTATTGATTTTAATTCCGAAATGGCAGCCGAACTTTGTTCTAAAGATCATCGTTCGTACCTTCAAAACACTTGGGTAATTATAATTAGTCTTATTATACAAACTGATTAATTATCATTGGTAATAATTAATTATTTTTCTAGGTGTCGTTTGATGATGATACTGGTAAAGATATTTCAGAAATTCCAAGACTCCATGAGAATGTTTGGGAACCAAATATTATCTGCTCGTCATAGAATATCGCCAATTTTCATTTTCAATTCATAATTATTTTATAAAAGAGAGACTAATTTCTTTTCTTTTTTTTTTGTAAGATTTAAGCAAAAATAATTAAAATGCTTTTTAAGTTATATTTTGAACGTGATAGCAATTTTATATGAAAATTAATACTACTATTTCTTATATTTTGCTCTATAAGAATGGTGTCGTTTTATAATAACAAAATATATTATTTTATGTAATTTAAGTTTTATTTATAAATATATTGCAAAAATAAATAAATGTTTCACTTAACTGAATTAATTAGAATTTTGATATTTTGTGCAGCTGATTAATTTCCACAGCTGATGTTAATGATTACTGAAATACTCGGTAAATTTTTTTGTGGATTTTCGAAATTCGATATTACGGATGTCAACTATAAGCAGATTTCATAACCTTAAAATTTATGTATGCGAAAAAGTTTATTAAAAAAATATTTTTTACTAAAATATATATTACTTGTGTATAATGGATGGTAAATATTTTTAATTTTTAAATAAAGGTAATACGATATTAAAGTTTTTAATTATTTATTATAGAAAATCAAGATGGAACTTTATTAGTAATTATATTAGATACAAATCCATCACAAAGAGTTGTCAGAAACAATCCGCATCATTTAACGCAATGTTTAGATTCGATTATTGCTTTTGCAAATGCTCATCTTATGCAAAAGTCCCACAATAAATTGGCTGTAATGGCTTGTCATCACCATGCAACGTAAATTTCATGTAAATTTCTTACTTTCATATATTTTTTTGGTTTTATCTATTTTTAGTGAATTTTTGTATCCAACACCAGGAAAACCTTTAGAGATTCGACAAATTGATGGACAGTATGAAATGTTTACATTAGTTGAAAAAACAATCAAACTAAAATTAGCACAATTAGTATCATCTGCTCCTCGTTTATTGCATGCAGCTGAATCTTTATTAGCTGGTAGTATGTCTAAAGCATTATGCTATATTGCACGAATCCAGAGAAGTAAACAGCCGGAAACAAAAGTAAATGCTCGCCTTTTAGTAGTTACTGGCAGTAATGAGTGTGCTTCACAGTACATGACATATATGAATATGTTTTTCACATCGCAGAAAAAAAAAATTGTATTAGACGTTTGTGCGTTGGATAAACCTTTGAATTTGCTTCAACAAGGATGCGATATCACTGGTGGTCAATATTTAAAACTGCCTCAACTGGATGGATTACTTCAATATTTATTGGTAACATTTCATAGTTTTGTGACAGTTCATAAATCATTTTATTTTATAATTTAAGTGGGTTTTTTTGCCTGATCCGGAGATGCGTTGCAAATTAGTTTTACCACCGTCGGCTAAGGTTGACTATCGAGCAGCCTGTTTTTGTCATCGCGAATTAATAGACATTGCATATGTTTGTTCCGCTTGTTTATCAATTTTTTGTAAATTTAGTCCCATATGCACGACATGCCAGTAAGTTTATAAATCTTTTTTAAAAATTAAAATAAAATAAAAAAAATTAATTTTGCAGCACTGTATTCAAAACACCAGCACCAATATCTTCAAAGCCAAAAAGGAAAAAATTAAAATCATAAAGAATTATTTATGTGTAATAAAAACAATAAATAAAAATATATTTGTATTAAATTTAAAATTCTTTGTATAAAAGTAAACAAAAATTAAATTCACTCAAAATCGAAATTATGTACCATATAGTTTCGGAATTCAATATTCTAATACAATTTTCATAAAAAATCATATACAGCATAAAATTATGTTATATGAAAAATTTCAGTTCATTGATAGGCAGTGCAGTTGTCGTGTCGTAGTGCAAAGTGTTACTGTCAACTTCACTAAAATTTCTATGTTTGCGTTTGTATTTAATTAATTTATTAGTGTTAATAACTTTTTTATTTATAAGACATTTTTAATTAATTTAAGATAATAAGTGGTAAGTTTTTATTAATTAAAAAAAAAGAATTGAAATTATTACATATTCAAAATATGTCATTATCATGATGGCCGCTAAAGCTTTTTGTATATTCACCGTATAGGCCAAATTAGTGTTTCTCCATTTAAAATAAAAATATTTTTTACACAACTTTTTTTTTTATTTTTTATGCGTATAAATGCAATAAATAAAAAACCAAAAATTGGCAATGTAGAACTAAAATATCAATAAAATGAAGATATGCTGTCATAAAATTAAAAGTAAAAATAAATAAATATTATTTAAATAAACAAAAAGAAAAAATTAATAGAAATTGTCTGTAGAATTTTTTATATGATCTAGATATTAAATATGATAAGAATCCATTAAAATAGTATTTCATTTTCTATCATTTTGTAAATTAAAAAAAAAATATACAAATATAAAATAAACCGGCATTAATCAATTAGGTAATTTATTTCTTTTTTATACGATTCCAATTTGCCGTATAATTCTATCTATTAGTGTATAATAATTCATTTACCAATTTATATTTTTCTAGAAAGCAAACCAGATGCATATACCAGAATATTATAAGAAAATTTAACATCGTGTGGTTATTACCCAAAAACAATTTATCGTTTTTATGTTCTCTGCTTTACACTTTTCAACTACTATCTATTTACCTATGTAGAAACATATAAATGTAATTCTTTTTTTTGTTGTTTGCAAAGATAACAATGCTCTGAAATCTAAAAAAAATGTGCAAAAAATGCTATATAGATGTTAATTCTGTACAATTTTAATGTTTGTATCAAAGTGTGTCGCATAATCGAGTCTTATAAAGAGGACAGAGAAAACAATACATTTTTTATTTAAATAAAATTTATAAAATATTTTTGGTTTGAAATAATAAAAAAAATGTAAAGAAATAAAACGAGAGACATTTCGGTAGCATATATCCGATCGATTTGTGTCCTCTCAAATTGTTGGGTGCAGGCGTGGCCTATTTATTGATCACCCGGTCACCCTCTTAGCATTAACTTTAGTTTCTTTCATTTCGTTACGTTTTTTTTTTCTTTTTTATTTGTTGTCGGGGTAGTTTATGTGCAGAGGCGTATTCCATAAGGCAAGTGAACAAATATTTTGGGTGTTATCATTATAGTACTAAAAAGGATTCTTAGAAAATACTTGCCTTATATTAAAATATTGATGGTTAATGGTTGTAATGATTGTCAATTATTAAAAATTTATTTTTTGGAGTCCTATTAACTCTTGTTCAATTTTTATTTTAAATGCACTTTTTATTCGAAAAAGCCAATATATTTTAATCAAATTGATTAGTATTATTGAGAGAGTTAAAAGAAAGAAATAAATTTATAGAACTTTATGCTGCGCAACGATATGTGTATGTGCAACAAAAGAATAGTTAAAAAAGTTAATTTTTATTTGAATTCTAAATATCGCCTGAATGCTTTATATATACATTTTTTATATGATTAATTTTTATGTTGGTTAGAATCAAATCGATCGTTCTTACTGCTGACGTCATATATCTACTCGGCCGCTTCTCTTCATGTCACTCACATACATTTTAAGGAAATTAAAGTGTAAAACTTTTTTTTATGTTTATTTATTCTTTTTCTCATGTTGTTGGTTGATTGGGGAGTAAAATGTTCGGGTCGTTGTCGTTAATTTTAGCGTCGCCAATATCCCAGCTAAGGTTTTTTTCTGTTGAATCTTTTTTTTTTCGGTTTTGCTTCCTACTTTTAACGTTCGCTGTTTCAGTTAAGGGAAGATAAAACACCTACACTTTTTCTATATTACTAACACACAGGCATGAAAATATTAAATGCTTTTGTACCGTGGATATATAGATGCAAAGCTTAGTTGTATGCTGAGTAGAAATTTTACCCCTTCCTTGGTTTAAGCTTTATGTTTTGCTGTAATATGTGTTTTTCAACATATATACGTGCTGTACGTCAGCAGAGTAAAGGAACTTAAAGCTCACAATGTACTGCATCACAACACAAATGTGAGAAAAGTGCTAATGGCAAAATAGGAATAGTAAAAAGACGAAACTTTTATATCCAATATAGTGTGCTTTAATGTTGTTTATTTATTTGTTTAGTTGTGTGTTCAATGTTTGTTCGATTCGGTATATGTTGATCTTCATAAGTAATCATTTATAACGAGGAAAATCATAAACAACCTTTTTTCATACATTTTTCATGTTTATTGTTTCGGAACTAGTCGCAATTAACCCGGCAAGTATTTTATCGGCGGTTTTGTTCTGTTCTTTGTTTTTATATAATTGCTAAGTTAAATTTTTTGTTAAAATGCTTTTATTAAATATATTATTTGTGTGTTCAAAATTAAAGAAATAAGTAATTAATATCTATAATCTTATAAACGCTTTAATATAGAAATATATTTGTAAACGTAAGTGTAAATCGATAATTATTAATTTTAATATATATAAATATGTTATTTTGCACAATGTGCTTTTTTATATAGTGATTTTATGATAATAAATAACTATTAACTAATTACATTTTTTTTTAATTTTCTTCTGTTCTTTTATACGTTTCTTATTTTCTTTATTTTAATATTTAATTTTTATTTATAAAAACTCACATAATATAATACTTAACAACAAATAACAAAACGTGATTATTTTTTAAAGTGGAATAAATAATAAAAAAATATAATAAATAGAAGAAAAATCATAAAGAAAAGTTATTTTCATGTTTATGTAATATAGTGAAGTGTTTTGTTGCGGGTTGCTGCTTTTTGAATCACCAATTTGGTTGTTGTCATTAAAATAAAAATAGACATAAAGAGAAGTAGGATTTGTTATTAATTATAAATTTAAAAATAGAAAACAAAATTTATGGAAAAAAGCTCTTGTTGTATATTTATTTGTTTTTGTATAACTTCAACTTGAAAGAATAGAAATTAAAACTAATAGATATAATACCTGAAATGAAAATTTTCCATGCATTTGTTAATTTCAACCTGTGCATAATTTTTTAGTTATTTATTTTTTCGTGTACTTTATTCTTTTCCTTATTTGTTAAATATAATTTATTATTAAATTTGTTTAACGTTTTGAATTCGTTTATATAATTTTTTTAAGTTTCTTTTTTTTTTCAAATCATTGACTTGCGCAAATATAAAATGCGTGTTTGTTGTATTATTATATGTTTTATATATTATATATGCATACAATGCCGCAAATTTTCATCTATTTTGATTCTTTAATTAATTTTAATAACGCGATATTAATAAAATAGCTTATTTTATTTGTCTAATTATTGTTATATTTTTTATTTTAATGTAAAAAGCATAGACATCTTTAAAAAACACTAAATTCTTAATCGATATTTGATTAAAATTTAATTGGTTTGCATTTTTATTATATGATTTATTTTATTAAATAAAAATGTTTGTTATTAAAAACATTCAAATATTTTTACGGAAATAATGCGACAAAAGTTTTATATCTGCAATATAATTTGTATATTTTGTTATTTTTATGTTTTACATTATGTTTTTTTTTTATTTTTATTGTTGGCTATGTATGTATGTTGGAGAAAAATAAAATCAATACATTATATTGTGTAATGTAAAAGAATTTCATTTTTTGTTTCTTATTGTATACATACGAATACTTTTACACTACAGTAATTAAATATATACATATTTATTTATATTAAAATAATAATATTACAATATGTAAAATCAAAAATTTTCTTAAAAAAACGTAAAAAATATTCAAAAATTGTTACTTAATAAAACAGAATAATTCTTTAACCATTACAATTTTTTTCATTGCCTTTTATTTATTTATTTTTCAACTGGTAACAGGAAAATAATTTTATCTTAAACCACAATTACTTATGTTGTTTAAGTAAAATATCCTTATACAGTTTGTTGGGTCGATTTATTTTTCTTACCTTTTCTTAAAGGAGATACATTAGTCTAGTTATTATTTTATACAATTTTATTTAGTTAGTAAATAGTTTGAAGAGTTATGAAGGTAAATGAATTATATCCCGCTAGCTAATGATGAAATATTTTGCTTTTTAATGCAATTAATTATTATATGTATTTATTTAAATTTTTATCAACTTAATTAACTTTTAAATTAACAAATTTTGTAAATGTTCCAAAAAAATGAAAAAATTTATGGTTGTTAGTACTGGTTGTTGACATTGTGTTAATCTGAATCAAGATATAATTATATGTCTTTATAATATATATATATAATTTTCTTTACTTAAATTCTGTTGCTAAAATCATTATAATAATTATATTTATAATATTTAATATAATCCTGGGTAATTTAATATACATGCAAGGAAAAAAGAAGAAAATTGAAAAATATGTTTTCAATTTATTTCTAACACTCAATTTACATTAATTTAATTTTTACAGTATTTGAACTATTTTTTTTTCTGAAAAGGAAGAATTTAGTTCATATACACCTATTTAATCATTTAAATAAATTTAAATATTATGATAAATAACAAGCAATTATATAAATAAGAATAGAAAAAACAACTTATTAACAGATTTTCTTCTTATTTTTCCTTCTGAATTAATTCAAATTTGATGATAACTTAATATTCATTCAACTAAAAAAATCATATTTAATGATAATAAACATAATTTAAATAAATGGTAAATGTGACCTCTATTTTTTTTTTAACGACATTTAATTAATAACATTAAATATTTTTAAAAACTCAAGAAATAAATAAAAGAAATTAAATTATCAAAAAATTTCTTATGAAAATTTTAAATCAACATTTACCAGAAATTTTATATAAGATGACTTTTAACATTTAAAATATATATAAAAAAAAATTTACATTTATATATTTGACAAAGTATACTTTGCGTTTAAATTATTATGCAAAAGAATGAACATTTGCGGTACAGTGGAGACGCCTGGTAAAGACAATATTGTTTGAAAAATAATTTTGCTATTTTTTTTTGTAAATTTTATATAATAATATTTAGGAGTAATTTTTTTTCAATGTTTAAAAAAATATATGCAGAATTGCTGTTACTAATAATAGAAAAATAAAACTTAATTTGTGAGTCTATTTAAAGGTTCATTTCACATTAATTTATATCTTGTATTTTATTGGAGCTTTGCTATAAATTTTAATTTTAGTTTTTATTTTCGTTCTCGTTTTCTTTATATAAATATAAATATGAAACATACATTATTTCTATTATTAATAATCGAAATATAAAATATATTGACATAAACACCCTTTCTATTTATTTTAGTATATTATATATAACACAACAAAAAATCTACATTTTTAACATCGGAGAAGACAACCAGGCCAACCAAACTTCGCTTCGTTATAAATATATAAATGGTGAACTACTAAATGGTGTATTAAGATTTTTTTAAATATAATTTAATATTTAATTAAATAATTTAATAAATACATCAATAACATACAATATGTATCCCCAAAAAACTGTAAATATAACATAAATTTTGCATAAATTAATATTGTCTCAATTATTATAAGGGGTTATGAAAATCCCTAGAAGTCTCCAATTATATATTCATATATCCATATTTTGTATGCGTAAATTTTTTTTTTTTGCTATAATATATGAAAAGAAATCTAAATAACAATAATAGAAGAAGTTTTAAACATTTGATGGAAGATCTTTACTACGGAATTGAAATATACTTTTTTAATTATGATTTTAATTTTTAACAGTTTTAATATTTAAATCAAAATTATATATGAATATAGATGAATATGTGCACATTTGGAACTTAACGTTTAAACCATTTTTCATAGCTTTTTACTTTACTGAAATTGTTTCCTCTTTATTATTATGTAAAAATAATGATAATACTATATTCAAAAAATTTTACAATTCGTATCACATTTATATTTTATTTTCAAACATATAACTAATTCATTTTCCTTTTTTTATGATTTTTTGTACGTTTTATACTATTGTTGTTGTCACATTAAATCGTTTGTATGTTGTTATTGATTTAATGTTAGAAATTCATATAACTATCCAAAGTATGTTTTATATAAAATGACAATAAAACTTATTAATAAAAAAATGCATGTGTCTACTATCGCTTACTAGTGATAGATAATACAAAAATTGTTTTTATTAATACCCTGGTCATCTTGCAATTAAAAAAATATATAAAACATGTTTATATTATGATCTTAATGTAGGTAATAAAATAGATAATAATGATTATAAATGGTCGTAATTGTATAATATAAATGCCAAATTATTATTATAAAATCGAATTCATTAAAGTTTAAGTGAGTGTTTATTAAAATAAATATAAATACATTGATTACACATTTGAATTCGGGGGTATTGTTATATTTTCTAAACAGGGTTAAAGGTTACCTCTAGGTAAAAATTTAGTTTATTATTTGTCGATTACATATATAAATAAATTAGAACCTACATCATTGTTGACTTGCTCAAAATAAAATGTTTTCTACTTTAAAGGTCTAAGATGTTTCATGTTGCATTTCGATAGAAATAAAAAAGTTGGCAATTTTTATTCACTCATTTAATTTTCTAACAGCGCTAAACGATTTTTTTTTTAATAATAATTTATTAATTTATGTACTATTATAAGTGTTTTACAATTATTAAACGGACTGTATAAATAAAAAATTGTTTTTTTTTATTTTAAATTTTATTAAAAAATTAATTCAAATTAATACAATTATTTTCCGTGAGTGATTTATTTATTTTGGTATATATGTATATATTTTTGGTTTTCGCATACGTAAAAATTTATATACTATTAGAAAAAAAGCGTTATATAAAAAGGAGCTTAAATAAATGTTGATTATTTATTGATCGGCTGTTGAAAAAAAATCTATAACTATTCTGATATTTTATTATTATCGAAGTTGAATGATATTTTGTATTTGCTTTTTACCTAATTTTAATTCTTCTTGTATGTACATAAATGAAGCATAACAAATTAATAAATAATAAAAATATTACATGTATAAATATTATGTTGAATTAAATTTGATTTTTAATGCTTATTGATTAACTTCATTTTTAATGGTTCTTTATAATAACTTCATTATAGATTTATGAAATAAATAAATAAAAGCATTACAAACGAAAATAATAATCAAATCGTTTTTATTTTACATTTCGTTAATAAATTGAATTATAATGAAATAAAAGTGAGTTTAATAGTTAAAAAATCGTTATTTTTCTTTAAAGTCAATGAAATTAATTTCCAATACATACTTCCTTTTTCTTTTACATACTAAATTATTTTTATTATTACTATTATTTTTTTGTATCCCTCAGTGCAAAATATCGAATTACTTTTTTATATAATTAATAATAATTTTTGTTTTTCTATTCATCATTGGTTGTTATATTGCGTTAAGAACTTGTAACATTTTAAAACTTTTTTGCTCAACAGAGAGTGATTAAATATGATATTTGTTTCAAAAAAGGCGAATAATATCAACAATAATAAAATGTTTCAAGTTTAATGTCAATATTATTAATAAAAATGGAATATTAAATAAAAATAATAGTGAAACATATATACTTTTATACATCGGATTTTTTGTGCAGTATTCTTTTATTTGTGAATGATAAATATAATAGGCCACATATAAAACGACTTAAAGGGCACATATGTTTGTTATATCTTATATTGTTTTACTACTTATGTATGATATATAATATAAGGAAAATAGTTTGCTGTAAAAATAAACAATTTATTGCGTAAATTTAGATTTTTTGAGTGTTTTTTTTTTCATTCCTTTCATTTTGTTTCCGTGCTTTTCCTGTCTTTATTTCTCTGTTGTTGATTTTCGTATTTACGTTATGTTGGTTAAACTTATTTTATTTTTTGTTGTCTTATATTTTCTATTATTTATACTTTAAAATAATTTGTAAAAGTTTAATTAAAAAAAACAATTTTATTTTTTACTAATCATTCAGTTTTTAACATTAAAAGTGACATACGTTAACATTTTTGACTATTCATTTTTTAATTATCAAAATATTAAATTATAGAGAAGTATATAGAGAAGAAAAAAAATACTTCGGTTTTTCTTTCTGTATATTTTTACCCTCTTGTTATTAAAATTTATTTGGTTTTGTTTAAATTTTATTTTTCATATATTACACCGGATGGAATGGATAAGTAGGTATAACTAACGTAAGCTATAGCTAAGTAAACATAAATTAATAATAGAGAATATAAAAAATTGTATAGGGAAATTTTAAATAATTTTTCTTCTTGAATAAAAAAACAACTCTTGAATCAAAAGCAATTTTATTTGGATTGTAGTTAGATGCTTATTAAAAGATGTGGTTTGAATTAACTTTAAAAAATGTTATAATAATAATAATTATTATTAATATTATTTTTTTAGTGATATAAAATTCTCGGTAATTTAAAATAAGAATAGAATATTGTTCAGAATTTTTAATAAATATAGAAAACAATAAAATAGAATGATGAGTTGTTGCTTCATTATTATTTTTTGTTTTAAATATTTTTTCCAAATACTAATCGTAACAAAACTAAACTTATAATAAAAAATTATAAATTAGTTACTATTTAGACATTTATTCAAACAAAACAAGATATCTTGATCAAGTATGAAAAAGGTCGCTAGATAGTTCTGCTTTAATTTATAACTTTTAGCAAAAATAAAAAAATTTCCAAAAAATAGCTTGAAGTAAATATAATGAGGTGATTATTGTTGGTTAATAATTCATTATACGAATTATTACTCATTTTTATTCGCTGTCTTTGTTGTTTGTCCATTATATATTATCATTATAATTATTATTATTATTATTTGTGTTCATTCTTCTACTTTGTTTTTTTTTCTTTTCTTGTTACAGAAGTAAAAACCGTAACACCAACTGAAAATTCGCGATATCATGGGATTTATTACATTATGGTAAGTATTATGCAATAGTTGAATAGACAAATTTTATTTTTTTGTTCAATATAAGTAGTAATTTCTTGTTGTTTATATAGGAAAGAAATATTTTACTTTGTTACAATATCTAGAATTTATTTATTATAAAAAAGGAAAAAAACGGAAATAAATTCCGTTTTCGGATGAACAAAACAAACAAATTTCTGTGATAGATAAAATATGATAATGCTGAATAGAAGAGAAATTTAGAAAATTTATTTTTTATTACCATTATTCTAAGCATTAAATTCTATTTTGTTGTACACTATATGGTTTAGATTTAATTTTTTTTATTAAAAAGGGTTAGTTTATTGAATATTAAAAGACGGAAATACGGTAGAAGAAGAAAAATATTCTAATAATCAATAATGTAAGGCGCCAATCTTTCTAGACAAATATTTTTTATTAATTTTTTTTCGTATTATTATAGTGATGATAAGAAAATAATCTATTGATAATAGGTTATTCATTAAATACGTTAAAAACTTTTTTTGTTGTTTATAATTTTCTGTATTTTTATCAAAATAAAAATAAACTATTTGTGTGAATCATATCATGGATTCAATTTATTCTTATTTTTGTATAAAAAAAAGTAATGAAGTAAAAAATAGAAAACACACAATTTTTACTTACATGTTAACACACATAACATGATGTGCAACTTATTATTTTTTTTAGTGGTTTTCTTTTAATCAATAAAACTCTTAACTAGTTAGCTAATTAATTATTATTGTTGGTGGTGTCCTAGTAGCTTCTCGTTACCATTTTTTCTTATATGCATATTTTTCTTTAATTGAATTTAATTATTGTTATTGTTTTCTGTTATTTACTCGTTACTTAATTTGCTTCTTTTATTTAAGTTATTTCTTTTGTCCAAATTATGTGGATAACTAACTAATTAACTTGGTTAATAACAAACAACTATTATGTTTTTTTTGTGTTTATTTTTCATAATTTCAATTGATGAAAACGAATATGTTTGTTTTTCAAAGTTATGATTACGAATAGTAACTTTTTTTTACTAATTTTGTTGTTGTTTCCATTTTGTAGTATTTTTTTATTTATGTTAGAATAAATGTTTATTTGACTTAAAAGTTTTTCAACTGAGAGTATAAATGTTTTATTTTTTTTATTTTTAAAATTTCAATGACTAAATTTCATTAATTTTTCCAAATTGTTTATTAAAACTTTTTAAATGTTTTTTTAATGAAATTAAAAAATATTTTAAATATACTGAAAGTTGACACTACACTGTAAATTTAAAGCAGAAATAAAGTAAAATCGATTATTTAATGGTAGTGAGTGATAAATACCGACTAACCGCAAAATGTTTTAAATTTATTTCAGTATTGTTAAAAATGATTCATCGTTCAATGTTTATTTTAATATTTATTTATTTTTTGTATTCAATTAATTTTTAATAATTTATTGTGACGGTGCTTCGTTATCATTATTTAATAAATTGATTATTGCTTCTTGTTAACATATACATATATGTTTTAAATTCCAATGTTTATTTTAAAAAATAAAAACGTTGACTCATTCATTAATAATGCTTTATTTTTATTTATAAATAGATATATTTAAAAACAATTAAAATATATTTGCTCCTCTTATCAAGGTAAAATTTTGGCAATTTAAAACTAGTGGGTCAAATTTCACCAACTTAAATTAACACTTTCAACAAAATGATAACCATTATTAACGTAAAAGTGAATTAACTCTTGTATTAAAGCTGTTCACGGAGTAATAGTGGAATTTATTTTAAATTTTAACCAAGATAATTTATACATTACCAAATGGTGTTTTTTTCTCTGTTAAATATTATCATATGCTAATCGTAACCACTATATAAAAAAGCTTCTGATAATTTTTGCTTTTCCTCTTTGATTGTGCATACTACAGAGCATCTAGTCTTGCTGGGTTTTATAATATATTTTTTGTAAACTCATATAGTGATTAGCGGGAATCGTACCTGCGACTGCAGGCATATTCTGACAGTTGCCTTTAACTCTATCCATTCGGCCACCAACGCCCCAATCTTTACATATAAAATATTTGTGCAGTGCAACATTATTATTGATAAGAAAACAATAAAAAAAAGATAGAAAATAAATTCGTTGACGTATTTGCTTGACGTAAAACTTCTTTTATTATTATTTTAAGTGCTTTATTTTTATTCTTGACATAATTATTACTTAGTTTAAAATTAGATATGCTGATAATAATGTCAATAAAAAATATATGTATACTATATATAACATATATTAAAGATTTAAAATACACAATTAAAAACTTATCATTTTATTATTTAATTTTAAAAATATGAATTTCTCAACTGACAGTTGAATATCTAATTATATTAATAATTATATACAATGTTATTTTGGACGAGGTTCTAATAAAAAAAATGTAATTTTTATAATACATATTAATAATGTTCATATTTAACTTTGTATCTACTGTTTAGGGCTTTTATCATCGATCTCATTTATTTTATTTAATTCTTGGTATTAAAGTTTTATTATTACTTAAATTATGTTTTTGTTTAATTTAATCTCATAAAATTGGGATTCTTATTATAAATAAGTTAAAAATTGTTGTAATTTGCTGATTTAGATACATTCTTTTTTTTACTAAATTTATCATTTTATAAATAGCTTTGTGTTTACAGTTAAATCTTTTTCTTACTTACTTAATCCATTTTTTTTTACTAAAAGCTTTAGTTATATTAATAGATAAGGGGTGGTTAAAGAATATCTACAGTGAATCATATCATGTTTCGCCTTTATATAATTTTATTTTCGTTAGATTTTTAATGAACTATTGTTAATTTAATAGACAAATTAATATAATTTTATTGTTTTTTCTTTTTTTTTTTAATTAAAATTAAAAAAAAATTATATAGACAATAGTGGCTGCAAATTTAATAATAGCTATCAGCATAGCAACTTCAACATGAGCTCACGTCACGCCTTATACACCGTTGAGGTGGGCGATACAAAATTTACAATTCTTAAAAGATATCAAAATTTAAAACCAATCGGTTCAGGTGCACAAGGAATAGTTTGGTAAGTTATTTTTTAAATATAATTTTAATTTCAATTGTGTCATAATCTTAATAAAAAAAATTAAAATATAAATTATAATTTTTTTATCTCTGTTTTAATTTAAATTGATTCATCATTTTCACGTTTTTTAATATTTTGTTAAATTGTGTATGAACTTTACATACACATATGAAGCACGACACACAGTTTCAAATTAGTATTATTTTTTGATGTTGCTAAAAAAAATATTTAACGCAGACACTTGATTTGCCGAATTGTTATTAAATTATATATACTTAATTTGTGTTTGTTATATTATTTAGTTATTTTTATACTGTTGTGCTGTTATGACTGAGAGTTTATAATATTTTTTATTTATTAAATAATAATAATTGTAACTGCATAATCGTTATTAATATTGTTTTAAAAAACCAATCACCACACAATGTAAACACACAAAGAATATTTATTTTTAATGTTTATAATAAATAAAAAAATATGTTTCAAATAAAATAATATAATTTCCATATTTTTATGATTGTGTGATGATTTAATAGATTTAATTAAAGTATAACCAACTTTATGTTAATTTATTTTGCATGCGGTTTTGCAATGATTATTTTTATACAGTTAATACACACAGATAATAGTATTTATTTTTGTACATTAAATATAAAAGGTGACAATTAATTGTAAAAAAGTTCTTTTTTAATTGTTGTGTTTGTTGTTGTTATTTTTTGGCCAAATAATTATAGTTTGTTATTGTTTTATTTGAAGTACACCCAACTTTCTTTTTACATATTTCAAAGAAATCCGAGTAAAATAAAACCATATAAAAAAGAGATAGTAAAAAATTGAGGATGTGTTCAACATTTAAAAAAAATGTTTGGTAAGAAAAATCGTGCAAAACGAAGAAAAACTTATGAAAACACATTATTTAATTATTGTACAACATATTCCTATATATTTCATTCTTAATTTTATTAAAAAAGATAACAAATAAATTTTAGCCTATAAGTACTAAAAATTTGAATTACAAATCAAAAGCTTATTTAGTGCTATTGTTAGTACTTGATAATAATCGGACACGTTTATTAAGTACACAGATCAATATTATTTTCGTCGCTAGAGTCTAACACATCTCGTTCGTTAATAACGTTCTCTGATGTTGGCTTTCTTTTTATTAGGAAATCCATTATCAGGATTTTTGGTTTCTCAAGTTGCTTGTAGAATTCGTGGATTTTTATTTAAATTATTTTGTGGACAGTGTTTTTTCGGAATCGTGCAAAAGAACGTTGTAAAAAGAGAGTTGGGTGTATTTTAATTAAAAAAATTAAATTATCACTACCCTATAGTTAGCTTAAATAATTACTAAATTATAAACAATCTATAATAAATACAGAAAATAATTCTTAAATAAAATAAATAAACAAAGCACACAGCACACAAAACATGCTACTAATAAGAAAAATGTTACTAATAATAATTACATTTATTAATTATTTATATAAATTATGTTAATTAAATATTAAAATAATAATTATTTATCATCATATAATATTTTTATTTTATTTTTATTTTATAGTTTATTAATACAAAAAATTATAATTTAAAATATTTTGTGGGTGTTGTTATTTATTATTTTACCTTTGCAAAATAAAAAAAAAGAAAAAGTATAATTATATCATATAATATATATTATTATAATAATTTTGTTAATTATTTTTATTTATATTATTATAATTATTTTATTATTATTATTTTGTTAAATGTGATAAAAAAATAGTTGGTACTAGTTAAAAAATCGACTTAAAATTAGAAAAATAAAATTAAAAAATTATTAATAATTAGTATGAAAGCGCGATAAAAAATAATAACATTTAATTTAAAGACTATATAACGCTGCTATACTAAATTATATAATAAAAAAGAAAGAAAAGTATAAAAGATACAATGAACAGCATAACATTTCAAAGATATTCATTTGGTGATACGGAATTCGAAGTACCTGACAGGTATAGCGGTCTTTCAGCGCGTGGATCAGGTGCTCAAGGTTCCGTTTGGTAAGTACAGCATAGTGAATATTGTCAGACATTGTCATGAATTAATATAATATATAGATGTACAGTGGTGCCCAGCTAATTCGAAACGACAATTATGTTTTAGTAAATCTATTATAAAATCTGATGTTTGTATCAAAAAACCAAAAACTTTAAAAATTTAAATTTCGTGACTATTGCCTGGCCATATAATTAGAAACACAACAAAAACACTTAAATTTATTATAAATTTAATAACAAAAATTCAATAAAAAATACTGCAACGTATGTTCAAGCCTTAATACTTTGTCGGGTAGCCTTTATTTTTTATGACAGCTGCTCAACGTTTAGGTATATTACCTATTAATTGTTGACAGCGGCTGGCTGGTATATTGTTCCAAATTTCCTAGATGTTTTTAAAAAGCGCAGCTCGATCGTTTTAATCGTGAACTTTGGATTTATTTCTTGATTTTTGGACGTCGTACGTACATCTTAACATCTGACCACACAAACTGAACTTCAATTCATCGCTCCAGAACACTTTTTCCAAAATGTAAACAGTTTTTGCAAATGCTCTCTTGCAAATTTTAATATCCGCCTTTTATTTATTTTTACGGATTTATTATTCTCAGTTTTGGACAAAAAGAATGACTATGGTCGCATCTCTCTGTACATATTTCCGAACAATTAACTTTCGTAGCTCAGGAGTACAGCTTTTTTATGATGGTAAAAAAAAATGATACAAAATATAAAAAAAATGTTTAAATGACATTTCAAATTAGTTGGCCACCACTGTATATCTAAAATATATGTCAAAAAGTGAATTTACAAGATCATATAATACATGTTCTAGTTTAAATTATGAATAAAAGCTTTTATTAATTAAATAAATTTACAAAAAATAAAATTAAAACAATTTTTTGTAAACTAATGTTTATTAATATAATTAACCAATTTTCTTTTTCTTTTTAATTTAATTAACCGTAAGTAAATAATATTAAATAAGTTTGACCAAGAAATAGTAAAACCAGGAGGGAACCATATGACGAAATAATTAAATTAGATAAACAGAGAACAATATTGTACAAGCCTTCTTTCTACTAAATCAGATAATGGGTCATATTAAGTATAGGCACAATGTAACAGATCAATATTTAAGCATCTTTGTTAAATTCAAACCATTTTTTTCTTCGTATAATGTCTTAGCTTTCTTTATAAAAAAATAAAGAACGATTTTCTTCTGCATAAAATGAGATAACTCCAAAAGTTTATTATGTTTTACAAAAAGAAAAATCGATTTTCCAAACAAAAAAAAAAAACAGATGAACAAAATATTAAGAAATTTCTTTTATTACGTAAATGATAATATTATTAGATTTCGTTATGATTTTTGTAAAACAAGAAAAGGATACATAATCTAGTTTTTTTTGTTTCTGTTAACTTAAATAAAGGAAACAATAGTAGCTTTTCAACCATGTAAATTCTTAATGATTACCTAATCTTAATATTATAAATATTTGAAAATGTGGGCTTTATAAATTTTTGTTTTATTTTGTTTAAGAAATTATGGTAAATGTTTCGCCAATGTTAAATTATCAATAAACATTTTTCTTAGTTTTAAATGCTTGCATAGTGAGGTAAAATGATTTTGTGTGCTTTCTGTTTCTATTTTTATTAATAAATTTCTATTAACCAACTATTTAAACGCTTTTTATTTTATGTAATGCTTTCATTGTAATTATTTTAAAATTTTTTTATTAACATAGTTTTTATGTATTATTATTTTTGTTGATTTTATATACTATTTTTTATATCATTTAGTATTTATTTTAAATTTAAAACATTTATATATTTGCAGTGCTGCTTATGACACAATAACTCAACAAAATGTCGCAATTAAAAAATTGTCAAGACCATTTCAAAATGTAACACATGCTAAACGAGCCTACAGGGAGTTTAAACTTATGAAATTAGTAAATCATAAAAATGTAAGTAATTCTGTGTTCTGTGTATTCACTTATTGTGGCATTAATTAAAAAAAATAATTTTAACGTTAAATTAAATTTATTTCTATAATAATAATTATTATTAGATTCTTGTCTACCAAATTTCGCACTTGAGTTTTTCTTCATTTAACCAATAATTATAATTTTATATAGTACTTTCATCGTGCTTTTATATTTAATATTATCAATAGTATAACTGCACGTGTATTTACGTGATTTATTAGTGAGAATTTGCTTTTGTAATATTTTACTATTCATATAATATGTTGACTCGAGTGATATCTATTAATATTTTTAAAAATTACAAATTTATATATCGACAACATACTAAATGATAAACATTTAAATTATTATTTTAATAATTAATTCACCATAGAAATACACTAGAAGTCGTAATAAATTTTGGTTTTTTTTTTCTAAAATATTAGAAAAACGCTCTTTACCAAGAACAAGATAAATATTTTTCTTTCGATAAATTAATTTTTTCTTTTCAAAATTATTCTTTAAACGTTTGTCACATTTGGCTATAGAAATAAATTTATTTATTAAATTGATGATGATAAATGATTACAACATTATTTAATTTTTAATTTTGCGATTAAAAACTGTTTTATTGTAACATTTTACTATTTATATATGTACGCGTATAAATAAATACAATATATACAGTATTTTAATAAATTTTATTATTATATGTATAAAAATATGTTTATTGTTTTCAGATCATTGGTCTGTTAAACGCGTTCACACCCCAACGCACATTAGAAGAATTTCAAGATGTTTATCTGGTTATGGAACTTATGGATGCCAATTTATGCCAGGTCATTCAAATGGATTTGGATCATGAGCGAATGTCATATTTATTATACCAAATGCTGTGCGGGATAAAACATTTACATTCGGCAGGAATTATCCATAGAGTAAATATATTTTTAAAAAGCATTATCATTAAAATTTATTTTAAATAATATTATTTTTATTTAATTTTTCTTTACAAAGGATTTAAAACCATCAAATATTGTTGTTAAATCAGATTGTACACTTAAAATATTGGATTTCGGCTTAGCACGTACAGCTGGTACAACATTTATGATGACACCATATGTAGTAACAAGATATTATAGAGCGCCAGAAGTTATTTTGGGTATGGGCTATAAAGAAAATGTCGATATATGGTCGGTGGGTTGTATTATGGGTGAAATGATACGTGGAGGCGTATTATTTCCTGGTACTGATCATATTGATCAATGGAACAAAATAATTGGTAAGTCTTATTAAAAAGTATTAATTATATTAATTTTAATTACAAGAGTTACAACAATTCAAAAGATTTGTGGTTATTAATCCACCATTAAAATTCTTTAATACTAATTTATAGCAAAATTTTAATTGCATTGTTTTATTTAGACAATAATAATATCAATAAATTTGGATGTAATTATTAATTGATAATTGAGTAGCTATAAACTAAATTGTAATAAATATAGATAAGCAACAATACTTCTTTTATTTTTTTCTGTATGCAGAATGCAATGGACTAGGCATTACATAAGATTGTTTTCGTTTTTTTTTTTTTAATTTTATAATATTTTTAACATAAAATGTATGACATGATTTTAAATTTACTTAGTAAATTGTACAAAAATCATGTATTTGTACAAGAAACACCGTATAATTAAATAGATTATGACTTATTGTCAAAAACATTTTACAATTTATTGTAGAGCCGTACATACATTAAGTTTAAATTGACAAATATTATTTTATTTTTTATATTATTTTTTTTATTAATAGTATTTTAACAATTTAAACAAAATGATAATTATCATTTGGCATAAAAGTATGTAATTAATGGTTGAATAACTATTGCAAGGTTAAAAATTAATTAAAAATTATGAATTTACATATGAATATATGGATGTTATTAATACTTCAGTAATCATGAAAATTAAAACGTATTAGACGCTTTTTTTGTTTATATTGGCAACTGTTAATATGTATAATATTAAATTAAACCAGAAAAAAAAACATTTAAGAGTATTTATTTTCTATTATAAAATTTGTGCATATTGTTGTCGATTTTTTTATAAAAAATTTTAATACTCGTATATAATCTAAATTTTTTATTATTTTTTTCCTTTTTTAATACCTTTGAACATAATCATTCAACCATTTTTCGTACTTTGTTTATTTTAAAAATGTATAAAGTAGACACAAAAATCGTTTTATTTTGGTTAAATATATTCAATAGAAATTTGATGATTAAAGTTTGGACGTAAAAATAAAAAAAAAAATTAAAACAATTTAATACGTTATTTGCAGAACAACTGGGCACTCCGTCAGCATCTTTTATGGCCCGGTTACAACCGACTGTTCGCAATTATGTTGAAAATCGTCCTCGTTATCCAGGTTACGCATTTGATAGACTTTTTCCAGATGTTTTATTTCCTAGTGATTCTAGTGAACATAGTCGTTTAAAGGCCAGCCAAGCAAGAGACTTACTAAGCAAAATGCTAGTCGTTGATCCAGAACACCGCATTTCTGTTGATCAGGCATTACTTCACAGTTATATAAATGTATGGTATGATGAAAGTGAAGTAAATGCGGTATGTTATTAAGAACATTATAAATTGTACACATACAAATAAAATAAATTAATAGTGTAAAATTATCTTACAGCCGGCCCCCGGCCCATATGACCACAGTGTTGATGAGAGAGAGCATACAGTTGAACAATGGAAGGAACTTATATATCAGGAAGTCATGGAATATGAAGCACGTGGCAACAGCACTGAGGCTAACGATGGCAATCCACGGTAGAGGAAATTATAATAATATTAAAATGATACTACGGTACCCTCCTTTATAAACTTTTAAAGGATGTTTATAATTTTTATTCATTTCTCTTTGTTTTATGAATAAGGAAATTCACAAATTATTACTTCAAGAACAAGTGTATTTACTTGTTTTATACATTTTTAAAGATCAATTTACTTCAATTATTGCTTTTTAAAAATGTAAAAATAATAAATTTATATAAAGCAAAGATTAAAATATAATGATTTAAACATGCGCTTGTATGATGAAAATAATAACAATAACAATGTAAATCTTTTAAATATAAAAGACTCATGATCAAATATTATTTATTTATTTATTTATACCTATAAATAGAAAACAAAAAAATAATTAAATTAATTATACCGTATAAATAATAAAATTAATATAGGATTTAAAGAGAAAGGAGAAAAATTCACTACAAATATATATTTTTACAGTAAAAGAAACCAATGAATTATATTATGAGGGTTTCAATTTCATATTTAAAATTCATATTTAATTATTATTTTTTACTTCAATTATTGCTTTTATTTAATTGAAGAAAATTACAAATAATAAGAAATTTATTAATAATAATAAATATAAAGAAAAATTTCTAAAAGATAACATAAATAAAAGTTAGCGAATAAATTAATTATTAATAAAATCGTAAAACTCTTGTAATCATAAAATATTGATTAAAAAAAAAAAGAAACAAATAATTCACTAATTATCGTGTCTCAATTTAAATACAATTATAATAGGCGAATAACATTAAAAACTAAATATAAAAAGAAATAACTGAATATATAGAGAGCAAACAAAAAAAGAAGAAAAAACATTTAAGTTTTGTGCAATTTAATTTTATAAAAATGAACATAAATGTAAGAATATTAAATTAAAGAAAAAAGTTGGAACAATATAATATAATAAGCGATTTGATAAAGGTGTAACTTAGTGTTGATATTGAAAAGTGTTTATAATTTAAGTTTTTTTTTTTGTTATATTTATATAAGAGCAGGTAACCAACTAGACAAATTAAGTTTTTTTTGTATTTTTTTCTAATTAGAGAAATGTAATGAGTTAAATCTTTAAAAAGAGAAAAAATTTTAGTTTAAATTCTTTAGTTATACTGAAAAATTTTTATTACATTTAATATTAATAATATTTAAATAATATATAATTAATATTTTAATTTAATTTATAATTAATTTTGATTTTTTTTTTAAAAATAAGGTACAAAAAGCATTATTATTTATATAAACAATACTACAATTTATATAAAATTATCTTTCAAATATATATATAATCTTAAGTATATTGTATTATTATGATATAGTAATTACCGTAATACAAATGTTGAGAGGATACGTTTTCGCAAACGTATAATTATCAATCGGTTGGTCGCACTGTTAAATATACCTCACATGAATTTTCTCATATTTCGGAAGTGACGATTTTTTGTTTTTATATCTATAAAAAATATAGATGGTAAAACCGGTAGGAAAAGAAAAACGTGACAGCTTTGAAAACATAAATTATTCTACTTAGTTTATTCAAAAAGATAATCTTTTTTTAAATAATGAAAACACAGTGTACAATACAGTTGATTTGTTTTGCTTTTTATTATTTGTTTTTATTTTTTAATAAAATTTTATTTAAATCGATTACCACTACTGTTGTTTTTTTAATTTTCTAGCATTGATAATACTAAATAAAAATAATTTCAGACTGAAGCTGCTTTATAGTTTTATAAAAAGAAAAAAAATTAAATTATTTAAGTAAACAAAATTATAATAATAATGATGAGAAATTGAAAAATGTGAATGAAAAATAATGTAAAGATAGATTAAAAAAGCAAAAAGTAATTAAAATAATGAAATTAGATATGTGATAATTAAAAGAAGAAAAATTTTTGTAAAAAAGGATAAAGAAAAAAAATAGAAGAAAAAACAGCATTATCAAAAAGAAAAATAAATTTAATTACACATAATTTCATTTTTATTAAATTAATCTAATTTCTATATTTTTGACGTTAAAATGTCTTGTGTTTTTCTGACGCAAAAGTAATAATAAAAATTAGATTAAATTAGTCATGACAATTTTTTAATTAATTTTTTTTTATAATAAATGTATTTTGAAAAAAAATAAGATAAAACAAAATTATTTAAAATATGCAAAAGTCTGAATAATTTTTTAGATATATATTTCTAATACAATTAATTGAATAAAAGTGTCCGTTAGTCTTAAACAATAAAAACTATTCAAAAACAACAAAATATCTTTCACGAATAAATAAATAACAATAAAAATAATTATTTATTTAATCCATTTAAATGAAAATGTAATAAACCAATAAAAAAATGTGTATTGGCTTCAAAAAAAAAAAGAAAGAATAATAAAATAAATGCAAATAAATTATGTATTTTTAAATAATAAATAAAGAAAAAAAAATTATTAATGTCAAGAATTACTGTACAGTTGAACTTGCTTAAGGGTTGTTTAAAGTCGCTAATTAACGGGTAGACTCCGATCACACATGTTAAATTTTTTTGTAAATTTAATTTAATTTTAGTTAACCGCGATCCACAATAAACATTATATTGTTAATATCAATTTTATTTTAATAACGCTTACTTTATCGAAATAAAAAGAGGAAAACTTCCAAGTTTTCATATCACAAACATATAATTAATAATTTTAAAGTTAACCAAAAATAAAGGTTCGACTGTATAATTTCAGTCTGTTACTAAAAATTAAAAATAAAAACAATTATATGCAAATAACATAATTAAAAAAAAAAAAAAGAAAAAAAAATAATTAAAACTAAAATTTATTTCCGTTGTTTTGATGTTTTTGTAGATGAAGAAATAAAAAGAAAATAATAAATTATATTTAATATTAAATAATTAATTATATAGCCATGTAGATAAAAATACATTAAATAAAAATTAAAATAAAAATAATAAATAAAAAAAAAAATGAAACTACCCATAAACAATAAATTAATTAATTAAATAAGAAAAACATATATATTATTATTCATATTAATAAAATAAATAATAATTTAAATTAACCTCCCAAAAAAATAAAAAAACAGCACTCGATTTGTATTCTGTTTTATTTTAAATTATAATTTTTCAATTAAATAATATTAATCAAAAAAATACAAAAATTAAATCTTGTCTTTTGTCCTTTTGTGTAATAAAATTTTTTATTTAATAAAAAATTACCTATTTAAAATTATATTTTTTATTTCGATTTTATAATTTAAAAAAATAACATAAGATTTATTCAAACAAATAAGAAAAATATGTATACATTTTTAAAGGTTATTTTTTTTTTTTTAATTTCCTAAACGTGGTCTTCAGATACTTATTGGTATTGTCTGTAAACGTATAATTATTATTATTTTATTAGCGAATGCAAAAGTTCATTCAAATTTTTATTTTTATTTTTTATAAAATTAATTAGAAGAGTGCGAGCTTTTAATTAAAAAAATAAAAATATCGTTTAATAAATAAATACTAATAAATAAAACTAATCAAGCTTTTTTTCTTAAAACATAATAAATAATTAAATTAAAATAAAAATTATTGAAAATAATAAAATTTGATTAATGAAGGTCATGTCTTCTGCAATTGCTATTAAAAAAGAGCACTTAATACAGTTAAACAGAATGAGAGCAGCCCGAACACAATATAATTAATTAATAACCAAATTTTTAATACTGTTTTTATTTGTTCTTTTAATTAAAGTTCAATTATTGAAAAAGGCAAAAGTTATAATCACAATTATAAATAAAAGACTCAAAAATTATTTACTGTATTTACAATTGTTAAATATAACTTTGATTATTTAATTATTTCGATAATTATCGTTAGTTAAGTAATGAATAGGCGACCGCAAGTTAAATAAAATTTATTAAAAATAAAATCAGAAATAATAATTTTTTCTGATTTCTTATCATATTAATTTATTAAATAATAACATATGAAATTAATACATTAACTAAATATTTAAATAGTTTAAAGAAATATAAAAAAGAAAATAATATTGTTAAATATATAAAAAATAATCATCTAATTAAACATTTAACCACAAAAAATATTTATTAATAATAATTATTAAAAAAAAGGGTAAAGTGTGTGTGTGTGTAATTTAATTATTATTTTTTTCCATTTATATTTGAATTAAATTAACTTATTATTTTAAAAAAATCTGTACATAAATTAGTGGCATTATATCCTTAAGCTATTGTTTGTTATTTTTTATTTGCTTAAAACATGTTACAGTTGTTTATAAAACGATAATTGGCAAATGATAACAAATAACATTATAATATAAATTAAAAATAACTATCCATCTTTTAATAAAATTAATTAAGAAAGAATATTTTTTGTTTAAAAATCAAAACAAATGAAACCTTTTGAAAACACAATTTTACCCAATTTTATGCTTGTTTTACTTATTTAAATTATAAATTGCACACTTATATCACTAATAATTAATTTGATAAAAAATACAAATATTTAAATAAAAAAATCAATATAAATATTCACAGAAATCCCGTCTCGTCTTGTATTCTTTTTTATAAAGAAATATATTTTTTTGTTTTAATTAAATAATTTTTTTTATTAATTTATTAATTGTAAATAATAATAATTAAAATAAATGAAAAAAAAAATATTAAAAATAATAATTACAAACATTAAAAGCACTTAAATAAAACAATTTATAGAAAAAACAAGAACGTCCAAAAGAAAAAAATATATAAAAAGAATTATATCCATAAATTTTACATTTAATACAAAAAAGAAAAATACAAGAAAATGATAAAAATTATATACAAATTTTAATGGGAAAAAAAGAATAAGTAATTTAATTAATAAATAAAAAATTCTCATTCTCTAAACAATTAAATAAAAATTCAATAAAATTAAAAAATTAAATATATTATAATAATAATAATAATAAATTGATTAAAGAAACGAGGAAAATAATGTAAGAAAAATTATTAATTATAAAACAGAATGGAAATGATACAAATTTCCAGTAAGAAACAAAACAAATGAATCTAAAAACTAATTAAAATAAAGAATAAATTCTGTATTATAAAAAATAAAACCAAAAAAATAAGAAATTAAATTAAAATAGATTTTTACTTTCTAATTTTATATTAATCTTAAGTTCAGAATAGTAGGAAGACAGAAGTGATAGAAGAGATTAATAGATTTCACTCTGATTTGCGTTACATCATTCAACATGAAGCTTATATGCTTAGTATTGAAATAACTAAAATAAGGAAAAAACGAAAAATTGATGTATTTTTTCGCTTATAAAGATTAATAATCAACCAACGTGCGAGAACTTAGTATACGACGTATACATTTTTTTATATTTGATTAATAATTTCATAATCTTGTATAGCAGGATTTTACACAAAAGGGGACTACATCTTTGGGGATTTTACCCTCAGTTATATAGAAAAGAAAATTACATAGAAATCAAAATGTAACTTTAAATCAAGATCTTACTGCTTAACCTTTGCGCGAATAGCACATACAGTAGTTTAGCATGTGCATGGTAAAAATGAACCTAAATCATGACTGATAAATTAACGAAGTCTGACTAGCCAACTGAGAAATTCCTCTTTTATTAATTTATGATAAGTGTAACATGCATTTTTCTATAAATCATTATTTAACATATTGATCGCAATAAATGTTTATTCACTTTAGACTAATAATTTGTTGCGAACGTAAAAAGGTACAAATGTTAACAGCAAAGATGTTAATCGTTAAACAGGTGTTTTCTTATTTTATTTACGTGATAAGCAGATGTTTTATTTCTTGTTTGGCCATTTTTACCTTTTATTATTTATCAAAAACCGGTTAAACATTGTTATAAACTGATGAATTTAGTAAAAATCATGTATGGAGAGAACTTATGAAAAGAAAGTGATAATTATATATTTAATTAATTATATTTCGTAACTATTACATAATACAAAATAAAAATATCATAATTTTCTTATTAACTTAACTAAAATTAAATATTTATTATTATTCGAAACATATAAAATATAAAAATATAAAGTCAAGAAATAAAATTATCCGTTAGTAATTTATAATGGAAAATATATTTTTTGTTAATTCATTTTATTTTTATTCTTGTGCCGTTCATAAACGAAAGGAATACTTTTCTTTATTATTATTATTAGCACACATAAAACTAATCAATTCATTCAATAGAAGAAAAAAATACAAAAACAAAAGAGTAAATAAAAATTTCCACACAAATAAAAATTATCAATTTATTTGTTATTATTGTTTCACTTCTTTTTTTTTTCGTTTATATATATTTATAAATATTTTTTTACTAATTTATTCTATTGTTGATAATTTTCTATCAAAATCATCAAAATATTTATGATCGAGAATCTTTTTCGCTGATATACGATGAACTGGGTCATATGTTAGCATTTTTTGTAATAAATCTAACCCGGCAGCATTTAAATTTTTTACCTTTAAATATAAATATAAAAATCCAATTATTTAAATCAAAAAGTTTAAAAAAAAAAAAATAAAAATTACCTGACTGGTTAATTGGTTTTGTGACCAACACGGAAATGTTGCTTTATAATCAGGCATTTCAGTTACACCTGGCCAGATTTCTTCAGTTGGTGTTTTTAAAATTCTGTAATTAATTATTTTATTAACAAAAATTGCAACAACAAACCTTTTATTTCCACAATTGAGTTTTTTAGCGAATCAATCATATACATATTATTAACATTTATTAGTTAATTAAAAAAAGTTAGATAACCTTAATTATTTCTATTTGAAGAGAATTTTCAATACAACCTTATCCAGTATGACTCAATTTATTTTGCCATGTTTTTTATAGTGGAATCCATTAATTTATTTGCTTAATTGAAATTCTTACCTAAACATTCTAAACAGTTGATCTATTTCTGAATCGCCTTGAAACAATGGTTTTCTAGTTGCCATTTCAGCAAATATACAACCAATCGACCAGATATCAACGGGACAAGAGTATCGCTGTGAACCAAGTAGAACTTCAGGTGCTCTGTACCATAAAGTCACAATTTCATGAGTATATATGCGTACAGGAATACCAAACGATCTTCCTAAACCAAAATCGGCAACCTATATAAGTATACTAATATTGTATCTAACGATCTTTTGACTAGATTTGAAATAAAGTAGTTTACTTTGATAACCCCTTCTTTATTGATTAATAAATTTTGAGGCTTTAAATCTCTATGTAATATACGTCTCCGATGACAAAACAACATTGCTGTTGTTATCTGATACAAGTAACTTTTTACTAAGTCTGGATCCATCATCTTGTCCACTGGTAATGTATCCATATATTTCTTCAAATCCATTGATAAAAATTCGAATATTAAATATAAACGATTTTCTTCCATTAAAACATCTTCTAATGAAACTATATTAGGATGTTTTAATTCTTTTAATAAAGATATTTCTCTGCACAAATAAGTGTTTTATTAAATTTTTTCGTTAAAAATAAATTTAAAGCAATAGTTAACCTAATGGCAGTTGATGGTATTCCCTCGTCTTCAGATTCAAGGCGAATTTTTTTCATTGCAACGATTTCACCAGTGACTTTATTTCTTCCCTTATACACAACACCATAAGTACCTTCACCTATTTTCTCAATCTTTTGAAAATCATCCATATTTGTTACTATATAAAAAAACAATTTATTTTATTTATTTAAATAACTAAAATTATTTACTATTTACCTTTTGTATAAAATAAAATAAATGCAAACTTAAATTGACTAAGGGCTCAAATATAACCACACTTAATAGACACGTTTAAGGAACTATAACAATTGCAGTATTAAATCTAAATAAATATTATAACTTAATTATGTTAAATCAGTTATAATATATTTATTTATAATAAATTGCAATTATTTTACTATTTTTAGTGATTAAGGTATATTATTTATAATAATTATTGGCACAATAACTCTAAATGTCGTTGGTATGATTATTATACAAAACGCCGTTAAATTTTATATTAAAAAATTATATGTATACAAAAATAATTGTTATTCAGTTTGATTTTTTAATATACGCTTGCTTTGCTAAACGACATTTGCCGCCTTCTGCATTTGACAGATAATAATAAAGTCTTTGGACATTTCTTACAATAGATGGAGCTGTATAAAATGATTTAAAAATAAATTTTCTGCTTGAATTTTTTTTAAACTGTTTAAACTGCATTACCGACACCGACTGTCATAAAAGAACTGCAAATGAATTATGACATTTTCCACTTAGTATGATTTACCTTCATATCAAAACCATATAAAATTGATGAATTAAGAAAAATGAAAAGATGTAATTAAAATTCTATGAAACTTTCTTTATTAATCTATTTAATTAATTTTTTTCTGTTTTAATTAGTACACATACTTGTTTTTTTTTCGAAATAATTAATTTTTTAAAACATAATTATTTTTGTTTTAATTAAAATCAAGTCCAAACTGAAAATTCTTTTATAATTAATAATTTCTCTGTTTATAATATAATATAATAATATCTACAATATTGACTAAAATTCACATAGTTTTTTATATTAATTTAAATTTTTAATAAATATTTTCCATCATTTTCATTATTCTGTTTAATTTTCCTTGGCTTTTTCAAAAACTTTACTTAATTTTCCTTTTTTTTGGATTTAATGCTTTCATTTAAAAATATCAATATCACAACGAAATAGTTTTATTTAAAATAGTTTTTTATCATTTTATTAATCTTTCTTTTTTATTTAAATTCAATTAAAATAATAAATAAATAATGTTCAAAATCCCAAAAATTAAATAATTTACTTATTTTTAGGTTTGTTAAACGCATTTTGGATGGAAGAGACTAATAATGTTTAAAGAACATTTTAACTAAATAAAATAAAACAGGATACTATAAATATCAATTAAGAAGGGATTAAAGATTATCAAATTTTTATGTAACATAAAAATAACTAAGGAAATAAACAGAAAAAGTGAGTTTTTCACCTTAAATTTAATAAAATTATTTCATCATAAATCCTTACACCTTCATTCCATTTTTTTACTAAATAATAATTTCATATATAGAAATATTTTACTTTCTTTCTTAATTATATTTTATTTTAAATATTATTAATTTATTAAAATATAAATGTATGTAGAAAAGAAAAGATTAATAAATAACTTATTTATTTTTTTTAACATTGCACGTTACCGGCCACAGTACGAGATTTAATTCTTCTTAATCTAAATTTAAATAAATTTTTATTATTTAATAATTTCTTATTAATAATTTTTTTATTATTAACTTTTTAAATTGAAAATCTCTTTGTGGATTTACTTTAAAGTAAGAACATACAATTTTTATTTTATTTATATTAAGGTTTAAGAATTTATATTTATTTGTTTGAGTTTTGATATTCTGGAGTTATGGACGATAAAGGATATTCTTTTATATTTATTATTTAATTTACTACACAAAACATATATCTATTATTAAATGGGTATTTTTTTATAATTATTTTCCGGTTATTCATATTTTTTATTTAACGTAAGCATTGTTTTGATAAAAATTATATATATGCTTTACATTCGTAATTAATTTATAAAATTAATTATATAGCATCTAATCTTTTATCTTATGTAAATCTCTGCTTGCTCCGACATGCTCTTCATTTTAAATATAAATATTTTCATTTCGAGAGTATAAATGTTCAACCGTTGAATAATATTATAATAATAATTTAACATCATCACGATATATGCTTATAATATAAATATGTAGATCAACAAAAGATTTACATAAAACTTAACAAACGGCTGGCGAATAATGTTTTTGTGACAAAAATTTGTGAAGAATTATGCAAAAGTAGATGAAATTTTATACCATTAAACGAGATTTTCAATTAATTCTTTCCTATTTACTAACTTATTATACATTATTTTTAATAATCTTATTATTTAATTATAATTGTTTATAAACTTTTATTAACTTAATTTTTAAAAATAGTTTATAATTTTTTTTTATTTACTTTAAATTAATTTTTTAATAATAAATCTTTGATCCATTTCATTTCATCTATAAAATAATTTTTGTTTAATTTTAATAAAATAATTATGAAATTATTTTAAATGTTTTATTTAATTTTATGTTGTGATAATTGATTTATTTTTAAAATTACTAATTTGTTTATTATTTTTTTTCTTTTATCTAATTTTTTCTTTTATTTGGATGGATATTTGCAGAAATTTTTTGTAAAAACTTTGCAATAAACATTTTTTCCTTTTTACATCGTTTTTAACTTTTTCAATTCAATTCTTATGGAAGTTTTATATTTCTAACTTTTTTTGTAATTTAAAGTAATTTAATTAAATTACATAAATTTCTATATATTATTTTAATAAATCATATTTCATACATTTTTACACGAACAATTTTTAAAACTTTCTTTTTTAATTAATCTTTATAATTATTATTTTAAATTATTTTCTTTTTTAAAAAGAAAATTTATTAGCTATTTTCCGTTTATTATGAAAATTATAATTTTATTTCGTCAGAGAAAATAATTAAATTATTAGTTATGATTGATTCAATTAAATAAAACAAAATTGTTATAAAAAATTAAAACATTGAAAAGTTTAAATTGAATAGAGATTATGGACTTTGACTTGTCTTGCACTTTTGTTTAGTTTTGTTATTTAATTATTTAAACATTATTTATATTTGATAATTTATTTGCCACCCTTAATTATGCAAAGGTTTTTGATTGAATTTAGTTAAGATTCAATTATTTATTGAAAAAAATTTCTATAGGATAGCTTTAAGTAAAAAAAACAATATTTAAAATTTATTACGTTTTTTCATCTGTTACGGAAACGATACGATTTGCATTATTATTATAATTATGATGTGCCAAACGACAATTTAAGTTCATTATCTTATTTTTGTAACAAGTGAATTGTATTTTATGAAAACATTCAAAAACATTTACAAATAGTTTAGTCCGTGGTTTTGCATGATTTCAACAACACTTAATCAAAGTTCATAAAGTTTTACATTGTATTGTATATTAATTTTTTTTACTGCTATAATATAAATGTATTTAAAAGCAACGAGAAACAAATGAAACTAAATCTTAAATAAAATAAATAACAAAAGTGTTAAGTGTAATTTTATTACAAAATTATTAATATGTTCGGAAACCGAAAACAAATAGCTAAGTAAAAATAATTATAGATTATTTTTTAATTATGTTTTTTTTTTATATTTAACGACACCAAACACGCTCGCAACGTTTTAAGGATAAACCCTAATAAACTTAAAGAATAAAAATACTTCTCCTAACTGCTGAATTACATTTTATTTAATTTTATTTTATAATTTTATTGTATAATTTTATTTATTTCCCTTTTTCATTTTTTTGACTCACATTTTGGTCAATTTCTTTAAAAATAATTACATATGTATACTTTTTCACTGTCGGAGATTGTAAACTGTAAAGCCGATTACAAAAAAAAAAATACTTTAATTTTTATCTAACATTTTTGTATCTGTTTTTTTTTGTATTGAATATTCCGTTTAGATAAAAATAAATTATTTATTATTAAAAGTAAAAATCTCTTCTAGAGCGCATTTAAAAGGTTATTTTAATCGAATCACATATACATTTATTATGTATTATTTTTATTCTCATAATATATTTTATATTCTAATTAATTAATTTATTATTTTATATTTATTTAAGTTAATTTCTTTAATTTTTTTATTTTTTACTAATTATTTATATTATTTTAAAGTAACGAAAAACAAAAATTAATTAAATAATGGCTAAATAATTAATTGAGCCTGTTTATAATGGATTTATTTTTTGTGGTTTTTAAAATTTTCACTTTTTGTTTCTGTTTTAGATACGGTATGTTATATTGATTATTATTTTTTTAAGGATACAAAATTTATATACTTTTATATTTTTAATTTTTATATTTGACAATAATGTAGGTGACATCAATTTGTAACAGAAAAAATCATTCATTTTTAATTATATATATATATATATATATATTAATTTTAATAACAGAACACATTTTTGAGTAGATTTTTTTTTCTATATAAGAAATTATACAATTCTCAGACGATACTTGTTAGTTCCTGTAACGTTGTCTGATGCTGGTATTTCTGCTGTTGGCCAGCTATCGAGAGCCTTACGACGACTTCTCTTGGATGTCTGCGTCAAGCGGCACCGCATGGTACCCCATTCGATGGATTATTATTTGTATTCATGCCACACGCTTTTAACTCCGTAAATATTTCTGTAAAAAATGTCGGCTCGGCATTTATTCGTAGCATATTACCACTCAAACGATTTACAATAAGCAAGCATCTGTGGTGAAAATTTTACAAATTAAATAATAAATCAAAACAATATTAATATATATAATTTATCTAAATTTACCTATCCCAGAATTTCTCTTTTGAGTCCTCCACTAAAAATGGTTTTAATGGATAACTTATTTCATTACCCATGTATGAATATGATAAATATAAACAAGTTAATACTGATGCTTGCAAATCGGATTCTTTAGTTTCATCACCGTCAACTAGCTCTCTGACCAGCATATACACAAAGACAACATTTGCTGGGTTTATAAATGCTACATCCTGAAATTATAAAACGTTATAAAAAATTGTTAATATTTTTTGGTAATTAAACAAAAGTTTAATAGTTTATTTTATAGCCAAGATTACTCTAGAGATCTATTAAAATTTGACAATATATAAATGAATCAAACTAAATAATTTGTAAAATGCATAGCCAAAATTTTTTGTAGGAATTTATAGTCACCAGTTGTGACATAAATATTTCACAAATTGAATCATGTCAGTATTTACAGATTTTTTTTTCATAGTTGAAAATTATGCTTAATAATATAATATAGATATGATTTTTTTCTATATTAGTTTTTAAACATTATCCTATCTAAATGTACATAAATATAGTGAACAACTTTCGTTATCTGTGAAAGGATAATAAAATACATCTAGTTTTATTTTTTTGTCCATGAATTTAATGTTATTTGGCAGTTACAAAAGATTTATCGAGCAACAAGTAATTTTATTTAACTGTTCGTGTAAATTTTTAATTTTAGCAAAGTCTCTATCCTATAGGTGTAGTGTTAAGTCTTTTTATAAATGTAAAATTAATTAAACTTAATAAGAAATTTTGTGATATTAGGAAAAATTTTTTTTTGAAAGTTTCCTAAAAGCGCTTAATTATCTATTTAATACAAGAAAGTCCATTTATTATTTAATGAACTTTGTAGACAAACAATTTTACAAACGACACCTGTTAAAATTTGTATTTTAAACAAATATCAAAGTTACATAATTCATTAAGTTATATTCATTAAGAATATAAGGTTTTATTTACGTCATTCAAGTGTCAATCGATGTATGGCTTTACTTTCTTTATTTAGAATATATATATATATATATATAATTATATGTAAACACAAATACAAAATACAAATAACGAGTAAAAATAAAATGCTTTTATTTACACAAAGATTTCTTATGAATAGATAATATATTTTATAATTTAAGTAATTATTAATTTAAAAAGAAATATATTTAAAGCAAAATAAAAGCTGCAAAATGAAAAGGCAATTGTTCTTTATTTAAATTCATTTGAATTACTATGACGATTTAGTTACCAAAAATATAATGCTTTTAATTATTCAAAATGAAGGCAGAGAATACTAAAAAATGAAATAGCAAATACTTATAGTAAAGAGTCGGTACTAATCGAAAATGAAAAATATTATAAAGAAAATAATACCGATTACTGCACTACAACATTATACAATTAAAATAATGTTTTACCATACGTGTTCGTTATTACTATTGAAGATTTTCTATTAAAGTCGAAATACTAATTTTATTTTATTACATATTTTATAATAATTTCTGCACGAAAAGTAAAATTCTGTGGATAATACGAAGTTGGTATACCTTATACAATATTTTTTTAACCGCAGAACTGTCAATATTGATCATTTAATTAAATTATTTTATATTTATCATTAATTTGTTTCTGTCTATCTATCTACCTATATTCTTCAATTTTATTTTGACGTAATTACCATTGTATACATTATATTATTTTATTAATTAGATACTATGGTCGGTCTATTGCAAAACGAAAAAAACATTGATAAAATGATTCTAATTACATAGAGTTTTAATAAAATAAATATAGTCTGATAATTTAGATTCAGTTGGAAAAATAAAATATGAAATTAAAATTTTGTCGCCCTAAAAGAGTCGTTATGGTAAATATATGAGCAATCTAATTCTTTTTATTTTCTTTGTAAAGCAACCTTTAAATTTGTTTCAACTTTGAAAAATTGTGCTAATTATCATAATGGTAATATTTTTTAAAAAAAATTTTAATTAATAATATTGTCTTAATTTAATTAACAAATGGAGGAAATTAAGGGTGATCAAATTAAAGGTATAAAATTACATGTTAGTTTATCAATTATTAATATTAATAAAACAATATTACTTTTATCAATAATAATAAAAAAAAAGAAGAAAAATAATATAAAATTCAAAAATTATTAGCAGATATAAAATAATCGTAAATACAATTCATATTTATTCCAAAAAAAAAAAAAAATAAATAAGGAAAAAACATTAATAATCGTATAAGTGTGTATCACATCTCAATAGATCCTAGCATATAAAAAGCACTTTTCTTCAGTTAATTCTATTTTTGGTTTAATTTTTTCTGTTATTTCATCAATTTAAAAGCATCTTTCATTATTATATTCTGTTTTTATTAGTAATATTATTTTTTTTTTGTCCACCCTTAAAATGTTTGTGTAGAATTCTGGCGAATTGCTAAGCGCTTGCGCTTCGCCATCGATTCACGGTAGAAAAAATGTGATGAAAACATTTTTATTTGAATTATTTTATTATATTTGTTTTTATTATTTTTAGCACTTTTGGTATAATTTTACATGAAAAATATTTATTTTAAAATAATTTTCAAAAGATTTTTTACACGGGATGGAAAAAAAAAATTTAAGAGTCAGGTAAATTCAGATATTAAATTAGAAATTCTTTAAATTTTTTGTTTCACAACAAAATAATTGTATTTGTTTAAAAGAACAGTAACAACAAACAAATTAATTATAAGCTTGGAGAATCAGACTGCGGTATATAGTTAATATGCTACACTTTCACTGTATTAAATGAATAATAAAAAAATGTGATTACTTAGATAAATTCTAAAATAATTAAACAAAACAGTAGATTAGAAAAATGCTTTACAATATATTTAATATAACCGTATTATATATGGAAACTCAATTGTTGCCATTATACGGAACAATTACATTTTATGTCATTTACTTAATTTCAATTTCAAATTATATCATATAACGTTTCTTACATAACGTAATTGAATTTAATGGCAATTATATAATGTAAGTTCTTTTGTTAGCGTAATCATTATAAAGCTAGCCAAAAATAACAGGTTCAGCAAAATAAAGTAAAGTAAAAAGTTTAATAAATAAATAATAGAAACTACAAACTTTATCAGTTGTTTTTATTGAAGTTTTAATAGCCAATTTTTATGTTTCAATATTGTTTATTTTGCATTATTATGTTTATATTATTATTTTGTTTTTTTATGAAAAATACAAAAAAAATTTAACATTAGCACGAAATAAAATAGCAAATATTTTTTCAAAACTATATAAACAAATAAAAGTTCTTATTCTCAACAAAATAACAACTATTTTTTAACTATATTTAACATTGGGAATAGCATAGTTGTGTATATTCATAGTTTAATTGAAAAAAAGTTATTTATTTAAAAAAATAAGATACAAGATACTTAGTTTATCATAAAAAACCATACAATACTAATAAAATGAATTAAAAAGTTTTTTTAAAATTTTAAAATAATTATGTATCTTTCTACCTGTAAAGACAAAAAATTAAAAAAAGAAACTGATAGTATAAAAATCAAAATCAAATGCACGCATTTTTAATGAAGTATGTAATTGTTACATTATTAAAATAAATAAAATAAAATCTAATAAAGAAACACCTTTAATGCGGTAAGATTAGTAATTTATTTAGTTTAGTTATTTTCAAATAATGCAGATTTAATAAAATATTAATATATTATAATAAAATAAAAATAAAATATATATATATATATATATATATATATAAGAAAAACCTAACCATAGTATGCATAGTTTGCTATTTACAACCGTTAGGATAAAAGTATGAAAAAATAATATTGATGAGAATTGTTGTGTGATATTTTTAACTAAAAATGGATAGAAAAAAAAACTAAAATCAAGAAAACAAGTTAATTAAAGTTGTTGCAGTGTATTTTATGAATTAGGATTCTACCATTATATTGCAATGCTTTTATCGAGCAGAAGAATATTATTATAAAAAGTTTTTATATAACGAAACAAGTTTTTGCTATGTTTTTCAATAGAAATGAAAGCTTTCGGAAAATTGTAAAGATTAAAAATTAAAGCAGACAAAAGGATATGGATATGAATTGTCCTTTTACGCTTTAAATTATCTTCTGTCTGCATAAAAATATTATTTTAATAAGTTTATTTTCAAAAAAATTATTTTAATTTTAGGCGAATTCTTTTTAATTTTTGTTTCTTTACTACCCTTGTGAAATTGTTATTTATATTTTTAGTAGTTTGTCTAAGAACATAATTATTTCCTTAATAAAATTGTTTTCATAATTATATATTTCATCATAAAGTGGGAGAAAAATGTGATGTTTAATTTAAATGATTCAATGACGTCATTATAATTCAGCCTCCTACACATGACGTTGTGTTCGTTCAGCTTTTTATTTTTCGGCGGCATAATACGGAAGAATACCGATCGATTTTTTTATTTTATCTTATACTAGTATGAAAAATATTTTGATTTTTTTTTTCTTTCTCATAATGCACAAGATGAAATTCTGAGAAACTTCTTTTCATTGATTATAATAATATAATATATTTACTTTAGTTACCATTATCGGCAGAAAAGTAATAAATTTATTTTTTATTTAATTGAAACTATGATGACTCAGAAAAATCTTATTATTTAAATGTCTAATTAAATGTAATTCAGATGCGTGCTCATATGACCGATATTCGAGCATTTGTGCTGGTTATCCTATGTGTTCGTAAAAAGAAATCTACATAAAATAACATAACATATCTGGGTGTGTTTTTTCTGTATGATAATTGACACCATATGATTTTTACTTTACATAAAATACATTAATTGGTTTATTTATTCTTTTTTATTCGTAACTAATAATCATAAAAATAAGTTATTAAATATTAATTAAATTATCAAAAAAATGGTTTGTCATTGTTTCACTGATTCTAGTTGTATTCTAAGGACTTCTTAAGGGTTAAGAAAAAATTGATGTTATGAAATAATACAACCATAGTGATAATAAAGTACAGTAAAGTAACAAAAAGGTAATTGAAAGTGTTGTATTGATATATTAATTAGTAAAAACATTAAAGGATTAACTGATTTTTACATTTATTTAATCTCTTAAGATTTGCTTGCTCATTGTTTATTGAAACTATAAATTATATATATATTAATATATAACATAATTATTATTATTATAGCACACAGCAATTCTTATTTTAATTTTATATAAAAAATATGTTTTTTTATTGAACATAATAGATTATATAAAGTTTCTTAAGTATAAGTTGTGTATTGTCTCTCTTTTGTATTCCATTAAATAAATTGTATAATATAGTTAAGTTTTTCACTATTATTTTGTTCATAATAATAAAAATAATAATTACTATTACAACACATAAAACGTGTTTTTTATAAAACAACAAAGATATTTTCTTACCTATAATTAAACAAAAAAATAATACCAATAAAAAAAAGAAAATAAAATCAACCACGTTTGGTCATTTTTGTCCTTGGAACATCAGTTGAGAAAGAAATAAAAATTACATAATATGGGTATAGATCTATAATCAATACAATATTTGTAGTATTTCTAAAAAGCTTACATTAAAACACTGCTTTCGGTGTCATAGATTTTCTTTCTTATCGTCATCATATTTGTCAAATTATTTATTATTTTATACTTTGATGTTACATATTTTTTAACAATAATCACATGCAGACACACGAGCTGCTTATTTTAGTAAATTTCCTATTGTAATTAATAATTTTAAAATGTTAAATTTAAGCTATTCTATTTGTTTACCTATTGTATACCACTTGTTTGCGAAGTAAATATCGATTTTTATATAATAATGCGACATCGTTTTGAATTTAACTATTATAAAAACAATGTCCCAGTTTGTAAATTTTATTTATGTCGGATTTATGTAGCAAGTAGTGGAAAAATTTTTACGAAAAATCATTAATTAGCTGGACTATTCAATTAGCTACATATTATTGAATTAGTGTTTTTAGATGAACAAAATTATGACAATTATTTTAATTACTCTCATGTTATTTTATTTAGATATAATTTGATTTTAATTGAATGTTTTATTTTAAAGATTAATTACCTGCCATCCCTGTAGTAAAAGACTTCGATCTACTGCCCTTAACCACATAACAGCATCACCAGCTTGAAAATCTCTCAGTTTTCTGCAGCGATCATGAAGGAACATTCCCAAGCACTTCAAAAGTTCGGATGTTGAGGCCTAATTAAAAGTAAATGGTAATAAAAGAAAATTATTTTAATGTATTATACCTAAGGATATTATATAAAGTCTAGACATTGATATTAAAACAATTCTAAGGTAAGGAATACCTTACCTTACAATCTTTTAGTATACCTTTCTAATTGCTTAAGACATTATCACATATTATTAAATGTGATAATAATGTTTTTCTGTATGTAAAAAGATAAAAGAAAAATGTGAGAAGCTATGAAATGACATCGGGTGGTAATTGTAAGTTAGATTTTACGCTATTTTTAGTTTTTTTTACAATAAAGTTTAATGTTCGACAATTTTTACTCTTTTCTAGTAGTTTATCAAAATTATATTTATCATTGTTTAACTTTTATATTTCATTATGCGCAAAATTTTTTCTTGTTCAAATATGATTAATATTAAACATTGACTCAAAAAATGTAAATTTTCTTCTGTTTTTTTTGTGTAGAATTAATAACACGTTTAAAATATAATTTCTTCTATTTTTATTGCTATGGAAATGTAAATGTTGTCATCTGGATTTTTGACACGTGAATTATACTTAGTGATTTATTTTTAATACTTTTTTCTATCTGCTTACACAAATGTGCTTTTAAATAAATATATTTTATTTTATAAATAGACAGGTTTTATATAATTTGTTTTTTATATGAAACCCCAATAATAAACCATGTTTAAATAGCGAGAACTTATTTTATATTTATAAAAATAATTTAATAAGAGTTTAAGGTAACCATTGTAATGATATAAATAAAAAATCAAAAATATATATATTTATTGAGGGTGTTTTCGGTAATAAAAAATGTTCGATTTTTAATAGTGCTTAAACAAAGCCACATAGTTTCGATGCAACAATATTGATTTTCTGTTGTCATGTCATTTATTTCAGCTTTGTTTTATTGAAGTTTGTGAATAAATAAACAGTTTAACTATCAATTAAAGATATAAGACAAGTATGATCATTTTTAGGTTACTTATGTATTATTTCATTTTCAATTTGTTAAATCAATATTTTCTACAGTTAACATTAAGTAATAAATGGAAATCCATTCATAAGAATTCTTTCTCTGCTTTATTTGTTTACTGTGGTTTTTATTTTTGTGTTTTTTGTTTTAACAAGAGAATTGAATGTCATGACCTTCTATTTGTTTTTTTTTGTCATAATTATAATTTGGAATATAATAAAAATGTGAAAGAATCAAAACTGCGTCAATTTAACTATTATCAATAGATAGTCAAAATCAATGTTGTTTTTATAACTTGACATAATTTTAGTAATATTTAACAAGAGGTACAAAGCTATCAAGCATTTTTTTTTATTTGGTAACTCTCAAATGTACTTAAAAAATTTGCATATTTAATAATATAGAGCACATTTGTGTATATATGAACTTTAACATTTTGTATAACTTTGATGTCTTTGCTTTAAATAAAAAAGAAAGAAAAAAGCATAAATCTAAGAATCTAAGAATAATAATAAAAAATTTATATTTTGATTTTTTTTTAAACAGAAAAGAAAAGTCTGAAAGAAAACAGAGTAATATTTTTACTTGAAATGTTTCTATTTAATTTTGACTATAAGAACCACCAGTCACCTCCACTTTATTTAACTTTACTTGAACTTAATACACTTGTTAAACCTATGATCTTTTTTATTAAAATGCATAAAAATAGGTCATTGGGCAATGGACAATGTTAATATTATTATAAGAAAAGTTGAAAAAATTGATTTAATGTAAGAAAATCGTAGAGTTAAATGTCACAACTTATTAAAATATAAAAAAAGAAGAAAAATTTATTGGTAAAACCAAATTAGCTGCCTCTAGTGAATACTTGTGTGTGGTATTGCTTTATGGGAAAAAAGCCTCTTACACATCTACAAAGCAAATGTTTTACATAAGCATGTTATCAAACAAAGCAAATAAACCGCAATATATAAGACGACAATAAAGAAAATAAATGTTAGCAAAAAATAAATAAATTTTAAATTTAAAAAACATTGAAGAAGAAATTCGATTGAAAAGTTAAAACTCTCTCTGAACATTGAATGAAATTCACATGATATGATTATATTTTCCTTTTTTTGCTTTTAATTATTTTGATCCTTATATTTACATCAGTTAATAATTTTATCAAAGTACAGTAATTTTTTTTTAATATTCTTTAGAGAGGAATAAAAAATAGCTACAAAGTTTATTAGAACATAGAAAATAATTTTACAAAAGCACCATCCGGATTTTTAATTGAGAAGGTCATGCTAAATTGGACACATTACAAACTTGATGATTAAAATTATTTTCTCATTTTAATCAAAATAAAAAAATTGATTATGCATGAGGAAAACTTGGTCAATTTTCGTATTCATCAGAATTCTTTAAAATCTTTTGTTCTTTCAATATATTTTTTTTTCTTTTTGTTAAATTTTTTTTAATTGATCTTTGTTATTTCGAGGATTATAAATTAAATTATTTTTTAAAAAAGTTTTGATATTATTGTTTTTGCTGCTTCTTTCGTCTGTTAGTTAATTACATGAGCTTATTTAGTTTCAAAAATATAATATAGTCTTCCAAATATAATTTACTAAGCAAATTCTGCACTTTAAAAAAGTTTAAAAAAAATTAATAAATTTACTTAAAATATTGTCTGGATATAATAATATGATTATTATCAATGTACTTGGTGCAAATAGCCAACAGAAAAAATTAAAAAATTGTATAAACAGTATTTATTTCTCTAGAGAACAGCATTACTAAGTTTATTATAATAGCAAATTAGACTTAAAATACAATGAAAATTTATCATAAATCAATTGTTTGATATCAATTGAATCATAAACCGGAACAAAAGCATCATAATAAATTAAAATAAGAATTAAAAACTTAATGAACCCTTTAGACACTAAAAAACACAAAATGGAATAAGTATAGTAAGACAGAGCGTACTATGAATTGGTCAACAGAACATATACATAAGCTTAATACTTGAATAAAGATTTTTTATTTTATTTGCCTTTTTGTATATATGCTTTGATACATTGAGCAACAACAAAAAGAAGAGTATTATGATTCGAAAAATTGCATATTTAATATTCTCTAAATAAAGAAAGCAACAAAAAACGAAAATAATCAATTTGCTTTGCATCCTTTGTTGTCTAGTCAGATATTTGAATCACAAAGCTTTCATAAGCTAACAGCGTTTTAAGAATAAACTTTTTTTCTAATCTAATATTTTTTAAATTGTTTAATATATAATATACTTATGAAATAGAAGAACCAGAGAACACAGACACAGAAGATGTAGAATGAATTTAATTAAAAAATATTTTTCCTGTTTTTTTTTTTTAGATTCTATTATTTGTTCTTGATAAGCATTACTATGTGTTTAGAAAGAAGCATTTAAAAAGAAGGATGAAATTGGAAGAGATTATATTTTATGTATAAATAAGGCAATAAAATAAGAAATGAAATTTGGTATGCTACCTTCTTTGTCGTAACAAGCTGAATTCGTTAACTCAAATATTTTTATTATCACTAAAATCTTGTTATCAGAAAAAAAATTTAAAGAAGTTTAATTCAAAAAGAACATTTTGTTATACATTCAGTTATTACTTAATTTTCGATTAATTAATGCTTATATTATGCTGTTTTATTAGATAATCATAGAAGAGTAGATAAAATATAAATTTAAAAAAAATACCTGTATGACAGTTTTCCTAGGTCCGTGACTGTGTTGCGATTGGGCAATTGCAGGTTGTAATGGCAATGGCAACGATAATGGTAATTTTGGGGCCAATTTATCCGTTTGTTGTAGTGAATTTAAATTATTTGCACGAACTAAATCTAATGCCAATAGTGTTTTTGGAGCACCCGGTGTAAAATAAACTTGCTGTTGTTGTTGCTGCTGCTGTTGCAATTGCTGTTGTGTTTGTTGTATATTTTTATTTTTATCGACTACTAATGGATGTATGGCATCCGCTAGTGGCGGACGAAATGTTGCTGTAGGAAGATTAGCAGCCTTATTCTTTTGATTATCTAATTTCTTTTTACCATGTGAAGCGGCTAATCGTTTCCATGATAATGCATTTATAAACAATGAATGCTTTTTTAAATTCTTTTCCAATGCATTTTTCTCAGACAAAATTCTAGCAGTGTCTGTATTATTACGTTCAGCCACATTATTATTATTATTATTATTATTATTATTATTACTATTGTTATTATTATTATTATTATTATTATTATTATTATTATTATTATTACTGTTATTATTATTATTTATATTATTATTATTATTTATATTGTTATTATTATTATTATTATTATTATTATTATTATTATTACTATTATTATTATTATTATTTATATTATTATTTAGATTATTAGTATTATTGTTATTGTTATTAAGATTATTACCATTAATATTGTTATTTATATTATTATTTAAATTATTATTATTTAAATTATTATTATTGTTATTATTATTATTAATATTATTATTAATATTATTGTTATTACTGTTATTACTATTATGATTATTGTGTGTTTGACCCATTAGTACGACATTGGCATTATTATTAATATTATTATTATTAATATTATTATTATTATTATTATTATTATTATTATTATTATTATTATTATTATTATTATTAATATTATTAATATTATTATTATTATTATTATTATTAGGCACCGTTAGACATATTGGTTTATTATTTTCACGATTTTTAACATTATTTAGTTGTTCATAAGAGAAATTATTTAATGGGAAATCAGCTGAGCCAGATGAACTAACAGCGCCGCTATGGTGATGTGTTGAATAAACAGGACGACGTTCCCGTGGACTAAAACTTAACACCGTGCCCATTTTGTTTTTTATTATCCTCTTTTCCTAATTGAAATTCTGAAGTTGAAGCACGCCTTAACTATCCTTATAAATTCCTTCTTAAGTTGAGTTTTTTTATACTTATTTTTGTTTTTAATTTTATTGTGAATTTTTAAGTTAAGAACAGAAAATTAACCGATTAAAACCGGGAATTCTCTGCGTATTGGCAAATTACATAAACATTCATTTAAACGAAATTTTTAAATAATTATATTTTTTTCTCTATTTAATATACAATTTTTACTCTTTTTCTTTCGCCTTGTTTTCTTTATTCATAAAAAATATTTATCACGTTAAAATAATAATATGAAGTAGATTTCTAGCTGAAAAAGAGCAAATCGAATAAGTAGGCGAAACACTTTTCTTATGCTTTTTTTTGTCCAACCACAATAAAAAATTCTCTATAATTATACAAATGATGATAAAAAAAAATTAGCATAATTACGCACACACGCAAAGATACGTTTTATGGAAAAAATAATAAAATTAATGAATAACAACAACAAAAAAGGATGAAAATGATATTAAGAATCAAAAAAAAAAAACAAAAACTAATTGAAACACAACCAGCCTATGAACTTTCTTGGATTTCTATTGCACATATTTATTCTCTGCACTAGTTTTGTACATAATATTATGTCAAATTATTATCTTTATATATGAAAATGACATTTTTGTTTGTTGGTGGTTTTCCTTATTTGAAAATTTTTTACTTCAAATTAACACTTTTATCACTTTACAAAATCATTTAAATGGAGAAAAAATATCCACAGAATTTGGCTAGTTTTCTGTTAAGCTGATGATAAGCAATTAATTTTTCTATAAATTTAATTTATTTTCTTTATATTTTGCTTGGTTAAGTGATGATATTTGGTGAGGTAACTTTACTTGTCCACTTTAGAGAACCGTTCGGAGTTTCGATACATAATTTTGTGTGTGCTTTTTTTCCTTTAAATTTTTTGGCGAAGCTAAATGTTGATCGATTGGATGTATCGCGCCGACTCGTTGTATATTATTGGTGTTGTTGTTATCTTCGCCTTAATTTTCCACCCTATCATAAGAAAACAACCCTATCCACGAAAATTTAATTATTTGTACTTTATTACACTATGTGCTTGTGTACGTGCCATGTGTAGGGTTGTTCTATTTGTATTTTAAAAGTACAGAGAAGTTGAGAATTGAACCAAACTAAAAATGGGTCGTAATTGTATATATTGGCTTGGTTCTTCCATGTTTTTGTTTTAAATGAGAATGCTGTTGTCTATTTAAGGGTATCCATAGTATTCGCAGGCGCACAACTATTAGCCCCCTTGTTAGATGGCTGGGCTGGTGAGCAGAATGGATATTTTCAACAACGATTACAACGACAATAGTGGCGGCGACTTATAACAAAATATGTAATAACCCCAGCTGAAATATGTTTTCTTTGCTACATTTTACATAAGTTTTTGTTATGGGTAAGGAAAAAATGCCGTCAGAATAATTGTTGTTATTATTGCTGCTGCTACTTCTACTGCCAGTTTTACTAAGCTAGGGATAGCGTTCGATCGATAAAACGCCCACCCCATAGCTATAAATGTATTTATCAAAATTATGGTTTGGGTAAAGTCATTCGAAATGAAAAAAGAGGAAAAAGCTGAAAATTTCTTCATCCCCCTAAAGTCCATAAACATTTTTACTTTATAAAACACTCATCCTTTCATATTTAACGACTCTTCTTACGCTGTTTTTATTTATTTTTTACTATTTTGTTTAATGCATAAGAAAAATACCAAAAATAGAAAGAAAAAAATATCATTTTCGTCCCATCATGCTTTCTGTTTTTGCGAAAAAGTCGAATCAGTAGACTAGAATGTTGTTTTTTTTGTATGGTGGAAGCAAAATTGCAAAGAACACAAATAAATGATTGGCATGTTGAAAATGTGCAGATTGTAAGGTGTGCTATACACGTTAAAGCGACAATTTTTTATTTTTTGGTTTTTTTTTGTTTTTTGAAAATTATGATGATGGAGGATTAGATCGCGTAAGCTGCACTAAACCATTGGTGAAAGAATAACAAATGTGCCATTTTCTTGGTGACGTTAATGGTTGTTTATTATTTATGAAATCCTAGTATTTGAAAGTACATAACGCGAGAAGAAGACTTACGTGTCTGTGCCCATCATCTCATGTCGCATGTCATGTTATTTTACTTTGATTTTGTTTTCATGTCATTTAAATACACTGGGGGATGTTAACTTTTTTCTTTGATGAAATCCTCTTCTCCTGTTTTCCTCAAATTCTGTTTTGATTAATAATAATTTTTCAAATAAATTTTCATATTATTTAATAATATATTTTTTCTGTTGGATCGTATTGAGAATAATAAGAATAAAGTTTCGCAACGTCAACGAAAATCTAGGTTTTCTAACCATATTCAAATAAGAAAGAATTTTGTAGATTGTTTTGATGATGCAGCTCTATACAATCAATTTTATCACCCGAAAAAAGAAAAAAAATAAAGTAAAAACATACACGGCAGTGAAAATAGGTAAATCAGTTCAAAAAAATTTGTTGACTGAATTTGATGTGTAAACAAAGAAACAGATTATTTTGGCAAAAGATTGGTATTTAGCTAAGGAAATGATTGTATAAAAACATGAACGAAAGCAAAAAGAAAAATATTATTTTTTTCAACTTTTTGCTTACCATTTTCACACCTATTTATTGGTTTTCCTTCTTTTTTTGTTTTACGATATTACTTAATGATTGTTTGCTTAATATGCCTATGACCTTTATTGGCACTTAATAAAAATAAATAAGATTATGAAGGAGAAAATAAAGCTATAATACGGGAAATAATTTGATTTAATTTAAGGTATTTCCTTTTTTTATTTCGATTTTTGTTATTGAGTTGTTATGTCACCATAAAATGTCTAGCTGGGCAAAAATATTACATTATTAATTTCAAGTATTAGCATTTAGCGTATAAATGATAATTATAAGTAATTAATGCGAATTTAGCAGATTTACCGTATAGTTTCCATATTGCTTATTGTAGATTTGTAACAAGTTTTTCTGCTTGTAATATCGTCCGGTAATAATTAAAATGCCTTAAAGTGGGTGAAAGTTGGCTAATTAGTGTAGGAATTCAAATTAAATTTTGTGAAAATTGTCTAATACTTTGCTTAAATGCTAATGCCAAAATGTATTTGAAGTTTTGGTTAAGATCTTATGTATATTTATAAAAAATTTTGCTGCCATTTAGTTTGCCATTATTAGAAAGTTAAGGAAAATTCTTTTTTAACATTTAAACTTCTTTTAAAAGTGAATTTGATCAATAGTAAATTGTTCTATTTGATAACATTGTGAAAGAATATTAGCATGAATCGCGTATCTGCAACTGTTTAATGATTATTACTCCTATTACTATCGTTTTTGATTCATAGACAAATATTCTGCTACTATGCCTACTTGTTTTTTTATTTGGCAAAAAAAATTACAGCATAGAAAAAAATATAATAATTTGAATTTAGCTTAATTTAAAAGTCGTTCTAATCAACAATCACAAACAATCAAATAAAAGATAACATTCAATTTTCCAAGTTTTATTTATTTTTATATTTTATTTCTTTTTTTATTATTATTATTTTTTTTTTTGTTTATCATGTTTATAATTATTATTTATCCTTAATTAATTAATTAAATTTATTATTTCTTTTTATAATTATTATTAATATTAATTATAATAATTTTTATTCAAGTTTTCTTAGTGTTTTATTTTATAATATTATATTCATGTAATTTAAAACAGAAAAAAAAAAATTTATGTAAATTTAACTCAATATCATATTTTAATCCTAGATAATTAAAACTATGAAAAAAAAAGTTTATTAATTAATTAAATGAAAAAAAAAAAAAAAAAATTAGGCTAATTAGAAACTAAAACTTGTATTAATAATAATAATTAAAAATAAATTTATTTTGAGAAAATACAACGAAACGGCAAATTCGTTTCATACAATTATTTTTAATAAATTTTTCGCTTCTGATAAAATCAAATGTGAATTCAGCAGCAAAAAGAAATTTAGAAAAAAAAAACAAAACTCTTTACGCCTCTTATCTTACGTTAATTATTTAATTCAAAAATGAAAGTAAAAAAATAGACATAATTTTCTAATCAATAAATTTCATATCTCATATCTCACTTAAATAACTTAAATTTAACTTAAAACGTCAATTAATTAATTATTTGTATGTATGTATTTATATGTATATATGGAAAAATTAATTTAAAAAAAACCTACACTTACATATAATTAATTTGAATTATTTTTTTCATTTTTTTTTTATAATTAGTATTTACACAAATAAACAAACAACACAATCAATGTTTTTTTTTTTTTAAATGAACAAATTATAATAGTAATTTGTGATACTGTTTTTTCATCTGCATTTTTTTTTTGTTTTTAATTATTATTAAGCTATTATTGGTGGCACAAATGTAATTAGGGATCACAACACTGACATTTTACTTCTCATATATATATATAACATAAGTAACTAATTCATTTGTTGAAACGGATTTTGCGGTTTAATTATTGTAGCGTAGTAAATTATTATTGATAATAAAATTTATTCTATTCGTTTTTTACTTTTTTTTTTTTGTTAACTTTATTTTATTAAATTAATTTATTTGTGTCGGTTTGTGTGTGTGTTTGTTACATCGCTTAATTTAATTAGTAATCAATAAAAAAATTCCTTTACTTTACTTTTCATATGAACAAAAAAACAAAAAAAAAACGAAACATACAAAACAAAGCCTATTAAAAACTATTTAAAAAAAAATATTAAATTAAACATTAAAACAACCAAATTTGTTGCTTAAATCAATATATAAACTAATTAGTTTTTCTTTTTCTTCGTCTTCTTCTTGTATTGAGATATTATACTTAATTTTATTCCACACATTATCTACTTATTTTGTCACCTTTTATTAATTATTTATAATGTTTCCCGTTTTATTATATTATCAAATACGACGATTTATTTCTTCTTCTTTTTTTCTTTTAAATTAATGTCTACTATCATTTATCTTTTCGTCTTTATTAAAATCTTAATATCATACAATGAGTCTTATATTTTTAAAGATTAATGTCTATTATTTTATATTTTAAACTTTTTTTTTTATATATATATTTTTGTTTTCTTTACTAAAAAAATAATTAATTAATTAACTTGAATAATTAATCACTGAAAAATCACACAGTTTTTACATTATATTTATTTTTTTTTTTTTTGTTTAATTTTATTCTTTTACTTCTTTTTTATGTTTACACAGCAAAAAGCATTTTTTGTTTTATTTTAATTTCTTAATTTTTGTTAGCTGGACTAGCATCGTTAGATTATACACTAACTAATTTTTGTGGTTCTCTGCTTTTATTTTTATATTTTCTTGTTTTTAAATTAAAAAAATAATATATAATTAAATGAATTAAGATAAAAGAAAAAAAATAAATGTCTTAAACATACACAAACCGCTAGTTAAGTGCGTGAGACTTTCGTGACTTTTACGAAAAATTTTCCATATTTATATAAATGAATATTATATCGGTTTTTTACAATTTTTCCAGCTAAACAAGTATAAACTGAGTGTTTAATAATAATAAAAAAAAGAATTTTTCTTGAAAAAATTTGTTATTCATTTTCCTTGTCTAAATACGCGTTTTCTCCTTTTTTTATATTAATTAAATTTGTATTTTTATTAATTATAATTATAATATTTATTATTATTATTATTTTATTTTTTTTATTATTAGTTTTTTATTGTTATTATTATTTATTAATTATATATTCTTAGTATTTTCTCGTAATGAAAGATATATTATCTACGATCTCGATAAAGTAAATAAGTTTTCATCGATTCGGGCAGCTGTAAATCTTGTATGTGATCTTCTAAATGATGTCTACCAATTTTTTGACGAATAACACGCCTACAGAGATCCATTAATGGAAGTGGTTCAGCTACAAAAAAATTTAAAAATTTAGCAATTAATTGACCGTTTTAAAATAGAAAATGTAAAAAAAGCACTTACGATCCAATCCACCAATATATTTCATAGTAATTTCACAATGTCCCCAAACGGCGGAGACTATGGGATGCAATTTTTTTCCTTTTAATCCTCTAAATGCTACACCTAGATACTGGCCATCTACAATAAAACTAAGTGTTCCCTCGTCCATATCTAATGCTACTAAAAATTTGTCGGGCACCATAAATGTTTCATCTGGTTTAAGTATTGCCGGATATGTGGCACCAGTACACGCTTTTGAATCATGATAAAGTTTATTACGTCCTAAATCCCAGCCCCAACTTTGATCTGATGATCCTACTAGACTTTGATAACCTACAGAATGTAATGGAGCTTCAGCAGTTGCTACACCTATAACGGCATGTGTGCCTCGCTGCCGTGTCGACCAAAACACCTCCCAAACATGAAGACCTTTCGTAAAACCAGCTTTACCACGTATACAATCTGTACTCTGCGCCACTGGATGTCTATGGAACGTCAATTTGTCATCTTCTTTTACAAATATATTTAAAGATCTATCCTCAGAATTCCATGAATATTTTAATTGTGTATCTCTAGCTGCTGGAGGCATATCTAATAATACATCGAGTCGAGCTGGTCTAGTAAAGTCTGCTAAAAGTTCCCTAGGAATAATTGGTTTAAATGGAGCCGGTGAGTCACGGCTAACTGATTTTACACCTCCAGAAATTTTTTGTCCCATGTTCATGCCACGGCTGCTACGTGTGCGCCTCTGATCTAGTATTGTTACTTTATATGAAAGACGTATACGCTCAAAATCTCGTTGTTCTAGGCGTGATAAAACTACTCGTGGAGACAATTGTGATGCTGTCGATATGTTTTGAGGACGGCGACGTTCACTTGTTCTTATAGCCGGTCCTCGGCTACCTTTATATCTGTTAATAAAAAAGATAAAAAATTGATTAAAAAATTGGTCTCCAAACACTTTTAAATTTTATTAATTTAAGTTTATTTATTTATTAACAAATTTCTATTCTAGTTACCTATAATTGGACATAAAATAGTCAATAATAAATAAAAATGGAAAAAAAAATTATATAAAATTAACATCTAGGTACAATAAAATTGAAAATTAAAGGTAATAATAAAAGTCAAAAATAATTTTAAAGTTTCCCCTTATAATTTAGGGGAAATGGAAAGTATTTTGATAACTTCAAAGATAAAGGATTATACATTATTCAATGTTATAAATGTATCGCAATGAGAGTCATCAAAATCAAATATAATAAAGACTGTAATAATACATATTAAATATATATTTCAACCACATTATAGAACCACATCCAAGACACTATGCAACAGAGATATGGAAAATAGACGATAATTTTACAAATTATCGTTACCAAAGACGCAAAAGTAAAATTTGTTTTCATTGCAAACGAGATATTTACCACAAAAGATGTCAAAAATCAAAAACTGAAAGCGATTCAGAATTTATAAAGGAAATTAAAATAAAAAACAAGTTAAATTAAATGTTAATTAATTATTTAATTAATTCGAAGGCATAACAACAACAGGAACGATAAACCTTTAAAAAACAGTACATACAATACGATCACGTATAGAAAATTAAAATAAAACAACGAATAAATGACAGATTAATATGTTATTTGCTTCTTTACCCATTATTTTTCTTTATCATTTTAATTGTAAAATTAGTACGAGAAACAAAAACAACTACAGAGGAGTTCAAAATACTATTCGAGGACACCTTGTATCAACAAATGCCCATTATCATCCGACAACGATCATCCGACAACGATTATAAGACAACTTTAGTTGTAGAAATTAAAAAAAAACAATAATTTTATTTGAACGTAAAGCTGCTGCTTGCTGAAAATTAAACAACGCACTTATGTTATTTACATGTTGGGTTAATAGTTTATTTTCAATAATAAATTAAATTATTTATTAACTTATTAATATTGAATAATATTTTTTATATTTAAAAAAGGAAGATAAAATAAACTTAAAAATTTATAAATTAATTGAATAAATAAATGGTTTTGAATCGTAGTATTTTCGGGGTTATTGTACTGTCGTTGCATCACCTTGGTTTTTGTAACGACTCATATCACCATCGAGACTACAAAAAATTAATCCTCTTCCGCATCTTTTATTTATTTTTATATTGTTATCCTATTATAAGAAAAATATCAGGCGCAAGTCACTTACAAATACCAATAAGTTTGTATTATAATTCAGGATGAGCATGGCATTGCTCTTGCATTTTATGCTTTCAAATTTTATTTTGCTATACATGGACCAATATTTTCAAAAATACTTTTACTTTAGAGATTAGTTTTATTTTATTTTCTCCTTTATGTTTTAAAATTACTTGCAATCCCGCTTGCTGCTCCTACTTTTTAATATACATTACCCAAGTGATTTACAAAAAAAAAAATAATAATATGAACGAGAATTCCAAAAAAAAAAAAGGAAATACAACCCAAACAAACTCCCCTTGATTACCGAAAAAAAAATTAAAACTCAATTCACTCGTTAGCACACAGAGCACAACGATACAAATAAAAGAGAATAAAAATGTTTTTACCCTTGGTAAAACATCCAGCTTTGCGAGTATATTGCGTACAAGAAAGCCAAAAAAAAAACCAACATTCAGCAACATGAAGTGATTTTATTTATAAATAAAAGTAGCAGCAAATAATAATTTATATATTGCTAACTAAACAGAAACTGAACAAGGAGTTTGAACAGTATCAGTCAACGATGGCCAAAAAACTAAAAAAATACTAAACAAGAAATTATTTATTATATTTTTCATCTGATCAAATACGGACTTATGCTTTGTAGTACAATGAATAAAATTAATGTAAAAAAATAAAAGCTTTAAAAATTTATCATTTTTGCTGTGTACGTGCTTATAAATGCAACATCACAGAGATAATAACAATAAAATGCTATTCCTCATCCATGCATTATTACTTTTTATTTATCTAAATATTTCTTGCTTTACGTTTACACTATTTGTTGATTAAATTCCAGTCATTTATTTTCATTTTAGACCACAACATTATAGGCCACCACATTACAACCACAACAATAAGAAATTAATACAATTATGATTTTTACTTGTTTTATCATAATTCTGTTATATCCATTGGATTGAATGCCACAAATGGATAAATGTGGCAGCCATTTTGTCACGATATATAAATTTAATTAAAAATTAAATAAATAAATAAAAACAAGGATAAAAATGTAGTCTTGCAGTTATTTTTATTACTGGACAGAATAACACATATATATTAAACTTAATTTCCATGTGTGTTTCCAAATAATCAGACTATACTGTTGAAATGTAAAACATAAACATAAAAGTGCTTATATTTTCATAAAGCATCACTAGTAATTAAAAAATATAATAAAAGTATATTAGTCCAACACATTATTAAAATGATGCATATTGTGAATGCATAATGCAATACTGATTATATGTGCAACAAAAATTTTCAACCCCGAAAAAAATATTAAAACTGCTGCCAACAACAATAATAATACAATACAACTAGCTAGGAAATGAAACAACGGTTTAAAAATTAAATAATTTATAAACGGCAAAGATAAATTATACCCATACAGAAATAAAGCCAATTAAAAAAAATTATACTCATCAACAGCCCTCATCTATGTTGCTCTAACCTAATAAACTTGCCTAATAAAAATTTAGTTTCATCTTTATAAAACGAATGGCTTATCGTCCAATTGTGGTAAATTAGCTTCGCTAAACTATTTTTATTTATTAACTATAAAAAACGAAAAAAATGTTAAATTTAAAGAATATATAGGAAAATTTAAAATAATAGTAACAGTAATACAGAGCACATATCCATCCAGAAAAACTAGAATAAAATTCATTTCTAAATTATAAAAACATCAAGCCATCATAATTTAACTATTTTTTTATTTTACAAATATGTACTTTATATAAGGACACGTGAAATATTTTTGCCTAATAAAATAAATACGCGAATCAAAGGGTAAAATAATAACAACCCTACATTCTAGGGGGTTAAATGTTATGTTTCCCTTTTTTAATTAGTTGGTGATTTTATTCAAGTTTCAATTATTTTTATTTTTTCTTTGTTACTATTCATTTTGTAAAACTTAATAGCTAAGCTTCTTTGAATAAAGTTCAAATAAAATAGCAAATAGCGCGTTAATATTTTTTGAATACATTGACGTTTATTTAATTTTTTATGTGAAATCAGAGATTAGAAAAATTATTGAAAATAAAATAATGATTTTTCACGATGCAAGATATAATTTATTTAATAAATTGATTTATATTTATAGAATATATTTTTAAAATAGTTTTTTGCAATTGTAATGCAAAAGCTCATCACACATTTGCAGATTTTTTTTGAAATTGCCTTATGTGTCATCTATATTAAATAAAAATAATATTAAAAAAGACTAAATAAAATAGTTTTATTATTAAAAAATGCACAGTAAATAATTAGTTTATTATATCACCATATGCAGTGTCAATCAACTATTACTGTATATTGTTATGTTCATTAAAATTCTATATTATACTATACTATATTCAATTAAAAATTCTGCAGAGACTATATAATAATAGAAACACGAAACAATAATAATAATCAAATATTACAGAGAAGTGGGTAGATTTGATAGGTGCACAATAAACTAACAGCAATTTTCCCTGGTTACATTGTAAACATAATAATTAAGTTTTGTTTTCCTCATTTAATTTATTAAATTTAATATTCTATATTTTATAGTGCTGGTAATTAAATAAAGATCTAGATGAACTTATTCATACATAAATGTTTATGAAACACACTGTACATCATTTATTATGCATTCTACAGTAGAATCAACGACAATAACAACAAAAATCAGTACATTCAATTTTACATTTGAAGGTATTATGCATAAAGAATTAAAATGATTATTATTTGTGTACTGTACGGTACTGTACACAGTAATAATTTTCGTTAAATAATAATAATAAAAAAGTAACACAACATACGTGAAAGTATTGTACAGAGCCGTAACTTTAAAAGTTTTTCTGCTGTGTGCATAATAACACGACAAAACAATAATGCATTGGGGTGAATAATAAAAATCACTTGGTTACATTCATGTATATATAATATTATGTACAAAATAGGGATTGGGATTATTTTCGGTTGCTTTAGTACCATTGGGTTGAGTGCTGGGTTGGTCTCCCTTGCTGTATGAGTAATAAAAATACTAAACAAAAAAACAGGAATTTTTTTGTTTAAATCAATAATATCGATTGAAATTTGTCTGGTTTGTTTATTTCAATAATAGCAAGAAAAAATCTATCAAAAATAACACTGCAGAGAGGAAAACATTGTACATACCAATATAAATATAATTTTATAGTTATAGTCGTCGGTTCGTCGATGTAGTATTTAAAAATAAATAAAACGCCAGCAATAGCAGCAGTAACAACCAAAATTGAAATATATTTAGCAAAACCATTGACACTCACTGTCTATCAGTTATTTTTAGTAAATATAACATTCTGTAATCAAATATATTAAAAGGATGCTGGAAATACATAAAGTCCTAGGAATGAGATGAAAATCAACCGTCAAATATAACCCTTAAACATATAAATGGAAATGAAAGGAAAATTTTATTAAACTTTTTTTTTCGCATATTTTATTATTTTGTTCATTTTTATTGTGATTTTATTTATTATATTTTTCCCATGTTTTTGTTCTGCTGTCGCTGATAAATTAGCAAGGTTTTTTTTATTGTTTTCTTTCTTTTTCCATTAATTAATTTTGTGTGTTTTCCTTTATTTTGGATATTTCGTTATATTTATTTTATGTGGCTGATAATGTTGGTTCCGATAAAATATAAAAACAATAAAAATAGTCTACGCAAACAAATAATACAATACAATGCAATATAAATCGATGGTAAAATAAAATTATTTAAACAATAATCATAGCTAAAGTCATTCAGTCGGAACGTCAATATATACATAAGAATAAAATAGTGGCAGAAGCACGTATCATTTAATAGAATAAAATTAATTACTCAATATATTAATAATAATAATAATAAACACTGGCAGTGTCTAATTTTTTTTTAATTATTTGTTTAAAGAGTTTAAAACAGGACAAAAAAAAAACGCAACACACAACCCAATCTAACATTAAATAAATCAAAGCTGAAATAAATATTATAAAATCAAAAAACACAATCTAAATTAAATATCAAAAATGAAATATTTTCAACGTAGAAAACCTCCAATGTTAGACTTATCAAAATTAAATTAATAATTAGAAAAAATAGAGGAATAATAATATATTTTCTTGAATGTGCTAAAAACAAATAAAAATTATTTAATTTAAAAATATAGCGAAAACCAACGCCAAAATAATTATAAAGCACGTGCTAATTTATATTAAAATATGTAAATAACTTAATTGATCTAACAATAGGAAATCTAAATGTTGAATATATAAGTATAGTAAAAATAAAAGAATTATTATTAAACACATTCTCACATATGCACCGCACCATAAAAGTTTTTTTTAGCTCCTACTGTTAACGGTTTTGACTATATTTGTTTTGCCATGTACAGGGCAAATAAAATAAAAATTTCGTAGAATTAAAACTAAAATAAAACTAACACATTATTTAATTAACAAAAAATAAAATTAATTTCCTTATTGTCTGTTAAAAAATACCTTATTATTATTATTGGTAACCAAAAAGAAAGAAAATGAATAATGAACTTGTCTCATGTGTTATAAAAGGTAAACGTCAATCAATTCTCCACATTATTATTTATTTATAAAAGAAAAAGTAAAATGCTAAAAACAAAGAACATAAATTTGCACTTAAACGTTCAGAAAATAAATTAAAAATCGTTATAAAAATAGTGTTTAAAAATATATCCTTTAAACAAAAGCTTTTACAGAGCTTTTATACTGGTAAAAAAGTAAAGCATTTTTTCACTTAACTATATGATAGTTGATAATGTTGACATGTTCCATTATTTATACTAAAAAGCTTATAGAAAGTTTATAGAACAGCAACATTATATAAACCAAATGAAAAGCTCACAGACACCACTTTGTTAAAATAATAACAAAGAGGTCAATCAAAAAAATTAAACTTGTAAAAAAGAAAAATAAAAACGTAAAAATACAAACAATCAAAGTGGTAGACGAGGAGAATATAAAAAGTAAAAAGCGACAACACAAAGTCAATATAAATAAATAAATATAAACAAATAAAAAAAAGAAAAAACACTTACGTTGACTTTTTGCTCAACTCTTTAAAAAAAATAAAAACTCAACAAATATTATGAACATAAGGTATATAATGCAATATTAATAATAATTATATTAACTACAACAAAACAAGGTCTGATTTAATATATAAATATATTTTTATGAGAAAACTTTAAATAAAATTTTGTATTTTTAAATAAAAATAAAAAAATAAACATTTAACTTTAAATTGCACAATATAAATAACCTTTAAAGCGCGAAATAGCGTATGTATTTCTTTTATGTATAAAAAAGAATATAAAGTTAAAAACTTATTATAAATTATATAAAATAAATATGATTTTTCACAACAAAAGATATGGATGGTGATGAATGGACAATAAAAAAAAATGTATAGGTTTCATATGCACACTTCTTGCCCCAATATATAGACAAATTTCTTAAAACTAGTCAATCAAATATTATTTGTTTACGTATAAAGTGAATTAAAACAATTTTTAAACTATGCAGAAATAAAAATATAAAGGTTTCACAGTGCGCTATATTTTTATTACTAGTAAGCGCCATATGGAGCATTAATTTTAATAATATAAACAAATTAACCCATGGTGGTTGGGTAAAAAAAAATAAATAAATAATTTTATTTAAATGAAATAAAACAAAAAAACTCAACACACTCCTTAATAATACCACTACACATAATTGAAATTCGATTAACTATAATTTATGATAAACCACAAAAACAAAATATTATTATGTAATTTAAAGTTATATAATTAAATAACCGACAACTAGATATTATAATACAAACGATTAATTACTGCTACATAAATAATGCTTTGTTAATTATTTTTAATTTATAAATGTTTAAAAAAGAAAAGAAGAATAAAAACTAATTTTTGCAGCACAATACATAATTTTTCTATTGTTTTATATTAAAATTTATTTCTATTTCTTTTAATTGTATATAAAATTATTAAATTTTAATAAAACAAATAAAAAGCAAAATAATAAATTAATAATAATAATAATAAAAGAAAAAAAAATAAGTAAAGTTAATATTTATGTCAATGCTAATTACCTAATTGCAAACTAAAATGTCAAATGATTCACCAAATAAATAAATATAAGCAGGTAATGTACACACAACAGTAGCAACAACAACATATTATATAAAAAATTATATTAAGTAAAAGAAAAAAAAAACTTTCCAATTACAGTAGAGTTGTAAAAATATAAACAATTACGATAAAAATACAAGAAAAATCAATTGTATAGTACCCAAAGATTAAATTTCTTTACCAGACATTCTGGGAATAAATACTACATTAAATATCAGTAACAATATTTTCAATCCAGTTTTTGATATATTTTCAATAAATTTATTTTGTCGATTTATTATTTATTTTTTTTTAATGAATAAATTATTATGTCGATGCTTAATGAACAGCAATTTTTAAAACATATAAAAATAAAAATAAAATAAGTAATAAAGACCGATTAAGTTATTGAACAGCAGTACAATAATTTCAAATCAACAACATAGTGATATTGTTTTTACTATGTACTTTTTTTTACATATAAGTGCATAAATCATACATTATAATGTATTAAATAAAAAAGTTCCAATTATTTATTATGAATTTGCATTTAGCAAATATTTTATTTATTTTTTACTAAAACAGGGAAAAAAACATGAAAAATTTATTTAATTAAATATTTATTGTTTAAAAATTACTTAAACGTTTATGGTGTAACCATAGTGTGCATCAGCCGTCGTAATAGCAGTGAACCGTTTTAAAATAATATTGATTTTATAGACAGCCCAAATCAATTTTAAAATTATTAATATTAAATATATTTCAATAAAAATGACGAGAAACAGCGAAACTGTTTTTCCATATGTGGAACATAGTAATAAATATTAAATTATTATAAAACTGTAGCAAAATTATTATTAAAACAGTGACTATTGTGTAGTAATGTTTAGCTATGTAAAATTAATATTTATTAATTAAGACATAATACATACTACTACACTGTTTGCAATAAGAAATAATGATTTGTTTGTAACATTGCTAAACCAACTTTAAATGTGAAAATATAAAACAAATTTGAGCACAATAAACGAAAACTCATATTCCAACATTCTTGGGTGCCAAGGTTATAATTACACGATGATTAGCATATCATATACAAATTTACAATATAAAACAAACAATAGAACACGATAATATTAATAATTTAAATACTTATACATAAAATAATAATAAACAAATAAACATAAACGATTAAACAAAGGGGAATCTATAGCAAAAAGTAAAAGTAAAAAACGTTTATAGTTTGATAACATGAAAAAATTAAAACAAAATTATTATTAGCAAGCGTTTTTTATGTATTTATATTGTGTGTGAATTTATTTAAAAGAAAATAAAATTATTAAATCATTCTAAAAATGTAATCATTTTTATAAAGCAAACTAAAAAATTACAATTTCTCTGAGTACAATAACTGATAAAATATAAAAAATTATTAAAACGGAAACATTTTCAATATATCACTGTTGATACATAAAAACCAAAAACAACATATAATACAATAGATATAAAATACTTTTACTATTTTTATTTTATACAACTTTAAAAAAGAAGAAAAACATCATTTACAACTTTTATCCAATGTCAAAACGAGTAAATTTACGTTACCAATTTATAATACCCACTTCTTTGTCGTCTCGTTATTATAAATTTATTAGCTAGTGACAGGCAACAATTACATTACACACATATATATATATAATATTTATTTATTTTAAATAAACTGACATTAATTTATTTAATTAGCATTACCAAACTAAAATTACATTGATTTGATTAACATAATGCTGTTTATTTCTTCTTCTTATAATCAATATAAAAATAAAAATATTGTACATTAACGTTATGTCATTTTGTAAAATAATTAGGATTGATAATCGAAACAAAAAGATAAGATCTGAAAGAAGAAAAAAACATCATTTGCCAATAAAAGTTTTTATTAATCAATAAATTGCACAACTTGACCTGAAAAAATGAAGATTCACTGCATTCATAGTTACACAATTCGAAGATGTAATACAAACAGCAGCCTTTTGTGTTCGTACATGTATGTTGTATGTACTTCTTTGTGCAATAAAAACAAGCAGTAGTTGTTTTCACAAAAAAATTCATATAAAATAATTATAGAAATGTAATGAAAAATTATTGAAGAGTAAAGAATAAAAAAATTAAATAACTAGGTAATTATTTGATGACAGTATATGAAAGTAATTAAATAATAATCATATTGTGCAGTGCCGTTCAATATGATTTAAAATAATATTAATAATTATAATTTAAAAGAAAAATATATAAAACCATTAAAATTATAATTTTATTTCTTATTGCTGTTAATGTTAATGCTCTTATTGTGGTTTGTTTTAATGTACTTTTACTGCATCTTCAGCCATTAAAGTAGCAGAATATATGTCTACTATTACTATTATTAGTGTTGTTTATATTCTATTACAAATTTATTATTTGAAGTGTTTTTTATTAAAAACATAATCCTTTATAAATAATAGCTTATTTCTGCCCCAAAGTAACTATAATTAATTAACTTACAATACAGGCTATTTGTCTATATATTTAATTATGATAAGCAAAATAAGTACGAAGCATAAAAATTTGTAATCTCATGTGTAGTAATATTTTGTCTAAAATTTTATTTGAATTAAACATTAATAGAAATACTGGAACTAATAAAAACACAATGAGTATATAAATAAATAAAATACTTAAATAAAAATATAATGCATAAAGAGTTTAGATTTTTTCTATTAAAAATATGTATATATAAATTAGTGTGGTTAGAGTTAACAAGCCTCAGTAATTCTACAATTTCGAATATTACAACAAGAAAACTTAAAGAAGAAATATCACTTGCATAATTCAACAATACACATAATTTTATTTCTTATTTTAACACAAACAAAGAAATTAATAATATTTTTCATATAATAAAGTAGATATATGTCAAGTCCAGACAGTAGTAGCAATAGTTTAATTACTGTATCCGATACTTGTTATTGCGATTTTTGTATTTTTTTTTTAAATGTGAAGTGATGTAACGAAGCTTTATGAATATTATTAGCAGAATTATAACAATAATAAAAACTTTTCATTAACATAAAAAATGTTAAATAAATAATTTTATAACAAACACAGAAAAACGAATCAACCAGCAATATAACTGATAAAATAATTCAGGGATAAATAATCTTACGAAAAAGCTCATATATAGTAAAGCTATGACACATTAAATAAATCTTCTAATGGAAAAATATAAAAATTAGTATTTACTTATTTTATTCGTTAAATTAGTTCTTAATAAACAAAAATATTTTATATAAAAGTATCTGATATTATTTATTAACTTTTATAAAGCAATCAATCAAATGCAAAATAAGTTTTTTAAAGAGGTGAAAATATATTAATTACAAATTAACAGTAACAATAAAAAATAAAAACAATAGAAATAATAAAAATTATACAAGAAAACTTAAAATTCAATATATAATGTTTTGTAAAATATTATTTTTATTTAATTATCATTTTAGTTTGAACACGATTCAAATAACAATAATAATAATAATATGCCGGGTCTTATAATCTGTCGTTTGTCATCTCAATATTTTTCAAATACTTATACTTATTAAAGCCATTCTGTTTCCTTCAATAATTAACTACTTTTTTTATTTTTAAGTTTCACAATTTTTAGTCGTTAAAAAAATAATGAACTTTAAAAAATAAAATAAAAGTTACTAAAAAATGTGACTTTGGCATCACATTGTGTTCATCATATTATATCTTGATCACATATATTAAATTAAGCAGTCATGCATGTTTAAGTGAATTAGAAGTACCATTTACACTTTTCGTAATAAAAGCTTTTCTTTTCAATGTATTAACAAAAAAAATGTATAAAATTAAAAATTACAATATACAAGAGTATTAAAAACACAATTTATTCACAACTTGACGAAATCACTTAATTATATAAATATATGGGTGAGGAGTTTATATTGTGCGAAATATTGACCTTGATTAATTTCCATTATAAAGTATTACCGCAGTTTCATTTATTGTCTTACTGTTGTATGTTATGATAATTATTGTTTTAATATTATTATTATTTTATTTTATTTTTATTTGTATACAGTCCAACAAAATAAAAAACACACGATGACTGCAACAAATTAACGAACCAACCAAACAACTATCCAACAAGCATTAAAAAAGCTTTATTGCGAACGAATAATAATTACAAAACATACAACACAAATAATCAAACGTAAAAAATAAGTTTAATAAAAAAAAAATACTAACTTAATCATAAAGTTTACAAAATAAATTTAAAATAGCAAAAATAAAAAAAAATTAAATTTGAGCTTGAAATTTTTTTTAAATATTTATTATTTAAAACAAAATAAACAAGTGTGTGACCAGAATTTTATTACACTTATTAAAAAACATAAAAAATTAAAATAATAAAACAGCAACTAAAACTCTAAAACTGAATACAAATGCTTTATTTTTATTGTCCAGAGTTTCAAAAAAGTAAAATGGCTGATATTATTTGCAAATTTCCATCCGTTGATGAAATATAACGCACAAGATTAGGAGCCAGTAAGGAAGCAAAAGTATACAAGATCTGACCACTTCAATTCGATTTAGTTTACCCACAGCTATGTAGCTACAGAACACAAAAATTAAATAGCAATGATTAGATAAACATGTTCAACATGGTTGGGTCTGGTATTTTTTAATTAAAGTATAAGAATTAATTCCCATAAAACCTTTTTGTACAACAAATCAACCACAAGCACATACAATTAAATATTACAAATCAAAGCTTAACGACTCTATTGCTTTGCTTTGTCATCATTCCCTGAAATCTAATTGATTCACAAATAAATAAATAAAAAATTAAGTGAATAATAATTTTGTACACGTTTTCCGGTGTCGTTGTTATTTTGTTTTCCTTATTTATTTTTTATTTATTTATATTAAATAACACCATTGATCAGACATATACAAATAAAAGCGACTTTTAATTATTAGCAATATTATAATTATTAAAATACAGAAAAAAAAATCAGAAAATTTCAAAAAATAAATTAATTCATAAAAATGAAAGAAAAAAAAACACAAAATAATATATGATAAAACTTTTGCGTATCTCTGTCGCTGCGTGGGCATACCACAAATTAAACATAAAGTAAAAAAAAAAAAAACAAGAAAATTAAAATAATTATAATATTATCAGTTTTATAACCAAAAAGCGTAAATACATTAAACGTAATTTTCACAAAAATAAAATAAATTTTAAAAAATGTATCTCTACAAAGTTCTATGTTTCGTAAATAGGGACTTAAAAGATATTAAAATATTTAAAAAAAACGGCAGCATGTGGTAGCAGCAGCACATTTCATAGTCTTACCATTAATAATTTGTTTTTAATATAAGTTAACTGCCACACACTTGAGTTAACTGTAGTAAGACTAATAAGAAATAAAATATTGATTAATATGATTAAATAAATTAATGGAAATAAGTACACAAGACTTAGCAGTCGCACAGAGTACATAAACAATTTAAATAATATTGTCTCATATATTGCATAAATATTTAACGCATGTAATAATAAAGGCTTAATCAGACTCATGCAGATATACATTTATTATAAATTTATAATTAATATAAATATATATAGAAAGCTTTAAGAGTTATTAAATTAAAAAAAAAAAGAAAAAAAAATTGTGAAGGTCCAATATAAATGCTAAAATTTTATTCATTTATTTTGTGTTTAATACACTTGTGCCTAAGCATTACAAAATAAGAATAAAAACAAAACAAAAATGTCATCAAACTTTTATCAGAAAGTAATACGAAACAAAAAACAGCTGCTTATCTGATACAAGCACAGTCTTACACAGCACAACAAAGAGTAAAAATGTAATTTAATTTTTTGTTTTCATATAAATAAAAAAAATTAAAATAAATAAATAATAAGCAGAAGTCATACGACATTTACACACTACACATTTTAATTCACGTAAACAATACGTTTTACTGTACAAAGGAAAAAAAAATTTAATTTACTTTGCGAGTTTATAGAACTACTCACAAGTCAGAGCTCAGGGTCGAACCTCCAACGTTTTTTTTTCATATTATTTTTTGTACGTTGTTCATTTTATTACATTTGAGTTTTATTTTTCTTTCTTGCACAATATTAATGTGACAGATGTTATTAAGTTTTGCTGCCTTTTTTGTGAAATTAAACATTATATGTATATCGTTTATGCCGCAATTTATATTTTTTATTATTGATATGAAAAACATTGTAAATGTGTTTGTGTAAATGAAAAAAAATGAGCAAAGAAAAGAAATGAACCGACTTGTATTATTTTTATTTAGCTCTTCATCACCATCCTAAATACATTTTATTTTATTTCATCCATTCTTTATAGTATTTGACTGTGTGTATCTTCCTTCATCATCCGGTATTTAAGAGAACCACATTTATTTTTAATGTCAAACAAAGAAAAACCAGCTTTAACAGCAGTGTACAACTGGATTTTTAAATCTATTTTCATTCTGTTTTAGACTATACCATATAATTTTTTAAAATTCAATACACATTTTAAAATATAGAAAAAATTAATAAAAACTACCAAGCAAACAGTCGGCAACAAAAGAAACAGCAATCAGGATTTTTTTGGTGATGTATAAAAAAATATACAACTAAAAATGCTTTCAACTTTCAATGAGACAAGGGAAACAGACTAGTAAATTGTAAAAAAAAAATCACTAATTATAATAAAACTAAAGCAAATATTTAATAACAAAAAAAGATTTAGATAAAATGAAAAAAAAAACGTAACAAACCTAATCATATGTAAATAGCAATAAAAACCATGAGGTAAGATTTTTTTATATACTTATATACCTTTTCATTATTCAGGTTCAATCAATGTTAAATAAATACCAAAAAGTCTCATGGACTCACATTTTTATAATCATTATTTTATTGACTTATATATATATATATATATAAAATTAAACAAATTATAAATGTCTTATAGCGTTATATAATTTAACATATAATTATCCAAATGCACAAAGAATAATAATAAAAATTATTAATTTATCTTCTTTATAAGCACACAAAATGAGTAATTAACTTGTTAATATTTTATTAAGGCAAAAATAAAAATCATAAAGAGGTTTGTTTGTTATTTTTCTATACTTCCAACAAACAATAACAAACAAACATATGCATATTACAATAAATATATTAAATTCACATGGGACGAAATTAACATTAAATGAAAAGTAAAATAATGAAATCACCGCAAAATACATACATCTGTCTTGTATTTAATATATAAATAAAAAAAAAAAAAAAGAAATTGTTGTTTGATTAAAAATTTTATGTAAATATGTATACACAAGCATATAATAACAACAATAATAATAATATTTATAATAATAAAAATTATTATTTTCTTGAAATTATCAAATTATTATTTATGTGAGTTTTCTATTGCAGCCAAAAATGATAAACAAATAAAATAAATCAGACGACATTAATAATAATAAAATTTACACAAAGAATCACATATTGTAGAAAACAACTCACTTTAAAACTGAAATAAAATCAACAAAATATTTTTCGTGATAATATTTAATTATTTATATTTTTGCTAACAAACTGTTAATTAGTATTATTTAACAATAATTTGGCTACCGATTTCGTAAAAAAAAGAACATATTTTCGGCACCTAATACCACATGTTTTTAATTTAATAACCGTCGAAAAATACATCAAGAAAATTAATAAAAATACGGAATAAGAATAAAATCACTTTAAAGTAGTAAAAAAAGTACACACATTAAGTGGAAAATATAAAAAAAGCCAATGACTGCTTTTTTAAATTTTGTTTCATTTATGTAATTTAATTTACCTTTTTCTTGCTAATTCCATTATTTATTAAATTTTAAAATATAATTTAATTTTTTTTTAATTATAAATTAAATCGATGTCAAATTTTTAAAACTACTTATTTTCTGTTAATTAAAACACTGATCCACTCTGCTCATGTAACAGCAACTTTATTTTCTATTTTTTTGGGGTACTGTAAATCCGTTTTTCACACACAAAAAAAAAAAAACAAAACAAAAAAACAAACAAACAAAAATCAAGCACAAATTTAATTTATAACTTTTTTATTTTACGTTATTTAACAACTTAAATATTCATTTTTTCTTTTTAGGCATAAAGCAAATAACAATTTAAACATATGTAGACTTTAAAAAATTGATGAAACTAAACTTTCTGTAATTCACTTAAGTTTTGTTAAACTAAAACATTTCATTTCCTTTCCAATTAAAATGCCAAAAAAAACGTTTACACTTGGTGTCCTTTGTTTTATCCTACAAAAAATAATATCCCAGAGTAGCAGCAGAAACTTAACCGTATAGCAAATTCAATATAAAAAATAAAACTGTAGGCTGAAATATTTTTTTACTTTACGTATGGGCTGCCGAAACAACTAAGCGCACAGTGTGACACTGTAAATTGAATGAGTTACGAATTTATTTTTTCCTTTGTTCTGTTATTTTTTTCCTTCAGTTTTCCCACATGCTGTGGTATAAGCTTTCATTAAACTGTATTGAATACAGCACGATTCAATTTGTAGTTGTGTTTAACACACAAACGTTTAATACGTTTGTATTTGCAAACGTTCGCATACCAATAATATTTTTAAGCCAATGGTAGATATGTTTTACATCAGATAAACTTGAGGAAAAAAGCTCTATAAAACTTATTTTAATTACAGATTCCGTTTGCTTTGAATTCGTTTAATCGCTGTTGAAAAACAAAATTTAATATGTTTTTTTCCATTTCATGGACATTTTTAATAATAAAATAAATATACATTTATAGTGGAATTAAACACTAAAGAAAAGACTACAAAAAAACAAAGAGTGTGTATATAAAAATAAAACATAAATTATAATAGCATCAATGAGGCATGGTTAAAATTAATGCATAATACAACTATATAATATTTATATAAAACACGTCACTTTACTGATGATGAAAGCATTCAAAACGAATTCAATTGCAATAAAATATAATTACATAGTCAATGACGACATATTTATAAAATGTATTGAATATTCTATGAATATATTTTATAAACCGATTCAAAATGTATTGAAAAGTTTAACTCTCCGTTTTGCTAGAGCACTGAAACTGAATTTTAAACGCTAGGCATTAACTGCTGGCTAAACAATAGTATTTTTAATTTATTTCCACTATTGTCATATATCTATCATTGTACGTCTATAATTTCTTTCTAAATAATGTATTTTTAATTTGCTATTTAAAAAAATCTAGTGTTTTCTCTGGAAGAAATCCAGTTTTGCCTATAAAACTTTTAGAAACTTGTAAAACTTTAATACAAAGAGGATTTATTTTCAATGCTTTATCATACAAGATTATATGTTTAAAAAAAAAACAAACGTTTAATCAATTTATTGTTTAAGGCCGTATAAAAATATATAACAAACACAAAGAAGAAAATAATAATAGAAAATATATATACAATTAAAAATTGTATCAAAAGTTCTTATCATACAATGAAAAAAAATTCAATTTTAAGAGTAGATTTAAAAATAATAATAAAAAAAACATAAAGTTGATTAAAATTTTCTGATTTTCACACTTGCTAAAATGTGTTTTAATTTGTTCGCTCTTGTAGCTAAAATAAAATAATTATTTTTCAACTGAAAGCTTAAGCAATTTAATAAAAGAAGGTAAACCAACCATAAAACTGCAACCAAGAATAATCAAACTCTTTAAACTTTATAATAACAATAAAATCAACGCATTGAGCATATATTCAGAGTAACAAAAAAAATCAATACAGCAGCAGCAAAGTTCTTCTCTTTAATTATTTCTTTAATAAAAGAACCTAATGCAGTAATGAAAGCCAGCATCAAATTTAATAAAGGAAATCAAGAAAAAGAATTGCAGGTATATTATGAAAAATAAAAATATTTTATGTCATCCAAGCCACTAAAAACTTAAATTTGCTTTTATTTGTTTTTTTTTTAGCCATATGGTCTAGGCACTGCTTTTGTCTTCGAATTTTTTGTAGGCACATTCGGCATTTTGCTATATTAGAGAAGCATTAATAAATCCTCATCAGAAATGTTTAAAGAAAAAATTTAACGAATATAGCAGATATACCTGAGTTTTTATTTTGGTTTTTCTTTGTGCAGTTTAGATCTTTATTTTTTTTGGTCTTTTTATTAAATTTTGAGTATTTAAAAAAATAATAATAAAACCTGTCTTTTTACACACAAATAAATTAAATATATTTGTTGTGTTTGTGTGATGAGTGCATTGGATTGGAGTAAATTTTTGATTTTTTGTTTTGTTTCGTTTGTTAAGAAAGGTAATACCTCGAGCATTTACAGGTATTTTAGTAGAGACCTACCCTACTAATGGCCTAATCCTAATCAGGGTCTATCTTCATATAACTTTGTCATTAAAAAAGCAACAACAATAAGAACATATAACTTGATGCAGCAGCATTAAAATATTTTATTTCTTTACTTTATATATTTTAGTTTTTGTATCTCAGGTTATATATTAAACCCAAAGTCTAAAAATAAAATAATTAAAAAGAAGCATAAAAAAACAATCTTTTTACCTGTCTTTATATACATTTTTAAATTTTTTACTTTGTTTGGATATTTTATTTGGAATACTTTAAAGAAAACATACAACATAAAAGCAAAATCTTTGAAGGACATTACCATTACAATGTTAAGCGTTTTTATAATTCTTTTCTTTTTTTATACAGAAAAATCTTTTTTGTAAAATAATTTGTATGCATATAGGCATAGGCTGCCGGATTGTAGTTTAGTACGAGAAAGAAATTTTTATAATACGAGTATTTGAATATATTTAATAACAATTTTTATTTTTTATTTAATTCTTATAAAAAATATCTAATCGTATTGGGAAAATAATAAAAGAAAATAAAACGAAACAAAAAAAATTGCGATAAGACAAGTAACATGAAATAAATACAAAGAACAACAGAAAATCATTAGGGAATTTATTTGTAATTTTAATTAGAACTTGGAAAAAAATAAAACCTGGGAAACCCATAGTAAACTTATACAGAGTCTATGTAGTGTATACGTCACTGTTATTGATTATATTTTTTACTTTGCTATTCCCCTTTTTAAAGAAGTATTTACACCCTAAAAATTTATCGTAGCCTAGAAAAATATAACAAAAATAGCAAAATATAAGAAAAAATATATATTTATTGGCAACATTGTGTCTGTTTGAGACTAAAATTTGTATTTGCTTATTTTTTATAGTGCAAATGAGAAATGGCAACAAGGGATACGACGTCTGGTTTTAATAATATATACAATGGACTGCAGCAGGACCGAGATATTTTCAGTTGTTTATATCAATTTACTAACATAAAGTATGGTCAAAATGGTTTAAGCAATTTTATGAAATCTGTGTAAATAAAAATACGAAGTTATTATTTAAACCCGTGTTCCCGTTGTTGCCTGCATAACTTATCTTTATTTCATTGTGTGCAAGCTATATATTTACTAATAATTATTTAAAATTTCGGAAAACATCAGAAAGTGTTTTTTTTTGTCTTAAAATAAAAAAAAATTATAAAATTTAATAATGTTTTATTATCTGAAAAAAAGATTCTTGCAAAACTAAATGTTTATCTTGCAGTCAGTTTATGCTATTTTGTTCAATCTTTAAAATGACGATAGTGTTGAAGATTTTTTTTATTTATCCTTTTTTTTTTTAGAAATCATGTATAAAGAATCATAAAGAGTAAAACATATTTGAAAAACCGGCAGCTTGCAATAACAACAGAAAAACTATACAAAAGAAGAATGATATATATACATACATATAAAAGTTGTAAGAATATTACTGTGGCAACATTGCATGACATGGCTGGTTTAATAAATAGGCAATCGTGGTGGTAATGGCAGACAAACGTATCATCAAGTATTTTAAAACAATTCTTCTAATAATTATAATTAAAAAAAATGTATACGTACAATTATATAGATTGTCAGAAGCAGAGTAGCAGCAATAATAGTATAAGAATATGCATAAATAAATAAATTAATGAAATTTAACTAACATATGGTTTGAAACTTAATGTATCAAGGTTTTTGTTGGTTAGAGTAATACTACTTAAGCACAAGACTATGATAGTATTGTTAAAAAGATAGAAAGAAATTTTAAAATTCAGAACCAACAATAAAAATATAAAATTATAAGTAAATCTTGTATTTATGTTGAAAAATCTTTACATATTTATATTTTTTTGCGTTTATAAATATATCTCTTTGGAAAAATAACAAATAAAAATCCTTAGACGAGCCCATTGTCATTAGTACACTGTATTATATACATTTGTTGTATTTTTAATGTGCATGATTCAAGGTGTATGTGCATTTGTTATTACTTTGATTAAGATTACTGCTATGGCAAGAAAAGGCATAATTCATTTTTTTTTTCATATTTCTTGTTGTACCCAAGGTGCATTCAAGTAAAATGTTGTTCTTGTTGGGGATATAATGGCGTTTTATTATACTTATTTTTACCCACATAAAATATATCTTTTTATTTATTTTTTTTTCACAAGAAATTATTTACAGAATTACAAAATAAATGAACGATGACGTTACAAAATCACGTCCTGTTATAATAAACAAGAAGAAAACGTACATCAGTTTCAATTTTCTTGCATTACAAAGGTTTTAATAAACCGTAGTTTTCTTAATTGAAAACGAAAAGCAAAATCGAATAAGTATAGAAAAGAATAACTCAAAAATAAAAACTATAGGCTAGAAATAGTAAATGAAAATTCAAGTGCCTCTTTAATGAGAGCAATTCAATAATAATTAAATAAAATCATATTAAAAATATTATTAAATTTGCGAAAAGGTTGTAATAGATTAAAAAAAAATAATAGAAATGAATAAAAAAAAATTAAACACATCACCTCATGTGTATCGAACCTTTGTAGAATTGAATTTAAATTTAAGAACAAAACAAAAACAGGAGGCATATTACAGTAAAATATTTAATAAAAATTAACCAACCAAACAAATAATCAACAACAGTCAGATTCAACCTAAATTTATTTTATATTTTAAACTTAAAAAATTAATTTATTTATAAATAAAAAAAAGAAACCACATAGTTCATAAATGTAACAAAATTCAGGTTTAATTTATTTCAAAAAAAAAAAAATTATTCCTCATAGTCAGTTACTTGTGCGTCTGTTGTCTTTTATGCTATATTTAAACATTCTTCACATGAGGATACAAATATTATTTATAATTTCTTACTTTTTATTTTATTCATATACAAGTACTACTTCGATGTGTGATAAAAAACAGAAAGAAAACTCATCATATTTAAAATAATAATAATAATTAATTTATAAAGAATTGTACAGAATAACTTTTTTTGTTATTATATGCTTTTTTTCCAGATAGTCCAATATTAATTTTGAATAAAGAAACGAACCAAACAGTAAAAAAAACACATTTAGCATACTTTCCTTACCATCTTTTTTTCAATTTCATTAAAACTTCAAACAATTTTCAAAGCAGTTACAGAAGGTGACGAAGAAAGTTTGAATAACGAAAAATACTATTCAAATAGAGTTTGTATTTAGAAAGATTAATTAAAAAATAAAAGCACTTGAATGCCTATGTTAAAAAACTAAAAAAATAGAAAAAGGCAAGCAAAGATAAAAATAACAGAAAATGTCAAAAATCCTCACAGTTTATTTGGTTGAAAAAAAAAAGTTGAAAAAATATCCTAAATTTGTTAAATAAGGAAATCATGAAGCAGTAGTCTTGGATTACACAATTTATGGTGGATACAGTAAAAAAAATCTTGTTTTTTAGTTAATAAGGGTGAGTTTTAACATATGCTGAAATTTTGTTTAGATTTTAAATGGACTTAAAATATTTTTTAGAAACTTACATGCATGCTGTGCTGCTTTAGTAGAATAGAAAATTAAAATCAAAATACGGAATTCAGAAAGTAGTTTGAAAAGTCACAAAGTAACAGAACTATTACATCCTTGCAGTGTAATGTATTAAAATTATTAAATTTAGATCACACGCTTTTTTTTTTGCTTCTCAAATATTCAAGAAACTTTCAAATTATAATTTATTATTGCTTCAAACAAAAATTATGGTAAACATTCATTTTTACAATCACAGGATACATAACATACTTGCACAAAATTAAAAAAAAAGAAAAAATACTAACAAAACCCAAAATAAATAAAAAAAGCGTAGCTTAAATGAAAAAAAGTATTTCCAGAAAAAACTATAATACAGAAATAAACAAAAAAAAAAAAAAAATAGCAGGTGTGACTCAGAAACATTTTTAAACCATGAATTCAGACAAAAACATACTTTTTTTTTGAACTGGTGCATACTTTATTATTCTTTTAAATTTAAATTTTTTTTGTATAAATTGAAAAGATAAATATGGCAAGGTAGTGAACGTAAAATAAGGTAAATTCTATTTATACTAAGAGTTGCAGAAAGCAATAAATACAATCCCAAAAGCATTATAAATAAAGGTATTTTGTGTTATGCTTATAGCTTTCGAAATATAAAATTACCTTTTTTGCGTTCTGTCTGTGCAACAAACACAAGGCAGCACGTATAGACCTGCATTTTTATTCCTTTCAATGCTTCCATTGATACAATAATGAATTGAGTTGAAAATAATAAATGCAAATGACAACAGTTTTGACATTTTTCAAAAATAAAAACCTTTTCTTATTTGTTATACTCATCCTGTTTATTTGTATCACATTCAGTTAATAATAAAATAAGCTCTAAAAATTGAGTATTCGTCAGACAGGTAAAAATAGATTTTTTCCTTTTTTCTTAATTAATCTTAATAAATAAATACAGAGTGTTACATTATTTTCTATATTTTTTTTTTTGATGAAACCGAGAAAATTAGAAAATAAATAATATTAATCAATATTATGTTATTAGATTCTAGGTATTATCTACGATGCTATATAAAGCGTAAGATGCTTAATTACATTGAACAAGCATTGCCTTATCAAAAACAATGAATAGAAGTATACAAATCTTATAATTCTTACAACAACAGAATTTATAATTCTTACAACAACAGATTACCGCAAAGAATCATTGTCGCAAAGCTTTTATTACTTACATTTCTGTAGCACCAAAGTTTTCCTTTACAAAATAAATAAGCTGTGCTAATTTTAAATGACTTAACTTAAAAAACATAAAACAAAAATTTTCTTGATAGACTTCAATGAATTTTATCAACTTTTAAGTAAAATTAAGAATTTAATTTATACTTTTTAAAATTAAAAAAATTAAATTATTATGATGAATATCTGTTAATTTTTATTTTTGAATAAGTTAAAAATGCCGGTAATCTATTCTTGTGTTTATTACTTAACTATATTCTGTGTTGGTAAAAGGCTAAAATAACAAAATTAGAATAATTAAAAAGATAATAATGTTTTTTTAAATAATTTGTAATAGAAGAGTTTTAATTCTTTTAACTAATAAAAACTATTAATTTATTATTATTAACCATCTGTTTACGTGTAAAATGTTTTTAATAGCATATTTTTTATCAGAAAATAACTTTTGCTTATAAAACATTGTAAAAACCCTTCTCATAAAAACTAACTTACCACTCCTATTGTATTGTTTTTTCAAAAAGTTAATTGTTTTGTAGAGCTTTAAACTAAACTAGTAAAATTATATTTTTTTATTTTCTTTTTATAACTAAATTTCTATATAAAATTCCGGATTTACTATGCCAACGAGTAAAATATTATTAACAATCCTGACAAAGGGAATAATAAATATAAAGGTAAATAATAATTTTTGCTTATTTCTTTTTTAATTTATTAAATAAAAATATGAGAAACGAATAAAAAAAATTACCTGATAACATTTTATTGCTTCTTTGTATTATTTGACAATTTTTAAAATATTTTTTTCTATAAAATTAGCAAAATTGACAAAATGATTTTAAAACGATTTTTAATTATATATTAATTATTTGAATTAAAAATTTAAATAATAATAAAAATACGTTATTATAAGTTTAAATAAATAAGTTTTTACTAATAACATTATGTCTTTAAATAACGCTGGTAGATCAGCCAGGGATCTTGTCAAATTTTCATTGATTTATTTTTGTAGTACATGAGTACCTATTTATTTGAGTAAACATTAATGTAATGTCATTTTAAATTATTTTTTCTCATTAGTTACGCTTTAATAATTTATTAATTAATTATATTGTTTTATTTATAGCATAAATTACATTTTTAAGAATTTTATTGATATTTACCATGTGTTTTTTTGTTAAAAAATTTATCTTTAATATTCATTCTACTACGCTCATTAAATTTTAAAGAAATCATATTAACGCAGTAAATATGTGTATAAATTAAATTTGAAAAATAAAAAAAATTGCACTTATTCAGACCTTTTTTACACTTTCCGTCGTACACACAATATTCAAAGTTATTTTTAACTTATTTTTCTATAATCATAAACAATGAGATTAATGCACGTAACAAAAAAAATTGTAACCATGAAAATGAATTATTAGGTACATAAAACAATTTCATTTTCCTCAATTATTAAGGTTGCTGATCCAAGAAATGAAAAGAATAAATAAATAAATAAATAAAGAAAAACAATGAAAGGAAAGGAATATAAAATTTAAAATCTGAGTGAAAAAATTCACAATATTATAATAACGAGAAATAGGAAACAATAATGATATAAGCATCAGCAGCACAACAACATTATGTATATGTTCACCTTTAATGCTGTTTTTGTTTTAACGAAATAAAAAAAGAGAAAAATTAATAGAAATATAATAATAATAGTAATAATAATATGAATATAGCTATAGAGAACATATAACGTCATGGGAACTGCACTTTTATGTACCATGACTTAGAACCTTTAAAGAATTATTTTATAAAATAGATTCCAACTATTTCTTCTATTATTTTATTCTTTTTGCCGTTATGCTAAACTTATAACTCATCCATCAATTGTTTTTTTTTTATATTTTATATAATATTTATTCTGGCTTATTAACTATTTTTTTAAACTTAAGTACGTAATACTTAAGACCTCTGACAATCTAAACCGATATTAAATTACCTAATTAATAATTAAATAATTAGTTAATTAAAAGAGCAAGCAAATTTACATTCGAATTGCTTTTAATTTATTTGCAATGACTGTTGAAAAGCTAAATTGCAAAAATAATGTGAAAAATTAGATGAGAAGATTTAAATAAATAAAAATAAACTAGGTAAAATACATTGAATACAATCACAATAGTTAATTTCTGCAGATAATATATATAGAAATAAAACAAAATTAACGCCGTAAATGACATCATTTTTAAATTAAATTACTAAAAAAAATTAACCAATTTCAGTGACTTTTATGTTTTAAACACGTAAAATTAATTACTTAAATAAAACTAAAATTGCGAAATGTAAAAAAAAAAAAATTAACGCAACGAAACGAAACAAATAAAGGTGCACGCACTGCTAGAGTGCTAGGCTAAATATTACAAACCGAAGGACAGAAAACAAAAAGAAAAATACATGTATATTAAATAAAAAATTATGTAATTATCAACACCAACAAAAGAAAAAAAAAAAGATGCATAAATTATGTTACTGAAGTGTAAATAAATTTAAAATTTTAATTTATAATTAAATAAATGAAGATAATTATAATTATAATTATTATAAAATAATAATTATAATAGTCATAATCCTATTTAATAAATAATTTTTTTAATAAACAATGAGTAAATGATAAATAAATTAAAAAAAAAAACGTAATTAACTTGAACCATAATAGATAGCTTTATTACTTTGAGCAAGGGAAACAAAAAACAAGTAAAACGAAAAAAAATGTATGTATTTATGTTAATATTAAATAATAATAAAAATAATAATAATAATAATAACGTTAATTGTTAATTCATTAGAAAATTCTTTTTAATAACAATTGTATAATAACAATGCATTGTTGTATATCTATCTAGTGTACCTACGAATTGTTACACGTTCTATTCCAAATTTATTTTTTAATTTAATGTTATTTCTTATTTAAATATGAAAGGAAAGTTCAAGGTTTTATTTCTTATATATACTTATAATTGTGGTGTGCTTTTGTGTGAGTTTATTTTATTTTATTTTTTTTTCTTTATAATAAAAACAACCATTTATTGTGCGATTGGTGGTTAAATTTTTCTTAATATATATTGTTGTTGCTTTTTTTACCTGTATTTAACATTTGACTGGCTGCGGATGTATGCTTAAAAGCTGACTCTGTTAAAACTATATGATTGTGTGTTATATACGTTTATGTTTTTATGTCTTTCTCAGTATATTTTCTATAACTCGAATGAAACTTTTAATATTAATAAAGAAAATGGTAATCTTTTGTATTTATTTTTTTAACTTTTACAAGCAAAACGTCATCTTTGTTTTGAAGCAAAATGAATGACGCTGGTTTTGCGTAATATTCAGTATTTCATCGACAATAATAATATTTATAATAATATTGATGTATTTATTCATTCACTTACAGTCATTATGTTCGTTTTATTTTATATTTAAGCTCATTTTCATTGATTTTATTTTATATTTTATTTGAACAAAGAAAGCAAAGTGCTGAAAATATGCACAATAAAAGCTATCAAGTCAAGCCAATGTTATATCACATATGAAATATATAAATATGTATATATAGACATATAAATGTGTATTATAGTTGTTTGACTTATATTGTTTCTGTCATTTATTTTATTTTAGAGACGGTAAAATTATTTATAACGTATAGTAAAGTATGTATGGTAGAATAAAATTGAATATTACAGAAGAAACAAAATATAAACACACGTATACAGCCGCTTTTATTTATTTATTTTATTTACTTTTTTTTCCTTTTAAAATGATGACATTGACTTTGTAGTAACATTATTTATACATTTATGTATGCATTTAAGCACGAGATGAAATAGAATTAAATAAGAAAACACATGTCGTTATATTTTATGTATTTTACAATAAGAAAAAATTTAAAAGAATTTCATATTTATTGTGATGTTAATTAATCGTAAATCATTTCCTTGAAATCTCATAAATAAATAATTAATTAACAATTAAAAAAAATGTTACTAAATAAACGAAAAAATTATAAATCATAAGACTTAAATTAAAATACATAATATACATTAATTAATAGCGATTATATGCAAATAAAATCGTTTTATTCTTGATAATAGACAAATTTAATTAAATCAATACAAGAATTAATAAACAATTCGTAGATTTTTTAAGAAAAAAATCATTAAAACTAAAATCAATCAGAACTGGTATCCGGTAAAAAAAATATTTAAAAATTCGATAATCAGCTGTTTTCTTCAGATATTATTAGATTTTTCAAATAATAATGTATTAATGCCATTTAATATAATAAATTATTCAATATTTAAGTATTATTAATTTAAGATTCTACTGTTTCATTAAGAAAAATAGAAATAATAATAAAAACCAATAAAATTTTAAATTTTATTTTCTTGTATTTAGTCTGCATGCAAGACAGCGAGTGAGACCCTTTTCCCTCGTTCAAGTGCTCCATATGTGAACGTCACAAACATACTTTAAATTTGTTTGCTGAGTTAAAACATGTCTATTACGTTTTAATATTGGATTAGCGAATATTAATAAAAATAAAACATTTGTCATAGGCAAAATAATTTAGAAAGTACAAATATAGAAACAGAATTTATCATTTCTATAAATATATATTTAATAATTCAATTTGATTACAAAATAAATATTGAGTTTACTTTTTATATAATATTTCTATTAAAATTAAGGAAGTTTTACAGCAGTTAAATGAACATTTGTCTAACACGAAAACGAATAAATTTTTTAAATCACATGCCGTTTTTCTTCAATAAAACAATATACACACGCACACACACAACCAATCAGCAAACGAAAGGTTTTAATTTAATACGTGAAAAATAAAATAAATACAAGGTCAAAATATTAACAAGAAAACATTTCTGATTAAAAATCAAATAATTTAAATATGTTAATTAAATATTATTAAAAACATAAAATAAAATAAAAAACACAAACGATTAATTAATTAATTAGATTAAAAAAATTAAATAAAAATATTTCGGTTAGCATAAGACCTTTAAAAAACTTAGTCAATATTTCACTTAATTATATTTATCAAGTAATAAGTAAGTAATAAAACCACGTACTTTTAGCATAATAAAACCTAAATTTAACCTTTGCATTATAATAACTTTACGAAATAATTTGATTTAAATAAAAATAAAAATAACTATTATAATAATTATTTTTGTATCCTTTTACCTTTTAGAAATATTCAGAAAATAACATAAATAATATAATAATTAAGGAGTGTAAACCTAAACATCAATAATTCAAACATAATATTTCCTTGAAATATATAATAATAATAATAATAACATAACAAATAAACAATTCAATCTAGATTGTTAAAAGCTAAACAAAGAATTACACAAAAAACTTTTGTGCGTTTTTTTACAATTTTTATTGATTAATTAACTACAAAAAAATAATTAATTAAAAAAATATACAAATTAATACTAATATAAAAAAATAACATGAACAATTATGACACACTCATATATTAATATTATTATTATTATTATTATTTCAAAAAAAAAGTAAATAAATAATAATAATAATAATAATAATAATAATAATTAAAAAATAATAATAATAGTAATAATTAAATAATAATAATTGTATAATTGTTAGAAAAATATAAATAATTACTTAATGCAATATTAATTGACAATTTATAACAAAACAAATAAATTTATTATAATAATCAAAAAAAAAAACTTGTTAAGCAAAAATGACTCAGAAAATAATTCTCAACATAAATTTATTAAGCGCCATGTTATAATATAAAAATTTTAGCAGCGGGACTTTGTAATGATTAAACCATTTGAATGCATATTTAAATAAATAATATTTAATGGAAAATCACGTCAACTTCATATAGAAATATAAAACAACAATAAAGACACATAAATTATAAAATGTTGCTTACTATTATTAACAAATAATAATAAGTAAATAATTGTAATAAAATTATAAAATAATTAATAATCATGTGAATTTCCTATTTCTATAATGTAGACTGAGGTCTAATCATGGATAAATATTTGTTACATTTTTAAATGAAAAATTAAGTTTTCTAAAAAGCAATGTGTAGATGATATAACCTCGATAATTATAAATCAGTAGTTTTAAAGAAAATAAAGTAAATATTGTGTAATCTTTATTTAATTTGACATAGTTTTTAGTTTATGCAAAAAGCAATACTTTTTTGATAATAGTTCAAACTCAATTGAACGCGTAAGTATGTTGCAAGGTTAGGAATAACAATTTATCAATGTATTTAATTATATAATTACGTTTATTTATAATATGAAGGTATTATTAAACTTACACACAGTTAAATAAAAAAAAAATCTTCCCTTTTTTGTAATTTTTAAAGTATTTAACGTAAAATAAATACTTCCACTTTGCAAATGGTCATCTGACAGTTGAAGGCTGTCGCGGTTGTTGATCTTTAGCATTTTTAAAAAGTAAAAACAACATAAGAAACAACAAACGTAAACAGCATACGAATAAAATATTCTTAACAAATTATTAATATATGTATAAGAAAAGATATAAATAAAAAACAATTCGTTTAAAAATTTTAATTTCATTTTATCTTGTAACGCAAAATAAAAATCTTTATAATTATTGATTTCATTTTTGTTTGTTAAGTATCATAATTATTATTACAATAATTTCATTGAATTTAATTTTTTATTCTCTATTTATTAAAAAACTTATAAATAATTATAGAAAAATTATATATACATATGTGGAATAATAATTAAATAATTAGTAAATATTTTATTAATTTGTTTATTAAAAATTTTAAGATGAAAATAAATTAACATAAAAAAGAATTAAATATAATTAAAGTGTGTATAAGAAGTATGTTGTGCTCAAGGAAATAAATCAATTTCATAGTCTAGACATCTGACGAGTCGATTAACCACATTTATCTGATTGATCACAGCAGTGTATGAATTCAAAAAAAAAAATACATTTATTTATAAAATGCATAAATACACAAGGCATAAACACAAAAATTCTTGTGTATTATTATTTAAAAACAAACTATTTAATCGATTTAATAATTTGCAAAAAAAATTAATTAATTAAATAAATAAGCATGCATTATCGAAATTTAAAAAAAGTTAATTTTAATTTTTTAATTGAATGCATAAAATAAATAAAAAAGAATTAAATGAAAACACACAATCACAAAAATACCTGTATTTCATAAAAGCAGGTGTGAAAATATTTGTTAACGTTAGTAATAAATAAGCATATTAGATTGAGGAAATGAATATATGTATGCTAATAGTTAATAAACTAGAAACAGATGATAAAATGCTAAGAAATATTTTTATGAATTCAATTCACTAAATTCATGCATACAGTTAATGGTAGCTCGTGGCTTTCGAGTGGTAGTGCCGTTGGAATATTTCTCATAAAATTATAATCTTTAAAATAATGAAATCCACGTTAAGTCCATTTTGGTCTGGGATGCGTTTAAGAGCATCTAATTATCAGTACGAATATCTATTTACGTATTAATGCTTCAAAAATAAACAAAAAATGTTTTGTTGTGTTATTACCATCAAATAAAATTGATAACAGATACTTGAAAAACGCAAGAAACGACGTAAAAATTAGACAAAAATATATAAAAAGAGAAACATAGGAAAAGCGCGATAAGGGACATATCATATAATGAAACGACAATAAAATCATGAAAATATTTCTAAAAATACAGGGCGGTTTTTCAATATTACTGCTCATGTGCAGAAATATATGAAGAATAAACCAAATATACGTCGAAAGTGCAAAAAGCTGGCGAATCTCACTTCTCAAATTGTTAAATAAAAGAAAAATATATATAAAAACAAATAAAACTGTGAAAGCTTTAATATTATCGTTCTTTTATTAATTATTATTTGTGTATCAGAAAAACTGCGACACTTTGACAACAACTATGACATCCAATATTTAATATGATGCTTCAGAGATGACAAATTTGACTAGGGTAATGTTAAATTTTTATAAATATATACAATAAAAATGATTACTTCTCAAAGGAATTAACTAAACGAAAAAATGTTAAAAGTTATAAAATTTCATCATTATTAATTCATTTTTAATTGTATAAATTATAAAACATTAAAATTTCTTTTCCAAGAACAGATGACAAATACAAAAAAAAGGAGAAAGAATTTTTTTTTTAATTAAGCATGAGTATGATGTTTACAATTTTGTCTTTAACAAGAAAGAGATATAAACATAATAATAATAAGAACACACAGTGATACAAAATTCTACGAGATGAAAAATAGCGACACAAAGTTATTGCGTGTTTTATCTTAATTTAACTTTTTAATTATAATTTCTAAGAAATGTTTTAATGTTTCGTAAGTATTAAAAGTTTCTTAAAATTTTAACAGAAATGCTTCTACTCATTCTATTGCAACATACAAATACATTAGATAAGAATAATTACCTTTAAAATAAAAGAAGCTTCTTAAGTGTAATGCAGAGTATTTAATTTGCATGTTAACCTTTTAAGAATTAACAGTTGTAAAAGCAGCATAAATTAAATTTTAAAATTAAATAATTTATAAATTACACTTAAACTAGATATAAAAATTCATGTATCATGTTAAAAAAAATTACTTTGAAATGTTATTTAGTACATAAATACAACAAGTAATTTTATTCCCTTTCTAATAACTTTTATATAAAATATAATTTTAACAAATTTATATAAATCCATCAATTGATTTGTTATCACGTTTCAATTGTGAATTTAATAATTAAAAAATTCTTATTATAAAAATATATGATTTCCAGAAGCATTATTATGAATATTTGTATAGCAAAAAAAAAAAAAAATTACCAAGGAAAATAATAACGAAAAAAAAATCATCACCACCCAATAAATGATGGTGTTAAATGTTGGCAACAACTGTTTATATTTATACCAAAATTTTCTCTCTATAATTGAAAAAAATATAGAAAACATTAGCAGACTTTCCGTCAGCAAAATGATACATATTCGTATAGAACAGAGAATCCACGCAGTCATACTGAATAAAGTATATTCATAATAAAACAATGTAAAATGCGCTATACTGTTGTAATATTATATATAAAGAATAAATAATAAACTCCCAATCACCCCTGTTTCTATAAATAAATCTATCTACATAATGCGGATGATAAATTTACAACTCACAAAAATAAAACGGGAATCATCAAAAAAGAAATTAAATGCGAAAAGAGAGTGAAACACAATTATATATCGGATGTTTGGCTGAAATATATACAGAACAGTTAGAAGTGAAATTTCATCGCCATAACAGTTACAGTGGTACGTGTCGTTGTTTTTTTCGTCGTAACGACCCTCTAAATCAATACTAAAGAAAAATAAGATAAAAAAGAAAAATTCGTCCCAAGTGTCGGCGAATATTACAGAGTTCAGATCAAACGGATCATGTGCATTGAAAAAAGAGAACAGAATAACGTTACATTTTATGTACCACTACGTCATACCGTGAATTTGTCTCGCATCTTATTTATCTAAGATAGAAAAAAAAAACAATAAATCAACGGAAATTATTTTATTATTGATTGAGATATTTTTCCTTAAAAAAAAAAGTAATTATTTGTTAAACAGAAAAATGATTGCAAATTTAATGACAATATAATAATAATGAAAAATAATATAATGAAGAAAAACTTAATTATTGATAAACGAAATAAATATATAAATTTATTAAAGTCGCAAGGTCTATTTATATTTTTTATGCTTTCTTCGGCATCTAATTAATATTACATTTTGTCAAGAAATTATTTTTGTATTACAAAAAAAAAAATTATATATAAAAATCTTACCTTTTTGTTCAGGGTTTTTAAGTTTACTTTGTATTATACCTAAAAAAAAAAAATAAAATAAAATAATTTAATAATTATAATAAACAAAATACATTATTCTAATAAATATATTCAATAATTCTTTATTAAAAACAGTAATTAAGGGTGTAAATACACAATAACAAAAAAAAAACACTTTCAAGGCGAAAAATAAAATTACTCAAGAAGTACGAACTAGTAACAGAAAAATAAAATAAAAAATTTCAATAAAAAAACCCTGACAAGCTCATTCAAAGGTTAATAGTTCAAGATTATTTTAATATTAACATAAATTAGGAATTAATCGTCACTAAAAAAATTACTTATTTTATTGTGTGAGCTTTTGTAGTAAGTTACAAAAATAGGGCTTTTTAGTTATTACTTTAATTAAAAAATCAATTATATTTTGTTACTTGTATCAAAATAATACTTAAACAAAAATAACCATTTAAAAATCGTATTTAATTATTATAATAATAATTTAAATATGAACCAATATACGAGTACCTTTGATTATGTATTATTATTGCTATTCGTGTTAGTTATTTTGCAACATATGTTTATATGTATAAACGTTTTTTAGCCAGCAAATCCTTACATATAGACAAATAAATTATAAACAAAATTCATCCCTATTTCAACAAGAAAATATTATTTATCATAAATTCTGCTTACGTTTAGTATTATCATTTATATGACAATTTTTAGCAAGCATATTTTATTATTCCTTGTAAAATTATATAATTCTTATTATTTTGTTAAGCTTTATTAATTATTTAACATTCATTATTACATAATAATTTAGCTAACGAATATTGTATAATAAAAATTCCCAAAAAAAAGAAAAGAATAATCATAATAATACATACAGTCTATATTAAAATCATCAACTTATGTTTATAGAATTGAATAAATGTTAATAAATAAATTTTAGATATAAAACAATCGTATCAAGTGAAATAACACTTCGAATATTGATTTAATGTAATAAAAAAATTTTCTTATTAAATTTAATTTGTATTATTCTAAGTAGATCACAGACATGCATTACTCAATGTAAATGAATAAAACAAAAATTTAAAAAATAATTAATAAAAAATATATTAAAAAATTAAAAACAGCTGTTACTCTTCCATAATTCTCTTTCATAGCAATACAAATAAATTATGTAAAACATGTATATAGAATAGTTGTAGTAACAAAAATAAAAGCACAAATGTATATAGTAAACATATGTATATATGAATTGCGTATTGAGTAAATACAAAAATAAAGGCCAGACAGGCAAAATAAAATAAAAAATGCGAGACAACTGAAATTGAAAATAATAATAAAATTAAAAACATAAATAAATAAAAAATAACAATTCATTTTCTGTCGCAGTTATTGCAACAATAATAGCATAGTAGAAGTCAACAACTTTTACATAGCAAATAAAATAGTATTAAATACTTTTATTATATTCGTATGTATTTTATTAAATATTTTTGTTTTCCCTTTTATATTTTTATTTAATATAAATAAAAAAAAAATTATAGTAATATTAAATTATTAATACTTTAGAAGGCATGGTAGCGCACAGCATTAACAACAAATATGCATGAGCAAACGAGTAAGTAAAATAATATAAGTAAATTTGTTACAGTTTTTTATTGGTCATGTAGAACAGAGCATATTTATATTTATTTCAATTAATATGGGTGCGTAAATTCTATTTTATTACCATAAATTAATAAATTTATGTTTTAATTTTTTCTCTCTCTCTAAAAATATGCAAGAAAGAATAAAAAAAAATTATTCTGATATTCATAAATTTTTCTCTATACATCATTCAAATATGTATATATATTTGCAAAATTAATTACTCATAAAAGAACATAAAAAAATAAAATAAAATGAATAAATGCTATAATGCTGCATTATATATGCGAATAAATTTAAAAACAGAATAAATATTTATTTTTAATTTTACTCTATAAAATAACTATAGAAATGATTGATCAAATTCCAACTATACACGAAAATAATGTGATTAAAATTTTAATTTATATACATTTTCTTTAACATTTTACGGTGTAGTGAAACAATCAATAAAAGTATATATAAAAATAAATAAATTGAATAAAATTGAATAAATTTATTAAATAAAAAATGCTATTAATTTTTTTTTTGTTTTGTTTTCAATAAAAATATTTATATTTTCAATTATTTTTATAAAACATCCCTTTGGCTAATAACGTTATTAACAACATTTACATATATATGTAGTATTTTGATAAAAATAAATACGTATTTTTGGTTATTTTATATTTAAGTAACAAATTAATGTTCATGCAACCATATACACAGGTTGTATATACAAACGTTTATATATATATATATATATTTCCGTTACTAAACAACATACAAAATTCGAAAACAAATAATTAAATTTATATGTATTACATATAATACTTTGTAATTATTTTTATTATAAATAAAAAAATATATATTTTTCGTTCATTGAATAAATAAATAACCAATAACATACAAAACAGGGTAGTGTAGATGTATATATATTATTTTATTTAAATAACAATTATATGTCGAATACTTTTCAATAAATATAAATAAAATAATCACCCGTTTAAATTTAAATATAAACATATATAATTAATGAATAAATAAATCGATAATGCTATAAAAATAAATGTTAAAATTTGTCATTAAAAAGAAGTCTAAATAAATAATAAAATTAATTGAAAAATAATTAAAATTTATCAAGTGAAAATAAAAATAATAAATAATAACAGTCAGTCGCACACATGTACACCATATATATGCTTTTTTTATAAAGTTTCATTTTTCTACACGAACGTAAATGCTAATTGACAAATTTATAATATACATATATAAATATCGTTTGTCAAATTTGCAATTTCATTATATTTATATATTATTTTTTATTAATGAAATTATATATATATACATATCACTGTTAGTTGTTTTCGTTATGTGTTGAAATAATGGTTAAAAAATATAAAAAATAATAAATAAATTAACAACATGAAAATGGAAACAAAAAAACGTGTTGAAAAATTGTCAAAAAAAAAAAAAATAAACATTTTTTGGTTTTGCACAGAGAATTTTATTTTTTAAAACAAAAGTGAACAAAAACAGCAAATAAATTAAAATAAAATTTAAGAAATTGTCCTTGACACATATTTAACGATATTAACGCATAAACTGAACTTACATAAATTTCTTTTTTATTATTATTTTTTGTTTAATAATTAAATTTTCTTTTTAATAAAATTATTATCGTCGACAATTTATGATTTGTGTAATGTCTGTGGACTAATTTAATTTACATAATTTTCTACACTAATTTAACGAAAAAAATTGATTTATTTTTAAAGCTAAAGTATTGTTAGAAAAAAATTATAATAATAATAATAAATCATTTACAGATTCGAGTGGGTTATTTATGATCAATTTTTTTTTGGTTTTTTTATGCTACTATAAAAATTTTCAGAGTAAATAAAGTGAATAAACATGTTCCATCATTTTGAATATGTAAAAAAGTGTAATTAATATAGAATTCAATAAAACCATTTCTTTTCAAAAATTTCAATTTGCAATAAAATTATATAACAAAGATTTTAAGAAAAACACGTGCTATTAAAGAATTTATTTGCATAAAAATTGTAGTTGTAGATTAGATTTAAAAACAAAACCATATACTATGACAATATATAACAATAGACAAAATCATTAAATTAAATTTCTAGGACAAAATTTTAATGATTAAATTTTATTCCCATATATATCGAAAATCATTAAATTGCATTCAAATATAAGCTTACATTTATTCTTACATGAAATCAATAAATAAAAAACCACATAGCTAAATTTCAGGACGAATATAAACGAACCCCTTTATAAATTAAATTTAGAGAATGTGAACATTGTATATACACTAAAAAAATGAAGGGACAAAAAAACTTTGTTTTAAAGAAGTTTTAGTTTAAAAAAACTATTAATCCTTTTAAAGGGAAAATATATTTTCATACAAATTAAAGTATTTAAATTTACTCGTCGTTCTCCATACGCACGAATGTTTTTTCATTTATAATTTATTTGTTGACTAAAAAACTACCCTCATGAAGAATATAAAAATGACGAACGATTGTGTGTGCTGCTTGTTATATTGAAAAACAAAAAAAAAAAAAATATAATAAAAAGCTTTAAAGGAAAGAAATTAAATCAAAATACACAGTCACACACATAGTAAACTATATGCAAATTTTTCATTTTGAAAATAAGTAAAACTAAAATAAACTCTAGTAGAAAACAAAAAATTATAGGGCGCCTGATGCCTTGCCTTCTTTATATGCTTTTAATGCCTGCTATTTTTGCCTATCCTTCTTTATTTTCCTCGATAATTTATTACTTTTAAAGGAATTTTTCCTAAATACTACTGTTCAAGATTATTTTTTTCTATAAAAAATGGTTTGTTGTGTTGAAATTTTATTACAAAATAAATTTAATAAATTTTTTTTAATCAATATTTTAACTAATAATAATAATAATAATAATAATAATTATTATTATTATAATTATACTTATGAATAACGTATTTTGTCATTAACAAAATAATATATCCTTGTCATAAAGCTTTTGTTAAACAAAATAAAAATGAATAAATTTATGCGAAAATTGCGTAAAAATTAATTAATTTTTTTTTTTTTTTGTAACACATAAACAACCTTTACTTAATAAAAATATTTAACACATATACATTAAATTGGTTATACTTGTGAATTTTTGGAATAAAAAAGTTTTGCCAATGTTATAATTTTTTGAATTTATGATTTTCAATAACAAAAATCAATTAAGTTTTAATTTTATTTATGTATTTTAAGTGAGGTCATAATTTTAGATGGCATCGCACAAAAAAAAAAAGAAGAAAAACATTTTTTATTTGCAAATATTACAAAATAAACAAAAAAAAAAAACTGAAAGAAGATAATTCGTGTTAAAACTTTTAAAAGCTTTCAAAAATTATTAATATTTATTTATTATATACTTTTGCTAAGTAAGTTTACATACATTTTATGTTTTCGGTAATTTATGATATGTTTTTGGTTTTATTTAAAAATCATAAGGTTGTCATGTGCTGTACGAGAAGCATAAATCCATGTATTCTTTATAATTATATTTTCTTTGTAAATGTTACATATTTTTATAGTACAATTAACTTGATTAACATTATTAACAATTTATTTCTATCAAAAGAATAATTATGTTCAAAGCAAAAAAAAAATAGCTCGTGATTTACCTATGAATAATTATTGCAAGTTAATAATTATTAAAAAAAAAATTATTTTATTACTTTTAATTAAATAAATAAATTCGAATGACATTGAAAATATTTTGAAATGAAATAAAAATAAAATCAAGTGTTTAAAATTGTACAAATTAACTGTGTGGGTCAAACATTATTATTATTATTAGTTTTTTGTTAATTAATAACAAAAAAATTGTTACTTTTATTTAAGTATCCTAAATTTGTTGTTGCTTGACTCAAGGCTTTTTAACTTTTACATTTTTTTATTATATTTATATTATAAAATGATTTGGACGAATTTTGTCGTCGATTGATTTATTGTAAGAAAAATATTTTTTTGTTTTGTTGTTTAAATCAAATAAACGTGAAAAGGGTAACCAAAATGTAGTACAAAGGAAGGAACAGGGTAACATGCAATAAAATAAAAAATATATATTCATTTTCATTTACAATTAATAAACATTCAACTGTATATACCTATACCCAGCGGTTTTAATTACACAAAGAATTTCACACAGCGTGTTAAAATAAAACGAAAAAAAAAAAATAATAATAATAACTGATTCGCACTATAAATAATAAACAATGTATATTACATTTGTAATAAAAATGTTCAATCTTCCCGTTTATGTTATTTACAAGGTCGATATTGTTCCCTATGCACATATCTTAATGGCAACTAAATGAGCGACTTGAATTTTTTTTATATATGTATATATTTTACAAGAAGATATTGCTAAAGTTAAAAAAATATTTTAATTTTATATTTTCTTTGCTTAAAAAACCTTGACAATTATTAAAGTGCATTTAAATCAGGGATTACAAACATTTATTTATAAACATAATGACAATTACTTCAGTTTCATTAATTTATATATCCAAACTTCGTTATAATATTGTTACAAAAAATATAATTTATACGGCATATGTAAATGATTTAATGTATAAATTTAAAAATGAAAATGTTTTACTATTCTCAGGTGAGAAACATGAATTAATAAAAATAAAAAGAAAAACATAAAACTTAGTAAAAATTTATAAGAAATAAAAACAACTACAATATAAAAAAAATTAGTTATAATAAGTTTTTTTATAATAAAATAACATAAAAAGGTAATCAATTTATGGTAAATAAATTTTCAATTATATTTATTACAAATGAATAAAGAAAAAGCAGAGCAAAAATACAGTAGATCACAGCTTTTTTATATCATAATTTTAATTTATAAATTTATAGTAGAGAGAAAAATAAAAAAAAAACAAACGACATAAAAAAAAATTCGTTTTGTCGTCTTGTAGTACAAAATAAAAGTAAAACTCGACAAATCAACAAAACGAAACAATTATAATACATATTTCAACGCAATATATTTATGTATACATTTGTGTAGCCTTGCACATAACATAATATATAGTTTAATACAAGACATGATTTTCTTTATTTCTCTCCTTTATAAAGGTATATTCACATTCTGTTATTTTATTCCTTTCATCATTTTTAGAAACAAAAATTTTTCGTTTTTAATTTATCTGAGCGAAAAATACTGAGCTTTACAAAAAAAAAACAAGAATAAACTGGAAGACCATTGAAATCAAATGTATTAAATTATACTAACGAATGCATAATAATAATGTTAAAAATTTAAATTTATTGAAAAAAAAAAGGTTTTATAGGAAAATAGTCTGTACTGGACACAGTCGCGAAATTTTTTCTTTTAATATCATACCACAACTTGTAAATAAAATTTATAATTAGCATAATAATAAATTTTATATGGCATGAAGATAATAAGAGTAATGAGGTTTTAATTAAAAAAAACTTAGAAGAAAAATAAAAATTATATTCATTACAAAACCAAAGACATTTTTTTTTTTTAAATGCATTGATGAATAGAAATGAGTGCTGTGTTCTGCGGTAGTAGAATAAGTAAACAGGTAAGTAACGACACCAAATAAAGACGCAATAGTATACAAAAAAAAAATATCAACAACAAATTTATGACAATTTTAATTAACATTATATACAGTAAAAAGCATTATCTTTATCATTAATGCTTTTTCTCCAGATATTATTCCTTTAAAATATGCCAGTGGCCATTTCGTGTATAAAAAATGTTAACATTAAAAAATAAAACACCGAAGTATCCAAACAGCATTAAAGTTATTTATTGACTAAAAATTAATACAGCTTTTGGCTGTTTGTTACATCCAAATATCAACAATACGATTAAATTGTCTCATATACTCATATACCGCCGATGTAACTAGTGTCGTTTTGTTTTGTTTTTAATTTAAAAAGCTTTTATTTTATTAATAACTAAAACGATTAGCTACACAATACCTGTAAACTACAGTTTTATACATTTATAAGCATAATTTTATAAACATACAAGAATAATAATACAAAATACAGAAAAAAAAATACTTTCATTGTATATTTTATAAAAAGAATGAAATTGGTTGAGGTTTTTCTGCTTTTATTTTATTCTTTTTATTAACAAAGAAGTGGTTACTGTTGCTTCTTCATATTCTGTACGCTTCGAGATTTTAAACAATCTTTTTCCTTTCTACGGTGAAGATTTGTTTAATACTTTTATTTTTTTTGTATTTTATTTAAAAGAAAAAATAAAGAAATATTCTTAACCATTTTTTTTCTTTATTTTTATGTTTATAAACAGAATCCATGTACCATGAAGAAATTAAGCAGTCAAAAGACCTTGGTAGCGGTCAACGCTTTTACCGCTCAGATTTTTTTCTGTTTTTTTTTTTTTTTTAGTAGACTTGCCTTGCTTGCTTGACTTTGTTGCTTTGGCTTATTCGATGGATGGCTGGTCTTGCCTTTTAATGTTGTTGATTTTTTTCTTTACTTTTACATTTTTTCAATTTTCTTCCTTACGTTTTATACGTTGCTGTTGACGTTAAATTGTATATATATATATTATATACGTTATTATTATAATTATTATTGTTGTAAAATAAAAGTGTATATAACTAGGAGGAACAAAGAATAAACAATAACGTAAACTTTACGTGATGGACGTTAAAAATTAAAAAAAAAAGTATGATACATATGACAGAAATACAAATAAATTAGAATAAACTAAACTCAAACCACATCAATGTACATAAAACATTGTATTAATCAAGTACGTTTTTCTGCAATGAGGGAATAACCAATAACTAAGCTTAAATGTAACTATTACAATATGCATAATTAGCAAAGTACATAGCTTTATAAGTATTTATAGCATAATAATTTAAAAAAAAATGATTTAATTAACAAACAGAAATTTAGTTTCGCATAGCTTTCTAAAGCTAAACACAAGCTTTTCATACAGATTTTACATGAATAAAGTCTTTATGCCTTTATATTTATTTTTCAATACAAAATTAAAAATAGCAGAAAAATACTTAAGAATTCTGATAAAAATCTTTTCATTTATATGTAAAAAAAAAAATAAAATTTTTGTTCTACACTTGAAGTCGCGTTTTTATTTTTTTTTATATTGTATTTTATATCCAAGAGTTAAAAATTTCTTTTGTTATGGAAAAAATAAATACAATTTTAGGTGTGCTGTTGTTTTTGTTAATTTTTTTATATTTTTTCATTCTATTTCATTATTAATTAACACACAAATAGTCAATTATTTATAAACTTTATTACTTAGTGGTAAAATGGGAATAAACTGTGGCGGCACTGTAAAAAAAAGTTCTTGTATTTTATTTGTATTATTTAGCTATTATTATATTAAATTTACAAAATTAATGTAAATATCATATGTATTACGATTACATTTAATAAATATAAAATCATAGCGAAATGATTTTTAGAGCTCGCAGAAATTTTAGATTTAATCAACTTTATGTCATTAATAAAATTACGAGTACAAAATGAAAAAGGAAAGTAGTTTTTCACTTTAAAAATCGAAAGAATTTCATTGATACTGGTGTTGTTGTTTAATTTTTTGATACTTCGGAAAACGCTATTTTTTAATTGTCCAACTCGTTGTACCACAAAAATTTGTAAAAATCACGCGAATAAACACTTAAAGAATATTTTTACATCAGATTGGTAGTAATTATAACACTAAAATATATTTTTCTTTTAAGGAAATAAAAAAACGAAAAACAATTTACAAAACGACAAAAAATTCAACATTTGAACATAAATGTAAACATGTGTTCTAAACGTTAGATAAATATATATTTATATATATTTCGTGATTTCTATTATTATTCTATTTCTTCTTCTTACTCAAAAATAAACAAAAGTGAATTGTTATTTTGTCTATTGCATACGAGTACTGTGTATAATTACACACATATTGTGTATTGTTGTCTAATGTTATTTTATGTTTTATTAGAAAACCGGCTAGATTGCATTTAAATTGTTTATAAAAAAAAAATAATACAACAAGAACCGACAATGTAGTGTTAAACAAATAATCATTGATTTAACATGAAAATAAATATATTTTTTTGTACAAAAAAAACATTTACCGCCATCATATGTTTGTTCAAAATTACAAGTATTAACATATTGTTTATAAATAACAAAAAAACGCTATTAATTAGTTTAAGGTAATTTTTATTATAAAATTATTTTATTACTTTAAGTTATTTTCCTGAGCAAGTAAGAAACAAAATAATTAATGAAAAACACAGCCATAAGACATTACTAACAAAAGCTATGTGTGCAAAATACATTGCCTTGAAATGAAAATATGTATATTTGGCTGAATACGACGATTGCATATGTCGGTACTAAATAAATAAAAGCAGCAACACAACTTACGCATTAAATACAATAAAACGAGAAGAAAGAAAAAAGCTCCCCAAAGCATTAAATTCAAGTATAAATATATATATTTATATATTAAGGAGAACCACACTCTCACCCATGATAATACAACACAGAATGATGATAACAATGATGACAGTATAAAACCAGACTTGACAGATACAAAAAATAAAGGTTATAGCGAATAAAAAGTAAATAAATATTTCAATACTTTTTTTAGTCCCTAACTAAATGCCTGCCGTCTTACATTTACTATACATTATAAAAGGGAAAATAAATTTTAGCTACACCACTGTATCCTAATGCTATATAAACAACGAAATGTTTTTAAACTTTAAAAAGCATTTTTAATTCAATCTTGTACATTGAAACAAACTCACTAGCAAAAGTATCGTGACATTTTCTTCTTTTAAAGATGCTTCATAGGAAAGTAAAAAATTTTCTGAAAATTACCAAAAAGGAAAATATGGGTGTTAATAATAATGAAAAAATTATAAAAGATAAATACATAAAAACCATAGAATAAATTAATAATAAATAACACACCTTTAAAATATATAGCTAATATAAATATTATATATGTAAAACTGTAGGATAGACACGGATAAACATTTAGCAGCGTTCATAACGCATTAAACATTTATTTAAAATAAAACAAGCAAAATAAAATGGAAAGCAAAACGCATAGAAACGAAAAACATTGTTGATTTATATACATTATAAAAAAACTTAATCACATGCCGCTATACTAATAATAATAATAATACTATCGTAGTATTATATTTGATACTACTACTTCACATACAGTTTAATATAAATAATGTCGTTATCGTCATAGACGTATAAATCGGGGTTAACGCCCTGTATAAAGGGAAGTGTAATTTATTTTAACATCTTTTTGTGTACTCTACTGTACTTTTGGTGCCTACTATCCTTGTTGGGATGATATCAACCTTAAATCTACACACACACCCATATTTTAACATTAACGTTAATTCTTTGTTATGCTTTTTATAGGGTGAAGCATTCATATAGGGTGAATTTTTTTTATTAAAAATTAATATAAAAAAGGAAGAAAAGCATAAACCTAGAAAAAATCATTACGATTATCAGCTTGCTGCTATTATTATTGCTTTACTACCGTCGATTGTTGTTTATTAAATATTTTGAATAGAATTTCGAACAACACAATTAAAAAATTCATTTGTATTACAAAATAAAAAAAAATCACATAGAAATAAATGAAAATAAGAAAATAAAATAAATTAAATCAATAATTTAATTACTGTATGTGCATGCATCCTGTTTGTATGCTAAAATTACAATTTTGTATGATTATACAAAATTAAATGTTTATTTTGTATGTTACATTGGTATTTATAAACAGTTATTTGGCTTTAATCATCTGTATTTAGGAGAATATATACAGTATTTCTATCGAAAATCTATCGCAACTGTTTGAAAAAAGCTTAATTCCATAAAAATAGATAATAATCAATACAATATCAATATCCAAAAAATAACCGCATATAGCAAAGTCTTGAACCATTTTTCACGATCAGTATTGATTTCATAAAAAAATTTAAATCAATTTATTGAATAGTAAATAAACAGTGATTTTAGATTATAAAATATAATCAGGATATTCATTTTGCCTCAAAAATAGTAATAATAAATTATTTTTTATTTAAATAACCGATAAAAAAACAAAACAAATAAGTTGTAAATAAATTTTATACAAACACATTTAGCATATGTAAAAGAAGGAATAGTGCCATCTATTTTAAAAATGTAGTTAATATTTACTTGGAGCAGTGATATTTCTTAGCATATTTTAGCAACATGTAGCACAAACACAATGGTTTATGTCTTAGCTAACAAAGTTCTAATTTTTCTTGTTTTGCTCATTTCACCAGTGAAATTATGTTACACCAGTTAAATATTCTTAATTAACTTATTGAAATTATTTTTTACTTTAATTTATGTTTACTGTCGTTTAATTATTCTTGCATTTTTTAAGTATCTAATAAGTTGTTTTCATTTACTTATTATTCTTAAATATTTCTTTGTATGTGGAAAGTAAAATAAAATAAATAAAAGTTGATAATGACACTTCTGTATATTTCTGTCTTGTCGTTGTGGCTTTTACTATCGGATAATTTAATTGAAGAAAAATTTGCCCTTGTCTTTATTTTGGAAATCAGGAGGTTTATATCAAAATTTCTTCAATTAAATAATAAATAATTAAAAAAAAAATTAGAATGTAATTAAACAAACATAAATTTGTAATTTGAAAATAATAAACAAAATATTTCGCGTGATTCAATATATTTTACAACATTATGTGAGCCTAATTATTCTAATTATTATTATTGTTATTGCTATTATAGCGACAACTATAAAACTTTCATAATTAAATAATTAAACGACAATATAATAGCGATGAACCTTACGATTAAAGTGAATAAAAATTGTTGTAATCGCGATAAAACTGCATACAGGTAATTCTATAGTGTCATTAAAAATAAAATAAAAAACAACGCGTTGGCTAAACTTAAGTTAAAATTTTATTCAGCTTAAGTCACAAAGTAACTGAAAAAACATAATAAAATATTATTTTGTTCTGCAAATAGTTCATTTACCTTTAGCATTTACAACAAATATTCTTCTCATTTATTAATCAGACAGATACAGAATAAATTAATGTAGAGAGAATAGCGCAGGTTACCTTTACTTTTTATTTTGCTTAACTTAGCTTACCATTTAACTCATTATAACAAGTTTATAAAAACAAAAGTAAAACCATTTTTTATCGATTACAATTTTATTATTTTTATTAAAAATTAATCATAAAAATAAACTTATTCTGTTTTGCGATATTTTAATTAATTTTATATTGACTTAAGTAAAGTTAAGTATACTTGTGACCAATATTTTAACAGATTATTAACCTTTTCTACATCATTAGTTAGTAAATAAATAAATGAACAAATAATACATTAAAAAAGCATTGTTATCATATCTATTTTTATCGTATAACAGTGTTAACTATTATTATTTTTTTTTTTTTTGATTAATTACATTAAAAACAATCAAATTAATTAAAGATAAAAAACACACTTGATTAAAATTGCATACAATGTCCATAAATTATTGAATAATGGAGCTATAAAGAGCCGATCGGTAAAGAAACGAAAAGAAATGATAAACAAACACGCACATGTGAAGAAAGCAATTAAATTCTCTTCATACACAATTAATAAAATTATACAATAAATATTTTGGTTTTTTATTAGTATTTATTATTATATTTTTTATTATTTTTAAAAATATAAATAAAACGACGTTTTTTTAAAACTATTTTATAATTGTTTTTTTTTTTCTTGTAATTAAATAAACAAAAAATTTATATAACCGAAACGAAAATATTTAAACACGGAAATAGTATTATTTTTATTAAATCTTTAGTTAGCTAATGAAGGTTATTAAAAACCACCTAAAATGTCTTGAATCACAATTGACGTTAGTCAGTTATAACGAGGTCACAATAAATGCTACCATAAACGAACCAAATAATAAGCCAAGTTTTTATTTAATTAGAAAAAAAAAAATCAAAAATACTAATTTAACGTAGCTTAGTTGTTTTTTCTTCACGCTGTATTTAGCAAAACATAAGGTGTTTTTTTTCTTCTGATATTACTTATGATACAAGCAGACGTATTTAAGGTGGAACGGAAATAATTAAGTCTAGTCACTCAAACACTAATATTTTTTAAGAAGTTTGTTTGTGCTATTGTTTTGACAATTTTTGATAAGTCAATAAAATATGTTAAAAAAATTAAATTTTGATAACTATACATAAAAGATTAATAATAGTGATTACAACGAAATATAACGAGATCTTAATATTGCAAAGTAATAAAAAGAAAATAAAAATTAACAGAAAAAAGCTAACCACAGACAACACACATATTTGCATAAAATTATTTTTTAAAAAAAAAAAACATTATGTAATTTTGAGATGCTGTAATTACGTTAAAAATGGAATTTTTTGAACAGCTGTTTTGCAGTGAGTTTACAAATAAGTCTGGGTGTGTTCGCGTTAAGACGATGTTTAATGACAAAATAAAAAACATATTCGCAAATAATTGTTTAAATAAACTTGAAAAAAAATCATCCAACTCAAGTATCTGTTCTATTGTTTAATTAAATAATTATTTAAAAAAAAACACAAAATAAAAATAATAATAATAATTATTATTGTTGTTATTATAATTATTTTTATATTATCACATTTAAAATAAAAATTATTATTTAATAATTTCATATTTATATTTAAGTATTTTTTATTTTGTTTATTTATAAAAACAATGAATGTCTTTAATTTTAACACACAATAATCTAAAAGCACAATGAAACTTAAACACAAGACGTCATTGTTTAATTAAAAAAATGTAAATAAATATTAAAAAGGAACATTGCTCGACTTCGTTTGTTTTTATTTTCTTTATAAAAATTTCGCGTTTATCAATTACGACACGTGAGCTTTGCGAAAAAAATAATTGTTTTATATTTAAATTAACGAAAAATTTATTTAAAACAAAATACACATGCAAGGTCGTGACACAGATAGTGTTTTTCTTTTTCTGTTTACGTTTCAAGTTTTGTTTTTTTATTATTTTGGTTATTAAAATTTTTTTCTGTATGCTGGTTGATTATTACCACTGTTAGCACGGTTGATGGTTTCTGCGCGATATATAAATATATATTATTCTAATTGTTACAAACAAAAATTAATAGAAATAAAAACACTTTGTTATTGAATTTAATGACAAAAATTTATTTAAAAAATAATAAGCCAATAAGAAATAATAAGCTTCGCATGGTTGTCATGTGAGCAAGTACATTTAAACAATTTTTTTTATCAAAAAAAAAAAGCTAATAAACACGAAAAAGCATTAATAAATAAAAACAAGTTTATTTATGTTTCAAAGAAAATTAATTTAAAGGAAAAGAAAAACATTGATTGCTATTGCTGTATTCCATGTGCTGTTTGCTTATAGAGATTTAAAGTTAAAAAAGTCAACAAGTGGTTTTAACTTTTTTTTTTTGTTGATTGCATAATTTTCACTGTACGTAAAATGTGCTTGCAATAGTTTGGCATTTAATGTGCATGAAGAAAATATATTTTTCATTTTTTTTTTATAAAAAGAAAAATTAAATCGTTGTTAAATTTTATTAAATAAAAATAAAATAATTTTGTAAGAATTAATTATAACTCGTATAAGTAACTTAGTAAATTTATATTTATTTAAATAACAATATGCAATCAAATATATTAATAAATATGTAATCAATCAATTTTAACAAATTTTATATTTTATAGTTAACTTTTTAATACAAAACTGATTGGTAATTTCTGATTTATAAAAAAACTGCATAATAGAGAACTCAAAATGTAACTTCTTTAATCCACTTAAAAGATAAAAATAAAATTCAAAAATATTTTTTTAAAACAAATATTGCCAGTAGAAAAAAATATTAAGGAGCTTGTCTTAATGAATTACTAAAAAAAAACATTGAAATTTATTTAAAATAAATAGAAAAGAAAAGCAAAAAGTATTCAATCGTTAAACAACCTCACAACAATGTAATTAATAATTATAAATAATAATAATAATTATTATAAATGAAAACCTTGAATACATACAACAATATATAAAATATTAATTCTATTAATGAAAAACCATATTTTTTATTTTAAAACAATATAAAACTATTGTTTATTTAGATAAATATTGATTAGTAAATTATTTATTATTTGATTGTAAAGAGGTAAAGCATATTAATCAATGTCAATACAAAAACAAAACAAGTCAATAAATTAATAAATAAATAAAATATTTTATTAACTAATTAATATTCTATAAATAAATAAACTACTTAAATTAGGCAAAATACTAAAGAGCAGTATAAAGAAAAATAAATTTAACAAAACTTTAATTACGTTTTATTAAAAGTTCAGAAATTTTTGAGACTTGTAAACAAAAAAATAGCTAGCTTAGTGAGCTTAACAAATAAGTATTCAACAAATTACCATTGATTTAATTTAGACCCTTAATTATATTAAAATATATTTAACGTAACATATATTATGGCAAAACATGAAAACAGAAAGAAAACAAATCAGCAAAAAAAAAAAAAATAAATAAACGTAAGGTAAATTTAATTAAATTATTTTTGTTTAATTCATTAAAATAATTCAAAAATGTTTACATTGCAAAATTTAGTTAAAATAAAAATTAAACAAACAATAATTAACATGTATGTCAAGCTTTATTGTACTATGTAATAAGTATCATTAATAAAAATAATAATAATAATTTTGACTAGAATAAAGAAATTGGAGACCAAATGTTGGTTACTTTTAGTTGTGTAATCACAAATAAATAATTTTTCTTTCTTTTAGTAATTAATTTTCAATATTTGTGGGCAGAATAAAATAGCAATTAAAAATATATAGAGTTATAGAGAAATAATAATTGTGTTTTATTTATTTAACAAGATAAATTGATTTAACGGTCACCAATAACAACAATAATAGCAACAAAGTCAATAATAATATTAATAATAATAAAATGAAATCAAAGAACATACAAACAAAACAATCATGTATCTAAAAATTACCTAATAACAAAATTAAAATAATAAATAAATATTTGTTGCGTAATGTGACACTAGTTATCACTGACATACAAACATTCTATATCAATTTATTCAACAATCATTAATTTAGTTCAAGCATGAAACATTATAATTAATTAAAAAAAAAAAAATTAAACGCAAAGATAAATTTCTTGAATTAACTTCTTATTCTTTTTTTTCGCGATAATTAATTTCCAATTTAACTAACTTATTTTAAATAAACACTGTATAAATTGATATAAAAAAACGGCAATATTTAATTGATTGTGTGAATATCAATTAAATTAAAAAATTTATTTACACAGTTTATATTTATGCAAGTTTAAATAAAAATTTTAGAGGCCAATTATCAAGTACTTAATTATGTTTTCTTAATTTATATTCACTAGACCGTCTATTTTTTTTTTCAATATTATATTAATGCAAATAAATTATGATTTTTAATTTATATTTACAAAAAAAAGCTACACAGTTTCTTTTAAAAGCTCCGAATAAATATAAAATTATTACTACAATTAGTTTGAGAAAATAAAAAGCATTCAAGGATGTTTAATTTACATTAAAATTAATTAAAAAATAGAAACGTATTTCCTGATTCATTTAATTGTATTTAGATTTACACTCCTTTTACACAATAATACTTTCACCTTTATAATTTAATTTACTACAATGATTCACTGTTACTACTGTAATGCTTATTTTTGCAAAAAAAAAAAAAAAACCAAAGATAAAATATAGCAACATAACTAGAAAGTGTACAAACACAGGTCAAATCAGTTAAACATTTTAAACAAAACAATATAAATGATATCCTGTGTGTAATACACATTACTTCAAATTGTCTTAATTAAAAATTCCAGAAGTAAAAAAGTTGAACCACCTTACAAATATTCAAAACATATTTTATAATTTACCTTATTTAAATACAATAAATATTAATTACAATTTTAATTAAAAAGCAATTGTTATTATATGTATGTAGTATGTACATATTGCATACAAAATTAATTAAAACCAAATTTATAACAACAAAATTTATTCGAACATAAAAATTAATTTTTATATTTTCCCAGTTGTAACGATTTTTTTTTTTATAATTTAATTTGCGAAAATACATCTTTTTAAAAATTCAAATATAATTATTTAAAAAAATCCTATGTAAAAACTATGCCAAATTAATAATCATATCGCACCATTGTCTACACTTCCCTGATATATAATTATTTACAAAAAAAAAAAAGAAGAAAATAATAAAAATACGGAACCAAATAACCGCAATTATATATAAGCATATGACAAGGAAGTAAAATGCTATTAATTATTAATCATTAATTGCAATGGACAAAAAAAAAATATCTAAAAAATCAATCATAATCGCATTAATTTTATTATTTACTTGTCATCATAAATTTGTAAAAAGGAAAAGTGCAAAATTACCACCTTAACCTTGAATATATTTTAATTAATATATATAATTTTTTTTTTCTGTCTAATAAAAATATTTTTTTTTTTGGTTTTTATTTATTTTTTGGCATTTTAAATATTTATGTTTTTTTTTAGTTTTTATTATGTGCTAAGCCTTCAAGCATGAATAATGTTAAACAGTATTATGTTTACAAAAACCATTCCAAAACAATTAAACAATTTTATAGTAGAGAAAATTATTTCAAATTAAAAATTTAAGAAAATACATAGTATAATCATGACAAAGCGAATTTTATGTTTCATGATGTTTTATTTTGTTAGAGAATAGTAATATTTTTGTCTGATATTCCCAAATGAATTTAAAAAAGAAGAAGATTTTAACATAATCAAAATAATATGTATTCTATTGCATGGAAATAAATAAGATGCATTTAGGACTTGACCTGGATAGGCAAAAAAAATAAATCGTATGTGCTAAAAAATTAAACATCGTGAGTCACAAGGCAACAAAACAACGAAACCTCATCATATAAGCACATTGATTACAAAATTTTTCTCTTCAACAACTATATATGTAAACAGCTATATAACCAACCAACAATAGCAAGTAACTATGAGATGAAATGAGACCTTGAAAAATTTCAGCATTTTTATTTTATCAAAAATAATTTATTTTTTTCTCTGTTTAATTAATTAATTATGCAAAATGTGTGATAAAATATACAAAATTTTCAATATACAACCAAATGATGAGACAGAAATGATGCATTTAATTATAGAAAGACGATGACATTGAGATAATAGCACCAAGGTTTTAACTTGTATAATAGAAAATATTGCAAAAATTTAGCTAATTATCTATTGAGAATTTCAGTAATTGACACAGATTTGAGGTATTTTTTTTAAATTCTGTTGCACGAAATATAACAATTCAAATATCTTTTATATATCAATTTTATTGATATTTGAGCTTAAAATATAGAAACTTCATATAATGATATAAATATAATGAGACACTGACAAAATGAAATAATATTATTTTGCCAAAATAAATGTCTAATAATCGAAATAACAGAAATATGACGACGTAATATAATAAAAACTATTATAAAATAATAATAAATTACAAAAACAAGCATCATTCGACAATAAGGACCAATTTTTATGAACAACAAAATAATATTCTTATGACGACATTTGTGCTTTTTAAAATTAAATAAAAATTTTAAAGCTCAGTAATGACGTTAGTTGATAATAAAATGATTTCTACGTTGTATTCAAAAACAACAATATAGTCGTCAAAAAAAGTTAGCATCAGTATCAATTAGTTTATAATAAAACAAAATCAATTAAAAAAAAAAAGAAAAATAAGATAATTAAAATGACACATAAACACATTAAAAAAAAAATCATAATACTATCAAACATTTTATTCTTCTGTTTTATTATTTATTGTATAAAAAAAATTGGAATGTGCTAATAAAAAAAAAATTAATTTAATTTTTGGTTAAAAACAGATAATTGAACGAAAAGGTTGATCTTTGACGTACGCGATAAACATTTACTATTCGGTTGGCGTTGCGTTGTGTCGCGGAATAATTAAGCATTAGCATCATATTTAAAAAAAAAAAAACTCGATGATATTAAGAAAATAAGTAGAAAAAAAAATAATATAAAATTATTATGACAACAATAAAAGTCCAGTTAGTATACAAAAAATTTTATTTTATTTTTAATCATAATCTTTTGACTTAATTTTGTAATTTTGTAGATAAAAAAATACTATTTTTGAGCGAATAAATTCGACCTAAAAAATTCTATTTGTAAAGGAGAAAGAAAATGTGTTTTTATATTTTGAAAATAAATAATTAACAAGTTTTTTTTTAAATTAATTAAATATAAAATAAAAAAATTAAGATATTAACAAGTTATTTTTTCTATTTTTTGTATTTCTTGGTTTAAGAGAAAAAATAGTAAAAGTCGAAAAATTTGACACAGAAAATGGAACGTTTACACTTTGTTTTCGAACTATTGATAATTGATTATATATATAATATGATCATGTTATTATATAATTTAATTATATTTTTCTGTTTTAAAAAGTAAATATTATTCATAAAACGTAAAAAAAATGTATTTAAATAAAAGTTCGGTAAAATGAATTTTACTATTTTATATAAACTGTTTTGATTACAAGCTAAAATGTTTAATTTATTAACGCTGTTTTAATAATATTTTCAAATAATAAAAATAAAAATCAATAGCCCTTTCATAAACCACAGAATCTTTGATACAAAACTCGTATTTGGAATATTTTATGAATAAAATATTTTCTATTCAAATGAAGTAATAATTAATTGTTTTATAAATAGTAAAAAATAAATTTAAATAAAATTTGTCATACATAAGTCAATCAATCATCGGTATTTAAATTAATTAATTAAATTAATAAAATTTATGTAAATAATTATATTTATGTACTATATTTGTATTTATAAACTAAAGAAAGTGTTAGAAGGTTATTAATTTGATCATAGAAATATAAATTTATCCATAAATAACGAACGCCATATACATACATATTTATTTATTTAATTATATATATATTTTTTATTTATTATAAATAAATTTTCACTTTAGTAAAAACATAATTAAAATAAAATAAAATATTAATAACACAATTTGAATATATAAACCTTCAGAATTTGTAAGAAACAAAAAAAAAAAATTGCATAATAATTTGTAGCAATAATATTTAACTCCAACTACATTAAGATTTATGATAATTAATAATAATTTTATTATTACACAATAATCAATCTTGGTTTTTCATTTTATTTTCATATTTTTAATAAATATGTCACAATGTTACGAAAAAAACCTGATAAGACATCAGCAGGAAAATGTTGTAAACGCTTCTATTGCATTATAAAGTCAAAAAATAATATACAACTAAAACAAAACCATTTAAAGTCTGTACTCTTTCAAAGTTAAAAAATTACAAATAACATTAGCACGATTATAAAAAAAAATTAATTATTTTTTAAAATACGTAAAAGAAATTTAACCTAACTTACTTAATAATTTCTTACTCAAACAATACCAACACAGGTATTTTTATTATATAATTATAAAATACTCTCACGATTGCCAATATTATTGTTAGAAAAATTAATATAATCAGATTTAATTCGCAATATTACGTGAACTGATTAATGTAAATAAAAATTTAAAATAATTAAAAAAATGCCGGTTTACCAGCAGCAATAAAAATAAATTCACATCAATACTATTATTTAATGTATTATCTTTATATTTCTTGTAATCCTCAATAAATATTAATTAATTAACAATTTTAAAAAAAATCATATATATTTAATCCTTTGCCAATATCATCACACTTTAAAAAATTTATCCTTGTTAAAAAACAAAATTTCCATATAACACTACTAAATAATTATAAATATTATAAAAGAAAAATTAATAAAACATTAAAATTTATGTTTATAATAATATTAACAACAAAAAAAAATAATAATAATAAATATAATTATTTATATAAGGATGTCATTGACAAGGTTGATTTTATTAATTTAATTTAATTTAATCAGCCAAAAAGTGAATTAAAAAGCAAAAATTATCATGATAAATATTTATATAAAAAAAAAACGTTTATTTGTCGTTTAATTATTTATTTTAATTTTCACTTAGCAAACAACACTAATTAACCTGAAATACTTTTGAATAAATAAATTAAAAGTTTTTTTTATAGTTGTTTTTCTTTAATTAGAAAGTTTTTTTTATATATTTTTTAAACTAAACTTTAATTTTTTATTTATTTTGCCAATTTAGTGTCAAAAAATTATAGTGAATAACAAATTAAATAAATAATGTCATTATTGCGTAAAGTATCACTTCTATTACTTTTTGAAAAAGTGAAATTAATATCATAAAAGTTCTTGAACTTAAAATTCCACAGTTAAAACTAATACAATATTATTTTTACAATTAATTTATTAATTAAATGTTTAACCGATTTATCATATTAATAGAATATTATGTTTTATTAACAAAAAGTCGTGAAATATAAATAATGTTTTTATTTTATTTTTAATTATTCACTGTTTACATTATATAATTATATATAAAAAAAATGTTAAAATTGTTGACCTTATCACATTAAGCATCATTGATAGTAATCAAGAATATTATAAAAAATTCAATGTAAACAAAAAATACACAATTTATAATACACACTCTCTTTCTACTATAATTTAATTTCATATTAACGTTTATTTATAAGATGTATAAAATATACCAAACAACACTAAAGCTTTAAATTTAATCGAATAACATTAAAATATAAAATTATGTAAAAAAACTTACTGAAACAATTAAAAAACAGATAAAAATACAAAAACTTATATAAAACTTATTAACAAAATAACAAAACAAAACCTCAAATTAAATTTATACTTATGTATTGGATTACTAAATAAGCCATGTTTAAAAAAATCTAAATACAAAAATGTAATTATTTAAATAAATTGACGAAAATTAAATAAAAAAAAAAAATAGAAGCAACCTAATAAAATATTTATTTATTTAAAAATAAAAATTATAAATGCAAAAAAAATCAACATTTTTATTTTGAAAGAAAATTATAATATAAAAGCTTTAAGTGCATGTCTAAAAAAAAATCACCCACTTACACACATATAATTGCAATCACAATTATATTAAGGAACATTTTTTTTTTTGCTATTTGAACAACAAATCTTTACTAGTTTCAATATTCTAAACGCTTAGTACACCATTAAGCAAGTACTTTTAATACCATAAAATAAATAAATTTTTGTTGGTTTTTCATTTAAAAATTATTATTTAGAATAAAAATAAAATAAAAATAAAGCTACTCACATTGAATAAAAAATAAATATATAAAAATACAATAATAGAAATATAATCCATATAATTTAAAACCACTTCAACACATCCATTTGATATATTTATCCAACAATAAACAATAAAATAAACTTTTGTGTATATATTATTTTTATAATTTTTTTCTGTTGTTATCATTGAGTTTAAATTTGCAACATTAAATTAATATGTATAAATTATTTTCATCACATGAGTTCACTTAAATTGAAAAAAGAAAACACTACACCAAGTAATGCTTATTATTATTATTATTATTATTATTATTATTATTATTATTATTATTATTATTATTATTATCAAATCCACAAATAACACATTTAAATTTAATTAAAATATATAATATAAATAATTACAAATTTGTTTTGATTGTGGACCGATCGGACGCGAATAATTATGATAATTATTAAAATAAAAAAATGTTTACGTTAAATAAACTAAAAGTAAATAAATTTCAGCAAAAATAATTAAAAAAAAAAACTATAAAATTAATTGATTTATTGCTTGAAATAAATTCATATTCAAATATTGTTATTTAATTTTTTTATCGCTTTCAATAGAAAAATGTATATAGAACGAATGACTTCAAAATTGCACACAAAAGTATTACATAAAACTATTTTGTTTTATTTTCATTTTTTTAACTAAAATACCTAAAATCACAGAAAAAAAAAATAATTAAAGTATATTTATTTAATTAAAAAAATTCTATAATTTTAAAGATAATATTCACAAACAATAAAATTCACAAACGGTACAAATAAGATACAAAAATTACTAAATTAAACTATCAACCACAATGTTAAACAAAAAAAAAATTAAAAACAAAAGCTTAACACGCGTCAACTGAACAAAGTATAAAGTAGTACCATAGAGCCATGTATGTATATTGAACTGATCAACCAAAAAAATAAAATAAAATAAAATAAACAAATAATATATACATAAAATGATGTGTTATTCGGTTTATTGCATAAACATGTTTAAAACTGAACACTAGTCTCTATACTACATATAAAGAGAATAAAAAAACTATATTTAAAAAATAATATTCTGAACATAACTGAATACACATATCCAACGCAATCCAGTCAAATCGCAAGCCAACAAAATAAAAATTAAACAACAACGATGACGACGAGGCACAATAATCACGTTTGTAGCGAAAAAAAAATACTAATTCTAATCAATACACAAACATAACATATAGTAGGATTTGTTTATTACTATTTAAAAAAAAAATCAACAATATATTATTTTGATGAACAAAACAGAAAAAAGCATCGAAAATAAATAAAAAAAAAATAATTTAACAAGAGACAACGGGAATTTTAATCATTTATACATATTCCTATACTGTACAAACACACTCATAAAGCTATAAATTAAATTATGTATTTAAATTTTCTGATTTTTTTTTTTGCTTTTAATTCGTTTTACTTATTTTTTATTTTATTTATATAAAAGAAATGAGCATATATTTAACCCGACCAACAAACACCATGTTGGGGCATAAATTAACTAACAAAATTAACTATATTTTTATTAAAAATAAAAAATCAAACTACATATGTAGTTGGTGCTTTGTTTTTACTTTTTGTAACTGATACATACTGTTACTTTTAAGAAAAATTACTTAACAATTGCTAAAGCTGTGATTTAACTAAAATCTACTAAAATATATCAAACAACAACAACAGCATCAGTAGCAACAACTATAAAAAATAGCTCTCTTTAGTTCAATGATTGGCATTGCCTATAAAGCTTTTCTTTATTATATTTATATTTCTTCTTATTCGTCGTATATTTACTTCTTTAATTTCGAAGAAGCGATAATAATAAATAAATTCATTTTTCGTACTAAAAACAATTTAACAATGAAGAAGAACAGAATAAATAAATAAAACAATTAAGTATTTAAATTAGAAAAATTAGCATAAAGAATATTTGCTAAATAATAATAAAAAAGAAGAAGATAAATACAAATCTAAAAGTAGATTTAACACAAGTGAAATATATATCTTGTATAAAGACTTAGAAAGCTTTAATCGAAGTTAGGTTCATCTGAACAGTGACCATTTAAAATAGTCTAATTTTATTTTATTTTTTTGACAATTAATGGGCCAAAATTACAATTTAAAGGTAGAAAACCACTTGTATTGAGAAATTATTTCAAATATTTCTAAATACTATAGAATAACCTTAGTGAAAACAAAAAGTTTAATTAAAATAAAATAAATTTTGTTCGTAGGTTTTGTATGCCTATATCGTCATAGTGATATATACATATCTCATCCTTATTGCTTAAATATACAAAAGAACATTATTATAAGACTTCTTAGTTTACTGCGAATTTATCACAACAGTTTTATAGCTAAGAGTACATTTGAACTTATGTATGTATTACTAATATTGTGTTGTGTTATTGTTCAATTAATATATAGAAAATTGTAACCGAATAAGTATAGCACTTATATTCATCTAAAAATATAATCAAAATAAAATAATAATAATAATAATTTATTGTTTACTTGAATAGTTTTATTAATTAAAAGAAATTTTTGCATCAACCAACATTTTAAACGTAAAATTTATTATAATTACAATAATAATTAATATTATTAATATTATTATTTATTATTATTATTATTAATTTCTTGTTTATTATATTTATTGGCTGACAATAACTCTTGTTTTATGTTTAATGTTTTATTTTAGTCATAATTAGTTAGTGTGGAAAAGTAAATTATATTTGCATCAATACAAAATCAGTATACTGTATGCTTTATTTTTACTCGCCTTAGAATCAATATAAATGCTTTGCTAAGAAATGTGCAAAGTTTTTTATAAAAAAAATTGTGATAGTAAATAAAAACTTAAAACTTACTTTTAAAATTCGTCATTAGGCCTTATAAAATCAGTGCATTCCACCTGCAACAGTAAATAAATATGAATTATTTAATAATCTTTTAAAAAAATTATATTATTTTAAATATATTATCACATTCATAATCTCATCTACAACAGCACGTCGAAATGTAAAATCGAATAACAAAAAAATGTTGAAAACTTAGCTATTAGTATTATTAATTTTATTTTTCTTTATTTTATTGTTTAATTTAAAGGTTAGTAGTCTTGCAACATTCAAACAGCATCGGAAAGATATAATGTAAACACACAAAATAGAACATAACATCACATGATTACCAAAAACAATAAAAAACATAAAATGAATAATAATAATCACATTGAAATTAAAAAATCAAAAAACTTTCCTATCGAAAACTTAAATACATTTATTTATTGTAGATTCATATTTACATATAGAGGGATTTCAATAACTTAATAAAAAAATAAAAATATATAAACTTGTTTATAACAACTGCTCTGGTCACAAATAATTTAAATTTTCATTTTATATTAAAGTAATATAAAAAAACAAAAACTCATTTGTTTTGCTAGTGCTTTTGAAAAATAACCTCACTTTTAGTTTTAACATTACTTAACTTAACAGAGCTATTACTGATGTGGTCATTATATTCAAAATATAATCAAAAGTGAAAATAAAAACAGAGCAGTACCTTAACCATGACACACTAACATAATAATCACGTCATAAACATGTTGCATATATGGTAACATTATATTAAATTAGATGACTTACAAAGCTTTTAGTTTCATTAAAATTAACCAACAAGATGTTTGTGTGTGTTTATTATTTGTTTTTTTTTTTTACTTTAATGCAAGAAACAAGTAACAATTATACGTTGTGCTGCTATTTATTTAATTAATTAAATAATATAGTTTAATTTTTATTATTAAGATTATATTATTACAAGTAATTGCACTAATATCATTAATATGCATTTTTTATGATTTTCTTGATTTATTTGATAAAAACAGTGCAAAAATACATTTAATAAAACGTGAAATAACTTGAGAAAGAATTATTCAAACACATGTTATAAACAATCGGATATTATATTATTCTTAAATAAAATTGTATAAAATGTAATTTTAAAAATTACCTTAATTTGACAATTATTTATAATTACTAAAAACGTTTGTATGAATGAGCACTTTTTATCAGTAATATTTAGTCAAACTTTTTTACCAAAAAAATAAATAGAATAAGAGTAAAACCCATAATCATAATTACGAATTTATTTGTTAGCAAAGAAAAAACAAAAAATAAAACAAAATCAAAATTTTAAAAAGTTTTAAAAAATAATTTTATAATTAAATCAAATTAAATATTTGTAAATACTTTAAGCTTTTTTCAAACTACGCATTTTTTTTATTTTATTATATTTGGTAAATAATTATATTTTTTAATTTTTATTCTGAAGAGACTATGACACAATTTGGCGGATTTTGATTTTACTTTCATGCGTTTACAATGAAGAAATGTGCGTAAATTGAATACAACCAACGAATTAAAACAAAATAAAAAATAATATTACATACAAAAAACAATTAAATTTCACTCCAAAAATAATATAAAAATAAATTTAACATTTTTATATTTTATTGCATGTCTGAAAATTAAAACAAATGGCATAAGATTATAGTCAGTAATAATCAAATTAACTAAATATGTATTAATTTAAACCGTAACATTTAAAACGTGCAAAACATTTAAAAACTTAGAAAAAAAATTTTTATGCGTTAAAATAAAGATTGGATCAACTAATACGACTTAAAGTGCACTTTACGGCAACAATAACAATATTTATTAAGATAAACTTAACATTGATTTACTATAATAGTTAAATAATTATATAAAGTGTTAAATAGTTTATTATTTATTATTTATAATCTTCTATCTAAGATAAGATTGTTTTAAAAAATATAATCACACAATAGTACTTAATTTTCCACTTCAATTAGCTTTAAAATCTCTTTAAAATATTAAACAAGTAATGGAAGTAAAAGAATTTGTTAAAAATTTTACTTCAGATATCTTCATCCGTGTTTTTTTACTTATAATAATATTAAATTTAGTATGTCAAGTAACCGATATTATGTAAGATAAAGTAATGCGATATAAATCGATAGCAAATAAAAGAATAATCATACTACTCTAAGCAAAAATGAAAATCGAAAAAAATTGCATAACATTTGTGTCACTTGCATAACTTGTTTAAATTTTTAAAAAATAATATAAAAAATAAATTTAACCTAACTTTTCCTTATATAAAATAAGACTTTTTTCTCTTTTCATTTTCATAACAAACTGCACATTATTATCATTAATTATTATTAAATAACACAAAAAGCTAAGCAATGCGCAATTATTAATATTATTATTATTTGTAAACAAAACAATTTCTATATTTAGTTAGTTAGTTATGATAGTTATAAAAATGAAGAAAAGAAAACATTCATGGATAGTAAATCATTTTATTTTTTAATTAAATAAAACACAAAATTCAAATGAAATCCATATTTTGCCAAAACATTTTACCTTCGAACGATTCACAGAATACATGTGTTTTCAATTTATTTCTTTGTCAATAAAATACTTTAAAAGAAAGACAACAAACGTATTTCAGTAACTGTTTTTTTTATTAAGCGCAAACTCCCACAAAAAAAAAATAAAACCAAAAATCAGTAAACATAGAAATAAATAAAAAATACCTTTATATAAAGCCTTCATTTAATAAACAAAATAAAAATTTAATTTTATTGAACAAACATTTTATTATATATTTTCATTACAAGAGAATAATAAAAATAATTAGCTTTAAAAGTAAAACCATATACTGTATAACCTTAACTTTAACGATAGATGTAAAGGAGTATTTGAAAAGAAAAACAAATAAGTAAATATTAAACGGAAAATATTTGAATAGTATTTGTTAGAATGTAGTGGAATCCGTTACATTACCCTGCTAAAAGCTTAATTAAAAATCAGCTAATGACACATTTATCAAAAAAGCAGCATAAATAGTGAAGAAAATAATAATTCAAATTTTACATGCAATTTTGTTGCCTTGATTAGATTATAATAAAAATAAAAAAAAAACATAAATATAGATGATTTTTATTATTATTATTATAGAAGAGAGCATAAATTTAATTATTCAACAAAAAAAACATGTTACATCCAAAAATTGTGTCGATCGAATGACGAAAACCTAAACATAAGTAACAAAAAGCGTTTTACATTACAAAAAGAAAAATAACAGAACTTTAATGAAACAGAAACAAAGTATTATAATGTAATTTTATTTTTGACTTTTTTTTCTGAATATTTGACCGTTCATCGTTCGTGACGCGCTAACGGTACAAACAAATATATATTATATTATTTTGTATGTTGGCTTTTCTTATTCTTTTTAGACACACGATTATTTATATATGTTGGTAATTTATAAAAAATACAGTAAAGTGTGTAGATAGTTTAATTTTATGTATTTATAATTTTATTACATGTCACAAAAATGAACACAAAAAAAAATCAGTAGATAAGATATTTTCCTTTTTACTGTTTATTCAACTTCAGCATTATTATTTATTTATCTTTTCTCTGTTTATACATATACTATATAGTCTATACATATTCTTAAATAATTTTTATTATGACAAGTTTAAAAATAAGCGGAATAAATTATAAATAATGAAAAGCAAGCTTATTACTATCTACTTAAGAAAATTTAATAGAACTGATTAATTTTATATAGTTTTACAATATTACTATTGTTAGTTTTAAGCATTTGATTGATTAGTAATAACAAGTAATTAAATTAAAGATTTTCTGAATAAAAAAAACAAAACTTAATTAATATTAAACACAAAATAATTAAATTTTATTTTATTTCAACTCTAGATAACCTACTGCATTTATTTATATAGAAAATTATTATTTGTAAAATAAAAATGTTTTTCATATTCATTATTACATTAAACAATGGATTTAATAATGCATTTATTTAATAACTACAAACGCGATTTTATTTTATTGTAGAATATTGATTAAAAATAGATATGATAATATATTTTATATATAACTGGTAGTTATGCGTTAAGCAACATCCTTCAATCATTGATTTAATTTAATATCTTCGATAAATTTCAACGATAAAACTTAATTTAATGCTATATAATTAAAAGCGAAAAAAAACCATATACATAATATTTAAGTGATTAATTCTCACTTATCATTTTATGTATTTCTTTCAATATTAGTTTTATAGTAAAAATTAATATCAGAAACATTTTACTGGCGTATAGTGCAATTTAATAAGTAAACACAAAAATGTAATTTCTTCTTTTTTTTATTTGATAATAAAAATAAAAACAAATTATGCATTAGTCTCAAAATAATATCTACGCTTATACTAAATAAAAATATGTTTATTTGATTAGTGAATATACAAACAGAAAACATTTCTATACAAATTATACTAATTAAAATATTAATATTTTAAATAAACAAAGAAAATATAATTAAATTAAATATATATATTTGTCTGCAAAAACTGTTGCTATTTCACTACGGATAATCAAACAACTTTTTATAACAAAAAAATAAACAAGAAACTTGTTGAGTTGCGAGTTGGTTATACAGTTTTTTATTTTTCTTATCCAAATCAAATAAAAAAAAACAGACAACGAACCAACAAGACGTATGTTACATAATTTTTATTTTATTTTATTAAATAAATAATTAAGAATTATATCAGTTTTTAATACTTATTACTTCGATATGTAATATTTATATATAAATATCAACGCACTTTACAAACTTCGTAAGTAAAACAACTTTCTTAAAAAAATTATTCTCAAAATTAAAATATAAACTTTAGTTTAGTACAACACAGCCAGAGATTAATATATACATATATACAATTTCAAAACAGCATTTTTATAAGGGCAATACATAGCAGATTATTTTGCAATGTAGCTCTTTTTCTATACATTAAAACTTAAAAAAAAAAGAAAGAAAAATATAAAAACTCGTTACACCAACACAAATAATCAAAACAAAGAAAATTTTCAATACAATGATTACTCTTAGCACACTTTATTTCTAGATATTCATTTATATCCTTCACTACATTTTTAATAATACATTATAAAAAACTTTATTTACAGGTAAAAATTTATACTTAAAAACAGCACCTTTTTCACAGTAAATACTTAGAATAATAGACTTTCTACGATAATGATAAATAAGTTTAATAATAATTCATTGGAGTTCTGTATTCTCTACAAAAAACTGTTAACATAGCCAAGAAAACTGAGAATATTTACTGGCTAATTTATTATCGCTAACATTTTAAGAAAATACAAATAAATATAATAATTAATAAATAATTTCTATAAACTTGCAAATATTCACATTTCTTATCAACGCGTAAATTAAGTTAGTCAATTTTAATTAATTGTATATTATTATTAATAATAATAATATTATTATTATAATTTTAATTGTTGAGCATTTTACATATACTGTGTACTGGAATGAAATGTTAACTACTTTTAAATAAAGAATTGTACTTACAGTTAGTTAATTAAAAAACAAACTTTTATATGCGCGACTAAATGAGACAATGCCGTGTCAATATGAGATCACAACGACAATAAATTTTTAATAAAAATAAAAACTATTAAAAAATTGCAAATTCATATGCGGAAATTCATATCAATCAACAATGTGCAATAAATTTAAATTTAATTTAATTTAATTAAATTGTTAAATACATAGATTATTATGGTTACAATGTTGAGACATAAAAACATAAATGAAAATGACAGTGCTTTTATCACTATGTCAGCATACACAAAATACAATAATTAGATATAAAAAATGTATTTGAAAATTAATAAACCTTTATTTCATCAAAAACATTTTTAAAATAGAAACCAAAAGAATAATAAAAAAGTACGAAAACTGTGTCTATACAAAAATATAACTAACCTATCGCAATACGATTTATGTTTTTATGTTATTTAACAAATCCGTTATGTATGTGCAGAAATGATGCGTCAGGATAACAGCACAAGATTTATTTCATTTATTTTTATTTTTGATATTTTAATGTGATTTAGAAATTTATTTTATTAAAATCGATTATTCATCCTTTTATTGTTGCCTTTACACTGGGTAATTCATAAAATATTTTTTGCTGTTCTTAATTGGCTTATCAACACGATTATAAAACTTATACTTTATTTTCACTTTCAAATAATAATAATAATATTTATTCCAAAATTTTATTGATTAAACTATTGTGAAAAATAATTTTGCATTTTTGTCTAACGATACTACTAAAAATAGTGAAAGTTTAGTATCGAATGAAAGAAAAACTTATCTTAATAAAATAGGCTAATAAAAAAGTACACAAATAAGAAGTCAATTTAAACAAACGTTTAATAATTGTTTGATATAATTTTTTTTAATCTAGATGCTAAAATAGTTAACAATTGCAATAAATTATATTGTCTGTGTTACTAAAAATGTGTTACAACATTGATGGCGTCATTAATATTATAACAGTACAGGTAATATAGACTTCTTTTTACAGTGTCGTTGTTAAAAAAAATATTTCTATGTATAAAATTAAGTAATGATAGAACTTTTATGTTCTCAACGTGAGTTAATTGATGTATTGAATTATCACATTGAGCCACCATTGTAAAAATATTAATAAAAAATTATTACACTCATAAAGTATAACATTCAACGCAATGATGAGCAAAAGTTTAAAAAATAACTTGCTATTCATGCATTATATTTATTATGTTTTATTAGCCAGCGAAAAATTGTACTTATTGAAAATAAATTTAAACAACAAAAAAAGTTATACTGTTTGATACTACGAAATAAGCTGAAATAATAATAATAATATTAAAAGTATAATATAAATCGACAAACAACAAACATAAAATTCAAGTGGATTACCTTTAAATTATTTTCGTTAATTTTTTTTTTTATTTTTATTTTTTAATATCAGAAAATACCAGATAAATATTATGAAATGTCGTCATTCGTTATTCGTTACAAATTTTATTTCGGTAAATCACATAAAAATTTACACATTTTTGAATAATATTTACTTAAAAACAAAATAATAACAATAAAAATAATAATACCGTAATAAATTTAAAACATCAATTATGACGTCAAACGAACTCAGTCAAAATTAATTATTATGACATTTTTATAAATGAAAATAAGAAAAAATAAAAAAATTAAATCCATTTCCATCTATTTATTAAAAAATATTTAATATTTATAAATATTCATGAAATTATTTCTACCTGTAATTGTTTTATAAAATTAATAATTAAATTATAGATTAATAACAAATAGATTTTCTATAAACCACTGAGAAAAAAAAAATCATTATTGCTGCAATTTTATGAAACATTTAAATCAAGTATTTCTTCTGCACGAATTAAATATATTTTTGTCTTGTTTATATACAAGTAAAACTAGTTATTTATTTTTAATAAACATAACTAAGGTAATATTATAAAAATTAAACAGAAAAAAATTTCTGCTATTTTCATATTGCAACAAAATTTCTATGATATTTATACATAAATTGCATTAGAAATTTGATTAAAAAACAATTATATAATACAAGTTTTTATCTAATTAAAAATAAAAAACTATAATCAATTTTTTACTTATTTTAATTGTTTTCCAATACATAATTATATATGATTATTGCAAATTCATTTAAAAAAAAAATTGCACTTACAACGTATTTTTTCTTTCATTTGTTTTAAAAATTTATTCAAAAATCAACAAAATTTAGCAGAAATTAATAACAATAAGACATTTAAATAAATATTTAAAAACAAAAATAACAAAAGAAAATGTAGAACAAAGTCCTTCAGTAAGCCATTTCAATATCTATTAATTGATAATCATATATCACGGAATATATATAAAATAATAATTAGATTTAATCGATAAAATGTTTACTTATCTGCTATTTTATTGACAACAATTAATATTTTACTGTTACTTTCTTATAGTTATTAAAAAATAAATAAATAAACCTTCATTAAATTGTATCACTTAGCTTTTCTATTTTATTTTTTTTTACAATTAAAAAAAACTATAATTCCTAGTCTTATCGTTTTATTATTTTTTCGGTATTACTCATCAAATTATTCCAGCTGGTTTTTAACTATTAATTGTTGCCTATATGTGTAATTACATTGATGTTCTGAAGGCCAAAATGCTTCTTTTTTACAAAAATATTTGATATTTTTACCAATAAAATTTCGCGGTCGTTGGTCGCGTAAATAAGTCAGGTTTAATAAGGAAGTGTCTGCCTTATGATGAAATTTTAACAAAAACACACTATAAATTGAATTCAGTCTGTCCAGATTGAAACAAGTCCTTTGTTTAAACGACTTTATATTTCACGTTTTCTTTTAAATGACAGAGCTTTAAGGCTTAGCCAATTATTAAAAGAAGCACCAGGTTTATTATAGAAAAAATCAATGCAATTATAAATTGGATATTTTTGGGAAATGAATAACAAACTTGTTGTTTTAAATTTTAATTACTCCAGTAATTATTTAATAAAATTGAATTATACTTTTCAACAAGTTAAGCCTGCTAGCCTGCTAATTATGTGTCACATGTAAAAAAATTAAAATATTATGCATATAAATATTATTTTCAAATTCACTACAAAATTTTAAATTGTGTTTATTTATTTTTCGTAGCAAAATTATCATTCTAATTATACAAAAAAATGCATTTATAGTTAATAAAAAAAAAAATTAAAATGAAATCGGAAATTATAAATAAATGCGAAAATATTTCTTTGTTGATATGAAAATGGCGAAAAAAAAAATGAATTTATTGAAAATTTAAAAACAAATGCATTTATGAATGAATTACCAATTAAATAATATTTAGTAAAATATCATTGTTGTTGTTATTCAAAAATTTATATAAAAAAAAAATATAAGTATTATTAAACAATTAAGTATAATCAGCCTAAAAAGAGAAATAAAAAAATAATTTTCTTTGTTTTTTATAAATCATATTAAATAATTATAATTCATAAAACCTTCATTATTATTTCACGAAACAAACACCTACGCTTCATTTTTATTTTTGTTTATTAATTATATTAATAATAAATATAAATAAGAACAAGGATAAAATCTCAAGATAAAAGAGATTAAAAAATTTCTCTTTAATATAAAGAAATAGTATTTCAAGTACTTTTTAAATTTTCTTGCTGAAAAAAAAATGTTTTTTTGGATTCGCCTCTATTCTAATAAATTATAAAAAAAACTTTCGATCTAATTGCCCACCTTATTCAAACATAACAAATATATTTAAATGTATTTTCGTGTTATAATAACGTAATTTAGTCTTTAAGAAATTATTTAAAAAAAAATTAAATTCAGTTAAAATTCCACAATAAATCTAGAAAATTACCTTGAAATTGCCGATTTATTGAAAATATAAATATTCTTAATAAATTTTATTTCAATTAATTTTAATCGTTTATTTATCAAAAGCTTTCTTACTTCAGAAGACTGACAAAAATAAATTAATTTTAATGAGATTTATTGAAAGAATACTTGTTTACTTAGTATTTTTTTCTATTTAATTGCTACAAAATTTATAATCAATACGACAAATATATATAATGCAAAAAAAAAAAAAATTATCAAAGATTTTAAAATCATCCAAATTGATATTAATAATTATATTTTTATGGAAAGATTTTAAACACAAATTAATTTATTTCTGCAAAAAGCTTATACATTTTATTTTTAATACAATGTTATACATTTGCGATTTTTAAATTAATAAATAATAATTATAGATTATTCATTCTAAATATTAATACAAACAATTTTTCTCTATTAATATAAGAAGTTATTAAACATTGGTAAATAATTGTAAAATTAAAAACTTATTGAAATGATTTCAAGTTCGTTATAATATCTTTAGTGTTACTTTCACTTTTATTGAAGGCAATTTAAATGACATTACATTATACAATTTATTCAATTTAATTTAATAAAGAAAAATTATATAATATACTAAAATCGTTATTTAATAAAGGTCGCCCTCATCTTTTAATTATCAATAAATTGACATAATTATTTGATTCTTCTATATACAATAAATATTTATTTGAAAATGAGTTTAGCACATGATTTAAATAAATATTTTTTTAAACAAATAATAGCGAATAAAGCTGATTAATTACTAAATATTATTACAAAAAATTAGTATTCTTAGCAGTGAGTGAGAAACCTTCAAATATATATTTTGAATTCAATACATCAATGTAGAAACACTAAAACCGTGGTTAAGTCTTATATAATTTAATTATAACAAACACATTAATATAACAAATATATTTATATATTATATATTTATTATAAAAATATAATAAAAATGTAACAACCACTAGCAATAAATCGAAAGTTTCTTATATTTTTTGCAAGTCACAGTGGTATTTTTTTTTACAAAATCCACGGAAAATATATTAAATAATCACATTATGTGCGTACAGAAAATCATATTACTTATGTTTTATTTATTTCTTTTAAATTAAAAAAAAAAATGGAACTTTTAACAACAAAAAGTATTATTTTAAAGAAAATAATTTAAAATATTTTTCCAATATGTGTTAATTAATTAATACAATGGCAATATTTAGCAAATCATTTATGGGGAAAACATACCACACATTTGAGAAGTGTGTTTTTATTTTCTTTTTTTTTTATTATTTCTTCTGACCTAATTTAAGTTCAAAAACAAAAACCATTAATAAATTAAAAATTACTGGAAATTTAGCTATCAAAATATTGAAGATAAAAAAAAATGAAATTCTCCAATATATACAAAAAAAAAAAAGAAATGAAAAATAACAAAAATTCAAATGAAATAAATAAAAATAACCAACAAGAACTGTGTCACACATAGTATATATTAAAATTATTACCAAAATAAAACACAAAGAATATGATGTCACTGTAATTAATTTATTAGAAAAATACAGTATCTATGCTAGATACAAATGCTATATGCTAAGGTCAAGTCCCAGATGTATTTTAGAGAGACAAATTAATACAAGTAATTGACTGATGAAAATATTTTCCAACATAATAACCGCTTAATATTGTATTTTCCATCTTAAGTAAAACAAACATAAAACTATTCATGAAAAAAATGCAACAACATATGCAAATATCAATTTATTTATTTTTAAATAAAACTAACTGATAAAATGACTTGTTTAATAAAATTTTTATTAAAACTATATAATTAAATTTAAGAAATATATGTAGATATAAAAGAAAAATAACAAGCACATCTAAAATTGATTTTACTATTTTAAAATGCATAAATATTTATAAGTGTTATGCATAAATAAGCATAAATATGAAATACTCTTTATATAATGTAAGTTCTTAAGTATTTTGTGAAAATTAGACAAGTCTATTAAAAATCTACTGAATTTTTCAATAAATCAATTAATGCTTTAAAATTCTATAAATATGTAAATCGAATGATAAAACAATATAAAAAATCCATAAAAAGACAAGAATAATTTGAACAATTTAATTTAAATTAAAACAATAATAAATATTTAGATAGTTATAAGTAATAAATATATTTTTTTAATAACAATTACGGTTGCTGTCAATAAAAGTATTACGAATAGGAAATAGATAGCAAAAAAAAAAAAGTACAAAATTTAATTGCTTAAAAATAATAATGAAGAAATAATATTATTTATAATTTTTATTTTTATGATTATTGGCAGTTTGAGTAATATTAAACGATCCTTTTACATAGAAACACCTACAAACCAAACCTATTCAATTATTGTGTCGTGGGTGTTGCATATTACACAAATTTATTAATTAGAAAGTAAATCTTATTAATTTGATGATTCTTATAATTTTCGTTTTGTATAATAAAATATAAGTAATAAAATTTCGTGAAAATAATTTTTTGTAAAATAATATTACTAGAAAATAACGAGAAGATTTACGTTTAAATTATGATTTTGTTGTTTTTTCTTTGAATAATACCAATTATTCTATATTAGAAGAAATATAATATAATTAAAAAATTTTCCTGTCAATCCTGTTTTATATTTGAACAGTTTTTGCTGAAATTATTATCCATCATATTCTTGGTAAACTAAATGATTGTCTTGAGTAAATTATATTATAGTGTTAATAAAACATAAATATAAAAGCACACATTAAAGGGAATATATGTTTTAATAACTTAGCAACATTAAATTATATAAGGTGAAGTAACGCAACTTCTGTAAATTAAATTAAACAAAACTTAGTACAACTATGTAACTGTTAGTGTTATATTAATAGTATTGCATTACATTTAAGTAGTGTGTAAAAACTAATAAAAAAATAATTACATGGCAGAACTTAAGTCACCTTTCACTTAACATTTTATAAATAAATAAAGTAATGAAAAAGCACATTTATCTTTAACAAAATGAAAATAATAGTAAATACGAAGAAAATTTTTTTTGCACTTATATTTAACACTTAAGCAAAATAAAATTTAAAGTTTTTATACGATGATGTTTTTTATTTTAATTTCAATCAAATCAAAACAGCAGTCATGTTTCATTAAAAATAAAAAAACTTATTTATATTATAAAAAAGCATATAAACATTATTAAAATAAAAAAGTTTAATGGCAAATTAAATATAAAGCAAGCCAGTTTAGTTATCTAAATAAGAAAAGCTTTATTATAATTTAAGAAAACAGGTATAATATCCATCAAAAGTTCATCAATTTTCTATAAATAAAAAAGAAAAGAAAAATATATTACATATTGTGATGCAATTTATGCCACGAAGCGCAAAAACCAAAAGGTAAGTTTAATAAAATATAAATAAAAAGGCAAAGAAAATACTAATTCAGCTAAAAAAAAATACAAACATAAATAAAATCTAGCACCCACTTCTGAACAAAGATCACCAAAAAAAATAAGAAAAAAAGTGTAACAATCTATGTACCAGCTTAGGCAACAAAGGGTCGGTTGCTTTACTTATGCTAAATAAATAATCTTATATTATTAAATAAGGAATGAGCATAAAATATGAGTTCAATTAAGATATTAAGACAGTATTTTTATTTTTGATAATAAAAAAGCAACAATTAAGGTTAAAAAATATTTTTGTTTAATTAATTTTTTTTTTTAAGTAAAAGTAAATAAAAGAATTAAAAAAAAAGAATTGAAATAAATTTATTAAAATAAAAAATAGGCAAGTGAATGACACAAAATTTAACAAGTAATTACAAAATTTTTGTCATTTATTTTATTTTGATTGTAAACAATGACATTTAATTAAATTTATATACATATATATATATATATATATATATATATATATATATGTATCGCGAAAAACTTTATATTTTTTAAGATTTACTATATTAAAAAAAAAAAAATTTAAATGCATTTTCGTATAATATATAAAAATAATTTAGTTGCTTTTTATTTGTTTTTATTTTTCTCTATTAAAAGAGAATAATATAAAATATTATTTTAATTAAAACCTTGAATTAAATGTATTAATGATTTTTCTATGCTATTATTTTAATCGTTTCGAGAAAGGTGTACTATAATAAGTAATGCATATAAGAAATTAAATATATATTTAAATGCAAATAAGGATTGCAATCAGTCCGTAAAAATCAAATCATATAGCCAGCTGAATAAGTTTTATACAAGTGTAAAAATGGTTAAACTATTTCACCTTGAAGAAAACATTTAAACAGAATCTATTTAATTTAAGTATGAAAGCTTAATATATATAATTTATTCACGAAAATAAACACAAAAATTAAGAATTATAATATAAAAATCCTCTTTTACAATGCCATTCGCAGCTGATAACATTATAATGGGTACACTGTGTTAAGAAAAGAGATTAACCATTAATTAAAATACATAAATGTATACATAAAAAACCCAAAAGATAAACGGTAGAAATAAAATAATATTAAATAAATATTGTATATGTATATTTATGTATGTTTCATTGTAATTTTATGTACACAATAATTTGTTGTTGATTAACATATATTATTTTATTATTATTATGATTATTTAAATTATTTAATAAACACTTTGCCATTTAATATTGATTCATTCAAGCCACAAATTGATTTTAAATTATAAACTGAAATCTTGAAAAAATTGCATCAATTGTAGTTGCTGGACAAAAACAAATTGAAAAACAATAATCTGACATTTCTTATGTCAAAATATGCGACTAGTTTTTTGTAAACACAGAATGCTCACAAAGTATTTTTTTTTCAGAATACTTTTGCACACAGGGTAACACATTGCTAATTTTTATTAATTTTATTCGAATTATAATTTAATAATAATTTATTCAAATTAAAGGTGGTGTTTATCTTCATACCAGATTAAAACTAAAACTATTTTCTTGTTTGTTTATCTTCCTACCAACATGTTGGCATCTTTTATATGTTCATTATTACTGCGCCAAATGTACTTCATTTATGCACTCTGTTGCGTTGTTAAATTGTTATCCATTCTTCATTTGTTAATTTTTAAAGAAACTATATTTTCGTAACAAATAAAACTTAATTAAAAACGATAAACAATATTTTTTTTGTATAAACCACTATTGTAGTGAGAGCACCCTATATGACATTTTAAAGAATTGTTTGTGATATTTTTAACGTTATTATTGCTGATTTTTTTTAAATTTTAATTTTAATATTTTTTTAATGAAAAAAAAAATGAGTAGAAAAAAAATTAACTAAACAACTTTTTAGCAGACAAATTAATAAAAATATATATATATATATAAAAAACCCACCTTGAGCTTTATTAATTTATTTTATTAATTTATTATTATTTTTTTAATTCCTTTTTAGTTTCTTTTTATTTTTGTCACCAAACATTATCACCAAAACAGCCACTTTATTTGCTCTAAATTAATAAAGGTATTAACTGGCACACACAGACTTTATTTTATTAAAAAAATAATTAATATTTTAACTTTAAAAATAAAAGAAAAAAAAAATATTTAAGGAAAAAGAATTTTTTTGCTTGTCTTTTAAACTAAAGTTCACATATGAAAATTGCAAAACGAGAGGAAAATAAAAGAAATAAAATTAAACAGCAATAATAAATCCACGTCAGGGGATAAAATGCATCCTGTTTAGTTTTCTTTTTTTTTTTTGTATAATAAAGAAAAAAAAATTAATTTAATTAAATTGAAAAAAATAAATAAATAAACAACAGAAGTCACTTTGTTTTCTTGTTTTATCGTCACTTTAATTCCGACAAAATTCAATTAAATTTAAAAAAAAATTAATATTAAACTAAAAACCGCAGCACAACACAAGAAACTTTATTAAATGTTTCATTTCGTTTTTTATTAATTAATTTTAATCCATTATAAATACGAGAAACATTAATTTAATAAGCAAAAAATAAAAAACAGAATGAAAACAGCGAAGATGTCAAGTATTGGGACGACACTGCTGTTGCTCCTTATTACAATTTTATGGTAAATAAATTTTTATGTTTTTTTATTATTTCTTTTAATTTTATTTCAAAATTATTTTAATTTTAATGGATAAATAATGAAATTTTTAATTTTTTTTGTATGTTGTTTGCAAACAAAAAAAAATTACTATTTTTTAAAATTAAAAACACAAAAAACATGCAGCTGCAATGCGCTTGCGTGCGCAACTGTCTCGGTCTTGCACATATGTTAAATATTTTTTTTTTGAAATTTATTTTGTTGTTGTTTTTTATGCTGCTGCTGCTGCTGTTGTTGATGGTTGCTGGTGTTTTTTGTATTCGCTGTTTTTATAAACAAAAACTGCAAGAAGCTATTTTGCTGTTAGTAAAAGGTTGAGGAGTACTGATCTACAATATTATCGGAGGCTAATTTGTTGACTTGTCGTTGTTATTAAAATATAAATAAAGATAATAATAATAATAAAAATAATAATTAAAATAGAAAAAGGCAGTTTGTAGAGGAAGGCAAAACAGTCTTATTGTATTTATTTTTGAATACATAATTGTTTATTTTGTATAAAAAATGGTTGTTTGGCAATGGTAAAACAGTTTTTTTATTATAGCAGTATTAAATGGCGCCACCTTGTTGTAAAAATAATAAAGTTTTAAACTTAGGTAAAAATTTTACTTATGAAAATATTTTTGAATTATAATAACTATTTGTAATAGGTGGCAGTAACATAGTTATAAAGAAATTTATTTTTGCAAAGCAATTTTATAATAAAACTATTCAAATGTTAAAACACAAATCGTAAAACTAAAATAACTGAATTTTGTGCTGTGACAAAATAATTAAATTCTTCTTTAAAACAACACCATTAAATAGTATTTATAGTTTATAAGCCGTCTACACAAGGACATTTTAGGATAAAAAACTGCTATCTGGACTTTCGTATTGATTTTGTATAAAATTAAAATTATAAAATTTGTAAATAGCTAATTTAGAATATTATTAACTAAAAATAAATAAATAGTTTATAATTGAGATAAGAAGAGTAATAAAAATTATTAAACTAAATAACTTAATAAAATTATAATTGTATTCAAAAACCCAAAAAAAAAAAATGTCGAAAAACACGAGCAAATGGTAATAAAAATTCTCTTTATTTTGGTTGATTTTTTTTTTTCTTTATATTTTATTACATGAATGTTTTATAATCTTTGTAAAATTAATAAAATTATAATTTTTTTAGGCTTATTTTAAGTTATTAAGCACAGCAGTTGGTCTCGCGCGTATTTTTTAATGTTTTTAATATAAAAAATAATTAAAAAAGGACTTACTAAAGTCCACCTAGTGGAAAACATAAGAACAACGTAATAGAAGAAAATTAAGTTTTCATAATCTTACAATGGAGTGTGGAGTATTCGAAAGCATTCGATAGTTAAAAAAATATCAAAACTATTGATAAAAGATGACTTTGATTATAATTAAGAATACAAATATGCCTTAAAATTTAAATATTAAAATAATAATAATAATAATAATAAGACGAAGGTAAAAATTACACAGAAAGAGATGAATAAATTATAAAAATGGAAAAATATAACGAAAGAAATTCACGCAGCAGACTGTGTTAATAAGTGTATGCAGAGATTTAATCAGTTATATAAAAATGAGCCACACAACTACACCCCCAATATTTCAATTTTGTCATAAAATCAAATTATATTAACAAAAATTAAGCTGGAAATAACAAAATGAAGCACAGTCATTCGTATGACGGCGAGGCTAGGACACTATCATGATAGGACAGAAAACATATAAAAAACAGAAGTGAATACCTTGCAATCTACTGCTAATGTCACATTAAGGTAACTTTAACTTTGATTATGGGTGGTTGATATACATAATAATCTTTTATTATTTCTTTTTATTTTTATAATCATTCATTTATTCTTCGTGTGGAGACACGCACTTCCGTCAGAATAGTCGTTTACTGTCCCATAGAATTGTATTTGAATAAATGTTTGATATTTTTTGTATTTTGCGTGTTTTATAAAAAGAACAAGAGATTCATATTCATTAATATCAATGTTTGTTGCGATAAAGTTTGTCAAAATTGTTGAATTTATGTTGAATTGGTGTTATTTGTCTTATATATTTATCTTATTTTTATTCTACAAATGTAGCAATTTAGATCATGAAAAATATTTATTATTATTGAAAATAGGAATATCATAATTTTAATATTTTTCAGTAATTTGAAAAATTATAGAAGTGCTGTGTTAGAATAATTACTAAAGAAAATTTACATTTTTTCCAATTCAACCTTCTAAGTGGAATAACGAATTTTTACTAAAATATATTTAGCAAAATATTCGTTCTCTTTTGTATAATTTTAGTTAACATTTTGTCTCCTGTTGTTACTTTTTTTTATTTTAAATGCTTATCAATACATAGGATCTTTAGAAATGAAAAATATAACGAAAATAATAAAGCAAAACAATAATGAATAAAAAAATTAAGTCAAGAAAGGCTGAAGGAAGAACTAAAGTAAAGTAATAAAAATTCATAATTTCTATCATAAGACAAATAATGAAAATAATAACAATAATGGGGAAATAAAATATGATTATAACTAAAAATATGACAAAAAAATGTTAGAATAAACTCATTTAACTCTTTCCAATAAAGAATAATTATTATTCTAAAATAAAATAAAAGCAAAATGGTTACGTGGTGCTTTACATTTAATTATAAGAAAATAAAAAAAAAAAACTACTTAAAACGAAGAAAGATTATATTCTATTTTGTTAGAATAATAAATTAAAAATTGCGTGGGGGACGACAATTTTGACCGCAAAATGATAATTAAACAACTAATGTTACAACAATTATAGTAATAAATTAAAAAAAAAAATCTATGTGTGTAGTTAGTAGGGGAAACAAATTTACAAAAATGAACAACAATTGATCCTTAATTCATATCTGGATTGTTTTACGTTTTACTATTTTTTTGTATAACATTAACCCGCAACATATACATTTTCGTATCCACTATCCATAAACATGCGAATCAATGTTTTATTCTTTTTTATTTATTTACTTTTTTTTCTGTAGTTATGTTATTCTGTGTTTATATATATGATTGGGTTGGATGGTAAGAGAGTGTCGCCTTTAACCGAACTCAATTGACTACCATTATGGACACATTGCTCATGCAATGTCCAATTGATAACATCAGGTCAAGTGATTTACTTTTTTCTTTTCTAGTTTTGTGTACGATTACTATTATACAAGTTAAACAATAAAAACCATCATCTACTATAGGTTGTATTATTATTATTATTATAACTATTTTTATTGTATTAAAGCTATGTGGTGGTTTGAGTAATAAAAAAAATGCTACCACCCTTTAAATAAGGCTAAATCACAAACAACTGAACTATAAAAAACCGCCTGTCTTTTTTTCTTTTGAAATTAATTATTTTTTATTATTATTATTTCAGCATAGAACCTCCTAAGTTTTATCCATTTTTATTATGATTTCTCATTTTTCTTTCTATTATTATTCTTTCTTTGCTAATTTATTGCTTGTAGTGCATTTTCTAAAATTTAAAAATATTGTGATAGAATGCATATACTAAAAGATATCACTCTGTGAGTTATAGCGATTTAACACATAAATATTCACATAAAACGGTGATTTTTGGCTCAATTCTGCTAAAAGGAGAGTCATCGGTTAGTCTTATGTGTGCAGATATCTCGACAAACTTGTTTTAATGCTAAGCAATTATGCCTCAGTTCCAAATCATTCATTTGACATATTCTTATCTCATATCACATTATCATGATAATCAATAGTAATTAAAATAACTTATAATTGTATATTTTTAATCGTTATTTATATAATTTCTGCAAAATCAATACCTGTTTAACTAATTAAAGCTATAAAAGAATCATTTTTCATTCCTAAAAACTGTTGCATATTTAATTTTTGCTTGATGTGTCGTTGCTACTGATAACAGTTTTATGATTTATATACAAAGAGGAAAAAATAAACATAAAAATTATTTTACCATAAACAATTGAATACAAGTAACATGAAAAATAATAACGTAGTCACATTAGTAATAATAATAATTATTATTAATATTTAAAAATTCATGTTAAAATGTTATTTAAGATTAAATAAATGAAACATAATAGTGGTTTTGTTTCTTTATTTTTTCACAAATTAAAAATAAAACGTGTAATTTTTTAACGGTGAATTGGTAATATTTATCATCTTTAGTTAAATATAACGAAAAGAAAAATTAATTTAAAAAAAAAACTTAAACATTATTAACTTTAATTAAAAAAAAAAGAAGAAAAATTAAAATGAAACGAAAAAATTCAATAAATTATTGATTATTGCTTTATAGTTTATTTTCTTCTATTATATTGATTTTATGCTATTTATAAAATAAAAAAATAAATAATCATAATAATAGTAAAAAAAAAAAAAAATTAAGTTATATCGTGTGAACATTTTGTTTTAGCGGAAATAAGCAAAATATGTCATTTAATATTAAATAAAATATTTAAAAAATATATATATTTATGCATGATTTATGCGTGTGATACGTTTCTACACAAATTTACGCACAATATAAATATTCTGATTAAATAATAAAATAATAATATTTAGACAGTGAATTTTTGTTTATTTAATCTGCTGTTTTGTTTCTTTTAGCCTTAATAATTTCAGTAATTATCTGAAATAGTAAGGTTTTTGTAAGCACCAAGTTGATGGAAATTAATGTTAATATTTTTGTTTTGGTCATATGGTAATACCCTGAAAAAAGCTCCCGATTTAATACTAAAATCTACCTTCCAACTGTGATTTATAGAATTACAATTAAATATTAAAGAAATATAAACTAAATGTTCGTATAATTTCCATATTTATTTGACTTCTTGCCAATCGAGCAAAATTCAAAATTTACATAAATTATACTTTCAATTATGTTATTTAATTTGTTAATAAAATTAAAAGTATGTTTGAGCTCTTGAATTATTTGCTTAACTAAACTAAAAAATTCTTGAATAAATACATGAATTTTATAGAAACACAGAGATCCAGCAACGATACAGTTTTTATATTATTTGTGATAATATAGGGTTTTACAATTAGAATTATTTGCATAAATAAACTCTTAAAATAATCTTAAAATTAGATTTGTTTTTTTTCGTTCTTGATTATAAAAATATTAGTTTTAAAAGTTTAGATTAAATTTCACTTTACACTTTGTCAAGAAAGAACTATTTTATTTTTGGTTTAAACGCAAAGAAGTGTTTCGTTTTAATAACATAATTTTTCTATCTTATTTGACCTCAATTTTAGATAAAAAACTAGGTTCAGCCTTTGCCCATTATGCATTCATGTAAATATTAATCATTATTATCATGCGATATGTGCAGACTTGTATGTAAAACAATTATAAAAAAGGCGATCAACTTAAAATGCTCATTGTTTCAATTAGAACTATTATTATTATTATTATTATTTTTTGAAGCATAAGCTTACCCATTAAATTTATTGCACAATTTCAAAACATAGCATAGTAAAATTTACTTTTTTTAACGATATTTTGTATTTACTTTATTTTTTAATTCTAATTCATCAAATTAATTTGATTGCTAGGAATTTTTTTTTGTGCTTATATTTAATTATCGTTAAGGCTTGAAATAGAGAGAACCAGCAGAGAAACAATCATAAAATAACATTTATAATACTAAAAACCATGTGATTGACACGATATTTTGTTTAAAGAATGAAGAAAACTAGAAGAAAATTATTTTTTTTTTTTTAATAAAATTATAATGAATTGAAAAATCACGCGACAATTTATTTTTAATCGTATGTTTATTTAGTTTTTAGTTGTTTTAAGATTATGCTAATGTAAGTTATTATATATAAATAGTGAAACAAATAACGATATTAAGGGTTATATTTATAATAAAAAAATCTTTTTTTAGATTTATTAATTCAATTTTCAGTTTATATATTTTATTATTTTTTTTTTCTGGTGAATTTAATCATTATAATAGAATTTGATAGTAAATATTGTATATTTATTTAAAAAAATTATTTAATTTAAATAATTTTCATTAAATGCAATTATTTTATGATTTCTAATACAAATATTTATTGTTATGTTTACTTATCGTACTCTATTCTATTGTTTTCTAATAAAGATAAATATAATTAATTATTTTGTTCCTTTGAAAGTCATCAGGACAGTGACTTAAAATGTTTTCTTAAATATTTTATTTCTTAAATAATTTTTCATTATATTATAAACAAATTTAACATATTACATGTTATGTAAAATAAAATCATTTCAATAAACTGTTAGTAAGCCCGTAAAAATAAAATAAAAGGTAATATTTGAAAATAAATAAAAAATTTAGTATGTATAGCAACGTTCTATGTGTAAACAAAATATTTATATTGTTTTTTATTTTCTTAATTTAATTATAAACTTTTAGGTAATTGCCCACTTAACCAATTAAATAAAATAAATAAATGATGAGGTAGGAAGAAAAAACTATAACCAAGTAATAAATAGGCAAGCATTAAATATGTTTCTGTTCATGTTTTATTACTAAATTTTTCTTTGAATATTATTATGAATTAATTTTTATTTTTTGGCATTATTATTATAATTATTATTAAATAATAAATTTGATATGAAAATAAATAATATTTTGTGCTAGATTTTAACTCTTTTTCCTAAAAAATTACGTGAGGCTTGAGCGTAGGCTTTAGCGTTATTATATTTTGTTTTATATATTATGTGTGTTTAGATTTACATCTTGTAAGGAATGAAATAAATAATTTATATCATAAAAATTATGTTAAAATGTACAAACTTTAACCGAATTTCCACGATATACACATATATATGTATATAACTTTAATAATTTTTGTTATATGTTTGTTTTAATTTTATAAGCGATTATTTGTCCTAATGTGTATTATATAAAGGATTGGTAAACGTTAAATAAAATAAAAACGATTTAAACACACTTGACCAAATAAAAAATGTAAAAGCAAATAAAAATAAAAACAGAAAACAACGAAACGCATGCCATTGCTTAAACTTAAATTGTTTTAGTTGTTTATTGGATTAATTAAGATTTTTTTTGTATGATAACTTTAAATTTAATATGTTAATTATTGTATTTTACTTTTGTTTGCTCTTTTAACTTTTATTTTATTAAGTTTATTGACTAAATTGTGTTACTTTGACACGATTGTTTTTGTGCTTTATTTATTTTTTGTTGATTTTTGGTGTGATTTTTATTAGTTGAAATAATTATATATGGTTTTTTGTTATCTGTTTATGTTTGTAGTAAAAGTTAATAGTTTTAATAACAAAAATGGTTAAAGCAAAGCGTTAATTTTTTTCTATTAGGGTAATAATATAACGACTTCTTAAAAAACATAGAGATTATACTCGTATTATAAAATAAATAAATTTAACAAAAAATAATAAGAAAATCAAATGTATATTCTTGGAATAATTGTGATACGAATTAATCATTTTAATATCTTTAAATGTTATGCCGAACTAAATTAGGATGTATATTAGAATATATATTAGTTAAAAATATAGGCATTATCTTGTTGTTATATAAAATTATTTAATATTTTTGACTTATTTTATTAATTTTACAATTTTCCAGTAATATTTTTTAATTTGAATTGGAACTATATTAATTTTCATTTGAAATAAATTATTAAAAATTAATTCATATATTTTATGAGTCAAATTTTTTTTATTATTTACTTATTTTTCTATTTCTAAAATCTTCCTTAATTTCATTAAAAAATAATTAGTAAAATGAATATAATGAAATTATTATTATTATTATTATTATTATTTTTTGTTTAATTTTAAAACTCACAAATCATATTCAGCCTATTCGTTATGGAAATCTTAATTTATATATTTATTTATCACATTTATTTATTTTAATAAAATATTTTATTTTAAAATAAAACAATTCGTTTAAATACATTACATTGCATTAACACAATTTTTATCACCTTTTATTGTGTTATTCAGTATTAACTTATGCATTATTTTTATTAAGAAAAATTACTTTATGCAAATATACTATAATAATGACAATAATATAAGTAAGCATAATCAATAAATCAAAATTATCGTTAAAAGCACACACATATTACATTTTCATATTAATCCATAAAAAGCCACAGTACTTTTGAATGAAGGAACACAACTGAAATAAAATAATATTTTAAAATTAATCTTAAACAAAAACATTTTTAATGATTCTGGTTTTGGTAGCTGTTTTTTAAAGTCTTTAATATTTATTATGTATATTGTCGTTCATTTAATTTAAAATATTGCATTTGCTTGGAGCAAATACAAAATATTCATTAAAAAAAAAAAAACAAAAAAAATTCAAAGACAACATAAAGCTTAAATAGTTAAATTAGATATGGATATGAATTGTAAAATTCGTCGCATGTCCACAATAAAGTCTTATACTCCCTGTTATCGTTATAATTTCTTATTTTTTTAATGAAAATGATAAATTGCAAACGGCATCAAAAGCGCAAACTTTAATTACTTGCTATTGTTATGATTTGCTCTCCAGTCGCGTTTTTTTGCCTTTTTATTGTTGGCTTTTGAGTATTTTCCTTCTTTATTGTTTGTTATTTTTATGAAATTTTGCTAACTGGACGACAAAAGAACATTTATTACTTATAACCATGTGGCATTGTTTTAAATTTATGATCAAACTTATTGCATTTTCTTTTTTATTGTGTTGTATTGGGAAATTGAAATTGTTTATTAAATCAATAAAATTATTGTTCACAGATTATTTTTATTGTTTATTATTATTTTTGATTTTCAGTGGATTGTATTTGATTATGCCGTAAGTTCTTAATTTTTTAATTATTTTTTTGAGAATTTTTTTATAAAACGAAACATAATTAGGATATTAAGGATAGAACTTTATTTGTATTTTTGTAACATCAGAAAGCAAATTATACTTATTAATAAAATGAATTATATTCAACGTTTTATTAACTTAACATAACGTTTTTTTAACTTAAAAAATTAATTAATATTAGTCACAACAACTAGCTTAAAGAAACTGTTTTTTTTTTGCATATAATTCTGTTAATTAGATTCAATTATTTTAAAGTAATATAATAATAATACAAAATTATTAAAGAATATGCTTATATTGATTGGTAAATTGGATTCATTGAACAAAAATTTTACGTTTCGCATAATTTCATAACTATTACTATAGTCGTTTATACCGTAAGAAGGACAAACACTTGACATAAAAAGAAAATTTGTACATAAGCTTCTTAGTTGTTGCCCCATTGATTTTCTATATTTATTTTTTTTACGAACAAAATAAGAAGCAACAGGAAAATAGGAATAAAAAAACTTATTGATTGATTTTACTATTTCACACCATTTTTTGTATTTGTTTAAAGGGAAGTATAGTAATCATTTTTAATTAATGAAAATTTAACGCAACTTATGGTTGAAAATTTCTTCACTTTAATGTCGGCAATATTTTTTTATTTTTAGAAAAATTTTTTTCGGTTGTCAGGTTCCTACTGAAAACATGATCATTTTATGACTATGAATATTATTTACGCATCTGTGGAGTCTTTACAGTTTTAAAAGGTTTAATTGCTTATGAAATTTATCTTTTTACCCAGATAGTTAAATAGCCGGTCAGATAGTCCGTCTATAAAGGATTCTATTTATACAAAAAAACTAAAATAATTTTTTTTACGACTTTGTTTATGTACTAACTTAGACTCTACGCAAATGTTTTTTTTTGTTTTTCAATCCAATAAACAAGAAACCGTTGTCTAACCTTTCATAATTTGTTGATTTTACTACGAGATGCCTAATAAATTATATTTTAATAATCAGTCTGGAAAGAATACTAATTTATTTAATAAGAACAAACTAATTTGAAGGCGTTGCAAAGGATATTTAGTTTTATTTCTATTTGTTTTTATTTTCATATCTTATTTATTTAGAGGGACGTAATATATTTATGGATATTTGTTTTTTATTTTAATAAACGATTATTAATTATCTCATATTAATTATTGAGTAAATATGTGAAAAAATAAATTTAAGGTGTTGTATTGTAATTGTTGTTATTTGACTTCACCTTCTTTTCTAATAAAGTTCAATGAAAATTTTAATTTTTTAATAATGATGAAGTTTTAAAGCTTGATCTAGCTGCTTTCAACATATTCTTTTTTATCAGAGAACATACATAAATGACGATGGTTCACAATAAATTAAAATTCTTCTCATATGACGCTAGATAAATTAACAATTCTTGCTTAATAACAAATATAAATACTGACATAAATGCCCAACTATAAGCTTTACAAACAGTATACAAACGTAAATATTGGTTATCAACACAACATTGATTATAATTATTCCACCTTTAATGCATACATAATTTAAACTATATTAGTAATTAAGACTATGTATAACAGGTACATTAAATATTCAAATTTAAATTATTAATTTATAGAAAAATAAATACACACCAGGGATAAAATTGAATATGTAACACACGCCTTATTTTAATTTGTCTTTAATTTATTTTTGATATCAGCATGTCATTGTTAATGTTAACAAAAAATGTAAAACAAATAATTATTATTTATTGTTTACTAAAACAATAAGGTGTCAAAGAGATAAATTATTATTTTCAAGCTTAAGCAAAGTATTTAATTATTGAGGTTTCGTTTGTTATTTTTATATTCTTGTGTTTCGTCTATGTACAAAAGCTTAATAAAACGAAGAAGAATGTAGCATAAAATTTATTACATAAATGTAATAATATTTGAGCAAAGAATCTTATACTCATATAATATTTTCTTATTATTATTTTTTATTATTATAAAATATATTTGTATGAAATGTGCACATATGCGATGGTGGTAAAACTTTTGACACAATTTATGGCCACAGATTTTATTACACATATGCTGTTAACATAAGTTTATTTTGTTGACATTTCTTCTTTCTTTTATGTATTTTTTTTATAATATTTTTTTTTTGCTCTCCTACCTTTCCGTATATTAGTCTTTGTTTTTCCAAAAAAAAAAAGTTGTTTTTCGCTACTTTTCTATTAAACTCTCCAGAAATTTTCGAACCATTTTCTTGACCAAACTAATTCTACGTATATGATATTGATTTCTAACAATGTTTTACTATTTATTTATTTGATTTTGTTTGTTCACACCCACACCAGTGTTACAAACGAATACTTTTATCAATTTATATTAAACTTTTTTTTTTGCGAAAAATTTCTTCGTTTTATGGTTAAAGTTAAAGTAACAAAAAAAAAAAATTGAAGCAAAAAAAAAAGGAATAAAGAAAGAACCAAAAACCTGATATTCCCCCATGATGGTTAATCGCTTATACTCCGTCAACCGTAACCAAAGTATTTGCAAGTTGAACATCACGAATAGATTTATGTATAAATAACAGAAGCTGAAAGCAGACGAGCACTTTGCTTGCAGTCGCAATAAAAAGAAAACACATCAATGGTGAATGTTAATATTATATACTCTACCATCATGCTCTCGGTACAACCTCATCATCCACTTAATATGTTTTTTTCTTCTTAATATTATTATTATTATTTTTATTTATTATTGTGCTTTTTATAGGAGTCATTTTATTATATAATTTTTTAAACATTTTTATTCTTCATTTTTTCATTATATACATATTATATATATATATATATATATATATTCCTTTATAAAAAATATCAGTATATATTATATATGTGCCATTAAATTGTTGAAGTTGTATATAGATGAACATAACAGAATAGAATATACAGAAGATATGAATGTATGCTGTACATTATATGCTTCTAAAATCAATTTCTTTTGTTTTTTTTTTTTGTATATAAAAATGTAAGTTTGTGCGCATTATAGCACCTATGTGACGTGGATAAATAAATGGATAAACTGTGCTTTCTCCAACATATATGATACATTTTATTACTTTTAGGGTGAATTTCATTGTATTTCTCCAGTTATTTTTTTTTTGCTCTTTTTGTTGCGTTCATTAAATTAATTTAAGCTTTCAACAGTAAATTAACTCAATATTTTCAATATATATTTATTAAAGGCATCCAAATATATCATGTTTCTATATATTTTTATAATTATATCTCCTTCTATTGTGCAATTTTATATAAATTCCACTGTATGCACTGTCCAATAAATTAATTTTCATCTAACCACAATATATTGTTTAGTTTATTATTGGTCGAGCATTTTATTGTCTTTCTCAACACATGCAATTCTAACAATACTTATAAATGATTCCAAAGTTAATTATAGAAAATTTCATTGTATATTACATAGTTTGTCATCATTTAAATGCAAAATCCAATTATTTTACATATTGCAATTTCGAGAATTTATAGTAAATAAAAGAAATCATATAAAGTTACATCTCTGCAATGTATATACAACAGTATTGTAGAGCAGATTATTGAAGTATAATATTGTGTAGAATAGCAACTTAAGAGAGATATTCGCTTGTCGTGCGCTTCATGAATAAGATGGCAAAGATACTTCTCGAATGGGATGTGATGTGTGATGATACGATGCGATTGAATATCTATATATTTGAATATAGAGAATATGTGTAAAAAGAATGTTCAGTAAAGCAAAGTAAAGTAAAATATAGTATAAAGTATATATTGAAAGGCCACGCCTACACATAAAATGATAAAACGAAAAGAGATACAACAGCTAGTCTTTATATACATATAATAAGTATATTTATAGAGATATATATTGTGTAGGAATATATTTTTGTTGATGTTTTTCTATATTTAAAATTTGTTGAAGACGGGCGCGGTCTGTAAATGATTCGCCTTAAATCATATCATTATAAACAGAAAAAATAATAATCAGAAAAATCAAACAAATAGACATTTCATCTTTAAATTAAATATTTATTTTATTAACAAATTAATAAACAATAATATCGACATTTTCAAGGAAAAGGTTAACCATTTGGATCCACGTGCATAAATAAATAAAATCCTGTTTTTAAAATTATGTAAATTAATCAGCTGATTTAGTATACATAAAAAATCTATAAAAAACAGTATATTTATGCACCAGTTGCTATATTTGTTTGGTTTTCATTCATTAAATATAAAAAATAAATAAATTTATTATGCGATTAATTCATATGAAAAAGTGCAAAAAACAAAAAGAAAAAAAAAACACCAAAATACACACAAAAAAAAAAAAACATTGCAAACGGATAAATTGCAGGCAAATATTATTTATAACGTGGTGTTGACCTGACGTGGTAATGCTGTAAGGTAACGACATTACGCATGCACCTTTAACGTGGTTATATTTATGACGCTCCGCTATTATGTAATATAGGTATTAATGAATTGTAATGTAATGTTTCTTTCTATGGGTCACGGTCTGTCCTAGGTGTTTCTTATAAAACAAACAAATTGCAATAATAAAACCACAAGCACCACATTTACTTTGTATTTATAAACGAGACACTTGTTAAATTGTTAATGTTTAATGGTTATGTTGACGATATACATACACAACATTCAATCCTTTATTTCCATTTTTTGCACTTGTGTTATGTGATTTTGGCTGTAAGTTACTCAAGTACATTTAAGATCGCATATAATTGTTTTTTTTTCATGATAATGGTGGTGATATACAAAATAATTATATTGTTAAGGGCTTGATGTTTTTGGTTGATGATGATGGTCTACACTTGTAAACTAACACTTGCTACACTTAAAATGTATAAAAAAATCAATTTTACGTATATCAGAGTTATTGATTAACTTGTTCTGATTTTTAGCTGCAGACGAAAATAATACAAAACTCAGTACACATTAAGATTCATTAACTACGAAATAAATAACATAGACATATTATTGTTTTCTCATAATAAAAGAATTTATATTTCTTTTCTCCTTAATGGAATCTTTTTTTAAGAAGGATCCCCTGTTTGAAAAAGGGCTTCATTTATCCATTCTTATTATTTTATTGTTCTATACAGTACATTGCAAAAAATAATAATACTAATAACGTTAGGCACAGGTAAACTGTCTTAGAGCCTGAAAGAAAAAAAAAACATTAAAACAAGACCAAATGTAATATAAATAGAAAAACTTTAAATTTAGAATAATTTCCCACTATTTGTAAATGATTTAATCTATACTTAGTGACTCTCTTTCTTGTAAGAATTCTGCGTTTACGTTAACGTTAACATAAATGTTAACGAAACAAGCATTACCAGCAATGTAATTTTAAGTAATATAATGAAAAAAGGCGCTCATGAAAAACATTAAAATTAAAGAATGCGGGCGTGGTTATAAATTTGCACGCAAGCGCTTTTTACATACAAAGTTTTATCAACGACATACGTTTTGCATTTTTACTCTTTAATAACATATCACTGTGCACCAGAGAAGTATCGCAGCATGGTGTAATATAATGTAACTTATCACATTTATATATATATATATGTGACTTTTTGCTTTGTTTTTTTCTTTTTTTAGAGTAAAATTTAATTTTTTTTATTTTTTACATAATACAACCACATAATTTTTTTTTGCACAGTTTAATGATGAAAAATCTTATTGAACTACACACCAAAGAAGCACTAAAGCACAAAGATAATTTGAGAATAAATTCCGTTCAAGTAGAAATTATGAATCAAGAAATTATCATAAATAATTTACAATTTTTATTCACTGTGCAATAACTTTTTTTTTTTCATTTCGCTCAGTAATATTATATGATGTACAAGTTATATTTTCACGGGCGTTTTGACGGTTGATTCTTATTGGATATACAATTGATGTGATTGTATATCTCTTTCTCAAATATAATTCGCAGACAACACTAACAAAACGAAATTATTATTTTTTTCATTTTTTGCCATTTTAAAATGAAAACTAATAATTGTATTCTAGCGAAAGTATAGGCAACGTAGATAATATTATTATGGCGGCTTATCGTATGTCGAATTTTATCTGTGAAAAAAAAATAACACTTTTCCGATTTGAATAATTAAACAATATTATTAATTTATTAAATAACATACATTGTCAAGGTTGCACTAGGAAAAAATGTAGAAATAAAAAAACCACCCACCGCCTACAATTAAAACTAGAAAATGTCGAAGTACGAAATAAATCGTGTTGCTATTTTACTAACTCTGCTGAAACTGTCTTATTCTATGAACACAATTACCCGTCGGATTATATATTGTGTGTTGTATGATATTGATTGGTCCATATTGATGACTGTGAAATGATTATTTCTTTTCCGGCGGTGTTTTTTTTAGAGAGAAAAACTTTTTAGAGAGTAAATTAATTTTTAATAAAAAATATTTTTTTTTGGTGTGCTGTTATTTTGCTTTTCTTTCAATTTATTTGGTTTTTAATATTTTTTTTTTTTTAACAGAGAATGCAATTTCTCCAATATTTTACGCGATTGTATAGTATTTTATTAACAAATAAAAAATACTACACAACAACGGAAAATTGTTTAACAAACTAAAAACACCTTTTTAGTATGCTTGTATGACTTGAGTTGTTGTTATTATTATAAACATTTATATTTTCCTTTTCTTTTTTTTTCATTGCTGACGTAAATGTGAATTTATTTTTGCAAAAATAATATTTTATTTTTCGTCTTACTGTCGTTTTGTTTTTCTATTATTTACTATTTATTAATATGTATATAAATATTAATATATATATATATATAATTATTTCACAGTAGTGTATAAACGTTGTCACAATATATTTTTGTAATGCAATCTTATTTAACAATTGAGGTGAAATTTTTATGACTAAAATTGCTAATGCAAAAGTTAAATTAAATTCGTTTAAGCAAAGTGTGAATAAAAAGAAAATAAAGAAAAATAATGCACGAAGAAAGAAAAATAAATCAAATTTTCATTTCTTAAAAGTTTTGGTTAGATAAAGTAAAGAATATCTTAACCAACATAAGTTAACTAAAGCAACTTTTTTTACTGTTCGCGATGTGGCCCTTGTTTTTCTCTTTATTTTTGTGTGAAACATATACGTTGGCTGTCTAGATTCAATTCTTTCGATATTGTATTCTATTGATGATATGGTGGGGAGTTTTAAAAACTTTTTATTTTTAATAACACATAAATGAAAAACAAATAACTGAGTATCGAGAATAGTATTTAGTAAAATTAATTAAATAAAATAAAAATAATTGTTTCATGTGTTGTGTGTGATGGAATTATAAGTACAGAATTTAAATTAATTACTTGTTTTTTCACAATTATATTACAATTAAAATAAAATCACCTTTTTGGTTACTTTATTTAATATTATTTTGCTACTATATTTGGTTTAGAAAATAAATATAAAATGTAAATATTAATAATCGCGAGTAAAGAAAATACAGAACAATATCAGTAAGCTAACAATAACAACCACCACATAACCACCACGACTAAAAACACAACGCTTAAATCACGCGTGTTTTCTATCTTGAAATTATGTATTTTGTGAATATAATTATTATTTTCTATATTATATTAAATATTTGAATATAATTATCATTATAATTATAATTATAATATTTTATAATAAAAATAAAAAAAGAAAAGAAAAGAATTTTCATTGCTTTCTTTTTCATTTTTCGTTATTTATTTAGAAATGAGAACATAAAACAATTTTATATTATAATAATGACCAAGTGCTATTAAAGGATCTTAAATGAACATTTAGTATATATAGAAAATTAAATATACAAACAAAATATTTTGGTTTAATATTTATTTAATTTTTAATTCTGTGTGTAAGAATTATGTTTAATTTTCTTTACCTTACTTTAAACGCTACTTTACGTTAATTTAATTTTTTTTTATAATTTAGTTTCGTTCAGTTAAAGTTAGTGATTTTTTTATTATTTTTATTGTGCTTCAGCTGTTTTTGTCGCGCGCTTGTTGTGTTGTATACTTTAACAACTGGTATCTACCTCTTTGTGTGGTTGGTGACTTGACTATTATTATTATTCTTTGTTGTGTCGTCGTAGTCGACCATCATCATTACGGTCACCGTCGTCGTGTGGACAATTTTTTTTTTTAATTTTTAAGTTTTTTATTTATTAAAAAAGGGTTTTAGTAATTTTAATAATTTTTTATTTAATTTTTAATGAAACGTATTTTTTAAAATTAAATTTAAAAGATTATAAATAATATAATTATTAAATATTATAAAAGAATATTTAAAATATTATAATTAAATGTGTTTCTAGATTATGTATTAGCCAAGTGACAAGTGGCACAAGTGTTTTACATAATTAATTTTGATTTTGTGTCAAATTTTTTATTAAGTTCGAATATATCAAGTTAAGTGTACTTAAATTAAATATATAATATATTTATAAATTCTTTTGGTTGTGTTTTCTAATTCAATTATTAAAAAAAACGTTAGTTAAGAAAAAATTCTTAATTTAATGATTTTTTTAAAAAATTTAATAAAATGCGTTCAAAATCTGTTGCTCGGAGATTTGCTCAAGGTGAGTTTATTTTTTTTTATTAAACTCTTTATGTAAATTGTTTTAAATACTTTTTCTTTTTTTAAACATATTTTAATGGTAATTCCATTAGAGATAGATGCATATAATGCAATTTTGTTCTTTATTTAAATTGAAAAAGAACAACAATTTTCTTAACATCCTGCGTCCTGTTTTTGTTTTCAGTTTAAAAAAATAAAGTCTTTTCAATTATTTTATTGTAATCAATTATTTCGTTTCATCATTGAAAATAGAATAATAGAAGAGCATTTTTCATACAGAGACATTAGGATGTTAAACGTCCTTTTTTCACGTTTAAGTGTTTTGTCTATTAATGATGAAGTTGATGCTTCTTCCTTTTATTTGTATTTAATAAAAATTTTGTTTTATATTAAAGATAAAAAAATATTTTCTGTGTGAACTGTGCAGGTGAATTAAATGTGATCTTAGAACGCAGTTTCAATATTATTTAATTAACAAAGAACAGGATGCATTTAATAGCTTAGTAATGTGAAAAGAAAAATATAATTCAAGGATAAAACAAAAGATTGAATTTTCTTTATGTTCTTTATGAATTAGTTCCGTTTGAAATGTTTACTTAAAGACATGGTACGATCAGCTGATCTTTAATGACTTTTTTTGCTTATTTCGTTTAAAAATATTGTATAAATTATGTTATACATAAAAGAGTAAAATGAAAAAAACATTTCCAAATATATATATATGTATATATATATAATATATACATTACAAAACAATAAGACTAAATATTTTACTTAATTGTTACAAATTTAAATTGATATTTATTGTGAAGGTCAGGGTACTGCTTTTCGTTGATTTATTATATTTTGATATTTTCTTTGCTATACTTGTATATATATATTGCTTTCTAATATAAATAATTATTAATAACGCAAATTGAATTTGAAAATAAATCAATATATTATATATACGGTATATGTATGTCAATTTTATTTTTAGATTAGTTATTATTATTGTTTTTGTTATAATTAATAAAAATAATTTCTTGTAAATTAAAAATTAATGTTTTCGCATGAAATTTTTGTTTTAAATCAATTATTTGCTTTTTCTATAATATTATTTTATTCTTTTCTTTTTATTTGTTATTTCTTCAAAATGTTAGTAGTCAACCACGTATCTACATAAACTGTTTTAATTTTCATATTACTATTATAAAATTAACTATTTTAAGAACTTATAAAATAATTTTAATTATAATTATTTAAATACAAAAATAATTTGATATAAATTTATAAGCATTAAACAATCTATTATCCGTACTTTTGTCTACTATTACTTGTTTTTTTTCCAGCAGCCTAATTAAAAAAACGCCTGTTTTTTGTCTACTAATTTATATTTTATTATTAGAATTATTGACGTTATTTGTTTTTTTTTTTGGTAATTGTCTAGAATTTATTTAATAAAGAAAGAAAGTTGTAATGTAATATTATGTAAATATATTTATTTTCCAACAATTTTATAAAAAAAAGTTGATTACACATTTTTTATTAAATAATTGATTAAAACTTAACCAAAATAACAAGAAAAATAACAGATAAATTAGTTATAGTATATGTTTATGTAATATCAATTAAAAATATTTTATTTTTTAATTAATCATTAAGAAAAATTCATTGTACGATGCGTTTGAAGTAAATTAGAAAAGAACAAAAATAAAATAAAAATAATTGTATAACAAAAAGTACTTTTTTACGCTAATTTAATGTTTCACTATTTTGAAGATGGATAAATCTGTTTTTTATTTGCTAAAAAATAATAATAATTAAATGTTTGTGATTAGAAACAGTAAAATATAATAAACATAAACAATGGAGATGTTTGTTGTTCTGATTTATTTATTATATTTTCTTATGAAAACGCATTTTATTTTCTTCTATTTTTTATATCCTTATGACTATGACGAATTTATGTATGTCGCGTATTTATTTGCTTATTTTGATTTTTTTTTAAATAATAACTTTATAATTTTATTATTAATATTGTATTGTTTTTAATTTAATACTTCTTACTTTTCTTTGCTTTAAATAATAGTTATTTTTGAATGCTTTTGCGATAAGATAAATCGTTTTCTTTTCAATTGTACGCCGCTTTAATTTGATATTTCATTAAATATATTTTTTTATATTTATAAGAAACAATTGTTCAACATATTCCTATTGTATAATGTGAAAAATAATGAAAATAATTAATAATATTATTGTTTATATTTTCATTTATGGTGCTTTGATATTTCAATTATTAGTACTTTTTCCAATTGTTCTAAATAAAACGATATCTATTTGATTGATTTCTGATACAGACTACAGTCACTGTAACTAATAACAAAAGAAAAAATATATGACTCATTGAAAATAATATTATTTTTATTTGTTTTTTAACCAATATTTTTAATGGTTTAGGACAAGATAACTTTAAAATAAATTTTCTATTCATAAAATTAATTAAATTTTAAAAATGAACGAGAATTTTCGAGAGTTTATAAAATTAATATTAAACTCTTCTATAAAATACAATTAAAAAATCAAATAAAAGCTTTAATAAATAAAAATGCTATTTTGTGGAGGCGCCTGGTTAATTGTTATTTTATAAATTATTATTATTACATTTTATTAGCCGCCGCTTTTAATTATTTAAATATACATAATTGTATTATGCAGTATACACATAATATATAAATAAATTAAAGCAGATTGTATTCATATTTTTGAAAAATATGTTAGTACTGATGGTGATTGTGCCCAAAATGATGATGTTGTTACGAAATAATTTCATTAAATAATAATTAAGGCGCTTAATTAAATGAAATAATATTTATCTAATAACATACATAATTATTATTTATTAAATAATACATCTGTCTTTATAACAACATTATTGATATTGCAAAGTATTTTCTTGCATTTCGAATAATAACAAATAATCACGTTTACACAATAAATCAAGTGTTTGTTTTAACATTATTTAGTTGTTTTATCACTTCATCATTAAAATCAAATGTTATTGATTATATTTATGCAGTACAATCTTATTCTTTTATTATTGTTATTAATATTATTATTATTTATTATATTTTGTTTATAAAATGCAAAAACACAATTTTACTAATTAAACTAAATAAAATAAAATAGAGTTGATAAATTATTTTCCTCTGTCATTTTTATAACTATAAACAAGATTAAATTGTTTTATCTGTTTAACATTGATTATTAATCGTTATAAGATATGTTTGGTGCCACCGGATGGCGCCTAGTTACAAAATTATATATATTTTAAAATGTTTATACAATTATTTTAATTTTTTATTTTTGACTAAACAAAATTAAAAACAATAAACAACCAAAATTATTGTGCTCAATACATTCATTGATACATTTATCTTTATGGTTTCAATAAACAGTTAACTAAAATAAATATTTAATGTGATCTTTATATTTTTGCAACCATTGCAAAGAAAGTATTTAATATAAACGTTTAAATACTTAAAGTTTAAATAAATTAAAGATTGATAAAACATGGCATTAATTTTATGTCTCACATTTCATGTTTTTATCAATCAGATAAGTTATAACAAATTACGTAAAAAAAAATGTATATTTTTTGGAGAAGAAACTTAGTAAATTATAAAGAAATATAACTATATAATATAAATAATATACATTTTTATAAAAATTAATTACAGTATCTCGTGACACATTTTAAGAAAAATTCTCGATGGAAGCTAGTTATTTTTTCTCTAGATTATTCCTTTCTTTTACTGTTTTTTCCCCAACTTGATTTGTTGTTCATTTTCATGCTTGCTTTTGATATTTTGCTTTTTTTAATTTTATTTATATATTTATTTTAATTGATGTTATTTAGAACAATGTATTTACAATTTATATTTGAATAGAACGGAAAAATGTGTGATGTCAAGTAATTTTTTTTTTAGTTTTTTTTTCTTAAAACAAAAAGAAAGCAAACAACAGGCAAACATATATGGTTTGCGTGCACGTGCATGTGACAAGAATATAGCAAAGGATGCAAAAGCACAACAATACTTTTAAAATCATAATAAAATTTTATTCATTTTTTTTAAAATATATGTTACATTTTCTATTGAAAACTCTCACGCGCTTTTTTACATATGAGTTATGTAATTTGTACTTTCTATAAAAAAATATTTGTTCAGCACATCACAACCTATGAGTCTTTTCTTTATATGTTACTATTTTTAGCGTGTTAACAATGATAATAAATACTCAATTCTTCTTTAATATTATAAACAAGGCAAGCTTTTTAATGGAAGCCTCTATCAGTGCCGTCTAAAGGATATTTTAAACAAAATATATTATTTTTCATTTGCTTTAATTATTTACCGAATTACAGCTCTGCCTTGATAATACTTTTGTTTTTTTTAATATTATGTAAAAAAATAGCTAAAGAAATTTCTGAAGAAAAATAAAACACTTGTCACTCGGGGTGGACATACACACGCGCACATGATTCCTCACAGTGCTATTGATTTCTTTCATAAAATAAAATATTTATCGTCGTCATATCATTATGTATAAGTAAAACAATTAAAAAAATGAAAAATAAATGTATGATTATATAATGTCTTACGTTAGACACAAATTACCTTTGCATGTTTATGATATCTTTTAATTATGTTTTGTTTAATAAAATAAATAGATTATTCATGGGTGTATTGCGTTGTATCACCTTAAAAGTATATATGTATATTCATTTTCTTTTAATTAAATAAATTGCAAATTAACTGAACATTTCTTACTGCAGTAGTAGAAAATGAGAAAAAAAAATTCCTAGTCGTCTATTAACTGTGAAATTAATATTATATTTTATTTTATGAAAAAAAAAAATAACAAAGAAAAGCTTTATAAAAATATCGTCACAGAGGTAAACTTTTTGCATACTACTTGTATGTATCGCATTTATTTAAATGAAGATCTCATCATCCATGATATAAACTACTATGCTATAAACTATTCTTTTAACAACAATATTTAATTTAATAATGAATAATCAAACAACTAATAAAAACATTTTAAAATAGAATTATTAATAAAACTTTTTCTATATCATTTCTCTTTAATTTCGTGCTTTTTATTTGTTTGATTTCATTTTAGTTTTTTTTTCTTTTTTTTTTTTGCATTTTTAATATGCATATTACAGTTGCTTATGCTAAACAATAATTATTTTCTATTTAAACAGTTATTTTTAAATATTATGCACAAAAAAAATGAGAAAAAAAATTCAATTTGTGTGCGGGTTTTTCGGTATTTGTTTATAAAAAAAAAAAATACGAAAAAAGAAAGCACAATGAATTATATAAATACGAAGTGAAACATGGAAAAATGTTTATAAACATTTTAAATTAAAAAGCATTTTCATATTGTGGTTATAGTTGCTATGTATGCTGTATGCTCATATGTAATATTCATTTTTAGTTTGATAATTTTGCCAAACCATAATTTTTTTTGTCTCTGTTTGTGTTATGGGTAGTGTTCAAACTTTATATTTGTAAATATCATAAAAACATTGAATAATATTTAACGCATAGACGCTTTATTATTGCTGATAACAATGAAAATGTTCATAACTGAAGCCATGTTTATTGAATATTTTGCATATAATTTAATATTGTTAGAATTTTTGTGCTTTACTATTATTTATCATACGAGGAAAAAAAACTGTTACTTAACTTTTTTATGATTTCTTAAGCAGCTACTTTGTAAACAATAGAAGATAAAAACTAAGTAGTCTTGTCTAAATTATTTCTTTATTTTAAAACCAGTTCTCTATTGAAAAACTTCCATATTTTTGTTCTAGCATTATAGCATATAAAGTACAGAAATAGCATAAAACAACGCGCGCACAATATAAAACAAATAATAATTTTATAGACGAAAAACAATCATAAAGGCGGCTTCCATTCCACATATATACATATAATAATATTTACATTATTTTATTTCATTTTACTATCCACCCCCAACTGGCTATTTTGCTCTTTTTCTTTTTTGTCATATTTTGTTGTTCTTTTTTTCCATTTGCCTAATATCGATAAGACTAAGGCTTCTATCAAATCACAGGATTTTCTATATTATCCCCTAGTTTTTATGTTTTTTTTTGACCACAATAAATGTTTGATGTTTACGTGGTGGTAAATTAAGGACGTATACGAATAATATTGTAAAAGTAAAGTCAAATAAAGTAGCGATGATTGCATGTCCTTTGCCATGCAAGAATATTAACTTATGTCGCTTGTCAATTGTCTAATCAAAAATAAAGATCAGATTTATTTTTTGCTTTTATTCATATTATTCTCTTTTATTTTACTGTATATTATTTATTATAATAATCATAAATATGTATAATGGAAAATATAAAAATATTTAACGTATTTTTCTAATATAATGTTTGGGGGGTTGTTTTTTTTTTGGGATATGTCTACGATAAAATTAAAGTCTAAATGATATTTTTTCGAATTTATTATTATTATTATTAATTATTTTTTTAAATTATACATATATAACAGTATCTGCTACTTAATTATTAAATATAAGTTTAATTCATTAGGCTTAATAATTATTTAATAAGAATAAATAAGTGAAAAACAGGTGAAAAAGAATAAATGATTTTAGAAAAATAATAATTAATAAATTTATTTTTAATGGACAAATTATACAAAAATTTAAGGAAATAATTTATATATGATTTACATAATTTATTATAAGTTGTTTAATGTGTAGTATTATATGGTGATACTTTGTAATTTTCCCCTGAAAATTGTTTCTTACTGGTAATATCCAATTCATTCTTATGTCGTTGAATTTAATTTTATCACTTTATTTATTTTTATTTGGAAACAAAAAACCATATTATTGTTAATTTGTCGTACAAATTAGTTTTAATCAAGTGAAATAAAGTACAAAATATTGTTAAAATAATTATCGTTAATTCTATTCATTCTTGAGCATAATATTTTGCTTATAAGATATTGCTATGACGAGGGTTAAATCTGGGTGCACAATTAATATTTGGTAGTAATCTTTATTATCATAAAATATAAAGTATTTATTTATTAAAAAAAAAAGAGTAAAAAGACTGGTAAAAAAATATAATTAAATCCATTTTGTAAAATTTATTTATATCTTAAGACTTTATTTCATACTAATTGAGTGACAGCAGATGCAACAAACTGCTAAATGTATAATCTCCTTCTTGGATATTGTATTTTGTAGCAGATTCTAATGATATTTCTCTAAATTTTATAGGAAATAAGATGATAATTAGAAAGATAATTGTTTAATAAGACGATAATTGAAAGGCAAAATTCATCTTTATTAATATTATTATTATTAATAAAAATTCTATTATTGCTTCTGTTTAAGTTATGATTGTTATTATATTTTTCGACCTTCTTTCTTTAAAACGTATTTATTAACTTTTATTATTTAAGTTTTGCTTCTTTTTTTATTATTTATTATAACGGATATGTATTTTAATGAAAACACTTTGTAGCATTAGAGATAATTATGTGAGGAACGTGTCATAATTTTCTGATATTTTTTTTTTCTTTACATATTTGTTATATGATTTTATTTTTTTCTTTACAGAAAATTAAACTTTATTTTATCAATAATTAAATATGAAAATTTATTTTCATTCAGAACCCAGTGATTAAGCATATAAAAACATTTAATATTTATGCGATGGTAGTAATTTTTTTTTTTTGAACTTTCTGCAAAATCATTTATTGCGTAACACATTCTTAACACATTATATAATATTTTTATGTGTTTACTCTTTTACATTTATTGAACTTTGTTTGCTTGTGTCGATGCGTCGTAACTTAAGGCACAAAAAGAAATAAGAATTCATTTATTACAAAGTGCACCTAGATTGTATATTTTTGTTAATCATTAAAGAAATAAAATTTCCTTTCGTAAATAAACAAAGAATACAAATCTGTAACATGTGTAGCAATTATTTTTTCCATTTTTTTTTATCTTTTTTTACTGAACAGATTTTAATTTCTCCTTAAAATTAACAAATAAAAATCAAGGAAATTATTTTTTATTAATAAATAAAACAACTTTTTTTAAAATATTTTTTTTTAACGTGTTTTATTCCTGTGTTACTAATGAGAACTTTAAATACTAAACGCCCTTGTGAATTTGTTGTTATTATTATGGTTCTTATTGCTTTTTTGTATTATTATTATTTTTATTATTATTAATAATATTATTATTATTATTATTATTGTTCTTATTAATATTTATTTTATTTCTATAGAAAATTAAAATTAATTTTGATATAAATTAAGCAGCGGAAAATTATTAAAAAGTTTAAAAAAATAAAAATTCGTTAAAGAAACGAATAATATTTCTGAACAGGCAAAGAATAAAAAAAGTAACTAGCTGACTTGACTGAACAAATTATATATTTTATAACAGCAGCTTGAAAAAATAAAGCTTATAATTTTTAATTCCTTTATTATAATCTTTTTCGTATTCCAAAAAAAAAAAAAAATTATAATAGTGTGAATTAAAGCTTTTTCAGCATTGTAATATCTTGCTTTACTTTATATTAGTAATTTTTTGTATTGAAAAGTAAATTTTATTTTTGTTTTTATTTGGTAAAAAAGAATCAAAAATGTGTTTAAAGAGTGTCAAACTTTTTCGATAAACTTAAATAACTTAAAAATAAAAAAGAGCAAGAAAAAATTATTGTTTTTCATAGCTTTTTCATTCGATGGATAAACAAAATAATATTAAAACTACATACAAATATAAAAGCACCCAGTAGCTACTGTTACTGCTGCTACTGCTGCTGCTGTGCTAATGTTAATATTAATGTTGTTTGTGAACCATTTTTCTAATTATATTTGACTTAATTTAAATTGTTTTATTATTTTAATTTTTTCTTTTATATTTTCTTCATTATACATTTTTGTTGTTAATTGTTGGAGCTATATTTTGTATATATTTTTCTGTTTTCTATATTTTTGGCATTAATTTGTTCATTTCTAATTTGTTAAAAATATATAAGACACGAGACGTGCATTTAAGAATTTTTAATGGGGAAAAGTTTGTTGTTTTTTTATCGCCCTGTTTAAAAGATTGGTGATATTTAGTTTTTCTTTTATTTTTTACTTTTATTACAAATATACGATGAATAAATTATAAAATGTCGTCAGCTGATTATTATTGTTTTTTTCGCATTTTACTTGTTTATTTGTTTTTATGTATGATATAAAAAAAATTAAAGAATTTTAATATACACGAGCTTAGTGGTTAAGCGGCTGAATTTTTATCATATCAAAAAATAAACGAAAATGACTACAATGATAAATTTTTCACGAGCAAATAAGTTATTTAATTATTGCTTCTTTTCTGATTATATTATATTTTCATATATATATATAGTTTTTTTATAATTTTTGTTAAAATATTATTTACTAAAACAAAAGGATTTGTATCGTTAAAAATTTTCAACAAATATTAAATAAGAAACATAAAATAAATAAATAAATAAATAAATAAATAAATAAATAAATAAATAAATAAATAAATAAATAAATAAATAAATAAATAAATAAATAAATAAATAAATAAATAATAATAATAATAATAATAATAATAATAATAATAATAATAATAATAATAATAATAATAATAATAATAATAATAATAATAATAATAATAATAATAATAATAATAATAATAATAATAATAATAATAATAAAAATAATAATAATAAAATAAATGTTGCAAATTCGTATAAAGAAAAGTAGAGACAATTTTAATATAATATATATGCAATGTCACAAACATTTAAATAATTAACATTTTCATTTTACACACTATAAAGTAGCATTGCATAATAAGTTTTATGTTGTTCTGTACTGTGTGTTTACTTCATTTGAATATTTGCTATTATATATATTCTGTGAAGATTAATATTTCTTTTTTTTAATACACAAAATTATATTTATTTATTATTATCATATATTTCTTTTTTTACATTTACAATATTTTACTGATTGTTAGTCAAATAAACTTATTTAAAGTGTGTACGTACCAGAATTAATTATAAAATGTACAGTGAAAGAGAAGTTAATAAAACATTTAATTATATGGAAATTATTTATTACTGAGTATATCTATTATTGTTCATGGTGAAATTGTTAAACTATGTTTAGATATCGTTTAAGACATTTAAAGACGTCAAAATAAACTATACATGCTGCTGTTTTATGTTAAGTGCATTTTGATATTTCATATTTCAAGTGTTTGTTATAAATATATATATAAATTGCAATAAAGTTTCTTTCAATGTTTATTGCACAAGTGCAAAATAGATAGAAATTGTATTAATAAAATTGTGGGGTGATTTAAATATAATAACATAGACAGCAAAGATAGACTTTAGACAGTAGCCATAAATATACCGGAAATTATACTGTCATACAGAAATAAAAAATACGACAACAACAACTGATGTATCCGGAAATTAATCAATAAATTAACACGAAAAATATATGAAGCATTAAAAATACATTAAATGCGTTTTATTAGATAAAAATAAGTTATATATCATAAAGAATGTTTGTTGTGGCTTTTGTGTGGACAAAGACGCGATAAATTAAATTTTTTTTGTAATTAAGTAAATATTTATTTATTTCATATTAAATCTTCATTTAAATAATAAGCACACATTTAATCGTATTTTTTATAGATGAATATGCTATTTGGATATAATTTGTATCGTTTAAAATAAACAAATAAATTTTCATTTTAAAAAACTGCCATAAAGAAAAAATGTTTTACTTTAAACACCCTTCAAACATATAACATTCTTTTTATTAAATATTATTATTTCGCATTTAAAAAATATATAAAAATATAATAATATTTATTTATGTGTAGGATTTAAAAGAAAAATTATGTATAATGTCACATATGTATCAAAAGAAAATATATATAAATACCGGTATGTATTTGTTTATTATATCAACTATAGTCAAAATTGTGGTGCAAAAATAAGACATAAAATAATTTTAACTTTTGCATAAAATAATTATATAAGAATGGAGAAAACTGATATAATAAACGAAAATAAAAAATATAAAAGTTAGCGTGAGATAATGAAATAATAAAAAAGTTATTTTATTTTGAGGGTTTTCTTTTTAATTTCGTTTCATCACTTAATTATTTTCCTTCGTTTTTTGTTATTGTTATTTTCTGTTTAGATATATAACTTCTTTCAAACAATTTCGAGTTTTTATTCATTATGTTCAACCACAATATGTGGTTGCTGCGTGTGTAATTACTTTGACTAGCCATATAATATATATTTTCTATGAATTGACTTCATTTAAATTAAATAAAATACAAATCAAAGGAAAAACCACAATTTATCACGTCGGTAAGATTATCTTCTACATTATTTCGTTATTGTCTTGTTAAATATAAATAAATACATAGTGAAAATCATCAAATTATATAGATTGAAATCTTATACATGTTTTAATAGAATTGTTTATAAGTTAATTGAAATTTGTAATAACGTGATATTAACAAAATTAAATTTAATTGTCTGTTATATTGTCAGTGATTTGTGTTAATAATGAAAACAATTAAATACATAAAAAAGAAACAACAACTGCAAGGGGATCGTCCCTTTATAAACGTCGAATTTTTACCATAGTAGACAAAACATCATTTGATGATACAACAACGTGACAACCATGAATTCAACCAATATTAACTGTAAGGGGTGCCAAATGCCAAATACTTTATGTTAAAGTGTTTGTTTCTTTTTTCTATTCATAAAAACATAAGTTAAATAAATAACAATCACAAAGTTAATTATAAATTTGCCATCGGTAAATTGTTTAAAGTCAAACTAATTACATTTTTTTCCTTTTAAATAATTTATTGTTTTAATTTTAATAACTTAATTAGAATATACTTTATTACCCTGTCTTACAATGCGTTGTCTTATTATATTTTTGATATTTCCGAGTTTTTCGTTAATATACGTTTATCTTTGATATATTATATAATGATTTCCGTACTTTTATGTGTTAAACGATAAATAAATTTAAAATGTGAAAAATAGATATATATACGTTTGATGTGATTCATTTGTAGTTTTCAGGAAATAGTTAAAAACTATGCGTTTTAATATTATTATTGCTTAAGAAATTTTGATAGTGATAATGATTTCATTTATATAAATTATTTGATATAAAATATTATGTATTGCGTGCTAAGAATTAGGAATACAATTGTTACTATTGTTATTTTATATTAATTTTTTTTTCAAAAGTGAATAATGTCGAGAATAAATGAAGAAAAAATTATAAATCGATTAAAATGTAGACAAGATCGTCATATTTTATATTTGCCAGTTTATATTTTATATTCTCTAGTAGTTTCGTATCTTATCTAAATTGTCTTGCGCATTATTTTCATTGGTAAAATATTTAGAAAGTCATGTAGAGAAACATGTTTTACCATTTTAATATAGAAAATATAATGATTAACCCTTTACCTTACCATATTATGTTTATATCAAGCAGTACCGTGATAGTGTTTTTATATTATGTTATGTAATTATTTTTATTGTTTTTTTCTTTTGCATTTAATAAAAGATCAATTTTTTTTATTTAACTTATGTCTTGCATGACCCACCATGTAATAATTTTTTTTTTTTGCTGTTTTTATTTCTGAGTCCCAGTATTATAGTGGACGAAGATATAAAAATATATTTAAAAATAAAAATGATTAAGTAACTTTTTTTATGATATAAAATTGACATAGTATTTGCATAATATTTTATGACATGCTATTAAAAGTCCTATTTCATTTTGAGATATATATTTTACTCAAGATATGACTTTGTTTTGTACTTTTTTATACACAAACATAATAATAATATTATAATAATCAACATAAAAAAGAGGTGAATATAAATCAAAATAGATTGTACATAAATATATATGTATATATTTTAATGATAGTTAGTAATTTATAAAAGAATATTTACTTGTTATTGTTAGTTGTTGCAGGTTGTGCAGCACTATATACTGCATGTTAATGTTCTGTTATAATGCGCACAATTGAATCAAGTATGTGCACACGATACTTTATCATATATGTTTATAATTTCAGTCGATTTAGATTGGTCAAGTAAAAACTTTATGACATTTCACAATCAACTTTATGTATATAAAAAAAGAAAAAATTAAATTAACCATAAATATAGAATATACAGTGTATATAGAGTTGTTGAGATTAATAATCAAGATATCATCGCAATTGTTCACGCGGCTGCCGTATATAACATGTATAACCTCGCTATTAAAGTCAAACGGGATGTTATTATATAAAAAAAAAAAATCATAATAAAATAAAAATGTTAAAAAGCTACATTTTTTTTGCCTTGTTCTATTACAATTGAGGACTAATAGATATCAATCATCATCATCATTACATCACTACGACTCAGTCTTTGTTTCTTTAATAAAAATCCCAATCAAAACACCCCCCTAACATGCTATGTATACATAATAATTTTATTTTTTTTTTATTTCTTGTAATTACCTGAATAATGATTAATAAAAAAAAAAATATGCAAATTTAAACGAATTTTAGTTTAATTTTCTTTTCTGTTTTATATTCTAGTTGTGAGTGTTGTCATAAACAATGTCCACATGTATTCATATAAATGTTTTATTTTCAATTTTTTTTTTTTTTTTTTTTAAGAATTAGCTAATATTCAATTTTTTTTTTTTTAATTTTCTATTCCAATAATAAATAATATTAAGATTTTGTTTTTTCTTGTTTAAAGATAAAATTTGATTCGCAGAGACATGAACAGAAATCATAACGTGTACAATGACTCAAGTGTATTTAGGGTCGCCAGTTGAATGTCTTTGACCCCTTTTATTTCAATTTTTATTATGTTATGTTTATATCCTCAAAAGCGTATAATTTATGTGTAAATAAACAGCTTGAGATATGAAATATAAATGCATTAAAAAAAAGAATTAAATTTACTCAAAATATGAATGAAAAGGATAAAAGTAGACAATATGGAATATTTTTATAAAAAAAAACATCTAATTACAATAACCAGGTGTTTGCATTATAAATACAAAAATACGCTAAAACTTGAAAAGAAAAGAATAAGATAACGATCGACGTGTGTTCAGTGTCGCCGCACAAGAGGATGTCTCTTAATACAAATTTAAATTTTTTTTGTCATATTATTATATGATGTGGCACGCTCCAAACCCAATTGTTATATATGTTAAAATATATATTTAATAATAAAAATATATTAAATATAATTTTTATTTTTTATATTTGTGTAATTTAAAACCGAAATAATAATATTTTAGTTGTCTACCTTTTATTCTTAGTGTATTTTTCTTATTATGTATGGCTTAACACGCGCTTTTGCTTTGACATTTCATTTATATACACGATAAATGAATGTAAGACGGAAAAAATATTAAAAGGTAATCGTCTTAATAAAAAAAAATAATAATAATAATAACAATAATATTTTTACCATCTTTCATTATTATCATAATACAAAAATAAATAAAAAGAATAAACTGAACAAAAAGAGCGGACGTTGTATCTTTAAACTAAAAGTATATTAAACAGCGTTGCAATTATTATAATTAATACATTTTTTAAATAATGTGGTAATTCAGGTATTCTTGAGTCGTTTTATTACTGTGATTGTTGAAGGGATATACAGAGACACTTTTTTTTTGTTATTTAAATACTCTTTAATTTTTTTTAAGTAAATTAATTAAAACAGCTGCTAGGTAAATTAAGTAATATATACTAAATACTTGGTCTATTACTAATTAAATGTTTTTCTTGTTATAACTAAATTTTTGCTTTTTAAGGTTTTCGCATATGGATATTCAACACACACACATAAAGAATAATAGATATAATTTTATATATATATATAAATATATAACTAAATTTATTCATGTAGCATGTACAAAATCTGATTTGGAATATCCAATTGCCATAAAATTTATTATTTATATTATATGATTATGTTACTTACTTGTTCTATTTTACATATTTTTTTCCTTTATAACTTTTATTTTTTTTTGCATTGTATTTATTTAATTCTAAATATTTATTATTTGTTTTTTAATTTACATTAAAAAAATATATGTTTATTCAAAAATAAACATTTAAAGGCATTATTTAAAAATGCCCACAATTGTAGCTTATTATTAGGGAAATTCTTATCCTAAATTTACTCAAAAAAAAAAAAATATACCTTTACAATATTTTGACTGACTAAATAATTGCAACAATTTATATTTTTGCATAATTTTGCTTTTATTTTATATTAATTTTTTAGCATTCATAGTTACAATTTTTAATAAATTTTATTTTTAGATTAATCTAATTATTAATGGTAATCAATTGTATTTGGTTTTCTTGTTTGTGCTTACTTGTAAATATATTTCTGATATATCTTTTCTTTATTAATTTTTTTATTTTTTGTATTATACTGATTATTTGCTGAGTAATCAAAATAAAATTGTTTTATCGTTGATATTGAAATTTGTTTTAAGCGATGGTAAATTTTTTTCAATTCAATATTTATAATTATTGAAACTTTGTATAGTTTTGGCAAATTCATGGTCGTTGTTATATAATTGATAAAATATGTATCTAATGTAAAACAATATTTATCTCAATAAAATTAAATAAAACCGTATAAAATATTAAATTGTTTGAAAAATCAATTATTATTTTATTTTTTACAGAAAATAAAAATTAGAAAAGAATTGTGCTAAAATGTATATTAGATCAATAAATTTTCGTTTATCATTAGATTCAACGAAGCCAATAAACAAAGAAAATTGCTTCGTTGTTATTTTGTTGTCGTTGTAACAAACAGGAAGAATCTAAATCTTAACAGAAACCACTATTACCGTTCTACTTTACCGACTTTCGGAACAGTTTTATAAGCGAAGAAACAAAAAAAAAAAAGAAAAGAATAAATAAAACAAGACGAAAATTTTCTTACAATTAGGGCGGATAAGATTGTTGATATTTTAACTACTTAAAACGAATAAAGCAGCTGGAGTACTACTTTTTATTTTTAAGGCGGGTTTTTTATTCACTTTTTGTTTGTCATTTTATTTTCAAAATTCCGTTAAATTTAAATACCACAAACCGACCTAATTTCCAAAGCTACTAAGTCTGAATGTAATACAGTTCGTCAATATATAAATTTTTTTAAAAGTATAATTTAAGTATTACAAGGACAGCTCAAGCGATTCCTAATTTAGATTTTTAAAAAGTTTAATCAAATTAGCTGGTGTTCTTGCTGCTGCCTTCGCAGTAGTATTGTAACTGCTTTTGTATATAGTCTTAGAATGTTATAATAGCATAGATGTTTTTTTTCCTTCAGTCTAATAAAAAAAGAATAAAAGAAAATAAAAGATAAAGTTATGAACAAATATTAAACAATTTAGATTAGAAATGTAAAGTTCACACAGTTTTATTAGGATGTTTTTATATTTTAATTAAAATTTAAATGTAATAATATATTATAAATATTTTTATGTTTCTGTAAATGCGTGGGAAGAAATAGATAAAACTATCATCCGAGTAAAAAAATCTATGTCATTTAAAAATTGTTTATAATAAAATTCTTTTCTGCTATTTTTTTTTTTTTTTTTTGCTATAATTATTACATTATATTTGCTCTAATTGAAATACAATGAAATATTTATTTTATGATTTTGATCAGTTATCAAAGCAATTATTTTATTTTGTTATTAGTTATTATTTTTTTTTTTTTTGATATTAACTAATAATTTGTTATGCAATTTCGTTGTTTAATGATACACATGATTTGTTTTGTTAAGAAAAATAATTATATTAATAACGTTATATAATTATCGAAGTAAAACTACAGTAAAGCGGTATCCTTAAAATTATATTTCTAAGTAAAATAAAATTTCCTACATTTATTGACGTCTTTTAAAGATAAATTTAAAAATAATACATATCTTACACTTTTCTCGAGTTTTTAGAATTTTAATTAATATTATTTCATAAAATCAAAAACCCGACATCAAGGTTAACTTATAAATTAACATAATAATAATTAAAGAATTATTTCTTTCTTATTTACAATTATTCAGTTTATATAATATTATTGTCTGCAAATTTATAAAAAATTCATTCATTGTTTAAGGATATTTTATAGCAAAAAATATAGAAGTCTTTAATAAAATAAAAAAACATATCCCGCACATGGGAGTACTAAGTACATAATTTTGAATAAAACTAAGATTGTCTTTCATCTATATTTCTTTTCTGCTGCTTTATTAATAACTTTTTAAGCATATTATTTTTTTTTATCGTATATCTAAAATTTTATCAAAGAAGTAAAAAAATTTTGGTTAAAGTATATTTTTAGTTAATTTTCCCCTTAGTTTTTTTTTGTTCGTTTTTGACAATTTTAATCATTTTTGCTCGTTTTTCTTACAGTGGTGAATAATTAAATAGTGTCATTATTTTAAGATGAATTTTAATCATGGATTTTTGTGTACTTAAATTATATGTCACTTTTGAATACACATTAAAGAGAATGCGGTTTTGGTTTGCTTCTATTAAACTCTTATTCGCAGATTTAAGAGCAGATGCATTAAGGTGTATGTTTTGTTAAATCCCGTATAATTATTTTTAATTTCTACAAATAATTATAAAAACCAGAAAAAACGACTAGCTTATTGTCATTAACTGTATACACTTGAAATTTTATTTTGATAAGATTTATAAGCAATGTAGTTATTATTTTTTATTTATTTTTTTTATATAATAATTATAATTATTATTTTTCCTTTTAATTAAATAAACATAAACAACAACTACAAACACATAAGAACATAAGTTTTTGCAAAATAACATATCTTTAAATTTTATTTCTTTAATTTTTTTTATTTTTTTTTTGTGTACAGTAGTAAATTGTGGTTATAGGAGTTGTGTTTATTATAAAAATGTTATAACATAAATGATATAAATAAATAAAAATAAAATTAAAAAACGGATGTTGACCACAAAATAACAAAAATAAAAATATTTACAAAAAAAAAAATATTACGAAAAAAAATTGTTTTTAGGAGAAGCAGATTTCATTCAAAAAAAAAAAAATATTTTTAAATGGATAACGCTGTCATTTAAATCATTAACACCGACATCATCGTTAGTTATTTAATATTATAATTACGGAATTTTTTTAATCAAGTGGTATTTGTGTAAAGTGTTTTTTAACTGTTAATTTTTTTATTTTACTTAACAATAAAGTGTTTGACTTCTTTGCAAATAAAAATTTACTAATAAGGTGGGATTATAATATTTTGTTTTGTTTTTATTATGTTAAGACAAACATCGATTGATAAATTATAACAAACAATTTTTTTTTTGTTCTGTTTTTACGTAGTTAATGACTCTAATCGTTTATCATAATAAATATGCCAATTTGGTGGAATAGATAATAAAACGTGACTATTATTTAAAATGTTATAATATTTATTGTAAAATAAATTTTTAATAGATTTATCATTTATTGTAAAAATATTTGTAGGCTCTTTTTTCATTAGTGTGTTAAGCAATTTTTTGTCTTTAAATTAATAAAATGAAATGCGTGCTTATGAAATGATTATTTTTTATTTACTTTATTTAATTCACGTTTGCTTATATATATTTTTATTAATTTTACATTTTTTTATTGATGATAATAAATTAGATATATCTATCATTTTGTGAAAAAAAATTCAAATATATATATATATATATTTATTAAAAAATAAAATTAAATTAACTTGTTACTGCATGACAACTGATTAACCGGCTCACTGGATATTATTTAAGTAATAAAAAAAAAGTAAATGAAACCACTTAAATTTTTTTTTATTTTTAATTTTATATTCTATCAATTAAATCAAATGATTGATTTGTCTAATTGATGATATAACGATAATATAACATTTATATATCATTGTTTTTTTTTTGGGTGAAAAAAGCTTCTGCTTTAATCTATTTTATCTATTTTTTATATTTATATTTCTACGTTCAATTAACATTGGCTGGTTGTTATCAATAACAAATACTTATTTATATTTGTTGCTTTAAATTATCTATTAATTTTATTGATAACTTTTAATTAATTAATTGAGATCATTATTTATTTATTTATTTATCTTTTGTTTTAATTTTTTAATATTTAAATTCCGTCGGCTGTTGATAAATTGTCAAATGGAATGAAAAAAAAAATGTATTCGTATTTAAAAAAGCAGAGTATTTTTTTTATTTTTTTTGCAAAATCGCTTCTGTTGGTTAGATTAGAGAGTCATATAAATCTGTGTAATAAAATTTTTTGTAATTTTATTTTCTTCATTAATTTTAATTTGAAATTGAAAAATAACAACAACAAAATAATTAATTTTTTACGTTATTATTGCGAATTTTTGCAATCGTAATAATTTGTAACACTGATTAGTGCATTTTTTACACTTGAAAAAATAAAATTGAAAATGTTTAGTACGCAAATTATATTAAGTTATAATCAAATATTTTTATTGTTGATCATTGTGTATTATCAAATGCAGTGAATAAATATATAAATAAGGATTACTAGAATATCATCTAGATGCTTAAAAATTTTTTTTTTTTAATATAATTTCATTAAGCACTTATTTTATTGTTGATATCTGAATTAAACGTTTGATTGAGTGAAAGGTGTGCTATATGAACTTAATAACATACATTATTATTGTATTTTAAATAATTATTTCTTCTTTTCTTATTTGGTTTTTATCAAAAAATTTGTAATATTGTTGTTATTATTATTTTGGTCAATAAATATTAAAATAAAAATACTTATCAGTTAATAGTAAAATTGAAAATATTATCAATATTAATGATAATGCGAAACAGATGATTCTCTTAAGGGAAGACCAATAATTATATTTTTTATGCAATTAAAATAATTGATTAACTAAATAACTGATAATATTGTTTTTAATTTTTCTTTGCCAATTTAACTTTTTATATTTTATCAAATTTATATATATTAAATTTAGTCTAGTGCGTCTATCAATTAAAGAGTAATTAATGTGTCAGAAATTTACTATCAAAATATCATCATTCTCAACTCTTTCAAATGATAACAAAAAATGTTAATATTTATTTATTGCTATATGAACATTTTTATGATATTTTGTTGAACATATATTATTATTATTATTATTAATTTAACATACAACTTTTTAAAAAAAAGTGTTTTTTTCTTCATCTTTTTTAGTTCAATAATTTTTCTATTTTTTCAAGTTTTTATTTTATTAATTTTAATTTGTATTTCAATTAACATATAAGTGGATTTTATATATTAAATAATAAAAAAAACATATATATCTAAATCTACAGTGCTTGTTATTATTGTATTATATTCATTGTAATTAAATTGTGTTTTAAATTTTATTAAGTTGACAATAAAGGATTTTGTTACGACTGAAACAATATAAATTACAAGAGGTTCGTTACATTCAATAATAAATGCAATAACAAAATAATAATTTAAAAACTTATAAAATCTATATAAATTTTCTTTTTTGTTTGTGATAAGTTTATTATTTTATTAAATATATTTTATTTATAAATAACATATATTAGCATACATTTATTGTTTAACAAAATTGGATTTTTTACTCTTTTTTTTGGTGAAGTGATTAAACCGATTAAACATCTTTTAGCTCAATGTTTTCATCAGAGCAGTTTTTAGTTAGTTCCCCTATTTTTTCTTTGGTTATTTTTTTTGTTTACCACAATTGCTGTACATAACTCGATGTTATTTTATAAACAAAAGAATATCGTTATTTTGATGGTATCTATGATGCTGATAAGTGTTTACATTTTTTGCTGCACAATATATTTAACCAAAATTATAAGTGATTATGTTTGTTTATTATTAATACATTTTTAAGGTTATTTTAAGTTGATCGTTGGCATGCATACGTATTTTACTTATGCTCAAACAAAATTCACAATAACAGAAAATTGCGGTTTATTTATGAAGAAACTATATTCTTTATATATATTATATATATTTTTTACTTATTTAATTTGCAAAGTCGATTTTTTTAATGGAATTTATACGTTTTATTTATTAATTTGATGATATAATTTTTCTGTAAACCATAATAAGAAATAATTGTTTGTCATTTGGATGTAGTTTATTTTATTTAAATAATAAAATGAAATAACCGCAATTCTTTGACACATCCGTATCGTAAAGTTTTATTGTATAATAATAATATTATTATTATTATTTATGTTGTTAAGTACACGCGTACAAAATATATTTTAAAAATCAATTGTGTCCCTTACCACATACAATTGTGTATATGTCTTATGGTCGACTGAATTTGTTTGTTACTCAAATAATTTACCGCACAAATGACAGTAATGATGGATTTGGTGTGAATTGTGACATTAAATTTATCACTTTAAATATTCAATGATGTGCGTTAAGACGTTCAAAATAAAGTTCAGTAAAATAAAGTGTATATATATATTAAAAGATATATCTTTGATAAACAAGTGAATCCGTATAAATGTATGAAAATTGTAACCTTGTAACTCCAACCATCAAGTGCTAATACTGTATATCGAACGCCCGTAATTTTAATGAGTATTGTTATTATTTAGGTGGTCACGTGTCCTAACCACATTTTGCACTCAAGTCATATGTTTTTAAATGAGACTTTGCAGCCAGACATTAAAGGGCATAACTTGAAAGCATTTAACACGAAATTTTATTCTACCGTTAATAATTCGACGAATTTTCTCTTCTTTATCTTGTTATTAAAGATTTTTTATTGTTGGTTAAAATTATTCTTTTAAAAGTATTCAGCATTTCTGCCAAAGTTTATTTAATTTATATTTATTATTTAATGCTTTTTATTCTAACACAATTAATCATAGAGCAATCTTAGTTGTTTTTTTTTTTGTGAAGATAAAATAAATATTTTTTCCCATTTTTTAATGAAAAAAATATACATTTTTTCCTGTTTTCTTCAAAGCATCAATCAATTCATGTGCGTGACTGATACAAGTTAATACTGTGTGACAAATCTGTATGATGAGATTTTCCTTCTGTGTTTTTTTTTACAAAGATAAAATATTAGAATCTTTTTAAATTACTTAAGTTTCCTTAACTTAACTTTTATATCTTAATTTAATAAAGTTGAAACCCTTAAAATTAAGTAATTTATTTTCTATTAACTAAAGTCGTTTATCTTTTCAAGAATAAATAAAAAAAGAGGAAAGAATTAACCCTAAAGAGTGTACAGTGCATGGCACAGACACTAAACGCATCAACAAATTTAATTTTATTGTGTTCAACCCTTAACTTAATTTATATAATTTTTTTCTATTAATAATTTGTTAAATTTTTGTAATAATAATGCAAGGAATCGAACAATCATCAAAGAATTAAAGAAAATAAAAAAGGTGAACAGGGTAAATAACTATAAAATAAAATCAATACAATTTAATATATGAATGACAAAGATGAAATCTATTGCGAACTTTTCCTTTTCCTTATTTTTTTTTCGTTGTTTGAGGTAAAAACGAGAAATATATCGTGTGAATCGTCACGCGATGACAATACCAAAAAAAAATCTTTTACTGGCATAAAAAGGGTGTAAAATATAAATCTCTTTATGAAGATTTTTGGTAGAAAAAAGGGTAAAAAAATAATTTCTTTGCATTTAATTTGCGGTTTTATATATTAACGATTTTATTCTATTTTTTACCCGATTAAACTATTTTTTGCAATGTTTTCACCGTCGTCGTCGTTTTTTCTTTAAATATTAAGTGGCAAAGAATAGTTTTCAATTAAAATGAATTGTTTATGTTTATGCTGAAAGTTTTTCGATTATTCTCACGATTTTTATTTAATTTAGTTCTTATTCATTATTTTCCACAAAAACTCGTCATTTAAGTTCATTTATTTGTTATCATCTAAATAGTAATAATAAATTATTTTCAATATTGTGAGTGTGGTTTTGGAGTGTATATTTTGAAAAATAAACGAAAGGAAAAGATTATTATAATTTTTGCGGTAAAGTTTTTCTTCAAAAATATGATTTTTCTATTATAAATTGTAATTTAAATGCCTCTTAATTACAATAAATTGAATATCTTGACTTGATTGACATTCGGATAATCAATATGTAATATAATTATTATTTTTGCTTAAATTTATACATTTTTTTGTGAACGATTACACAATCATATCATATTTTTGTTTTTAATTTATTTATTTATTTCTGTTATCAATTTTATTACATTTTTATAATTTTATTGCCTTTTATTTTTATTTCATATGAAATTGATTTAATTTTTTTTTTTTTTATGTTTTTATAATTGAAACTTGTCATGAAATTTATTGTTCTGATAGTGATGTGTCTTTCAACTTACGTGGCAAATCTTATAAAATTTCTGTATGCATTTTATTATTTAGATAATAAAAATTTTTTTATTTTACTATAATTATGATTTTTCTGTGAATTTAATTATGTAATTTTAATTTGCAATAAATGTCTAAATATTTCGGTGATTTCTTCTTATTTTGTATTATTAATTTATTTATTGTTGTTAGATAAACATTGAAGAAATTGATTAATTATTTCTGGCATTGCATAGGTATTTAACAAGAACAAAAAATAAAGAAAAAATAAATATTTCATAGGTAGAATTTGTTTTTGTTTTCTTTATAGATATTTTACCATAAAAAATTTAACATAGCAATAATAATTATTATTATTTGAATTTATATATTGATATTATTTTGTATTTTGTATTATTTAATAAAAACGTGAAAATATGTTCAATCAACTTTTATATAACATACAGACATACATTATATACAAACAATATATATTATATTATATTATATTATATTATATTATATTATATTATATATACAAACAAACGCTTGACGATAATTATAGAATTAAATACATAATAAATTACACTCGTTACGTATATTACTCACACACTGAGTATTGTAACTTTTACACATGGTTTTTATTATTTGTATTATGAAAATTATTTTTATTATTTCGATGATGTTGATATAAAATGGAAAATAATATTGTTAAAGTTTGTCATAATCTAATATACAATAAAATCCAAGAAAAACTTTTTCCTTTTTATCAATAAAATAAAATTTTAATTATTTATATATTATTAAATTAATAATTTTTGATGTAATTCCATTATTATGAAGGTACAAAAAAATGTTTCACCATTTAAATTTTTATAAAAAAATTTCTATTAAAACTTAAAATATAAAAATATATATATTTCTATGATTAAAGAAAATAATTATATAAACATATTGTACATATGGTTTATTTATTTTTTATTTCATAGATCTTTTTCAATCATAAATTAAAATTTAATTTTTATTAAAGAAAATTCTTTCTATTTTTATTGCAAATTATTCAGCAAATTTAATTCATTAAGAAATTCAATAAAAAGCAATTAAAAGTAATATACTGTATGTTTTGTATAACTATCAATGTATTGCATAAATAAATTCATAAAATGTTTTAAAAATTATTAATTTTTTATTAATAAAAATAGAATTTTGTATTTATTATTAAATTATTCATATTGTAAAAAGCGTATCAATTATCATCTTATTTTTATTTCTATACAAATATATAACATTGTAAGATGCATATTTTTCCTGACAATTTTATAGCAAAAAAAGTGAACAATAAAACCATGTAAAAGAAGTGAAAAAATAATTACAGAACAGTGATTAAATTTTATTTCAATTATTATCTACTTTCGTCATGCAATTAAAACAAATAGATATTTAAATAAAATTTAGAATATTATATGTTTTTTCTTTTATAAACCATAATACATACATACATATTTTAATATTATATACAGTATAGTTTTCATTTATTATTTTCATAATCTCTGAACATTGAAGAAAGCATCTTTTAGTATATTTTCTCAGATGTGCAGATGAGACGCCTCTGTATTAAAAGCACCAGAATAGCGTTAATAAAAAGAATATTAAAAATGTCATTTATTACAAACAAAAAAATAAAAAACTTTGAACACTTATATAAATACTTAAATACGTTAACATATTCTTATTATTTACTTTATCTCAGTTTTTTATTATTTACAATTTATTGTATTTCGATATGCTATCGTTTTGTTTTGTTATTATTACAACAAATAATAATTATAATATGAACAGTGTCTGTATATATTTTTAGTCACGTATCATACATTAATAATATTTATTAATTTTATAAAATAACCACAAGAAATAATAAAATAAGAAAAATAATTACTTAACTGAATAGACATTGTATGCATAAATCTCATCTCCTGTTACAAATATGATGTGCGGTGGTATTATCTTTTAATTGTTTTATTTATTATTTCTTTAATAAATAATCGTTTGTTACAAATACATATTTATGTATATTATTTTCTCTTTTTGTTTGTTATGAAGACATGAACATGATTTCTGCCGATATTAATCGTAAAACTATTGTTTTATATTTATTTCTTTATTTTATATTTATTCAATGTGAGCTGGGTGAATATTTTTTTTACAGAAGCTCCTGCTATTAAAATATTATATTTATGTTATAAATTTTGTGAAATTAGTTTGTCTGTTGAGAATTACACATTATTTTTGTTTTTAACGATCAAATAATGAGTTTTTTTTTATTCTTAATAAAACTGCAAAAATGTTATAAGTGAAAAACGCCCCTAAAACAATTGTTTTGTTTTTTTTTAATGACTGATGAATAAAAACAACTGCATATAATATTTTCTAAGTACTGTATTTTGTTTATTATTATTTTATTTCTGAAGATTTTATTGGTTAAAATATTGGTAAGACATAAGACTTATAATACTTGAGACTTTGAATATAAGAATAGTAGAGAATAATAAAGAAAAGCAAACAAATAAAGATTTTTTTAGTCGTTATTTTAAAGTCATTAGTTCTGTAAATAAATAAAAAAATAATTGATAAAGTTCGTTAGATTCAGCTACTAGCTAACACCATAAGTATAACATCAGGCTATTATATATAGTAATCTTTTGTTATCCAAGATGCAGACATACGGCATGCGTTGCATGCAATCATTTTAAATCAGCAGTGAAAATAAGAATAATATAATGACAAGATGCTTCCTACCATTAAGAAAAAAAATTCACTGAAAAAATATCTGAAAATAAGAAAGACAAAAGTTCTATTTATAATCAGATATGTGTCTACCTTAATCTTAACATTAAAATTACCATTAACGTTTTATTATTATGTATTGAAGAAAAAAAAAATTCATAAGACGGTAGACGATGATTTAGAAATAATTCAGAAATAAAATAAATGATGAAATAAAAATGACATGGCATGCGCCAGTTAACTTCCGGCCTTTGATTTTTTTTGCCACTGCAATAATTGTTTTCAAATTCCAATAGACTTCCGTTCACCTTTTCGAATTTTAAATGTATTCATTTACCTCTAACACGCCCTCTGCTTAAAATTGTTCGTTATCTTAACCATTGTTAAATAGCAGAGAAAAAAGTTGTTAAATGCAATGAAAGATTCTCCCCTTCATCTTTGAAATCTATTACTTCATCATCACATTTATTTCTAAGGACTATATGGCCTTGTGTTCAGCTTTGACATAGTTTAGTTTCTTACATATCAATTTTATTCTTGGTTACCTTAATCCAATTGAAAATGTATTAGATTACGGGATTTTGACTAAATAGAATAGAAGTGTCTATAAAACAGTTTTGCCATATTATTTGCAGTTTATAATACTGTAGCACATTTTAAAGGAAAAACATAAATAGAATGGTTTGTACATAGATTTGCAAATGAATAATATTAGAACAATGTTTTACTTATACTTTCGAACGACCTTCGACATTACTACATATGTTAAACACTTCACAAATTATAGTGTGTAAATATTTATATTGTAAATGAGCTAAAATTATATAAAGAAATAATAAAATTCACACACTATAATAGCGAAATGAAAAAATTAAATAAAAAAAAGTTTAAACTCTATACTCTATTGAGAAATGAAAGAAAATTGTGCAAAAGTCACCTAAATAACATGAACTTCAAGAGTCATATAAAAGAATATGCGTTATTTAAACAATTTTCTTTTCTTCTTTTTCCTAATAAAATAAAAGAAATCATCAGACCCCTAGCCGAGTTAATAATAGTTATTATGAATGAAAATCAAAGAAATAAAAAATATTAATAATAATAATAATAATAATAATAATGTGTAATCGTGAGGGAAATTCGTCTTCTGTTGTTGTTTAAAATTGATGTAATTTGGCGGGAATGATTTTTTTTATTTTAACAAAAAAAAGTCTATAATATTATTTTAGTTTATTGAAAGACAATTATTCATGTTGAGCGCACTAAAGGTGACTTTGTCAGTTATATATTTTTGATTCATTAAAATAAGAATTTTTTTAACAAAAATAAATTATAGAGGAAGTATTATAAGAAGTAAAATAAAGTTCACATAAGATGCCTTTTAAAAATGTAGATAGAAAATTACTTGTTTTGGTTTGTTTTTGTCAAAAGTCGTGAACTTTTCAACAATAACAATAACAGTACTTTGCCCTCTTAGTTTTGTCAGAATATTTTGTTATCCTTCGTTTTCTCATTAAATTTATTTCATTATTTTTACTATTATTCTACTGAATTTTTATTTTGCTTAATTTTTATTTATGCTTTAGAAAAAAAAACTCAATTACCCCACTTTGCAATGTACGATGATTTCCAAACCGAAAGTATAAGTATTGAAATACAAAATCAATGTCAATCGATATGAATTTTTTTAGTTCTTTGTTTTCTTTGCTTTGCTTTTTTTTTTGCTTCTTTTAAGATATAAAAATTCTTTTACTTTAGCTAACTGGATGATAGAGGACAATAGGTCTCATTTTTTTTATTAAAATAAACCCTTATTTATGTTCTTTGATTTTTGTTAAAAATTTTTATTTTTACATTTAGCGGTTAGTATTTTATCAAATGATTTTATTTAGAATAACAAGCAGAAATAATAAGAATGTTAAATTTAAACAAATCATCAAAATCCAATTACAATTTGTCATGCGGAGGCAATTGCATAATTTTCTTTCTATAAATTTAACAAAAATGATATTGAAAATTTGGATGAGAAATGTGTCTACGTTATTAATAAAATTGTAATATAACGGAATCTTCATTTTATATTTTTTATTGAAATTTTTTGTAACATTGTGTGTAAATTTATTGCTATTTTGTAATTATATAGGGTGAAGAATGTGGAAGAAAATTAATAATTCACTTACAATATAAAAAATAAAAAATTGAGATAAAAACTTGTTTGAAAATTGATGGTGTTTGTTATTTAAAGCTTATTTTCTAGTCAGTGTCAGACGATTCATGATTTTTTGATTACCCGCCCTTTGTTTCATTTATTTATAGCATAGAAGGCAACATCAATAATAATAACAATAATAGTAACAACGTATAAACAACCTTCTATGTCTTCTCGTGCCATAAAGAATCAATTTTTAGGGTGTTATTTTCTGGCAAAACAATTTTTATTTCACTTTTTGTTTCGCTTTGTTTTGTTATAATTTTTTGTAGTAATTGTGTGCGTATTCAAAAAAATAAATCATCTCACCGAACAAATTTCTTTAGAATAAAATAAAATACGGAAAAATACATAAATCTGGAACATTCAAATTTTAAACAATCACTGAAGAGATATTAAGTAAGCAACAAGAACCTAGATTACAGTCTGTCTGATCTCAATGTTTCGTTTAATGTTGTGTAAAAATAAATAAAAAAAATGTATTTTCTAAGAGTATGTTTTTGACAGTTGACAACACTTTCTGGCAAGTGTTACAACATATTATACATAAAATATCACACGTTAATGCTAACGTTAAAGTGTTTATGTTGCAAAGGTGGATGTGGAAAATATAGAAATACCATGTTGTTACACTGTCGCATCCTGGCTGAAATGTTGACACCGTAATCAAATAATATATTTGACTTGTTACTTATTCTCGGGAACCTTTTACATTTTTTTTTAATATACTATAATGTTGCAAAAATGTTCTATCATATGTCTTGATGTTACATGTCTGTTCGATTTATAAAGAATTGGACGTGTGTAAGGGGATGAAACAAAGGGGTACATTTGGTTTGTACTGAAATGATTTTTTTTTATCTATCGTTTGATTAAAAGAAAATTGTTTGATGGTGATGACACCACCCTGATAATTTTTGGTTCTTCTTATATTTTTTTTTGTGACAGGGTGCAAAATTAAATAAAATAAAAAAAATAAACGCGTAAAAATGTGTTTCACCACCCGTGGTGAAAATTAATTATCATAGCGAGAAGATGACAGGGCAACTTGAATTAGGTAAAAGCAAAGTTATGATGAGTCAGTGGCTAGTCTTCGACAATCCTATCTGCAATGATAACCAAACATGGCAACGGTAGTTACTATGGTTATGTAACAGAGCATAAAGTCAATATAATATTAATTTATTGGTATGAGAATATAAGCAATTTTCTTATTTATGGACGTACCCAATACCATTAACAATAATAACCTTACAAAAATAATATCTCACAGTTAACAATATAGAAACATAATGTTATAATTTTACTTCCACGTCATTCCATTAAATCTACGTAAATGTAAACAAAATTTACCGATTTCAATTAAATTTAATCATGTACTAGCATTTCCTTAAAATTATTTTCTACAATAAAACCTTTATAATATTATATAATAGAAATCACACAAAAAATCATTACCACAAGAAGAGCATGATATCATATCTTAGCTACGTTTTAGTTTTAAACCATTTTAGGATTTAACCCTTATTTCTTTAGCATTATACAAAATTGTATAACATTTGTTGTTACTCTTGTATTTATATTTTCATGTTTAATTTGTCCCGATTCGTTGATATATATTTATAAACTTTTGACTTGCTTTTGTATACGTTACTATATATATATATATATATATTTACCAATTACCTTGTAAAACAAACCACAACCACCGACACAACACAACATAAGTTTTTTATATAGATTAACAGTAGTATGGGCATTTCAAAGAAAATATTGCCGGTATTCTAAATTTTAGAAATATTATAATATATTGGTATGAGATAGATAGTTTATCAATTATTAATGATTGATTTAAAGAAACATTTCTGTACTCTTATAGTCATTATCATTGTTATAATTAATCTAAATGTGTCACCCTATTTCAAATTATCATAAAATATATGTTTACCTTAAATTATTTCCATTCTATAAATATGATAAAGTAATAACAATTGTTTGTGTGGAAGCGAAGCCTGAAATTTACCAGAATTATTCTTTTTTGTTATTCGATTTAGATTCTTCTATTCTTTAGACTGTATTCCACAGCATTTCTTTTATAACATTATTAATTGAATTTTCTTTTTTTTTATAAATAAGAAAATATTAAGGATACAGATACGTTGAATAGCTTATTTCTGGGTTTTTTACTTTCGTTTGTGTTGCTAAGAAAACTTTCAATTTGTTTTCATTAAAATAATATTATTTTTTCTTTTAATTATGCTATTTTATTTTGATCTGTCGCCTCTTTTGTTACTTGATACAATTATAATTTAATTTTCTTTTGTGTAATTTTCATAAATATGTTTGATTATCAAACGAATGTTTTTAATTAATAATAGGAGCTGGAGGAACAAAATTAAAATTGCATAGCTGACCACACATTTACATGAATGAAGCAATGATGTTATTTCATAAAATATCTGTCACAAGCAAAAAAAAGCAATTTTAAATTTCAATTCAACAAAATAAAATAGTTTCAATTATTTTTTAGCATCAAACATTTTTTTCTCTATAATCAATTTTTGATTTCAATTTAATAATAATGAAAAAAAAAACCGTAAAATTGTGTGTGGAATATGTTTTACTGAAAAAAAAAAATATTTTTTTTCGTTTCAAAGAAAAGCTGATTTATAGAATAAACTTATGTTCAACTACTTAGAAAGCTAATGACAGGTTTTTGGTTAGAGTAATATTAATGTAACAATTGGGTTCCTCACAATCATATCCAAGAAAATAACAAAAAAAAAGTTTAAAATTACCAACAGTGTTGATTCAATTGTTGAAGTTTTAATGTCACGCAGAGTATACGGTGACCTATAAAGTTCAGGCTTTGTCCAGCGAATATATTTCTTTTTTCTATCATACGCCCAGATTTTTATTATGTTCGCGCTGTTTAACCAAAGTAAATGGAAATTTTATTATAAATGTAAAAAATATTATGATTTTATTTTATGTTAAACTGATGATAAAATAAGTTTATTATTATTATTAAAATTTATACCTTTGATGTTTGCAATCATTTATTTGGCTATTTTACAGTGAAATGAAATTTAAATCATTTGATATAAAGTGAAGTGTAAAATTGTGATTTCAAAATATATTTCTTTTTGATCATTTAATAGGACAGTTCAAATAAATTTTTTAATTGTATTATTTATTTACTTAATGTTTTGCAGTTAATAAGCTTAACTATTCTTGAACATATTTCATTTAACGGGTTTCTGCACTGCTTTATAATCCTAATAAAATGTTTAACATATCAATAGAATTTCTGTGTATAATGATTTCTATAAAAGATACTTAAAGCTTTATTGTAATATAAATGAAAAAAATAAATAAATTAGGTGACATAAAGAATTTATGCATTTATGTAAAATATAATTCATCTTGTGAGGTACGCAATATAAGAAAAATTTTAACGGATGACAAATTAACATAATATTTGATAAAAAAAATGTTTATATTAAAAAGAATTACAAGTAAATGGTCTCATGAGGTGGGAGATTAATTCTTTAACATAATTTGATATAATTGCGATATATTTGTGTATAAATTAATAAATAATTAATTTAAAATAAAAACTAAACGCTACTTTATTAAGTTAATCGTAACTAAATTTTTAACCAAACCTTTTTCTGTTTTTCCCATATAAATATTCTTAAAAAAAAAGAAGAAAAACCATATGCCAGAACTTACATATGTAAAGAAAACACTATTTATAAAGATCATCAATATATTAAGCAATATGTTTATGATTTGTAGAATGGTTCCCCTATTATTTTATGTTAAACATAATGTGGGTGAATATTTTCTCAATTATATTTTCTTGTTAGATTAAATGCAATGCAATGCATAGTAATGGTAATGTTAAACATTATGACTAAATGCTAATGATAAAGTTAAGTAAAATTAAATCAAATGATATGCTTATTCGTTGCACCCTTATATTTTTTGAATTACGCTATTTGGCTGTAAAAATAGGTTAAATAATTTTGTGGATTTTCTCATGCTATTGTCTTACGACTGATAGATAAGCAAATAGATAGTTAAATAACAAAAATATTTAAAGAATGCATGTTTGATTTTTTTTATAAAACATAACACAATTAATTAAGTATGCAACTGTTGCTTTATTATTAAAAAATTAATTTCTTTTTTATTATATTGTTGAAAATTTTTATAAAGTTTGCAAGTAGGGTAATGTGTATATACCATACAATCTCTGTCAGTTTATCATTCAATAACCTAAGGCTACTTCAGAAGTTATCTCAAAATATTATATATCGTACAACTTGTCCATAAAATCGCTTAAGGGTATTTACAATTTGCGGTTGTATGATATGCGGTTATATTTGTTGTTTGTTAATATTACATAATTTTTTTTTAAAATAAAATCTACATCCGTTTTTGTGGGCGGGAATAAACAATACGAAAAATTTTCCTATTTCTATATATAACATATATATATATATATATAAATATATATCAAATATTTATATTGTTTTTTTTTTTTTGTATTTATTTTTATATGTGATTTATGCTATTTTTTATTTATTCGCAATTTCTGTGCATAGGCAAACGACATAGTCGTACACATAATATAATTATAATTATTTTTATGAAATCTGTTTACTGTTTGATTAAAAAATATTATTTTTAACAAACAGACAGATAAATACAAACATATGTTTTATTATGTTCATTTAATTAAAATTTGAATATTTAATAATGATATTATGTAAACAGTAGCCGAAGCGTACATTACATTTTGTTGACTTAATGGCACGCGGAATTATTTAATCTATTTTTAACAAGTTGTAATTATAATAAAACAAAGTATTATAATTTTTTTTTGTAATAATTTATTGATTTTATTGGATGAATGAAAATTGAAAAAATAAATATAAAAAATTTATTTATTTTTATTGCTCACCATAGTTTAAAAATAATGTAAAGCTTTTAATTTTATTTATTTATTCGTTAAAAGGAATTTATTGCTTGCAATGACGATTCATTTATAACATAAAGAAATCCAAGTAAGAAATAGCCGGATGAAAATATATCACCGCACCGAGTGTTATCGCGTCAATTCTTTTAAAATATATATGTATGGATAAGAATTGAAAGTGCCAGCAATAAAAACGGGTAAATATCTTATATAATATACTGTGTTTGATACGTTTTACAGTATTACATAGCCTGGCAAATAATGCAATAGTATAAGACTACATAAGGATGCTAAGCTTTACAGATTCTACAGATGAAATTATAGCAATTCCCATACCGGCTTTTCTTATCCACAAAGCTCATTCCTCATTTGGACAATGGAATAAATGTCCGCGTGTTTTTAAGTGTGAATCGTTCTATTTTAAAATAAAAATCAACAAGAAAAAATCACTTTTTAAACTCAATTTTCAATTTCTTATCGTTTCTATTAAATCGTCGATTTAAAATCCTAAACACGTTTACGTTGTTATTATTATTTTTTTCTTAGCAAACAAAAAAATATAAGAGAATACTGTAAACAACAAACAATTGTGTATATAGAATGGTATCATTATTTTAACCATTCAGATAAGTAAAATCCTATTCCATACCATACATATAAATACATGTATGCGAACTGAGTATATGGCTATACATAATTTAAATGGAAATAAGACCTAATGTTTAAAAATAAATAAAATAATATAATAAATGGACAACAATAGAATGATAAGAATTGAAAATTTTTATTACATTATTCTGATTGTAAATATAAACGCGATTCGATTGAACATTTTGTTTATTTTTCTTTGAATTTCTTTTCATAAAATTGATTGGTCTTTACTATGTGGATGGGGATGAGTTTTCGATAAGTAAAAGGTATAGATTTTCACATTAAAAAAAAAACAATTAAATTATTTTGTGTTGAGTAGATTTCAAATTTGCAGGCGAAATGCATTTTACCATAAAAAAATGCATATTACGTGTTTTATTAAATTTATTTATTGACTTTAATACAACATTTTAATCCTTTTTAAAATATAAAATTAAGTTGAATGAAAAATTACTAAAAGTAATTTTTAACCCCTTATTGAAACGCAATGTTTTTAAATCTACTGAATTACCAACAGCAATCTAATTTTTATACAATCAAATGCGATGAGGTATCATCCTTAAATCAAATTAAAAAAAAAAATTCGTATAGAGATAAATGTGACTTTCACGCGTCAAATCATTTCAATGAAAATTTTGTAATAAATATTTTCAACAATAAAAATGCAATAGATTATGTTAATATGACACATGTATGTTTATTATACGGTGAATCTATCTGTGTACATACAATACTTTGTATGCATGGGTAATATTATTAAGATATATTAGATTCAGGTTAAAATGTCATATACATAAATAATAATAATAATAATACAATTGTAACATATATAAAAATATAATTTATATTTGGGTACAGAGGTAATAATATTTTTTTTTTTTATTCATTTTACAACTAATATATGATAAAGATGCGACAATTCCAACTACAATACCAATTTTAGGTTGTGTTAGAGGTAAAACAACACAAGTCATCCCTATAAAAAATTTGTTTATTGATATATATTATATACATATGTATATCTCTTTAATATTATTTTTCATTTATTCATTTAATATTCATACTTGTATAATTTTATTATTATTTGACTAATAGTGTGGAAATGAAGAGGTTTTTTCTTGAGGGATATGGTTAAATTTTAAATTACAAAAATAAAAATATACATTAAGAAGTTGAATTTTTGACTTTATTCGTGAAATTATCTTTTTTTTTATTTAACTATCGTATCGCTAAATAGGATCTATTTATATTAGCTAGCAATGTTAATATTAATTTAATGATTTACGATGAGAATATTAAATTAGAAAGTACATATTTATATATGCAAAAAAAAAAACATATATTTTATCGGTAAATATTTAAATTTCGCAATAATAGTCGTAGTAATAATAACGCAACATGATATAGCGCAGCGAAAATCCCACAAATTTACGAATAATGAGAAATAAAATAAAAACACCAATGACATTCATAGTATTGTGAGTTTATTTTAATACGCAATGTAGTAATGTAATCAAGGGATTTAACAATGCACCCCCTGTTGATATGACAATCATCACGCATCGGACTCACACGTATTTATAAATAGCATACAAGCATATTGCAGTATACACACAGTACGACACAGTTATTAATACAAGGAAAATTGAATAAAAATTTATTCAAATAAATAAATAAAGAAATAAAAAGTGCCAACAACTTTATTATGTCAAATATGTCTGTTTGCTATCCATCCGTGTCCTAGTTTAGGGTTTTATTCATAATACATAATAATAACTATAAATAAATCCTATTAGGGATGACAAAAAAGAGCATAAAAATATGATTATTTTTTTCTTCTTTTTATTTATGCTATATTGTGATCCCGCCACATATTAACTAAACAATAATTTAACGCTCATATTTTTTAGTTAATAAATAATTTAAAAGGATGTTTTACGATCGATAAACATACAAAATTAAATAGTTAATTAAGTCAAATGAATAATCAATAAAGAACAGAAATTAATTCCTACGTTAAGTACATCTTCATTTTGTTTTACCAGAGCGCTAATCAATGTTAATTATGTTTCTTAGTCTGCATAGCAAATAAAACCACAAAAAATTCTTACAAACGAAAGAAAACATAAATGTGTTTAATATTTTATGTTTTATTGGCTTAATAGAAATTTTACTGGGTTTTCTATTTTGTATAAAAATCTTTTTTTTTCAATTTTGGATTTTGATGCTTCGGTTATATCTTTATCAAATATTTAAGCAGAAAAAACAGAACAATCATATACTTTTTCTTACTTTATTATTATTATATAATCAAAAACAGAATGTCTATAGATTAGAACAGAACAGAATTATATATTTATATAATAATGGAATTTTGTACAATGTATAATGCAGATGTATAAAGAAGTAAAAACATTTTTATTGTTATTATTATTTTTATTATTATTTTATTTTTGTTAAAGAGATGCACACGCCTTATTCTATTAAGAATTATCAGAAAAAACGTATATAGAATAAAATAACCAAACTCTCTTCCACTTGAATCCCTATGAAGATATATTCTTTCCATTAAATATCATTCGCTCTTTCGGTTCTATTTTTCCATTGAAAAACAAACAAAAACTAATAACGAAAAAAGGATCATTAAAGTAACTACAAAAAGAAAAGTCTCAATATTGTATATACTTTATTTTTGGTACATATTTGGAATACAAGAGATTAGTCAGTCTAAAACCAGAAAGACAGAAGTAGCGCAAGACAGATCATTTTCGATTCTCTCTCTGGCTTTGTGTAATGTTAATGTAACATAACCAGAAAAAAAAGGAATAAATAAACAATAAAAAGAAATGTTAAAAAATAGCATTAACAGTGGCAGCATCCCTTAAATCCCGCCTATATTGCTCCTCCCTTTTAGTTGTTATCCCTTGACAACGCATCCAGCCACAGATATATTCCATTTATATATTCAATTCATAGGGAAAGAGTAGGGAAAAACTGCCCCTTCGTGTATGACAATTAAATCAAAACAAAATTTTAGTTTACCCATAGCATCCAGCAGACAGACAACTATATATATATATATATATATATAGATACATATATATATATATATTATTTTTTTTTTATATAAATATATATATATATATATATGACATTAGCGTATACATATAAATTTATGTATGCATTTAATATAACATATAATTTGTTTATTTTATTATTAGTTTTTTCCATTTAAATGTTATTTTTATTTGTGTTCCGTGGATATTATTGATATTGTGTACTGCTGCTGCTACTGGACAAGCAAATAAATAAAATAATAATAATAATATTTTTTATTATTATTAAAAAAACAATTCGTTTAATTGCATATCGTAATTTGTGTTGTGTTATAAATGTTACAATACTTAATTGGATAATTTATCAATGACAAAATAAAAGAATTTTTTATTTTAACTAAATAAATAAATTCTTTCTGGTTCTGTTCTGTCGTTAGTTCAACTTTTAATTTATCAATATAGTGAATAATTTATAATTTATTAAAACAAAAAACAAAAAAATAAAGTTCTAAATATAATATATAAATACTGTGTTCAGTTCGATTTAATTCTATATACATAACAATAAAATAATTTATTTATTATAAAAATCTGAGTAATTTATTGAGGTATATATTTTCAAAAATCGAAAAATAAAAAATGGTTTTAATTAATTAATTGATTAAAAAATAAAACATACAAGTTTCACTTAAAAAATAAAAATCGTAAAATAGGAATAAGAAATTGTGCTGTTAAAAAAAAATATTTGAAACTACCTGAGTAAAAATTATAAAAAATGCAACATAAAAGGCAATAAAATAATAAATAAATAAAAAAAAAAAATTTTTTTATAAATAAAAAAAGAAAATCAAATTAAAATTTAATTTTAATAACGAGGAAATTAAATTTATTGTTTGTGTGACATTTATATTTTAATAATTTGATTTTAATATCCACAAATATTTATATATAAATGTATTAAACTTCCATTAATTAAATCAAATTATTTAAGTGTTTTGTTTCAAAATAGTTTAATTAATTGTGATTTATTTACTAGTATCAAATTGTGTGTGGGTGTGTGTGTTTGTGTATTTTTTTTTTATAAGTTTTTTATTTGAATTTTGTTGTAATCATTTTACCTTGCATACAATCAAAAATTAAATTTTAAACTCTTTAGTATTTTTAATAACAAAGTTATTTAAAGAAAATTATGTGATGGTTGATATTGAGTACATGATGCCAGGTAAAAAAATATAAATGGTAATTTGAAGAAAAATTTAACTATTTTTCATCATTTTTATTATTTCTACAATTTATGTACTTTATATAAATATATTTTGTCTGTTTTTATTTATTTACTCTATTTTTTATTTATTATTAATTTACTTTTAACTAACTCGAATTAATTAAAAAGTAGTTAATTTGTTTTTTCACGGTATTTCCGCCATTCTTCGCTATTTATGTTAAATCGTATGTTTACATTATATTTAAAAGATGTTAGAGTAGGCTAGACATAGAAGTTTATATATTATTTAATTATTTTATCATAAAACTTTATTTGGTTGCAAATATTAATAATAATAATTTTTTGTTGTTCCTATTTTTCTGGGAAAATATGTAGTTAAAAAAAATCAATTAATTTTCTCAATAATAGGATTAATTACTTAATTTACATATTTTCTATTAATTACTTGTTGAATTCTCTTTACTTTATTTAGGTAATTAATTAATTACAAAAGAATAATTTAACAAATATTAATTAAAAAAAGAATTATATTTAAAAGTCAGAAATTGCTAACATATTTGAAGTCATCATTTAATGTAATAGTAGGGAAATGTTTGAAAAATTAAATAGGTTTATTAATTTTTCGAATTTTAATGTTGTATTAAAACAATATACCATCCCTGATAAACATGAATTTATAGAAATATTTTTATTGTATAAGAAACAAATAATCTTATATAATAAAAAATATTTCTTATTAAAAATAACAAAAAAATAAATCATAAAACTTTGATAAAACAAGGAAATAAAAGATTAAATACATTTTTTTTTATCTAGTTTCCATGAATTTCAATTAAAAAATGCAAAAATATAAATAAGTATATAAAAAAAACACAACTATTTCTATTTATTACATTTGATAAAACAAAAAGTTAATTAAATGAAAACGATTTTAATGAGACATGTTTATTTTTTTTCTAATTTATGTTTTCCATTTAGATGTATTAAAACACCTGATGTCTAATTAAATTAATGAAAATATTTCTTCTATTTATACGTGTGTTTAAGTTATAAAATTATTTAAATTAATTATTAAAACATATAAAATATTTAATTTATCGTTTTTATATGATTATTTTTATGTTGTTTTTAAAGATTTTATTTACGTCAATAGCAGCTAATCAGCTATATTGCCAACAACATAAAAACCACAAAAAGAAACAGCAACAGTAGCAGCAACTTCAGTAGCATAAAAGTAGCATAAGATTAGATTGAACTAATTAATTAAAACCACATAAAATCGCCCACTTCAGAATTGTTGCTTTAAATATTGTTCGCCTTTAAATTATTTTCTATTTCTTTCTTTCTTTATATGGTAATTATGTTTTTTTGTTATATTAAAAAAAAAATAAGCATAAGAAATTTATTTTATTTTTTTTTTTATAAAACATAATAAAAAATCCGTTTGGGTATTTTTAATTTTTCTATATTTTGATAGGATATCTTCCTTGAATTTAATGTCCAACCTCAACATCCCGCAATTTTTATTTCTTATGATTTTTATTTAAGTATTTTATTATATTTATTATATTCTTTAAGATTTTACACTTTGGCTTCAAGTAGCAACTATATTTATGCTTTAACTAAAGTATATTGTAAGAAAAATAATGTTAGATTATTAACCACAGATTAATGTTGTGATAATTTTGTTAAAGAAAAATATGTGTAATGTCGAGCTATGCTATAAGAAATAGTATTTAGTTACATTAAGTAATTAATCAGTTTAACACACAAGGCATATATTAGAAGACCGATTATAAAAATGATTTTCTAATTTTTGAAGAAAATACAAATTCTAAAAACAAAAGTTAATTGAAAAAATAGATTGAAGAAGAAAACACTAGAAATTTGTCTAATGTTGCTCTACATTAAGATAAAAGTTTATTAATCTTTATCGCGTGTGAAAGAAATTTCAGTTCTGTTGAATAATCTTTTTTTTTGTTACTTGTATATGGTGTTCAGTTTAATTTCTTCCCTTTGTGTGTGCGTGTGCGTGTGTGTACTTAATACTTTTTCATTAATTTTTATTTTCGTTAATAATGAAGTGTAATTTGCATTATCAACATTTTAACAAAGATATATTTCGTAAGTTAATTAATTTTTATTTGATTAAGGAAAAACGTTTATTTAATAATAATTTTTGTTTTTGTTAATAAAACATTTATAATAAAGCTTTCTTATTGTTATTAGGATGTTGACCTGTATTTCTTTATTTTCCTTTTCTTTACTTTTCTCGCTTTCAATCTCTTAATTAGTTGCTTTGTCACTTCAATGTTATTGCGTATGTTAATTGATTTTTTTTATCAGTTACTATACATTTTTGTGAGAAATTAAATATAACAACAAACAGTAGATTTGTGTAAATTTATTTATATTTAATTTATATTTATTTTGTATTTAGAAGGAAGATATTTTAAGTGGAAACAGTTTAAGAACGTTAATGATTATTTATTATTGAAGTTCATATTATAAATATACATTTTTAACCACTTGTTATTCATTATTATTATCACATAATGTTGTTGAACCGAAGGTTTTATTAAATATATATTTTAAAAATTTTTTTGTTTAAAAACTTAAGTAAATAATTTTCAAGATTCATGTTTTACCGTCTTCTAAACAATATAAATAAATATGCGGTAAGGATTAATTTTTATTGCTATTTCTTTTGCAAACGTTTTTAGTTTAGTTCAATAAAAGAAAATAGTCGTTGTTTTGTATTAGATAAAATAATAAAATAAAAAAAAAATATCGACAGGTAGAAACGTTAAACAAATATATAATATATATGAATATAAATATAAATATTTTTTATTGTGATTTTCCGGTTTTCCTTTTAATTTTTTATTGTGTTGTTTTAAGGGATGTAAATAGGGAATAAAAATAGATTAAAGAAGAATGCTGAAAAAACCTCAAAGCGCATCCGCAAATCTCTTTAAAATCTGATATCTTAGTCATTATTTAAGAAATGTTTTTTTTTTTGTTAATTTAATGGTAGATTAGATAAATCGTTATAATAGTGTGCCGTTGTTGGCTTTTTTAATTTTAAGTTTGTTTATTTTTGTAATTTAAACCATAGAAAATTTCTTAACCAAAGTTATACACATTATGTAATATGATATGAAAATTCTTTGTGATAAGCGCACATCGGAAGTTGTATTTTTATTTTTTTTTTGAATAAAACATTTTACGATTTTATTTTCAAACTGCAAAACGAAATCTAATTGCTTAAAGAACGGAATAATCAACCACGAATAATGCAAGTTTATCAAATTTTCCGTTTCAAAAAAATACCTAATTTTTATTTAACACAAATACAAAGATATTTATAGTAGTAATGCAACAAATAAAGTAGAGTGGAAAGAAAAATGATAAATAAGCGACAAGAGAAATTTATATTTATTTTATTTATTAAAAAAAATTCTATCGTTTTAAATGAAATTGAATACCTTGATTTGTATGATTACTTTTATTTATTTATTTGTTTGTTTTTTATTATAAATATTTATATCATTTGTTGTGATATTACTCAAAATTTGTTAGTAGGAAAAAGAAACAACAACATAAAACACAATACACGTGCCGCGGTTGCAGGTGTCAAGTTTTTAGAAGAAAAATTAAATTATTAATATTATTTTCGTTACATTTTCACGTTTTATTTATTATTATTATTATTATTGTACAATAATTATATATTTTTTTCTTTGTCAATTATCTGAGCACAAGTTCTTTTGTTATTTATTAGCAAAGAAATAAATCAGATTTAATTTACAGTTAAGGATTAGCATAAAAGAAAAGTGTATTTATAAAAAAAATAATTACAGGTAGCAGTGGAGACGAATTGGAAAACTCTCGTGGGCTACCAGCGAATCTTGAGGTGCCAACAAGTCTGCAAGTGATACCACTGAGTCCTACTGCTGAGCCGGAGCGTAAGGATCGTTTGAAGGTGACCTCACCAGACCTAGCTCTAGCTGCACAACTTTGGATGAGACGCATCATATATGCCAATCAATTCCAGGTGAGGACAACCGAACAATTGCTGACAGAGATGGCTCGACTTCAAGGACCACCACCAGAACTTGACATTGAACTTGGATCTGTTTATGCTAGAACACAAATACTACGAGGCACGAGATACGGCCCATTCTTAGGAAAATGGACAAATGAACCAATTGATAAACGTTTTGCTTGGGAGGTTAGTGGTTATTGTTTTTTATTCTATTTTTAATCACCAATTTGTCAATTTTCTATAATAGTTATTACTTTTTAAATTTTCTTTTGTCAAATGCTGTACACCTTGTCAAATGATTATTAAATTATAAAGGTGGCACAAGTATATCATACATCATTATAAAATGACATTTAAAGGAGCATATAATTTATAATAATATTAAATGCAGCTAAAAGATCAAACGTATATTATTTGTTGTGCTCGTCGAATAATATAAATGAATAAAAGAATATAATAATAAAAAAAAGATGAATTAAACGATGTGGAAGTCGAGTTTTGTTGGTCTATTTCATGGTATTGTTTTTTCATAATAAAAAAGGCAAACTCTACTAAATAATAGTTAAAGAGAACAAGATTCTTTCTTTTCTAATATTGTATAAAACAAAAAAAGAAATAAATAAATATAAAATGCTGATACATAAAACGTGCAAGGATGCTAACAATGTCAATTTAGAAAATATTATTTTTTATTTCTTAACTGTACTCCAAAGTAAAATTACTTTTTTTTTATTTTACTTGTACTAATATTACGCTAATGTTAAAATTGAATCAAATACAAATTTATTATTTACTTTTGTTTATTAGAAATTTTCTAACTGATTTCGTATTATTTTTGTTTATTTAATTTTATTTGACTGCATTCGATTGTATTACATTAGTCTAGTCTTATAGGAAGCGAAAATACACCATCAAAAAGCACATATGTGTGTGCATTTAAGTAAATACGTATTTGATCTTCAATTGGTTATACCATTTATTGTTTATATTATTATTATTATTTGTATTGTTGTTTGCTGATATTTTATCAGTATCACCGTTGCAATTGTTCAATCATTTGCTATTTTACTGTAAATTTACTTTATTTTATTTTATTTGACTTTCTATTACTCGTACATTTCTATGTACCGGTCGTGGGTGGGCTTTTAGAACATATTGTTTACAATAAAATTTATATAATATCCAATAGAAATGCTTAGCGTGTTTTTTCATCTAACCCAAAATTGTTTTAACAATTTTTTTTCTTTCATTTTACAAAATAATGTTGCTTATTACACCGTGTTATATGTGCATTCAGTAGCATTATTATTAGTATTTTTTTCTTTTCAAACATTTTTGTAATTGACCTAAGGATTATTGAATGTATATTATGTATTTATAATAATTGAAATAACCGATTTTATTTGGTTTAAATTTACACATTTCACACATTTTATGTTTTGAAAAATAAAAATTTAAAACAATTCAAAAATGATTACAATGCATAAATATTTTTTTTTTCTAAAGATTTTTATATGTGTTTTGTTTTAATTAATTCAATGTTGCTGCTGTTGATATTTTTATGTTGTATTAAAGCACTGAGTAAAGTTAAGTAAATAATAAAAAGTTTAACAAAACGAGAGAGAAAGAGATTGAACAAAAAAAAAATTCATAATTGTTATTTATATTGCGGATTAATATAAGATTACATTTGTGATATTATGCTACTGTTTTCTATGTATATTAAAATAACCAAAAAAAAAAAAGCACAAAACTATAAATATTATTTGTATATAGTTTAAGCTTAGTTTTAGCATTTTCTATAGTTTTCTATTTTAATTTAGATTCATTATTTTTTTGTATATCAAAAGATTATGTAGGGTTCGATAATACAAGAACAATTTGTGATTTTATATTACTTTAATTATCGTGTATAGTGCTAATAAAAAATTTAACTAATTATATTTAATAATTTTGTAATAAAAATTCTAATTCAAAAAATTAATTTTTTGTTTTTTATTTTTCTATCTTAAATAGTCTTTAAAATTTCTTTTCTATGTTTTTATGTCACGAACATTTTTATTAGAAATTTATTATAAATATACAATGCAAAGTAAATAATATTTTAATTTTATTTACGTCTTTTTTATTTTTTGCCATATTAAATAAGTAAATATTAAAGAAAAATCGGTTTATAAAATTGATATTAATAATAATTATAATAATAATATAACATATATGTATATATTTGTTGCACATATGTCGGAATAATTATTTTCCCTGCACATTTTAGAGATCTGTTATTTATTTTTTGCCTATTTTACTATGTAACTAGCAAATAATATAATTAAAAGAGCAAACTTTATTCACACGTTTGTTAGTTTAATTTGATCCACAATAGTTAATCCGTTATTTTAAGCAAAATTTGCCAATTTTTTAAAAATAGGAAATACGAATAAATAAAACTAAGGATATTACCGAAAAAAAAATAGAATAAAATACAGAAAATAGAAAAAAAATTGTTAATCCTTGGTTTAAAAAGTGATGAAAGTGTTTTGTGCTCTTAGTTATAGAGAAATTTGATTAAATTTCACACACTGTCAGTCAATTGTCTAAGCTTAACTGTTTTTTGCCTATTTTTCCCTAAAAAATAAAAAAAAATCTATATATATATATATATATATATAACAACTAGGATCATGTACTATCCAGCTGATGACATCATAATTTCATTGAATGTGCTAATAAATATAGTATTCATAAAGCCAATAATCAATTTTTTTGTATACGGCAGCAGTAGCAGGCATTAAATATATATATTATATATGTCCACAAATGTGCACACAAATGAGGCTTAAACCGAAACCCAAAACTAAATTGGATAAGAACAAATTACCCCTATGAGATGTTAACATAAAATGAGAAAAAAAATTGATAGAAAAGCCCAAAAACGACCGATGGTACAAAACAAAATATAAAAAAAAAATTAAAAAATCAAAGTGACAAAAAAAAAAATTCGAAATGCTGTATTATGAAACCCTCAAATAATCATGTTCTCGCGTTGACACTACGATCATGTTGTAGTCCTTGTTGTTGATCCTGCAGCAACATTTCAATTTATATTTTTTATTATACATATGTATTCCCTGTCTGTCTATCTTTTTTTTTTTAAGTAGCAACAGATAAATACAAATAAACAACAAAAACATATCTATTGCAGGTAATGAAAAATAAAAATATAAATAAATATTATTTTCATAATTTTTTTTTTCTTTGTATGCATTGATATGCGTACAAATTCCCCAGGTGTAAATATGCGGCTACATATTATATTTATTTATAATTTTTTTCATTTTTCTTCCTTGATTGACATACAAAGGGTTCCGGTATTCTAGTTGTCTTCGTATTATTTAAAACAACTTTTTTTGGCATAATTTTATTTAAGAATATTATAAGGAACATTTTCTTAAAGGAAGCAATTTGATTTACAAAAAAAAAAAAATTATTTACTTTTTTTAATTGAATATCATCATTAAAAATTATTAATGAATTTTTTGTTGTTATGTAAAACTGAGCATAAATGATGATTGATTGCATTCTTTTCGGTAAATTTATTTTACAATTAAAATTTAAAACGATTATCTGGTTTGAACATCCTTTTGTTAAATGATTTTCAGGTAGCTATTTATTATTTTTTTATATTCTTTTATTGCAATTTTTACAACAAAAAGTACAATGATTGGTCAATCAATGCTTTTTTAGTAAATAATAGAAAAAATAAAAATTCAAAAAGGATTTTAACACCAAGAAATTTCAGTTTTGTTTTTCCTTTTTGATGTTTTTTGTTGTTATACCGATTTGGCCAATTCTCTTGTTGTTATCTTTTCAATTGACAGCAAAGTTAATGATTTTTTTTACGCTGTGATTGATTTTCGATTCAGTCCTATACACAATACGTAATTTTATTATTTGTTTATTTTTTCTTGTCAACTAAATAAAGAAATGAAGATTTCTATTAAGAAAAGTATCTATAAATAAATAAGAAACTATTACGAAGAGATAAAGTCATTTATTACATCGAATTAAGTTTTATCCCTTTTTGCAAAATAAAAATTAAATAACAAAGATATTTTCCTTCTTATATATCTTGTATATATATATATATATATACAAACCATAAATCATAATTGAATTATTTTATTGAAAAAATTGAAATGCCTCTTCCTTGTTTCTTTCATTCATTTTATTTTTTTCGGTTTCTTTTCTTCCTTTTGAAAAAAGAATTTTTTTGTAATCTTCCTGTTAATAAATAAATTATTTATTATAACCATTTGTTATTAAGGTAATAATAATTTTACTTGTTTATTTTCAGCGGTTCATTCGATTATAATAAACAAATAAAATACGTTTTAATTTTTATTAAAGAGAAAAATATTTTATATGTATCTTGTCCTCTTTTTAGTTACCTTTTATTGAATAAAAAAATAGTTAGTAAAAGGATCATCTGAACATTATTATTATTTATTATTATTATTTTCTTCTTTTCATATTTACTTTTATGTTTGTATAACATATAAATTGACACGTTTGTTATCCTTAACATATAACAATGACAAAGACTAACCGTATATAATCTCACTTTACTTGACTAGAACATACAATTTCTACCATTTATCTTATTTCAAAACAGCAAAACAATGTATACATATTTTTCAATAAAATTTTTGCAACTATTTACTTTAATCCTATGGGGAATGATGCTTTGTAACGTTTACTATGTTAAAGACAACACAATAAAAAAGGTTACATTGACTAACCTTATGAAATGAAGATGTCAAAAAATGATAACATGAAGATGACCAAGTCTATAGACCAGTCTAGTTAGTTAATGAAAAAATTTTATGAGAAAATAAAGTAGAACTAGGAAAATGAAGAAAGTCAAAAAAATTAATTTTTGTCGTTACGAATTAATAATTAATCTTTTAACATATATAAAAATTCTACTAAATAATGTAGATTAGCATAAATTTCTTTTTATTTTCCGTATAATGGTCAAAGAATAGTTTATTGGAATGTAAAAGAAATTTTATTTACAAAATTCTTGACCACATATGATGTATTAAATTTCATGTGAAGTGACCGTTTGCTTAAATAAAATTTACATATTGTACCTTAGCATTCTTTAAGTTAATTTAAGTTAACTGTTAAATTTTTTTATACATAATTGCATATAAATTTATAATTGAATTTATTTCACTTAGTAATTCTGTATTACAATAATAGAAATTAAAAATCAATTAAATTTTATATTCTCATATTACATTAAATCATAATCATAATAATATTAATAACGAGAGAAATTTAAATAATTTTATTATTATTTATTTTATGTAAGAAAATTAATGAAATTTATGGTGAGAATAATTTTTCCTTTGATTCCCTATAAATTTTCTAACTGACAAAATAAAAATTAAAAATTTAAAATCAATCAATGAATAAATAATATTTGTATTATTGTTGTTATTATTATTTTTATTATTATTTTATAATTTTTTTTTAAATAAAAAAATAAATATGCAAATGAATAATAATTTCTATTTTAGTGTAATTGAAAAAAAAAAAAGAAACGAGAAGAATATTTCGATGAGGAATTGACATTTGATTGACAGCTGTGTGTGTATGCTTTCAGTTTCTATAGAAAATAGTCAATTGATTTTTCTGTGGTATAATCCTTCGGAATAGTTCTTTCTTCAATCTCTTAAAATCTCAATACAGAAGATTTTTATTTTTACTTTTTATTATTATATTTTTTTTTTTTGTTGATCTATTGTTGATTATATGATGTTTTTAATAACTTAAATAAAAATTTGTTTTGTTTTCATTAATTGAAATTTAATTTGTGCAAATCAACTTGAAGATTTTTTTTTAAATTTTAAATTTTAATGAAGACTTATTTTTTTTAAATTGTACTTAAGCTAAATATAATTAATGTTTCGCCTTTTTATGCTTTTTAGCTGTTATATAATGTTGGTTTGTTATATAACAACAACAATAATAATAAAAACCTTATTTTTTAATTGTGTTTGTGCAAAAAACCCTACATTATCCGTCTAATTCGATGGCACTACACTTTGTATATTTTATATACAAACCATATAAACTCATCAAGTCATTCGTTTGGAAAAACGACTTTTAAAACATTTTTATTTTTTAATAGTTGAGTTAAATAATAATAATAATACAAATAAAAAAAGGCTGCTGATGAGGTTTTACTTTATATTTTGGTCATATTATTCGTTTGAATTGAGTTGATGTTTAAAATCAGCCTCCAAGTCACCCTATTCCTATTAAATAATACGTAAAATCTTTTTTTTTCAAATAATCACAATTTTTGTATATAAAATACACCACACCACATATTAAGTGATAAAATAAAGACTAACTAAGTTTTTAAAAAAATTCCTTCTGTACTTTTCACTTTTTATTTTATTTTTTTTTGGTTAGGGCATGCATATGGCGACAGTGAATGGGCGAACGTCGTTTATCGCTTATTCTAATGACTAAAGCAAGTTCGTTGTTTATTTCAATAATTTTTCCATTTTTGTTATTAAATATAATAATCCAAAAGCTAAGTGCTTCAAGAGTCATTGCTGTTATTGTGTTTTTTTTCGTCATTTAAAATGTTTGTATAAAATATGAGCAGCCAACCATTGATTATATATAAAAATACATTTTTAATGAATTCTTTATGTCTTGCTGCTAGCATTTTACAAATATATTTTATTAAAATCGTTGTTAACCGAAAATTTACTTTGTTTCTTATTTTGTATAGTAGAAATTATGAAAGATGACCATGTCCGAGTATGATATATGTTTGATATTTATCAATGATTTTAACACAACTGTGTGACATTATGACATCTGTAGCGAGCAATTTATATTAGTTTTGTTTGGACACAAATTTTAATAAATAATTATTTTAAATAAATTAACAATTTTACAAGAATAGATAATTACACTGAATTTATCATTGACTTTCACATATGCTGAAATAAAAAAATATGTTGAATATATATAATTAATTTTATTAAATTTATAAATGTAACAGAAAATGTTTGAAAGAACAATTTGAAACAGAAAAAAAAAATTGCTAAAACTGAAACAAACTTTTTAATTTTATTAAATTAAAACTTTTAATTTTTTTTTTTTAAACAACATTTAAAAATAAAAACTTTTTCGTTTATCCAATTTTATTTTATGTTATTTTTCTTTACCTATTTAATCTGTACATATTTTAATTATAATTTTATAATAATAAAAGTATATAACAATTTTGTGTAACTTTTTTTTCTACTGTGCTTCACTTTATTTTAATTATCGCGTATGTGAATTTTTTACGCGTTTTATATTAATGGAAAAAATGTATTTATTATACAAAATTTGTTTACTATTTAAATTAAATAAATACACATAAAGCACAAATATAACATTTTTATAAAAAAAAAAGAGAGAAAAAAAATTAATTAAAAGTTTTTGATTTTCTATAATAATTATTTTTTTTATTTTCAAACTAATGGATTCTCATGTGTAATGTTGCTATTTTTTAATTTGCTTATTAAAAATATTTAAATATAATTATTTTGAGGGTGTAAGTTTTAATGAATTGGTTTACTGTTTACTGTTGATTAAAATTCATTTTTATTTTTTGTTACTTGGATTTGTTGGGATTTTATTGGTTTTATTTAACTGAACACTTTATAATATGACAGTTATGCAGTAAGTAACTAAAGCAGACGATTCCACTATCTTTTATTCACGAAACTATTTTTAAGAATAAGTGATCACAATTGCGACAACATATTGCTGTTCATTAAATTTTATTTTTTTAAATTATATTCCCCTAATTTTATGTTTTAAATAGTCTTAGCCTTTTATTAAATAGGCATTATTGATGTAAATGATTTATAGTGGATTATCTTATTGAAGTTATTACACCACTTGTTTTAAATATATATTCAATTATTTTTATTACAAAATGAAACTTTACTGCAGTTATTTCTTAAATTTAATTTAAATCTCTTCTTTTATCCCATATAGAAACCTAAATGTTTAGTATTTGGTCAGCTTATATCTAATTTTCTCGTACAAAAATATTAACTGATGATAATCTATTCCGATTGTTTTTTTACGTAGTGTGTGTAAATTGGTTAATTTAATTTAAAACAAAAAAAATGAAGGGAACACACTTCACTACGGGTGGGTGTTTTTCCCGATGGGCATAAGTACTTAAACCATATTTATGTAATCTTAGATGTTTTGTTTATGCAAACACTAAAAAAAAATCTTTTGTTATATAACTTGCGGTTGATCAGTTTTTTTTTTTGTATAAAAAACTATTGCACACTATCAAGCTTTATTTGAACAAATGATCAATTCTGAAAGGTAATTTTTGTTAAATAGTCTGTTAAGGAAAAGACAATTTAATAAAGAGTTGAAAAAATATATAAAATACAGTGGAGATTAGCGTAAATTCACACATAACCGAGGATAATTAAATTTCCGTTATTATCGTGGTATTTTTCTTTTAATTTAGAAATAAGGGATACTTTTTCAGTCAACCCTCGTTCGGTTATTTTTTTTCTTCTTATAGTTATTTAACAATAACAATTTACTATAAAATAAAGAAAAAACAACTGTACTATCAAGAGGGTGTTATAATGTTTATTAGTTGATTCGACAACTCGAAACAATTGTTGTAGGATGTAAGCAATCAAGTCAGTCTCTAAAAAATATTAAAGATTTGGTTATTGAAGAGGCAAAAACATGAACATCACTTATGTAATAAAAAAACATGGGCAATCATCATAGTAGCAAAGTCAATGAGGATAAATATAGGATTTATTACATATTGTTTCTATAAGTTATGATATCTTATGATGTTGCTGCTGTTGTAATTTTGAAATACATAAAATTTCTATTATATTATATTATATTAGATTTGGTGTTTATAAGGGTCAAGTGTGCGACTGACTACCCGATTTCATATTATGATTTATTATTGTGTTATTATTATACAATTTATATACAGATGGAACGATGACAATAAGAGTATTGGAAAAAATCAACAACATAATAATGAAAAATAGAAAAAAAATTATATTCAATTGAGAAGAAATATCATATCATCATCATCATCATGATTGTGTTTGATATTATATCATAATAATATATATAAAAAAAAAAAACAAAACAATAAAACGGAAAATTATTAATATGGGAGAAATGGAAAATAAAAATATATAATTTAGAAAGCATGTTGATCTCCCTATCAAATGTAGGCAGCTGAGTGGCTGCTACTGTGCAATATTGAAACTGATTGGCCAAAGTGGCGATACGATAGTGGATACAACAATAACTGTTGGTAAATAATATAACGTATATAAATGGCCATCAAATAATATTCTCTTTAAAAAGAAAATCATAATAATAACAATAATAATAAAAACGAATAAAAAACTTAACAACATAAGGGTAGCATACGTTGTGGTGTATTTAAGTTGAGTTGTCATTTGATTTACAGGAAAATAAATTAACAAAAAAACTCCTGACTAGAAGAGAAACAAATAATATTTGTGGTACATATTTTGTTTACGTGTTTGTGGCTTTTTAGGTTTTTTTTTTCGAGACGATTGTAGTAAAATTTTATGTTTTATCTGTAGAAAAACGCTATGGGAATTATTTTAAACGATTTTATGACCAAAAGTTTTGTAAAAATGTCATTGACTTTAAATTAAGATTTTATCTCAATTAACATACAAATGGCTGCCTTTTTCATTAATTAATTAATATTCAGTAAAACTCTGCGGTTAAAGTTCCTTTGAAATTACTGCAAAAATGCATTTTCGGTTTTTAATTTTTTTTTTAATGTTTATCGTCCGGTTTAATTTTTTTTTATTTATTTTAACAATCACAAATTTATTGTGCTGTTAAAGCAAAAAACTACATAAAATACTTTTGTTACTGACACGTATATTAACAATGCGCTCATCTTCAACAAATATCTATGGGTAGGTGTTAAAAGTACAAACTCAAATCTCTTTTTTTAGTTCTTACCTTTAAAAAATATTTTCTTTTATTATTCGAACGTGTTAAAAGCAAAAATTATTATTAAAACTAAAAACTAACAAAGAAAACGAATTTAGTTTATATTTTTTAAGACGATCCTACATTGTCTATTGTCATTTACAAATCGCCTGTATGTCCTGATCGTGTTGAATTTTTTTTTGTCTGTTTCTTTTTGCAATTGTTTACAGATCACGAACGCATCGTTGAAGCATTAGAGAAAAAAAATTGTATTAACTGAAGACAACAAACAGATTCTTAATTCTTCTGTGTACATAGCCCAATTTACTTTAGTAGAGTGATTGCATGTAGTTGTAAGGGATTAAGAGGATTTATCTATCATGAACAGAAGTAAAAATTGTTTTACAAATAAAAAAAACGGACATGTCATGCTAAGGATTTTACTTTAGTCTCTATTGATGTAACTGAAAATAATAAAAATAAATGCATTTTTTGTTAAACAAATAGTATAATAATAAAAACAAATTTTGCTTATGGTCTTAGCTAGGTTGAGCGTGTACAATTCGTTGACTTGTACGTCCTAGAATTGCATTGTGATTTGTGTATGTGTGTAAATTTAATTTTATGTTGTTAGTCACAAAAATTAACTGATTTATTTATAAAAATGTCTTACGTACGCCTGAGTTTAATAAAAGATAAAGATGATTAAGTTATCCGTTCATGTGGAAAAAAACTTATATTAGAAAATTCCCTAAAAATTTTTTTTCCTAAGTAAAAAACTTAGTTTTTAGCTGACCAATTTTTGAAATAGTTTTTTTTTTTGCTTCACTGCGGTACTTGCCAACAGATGTTTCTTGTGTTATTCGTGCTTAATGTTAAATATTGTTCAATGCTTAAAGCACCACTTTTTTACTGCTACCACTTTACACTGCTATGCCTTTTATTCTGTTATTTAATATCATTATTTTTATTAATATTATAACATAGTTTAATATATTTTATTAAAAATAAATATAGAAATTTGTTTTTTATGATCATATTTTCTGGATGTATCTAACGTTCTGTGAAATTTAGATAAATTACTTTTATTTCTTTTACTCTCTGATTATCGAAAGAAAAGGAGAAGAGTGAAATACAGTAAAGGCTTTGTACGTCATTGATGTTATAATATTATTGAAAAAAAAGTTTAATAAATAGCAAAAAATCGGAGACTTTACTATAAACTTAATCAGGTTCATAAATCAACAAATAATTTGTATTTAACATTTAGTTTCACTTCTATGCTGTCTTTTCTACAAGGAATACAACTTGTTACCATCAACCAAAGATTTATCTTTTTGGTTATGCTTTTTCTACCCCGCATTATGATTTTTTGTTTTCTCTTTTGCTTTATTTTATTTGCTTCATTTAATTTTAATAACCGCAAGCACTAGTTTCTACTAGTTTTTTTCCCATTTTACTGATAAAATCATTTAAAAGAAATGTATTTACACATAAACAAATTAAGACATGTTTTTGATTACTTGATGATAAATTGATTTTTTTTTTGTATATATATTTATGTAAAATATTAAAAATTGTTGGAATTTTATAGTAAATAATATTTTTTTGTTTACCTCATTTCTTCGTATTTTGAACAGAAAAAAAGTGTGAAATGCAACAAAATAAAAATGTATTTTTTGCGTTGTAGTATTCGATTACCATCATGTATTGTTAATTTCTGACTAAACGTGTCATAATCCTATGACCGAAATATTCGACATGGTTATGCGCTGGTTATTCTTCGTTTATTGCCGCCGTATTATCCGTTTAACATATCTTTTTGTACATGCTCATCAACAAGGGTAGTTTTTTTATGACATGTTTCTGTATTTTTGTTTCGTCTTGCTGTCGATGTTTGATTTGATGTGTTTTGTTATTTTGTTACTGTTGTTGCCGTGTCCGCGATGACAAGACATATAGACCGTTTTTTTTAATAACACGAAGGCGGTTATTTCAATCTTGAATTTACTTTCATTCTTAAATAAAATTTTAATTTACTTTTTTTTTGACAAGGATACTTACAATTATTTATTTTGATGTCTTCTTTTCATTTTCTTAGAAGAAACCAACATTATTAAAGCTAAGAGAATTTATTTGACATAAATATATAAAATAACTGAGATTTAAATATTTTATTGCTTAATTCAAATTGTGATGAAATATTTTTTGTTATTTGTACATTACAATTTATGTGACATGCCAAGTGTCATAAAAATGGATTTCATTTTAATTTTTTTCTTCTTATTATTATTTTTTGAAAGACTTCTGGTGTGTCGCCTTTAAAAAGTTAATTGTCCATGTAATTGAAATTATTAGAAAGAAAGAAAATAGGTTTGTCATAAGGTTTGCTTAATTATTTTAATATTTCATGGATTTTAGGAGTCATCGCCTTGTCATAAAAAAAAAAAACAAACAAACCGACATAGAGTTTAATTATTAGTCCTTTATGCTCACTCTTATAATATTATTTATTATATAATTCTCTGGTGTTTATATTATATATGTTCTAGCTTCTTTAAATAATAATCAAGCTGTAAGTGCTCGTTTTATTATATTTCTCAAATGATAATTAAAACCTAAATGCATTGCTTTCACTCAGACTGAGCAGAATTTTTATTTTTCTTAAATCTTATTTAATTTAATGTTTTGTGTATTTCTGTTTGTTTTATTTATTTACTTTTTTATTTATGCTATGTTTTGACTATACACAATTATTGCATTGTACTATTATTATTACTTTTCATAGAAGAAAGTTATTTTACTTATCTTCAGTCAGTTTTACAATTATCGTAAAACATTCAATAAAACTTATTTTGTCGTTACTTATGTTTTTTGTGTTACGTTAAGACAGTGATATTTGTTTTAATGATCTTTAAACCGCTGTTAAATTTTTCCTAGTGAATGACCTTTATTATAAACATTTTTTTTAAATCTTAAAAAGTTATTTAAATATCCTGCAATGATTATTTATTTTCATTAACACTTTCTTGTTATAACATGTAAGCTAACGAATAACAATAATATAAATATAATTTATTAAAAAATTTATTTTTATTCGTTTGCGTCCTTACTAGAAAAATAAGAATATTCTTTGTTCAGCTTGCAGTGCCACCTTTTGAAAATAATAAATTAAGATATTCTGACTGCACAAGCTTTATAGAAAAAAATTAAGTATTTATTAATTTTTTCTAAAAAGCTTGTTAATTATAACTAATCATTCGTAAAAAAATATAAAAATTATAATAATTAAGACAATATGATTAATTAAATTCCAGTTTTCAAAATTTAGTAAAAGCTCAAACCATAAAAATCTTTAATTAAATTAGTTAATAATTTTACTTATAGGGGGCTTTAAGTCGCTATAAAGAAATTTATAAGAAACATATTTCAGACGCATAATACATGTTTCATTTTACAGGTTATAGCTGCATCAAATGTACGCGGCTGGTTAGACGCATCATTAGAAACAGCAAATTGGATGAAAAATATAAGAAGTTGCTCCTCAAATAACGAATCAAACATGCATCATTATTTAGTTGCTGGTCATGTAAGTTTTAATAAAAAATATTTAAAATTTTATTTTTAGAAAACAAAAACATAAAAAACATGTTTCAAAAAATATTTCAAAATATTTTCTTTTCTTTTTTTTTACAATTTTTTTTCTGTTTTACTAAAAGCAGCTTTGGTACGAAGTCACAAAAGACATACCAGTAGGCACAGAGTTAATATTAGGTCCTAGAGTTCCTTTGCAATTACGTGATATGTTTAGTAACGGGCCACAGGATGACCGTAGTGATCGAGAAACTGGTAAGAATTTTTTTTTTACGTTTCTTATATATTTCATAAGATAACTTTATTGTTTTCTTTTGTTTAACTTTAACATCGTTTGCTAAAATTTATTAGTATATCGCGTGCAAATATAATAAAATAAAATTGAATAAGCTCTTATATTGCGAAAAACACACATTCTTGAATTTTAAACCGTTGGTAAATGTGGAATAATCAGTGAAATTTTATCAATTTCATAGATTTATCTTTGATTATTTCAAATAGATCCGTTAATCTTATTTTATTTTATTAAATTCTCTGTTACATAATTTGTTTTTTCTTTTCTATTATGTTTATTTATGTTTGAATCCCGCACCCGATTTCATTCATGAATTAAATATTATATTATTATTGTTTGTTTATTGTCAGTTTCATAATTTATTTTTTAACTTATTTTATTCATAATTGTATTCATTTTTTAATTCTGTTTTTATTTTTATAGCATAAACAGATGTCAACAAAGTTGCCAAATTATAATGAAAATAATAAACAAAATCAAATTTTAATCACATAAAGTATTATGTATTGTGTAATATTGTCAGTAATCTGTAGATAATTCTTTATGATGAATATTTTATAACTATAAAAAAATACATATATTTCTTAATTTAAGATTTATTTATTATAAAAAATTAATTATGCGAAATAATAATTAAATTAATTGGTTTATAAAAAAAGTTGAATCTGAGGTTTAATACTCAAAAGAATGAAATAAGTCAATAAAAGCATAACAAAAAAAAAACTATCAAAAGTTAATAAACGAATAGAAAAAACTCACATTAAACCCTTTGTATTGTTGGTTTTATTTTGCTCCTGCATAAGCAATAACTTATAAATAGGGGTTGCAAAACACATATGAAATATATGGCTATGAAAACACACAAATTAACTCACCTCATCAACAGAAATATTCCCTTTAAATAGTTTTGCCACACTTTTAACAAATGAGTGTAAAGGATTAATTTTTTTTTTTTGTAAAAAAACTCACGACATGATCCCTGCTCAATGCGTTAGCTAAAATATCAACAAATAAATAAACACATTGTACTTTTCACATTTTGATGATTTTATTATTACGAGATGAAATCATGTCACGCCAACATACTAAAGTTACATTGTGCACCCCTAAAATTTTATTTATTAAAAATTAGATAAAGCAATCTGCAATGCAATATAAAAATAAAACACAAAAAATATGTTTTTTTTTTTGTGTGTCAATTTGATAATAAATGTTGTGCAATTGATGTTACGTTAAAATAGGGGTGGCTGCGATGGGCTATACAGAGACAGTCAGTAGTTCTTAATAGCTGCATTTTTGCACTTTGTTTAACAATCAAATCAGCTATTATATATAATGGCATAAAAATAGACAAAATATATGCTTTTTTATAATTTAACCCCCATTTCTATTTTCAATAATTTAATAAAAATTTAAAAACGATTTTTTAGGGTTGTAAAATGTAATAAATTGAGTGAATAAACATATTTGTACAATTTGATATAAGGGATGCGCGGTATTTAAGTTTTTAAATGCCCTTTTAACGGTGTGATGATACCTTATTCATTAATGTTCTTTTTTGTACACTGTAATTGACTTAATAGTGATATCATTAGTTGGCCCACGGGATGATGCGTGTAATTGGTTAATCTTTAGATTCAATAAATGAAAAAAAAATGTTGATTTCTTTTCTACTTTCTATTTGAATTTCGGCTCATGGTTTTTTTATTCAATAAACTAACGGAAAAAATAGAAAAATAATTCATGATTAATTATGTCACTTTTATTTTTTATATCAATAAACAGTTAGCTGCTAGTCAACATTTTTATTACGAATTATGCAGATCAGATCAATTTATTCATTAAAAATAAAAATAAATAAAAACAGAATAATTATCATTAGAATCTTTTATGAAATATTACAAAAAAAATAATATTATTAATCAGATAAGGTTTTTTTTTGTACAAGCATGTGCTCTGGGTATGCGGTGAAAAACTTATGCAGTTTTTTTTTGTTAAAAACAACAAATCAGGGCACGTGCATGCTTGTCTAATTTTTACAATTTTTTTATTTTCATTTGACTTAATGTAACTTTAGTAACAAATAAACAAATTGCGTGTATCAAAGTAAAAATAGAAAAAAAAAACCAAAATGTTTTGTGAGAAAAAATAATTATTTCAGGGATGAAAATTGAATAAAAATAAAAAGAAAAAAAACTGAAACGTTGTGTCATTATATTAAACATTGTAAAAGGGTTTGCCAAAAGCTGTTAACAATGAGCGATATATTATCGTGGTCTCGTGGCATAGATTTTATAAAAGTCACGTTAGGATAGGGGTAAAATAATCAAATATAGTTTAATTTTTATTGACATTCGTATTAATTTTTTGCAATGTGACATGAATTAATGCAATTTGCTTGGAAATAAAGACATCAAATGCTATTCATCTGTTATGTTGCAGCACGGGACGGGTGATGCTAGTACCTAAATGACTGCCGGTTTTTATATTATTAAGGTTATAAGATAAATGATAGTTAGACGTTTGTTAAGTCGCGTGTACACCGCATAACATATCCTTTATTAATCATCATTAATATAAAAAAATTAAAGAAATTATCATAATTATTTCATCATGCAATAATTTTTTCTTTTCTGCTTTAAACTTGTCGTTTTTATTTAAAAATAATTCGTTCTTCTTTTTACAGAATTGTTAACTACAGGTGCACAAAAAGTTTATTTTACTGTGCTTGTCTCGTGTTCAAATTAAATCTTTCTTCCTGTCATATTTTTGACAAAAAGCAAAACCACAAGCATTTTTTTAAATATTAAAATTAATTTTTTTTATAAAAAATTATTATTTAATTTTTTGTAACGACGAAATTAATCGGTGAATTTTATTTAATTTACATTTTTTTTACCCTAAACATTTGAAAAATGCAAATAAAATTTTATACGCGCATAATCACAGGAAGTTGCCCTTATTTATTGTATACAAAAAAAAAAATTATAATTTTATGAAAATTAAACAAAGCAATGTGTAATGTTCACTATCGTGCACTATGTGGACTTGATATACTTTTGATATGACAACATTTCCGGTTCACAAAAGTTAAACGGACTTTAATGCTGAGCGATATTACTGTTAAAAAAAATAGAAACAAAAAAGTCAAACTAATAATCGAAAGTGTAAATTTTATATCAGTTTTATGATTTAAAGTAATGCAAATGTACGTAACGGCAAAAATTAGGGTTTAACTAAAACAACGTTTGTTTACGTCATTTTATTTTCAATTTTATTCCACCTAATTTCACATAAAACGCGCAACAATAGAAACTAAAAATAAAAAATGGAATAATAATATTTAAAAGCAATTTTTAATCCTTTATTATGTTCGATTGTTATCCAATTATTTTTTTTTTGAGACTTTTAATTTCAATAACAACGCTTAAGATAACATCATAATGCAAGATCACAAACAAAACCAAATATGAATACAGAACACAGAAAAATAAATAAAGTATTAACACGATTAATATTTCAACTCAATTAATTTGTTTTTTATTTTATGTTTGGCATTACACAACTTTATATAATCGTATTTAAAATTCGTTAATTCTTTAAGAGACGCACTTTTTTAGTGAAACAAAGAACTTACTTAAAAATAAAACCCTTGAATAAAATTTAAATAAAATGGTATCAATCGGATTTATTTAATCAGCGGACTTCATCTTAATAAATTATTTTTATTTATTGGCACAATACAGATTTAAACATTTAAAGTAAAAATAAAAATGCGTGGAATTATTTAATTCAACAATTGATAATATCTATTTTTTTTTGTAAATTTATTTATTTATATCTGGATGTGTAGTATTGACTCATACAAATACTAAATGTCTTAATTTAATTACTTTTATACAATTTTATCAATTGCTTTAAAAATAGTGATGTAAAATATTATTTTTATTAAAAAAAAAAAAATAGTTACTGGTGAACAGAACACCTGTGCAATATTAGTATATGCTTTAAGCTTTTGTAACCGTTATTTAATTTAAATAATTTTAAATTTATTAAAAAATAAAATAATAGTAATAATAATTATTATGATTAATAAATTGGTAACTCTATTCAATGAGTAATATTACTGAATTGCTATTAGCTAATAAAAAATATTGACGTAAATTGCATAAACATTAAGAAAAGAAATATAAAACACAAAAGTATGTTAATAATAATTGTTTTAAAAGAAATATAAAAAATGAAAAATTAATTATGCCATGGGAATATTCTTTTTTTATTTAAGAAATAAAAAAAAAAATAAAATAAGAATTAATAATTCACAACACCATATGGCAAAGAAGTAAATTAATTTAAAAAAAAAAAGTGAATTTCACGGATTTCGATTTCATTTTGGCTACTTTGTGATAAACTATTTGATTAGCATAATAAATATACATGTGAATTATGGTAGTTTAATGATTATTTTTATTAAAGAAAAAAAAAAATAACTTAAAACTAAAGTTAAGTTACATAAGGTTGTGCTAAGCTAAGCGTAGGCTAACAAGTCAAGGATGGATAAGCAACGTCGAGTATATTTTCTGCATTATTATTTTCATTTAACAGTTTATTTACAATAAATGTAAACCACAAGGTACACTATGGATTTGGGGTGCGTGGGAATTACCGTTAAACTTATTCAATGACTTGTTTTCTCCCTTAAATGTGTATTGCACTGTATTATTGTGTGGTTATTGTGGAGAGCGGTCAAGAGCAATAATAGACATAGTACGAGTGGTACTTGAAGTACTTCCTTAAAAGCTTATAAACAATTTTAAAGCCTTTTATGAAATAGTTTTATTTAACTGATTCACAGTTCATACTCTTCATAAATAATTAATTAAATCAACAAAGAAATAATTGTACTAATATTTTTATATCCTTTAAATCAAATATTTTAAATATGTCATGAGTGTAAATAGTGGTGACTGAAATAAAAATGATATACACCTGTATGATAAAGGGCAACTGTTCACTTTTCATATATGTACAAAAGCTAACTAAAGCCGTCAATGTGGTAGTTTTTGTTTGCTACCCCTACCTATATATAAATCTAATAATGTTAGTTTGTAAAAATAAACTGTTTATTATGAATTGTCTATTATGTTTACACTTGAAGGATTTTTTGTTTACTTTTTTTAGTTATATATGGAAAAAACACGCGTCTACCTTTACAGGAAAAAAAAGTTTGCGCTCTGTCTGTCTGCTTATCTGTCATGTAAATTCAATTGGTCAAATTTATTCCTGTTCTTCACATTCTCATCGTAATATTATTATTGTTGTTATTATTATTTTTTTTTCTAAAGGGGTTGGTGGTGGCATACACTAAATACAATTAACTCAATTGTGTATATTTTTTTATCATTATTATTATTATTAATATTTTTTTATACATGTTAATGTAGGTTGTATTTGTATCTATGTAAATGTTATTTATAGTGGAAATTATCTACAAAAGTAATAAAAAAAATAAAACCGAAGGTGGTGACTTATTAATCCTGAAATATAAAATTCATTCGACAATTGTTTTGTAGTTAAAGAAGTGCTGATGTTCTTAAAGAAGATCCCTGCATAAAAGTATTATTTAATTAATAAATTAATTAAAATAGTTAACAGTTTATACATTTTAAATAAGTTTTTGTTTTCTTTTGAAAAATAGTTATTTGTTAAGAAATCGTGATAAAAATATTTACGATGTTTAAAAGTTTTCTTCTTGTTTTGTATATTTAAATTAGACTATATATTTATATTTGTTCATATTGGTGAGTACATATAGACCGAATTAAACTAAATAATTTATCGTTTTAGTCTTAATAAAAGTTTGAATTCCAGAAATACTGAGATAATTAATTTAAGAAACTAAAAAAGTACTTTCTTCTTGTTGAATTCTTTTGTAGTTTCCATTTAACTTGATAAATGGTTTTCGTTTTCTTACTACTTGTTTCTTTTTTCAATAAAAATGTGTTAAATAAAATTGTTCTAATTAATCATATACAATTAATAAAATAAGATTAATTAAAAGCAATGTTAAATCGTGATCATTTTGCTATACTGCAAAATTTAATATTTAATATTTTCAATAAAAAAATAAATAAATCAATTATTATAAAAGTACATCATTGTTTGTTATTAAATTGCAAGAATTTATAAATGATAATCATGTGCTGATCATGCGTTCGAGGTTGCACTGAAACATAAAACATAGATCAGTTTATGCATTTTTTTTCTGTAATATAAAAATATTTAAATCATGTTGTGAATGATTTATAATTAAATTTTTTAATAATAATAATGATAGATGGTTAATTAAGTCAAAAAATAACAGCACGTGACTTGTCACTTATTTTTTTGTCTTCTCTTCAATCAAATTATATAAAATGGATTAACGAAACTTTGTCTTAATGAACGACACAGTTTTATTCTTTAAACACAATTTTTATTGCTAAACATAAATTTAGAATTTATGCCTTAAAGCAGCTACACAGTTTTATTTTTTTTATTCTATCCGATACTCTTCTGGTTATTAAAATAGATTATTATAATTATTTTGCGAAATTCATACCTTTCTTGTTTATTTGGTGATGAATTGTTGTTTAAGTCTGCAGGCCCCTTTTCACAAAAACTCAATTCAGTATAATTGACAACAAAAACACTCAATTTACTTATAACTTATTACTTAAAACAACAAATAAAGCGTAATTATGATCTCAAACATCAAAAAAGACAATTCAAAGTTAAGAGAAAAGGAAAATATAATAAATTATAAATCAAAAATAGAAAAAACAATTAAATAATTTAATAATATTTGGATGAAATGTGGATTGTTTTATAGTTTCTAGTTTAGTCTAGTTTTTACTTGTTATTTTTATTGCCTTTAAGCAATTCCTTCGGCATCATTAAATTACCTATTTTTATAGAAACTAAATATATTTTTTTAAATTAAAAAAATAAAATAAATAGATTAAAATGTTTTACTTATTTTAATTTTTTTTTTCTTCAAACGAAAATTGAGATATTTCTCTTGTATGTTGATAGTCGAACGTAAAAGATGTTACACAAAATATAAATATTAATAAATGATATATTTTATAAAACGAATGAACACAGCATTTAAAAACAATTTATCATTTATATTTAACTAATTGCATTAAAACGCCCACTTGACTTCGATTGCTATTAAATGCTTTATTATTGCAATATCGCAGTCATATATATGTAAAACTGCCGCATCTTAATTTATTAATAAAATAACAAAAAAAAAAAAAATATTATTTTTAAAATGATTAACACATCAATATATAAAAAAAATCAAATGCTTAAAATTATTCAAGAAAACCCGAAGATAATTCTAACCAAAAATAAAATATTAATAAATAAAAAATTTCTTACAAGTGTAAACACGCGATCATATTAGTCTTGTTATGTATTTGTAAATAATAATAATAATAATAAATAAAAAAAGAAACAATTGGCACAACAAATAATAAATTAAAAAAAGGAATTTATGCAAAAAAAAAAAAAAAAAAAAAACTGAAAGAAATAAATAAAAAATATAAAATAAATTTCATATTATAACCAACGAACAAACAAATAAACCAACCACTGCAGGCAATAATGGTATGAATGCGAGGTAAAAATATTGTGAAAATAAAAATAATAATATAAAGAATAAACCAAAACATGGTAATATTAATTATGAAATTGTTATTCTTTTTATTATAATTGTAGTCATATTACTTTGCATTACTTAGTTGTAATACACGCGCTTATTACACACTTGAACAAGATTTTGTTGTTTATTTATTTCAATCAGTTAAATAAGTATATAAACAGTCTTATAAATAACCCAATATAAAAACAATTTTTATATTGCATTTAATTGTACACAAAAAGAAAACGAAAAAATTATGAATACTAAAATAATAATAATAAAAAAACAGAGTGAAAAAAAAATTATATGCAAATTTGTTGTGTTTATTTCGTTTTTGTGTTAAATATATATATATGCTTATTTATATTAATAAAACGTAACCTTATTATAATCTTTATCTTATTGAAAGGGAACAAAAGTATAAAAAAAAATAAGAATAAATATATATAATAATAATCATAAACAAGTCACGAAGATTGTTTATTTATTTTTTCCAGTATTTTATTCTAAATTTTATTTTATTTTATTATTATTATTGTATTCCATATATTTATTTAATATTTTTTAATATAAATATTATAATTATGAATATTTATTCAAAATAGCAAATAAAAACCGATTAAAATCAGCGTGTTATACTTATTTTTGGCTATTTTTAATCACCAACAAAAGAAAAACATTAATAAATAAAGAAAATACTAAAAAAAAAAAATATTTTACTTTACTTTATGAATAAATTTTTTTTTATTAATTAAATTTTATTTATTTATTTTTATTTTTATTTCAAATAGGTTCACAGCATAGTGGCACCGGCGAAGAAGATTTTAATTTATCGAATGATTTAGAAAATAGTATAAAAAAGGATCAAAGTGATAATCAAGATATTGAAACAGATGATGAGGATGGTATTGATTGCAAGTGCGTCGTATGCGAACGTCAATGTAACGATATTGATCAGTGAGTGAATAATAAAAATAAATCTAAAACTAAATTAAATGTAAAATTAACCTTTTATTATTATTTTTATTGTGCTTTATTTTCTTGCTTTTTTTAATTTTAATTTGTTTGGTTAAGGCTACGCAATAATTTATGTTTCTTAATGCTTCAATTAGTTATAGAATTCAGGGAAATTTTATTTATCTATTTATTAGATTAGGTTTTCAAAATAATTGTTTTAATTAATTGAATTAATTTCCCAAAAACGAAAAACATCTAACAAAGTCAATAAATTTGCAATTTTTATAAATAAAACGCCCGATCTGCTTAAATGACAGTTTATATCTTCAATTAAAAAAAATAATACGCGATAAACAGGTTGGAAAACGCTTCTAAAATTAAGAATTTTTATAAAAAGAGAAATAGATATAATTAATTATTATTTACCTTTACCTTTGATATGTTGTCATCGCTTATATTAATTTATATTCTAAGTTTAGTTTCGGCAAATAAACAATAAATAACATGAATTTATTATTTTTAATCACACTTATTGTTATTATTATTAACACTAATGATAATAAGAAATAATTATTGTGTATGGTTTATGGAGTTTTATAAATTAAATAGAATATCATCAAAATAATTACCCATTTTAATACTTAGTAAACAAAATTAATAATTACAATAATGTTTTTGAAAAAAAAATGTGAAAAAGTGTGATGTACAATGTATGTAATTATATTGTCAATAATAAGGTATTTTGTATATTTAGTATTTGTAGTCATGTGTTGATTAAAAGTTTTTTTTTCTTAAAATAAATTCTCGATTAACCGTTGAAGAATAAAACATAAATTGTCATATGTGTCTGTCGCCCGATGAGCAGCACCCCTAATTGTTTGTGTACTTATTATAAATATTTAATAAAAAAAACATATTAGTGGTTAGGATTTAATTTTAATTCACTTATTTTTATCATGTCATTGAAAAGTATTAACTTAAAAAAATGAATAATAAATAAATAATTAAATAAATAAATAACAATTATTATTATTGTTAAAATAAAAAGACAATACAAAAAAATGTAATGCGTAAATGCAAAGTATTTAATTTTTTATGTGGCTACGAATGTAAAGAAACCGGATGCGAAAAATAAAATATATTATTCATAATTTTATGTTCAAATGTAATGTAGTAGCAAGAACCAGACAATCGGTCGCGAACACGCTAATAAGTGATTTGTATGACAAGTCGCAGCATTCCAAAACCCAACATTCATTTAATTTTTCTGTATTTATTTATCCTAGTTGAGATTTTCCTTATGTTTAAACTTACGTTTGACATGTTCAGGTAATAAAAATAAATAAATCACCATTTTTGAGTATTTTTCTTAAACAATAATAACAAATAATTTTTTCTTTCGAGAATATATGCTTTGTTGACATCATAGTTGGTTAGAGAGTAAGCATTTATGTTTGTTCAGATATGGAAAAACTTGTTAATTTGTTAAAGGTACTTGCCTATCGTGTAGTATTCGTCTTTTTTCCTTTTTGTTTTATATTAAACCAAAGCTATACTTCACCACTCATGCTAATATAATTTGTTGGTTATTATTTGTTTTTTTTTTATATACTTCTGCTAATATTTAAATCTGGTCATCATGTAACGTGACCACAACGACAAAATATAAATGAATAAATAAAACAACAACGACGACGACCAGCTGCGTGTTAAGTAACCATCAATAGAAATTAATTTTTCATATAACAAATTTTTCTACTTGGGTATTTATTTTTTCTCAAAATATTAATAAAAACTAAATGAATAACCCGCGAAATAAAAATGATTGAGTCAACATCTAAACAGTTACTCACACTAGTCAGTATCCTGTGAAATAATAAGCCAAAATTCTTAAACAATAAATGTTTCGTTTTTTCATTTCATGCACTTCATAATTTAACCTTTATGGCGTTTGTTTATAAATAAAAAATATAAAAACAACCTTAAACCCCAAAGGAGGAGAAATTATGATTTTTGAATTTTTTAATCATAAAAATAATAATAAAACTTAAAACAGAGTCAAATAAAATATAAAAATAAAAAAACAAGGAAAGCAACCATTCGCACTCTGGTTAGTTTTTTATTTAGATTATTGCTATTGTCGTGTCCATGGAATTGTTGAATTAAAACATTATAATGCCTTGTTGGTTTTCCTTTCTGTTTTATGTACAAAACAAAAAATTATTTAATGGTAACTTTCTTAAAACACCAGAAAAGCACAAAAGAAAAGAAAAGAAAAGAAAAAAAATCATTAACATGTGAAAAAGAATAAAAATGAAAATTACAAATTTATTTAAATAAATTGGCCTCTTGACTTGCTCACTCAGATCACGCGCAATGTTATTTATTTATTGTTGTTCTTGTATATTATAATTTGGGAGTAAATAAAAAGCGCGACCAAATTATAATAAAGGAAAAACAACTTTTTTTATATAACGCTAATATGTTAAATTGTTATTATTATTATTATTTTTTTTAACGAAACTTCCGATATTAATATGAAAATATAAAATGTTATCGATGAGTTCCCGATTTTGTGACTTTGATTATATTATTATAATTATTATTTTAATGAAATCAAATGAGCGTGATAAATTGAAATGAAATATTAATTTAAATTGTTAAGAAATAAATAAAAAAAAAACTAGGAAAACATTGTGTTTTCCTATTATGTAGAAACATGCAGTTTAGTGTGGTTAAAACGAAACATAATCATCATCATCATTGGAATATTGTTATATTATTTTTATATATGAAGTGAAAAAATACTTTTCTGAGTGTTGAATGGGCTAAACTATTTACAAATATTCTTACTTATAGGTTTTTAATATTTTGATTGAAATTGATAAAAAATCACGCAAATCTATTTAATATTATTGCTTCTATTTTAAAAAATTTATATTAATAACAATAAAATCGCATCAATATAGTCAACACTGTACATATAGTTGAACTGTACTATTACCATTGCTACCTAACATGTTCATTTGTTACTGAAGAACCTCAATGTTATAAATAATTAAAAAAAATTCTCTATCATGCTTATGTTGATTCACTTTAAATAATAAAAACGCAATTTGCTAGTTCATCAGTAATATTATATTATGATCGAATATAAATCATTGATATAGTCCGTTTTGGTTGCAATGTAAAGTACTCGCGTGTTCAATTCTTTATATAAATGTGTCATTTATTTAATTATGCTGTGATTTTTCGATGTTTATTATTATTGTTATTATAATAATGATTTTAAAAACATTAATATTTGCGTGTTTATTTTTCGTTATGATGTTCAAAATTTTAATTTGTTTTTATTTTTTTAAATCAATATTTTTTCTTTTTTTTTTGCTTTAATTATTTATTTCGTTAAGCTTTTTTATTTTTGCTTTATTTATTTAGGCCTCTGGTGAATTCATTTTTATTTGTATCTAAAATTAACACAAATTAAAAAAAAAAACTTAAAGCACGTATTAATGCCGCTTAATCTTAGCAACTCACGTTTAATTTATTAAATACGTTTTAATAAAAATTAATGATAACTTCTTGAAAAGCTTCTGCCATTAGCATAACCTCAACTTAACAATGTCAAAAGCTTATTAAATTTTTCAATGAAATGAAAATATAATAAAAGCTAATACCATAAATAATGGTACACCCTGTTTATAATAATAATAATAATAATAATAATAATAATCATAATAATAAAAAATTAATTACAAATGTCAAATAATACATAAACTAAAAAAAAATTAGTAAAATCAAAATATTATTCAATAGCTTTGGGTTATATAAAAATTGTGCGACCAAAAAAAAAAAAAAAGAATAAAGAAAAAAGCGAATTAAACACAGCGAAACATTATAAACAAAAAAAAATCATTTTGTGTATTTTTGTCTTATGAATAAATTAACCCGCGCACACTTTTTTATCGTATTATAAGAGAAAAAATTAAATCTAACTTAACATAGATAAAAAAAAATAAAAATGAAACATAAAACAGATTTTTTTTTTTACTTTGGTTTAATATATTCATCCTTCGATTTAAATGTATTAAAGCTCGTGACACCTACATTGATGGGTGTTTATAAGTTTTTTAATTCGTAAAGTTGTAATAAGTGAAATAAATTTGTTTATTTTCTTAAAATAAAATGTCAATTCACTCATCTATTTGTAGTGAAGACAATAATTTTTTAATGAAAACACAATTTTGTGTACATGACAAAAGTTGAATTAAAAAAAAAAGGTAAAATAAAATAATATTAACAACATAAAAGGTCAATACGAGGCGGTGAGGCGGAGTAGCTAAAATTATTATTATTATTATTATTATTATTTTAAAATCTATTGACAACAATTTTAAAATTAATTTTTTTTCCTAAACAAAATTATTAAAATATAATTTCACTTGATTGTTTTTTTTATAATAGTAATAATAGTTATAATAATAATAATTTTGTGATTTAATATTACCTAATATATCTTCATGCAACATTTTCTTGTATCTTATATCTATTATAATCCCTATATATTTAATAATTGTACAAACAAATCATCACTTTGAACCCACATGTAATTGTTATTTTGTTTTCTTCTTGTTTTGTTTAATTAATTTTTTATCCATTTGCTTTATGTCAAATTTTACACATTTACATTACAAAAGACGTGTGTATACCCACAATAGAAAAAAAATTACAACAAGTGAAACGACAATTTTTCACTTTTCAAACCAAATGCCAATTACTATTTTGATTTAATTAATATTTAATCAATTTATGTTTTGTTTTAAATTAAATACTGAAACAATAACAGAACCCTATTAATGATTATTATAGAAAAAAAAATAAAAAGAAAAGAAAACTAATATGTGCTTTAGTATAGTACATACTTGAGAATTAAACACATGTTCCGATCATAATAAATATATATACATATACATATATAAACTTGTTTTGATGTTATTCATTTGTGACACCTTGCTACATCAATCTAATGAATAATTAATTATAAAAAAGTTAATAAATAAATAATGAAAATTTTCAAATTGTCATTGTCGTTTATGTTTACAGGCAGCATGTGTATGTAAAAACAGAACAAAAGTTTTCAATGTTCATATAATATTCTTGTGGCGATGTACACAATAAACAACCACAATAACAATATTATTATAATTATTGTACAAACGACAAGCAAAAAATTTACGTTGGTTTTATAACTATTTCTGATATAAAAATGCGATAAGAGGACACAGAGAAAACATTGATAAAATAAAAATTGATATAGTTTAGTGTATTCCTCTTTCTTGTTTACCATTATTTTGATTATGATTATTCATTTTTTTTTTACCTTTATTTGTTGATTTGATCAAGACACTTTTATAATACTAATTAGGCTTTGCTTTATATATATATATATATATATATATATTATATATACAAAGGCTCAATAAATTTTCAATGCTAATGCTGTTGTTTTGCTTATTAATTACTAAAATTTGGATATTTAAAATTAATTTCATTAGTGACAAAAAATAAAAACATAAGAAAAATTGTTCAATGATATTATAATAATATTTTTATTTTGTTATTCAAAAACAGATTAGATGATCACCTTGTTGTCTCTCATCATTATCCGAAGGACGCATTCCGTTGTGAGCTCTGCCCAAAAAGCTACAGTTATAGACCGTCATTATTACGACATCGTGCAATAGCCCACGGTGAATTAAGGAAGTATCCTTGTGAAAACTGCTCAAAGGTAAATTGTTTTTTTTTTTATTAATTTACATATTTAGTGGTTGTTGTTGGACGTGTTTTTATTGTTTGCTGTGTGGTCAATTGAAAATGAGCAGTTTTAATATTTTTTTTTTTAACTTACTGTAAAATATCGACAACAACTTGTTGTTGACTAATTATTATAACGTTACTCAATTATTCCACAACAAAAAAAAAAGACAATTTAAGTCAGCATTTTAATTTCTGATTTCTTATATTTTTTATTCTTTGGCAAAGTGAACAAAATATACAAAACGCGATTAAAGAAAAAAGTTTGAATGAAAGTAAAAATTATTTAAAAATGAACAAAACAATAATGTATTAGTGGCCACGAAAGGCCTTTTTCAATTTTATTCGTTTTTTTTTTAACATAAAGCAGAGTGACGTGGATTTTTTTTAAATAAAATAATTTAAACAAAAAAAAATATCGAACATAATTATCGTAATAAAAAAAGGAAAAAAAAAACTATCAGCTGTGTCGGTTACTTATGCATTAACTAAAACCATTAATATTACGCATAAATAAAATTAAAGTAAAGCAGAGTGAATTTATGTAATAGTTTCATTGTTATTGTAATTAAATGAATAAATTAGATTTGTAAGCACTTGAATTATTTATTGAAAGTATACCGATAATAAAACGCCTTTAAGGTATTTGGTAGTCAGTCATTTAGACACAACATATTGTTAATATAGCACAGTTGCAATTTAAATAATATAATTAACAAGTTTAAAAAAAATAGAAAGAGAAATATATTAATTAATTTCCCTTATTATGCTTGACACAAAATTGATTATCAGATTGATTATGTAAATTTAAAAATTCCATCAAATAATCGTTTCTAAATTAATAAATTTATTTTATTTTATTTCAAAGGAGGTATGTTAAAAAATATGCTTTTTAAATTCAGCGATACGCATTGAGTGTCAAATATATTATCTAAATTTTCTATCAATAATCAAATAATTAATTAACAAATCATTTGTTAAACGTTTTGTTCATAATTAATTAAAACCTATATAAACCGGTGAATTAACATAAATGAAAGTACGCATTAGTGAAATGATAAGTAATAAAATAAGCTTTTTTTTATCACCAGCAAAATAGTTTAATAGTCGTTAGCCCATTAAAGTGGGTAAAAAATTATAATTTATTGTTGAAAAGCTCGACGAAAAAAGAATAAATAAAATTAAAATCTTAAAAAAAAAACTCTATGATTGAAAATAACATATAATTACATATTATTGTAATTAGTTTAACGTAAAAAAACACATTTTAATTTATTATTACGATGATATCTTTTAATTTAATTGTATTGTTAGTAAATTAAGTGAATTCAATAATATTGCGTTGATTAATTAAATTATATATATATTTTTTATTTATTAGAAACGACATATAATTTTATAAATAATTTCTATTAGAGGAATAAAGAAGAAAAAATATTAGACTTTTCGATTTAATTGTTTTTTGGTTGTGGTATGATGATTGAATTTACGGCTTTTACCTTTGCATTACGCAGCAATGTTAATGATATAATATTGTTAAACAAAAATTATTTATTAAAGAAAGAAGAAAAAAAAAGCGCGTGCGCTAGTTAATGGGGCAATGCTTATGCTTTTTTGTTTTATTAACTATTTTTTTACTTTACTTCTAAGTGTTTTCTGAGCTTTAAGCTTTATTTTTTTTTTTTTGCTTTGTTTCCTACAACTCTATCGTTGACTACATTACGCTGCTTTTATTTATTTGTAATATCGTTACCTTTTCTTGTTTCTTCTGTTTTTGTGATATTCTGTTGTCGGTTTCTTTATTTTTTTCATAAAATTATTACAACGAAAGACAGCATCTTTAGACATATATTTAAGCTGCATTAATTAGCTTATTTCTCCAACAAAAAGAAGACTAAGAATAATAAGTAAATTAAATGAAAACGGAACACAAAATATTTTTAAACGGCCATGGTCGAGTGACTACCCACTGTTCCTAACAACAGGGTGCATCATTGTTGTACATTTTTTATGATGTTTATTGTGTGTTTTTAAAGTGTTTTTTTTATGTATATAAAACTGTAAAGAAAGTGTGTGGAGTTTTATTTTTGAACATTTTTTTGCACTCATAAAGTGCATATGTCGCTTCTGTTTACAAGTAAAGACAATGAAATTAATAAATGTGTTTATCTGTTTTATTTTCTTATATTTTGGGTGCATGACTTTAATTCTACATAAACATTGAATATTTAGGGTAAACAGAAATTAAGAAAGACCGATGTACACATTTATCATTTAGTATTTTTATTGTCTTACCGCAACGATTTAATTTAAACAAAATATATATTTTCATTTCTTTTATGATAATTTTTTTTGTTTTTGTAAATATGATTAATGATTTTATTATTGACATTTTTTGACATTATTGTATTGCCATCAATTTAAAAAAAAATTATTGTTAAAAATTATATTAAAATTTGTTTATTAAAAAAAATGTGTCATTTTGTTTATTAATTTATAAAGATTTTTATCATTATATTAAATTATGTAATCATATTTGATGTTTGCGCTTAACAAAAAGAAGAAGAGGAAAAACTTGATTTAAGTTAACTTTATAAAAAAAAAGTGATACATCCAATTTCTTAATAACTTTATTCTGTTCATTTTGATGAATTAGGGTTGGAGATTTTTTTTTATTAATTTTGTATTATATTTAATTTTCTTAAATAAAATTGCAACAAACAAAAGCTTTTAAGAGATCAACTTGTTTGCTTGTTTTTTTTTGTGTGTGGCGAATGAACTACAATAATAAAATCAAGTTAAGTTACATATTATTTATATGCAAATTATCGTCGAACTTTTATAAATAGACTTTGCCTACAAGTAAAATTATTATTATTAATTTTTTTTTAATTATTTTTGCGATAAGCGACAAATTTAGCAAAGGGCAGAAAAAAAAATTAATATATAAATTTTTGGTTATATAAAAATACATTAATGAAGCTTTTTTTTTGGTTGATAAAATAAATTTATTAAAGTGCACAGTTGGTGGGAGACTCATGTTTTGCAATTGTAAATTAAGTTGATTTCTTGCAAAAAAATATGCATATATAAATTAACCTTATAACTATATGCTATTCACTGTAAACAGTTGAAAATATTGTGTTGACATATCCTGCCACATTTGTTTATTTTTTGTTAAATGTTTTTCAATGTGTTTTGTATTGAATATTTTTATTCTAATAAAAGTCAACTTTGATTGGAAATAGTTTAATAACACATTTATGTAGTTTTTCTTTTTTCTCCTTGAACATTAACATATTTAAAAGTTTTACGCGTTTACCACAATAAGACAAATGAAACAACAATCGATTATAATTTCGCAATGGATAAATATATTAAATTTTTATATAGTTGTTGTATATACGCACATCATGTAATGTTCAATTAAAATATAAGATATATATATGTTTTTTACTTCTTTTGATTTCTTTGCATTTATTTGCTCCATTACCATGCGTAATAATATTATTTGCTGTTGTCATTATTGGCTGTATAAGTAAAATGAAAGGGATTTCATCTCTTGTGTATACAGCACGCGAACCATACGAGACTTTTTAAACGAATATATATAAATAATTATAATAATAAATAAATTATTATTACTTTTTGGATGTGTTATGTTTTTTATTACAATTGAAATATCTGTGTCAAATATTTCGTTTTATCTTTAAATTAGATCTTATTTTATTGATTTAAATATAAAGTTAAATTATATCTAGTTTTTATTATTATTATAATTATTATTATTATTATTATTAAATTTTTCTGTTCATCTTAAAAAGAATGGGCATATGAATAGATTCCATTATAATTTAACAAGAATAAAAATACTTAAAAAATGCTATGAGTGATTGTAAAATAATATGTTATTTTTCTTATTAAAAAAAAAAAATAGATGTAATAATGATAAAAGAACATAAAAGAAAACTGTAAAGACAAAACTATGCTAAAATAGTATAAATGGATAAAAAATAAATGGTTTTAGTAAACCAAAATATATTACATAAATCCATCTATAGTGCTTATTGCCTTAGAGAATTTTGAATGATCAAAATAAAAGAAATTCAGCGAATAAAAGAAAGATTCATCATAGGCATTAATTCGATCAGATATTATGATATTTGATTATTTTTTTATTTAGTAGAGAATTGCCATACTTAAATTTTGCTTTTCTGTGATTTATTGTGATTTTGATTTGTGTGTTCTTTTATATTTTAAATTTCCGCTCAAAATTAATGATTTTTGCTTATTTATTTCATATAATTCGTTTTGTGTTTTCAGGTTTTTTCTGATCCATCAAATTTACAGCGGCATATACGATCACATCACGTCGGAGCACGTAGTCACGCTTGTCCTGAATGTGGTAAAACGTTTGCAACATCGTCTGGCCTCAAGCAACATACCCATATACATTCTTCAGTGAAACCGTTCCAGTGTGAAGTTTGCTTTAAGGCGTACACACAATTTTCTAACTTGTGCCGACATAAACGAATGCATGCTGATTGTCGGATGCAGATAAAGTGTAATAAATGTGGTCAAAGTTTTAGTACTGTTACGTCAATGTCCAAACATAAAAGGTTCTGTGATTCTACTAGTGTACCACCGCCATCGCAACATCACGGACAACAGCCTGGTCATATTGGCCCAACAGGAGTACCATCAGCGATGACAACTCCGCCCAATCCTTTTATGATGATGCAAGGATCAACAACATTTTTTCCACCTGGATTTTCACCATATCGTTTCCAAGGAATGTTTCCACCGAGTCCAGGCTTAGCACCACCATTCCCAATGTTGTTCTCTAAACCAAATATTGATATATCATTGACGGAAGGAGATAGAAACACGCCTCCACGCCATCCTGGTTCGATATCAAATATAAAAGTTTCACCGCCAACAGCAGAAGAAGCATCAGATCATTTTAGGCCATCTCCTGCCAGACCAATCCCAAAGAAAATGCAACAAGCAGGCATTGTGAATCATTTTAACACCCGATCTAATTTTGAACATACAAGTTCCGAAGACGATAGAAGATCTCCTTTATTCCGAGCTTTTCAAGAAGTACGAGAAGAAAGAGAACGTTCACAACAGCGTGAACAACAACGTGAGCTTCAGCGTGAACAACAACTTGAACAACAACGTGAGCAGCAACGAGAGCATCAACGGGAACAACAACGGGAACAACAACGTGAACAACAGCGTGAGCTTCATCGTGAACAACAACGCGAACAGCGTCAACAACGAGAAAGAGAAAAAAGAGAACATGATAAGGAAGAGCAAGTAATAGATGGGGAACAAGATATTGAACGTATTTCTGAGATCAAACCAGAATCGAAGTCATCCGACAATAAGGTAAATAAAATAATCTATGGAATTGTTAAACAAAAATATTTATTATTATTAATTATTTTAGAGAAAGCATGAGTCGAATGGCACAGGATCTGGAGAACAACCCTTAGATTTAAGTGTCGCAAGAAAAAAAGAACGTAGTCGAAGCCCATCACCTGTTTTACGAAAATCAAGTTCATCACCTTCTTATCAAGCAAGTCCTTCACCGTCAGTTTCACCAGGGCCTACGCCGTCACCTTCACCTCCTGGTCCACCGATGGCCTATCCACGGCCAATACATCCAATGCTTTTGAAAGCAATGTATACGCCAAGTGCATTAAATTTTCAACGTCCATTTCCTTTTTTAGGACCAATGGGCCGACCTGGCTTTGATCTTCTAGGTAGAGGTGGTTCCTTTCCACCAAAGCCATTTCACGAAGCACTAATGGGAGGACTAGGTGCTAATATGAGTGGTGGAAAACTAAAAGATCGTTATGCATGCAAATTTTGTGGCAAAGTGTTTCCCAGATCGGCCAATTTAACAAGGCATTTAAGAACACATACTGGCGAGCAACCTTATAAGTGCAAATACTGTGAACGTCAATTCAGTATCTCAAGTAATCTCCAACGTCATGTCCGAAACATTCACAACAAAGAGCGACCATTCAAATGTCATTTATGTGAACGTTGCTTTGGTCAACAAACAAATCTCGATCGACATCTGAAGAAACATGAAGCAGACGCCGCCGGACTGACAATTAGTATGGGTGATTCGCCCTCATCTAATGAAGGTGAACGCGAAGAAACATACTTTGATGAAATCCGTAAATTTATGGGCCAGGTTACATATTCTGGTGCTGGCAATCATCTTTATACACCAATCAATGTCAATCATGCCGGACCAGAAACAGAAGACGGCAGTGACGTTGAATTAGATGTAAACAATTTAGATCACTGTGACAAAGAGCCACTTAACAATAATGAAACGATAGAAATCACGACATAAAAACATTTTTCCTTAGCATAATAATTATTATTTATTTTTATGCCTTTTTTTATCTTTCATTGTTTACATTAATAATAAAATTATTGTCGAATCCTATATAAATCTAAATTTCAAAAAGTTGCGACACAACTTTTTATATAATTTAATAAGGAGACATAAAAATAAAGCTGTCAATAAATTGCACTCTACTCAACCATTTTACTTGCTAATTAAAACAGAAAAAAAAACAAAACTATTTGCAAAAAATCTATTTTAATTAAGCTGTAAAATCTGTCTAGCAAAATGTATGGGGGTTTTTTATGAAAACTATTTTATATTTTTTTTATGTTCTCATAAGTATTACTTTTCATCATTTTATATGTTTTTATATTTGCCAAGTGACAGAAAAAAAAAATGAATAAATAAAAATAAATTCTTCTTCTGTAATAAGTAAATAAAAAGTTTAACATATGGTAAAGAAGTCATGCATAAACGCACGTATAAGCAAGCACACGACAGAGCCTGAACGAAGGCGATAATTATGATAAAAATCATGTTTTCACTGAATCATATTTGAACATCGGCCTTTGACATTTATTACCTTTGTGAAAAATAAAAGTAGAAGAAAAAACACTTAAAAAATAAGCTATGTAATTTATAAGTTGTAAAAGTACTAAGTACATAAATAGTAAATAAGTTATTAAATAAATATATTTTTTTTTACACTTAAATAAAAACAAAACCAACAACTACAACAACAGCAAACATGCAACATTATTGCAAATTATAGATGATTTAGAAAAGAATATGAAAATAAGAACATAAAATAAAGTTATTTAATTTTTATCTTTTTAGACAGTTATTTCTTATTTTTTAAGTTAGTGTACATTTACTTTGGCTATTGCATTAATTTATGTTACTTGTTAAGAATATTTTTTTTATTAACGAAATTTATTACATCGTTGTTTTGTCGCAATATTTTCGTTTTGCACTAAGTGATTTAATTATAAAAAATATTTTTATTTTTAATATAATTTAATCGAATATTTTCTAAAACAAAACAAAAAGAAGGAAATAATTTAGACTTATGTCACTTAATCTGTGCACAATCTCAACATAATTAAGCAAAATTTATGATATATGTTCTGTTTTAAAATAACTTTTAAAAAATAATTATAATTGGTGATTTAGTCGCTTGTAGCCAAAGTTTGAAAATTTAAATTTTTTAATAACAAAAACAAATAAATTTAAAAAAAAAATTGTTTTTCTGTTTAAGCATAATTTTAATTTAACGATTAATTATTTAAATGTTATATTATTTAATTATTTTAAGTAAACCACTAAATGCTTAATTTTTTATTTAAATTAATTAGTTTTGTCTCTCATGTAGTTTAAAAAATTAGTTTTTGTTATTCTTTATATAGCAAAAGGTTATTAATTTTTTTTCTATATTATCTATTTGAAGGCAACATTTTATGTTAATAAAATAAAAACGTAGTTATTGAATTGTAATTTAATTATAAAATCACTTAACATAATTATTTATATATTAAATTTTCGCCCATTTGTTTAGTTTTAATATAATTTATTTTTTTCTTAAAAAAAAAAAAATTATAATATTAAAAAAAGAAAAGAAAATTAATTAAATTCGCAAGTAAACAATAAGAATAAGTTATTTTATAATTAAAATATTTTAAATTACTAATATTAATGCATAAACTTTTAACTCCTATTAATAATAATTATTTAAAAAAATAAAAAAGAAAAGAAAAATTACTATTAGTTAAATAATAATAAAAAAAACTTGACTACAATAATGAATGAAAAGCAAAAATTAAATAAAAATTAAAAAAATAATAGAAAAATCGATAAAAAGTAAATTAATTATCAATTATAAGCAAAAAAAATAACTAAAACATAATATTAATATTAATTAATTAATTAAAAATGAAACTAATAAACATAAATAGTGATAGTGTTAATAAATTGAAATAAGAAAAAATATCATAAATCAAATAATTATAAGATAATTAAAATTTGTTTAAATTAAAAAAAAATTATTACAATTGTCACAAATTATTATTTAATAAAAAAAAGAAGAAAATAAATAAAAAAACAATAATTCAAAATTGGAAAAAAATATATAAACAAAATCAAATAAATAAATAAAAAATTTTATTAAAATAAAAATCAATGTTTATGAAATAAATGCACTGCGTGTATATATATATATTTTGAGTGACTTACGGTTCCTTGTCTACTAATACGTTGCTGTTACTTGTTCTACTTGTTGTTTTCCTTTGGGTTTGTTGATTGACTAAAACACTTTATAAACGCAATAACAAATTAATAATAAATAAATAATTCAATGAAGTGTTTATGTTAATGAATTATTATGACTTGTCATTACTAATAATAAATAAAATAAAAAAACAAACATTATTATGCAAGTTAATTATATTAAAACATGTTTACAGAAGCTGTAATAAACGGAAAATTCAACGGATTTGGTGTTAATGTTTGTTATGTATAGTTCCGTGTATTGTAGTTGTTTTTAAAAAATAAATATTAAAACATGCTTGTTAACACCCAACATTCAACAATTGTGTTTTACAATTTAATTTGTCTTTGATTTAGTTTCGTAAATGTCCTTGGCCATTAATTTTATATGAATAATCATAAAAAATTATTCTAATTCCTGTTAATGATGATATCATAAATACAATGAAATACATACTTACAACAATTTTGTTCCATTTAATTTTACAAAATATAAAATCACCTTACTTTCTAAGTTCTTGTGTTGCATTTGTCGTAATTTAATTTCATTTATTTCTATAGTTAAACATAGTAACCCTCAAGCTTATTGTAATTAGTTAGAATTGTATTAAAAAGAAATAGAAAAGAAAATAATATTATTTATTAATAATTAAAATTTACGATGTCAAATGTTGCTCAAATAATTATAAAATTAATTTCATTACAAAGAGTGAAGTATCATTATCATTATTATTTGAAATAAAAACTTGATTTCATTTCATTTGATTTATGCTACAAATTAATGCATTTAATATTTCTTTTGAAATGAATGTCCCTATGCTAAATAACAATGGTATGGAAATTACAACAAATAATCAATAGAAAATAATAATCATAACAATACAAATGAATTTATTCTAATCAATCAAAATAAAATAAAAAAACATATATCAATAAAATTTAAATAAAACATATAATAAAAGTGTGGACTAGTTTTGTAAGTAATTTATTTTCAACAAAGCGAATAACTTAATTTCTTACATTTGCATGAATTATCGGAAATTCTCTAATATCAACGATTTTTTTTTTTTTGTTTCATTATGATATTTTTTATTCTGTAATTCTCTGTAATTCATTTAATAACCAGTAAAATAATATAACATCAACCATTCTCTTCATAATACGTGCTTTTATCGTAATTTTATTTTCATTAATTAAGTTATTATCTTTTAATGCCATTTGGTTTAATTTACGTAAAAAACAATAAATAAACGAATTAACTGATTATATGTTTTTCTTTTTCGATTTTTATTTATATTATTTTCATGTTGTTTTCTGTTAAATACAAAAAATATTTCAAAAATAAAAATGATAATAATAAAGCAAGTAAAACAGAGTAATAATATAAATATTCTCATGATATAAGTGAATCGCAATGCATTATAGTATTATTGCAGCATCCGACAATCTTAACACAAAAGATTTATTATAAAGAAAAAGTGTGTAGTGCTTGGTTGTCACATACGAACAATACAATCACATCACAATCTTTTAAACATATATATATATATATATATATTTTTAAATAAGAGTAAATATTATTATTAATTAAACGAAAATGAATGTACATTTAGCCGTTGTTTTATTATTATTATTATTAATTTTTATTTAATGCATTGTAACTCACGTGGTGTACTTGTACAGTGTCGCTCATTAAACAGCAATTGGTTTATATGCAGTATTTTTTTTTTGTTTAATTATTTATTTTTATCTCATTTTTTGCACTTATTTAACATAAATTAAAAAAAATAATATGAAGAATATAAAGAAAACCTTTAATGAAAATAAACTTTCTCAATAAAAACGTCGTCTTTTATTATTATTATTATTGTTTTTTTTTTGTTTGTAAATTCAGGCGTCTGCTTTTTTTTTTGCAAGTTTTGTTTCAATTTAAATTATCATATAAGCAATAAACAATCCAAAATTATAATAATATTAATAAAAAAAGCATTATTCTCTCCTTATCGTGTCCTCGTCAAATTTGACTTTTTTGGGCAGTAATTCCTCTCACTTTAAAAATATATATATATAAATACTGTTTGATTGTTGTTATTTTAGACTTTTATTTTATGTACCTGTTATGTTCACTTAATATATTTCATTTTTTTCTTTTTGTTTTTTATTTAACTGTTTAACATGTTAAACATTTATATATAATAAAAAATAATAATAATTTAACAATAATTGTTAAGTAGATTTGAAAAGTGAAAAAAAAAAGAAAAACAATCAACTGTACTGAATTGACAATGATGGCTGAAAATTTAAAATTCTTTTAAAGAAAAATAAAATGATTATACATAATGATTTTGTACAAAGTTAAATGGAAAAAATGTTAAAGCAAAAAAAAAAAAAAAAAACAAACCATTGACATGGTAAATTTGTACGCAAAAATATCCCAGGTATGCTAAATTTAAAATTTGTTAAAAATGTTTTTTAATTCACAAAAATGTGGATTTACTATATGAGCTGCACTTTAATAAAATTAAGAACAATACGAAATGTATATCAGAAAATATAAAAATATTACAGATAGAGGTGTTAATTGCATTAAAAATATATATATATATATAATAATTAAGGTAGCATGTTTTTACGATACGTGTTAATGGTAAGTATTTCACTATGAATTTTTTTTTAAATAGCTTATAATATAATTGTTATGTGGATGGGTGGCGACCATTAAAAATTCTTTTTACTTTTTTTTGCTGTTTTAAAGAGTTTTAATATTATTTATTTAAATGTAAGTAAGCATTCCTTAAATGACAATTAATTAATTATTAAAATTAAATTGATTAAAATTATTTCAAGAATTTTACTACAATTTTATTTTCTTATTATAATTATTTTTTTTTGTTATTTATTTCTTTATTAAATGGTTTTTGCTGTTGTAGATTTATGCACATTAAGTGAAGTAGTTATTAAGTACATAATTAATTATTTGTACAATTTTATTTTATATAAATTAATTAAATGAGCTATTGATATAGTTTTATTATTAATAATCTTGTTTAATTAATTTATTTATTTAATATGTTCTGGGTGTGGACAATTGAAAATGTGTATGCGTCAAAATTGTTTCAGTAAAGTTTTTAATTTCTAAATCCGTAAAATTAATTAAATTATAGAAAAAATGTTTAATTCTTGTGAAATCAACAAGAAATATTATGCAATGCAATTAAGTGTAAACGAGCAATATGATGTCAACTCGTTGTCACCGTGTCCAAACTAATACCATTGAAAATATAAAAATATTGTATACTACGAGTATATATATATATATTGCTAAACCAGATATATTTATACATTTTCTTGCTAATAAAATTTATTTAACTATTAATTAAACGCATATAAATCATAAACTAAATTTTGTTTTATTTTTATTAATTATGTAAGTATTAACAACAACAAAGTTTTAAAATTTATAAAAAATATCTTTCTGTTCAATAACTTATAATAAGTTATATTTTTGTATTTTTAATTTAATAAAATTTAATTGGCAAACTGTTTACAATTTCCTGTATAATTGATTTTCTTTTTAAAAAGCTTAATAAATAAATAATAAAAAACATAATAAACAAAAAAACTTATCACAATTCAATCAAATTGTAAAATTATTATATTTATTGACAATTTTGATGACTTTGATTTCTATTTACAATTATTTTTCTGATAAAATATATATGTATATATATAAACAATGTAAAAGCAAAGAAAATTAATGAACACAAATCTCATGTATTTAATACTTAGTTTCATAAATTAAATTCAAAAGATTTTTATCTTAAATTTGTATTAGACAGTGTATGAAAAGGTTTTGATATTTTTGATTTTATGCTGGAAACCGATGACTGCATTCTTAAGCTGGGACTGTGTCAGTTTATTAGTCACCGTTAATTATTAATATTCATTGTACTTAGCCTCTTGGTTTGGCTACTTGCGGCTAGCTTTTTTTTTTTTTGTATTTTAATAATAGTAATTATATTATTATTATTATTATTAAAAAGCGAAAATGCAATTAAATACTACTTAAACTATTATTTTAATGTTATTAATTAGATCTTGTTAAATATAAATAAATAAATAAATAAAAACAATATACACAGAATGACGCACGACAGACTAATAAAAAACGCATTACCTTCCCGAAAGCAATGCAAATATAAGATCGTTTTGCAGATTTTTTTTTTATTTAAATTTATTTATTTATGATACATAAATATGTTTATGTAATATAAATACAATTTCACTCTTGTATATTAATGTTATATATAACTGTTACACCTATTATTCTTATTGGTGGTGTAATAAAAATTAAATTAATGTAAAACGCAAAATAATAATCTGCGTAAATAAAAATAAAATTTAATATTTTCAAGCTTTTTAATTTTACTTTTTTATTTATTGTTGCAGTATAACTATACTCTATACATATTTTTATTTGGTGCTATTTATCAATTTAATATTACATAAATTGTAAGTCTGTGTATGGAGTACCATATAGGTTTGCCATTAATATTGAAATATGTAAATAATGGATTTTTAATTATTCATGTTATTAGCAATATAGGTATTTTCTTTGTCAAATCTATTATTATTATTTTTATTAATAATATTACAATTATACTTTTTAAATAAATAATTTGAAATACAATAGTTATAGGATACACACTTTTCCTTGTCTAGTTTATTATAGAAATTGAATTAGGTAAATTGTTTGCTTTTACAATGGTTTTTAGCTTTTGTCTGAAGAAGCTTAATATTTAGGGTAAGAGATTGCTTGAATCATTTACATAATTAATTAAATTCTGTATAAATTATTTGGCAACGATTCTACTTGAAATTTATGGTAAACTGCTTTCATCGTCTTAAAAATAAATTAATATAATACGATGAAAGCTTTTTATAAGCTTTCAGATTAATTGCAACAATGTATTCACTATGATAACAACAAAGTGATAAAGTAATATAAAACTATAGGTGTATGAAAAATTACCATGTAGATCCGCATTGATAACAGACTGTATAAAAACTACCTAATTAATCAATACAAAAAAAAATAAAAACTGTTAAAATTAGGTCGAAATAATTTTTTAAACATCCTCTCAGCATTACACCAGCAGCGTAAAAGCCCATTATATATAATTGTTTATATAAATAATTAATTATAATTTTATTATTATCAATAAAAAAAAATAAAAAAACATTTTTGCCCTAATTAAAAAGCAGTAAAAGAGAAATATATGTTTATCTTTTGAATTATTTTTTATTATTATTATTATTAATTTTGAAATATTTTTTTTCTTTAATAAAACATTGATTGTTATCAATGCAAAAAAGAGATTAAAAATGTTTTATGTTTTTTAAATAAATAAAAAAAAATTTATCAAATAAGTGAATCTTTTATTTAAATTATTAAAATGTTAAATAAAATTATAATTGTACAAATTAAAAAAAATAAATAAAAATCTGATCTGTTCGTCTTAACGTTTGACGATGAAAAAAAATATATATATATATAAATTATCTTTAAGATCAAGTAACAGACAAGAAAAAATTAAATAATAATAATAATATTAATAATAAACCAAAGAACGAATTGATATGCAGTTAATTTATTTTTCATTTTCTTCATTTATTTTTAATAAATATATATATATATATTTTTAATAACGTTTACAATATTGTTTTGACATCCATAAAAATGTTGAAATTCAATTATAATTTAATATACACGTTGAATTCGGTGTTGTTACCTGTAACTTGTTGGTTTATTTTATTTTATTTATTTACTTTTTATTTTCCATTACAATTTCTGTATATATAAAGTGACTTTTAAAATACCGAAAAACTTTTTAAGAACAGATAATTAAAATTCGAACAATACAATATAAATTAATAATAATAATAATACCAACAAAAGTGGAGAATTTAAATTAATAAATAAATTCCATGTTAAATAAATTGAAAAATATTCAATACAAAATAAGAGAAAAAAAAACGTTAAATTAATGAGAGCATTTAATTTATTGATGTTTTGTATTTAATAATATTAAAAAAAATCAAAATTGACGGCAGATAACATAAAATTAATAAGAAGATTTAATCCAATGATTTGGGATTTTTATTTTTATATATTAAAACGATTAATAAATTTATATTAATATTTAGATTGATGGGAAATGCAGTGCCGAACATTTTTCTTTTCATTCTTTTGACATACAAACTTAATATATAAATTTGCTTAAAATTTCGGTTGGAAACAGTACTTTTAATGAATATTTGACGCAAAAATTAAATGCAAAATTATTGCACTTTTTCATAGTTTTGTCAAAAAACGATTGCAGAAGTTATATAATAAAATTTCAGATCACAATTTAACTGTAAACTATGTCAATGATGTTCTAGATACTAATAAATATCTTAATACTAATTTTTCAAAAAATATTTATCTACGGAAACAAACACTACAAAAATAAAATTAATGCAAGGTAATATGCTTATCAACATAATAGCAAATAGAAAACATTCCACACTCACAATAAATTACATTCAATTAAAATTAAATAAATTCATTAGGGAAATATTTTTTAATAAAATAATAAATGTGAGAATCAAGAAACAATGTGCTTAAATTTTGTTGCGTGTTTTCCAAAAAATGTTAATCTGTTTATTTTTTTGTTTGGTATTTTGATTATTCAGAAATAATTTTGACAAAATAATAATAATTTTTGACAGGAAATGCTTAAATATAAATTAAACTATCTGAAAAAAGAGAATCCTTGACTGAAAGCTATCACAATAAATTTACCTAATTTTGTATTAAAAAAAACCAACAATATTAGTAAATTAATAAAAAAGAAATTAATTGTTATATTATTATATTTTATTTATAATTAATAATTATTTATATATGTTTTAATAATTAGTATTTATAAAATTAAATTTAATTATTTAATGAGAGAATAACTTGTATATATACATTTAATGATTGTAGTAATGTAGTTATCGTTTTTTATTTTTACCTTTAACTTGTATTCCGCTTTTATTTATATAATTTAATGACTTGAATTTTTTTCTTTATATTTATCTTTCATTTATTTGCAAGTTAATAATAATCATAATAATAATATATTTTTAGCACGAGTTAAATATTATAATTATTAATTATGCAATTGACGATGATTATATGTATTAAAGTTTATATAATATATTTTTATTTTATTACATAGATTTTGTTTTTTTTTCATTTAAATATAAATAATGGTTATAATTATATGAAATAAGTAAGAATAAATATAATAATGAAAAATAAAAGAAATAAATGTTATTAAATCGTCTTTAATTATTTGATTTCTTAATCGGGAAATGTTTTACTCTTTTTTGCTTATTAGCAACTTTTGCTTCTCATTTTTATACAAAACAGTGGAAATTGAATTTATAAGGGAGTAAAAGTTAAAACCAGTTGGCAAATAAAAGAAAAAAGAGTTATGATTGCTTTAGTGTTAATGATTTCGTTTTAATGATTAATTATGATTCTCTGTTAACATTCTTTGTTTTCATCAACAGCTTCCACACTGTTATTTATGAAAACAACTCAATGCATATTATATAACGTTAGTGATATATTTTTTAATTGTATGTCCGTAATTTAAATAAACTAATTTTACTATCACAATTGGTTTACTCATCGCAATACATAATGATTATAAATTTATTAATTGTCTTGGATGTGCGGTAACAGTAACACGTGTTTAAATATGTCAAAACAGTATAATTACTTGCAATTAATATCATTTTTACGTATTTAACAGTTTTTTCTTTAGTTATCATTAATATATTTATTTTAATTACAATAAAATGTAATTTAATTGTAAAACATTGATATTATTATGCATTCATTGTGAAAAACTACATCAAAATAAATAAACAAATGTTTCGTATGAATTAATATTTTAAAGAATAATTAAAAGAAAAATATGTAAATGAACAACGACATGTTGATCTTCGCGTTTAATAAAAATTAAAAAATCTGAAATTAAATGTGCAGAAAACGAAAAACTGAGTTAAAAAACGAAAATGAAAAATTCCCCTAGGCGTTGTTTTATTTTTTAGTTAAAAAAGTTTTATTTTTTTCCCCGACACTTAGAGAGTTTTTCACGCCAGTTAATTTATAAGATCTGATTTTTATAATTTAAGAAAATTATTTCTTTTATTTTCAACTTTTATTCATTTTTTATATATTTTTTCATTGCTTCACTTTTTTAATTCCTACATCCAACTGTTAATGCTGTTTGCTTTTTTTTATGTTGTTAACGTCTTAACCAACTACTGCATTTTATATCAGTTTGCATGTTATGATTATATAAATAATGTAAAGAGTCGACGTGTTATCACGTCAACTGTTTTCCCCAACATATATGTATGTGTCTTATAGATTTAAAATTTGTTATGTTTTTGTCCAAAGAAAAACATTGGGTAAAAATAAATACAATAGGACAGAAGAAAAAACATTGAAAAGCAAAATGTTAAGTAAAACAACAACGCGAGGAGTCTAAACCAGGGCAAAATAAAAGAAAACGCAAAGAAAAATATAAAATTAAATACATAACATGTGAGATGAAATAATTATGCTAAAGATCTGGTGTTCAGGGCAAAAACAGTTTTATTTTTACGTTTGCAGTTGTTCTCCGTTGTGTTTTCGATGGCAAACAAAATAAAATTTGAATTAAGAAAAAACATCATCAACAACAAGAGCAAAAAGTTCCTTCAGTTTTTCTCACATAACAATTTGCTCTACAACTTGGTAAACTTATGCGAATAAATTCATAAGTAAAAAAAAGTTGTATTTTGCATGCAACATAATTTCATCTGCCCGTGTGCTGTTATATGAAACATTGTTAATGCTTTTGTTGATATTATTATAATTATTAAAGTTTTTCTGTAACAATGAAAAAAAATGATAAAGTTTTCAATTTTTGTAATAAAAATCGAAAAGAAAAGAAAAATGCAATTTTTTGACAGCTTTCGTGTAAATTTAAATAACACTGTGTTCCATTAATTTTCTTCTTTTCTTAAGTAGAAATAATGCTTATAATTGAACGCGATTAAAAAATAAAAATTTTATATTTTTAACAAACACATAGACACACAAGTTTTATAAAAGATTTTTTTGCGATAATAAATAATTATTCTTTATTTAGTTCATAAAAATAATTAACATTTCAACATTATATGTCCATTATATGTTTGACACATAGCAGTATTGTGTTGTATTAAAAATGGTCTTTCATTTTTGTAATTTTGCGAAGAACAAGGAGATGATTGCCAGCGATTTTTTAAAATAAAAAAGTTGGGCGCGTCATTACAAAAACTAAAAGTACGTAAGTAGCAATCAGGAATTAAGTCATGTAGAAAAGTAAAGGTAATTTGTTAAGACTTTATATAAAAAATAAACAGATGCTAAAGGTTGTTGGTAGATATACGATAAAAACTTTTTACTGCATTTAACCAATGCAATAAACTAGTTTAAAACCCCTTTAATAGCTTAAATGGCATTGCAAATTACTTTCCGCGTTACCATTCTTTTTTTTTTTTGGTTAAAATAGATTTACTTCCATATTACTTTGCAGTTATCGTAAACTGTTTGAATGTGGGCGCGTCAGCGATATGTTAGTAATGTAAAACAGCAGCAAAATCAACAAATAAAGAAAATAATTATCTTTATCATGATGAAATAATCAATGTTCACCAGTAACAGTTTTATTTAGATTAAATTATTTACCGATAACATCTTATATTGACTTTTTTATTATTTTATAATTAAAGGAAATAAAGTTTGGATTTTTATTTATAAATAAATATAAATAATTAATTTGCTTTAAAAGTAGAAAAAAGAGAAAAATAAATTGGAAAATATAAATGAATAATATACAATTATGGAATATTTAATTGAATCTAATTTAATGCATTTTAACAATTTTATTTATTTATTTATTTATTAAATAAAAAATCGCATTTTTAGATTTATGTTTAATTGCAATTTGTGACGATGACGATGTCATTATGTTTTTATTTCAATATAACTTTTCCTAGCTGCATTCAATTGATATTCATTTCTTATTTTATTTTTGGCGTGGTCACCAGTAGCACAATATAACGATTTCATTTATGTTGTAAAAAGGGAAAAGTGCACCGTCTGTGTTATTTCTATTATATTAGTATTAGTATTGCTATTATAATTTTGTATTTTTCTTTATTTTATTATGATCATACAAAAGTGATCTCGTAAAATCATTTTCTATTTAATAAAATAAGAAAAAGTAATATTCATTAGCGATAAACTTGTTCATTGTTTTGATTAAATAATTTTTCTGTTTACTTTTGGCTTCTTATCTATCTTTTGCATTAATTTATAGAATTGCTAGATTTAAATGATTGTCAATAAATTAAAAAAGATATAAACTTCTCAGCAACATTTTCATTAATTAAACTATTTACATAGTGGAATTGAAAGAAAAAAAAACGAGAAAAATGTGGAAAGTGACGAAATATTTTTGTCGCGTGTTTTCAACAATTTATTAGTAGTTAAAATTTTTTCTGGTCGATTAGATTATGCTAAGATTGTTAATTTGATATATTAAATGCATATGCTTTTATAAGTATATATTTAATGACATAAAAACCGTTTAAAATAGTTATTATCTATTAATGTATTTATGTTTATAAGAAGACAGATGTGGCAATTAATTAAAAAGAAAAATGAAATATAGAGTGAAAAAGGCGTTTTCGAGTTGTTATTAACATTTTTTTTTTTTCTATTAAAAATGGATATTAATTCTCTGTATGTTATTGTTGACAAGTTGAATCTCATTACGTTACATAATAATATCTTATTTTAATTATTTATTTTAATTTACAATTATTAAAGAAAGCTTTATTTTCAATTTAACATACTTGCTCAAGAACAACTCTAGCTAAGCCTACTGGCTTTAGGATTATTTTTGCATTTTATTCATAAAATTATGTAATTAACATTTTTTCTATATGTTACTCACTCAGTTTAAATCTTAATCAATTTTTATTTGTTGATAAAAATCTTGATGTTATCATTTATAAGAAAGAGAAATAAAAAGACATAAGAAAATATATTTTTTGTTTATTCATATTTTAATTTAAATCGAAAAAACACGAAATAATAATTACCTTATCACCTTTATTCTGGTTAAATAATAAGAAACGCGTTATATATGCATATTATAAGTTGCAAATTTGTAATTTTTTTTATATATGCATATATATATATATATATATATATTTATTTTTTTTGTAACTGAAGAAAGAAGAAAAACAAAAAAAAAATTACTAATTTATATTGCGTTTTATTAATTGCCTTGCATATAATAAATATCTTTTTGTTTGACATAAATGGACTTTAAAAGTAACTAAAAAATTTATTTATTTAATTTTCATTTTAATATTATTTATTATCTTTGTTGTTTTTATAAGATTCGCTCTTATTTGAAATCTTTACTTAATAAAAAAATAAAAGCACTCATAACCACATGCGCTTTTCAATATCTATATACATGCATCTACTTAAAACACATACCATATAACATACCACATATTTATGCATATAATATTCGAGCGTGCGGTACATGAGAGTTAAATCTGACTGAACCAATTTATACTAACATTTAAAATAAATTATATGTTGACATATTTTTTACTATATATATGTTTATAAATTCCATACTTTTCACATTTTTATTTATATTTAATTTAATTTAATTTTATATGTTTTCGATATTTGTTTAAGATATGCAATAATAAACAAGATTGGATTTATATTTATTTATTTATTAAATACCAAATTTCGATGAATATAAGAAAAATAAAATTTTTATAAAACGAATTAGAAGTCATTAAATCAAACAAATGTTATTAAAGTGACTTTAAAGATATTTACAACTACCATAATATAAATAAGTGTATTAAGTAATTTAAATTATTTATTAAATTGTATAGTACATTGCATGTTTGAGGTGTGGGCTTTTTTATTTACAATTATTGTCTTATTTTAATTCTCATTATTTTTTCATTCATTCATTCATTTATTTTTTTTTTGTTTTGTTTTTTTTAATTAAAAATTTAAATAGAAAACAATTTGCATTTTATATTAATTATAATAATTAAGAAGATAAATCATTTAAGAAAATATATAAATAAAAATAAACGTTGTCATAAGTTAAAAGCGTATTTTTATCTTAAAAAAAAATTATTAACAATAAACATAATCATAATCATAGCGAAAAAAAAATTAAATTATGAATCGATTAACTTTCTTGTTAAATCTTTTTTCTTTTTTTTTTTAGCAATGTTTCTGATTTTTAATAAGTAATAAATCCTAGACTATTTACAAGCTTTACAAAATAAAAATTAATAATAATAATAAAAAAAAATCGAAGAAAAGAAAAAGTTTTTTAAACCGCAAACAGAGTTAACCGAACAAAATGGTAATGTTAATAAAAACTAAATAAATAAACGAACAACAAATATAAATAATTATTTATTGTTTGCAATTGAGTATAAAACGTGGCAGTAATACTTGTGATAACCAACAAATTTATAAAAAAAATAAAATAAATTGTAAATTTAAATGTTTAGTTAGAGTTTAGGTTTACTTGTATGGGTGGTTTCTGTTGTATAGATTATTGTTGATTTTCGATTGCACCCGGGAGAACGCGCGTGCGAGCCTTCTACAATTTTTTATTATTATATTTTTAATAACATAAATGAAAAGAAAAGAAAAAAAAAACCTCGAGCGGTATCCATTTGATATTTATTTATAAAATAAAAACAAAAAAGAAAGAAAAAAATCTTTAAACTCACGAACAAATTTAACAACAATTTATTTACCTTTTTTTATTCTTTATTTACATGGGCTAGTAATAAATTCTTATATCAAAGTATTATGGAGAAATGGTTTTTTCTTTTTACATCGGCATAGATTAGAAAAAATTTATATAAATTTTGTAATTTTTATTATCTTTTTGTGTTATTAATAAGGTTTTATGATTAGTCAATTGTGTTAAGGTAAATGAGAAATTTTAAAAAATTGCTAATATAATAATTCTCTAATTAAATTTATTAACTTTATTTCATTCAATAAACAATTTTTTTTTCTGTTCACAGTAAAAATATTATATTCTTTATTACAAAAATTACATGTATGAAAAACAAAAAGAATTCAATACAAAAACTTGACGTGCATACTGACTTTTCATCTTTCATAATTAATAAAATTAAACATAATATATAAAAAGAGATATAAAATTCACATAACGAAATAATATTTAGTAATAATTTCATTGAATTAATAACCAATTTCTGTTTGTTTTATTTCTATGGAAAACTATATTATATTTTTTAAACAATAAAATTACATATTTCATGCTACATTCGTTCGTTGTTAATAAATAGCTTTGGACTCTTTTATAATATATTTTTCTCTAATTCGTAATTTAATCAAATTTAACATAATCACGTGAGTTTAATTTTATATAATTTATTTGTAAACAAACAAAATAATGTTTAAACGGATGATGATATTATGTTAAGTTCATCTATATTTAAGAAATACAATTGAAAAGACATCATTTTTGTGATTTTAGTTTTTCTCATGTCTTTTTTTGGTTCGTTTTATCAACTAAGTAGATAATGATGTGATTTTTTTTCTATTATAACTATTTTGACAAATTTTTTTTACTACATATAATATTACAATATAACTTATAAAATTACTGAAAAACTTCAAATAAATTGTCAATGAATTGGCATCATAATAATATTTCTCTAAAATAATAAATTATTTATGATTTTCAAAATGACCTGAATAAGATATAATTTTTTTTTCTTTTATTAATCTTTATCTTTTGATAAGCAAATAAATTCAGTTTTTATTCTTCTCTTTTTATCTTCATTAAAAATGCACATTTATTTATAATGTATTTGAAATTAAAATAATTGTATTTTCTGATTGATGTAAATTAAGAAGTGAAATGATTTTTGATTTTTCTTCTTAATATCATTAATGCTATTCCATTACGTAAAAACTTTATACCAATTTAAATATTGTTTAAATAAAAAATAAAATAAATAAATAAAAAAAACTATTTTACTACTGTCCCTAAGGCTATTGCTTCGCTTTTTGCAATAACGCCAATAAAAAACCCTTTTATAAAATTTAATAAAAGTTTAATTAACATGAACAATTAAATAATTAATCAAAAATTAATTGTTGCAATTTAATTATAATATTTATTTATATTTTAAATATGCTTTTAAGCAAAGAACCTGATTTTAAGTCTTTAGTTTTGTTAATTATCAAGACGTTGCAGAAAATAAAAATATGCAGTATACTGAATTTTTTTTTTATTTGCTCTAAGCTTACAATTTTTTACTCTTGTGTTATTTTTTTCATTATGCATTTTACGTTAAACATTAAAAATAATGAATGAATACCAACGTGCATAGAATAAACTGTAATTAATTAAAGAAAATTAATTTAAAATCATGTTAATTGTCAGATTTTTTAAAACAAAAAACAAAAACAAAAAAAAAATAAAAATATTAAGGAGGAAAACTACCTGACAACATCAATTAAATGTAAACAATCTGTAAAAACATCTCACTTTGAATAACATTAAAACAACGGAATCTCTTAACTTTTATTCTAATTTTCTTTCACTTGAATAATATTATTGCGTACATTTAAATTACTGTGCTGTCGTTGTTCTTAATTTTTCTTTCTTTCTGAATAGATAATTTGTTGTTATTTTGTTTATCCAATTTGCTTTGATTATTCGTTTAAAATTCTTCGTTTTTATGCAGGGAATTTAAGTAAATTTACTTATGGTTTGAGGCGAATTTCATCTCTTTATATTATTTCATTTTATTTTATTGGTTAAAAAAAAAATAAATAAATTCAATCCGACACGATATATTTAATACAAAATATTACAAAATTAAATAAAAATTGAATAAATATTTATTTAATTTTATAAAATTACAATAATGTATAAAAAGAATTGAAAATTAGGTCAATTGTGACAAGAAAATATTATTTGTAGCACTTGCTTGTTCTGTTATCACTCACGATTACTCATTTATTGTTTATTGATGTCGAATAAAAATAAAATTATATATAATATAATATTAAAATAAATAATCGTCATAATAAACGTAAAAGACACAAGACACATTTTTGCAGCTGAAATGAAGTATAAAAAAGTATAATTCAAAGTGAAAACCATAAATACATAGACGATAAAAAGCCGACCAATTTAAGCGCAAACAATTTATATTAAATTACTTAAAAAAATTAAAATAAATAATATGTGCTTAACTAAACCGTTCAACTTTATGTAACGAATAAAATAAATAAAAAATTATCCTCTTGTATATGCATTATATATTTATATATATATTTATTTTTTTATTTTTAAACCATCATCACCATTTAAGATGAAGACTTATTACTTATTTCATTACTTACATATGGTAGACAGACAAATTTCTTAAGTTATGACTTTTCTTTGTACTTTATTAAAAGAAATAAGGAACATTCTCAATGTTTGATTGCATAAAACATATTTAAAAAATATATATAGATATATATATATTATTATCTGAAAATATTTTGCAGATATAAATATGTCGCATTACATAAAATAAACAATAAATACATGTGTATACACAGAAATAAAATAACGCAATCTATAAGACATATGCTTAAAGTGAAAATTCTTGAAAAATGTTTTACCAGCAATAAAAAAGGTTACGATTTAAAAGCAGCAAAAACAAAAAGATAAAAGAATCAAAAACAGAACACAATACGGATAAATCATTTTTATAAAATAGTTTTTTGTATTAAATATTGTCGAAAATATGCTTTAAACATATTAATATTATATGTTTAAAGCTCAAACCAACTGCAATTTCTAAATGATTTCCTCGTTATATTTTCTTCATCAAACATATGTAAATTTGCAAAATAAATAAATTTGTATAAAGAAAATTATAATGTTTAACCCTATAATAAAATGGAAAATTTAATAATATTCTCGTGACTTGCTGTGTCTACACGATTTTTTATAAATATAATGGTTTTACGGCAAAACAAGAGAAATATAACGTTTATTATGGTTCAGTTTTTTTTTTTAATTCAATTAGACTAGATTTCCTGTAACTTACTGATGGTACGAGACTGTAGGCATATTAACACGCGTAATTTTTTAAGCTTCACCAGATTAAATTGATTTTGTTTTTGCACTTTTATTAAAAATTATTGTGAAAATTACGTATGAACAATTGATTTTGATAAATTGGTGTCGATTACAAAGATTGTTTTTTTTTTTTCAAGCGTTTAGCCACCTTTTTATTTTTGCCAACAGTTCAACTCAGAAAATGTGTTACTGTTACTCACGTTTTGTCTTATTTTTTGCAATAAGAATTTGGTCAAAAAATGTATAACTATTTAAAGTTTTAAAATTGGTTACATTTTAATTGAGTTAAAGCTTAGGCACCTATGCAGCACGAATGATAAATTTATGTCATTGCCAAATAATAATTTCTACTGAAATAACAATGTATTTGAAATGTATTTTTTTTTAACATACAAATTAATATATATAACTGCCTATTTATATCATGATGTTTTATCTATAAATTGTATGTACAAAGTGATGACGCATTTTATATTAATTTATGGAGAATAACACATCATAATTTGATGTTAAAACAAATAATAGAAAATATATAAATTAATTCATTTATAATTAATTATTAATCAAAAATAAGTGCTTTTTATCTGTCGCCTATGGCATGATATAAATATAAATTAACTTATTTTACATTTTCCGTAATATTTAGAATTTTTTCGATAAAGGTAATTTATTTTTAGTGTTTTCTCATTTTGTTGTTGCAAACATGCAATACTTCAATTACCGTTTTTTTTTCTCCATAAATTTTATTATTTACGAACCAAAATTATATGATTATTAACTTGTGATCTTCGTCATCTTTCATCATCTTGATAATAATAATGGAAAAAGATTTCTTTCAAAAAAAAAAAATACAAATGTAATATAATGCAGTTGCTGGCTGGTTCGTTAATTTAATTTCGTTCATATAAAAATATATATATATAAATATAAAATATCTTGTCATCATCAATGTAAGCATGTGCATATGTTAAAATATATGTGTTATTTGTTGTGCTTTTATCGCTAATTGTTACGCTTCTTGTGTGGATTTATCAAAAATCTACTCTATTATATTGGCTTCACTCTTATTCATTTTTCCGGTTTAGTAATTTTTGTTGGGCGATAACTTAATGTTTTATATCAAATTTAATTGTACAGTTAATGATAATATTGTATTATGCATTTTGTGTTAAGTAGTGGATTGTTAAAAAAGGATTGTGGAGCTTGAACAAGCGTATGTTCATAATTCATGCGAAAATATACATTTTGCTTTTACAAAAATTATAGCCATTGCAATTTTATTACTTTTTTTAAATAAAAATATTATTGTTTTTTATTGATTCTTTAATATAATCTTAAATTTTTTTTTATGGTAATAAAACTAATTATAATACATCTTCCTCTGTAATTTAGTTGTAATTAAATGTAAGATCTTGCTTTCACTTTGCAGTACAATAATGGCTTAACCAAAAATCTTTTCATTTTTTTTTCTTTATAGTTTGTACAGAACATTTTATTTGACTCATTCAATACCTATTTAAAAAAGATTTTAAAATCTCTTCTATTGAACAAACTTTTTAATCTAAAGCAAAAATAATTAAATCACAGATTAATTTAAAAAAGGAATTCAACGAACCCAAATATCAAAATGCTAAAATAGTGTTTGTAGCCAACTGATTTGATGATTTTAAAGGTGCCTTGTACTATCGGCAAATTTAAAATCCATCGAACATTAAAAGTTTATAACATATTTTTGTTATTAACAACTACTAGGAAAAGAAGATATATTTTCACCAATTGTTCAAAGTAAAAATAAAAAATTGCGTGGGTAAATGTCATTTGAAGATTAAATAATAAATTAAAATAAAAATAATAAATTTGTTTACTTATAGAATAAACATTAATATTAAAATTATAATTATAATAAATCTGTAAAAAAATAACAACATAGAAAATTAATTATTAGAGAAAAAGAAAAAAAAAAAACGAACGTGTATGACAGATCAAAGATTGATCTATATTGACATTTTGATGGATTATAACGAAATTTGAATGTCAGACAATAATAATAATAAAAAAACATCCACGTAGTTAAAGATGAATTTTTAAGATGTCAATAGTGAAATAAATATTAATAATCATTATAGAGTGTCTTGAATACGACTTATTTTATAAATATTCAAAACAAAAATTTTAGTATACAAACGGGTTTTCACTTAAAATTCAATCATCTTCGCACAATGCGATAAAATTTAAAAAGTTAATTCCACGTTAAGTACAAAAAATTTTGTGAGTTGTTTTTCATTAATTTATTTAAGTGAAAAAGCCAAACAAAAAATGCTATGCTTGGTGTGGGATGGTTATTGTCGCACAAAAAATCAGGGCGAATATGATTATTTGTCGGTTAATTTTATGTCGTTTTTTTAATTTTAATTGAAAGTTTTAAATAAATTTATTATCTTTTAAATGTTTCACATGGCTTTGTTCGCAGGTGGATGAATCAGGATTTCAGAGGCGATAAAATATTTCAATTATGACAAATTTATTATCGTACAAATTATTGCCATACATTTTTTAATAAAATTAAATTAAATTAAAATTAAATAATAATAATAAGATAAGTGAAAAGTGGTAAGGCGATTTAAGTCATGGAGGTCATTTTAAATTGACACATTTTATTGTGTCGCGTTGCCAATGTTCAATGTACTGTGGTCAGATTCTCAAGGACTTTTTTAAAGATAAATTATCTCTCTTATGATTGATTTGTTCGTCTTAAATAATCTTTTAGCTGTTTGTGGCAGTTAAAAATACTAATATTTAAATATATATAATAATTTTCAGCAATATTTTTATTATATTACGTTACTTGTTGAAAGTTAAACAAATGTTATTCATGCTTACTTAGCCATTCTAATTGCAATAATTAAAGTAATAATAAATTATTGAACAGTGTAATTAGTTTTTATCATCATCGATTATACGCATCGTGCACAGTAGAATTTATAAAATCATAAATAATCATAAAATCAATTAAAGTAAACAAAGCCAAAAGGAAAAAAATTAATTAAAACACAAAGTTAAAAAAAAAAACTTTTACATAAATTATCGCGTATTCAATTAGGATATTATTACAATAGATTATGTGTTTACTCACTGATGATGCTTGCTATTAAAAAATTAATATATATTTATAAGTAACTTTGAGATAAAGTGTTTAATAAGCATTTAACACAATCTTAAATAGGTACAGCCTTGATAATTCAAGTGTTTGGCGTTTCAATGTCATACACCATAAATAACAATTACAATTAAGCTGACGCACCAGTCCCAACGTTGTTGCTTATTTTTTATTTAGTTATTAACGAAAAAATAATAACGCTTAAAAAACCTTTTTAAACTCATTGCACGTTTATTTTTTCTTTTTACAGATGGCTATAAACATCAATAAGATAAGAGAGGAAGAAGCTGCTTTTCGCATAGTCGTATATAAAAATTAAAATATATTTTTGGTTATTGATAAGCATATAAAAATATCATCACCGAAAGACATCGTCGCCGTCGTAGTTAAACGATCAATTTTTTATTTAAAGACGATGGTCTTAATAATAAATTGTAATTTAATTTTTTCTTTTGTTCGTATTAATAAGCATAAAAATTATTTTTTAAATTTAAAAGAGATCGCAATTTTGTCAATTAATAAAATTTGTTGCATTTAAAAATCTACAGACGATGAAACCAGATTATATATATCGATATGTCGTTTATGTATTTTAATAAAATTTTAATAATTATACATGTTTAGTAATTCCTTTTGGGCTTAATTAATACAAAAAAAAAATGCTACTTAATTACCATTACTTAATACATTTATTCCTACCAATAATTTTTATTCTTACAATTATATAGTGACGACACAATACTTTACACTGTATAAAATTCATAAAAAAAATAATTCTTTAATATTTATACATTTTATTTATTACATTTTTATTGAGAATTTTTATTATAATTTCCTCAATTTTATTAATTAAAATAAGTCTTTTGGTTTTTTCAATTTAATAAAAATTTATTTATTTAATTAATTATGTTATTTAACTTAAATAAAAAAAAACAGTTAAATGCAGCAAAAAAATAAATAAATTTAATTTTACTTTACTTATCTGGAGATAATATTTTTACATTTTAAAAATAAATTTCATCATGTAGGTGGTACGGTGAGTCGGATATTTATTTTGATCTTGTATAAAATGACTGTAATCAATGTTAAGCTCATTAAAATAAAATCAAATTAACATTGGGTTACATCTTTTATATATAAATTTAACCATTAAGCGAGTAATATGGAGTTTTTTTTTGTAATCGCAAATCAAGTTTCAAAAATAAAAAAAATAAAAATTCAAAGAGAGAACCATTTGTTGTCAACGGACGATCAAAGTTAGCGAAAGTAATTTTTTTTAAATGATGCTCGTTTGTATTGGCCATAGTAAACTGATTGGTGATTTTTATATATTTTTGTTTAAATTTTATGTACTTTACATTTCTTTAATTTATTTAACTTCTTTTTTTTATATTTGGTTAATAAAATGCACACGATATTATTTAAGAAAAGGAACCCAAAAGTAAGCGGCCTAGGATTGATGGGAACTTTTTCTTTTGATAATCTGTCACTTACCTCAATATATATCAACATTAAATATATTGTCTGTACTTAAAAATTAACAAGTTTTCACTTTTGTTTAAGTAAAAATTCATTTAATGGTGCAAAAAAATGTGAAGGAATCTGTGCAAAGAATATATATGATTGTTAATTAATTAACCAAAGAGAAACAAAACAAAAAATAAATAAATAAATAAGTATATGTATTTTATGTTTTAAAGATAAAAGGAAAAAGAAAGAAAAATAATTTAAAACCATCTAAATTGCAAATAAATAATGATAACTATACATACATGTTTGCAGGTGTAATTTCATTTTTAGTGCTATTTATAACTGTTAAATTTATGGTAAAATGCAATGAATTATGTTAAGAATCTTGTGCCAATTACATAATATTTTATATTTTTATGCTTGAATATCATTTTTCATGTGGACTCGTTTGTGATAAATACAATTACCCAAAAGAAACATTCAATATCAAGTTAATTATTTATAAACATAAAAATGTAACGAATATTAATATATTTCATTTATTATTCCTTTTAAATCTATTTACAAATAATTTATTATCCATTTATTCACAATAAATTATAGTTCACCACATTTGTTTTTTAATTTTAAATATAAAATAATTTCTGTTTTTAATTAGCACGTCCTATCTTATCCAGGATCACGGTCGAATGTATTTATTCTCTCTTTTTTACAACTCAACACACACAATTTTGTGCGCGTAATCTATGTTCGATACATTTTCTAACACAATATTATCATTGTATTATATTATCATAATAATAAAAATAATAAAGGCAAAATAACATAAATTGTATCATGCAAAGTAATATATAATTAATAAGATGTAAATTACGTTTTTTGTTCTCACTTTCAATAATGGAAATACTCTGCGATATTTAGATATTGTTACACAAATAACCATATTGTTTAACTTTTGTGTTATTTTTGCAAAGCTTCTTGCAGTTTACTAGTATTATTATGGTTGTTATGGTTATTATGGTTTTAAGTAGTCAAAACTACTTATTTACTTTGAAATTTTTCGTCAAAATAAAATTTATCATACATATTCTCCATGTTTCCAGATTATCAGCATCAATTGTTGGTTTCTTAATTATTTAATGAATTAACTAGAATTTATTTTTATTTACTTCATGATATAAGTGTTGCAATATATTTATATTGATTTTGTACTTAAGTAAGTACTTCTATAACCAATTCTTAATCACATTCCGATCACTCAATAGTACTTAAGAAAATTTATGCACAAAATTTGGATACTATGTATATAAATTTGTAATAATAATGCTTCTGATTATTTAGCAATAAAATAAAAATGAGTGAGAGAATGTCTGAACAGCTTAATATAATATTTTGGTTGATTAAACGATTTGAGATCAGTAGCAAGAGGTGAGAAGATGTTTTCCGTTTAAAATTTCGTACATTACGGCACTAACAGCAAATTAAATTCACTTATATAAATCTTGATAACAGCAAAAAAGAACATTTTTTTAGCATTTTACATTACGTATATTTCGTTTTTATTTATAATACATTTTTATGTTTATATCACGTTTTGTATCCGCTACCGCCATCAACTTAATCGTATATAGTCAATATGCGACGTCTTAACAGACAACTAAAGTAATAATCTTTAGCAAAAATTAAAGAATGCTTTTTATTTCTTCGTCTGCAGATAAAATAATTTTGCATTAAGAAAATAAAAACTTATATTTGTATATTAACCAGATAATTCATGTAGCGGATATAAAATCGCGCCAACAAAGTAATTATTGACTATTTTATTATTTCAAAATACTAGCGTCGCACACAATATGATTTTTCCACTTATTTATAGAGAAAAAATGTTCTATATTTAAACAAATTTATTTAACGAAAATATAATAAATCGTGACCCAAAACGACATCGCCACATCAAACATGTAACATGACAAAACAGAGTAAAAATAAATAAAATAGTGTTTAGTAATCTAATATTATTTTTCAATTAAAAGCTAATATCCATAAGTACTCAATAAAACCAAAGTGAAATTGCTAGCTAGGTAGTGAATGGTTTTTTTTTGCTGAATTAAAAATATTATAAAAAGCAGGCATGCGTGAATTAATATAGCATAAAAACAATCATTTCATGTAAACACTATACTTTGTAAAGAAACTTCACTTTTTTCCAATAATTTAGATAAATGTGATTAAAATTTATTAAAAATCATAGAACCGTGAAGATTAAAACATAAAGTGCTAGTTGAAACAAAAAAAAAAAAAAATGTTGCAACATTAAACAAATAATTTCTATTTTCAATGGAAAAACTATTTCTATTTTTATATAATAAACTTGTATAAAAAAAATCATTAATCGGTTTATGTTTTCTTAATTTATATTTTTATTTATTAAAAAAAATGAACAACTTAGTAATTTAAACGTATAAAATGTGACGCTAATGATTAAAATAATATTTTATCAAAAAATTTCTAAGTTAATCGTATACACATTAATTTCACAAAAAAAATCTACAGTTGTAACAAGCAAATGCAAGTAAGAACAGCATCCATAAAAAACTTCCGCAAATTGGATATATTTCGACAATAATTCATTTATAAAAAGAAAAAGCTTTTATTATTTTTTTTTTTGTTAGTTTGAATAAGAGAAATACCTACGCAAATTAATAATAAAAAAAAACTTTTAAACACAAAAATAAATCTTCACAATGGTGCATTATAATAAATGAATTTAATGTGAACTTGACTCGCGCCAATGTTTTCTGCTTATGTTTTTTTTTTGTCTTCTTTTGTATTATACTTGTTCTTCTTTTTTCGCTTCGTTTCTTTAATTTAATTTTTTTTTTTTGATATTTGTTTGTTGATTTTGTCGTTAAATAAGCGTAAACAAAATGAATAAATATTATTAATAAAAAAATATACACGTATATAAAAACAAACATGTTGTTTTGTATGTTTCATTACTTGTTTTATTATGAATATATATATATATATTTAATAAGAAAAGAAATGAAAGAAAATATTTCGACAATTTAATAAAATAAAATTTTTAATTAGTGGCATCAATATAATTAATGTGACATTTGTTGCATTTGATTTTGGCACAGTAGAGTATGGTAACAGTGTAACGGCAAATATACAATTTTTATTAATTTTGTTTTAATTAAAAAAAAAACAACTACAAGAAATTGCAATATAAGAATTACAATTGTTGATGATTTGTTTGTGCTATATTTATACAGTGAAATTAATTTTAATTAATATTTGTGGCAAGTTCGTTGCTTGCGCAAGTCTTTCGTTATTATTATCATTATTCTTAATCAGAACACACACATTTACTGGTTGTCATTGTTGTACTTTTTTGGCTTTTTTTCATTATAATCTGTAATGCATTTTGTGCATAAAAATTAATAAGATGTAATTATTGAGATAAATGTTTAATAGTTAATAAAATTAAAACAAAAAAAAAATTTATATAAATATATTTTTTTAAGACAATTTTTTTTTTCGTTGATAAATTTTTGCATCATTTTGTGATGGTTCGTTTATAATTTTTTTTAATGAATCATTATTTTCACCAGAGTCATGTTGAATTGATTTTAATAATTTTAAATAACTTAAATACAGAAATTATAATTTTATAATATAGTTTATAAAAAATTTTTCACTTAACACTTTCATCAAAAATTGCATGCTAATTAATATTGACAGAGTTGTGCAGAGGAAGATGCTCTTATTTTGAAATAAAAAAGAACATTAAAAAAATCGTTTTTCTTTTTTCGATGTCATCGAAAAATACATGTTTTACTTCACACAGTATATATTCATTTCAGATATAATTAAGAATAATGAACTGGAGCAAAATCAACAGATGTTTATTTTTTGAATCAACAGACCAACCTTATACAATAATATACAATTAAATTATGAAAAAAAAATATTGTTTTACTTTTTTATGTATAAAAAAATTGGCGGAGATATTTTTACTGAAAGATCAAAGACAACGGGATGATAATATTATATTGTGCTAGATGGTGAGGCGACAATATAAATGCTATGTTAGTGAAAGCAATTTATGTACAGTTTTTTGTTGTTTCATGTATATTTTTTACATTGGTGATCTCTTGGACATTATAAAATACGTACTTATGTCTTTCTGTAAACATCGTTGTCGTAGTCCAGTTTAATAACTTAAAAGAAAAAAAAAGTATCGCAACGTTTATACAAATATAAAATATACAATAATATGGTTTCCCATTTGCTGCTGCTATTATAATCATTATATGTTTGATTGTTTATCTGAAAAGTGAAGTTAGTCAGTCAAAACTGACAAAATTGAAAGACAATCAAATGAAATAAGCAAAATGAAAAAAAAAATGTTAAAAATATTATTTTATGTCACTTAGTTTTGGTTTCTGTTTGTCGGATAAATATGCGTACAGTTAGCGTTCGTCTTTCTTTCTCTCTATTATATATATATGAGCCATAATTAACTATCAAATCAACTATATAAAGACAAGACAATATTGTATTTATTTTATTTTATTTTATGTGTGACATGTGTTGTATGTACTGTACATTCCCTCGACGGCTTGTCATATAAATATATTTGATTTTATATATTTATTTCATAAAAATATTATTAAATTTTAATTTGCTTTTTCTGATATTTATTTTTTTTTTGTAACATTACTTGCCGTTTATTCCACCTTTTAGTGCATGTATTATATTTAGTTAAATATTAATTTCAATTTAAAAATGAAATTAATTAGTTTATCTTTAAAGTAATTAATTTAATTATATCATGTTACCGAAAATAAATAAATAAATACAACAAAATATTTTATATACATTTTTGTTCTCATATTTTCACTTCATTTTGTTTTTATTTTTCCATTTTTTTTTTTTTTTTGATGAAAAATTTAGCCAAGTAAAAAATTTCTTTATAGCAGATATAACTTAAACAAGATCAAAACATTATGATACACACAAATTACAACATCATGCTAATTATATTTGTATAATTTTTTTTTGGTAATTGTTACAAAAAAACCTGCGACAAGGACATGAACATAATATATGTAATTGAATTGATTGTCTTGTTGTACAAAAATTAAAATTAAATTAAAATCGCGTAATTTAAAGTTTTCGTTGCAGATTTATTTCAATCATTTTATTTCATTATTATTTATTTTTAATAATTAAAAAAAAATTGCTCTTATATTAAACATACGAAACGATTAAACATAATTGTTGTTTGATTGATTTTAATTTATTTCATTTTTTTTTTTTTGAACATTTTTGATTATTTAAGTTGGACATATAAATTTTTTTTATCTTTTCATGACTTTATGCAACGATGGAATAGAGGGGAAGCCTTCACTTTGATTATTGACGGTTATTCTGTAGAAATACATTAATAACTTTATACAACATATTCGAACGCCGTTATAATAATGATAACAAAGAAGGAACAAAAAGTATGCGATCAATTTCGTCAACCAACAAAAAATCGCTATAAACATGTATGATAACGATTTTTTCGCTTATTTTCTTGATTTAATCAATTATCCAATTTATTATCATTTTTAAATAATTATTTATTTTTGATAATAATGTCAATTTTTTATTTAAGAAACGATAAATATTTTATTATTTTCGCAATTTTAAAACAAGACATTTTTATAAAAAGGAACAGATGATTTTGTTTGTCGCTGCAGCTACTTTATTTTATATAATTAAAAGAAGAAGTTTTGTTATTATGATGATAAAATTAAATAATGGGAAACAGAAAATAATAATATTATATTTAAGGTATTGAAAAAAAATGTATTGTACCCGTACTTAGAGAATAGTGTAGGTCTTATACAACATTGGTATAATTATAATAATTCATTAAAGATAAATCAAGCAAAAACAAAAGAAAACGAAATATAAAATGTTATTGTAAGAAGAACAATTGTACTGGTTTTGTTGCTTCATTGATTGTTTGTAAAATTTGCAGAAAAAGGGAAAGGTATCGGATTTTTCTTTTTTTCTTTTTTTTTTGTAGCCACTATATCCTCAGTGATAATAAATTAAAAAATTTCTTTTTATAGCTATTTTAAAGGTTTTAAAGTTGAACATTTATATTTGCTTAATTAATTAAATAATACACATTACATCATTATTTTTAATTCATAATTATAATTATCTAACTACGCATTATTTGTTTTTTATTTAATGCATAATAATAGGCTATGCTTATTTATTATTCTTATAAAATTGCGTAAGCTATATACTTTACATGTTTATAATAAATTTACGTCATATTTAATTGAACGCATTTTGAAAAAAAAAAAAAACAAGAAAAAATGCCTACTTATAGTAATGAGATGGGTGATAAATAGTAAAAGAATAAATTTAAATACGCACAATGTTGCCATCGTTTATTTAATAATTTTATGTAAATCTAAATAATTATAAATTAATGCAAAAAAAAAAAAATTATCTTTCGAGCCATTTTCTTAGATCAAATAAATACATTTAGCGAGCAAAAAATATTTTACATAAGTAGTTAAAATTGATTGAATATGTTTTAATATTATTATAATCATTCAGCTTCAATACATAATATTTAAATAGTTAAGAAAGAAAAAATAAATACATTATATTGCTTAATCTGGTACAAGAATCATTTGTATTTCATTATAATTATATATATTGCACCTTATAATATTTATTAATATATAATTTTAAAACAAAAATTTATGTATTTTATATAAAAATTTGCTTAATATGTAACATTGTAATAAGAAAAAAGAGATATACATTTTATATGCAAATTTATATAATAATGCAAACATTTATTATTAATATAATATTATATTGATTTTTTTTTACTGTGGCTATACTTGTTTTATATATTAGCTATTTACTTGGTTAGTTAGTAAATTTTTTTCTCTTAAGGTTGTTACATTGATTAGTTATTATAAAAAATAAAATACATCACAACGTAAGTACAATTTTAGCTATAAATCGTTATAGCTACTTGCATAACAAATTTGTCACATTCAGCATCACGAATTATTTCAAATAAAAATAAGACATAATAACCGCTCATTATATTAAATTATCTATTTTTACTTAAAAATAATAATAATAAGAATAATAATAAAAAAAATAAAAAAAGGTATTCAACTCTTTACTAAACATTGTGATTTTATGTAAATTAAATTCATAATGCACTTTGTTTTTATTATTATTTTCATTATACATGCGCGTGCTATATTTTCTTATAGCTATTATAAATCTATATGTCTGGTTTCAAGTAAGTTTTTATTTTATTTTTTATTTGATCTTATAATGTTTAAAATTTGAGTGCAACATTGCCATTACCATCAGAATTAACTTTAACGTTATTTATTATATGCGCAGTTAAATCATCGCAAAATAATAATAAAAATAATAATAATAATCATAATAATAATAAAAATAATAAAAAAAAATAATAATAATACAATATAAAAAAAATCATTGAAGCCAATTACCTGAATTGTAACACCCTAAGCACTGTGTCATTGCAATAAAATTATATTTATGTTTGTTAAATCGTCTCACTTTCTATTAAATAAAAAATAAAATAAAAAAAATTACAAAAACAGATTTATCTCAACAAAAAGTTTCTTTTTGTTTTTGGTTTTTCTGCTGTTGCTGTTATGTTGTATTTTATTTGTTGCGCAGTATTCATTTAAAAATAGAGTTTAATGAGACTTAATAATAATAAACAAGTTAAATTCTAAGGCAATTGAATGCAAATCTTTTTTTTCTTAAAATCAAATGGATAATATATATATGTATATATATATATATATAAAACTTAAACTTAAATGAAAAAGAAAAAGAGAGAAAAATTCGAAATTAAATATATTTATTGGATAAACAATAGACAAACATATCGTTAAATGAAAAAAAATGCAATATAATATTCATTAAAAGAATCATAGTGAAAGATAAATTATTGAAAAATTTAAAGCAACGTTACATTAACATAAATTAAATGTATTATATGTATTTTATATGAAAAAACACTAAAGTTGAACAATTGGAATACTGAAAGATCATTTAAAAAATAGATCATTTGTAATTGTTAGCTAATTTTCATTAAAAAAAAAAAACAGTTTGCTTTTATAGTAGCCTTAAGGTATATAAATGAAGCAAAATAACAATATTAATGAAAATAATCGCCCTAAGTTAACCGATTAAGATTATACAATAATGGTAATGCATCACTCTTTTGTCACGATTGTCGCTCAGCTGTAGCACAATACTTAATGTAGATTATCAATCACCAATGTGATGACGACAATAAAAAACTAAAGTTATATAGTTTTGTGGTTTATAAATCCTATAAAAATAATAAAATAAATAAAAATACTATCGCAAATAAAATCATTTATATTCACAATTGGATTATTATTATTATTATTATTTTTTTTTTTTTTTGTATTTTCTCTCCATTATATTATGCAATGCAGTCAATACAAAACAAAAAAAAAACACAGCAACAAACCGTTTACTAATAATAATGAAATAGAAATAATTTGTTCTTAAAGCTCACGTTAAATGACGCGAACATATTTCTGCGACCTAGTTGATCAATTGAAGCGTGCGGACTGTCTTTAACTATTATGCAAATAAATTATTTAAATTTCTTAAATAAATCAGCAATAAAAACCAAAATAAGAATAAAGAATTAAAAAATTAACAATCTTCGACTAGTTTATAAAAAGAGGAAATGTTAATTATTAATACACTGGTGCATGTGGTAAAAATGTTAAAAAAAACTAATAGAAATGCAAATGTTAAATTTAATAACAAAAAACGAAACAACAGTATTCAAATTTCTTTGTCATTAAAGAAATATAAGAAAAAGAAAAGTTACTTATCATAAAATCATTATATTTGCAAAAGAAGGCAATGCACCGTTTATTTTTTAATTATGAAAACTATTTTAACAATTTTACACTATACGGCTAGGCAATTAAACTGTTTATTGTTCTTTATTTTACTAAATAAGTTGCTTGTTTTCTTCGTTTATTTATTTATTATTATTATTTTATTTTAAACTTTTTTATAGCAGTTAAGGTAAGCAAATGGAACAACAGTTTTACCATAATTTTGCAAATTAATTAATATTTGGTATTGTAAAACTTTTATCACGTGCGTTTAGTAAAGAAATTAATTGCATTATTTTTTGTTTAGCATAATATATTTTCTTTAATATACAAACGAGCGACTATGTTCTTGTTGTTTTTATTTTTCTTTTAGATAATTTTAAGGTAAAATATATGTTTTTAATTAGAAAATGTACAAAGTAATCATGTAGACTTTAAACTAAACTACATTGCTACACATTAATAAATAAATATCTTTCTGTAGTTTTAAATTAATTATTATAACATTTTAATGTTTTTTTTTTTGGTGTTTTCACACCTTTTGTAAATTTATTTTTTGTAATCTTTTAATTTAAATATAAATTAAATAAAATATATTTTAGATATTAAACATGTTAAATATTAATTTACTAAATTATTTTACTATATTTAAGCAACTTAATAGCAGTTATAATCATACTAAAAAAAGTAAAAAATTAACTAAGAAACGTGATAGTTTGCTTTTTGTATTGCAAAAATGTTTTGCTTGATTTTTTTATTTAACTTTTTATTATTAATTTCTTTAAATTGCTAGAAAGGAAAATAAATATTTTTGTCACCTTTTTTTTAAAGTTAATAAGATTTATTACTAAACGAATTGATTATGAATTGCTGCAATTTTACAAGCATACAGTTTTTTATTCTTTTTTTATTTATGTTTAAGACTGTTTATAGTTTCTTCTTTTTTTTATTTTATGCAAAATCAAAATGTGTAATTAGTTTGTCTTGTTTGTTGACGAGATGTTGAAAGTTTGCTTTTCTTTTACTTATTTAAAGAAAATTTATTACAAATTTACATATTTTTTATATTCTTTATTTTAAGTTTTAGTGCTTTTGTATGTGAGTTAGATCGTATTTATTTTTATTTTCATTTCGGTCTCCATGGATCAGTTGATCCGCGTGATGACCGTCGGGTAATATTATAGAAACAACAACAATAACATTAGTAGTTTTTCATCTTTTTTTTTAAATAAATGATGATCTGTGCGCGTGCAGTACACATTTTCAATATTTATTTAAATCATCGATTAATGAAAAAATAAATATTATTTAAGTATTTCAATAGTTTTTTTAGTACTTTTAACGTCATATTTTATCATTTTATAAAAATACAAGATACATAGAAATAATTTAAATATATAGCTAATGGCTCGTTCTAGTTTTTAATATATAATTTTAATGTATTTTTTGTTCAAAAAAATATTGCTTTTTATTATTATTGGTAGAAATATATATGAAAGATTATTGCTATTATTACAAAAAGCAAAAATTCCTTAAAAGTTTTTTATTCTATTTTCTTTTTATTTATAAAGACGACACGATGTAACAAAATAGTAATAATAATATAGAAAATACAATTTAATATGCTATTTGTTCATTATTTTAATACAATTTTTCGTTTTTATATGTTAAAAAAATTAAAAAAATAGAAGAAGAAAAATAACAGGCAAGAAAAGAATTAAAACTTACTCTAGGAAATGTCTTACTGCTGTCATTTATTTCTTTTATGTAAATGTTAATGCTACTTATATCTACTTAATTTAAACATGCAAATATTGTATAAGTATACCGAATAACAATATAAATTATTTTGTATCAAACTTAAGTAAGAAACATTTATATAAAAAAAATAAACAAAAGATGTTAAAGTAACTTAAAGAAAAATATGTAATAACAAAATAGTAGCATAAGTCTTACAAATAATGAATTTACATATAAAATGGATTACAATACAATAAAAATAAAAATAAATTAAAATAAAAATAAAAAAAGCAAAGAAAACAGCATTATTGAATGAACCAGTAAGTATATTAAGTGAACAATCAAAGATTCATAAAGAATAACGAACATTACATATAAATAAATGTTGTAATGCGCAATTGAAAATTATTATTATTCTTTTTTAACCACAAATAATTATACAAATTCGGATGAAGATTTCACAATATCATTTAGTATCGCTTTTAAACGGTTTTCAAACTTAATTTATATTTCGCCTTTTCATTCACGTATAAATATAAATTTTTCGGAATTGTATTCAATTAAATACATACATTCATACCTTCTTTGACTATCTAGAAATAAAAATAATTTAAATATTACTGAAAGAATTATTAACTGGCATTAGCGTAAAAAACGTATATAGAGATAATCATTTTAATTGACAATTTAATCGAAAAAAATATTAGTAGTCAAATCTTGTATATGTGGGAGTTGGAAGTTTTGTCAGTATTGTCGAGATTGTTTACCATACTGTAGCAAATAATTTATCATTTCTATAAAAAAAAAAATAAGAAAAAAGGTGAAAATTACAGAAAACCATTTCAAATAACGAAAATAAATAAATTAATAATATAATATAATTAATAATAATTATTATTAATTAATTATAATAATAATAATGATAAACAGATTACCTAGTTATAAGTTAATAAATTATAGAAATAATTGTGAAATAAAATCGATAGAATATTTTATATATTATATTATTATTATTATAATAATAATAATAATGATAATCATATATACTTTTTAACAATATATTGGCAGAAATAATCATTTAATGTTTATAATATTCGCTGAACAATAAATATAAATCATGATATCTATAATTCATATATAAAATGTTTAAATATTATTTATCGAAATACAAATACAAAAAAGTTGATTAGTTAAATCTGATTTACTGACTTTTTTTGTAGAAATAGTAAAAAAATATTTTTGAGTGGTGTTCTCAATAATTCTACAATTATGTACCAATTTTAGCATTGTTTAATGTTTAAACAACTCGAATTTTAAACAGGAAATATAGTAAACGATAATTTATTATTATTTTTTATATAATGGTTTTATTTGTTATAAAAAATAAGGGCTGCTTAATCTACTAAAACCATCCTTTGTCTACGTAACGATGTATGTTTAATATATCAAATATAATAATAATAAATATTCTTTTCTTATGTCATTAGTCAATTTAATAAATAATTGTTTCGAATCATACCATACAATTTAAATAAAAGTGTATCAAATGTAAATGACGGAAGCCTAATGCCAAATTAAAAAGTAAACAGTGTGATATTTATCGTCGATCATAACCAGCCATACATTAAAATAATTGATATGGATCTGCGTTCAGAAGCAAAAATTAATTTGACAAATGTTTGTTAGTTTTGAGTCGTTTTTTTTCATATTTCAAAATGAATTTCTTTTGAATAGATTTAAAATGTAAAATATTAAAATCAATGTAAATACCTGCTTGCATCCGGCATGATATTTTTCTTATTTTATTTTCATTATGGTTAATAATAATAATAATAAAAATTAGCAAGGTCGATCAAAAATAGATTTTTTATTAGGCTGTTGTTATATTCTTGTTTAATTTTTTTTTTTTATTATTTTTCCTTTTATTGAACAGGCATTGTACTTTGAATTTGATCCTAAACGGTATTTATCATCAGGTAAAATCAATTCAAATTACAAAAAAATACGAAATGAAAATAAGACACTCACCATATAATGTTTATTGAATTCAATTTAATTTAATTAAAAATTATAATTAAACCACATATATAATATTGTCCCACCTAACATAACCTTGAAGATTTTTTTTTTCGATCTTGATAATTGTTTATAATTCACGAAATAAATAAATTATTGAAAGAATAAATATTAATATAATATTTAAATATATTAATATAAATATTGTGGGTGATTGATGTACCATAGTAAAAAAACCAAATTCTATTTTTTATTATTATAATTATTATTTAATTTTAATTGAAAAAGACATATAAAGACTATAATATTATTTATTTATTTAGGGTAAAAAGAGGAGTTAAATAAGTTGTGTGTTCCTTAAGACGTTATTAATATATATGATTTCAATTTAATTGACTTTATTTACGGATTTCCTTATATGGAGAACTATAACTTTTTTAACTTGTTTTACTCTTAGATGACTTATTTTTATTTTATGGTTTGATTTAGCAAACAATTATGTAATTAAATGTTATTATACAATCAACGATAATTTTATTTTTTATTTTTTTTCATTATTAATTAGGAATATTAAAAGAAAATATGTTACTATTCTGTATTCAAATAGTAAAAAACAATTCAGTATCAATACTAAATATGTATGTTCGTTTATTAAATAATTTAAATGAAAATTAAATCGAAATAAATAAACGCCAATAAATACATGTAATATAATTATTTCTATTGTGGAAGATGATATTTTCTGAAAAAATACAAAAGCAAAGAACGCGGTAAAAGTTTTACTTAAAATCTCAAAAAGAAAAAGCATATAACATTTCTTATTATTATGTTATTTATTTATTTTTTTCTACTTATTGTAACACAAGATACATCAAATGCAGCAACTCTTCTTGTTTTATTTTTGTGCTTCTGTGTGTTACCTGTCTTATATACTTGTTTCGATTTCAAATACGTTATGTTGTCGGCTGCACCACATTCCTACACATATTTCTATAGCATTCTTTTCGGGACGTTACGGAACAAATTTTATAGTTAATTAATGTTAAACTAAATGATGATCGTGTGATTTTTTCACATTTTTAAAACTTTATTTTTGTGTATTTTAATTTTGTTTTTGAAGAAGAAAAAACATAACAAAATAAAATCTTGTTCACCTGCAAAGCATAAAAGTTTTAGCATAATTAAAGTTTGTCCTAAATGTAATTTATTGTTTTCACTATATATTACTCTATAGTTTATATACTGTTCATCATTACTATTTAAAATGATAATAATTATTATAGTTATGTCTTAAATTACATAATACAAAATTTTATCGTTATTTTGACTCATTGATAACTTTATGGATTTCTAAGAATAAAAGCTCACTCGTTTTAACCGTATTTAATTATTGTGCCTCATTATTTTATTTTTAGTTATTGTTTAATGCGAATGTAATAGAAATTTCATAACTAAAACATTTTCAGGTGTTCAGGCGTTTGCATTCTACTATGTTGTCGTCAAATGACATTTGAAAATTACTTATATAAGGAAAACTATTTCTGTATTAATGTTATTTCGGTCTCTTTGATATACTTATCCTAACGAACACAAAAATAAAATATTCACATTTTAATTACATACAAGGAAGTTAAATTTCAATTATAATTATTCTTTTTTTTTAAAGTTGTTAACTTCTTTTGTTTTGCTCATGCATTTAGTTATATTGTTCTGTTTTTATAATAATATTGCAATACTATTATTCACTCTATCTAATATTGTTTTTCTTTCTTTCTTTATATTCAAACAATGCAGTAGTTCTATTGTTTTTGGCCGCACATAAGGAATTTAACAAAGGATATAAATATATGTTTCATTAATGTGTTACAAAGTCCAAAAAATGCACATTTGTGATTACATTTAACATGGAAAATAATTCTATTAATTAATTTCATCGAAATTCTTTGTTATCACCAATTTGATTTATTTAACGCAGTACAACAAAATCATATAAATTTTTTTATTTTGTATTAAAATATAACAACATCTTTGTTTTTAATTACAAAAATGTCTCTAACAACATATATTATGTTAAGTTGTAACTAATTATGGAAAATGCACCGAGAAAAATGCAAAGTTGGAAGGTCATGTAAAACCAGTATAAAAATTGCAAATATTTGATTTTTAACTATATATATATGTACAAATTTGACTTAACAATAAATAAACAGTTCTAATAAATTAACACGGAATGCAATAAACAAGTTCAGGAAGTAATTTTGCAAAACTATACTAACATATAAAAATCAATTATACATTAGTGATTATAATTTTATTAATTCAAGACAAATAGTTATAATGTTTTATTATTCTTTAAAAAATCTATCGAAATATTCTTCATATGTTTTAATTTAAATAAATTCTTTGTTGTCATTATACCCTCCTACATATTTCTCTAATTTGAAATTATGCAAAACTATTAGAAATGCACAAGAATTTAAAAAAAAATCAATAATATTGCAAGAATATTGCATAATCAAACAAACATAAAATTATAATAAATCATATTTAACCGCTTAGAGAGAATATATAATTTAAAAGACAACGAAAAAGCGAAAAATTCTCGACATTAATGATAATAATTCATGAACATTATTAGTCTGGTTAGATATTTTTTCAATTAATTTCATATTATACTATTTAAAATGCTTCATTACTTTTTTTTTATTCAAATTTATTATCAATATTTTTTACTATTTATAATATAAACTCAATATGCACTCAATAGAAGTTTTAAAAGCTTTTAGCGGCAGTTATAAATCATACTTTTAAGGAAAATAAAATAAAAAACTCATAGAAACAATATTTGTGTTGAGTTGAATGTAGCTTCTAAGCTGCGGGACTCATCCTGCCCAAACAAATCTTTTAAAAATATTATAATAATTTTTGCATATATATTTTTTTTTAATATACATGCAACGTTCTTTAAAATCATATGTTAACACTTGGATCAAAGGTTATGTCATGTGTTTAGATACGGATAGACCGGATAGATACTGGTTTAGCAACAATAAAAAAGGCAACAAATAAAGAAAAAGAGTTAAAACTGTCAATAAAAATATTTATATGATGTCGGCATCGGCATGCAAGGCATGCAAATACAAATAATCGCATGTTCGTCTTTAATATGCAAATAGATATAAAATGCATACAAATCATTTAGTAATTGAAATTCAACTAGACAAAAAAAGTATGTACATATTTAATATGTGCAATAATGCACGGGTGAGAATGTGTGTTGACACCCTCTTCAATAATGCTATTATTTTTTTTCTAATGTTTTTTCTTTGTACAAATTTTAATTTGATTGAAATTAACATAAGAAACATTTGATACGTTATATTACTACAGTGTTTGTGTAGGCATTCCTTAACAAACATATATTGTTTTGATTTAAATTTAATCAAAATTTGTATCAATTTTTTGTTTAATGCATATATGTATAATAATGAACCTGATTGACGGATCAGAATTCGTACCAAAAGCTAAATATAGGCGAATTTATTTGACACAAATAAAAATAATAATTATATGAATAAATAAATGATTGAGTATTATTATTTTAAATTAAATTAAATTTGAATTCGTTATATTAATAAAAATGTTTGTTATTATAATAAAAAAAACACCTTCATAGAGTTACATATCTATTAATGTTAGTAAAAAAAAAATCCACCCTCCATACACTACAATACACTGTTATGCAAGAGAAATATAAATTCAATAACAAAAACAATATTAAAAAACCATAATATATATTTTATTAACGTTTATTTGCTTATTTTATTATTCTTTTACATTTAAATCAATAAATTATATTTGCCTATAAAAGAAATATACAGAAAAATAAAAACATTTAACATAACGATACCTATTCCTTATATCACAAACAAAAGGCTAGTCATGTTATATTTTGCAATTGGCATGCACTTTGACTCTTTATTTCAAAATTTCATTTAAAAGCTTATGTTTTTCATTTGTTTTTTATTAGTTTTGCATGTATATCTGCTAACAAAAAAAAAAACAAAATAATTTTATTTAATCTTTACTGCGGAACAGTTTTAAGAAAACGATATTATTTATTTTTCCAGTTATGACGATTAAACTTTATACGAAAAGTAGAAAAAAAAAATTGGTCAAACACTTTACGCAAACCTGTGCTTTTTTTTGCTATTCAATTGTACTTCCATTGTTTTAGGATTCAGATGGCACTAAGAAATATTATTTATTAGTCACGTCATGCATTCACTGCGAATATTTTTATTCTATAAAATTTTATCTATTATTTTCTACATTCAAACCTTTGACACCATTTGTTTGCAGATGTTTTTCTTTTGCTTTATTTTTATTGTTATTACAAGTGTTAAGATTATTATGCTAGCGCCTAGAGTCCCCAAAAAAGAAATTGTTTTTCTTTTGTGTTTAGTTTTTAGTAAAATAAAATATGTTTTTTTTTTCTCTTAAAATATTAGGTCAAATTTACTATTTATTTATATATTTAAATGTGAAATTAAAACAATGTATAGCCATCACCTTTCCTGAACATAATCCGTATTGTTTTCTATTTTCAATTTAATGTTAAAAGTGTATCTTTGATGTTTATTTGTTTCCTTTATTTTATTATTTTTTGCTTATTAACATGAATTTGATGATTTGACCGACTATTTTGTTAATATAACTAAGTACAATAAAGGAGTGTTTTCTTTGCAAAATATTCGAAAATTATCTGATAATCATAAATGGCACGTTCTTGTTACTCTTATTATTGTATATTTATTAATGTTTAAGACTATTTAATTTTTTGTTATTAATATCGTTTTGCTTAAATGATGAAATACTTCTCAGTTTGGCATATGGCTCGCGCGCACATCGTGAATATTATTTGTAGTTAAACATTGGTGCTACACTAAAAATCCCTACTTGTCGCTGGCTTTATATATTAAATCCATTCAAGAATACCGTGCATATAAATTAATAAAATTTATAACTCAATTTATAAATCATTAAATATTGACAAATAATTTTCGTTAAAAGATTTTTATGCCATTACTACAACTGATGAGGAATAATTTTCTTCTTTTATTCTAAAGTAATTAAAAGTGCTTAGTTCATTTTTTTTTTACAAAATAAATAAACAGATTTCAAATGAAAAAAAAAATCAATAGTTGTCCAAGGCAAAATCATTAAAATTAAATAACAAAAATACCAACCATGTCCAACCCATTGAAAATATAAATCATAATTTATAATTTAGAAATATAGAAACAAAAAATAAATAAATAAAGTTGTTACAATCTAGATAGAGCTGAATTTTTTTATTTTTTTAAGTGATAGCATTGAATCCCACCTCAAATTAAAAGTTTAACATCTATCTTATTTATATAAAAGTATTTCAAAACCTGCTAACTAATTTCAACGTAACCTAACCAAACTATTTTTAAGTAATAATAATAATAATAATAATATAACTAAATCTTTATGACAAAAATTTATTTCATAAATCATTTTTAATCTTTTTGAAATAAATTTTATTATATTTTAAATAAATATATGGATTATATTTTATAATGATTATGATTAATACAAATAATAAAATATAAAAAAACACTGTGTTTGACATTGTCGAGCAAAAAAAAATATGATTAAAGGTAATGCCGGTAGAAATATCTAAACATTGTGTATTAAATAAATAGTATAAATATTTTTTTTTAACAGTCTGATATTTTTATAATAATAATTACTTAAATTTAGCGATAATATTCATTTCATTCTTTATGTTGTTTTTCTTTTTTAATAACACAAAATATTAATATATTGTTAAATAATTTAACTTTTACAATATCTCTAAAACTACATCTTATTTAAATATTAAAGTTATTTAATTACTTTATTTTATTTTACTTTATTTTATTTTATAAAAATTTTCAAACATATCAAATATGACAGCTTTTAAATACAAATGTGAAATTTTTTTTTTCCAAATTATAACTGCAGTTGGTAATTGAACGTCTTTTATATAATCAGCAACAGAACCAGGCAGCAACTAACAACAGCAGCAACTTTAAGTGTAATAAGCGAATAAAATTTTATAAAATGGACACGATTAATATATATATATATATATATATATATTTTCTTTTAATATTCATATTTTTTTTTCGTATTAGGAATTGTCTAATAAATATTATTATATTCACTACAGTAAGTGTTGTTGGTACATGTTTAAAACTATAAATTTTTATTTTTTTCGTTTTTATAAACTTTCGATCTTCATCACGACGATTAGAATGTTTTTATTTTTATTATTATTATTATTATTATTATTATTATTATTATTATTATTATTATTATTATTATTATTATTATTATTATTATTATTATTATTATTATTATTATTATTATTATTATTATTATTATTATTATTATTATTATTATTATTATTATTATTATTATTATTATTATTATTATTATTATTATTATTATTATTATTATTATTATTATTATTATTATTATTATATTATTATTATTATTATTATTATTATTATTATTATTATTATTATTATTATTATTATTATTATTATTATTATTATTATTATTATTATTATTATTATTATTATTATTATTATTATTATTATTATTATTATTATTATTATTATTATTATTATTATTATTATTATTATTATTATTATTATTATTATTATTATTATTATTATTATTATTATTATTATTATTATTATTATTATTATTATTATTATTATTATTATTATTATTATTATTATTATTATTATTATTATTATTATTATTATTATTATTATTATTATTATTATTATTATTATTATTATTATTATTATTATTATTATTATTATTATTATTATTATTATTATTATTATTATTATTATTATTATTATTATTATTATTATTATTATTATTATTATTATTATTATTATTATTATTATTATTATTATTATTATTATTATTATTATTATTATTATTATTATTATTATTATTATTATTATTATTATTATTATTATTATTATTATTATTATTATTATTATTATTATTATTATTATTATTATTATTATTATTATTATTATTATTATTATTATTATTATTATTATTATTATTATTATTATTATTATTATTATTATTATTATTATTATTATTATTATTATTATTATTATTATTATTATTATTATTATTATTATTATTATTATTATTATTATTATTATTATTTCTATTTTATTACAGTAGGTTTTGTTTTTTGTTTCATGTATATGGTGAATTAGAAAATATTTTTATTTTTTAATTTATCATTATTTTTCTTTTAAATTAAACAACACACCACGACCAAGACTAATGACTAGATCTAGTTTATCTATCAAAAAAAAAAATAAAATAAAATAATTTCGTACTCTCGAATAGTTGTTATTGATGATTTTTTTTATTATTATTTAATTTTAATTTATATAAAAGAAATACAATTACATTCTGATGAAGAGAGCGGGTGTGGTGGGTAGGGTGTGGTCGTCTTAGTTTCTCGTTTCAAACAACATGAAAGAAAGAAATAACAGAAAATAAAAAATAATAATATCAAGACAACGGCAAAGCGATGTCGTGCTAGTGGAGCGCGCGCGGAATATAACGGGATCCAAGGTTGTTTCAATTTTGTTGAGGCTGCAAAGCTTTTAGAGATGGAGATGGAACCACACCGCAACTATCTCTTGTTGTATAGAAATTGAACATAACTAAATTAAAATAAGCTAAACAACAGAAAATAAAATAATAATAAAACGTAACAACCGTTTATACTGCATGCATACATACATTTGCACAGTTATAATTTTTTTTTCTTTATTATTTATTTATTTATTGATTGCTTTACATTTAATTTTCTTATGTTATTTCTTTTTTTTTTTAATTAATTACATAACTAAAGAAATTTATATTTTATTTTAAATGGATTGTGAAACAGAAAAGAATTTCTATTATCGATTTTATTTATTGTTTCTGTTTGTTTTTGAAAACATGATTTTTAAGAATAACTCGTAATCTATAAATCTGGTTACATCCCAAAATTCAGCCCAACTAATTTTGTTTTACAAAAACATATGAAAAAATCTGTTTTTAAATTTATAAAAAAGGTTAATTTAGTTATGAATATTTAAATGTTCCAATCAAAATTTAAATTCATAATAAATTAGGATGATTTCAACAACATACAACTGACTACTGTGAAAAATTCCAGAATATTAATTAATTTTGCTTATTATTTATTATTGGTTATTATTTTATTTTTATAATGCATTAGTGCTAGCAAAAAGTTCCACTTCAGGCTTACACTTGTTGTATTGATTTTTTCATTAACGTCTTAAAAATTAATTATATTATCTAAAAAAAAATAATAATTTTGTTATTATTAATATTTATTTTCATTTTTTTATAATATATAATATTAATAGAAAATATTTACAAGGCAAGGACGAATTAAATTGCACTGATTAATATTAGATATCTTTATAACAAAAATAATAATAATAATTCAATCGAGATGTTATTGATATTTTGCTCCATATTACCCCCTACTTTTCATCGCAATAAAAAAAAAATAACAAAATAAATTTAAAAAATTGTACTTTTCGTAAAAACAAATTAAATAATAAAAATGCTGACACATTTTAAGGTAGCAAATTATTTTATTATAATTTTTTACTTTTTTTATGTTTTCTTATTTAATAGTGTGATTTACTGATAGAATATAAAACAAAAATAACTGACACGAGATTATAATTTAAAATAATTAAAAATAATAGTAAGTGAAGTATTTAGTACGAATATATAATTTTATTTAATAAAAAAATTATTTTTTTTTTACTTCATTTAAGTTATGATCTTTTATTTTATTTTAATTAAAAAAAAATAATATAAATAAATATAAAATAAAATAAATCAAATTGAAAGGTAAATATGTAATAAAACAAAATTGGTCACTTTCAAATTGTTATTTTTAAATTTATGCTTTTTTATATTCACATGTCTGCATTAAGACGAAGCAGAAAAAAAAACTGAAAAATGAGTAACTCATCCTATATACAGCCGTAAACCATTTTCAATTGCACTTTCGACATGCTTTTGTTATTTTAATTTTTGCGCTTTGTTTTAAATTTCAACACTGAGTGATTTTATAATTTCAAAAAGATTTGTTTTTTTTTGAACTGTCATCCTTTTGTTATTCGACGATGTAAAGGTAATTTTTTTATTTTTATGATTTGTTGCATTTTAAAAGCGATTCAGGTTCGTTGCTATGTGCGTTTTGTACTGTTAGGTTCGCCATGTATATCATAAACCATTTATAAATGATTTTTTTTGACAAAAAATAATAAAGCTTTCATTGATTTTTTAATGCAAATTATGCAAACTATAAAAAAATAAACAAATATCTTTTCTTTTTTAAAACAAGATACAAATTAACCGAAAGACATGAACCTGTCACGCTGGATTTAATACAGTACAAAAATGTTTAAAAACATTAAAAGCATAATCAAAATCAACATTTAATTTTTTTTTCATGTATCGATCGATACATAAAGGCCAAAAGAAAATTTAGTGCTTGTATTATTATTATTTATTTTTTTTTATTATTATTATTTATTTGGCAGGAGTTGATTGAAGATGTAAATTATTGTTTGTGAAGTATGTCGCAATTAATAATTCTGATCAAGATGTTTTATGATTATAAAATGTCAAAATAAATCATAATTTTTCACTGATCAATGTGCGACTTTTGTTTTTCATATTGTCTTTCCTTTTTTATGTACATTTCACTACAAATTTTCTGGCAACAGAAAATTAATTTATCGCCATCATGGAAATAAAGATGTCAGATGAGTATTTTTACCTCCTTGTAAACTTTAAAAAGCACAAAAAAAAAATTGTTTTGTTTAAATATTTTGATATTTTTTTGTATTAATAATTTATATTTTATTTTCATGTTCGTGCAAAATACTTTTTTAATGCTTTTTAATGTCTCTGTAAATTATATACATTTGTGTTACAATTTTTTTTTTTTTTTTTTTGGTTATTTTTTGCTTACAATTTTTTTATTATTTATGCTTATGAATATATTTTTTTTCTCTTATGTTGATTAACAACACACTTTGTATCAATGCAAAACTGCATTTTAATGATTTGATGATTAAAATTATGTAGAGTCAACAATAAAAATTAATAATTGCTTTATTCTTTTAGTATTTTATTAAAATTTATTTTCATTAATTGCGATGAATATTTTGATTGTTGAAATTATAAATTTAATTATATGTTGATAAATTTATGGACATATGCTAAAGTTTTTTTTCAGTTATATTTAGTGGTTGTTTTTAATGTATGCTTACCGTGATTTATAAAACCATCAAAAAGTCTTTTCACGCAAAAAAGTTTTTTTATGTGACAAGACTTCCAGTCATCAAACGCATGCAATTTTATATTCATTAACATTATCATGTATGTAATTTCATGTCTTCATGTTCTTGCTAATAATAACTCCATCCCATATGCTAATTGGCTAGTCGATTCTGTACATTATTGCTTTTGCTATCCGTTAAAACAATTCATCGTTTGTTCTATACATGACTATTGCATTCGACAATGTTTTAAAATAATAAATTACTGTGCAATAACTAGATATATATAAATAAATATATAAACAGTTGTTTTACAACATCACCTTTTATCATCAACAAATAAAGCTGCAGTTGATCATGTGGCGGATGGTGGCTGCTGTATAACATGATTGACAAAACAATGCACCGATGATTATAAATTGCATGTAACAAAACCAAAGCAAATTTAAATCACATCAAACAAACATGATCATTTACTTCACTTAACTTTTCTATTCACTTATCTATGTTGGAATGTTAATGCGTTCGCAAAACAATTCGAAATTCGTTGTTATAAAGAAGAATAATCGTTACTTTATATTCGATATGCATCATTATTCAGCCGGTTAAAAATAAAGAACATTATTGATTATCTATTTATTATTATTATTATTTTTTTTTTTTATTTATCATTTTTTTCAGCTTAAATACATCTAAATCTTGCTACTTTTATAAATGACCTCGGTGTGATGGCATGCATTAGTTTACTGTCATAAAAACAAGTCCGAACAAAACATATAATTGAATTATTTGCAAACATTTTCATGTTATTATTATCCAGGTTTTTTTTATAATTGTTCCGTTTTCATTTTAACTGTAACGCCTTTTCAAGTTAATTAAGAAAATTTTAAATAACAATCTATATCAATTAATAAAAAATAAATGAATCGTTAAATCAATTATATATAAAACTTTTGTACTTCCTTATTATATTATTATTTTATTTTATTTAATCGAAATTTTTAATTTATTATTGAAATTTAATTTATTAATATTTGAATAGTAACAGTTAAAGCATATACAATTCGTGAGTCCTGAATACTATCAATGCTGATCAACAGTTTTTTATTCTAATTTCTATAGAAAATTAAAAAAATATATTTTCAAAATTATCGAAAGTATTGTTAATAGGTCTTGAGTAAGTAAACAAATAAATAATTTTTTGCTTTATTTGGCTAATAAATTTGTGTAATTAAATAATTAATTAAACGAAATACAAATTTTTTTAACTGAATTAGAATTACACTTGATATTTATCGTTATTTCTAACTTTTGTTATTATTTTGCTATATTTGAACACGTGTTCGTTGCTATTTTTCTATTATTTTCACAATTTTATTAAGTAAATTTGTTATTTTTTTATATCAATTTTATTTATTATTTTAATTTATATTCCTCCTCCTTTTATTATTTCTTTATAGCTACATTATTTTATTAGTTTTAATCCGCAAATATACACAGATGCAGTATACTTTATTTCTATTATTTCTAAATAGACGGATTTGCTTTGTAGTTTGGTTTCAATATGCAATGCTCGGTTATAATAATAAATTAAAAAAAAACGTTAGTTTTTCCAATGCACGAATAAAAAAAAAACTGAAATAAATATAAAATAAATCCCGATAATATTTAATTTATAGAAATAACAAATAAAAAAAATGTTTAGTTTACTGAAATGTAGAGTACAATATTAATCTCAAGACTAAAAATAGTTTTCTTTTTAAGTACAATTTGCATTAGATTGTGAAAATAATTTAAATAAATGATACAAAGTGTTTACCTTGTTTAGTAACTAATTTCTTCAGGTGGTGTTATCTGAAATAGTTAATCTTCTTTGTGTCTACATTTTATACATGAGTTATTTAAAAAAAAAAAATATTTTAATCAAATACAAGAAAAAATAATAAACAACATTTGTAGAGTAATATTATTTTGTTGTTCTTTGTAGCTGATGGCAGGGCAGCACCCACAACATTCAATGTGAAATTAAAATAAAAATAAAAATTTTCTTATGAAAAAAAAAGCAAGCATAAACCTGAAAGTATGCATATGTACAAAGTGGTCAAGTTGAGTAAAGGTAAAAATATATAAGTATATTTATACTTATACCTATGAATATGTATAGGTTCTGATTAATTAGGAATGCATTTTAGTATGACCACAGCATTAATATTTCGCTTAATGTTTTAAACTCAATTTTACTTTTTTTTTCGCCTTTTTTTATTTTCAATACTTTACATGAAAATTTACTATCGAAAAAGTATTTTTTTTTTTAAATTTAATACAATAAAATTGATTTTATTTCTTTAAATTATACTCATATATGGCGACAACGGGATATACGTAAGGTGAGTTTAGTATTAGTTTCTATAATTTTTGTTTTCTTTAATATTACAAATAAAGTGCATTTTAATAATAACAATAAGAGAAAGTTGTAGGTGATAAAATGTTAACTCGACCAAATATAATAATTATAATTGTGTAGAGGGAATAAAGTATATTAATCAAATTTTAGTTTGATTTAATTAAGGTTTTTTTTTTAATGAACAGTATATATTTTTTCATATATGCTTTTACAGAGCTTTGTTTCGTTAACTTTATAGTAAGTAAATTAAAAGCATGATAAATACATTAATTATAAAAATTAAAGACAATAACTTTTTGATTGATTTATAGTACATTTAAATAATTTCTAAAATAATGATACAAAATAAATCAAATGATTCTTAATGAAATTAACATTAAATATGACGACTTTTATTTGTAATATTTGATCAATTATTTAATGGCACGCTCTAAAATTGAAACCTTTCTCGCCGTATGATTTGCTTTTATTATTATTAATATATGACATAAAATAAGGCTATGTGTACGTTGATGGTATTGTTTTAATAGAAATATATATAATAATATAGATATAGCATAATTATTTTTATTATTATTATTTTTATATAGTAACATTTGAGGACTTGAAAAAGTAGGTTAAAAACGGCTACGAATAGATAGTCTTTTAAGTCATTTATTTATTTATTAAAAATTCTGTTTTGAGAAAGAAATATTTTATTTTCTATTAATTTTAATAATAATAACAAAATTATCTTCTATGGTTTATACAACACTTATTGGGCGTTTTTCTTTTCTATTTATTGATAGAAAAATTAGGATTAACATAAGAAATAAATTTACTATAAATTAATATAAAAAAATAAGAAATAAAATAACAGCAGCTGTTTGACCTATTGTTGAACTTGTTTGCCTCCGATTTGCTTCGCGTGTTAAATACCGCACGCAGAGAGAAATCATATCATGTCAAGCAGGAGGACATATATTAAAGCTTCTCATTTTTATCTCATAAATAATAATAATAATAATAATAATAATAATAATAATAATAATAATAATAATAATAATAATAATAATAATAATAATAATAATAATAATAATAATAATAATAATAATAATAATAATAATAATAATAATAAAACTAGCGAAATATAAATATATGTGTCACCTTCACCCACATAGTGCAATAATTACAACAACATAAAAATTAACAAATAAATTCAAAATATAACAAATATATAAGTATGGTACATATAAAACGACAAGACAAATAATAGAGAAACAACATTAAATGTATGAAAATTTGTACAAAAAATATACAAATAAAAAAAATTATTAAACATTATGTGGCTCAAAGTTGTTTTAGTAAAAAAAAAATGAAATGAAAATGAAAATGAAAAAGATTTAAATTAAAAATTTAAATAATGAAATAATAGACTAACTTACTGCATATTAATATATATAAACTGTAATGCACTTTGATTAAATAAAGCTTATGGTAATATTTAATTTTTATTTTAATACCATACTCTTTTCTTTCTAATAAATATTTTGTTTCGATCGCGACTACATGATTAAATAAATAGATCGATTGTTAATAAAAAATAATATATTTCTTATATGTATAATATAGCTCTTGCAATATATATATATATATATATATATATATATATATATATATATATGTATTTACAATATGAAAAAAAATTATGTAATAATTTAACATAATAATTCAGTTAATGTAATAAATTTTATAAGTACAAAAAAAAAGATTATGACTGATTTAGAGATAAGAGAAAATAACAGCAAAAACATATGCTTAATAAACAAATTATAGGAAATTATTTTTAATTACTTCACAGTTGGATCCAAGACAAAATGTTTGCACAAAAAAAAGTTAATAAACAGCTACAAATATTAAATAATTTATTAATTTTTTATTATAAATAAAGCGAAAGGTTAATTTTGCGTGCAAGTAATTTAGGTTTAATGATCCAAAACATGTTTTATTAATATGTAAATTGACATAAAATTAATATATGATCGTATTTATTTATTATAACATGTAATTATATTTTCTAATTTAGTACTCTATAAATAAAAATAAAAAAGGAAAAGAAAAATTGGGAATTTGGACGCTTTCTGTTGTTACAAAAATAAAAAAACCACACAAAAATTAATGTTGCAACTTTGATTTTATAAAATAAGTATTTACGTCTCGTTGCAAGATATGAGATTTCAAAAAAAAGAAATACATTTGTTTTATATCTAAAAGAATATTTAATATAAATCTTGAACAGCTTGCATTTTACTTATTTATATTAAATACAAAAAAAAATTGTATAATTTATTGAAATCGCATAATGAAAAATAATTATTAGATAAATTTATCATCTGCAGGCGCCCGCGGAGACTAGCATAACATGTATGAATTCAATTGTATGCTGCACGCACATATGATAGTTATAAAAAATAAATAATAAAATGTCTTTAGTTTCCTCGATCACACTTTTATGTAATCAACAAAAATACATAATTGTAAAAATTTGATTGCACTATTGTGCACTGGATTTTAATTTCTATATTTTTTTGAGTGCAACTGTGAATAGAGGCAATAATTTTTATTTTTTTTTTTAATTTATATTCGCAATCATTATACAAGAATCACGCGTTACGGATATAAATCGAACTCGATCCATAAATTAAATGCTATTACAATACCGTCTAACAACGTAAATTAAATTTTATATACATTGCTGATACAAAAACAGCAATAGTTAAGTTTTTTCAAAATGCGCCACTGTCAATTTGCCCTCAGGCATAGGTGTGGTCTTTTTGCAGAGTCTACTTTCATATCACATAACAGCTAAATACAGAGAGATACTACATCTTTTAAGCAAATGCATTCATGTATAATAATTTTTTTCTACTTGCTTTAACAAAGTCTAACGATTTTTTGCTAAGTGTTTAAAAAAAAATGAGTGGTGCTAGTTGTGACTGTTGTATGTTTTGTTTTTATTATTAAAATATATATTTATTTCATAGTAGGAGACCCGGAGATCAGTGATTTCTTAATAAAATTAAAACACTAAACCAAACATAATTTTCGAGGTAAAATAAACAATCAACAGGCACCCAGGAACAGTGCATACATACAAAGATGACTTGTGCAATAAATGGTCTAACAATATTTTTTATCCATTTTTTTTCATTGTTAACATGTTATACAACAACATTCTAAAGTGTTTATATTAATTTTTTATTATTATTATTATTATTATTATTATTATTATTATTATTATTATTATTATTATTATTATTATTATTATTATTATTATTATTATTATTATTATTATTATTATTATTATTATTATTATTATTATTATTATTATTATTATTAAAATAATTAAATTAAATTAAAATCGGTTAAAAACAACCAAAAATTATTTTGTGATTTTTCAACTTTGCAATTTACAATAGTTACAAAAATTTACATCACGATTTTGTTTGTTTATTTGTTTGACATAAGGCAAGAAAAATAAACAAGATTAAATTAGAATTAATAGTTTGTGTTTTAGACCCCTTAAACAACATACACTTTGTTTAAACACTAAATATTCAATCTTGTCTTGGTTAATTTTATTTTTAAATAAAATTTTATTTATTTTGTGATTAAATATATGCTAGTATATTATTATAATTAAATCAACAAAATATATATAAAATTAAAAATTTTTGAGTTAAATAAAAATAAAATAAATAAATAATATATAGTATCGTTTAATAAGATGACAACTAACACGCAAGTAAAAGTAAAGTATTTTTTTTTTAAATTATTTATTTTGTTATGCATATTCTAGCAAAAAAATTTACAATTCGTGAATTATTTATTTAATATCAAAAACAAAAAAATTGTAATCAGGTCAATCGATTTATATATATATATATATATATATATATATATAAATATAATTTGAATTCATAAAGACATAATTGCACACGTGTGTCACTGTAATGTATACAGAAAAAGTTAATAAAAAAGCTTTTTGCAGCAAGTAAAATACTAAGTAAGAAATTAAAACGAGTAGAAATTGCAAATATAATACGATAAACTTGTTTTATTCCGTATTTACTACAAAAAAAAAAATCATGATCTATATTTTTGTTGTTTTGTTTATAAAATATCTTTTATGATATTTTTCTTCGTTTTTAAGCTATCTTATTGCTTTTTCTTGCTTTTAGTTGCAATTTTTTAATAATAAAATAAATAAATAAAATCGCCTGTACTCTCTGCCGCCGCCTACAACAAATCGATGAACACATCTCTATGTTAGGCAGCGAATATTTATTAAAAAGAAATAAAAAATACTGTTAAAAAAACTTTTCCTGGATTGAATTGCCTTGTTATATATTATTGTTGTGTTATAACGGATGGTACATATGTCGAAGAAAATAAGAACATTTATTTTTTTTAAGCTACAAAAGCAGGACAGCTTATTTCATGTTAATAAATCTTCTTAGTGCAAGATTTTTGTTTATTTTTTTTTCTATCCTTATGAAATGATTTATTGAATAAAATTGTTTTAAAACAACAGTAATGTTAATGGAGGCATAAAAGCGCAATAAATATGAGAAGTAGAAAATAATTAATTAATTAATTATATCAATTAGTAATATAGTATAATATAAAATTAAAATTAAAATACAACAAGAACTCTTACTATTTAAAAACATTAAGAAGCTAAAAACTGCTTATTGGGTACTTATTTAAGAAGAAAATATAAAAGAAAAATATAATTCATTTTTAATGTTAAGTAAAATTACTTGTTTTCAAGTTAAAAACAATTAGTAATGAATATCCGTCAATTTATTCATATGAATATAATATATAATATGTCTTATAACCACTTTTAAGTTATTAGACTTTATGTAAATACATAAATATATCACTAGAAATATTGTAAATATTCGTAGTACAGTTTTAATGTTACAGATATTTCTATGTACGCAAGAAAATGTAAACAAAACCCGATATAAATAATAATCGACATTTTTTTTATTTTTATAATAATAATAATAATAATAAAATAATATTATTACAGCAACAATAACATTAAAAATTTATGTATAAATAAGGCTGGTTTGTTTAATTTAATTGTAAGTAGTGGTTTAGAGTATTTAAGCATTATGATCGCAAAAATAAATTTAAAAAATAACAAAAAAAAAAAAAAAACACTATAAAAACGCCACATAGAAAAATATTTCTATACACACTAATAGTGTGCACATATATAAATTTTAGAAGGGCATACGCCCAAGCCTGCGGCTCCAATTTTAAATTACGTTTTTATTTTATTTTTTCTCTTATTCAATATATCATTTTTAAAACTACTTAGTTATAACAAATTAAAAGTAAAATGTATATATATATATTAACTGAACAGGGTCGTTTATTAAATTGTTTTTAATTGTACTTTCTTTTTATACAATTAATCTGCATGTTCATTACCATTTTAATGCTTTAAAACATTGTTATAAATTTTAATTAATTTTAAGTTGATTTTGCAATCATTTTGTTTAACCTTTTTTTAATAAAATATATCAGCCCTGTTCTTGCTTAGTTTGTTTGCTTTTATAATAATAATTATTATTATTATTATGCTGTTATGATTGCAAATTTATTGAAAAAATCAATAGTCATAATTCTTAGAAAGATAAACAATATTTTAAATAAAACATTTTTATTTGTTTTCTTTTTTTTTAAAGATTGATATATTATTGTAGATTTTTATTTATATTTTTACATATTCATTAGATTCCATTAGAGAAAAATAAATTTTTCTTTTCCCATTAAGTTTTTAAGAATTTTACAAAAATACAAGTATATTAAAAAAAATTGGTTTCTCTTATAAATAAAAATGAGGCATTAATACAAAAAACAACAATGAAATTAGTTTTTACAAATACAAATGTAAAAAATAGCAAAAAATTTCATCAAAATTCTTATTACCATTTTAATTAAGAAAATAATATACATTTTATACTATATTATTTTATTTTATTAAATCATTCAACAGTAACACATATACTTTTATTTTGTAAAAATGAAATTCACATTGAACTGAGTAGAATTAAAATATGCTTTAATCTTAAAATAAATAAACATTATTCTAATAATATTTTAACTAGTTTTTTTTTACTGTCACTTTAATTGTACTTTATTGCATTTGCCCATATAAATATGTCTAACATGAACGGTTCACGAAAATTAATTTCTTTATGCAGTTGAATAGCGACAAACACTTTAATTGCAACAAAATAATTCTGCACAATGTCTAGTTATAATAACTGCGTTGCCACCTTTTCATAAATAATGCTATAAATATATAAATTTATGTAAGTACGAGCAAATGATTTTATGAACTGTTAATTTACTAAAAAATATAAATTTTACTCTTATTGTTGCCTATTGTGGCTCGTAGATTACATTTTTTTGTGGAATTTATCTTTTTTTTTTTCTTACTATTAATATAATTATTATTATTATTATTATAAATTTTTTCTATAAAAGAGTTGAATGTCTCATTATTATATACTATTATTATAATTGTCTTCAAGTTTTTTTAATAAATAAAATCGTCTTTATTGGAGCGAAACTATCGTCAGTTGTGGTTTTGTCATTTGATTTTTTCTTATGTTCGACATAGCCGTGAACCATAACAAAAGGAAAGTAATATTTTTCGTTAAATATAATTTTTTTTTGTCATTATTTTGCTATACCATAACTTATATTATTACTTGAATATTTAATTTACGTTTTCATTTGCAGCAAAATTATTGAAAAAGAAAAGTTCATAGTACTATTGAAGAATACAGAATTGTAAAGAAATGTAAGGAATTCTTATATTGAATGTTTTTTTTTAGTTTTCTTATGTATGCTTAAACATTAAAAACCATTGCGTAGGAGTTTTTAAATATAAGAAGATGTAGTAATAATTTATTATTACCCTGTTTAAATAACAATATTCATAAAGTTATTTTACATTAATTTGTTCTATTCGGTTAGTAAACGAATAAATACTTTACAGATAATAATAAAAATAATAATAAGTTTACGGTAACTACCAATAAACATTTTATTATTCTGGTGTTAACACTTTATGTAAATGTTAAAATAAGTTATTAAATTTATTATACAATCCAATTATAATACAATGATATTTACTTAAAATTTTAATTAATTTTCTCTGATTACCATTTATAAACGGAATAATAAAATTTTATACAATTGCATCCATCAATGGAATTAAAATCCAATTCATTGGTTAACAATGTTCATTTTAATTAGCACCTTATTGGTGCATTTAACAATTCTATGGCCATCGTCTAATTTCTAGTTAGGTTCACTATTTACCCGGCAGCAACAAAAAAGTCAATAATTGTTATGTAATCTAAGTAAATGACCAAAAGATAACATAAATCTATAAGCAGGTAAATTTTAATTAAAAAAAAAATAAATATATAATAAAAACACTACGTAGATTTGCCTTTAATATAATTACTTAAAAATATCTCTTAGATGTGATTTTTAATTTATCACACAAGTACAATGTTTTTTTTTTTTGGCTTATACATAGACATAGGTGTGGTTGTGGAAAAAAATGTTTGTTACTCAAAATTAAAAAAAAAAAATGAATAACACGACACAAATATGCAAGGACACTTTTGAGCGTTCTCAACTTTTTGATTTAATAATATTTCCGGTAAATTCTCTTGATAACGTCTGAAACTAAAATAATTCGGTTTTTTTTCTAAATAAAAGGCGTCATTGAAATAAAACTTTCAACATTTTCATTTATTTTTTCATTTTAGTTTAAATCAATTGACTTATTATTGCAATTTATTTTTTGTTAAATTTGTTTTAATAAACATTTTTTTTTCTCATTTGAATTTGTGTTACAAAGAATAAAAAAAAACGATTTTAATTTATTGTTATAAAACAAACAACCAAATAAGAAATTAAATAAAATTGTACTTCGCATCACTTCCCACTTTGCATCTGATGGTTTTGTTTGTTGTTGTTTTTTAATTTAGTACAAAAAAAAAAATTAATTCAAATTAGTTACATCGATAAAAAGGTGAAACTTACGCAGCCTTGGTTAATTTAGCTTAATTTTATTTTGTATGTTTTGTAGCATTTTTTATTGTTATGTACAAACAAGTTGAGTTTCTTTTAATTTTAATAATACATAATATTGCAGCCACAAAAATGATAATACATTTGTTATTTAGTTTTTTTTATTAGCTTAAAATATTTGTGATTTTTAAATTTAAATTAAATTTATACTCATTAAATGAATATTATTATTATAATTCTAATTATTTTATTTTATTCAATGCTTCTCTATACATTTGAACGTCTGATTTTTAAAATTATAATTATTTTTTTACATTACCTTTGTAATACTTTTACGAGTAAATGATATTAAATGTATTCACTATTTTACTCCACATTAAATGGTAAAACTTGGTAAACTATGTACAAAAAATTTGCACAGCATAGTATTTTTTTTTTCTTTTCAAATAATTGTTAGAAAAGGTGTGGTATATAATTGATCTTCTAAACGCGCTGACAATTGATTTTATATATTTTACTATATCTTTATATTACAAATATAAAAATACATATATTACAAATTACTTTATTGAAGTATTATTATTGTTCAATAATATTAATTATAATAATACAAGTGGTAATAATAAAAAATACATATATTTTATAAATTTATAATATTATTATAATTTGCATAATATTAATTAATTTACAAACGACAAATTACAATAAATTTATGTGTATAGATTTTTTTTTCTTTTACTTAATAATATCATTAAGCTATTTAAAATATTGTAAATGAAAACATAAACTATTTAACAAATGTCATCTGTTTCTATTAAGTAATCTTTTAATAATTAAATATAATATATTAAGTATTTTTAGTATTTGTTCATTCTAACAATAAATATTTATAATAGAATTAACTTTATTTATTTATTAATTAAATGTAATAAAATATCGTAATATGCTTGTCGACAATAATATTACTAAGGTGTTAATGAAATTATTAATTAATCAATCATTATGGTATTTTTGATATAACTATAAGAGGTGTGATAATTATTATTATTTATTATTTAGATCAGTAGTATTTCTCCATTCGTTGTTTTCAACCGCTTCTGGCAGAATTATTTATTTCTATAGAAATAATTCAGGAAGACTAATATAATTTTTATCACTTCTTTTTATAGATGCAAACAATTTATAAAACAGAGGTTTAAAAATGGTTTTAAGAATATCTGTTTTTTTTTTATTTTTTGCATATTATAATGCCATATGTATAAATATTTTTAATAATTCTGATTTGCAATTAAATGCCATTTGCATACATCTGCATCTGCATCAGAAACTATTGTGCAATATTTTGGTGTAGCATGCAGGAAACACTCAAAGTAATTTATTCTCCGTCTAATATCGTAAAATGAAATCACATATTGTTTTGAGGCAATATTTAATTGATAATAATATTTTTATTGAATTAATTTATTGCTTTACATGCTTTTCTTTAAAAAAAAAAAAAGAATATAAATAATTGATTTTTGAGTGAAAATAAGTATTTTTATTGAAAATAGTCATAAAATTGTAACAGATTGTAAATCATTTATAATAATCATTTTTTATATTTTTTGTTTTGTTTTAATAAAACAATAAAAATCCATTTATAGATAACAATAATTAATATTAATATTTATATATATAATACTTTTGTTTATACAAAACAAATGCATACAATAAATAGTTTTTTCTTCATATATATATTGTTAGTGTTTTTACTATTATTATTCTTTTCAATTAATTTCGATATGCATCGACGAGAGAAAGTATTTCTATTTTAAGTACGCAATATTATACTACATACATATATAAAAGAAATAAGTCATTATTACACGCACAGTAATGTGATTCTTATCATAAATTAAAAGTAAATTTATCTAATGATTGCAAGATATTAGAAAATAAAAGAAATCAAAATGTTTATGACTATATATTTTCTAATTTTACTCATTTTTTCTATCATTTAATTATATATTCAGAATCTTTTATAAATTCAATCGTTAAATTTATAATTGTATATGGTAGCGCCAGTAACTAAGCTCAAGAAATAAATAAATGCAATAAAATCGTTTATAAATTCTATAAAATAATCATTTTTCTTCTATTGCCTTTTTTTGCAAATGATTTATTGATTTCCAACTTATATTTCATTCTGTAAGAAATGAGCAACTCTTTGAATTTTTTATATTTGATTTTATTATCTTGAAAGAAAGTCTATAATGAGCTGCCTAATTAAGTCGGTTTCTTTTCGATTATAAAATATGTAATAATATTCACTAATTACACTCTGATACTAATAAAATTATAATTATTATTTTTTATGTTTTTTGCATTTATTGATTTTATGTTTATTTCTTTTAAAATAAATGGTTTAAATTTCTTATAGTTTTGTTTTTATTTTAAGAAAAATAACAAAGAGATCCCCTAATTATACGGTGGCAAAACACTTATATAAATAAGAATAATTTGTTTAAATCGCTTGATAAAATTTATTATCGAAATTGAATTTATTAAAATCTTGATTATAAATTTAGCAAAAATATTTTTTTTAAATAAATTTTTGGAATATTTTTCAATTAATTGCTGTTATATTTTTACATAATAAGGCTTAATTGCTCATTATTAGAAAAAAAAACAAAATTCAAGTGCAAGTCTTAAAATAAAGAGAAAATTACTTTATTTACAAGCACATGCTTAGTGGTAGTACATATAATTAATTAATAATTTAATAAATAATAATAACGTATGTAATAATAAAAACAAAATTTGATTTATGTAAAAGAAATAATTAAATTTATGATAAATTAACATTAACATTGGTTAAAAACTTCAAAACAAAGTATTAATATTGCAAAATCAAGTACTCATTGTACACGATTAATATAAAAATCATTATATTTTTGGATGATAACGTTATACTCGTATAACCTAATTGTAGCCACTTTTATTAATGAGATTTTCTTTATTCATATTAATCTTATAATTGTTTTGTCTGCTTTAAAATAATATTAATAATATTATCAATTCTATATAAAAATTTAATTTTTCACAAAATAATTAAATGCTTTATTTTAATCATCAAAAACAATCAAAAACGGGTTGGGAGCTTTAATTACTATTCGATGTAATTACTTTACACAAAAATTTTAAATCATCACGGATAAATATTATACTTACTCTTTTTATTAAAAATAATTATTTTTAAATTACTTTGGGCTTTACTATGCAATACCTTACTTTATTACATTTGATTTAAGAACATTACTAAACCGAGATGAATTATATTTAATTTAACAATAAAAAATTAAAATAATATTTATTTATTATTTTTTTGCAAGGTCGCTAATATGTAAGATTTCGGTCATTGATAATTTTATTATTCATAATAATAATAATAATAAGTGTTATTATTATTGTTTTTATAAATAATAATAATAAGTTGATGATATTTATGTATTTATTTTTGTGATTTATTCTATGTTCATTAAAATAATGAATGAATTTTTATTATAATTAATTTTTATCGGTTGAACTAAATTTGCAGCCGGTTCACTTACTGCAACAACAGCCGTTTTATTATATGTCTATGTTATTGTTTATGTAATTAAAATACTTCATATAACTTTATTGAAAATAAAAATAAAAAATAATATACATATATACTTATAGCACGTGCACTTTCGATTGAATAAAACAAAATATATATACAAATAAATAAATAATAATAAATATTAAATATAATAATAAAATTATTAAGATTAAGAAATTATTGGCAAAAATAAAATAATAATAAAAAGAGGACCAAAGTAAAAAAAGAATAATAATTTTTTTTTATAATGTTTGTCTATTTGTTATGATTATGCAATAGAAAAATGGTAAAATATTTGAATAGCGAGTACACAATAAGGTAATTGTATTTTTTGCGGTTATTAAAAAATAAACCTACACGATCAAATCAAGTAATTAATGATCAATGATTTGTTGTTTGTATGATTTTTTATTTTAATTTAGTGTACGGTAATTTGAAAATTTTTTTCTACATGCAGAACGCACGAGCCAAACAACAGTAGTGAAAAAAAAAATTATAAAAACATATAAAAGAAAAAAAAGAATATATATTATATAAAAATAAATCCATGTATGTAATTGCCGTTTATTTTACTATTTTAAACCTTTTGGCTTATATAAATATTATATATACATGTATAGGAAGCTGATATTTTTATAATAAATATATAATAATAAAAATTATTTCGGCGGCTTTGGTAAATTAAAAAATAGCTAAACTATCAAAATAAAGAACGAAATCAATCAATTGTATATGAACTACTCTTATGCTAAAACGTGTGCAATCAAACATAATGACTCTTTGTTTGTCAATTAAATAATATTGATACTGTTAATTTAATTTATTTTATTTTCCTATGAAATATTCATTATTTATGTTTTTTAATGTAAATAACTTGATGTTTTCAAGATGATTTTTATAATGCCTAATAATACTTGAAATAAAAATAATTGTACATATTTATTAATGTACTATTCAATCATATGTTGTTAATAAATATAATAAATAAAGTTATTTATACTGAGTTATTTCTTTTGAAATTATTATTGCCAAATAACCTTTTTTTTTTAATTTTTTTAATTTTTTGATATTTGTCGTCATCAGCAAAATGAAAGGATAAAAATATTTTCAATTAATTAAATATATATTAAATATATTTGTTTGCTCCTTTTGCTTGATATAATTAAATTCAATGTCCTACTGATACTATTAGTAAAAGCTTCAGAAGTTTAAATTATTTATTCTTAGTTTGAACGTAATTATGATAATTACCAAGCATTGCTTTAAATAAAATGTAATAAAGATAAATCGTGATAGTCATTTTACAGTTTAATTTAATATTCTCAAATAGGATCACAGATAATAAAATAATCATACATCAGAAATCATAAATAAATAAAATAATAAAATCAGAATTTGTTACACGCAACAAGGTTATCCACAATAATTCTTGTACATTACTGTTAATTTATTATTTATACTATTAGCTTTATTTTTAACAAGTAAAATGTTCTTAAGAGGATGTTATGTTAATAAAGAAAATAAAATAACAAAAAAAATTATTATTTTATCATTAATAGTAAAGAAATTAAATAATTAAACCAAAATCCGTTTAAATAAACAAGTTTTTGGGAATATGAATTAAAAATAGTACAAAATTAAACTACGCAGATAAGTAAGTGACTACTAAATTTTATTTAAAATTATTATTATTTTTATTTTTACTATTATTATTATTTTTATACACAAATATATGAGTGCAAGTAAATAAATTTTTATTTTTATTTATTATAACGCCCTGTCACGATTTAAGCGCGTGCTATCTTATAAAAATGAATTAGAAAAAAATATAATACAATAAAATTGACTTTTGATATTATTTCACTTTTTATTTATATATTTTTGCTTTAATGTTATTATTATTATTATTATTATATATACATATATATATAATACAAAACTTGGCTTGAAAATCACTAGAGAGTTTATTGGTAAATTTAAATCAATGAAAAGGTAGAAATCTATTTTATAACCGTACGTATAACAAAATACATGGCATTAACTTTTAAAACATTAACATCATTAAAATAATATATATATAAATAAATTAATAAAAATAACATAGAAAAGAAATAAAAATTCGTTACTTTTGCAGGCTAAATATTTTAAGTTTTGTTTTATTTTTTAAGTACATATAAATAAAATTATAACGAATATGCAATAAAAAAGTTTGTTTTTTTTTTTTAATTTTTAGCCAAAGCAAGACAAAGTGTTAACAGTATTACAATAATATAAATAATGATCTCTTGGGTGCATGTTTGCTGAGGCGTTTTTGGGTCGATTTTATTATTTTTTATATTTTGTCTTTGCTTTGATTTGTTAAATCAACATATAAGTATTATGTAATACTGTTTGTAGCTATTTTTAACTGTTGAATTGCATATAGTATAAATAAAATATGCAAATAAAAATTTTAAAAAATGTTAAAAAACTTTAATTGTTCAAATCAGTGTCGAAACCTCCCTAATTTTATTAATTTAAATCAAACTGTAAAAAAAACTAATTAATCTTAATTGATTGATTAGACCACATGCTGAACAATCAAAAAAATATTATTTAGTTACCTTGAAAAAATTATTATTTTTAAATAAACTCGACTTCTTTCAGCATCATCCAATATAATCAATGAATTATATTTTGTTTATTTATTTATTTCTTTTTAATTTAAATAGCAATCAAATTTTATGTTAAAAAAACATAACAATTAAATTTAATTATTTATCAGAAAACAAGATCAGCACGTTAATAAAATAAATAATAATAAAAAAATCAATTGGTCAGTCTATGTTGATTCTGAGACAGGACATTTGTGAATAATCTTGTTCTATTGTTTAATTTTTGTATTTTTTTTCATATGTAGGTTATAGACACGGATACAAAAATGTTAATAAAATACTGATCAAATGATAAGTATTGAATTATTATACAGTATTTAGCTTATTAAATAGTTAATGCATTGCTTGTTGACCAGAATTTATTTCAATTATTTAATTTAAATAAAATTTAATCATTTTTTCGAATAATTTTTGTGATATTTAAAAAAGACATTTATTTGCATTACTGCAATACAAGTGCTATACAAGAAAATTACTATGAATAGAAACGTTTCATTAAATTTCATACAAAAAAGGAAACACTATGAGTTTTTATAATAATAGTTATTATTATTGTTGTAAATCGAACTAAATAAATCAATAAAAAAGTATATATTTAATCAAGGTAAACAGAAACATTTGTGAACAATTAAACAATTAAAATTGCAATAAAGTATTTACCTTATAATTAGAATAAAATTAAAAACTAAAAAGTTAATAGCACGATAGTAGTAAATAAAAATTTCAAAGTGAATAACATAAATAATTGTTACAAGCCATAATTTTATTATTTTTTATATTTATTAAAATTATGTATAGTAGGACATTTCAAATTTAATTATTATATATTTTTCGAAACATAAAAAAATTAAAATATTATTAAAAAATTTATTACTTAAATACAAAATAATTATTATTATCGTTTTTTATAACAATAAAAATAATAACTACAAGTAAATGTTAAGAACAAGTTAATATCTAAGTGAAGAAAGAAATATGTTGGTTTTTTTATGCTTCTAAATAAAAACATAAATTTCAAATAGTAATATATGATCGTATCTATCTCACTGTGTGGTGGTTTATTTGATTTGAATAAATTCATTTGTACTTTTGCTCATTCAGCATGCAAATTTTATTTTATTTTGTTATAAAATCCATGACAATTCAACGAAATTATTTATTAAGAGATTACATTTTATTTTATTTATTAACAAAGTGTTAATAAGTAATTGAATGCGAAATAATATAATGATATAAAAAACTTTAATGTTAATGTTGTCGCTGTTAAAATTAAATTAAAAATGGGATAAAAAAAGAAAATAGTCTTTCAATAAATATCTATAGAATAGATTAAATTACATTTAATAAACAAATAATAAACAATTTAGCTAGTTTTTACAAAGAGAAAATTATAAGAATGTAATAACCATTATTTTAGCAATAAAATTATTTAAGTGTTTAATAGTTTTATAACCTATTTGGTAACTTATTCATTAATGCAATTTTAATAAAATGTTATCATTTTATTTCTGAATTGCGAAATTATTATTATTTGCTTTGGAGTGAAATGAACACCTTTATAATTATGTTACTTAAAATGCACATTTTTATAATATTATTATTATTATTATTATTTATATAATAATAAAGCTAAACAAGAGATATGATTTTAGAAGAGATTCACTTCTGCTTAATTTATAACAACTTAATCGCGTGATGTTTTATTTCTAATAAACAGATAAAAAAATTTATTAATGTTTTAAATGTGAATTCCGAGAAGACTGAATTTTACGTAAAATATATACTATATGTATATTCAACATTGAGTTGTTAACATTACGTAGTTTGAAGTGATCTTTGCAATTACCTAGTAATTACGAATACATTGTAATGATCAATTTATTGAAAAGCTAGTATTGAATCAAGTTGATAAATAAAGCCACACCATGCCTAACGAAAGCAATATTTAAAAAGCCGCAGAGGTCAATCATCAAAACAACTATCTAGGATGAATCATATCTAGTATAAATACAAAAAAGTTTAATTCAACAAATAAAATAAAACTTCAAGCAAATAATAGTAAGAAACGAAAACGTATATAACTTGCAAAACAAGTTAAATATATAATCATTGAAAAGTTTAACAATCTATACATATATCTCTAATTTTTTAATTAAATTATATTAAATTAAAATCGAAAATCGTTAAATAGATAGCGATTAGTCTGGATAGCCTGGATGCTTCCGTCAATTTTTCACAGATAATTATGATATTAATAATAATAATAATAATAATAATAATAATAATAATAATAATAATAATAATAATAATAATAATAATAATAATAATAATAATAATAATAATAATAATAATAATAATAATAATAATAATAATAATAATAATAATAATAATAATAATAATAATAATAATAATAATAATAATAATAATAATAATAATAATAATAATAATAATAACAATAATAATAATAATAATAATAATAATAATAATAATAATAATAATAACATTTTTTTATTTATATGAAATCATCATCATCATATTTTTATTATATTATTATAAAATTCCATACATTTGACCTAAATGAACTTTTCATGTCTAATAGTAACACTTCTTTGCCATTGTTTATAACTTCTATATTAAAACTTATATAATTTTTAACATAATCTATAGTTAAAGCACACAAATAACAAAACATAATAATAATAATAATAAAAGAACTTATGTTTAGTTTCATATCAGATATTAAAAATCAAAACAATAACAATGAAATTAAAAATAAAATAAAAATTAAAGTAAATTGTTCATATGAATTTTATTTTTAATTAAGTTTTTGTCACTTTTATGGACTAGAATAATATGCTTTTCGTGTTTAATACATTAAAACTAATATAACTAATATATATATATATGTATATTCAATTTAACAAATTGTGCAAGCAATTATTTATTATTCTAACATAATGTTTATATTGTTTATTATTATTTTTATTTCTTATTTCGTCTCGTTTTGTTTTTCATCATCATACAAAATAAAATAAAAATTAAGACAGATAATGACTTGATGAAAGTTTTAAAGTAATCAAATTGCTACAATCTTTTATATGCTGTTATTGTAGTTACTTGCTTGATTACAATCAGATTTAAGAAAAAAGGAAAAATAAAAAAAAAAATTGATCAAACATTGAAGAGAAAAATAAGAAACAATAATTGTTCTTGTAACATAATTTAAATGTATATGCTTTAGCGATCTTTTCAATTTTATATTTAACTTAAGCAAAATATTTAATTAATGTTAAGTTTAGTAAAGTAAAGTAAACCTGGTTAATTGGTGATCTGATTTGGTAATTTATCATCGTCATCGTTTTAATAATTTTTTCTGTTAATTTAATTTTCTTTTATTTATTTATTTATATATTATATATTTAATTTGGGTTTTAAAGTTAACATTAAAATGGGTTATCATTATTATTGTTTTTACTAAAAATATAAAGAACACGGATGACGACTCCCATTCGCTCTTTAATGTATTTTAATTTTTTAAGTTTTTATTTTCAAAATTTTTATTATTTTTTCACTTTGTTAACCGACAAATGTTAAAAATATATATCTTCACCGTTCAAATTCATGTTTATTTGATATATAATGGTTTGTTGTTGTCGTTTTAATACTTTAAAAGCAAAAAATAAAATAATTTATACAATTAAATGTCTTGATATTGGATTGTTACGTATCGACTGGAATTTAAAGATTTTTTATTTTATTTTTAATTGAACAAAGCCACACTTATGTCGACAATATTGTTATTACTCTTGTACAACTTACATTACTTTTTCATAATACTGCATTGATGATTGTTAAAAAAGGCATCTTATGCGGTTTTAAATAAAAATAATCAAAACGAATAAAAAAAAAGTGAAGGGAAAAGGGCAAAAATTTTCGCTGGATCACAACCAGCTCATCGTACAGCGTGAAAAAACAAAAAAAAATATTTTCTTTTTCGACTTTTATTCCAATTTATATTTTGTTTGCTATAAAGACATTTTGTGCAATCGAACGAGAAAGTCGACCTGAACAACGCTTTATATGTGATGAAAAAATATATTAATATTATCTTAAGTGAAATTGCATATTTTGGGTAAAACAAAAATACAAAAAGCGAAAAAGTAAATGACATTATCCATTCTTAACCTGAATCAAAAATGCTTCAATCATCGGGATTTTTTACATAGGAAATTCCATTATCGGACATTCTGATCATTTAATTAAATTAAAATAATAACACCAACTCTGCTTTTTTAGTTAAAGTTAAAAAGAAAATCAAAAGCCTGAAATCGTGATGGCAACGCAGTTAATGTATGAAACATTTTAGATTTATTATGAAGTGAGATAGAGAGAGAAAGTTTTCTTAGGCATCAATACTTCAGTACTAATTGTTAACAAACAAACAAAACAAAAACGAAAATGATGTTATTTGATTTAATTAAATATTAGTTTTTTGCCAAAACTAAATTTAAAAAACGTGTACATGTCGCATCAGATGTTAGTAAAAATAATAATGAGTAAACGCTATACAATAAAATCAGGTTAACAACATCGTGAATGTATAAGAATCTCATGTAATTCTATAAATAATTCCAATTAAACCTGTTATTAAAATATATTTCCTTAATAAAACAAATAAAAAATGATCTTAATGGTCACCTAAGCCAATATTTATATATAAATCAAAATTGGTAGCAATCGCGTGTATCGCGAATTGATTTTTTTTTGTTTCCTTTCATTAATTAAAATCTTTCACTACACCAATATTAAAATAATAGTGAAACCTAATGATGTAATATCAAACATTTATTAAATAAGACGGTTTATTTAAATAAAATTAATGAAAATAATTTAACAATTTGAACACGCGAACGTGTAAATGCGAATGCTTGATTTTGTAAATAATTTAAATGGAAATAGTCTGTATCATTAGTAGATATTTGGTAAGTGTGAACTTTAAGCTACTTTCATCTTGTCTATTATTTAGAAAATAATAAAATAATTATCATTGTCTAGTTTATTAAATTTTTAAAACGCATTTCATAAGACAACAGTAAAAATAACATAAACAGTAAGTAAACAATAAAAACAAATTTTCAATGAAAATATGCAAAATTTGCATACAATTTTAGACAAATAAGTATAAAAATGGTATATGCTATTAAAATGAAAATCATACACTTTAAGCATCAAATGTAATAACAATTAAATTTATTTTACTTTTTTAACGATCATGTATTAAAAAAATGTTTTTCATTTTTAATTTAAAAAATCATACATTTATGGCATTACTATAAATGTAAATACTGCATTTTAAAAGCAGGATATATGTTAACTGTATAGAGTGTTGACAGAGCCGGTTTATACTGATAATAAAAATTATATTTTTATTACTTTACATTAAGAAATTTTTTACAATCAATTATTTATTCCAAGTAAAGGATACCACTTAGTTTTTACATATATAATAAATTTAATGAATTATTTTTCTTAAACTTTGATTGTGTTAAATTTTAATAATTTTTTAAAAAGCTCCATGTATAAATAAATATAGAATATTTCATTTTTCATTTCACACTATAATTAATTAAAATTTTTAAATGACTATACTCATATTTTGACGAAATGTTATTTGTTTTTTGCATAATACGTTTTATAATGATTTATTGATTGCTTTAAAGTTTCTAAGCAGCGATTTTAAATTAAAGCTTTTTTTATTATTTAATAATAATATAATACATTTAAGTTGTCATTTGCTTTTAATATTGATTAATAATTATTTAAATTAAGGTCATTAATCGTATTGTAATTTTATATAAAACAGAAAAAAAAATCCATAATAATAAAAAAGATAAATAATCAAAGGAATATTGCAAAAATCCTTTTAAATAAAAATAAATGTAATTAAAATAAAAGCTCTGATGATTAAAACCTTTAAATTATTATTATTTTTACTATTATAATAATGAAACATGAAACTATAAAAAGAACCAGAATGAGAACATTGTTACAAGCATATTAGCTCATATTTGATGCATTTTAAATTAAAATAATAAAAATTGTTTTATTAAACAACGGCACGTGCAAGTGACGAGGCTTAGTTTTTGTATCTTGATTTTTTACATGCATGAGTACTAATACAAATAACTTTCTTTTAATGGAGAATAAATACAAAATACGTGATGTTATTTTTAAGTAAATTACATTTCTTCTATTTAAGTTATAATCTATAATTTAATTAAACACGATTTATTCACGACTTTTTTGCTTTTATTAAATGACAACGATAATAGTTGAAATTCTTTTTTTTTTTACTTTAATTACCCTTTTTTTCTTATTAAAATATGTATTGCTTATATTATTTATTGCTTATAAATTTAATATTTAATAGTTTTATGTTAAAATGATTTTAGAAATATTAAGTCATTTAATGTTGTCCACCCACCAAATAAAAGAGGCACAACAAGTAAAATATAATTAAGCTGTTCACACTAAATAACGTAAAATCAGTGCAGAAGGCAGAAATTTAAAACAAAGTAGAAATGACAAAACTATTTTTAATTTTTTTTTTATTTTTTGTAAACATAAAACTATATAAATTATGAATAATCATTTCATGGATAATAAAAATAAAATAAAAATATTTTTTATCATTAACAAGTTTATTCTAATATAACTATTACAACCACTTACTGCACTACAATTATTCAAATTAAATAGTTAAAATGGAAACAAATTTAAAAAAAAAATAACAAATAAATAGTAATATAACTTTGAAATATTTTCGTGTCGTGTTAAAATAAAAATCGAAACATTATAGAAGAAGAAAACCGTCATTAGATAAGATCTTATATTAAAAGAATACCGCTATAGGGAGCATCTAATAGTTAAAAAATTTTAAGACTCTCTAATGATATTATAACAGCAATTTATAATAGTGGCAATGAGCCATCAATATTTCATTTGAGTTTCATCATTTATAGTACAATGTCGTGCTTGGCTATTTCAAAGACTCCTCTATTCTTCATCTGTCATAGAATTTGTATCTTTTTTTATTACATTTTCGGCTATTTTATTATTTAATTTCATTTATATATAGGTACATAATAATTCTCGCTGTGCACAGTGTACAATACGTATAATAGTCATTTTGAATTTGTTTATTATTTCATTATGTTATGTATGTAGAATTTACGATAAAATTACCATTCGACTTAAGCCCATCTTTCAATTTAAACGTTATTTAAATAAAAAAAAAGAAAGAAAAGAAAAAGAAAACATTTTTCTACGTCTTTCCTTTTATAATTGAGGGAGTGACCGACAATGTTCAATTTAAATTGCTTACAATGCTGTATGTAATAATAAACATTTTTGAATATAAATCAGAAAAATACTCTATATTTATTTATTAATTTGTGTATAATAGGTATGCTGAAAAGGGGGCACTCACTGTACACATAATTTTGTGGTAAAATGATATTTAAAAACTATTAATCAAAGAAAACAGAAAATTATAATAAAAAAATTGAAAATATATATGTGTATATTTCTTTTATAAATTATTTTATTATGATGTAATTGAACAAATAATAATGTTACAATGACATCCTGTGATTGATTTATATAACTAAATTTTTTATTATTATTTTTATAAATTAATAAATAATCGCGTGGTCAAAATAAATTTATTAACTTAACTATGGTGCAAAGTTTAACTACTTTAGTAACGAAATGCATTTTTTTTCACAAAAGCTCTAATTTGAACAGCTGAATTGTGTTTTTTTTTTACTTATTTATTATTCAGATTATAATTTAATTATATTTTTTTTATTTTCTTCATTAAGATATCGTTTATTAAAAATGTATGCATTCGATTATTATTATTATTATTACTTTACCAAATGTTCATATTTAATTTATAAAATTGTAAAACAGAAATGTCAAAATTATATCTACTACCGTGTCGAGGTCTTTATTAAGTCAGAGGTTAAAAATTGATGTCAGTTTACGTAATGCTGCTGGCATTACAATTATTTTGTTTTGGTTTTTATTTCTTCTTTTTTCTTTAAGGTTTCTTTTTTATTTGTTTCTTTCTATTAATAAATAATACTTATAAAAATTGCTACTCTGCACGGTATCTTAACTTTTTATTTGATGTAAGCTTTTTAAACTCACAAATTGCTTGCAAAATGTATTCGAAATTTTAAAGAATTTTAGATGAATTTAGTCGTTTTTTCTGAACTATTTTTGCGAATTATGCTATCTTTGTTTATGTTATGAATGTGTTTAATGGGAATGTATAAAAGTGATTAAAATTGATTGAACACTATTCATATTTATATTATTTTCTTTTCAAACAGTCTACTATATTCTTTATGAGCTTGATTGTAGCTTAAATTATAACTGTATTGAATTACTTTGCAATTGTATTATGCTGCTGCGATATGCAATATGCAGGCAGCAATAAGTCACGGCATTAAAGGTAAAATAATCTGTTTATATGTATAATTATTAAACGAAATAAAAAAAATGTAATAAAACCAGAAGAAATTTATAAAAACTGAACCCTATAATCTCTACTTATGTATATTTTACAGCATATATAAAGCTGTTCAAAAAAAATGTGCATTTAGTTTATTTATTTATTTTTAATTCAAATTTAATTTTGATTATTAAGAGAAAAATAATTACAAACTATTCATATCAGCATCGTTTATTATTATTTTGAACGTATATAATTTATATGTTCACAATATAAATTCACTGGTGAATTATAGTTATGTTCTTTTATTTATTCATTTTTAATTATTTCGCCAGGTATATTATATTAAAGTAAATATAAATTTTAATGTCTGAGCATTTTAATTATCACAATTTTATATTTAAAGACCATTTTCAGTTATAATTCAATGTGTGAGAGCTGTTGGCACCGTATTAATAAGAATCTTAATTCATTTATCGTTTTTGTTATTGCTGCTGTAGCTGATGTATTATGTTGCCTTTTGATAATGCCGCATTTAAATAATTCAAAGTCTATTTGCAGGCCACTTAACGCACGTGATTTTGTATAAAACCAAAATTATAGCTTACGAATAAATGATAAAACGAAAAAGTTTATTATATGCTGTCGTTTACCTTTCTCCTGATTGTTACAATTAAACAGAATATTTATGTACTTTCCAATAAGTGACAATAAAAATGATGTAGGAATTCAACACGACATATGATAAATTTAAATAAACGGGTAGAAAATTCTAGCTAGACAATTGTTTAACATTACAAGTGGGATTTGTCTTGTTTAATTTTTTTTAATGTTCAATCATTTTCCCTTCATACTAAAATAATGTTAGTGTTAAAAAATTATCATGAAAATAATAATATTGCAGTTGTTTTTATGTCATAAAAAACAGTTTTTTGTTAAAATTAAGATAAAATAATCAATGATAAAAACAACAACAAAGTATTAATAATAATAATAAATAAATATAAATATACGCCCGTCTGACATTATAAATTATTATTTCATTGTAGCAAAAACAATAAAAAAGAGGCAAAACATATAGAAATTGTAAATGTTAAGTAACAAAAAAATACAGAAGACATATTTTGTTTAACTTTTTGTTTATGATTCTGATAAATTTTCTTTACTATTTTTTGATATAGCATCCGTTTTTCTTTCTTTTTTTTATTATGAAAATAATAAAATAAACTTAAAAAACTACATATGCAAATCGATGTAAAAAAAATTATCGATAAGATGAATTTTTATATTTAAATAAACATATAATAATAATATTGTTCCAACATGAGGATATTGAAAAATAAAATAAATAAATAAGAAATATAAACATAAACAATTGTCTTTTCCTTATAAAGTACTTACTATGGGTAACAGCACAGAAGAATTGAATTTTTATGTTTATTTATATTTTATTTTTATAATTTTTTTTTTATTTTTCTATAAGTAATATTTATTCATTTTGTACATTTGTTAGGTAGATGATGTAAAACCATAAGTTTTACCACGTAAGATGTTAGCAGATACTGCTTTTTTAAATAAATAATTTCTTTAATAAAAGATCTAGATAAATCTTATTCTGTTATTTTGCTATCTATATCATTTTGTGTGGTTACGAAACAGCAGTCAAGACAGTAGAAATTTTGGAAAAAAAAATATAAATATAATATAATTTTTTACAAAAAATCAGCAGCAACTTGAATAAAATCTGATTTTGTAATACAATGACAACGAATATTTCTTAAATCATCGATGCAAATTTTATTTTATTTGGTTATAAAAATCTTTTATTGAATATTTATAATAAGTTAAGTTAACATAAGTAACAACAAGCTGAGTGGTATTTATTCTGTAGTCAAGACACTAGACTTTGTTACACACTATTATGTGTAAAAAGAAAAATAAATATATAAATTTTTCTAAAATATAAAAAAACTGACATTGTCAAACAACAATATTATGTTTGTAAAAAAAGAAAATAATAATAATAAAAAATGAGCGACAGGCATAAAAGATGAATTGATGCAAATATATATATATATATATATTTATATATATATTGTGTGGATGGACAACAAAATAACAAACTGAAAATAAAAAAGAAAACCAGTAACAAGTTTATAAATCCAAATAGTTTTTATTTAATATCAATAAGAAATAAATGTAATAAATAAATGATTATTGATGAAATATTTATTGAATTACTTTATGTTTGAAAAGGCTACAAAAATATTGAATTTAAATAAGAAAGAAATAAAAACAAATTGTTTGCAGATTTTTCAAGGAAATACACTCCACTCAACCATTTATCATTAATGTCTTAACCACTTCATTTTGCTGCAATAATACATTTTATTAGACAAAAAAAACTATTTTAATAAAATTAAAAAATTTATTATTTATTAGAAAAAAATAGAAATCATTCAAACTCGACTGATATTAAATTATGCTTATGCAATTTTATGTTTATAAATAAAATTATATCAATTTTAATTTTTGTGGGTTACCAAATTCGTCATGGCATTATAATTATTAGTTAAAATAGGCACGCAAATTTTAAAAGTTATTAAAGTTTATTGTTTAATAAATATAAAAATTAAAATTTTCCTGTAGATGAGAAAGATTATATTTTATTTTTGCGCAAAGGGATTATCATAATAAATTTTAACCTTAAAAAACAAATATTAATAATTAGTCTGTATAAAACGATTGTTATGCACTATGTAAATACTTCACACTCTCACCAATATATGTAAATACTTCACACCTTAATATAGTGCATATTAATAACAATGTCCAGGTTTATTAAATTAAAGACAAAAAAGTTCATAAATTAATACGTTAATTTAGTTGCACAAATTTTAATGCACACCAATTGTATAAATGATGTGACTATAAATACTATTTTTACCTTATTTCTGGAAAATACATACTTTAAAAAATATTCAAATTTATGATTTAACCAGCATAACAATATTTAATATGGTTCTTTTTAAATCGTATTTTATATACTTTTTTATTTTTATTATTGTGATAATTTTATTTTTAAATATATATTTTACAGGTAGGCATATGTGTACTGTATACTGTATTGATTATTGTGTTGCTCTTTTTTGGCTTTGTTTTTATTAACTTATTATTTATAATAATAAATTATATCAAAAAAACGAAAAATGTACATAAATTAATATATAAATTGTAATGTTAAGATTTTCGGACCGATAGAACTCAATTACTATGTTACATAAATTTATTTATCATGAATTGCTTTACATGCACAACACTACACTTTGAAATATTCATTTATTCATGTCAAATTGTATACACATTTTGATTATTTAGTTACCTGATACATCCTACATATTATTATCAAAATAAAAAGTATTTATTTTTTTTTTGTTTATAATTTAATTTTAATTCATTTTAACGTGAAATTTAAGCTGCCTTTTTATCGTTGTAACATTCTATATAATAATTGAATTTAAAATTGGCTGTGAAATTTATGTACGTTTAACGCATAATAGGATTAAAAATATGGAAATCAAATATTTGACTTAAATATATATTCGAAAAATAATAAAAAAATGACCAATGTATGGACCAATTTCAGCACATTTAAAATTTATTTTTATTTAATTTACTGCGTTCGAAAGGAAGATACATAATTTATATAAGAAGAAGGTTAACACCTACGCTTGTTGAAAGTCGTAATATTGTATGTACAAATTAAGATGTTTATAGTTTTTAATTATTATTAAATAAATTATACTCAAGATTATCTCGACACAAAATCACACTCAAATAAATCTTGTTCAATTGCTATAAAATTTTAATCGAATTTATTGGTTTGCAATAATAAAAAAATATATGCAAATATTGATACTTTAAAAATTGTAAATTTTGTATAGAGTTTGTGATGGTAAAAACAAAGTACACTTTATCATTCACATTTATTATATATGTTTATGCAAAATTGTGTAATTTTTTTATTTACCTTTTGTTGCTTTTACCATTTAAGGATACATTTCTATAATTATGTCTACATTTAAAAACAATTTAAGCAGAAATTCTGTTTAAATTATAAAATTTTTCACAAAAATCAGTAAATATAACTAAAAAATCGTTTAAATATTATTATTATGATTATTATTATTAAGGAAGAAAAGTATTAAATTATTGGTTAGAGTACATTTTCTGTTGTTCATTAAAATTAAATTATAAGTTCGGGTTGATAATTTGTAGAAATTATAAATAAAAATAAAAAATGATTAAATTAAAAAATCAACATCGACAAATTTAGTGCATTGTGGGTCGAATTTTTATTTATTTATGATTAATATATCAAAATTATATGCTAAGTGATCATGTTACATGATTGTAAGTTTTTATTATATATTTTATTTTTTAAATTATTATATCTTTTAAATATATATATTTTAAAAAATATATAAATCAATTTTATTAAAATAAAATTAAAATTTATTTTCTTGTTGCATTTTTATATAAAAGTTAATTGAACAAGTTTTTTTTTGTTAAGGTTGTGTGTTGTTACCTTTCATATATTTATTTTTTGTGCATGTGGTACAGAGGTGAAAACTTCACCAAATTGATGCTAAATTTATAACAAATCTAACGAAAAGCCAGAAATCTTAAGAAAATATTGTAAAATTTCATTAATTGGTTGAACCTCAAGCTATGGAAAAAAAAAATAAAATTACAAAATCAAATCTAAATGTACATAACAAACTTTGATTGATTAATTTAAAGTGAATTTAATAATTTTTTAATAAAATCATTTTCTTTCTTATTAATTAAAGTAAAACTGGTAAAATTATTTCGATTTCAAGTTGTATTAATAAAAGAGAAAAGTTACACAAAAAATAGATGGAATCTCAGCATGAGACAACCAAATAAGCAAGTAAACAGGTGAATTAATAAATTTAAAATCATTTACACTGTAATTGCTGCTGTTTATATCTTATAGTTTTATGTTTAATATATATATATAAAAAATTTCATCACAAGAAACACCTTCACATGATATATTTATAAATAAATAATTTATAAGTAATATATTATAAATATTATATATAAAATAAATAAATAAAATTAAAAAAAGTATATTTTTTGTATATAAACAACGTCTTAACAATTTCATAAATATATTAAAATAATAATAATAATAATAATGTATATAAAGAATAAACTTAATTTATTGCTACATATACAATATATAACTGCTGCGCTAGCTAACATTAATCAATTTAACGCTGTTATAAAAAATCATCAGTGAAATTATATTTACCGAGTTATTACGTAAATATTGTAAAATCAGAGCCAAAAAAAAGGTTACACTTTTAACTTCTATAGCTGAGCCTCGATACAATTTTAAAACAATCAAAGCAAAGCAAAATAAACGAAAAATTAATAATAATTTAAATTTCATATAGATCAAAAAATGCTTAATGTTTTTAACAAATAAAATAAAAGAAAGAATAATTATTTAATATATGCAAATCATATTATTAACTTGTTTTTGTCTTTTGCTTTATTAAATTATCTTTAAATTTTAATCTTACCATTTTCTTCACCTTAAATTGCTGTTAACGAATCCATTTTAGACGAAAAACATGTTTTAATTATATTTTGTTTTCTTCTTCGAATTTTACATAGAAATCTCTTGTCTTGTCCTCTATTTACTTGACTTAACTATTTAAATATATATGTTTTTATTTATTATTTTTCAGTTCAGTTGAATTTCATATTTTTTTTTTTTCAATTTGACTATAAAAATTTAAATAAATAAATAAGATTACGAAGACACGAAATTATAACTCAAACCCACGCAAATGTTTATTTAATGACTTTACTTTAGTATCATATAGAAAAATGTTGCATTTACAATTTTGCAAAAGTGAAGAAAAGAAAAGTAAAAAAAAAACGGATAGAAAATAAAAGAAAAGAAAAATCATCCACACATATAAATTGTTTTTATAAAATGGATAGAGAAAAAAAAATAAGTAAAAAGTAAAGAAATTATAGCTGAACAGAAAAGATTTTAAAATTAGATTACATGCTTAATGTAAACTGAATTAGGCATATCTTTTAGGATCGCACAGACAAAAATAAAATAAACGAAATTCCACTCAAATGTTGTTTTAATATATATATTATTTCAATTTAAATATAAGATAAATGCATAATAATGTAAATAAAAATGTTACATTAATGTATTATAAAATGCTAGATTATAGCTAGTTTTATGTTTTATTTATTTTTAAATGAATTGTTTACATGGTAGAGATGAAATTCAAAAGATGTGCAAATAAATGACAGTTTAATATTTATTTATATGGTTTATAGTATTTTTTTTTATTTAAAAGCAGAAACATATTTGAGCGTGTTGCAAAGACTTTTTTAACAAATTTACTCAGCCAGAATCACATAGCCAAACATAATTTTATGTATGTATATGCTTTAGTGGATAAGAAAGGGATTTTCATATTAGCAGATGTCCCGTTTAAACTTAAAACCAGGAAATATAATAAATTTAAATCCACTTAATCGAGAGAGTTTAATAAATTTAAATTCATAAAAGAAAAAAATGCTGTGTTTTTTTTATTTCGACTAGAAATAATAAACATTGATATGTAGCTTCGATAAGAGTAAGTTAGTGGGTTTTCGACAAACAAGTTTTATCATATAAATCCTTCGTCATTTATCAAAAATATACAAAATGAGTTAAATCTTATTTAAATATCAAATATTTAATAAAATCACAATCAAGTGTCTAATATTACACATTTTGGTTTTATATTACAAAAAAAGCAAATAATTTTTTAAAAAATTAGCTATAAATTTCAGTAAAACTTATTCTTTATCAAAATCATTGCGATCAATTTTGTATAAATGTGTATAAATGTACATATACATAAAAAACTTATTTTCTATCTTTTATGTGTCTTAAGGATGATCATCATTAGATTTGATCGAGTATAAACGACGTTAATGAAAAAGAATAAATAAAATAATAATAAAAAATAAAATATTTATACCAGGAATTTTTCATTCTTCTATTTTTCTTTTATATTTATATCAAGATTTCCGCATGTTGCTTTATACTTGTATTAAATCATTACAGTCTAATATTATTAATTTATATTTTTTAATTATAAAATTAATTTATAGAAACATAAAATAAATAAATTTTTCCTACCCACCAGTTACTAAGTAAATATAATTTTTATTTATTTTTTTTTAAGTTATGTCAAAGAGGTTTTTTTCTTTAATTAATAAATCAGATTTACAGCATTGCGTGATTCGGATTTTTATTTAATTTAAGATTATAGAAAATGAAAAAAAAATAAATCCATTTAAGATTAGAAAATAAAATGAATAATTATAATATTAAATAATTCATTAGTTAGTAAATGTGTCAAATTATCTATTTAACAACATATTTAAATATATGTAATAATATTAATAATAATAATATATTAAGTGGAAAAATGTATAAATAGTTAAACAAACAATCAACGCCTAACTATACCTGTATTTAGCAAACGACAAATATTAATGTACAATATGCGATGCTGTATATAACATAATATTGTTTACTTTTTGTTAACATTTTTTTTTTGTATCATTTCAATAACCAATCGTTCATCGTATACGAAATTTTTTGATGTTTAATAAACAAATAGAAAGAAAAGTAACTATTTTTTTATTTAGATTGTTTAAAATAAATGAAATGTTACCTGTTGTTTATAACATATACATATGAGTATGTTGATACTGTATGATGGAAATAAAAGACATCAACGCAACAAAAAGCGACAAAAAAATACTTTTGTGTACATATTTTTAACAAAAAAAAAAAAAAAAAACAGTTTTAAGAAGCAACTTTACGACTTGTGAACAACAAATAGGCATTTATCTATGTTTCTTTTCATTATTATTACTGTTGCTATTAATTTAATAATGTTCATTTATATAATAGAAAGAATGTTGTATGGTTTGGGTAATACATATTTTCTTTTTTGATGTTGTGTTTGGTTATAATGCGACGATATTTTATTTATTTCATTTTACTAATAATTGAGTTTATATGATTTTTATTTGACTTTTACAAAGAAATATTTTTAAATATAAAGAAAATATAATCAAATAACAGTAAATAGAAAAATGTATTCTTATGATGCATGCATTCGATTGGTTGAATTTGTTAAGAAGAAGGCGTACTTATACATAATCTTGTATATACATATTACTTTATATATTTAATATTAAATTAGTGGGCGGTGGGGAAATATAAATATTTGTTTTAGTACATATGAAAATTTTCTATTACTAATTACATATTTATTTAATTATTATTATTTTATGCATAAAATGAGGATTATTAATTTGTTCGTTTTGCATATGCATTTGATTAATATTCGTTCGTATACAAAATTTATTATACTGTTCATTCTGGTATTAAAAATAAATGTTTCAACTAAATGCGATACTGCTAGACAGTTTTATTTAAATTTTTTAAAACTTTGCATTGCATTTTTGTATAATAATTAAATCTGTAATAAATTTAAAATTCATTAAGTAATTGTTGTATATTATATTAAAAGATGTAATTAATAATCAAAACTATAGCAATTATTTTGTGCTGGATAATAAATATGGGTCAAAAAGAAAACTAATTAAATTATAAATAAACGTATAATAATTATATGTTATATTGTACTTGTTTTTAATCATCTAATCACTGTTGTACCTTTTTCATTTGTAATACTTCCTCAGTGTCTTATAAAAAAATATATTAAAAAACTTAAGAAATGATTTAATATATGTAAATTTCTTAAAAATGAAATGTAAATGTAGATAAAGTATTTCATTTTCAACAAAATAACATAAATAAAATTGTAATAATAAATTATAAATATTTATATCAATTTAGACATTAAATATATAATGAAGTAGCCGATGTGTAATTTTCAATTAACTAATAACTAAAGTAATCCTAATCATTTCAGTTTTCATTTTATTTAATACATTTACTAATATATGATCGCGCGATACATTTATTTTAACTATTGAAATTAAGAGTCCGTGAAGACTTAAAATTTAATTAAAAAATGTATATTTTATAGAAAGCGCTAGGATATTATTTATTCCTTCAAGCAAATCTCAATACGTTAAAAAACAAAATTTAAACTGTATGAAAAAAAGAAGAAAAAAAATTATTTAAAAGCAACTATAAAGCACAATTGAATATATCGATCTGTCAAGTTGGTATCGATAAATCATTTATCACTTTACAAAAAAATTGATATGATCATTATTATTATTATTATTATTATTTATAATAAAAAGTTGTAGAAGTGAATAGGGAGTGGCAGTAGCGATTCGGTAGGTAATAAAATAATCGTGTTCCTTGGTTTTTTATTTAATTTTTATTCTTTTTTTCTTAATATTTTTCATTTACAAAAAGCTAATATGAAGCTCCAGCTACAATCACATTTATTATATGAATAGTAGACAGTCGTTTAACATAAATAAAATAAAAATGTATATGTACAAAAAAAAAGTTGTTTTATTATTTGTTTGCATGGCACAGCACGTGAAATTTTGTTGTAACAAAAATAAAAAAAATTATAAAAATTTCAAAAGCATAACAAAAAAAAAAATTGTATTTTTCTCCTTGTTTTTTGTTTTGTTTTTAGTCTTAACAGTAATTTTCTATAAAGACAACAGCCGAAAGCATTTTTAGTGGCTTTGTTAAAACGTATAAGATGTATTTGCCTTTTAACTGTGCTGCGAGCATCTTAAGATGTCACTTTGGGAGGAGTTGAATAGATAAATGATGATTATTACTAATCGCACAATTTTTTTTTTTGTTATTATTTCTTGTTAAAAAACAATTCTTTATTAGTTATCCATCTCTATTAAATTTATCTGGTTGATTATTGATTTTTTAAAACTAAACAGGTTCCGGGTTTATCTATTTTTGTTTATTAAAAAAAAAGCTTAAACTAATTATTATTGAAAATTTTAATCATACAAAATGACTTTGTAGAAAATTTCTAATATAGTTAAATAATTTAAAAAAAAAAGAAAAATATTTATATTCAATAAATAATTACATTAAACGGAAGAGTGTTAAAGTTTATTTTTTAACCCATATAAACTTTATATAATTAAAGTGCGTTTCATTATTTATCTGTAACCATTGCATCACTTTCTTATATTATTTTTATTTTGCGGTGAACAACAAACGTTTTATAATTAACAAACTGTCAATATTCATAAAAGGGAAAAGAAAGAAAAAATCAACGTAAATGTATAGCTAGTAATACGTCTATTAAAGTTAGCTCATCATAATATGTCACATGTGTACGTATACGGGACTAAAACTACAATATTTTATATATTATATATATTACATATTATATATAAAAATACCTTTGACGTCTAATATGATGTATGTATACCGATAATTGACACACTATGTTATTTAAGTTAAGTCAGTAAAAAAAACTGAATTAAATTCTTGTTAAAAAAAGCTTAATTAAAAAAAAAATATTAATGGCATATAAATGAAAAAGAATCAAGAGAAACAAGAAAAATAAAATTATTATTTATTTACTAGAACATGTCTATCTGACTAATTTATGTATTCAATTACATAATAAAACAAGTTAATGTTATATTTATTAATTTTCTATTTGCCTTCTTTTATTTTTTTTATTTTTATTTTTATTTATGAATTTTTAAATCAATATTTTATTAATTTTTTCATTTTATTATTATTTTGTAATAAAATTCAGTAGACAACTGCACCGTCTAAAAATTGTTTACGGTGGTGAAATAAACTGATTTAGTGAAATTTTTCTTAGATTTTTTTTTTTTTGAATAAAATTTTCTTTTTATTCATATTTTTTGCAGTAAGCGTAATACAAGCAAGACAATAAATAATTTTTATTTTTACTTAACCAGTTCAATACCGCTTGATAATGGGTGGAATAAAACTCAGAAGCAAAACAGGGTTGTACTGAATGAATTAAAGTCACTCCTTTAAGCTTATTGCATGCATCTGTATTACAATATTACCTTTATTAATTTTTAATTCATTTTTTATTCTGCACATCGAATCCAATAATAAATAAAATAATACAGAAAAATGTATAATAAATTTTTTTAAATTAATAAAAATTGTTACTTTTTAGATTTTGTGAAAGTCATGTTTTGTATCAGACATTTTACCGCAATAATATTCGCGGTTGGTTTTAAAATCAATCAGTTTTTTTTTTGTACAAAAAACTACTAATATTAAAATTTCAGTTTATTCGGATCCTTGTTGAAAAATGTCTTTTTTTTCAGTTTTTAATTAAAGAAATGTTTTTTTTAAATACAAGTTTTAAAAATAATAAATAAATAACATAAAAATTTTATTAAGATTTCAAATGAAGTTTGTTAAAAAGAAAAACTGAAAAAAATGTACTTACTGAAAGGTGAAATGAGATTTTATTATTAAAAAAATTTCTTTACTGTAAAATAAATCATTTGATTCAATGGTTTGATAAGTACATCGGTTAATACAGAAAAATATAATGAATTTATAAGAAAAACAATAAATTTTATTCGATTAACACATGAGATTCTTGATATCCTGAAATATGGACACAAAAATAAATGTGTAAATACTGTATATACTTGTCATCCCAACACACAATATACAAAAGCAAATAAGACCAGCAACGAAAAATGGTATACATATGCTTTAATGCTTATATTCATATATATTTTTTATAAAATGATATATAAAGCATAAATATTTAAAATATTTCATTCATCTTGCAAAAGAATCAAGTAGTTGTTCTTTTTTTCTCGTAATTTATATATATTAAAGTTACCACCGGAATTTTTTTTCATTGAAATGATTTTTTTTTGTATCTCTGCATTTGTTATTTTTAAAAAAATATTGATTACTTAAGTCAATTTAGATGTTTCTAAATATCAATTGTAAATGAATGGACGAGATCAAAGCAAATGTAGTACAATTTGAATAAAAATAATATGTTTACAGTTTCAGTTTTCACGCCCAGGAATTTCATCTAGTTTTTATTCGTAAATTATAAAAATAATAATTTAATTTATATGTTTCCCATCCATCTAATTTTTATCTTACTTATTTTGATAGTTTGAAATGTTGAAATTGATAAGCAGAAAGTGTTTTTATTAATATTTTCTCAAAACACTATTTAGCATATTGAAGTAGACACGATTCGTTAATTATTATAATTAACTGAAAAGAAGGTTTAATTATGTTGACTACCCATCATTAGTTATTACTTCATAAATTTTTCTATTTGTTATTATTTGAATATATTGTTATTTTACTAAATACTCGTTAGATCCATTATTCAGAAAACTCAAATAACCGTTTTGTTTCATTCGTATAATCGTCCAAATGCATAACAATAATAAAATAAAAACTATTTTTCTTTTTAAAATTAGAATTGACAAGACCAATTATATATTTATTATAAGTACAAATGCAATTTTATAATAAATATATAGTTTTTCATGTAAAAGTTTTATGTAAAATAAGAAAAATGTATATATGTTGCAAAACACAACTCGTTATAATACAATTATATTTTTTATCTAACTTCCTTCTTCGTTTCTATCGACAGAAAAAGAAGAAAATGCAAATATTATAGAAAATTTGCGCGTCTAGCAGCGAACTGGAACATTAAAGATCTGACAAATGGAAAATTTTATAGCTAAAGCTAAAAATTTCTAATAATCAATATCAATAAACTTCAACAAAAATAAATCATGAGGTTAAGTCTTGTTTCATTTGCATATTGCATATCTTTTTGAAATAATCTCTTGTACATAAAATGTATTGCAAAATACACCACCTTCGGCTATTTGCGTTTAAATAAATAAATACAAACATATATTTAATGTTGTTTTTGGGTGACAAATTACTGCTTATATGCCATTTCATTTAATTTTATTACAATTCTTTGTATGCAAATATTAAATATAATTCGTTTTTTGTTTGTTTTTTATTTCACACCTCTTCATTACTTCAACGTGAACAACAAATTTATTGACAAATTGTTTGTACTCACTTGCAAATCTTCAAAGTCTTTTTAAATTATTTTTATAATCATCCAAATAACATTTCTTACATTTTTGAGAAACCATTCAAAAGAATAAAATGTTTACATATATATTTAAATGAAGATAAGATCATTGTCGAAAAATATGTGACGACAATTTTTTTTTGTGGCCATACAATTTGATGAATGATTTAAATAACAAAATTATATTAATTTAAAATCAATAACATTATTTTAGCAGACGTATACAGCTTGCAAGTTTTTTTTTTCATCCCATTGTTTTGCACTTAATCTGTCGCAAAATAAAACGTATTTTATTTATTGTTAAAACTTTAAGTCTTTTACAATTGTATTTTGATTTAAGCCTTTAGTATTCCAAACATAAAACATGTTTTTTATTTTAATATTTTCTATTAGAAAATAAGCAAATCCCTTGTGAATTGCTAATATATTAATTTTTTATATATTAAATTTATATCCTTTTTATTTATAAACATAATCACTATGATTAGAATTAATTTGACTTGTAAAATGTCAATTATATAAAAATAAAAAAAGAAAGCAAAACATTATATTTTGCTACGAACAGAAGAGGAAGCATACATTTAATCCCAAGGGATGTATTGTGCTACTCATTACATTGTTGATGAACATATAAACATGAGTGATCTTCCTTATAACATATTATTACATTTAAGTACATATATTGTCATAATATAAATAAATAATTCTACTTTGTATATTTTATATATTTTCTGTGTAAATACACATCTTGTTTTACTCTCCTCTTAAAGTAAACTGTATATCAATTATAAAAATGAAAGCGAAATGTTGTACTTTGACGTTGTTACAATATTTTCTTTTTTTATTATTACTTATTTTTTTTTTTTGTGGAGTAAAAAATACTTTTCTTATAATAAGAAAAAAATAAAACCGCGATTCGCATAAAAAATTGTTTTTTTTTATGCTTTTGTTTTGAAACGTGTATTTAAGTAAATAAATATTGACTTTTAATACAGTAATATAAACAAAGTGAATAACAGATTGGTTAAAAATGGAAATTTTTATTAAATATTAATTTCAAATATCATATATCATCTTGGCGAATGAAAGAATTTTTCTGTAATGCAACAGAAAACTTATAATTAAGGGGAATTTTTTGTTTTAAACTAATAATCTTTAATAAGAATTTATAATGATTAATTCCACAGTAACAAATACGGAAAAAAATAATGATATTTAAAAACGAAAAACCAACGATTGCTCTGAATCAATTGCTTCCATATTAAAGGCTGGGGTGTTATAAGTGTTTAATCACAGTATTTAAATAAAAAGAATACTATCTTCACTGTATTTATTTTTAATACCTCCTAAAAAACTACCTAGTCAGTTATTTCTCAGATGAAAAAGCTACAAAAAACATTTTAAAATAAATTTATATTAAAAATATATACATTAATGACTGTTAAGATTCTATAAACGAGAGCATTTAAAAAATATTTTACATTTTTTTCCAATTAAAATTAACAGATTAAAATAAATTAATAATTTCAATTCAATAGAAAAGTAATTAAAAATAATTAAAAAATTATAAAAGTTAATTAGATTCTATTATAGAAATAAATAATATAAAATAAAAAATAAAAGTACCTATAACTAGTAATAATAAAAAAATTTCAAGGAATTATTTCTTCGCAGTTGTCAAACTACATAAGAATTCTGCAACAATGAGGGCGAGAACAACACGTTGACGACGTTTTCATATTACTGTTGTTGTTGCATTTTTTTTTAAATATATTTTCTGCTTTGATTTTGCTTCCTATAAACGTAAAATGTGGAGCAACAAGTCATCGAATCGTCGATTTTTTTTATAAGATTTTTTTGCTCTTGTTTTCTTTTGACTTTGTATTATTTTCTTTTTATCTTTTACTATTTATATGTGTAATTTTTGTTTTTTTAATGCTTCCCAGTTTTAGATATATAACATTTTATGTTAAAGTAAACATTATTATTATTACTATAATAATTATTATTCGACATCATTATAGTAATATTATTTATCAGTTGTACATACATTATAGATAGCAATTATTTTCGAATTGCAATTAGTAGTTGTAGTTCTTTTTTTTTTCAATAAAAGAGTTAACATTTTATTTCAACATAAAGAATATAATTAAATAAATGATTCATTTTTAAATGTTCATAATAATATTGATTTAAGAATTAAAAAATATCAGAATGCAAACAGCTTTATAGCATTATGGGTGATTAAAGATTACGTTTGATTATAAAAGCTCATCACCTCGAGGTTTTTATTACGCCCTTAAACACGCTTTCGTTAAAATAATATTTATTTACAAGATAATAATAATTGAGTACATCTTCCGTATTTAAAATTAGTGTTCAATTTTTACTCGTATTATTATTATTTAATATAATTCAAACAAAAATTAATGTTAATGTTTCTTTAACTAAAAACACAACATAAGGAAAAATATTAAAGCTAAAAATAAATGAAATATAAATCATTTTATCCCGTTGGCAGTATTCAATTTAATTTAGCTCATTTTTATGTATGTTATTTTTTATTTGAATTCATGTTTTACTATATTCTCCGTTTTAACAATATCTTACATTTCGTTACATGCATTATCTTACCCACATTATACGTTTGCAAAAACAAATGTTAACAGAAAATAAGTAAAAAACAATAAAATAATATATATGTATATATTTGATGATGATATATTGTGAGGCTTCCTGTTTCCTATAAATTATACGGCTGGTAAGCATTGATTTAATGAAAAATAAAAAAAACAATAATTTTAATGAAAGAATAAATAAATAAAAGTGAAAGCTTTCCTTCAGAAATAAACATTAAATTTAATTTACAATTTCAAGTATGTTTTAACTTTTTTTGCCAAATTAAATGCTTTTTTGTTTTAATTAATCAACGACTAATTGTGTTAAAAATTTTCATTTTATGCATAAAAAAAAAATTAAGATTCAATTATGATAACAACGCCGTTAGCTATTATTTGCTCATATTATTATATTTTTTATTTAATTTGCTAAAATCAAATGCATTGCGTGCTAATTAAACAATTATAATTCATGTTTTTTTTAAATTTATTTAATTAAACAAGATTACAAATTAACACTGTAATTGCAGCTACTACACAATTTAAAATAATTTATACTTTGTTGTGAATGGCATATATGGAAAATTAAAACATGAAAGATGATAAAGTATGCGTTTTATAAAAGTTATAAATAATAATTATTTTTAAATATAAATAAATAAACGCATGAATTGAACTGAATTAAATAATAAAAATAAATATAAGTTGTTTATTGCCAGAAATTAAAATTTAAATAATTAAAAGTTGAGAGTAAAATAAAAAATAAAGAAGTAAAAGAAAATTTTGCTTTTAAAAGCGTTAATCTAGCATAATTGTCTATTTTTATTAATTTATTATTTTAATGAAAATAATTAAAAAAAAGAAGGTAAAAGTATATAAATGGACGAAGCAAACTGTGTCACTTTTATTATCACACCACGCAGTGTATTAATTTCCTTCATATATAAATATAACTACTTATTTAATATATAATTTTTTTTCTGTCGTTTTGAGCGATGTAATCATTATTCGTTTTATTATTATTTTTTATTAATAGTAAATGCTGGATAAAAAAAAATAATTTTTTACATAAGAGATCACCACATGTATGTGCAAAAAGTAAAAAAAAATGTATATAAATATATGTTTATATATATATATATATATATATATATAAATATATGTTTATATATAAATATATATATATATATATTTAATATATAAATAAACGACAAAACATAAAGTTGCTCTAGTTTTCACTTTTGCTTCACCTTGTTGAAACGAGATTTTATACTGCCTGCTATTTTCTTAGAGAAAAAAAACTATCATAATAATTATGTGTGTGGATGTATTTTTTATTTATTATATTTAATATAATAAAGTTTTAATTGTTGTATTTAGGCATTCGTCTTTTTATCTATAGTTTTTTTAATATTTTTTTCCTTTCTGGCAACATATAATTGAAAAGGAAAACATATATGAAAAGTAAAAAACAAAAAAGGCTGACAGCAAAATGCTAATTTCGTTTTTAAGTAAATTATCTATAGCTTATATATATATAGTAAACAAATTAATAAAGCATGTGTAGGCGATATTACAGATACAAATAACATAAATCAAATATTTGGATCGGAAAATGAATACAAAAGTTTACTTAAAGCTTATTGTATCAAGTAACAGAGTAACAGTAACTATTCTTACTAAACCAACTTAATAAACAGGTAATTAAAATCTTCCATCTCTGCCTTTAATTACATACAATTTATGTTATTTTTTTTTATTAAACAAAAAATATTAAAAAAAGATTATATTGTTCATCGGTAGCTGTTTTCTTAATTTAATTAAATCAATTAAGAAAGTAATTTAATTTATTAAATGCTTTAGCAGCTAGTAACACTAGGCATATGTTATTTTGCTTGTCACCTTTTAAATCCTATAATATCGTACAATAATGACAATTTACTTTTTTATCTAGCCTAAAAGAGTCATACTTTTTGATTTATATTTATTCTTACAAGTAATTCGAAACTTGTTTTGCAAATAGCATGAACTTTAAAGTACCTTCTTTTAAATCAACATTATAAATCATATATTGGCGCTAGATTCTTTTCTTTTATTTAGAAAAAATAATTGAAATTAAGATTGTAATTATCTGTCATATCTATAATTAATATCTTCTGAAGCATAAGTACTTATCATATTTATTTAGCATAAAAAGTAATAATAATTAATTTATTTTTATTACTTAAATAAAATTGAAAAACATCCTTGTTCTTAAGTGCAATAAATACATAAAAAACACTTAAATTTTTCTCTTTTTGTTATTATATACCTGTAAGCATTTGATAGGTGTACTAGTAACAATAATTTCAGTTGAATTGCAAATCAAATACTATACAGTCATTAAATTTATAATAGCGCGCGAGTTTATAAATATAGATTTTATTTTTGATTTGCATAGAGAACAACATAAACATTCGCAGATGAAGTGTCTGAACAGAGTAAGAAAAATAAAATAATAACGTCCGCCAGGCAAATTAGGTGCACAATCCAATCTTGGGTGTGGTAGGAGAAGATGCAAAAATAACTTTTACCGTGATCTTTTACTTACTGTAACTGTGATTGTGTGGTCAATATATATCTGTATGATCATTCGTTTAAAAATCTTATAAATTATTCCAATGTATATGTTTTTGAAAAATTAAGTTTCGTGACCATAGTTGAGGTTCAGAAAGAGAGTGTAATTTTTAAGCAATGATCACCTTTACAAGTAAGAAAAATACATATTTATTCATTATTTTTTGAAATGATTAAAGGTATGGAGTGGAGTAAAGCCGTTGGCGCTAAGTAGCATGATTTGAATATGCTTTAATACACCCAATTGAAAAAAGTCTGAATAAAGCGTACATACGTTAACGTTATATACTGCAAGGTATCTGTGAAACTAAAATCAAAAGAACAAAACAATTGCAAAGACACAATAAAAGCAGTTATGTGATAAATAGCGGCGGTGGTAATTTTCTCATAAATATATTTATATGAATAAATAAATAATTCTCTCTGATCATAAACAACACAAGTATAAAATTAAAATTTCATTGATACACAGATTATTAACAATTAAGTTCATTTTCAAGCAAAATTATTTTTTGCTTTAAGTTAAATAATATGATTTCATATAGTGGTAAAGCCCTGATTAAGATCAAAAATATGTTATACAGGTAGCGTTTTGATAAAAAAAACTCCTAATTAAAACCAAATTCATTTAGTTAAAAAAAAAATAAATTGCTTTTTTTATATATAATTATTTCATTTAATTACGAAGAGAAAGAGAAATCTTAGCCATCACAATAAATTTCAAAGAAACTTTACATAGATATATAAAAAATAGTTTGCTCTGATTTTAACCAACATCTTACACACAACTAAAAATAAAATAAATAAATAAAAGAATAATAATTATTAAGATGCATTGCGCACTTTGTTATTATTAAAACTAGAGCAATTGATTGTATTGCTTTTTATTATTAATTACCCCATAACACGATATTCTTATGCAATACTTAAAGATTATAAATTAACCACTTGCACCGATCAAGTTTTTTTAAACGTTTTATTTTTCTGTTGATTCTATTATCAAATTCTTTTTAATAATATACTTCTTTTGTAACATTTATATATTACATTTTTATAACGGAATCACCATTTATAGTTACATAAGAAAGGGAATCTTTTTCTTTTTTTATCTTTGCACAATTAGAAATTTTTATTAAACTTTTTATCGCGGTATATTTTATTATATATATATTTTTTATTATTATTATTTATCTAAAAATGCCAATCAAAAACATAGTTCTGTGCAGTTATTTAAATAAAAAGTAATAAAAATGAAAATCAAAAATAATTAATAATAAAAAAGAAGATAAAAATTATTCGTTTAATTTTCACTTATTTTGCATCATTATCTCTGCTGTTTTTTTTTCATTGTTTACAATTCTGTTTAACCAATATGAATTACACTTTTACGTGTTACAGATATGTTTAAATATTTTATTTATAGTATTTATTTTTAATTTGATATTCTTAAATTGAAAGTCAATTATTTCATCCGGATTATAATATATAAATAAAATATAATCAGATGGAAATTGTTTATCATTGTGGTATGTATTATTGTACTATCGTCCGTTTGGTATCTTCACTCAGTTACAGCTTATTAAAATTGTTATAAATATATACTTTAGTCATTATATTATATTTTTTTATTTAATTTTAATTCGAAAGTAAATTTATATATATTATTTAAAGGCGGTGTCGTATAAATAACTACATATGTGAATACTTTAAACAGTAATAATATGAAAAATATAAAAATAAATAATGAAATAAAACCAATCATAAATTTCTCTTTAATCTAACGAATTGCATTCAATTACAATTTTATATAAAGCTTTTTTATGTGTTTGTTTATTTTTGCATTTTCTTTATTATATTATATCAACAGATTTTAGAGTGATTTTTTTATTTATTAATTGTTTTGTTTTTTAAACTGCAAACGCAAAACAATATTTTATTTGCACTTGTTAGTTTATAGCAAAATTTGTCACCCATCATCTTACTAAGTTAAATGAATCTAACGATCTAATGTCGTTTTGATGAAGTGTAACACAAATATAATTAAAAAAAAGTATTTTATTTTTATTATTATTGAAAATTAACTAAAGCAATTATTCTTAAATTGTTTTTTATCACGTTTTAACAATGAACTTATTTGTGGAGGTGGTGATAATTTAAAATAAGATGCGATACTTTAACATTGTATGACTTTCTATATAAACAAACTTGTTGTTGTTTTAAATGTTCTTTTTTTTAAAATTTTAATGAAGGTGAATGCAAAATTTAATTCTTATTTTTATTATTTTACATATATAAAGTGCATTCATCATTATTATTATCATTTAAGTTTCATTCAACAAACAAATGAAATTTAAAAGGCTTCATAATATGACAATAATGAGTTTATATTATTTAATTGCATATATATGACAACAAGAAGCCTTTCTTTTTTCACTCTTGAGTAAAATATAAGAAAAAACAGTTTCGTATTCGTATGTTTATTCCTTTCAAGCTTATATATTTTTCATCTTCATAAAAGCACTTTTTGTATTATAATAATGTTAAATGATAATAAATCATTTGTCATAAATTTTTCAAAAATTAAACTTGTCCGAGTTTCATATTAATTAAGCTCTTAACAAAAAAAAAATTAAATTTTGTTAATCATAAAAAGTTTGTTTACTTTAATGCATTTTAAAAGGAGGATTAAAACTAGTAATTACACTGTCTGTTATGAGGATTTAAGTATAAAATAAAGGTAAAATATTTTAATTTGATTTTATTTTTTAACATTAATAATTAATATTTCACTTTTGATTTTATTTGTATTTAACTATCAGCTTCCATTTAATTTACCCATTACCGCCTTCACTAAGTATTAATAGTTTTATCTTATTATACTTACATTTATGCATTTTATTTTTTTTTTTTATATTTTTTGTTATTGTTATATAAAAGAGAGTAGAATATAAATTATTAATAATTTTTTATTTTTGTTGTTTAGTTTTAATATAAACATTGAGAGTGGGAGAATATAATAGGAGCACAAACAAATAATTTTATTATATATTCTTGAAAATTACATAGATTTGCGACTAATACAAAGAAATAATGTTTTGAGCTTTAAAAAATATACAAATTCTTATTTTCTGAAGTAGTAAAAGCTTCAACAGCAGCAGCAGCAGCAGCATGATAATTGTTATTCACAAAAATAGTAATAATAGTAATAATAATAAAAGTAACAAACAAAAGCAGATAATAACATAAAAAACGCGATCCGATGATGGAGAGTGTCTATTGTATACGTTTTAGCGGTGCTCTGTTTTTACTCAATTAAATAATATAAATATATATATATATATATATATATATATATCTGAGTATTCTCTTAGTACATCATCTCGTCGCGTTTTTTTTTTTGTTTTCTTTTTCTTTTAAGAAAAATAAGTACAAAACACGGCACACTGCATATACAAAAAATATTGGACGAGTTGTTTTACTGCTGCCCAACTAAAGTATGCTAAAGTTAAAACAGATTTCAGTGGTCTCCAGTACTTGGTACTTGTAGTAACAATATTAATTATAAACTCTCGGTACTTAACTTTATTATTATTGTTTCATTTTATTTAATCTTTAGTACTTTAAATTTTACTGTACATTTCCTTTTGTTTTATTGTTCTTTATTTGTACATATAAAAACTAGTATTTTTTGTTTAATTATTTTGCAATAATAAATTAATTATAAATAATTGTGATCTAAACAATGTTTAACTAAAAAGACAGCAACACTATTAAAAATAAGTGACGAACCTGAATTTGTTTTTTTTTTTTCGTATTTTGTGATATATTTTGGTAAAAAAAAAATTTTTTAATATAAATTATTGAAGGTGGCCCAGTTTTAAGTGACATTCTATTTTGAATTTTATATTTATGCTTCGAGGACTATATCAACTATTTATTAAAATCTGTAAGGGCTGTTTATTTTTATTTTATTAGTTGTGATTTTATTGGATTAAAATAAATATTAATCAAAGCAAAATTGAACTTAATTGAAAATTTATGCGCAACACAACTTATTAGTGAAATGTTTTTTTTACTTAAAATGAAAATAAAAACTGCATTTACTAAATGATAATAATGTTGAATATCAACAAGTAGAAAAATATCCAATTAGTTGAACAACAAGTGCCCTTTTATATTTCATATTTTTCGACTTGGTTTCACGCGATCGTCCAGTTAAATCATCATTAAATTTTTATTTAATGTATTTTAAAAAATAAAATTGTGAAAATATTGGAAAATAAAAAAAACACCATATAAAAAAGCTGTTCAAACAGAATTTAATAAAATTAAAAACAATTTTGCGCAATAAAAATAAAATCATATTATGCGGTAAAATAAATTTACGATATTTGCTGTTCATAAAAAAGGTTCATCATCATCAACAACATAGTCATTATTATTATCATCATCATTATAATAATCATCGTTTCCACAATTTACATGCGTACAGGGAATATAGCACACTCGTTCAGAAGGAGCTAGTGACTTTTTTAATCTTGGATTAAAAACAAATGTTTCAATAAATAAATAAATTTAAAGAAAATTCATTTATAAAGAAACAATAAATATAAGACAGCAACGAACCAAGTAATCATTATAAATTTTATCTTTATAATCATCTTTAATTCGAAAACGTCATTCATTAATGCAGTTGTTTTTTAAGTTTATTTGTGGAAATTGTAACGTTGAACTTTAAATCGACTTTTTTTTATTCAGCTTAAATAAAACCAAATTTAATTGAATGGTCAATTCGAAATAAAATTTTTGCGACGAAGAAAATATAATCATTGCTTTTTCACTACCATATGGATATTAAAATAATTATAAAAAAATTATAAAAAGAAACCGCCTTCATTTAATTTTGCTTTTCGGATATCATCTTTCCTGTAGCAATAGTATATATAGTGCATCATACATTACAAATATATGTTCTTTTTTTATTTTATCGATTATTATAAAAGTGTAATTAACTTTGGATATTAAGTAAATAAAAATTAATCAGCAATAAATTATCAGAAATTCTACCGTATTAACTGGAGGATATTATTTGGATGTACTACATTTGATAAAACGTACAACTCGATCATATAATTATCGAATATTTACTAATAACATTATCAACAAATATTACACATAACATCTGTCTATTAATAAAAAGTGGTAAATAAAGAAATTAATATTAAAATATAAAAACATAATTAAAATTAATGAAATAACAATTTAATACCATTTAATGTCATACTTGGGTACTTAAAATAAAATTTCACCGCATTTTAATTCTGAATAAAATTAAAATTAAAATAAAAAACAGTTTGTGAATATTAAAAAGAAAATAATTAAATTAAGTGTTTGCAACAATTTTAATAACTTGATTTTTAATTTCATAAAACAAAAACACTATTCCGTTCTTTATTTAAAAAAGAAAAAAAATCTGGTTTTAAAATATCATTGATGACCAAGAATGATTTAATGTTATATGAATGTGTAAAAGGAATATTATGGATTAAATTACACAAATTAAATTAATTTAAAATATTATTTTTTGTTTTGTTTTGTGTATAAAATCATTAAATCAAAAAACCTGATTTAATTGAATTATTTTTTTTATTAAAATAAAAATATCCAATTGACTTTATAGGACAGATAATTTATCAAATTTATTAAACAAACAAAGAAAATTGTTCTCTGACCTTTTTGTGATTTATTTGCTCAACTTTTTTTATCAATCTAAACACTATATATTAATATTTAAAATATCATTTATAATCTAAATCTTCTAAAAGCTGTCATTATTGTGTAGCTTCTGTTTCCTAAAATATTAACATAACTTAACTACTGTTCTTTCAATTTTTTTTGTAATAAATTAGTGATGATGTTGAAACATTAAAATAAATAATATTGTGATTTTGTTTAATATCTTTTTTCGGAATAATCATCATTTGTAAAAGTATTGTGTTATGTCTTAGAATTGTGTATTTTATGTGAAAAAGTAATAATAATAATAATAGTAATAGAAAAATCAAACTAATTGACCTTAAAGAACCATACATTTATTTATTTTGTGTTAAATCTATATTAAATTCATTGTTTTTCTTAATTTAAGAAGTGTTATTCTTCAACATTATTTTAATGACTATGTTAAAGTGATAAATTGTGGCATTGTAATAAGTATTTTTGTTTGCATTTTGTGTATTTTTTTTTAATATTTCTAAAAAAAAATTGTTTTTGATGTTTCCTAATTGATGATTAAGCTGGTGCACATAAAAAATAAAAATTAAACTAATTTAATTTCAATGAGAATCCAAAGAGGAAGGCCAGCGGCAACTATCTATGACACAAAATATAAATTACGGTCATATGTAATAATTAATGGGTAAATATAATAATTATGTTTAATAATTAATAATAATGTTTTTCATTTAAATTTTCTTTTATGTAATTTACTATAAAGACAGTTATTAAAATTATTATTATTTATTTATATTATTCATTTTGAAAATCGTTTGTAAAAATATATATATCGTGCCTATCACATCATCTTAAGAAAGAATATAATATATATATATATTTGTTATATTATTTTATACTTATATGAACAATTTAAATTAAATGTAACAAATATAAGATGTTTATACGTCGTTTTTTTTTTTCAAAATAAAATAAATAATCACAAAAATGTACAAATAAAAACTGTCAAAGTGAAAGTGTTACATTTTAAATAAAACGCCATGAAGATTTTTTAAACAGAACGCCAAAGAAACATAATAAATTCAAAGCAAAATTTCAATAAAAAAATGTATATATATATATATATATATATATACATAAAATTGAATTTATGCAAAAAAAAAATGTTTTTCTCTGTTTGTTGGTGGCAAAGTACTTCAAAGCACACAATAAAAAGAACATTGGTCTCGTACATCAAAAGATTATAATCGCTGTGCACAGCTTTCGACACATTTTATTAATGTTTGCAAGTTAAAAGTAAAAAAAGGCTGTAGCTAACAGTTAATGAATACAAGTTATTAGTACAAAAAGAATGTGAAATGAATATATAAACTGAATACTTTTGTTAAAGTTTAAAACCCTTTTAATCAAATATTTATAATTTGATTTGATTTTTAAAACTTAATAATATCATAATTATAGCATATAAAATGTATATTTTTTATTTGAACATTTTTCTAAATAATCTAGTGAATGTTTATAAACATAAATTGATAATAAAATTTAGTCTGAACAGAGAAAATCATAAAAAATGTCTTGATAAAACATAAAAATTTTACGCGTTTCAATATAATTCGAATAGACCCAGTAAAATAAAATGAATACCGCAAATAAAACTCAAAGAAATTCAATTAATTTACTTTTTAGCAAACAAAAAATATTTATAGAAAGAATACCTTAAAGAATAGCTTATGGTTGCAATAACATTCATAAGATATAAATGCTGCATTAATAATTTACATAAAATTCGTTCCAATCAAAAGAGAATTGGATTCAAATTGATAAATTGAATTAAACGGAAAAATGATTATAAAATATAAAAATAGTTTATAAATAATATTAATATATTATAACGGCACGTGCTTTCTTCTATAGTGCTACTAGCAAAAATGCCAACACAAAAACGTTAAGTCTCTTCATTAAAACGAACTTTTATCAAATATCGCTACTGAAACGCAGCATAAAAAATTTATATCGCAACCTGATTTATACAATGTTATTATAATAAAAAATTTCAATAAAAAGCATAAAATTTAGCAATTTAATATTAAATTTGTTAAACGAATATGTAAATACTAAACATCACATTATTTTTTTTTTTAATATTTATTTGGCTTAATATTCTTAAATCTCTGACTTCACTAATTTTATTTCAATAATGATGAAATATTTAATAAAAAAAAAAACAAGCACAAATTTAACTCCTAAAAATAATTTATTTTTAAACATTAATAAAATTATTAGTTTTATTCCTAAAAAACCTCTAAAACAAAACATAAAAGCAATAATGATAAAAAAACTACCATTCAATTCACTAATAATAACAATATATATTAATTATATAAATTTTTTTAGATATAATGTAATTTTTCAATTAATTAGGAATATGACAGCCTATAATTATTTCACATTTCTTAATGCTATTTATGAATATAGTTCTGTAACTAACTATTTTATCGCTCATTTTATAAATGAATTCGTGTCATTTTTTCATCTCTCCTTTTTTTCAATAGTCGTTTTTTTTGGTTCTTTTTTTTATTACAGATACTGATTGTTGATCACTTTTATTATATAATATCTTTATTGTACATATTTATCTGTTTTTAATCAACATTTTTGTTTTTATTTAAAAGAAAAAAAAATAATAATAATAAAATAAAATGGAAATAAAAAATCTATCACTAAAAACACACCAAATAAAGTATAAGAGTTATGCTGGTTATCTTTTCTATATCTTATTTAAGTATAAGTCAGTTTAGTTTCATATTTTATATTTTTAATGTATTATTTGTAATTTTAGCTAGGCATTGAATTGAAGGCTTTTGAATTAATTATAATGCTTAAATTATAATTATAATCTTTCTTCATAAAAGTTAACTTGAATAAAAAAGAACTGATTTATTTAATTAAACAAATAATTTTGCATTAAAATCATTTGAAAATAAAATTAATTTGAATTGAAAAACGATAAATAATATTTTATACTAGTTAAAAGCAAATAAAAATTATTCGCATAACGACTAATTACAAATGTATTTAATTTATTTATTCATATTATAAATTTGATTGGGCGTACACGGAAGGAGCTAGATCTTAGTTAGTTTATCACTTTGAAAATTTAAATTACATTTACAATGTATATGTAGTAATTTTTTTTATTAAATTGTTGAATATTTGCCTTTTTACGTTACTTTATTACTTATTTATGTCGTTAAAGTAAATGAAAACGCTTTTAAACCAAAAGAAAGTAACAAAATCGCCTTTATAACTAGTACTTTTATTTATTTTCATATAATTAGTGTATGTTTTTTTAATATATTCAATATTATTGTTATTAGTTACATAACATGACCAGACATCAGGTAATCTATATATATATAATAAAAGTTATAATATTTTCTTTTCATTAAATTTATTTGCTTATTATTATTTGCTATAACAAAGCTAAGTCTCTAAATATTGAAGATATTTTCATTTAAGATTATTTATATGGCAACGCAATTTATTATAAATAAAATAAACAATATAAAAACAAAATCTACATAAAAGACATCCCAACAAATCTAGGCAAAATGTTGTTACAAGCAACAAGTCATTTCTCTTCCATTATTTTATCAAATCATTCATCATTAAACATGAAAAAAAAAATCATGAAACGAAAAACATCATAGAGAGACGCACGTGATGCGATGGCTTTGCTTATTATATTTATTATTATGTTTTTTTTTTTTTGTAACTTATAATTTTTTTAATAAAGATTACATTAATGTTTTGTTATTGTTTTGACTTTTATTTTGTATGGTCCAGCCTATAACAAATCGATATTAATAAAGCTAACCGCGCAAATGAGTTTAACTTAAGTGTTTTCGTCTACCGAAAACATTAATAAAAACTGTTTGTGAGTATTGAGAATATTTTACCTTTATTAATTTTCTTCTTATTCTTACATTTATTTTGAGTTAAAAAAGTAATGAATAAATGAAAGTTTTATTATTATCAACAAAACATTTATTCAAATTATATTTCATTAAATTTTATTTAATATTATGTCTGTAAATTGATTAAATTTATTTGCAATGTTTTTATTATTTTTATTATTTGTTTTGAGTTTTTATTATTATTATTATAATTTTATTTTTTAATGTCTTCTTTAAGAAAGCATGAATACAATCAATGAATTAATTTAATAAATTTATATAAAACTGAATGTATAAACAACATTAAAACATTTGCTTAATATCATTTTAAATTTCTTCTTATATTTTACCTTATATGTTTCTTTTTTTCTTTTATGTATAAAACCACAATCGCGAGAATTTCTATAGTCCAATTAATATTGATTTATTTTAAAATATTAAAAGAAGAGTACATTGTATATATAGGTAAATAATAATTATAAAATGTAACCACAAAAATTCGATTGAAATTAGAAATTTTTTTTTTATAAAACAGAAAATAATTAATATATTTACATTTTTGTTGATATAATTTTTATATCGACGATAATAATAATAAAAATAAAATAAAGTTATTAAAAGAGCAATGAAGCATAATACAAAATAAGAAATTTTTTTAAATAATATTTAAAATAACGAAAAAACATATGTAAATTTATATTGAGAAAAAAAATATATTAAAAAAAGGTACATGAAAAAAACAATAATCAAACAAAACAGCGCAAATAAAATGTCTCACATTACAATAAGACGACAGTTTATTTTTACGATATTATACCACCTATGCATTTTGTTATTATTTTAAATTTATAAAAAAAAAACAATAATAAAAAATTTATACGATATCAAAAACAAACGTATATTTTTTACATATTAAGATGATCATTTTTGATCCTATACTACACCTCTTCGTTACATCAATTTATATGCAGATTTAAAACGAAAAAAAAACAATAACATTTTTATTGAAAAACAAAACAATACAAAAAAATACAAAAATCGAAAATTATAATATACTTTAGGTATGGTTCAATTATTTTACAAAAGTATGTCGTGTAAAATAAAACATGAAGATGAGGATTGTATATACATATGTTTATAATTATTTAGTGTTTAGGTTGATAATTATTTATCTTTAAATAAGGAAATAATAATCATGATAACAAAACATTTTTGTACATAGGAGAGTGATGACAATTTATTTTTAATTTATTTACTTTTTTACTCCACTTACATTAAATGTTATAATTTACAACAAATTTCTAACCAACTTTCAATCATAAATGAAAAATTCTAAATATTAAAAGCAAGAACATAAAACAGTTAAAAAAGTACGATGAACTGATTTTTATGATTTTTTTTTATAATAAAAATGTATATTTAAGAAAAAAAGGAAAAACTATTGTTATGTTGAACATATTGTCGCGTTGTAAATAAATTAGACACGAGATGTAGATACGCCTACTACTTTTCTGTTTTAATACGCATGGTTTAAAAGTTATCTTCTTATAAAGCCATTGTATTAGTTTAATATATTTGCAAGAGCATGGATAATTGTAAAACAAAATAAAAATAAAAAAAAAAATAATAATCCATCATTATTTTACTTTAAATATAATATTTTTATATATTATTATTATTATAGTCATAATAATCAATGTACCTTCTTTCGATATATAAATTGAGAAATCAAATATTAATTTCACAACAGTCTATCTCTTGTCACTTGTGTTTGCTACGAGAACAATAAAACAAATGTAAAAATGTAGTAAAACGTTGAATTTAATGTGACATTTATTACCTGCACCTCAATTAAACACTATGCATTGCAGTCAAGCATAGTGTTTCTGTTTTAAATATTCTTCTTTATTATTTGCATTTATAATTTTTCTTCTTTAATTCATTATTCAGCTAAACTTCATATTATAAAGAGTCACGTATTGTGTAGGGGTTGTACCGTAAACAATGCTTTTTATTCCTTCATTCATTATTATGATTATTATTTAATACGCTTATATTTTTTTCTTCTTCTATTTTTTAGTAATGTTAATGTTTACAACATGTATGTCATTTGTTTTAACTAGCGAACTAGCTGGCAAGCATATATAAATCACTCAAATATTTTATTTTGTTTCTTTAATTTTCTTAATAATACAAAAGCCATTTAATAAACGGAGAAAATGTTTATATTTTTATTCATTAACAATAAGTATTAGTTAGTATGCTTTTAATACGTGCGATAAGTATTTATATAAATTTATGTGTCATGTTTCCGCATTGTTATAAATTAGCAATTAGTTCGAAGCTTATTCATACATAAAATTGTCTTTCACCAACTTTTTTACATAAATACTTCTTATTCAAAAATTAGTTACAGATTCAAGAATTTTAACTTATCCTTTATTTAAAAAAAAGATTTTAGTAATAAATAGTTTTTATTTTTCTAGTACTTTCATTCTTTCAATAGTATAAATTTATTATTTAAAAAAAAAATGATTCTATTGCATAATAAAAAATACTACAAGCAAAATGAAATCGCGTGGATGTTTTTCGATAATAATTCATTAATTAAGGTAAACTAACATAAATCAAGTAATCAAATAAAATAAAATAAAATTATTTAACTAGTAAAAAATAAAATAAACAATTTATTCAAATTGTAACTAATCGACTAAGTTGTTTTAATAAAATTCATTTATATCAAAAAATATAAATTTTACTTGTCCGACACAAATGTAATGCTATAGAATGCGGACTGCATGGTTACAAATTATTTTATTATTTTTTTTATAAAAATAATTCTTTTAACTTCTTATATATGTATATATATATACTTAAAACAGGATTATATATTAATTTTTCTGTTTTTAAAATCTAAATACTCGAGTTAAAATAAAAAATAAATAAAATATAAAACCGCTACTATTTTATAATGTGTGGTAAATAAATGGCCACACGACACGATTATAGTATTAATTATTTCAATTTTGTATCATTTACCGTTTTACTTGGCAGTTTAATTTCCCAATAGAAATATTTATAGTTTAATCTCTTAGTACAAATGAATTAAAATAATATTAATAATTAAATATATACAGAATTATTATAAAAACGTTAAGAAAAACAGAATTTGATACACGTTTTTGATCTTCATCTGGTTTATTCTTAATACGGCAATATAATAAAACAAAAAAATTATTTAAATAATTGTTGATTTTAACCAAAATTTATCGATTTATGTTATTACAATAAAAATCATTGTTCATTTTGAATAATTATTCTTCATTCTCCATCCAAAAACTCCATTATTGTAATTCAATTATAATATTAATTACTACAAATGACCGTCATATAGAAATTCTTAAGATTTTTAATACAACAATGCGTTAATTTTTTAATATTTATTATAAACTAATAATATGTAAAAGTTATAATTAATGTAAAAAGAAAAATTTTAGAAAAAAAAGAAAAAATATCATTCGATAAATAAACAGAAAAAGAAACAAAAATTGTTATTATTATACAATAAATAAAATATATTGCATGTTTTTATACGTTGAATAGATTATGTCGTGATCTATCATTTTTCAGAGTGCAAAAATGTATGCCTCGCACAATAATTTAAATTGTAAATGAATAATAATAAGAAAACTATAAATACCTACATATACAAATACATAACTACAAATGATCATAAACTCTTTACAGTATATAGATAAAGTAAAAGGATTTTTTTTTTGCTATAAATTTTCTTGCATGTATTTTAACAATTGTAATACCTAATAGTTAAAAAATACCGATTAACTAACGATTGTCCAATAATAATAATAACAAAAAAAACAACAAACCATATGGTTTAATAAAATTTAATAATAAATAAATAAATTAGACAATCGGCAAAAGTAATCGCTAATAAATTTCATATAAATAAAAAAACATGCGGTTTTGCCCTATAGCACAATTGCTGAATTATTTTGTCTTTTAATATTGTATGTAAAAATTAAATTGAATATATTTTAAAGATTTTAATGTATGGTGGAGCACCCAACCACAGCCAATCTAGATGTTTTATATAATAATACTTATAGTTCATACAAAACAATAATAACAATAACAAGAAAAAAATTCTTGCATTTACAAAGCGACCACCCACAGTGCCTTATGCCAACATCGCTATTTGACATAGATAAGACCGCATTAAATGCAAATTTTCAAATAAATATAATAAAACTGGACTCAATTAATTTTTAAATTCTGTTGAAATATCTGATTGTACAAATACCGTGTACATACAACACGTTTACAATGCATTATTTATGCAATTATTTTATTTATATATAATGCGATAGTTATTAATTATAAAGGACAAAAAACATAGTGATCTAATCTTAAACGAAAAAACCAACACTTATTTAAATTAAATAATTTTTTTCATAGTTATTTACATAGTTATACACATTCTACTCAAAAACATTTTGTTTAGGTAAACTTGTGTATCTTTCAGAGAATACCTTTAGTATGTATTTTTTATTTTTTTGGTATCGCAGTTATTATTTGCATGCAAAACAAAAAGTAAATTAACTTGAACAAAATATAAAGAATATAAACAAGATCATAACAAAAAATTTTATTTATCATATTCTCACATAATAATAATAATAAATATATGTATTTCATCAGTAACAAGAACAACATTGGTGGCAAACTCATAAATTCATCAATTTTGTCATTGTTAGTGTTATATCGTATTGTTTTTATTTTCCTTATTCAATCCATAAAAATGTTTATCATGCCAAAACAAAAAACCTTTTTAAAAGGGAAAAATAAATAAAAATTAATAATAAAATGAATGATTACAAACAATCATAATGTAATTGCAATTAAAAACAATACATGTTATAATTATGTTCTATACTATTTATTTATACTAAAATGTATATGTAAACCGTTACATTATATTTTTATTTTTCTCATTTCTTATGAAAACATATATTGTGTTGTACATTATTCTTTGAATTAAAAATAAGAATAATAAAATACCAAAATATAAATGCATTCAAAAAAATATTGACAAATTAATTTTCCTGTTAAAAGTTTAAAAACAGAACAAACATGTAACAAAGTTTGTTAAATAATAAAAATAAAAATTAAGAACTTTATTTAAAAGATAAAAAAATGTAACAAAATACATTAAAATCTTTTCTTTTCTTTTTTTTATACCAATAAAATTATTTCGTTCTTTCTTATAAATTAAAATGCATTACAAATTATATTATATTATACATTATGGCGAAACAAACGAAAAAATATGTAATTAATTACAATTGTAGTGAAGAAGTGTTATTAATTTTCTTTTATTATTAATAATAATGAAATTCGAAAGAATTTAAACTTTTGTTCTTAACATTAGCATATATGCTAAATATTATGTTGTAATGCATAATACAAATTAAAGTAATCTTTTCTTTTCTTTTCGTTTTAAACAAAATATATAAAAATAAATAAATACATTTTAAAAAAAGAGACAAAATTAAATCACATTGTTAATATGTTTCAATAAAATTATTTAATATAAATAAAAATTATATATATTTATACAAAAAAAAAAAATAAATAAGTTGTTGATAAATGAACTCGCTCGCGTGTGTTTTTATTGTTTGTTTATTTGATGTTATTGCTGTTGTGATGTAATCTTTTGTTGTTTTTTTCTTTGGTAATAGTAACTAAGAACATAGAATTGTTTTTTCATGCAGATATAGGTCACAGATTTATTTCGTTTTTTTTTTTGTTTCTGTAACAACAATTTTATTAGATATGTGAATTTACATTTTTTTTTTCTTGAATCAAAATTAATAAATTAATAAAAAACTTGATTAATGAAAAAAAAAAATGATTTTAATTAAAAATCATTTTTTTTTATCAATAATATTCCAGACTATTTATTATGTGTAATAAAAAATTGGATATCAAAGCAATAATAATGTAGCAAATACAGGCAAAAAGCAGATCACTCAAATTAAAAATGTCAGATTATTATTAAATAAAGGACCGTCCTTGGGCAGGTATTACAGGTAAAAATGATATTTTGATGAAAAATGTTGACAAAATTTTTCATGTACAATGTCTTAATGTATTCCTTTCGTTTCATATAAATAATAATTTATTCATTTTTATTTTTTCTTTGACAAAATAAACAGCAATTCGTACTTTAACAACATATAACCAATCAAAATTTTTATTAATTATAATTTTTACTTTTATTCTGTTGACAGAATGAGATCATTTAGATTTTCACTTCTGTATAATCAATAAATAAAAATAAAATAAATTGTGCTGAACTGAAGAAATCAAAAAAAAAAAAAATTATTTATTATTAATAAAAAAAAAATCAAAAGTAAAATAAATTTTTTCGCTTTTATAATTTATGTGTGCAAATATATAATAAAAGAATTAATTAAAAAACATTAAATGTATGTTAATCAATTCGCATATAATTAAAAAGTAAAATAATTTAAGATTTTCCTTTCATACTTTTAAAAATATAACTAAATAGAGTAAAGACTGAAGTTTCAGTTTTTTTTTTTTTACTATTTGTAATAATGTGGTATAGGTCGTGGGATCCCGATTAGATAAAAAATTACATTATACTTGGAATCTTCGTGACCTTCTTGCGAAATTCAATGAAAAACAAAACTTTGTTGTAATATGAAAATTAAAAAAAAAAACGCACAAACAGAAGTAGTTTACATAAATTAACTAATTTACACAAACACCATTGCATATACTTATTTTGCATAATATAATAGACTTCTTTACTACATAATAAAAATATTATAACTAATAAAACAAACAATTAAGACACTTCTATAACAATTAAATCATTGTCTAAAATGATTGCAATTTTCTCACGCTCTATGATAAAAAATTCACTTTTATTTATACATTTATTTTCCGTAAAACAACAGAAAATAAAATCGCACTGTCAAAGTTACTGTAAAAATAAAATAAAAAAAACTATTATAAAAGCATTAAAAAAACAAACAAAACATAATGAATACAATTAAGACAAGAATAAATAATATATGGAAAATATAACACCTTAAATGACATTACGTAAATGCTAATAAAGTAATATCATATTTATGATTAACTACCGTTCACATTGTTTTGTTATTGGTTTTTCTTTTTCTCGAATTTTTTGTAGTCTTGAAAAGTACACATGAGTTTTGATTGAACAAAAAATCTCATCTCATAGCCATAAATTATCTTATCATTTTTTCTTGTTGATTATCAAATAATTGAAAATAAAATTTAATTTTTTTTTTCTCTTCAGACGACGAAAGAATTTTGCTGCCGAAATTTATCGAAAAAAAAAATTCAATTTTGATGTGGCTGTTAAAGTCAGATTAAAAAATAAAAGCCAAAAAAAAATAAAACGTTCAGGTGTATAAATATATTTTATTAAATTATACCAACATTTATGTTTTACACATAATAAAGTTTAACGAAAAAATATTTTCGATAACAATCATTTATTTATTGAACATACACAGTTACTCTGTATAGTAATAATAATTTTAATAATAATTTTAATAACAATAATAATAATAATAAGATAATAATAATAATAATAAAAAAACTAATAACCGCGAACACGGTTTACCATAAATGGTTTAATTAAGATAAGACTTCGGCAGTTTTTAATTATATGCTTCAATAAAAACAAGTAAACCTCTTTTATCATCTTCTGTTATATAAATTTTTACGTTTAAATTTAATTAATTTAATATTGATGACTCAAAAAAAAAAATAATAATAAATAATTTAATATATAAAAAAAAAATTGATGAAAACAAGGAAGCAACGCTTACATTACTTAAATCATAACTTATTATCTTAAGCATAACGTAACTTGGAAAAATATGCAGCAACTCGTTATATTTAGTATGGTAACTGTTGTTAACGCTTTTTTCTATAATCGAGATGCGCTTTAAGCTTTAGTAATATTTTATTATAACGATAATAAGAATATGATTATATTGATCATAATTTAATGATCAAGTTTGTTAGTCTTATTTTTTATTATTATTTCTATCCATTTAGCTAAGGGAGTATATAATTTACGCCTGCCAATTTTATAGAAAGAATTCTAATTGTGATCATCATCCGGAAGAGTTTTTCTATATATAACAACATTAAATTGTGTTTGTAACTATAACAGTATTTGCAATATAATAATAGTAATAATAATGTTAATAGCATAAATATATCTTAAATGCAAGCAACAAGAATATACATTTTTTTTTATAAAAAAGAAAGAAAAAAATAATACTGCTTGTTCGTTTGTATATCCGCGAGGTGCAACTTTTGTGTGCATTTGTCATGATCTTAAAAGATAAGAAAAAAACAATTTTTTAACATTATTCTCTTTCTTCAATATTACACCTTCTTATATGATTTTTTCTCCTTTTAAATTATTTTCTTGTTATATTTTAATATATATTATGTTGAACTTTTTTTATTATAAATAAAGAAAAAAAAACTTTCCTTCTAGAGATTTGTTTTTTAGTTTGTTATTGTAATAAAATTAAGTTGATTCGATCGTAATGTGAACATATGTTATAATATATGAATACACTATGAAATGAAATTTTTAAATTATATCTGGGCAGTACCTTTGTATTCTTTAATAGCATATTTCATTTGGGACAATTCAAAAATGATAAAGAAAATTTTGTTCAATGAGCATTTGCTTGAATAATAACAATTCCCAAACATAAGATAGTGTTGAAAATAAAATTTGAATGAATATAAAGAAAAAACAATTTTTGTAAAATTGAATTATTTTTGCATAATTTCTTTTTATTATAATTTATTAGATGCTTGCTGATATGATTCTTTTTCTTTTTTTTTTTTTTTTTTTTTTTTGATCACATAAATTAATTTCCCAATATGGATATGTGTTGTTTTCTTTTAATTTTTGTAAATTTCGTTACGCTTGTTAATAGTTTCGTTTAATTTTTAAGATTACGTGATGGTATGTTCACTTTACTAATCATTAAATCGTTATCGTTAATAAAATTGACAGTAAAAATTATTATTAAAAAAATGTAATACATATATATATATATATATATATATATTTATATGATTAAATCAAGAAAGAAAAAGCTTAAACACAACTACTTTAAGTAATATGATTTTATTTATTTATTCAATAATAATAATAATTATAACAATAACACTGACGCTCTTAAGTAAGTATAATTAAAATTAATATTTTCATTGTAGGTAAAAATCATTATTACAATCATTATGTTGTACGGTAAGACACTTTATAATGCTTTTTTATGTTCTGTTCATTATTCATATATTTTTAATTTTACTTCAATTTTTTTTTTTAATTTCTTATTGTTGATGCTGTTCTGTCGCCGTAGTCGTCATATTGTCTTTTAGCATTAAAACTGAAAAAAATTAATTTCTTCCTTTACTTTTTTCTGTTTCGTTTAACAATAATAAATTTTATAGCATCGTATCATGTCAAAATTAAGTATAATATTACTCTTTACGACATTTTTATATGCCATACAATTTTTATTAATTTTTTCTTAGTAGTTATTCTTTTTGCTTGTCCTCCTGGTTAAACTATTTTTATTATTATTATTATTTTTAATATTTTTTATAATTAATTAACAATTGTTTAAGTATTTATAATAAAAATGGAATATATGCATTTTTATGATGTGCTTTTGTATATGTGACGAGTGTTTTGTAAAATCATAATGCATCTATGCAATAAAGATTTAATAAAAAAATTATAATAAGCTGAAACAAATGATTGAACAAGCGTTTTTAATGATGTTAACAAGATATGTTTATTTATTGTTTAATTTATTAATCTTGTTCTGCCTTTTTTATTATTATCATTAATTATATTTTTATTTCTCATATTAAATAAATAATTTAATTAACTTATTACATTTTCCTTTTATGTTTCAATTGTGTATATCAAAATTAAAATTAAATTTATTGACACAAACTAATTATTAAAATTGTAATAATATAATATAAAAGAAATCGTACAAAAATAAGCTACGTGTTCTTTTAAAATAATATAAAATGACTTATAAAAATCTTTAAATAATATAAGAAAATAATGCAAAACGCGAAATAAAATATAATTTTATATATATCAAAAATTTGACATAAATATATTAAATTGTTTCAATTAATGAATTAGAAATTTAAATATAAGCAACGATAATGTAATTTTATTATGAGTGTTATTAACATAAAAGACAAATAAATAAGAAAAAGTGAAAAATTGCAAATTGAAATTCACAATTATTAATAATAATGGCGATAATAATAATTTCATACCAGAAACTATTGGTCCGCATCAAAAAATTAATAATTGCAAGACTTTAGTTATGTTTAATTCAATTTTTTTTCATTTTTTATTATTATTATTGTTTTTCTTATTGTTTTCTTTCTATTATTTACCATTTTCTATACATTTTTGTTACATTTTAAATTTTTATAAAAATCTTCGAACCGCATTTTATTTGTAACAAATCATATTTTTTTCAGCACGCAATTAAATTATATTTCAAAAAACAAAAGCAAAAAAAGTAACATAAATTTAGCAGAAAAAGAAATTTTTTTTATTTAAAATACAAAAGGAAAAATCTATAAGCTACACAATTTTATTTCGTTTTTACATTATTTTGTATATAAATTTTATATTCGTTTAATACACCGTGTCGTATACTATCGTTTTTTAACCATTCATCAATTTTCGTACTATTTTTTCATTTCTATTTGGACTAATTTGCGTTCTTTGGTTTTCTTTTTAATGTTTAAAAGTTTATCATCAACATAATACAGCTTTGGCACACTAATTTATTAAAATTATAATAAATAGTAATTTAGAAACAATAATTCAAAATCAACTAGAAATAACGAGAGGAAAAAAAAAGCACAACATACCAAGCTATTCATTTTTTATTACTCATTTATTTTTTATGCTGTAAATATCATTTGACACTTGTATGATGTTGTGCGGCGGATGTCATCATATAGAAAAGAGATTTACTTTCTAAATAGTATTAAATATATATATAAAAAAAAATAATAATAAGAAAAGCATGTTATAGTTAGGCTTGACCATCTGATGCGAAACGTCTTGAATGTCTTATAATAGCTTAAATGCGTCATGCTACATATTTTTTTTTATTATTAATAATTTCTCATTTCGTTACAGATTTTGTCAGTTATAATTTATTTAAAATAAAAAAAAAATTTCTCTGTTAAATTAAAATAAAATTATATACAATAAGAGACGCTCTTGGCTATGTCGCGTAGATTATACAAAACATTCATCTTCATCATACCAAAAAAAGATAATAATATTAAAAACAAAAAAAAAAAATAATAAATAAAATTTAAAAATGCAGAAATATGATACAAAAGTAACAACCAACCAACAACACTTTTCCTTCAATGTAAGTTAAGATGGTAAAAACTAGATTATATCGCACTTTCAATTTGTTTTTCAGTTGGTTTTTTGCCACTATTATTGCTATACATACTTAGAAGTTCAATTCTTTTATAAAATAACAAGTAAATAAGTAAGCTTAACTAAAATTAAAGTGGTTGAAATTATTTCCGATCCCACAAAATTTAAAGAAGATTTAAAGAAGTCTTTTGTACTTAAAAAAAAACGACGAACCCGTTAAAAAAATGTTTTTTTTTTATAATAATAATAAGATTTTTTTAACTTTTAAATTTGATGAGTTCGGTTCGACGGATAAACAAGGACATGAAATGATGTTAGGCTGAGTAAAATAGAAGATAAAAAAAAACAACTTAATTCCATTGTATGTTGAAAAAAAATTATTTTGTAAAGAATATAAGAAGAAAAAAAAATGATGTAAATACCAGTTGTCATGTTTTTTCATGTGATTTAGATTTTAGTTAGTTTTTTTTTATTTACTCTTTATAAGACTTATAGCACACACAAAAAGTCCAAACTTATTAAAAGTTTCATTTTTTTTACTTATTAATATTAATAAATAAAATGCTCTTAGCTATTTACGTTGTGTTTTGATTTTTATTTATTGAAAAATTAAAAGTTAATCGCCGTTTGAAAAGTGAATATTCAATTTATACATCGCACTAATTTTACTAAAAATTTTAATTTTTGCTCATTATTTTTTTTTGTTTCTTAAATGAGTAATTTAAAAATTATAATAACTATGGATCGATTTTGAAATCTTTTTTTTCCGTGATGAATATTTAATTTAGACTTTTTTTTGTTGTTTATTAAATTACTTGGTTAAAATTGTTTTATTTTTATTTTGTTTACAACAATCTCGATGACACTTTTTTCAATGTAAAATTAGACCAAAAATCAATGATTAATCTTGAGACAAAGAAGTAAAAGTATAACTTTTATGTTTTTGTCTTATTTTCATTATTCTTTTTGTAAAGTTTTATTTTTATGTAATTGGTATACGATTTGTAACTGAAACGACAAAAAACTATAAATAATAAAAAAAATTTAAATAACCGCAAAACAATTTCGAAATTCATTTTTATTTTTAATGTTATTTTTCATTTTACTTCTTTTTTTGGCGATTTTATTATAACGCGACAAATTATATAATATTTGTTACAGTTTTTAACTATTTTCAGTTAAATAAAATTGACCCGCATGCTTGACGATGATTTCTTCTTTTTGCTGTTATTTTCATGATTTTCATTTAAAAAAAGAAAAAAAGTGGTCAAAAAAAAAAAAACAAAACTAAATAAATTAAGAGGAAAAAAATCATAATTATAATTAATAGAGCATTTCATGATAAAAATAAATAAATTTTAAAGAAAAAAAGCTTAACTAGTGCTTTGTCAACTTTCTCAAAAAAAATTTCTATAATTTGTATAATTCTTTATAAAAAAAAAAGAAATATTTTTTAAAAAAAAAGGCTAAACATAATTTTTCATTGGTTTTTCATATGATTTTTGCATTTTAAAATTAATTAAATTCAATCATTAAGTCTATATTACTTTTAGAAAAAAAATTCTGCTAACTTATGTATATACAAAACTGCGATTTACGACACAAAACATCTTTGCTGATTGGGTTAATTATGCACGCTATGTGATTTCAATTGGTTTTACTTTCAATTAAATTATTATTTATAATAACAATGTTTTATTTTTATTTTTTTTTTTTTTTTGTATTTAATTCACTTTCGTTATTATTATTTTTAATTATTTACCAAATAATGATTTAGTAACATTTTTGTAAGCCTTATTTATGTTTATTTGTTTTCTTGCTAATTAATAATTCTTCGTGGTTTAAAAAAATGTGTTTGATAACAATAATTTAAAAACATAAATTACAGTAATTTTTTATTTTAAAATTTATTGAATCCTGAGAAAAAAAATTCTTTTCCGTTAATATTAAAACATGTAGGAATTTGTAATGAAATTTAATTAATAAATAAAACAGTAACATAAAAATGCGTTCATATGTCTCAGATATATAAAAATCGAACTCAATTTAATACAAGTGTGATTTTAGCTTTAATTATTAACAACTAAACAACTGGATTAACAACATTTTAGTGATTAACGAACATGAATCGATCGGTATACATTATTTACATTAAAAATAATAAATTAAATTAAATTTAATATAAAAAAATAAAGTAAAACACGTTAATACATGATACTACAGTACGGATATAAAAATAAGCCTAGTATTAATTTTGATAAAATAAAAGTAAAATTTTAATTGAATTTGTGTTTGCAAATACCAATCAAAACAAATTAATACAAGTTTTATAAATTTTTATTTATTTTTTCAAATAATAATAATAAAAATAATAACACAGAAGCAATAATTTCTTAGAGATGATCTTGTTCAAATGATTAATGATCAGTTGTTTTTGTAACATGTTTTTATGCCGAGCGAATCAATAACTAACCAAACGTAAATGCATAAAAACTGAATAACAACAAAAAATAAATGAATAAAGTTTAAATAAATTTTTTTTGTTGTTACCTGTTGATTGTATTTCAACGCAAAGTGTTTTCATGTGTTCAATATAATTTTTTTTCTATGTTAACTACATTTCAACTAAGTTTTTATTTGTTTAAATACGTATTTAATATTCAATAAATAAAAATTATTTTTAGCGAAGTTGAAACAAGCAGAAATGGTGTAAAACGGTAACAAACATTAAGCTTATTGCAAATCTTATTTCTCTTATTCATCATTAGAAATACAGATCTTTTGCGCATAAATAAAAATTTCAAGATCTTTTTTGTAGCTATTAAAAACAAAAGAAAAGAAAAATATTCGTTTCTCATTTAAAGCCGTAAATATTTTCAAATTTTTTATTTTTATTGTCCTAATCTTCAAGGTTTTGGTAAATGCGAATTTAAGATATTCAAATAAAAATAAACAAAATTACTGTCAAAATTTAGTTTTAATATAAGGAAATCATTAATTCATTTTTTTATAATACAAATTAAATGAAAATTAATAATAATTCGCTTTAAAATATAAATATTGCAATAAAACTTAGCTAAACAATCATAACTAATACGGTTTTGTTTAAAGCATTAAATAAATCTAAATATACAATATAAAAAAAATATTATTCCCATTGCATGAATGCAATAATTTTGTATAAATCCAAACAGCGAAAAATTAAATTGTAGGAAAACGACATTAATAAAATTTTTGCTACTTTGGCCTTACCTAATTTTTTTTTATTCTTCTTAAACGGATTTATATCAGTTTGAACTGAGAAACTTTTGTTAAATTTTCTTAACTTTAATTATTTAATATGCATTTTTGTTTCCAAATGTGTTCCCATAATAGATTCATTTATTTTTATAACAATTAGTTGTTTTATTAGCTGTTAGAATTTTTATTTTCTTTGCGACACATTCGTGGTATGACCATTAGATTTTTTCCAATGCAATAAATAGCAAAATGCAAGTTAGTAATGAGAGAAGATAGACAATATAAAGAAAATTAGTGTGTGCAATTTTTTTTTCTTCTTAGTAAAAAATAACAAAACAACAGCAACATGCAGAAGTTAATCAACAAAAAATTTACTTCGTACAGAAAATATAAATAATAACAATAATAATGAAAGAAAAAGCTTGTAGATGCTCCAATTCTCAAAGATTCTATTATTATAACAATACACTTGAAATAAGTTTTTATTACATTATTATTACATTAATTATGCAATAAAATGAATAAATTAACATTTGATAATAATAATAATAATATTGATGCTAAATTGTAATATAGAGATGAAGCAAAGTGTATTTTAATGTTGAAAATGAACTTCTGAATTGTATTTTATTTTATTTTATATTTTGTATAATAAAAATCTTCGCACAAGAAATACAAAAAAAAAAAAAAATTAAATAATTTTGTAATATTGAAAACATGTAAAAAAAATTAAAATTTGATCATTGATTATGTTTGCTGCGTTAACATAAATTATTTAAAAAAAAGGCAAAAATAAAGCAAACAAGTTAAATATGTAATAGAAATAATTATTGGCTTTTGCAACATTTAAATAAACATAAATAATGATTGTTGATCCGGTATTGTTTGAAAAAAAATATCTTTTATTTGTAATAATTAAAATTGATTATGTGAACGGATACATTTTTATTTTTTTATAAAATTTATGTATATTATTTACCTACGGTGATTTAATTACAATTTTATTTTTAACAGAAGCTTTTTTATAACCATAAGAAAGTTAATAAAATATTTAAAACTTTTTATATTTACAAAAATATTAATATTAGAAAACGGAAAATCTAATTAAATGCGATAAAAAAATATAACAGAAAGCAATAACTAAATGCTCCATGAAAGCAGATTAAGTAATTTACTTGTATTATTAAAAATGATCATCTTGACAAATAAAAATGATTTCATGCTGTTCGAACAAATCATCATCATTTAATTCCATCCTCCTACATGCCTACAATATACAGTTTTAATAAATTAAATATATAATTAATATTTCCTTTAATTTAAATTTTATTATTATTATAACAATTAACATTAAATAAAATAATTTCATGGTGAATATCAATACCAATTAGCACTTTATAATAGAGTTGTTGAGGTTTTTTTTTTGCGACATAAAATAATTGCATATTTAAGACGGTAAATGAAACAAATCACAATTTTTTAATGAATTTTATGTGTTTATAAGCAATATTTTAACATATATCATACAGTTTACTATATATACATATATATATATATATATATATATATATAATACATTAATGTACATTTCAATTAAATACTCTATAATGATGATATGTTAGTGAATATTTATTTTTTTTTGCGATTTTCTTCTTTTTTTACAATTTTATTATCTTAAAAGCAGCACATCAGATACAAAACTTGATTCATTATATTAAATGTTTATTTTTATTATTATTATTATTATTATTATTATTATTTATTTATTTTCGTCAATCTTCTATTATTTATTTAAATTCAATTTATAATAAATGTAAAACATAGTAATTTACAAGTTAACTACATTATAAATATTATTATAATTATTATTTTTATTTTTTAATGGTTTATCGTATAAGCATTATAATTTCTATTTAATATGAAAAAAAAGATTATGATCAATTATCATTTATTTTATGTAATTAAAAAAATGTATAATAATGTTATTTTTTTATTATTATTACTATTATAATTATATTAATAATAATTTTTATTTTGTAGTATTAATACGAATAAGGTGTAAAATTATCCATCAATCAATTGAGACTTTAAATGATTTAAAGGAATGTACCATGATAGAAGAAAATTAACAAAAAGACAATAGTGAAAGCAATTTTACTTCCTCCTTAAATACTTCAATTGACTTTATTAACCTAACAATGTAATTACATTTCTAAATAAATACAAATGTACCGTAAAATACCTTAAAAAATAATTTTAAATTTGTTATAATTTTGGTTCATTATAAAAATTTAAGCTCTTTTCAGTAAAAATAAAAAGAAACTTGAGAAGCTTAATAAATTCATCTAGTAAGTAGATTTAATAGAAGTTATATTAATACGAAAACATTTTTCACTTATTATAATTCTTCAAAAAAGTATTATAAATTTGTTGTTATATTTATCGATAAATATATGGAAAGAAAAGAAGCATCTGAATTGAATAAATTATTAATTGGATTCACCTTTGACCATAAAAGCAACTATGTTTGCTTTTTACTATGGTATTCTGGCTTTTATTTAAACTGATAATAAACTAAATTAAATGCGGTTTGCCTCTTTCTAACACTTAATTTTTCTGTAATAAAGCAATATAAATAAAAAAAAGAAGAGTAATATATGTTTTAGTTTTATCAAACACACATGGTGTGCGGTACTCGACGTTTATTATTCACAAAAAAAAATAATAAAACAAGGCCTGAGATATAATTATAAAGCTACTTGAGAGGCATTCATCGTCGAAATAACGTTTGTGGCACTCAACCAACTAATCACTTTAAGTCGCAAAGTTTAGCTACAAGGTATAAAAGAAAAGAAAAAAACGGGTTACATTAATTTATGTTATGTTAGCTTTTTGTATCTATTTTTATATTTTATTATTTTAACAATAAATAGATGAGCGCACGCTTATAAATTCGTGTGACGGTAATTTCATTGTGGAAAAATATTAATTGCCGACATTACAAAACAGTAAAACAAAGCATCTTACTATAAAAAACAATAAATAAATAGTTTTTTATTTTTTGCTTCTTAATATGTTAGAAAAATATTATAAATACGCGTATTAAAATGATGTATGTTTAATTTGAACTAAATTATAAACATTAATTTAAATAAAAAGCATTTAATGTTTATCTTTTCTTTTGAATAAATAGTTATTTATTATTTATATATTTTTCTTTAAGTCTGCACAGCGGTTTGAACGTTTTTTTCTGTTTTTTTTTTTATTTTGCACGAAACTTAAGTAGATTTACTTTTTAATTACAATATTAATAATAATTTAAATACTAATAATGAAATTACAAAGTCTTCTGGTATTAACTATCCTTTTAAAATAAAATAAAATGTATAGCGTATAGAATATAATATTTTATGGTTCATTACATATTTGGTACTAATAAATCTGCATTTAACTGTTTGTTAAACGTTTACCGCAGTTTATTTTATTTTTCTTTCTTATTCTTATTGTATAATTGGAATAGGCTGTTGAAGAAATTGTTTTAATTTTAATTAATAATTTAATTATTATATTTTAATTATAATTTTCTTTATTTTTTAAATAAAAAAAGAATTACACTTTTGATTTATTATTTCCTATAAAGATGTTGAAATTTTAATAGAATATTAAGTAAAAAAATTCAATCAGTTTTCAAAATATAAATAGTAATGAAAACTAATATAAATCATAAAAACTAATTACTGATTAAGCAGTTTATTATTTTTATAAAAATAATATAAGCATAATAATTAATGTTTAAGTTATTATTAGCTGATTGATAATTAAATAAAAAGCAATTTATATGACTTTTATTTTGTTAACGTTTACTATAATATGTATTAATATTAAAGAAGTAAAAATTGTAGTAAACTTGGATAACTTTAATACAGATAGTTTAATTGTTCTTTAAGAAATTACTATTTATCACTTAACCATTGGCTTTTATAGTGCCGATAAATTGCATCATTTCGTTGAAACAATAAAAAAACGAAAAACCAAGAAGTGCAGCATTATACATATTCATAATAAATAGAAAAATAAAAATAATGTTATTAAGTCGTAAAAAATTTATAGTCAATAAAATTCACGTGTCAAACAAATAAACTCACAAGTAAAACGAGATCGTTGTCTTTTTTGACAAACTTGATTTTTTTTTATTATCCTCTATGCTGCATTATCTCATCGGCATTTCTAAATTCTATGTTTCAATTAAAATAGAAAGAGTTATACATGCGTTGCACGTGTAGTTTTACTATATCATTTAAGTTTCATCAAACTAGATTTTATTAACATATGAAAATCACGTGAAAACTTGAGATTCATCATTGTATAAATATTAAATTATGTTAAGTAAAAAATAATATATAAGCGAAGAAATGTATGTAAGTTGCATTGTGACATTTTCTAATAAAATTATTCTTTGATTAAATATTAATAATGATAAAATTATAAGACTAATCTATTCTATAGTTGGACATTTTATTTTATTTTATTTTTAATTGAAATGAGATCATTCAATACATGACATTGAGTTAAATTAATATTTTATTATTATTGTTATTATTGATTAAAGTTTTAAGATGATGTATGTTCATTTATTATTATTAGAAAAAAATTGACAACAAAAATTAATAATGGATACAAGAATAGAAAAGAAAAGCAAAAAATGGAATGGAATGGAAAAGAAAAAAGTAGACCAAAATTGAGCTTAAGCATTTATTTGATCACGCCAAGTCGCCAGCGTGTATGTAAAGATGTTTTAAAACATAAGCATAAAATAAATATAACAAAAAACGAAATATAAATTAAAATATAACTTAACATTTTGTGTCTATCGTGACATGTGCGGAATTCCATGTTATATTAAAAATTAATAAAAGAATAAAAGAAATATGAAATTAATTTCTAATAAACAGTTCATAAAGAGTAGAATAGCTTTTAAAAAATGTAGTAGTGAAGATTTTTACCTTGTTTATCTCATCAAAAATAGTTGAAATGTTACATTAATATTTTTTAAATGAAATGAAGAAATGAAAAATATTTAAAATCAGAAACAATAAATGGAAAAACATTAAACAAATAATCTATCATCGACACGCATAATAGTTGTAACTTGAAATACATAACTTAAACGCTCTTGGCTACTTACAAAAATAAATTGTTATTTTAATGAAAATATAACAGAATTTTCATAATTGTTATATATAATAATCAATATATAAGTTATTTAAAAGTAATATTAGATATTTTTTCTTGGGTTCCTTTATTAGCAAATTATTATACAAATTAATTTCAGTCAATTAAGTATCGCACATTGGCACGCTATAAATTTTAATAAAAAACAAAAGCGTACACAAAAAAAAATTAGTTTTAAAAGGTGATAATTAGATTTGCATTTGTAATTATTAAATTTGTGTAATAAGTAAACAATAGCAGCAGAGAAAAAAAAACAGTTTTTATTGTTGATTCTTAACTTATTTATTTATTTGGCTTAGCTGTTGAAAAAGAAACAGAAATAGTTCCCAAAGCTGTTCTTTTTTATTCTTTTTAACAAAAAAAAATTTGTTTCGCATATTTTCGAAATAAAATTTCTCATAAATCATATACGTTATTGTGAATTAAAAATTTAAATTAACAAACAAATAAATCAACATCGAGGTGAATAAAAAACCGTCATTTTTTATTAGATTTACTAGAAATTTTAAAAAAGCAAAAGACAAAACAAAAAATGTACAAAATGTAAATTTACCTTAAAAGTGTATCAAAAACTAATATCTAATTATTGTGTGATCAATTATATAAGATACACATCGTTAATATAAAAATAATAATAATAATAGTTATAACAATCTTGTAATAATAGATATAAGACGATGATGATGATCAGCAAAGTATATTGTAGAGAAATTTTATTATTTTTATTATTATTATTATTAATATAATTATTATTGTTTAATTCATCTAATGCAAACAATGGCATTTGTTACATGTGAGCATTAAAAGGCAATAGACATACCATTAACTATATTGGACTTTTTCTCGTGATTTTATTTTTCCTTTTTCAATTCTTCAGCATTCTTTGATGTTCCAAATCAATATAAAAATAATTGTTTGGAATAATAATAAAATAATGAAAAGTTTTTTATTTAAATCAATCTTAAAATAACATTAATAAAAGAAAAAATAACAACAGCAACATACATAATGAGCTAATAGAAACAACATACATTGGTACATAAAGCATAAGAATATGAATAGTAGTATGTAGTGATTAAGAAGAAATTTAAAATTTTTAATATGCATATTAGCACAGTTGATATAACTAAAAATGATGTCGGCTTATCACTAAATCAATGTACAGTTAATTTTTTATTCTTTATGCAAGCATTACTATTTCTTTAATTAATAAAGTAAATTGATTTTGATTTTTATTTTAACTAAACTAGCGTAGGACAACTAATATACAATACTATGGATAAAACCCATTAAGATTTTTTGCCTTTTTTCTTACTGTATTTATTATTTAAAGGAATTTCTAAGATTTTTTTGTATTGTATCATCAATTGAATTCTTTTCTAATATACGATCGACGATTTTTTTGTATTTTGCATTAATGGTTGGCGTCGGCTTTTAAAAAATAATATATTGAAAAGATTTCCATTACAATAATGATGAACAAGTTCATCTTTTTACATACACAATTGACATATACATTATATATATATATATACATATCTAATCCAAATCCCATCAACACATTTTTCCGCGGTCAATCAAAACTTTTATTTATTGTATATAGATAGAGTAATGAAAGAAAATGATGGTTCTTGAACTCATTAAGTCACTATATAGTTAAAACGTTAGTTTGCTTGATTTAGGCTTTTTTATTATTACTTGATTATTGATTTTTTACTTTGCTTAAATCGGGTAATATTTTCATTAGATTAACTTTTATATTACTTGCATATGAATTTCATGTTCTATTTTGATGTTTTATTTAATTTTGTTTTTGTATTCAAAAACGCAATTTAATGTCAATTATATATTAAAGTAGAATTTAATTTTAATATAAAGTATTTCAAATATTACCTGCAAGTATTGGTTCTAAATAATATATAATATAAATATATTCATTTAATTAAATATGCCACCCGCGTTTACTGCAGATAAACAGAAGTCTTCTCATTTCAATTTATGTAATGTTTTTTTTCTATTCATTAGATAAATCTTTATTATTTTAATAATCGTTGTCTCTTCTTTTGTATAGTTTCAATTATTTTTTTTCGTTTTTTTATCGTGAATAATTATGTAACATAATTATATCGTGACCATAAAATGATTGATTACTTATAATAGTTCTGTTATTGTTATTTTTATATTATATTTTTTAAATATCTACATAAAAATAAATTGCAAATTAATTTTTTTTTTTATTTTTTGTGCTTCTATACAAAACTAAAAGATATATATAAAAATAAATACGAATTATTTGTTATTCATTGAAATAAAAATTGATCTGATGATAAAAAGTGTCACAAATTTTAATACGCTCATTTATATGCTGATGACACTGACGTCATACGATTATCGTGATTATTTTGACTTTTTTATTATTATTATTAATATTTTTATAATTATTATTATTAATATTATTTTATTATTATTATTGGTACAACGATTTTAAAATTTTTAATACGCGTTGCAACAGTCAATTGATGGATTTAAATTTGTTTTAACCTAAATATTTTTTCAAATAAATTCCTAATTTATAATTATTAAAGATTGTATGTAAGCTTATTATTTTGGATTATTCATTCTTATTTATGGTTATTAAAATTTTAATTACAACCAAATAAAATTATAAAAACTTAATGCTTTAATGTAGTAATTTTGAATAGTTAAAAAATGTATTGGTTAAATATAAATCTTTTTTATATAAATATTTTTTACAAAAACAGCACTAAATTTTATTTATTTATTTTATATATTTTTTTTACTTATATATGTTATGAAGATAAAAATCATATAATGATAAACCATAAATCAATGTTTTATAAATGTCCAGTCGTTAAATAATAAGGAAATTATGCATGAATTATGAAGCGCCTACAACGGAAAAACTGTAAAAAAAACTTTAAGCATATTTCATTCATATTCCCATCAAAAAGTCATTAAAGTAAAGCCTAATTAAAGACTTTACAGACAGTTTTCCTTAAACGCAGCATAACTGCACAGTTAAATTCGGCAGAAAAATTTGTAAGAATTTTAAATAAATATTTAAATTTATCGCTAAAATGCAAAGTGATATTTCTCATTTCTTAAGAATGATTTTAGTCTTATTTTCTACATATTTTAATCTAATTAATTTCATTAAGTTACATGCCGAAACTCTTAAATTAAATTTTTTTTTGTTAACACTATCTCATAAAATATCATTTGATCTTTATAACTAAAGTATAATAATGTAAACCGAAAAAAAATTTATTTAAATAAAATTTATACCCAATAATGTTGAATATGAAAGAATTTTCAACACATTTTCTCAACACTATTTAACTACTCTAGAACAGTAATTTAAGTATTCTTTTACTTTTTCCTCTTGACGACAATAAATAATAATAACATACAATTAACTTGTCATCATCTCTTTTATTTACTCTTTTTCCACCGATATTATACATTTTTTTTAATTTAAAGTATGATAAGTGACATGATTTCTCTGGTTTTTCGGAATTGGTAAAAAAATTTTTTTTCCGACTATTTTTAAAAAATAAAACCGAAGCATTATTAATAAATAAAATTAAATAATAATTATTTGTTAATGAATACAAAACTTTGTACATTTTATTAATTAAAATGTAAACATAACAAAGCACAAAGCTCTACAATGTGAAATAAAATAGCAAAAACATCTACATTGACGGTGACGAGTGACTTAAATCCAACAATAATTATTATATTTATTTTTTCTATTTCTTTTTTAAGAAGAAGAAACACCCACGTGCCATCATCATTAGTAATTGTTAACAAAAAGGAATTAGAATTAATAATAAAAAATAAAGTGAAAAAAAAATTAAATAAGAAAATAAACGAAAAAAATATTAATAATTCGAGTTCGAAATTAATGTTTATTGTTGGTTTTGTCGGCATCACTATTATTTGTTTTGTTTGAGTTGAATTGAGTTGAGATGAGTTTGGTCTTTGCTTTATTTTCTTCTACAACATTCAATTTCATTTCCTTTTTCATGATTTCTTCGTTAGTACAAGTTGATTCAATTTTTGCTAAATAAAAGAAGAAAAAGAAAATCATCAACAAATAATAACAATAATAATAATAATAATAAAACTACTTCAATTTAATTGAATAAATTTAAACAGAAACATGGCTTTTGGTTTTTATTTATTTAATTTAATTTAATTTATTATTTATTTTCAGATTATTTCACGTTAAAGATTTTTTATTATAATTATTTTATTGTATGGAATGTTTATTATTTCAATAGATGTTTGCCTGGCTGAACTGAATTGCTATAATACTTCAGTGTTATTTATAATTTTTAGAAACAAAAAAATTGTAAGCAAACGTAAAGAATGTAATCAAAAAGAAAGGTGTAAGTGATGTTGATCTGGCGCGTGAGCTGCAGTACATTCACGTAGGCGATTTAATTTGTTTTTATTTTAATAATTTCAAAAAACAAGACCACAATAAGTTTTCTTTTTATAATTTTTTTTTTGTTGCTTTATAAACACAATGCAATTCCGTATTATTTAAAATTATTTCTATGTAGAAAAATAGTCATCTCAATTGTAAATTGTAAACATATATACTGGTCTTTATAATGCTACATTGCATATATAAATCTTACTTTTAATCACTTCATTGCATTTAATTCCTTTATGTACAATAACAAGTCATTGTCAAAGAACTATACTTTTTTTTATTTTACTTTATTTTAAAATAAGAAATTGTTTAGTTAGGTGGGCTACCTGGATAAAGTTTATATTTATTTTTTTGCATAGTTTTATTTATAGACTTAAAGTCATAATAAATCACAAAAGTACACGCGTTTATGTACAATTGAGAAAATAATAATAAATAATGAAAAAATAATACAAATAAAATGTCTATATATATTTAGATAGTTGACAGTTTGTTGCATCAGGAGCAATTTTCTTACCCACAAATCATGATACATACTTGTTATTTCTATTTAATATTTTCGATTTATATTTTATTTTATTTTTCGCTGCTTACCTGAACTATACTTTTAACAATGTTAAATTTCTTAAAAAGAGTTATGTCATTTAACGTACAATATGTGATACAGGCAATTTAATATATTTATTTAATATTTACACGCGTCTTTTAATCATTTTAATAAAGCGAGATATGTATTGTATAAAGTAAATGATTATGACGACAACTGGGCTGTGATATGTCGTCTCGATGTCACATATTTTGCATTTCATTACATTACATTAAATGTCTTGTTTTCTTTATATCAAATAAAAATATATCAAGAAAGAAAAACAAAAGCTAAACCCGCCTACATTAACTCATAACTTAATGGCACAACAACCATCTTTAAGCATAAATCCCTTTATTAATTTAGCCAATGTTATAAAATTTATTATACTTGTTTATCCTAGAGAAGTGATATTATTTCATTGCGTATTTATTTTATATATTTTAATTTTATTATTGAATATGGTAATTGTATGTATTATTGAATAAAAAAATACAATAACATCTCAAAGGCGTTAAATTAGACTTCATGAATTATTAATTAAAAAAGAAATAATAATAACAAGAATGTGTTAGTAAAATTATATTATCTTCTAGACACATATTGCATTACGATATTGCTGATCGCCTTGATTAGATACTAAAGAAAAATATAATTAAAGTACAAATATTATGCGACAGACTTACTTTTTTTGATTGTTTTAATAATTTAAAATTTATTTTTATAATGTGTAATCTATGTATCTATTTAAATCTATTAATTATTTAATTAATTACAAGGACACTTTATGTATAACGCTTAAAAACCAACGATAATTCGTTTTATACTAAAATGAAAAAAATTGCATATAGTATAATTTGGCTTACAAAAATTAGATCTTCAAGAATCATTACAATTTGATTGATGATTAAAAGTCAACTGATTTATGATTTGGTATAAGTTTTATTAATAAAAAATTACGCAGTCGATTATACTTTTATTATTTTGATTTAATAAAATAATTAAGAATAAAAATATGACAAAAAAAATTATTTCTCACCTCACCTTCGTTTGATTAAATAATTATATATGATTATATAGCCATTTATGTATAGTAATTTAAAAATACATTTTACCAGAGATATAAACAATAAAAAAAACCTTAATATTCTATATTCGATATAGTTTTTTTTTTTTTATTGTAAATATTTTGATTGAAAGCGCGAACTGTAAGTTTTTTTGTAAAAAAAATAATAACTAAACAAAAAATTAAATGTTGCAATCACCTACATATAAATTAAAAGGTAATGTTTTAATTTAAAAAATAATATTTGTGTAGACGAAGAAAATAATCCACAAGAAGCAACAAAACAGTAAAAATTGTTTAATTTCATCATAGTATATTTTTCTTCTTTGCTAGTAGTTTTAACTTGAAGATTATTTGCGAAAGATAATACACAATTGTGATAGAGTTATGTTTAAATGCTATGCTGTGTTTTCTGTGTGTTGTTATAGTTAGTTAACTTAGCTAGTCTTTATCCAGCTTAAAAGTGGTTGTACTTTTTTTTCATCTTATTGTTCATTATAATTATAAGGTCTTTTTTGCGGGCAATAAACATAATATCAGAATAGAGACAATATAATAGAATAAAATTCAATATTATTATTACTATTATTTCAAATTATAATTATTATTTTAATAATAAAATATAATAAGATCTTTCTACCTTGTACTATTTTTTTATTAAATATTAGACGAGCGCGTGCTATCTTTAATTTATAGATAAAAATTAAAATGATTATTTGATGATTTTTAATTAAATTATTTATATTTTAAAGAAATTTTCTTGAAATAGAAATAATTAATTAAAAACTGTTTGAATACAATCTTAACGATGGTTTATAATTGATTTGAATAAATTAAACTCATACTCATACTAGAAATGGATCAAATGATTAATTATTAAAATTATTTTGCTACTAAAAATGGAATAAGCAAAATCATTATCTAGGTAATTTTTAGTCAAAAGCAATATAGGTTTAGCGAATCAAATTATGAATTTTGTTTATCAGATTAAACGTACGTCGTGAACATCTTTATCTTATATTTTTGTGAAATAAAATTATAAAACGTAACAAGCTAATATTGTTTATAAAAAATAATTTTCTACACCTGTTAAATCCATGAAGTTTTCGTTTAGCAAATAGTTATACTCGAATTTTAATCATGTAAGTTAAAAATAACACATAAATAAATCAACCGTAAAAATAATAAAATAAAATTTCACCTGCTTCATAGAATTTCATAAAATCAGCGAAGAATACCTTAATCGTGTATATAAGCATATAAAATGTAATTCAAATTGAGAGGTAAGACATGGTGAGATTTTACTTTTTGTAAATTTTTTTTAATGAAAATTTATTTAATGTAAATAAAATAATACTGCTATAATGCGATTTTTTACATTTAAAAATAAAGAAAAAACACAATTGTTTCCTCATCATCATCATAATTTTATTAATTTAAATTATATTTTCATTATAATTATTAACAATTTTCAACAAAGTCTTAACTAATGTTATTACATTAGAAAAATATCTTAATATAAAAGGAAACGAAAATTCGACACAGATCACCAGATCAATCATTTATTACGAAAAAAAAAACGTTTTTTTTCTCTTTTTTTTTGTAAAACAAAACCAAAATAGAATAACTTGCAAAGATCAATGTTTCTTTTATACGCATTTCAAAGAACTAAAATAATATTAAAATTTTAATAAAAATGAAAAATAGTTTTACAATATATATATATAACATAACTTAAGTTAAAGAGTAACAATGCAAAATAAAAATAAGATGTTCATAAAAAAGAAATTATATTATGAATGAAAATTATTTTCAATTGTAAAATTTTTACATTAAAAATAAACAAACACTTAAAAAATATTAAATTAATGTCTATATAGAAAATAATCTTGGATAATAATTTCATTTTATTATTATATTTATTATAAAAAGAACTATAAAAAAAGTGTTAATGAAGATATTAATGAATGTAATAAAGTTTGTTTTTTATATTATTGTTGAGCAACCAGCAGTAACATTCTAACAAATATTATTACAATATAAGTTTTCTGTATCGAAAACATCATAATTTAGTTAGGGAATTAAAAATTATTGTCAAAGATGTTATTAAACAGAAGATTTAATAGAAAAAAGCAATTAATTTAGTTTATAGTAAAAGAATTATTGGTCTTAAAATCATTAAAAATATAATAATTAGTAATTTTTTTTTGCAATCAATTAATTATTATATAATTATGTGTAATCAATCTTGAGAAATCGTGGACTTTTTAATTATTATTAAAAACACTTTTAATATTGTATAATAATTATTTTAAGACCATCAATTAATCAGCAACAATATATATTTAGATTGGTTAATAATTATTTTATATTCTTACTAAAGTATTACCACGATTTGAACTAAATATTGTATATATTTAGTATTTTAATTGCTTCATTTTCTGAATAAATTTATTTTTTTTTTAATTTTATATAATAAATTATCAATAATTAATAAATTAATAATCTAGTTCGATAAAAATGCATCGATAAATAATCGTCGCGTTTCACCTTCAATTTATAACGTGTTTGCCTTTGCCACTTATTGGAGAGAGAGAAACATTAAGCAAACTTTAATTATATTGTTTAAGTGGAAACATTTTTTTTTTTAATATTTAATAGCCATCGACATTAAATAAAATATTTATTGTTAATTTAATAACACATTTTGAATATTAAATATATATATAGAAAAAAAGTAAATAAACTGCATAAATTATAATTGATTAACTTGTTGTAACTGATCTTGTAATTTTTAATTGTAAATAATTTACTGAGACATTTATTAATAATTTTTTCCGCCTTCTTTCTTTTTAGATAATGCAAACAAATGTAAATGTTTTTAAAATATTTTAATTGTGTACCAACAACGCCATCACCACCTATACAAACATCTGTTATTACAGAAAATATACTAGTGATCATGCGGGAAAAAGATCATTCGCCAAGAAAAATGCTACCAAGTCCAAAACAGGGCGCTGTCTATCCTCTGCTAGGTGCTAACTTATCAATATCTTCGCAAGTACCATTCGATTTATCACCATCAAATCGTTCAACAACTGCCTCTTCACATAATCATAGCCACAATCATATGCAAACAATTAATTTACAACATGATCAGCCATTAGATTTAAGAGTTGATCATAAAAAAATTACATTAAATCGAAATATACGAATAGAGGATGAAAACAAAAATGTTATTATACATATGGAGAGATCAGAAAGTCCTATCAATAATAATAATAATAATATAAATATAAATAATAATAATATAAATCATATAAATAATAATAATAATATTAATTGTCATAATAATAATAATAGTAATAATAATAATAATAATAATAATAATAGTATCAATAATAATAAAAATAAAAATAATAATTTAAATAATAATAATAATAATAATAATAATAATAATAATAATAATAATAATAATAACAATAATGTGAATAATAATAATTTGGATGAACATAAAAAGTCACCCGCTTATAGTATTAAGGAAGACTTGAGACTGGAAAGCCTACCATGTCACAATGCAACAGCATTATTTCCATCGTCCTCAATACATCCTCTTATGCTTGAAGCAATGGCTAAAGCAGCTAGATTACCTCTTTCTTATAGAACACAATTTGTTCCTCCACGTCCGCCAGCGTCATTTGATCTCCTCAGGCAGAAACAAGATTTGTTACCGAATTTACCGCAATTAATGCCACCTAAAGTTAATACTAATAATAATAATGATTCAAAAAGTAATAATAATAATAATAATAATAACAGTTTAAATAATATAACGCACAGTGGTAAGAATAAAGATAGGTACGCGTGTAAATTTTGTGGGAAAGTATTTCCAAGATCAGCAAATTTAACAAGACATTTACGAACGCACACCGGTGAACAACCGTACAAATGTAAATATTGTGAAAGATCATTTAGTATTTCTAGTAATTTGCAACGGCATGTCCGTAATATACATAACAAGGAGCGCCCGTTTAAGTGTGCTTTGTGCGAACGTTGCTTTGGACAGCAAACAAATCTTGATCGTCATCTAAAAAAGCACGAAGCAGATGCAGCTTCCATGGGGCTAGGTTTAGATGATCGTTTGAGAAATGCTCGAAGAACCACAAGAGGTATACCAGAGGAATCATATTTTGAAGAAATCCGCTCTTTCATGGGTAAAGTAACGCAAATACCGGTTCCACATGCGACAAGACAACTATCTGAAATGACATCATCCAGAAGTTCTTCATCTAGTGAACCAATTTCACCAAAAAGCTTACTTATGGCACAGGATGACAATATGATTGACAGTAATAATAATAATAATAATAATAATAATAATAATAATAATAATAATAACGACGACCATCTGCAAGTTACCTGACCATCCTACATTTTATTCAAGAACAAGAATTTCCAAACAAGAACTTTTATAATTTTTTTTTCAATTTTAATGCTTTCCATTAACTATTAGTTATGTATTATTAATTTTTAATTTATTTGTTTTTAAATTAAAAATAAAAAATCAACAAAAACAATTATTTTTTATTACTCTTCCTACCGGTTTTTACAATGATAATAAACCAACGTACAATAAATATATTCCTATTAAGATTCATAAGAACTTAAAAAACAAATAAAAATAAATATATATTATTATATTATTAATATAATAAAAAAAATTTTTTTTTACTAATTACTGGATTGATTGTTTGATTGATTGATTAGAAATATGCGAAATATTAAAGTTTTATGAAAAATTTGTGAAAAAAGAAAAACTGTACTAATGTAAATAGTTTTATAAGAAAAAATTTATATATACATAATTAGAGAATCATAAAATGATTAGTAAAAGTTTTTTTTTTAAAAAAAAAATCTGTATTTAGGAAATTTTTAGATTTAATTATTTAATAGTCAAAAAGTTTAACGTTTAAGGATAACATACTGTGGTGTCTGATTGTATTAAAAGATAAGAGCTTACATAATACTCAAAAATTACTCTGGAGACACACACTGAATTAATGTAATTCTTCGTGTAATTTGATTTAAATTAACACGTTTTAATTTCTTTATAACAATTTAATTTTTATTTTTTATTCCTGCCTATGTTTCATCTAAAAATTTCAAGAATAAAAAATTGTATCTCTTTTTTTGTAAAAGCTTCTTCTTTTTTTTCTTTTTACCTTTGTATTATTTATACTTTTTAATATTAATATATGCAATAACTAAATATAAACAATTAACAAAAATAATAGACAAATAATTAGTACCAAATTGTGTTATTTTATTATTTTTTTTTTTAAATTAATATTTTGCCTGTCTCTAGAATACCAAAATTAATGTGGACATAAAGAAAATTATTTAAAATTAATAAAATTTGTATAAAATTTTGTATAGAAAAATAATTTAAATAAAACTTGTTTTAATAAACTTAAATAATTTTAATATATCTATTAAAGTAATAAGAGAAAATTTATTTAATTATTTAAAGAAAAATAAACAAAATATATATTGATGATTAAAATTAATTAAATTATGTATAAAATTTGTAAAAAAGTTAGAAGAAAATATTAAGAAAAATTAAAAAAAAGATGTTACCATTTTAGCAGAAATATTAAATAAAAAAAAAAAAAAATTAATAATTTTTATGTTTTCTAGTAAATGTACCTTAAAACTAATAAAATGAAATAATAAGAATAATTCAAATATGTTTAACTTGTTTTATTTATCGTGAAAAAGGGTTATTTAACTTAACATAATTAATTATATGCTATAATGTTTAACTAGTTGATTAATTAATTAAAAATTTAAAAAATTATAACATTAATCACAGAATTCATTAATAGCCAAAATTTCTTAAGCATTATTATTATTATTATTACAAAAGAAGCACTGCATGATAAACATCAATTTCATTTCCAATTATACGGATGTAAAATCCATTTTTGTGATGAACTTTTAGTTGAGCAAGAATTAACAACTACATTGAATTTCTTAATTAAATTGATTCTTGTTTTTTCTGAACTTTGTACAGGTTTTATTTCATTAGAGACTTCTAAGCAATATTTAGATGATTGGTGTCTTATTTGTAAAGTCTATAAAGTAAAAAAGAATATTAGATTTATTTTAGAAATAGAGATTAAATAATTATTTTACATTTATATCATAAAACCATTGTTGGCGTTTATTACTCATGCAAGAAATAATTCTTAATGGTATTTCATTTTCATCAAGTATTACTTCAGGAGAATCTAAGCACACTCCCTCATCAGTCATTATCTAAAATAATTAAAGTTAAGTAATTTCGAAATAAGTTGTTATCTGGATTTATGTTACTTGTCCTGAATCAGTTATAATAAACATATCATCCAATGTCGTTGAGTTACCACATTTACTCAAATAACCTTGGCCGAAGGGTTGATTTAAAATTCCATTAGTTGGAGGCTTTTGTATACACAATTTAGATTCATCATAAAACCAATTATCATCATTAAAATCATCAGCACTTTGCTGAATGTGTTTTATTATTTCCTTCCATAGATCACTTATACTTCGATCTTTCGACTCTAATTTCTTTTGCAAATATTTCAACATTTTAATATACTCATGGTAATACATTTTATTTGTATCAGCTGAAACAATTTTACCGAAAAAGCGATCTGATGCTGGAAGAAAATGATTCGGCCAAATGTTTCGCAAGTACCAATCAAAATTTTTGCATTTTAAATTTTCTCGTATAGCAAACCGTTCAGTTACATCCTAAAATAAAAAAGTTTAAGAATAAAATTTATTTTCAAAATTTTTAAGAAAATTAATTTCTTGCCACTTGATTCTTTAATTTTGCAGTTTGTGGATTAAATTTAAAATAAAAATCAGCCCAATCGTCCATCCAAACAAGAGCAACACGTACTAAATTCTCATTTAGTATTTCATTTACACCACCAGGAAATGTATACGGAGAACTTTTCCTAAATAAATGTCCAACATGAGAACATGGCACGATTTCAATATGTCCACCGCACTGCCATATTCTAAAGGACATCTCTAAATTATCACCACCCCATATTTTTAAGTCAACATCGTAAGAGCCAATTTCAAAAAAATAATTTTTATCAATTGAGAACAAACCGCCAGCCATAGTTGGTGTTGGAAACGGATTCGTTATATTAAACTTTCTTTTATCAATATCCCAAGAATTCATTGTATACCATCTATAAAAATTTGAAAATTATTTATTCTAATATAAAAAAATGGATAGAAATATTACTATGTTTTACCTAAAATGCAATTTCCAGTTGAAACCACCTGAATGCAATTCAAAGCTTTTGACGTATCCAAAATTATCATCAGAAATAATATCAATAACTGGACAAACTACATTTCGGCGATCTTCAGCAATACGAGCTAATAATGGTTCAAGCCAACCAGGCGTACACTCACAATGTGCATCAAGAAACGTAAGTATCTGAAATATACACATAATTTAATTAATTTATATGTAAAATCAATGTTATAAAAACACTTACATCACCAGTAGCATAATCAGCGCCTAATAGTCTAGCCGCTACTAAACCACTTCGTTTTCGTAGTCTTAGCACTTTTGTTATAACTGGTAATGTTTGAACATACTCGTCTAAGGTATTTCCTAAAAACACTGTACAAAAAAAATCGAATAACACTATTGAGAATATAATTCTTAATATAGAATTTGAACTCACCTCTTTCGCTAGCATCATCTACTAATAAGATTTCCTTGAGCAAATGCTTTGGCGATTGACGAATGACACTCCAAACAGTACGCATAAGCACTGACCAGGCTTCATTATGAAACACTATTATTATTGTTGTTGTCGGTAAATCACTCGGATAGGTACCCAAAAAACAACTATAAAGTTTAAAAATAATTAATTTGATTTTTTTGAATAAACCGAATGAAAATACCTCTTCCGTCTAACATCTGGTAATGTGCGATTTAACGATATTCTATCACTGGCTAATAAATTAAAACGATTTATTTGAAACTGCTGCTGCATTCGTAATATATCTTTAGCAGGAATAACGACCGGTTTTCCATTTTCACCTTCACCATCGATCGGTGCATAATTATTTGTATTGTACAAATCTTAAAGTAATAATACATTTTTTTAATCTAAATAATTTATTTATTTTTAACTTATGTTTGTTTTTATTTTAATTAATTTACCTTCGCCAAGTTTCTACTATAGAGATTTAGAGTTTGTTAAAGTTTGTTAAATATACAGCATTTGTTAATGAATCAATAGATACAATCGAAACTTTCCCAAAGAGAAAATTTTTATAGATTATAACCAAATACCAGTAAAATTTTTTGTATAATAAATTAGCTATTAAATATGTATAAAAAAATACCTTTTGATATATTTTCAAATAAGTTTCCAGTGCCTATGTAATGGCCAACAATCACATTTAGTCCATTTCCACCCTCATTTAAGTGTTTTAATTTCAAATTTTTTCTATGCGATAATCGATAAAATATGTTTTTATAAAATAACAAAATAAATTATTTATTCAATATGTATTTACCTTAATCTGGCTCTCTCTCCTATTAATTCATATTGATTTATTATCAATTTTGTTCCAAAATAGGCGGTCAAACCAAAACAAATAACTATTGCATAAAGTATCCATATTTTGCGGAATCTTATAAATGATATTCTCATTTCTGTTATTCAGGCAAACATTATTTTTAAATAGCTTGAAGAATAAAATAATTTTTATTTACTTAAATTTTTGAATTATTTAATTAATTAATTTTATAAAATAAAGTAACAAAACTGTCTAAAAAACGAAGCTCAACTAAGAAAAACACAACCAAGCTGAACGACAAGGTCTTTAATTTTGACATATAAAATAGTGAGAATTTGACATTTGAAATTCGCATGTGTTATTCTCTCTTTTGTTCTCTCTCTCTCTCTTTCTCAATCATTTTATCTGTTTATACTTTTACTTTAATAGCTACTCAAATCAGGGTTTGGTAAAATATAATAATACTAACGATCAATTTGAACGACAAGTTTTTTTCCTTTCAAACATCTCTCTGAAAAGTGCTTTTATTAAATTTCTTAGAATTCGATTGTACACTTTATTTTACAATAATCAGATACCAACAATGGTTGTTCACCAACACAATTTTATCCTGAGAATTTTCTCTCGTATAGCATGAAAATTCAACGGAAAATACTTTTCTTTTATGCTCATGACTGGACTCTCATTAGTATCAAATAATTTTTGCATACATTCAGTGTTGTGTTTGTGACGTGTATTGAGCTTAGCTCTGCGTTTGCATAAACAAAAAAAATATATTATTATTATTAATAATTATAGCAAAATTATAAAAAAAGAAAAAAGGCACATATTTCTTTTTGGAAAAACGCCAATACTAGACGTGAAATTATTATTATTATTATTTAATTTTGTTTTTCTCTTAAATTTTCACATTTTTTTATATTATGAAATAATTTTACAATTTATTAAAGCTATGGGCTCATTGCTCTTATTTTAAATTTGTATTGTGATTTTTTTTTGTCTTTAGTTGTCGATTTTCTATTATCAAAGAAAGCACAAGTGAATGAGTTGTTAAGGCTTTTGAAAAACAACCATATGGTAAATACTACTATTAAATTATATATTTATTTAATGCAATAAGAGTATATTTGTTTTTTGATTTTACGTTCAGCAAGATAGTGATTATTTCTATGTTCGCGCTTTTATAACGCCTTCATGTCTATTCGTAGTCATTAGTTGGCAATTTCAATTTACTAATATATAAAATATAATCTTTATTTATATAATCGAATGTGTGTGAAAACGCAAATTTGTGCCAGTGTCGTGTTGCCTGTAATGTTAACACAAACGGAACAGTCATTAACGATAAAAGGAAAATCGTTCACACAACACAACAGAGGATCGCAAAAAATAACAGAAGACAGGAGATTAAAATTGTTGTACGAGAAAAATATTAGCATTATCATTATTATTATTATCATTTGAAAAACATCAAGTTATGTTGATTCATTATTGTGATTGGAATGCTATTATAATTTGCATTATAATAATAATAATAATAATAATAATAATAATAATAATAATAATAATAATAAGCAGAATTGGTGACAACGTTTAATGACCGAAACTTCCGATTATTACGATTATTTTATATTACAAATTCATTTTATTTTCAAGTTTTTCTTTTTTATCTTATTTTATTTAATTTTTTTTTATGCATATAGCCATTTTTCACTAACCTATTCTGTTTTCGGTAGATTAAAGATTTTTGGTATCAAGAATTAATGACTGTGGTGGTACTGTTGACTTTTATACAACAGAAAAACCAACGAAAAGTATTTTATAAGCCAAAAGCATAACATAAAAAATATCGTTTACAATTCGTTCTCACTTGAATCGTCATACATTCATAAGCGAATTATCAGCCAGTGATAAGGAGTCATCTAACTGTAAGTAAACCAAACAAAACATAAATTATTTTCATTTTATTTTTGTTTTCTTTTTTGACATATTTTAGCTTGGTTGAACTTTACAAAAGCTTGGTTTGTGAAAATTTTATTTATATTTTGCTTAGGAGTAGCACTACCAGTAAACTCTCTGTGGCGATCTCAATTTTTCTTTATTAAACAGTTTTATTTAAAAAAAAAATAGAAAAAACAATATTTGCAAACAATTTTTGAACAGACACAAATTCACCATCGTTTGTATACCATGGGAAAATTCAAAAGAGAAAATTCAATACAAGCTAGAATACATAGAAAAATAACGAAAAATTAACACGAGTTTTCCTCTTATAAATAACAAAACAGAGTATCGCGAGAATCTAGACAGGCGAAACAGGCGATACTACCTCAGTCGTAACGATATTGTGAAGTTCCTTCCTCAGTTAGTTGATTGTTATAAACGTGTAAATAGTGAAAAAAATTCGTCTGCAAAGTTATTTGTTTGTTATTTTTTTTATTTTCTTATTCATTTTTTTAAAAGCGATTATTTAAATATTTTTTATTTCTTTTAAATTAATTAATCTTTTCTTGAATGTCTTTGTTGAACAATTATGTAATTTAATTTAAAAAAAAATTAAAATTTTTCTTTTTTTTTATTATTTTAATATTGTTTGATATATTTTTTTTATTTTTTATTAATTTAAAGTGGCGGAATTTGATTTGCAATAAACGAAAACCTTAACAGTTTTATAAAGACATTTTAATTAAATAATTATTAAAATTTGAAAATGTCGTGGAGGTATACGGTACGTAGTTTATTTATAAAATGATATTACTTATGTGTATACATTAACCATATACAAGTATTAATACTTTATCATAATTAGACAAATTAAATAACAAAATAGACTTTACTTATGTACATTATGTTGTTGGTTTGTTTTGATTTATAAAAATAAACGAAATAAATTTATTGTTTGAAATTAAAATAGATGAAAATAATTTTTTTTTTTTGATTGTAATAAGTTTTATCGATTTAATAATATCAATGGTTTTTTCTTTTTGTTTGTTTATTATTATTATTTTTTTTATTGTATAGAATATTTTTATTTGTATTTTAATGTTTATGTAATGATGACAGTGTAAAACTTTAAATCTGAACATAAGGTATTTATAAAAAACGTTTACTTTGTAAAAATGTTTATATACAAATTTAAAAAAATCCATCGAAAATACTAAAAACAAAAACAAATGTATCCTAAAAGGGAATAAAAAAGTAATTTTCTTGTCTGTCTGATGTTCTTGGTGCTCTTCTCGTGTTGTCTAAACTGAATCAATGATAGTTTATCCTTGAGCCATGAATCACTTGTTTGCGCAGTTTTATTTTTAAATTAAAATAAAAATGAAAATTAAATACAATTTTCATTCGTTTTTTTCTCATGGTTTTTTTTCTGCTGTTTAAAGCAAAACTAAACATTGCAATGTAATTTTTCTCTAAACAATATATAATTATATATGTATAGTTTAAATATCATATGATGTGTAGTAAAATTTAGTGGGACGATGTGATAATTCCTATAGATAAATAGAAATAGAAACAAAGAAAAAAAGGTGAATTAATGCATTTTAAGTCTAATTATAAATGACTTACTTGAGTTTTATCGTTTTTAATTTAAACATTATAAAAATTATTTTGCAAACTATTTTTTAAGAAATAAATTAAATTTCATTTAAATCTTTACGTCATTTTTCAAAAAAAAAAAAAAAAATAAAAAGATTAAAAATTTATTTTCACAACCAAGTAATTCAAAAATGTGTTTCTGATGACCTTATAATTTAATAATTAATTATTATATTATTTTTTTCTCTCTACAAAAATTTCATAAACAAATTACAAAATTATAAATTCAAACTAATAGAGAGGAGAAAATGAAATATTTTTCTTTTATAACATTCTGTTTGTAGTTACTAAATTTAGTTTATTTTTAACTCGAATATAATATTATTATTTTTTATTTTCTTTAGTTTTTAATAGTCCTGCATTCTTGTAGGGAAATTTTGTTATTGAAATAAAGCAAGAAAATGTATTTATTTAATTTTTTTTTTACATAATAATCATAATTAGTAAAAGGAAAACTTCAATTAGAAATACATATTATCGATCTTAGTATTAGATTAAAAAAGTTTATTATAAGTTATTATAGCAATAGCAGCTGTGATTACTCATTATTTTAGTATTTATTAAACTTTTTTCTTTCTTTCTGTTTGTTGGTTGCTTCTTTTTTGTGTATTTTGTTACTTAAATTATTTTCTACAGGGTGGCATTTGATATTCTATTTTTTTTTTATTTTTTTATATGATGTTGACAACTGTAATAGAAAAGCTCAGATTGTTGGAATGGTTTTATTTATTGTTAATTATTTTAAAAGCTTTTAATACAGTGGATTTTTTTAATCAATAAAATTATACAAATTCTGCTGTAAGAATGAATTACCTAATGGTATTCTAAACTTTACCAATATATTATAAACTATAGAATAAATCAATTCATTATCTTACATTTGTTTTCAGTCATATTTATAGTAGATACTTATATAAAATATCAAATGTGATAATTGAAATCTGTACCTGTTTAATAATGAACAATAAAATGTAATAAAATTCTTTAGATGAAGTATCCCATATTTATGTGCATAGAAATTTCGTAAAAATCATGTCAGAAAGTGAATTTTATTTATAAATAAAATGATTTAATATGTTATTATTTATTTATCCTTATTTACACTATTTATTATTGACTTATAAATTAATTTAGTTTTATATATCAAATGTAATAAAATAATATGTCAAAAACTACAAATCAAGATCAAATTGTTCTGTGAATTCGCATTAAACGATGAACGGTTTCATATTCTTTTAAAAAATAAAAACATGGAATTTTTTGTAGCATTCTGTGTTGAAATGTGTAAAAATGAAAAGACGAAGAAATTCTTTAATTAGATCAAATGTATTTATAAATAATCAAGAAAATAGTGTGAACTTTATTTTAAGAATAAAAAAAATAAATAATTTTTTTTTTTAATCATTATTAAACAGTATGAAGACAAGTCATCTATCTAAATTACCCGACCACCTTTATACATTTAGAGCAATTTAATTATTATTATGTTGACATACTATATACTCATCTTTCTATATAAAATGTAAATTTAATTTCGTTTTTACTTGTTACATTCGTTTATTTATAAATTGTAAAAACGAAAAGAAATATTATAATAAGATATTCATTAAGTTTTTTCTTTCTCTTTTCGTTTTATGAACTTCGAGGAATTCCAACAACTTGTTAAGTAAAGTGAATTGTTTTTAATCCCCAAAGAAAAATAAATAGTAAATGTTTTGTAGTATTATATTTTTAAATTAAAAAAAAACTTAAAGACCGCAGTTTATTTTGCAACAAAACAATACAAAAAAAGATTTAATATAATTGAATTTATTTAACACAAATTCAATGTCAATTAATTATTTAATTAATAATTACAAAACAAAACCTACAAACAAGTTTAAATCATAAATAAAAGACATAAAAATAATAAATTAATTATTAACTGAATTCTTTAAATGTGGGTGGTGATGATAAATTTAATATTTTCTAGAATTTTGTCGGATTTGCACTAATATAATAACAATCTAGATATGTCAAATAAAAATAATAATTCCATCTGTAAAACCTACACATTAAATGCAGGCACTGACCACGATAAGTTAAAAAATATTTAATAAATTATTTTCTTTTAACATTAACGCGTGTTACAACAATATGTTTCCCAAAATAACGTTTATCTCTTTAACCGCAATAATTTCTTTTCTATAGTTTTATTTACTATTTGTTTATGTTTATTAGCATTTTTATTAGGACATTGTTTCAACTCTTTTATGGATAAATATAAAGAAAAACACAGAAAAAAAAACGAAAATAAATATATAACAAAATACAAAAATTTATTAGCAAATTTAACATTAAAGGAACAAATGTCGCAAATAATACAAATACAAAAAAAAATCTATTAAAATTCGGTGAACCGTATCACGAACTGTAATAAATGAAATGTTTTTATGACAAACATAAAAAAAAAATTATTTTTTATTTTCAATATTAGTAGCATTAGAGCACCAAAAAAATCGTTTTTCTTTCATATATTTAAAAGAAGAAGAAAATTATTATTTTTCAGTTTAAATATTTAACTTTTTCATAAGAATAAACAATTAAACAAAAAATACAGCAAAAAAAAAATCCTTAAAATTTTTATAGATAATCATTTTTTGTTATTTAATCGTTTTGATAATGAAATGTTAATATTTAAAGAAACACTAATTGTTAAACAAAACAAAAAAAAAAGAAGAGATTATAATTTTTTATTCTAGTTTATTGCGTAGACGAATAACAAGACGAATAAAATTCTTGTGAAAATAGAAAATATCTAGAGCTAAATAAAAAAGATAAAGAAAACTTAAAGAGTTCATTTTTTTTTCTCATAAGATTTTTCTCTTTATATTTATTCTTTATTATCTTTAAAAAAAAATGAAAAGTCACACACAAACACAACATAAATATGTATATATATTATTAAGACGAGACTAATTCAAAATTAGCTCATCATTGTAAAATTTATTTCATTTTTATGTCATTTGTAAGCAAGCACAATCCTGGCTAAATTTTACATATTTATTATTTTTATTTAATTTTAATCTACGTCATAAATGAGTGACACATATTTAAGCCAAACTCATGTTTTATAATATTTTTAATTTATTTATATGGTAATGTAATTTTAATCATAATCATGGCTGTTCTTACTCGATTTACCAAAAATAATTTCATATAATTTGATTGCCTAGAGGTATTTATTAATTAATGTATATGTTTGCAACGTTGTATGGGATGGTGGCAGTTATGCAAATTGACAAATGATTTCCGATTTAATTTAACTTCAATTGGCATGACAATACATTCTATAAATAGTTTTAAAAGTTTTCATTTATTAATCGATATGTTATAACAACATTTGCTTTAAACATTTATTTCATAGCAAAAATCCAACAAAATCTGCTATTATTATTAAAAGCATCAAATATTTTAGTAAAATAATAAACGTAAATCCTATGGCTTAACTTTAATACGTGATTGAGCAGAAACTGTTTTGTCACTCAATTGTTAAGGTTTTGCTTTCATTATTATTTCCTATTTATAGTATGTACACAAAAAACATATTATTTTATATGTATTAGCTACAGAATGAACCAAAATAAAAAGTACATTTTAATGAGTCCGTAGGCAAATTATAATTAATTTATATTTTGATTATAAATTATGTAGCCGAGAAACAGGTGTTTCTATTTTAATTGTTTTATTTAAACAAAGAGCTTATTAAACCACAGCTTGTGATTACTTAATTAGCTTATAAAAATGTTAATTTTAAATAATTCTGTCAATTATGCTATTTAAAATTGAATGAAATTCTCACTTTTTTCTTTCTTATTTTAAAGAATAAATAAATTTAGATAGATTTTCTTGTCAAGTATGATTAAACCCTATGTTATTGTTAAAAACATCTAATGGTACACTAAAGAAATTTTCAAGATTATTAATTGTCATAGAAAACGGTTATGTTAAGTTTGAATGAATCTAAAACAAATTAGCCGAATCTACAAATAAAAATAAATTATAGATTTTGAACCAGTGCCTCTTTGTCCGATTTAGTTCCTGTCGTTTCTGAAAAAGATATATAAAAATATCAGTTATTATTCTTTAAATCGTTTCTTAACGCTTCTTTTCCAAAAATACAAAATCAAAGCTTAAGCCGTAGTGTATACTATTATTTATTTTCTAGATTCTTTTTTATATATTTTTCCGTTTAAACTAAACACATTTAATCGATTAGGAAATATGCAATAAATCAATAAACAATAAAAGTCTTATCAACTATATATTATGAATAAAATTATTATTTTAGTATTTATATAATTTTACTTTTATATACTTTTCCCGTACTTTGTAATGACCTAGATTTTTATTTAGAAATGTATGTTAAGGACATGTTTTGAATAGTTTTTTTTTTTTCATTTATTATAAAATGCATATTATCAGTTCTGGTTGCACCATTTATCTAGTTTTATATATATATGCTTTATGAATAGATATTTTTGTATCATTCTATGCTTGCAATATAAAAATATAATTTAAATTGGCGTTTTAATTGTATTTTATAATTTATACTTCAAATTATATTTATCATAAATTAATTTAAACAATTTATTGTGTATTTGTGTAAAATTATTAACAATTATAATCATTATAATTAAAATGTATAGTTAATATTAGTTTTTTAACAAGTAATTTTTAAATTAAATTTAAAGAGAAAAAATAAATCTATTATTTATTTGTGTGATGAGTCAGATTAAATTTTAATAAATAAATAAATAAATAAATAAATAAATAAATGAAGATATTTCATAATAATTGTTAATTTATATATATATATTTGTATATTTTATTTGTTTGTATATTGGATAATGATTGCATTGTTAAAAGTAGACGAATTATTTTGATCATTTAAAGTATTTAACTCGACCAGAGATGTCGGAAATAACGACTGGACGCCAATTACATCGAATATTACATTATTCAATAACACCATGTAGACCATTGCCAGGTTTACGGAGATCTGATTGTGCTTTATACGATGTAGACTGTGATGAAGTGTATCCAAGAATATATATTGGGGATGCGTAAGTAATGCAATTAAATTTTACTTTAATATTTCCAACATTTGTGTCGAAATATTTTTGTTAATATAATAATTATTATTTTTTATTCTCTGTTTATTTAAAATAATATTATCCCTTTTTAATTATATAAACACATAATAATAAAATAAATGAAAATGATACAGAGCATCTGCTAGAAGTAAGCAATATATACGTTTAATGGGCATAACACATGTATTAAATACGGCAGAAGGATCAAGATTTGGACAAGTTGATACGGGACATGTTTATTATCGTGACATGTCCAATGTTAGGTAATTACAATACGAAGCTTTTAACTTAAATTAATCTATAGTACTACTATTTGCATTTATTTAAATTTTAATTTACAATTTTTGTAGATATATGGGCTTTCCTATGATTGATCAACCAAGTACAGACATATCAAGATATTTTTATATTGCTTCAAAGTTTATTGAAAATGGAATAAACAGTGGCGGTAATTATTATTGCTTTTTAATAATTCATTTTACAAATTTTGCTTAAATTTTTTGTATCTATATTTTAATGAGTGAGAACGAAGTGATATAAAAGTTTTTTTTAAAGAAATTTTAAGAAAACATTTCTGCTTCTATCTAAAGTGCTTCGTAAATTTTGTTTTTACATAAATAAGACATAATTAGGTGGTGTTTTTTATATATCATTAAATATTTGTAGGTAAAGTACTTGTACATTGTATGATGGGGATGTCACGATCGGCAACATGTGTTTTAGCATATTTAATGATAAATAAAAAAATGTCAGCGGCTGATGCAATACGTACAGTACGAATGCACCGTGATATAAGACCAAATGAAGGTTTCCTTCAACAATTAGCCGATTTAGATAATGAACTACGACGAGAAAGAATGTACACATACTGAGAAATTAAATTAATATTTTATATTAAAAATTTAAACAAATTAACTCTTTTTGATTATTCAATGCACTTTTTTTTAATTAAACATACATATAGAAAATAACTTATTAATAATATTAATAATTAACTAACAAACCACCGGCGATAAAATATAACAAAAGCTTTATGTTTAAAAAAAAATTCAAGAAGAGTGGTTTCATAATAATTATTAATGGTTAAAATTATAAAATACAGTCTAATATTAAATTAATATTAATTAAAAATAAAAATGTAAGCGATAGCAATAAGTTAACAATAATTTAGAGAAAAAAAAACTTATTAAATTATTAAATTTCGTCAAAAGATAAAAACCCTTACTGTTGTCATTCATGCAGTTTCTGTCGTTTATTAAATTACATATATATTTATAAATAATTTTAAAGTAAAATCCAGTAATTTTTATTGTTGATCGGTCTAGACACAAAATTATTTCTCACTTATTATTATTTTATTTATTTTTTTTTATTAATTTTTTTAATTTATTAATAATCTATTAATAATCATCGCTGCTGGTTTATTCAACGACTGAAAAACAGAAGTAACGACATTAATCTAATTATGACAACGTGATAAATATTTTAAAACTAAAATAAATTAAGTGAAAAAATAAAACATATTTCTATATGTATATAAATAATTTTTATTAAAAAATAATATTTAACTTCAAATAAACACTAAATGTAGTGAAAACAGTAGCAATTTTAATTAAAAAATAAAAATTTATTAATTGAGAAAAAAATTAAACCCCTGCATTCAGTAGAAAGAACCCTTACATCATTTAAAAAAAGAAGCAGGGAACAATAATATGTAACTTCACAAAATATAAAACTAATTATATTAAATGTAAATACAATAATTGTACATAAATTAAAGAAGACAACTAAATAAAATAAAAATAATAATTATATAAAGTTCATAATTGAAATTACGAAAAATCATATTTTTATACACTCAGCGCGCTTCAATTTGGCTCCTTAATAAAATTTATAAAAATGGAAATAAAATAAATTTTTATGTTGAATATTAAAGATAATTATTATTTTTTTTTAATTAATTGTTAATAATAATTGAAATAAAATCACATCTATTTTTTAAATATTTATGAAATGTTTGCAATAAAACTGGAAACTAGTAGAGAAATTATTTACCAAAATAAAGGAAAAGAGAATTTTGTTATTTATTTATATAATTAGGGTTGTTTAAATATTTATCATATATATATACATATATTTATTTAATAATATTATTTAATTATTTGTTAATAAATAAAATATTTATTTTCATTTTAGTTATTTATTTTGTAATCTTTACTGATAATGTACAAAAGAAACAAAAAACCAAAACAAATAAAATAATAATATTTTTATGTTAAAAATTTATTGAAACATTTAAATAGTTTAAAAATGATTATTAATATTATTACTATTTTTTTTATTATTATAAATTATATTGCAAATGTTAATAAAAATAAAATAAAATAATTAATAAATTAATTTAAAATAAATAAAATTTTCGATTTTGATTTTATTAATTAATTTTCGATAAAAAAGATAAAAAACAATTCTTATTTATCATAATAAGCTAATTATTATTTCTTTTATAGATATATTTATTTACAGAAAATAATTTCATTGCAAAACAGGACAGCAAAAATTATTAGAAACAAATGTTTTCTAAAGATTTGTAAGTATAAATAAATTATTATGTATATACAAGTATACATACATATTCTTAATAGTACACACATTATAAGCACACAATTTAATGTCTTGTCTAGTCAGCAAATTTGATTTCTTTAAAAAAAAATCATTGTATTTTTGATACAAGAATACTGTGAGTCAATAACCGCTATTTCAGACCACAATATTACTAGTTATTAATTTTAATTAACAAATGTCGTTAAACTATGATTTTGCACAAGTTTTAGATAAGCTGAAATACATGTAGTAGATTACTAAAAGTTTTTCATTCTCACAAAACTAAAATACATTGCTTGACGTCACTTAAAATACATAACTTGTACGTTTTATCCTTTTGTATATATTACGTCAAATTTTGCTTTAAAATATAAATACTTGTTTATAGATTATTATTTGTTTGTTTAAAAAACATTTTTCAGAGATCAAAATGCTAATGTTATAATGCATGACATCATATATGAAATAAGTATGAAAATTTTTTTTATTAAATATAAAAGCTTTGTGCACGCAATATAAGAAAAAAAAAGCATAAATAATTTTTTTTTCTTATTAAGATTAAGATTTCCAGAGAAAAATAAATCACGATTTAAAAAGCTGTTAATTGAAAAATATATTAATTGGACTTTTATAAAAGTTTTAATCCTAAAATCAAAGGGTAAACTTTTGATTTAAAAGATTATTAATTAGACACAATAATTAATAGAAAATCGGATGATTAAGCTGATGATTATTGGTTTAAAGTCTGAAATTTTAACAAATAAATTAAATAAAACGCAGAAATAAAAAATAACTGAAAAGAGCAAATAATAAATAATAATAAATATAATTATTGTAAACTTTACATTTATAAGCATATTTACTTTATTTCACACATTAACCTTCATATGACCCATACCAGTGATAAACAAATAAATTTAATAAAAAATAAAATAAATAATTTTTTTTTATTCTTACTTAATTTTATAATATTTTAGAAAGAATTTTGTAATTTATATAAAGGTAAAGAATGTTGTAAGTACTTAATGTGTGCATATTTTATAACATTTAGGGTAGTAGTATTTTATTCTTATTTAAATAATTTAAATCTTTTATCCAGTATATTCGTATGAGCAGTATAAATGATTAAAAGTTTATCAACAAGTTATGGTTTTAAACATATTAATGTTATGACAATGGATTGAAATAATGCACAAATATTCACTAATTAGCTTATTTCCAACACTATAAACTAATAATCTTATCTCACCATTAATCATAATATGATTCTACTTCCGTCCTTTATGTTGCTATTTTCAGAAATATAAAAAAAAAACTAATAAGGTTTTTCAAATTGAATTCGTGTCGTGACAAAAACTTAATAAAAAATACATTTTAGTAAACTGTATAATAAACGTTAAATAAATTTTTATTTCAATTCAAGTTCAAGTTTCAATAATGTGAAATAGATTTTTATTTTCATTATCATTACACTTTGCTATATCTATTTATATTAATTTATTTTATAAATTTCATTGCTCAGATAATTATACACTAATTTGGCAAATAAATCAAATGATTAACAAAGAAAGTATGAAAAATTTCCCATAGGATTGATCGAAACTGTTAAAAGGTTTATCACTTAAAATTCTTATTTGTTTTTATTACTTATTTAGCAAATTTTTGTAAGAATAAATAAATTATTATTTTTTTTTCGAAAGTTATTTAATGAAAAACAAAACTTTGTTTCTTCTTAATTAATAAAATATTAAATTATAAATTTTCGATTATATAGAGAAATAAAAAAACTCATATAAATTGTATATTTGTTAATAAAATTCGTATTTTTCTTAAGATGATAACCTATAAAAGGTTCAAAATGTATTAACTTTTCTTTATTTATTTTATTTTTCTTAAGCATACACACACACATACAATATTTTAATCATTTAACAAAATAATTAATAAACGTGATTAAAAATTTATTTGATTGTTTGTGGAAAATATAATTCTACTTATTTTTGTTTTTAATTTAATTAATTGTTTTTCTCTTTTCGTGTCTGCTTTGTATACTAACTTTTGCTGATTAAATACAGTCGTGCCCTTTTTTTGATAATTATTTGGTTATTTCGTATACAATTTTTCGTCATTTTTTCATATCTTTATTAACAAATATGCTTATTATTACTGTCAACATTTAGAAAAAAAATGCACGTTTTCCCATCATATTTATGACTTAAATGATAGAACTTTTAACTCATTATTTTTATTAATTTTTAAATAATTCTCGATAAGTAATACACAAAAAATGACAAAGTATTTGTATATATTTTCTTCTTTCTTTATTTATTTTTAATAAATAACAAATATACTAGTAAATATTTTATTAATTAAACAAATAATAAATAAATAAACTAAGATAATAAGATCGCTTTTTTCTTATTATTATTTTTTATTATTTTTATTATTATTAATTTTTTTTTAAATTAAAATCAACTGAACTTTATGTCCTTTAAAAAATCAAAGATATTTAGCTCAGTATAAAATTGTCAGTTATACATAAAACATCATTTAAATATAATTTTTAATTAATAAAAGATTTTCCTTATTATGGTTATTGTGTAGTTTAATTATTAATTAATTAATTATTATTGCAAAATTAACACAAATATATAAAAATTTAAATTAACTTTTATTAATTTATGAAAAGTAAAAAGAAAATGTTTTTTGTGTTATAAGGAGAATTTATCAAAATATTGTTTAACGTATATGTTTCTCTGTGTTATTTAAGTGTGAATTAAATATAACTAAAGAAAAAATATTTTATTTATTTTATTAAAACAATAGAAAAGAAAAACAATTAAATTAAATTTAACATAATGACGGAACCAGAAATAGTTATCACAAATACAGAATCAACAATGAAAAATAGTTTGATTGTTGTATCAAATCGATTACCATTTGTTTTGACAAGAAATAGTAAAACTAATGAACTTGAACGAAAAGCCAGGTAAATCCTCTTTATTTTGTTTAATTTTTCTCTACAATTATATATATTTTTTGTTACATATATTGCTGTCATTATAGTTAAAAGCTTTTTGATTATTTTCATACAATAGATTTCGTTTCGTTACAGCAAAAAGAAACGTAAATAAAAAAAAAATTGAGAAAAATAATAGAATTGAGATGAATTTAATCAATGAAAATAGTTTTTCTTTTTATTTTTAAAATATTTTTTCTTTTACTACAAAAGATTAATCTTATAATTAACTTTTATTATATGTTTATATTGTATTATTCACCGTTGTATTGCTTTGATCTTAAAGCATTTCCTAAAGAAAAATGTTGTATGGTTGTTTTTCTTTTAATTTCCTTTTTTTTTTTGTTGTTTCGGTACTATAAATAAATAAATATTTATACAAAAGTTATATAAACTTCAACTTGACTCTGAGTAGCATCGTAAAAGTTCAGTAACATTTAAAGAAACCCTTAAATTTCTACTAATAGCTAACTAATGATAATTTAACATCAATTTATTTACTCCACTAATGGTATTGTTAATATTAATGTATTTTTATTATAATTATATTATTATTCTTTAACAACAAAATTACAATTCAAAGTTTTCTTTTTAATGTAATTAAATATTTCTAAATAACTTATATTAATTTTTTTTTAGATAATTAATTATTAATTACCATCGTTATTAATCAAATTATATTATTTATTAAAATTGTAATACAAAACAACTTTTCATCGTTATACTTCCATTAACAATGGCAATTGTAGGCAAGACACATATAATTTTTGTCATATAAAGTAAATAAGAATTTAAATAAAATTATTATTGTGCAGAGAAATTGCTAGATCATTGTTATAATATTTTTATTGAAATGTGATATTCAAAACTAGGTAATTCTCTCTCTAAATCGTCAGTCATAAGCTATTGTCAACTAATATAATTGATTTAATGAGTAAATTTCCATTAGCTTTTCAACATGGATTATTTATTAATTTATTATGTAACGTATAAACTGTCGACCGCGAAATATTGTTGCAAATACACTATCAAGCAAATAATATTATTATTATTATTTGTGTTTTGATAAACTATTCAAATAGTTTTTATTTTTATTGAATATAAAAACAAGGAAATAAAAGTATTAAAAACTGTATTATAAATTTGTAATATGTATGTACATATTGAAATAGCTATAAAGTTAAGTAAATAGATTAATAAATTATTAAAAAAATATAAAGTAGAACAAAACAACCCTGAACATGACACACGAATATAAATAAAATTATAATCACATATCTAGAAGATGATAAGATTTGAATTTGTTTTTAAATAACACTGAAAAAAAGAAAATAATTTAGTAATTGTACTAAATAGCGCGTTGTTATTAATTTATTTGTTTTGATTTTAGTTATTCACGTTAACGAAACGTGATAATAGTTTTTTTTAGCGAGATGGAACAAAATAAAAATGGCTACATCGCAGTTTCTCAGAATAATAAAAATCCTTACGCTAATATATAAATAAAATTTATTTTTATTTTAATTGTATAATTTGTTGGTCTGAATTTACTTAATGTGACATTAATTATGAAATTTGTTTAGGTTATCTAAAATTAATTTTGTTTTTTACTATGGAAAGATGAATGAAATGCAAAGTTACTTTGTTATTTTCTTAATGTTTGCTATCATTATTATTGTTTCTTTTTTTGTAGTGCTGGCGGTTTAGTTACGGCTGTATGCCCAGTCGTAATTAAAGGAAAGGGATTGTGGGTAGGGTGGCCAGGTATACATCTAAAAGAACCTTTGGCTATTATTCCAGAATCAGATCCCGATGATGAAACTCCCACAGCCGGATTAAAATCAGAGCAGGCACTTGAACTTTTTTGATATAAATAAAAATTTTTGTTAAATAATATAAAATTTTTGTATAGGTAGTGATTGTTGATTTTGATCCAAAAATTTTTGATTCATATTACAATGGCTGTTGCAATGGCACATTCTGGCCTTTGTTCCATTCAATGCCCGGTCGAGCGGTATTCAGCGGCGATCATTGGCGATCCTATGTTGAAGTTAATAAATGTTTTGCAGCAAAAACGATTGAAGCATTAGAAAAATGTTATAAATCAAAAACGAATGCTGGAGTACCTGTTATTTGGATTCATGATTATCATTTAATGTTAGCCGCTAATTGGGTTCGCGAAGTCGCCGAGGAGAAAAATCTGGCTTGCCAATTGTCATTCTTTTTACATATACCATTTCCGCCATGGGATATTTTTAGATTATTACCGTGGAGTGATGAAATTCTTCAAGGAATGCTAGGTTGTGATATGGTTGGTTTCCATATACGGGATTATTGTCTGAATTTCGTTGATTGTTGTCAAAGATGTTTAGGATGTCGTGTTGATCGGAAAAATTTATTAGTTGAGCATGGAGGCAGAACTGTTCGTGTACGTCCATTACCAATTGGAATTCCCTTTGATCGGTTTATGAATTTAGCTAAAAATGCTAAACGTGTAATCAAGTCGAAACACAAGATTATTTTAGGAGTTGATCGTTTGGATTACACTAAAGGATTAGTTCATCGCTTAAAAGCTTTTGAAGTTTTATTGGAAAAATATCCAGAACACAGACAAACAGTTAGTTTATTGCAAATATCTGTGCCATCGAGAACAGATGTTAAAGAATACCAAGAATTAAAGGAGGAAATGGATCAATTAGTTGGTAGAATCAATGGACGATTCACTACTGCAAATTGGTCACCAATTCGGTGAGTTATTCTTTGATGTCTGCTGAAAGAGTACTGTTCTTATCCGTACATTTGAATTTTTTTAGTTACATCTATGGTTGCGTAGCTCAAAATGAATTGGCCGCATTTTATCGTGATGCTGCGGTTGCCTTAGTTACACCGTTAAGAGATGGAATGAATTTGGTTGCAAAAGAATTTGTTGCTTGTCAAATAAATGAACCGCCAGGTGTGCTTATTGTTTCTCCATTCGCGGGTGCCGGAGAAATGATGCATGAAGCATTATTATGTAATCCTTATGAAATTGATCAGACAGCGGAAGTAATTCATAGAGCTTTGACAATGCCCGAAGATGAAAGAACTCTAAGAATGAACCGTTTGAGAAGGCGAGAAGAAGAAAATGATGTTGGTCATTGGATGAGATCATTTCTGAAGGCAATGGGCTCTTTAGAAGAGGATGATGTTGGCACTACTATAATGCAACCAGTAACAATAGATGATTTTGATGATTATTTATTAAAGTAAGCTTCATTTATTTATTCATTGTCTATATTTTTAGTATTTTCTTTTTAACCGTTCAGTTATATTGGATTCAATCACAAATTGGCTCTTTTATTGGACTATGATGGTACTCTGGCACCTATTGCTCCTCATCCAGATCTCGCTACTTTGCCTCCTGAAACCAAAAATGTACTTCAACGTTTATCAAATCATTCTGATGTTTATGTAGCTGTTATTTCTGGCAGGAACGTCGATAACGTCAAAAAAATGGTGATTAAAATTTTTTTTTCTCTCTTCAATTTTTTTGCAACTACATTTTTAATTCGCTAACAGGTTGGCATAGAAGGTATCACCTACGCTGGAAATCATGGTTTGGAAATCTTACATCCAGATGGTAGTAAATTTGTTCATCCGATGCCAGCAGAGTTTGAAGGAAAAGTCAGCGATTTATTAAAATCGTTACAAGATTCGGTAATTTAAATGAATTAATAAATAATTTGTAAAAAAATAATTTAAAAATTTAATATCACAGGTTTGCCGAGATGGTGCTTGGGTTGAAAATAAAGGTCCATTATTAACATTCCATTATCGTGAAACACCAGTCGACTTAAGACCTGCCATGGTTGAGAAAGCTAGATCGTTAATTGAGAAATTTGGATTTAAACCAGCTGAAGCACATTGTGCCCTCGAAGCAAAACCACCAGTAGAATGGAATAAAGGTCGCGCTTCTATTTATATATTACGAACTGCTTTTGGTGTTGATTGGAGCGAAAGAATTAAAATCATATATGTTGGCGACGATGTAACTGATGAAGATGCTATGTTGGTAAGATATAAATATAAAAAATGTCTTGTTTACAGCCGTACAACCATATTTATTATTTGAAAAATTGTAGGCTTTAAAAGGTATGGCAGCCACTTTCCGTGTCGCATCATCACATATTGTAAAGACATCAGCAGAGAGACGTTTACCATCAACGGATTCTGTTCTGACTATGCTAAAATGGGTAGAACGTCACTTTATGAGGCGAAAGCCACGTGCCAACTCACTAACATATAAAAGCAAAAAGAAAGACGCCTTAAAAATGAATATGTCATTTGATTTAGTACCAAACACTGCAAACAGTTCCACTAGTTCAGACGATAATTAAAAAACAAAAATAGTTATAATCTTAATATTTAGTTTGATGTAGCTGCTGAATTATTTAAATTTTTTATAAAATTAGCCTTATCGCCATGCGTATAAGAAACATTTTAAGTGCCTTATAATAAAGATGAAATTAAGAAAATAAAATAATATGTACAATTTTAGTTAAATAATAGAAAATTTTTCATATAACATTTTGTAATGTAAAACAATTAAAATTAAAAAAAAAATTATAAAAAAAATCTAACAAACTCGTTATTATTCATGAAGAAATAAAACTATCAACTAATTATTTTATAGTAATAAAAATATTATATTTTAAAATTTAAACGAAACAAAATTATTAATAATGAAATAAATACTTTAATATAATATTTATCGTTAAATTTACTTTATTTACAGATATAAATATTGTGCTATACATACTTTAAAACATATAATATTAAACATTTGAATGTGATATAACAAGCCAAGATATTATAAAATAGAATAAAAATATTGGGTAAACAGCAAGTGATTTTCTGTTTGGCGGCTGGCTGTCGCCAAGGAATATAAACGAAGCTAAAAAAACAAATAAAATTTAATTCAAATGAATTTTATAATTGTTATTATTGTTACCATAAGTTGCCCACAAAAAACCGGTCATGGTAGTTAGTAATCTAATGAAAAATAAAAGTTTTGTTTGTGTAGCTAATAATATAATCCTACATATTATTAATGATACCGCAACCGGTGTTAAGCAGTAACCAAGTACGCATACGGATTGAAAAAATGATCTGAAAATTCATTATCAATTAATTTCTTTTGTTTTATTCATATCGTTAAAACTTATATACTTACATATTACCTCCTAGTAATTTTGAATTTAATGTAACAACCATTGCACCGATCCAAACTATAACAAACACTTCTGCAAATTCTGGACCGCCATCATACATATCGTCTGATGAGCCTTGCAAGACAGTTGCCATAAATGTACATAATACTAATGGTCCCCAAAGATCCCCTGATTATTACATTAAAAAATTAATACGACTTATATTATTATTTTCTTGTATTGATGCAAAAAAACTTACAATCTTTTAGGAGACTGGATTTTTCTTTTGGATATAGAACATGATAGAACTTAATACCTACAGCTTTAACATCTCTTAACTAAAAAATCATAATAGATATATTTTTATAAAATACTAAAATCAATAAAAATAATTGTTTCTATCCAAATATTTACAATTGTTTCTTTTATCGGTTCGTCTAATGTATTAAAATCTGGAGAACCCGGTTGTGCAGATTGATTTCTTTTATTTGAATTAGGAATGTTCATGTCGCCTTCGAGCGGACCAATATTATCATCAAACATCTAAATAAAAAAATGTTAATAACAATATTTATTTGAAACAAATAGCGTATTACATCTAATTTTGTATCCATTTTTATTTATGTCTTTATTCTATTCTTAATAAATAACTAATTTGTAATTGAACATCTACAATTAACTACTATGATGTCAAAAATTACATGTCAACATGACAGATGTAAGCTGGGCGAATCAAAACGCAACGCATACAAAACAAACATGGTGACAACATAAAGAAATTAAAATTTTATTTATTTAAATCATAATAAAATTTCACACTTGCTGATTGTAGTGCCATCTAAGATTAATTCGCAAACTAACAATTAAAACGATAGGTTAAAGTTTTTTGAAATGAAATACATTTATATTTTTCTAAAATTAATAAAATTTTATTTATAAAAGATTTTACATTATTCTATTAACTAGATTACAATAACAATTATTATTCTCACAAACTCATGCATTCATATTATGCTTATTATAAAAAAAATAAATTGAGCTTAAACTCGTATTACAAAGAGCAAACCATTAAAAATATAAAAAATTGTAACAAAATATTATTTTCTTAATTAAACTACAATATGCAAATAGTTACTATATAAAATAGGTTATTATTGACTATTTAAACTGTTAAACAACCAATGTAGCATTATATTAACACCGTCCGTTGATGTTAAACGATAATCGGCAAATGTTTTAATATCATCTGTATTTGATATCCGGAAAGTTGTGGCAATTCCTTTCAATGACTATAAGTTAAATAATTTAAATCATTTATTTATATATTAACTAAACGTAAGAAGTAATGTAAGCTTACTCTCATAACATCTTCATCAGTGGTATCATCTCCTGCATAGATAATTCTTCTACCTTGTGCCCAATTTTCACCGAATTTTGTTTTTAATAATAAAATTGCAGCTTCGCCCTTATGCCAATTTACTGGTGGTTTTACTTCAATAGCATAATGAGCTTTGTTTGGAAGGTAACCATATTTAGTAGCTATTTTTCTAGCTTTTTCAATTAATTCATTGTGTAATTCTTCAGATGTTTCACGATAATGAACTGTAAATGATGTTCTTTTATTCTCAATCCAAGTACCGTCATATACAAGCTATAAAATAATTTAATTTATTTGTGAAACTCTTAAATGAAAGCAGAAATAACTTACTTGTTCTTGAAGTTCTGCAAATAATGCTGGAAAATTGACTTTTAAATGTTCAGGAATCGGATACGAGTATTGAGTGCCATTTGGGAACAATATATCAATTCCATGATTGCCAGCATAAGTAATATGATCTAAACCAACTTTTCCCTTAATATCAGAAATACAACGTCCAGAAATAACAGCAGGATATACTCTAGGATGAGAGCATAATTTTTCAAAAATTTCTTTGGTATCAGATGTCATGCAAGTGTCATTTGGATGTTGTGTTATTGCCGCTAATGTACCATCGTAGTCTGTCAACAGTACCAACTCTGATGATTCATTTAAAAAACTAAACAACAAAATTAAATATATAAAAGATTTGTAAATTTTTTTGAGTAACAAGAAACTTACTTTGGTAAAGTTTCTTCAAAATCACTGTATGTCTTCAAAAGACGAATATCTTTAATAAGATTTGATTCAATCATTATTGGTGACGGCATAACTGTTTTTGTTGTTAAAAATATCAAAAAAATTGATAATATATATCTTTGGTAATCTAAAATCGTATAAAAAATAAAAAAGACATAATAAATATTAGAAAATTAATTACTATTTCAAATTTCTTTAATTAAAATCGATAATTTAATTGTTACTATTCTAACTCAAATTTAAAGAAAATACCTTGAAAATCCCAAAAACTTTTTTTACCCATTTTTGCTTACAAATGACAATAATTAAAACAAAATATAAAATTGAAAATAATAAACTTGCTACTTATGACAACGACTAACTAAGGCAAAGTAATTTTTTCGAGTCGAATTTTTTTAAAATAGAGATAATTTAGAAAAAAATAAATAGTTTTATTATATTTAATTTTGTTTATTGATAAAACTAACAAAAAAAAATGACCTTTATTATCGCATAATTTTTCATTTAACAAAATCATTTAAATTTGCTTATTTTGTCAGGCTTTTCTTAATCATTTTTGTAACGATAACGATGGTGTTAAAGGTAACGATTGACGCTGTCGTGCACGTTTTTCTCTTAATTAATTTGAAATAAAATTAAAATTTATTTATAAATATTATTTAACAATTTTTTGTTAATTAATTTTATGGCGTCATATTGTATACATTGTATATGTTTTTGTATTTGATAATTTTATTTTTACACATTGTTTATCAAAATTAACCTAATGTATTATTCATAACTTGAATACGGTAAACATATAAAATAAAAAAAAAAAACCTGACAAAATCAATTGATTATCACCTTGTGTAAATGCAAATAAATTACAGAAACAACAACGACAAATTATCAAAAAAGAGCTTGAAAATGTAAACCGTTTAGTAGCATAAACAAATATATTTATATCTTTTGTATCGTATATGATTATTTATTTATTAACTTTTATTTATTTGCTTAATCATTCGTTAATAATTTATTTTTATTTTAAAGTAGTTTTTTTTTACTTTCGCATATGATTATGCCACATTATCACAAATGTATGTTACAAAATAAATAAAATTTAAAAAATTGTCAATTGTGTGATATTCGTAATAGTTAATAGAATTAACGTCAAATTTAATCATTGGCAAAAATAAACGTGTTTATAAAATTTAAGAAAAAAACGGAGATAATATTTTGTTTTTTTTTGTCATACTGTTATGAATTAATTAAAGTGAGATGACGTTGGTTTATTAACCTTAAAGCCTTTCTTTATCTACGGTTCACCATTTAATTCTTTTTTCTTTTTGTTAATTAATTATTTTATTTATAACTCAAAAATAAAAAAATCTATCTATTTAATGGTTTAATTTTTAATTAACATAATTTTTTGGAATATTATTTAATTGCAAAAAAAAAAAAAAAACATACATATGGAAATGATAATTTACGAATTTAAAAAAAAAATATAGAAAGCATGCAAATTAAATCAACGTCAATAAAGTAGTAAAAAATTATTATATTTTATTTACTGATAAAATCATTTATCGTAAAAAAATAAATTAAAATTCCTTTGTGTATAATTTTTACGTTTAACGAATTTAATTGTTTTTATCAGCAAAATCAATTTAATTTTATTTTTTTTTGCGATTTCTTTAGAACAACAAGAAAAATAAATAAAATAAAGTATATATCGTACTTAGCATTATTATTTGTTTTGTTAAACAGTATTTAATTATTATTTAAAATAATTTAAAAGGGTGGTAAAGTTTATACCTGTGGGCGATTATGTTAAATATATAAAATTTAATTTGATCATGACTTTACTAATGTAAATCACAATCAATTTTCATCAAATTATTAAATAAAAAATACCCAATCTTCTGTTTTAAAATTATAATTATTTAATTATATAAAATGTTTATTTATTATATTCAGTAAAAAAAAAAATGAAAAGAAATTAAAAATAAACTTTTACGTAGGAAGAATTACAATATATGAAAAAATTAATACAATTTTATTACGCGAAATATTTCAATGAATTTATTTAATTTGAATTTATTTTCTTTATTTTTTTTTTATTATGTTTTTAATTAAGTGACTGATGTTTAGACGATAAAAAGAAATTAATTTAGATACGCAGATAAACAATGATGAAGAAAATTAAAGCAATAACATATTGAATTTAATGTCGTTTTTTTATTGTAAATATTAAATAAATAAAATAAATAGATACACGAGCAGGACTATTAACCAAAATCAACAACAACAAAATTTCACACATTTCGCACATGTTTTCGCTGTGATTTCCTTACTTTATTTATTTTTTTTTTTTTTTTTTGAAAAACATTAACGCGATACACAAAATTTTGCTTCAGAAAAAATTTCATGCAAAAAATAAATAAATAAACCGAGATAAATAAAATAAAAAATAAAAAAAAAAACTATTTTGAAGGTTTTTTGATTAAAATAATAGTTTAAAAGGAATTTTCTCTGTTCATTATAATTTTGTTTACAAAATATTAATTAAATGTTTATATCTTAACTAAAAACTTGACATTAATAATTTTATTAATAAAAATATATATATATATCTAAACAAAAAAACAAAATGACATTAATATTGAATAACTTTTTTCGCATTGCCATTTTCGTTGTATTTTATATATCGTTCTTGTATTCGCTGTATTTTCATGACCAACAAAAAATTCATGTGTAACATGTGCAATCTGTATGCTTTTTATGATGCTAGATTTCTTAGATATATGTTCACTTTTAATTTAACAAAAAAAAAATTACATTTTCATTAGTTCGCGTTTCAAAAATAATAAAAAAACTTAAATGGAAAATAATTGTTCGTAGAAAAAAAAATGTTTAACAGCTTTAAGACGAAATTGACTTATTTAAAACTAATCAATAAATAAACTAAAAATAACTGTAATTGCTATTAATAAATAATAATAATAATAAAAAAAAAAGAATCAATAATGTGAAAATAAAATTTTTCTGTGACCTCCACACAAACCAAATCTAAATATAAAAATTAAATGAATTTGTACTTTTTGAATAAAATAAATATGAATAAAAGGTCGAAATAATTAATTCATTTTTTTATTATTATTATTAATTGATTCATTAATTAATTAAATTTAAAATAATTTTTGTCCGTTAAACACAATTTAATTAATAAAACTTTTAAGGAATATCAATGAGTAAAGTAATAAAAACACAAATAAAACACTTTTATAAAATCACAAAAATAAATAAACATTTTAACTAACTAATATAATTAAAAAAATAGGTAATAATTTTTAATTTTAATAGAAAAATTATTATAACTAAAAATTAAATAATAATAATAATAATAATAATTATTTCAACTCACCAGGATGTTTATTAGAAAAATAAACGAAATAATTTTTGTATTTTCTTTGCTTTCTTTGCAATAAATTATATTCGATGATTTTTTAAATTTTACTTTTTTTTTTGTTTTATTTAAATTATTTTTTATTCTTTGTTAAAAATTAATTTTTATTATTATTTTTTTTGTAATGAAACTTTTCGCTTCCACTAATTTCTTTAAACTAACTGATCAAAACAGAAAATCAAAACTTTATAAATGATAAAAAAGCAACATAAAAAAAAATAAATAAAACAAATAAAATAATTTGCGTATTTTTAATTTATAAACAACTAGCTGGTATTACCCGGCTTTGCACGGCAATAAAATAAAGTTGTGAATATAATGAAACCCCGTTTATGCTAATTTTTAAAGTCCCGACAATATTTAGTTTTTATATTTAATTAAAACCTCCGATTTGCCTTTTCCCATTAAAAATAAACATAAGTAATAAATTCCAGAACCTTTTGACGTATTGTTAATGCAATTCAAAATTCTATTTCAGGGATGAAAATAAAGTTTTTATCAGAGAGCCTATATTTTGTTTTACGTATATGTTCACTTTCTAAAAGCCTGTTTTTAAAAAATCAAAGCATTTATAACACTTAATAGAAGAAAATAATAATTCTTTTTCGTTTATATGCGATTTTGAAGTTATGCCGATTTTTCTATACGACTTTTTAATATGATATTTTGTGTGGGAATTCCCGTTGAATATTGCTTGTATTCATTTTTTGTTGGGAATCTCTCTTTTATATGATTAGTATTGAAATAAAAACTAATTTTAAGGAATTGGTTGGATTCTTTTTAACTTCGATTCTATTTCACTTTACATATCTATTCTTTTGTTCTCACTATTAAAAGGGTTTTCAATATTTTTCACTAACACATACGCCGATCGCAATCGGATTTGGCATATTTTACGTATATTTTCTTTTAACCGAAAAAATTGTTACCTACCGATTTTTTACATATATAAATTTTTATGACCGTTTGTTATAAAAGATAAAATTTTTTTGTTTACCCATTTAAGGGGAAATATTTTTTTTAATTACGTGCTGAACTGCAGAATATAAGTGTGAGAGAAAAATTGAGAATTATTTTACTTTGAGTTTTTCTATTTTATAATATAGTTTAGTTTCTTCCCCCTCTACCTAAATAGTGTCAATTTTTTCCACCTCTACAAAATGTTACAGAAACACACGAAAAAATCGGACTTTACTTTATATATTAGATAATAATAATTTACAGATTTTATATAGGTTAGGCAAAAATAAAAAAAAAAAACAGGCAAATCTGGTAGCCAGAGCAGCGGCTAGTCTATTAACTTGTTTACAGACACACACTGAAACAAATAAAATGTTGAAAACAACTGGGCACGAGGCAATTGACTGAATAGGAGTTTTTTTTTTGCTTCTCTGTATGTTGTTAATTAATTGTTTTCATTGTCTCGAATTTTATTCAAAACTACATACAGAAAAAATTATTAAAAAAATAAATAAGCAAATTCTTAATGGAAACAAAAAATTCATCAACAAAAACATAAAAACGAAAAATCTGTTTATTTTAGCAAAAAGCTAGAGCTAGGTCAGTTATGAAAACAAATACATTAATGAGTCGCGATAATAATGACAAATGACATACACCGACAATCATTAATTTATTTAATTACTGATGTAGCTTATATTGAATTTAGTCTTTTTTTATAATAGTTATTGGTTTTTGCTTAAAGTATTTGCAATTTCATTACAGGTAATTTTAGAGTATCTGAAAGTGCTTCTTGCGCGAAGTGATCCATATAAACATTTTTGATAAAGTTCGATAAGAAAAATTATTAACCACATTCAGTCCATCCATAAAAGGTAAAAAATTCAAATGTATGTAAATAGAAGTATAAGGATATATATGAAACACACAACAAAAGTATGATATTTGAATAATTTACTTCGCAAAATAATAAAATGAAATCATCACTTGAAATCACATATTTGGCTCGTGATTATTTAATTAAATTTTGCTAGGAAACACATAGAATTTTATAATATGTAAAATAAGCAAAGCAAAAAAAAAAAAAAATGTAAATAAAAATATATGTATATGAATAAAACACACATATGTATATTTTTATGATAAGAATTTTTAATATCTTCTTCTTCTTTAATTCGCCTTATAATATGGAATTAAATATTTATTTATTTATCTGTTTATTTATAAAATGGTAATATTGATTTTAAATATTTTGTTAGGCGGTTTGTCTTCTTTTTCTTCTTTATTTTATATACATATTTATGTTTTCAGTTTTGCTTAATCAATTAATTAAATTTAAAAAAAAAAAACACCACAATGCAAGCAAAACATAAAATAAAAAAAAAATAATAACAAACACGTGTTATTTATCGTTCTTTTTTGTTTATCTAATAAAATACAATTGAATAAAAAAATATTTACCTAAAAGAGTTTCGATAATTATTATAGCATTAACGATTTGTTTTAATTAAATCACTATTAATAAGCAATTTTGTTTTATTACAAGCAAATTTCGCATCAGTTTATTTCTTTGTTTACATTGTATATATTTTTTATATATTATATGTATAACTCGCACAAAGCAAAGAAATTGTTTTTGTATGAAAATAAATTTAAAATATTTATTCTTATACACACAATATGCGTGTATTTTATTTTAATTTTTTTTATTTTTTTAGATTATTACAAATTTTATCCGGAAAAATGAATGAATAATAAAAACAAAAAACGTCACCAATAAGAAAAACGTAAATGTTAAAGAAAGGAAAATCTGTAAATTTGTTGACAAAATGACATTTAATATGAAACACATGTAAGTGGTAATAAATGATTGAACATTTTTTGTTTTGTAAATAATTTAATTGAAAAATACAAAAAAACAATACCAATAAACATAACAACATTATATGTCACACTCTACACGCATGTTAAATTTTAAGTAAATATTTAAAATTCTTATTCCATTTAATTTTCGTTTTTCTATTTCTTTGTAAATAAATATACAATGAACATGTGCGTTGCGAATAATAATAGTAGAATAAACTAATAATAATAATAATGTAAAACAATAAATTTAACGATTCATTAAATATAAAGTGACGTAGCAGAGTTATTTTATTTTATTTTATTTTTTTGTGTAAAGTTAATTATTATATTGTATTGTTGGTGTTCAGCACCGAATGATTCAATACAGTTAAAAAATCACGCTATTAATTTAAACTTTCATCAGGTCATTGCGTGTCTTCACAAGTTTTGACTTTGAAATTTTTTTTTAAATTATAAAACGTTATTTTTATCCTTTTTATAAAAATGAATTTAAATTTAATGATAAATAAATTTAAATAAATATCGCAAGAAGTGTTTTCTTTGTGCTAACAGTACACAGACATATTATAATAAAATAAGGCAAACCTGCTCGTTTTGTAGTCAATGAATGAACTGCATTCAATAAAATTGAAGGTAATATAAATCGCGTTGTTATATAATATTTAATACTGTACAAATTATGTCATGTACAGTATAGAACAAACTATGTTCTATACGAGTTAACTTCAATTTAAAATAAACCATAAAAGAGAAAAATCATTCGAATTAATTTTAATTTGCCCAAAAATACAGATAAAATGAATGAATTAAATAAAGTACAAAAAACCACTGCGTTTGAAACAAAATATAAATTGAAAAAGTTAAACTAATTGAAAGGGGAATGATGAGCATGAGCATGTTCGTTTAATTTGTTTAAACATTCAAATATTTTTATTTTGTTCGCGCAGTTTATTCTGTATCGTGAAACTTATTACTTCTAATTCTCAATTTAGTTCTATTTTCCTTTACAATCGCTTACTGAAAGTACTTATTCTTGTGTTATTTTCTATAAAAATAATTCCAAGTAGATGCTCTAAAAAAAAAGCATAGAAAATGTGAGAATTTAAAACCGATAACATCCGAAGTTATGTTGTTTATCGGATTGTTTATTGTTTATATATTGTATAACATGAGTTGATTTACAACCAGTTGCTTGAACAGTTGGTTGGAAAAAACAAAACAAAAATAAAAAAAAATAAAAGGAAATCACTTAAAAAAGTTTACTATAAAGCTCAAATGTGTATTTATACACAAATAAAATTAAATTTCTTATCTTTTTTTACTTTGTATTTTTAACAAGAAGGTAAAAAACCTTTATTATCATCGATACATTGATTTAGTTTATTTGATTTTTATTAACAACAAATAAATTTCATAGTAGCTTAAATTAATTCCATTAATTATAGTGTTTGTTTCAGTGTTTTTTTTATTTATTTTTTTAAATAAATTTGTAAATTAAATTTATGTGAAAATATTTAAATCATAAATTTATTATTTTGTTATTATCATTTTGAGGTTTAAAACCTGTTTAACAAAAAAAAATAAATTATGTATTTTTGAAAACAAACAAACAAACAAACGAACAAAAATTTAATCTATACAGGTGTAAATGACATTCGATATTATTATGATTATAGCATAAAATAACCCAAATTATAATAATCAGATTCTATAAATAAAAATGCGAGTTTTTTTTTTTTTGCTTTCTATTTTATGTATTAATTTTATTATTGTATGGTTTCATTCTCTCATCATTAAATATTTATGTTTTGTTTCTATATCGAAATTTTTGTTATTTTTACACTACTGTTTAATGCTCATGAAAATTGTATCAGATGCCGGTGTCAATAATTATAGAGAGATATACATATTATTGTATAAAAATAAAAATAGAATTATAAATCTTTAATTAAATAAAACTAAGTAAAACAAAAAAATGTTTTGATCCGATTAAATGAGTGTTTTTTTTTAACAATAAATATCAGTGAAATAATTTATACCTTTATATATTTATTCACTAAAGAATAACTTCAACGCAATAAATTATTAATAATAAAAATAATAGAAAAAGTACTAATTAATTTTCACAGTAAATACATGTATTAAATAATAAATAAAGTAAAACTTTCGTTGGATAAATAATTGTACCGTCATTGTAATTGTTTGTTTTTAAAAGTTAATTATGAAAAATAAAGTTTATAATCACATAGAAATAAAGTTTAAATTTTGTGTTGTATTCATAATAAATCTATTTATGTTTTTTTTTTATATTTTTGTTTGTTAATTAAGTGATAACAATAATGAATGCGACATCACCTAAATCATCACTGGCTAAATTAGGGCTACACTCAAAACAAAAGCCACTACGGGTTATGGTGCTAGGGCAAAGTGGCGTAGGTAAAACAGGTGTGTTTATAATACCCTTTATGTTTTACATTATAATCTTTTGCTATATTTGTTTTTTGTTTATTTTATCAACGTTAAAACATAATATTTTGTTTATTTAATCAACATTTTTAAAATTATAATTAAAAAGAAAGAATAAATAAATAATGATTTTCTTATAATGTTTATTTTCTTATTCTTATATGGTTTAGTTGACAAACATCTCAACTATTTCTTGTTAATGCAATTAGTGTCAAAATATTTATGTTAAAAAAATGTTTATAAAAAAATTATAAAATAATTGTTATTATTTTTTATGATTATATATGTATGTTGTAAATAAAATATTAATGAATGAATGTTTACTTAACAAAATATTTATCGTTTTTACTTTATTTAATTATTATTATTATTATTATTATTATTATTATTATTGTGTATTGAATCAAATCAAATAAATTTTTATGTTTAATTACAATCAATATTTAATAATCAATTTAAGGGCATTAGAGCATATTTTAATACAGATAAGTAAAAAATATATTTATTAGGTAATGAATATTATCATCAATATTTACAACATCAACAATAACAGAAATCATATTTCAAAGATAATATAATAATAGTTAAGTAATTAATACAAATCAATCATTAAAATAAAAGAAGAAGAAAAAGTAAATGAAGGATAATAAAATTATTAGAAAATTCTACAAGTGTTATTGATAGATAAAATTAATTAATTTATGTTTGTCATATAATAATAATAATAATAATAATAATAATAATAATAATAAATTAAAACTTATAATTGAGTACACTTTTACTTTAGTTTCTAATTTTTTAATACAATTAGAGAGAATATTAATTAAATAGAATTTTCTGTTTACTGTGAATAATTTAATTGTTAATTAAAATAATAATCATAAATTTAAATTAATTTACCTTTAATTTAAATTTAAAAAACAAAGTGATATTATTATTTTCAAATAAATTTATTAATTTTATACATAATTTAAAAAAAAAATAAAATTATAATATTTGTTATTCTAATGTATGACTTTATTTAAATCATTAACACAAAAATAAACTTGTAAACAATATTTATTTTTTTCATAATATTTGCTTGTACATTTAAATGTATTTTTTTAAATTCGCCAAATATGAATAAAATTGCTTTAGTGAATTTAACACAATAATACTTTAAAAAGATATTATTTGCTTAATATTTTTAAATTTATAAATAGATTCTTTTTTATGATTTTGAGAATAAAATATTAAAATAAATTAAAAACAAATTCAACTTCCTTTTCGATAAAAAAAAAATAAATGATTAATCTTATTATTTAATGTTTACAATGAAAATTTGTTTATTTTATGTTTATAAATGGTACAGATATAATTGAAAATAATTTAAACGTTTTAATTTTTAATATTCTATCAACACAATATCAATTAAACAGATTTCTAAAAATAAAATGATTAAAGTCGATCATTTTAAATTTATATTTTAAAAAACATTGATATAAGGAAAGTAGATAAATAAATGTAGATTTTTTTTCATTGTTTACAAATTTAAATCTATTTTTATTATTTTCTTTCTATAGAATTTTAATCAGGTATACATTTTTACATAAGTTTGAATTATATACAATTTAATTTTTAAAAATAATATATTTTTAATAAAGAAATTTTTTATTTAATGGTGAAAAAGTTTTTTAGTTGCATAAAATAAAATTTTACAATTGAATTTATTTATTATTTTGAATTAATATACTTTTATTAGACATTAATATTTATAATATTTATTGCTATTGAATGGTTTGTCTGAAAGTAATCATTTAATTTGAGATTATAATATAAAGTTTTGTATTTTTTAAAAAGATTCCCTTAAAGAACAACTTTATTATTTGTAATTTATCGATAATAAGAAAAAAAGCCAAAGTAATGTTATTAAAATTGTAGGAAAAATAATAATAGAGAATACGTATAATTGAAATAAAATCGTGACAATAAAATAAAATACAAATTTGACTACAATAGTATTCATTGATAATACAATATTGAACAAAAACACTTTGTAAATTATGCGTACATTACCATATATATACATTTTTGAATTGAAATATAAATTCCTTTTACTATTTGTTTACAATATATTTGTTACCAATTATTAATTATAGAAAAATGTTTTTCATATTTATTCCGCGCAATAATACTTGTCGCTTAAATTTATTTACTTTATTTCTCGGTTTAAGAAAAACAAAAGTAAATGAAAAATATGAATAAAAATATTTTACTATCACAACATCTTACCAGTGTAATCTAAAACGTAATCTTACAACTTGAAATGTTCATAAAAAGCAATACGCAAAAAGTAAAGGAGTTAAAACATGTGTCGTATTTCTCATGTCATCAAGTTAGAAATGAAATACAAGTGAAAAAAAATAATACAAGTTATAAAGAAATATGTCTTTTCAATGATAGTAAAATTAATTCTATTGATAAGAGCAAAAGGCTAAACCACTAAAAATCTACTCAACACATATACTTAACAGATGTCATCGTCCTTTAAGGATTTCTATTTACGTTTTTTGTATTTAGAATGGAATTTATAAAAAAAAAGTTTTCTATCTATTGGTTATTGAAGATACAGATTTAACCATCGTATTTTGTTTCAGTTCAAGAAAATATAAAAGTCTTTCTCACTCCACTGATCAAATAGTTTGTCAATATCAATTTATTACATTTTCTTTTTTTTGTTTTGCCCATATCTAGGCCAATCTTATTTGCAAGAATTTTTAATAACAAAAATTAATTATATATTTATCAAAAAAAACAAAAAGCACAGAAAAGAATTTCATTAAAATTAAAAAGCACAATATTATGTCGATATTATTTAAATGTATTTAATATTTGTATATTATTTATTAAGTCTAAAAAATAAGCTAGACGAAACCATATTGATGTAAAGAAATTAAATAATTAAATTTATACTATGTTATTGAAGGTAAATTTGATTTTTTTTTTTAATTATATCAAAAAGAACGAATAAACAAATCACCACTTTAATATTTAAATGAAATTATATTAATGATCATTATTATAAAATTCAGCGTTGATATGGAAATATTAAAGGTTTATATCTGTGACACGAAACACATGTTGTTTATTTAATAAAGTAAAAAAAAAAAAAAAAATAAAAATAAATTATAGCTGATAAGAATGTAATTTTATTCTTATAAGAAAATAAAAAATTACCTTTCTAGAAATGAACATTAGCAAGTAAATTTTATTTACCTCTTGTTGTTTTCATATTCATAATAAATATAAACATTTAAATGAATAAAAGTAAACGGTTGATAGGTAAAAAATAAAAATAATTGATGTGATTGCGAAATTTATTATAATAAGAAAAAATAATTAGTAAAAAAATTAAAATAATAATAATCCAAAGATAAAATTTAATTTTTACACTTTAATAGCTTTAAAATAATATTTTCTTTTATTCAATTAACTAATTGTATTTATTTTTGTCATTTTTTAGCAATGGTTGTTCGATTTATAACAAGACGTTTTATTGGGGAATATGATCCAAATTTAGAAAAAATTTATACTTTTAATACAATTATTGACAATGAAATTGTTTCATTTGAAATATTAGATGCTGCGGGTCAACCAAGTGTAAGTAGCATATTTATTTATATTTATAATAAATATATTTATAAAAACTTATTTTAATTAAAGGAAAAAGAATGTCTAACATTGGAAGCAAATATTAGATGGGCGGATGCATTTATCTTAATGTACTCAGTTACAGATAAATGTAGTTTTGATGAATGTAATCGATTAAAATTTTTAATTAATTATAATAAACGAAGACGCAAATTAGGATCAAATAATAAAGTAAGTATCATTTCAGTTATAAAGAAATGAAATTAATTAAATATAATAATGGTGGTTTGTGGTTAGTAGAACAGTAGTCACAAGCTGTCAAGCCAAATATAAGTCATAATTTTTTTTTATCTTAAATATCGTATGACAAAGATAAATTAATAAATTCATTAATTACTTGTTTTTATTGTATTAATTTTATATTTTTAAAATAGATTTAATTTTATGACCTACATAATTAGGTGACATTGAATTACGTATGCCCATATTTTATCATTATTTTACGTATTTTTTTAATATCTAAAATTAATTTATTCAGAGAATATTGTATTATGTGTCTTGTTAATTACATTTGCATATACCACGAGTGTTTAATTTATTTTTGTAACAGTAAATAAAATTATTACCTGTCTGAAAACAGGTATCGCTTATCTTATCCTGAAGATAAGCCTAAGATTCTTGGTTTCAACACACTTGAATGCGGTTCACTTGGGATTTTAAAAACTTTTTAGGGATGCGATAAGACAATCTCGTATAACGAATAATGAAAAATACATAAAAAAAAAACTCTTTCTGTAATTACTGACTTTTTTTTATTTCTTAACTTTGTAAGGTTTACTTATGCCCATAAAATTAAATAAATACTCAACCTCTGATATTTACAGACAAGGAATTTTATTTTGTAAATAATTTTCATAAGTAGTAAAAGACCAACCCAGTTTAATTATATTTTACAATTATTAAATAATCTTTAATAATGCATGAAGAAATATTATTTCGAAATAAGAATAAAAAACCAAACATTATAAGCAAAAAAAATTAATTTAATTATTATTGAAAAACAATAAATATTTATCTTAATTAAATATGAACAATTGGTTGACATTTATCACTGTGTTTCGATATAGATTAGTTATTCTAAGAGATAAAATTATGTTAAAGTTTATGAATATAATAGACTATACAAACACCTTAAGAAGAATATTTTTTATGATATTCGTAAAATGTAATAATATTTTTACCTAATCTAAACTGAAATCAAATATATATAAAACCTATTGAAAAACTGACTATCTTAAGAAATGTTAATAAATGACAATTATTTTCAATCTTAGGATGGATTTCTTGATGTACCAGTAATATTAGTTGGAAATAAAAATGATCAATTAGGTGATCGTATGGTAATTGTTGACGAGGGACAAAAAAGATCTAGGGAAATTGCATGCGTTTGTTTCCATGAAATTTCCGTACGTGAAAGTATAGACCAAGTAATAATATAAATTAAATAAATTTTTACATTAAAGTTTATAAATAATTTCAAATTAATGAAATAGGTTTTTGCAGTGTTTAGAGATATTTGTAGATTTTGGCGTGTTTTTAGTAAATTTCCTAAATTAAAACGATCAACTAGTGATGTCCAAAATGGCAGTGAATTTGTTATAAGTCCTGATTCTTTTTTTCCATTTTTCGATTCACATAATAAAATCGAAAAGCGACGTTCAATTTTAATATTAGGTAGGCCGTGTACCGAAGAGGGTTTAGATGAATCTGATGAGAAAACGTCAAATTGTTCATCGTCGACAACTCCAAGTGAAACTGAAGCACCATTCCGTGGACGTGCATCAACTGATGGTACATTATTATCACGACCAAGACGTTGGCGATATCCACCACCCGGATCCATGATCTCGCATCCCAGTCGCTGTGAACGACGAATGAGTATTTCAATGCGTGGCAGTAATGCCAGCTACTGACGTTACCAAGATTATTTTTAAATTTAATACCAATTTTAAAATGACAATTTTTATATATATAAATATTTATAAAATAAAACGAATGTATGATTGTGATATAAGAATTAATTAATTATATGTATTATAGACGTTTACCAATATTGAACAATTATTTATACAATTATTGTTGTAGTAAAATAAAAATAAAATTATGAAGAAAAAGTTTTTTAACATAAAATTTTAAATTCCGCAGCTAAATACATTCTTGTAGTTGAAGAATAAAATTTAAGAATTATTCTTGTTTTAATACATATTCTTCTGCTCGTAATGCCAATTCTCTTATATTCTGTAAACAAACCGCAGATGCTTCTTGTAGTTCTCTGTCTCGAGAGCCAACCGTTTCAAGAAGAAATGGTACGACACCACTCTAATCAGAATTGACAAAAAAAAAATGAATAAAAAGTAAGAGATGTAGATAAAGAAATGTTTACCTGGTGCATAGTTATACAATTTTGTGGATCCTCTGAAAGCTTTTGTAGTGCCATCGCTGTTGTTCTATGAACTTTTGGATTTGTGCTTACCATATAACTGACAATAGGGGTCACAGTACGAAGACGACCCAACTCTTGGGTATTATTACCATAAGGAGCACAACTAGCAATTGCTGCTGCCAAATTTTCACGTAATAAATCATCTGTCGTATGGACTTATAAAGACCGAAATTATTAATAGCTTTCAAAAAATATTATTACGTTTTAAGGTAGAGAGAAAATTAAAATATTTACCCAAGTCAGCTAGCATGTAAATAACCTTGTGATCAGAAAGAACAGCTAAATTTTCTTTATCTTTTGCAATTGTTGCTATAGCGGCACATACAGCTGATAATACTAACGTGTCTTTTGATTTTAACAAACCAACAACAAGCTCCAATGCACCAACAAAACTACGCACCAATTCACCAGAATCCTTAAATATTTTTATACAGCTTTAAATGAATTTTTAATTTCGTAATTAAATCACTTTTATTTTATTTACTTGAGCATTTTCAATGGATGGACACAAGGCCCAGGCAGCATATGCTTGGACTCGGGGGTTACTATTTTTTAACAATGACCAAATCAACCGAACAGCATCCAGTTCTTCTAATATTCTCATGCTTTCCGGATCTTGTGCTGATTGAGTCAAGGCTTTTGATATATTTTCTAGTAATGGTGGATAGGTTCCATTAAGATGATTAACTAACATTGGCAAACCTCCAGCGTTTCTTAATGCTTCACGATTATTTTGAAACTTAACGCATTCAGCCAATGCCCCAACAACATTTGTTAGAACCTCGTCGTTTTCATCATTTAATAATTGAACAAGAATTGGAACAGTTTTTAACTGGTCAAAATTATTGAATTTAATAATTTGGCTTAATTATTATTAAAAAAAAATAAAACATTAAAATACTGTGTCAAGTTTTTTAATATTTGCATCTGTCTGAGCACATTTCCATATAGCACCGGTGGCAGCAGCTAGTAATTCTTTGTTGTCGCGAATCGATTTATCTTTTGCTATTGCTACAAGTGGCTCGAGTCCGTCAGCTTCCCTTACTAGATCTCGCGCAGTCTTTTATTATAGCAATTAAAATTTTTAATTTATTGTTTTAAAATTAATTAAATTCAATTTATATAAATTTACCTTATCACTAGCGCATTTAAAGATCGCAGAACTGCATTGCATTTTTAAGTCAAGATTTGGAGAATTTAAGTGATGAACAATATCCGTAATCATACCTTCTGTTGTAATTGCTAATTGATAGTTTCCCTAAATTATTTTAAAAAATAAAGTTTTTATTGATAATTTAATATTTTAAATTAAAACTTACTTGTGATGCACATTGTTGTACAGTTCCCATTGTCGGCACTACTACATCAATATGAATACTTTTAAGAAGTCGTCCCATCAACGGAACTAGTCCACTTTTCCGCATTAATTCTTTATTATGTCGAGATTCTGATAATGACCATAGAGCACGTGCACCGGCTCGAGCTTTATCAAGCATTTCCGTTTCCACATCATTTAATTGTTCCCTCGGAGTTGTCAGAACACTAAAATAATACAATTTCATAAAGTTAATAAGTTTAAATAAAAAATTAATGATAATGAGTACTTTAGAGTACAATCCAAAAGATCTACCAGCTTGGGGATGCCTCTACATTTTCGAACAAGTTTTCTAGCCAGTCGTACTTTAGCAACATTTGCAATTGTTTCTGCTGCCATTGTTTTAAGATCGTTGGCTCGTTCTGAAAGAAGATTTACGAGTAATGAAATTCCTCCTAGATCCACGATTGTTCTTCGTATATCAATATTTAATGAAATTTTGGCCAGGACAGACAAGGAGCCTAATTTACAATTTAAATTATTGCATTCTAGTAAGTTAACTAGAACTTCCAAACCACCAATATCCTGAATGGCTAATTGATTGATTTGAGTTGTCAGATCGTGATCCTTAAGGCAGCATAAAGCGACAATTGTAGCAGTTTGGTTTCCTGCTTTTATATATTTAACCAGTTTTTGAATATGCCAATATTCCGATGGTACATCAGCACTTCTAGAAGTCTCTTTCCACCTTTCCTCCTCATCCGAAGATGAAATAACTTCAGTAGAATCCGAATCATCACTATCTACATGAGTTCTCACCATTACAACACCACGAGGACAACTTCCAACCGAAACACATTTTGGAGATTTTGATTTTGCTGATGTTTTTGTACGAGATGAGCGCGTTGACTTCGCTGTCACATTAGTTGACATTTTTGCAAAATTATTCAAAAAATTAAAATAAAATAAATAAATAAATAAAAACTTATCCTTTCTCTTTTAATTAGAAAAAAAATTGTTTACAACTTTATTGACATAATAAATCGGTTGTTATGGAAAAATTATTAAATTTGTTTTCAAATATTTTTAAATATTGCAACGAGATGGCGTCCAGCGAAGTATTCAACCAAATAAAAATGACTATTTTCACTTTGTTTTTATATATATTGAATTATAAAATTCCTAAAACAGTTGTAAGATTTTTTTTTATAATTTATATAATGATAAATAAAAATTGTTAAGTTTCATATGTAAACGAAAAAATATGAATTCACAATCTGCAACATTACTAAAAACATTTTTAGTTATTTAATTTGCGTCTTCGGTAACTAAAGACCATAACCTAAGCATTTTCGCTAAGCAAGAAAAGGAATGTTATATTTATCAACGCAACAAGTGTTTTTGTCATAAATATCTTTATTTAAATTTTTTAAATTTAAAAAATACAACAGTATGATTCAGAAGACTCGCAAACACAATAACTCATTAAATTAAATATGTTGTAAATATTTTAAATGTTATAATTATTTAAACATCAATATTATTGGGAATCCATGAGTTACTAACGAAAAAGAAAAATATTATAAACTACATTATTTGTTAAATATAAAAATACTTTAAGCAATTTAAAATATATTTTTAATAGTAAGCAAGAGTGCTATACTTAAATTATAATAAACACTTTAGGAATAATGAAAAATATTATTGTTTAGTGTCTCAAGAATCGGCAGAAGTCGAACAATTGAAAACAACAACATAATTTAACAATATACTGAAAATCCCAAGATATTAATTAAGGCTTTACATAGGATTTCGTTGTATTTTTCATTATTTATTTAAAGAAAATTTATTGAAATTTATTATTTTCTTTATGAGCATTAACGCAGCTATAAAATCCCACATTACTAATTTATGTTTTTTTAATAAAAATACTCATTTTCATATAATATAAATTTCTTTAAAAAATAAAAAAAGTTTCAATAAAATGAATTATTTTATTATTTAGAATTTATTTTTGGTTATGTTAAATGTATGTAATTATAGTTTTACATTAATTATAAGTAGTTAAATTTAAATTTAGTTTTATTTATCAGAATTATATTAAAACTAAAACAAATCAATTAACAAATCAATTTGATAAATAAATAAGTTAAATAAGAATTAATTAAGAAAACACTTTATCAAAATCAATTCAAAAATTAAAAGGAATACATTTTTTTCAATTACTTATTAACATGATGAAAACAGTATATCATGACTTAAAGGGGTTAGTTAAGAGTTTCACAAGCATCATTATTAAAAAATGTTCCTAATGTACGTAAGTAGGTTTGTTAAGTAGCCACACAAATAAATAATATTATTACATTTATTATATGTTGACTTGTATAAACGTAAATATACATTTTAAACTTAGAATGAATTTTAAACTTATATATGAACGTTGTGATTTATGTACTTAGTTATAAAATCTTCATTTTTTACTGTTTCTGTTTGGTTAAATAAACTACTTTACTTTTTTTCAGCTTTTCAAATACATAATTAGTTGTTTAACATGCATTTATTTGAATTAGTTTATTTAAAGTAAAGTTTAAAAAGCGAAAAACTTCATTAAGTATATATTTTTTAGTAAAAATTTGATGATGGTGCAGTGGAGACGCCAGGTTTTATTACCAGAAAGACATTAAATACAAAAAAAAAAGAAAAAAGAAATTAAAAAGTTTTCTTGAATCATTTTTAAAATTTTAGTTTATTTTTACTTAACTTAATTAAGTTAATGAATATTAAATTTAATAAACATAAAGCTTTATTTTTGGATTTTTGTTATATAGAGATAACGAATGTGTGAAAATTTGTATAAAAGTGCTGGTTTGTACTTTTTTGTTAATAATTTTATGTAATTTTATAATTAAAAAGAAAATCACAAATATAATTTTGAAATTTAGTCTTTTTATTACTATTATTAATATTATTATTATCATTATTGAATGTCAGAACGAAACGATGTTTATAAGTTTTATATTATGTAAATATGTTAAATTTCTTATATTCTTTATGTTTAACTTTTTTAAACATTTATTTAAATAAAATTTAATTAATTTCATTTATAAAATGATTAAAATTAACTATAAAAAACAAATTTGGTTAATCAAATAAATTACTATCAGCTGCTAAAAATACATAAACGAACGCCTGAACATGCTAATATATTCAACAATCAATTTACTTTAATATTTTGATAGACAATTTTAATTCAAAATATTTATTTTCATTAAATTGTATTTTATTATTTCTCAATTTTTTTTTTAATAAATCTCTTTTCTTCATTTTAATGCAAAAAAAAAAAAAATACATTCATGTGTCTGACACATTAAGAAATCTCCGTAAGTAACCTTATGTGGGGTAATGTGACCCCTAATGTGTTTATACAGTGACAGTTAATGTATAGGATTGAATTTATTGTTATTTGAATTTACTTCATCGTATTTTTTTCAATTTGCTGGATAGATTATTTTAATAAAATGAAATATTATTAACATTATGAAAAGATTTTTGTCAAAGCGTAGATAAAATAATTGAAAAGAAAATGTCGGTATAAAATGCAAAATAAAGCAGATAAACAAATTTTTAATACAAATCAAATGCATTGGTTTATATTCATTTTAGATGAATTAAAGATGAATTGAGAAGAGATAACAAAATGTTATGCGGATTTTCATGTATCATATGAGTCAAGTCAATAAAGTTAGAAGTTATATTTAGCAAAATTTAATTATTTATTAAAGCAAATAATATTCAATTAGTTGTTGGAAAAACCATTAATTATTGAAATACTTTTAAAGTTGAATTTCGTCATGTTAAAAGTGCTCGAGTTCAAATTTTTTTATAATGAAAATTATACATAATCTGATTTATGGGTGTATTTGCAAATATGAAAAACGAAAAACATTTTTCCTTTGTTTCCTTTCAATAAAATCTAACTTAAAAATGGTTGTACTGAAATATGCACATTGTGTTGCGTTCAGTTATTTTAAGTAAAAGCTTCATGCATAAATAAAATGTTTTTTGTATGTTGCAGTGGGAAACAAAAGACAACCCAAACTGAATAAAATTAAAAAAGAAAATAAGGAAAAATAGATATAACATAACATTAAATACATACTTATTGTACATATATGTGTAAGCTTTCTGACACTTAAAATAAATATAAAGTTGAATTTATAATGTGAACATGTGTTATGATAAAATGTTTGTTACTTTTAACTTTTATTGTTTGTTTAACAAGTAGTAAATCTTACATCATATTATTAATTTTCATTTTTAATTTGGTTGTTGTTTGCACATGGCGATACATTAATGTTTAAAAAATGACTAACTGAATAGCTACAGTTCATAAATTAATAAGAAAAAAGTTTACTTTAATTTAAATGAAAAAAGCTTTTTGTAAAAAATTATTAAAAAGAACATTTTTAAGTTTAAATAAAAAAATTAAAATATCTTTTTAATGAATAATAGTATTAAGACAATAAAATAATATTAAATTTCAATTTTAATTAATTTTCTTAATTTAATCCATTGTACAACATTTAGACAAAAACAATTCGTAACATTACATAATTAAAGTCTTTGTCTTTGTTAATATTTGTGTATGGTTTTTTTCTTATTTTGTAAGACTTTAAATTCAATACAATCAATTAAATAAAATTATTTCAAAATATTGAATGTTTCTCTATTGAAATTACTCGAATTCAATTAAAAACTTTTTCGTTGTTTAATAGTTCTGTTTTATGGTTATAAAAAATGTATTGAAGGCAATTAAAATCATAAGTCTATAAACATTCAAATTAATTTTTGCTAATGAAAATAGAAAGAACGCTAGTAAACTGTTGTAGTATAATTTTAAAAAATTTATTTTCACCTTATCAGAAACACGTATCACCAATTCTCTAACAGATGTTTGTTATTTAATAGAAAAGAAGACGAATAACAATACAAAGAGTAAAAATTAAACCAAAAACTATATAATGTTAAAGGTAAAGGTATTAAAATGTTAACCAAATGTTACCTGGTGCATAGTTAAACAGTTTTGCAGATATTTGTGCTAGTTTTTTGTTAGTTTATTGGTGTTGTTTCTATTCTGTTTATTGCTCAAACATATAAACAACAATTGGTGTCAGAGTTCCAAAATTGACTAAACTCATGGATAATATTATAATTTTTATAATTATTATTATTATTTTACATAAAACTACCAATTGTGTAAGGTATTCTGCGCTTTTTTTTTTGTGAATTTTAATAAATCCATTTGGCTTTTATAGCATAATAATTATGCAAAATTAAAAATAAATTAACTGAAAGAACATATAAGTGTAATCTTTGAAATTTGTTCATTAAATAATTTATTTAATTAAAATTTTACTTTAATATTAATAAAGTAAAGGTAATAAACTTATTTAATTTACTTTTACTTATCCTTATATTATTTTATATGTATTTAGCATAATATATAATATTGTTCTTTTCTTGTATTATTAGTTGAACATCATTAAAGTATTATACTATATGAAAATCAAATTCAAAATTCAGTAGAATATCAGTTTAATATTTAAAACATAGTTAAATATACGTACAATTTATATTGTTACCAAAAATTTTAATTTATCTAAAACAAATATTAAAACAAAGTTATTGAAAATAGAATATAGAATTTTGATGATACAGTTGAAATGCTTTTTTTTTCTACAGAGCCACAGTAATAAAAATAAAATAGAATACCATCAATGGGGTATAGATTTCATTCAATTTATTTTGTTTAAATAAAACACAAACTCAATCAACATGATCAAAATCTATCTATAATTTCCATATCAAAATATTGATTAGATTTATTTCAATAAACTATTTTCAATAAAATATTAGAGTTCAAATCATAATATGTTATTTATATTAAAAATAATAAAGAATAAGATATTTTGAAAATATCATTAAATGCTCAATGACCACAGATACAAATCTCAATAATGCTGGGGTATTACGATTATCATTTATTACATATTACAATAGGAGAAAAATAATTTTGTATTTAAATGCAATTTCATTTACTTTTCTGTCAATTTTCCAATATTAACTTAAAATCACTTATTCGTTTGCTATTCTACAGTGTTTAATGTAACATCAAAAGAAAGTTTTTCTAACAATTGATAATATTTTTCTCAATTTTTATTTATTCGGTTTTTATTATATATTTCATTTTTGTATTTTGGCACAAAAGCGAAGTTATGTAATCAAATCACGACATGGCATATTGAATTTAAAACTTCTATTTTATAAAGAATTTATATTTAAAATATACAATATTGACACTTTTTATTTATTTATTTATTTCTGCTACTATTTCAGTATTATAGAATTTTGATTGTACCAAAGTAATGCTAGGGATAAATCACTTAAAAACCAATATTGACATTTGACAGTTTAGTTAATAAATAATTTATTTCAAAAAAAGATTCAATGGAAATTTTAGTTTTTTTTTAGATTAATGTTACTTAAATAATATCATAACTAATCACACAAAATATAACTAGCAACACTATATTGCATTTATTTTATTTTATTTACGTTTCAATTATTAATTTTATAAAAATGTAAAAAAATAAAATCAGTAGCATAATTTTATGTAAAGGGTTTTACTTGAAATAAAATTGAAAATATAGGAAAACAATTGTGAAATTAAAATAAACAAATTTATGCAAATCAAATGTAAAATAGTTAAAATTTACTTTGTTACATTATAATATAAAATAAAATCAATATTCAATACGATAAAAGCATAAAATTCAGAATATTTTCAATATACTGATAATATGTTTAATTTAATCAAGACTTTTCAGTTAATATTTTACATTTCATTATATTTTTGTCTGCCTTTTCTTAGTAGAAAATATCAACTACATGTTCAGATCTACTTTTCAATTTAATTTTATTTTATTTCGTTTAATTCCATTAAATTCAATTTTAATTTAATTCAAAACGAATAATTTCTTGATAATTTACATTTCATGAACATGCATTTTTAATTTAAAATTAACATTTTATAGTTTTTGATTGCATGATTTTTTCTTTATATTTTATTTTTAATATTATTTATTAAACAAAAATACAACTTTTTGATAGACGATCAATTAGATTAAGTGTTACAAATTGTTCAGCATTTATATTCTTTAAATGTTGATGAATGCATTTACTTAGCTTGATTTTTATTTTTCCCCTGAGAAGCTTCTAATTGCATGAGATATTTTTACTTATCTAAAAATAATTCAATTAAAGACAATTTAAAAAAAAAATAAACAAAGATTTTTTTACCTATTATCCACTCTTAAAGGATATACAATTCAATTATTTGACGCACAGAATAAAATCTACTGTCATTTTATAAAAAATCATGAAAACATTAATTAATTTTGAATAACAGAGAATAATTTATAAGAATTTAAATTTTTAAAATGAAAAATATGCAAGAATTTTCGTACAAAATTTAATTTTTGAGTTGATGTTTCTTTAATGTACTTATTATGTCATATTTTATGTATTATAGAGGAATTGTGTAGGATATTATTCTAATTATGCAAATAAGGTATTCATTGTGTTACAATTAAGCTATTTCTACTATATAATGAATACATTTATTAAAATAATTATAATTAAATGAACTTCATTAAATCATTTGAAAAGAAATATTAAAATTATAATATTTTAATTTTAATAATAAATAAATTTTAAAATTAATTTTATATAAATTATTAATTATTAAGGAAGCAGGCATATTACGTAATAGAGAAGGTTGGCTAGATATAAATCATTTTATTGAAAGATATAATATTGATTGGCAATTTGTTAAAAAAACAAATTAATGACCATAAATAATTTCATTGATTTATTTTCCTCAAAGCTAATCATTTTCAGTTCCCCTTTTTTCATATTAAAGCTTTATGTAAATATTTGAAACGAAATAGAAAAAAAAATGTAATAAATAAATATAAATATCCGATACGGGGATACCGATTGTTATTCAATTTTTAGAATTTTATATATTTTTTTCATTCGTTTTTGTTTATGTTTATTATATTTTTGCTGAGTCTAATTTAATTGTACTTAAAAAATAGAAAAGAAAATGTTTTTTGAATTGGAAAATGAAAGGATTCTAATTATATTATATGTAAATCAATCAATTTTTTTATCATCTAATCAATTTCATACGCATTTTAATTTTTTTTTTCATTTTAATAATAAGTCTATCTTTCCCAAAATTTATGTTTTTTATGTTATTGATAATATAGTTCTCAAAAGTTTTTATTTTCGTCTAAAGTGATTTTGCGATGTTTAGCTAAGTAAATAAATTTGTAAAAGTTGATTAAATTAAAAGGTTAAGCAATTTGCTGTTTGCTATTTCATTATATGAGGTTCTAAAAAGTGTCAATAAAATTCTTGTAAATTTATTATGTTTCTATTTAATATATACATATATTATATATAATAATAAATAAATATTAATTTATTTTCAATTAAAGTAATGCAAATTTTTTATTATAAATTTGTTGAGAGTCCAGCATAAAATTGCATATTGTTATAAATGTAATTTAATATTTTCACAAGAACAAAAGACTACAACATTTTTTATTAAGAATAAATTGCAACACAAAGAACGTCGTCTGACTTTAATAAAGATTTTAATAGTTTAGGGTTAAAAAAAATGTCATAAAATTCAATTTAATACTTTTCTAATGTAAAATATAATTTAAAAAAAGTTTTTTTTTAACAAAGCTTTCTGCAAAAAAAAGTAAAATTAACCATTTATTCTGTATGAATTTTTTCTTATATATATATATATATATTTTTTTTATTTTTATATAATCCTCGTTAGATATTCACTGACAGGAAATTGTGCTTCTTGTTAAATAAGTAATATTATTATATAATTTTATTTTATTCAATTTTTATTATATTTTATATTAAATTTCAAATATCAGTTTGTCAATTCCATTTATTCATCAAAAATTAATTTAATTTTCTTTTTCCTTCAGTGATTAAAGTGAAAAGTTAAAGTTTCATAATGCATGTTTTAACGGACCTTGTTTCATTTTTAATAAAACTATTTATCAATAAATATTTGCTTTAAAATTTTGATCTTAAATTAACTGATTTAAATAGCTAACACAAAGCTAAAATTCTTTATACACAATTGTATTCTTAGTAACGGAAAACCTTTTAGTTGTTCTTGTATAAAGAAAGGAAATAAGGTTAACTTTTCTGTATTATATCATTTAATGTTAATAATAACTTGTTTACAACATTTCTGTTTTCGTTTTATACATACATTTTCATATTTATGTTGAATTTTTTAGAATCATAAACAACTTTACGTTAATATCAGATAAAGAATCTTAAACTACGGACATTCTGTTATCACCCTTTTATTCCTGCACAATAATTGTGTCTAGAGAATTACCCAAATTTTTTTTATTGTTTTCTTTGAGGGTGAACTCAACTGTTAATGATGATTTATATTTTTTATTTTATTTATTAAGTTTATTAGCATAACATGCATATTTTTTATTTTGCTTCGAAAATGTTTTCCTTTTAATTTACTTTTCTATATATATATGTATATTTATTTATTTATATTCAATTCAACTATAAGACCTGGCGACTGGCGCCATATAATTTTCACATATATAAAGTTAATATATTTTGTATTCCAAACGTTGATAATATAACATGGATTTGAAATTATATTTAACTAATTTATATTCGTAGCACATAAAATCCCGGAATTTAAAACAAATGATTAAGGGATTTCAATCAAATTAACGAATTGGAAATTTTTTTTTCTATATTATTTTCAATAGATTTAAAGTAAGATAGTTAAGACGGTTTTTTCGATATAATTTTTTCCTTTAATAAATATTAACTGGAAAATTATACAATTTATCATATAGATTGAAATTATTTTATTGATTTTTGCTTTATAATATCACCGTCAATATGTGTTGTGTTTACAAATTTGTTTAATGAAAACTTAGGACAGATATTATATACATTTTATCTAATTGAAAATATATTTAATTGATAAGTTGCATATAGCTTATATATAATTTATTACATTGCTAGAAATACTTGGATTAATTGACTAACAATGCTTTGCCTACTTTATTGAATCTAAAAAAATCATCTGTTTTCACATAAGAATTAAAAACAGATTATTTACTGAGGGTTATATTTTATAAAATTGAAAATTATTTATTATCAAGCATATTAATGACGATTGATTTTCAAATTTTATGTCTAATTAATTTTTTTCTAATAAGCAATTCGAAATTATATTCTTTTGTTGAACATGAAGAACGAATATTAATAAATGGTAGAAATTACATTTATAAGACTTTTCAACTAAAAAACCACTCGAAAGCTTTGTCAAAAAAACTTATTGATTCTTTGAGAAAGAGCATACAAATAGTACAGATAATACACAAAGCCATTCATAAATAATAGTTCAATTGAACTCAAAATCATTTATGGTTTCACTGAAAAGTTTTTATAATTATTTTTATTTTTTATATTCAATAAAAAACTTTTTGGATAATATTTTACATGCGTTTTTTGTTCAAATAAATGTTTCTTATTTATCAATCTATTCAGAAAAATTTTATGTGCCGTAAAAAAATTAATATGATAATTTTAAATAATAGAAAATACATTCAATATTTAAAAAAAAAAAATAAATATAATCTTTTCAATAAAAAAATCAACAAGTGATTGTACTCGAACAAATTACAATCAAATAAATTTTAATTTTAAGATAAAATTTATTATAAATTCTATTCAAAAATTTTTTAATTTATTATATAATTCTGAAAACGTTTGTTTTTAATATATTTAAAATGTTTAATAACAAGTCACAACTTCCTATTTATAGAAATCTAATTTAAATTTTGGTTAATAAAACATAAGAAAATCGTTTAACAATTTACGTGTTAGCTAAAACGTAAACAAATAATAACATAAATATAGATATTCGTCTTACAATTAAAACCAAATAACAAGTAACAATGTCCCCTATACCATCATCAACAAATGAATGAAAAACATGTATGTAAAATAGAAAACTATTTTCCCTCGCTTTTATCATATCAATTCAATTGACAACTTTGTAATGACGAATATCTGTTATTGCATCTGCTTTATTATGATGTTGAACAATTTGCGTATGTTACTGAATGTAAAACTTTAATTATAAATGAATTATGTTTAACAGAATAAAAAATAGAAAACAGATTATCAATAGTTTTTTATGAGTTTAATTTAGATCCTATATCGAATTGTGATGTAATATGATTTTTTCCCTTAAACATGCAAAAAAATGAATATATTTTAATGATTGACGTGCCATTATTGAATTTGAATGATTTTATTCACTCAGCAGCATCGGAGTTTTCTGGATTTGATGAGGCTTAGCACATTAACACTTGTATCTGCAAATGCTGTTTAGACAATGCTCCATAACAAAAGATTTCTTTCAGTATTGCCTCGTTTTAACACTGCATACATTAAGTATACGAATATATACGGAAATGCTCGCGTTCACAATCTGCCTACCGTTAAAATCAATAATAAAAATTAATGACAAAAAAAAACCACTATTGTATTTATCATTATCGCAAACAATACAAAAATTATAGTTTAATCATTATTTTGGGGAAAAGGAAATATTTTTTCAATGATTAAATTACATGCCGTTATCCATTGTTACTTAACGTGAAAGAGGTAGTGAACTGAATAAATTAAAGTAATGCATAAAGTTGTGTCATTTACGTTATATATTTTTTTGTTTTCACTTAATTTGTTTTTAAAGCGTAAGGAATATTAACATAAGCCATTGATTAACATGTATGAATTTTGTTCAACAATAATATGAACATATATTTGTGAATACAAAAGAAATTCTTTCATATTTAGTAAGTAATATGGCTGATTAAAAGAAAATGTAATATTGAATAATATTTTAATAGATTTTGTACAAATCAAAATTAAAAAAACTTTCTTTTTTTTTTTAAGATAAGAAACTTTAGAAATATTACTAAAGTAATAAAGCTGCTTAGTTACTGTGGGTAACCGACATAATTATTTTTATATTTCTTTACAGATTAATAAAAACATAAAATTATTATTTTTTTAAAAAATCCCATATTAATAACGACTTTTTGATTTCATATTGTTATGTCAAACAATAGAAAAAACTGCGACATTATAATATTGCTACAAAACTCTCACGACACTAATAACTAACATCGTATGTTTAATGGTTCTTCTTACTTTTTTTAACATTTTTTATAAATATATATTATTGAAACAATACAGTAGAATAAAAAATTATAAAAAAGATTATAATAAAATTGTTTCCTTACAGTCATTATGTAATTTTTAATTATTGTTGACATTAGTTTAAAATATTATGTAAGGGATGTACAGGCATGTGTTAAATGGATGGGTATAATATTGTTAGAAAACAATACTTAACAGTGAAATGTTAATTAACATAATAATTAGTAGATTACGATGTACATAAGAAAAAGATTAAAATTAATTTTTTTTGCATAATTAAATCATTAAGTGTTCGCTTTTATAATATTTGTGTTTATTCGTTGTTCTTGACAAAAAAATATTTTATATTCTTAACATTGTAAATTCGATTATGTTAAAATATTTGGCGTTAATGGAAAAAGTTGCATTTTATTTTATTTATTTATTTTGCGCTTATATAATCTGTAAAAAATTCGTATAATCCTTTTGCATCTTTTATTAACATTTTTTGTCGTACAACTATGTTTTTGTCGTTGAATTATTAAAAAAAGTATCAATAATTACAACTATCAGCTAACGTACATAACGTGACTTTTTTTTTATTCTATTATTATATTTATTTTATTGAAAAAAAAAAAATTAAATACGAACCATGTTACATGATAAGATAGAATTTATATATTTTGCTGTATGCTGAATAGGTTAATATAATCATTTTTTATTTATATTATATTCACACATAACATGTTTGATATTCCATTACAGGCTCTTCAAAATCAGTGATGCTGTTACATCGTTGATATAATCTGCTTTATATATGTATATAGAAGTAATTATGTATTCAAAAAAAAAAAATGAAAAAAAGAAAATGTTTTGTCTCCTGAATTTAATATATTCCGAACTGAGCTGTATATTATATACGAATGTGTAATATTTACACAAAACTAAAATATAAGTTATTTTACTATATGATAACTTAAGATACATATATAATGTTTGATTTCGCGGGTAAACAACTTTACAAGTATTTTGCATATTTATTCGTGGTTATGTAAAAGACAGGCACACAAATTTACACTTTGGGAATAATAATTTAATGCAAGATATATTTTCTTATGCATATTTTTTGTTATAATCTTCATCTATATTTTTCATTTCTTTTCTTATTTTTACAATGAATTCCTTTTTAGCGAAGGCCTTAGATAATTTATTCAAATTTTGATTGTATAAAATATTCTTAACATTTTCTATATCACAAATAACAAAAAAATAATATTAATATCACTATAGTGATATTAAATGATTTATGTCATAAATTATACCAAATATCTTATATAATTAATTTTTATGATTGTTTTTTCTCAATTAAATTTTTCAATAAACAAAGTTATATATATGTGCAAGATTTTATTAGTTTATTATTTAAAAATAGCGTCTATTGTTGAAATACTAAAGATAAGCAAAAGGAATAAAAATTGAAATTCATTGAATAATCAGTAAAAGTTTACTGGATTTAAAATGATTTATGTGTTATTTAAAATAAAATAAAATATAAATGTATCATCCAAAATACATATAAAAGGAATAAAAACTGGATAAAAACGATGCAAAATAAAACGCAAAATAAAAGAAATGGAAAGCGGATAATAACAGTTGCAAATTTATACTTAAATTCATTTTTTTTGGTCTGCGATAACCGTAAGGGATGTAAATTATATATGCAAAGGGTCAAAATTGCCATTTGCTTGCAACAATATCGTTATTTTTCTTTAGTATGATTTTTGAAATTTTTCTTATTTTTAATAGAAAAACAACCAATTTACCGTATTTTTGCTTGATATTTCTAGTTTTTTTTATGTAAAATATTCTCTGTGCATTAATATTTTTTCTTGTTCTTTGTTTTGTTTGTGGACAAATTTAAATTATACATATTTTTGAAATTTGCTTTTATTTTAATTTTTGCTTTAATAAACTGAGCAATAATATTGCATACAAAATGTTTGTAAATATTGATTATCAGTGTCAGTGCACAAACAAAGCAGATAAGTACTTTTCTCGTCGATCGTAATAAAACCATAATAATCAGAGTTAATTCCCAAAGCTTGTTAATAAATCTTAATTTTAATCGATAAATATAGCTTATGATTGATATGAGAATTGTATTTAAACAATCAGAAATACACAATTAAAATAATTTATGGTTGTACAAATAGTGTCTTATATTATTAATGAAATAAAATTTAATAAAATAAATCAATTTTAAATGTATTTTTACGTAAACGCATTAAAATTATTCATTTAAATGTTTTTCTTGCGTTATTATTCGTTTATTTTAAATTTTATTCAAACAAATATAACTTTTTATGCAAACAAAACAATTTTAAAACCATAAAAAAGGCTTAATAAATTGATTAAAATATAAAGAAACATCCTCCTGCTATACTGTCAAAAAGTTGATGTCGAAATGGTATATAAGCTCCTGGTACGAATGCTATTTATGTTAATGAGAAATTTTCAGGTAAATAATTATACATTAATCGTCTCACAGTAAAGGTTTTATTTTATTAAACATATAATCATGCTTTTTTATTTTATTTTTACTTTGCTTTTCTCTACGTAACATTACATTATATTAACTAATAGTTTAAAAGACAAGTTTATGCTAAATTTGTTTAATTTATTTGTTCCGTCGCTTTATTTTTCTAATTGCTATTAAATATTTAACGAAAATAAAGTATAAATAATAATGATACGGCATATTTAATGTGCATTAAAATATTTTGTTGTCTTTTTTATTTTTATTACACATAGAATGTCTTCAATAATATTTTTTGTAATATTTTTTTTTTTGTTTAAAATTTTAGCTTTTCTTTGTCGTTCTTTTTGGTATCAAAAAGTTTTAAATTATTTTTATGATCTATATTTTTCCATACTGAAGCATTTTTAGGTGTAGTTATTTTATGAGCAGATGGAGTCAGATGTTCTGATCATTGATCTGTTTTTTCTTCTTTATTCTACTTTATTGATGTTATTTCAAAGTTCTTTTTTTAATATATTAAAATTCGTGTTTTACAGTTTATATAATAAAAAAGAAGAAGAAAAGCTAAAAATAAAAATAAAAATAAAAAAAAGTTGTGGATTCAAATTATTGATGGTTATATAAATTTAAATCATCAATAAAGTTGTAAATTAATTTTTTTCCTCTTTTCTTTTATTTATCCAAAGTAAATTGATTTAGAAATTTATTTTTATTTATATAAATAATAATAATAATAATATTTCTTTCAAAAGTTTTTAATAAATATACGCTCTATCTGGTTTCCAGTTTATAAAAAATAAATGTAAATATTTTTTAGATTTAAATTGAAAAAATATGAAACCAACAACCGTAAACCATGTATAAGGAATAATAATAAAAAACAAAATTAAATCAATGTTTAAAACAAGAAAAAGAACAAATATGAAAGAAAAATTAGATGCGGATTACTTTTTGTTTAACAATAATTTTTTTAGAAATTAATAATTTTACATTCTTTTTTCACATTTTATAAATTAAGTAAAAACAAAAAAAAAACAAGGAACCAAATTAACAACTAAAGAAAAACAGTAATCTTGTTCTTTTATTATAATTTTTAATTTCAGTGCAATATACCATTCAGTACAAGATAAAAAAAATACAATAAAGAAAAATTTAATAAATTTACGATTTATTTCTAAAGGCAAAAGCTCGATTTTCATTCTTAGAAATATTAAGAAACAACAAATAAAATTAATAACAAAAGTGAGTGAGTAGATAAAGGTTTGACATCAAAGTGATTTAAGAAAAAAATTGTTTTTGGGCATATTCTTATTATTTTCTTTTTAGATGTGGTTGTTCTCTTCTTTGTTAAGTTAAGGTTACATATGTATATGACGCTAAGCATTTCTTTTTCCATCTTAATTTTGTGAAACGTGTATTTTAATATTATCGTAATGCACTTGCTAAAGAAATTATACATTTTTTACACGTTTAGTTGTGTCTGTGAATTGTATGGTAATTTCATGTTACTCTGACACTGACAGGTAAACACCAACCAAATAAAGTGAGACGATTTTAACCTAGAAAAGCCCTTTTAAAGAAGAAAAAAGAAGAATTCCTACAATTGTATTCAATGATTTTCTTATAAAAAAAAAAAAATTGAAGAAAAAATAAATAATAAATTTACAAATGGAAATTGGTTTTTCTTACAAAAAAAATTTATAATTTTTTAATTATTTGTGATGAGAATAATGTTATATCAGTAAACAAAAGTTTTATACATACTTTAATCCTTAATGAACATTCATATTCATGTACGGATTATAATGTTTTGATAAAGAAATGAAAAAAAAAATAAATAAATAAAAATAGCTAAAACTGTTTTAAGAGAATTAAACTCAAAAAAAAAAATGTAAAAGCGGCAATGAAGTAACTTAAAATAAAAGCAAATATAATTGAAAAAATTAAATCCTTATTTAAACTACTGAAATAAGCTTTGATATTGCATTCGAAAGAATGTCATTGTCTTTATTCGTTTGCATACTGAAAAATAAAATTGTTTAATCGAGATAGGAATTTTAATGATATTTTATTTTTTAACAATTCAGAAATATTCACGTAGAAATTTGATCAGAAATGCAAGAAAAAAATCTTTACGTAAAATATTTCGACTGAATTTTCCATGCGACTTACACAAAATCACAAAAATAATGCAATTTTATATTTTATTATTTAATAAATATTTCCATCTTTTTAACTAATAATTCTGCTGTAATTAAATTAAATTTTAAAAATTGTCTAGTCTAGTCAATTTAATTAGTTTAAAAATTATTCAACCTTAAATTTAAAGCAATCAGATATCTTATCTTTTGGATTAAATACAGTAACAATTTTTTAATGTAGACAAATTAAATATATACCCAAAATAATAATGATAGAACGAAAAGAAAATCATTTATAAATTATATTTAAAGGGATTGTTAAGGCGGATGTTTATTGATAACTTTGTTACAAAGTGGTTCAGGTTACGATTTTATTTATATAAATCGAAGAGAATAGTAAATAAAAGTAAAGAAAACCAATTAACCGAACCATTAAGTCAATACAATTATATATGTCTCCCTCATTTATAATTTCTAATAATTTATTTTATTTTTTATTAATCGTAATCTTCGTATCAATAACGAATAAATAAATAAAATTTATATTATAACGAAAAATTAGAAATAAAAAGAAAAAAAAAATGTTTCGTCTGCATAACATATAAAATGAAAGTTTGTCGTATTGACTTGGAAAAAGTTTTCGATCGAGTAGCACCAGCACAAGGCAAGCCACAAATATAAGCTTTGATATATCGTCGCCTGTAATAATATTGTATTTTTTTTTTTCCTTTTTAAGATTTTTTTTTTTATTTTTCTTCTCATATTTTTAACTTGTACATTGTTGATCTTTGGAGAATTTCTTTATTTATTTTCGTTTTTTTTTTCTTATATATTTTTATGATTATTATTATTATTATTATTATTATTATTTGGTACTTTTATTTTTCTTGGTACTGCTGATGATGATACAGGCACAGTTACCATTAATGACGATATGTCTTTTATGTCGTAAAATGTATCCAGGTGTGACATTTGTTTTTTTTCTTTTTAAGTATTTTTATTATTTTCATGGTTTCAGTAAATAAGGAAAGTTTACCTATAAATTCAAAACAAGACAAATTTAAGCAATTTTATGTTCGTAAATTTAAAACATTTCCGATTCTCAATATGAAACTCGATATAAGAAATACATTTTTTTTTGTGAACTATTCGAATAAATTTGTCAAAATATTATATTTTTATTAAAAAGTATCCTTAATTATTATAGTTCTTGTTAGTGAAGAATTATGATTTCTTATTTTTTATTTATTTATTTTTAGGATTTTTTATTACATATATAACATAGTTATTTTTAATAAGAAACTATTCGTTATAAATCTGATACTGCTGCCGAGTGAACATGAAATGTGTACAAGTCTCCAGACAATTAATGCAGCATACTATAAGCAAGTACAGCAGTATAGAGGTTTAAATTGTAAGATGATTAAATAAAGTTCATATTAAAGGAAATATATATATATATATATATATATATATTTTCTTCACATTAAAATCAAATTAATTTATAATTCTTAACATTAAAACAAAAAAAAAAAAAATTATATAAATGCAATTACAGAAGTAAACAACTTTGATGGGTGTACAATTATTTGGCAAATTGTTGATTTAACTTTTATAAAACAAGAATTTAAAGTTTGAACAGTAACATATTTTTATTTCAGAAAAGTTTTTAATTAAAAAAATATATAAGTTTTCCATTCTTTTTGGACTTATATATTTCAAGTGTTTGCTGGTGTTGAATGAATGTGTCAAATAGATATTCCAATTTTTATTTTATTTATTTATTTTTTTGTCACTTTTTATTTATTTATTTGTTATTTTTTTTTATTAAAGTTGGTGAAAAGTTTTTTAAATACGATTTTTATCTTCTATTTTGTTTTTCAAGAGTTGATTTTACTTTTTTTTGTTCTATTATTAAAATCCGTTGTCTATGGTTTAAATGGAATAAAATTAATGTAAATTAAATATTTTAACATATTACCCTGAAAATCCGTAATTATTATTTAAAAAATTATTTCTTATGCATTCAAAACGAATGAGCTTCGCTTCCGTGTACCATTTGTTTGCGAAATACTCCAATGATGCACTTAACTGATAGTCTGATGTTCTCCAATATTATTATTATTATTATAATTATTTCATTTTCATTTTCCTATTTATAAAAATATATTAACCAAAAGAATATTTATATATGTATTTATACTGGTAAGCAAATAAAACGGCGCATGATCATATTTTTCATATTGATAGAAGAGGAAAAGGAAAATTATTATTTTTTTCTTTCATTCATTAAATGTTGCTCTTCCAAGAATAAACTTGGCACAACGAATCATTTAGTAAGGTTTATCCTTAGCTTAGTTGACTACGTTCCTTTGCAATGCGAGGTACATTCGTGTAAATCAATCGTCAAATTCCTCTTTATACAGATAAAGTAAAAAAAAATAAAACACTAGTAAACTGTTTAACCTCAAAGTGAACTAGAGTAACAAAAGAAATCTAGAAATAAGCGCGATAAAATAAGAAAGAAATGAAATAAAGAATAAATAATAATTATTTGTAAACAACAATTTAATTTATAATGGATATTTATTTTTGCTGCCATAAAACAACCGCTTAATTTTATTTATTTTTTTGTTTTATATAAAATAAATAAAAGTTTGAATTTTATGTGACAAAATGTATTTTCGTTTTTTTTTGTTTTTATTTTGCTAATTTATTATTTATAAAAAAAAAATCGTTCTACTGTGTGTTTAATCTTTTCATTGTTGATATCTGGTTGTTTGTTGAATTCATAATTGTTTTTAATATACATTTTTTGCAAACCCTCTGAAAGAAACAGTTGATTTAGGAGTTTTATTTTTGTTGCACAGTGTAGTGAATGTTCTTTAAAATTTTAATAATGGTGTTAATATTTATGAACTATTTTATATGTTTTGTAAATTATTGTTTAAGTGAAACAAATTAAGCTTAATTAAAGAGACAAAACCAAATAAAAAAGCTAGAAATTACAAAGTACAGTGAGTTATTATAGTTGGAATAGATATGCAGATCTATATATCGTTTATTTTACGATGTCCTTTTTTAATCATATTGATGTCAGGTATTTAATCTTAATTATATTAAATTATACACAATTTATTTTATTACTTATTAAAAATTATAATAATGTTTAAAAACACCTGAATCTATAATAAACATTTTTAATTGTAAAATAGATAAATTAAATTTTGTAGAAAGAATAATCTTTTCGGGTTTTTTGTTTTATTATTTCCATTCTTTTCCTTTGAAGCAAAAATGTAATCCAGTCACGTCTCTTATTATTGAATTTAATACATCAAATACAAATAAGAATTGACTTCTATGTCGTTTTTTTATAATTTTATGTGAATACACATTTGTAACTCTTTGTTTCCAAAACAAGTCAAATTGTAAAAGAAATGATATAAATCACTTAAAAGACAATATTGACAATTGTTGATATTATGATTTCTCAAGAAATTTAAATTGATGAGGAAAAACATCTTTACAGTTTTTGTTTTTGAATTTATTAAAAAATTTATTAATAAATTTCTGGGTTTTTATTTCATCAAAATTTAAATTTGATGTATTTGTAAATTTGCTTGATTTGTCAGTTTGGTAGCAGTATTTGAATATGCTTTTTTCAAGATTTGAATGTGTTTAAAGTAACTAGAAGAGAATATAAATTTTATATTTAAAATAAATAATGGTAAATGCATTTACCCACTTTTCTGTTAGAATTTTACTATAAGAAACAGCACAACAAACTTTGAAATTCACAAAAATAGTCTAACTTAAAAAAAGAAAGTTAACAAATATGATCATTTTAGAAATACTTGTGTCAAAAATAAATTTATATACATATATATTATTCCTCACAAATTGGATAAACTTTTATAAAATATCTCAAACACTTTGTTATTTAAAGTTGTTTGTTGCTGAATTTTAAATGCGTTCTTTGGTGTTGTTAATATTGTTATTCCGAGATGAATTGTGGAGTTTAAACAGGATGAATTTATTTTAAAAGTCACTAAAAACGATACGACAGCAAGTGGAAGTGTGCTCTGCACATAATACAATTAATACAAAATTTGTGCACCCATATTTGGCGACAAAAGATAGGCTATGGTGGCGGGTGGCAGCAAATAAAAACTTTGTAACAAACAAGTTTTTAACACCAAATGCTATTTTATTACAAATGTTTTTTTATTTCTTTAAAATTATACTCTGCAAAAGCTACGACTATCCCAAGTATCTTTTTGTAAATAAAATTTTTGCTTTGTTATATGAACATGATATATGTTTGTAATGCGAAGAGAATAGTGTCACATAATCACAACAGTTAGATCGTGCAAAGAAGTAACTGTGCCCTAGATCACGATGCTCGCAGACATAAGACAAACTCGCAGCCAAATATTGTAATATAAACGTGAATATATAATTTGCGTTATTGATCTTAAATGCCACGGAACCAAACGATTATTATTTCAAATATTTATTCTGAATAAAAAACGAAAAAAGCTAATGTCAACAAATACGTTTATTATAAATATGGAATCATGCTATATGTAATGAACGATTTTAGTCTTCAATGCACGTCAACAGTGATTTACATTGTATATATATTTTTTGTATTTGAATAAATACATCAAAACAGAAAGTGGAAGTTTTAAATACAAAGAAAAATGTAAAAATTCGTTAAAATATTTTAATCTTTGAAAATTCCAAATATTTATGTTGAGCTAAGAAATTCATTTAATTTATTTCTTATATTCCAATCTTACCATTGTTACCATTTATGCCCTTAGGTTTTGTTTAAAAAATGTTTATTGCTTTTTCACATGTTTCATCATTGCTTTATAATATTTTTCAATTACAATGGCGATTACGATGGATTTTAAGCGAATAACACCGAGAAGAATGACTGAAGACGGCAAGGCACAAACATATTTTCATAACATAACAATATGCTTACAAAAAATAAACATATCGGCATGTTTATGTGGCCAAAATAATAAACGCACAATTTCAATAAAGACGCGGATATGATAACACAACATAAAATAGATAAACACATAAAAAATATAAATATTTAACTTTTTATGGGCAAATAATTCGTCATCCTTTCGTCATCCGTACGCCCTGTTGACAATGCTGTATGAAGTTTGTCTTTATTATTACTTTTAATGACAACTTTAATCGTTGTAATTTATATTTGAGCTGAACCATTTATTCAGCATTTAATTTAATCATTAAATTTTTTATGTTTACATTCTTTATAATTTTAATCTTTTTTTAAAACTATATAAATTTATTAAATTATAATCAATGGACTGAATAATTTTACATTTTCACTAATAAAATCAAAATGTAAAATAAATTTATTTAAATCAATTCAAATAGTAAAATTGGCGATTTCAAAGCAATAAAAAATAAAAGAAAAAACACTTGAAATGTGATTCAGGCGATAATTTAATCGAATTTTTGTTGTTGTTTTCTTAATAACATTTTATTCAAATATATATTCTGAAGAAGATCTTTTATAAATACTTAGGGAGTAATTTTTTTCCTTTAATAAAAATAGAGATTGAAATGATATTATTTTTAATTATATTTTTAATCAATCCTGTTGAAAACCTAAACGATTTGTTATTTAAAGTTAAGTACCCGGTATAAGGTAGGTAAATCAATAAATTTAAGGAATAGCAAAAAAATTCAATTGACTGCAGAATTTTTATATTAATTTTATATTGCAAAATTAAATAATTTATAATAACTATGTTGAAGTGTAACCAAAACCATTCAACCAACTGAATGCATTTAAAAATCATTTAAATTATAATTATAATATGCACAAATGAAAAAAGTAATAGTAACATAGGGTTATTTGCATGCTTATTAAAAAATAAAAATTTAAAATTATAAAGTAGAAACGAAAAAAAAAAAATAAATTGCTGGCACAAAAAAGTAGAGAGAAATAAAATATTATAATATAACATTTCAGAATATTCATCAATTTTTAATTGGTTGTGAAAAATATAAAAAAGAATTTTAATTCATTTAATTTGTAATTTGCTGATCAAACAACTTTATATTAAAAATTTTATAAAAAAAAAAAGATGCAATATACTATAATTTATTTATTTATTTATTTATTCAGAAGTTCAATGTTAAATAATTATATTTAATTTGTTTATATGTTTTTGACAAGTATATACTGCCTAAATATAAATTTGTGTATGTTCTCAAAGGTTTGTATTGATATTTTCTTTGAAATTTCAATTACAAGCATGGAAAATATGAATTACCAGATAGAAAGAAAATAAATGAATAATGATAATAATAATAATAATAATAATAAATAAAATGTAATAAACGGAAAAAAATATGTTATTAAATTTTGTAAAAAAAAAATTAAATCTATATCTGTAATATTTCATTTAAATCCATTCAGTGTATTTATGTATACGAATATTTAAATGGCTCATATGTGCTCATGTTATTTTTTGTATGTTGTATATGGATCAACAAGATTGTACAATATAAAACCAGTCAATTTGTTATCTATGACTTGGGGATAAGCACAGAAGCGCACAGTAACAAAGCTTTGCCTGTTAAAAGATGTACAATATGTATGACTAAGTAGGATTGTTATATTGTTAAAGTTGTTACCAAAACAGAAAAAAAAGTTGTTTTTATGTATATTAAGAGAATTTATGCTTTTTAAATGATGTTGTCTAACATGTACATCCAGGGATTTACGAGGAAGAATAACAAGAAAAATAATAACAATAAGAATAAAAAGAGAGCGACGCTTAAATGACATGTAAAATGTTCTTACTTGTAGTTTTCTAGTTTTATTTTCATCCTACAAGTATATATAGAGTTTACCAAATAATAGTAAAAAACCGACATTGATTCATTGTTTTCATTTTCGAGTTTAAAATAATAAAAATTTCCAACTTGCTCTTAACGTTATAAGATTTTTATTATATAAAGTATTATTTTTTTTTTGTTATTATTATAACACTAATGCCGTTAACATTTTGATTACACAATTGAAAGCATAAATATAGATACTAATTGTAAATAAAACAAATTAACAAATTGAAAGCACAAAAAATCATCGTAGGAAATTTTTTATTACACACAAAATGAAAAGAAATAAAATAATTGCTTTTAATCAAAAGGAAAAATTTCATTGAATATAATCAAAATGACATTGATCCTTTTTTCCTTCTCCAATTTGTGATAAGGGTAAAAGTAGCATAATAATCGTTAAAGGAAAAAAAAAAAGTTAAATGATAAAAAAAAAATCATAGAAATCGTATTTACTGTAATTTTATTGAATTTCTTTAATGAAATAAAGTTTAATTGAACTTTAACTATTTACTAAATTGAAAATAAATAAATGTATTTTTGTGATATTTTTTTAAATCGATCTTTGTCTCCAACACGCTTTAAAGAATTTTATTGTTCACAATAGTTATGCTCGGAAATATTGTTTAATGATCAATTCAATTTGGTACACTTGTTCATTCAGAATATTGAACAATAAACATTTATAATATTCAAATAAAGCGACAAGAAAGTTGTAAAAATGAAAAATTCTATCAGTTCTTTTTTATTTGTAAATTGCATAGTTTAGCATATTTATATATATATATATATATATATAAAAATAATACTAATAAACTAAATGAAAAGTAACAAGAAATATAAAGAAATATAAAAAATAGACAGATGACATATAAAATAAGAATAGAAAAGATACTAAATGAAACAAAAATTATTGCAAAAGAAAAAGTGTTTGTATATTTGGAGAACATAAAACACCTCGCTTATCTTTGTAATCTACATGTTATATTTTTATCATCTTATTCGAAGATATTTTACACCCTAACAGTCAAAGTTTGTACTTTTTCATGCTTTTTTATTTTATTTTATTTTTGGAGACAGAGTATAATGCATGTTATTTCAGTATTACGGCGGCATAACAAAACTATAATCATATATTTTACTATCACATAGTGGTTGCTGACAGTTGTATACTAGACAATGTATAGATATATAACTTTGAGATGTAACTCTTAGCATTTACTACTTTTTATTCCTTTTTTCAACAACTAGACGACCAAAAAGTTCTATCCATTAAATGCGACATTGTGACGCCTCCAAGTGGGTTTCTGTTTATCATCTTTGATAAAGTGGAATAAGAAAAAAATAGAATAAAATAAAATAATAAAATACGAAAAGCGAAAGAGAAAATTTTTTATTTCTTCCTGAAATAAATTCATTTATTGTAGATCTGTTATGTTAGTTTATCCAAATACGTGAGAATATTATTTGTATTTATTTATTATTTCTTTTACTTTTTTATTTTAACACAAAAATAATATAATTTCTACAAAGCATAATAAATGAAACTATTACAATGTTTTAATAAATTTGTTTTTCTATTTTGATATCAATTTACACACCCTAGCTACTTTCCGATACTAGATATAAAATTACATACATATATGCTTTATATGTAAATTACTAATAACAAAAAAAAAAACAAAAATATATTCTTCGACATCCATCCAACTAAATTATTTCACTATAAAAAAGGCATATATAATCAATTTCCTTCATTTTATTTTAAAATATTTTTTTTCTATAGATATTACTTGTATTGCTATTAATTTATTATCTTATTGTATTTTTGTTTTTGATTATAAGATGTTTACTTTATTTACGCATCTAATGTGTATATATTGTATGAATAAAAATTTTGGCAAATAAGTAAATTTTCTTGTACAGATCTTTGATAATAGATATTGTTTTGCTTTTATTTCTTTTTTTATTTGATAACAATCCTTTGATTTCAGAATTCATTTTAACAATAAAAGATGTCAAAGTGACTATACCAACAGCAGTTAGAAAAGGCGATAATATCGATTTAGTATGTAGTTACGATATGGAAGGTGATTCATTATATTCAGTTAAATGGTATAAAGGTAGAAGGGAGTTTTATAGATTTACACCAAAAGAAAATCCAGCAATGAAAGTATTTCCAGTTGTTGGTATAAATGTAGAGGTAAAATATATAATTTATTTTATAATATTGTTTTTTTTATCATTATATGTACATTTACTTTGATTAACACTTTATTTTAAATAAATGTATTTATTCTTATTGATGTTAATAGTCAATTGAGAATAATAAATCACAAAACAACAAAATAAAAGCAATTTTCATGCAGGGGTTTTGTGTCTTCGTAAAGCAAAAATGGCAAATAATTTATGACGCTTATTTCTTTTCATTTTCATTTTTATAGTTAAAAGAGGCAATTTATTTTATTATTTCACATTTATTACGTTTAACCAATTGATTCATGCTGATTTAATCAATAATCCTAATAAATAATTTCAAATGTAATGTATTATCTTAAATTTTATTAATTGAGATATTATTATTTTAATAATAATAATAATAATAATAATAATAATAATAATGATTATAATAAAAGAGGAATTATTTGGAAATTTATTAAGCTTTATTCATATAAACATTTTTTAGGAATTTAAGTACAAATTATAATAATTAAATTTAAGAGCATAACATATATTTTATTATTATTATAATACTAAATATTAAACAAATACAAATTAAATAGCAATCAATGTTTTAATAACCAATTAAAATACAGAATTTGGAGTTTACTATTATTACTTTCAAGTAGTAATTCAGACTATTGTAATCCTTTATTAATAGAGATATCAAGTTTTGAAAAATAATTATGGAGTAAATATTATAAACATTAAGCATCTAAATATACAAAGAAAAAAAAATATAAATAATTTTTTTAATAGTTTTTCAAGTGATAAAATTTTGATTTTAATTGAATTTTCTTTTTTTTATTTAATTATTAGCGAGCTTTGTCAAATGAGAGCCACTTAACAATAACTTCTGTACTGCCTATAGCATCCGGTAAATATAGTTGTGAAATTTCGGCTGATGCTCCTTCGTTTCATACAGCAATTGTCTCTGGAGAGCTAGAAGTTGTGGGTAAGTTTCAACTTTTCTCTTAAATTCTTTTTGCTAAATTTTGGATGTTAATTAAATATCTATTGTTAACGATATTCTTCTAACCCCATTATTTATTTAATTATAATGATTTTCTTAATTTATTTCATAATTTCTCAATAAAAAATCAACATATTTTTTTGAATAATTATTGCTTATTATTGAAGTTTATAGAAAATCGTCATTTTTTAAAATGTTCATTAAACATTTTATGTTTTAAAAGATAATAAAAATAAAAACTTATTGTGTTCTTATTAAAGAGTTAAGGAAAAGCATAAATATTAATGTGACTAGTCAACTAAATTGAAATACATTACCAATAATAACACACTTTATCACTTATCGCGTTCTAGTTTCATAAGTTTAAGTTATTATGGTAATATAATTACAGAAAAATTTAACATTTCATTTTAGAAACTCCTGAATTCAAACCAGTAATTAAAGGTCTTCAAACAAAATATAGAATTGGAGAAGTAATTCAAGCAAATTGTTCTTCAAAAGATTCAAAACCCGCAGCTAATTTAACGTGGACAGTGAATGACATTGAAGTTTGTTAATTGGTCTTTTTTATATTTAAACGAATATTTTTTAATTTCTATTTTTAATTTATTTTCTGGATCCAGATTATTCCATCCTTTGTCAAAATTTTAAAACCAGAGAAAAATTCAGAAACAAATTTAGAAACGTCAACACTGGGATTAAATTTGGTAACACAAGCGCAACATTATATAAATGGAAGACTCAAGGTGAAACATAAATTAAAATAAACAAAATTTTTTTAAACGACTTTAAAGTAAATTAATTTAAATAGTATATAATAATAAATATAGTAATAGTAATAATAATAACAATTTAATTTAATTTAATCTCGTAGAATTTTGTACATTTTCCAAAAAAAAAAATTCCTTTATTATAATGAAAGCTTAATATAATTACTTATTTTTTTATATATTTTCATTGTGTCTTATCCCAGTTTAATTTTTTTTTTTAAAGAAACTTCATTTTTATTCAATTATAAATTAATTAAAAAATATTCTTTTTGTTTTTACTTCGTCTAATTTATTAAAATAAATAATTTCCTGTATAATACGGATCGAGTAAAGATAATAATCCTTTTATAAAAAACATAAACTTTTCTAGTCAATTTTTTATTACAATAAATCATATAAAAAATATGTGTTTTTATTTTCTTTTTGGAGGATTAGTTCGTGGATTTAAATTGTTTTTAACAGAATTATTAAATATTCTATTTTAACAGAATTTTGCTTTAACAAATATTAAATATTCATTATTTTTCAAAAATTTGTAGCTACGATGTATTGCAAAAATTCATGATATCTATTGGCAATCAACGGAAAGGAGTATTGATGAAGATAGTCCAAGACCGAGAGTACTGTTAGCATCAGCAACAACAATTGGCCAAAATAATGTTAATTTGGCACAACGTTCAGCGAGCGATCAATCATCGTTGCATGACAAGGAATCAGGAAGTGATCAAAATGATGGATTTATGACGCACACACAATGTAAGTTAGTTGCTTATAATTCCTACACTTTATTTATAATTATTAACAATTCATGAACTATTTTATCGATTTTTTTATAAAACGGAGACAAATACTAAAAATAAATGCAAAAAACACTTTATTGAAAATAAGTTATCATGCAATCATTATATAAACAAATATTTCATTCGTATTCATTATTATTTAATCTATCTACATAAACTAAAATCAATATTATTACGGAATAAGACAGAATATCATTTGCATTTTTTTGCGAAAAAAAAAAATCATCAATATTATTTATTTATTTATTTATATATTTATTTATGAACTTACATTAAATACATATAAAAATAAAAGTTCTCTCTACATAGACGAAAAAAACCACTTAAAATGTTTCGAAAAATTGAATACCACTAAATAAAAAAATACATAAAAGCATCATACATAAATAAATATAAGCAAATTCAATCTAATGCATGTTTATAATTTTATATTCGTGAAAAATAAAATTAAAAAAAAATATATGTATATATGAAAATAAAAAAAAAACTGCGGTTAGTACTCACTAAATATTAATGTAAAAATTTTTCACATAGCAACAGCAACCTTCTTAATTTTCATATATTTTTGTAATACAAAATTATAAATATCTTATTAACATTTAATATACATTTTGAAATATAATGTATACAAAATAACTATTTTTAAAATACTGAATAATACAAAATACCATTAAAAGATATATTTAATTTTTTAGCTGACATGTCTGCACCACGAGGAGGATCATCTTTATTTTTTAACAATAAAAATCTCTTATTATTATTATTTTTTTCACAAATTTATATTTGCTTTAAAATCATAATTTTTTGTTAATTATTATTATTGTTTTACATATTTTTAATTATTTGTGTATAAAACTTTAATAACTTTATTTTTTGAAAAGTCATAAAATTACATAATAAAACCACAATAAAACGCAAATAAATTAATAAATTAAATAAACATCATGAAACATAGGGTTAATAATCAACGAAAATAATAAAAAAATTATATATAAAACAAAATAAAAGTCAGTAATTATAAACAAAATAAAAAATTAAACAAATTTAAAACAATAAAATAATAATTAGTTAAGCAAAATAACGAATATTCTCTACCATATTATGTAAATTATAATATAAAAATTTTAATATAAAACATAACTATATAAAAAACCCAGTAAATAAAAAAAAAATTAATATAATAATTTAATGATTAATTACATGAAAAATAAAAATTAAAATAATAGCATTAAAATCTGTACATAATAACAATAATAATTTGTATATATGTAATCTATGTATTAGTGTGATAATTATCAAATAATTGTTTTAATTGAAAATATTATTGAAACAATATATTACTATTATTATTAGTATCAATTATATGTTTTGTTATTTATGCTAAATTATAAATTTAGTGATTATTTTAATTAAATATATTTTCGTGTAACAGATTCTTTAAAAAACAAAACTTTACTAAAATAGTTTTAAACTGAGAAAATGTAAAATCATATAATTTATTTAGAAATAAAAGTGAAAATTAATTAATTTTGTTATAAATTTCGGTGATTTTGAAAGTAATCAAGAAATCAAACTTATTGTAACTAAACCAAGCACCTGACCTAGAGTGCTTTAGTTACATATAGGTTACATTTATGCTGTTTAATAAAAATGTTGAAACATAGCATAAATTATTTTAAAATTATATTTAAAATACAATATATGACGCAATGAAATATAAGTTAATGAAAATATATTATTACAAACGATTTTTTATTCAAAAAAGTGTAAAAAATAAGGCTCATAGTATTATTCATTAATTTTATAATCATTTGTCATTTTGATTTTATTATTAATATTACAACAAATTGTAATAAAAACCATAATTTGTAAGTAATAATTTGTTTTTAATTAAATAATTTAATAAACAAATAATAAATAATATTAAAATTTATATAAATGTTGAATATTATTTTAGGACTATAAAAATTAATAACAATTATTTAAAGAAATATATACGCCTAATAAAGAAAATTCATTATTATTATTATTTGTAAATACTTTTTTCTTTTATTCAACTGAAAACATTTTCCTCTTAAATTTTCTTTGCTATTTATTTTTTTTTTTAGAAATTTGTGAACATTAAAATTAGAATCACGATAAAAACTTTCAAAGTTATTAACTTTAATTAATTTATTGCTGTTTCATTGAGTTGTAGAATTTTATTGCACCTAATACTTTCAATAACAACATTAAGTTATGTCGACGATTACATTTTTACAAAAGATGTGGAATATTGAAAGCTTTTTTAAATATGTAAAGTCTTTTATGTATTATAAAATTAAAAGATTGCACAAAAACTATCAACTTTACAATTATCTTTGAAAATTATTATTGTTGTCTATTCACGAAAAATGTAAATTTAATTTAATTTAATGGATAATTAAAAAGCTTTAAATATTTTAAAATAAATTTCAAACAACAGTTAAGCAGTAAATAAAGGTAAATATGATTTAACAAGAAATTTTAATAAATAGAGTTGAAAGAGATATAAAAGAATTTTGATAGATGGCTGATTTTTTTTATTTATATCAAACAAACTGAAAATAATTGAATTTTATTATTGGCTAATTTACAAAATATTCATTCACTCAATCGTACTTAAATAATATTTAAACAATCTAATTATGTATAATATTTATATATATGTATATAATAAAATATACCTAATATTATAAAAACGAAGTAAAAGACTCAGAAAAATGCGAACACTAAAACCACTTTGATGTCAAACCTTTGTCAAAAAAAACATGCTTTTTATTCTTCTATATAAGTTTGAGTCAAGTAAGGTTCTGCCTATTTCTAAACAACAATAAATTTTTGCATATTGTTATAAGTTTATATAATTTTTCTTTTCTCTTTCGTTTTGTTTTGCTTTGACCGCGTGCGCTTCATCCATATTTTAGCAAAAACACTAAACAACATATATACACTCTAAGCACAATAAACTGTTTGTGTTAAAATGAAGAAAAAAGGTTTATATTTGCCTATACTTTGCTTCAGCCCTTCTAGAACTTAACCATTGCAAGTGAACAGATGAAAAAAAATTTCTTCGTTTTTTTTTCTTTGCTTTTCATTTCATTCTGTTGCTCTGCCCTTTGGCTATGCTATAAATTTTATATTTTCTACTCTCTTTAGGAAATTGAAAATCAAAAAACGAAAAAAATCCTCCAAAGACACAGAAAAAAATACAAAAAATAACTGGAAAACTAATATATAAAATTTTATTTCAATTTTTTATGTGTTTATTTAGAAAGGAAGGAAAAAAATGTTTATACGACTTTATTACTTTGTTGCTTAAATTGACGAAATGGAAAATCTAATGCTAAAAAATCATAAAAATTTAATAAAAATTTTCCTTTTTTTTTTCATTTACCCCAATTATATGAAATTTTTTTTTTTCGATTTTTCTTAAATAATAACAATAATAAAATTATACAAATGTTCAATGTTTTTAGTTAAGTTTTCCAGTAAAAGTTAAGAAAAGTCATAAAATTGATTAGGAAATTTTAATTTCTTCCTTTTCTTGTCAATTAAAATAATTTTCTTTTCAACAACAATTAAATGATAAAATTCTGTTACAATAAATAATTTCCTTTTAACATATTTTTCTTCTTTTTTTAAAAAATAATTTTTCTAGTTTATTTCCCTTAATTTAACATTTATATTAAGAATTTTAATAAATAACTTAGTTTATTTTTGTAAGAAATAGAAATAACAAATTGTTTTTGTTTTATTCATTTAGTCACTATTTAAAAGAATATTATTTAAGATATAAATAAGATTTGTACTTGGAGGTAATTAAATGTTTTAATTTAGGTTCTTAAAGTATTTTGAGGTTTATTTTTTGTAATTAATAGTTTTGAGTGTTTAAATTACAAAGTGATAAGTATTTAATATCAGATTTTATAAATATAGTTGTTTAAAGAAAAATGTTTTTGTTCATTCTGAGAATAAACTTGATATGTTTTCTCATAAATATTGTTACAATGTTGTAGAGTGTTCTTTCTATCAGTGCTTGAAACACTACTTGACAACCGAAGCATGTAATTTGAATAAAATTTTGTTACTTGGATATAGTTTTTTTTCTTTTGAATTTCTATAAAATGAGTATTACAAGAAATAAAAATTGGCAATATTGTGTATACTAGTGCGTGATGTTCACTTAACTTAATCATAAAAAAAGTTTAAATAATAATACAGTAAGAAAATTCCATAGTCATAAAAAAAACGTCATAAAATAGAAATATGAACAATCAGCAGAATTAAGCATTGTAATCTTATCGGTTTTTGCTGGTTTTTAAATAATATTATAAATTTAATTTTGTAAATTTTCAATTTTTGCAGTTAAACTATTTTTGCTTTTTAAAACTAAGTACTTTTAAATGCATTACACATTTTTAAAGAATCTCTGACCAGCTATCATTTAAATAAGTTTAAAACACTTTAATGTTTCAAAAACAATTTTAATTGATTCTTAACTTCACAATACTCTCAATTTTGCTTGCCAATTTTTCACTTAAATATTGCGCTCAGTTTACATACGAAATATTAATGAAATAATATATTTGCTTAAGTTTTGTATGCACACTCAATGCTCTATGACACATAAGCGTATCAATAAAAGTTTTGTATAAAAGCAAATATTACAATATGCATCATTTAGAATTCATCCAAAGAAATAAACAAATATCATAAAAAAACCAAACGTTAATGCACACATGTTACACAGAGAATATTTTTCATTAAAAAGAAAAATACAGAAAAACTTGAAAAAAGTAGAAAAAAACGGTTCAAATATGGTAAATTGGTTGTTTTTCTATTAAAAATGAGAAAAATAACCAAAAAATTATACATAAAAAAAACGATATTGTTGCAAGCAAATGGCAATCTTGACCCTCTGCATATATAATTCGCATCCCTTACGGTTATTGCAGACAAAATAAAAATGAAAAATAAAAAAGACAACAAAAAAAAAAGTGAAAATTTGCAACTCTTGTTGAGGCACCCACTCACATCGTGCTTCAAAATCATTTTGCTTTATTTCTACGCTTTTCGAATCATTTTTATCTATCTTTTATTCCTTTTTTATTTATACATACTTTAGTGGTTTTTTATTTTAAACATATTTTTTTTCTTGTTTACTTTTTATTGTATTTTAAATATCCCATAAATCATTTTAAATCTACTAAAACTTTTTTTTTCTGACTATTTGAATTTTAAATTTTCTAGTATTTTCGTTCTTTCATCATAAAAGCACAAAAGTAAAACAAATTAAATTAAATTCAATTAAAATTAAATAATAAAACATAACAACAACAAAAAAAAAAAAATTATGATAAAGTTGAATGATGTCTGAACTTTTCATAAGTTTTTACGTTGTTCATTGTCATAAAATTCCACATGTGTATTTATATCATAACAAATATGTTAATTATAATTTTAATGTTTTATTCCGAATATATAAAATGGTTATTTGAAATATTTTTTTTAATAAATAATTTAACAACACTGATATTATTTGCATTTTGTATTATCTTAATTTATTTTACATTATTAAATTATTAAATGTAAATAAATTAAAAATAAAAATGTGGATAAGAAGAACAAACAACTTATTCACTTGTTTTTAAGAAATTATTAAAATTATAATTCAACAAATATGCACAAGAACATTTCTTGCATTAAATTATTACTCTAAAAGTATAAATTAATGATATTTCATTTTCACATAGTCAAGCTATAAATATGCAAATTACTTAAAAAACTTGTTTACTCGCGAAATCAAATATTTTATATAGACATTTTGTATGTAGAACGATGTAACCTATATCATCCTCCAATTTGTTTCTTTAAGTTTTTGAAGTGTGAAGACATACACATAATATTCACCACAGCTACTGTCAGTTTCTGAATATATAATTAGTTGTAAAACAGATTATAACAGTCAGTTATAAATATAAACTTTAAAGTTTTTTTTTTTTTTTGGTTTTACAGAATAAAAAATTATTAAAGAGGAACTGCGCCAAATATTCGCTTATTCTTTAGTTCGATTATAAAAGCTAAATAAAACATATTTAAAAAAATTTTTAGTTAGTAATTATGAATGTTTGTTGTTATAATAATTATTTTTTGGAAAATTTTCTATTTATTAAATGTATGTTAAAGCTATAAATTTCTGCTACAGCATTCAGCACAAGGACAGCATTTCAGGACAGAGTAAAAATATGAAAATAAATTAAACAAATGATAAAAGTAAAATTGATGGTGAAAGACAAATATTTAAAAAGATAAATAACAATTATTACTGATTTTTTTACATACTGAACTTTGGATTTATTTTGTTAAAATCAATATTAATACATTTTTACATTTATTGTTGGTAAAAATATATTGATTAGATAATTGTGATCGACCACTGAGTTCTCAATTCATTTCATTTTTTTATATTTTGTATTTATAATCATAATTATACAATTCGATTAATAATATAATTAAAAGACTTTCTTTAAAAACAAATAATAGTAAAATATTGGATTATCGCCATGGGAATTTTAAATTTTTTTTGTAAACAAAAATCAATTATTAAATTGAAAATTAAAGGTAAAAAAAATAATATTTTTATCATCGTAAATTTGTTAATAAAATGACGGTTGAACACGAATGAAAGAATAGTCATATCCAGAAAATACAATTTATTCTAAAGTCAATCACATTTTAAGAAATTACTATGTTGCTGCATTTATCAGAAAACTGTATAAATCAAAAAATAAATCTATAAAAACCAAACATGCTTTTAAATAAATAAATTTCCCATTACGTTAAAAGTTGCTTAGTAATAAAACTCGAAACGTTGAAAATGTTCGATTACATTATTTAATTCTAGTTCCTCGATTATATAACTAAAAGGTAGAACTTTTTTTTTGACGCACATACATGTATACACATGTGTGCAATCAAATTGTTATTGGTGTATTAGAAATCAACTTGTAAATCAATATCAAATCGTTAACTATGTATATTATTATATAGTCGAAATATAAGAATAAAAAATAAAGGAGAAGGAAATTTATATCAAGATGATAACACAAGTCATATCACTTTGAACATACTGGCATATACACCTTTGTGCTTTATTTGTATTGTACTCTTAAAGGTTTTTGCCATATCATTTTACTTTATTTCATGTTATTAAGTAGCACAACCTAATGTATTCCAATCACCAAAAATATATAAAGCCGATGATAACATAAAATATTATAAGTTTCATTTTTTTTTTGTGGAACTTGATTTTCCATTGCATATATTGTGTAAACTGATATTTTTCTCATTTTCTTTTATTACACACAGTATATTTGCTATAAATATATAAATATTTTTTTCGCGAATATTTACAATCATAACACCAAATCTACCCGTAAGCTGTTGTGTACATCGTTTCTATATTGAAATATCTGTAAATATTTATTAAACAAAAAAGAAATAGAAAAAGTACCAGCAACAATAACAACGGATAACTAAATTTCTCAATATCCGATACAAATGATTATTTATGTCATATTTCTTGTTTTTCTTTGTATCATATTACCATTACCGTGCCCAACTTGATTGATAAATTCATGATACCTTTGTTATTTTTCTTTAAACATTGTGAATCGCATAAGTGCAAAATCGATAAAAAAAATATGATGTTAAAAATGTTTTATAAAGTTTAATTAATCTCAACATTTAGTTTTGCTTTTCTTTAATTAATTTACAAATGCATATACTAGTGTACTCACGCTTGTCAATTAATTGCACAAAAAAGAGAAGAAGTAAAAGATAATTAATAAAATTAATTATAAACTTTTTCTATAGTTATAGTTTCTTTTAATTTTCATTTTAAGCTTAAGTGTCATGTTTTTCAATTTTATAGAATAATAAGCTTATTTTATCATAGTTTCTTGATTTATTAACTGTTAGCTGCATGTAACACTATATTTATAGCAGATGCAAGTTACATAAAAAAAGAAATATATAAGCATGGAATTAAAAGTTTAATAATAATTTATTTTCATTCAGTTTTAAAATAGATTTATTATATTTATGTTACAATGATGAATGTGTGTGACATGTTATAAGTACTCAACAGGTGATGCTTCATTTTAGATAAATCTTATTCTTAAAACTATCTTTTTGCAGCTAAAGAGATGTTTCTTATACAAAATTATGAATTTTAAGGATACTTTATAATATTTAATTATATAGTTAGGTGGTAAAACTTTTTTTAAATTATTTTCTTCTACACGAAATATGTTACTAATTTAATGGATTAATAAAATTATAAAAATAATCTAATTAAAATATATATATTAAATATACAATATTCTGATTTTTTATTCATTTAAAAAATAAACATTAATTTTACTAACGAAATATGATAAAAATTTTGATTAAATTAAATTTCATTTGTAAATAACATTCCTTTGAAAAATTCAAATTTAATAGTAGAATTTTAATAATAATTTTTTTTAAAAAAGACGAAAAATGATATTAATTTTCCTCAAACCAATTATTTGCAACAGCTGATCAGCATAAATTAGTATAAATTAAACGAATTATAGTATTAAGTATTATTATATAGTTTTGATTTATTTAATATATAATTCATATAAATATATAAAATATAAAAATATTTTAATAACAATTAAAATGTACTTTAATTATTGATTGTTTTCTATTCGTTAATTAATAAAATATTCATAATAAAAACTTTTTATATGGATTGGTAAATTTATCAATTTTATTAAAATTTTCAAACAGTAAAAAAATTATAATAAATAAATTGTGTATTATACATAGAAATGATCAAATTTTTTACTGTACATAATTATAATTCGTCAACAATTAATTAATTATAATGTTTTATATAATTATTTCATTTTAAATATTCAACTATTAATAATTATTCATAATGCATTAAAGAATTTTAATTGTTACAAAAAAATATTTACTTTTATGGCAAAGACTAAATATGCATTGAATCGTATTAAAATTATTTTATTAATTATATCGATTAAAAAAAAAACAAATCTAGAGTAAGAGGCAAATTGTTAACCAAAGTAAAATGGACTTAAATTCGTTTGATATTGAATTGAGTTTTTTTTATTTATTTATATATTTGCAACAGTAAACAAATAAGCAATTTGTATGTTTTTTTTTTTTTAAAGCAGGATTATATGGATTTAATTTAAATCTTATTATTTATTTTTTCTGTTTGTTTTTTGGATTTTTGTTTTATATTCTATATTTGTGTTTGTTTATTATAGATTTGAATCGATGTTTATTGACTATTGGATACGATTCTTTTGCAACATATATTGCTAATAGTTCACCAAAATCCTGTAAAAACGTTTTTTATTTTTTCTTCTTTTCGTTTTATTTTCTGTTTTTGTTAAACATTTATACAACATGTCGACTCATGAGGCTAAAGTAAATTATATTGAGAATCGTACATTTTTGGAAACATGCCAAAAAATAATGAAGAAATAAAACCGTAAAAAAGATTTCTATATAAAAAAGCACACTTATGGCATGTTCCATGCTACAAAACAATCATCAAATGTAAAAACAAAATCATGAGAGCACAAATAATGCAAATACAATAATGTTTCTTAACTAAATTAATGATAAAAAAGGCAAAAAATATAGGCAAAAAAATTTGCCATTTATTAACAACAATTGAATAAAAATTATGTCAAAATCACATGATAATTGTATTTATATTGAATTTGTTAGTCTATGAAAACAGAAATAAGAACCGAATTAAAAGCGAATAAAAGAACACGCAAACTGTTGTTTATTCTAAATAAATAAAAAAGATAATAAATAAAATTATAATTCTCTCAGTTTTATGTGGCATTAAAACAAAACAAAATAAAAAACTCATCTTGAAACATTAATATACAAATGAAAATATTTAAATATTCATCAATGTCATCATTTAAAAAAATTATACATTGAACAAAAAAGAAAAAAAATAACCATAAGAAAGTAACTCATCCTTTATTTGGTATATTCAGCTGCTTAACAAGACTTTATAATATATATCAACTTTATATGCTTTACTGTGGAAATGCTCTATTCAGTCAGTGAAAGCTTAAAAAACAAATACACAAAATAATAATGAAAGAAAATAAAAAGAATCAACATTTTTAAGCTTTATTCTTTCTTTTTATTTATGTTCTTATCCCATGGTTACATATATAACAAACAAATTTGTTGTTTTGCTCTTGTTGTTTCTTATATATAACGGTAACATCTACGTCTAATCTATTCAATGTTTAGCAGAAGAAAGTAGCGAATAAAATAAGTATAAACATAAATTAAGTTGATATATTTCCAGTAAATAGATTTAAAAGAATAATTTTTTATTACGATTTTTTCTTATTCATTAATGATATAACTTTTGTTTATTTTTGTTTTTTCCTCTTTAATTTTTTTTTTGAAATTAATAAAAAAACATATTTTTTTATTATAATAATAATTTTATTTTATGCTTTGGTTACATAATTTATTGAGGCAACAATAATATTACCCGTGTTTATGATTTTCTTTTTATTTAAATATCCTTATAAAATAATTTATTTCATAAAAGAAAAATTTGCATAATTACCATTAAGTTGAGTAAAATAATTCATAAAATCTCAATTTTAAAATCTTTTTCTTTTTGTATATTTGTGTCTTTATTTGTTATATTGTTGTTTTTATTATAAGTTAATTTTATTTTGCTTTCTTATAATTTTAACTTAATAAATTATAGAAAAACTTTTGTGCAGAAACATGACCACTTCAATAATTATTTTTATTAATTGATTTTTTTTACATTTATAAAAAAAAATAAACAATTTTTTAAAAAAGACTAAGCATCTTCTATTACTTTTGCAAGTGAAAAACAAATTTAAAATTAAAATCCAACAGAAAAAGTATCTGTTCATGTGTACACTGAAAAACACTTTATATAATTGATCATCCATCAGCATGTGGCAACATTGCATTACCGCAAACCGTTGAAAAATTACTACACAAGAGCAGTAAGAGAAAAAAAAACAGCTTAGAATAGATGAAATTATGTGTGATAAACTTTAATGGGAAAACTTACTATCGCATACTGTAATCGAGATGGTGCAGGATGAACAGAAAAAAAAAAAATCAAAAATAACAACGGAAAAAAATAAAATAAAATAAAATAAATTTGGTTCAAAGTTGTTACTTTTTTGTGTTATAAATGAGGTCAGTACGAGACTTTTAGTTTATGGTTGGTAATATGGCAAAATGTAGAAAATTCTCATATCTCATTGAAGTTTAACATTGTTTGTCTTCGAGCTGTTAACTTTTATCACAAGAAATAGAAAGAAAAATAGAATTTGAATAATTACTTTTGCTGACAAAAAAACAATAAAAAAACAACGTAAAATCCCAAATCAGAAACATGATTTCAATTGAAGCATAATTAATTATAAAATGAAATGCAACTAAAAGCATGTAAATTTATTTAAAAAAAAATCATGTTCATGTCAATAAGAATCTTAAATGCAATCGAAAATATTTAACTAATAAGTTTTATGCACTACAACCACTTCTTGATTTAATTAATTTTTTATTTGTTGTTGAATATTTAAATAATAATGTTGTAAGCTCTTGCTGAAATTTATCGCGTCAACTTTTACCTGAATTATTTAGCATGTGATGAGAACAAAACAACTTTACTTTGTAATGTTACTTAACTTATATACTTCTATGTGTAATATATGAATCGCAGATAAAGTTTTATAGAATTTAGATTTCAAATACAATTTTACATTGGAAAAACAAATTCCAAAAATATTATGAGTAGGAAAACATTGCCATTCGATCACAATGAAGAAAGGATGACGAATTATTCGCCTATAAGAAAGTTAAATATATATATTTTTATGTGTTTATCTATTTTATGTTGTGTTATCACATCCGCGTCTTTTTTTAAAATCGTATGTGTTTATTTTTTTTTTAGCTAAACAAACCATATTGTATCATCATATTATAACATATTGTTGTTCTTTAGAAAAATGTTATGTTACATTATTTCTATGTTCATCCATTCGTTTCATTTCACGGCCTTTAAAAAAACCCCTTTGCAATCGCCGTTATTGTTAAAGATTATACAGCAATGAAGAGAAATATGAAAAAGCAACGAAAGTTTATAAACAAAACCTAAGGGCACGAATGATAAAAATGAGAAACAGGAAAAAAGAAATGAAAAATGAAACAAAATTCTTATCTCAAAAAAATTTACGGAATTTTTAAAAAATTGAAAATTTTCGACGAATTTATACAATGTTTTTCTGAGTTTTTAACTTTATCTATCTATATTTATGTATTGATTTAAGTACAAAATTTAATAGAACGTAAATCACTGTTGAGCTGTAGATTGTCCTAAAGAATAGTTCGTTATTTATAACATGATTCCATATTCATAATAAACGTATATGTTGACATTAGATTTTTTGTATTTTATTCAGAATAAATATTTGGAATAATATAAGTTGCGGTTCCGTGGCAATAGAACGAAAACGCAACATAAATGCTCACGTGCCTATTATATAAAAATACTTGTCTGCGAGTTTGCCTTATGTCTGCGAGTATCGTGATCCAGGGTACAATTACTTCTTTGCACGATCTAACTGTTGTGATTATGTGACACTATTCTCTTCGCATTACAAACATATATCATGTTCATGTAACAAAATAACAATTTTATTCACAAACAGATACTTGGGATAATCGTAGCTTTTGTAGAGTATAATATTAAAGAAATAAAAAACATTTGTTATAAAATAGCATTTGGTGTTGCAAACTTGTTTGTTACAAAGTTTTCATTTGCTTTCACCCATCACCGTTACCCATTTTCTGTCACCAAACATGGGTGCACATATTTTGAGAATTAATTGTGTTATGTGCTCAGCACACTTCCACTTGCTACCGTATTATTTCTACTGACTTTTAAGATAAATTCATTCCTGTTTAAACTCCACAATTCATCTCGCAATAACAATATCAAAAAAACACCAAATAACACATTTAACATTCAGCTACAAACAACTTTAAATAACAAAGTGTTTGAGATGTTTTATAAAAGTTTGTCTCATTTTTGAGAAAAAAACATACCTAAATAAATTTATTTTGAAGTAAATATCTCAAGAAAATATTCGCTTTTTAAAGTGAAACTATTTCTATCTATCTTTTATTATTTTGTTTCTTAAATCATATAAAAGCATTTACTTTATTTATAGCAAATATTATACAAAATGCCATTATTATTACTATTTACTTTAGAAACATTTTAAATTTAAAACTTAAAAAAAAAACTGAATACACGAGATTATGTTTTATTTTCACCAAACAAGCAATATAAAATGAATTTTCAAATACATTATTTGAATTTGATGAAAATTGCATAAAAATAATATAAAATTAAATGTATCTTTGAGATTCTTTAATAATTTATTCTTTGCTCATCATTTAAAATGTACTGTAATCATTGTAGCAACAATTGTCAATATTAACATTTAAGTAATTTAGTTTTCTACCATCCCTTTACGCTTGAAAAACAAATTTATGGTAAAATCAAGTTAGAAAGTAATCTTTAAATAAAACAAAATAAAATTTATACAGATTGAACCTTAATTGTTCTTTTTTCAGTTTTTTTTTGTAATTTTGTTAGTTAAGTGAAATTCATTTTTCTTTTAAAACAGCTTAAGGGTTAATAAAGTATTAAACATTAAAAATAATTTTCCAGATCAAAGAAAATTAATCTTTAAAAAATTAGAATTGAATTTTTTCAAATTATATAAAATTATTTTACACAAAAATATTAATGAAAGAAGTTTGTAAAAAGTCAAGTCAAGAAATGTATTATATACTGACAATCTGTTGAAGATTGTTTGACGATTCCTTCGTGTAGCGTCCACACAAAACCAGATTACAAAGTTGACTGAACGAAGAAACAAAAATAAAGGAAATCGCTTCCTTTGTAGTACTATTTTTGTTATTATTAGTTTTATTTCTGTTCAAAAGATCATGCGTACACGAAATAAAAGTTTGACATTTTATGTACAACACAAGAAAAAAGGTACGAAAAAGTCTCACTATGTAGTCTAAACACTATACCGATATTTATGTTTAATGTTGCATTTACAAGAATATTAAACTGAAATTGTAAAGTTAAATAACTGTTGCAAAACATTGTTTAAATTTGGAATTTTTTTTTTCACTATAAAAAGTTTTAGATTAACTTAAAAAAAGAAACCGAAACTCATATGCATAATCTAATTCAATGCATTAAAGTGTTTATGCATCAAACTAATATTGCTTTAATTTCCTGTTTTATTTTAATAATAATGATAAAAATAATATCAAAAGATAAGCATGTAAAATATGTCAAACAGCAAGTAATAGTAATAAACATTTTTATCTATTGCACATTCGTTTCATATCAGCATAATAAAATAAATTTTCTACTATTTTGTACATAAAAGTAAAGAAAAAAAATAGAAGTTAATATCCGTTTTTCTGTTTCCTTATTCAGTACAACTTATTTAATATTATTGTCAACCCTTTTCAAACTAATCTAATTTGTATAATTAGTTTATCATTACTTTATTTGCATGCTTAAGTTTCATAAATCTTATAAATTCTATAAAATAATTTTATTTGCACTATGAGAAATCAAATTAATAATTAAAACAATAAAAGTTTAAACACATTTTAACTTATAATTGAATATAAACAAAAAAGATTCGTCTTTAACTATATTTAAACATAATATTTAAAAGGATTTATTTACATTCTACCGAATAAGGATTTTAATAGAGAAATATTTATTTATCTTATTAAATTAAAAAAAAAGCAAACCAAAAAAATAAGTAAAAAGGAATAAAAATGTAAACCGCAAGCTTTTACAAAAGAATTTTTTTTTTAATATTAAAATATAAATCACGATTGATAAAACGTAGCAATAAATAAGAAACCAAAGCAACAGGAATAAAAATGAATAAAATCATGTTAAAGTTACAAAAAGAATAAAATTATAAGGGGTAAGAAATTCAATCAAATTGCGTTAAAGTTCAAAGTCTTAAGCAATTTTATTTCATTTTCGTTATTTTACAAGAAAGAAACCAATTTTATTTTATTTTCAAATGAGACAATATGTGCATAATATTAATTGTACGACAAACCGAAAAAGAAGAAATTTTAAATATAAATAAGCGCAGATCAAAGCACCGAAAAGGTTCAGTCTCATTTCGAATACCTTGTTGCTTGGTAACCAACATTGTGTCAGTTGCAGAAACGAAAAAGCAAAATTTATATTATCAAAGTGCATAAAATTATCGCAACTAAGATGATATAAAATTAAAAAAATATATAATAATAATATAACACATAAGGGTATAACTTAAAACCACGTTTATGTCAAACCTTCATCAGAGAGAAAACAAATAAAAATAAAATTGAAAATTATAGTAGCAAACATACAAGTCAAGTTTCAATTTTTCTATTTACCATATTTTGCTTTTTTTACTTTTCTTACTTTTAAACCAATAAATTTCTTTATATATATATAAATAATTTTTTCTTTTGCTTTCTTGTATTTATTTTTATCGTTATATGTGCTTTATTTGTTTTCCTTTGTATCGTATATATAATTTTTTTTTTCATGATTTTTTATATTTTTTTATTTGTTGTTTGTTGAAAATGAAAAAAGTTTTATTCATTTTTGGCTAAGATCTTAGCTCAAAGAAATTTGCTAGAGAAATTTAGTGAAATTGAAAAAAAGAAAATAAGCGGTGGCATATTTTTGTTTTCTTTGTGGTTATTGAAAATCTAGTAAGCAACAAACAAATAAAAATAAATAAATGAAAATGTACAAATAAATCAAACGTTAAAAAATAAAATACTAATCATGAAAATAATAAATTGTAGAAGGTTATATGTACATAACAAGAGTGTGGTATTTATGGTAGCAGTATAAATTTACCTTTAATTTTCATATTTAAATATGAATAAATAATTTAAACAAAAAATTAACATTATATAAAATAACATTTACATTTCACTTTGTTATGTAGAGTTAATTATATGATAAGATGGAATGATATTTCAATAAATATACAAAAAACAAAACTAATATTTATAAGATTATTTAATAATATGAAACATTAAATGTGAAGAAATACTTAAAATAAAAAGATTACAAATAAATATATAAATATAAGTAAAATAGATAATTTATTTGAACAAACTCCTGTAAAACAGTAAAAGGCTTAAATAAATTAATAAAAGATAACTTTTAATATATTAAAACATGAATATTTAGTGTTTTACAAAATTTTTATTAAATATTTATTATTATAATTTTAAATAATTTAAAATCTACATACGCACAAATAAACAATTAAATGATTAATTTATTTAGTTTAATTTTATAAATTAAAGTCTTACATTTAAATATTTTGTTATATTTAAAGACGAGAATATATGCAGATAAATAATGCTATCTAGTTTTATTGAAAAGCAAATATTTGATTTTTAATACATTATCCCTACTAATAATATTGTAATTATCTTAAAATTTACAAATAAAAATTAAACACTTAGTTACTAATTTCATCAAGAAACTGTTTTTAAGAATTTTTTGCATCAGTGAGTATTTTCGAGATGACTATTTATATTATAAAGCAAAAGCATTTTTAAGGTTTTTGACATTTTCATTAAATCTTATTAATATTAAGGCACTAAACACGAAGAGGTATTAGTTATTTAATTGTGAAATCATTATAAACTTTCCAATGCATGTGCCCAAGAGACATGAATTATAGGAATGTAGAAGAGTGAAATTGAAATGTGACAACTAGGTGAATAAATATGTGATAAAACTTAATTTTCTACCAAAATACCGCATTTTAATAGGTTTATGTATTGCAGTACAGGTAAATGAATTTCTAAATTATTGTCGCATAATAGAAACATGAAATAGATTTTTAATAATAGAAAAATATTTTTTAGATAAATATTATGTTTTTCCATTTGTTTTCTTATCAAACATAAATGCTAACACCTTGGAGTATGGGAATCGAATAATAAATTAAATTAAATGGTTATATTTTATTATAAAAATAATCAATGTTTTATCAATCTATAAAATAATTATATTTATTATTCTTAACAATATTCAATTATTTAAATTATAATAAACGACAATAATCGATCGATTTATTTTCTTTAAATTATTTTAAATGAATTATTCAATATAATAAATGTAAATAATATATTTTATTAATCTAGTTCTATATAAATATTTGTATAACAATTTAATTAAATTATTAAATATCTCGCAGCTATTTAAATAAAGTATAACTAACACAAATATTAAAGAAAAGATGCAAAAATAAATAATAAAAAAAGACTCGTATGAAACAATAATATAGAAAATAAGGTATAAAAGAAACAAAATAATATATTAAGTTATTTATGTAAAAAAAAAAATTCTTTTGTAATTAAATAAATAATTCAATAAAACAAATTTATTAAAATTTCATGTAATATGTTAATTTATATGTAATCATGTAAATATGTTAATATTTGATTAAAGTTTAATATACAATTCACAGTTTATAAATAAAATATGTACATAAATTGATACGAAAATCGATACAGAAATAGATTTTCAATTTTGGCTTCTATTTGTGCTCACAAATAAACATAATAAAAAAACTATAGTAATAATAATAATTGTATTAAACAATTACCGTACATACCGTACCTTGTTTCTAATTATTGCCATGGGATTTTCTTAACATTTGTTGAATCGCGTTAATATTGTACTATATTGTTATTCGTATTATACAATAATAAATTATCTTAATAATTTTATGTTGAATAACATTTTACTAATACAAAATTACAAAATAATATATTTGTAAAGGAATTTCTTTATACTAAATAACTTTTTCTTAATTATAGATTCGAAATATTCAAATGAACAAAAATTTCCACAAGCCAATCTTTATACGAACGGCTTAGGAGTACACAAACAGAAGTGAAAAAAAAACCTTTAATAATGACATAAATTTAATAAATAAATTTTAATAGCCTTACATATGCTTTTACTTATTTCAATTCACATCGACAATAAAGCTAAAGTCGTTTAACATAATGATAATCATAATAATAATAATAAAATAAAAATTATTTACTAATCTCATTTGATTAAAACTTATGTTTGCGTTATCGAAAAATTTTGAATGAAAATTTCCAAACATAATACCTTAAATAAATGAAAGTATGGTCGTATATCTCTCTACCTTCAGGTAGTAAAACCTTAAATCGTACTCACATGTGTGTAATCAAATTATTATTGCCGTTGTATAAATCTACTTCCAAATCAATAGTAAATGGTTTACCTTGCAGCTCGTACAGTGGTGTAGCTTGTACTCAATTGAAAAGAAGAAGTTCAATTGTCTAACCAAGTTTTAAAAGTTTTTAAAATGATAAGGATTTTACTTGAAGAATATAAAATCATAACTGATTACGGTACTGGCTTTACTGTAATAAAGTTGTGTGAGAATAGAGTCAATATAGAAAGATAACATAATTTATATGATTTTTAACGTAGCATCAAAACGTTTTGTAGTTTTTTTTTTCATATCGTATAATTTATTTCAGCAACATTATCTATTGTACTTCAATCAACCAATTTATAAGATTATGTAATAGCATAAAAATAATTGAAGCTTTAAAACCCTTTAAATAATTTTATATTATAGTATACCTATCTTGTTCTGGAAAACACCTTTGTATTAATCAATTAAAAATAAATAATAGCAGCTTTTAATAAAAAAATTATCTCTTATTTTAATAGAAGACTACTTAATAAAAACAATTTACTTGCGATATGGAATCGTTCTTAATTCTTAATATTACTTGTCTTATATCAACAGAGAGACGATTAATAATTTTATTGAAGAAAAGTAAATATTTTCTAAATGAAACATCATTAAAAATTAAAACACACGCAACTGTAATAAGGTTATCCTATATCATTAATTGAACAAAATATCAAATTAACTTCTTTAAAAACAAATAAACATTAAAATAGTTTCGTAATTACGGGATTTCAAGTGTAAAACATTTTTACTTTTCTATCTAGTCACTAAAGATAATTTTAACGAGGTAGTGATAAGGATCAGAAAAAGTTTTCCTTATACAAAAGAAAGCTCATCTTTACTAAATTAAGTATAAGTATAGATATAATAGATAAATGGATAATTTTAAAATATTCTGAGTTTTCAAATGCGTTGTACTTAAGCACGAAAAGCTTGTATACGTGTTATGTAAAAAATAAAATCGAGATAAGACCTAATAAAATGATAAAAATAAAAAAATTGATAAAAAATGAATAAATAAAAAACGTGTTTTATGTTTATTAATATTTAACAGGATAAACATATTATTTTTTATTCTTTTTCTAAATTTATGCTTCTTTAAATTGATTTTTGTCAAATTCAATAAAAGCTTTTAAAAATTGAATGAATCTGAGGTAAAGTGAATACTTGTTGTTTGTACGAATGTTTTTTTTTTCTTTTATTTGGCTTTTCATTTAAATCAGATGAAGTCACCGTACAATAGAGAATTGTACTTACTGCAAACACCTACATGGTAAAAAAACATTGATTTTGTTATAAATGATTCTCAATTTGATTGCGAAGCGATGCGACGCGACACGATATGACATCCTTACCAGTCTAGTTAAATCATACAATATTGCATTGCACATATATATCCGATCATTGCCATAATATGTGATCAAAATATAGATCTTGTAAATGTGTCTGAATGTCTGTTTTGATAACGAGATTACGATTAAATTTTTTTATTATTATATTCTAAACCAATAAAAAAAATTATTCTTCAAAATTTTTATTCTTTTGATTGTTATTAATAAAAAAAAAATGATTTCATTGTTGTTATTTTAATTTGTTCAATTCATTAAATTTTAACATAATAAAAATATATTTTTTTTTCATAAATTCTAATTTCTTATACGTCTAATTGATAATAAAGTACTTAAATATTAAATTGAAAACATTTCTTGTACGAAATAAAATAAATGCTAGATATTAATAATAAAATAAATAAAAAAAACTCCCAATAGTACATTTATAAATGAATAACAAAAGAGATATTTTCACAAACAAATCACATTGCGAATAAGATTCTTTATAAATTATATTGTAAAGAATAAATAATTCTAGCAATCGATAAATTCTAAATAAATAATCATCTTAAAATATATGTATATAGGCTCGTATAGTATAAAAACAAAATAAATAATATGATGATATTGATTTGTTTTGCCTAGTTATTGCGTTGTGTTTACATTTTTAACTCAAATTAAAAAATAATTTTGATTGTTTAAATTATAGTTGAAATGAAATTATAATCTTTTATATTTACATGATTTTAAATCAATTAATAATAAATTCCTGATAGGTTTTAAACAATTTAATGTTAATGGTGCTAAAAAATTAAATCAATAAATTTGAAGTGTTTATAGGAGTATTTTCTTTTATATATAATAAATTACTTGGTATATTTGGTTAGATTTTTGTACTCAATTTAATTTACGTTAAATAAAATTATTTCGAGTAGTTAACAATTTTGTAAACAAATATCTGTATTTTTAATATTACCATAAATACTGCAAATACATTTAAAAGTAAATAAATTTCCACAAATTACTGAATAATTAGCTAAAATCAATTTATTTTTTAGAAGCTTTATTATTAGTTAAAAGTTAAATTTCTCGACGACTTAATCTTACTTACACAGTAAAATAGTGTTAATAATTTCTCCTTAATTTTACACCTTTAGCGTATCTATAATAATAAGAAATGAGTAATTTGATAAGAAAAAAAATATATACTCGCATTATCTAAAATTACCATTTAAAAATTAAAAATATGAATATTTCTTATGGGAAACATTTTAATTAATATTTTTTATTTAATATGTTAAAGCTCATCAGGATAATACTTAAATTTACAACATTTGCATTCACAACGATCTTTTGCTTTCTGCAAACTATATCTATATCTCTGCAAAAATAAGCAATAAATTTATTAATTAACTTGTAAATTCTACATTTATTAATTGCTTAATATGCTTAACATTTTTTTAAAAAACATAAATAAATATTAAAAAATTGCAGAGAACCGAGTAAAAAACGTAGACTTTAAACACTCTGAAAACCTATGTAATTAGTAGAATTAATTGTTAGAATTTTAACGATTATGATGATTATGTTACAATTAAATGCACAAACAACATTTTACTTAAGTTTGGATTTATAAAAGCATGTTTAATGCAATATTAATTAAATTGATTAAAATATCGATTTGCTCTACGAGAAAATTGTTTAATAAAATAGTAAATTATCCCATTTAGTATAAACAAATTTATTTATTGTGACAAGAAGTTGTTGAATAATTTTTTAAAGCGTTTTCTGTTATTTTGGAAACATGCTAACATTGTTTATTATTTTAAAATAATAATAATAATAATAAAAAAAAAATGTATATCATACAAAAAACATAAATAAAGTTGACAGATTTGTTAAGAGATGAAATTCAAAAATAGCATGATAAATATGATGTATGAATAAAACTTATAAATGAAAAGTTATGTAGAGAGGGAAAATAATCATTATTCATGAGAGACTGAGGTATATCATTTAGTATGGAATAAAAATTAAAAAAAAAAACAATTTTTGAGTATATTTATTTAACAACGATTAACGATTAACATATGTGCATGGTACAGTTCAGTACATTGTGTGTATATTTAAATATAGATTAGGTCAAATATTTACAATAACTCACTTAATGTACATTGAAAATGATTGGGGATCATTCAAAAAATTTAAGTACAATCTGTGTGCAGTGGTTACATAGCAATATTTTTTGCACTAATCTCTAAATCATTTATGTTTCAACATTTAAATTTACTTTAATGTGGTTTAATGTTTCACCTATTTTTTTTCTCTTTTGCAAATAAATTTCCTATAATAAAATAAATTCTGAATATAAATAGCTTATAATTTAAGCAAATTATTATAAAATTTTTTTATTAGTTTTTGTATTTAGTGGTTTTATTGTTCGTTTTACATATAAATATATATATATATATATATATATATATATTTGTTTTTCATAATCGTGGTTTTCTATTATTAATGCTTGCATTCGGTTAGTCTTAATGCATTTATCACGTTGTTGAAGCTTCAATTAATTGTCTTCTATTTGTCATTTTATAAATTTTTAATTTCTTTACAAAGTATTTATTTTATGAAATATGTAAAATATAATTACTTTAATTATTTAAATTTACTATCATCATAGATTTTCAACAAAATTATCATTTGTTGGTAAACGTAAAAGCATATTTATTAATTGAATATTTAATAAATATTATAATGATTATTGCATATTGTTGCCACCATTATATTAACTAAAATCCCTCAATCCTAAATGTCACTAAAATTCTTTATATATAAATGTATAAATAAACAAAATATTTTCTTGTATTTTAATACGATTTATTTTACCCACCAGTGCCAGCATTCTATTCACAATACAATATGCAGGCGCATAAAATGTTATTTTTATATTTGATAATGTATTATTTGTAGGAGTTACAAGAGATTTGTGTAATAGATAAAAAAGTGTTATGTACAGAACGCACACCACTATCACAATATACAAAAGCAAAAATAAGTGAAAAAAAGTAACATAAATGATATAAAAAAAATACTAAATAAATTTAACTTAATTTTTTCCTTTATTTTACCTTCTATACACAAAATATTCGTATAGTTTGTTTACATGATTTTTTCTTCTATAGAATTCTCAAGCATAATTTTCTACCGAAGAAAAACCTTCGAAAATGATCCTCATAAAAAACATTCATTTGTTTCTCTTTTGTTGTGTAAAAGTTTTTGGTTTTTTGTTTCTTCATCACAAACTTTTCCATTATTGTTGCTTGGCGCACTTAATTATATCAATGAAAAATCGAAATTAATTTAAAAAAGACAAAAAAAAATAATAATAATCATAGTTTTCCATTTCTTCCAAAATATTTTCTTATCATTTTTTCTCAATATTTTAACTCTAAAATAAAATGAATAGGAATATAGGGAATGGTTAAAGAACCGAAAAATGTGAAATTATGGGTGCGGGTGTTATTTATTGTAAACAATAAAACTATCAGCATATAAAATCACATTTATTTAATGCATGCCTAGTATTGTAACATTATTTGTGTTAAATAAATAAAAACAAAACAATAATTCAAGTTTTCTGTACAACAATTGGATAAACTGAGCACAGTTAATGGTATAGCAACATGGGAAAAACAGTAACATAGTGGAAAAAAAAGCAACGAAATAAAATGAAATAAATAAAAATGAAATTGATGCGATTATTTTTCTTCATTTAATTTTTTGAAATAATAATAAATTTCGAAAAGGAGAACAAAACACACTTTAAAATATAAAAAATAAAATAAAATAACGAATGGATAAACAAGGAATTTAAGGCGTCATATTGTCGCATTTTAAAGTTATAAAAATATGTTTTGTGTAAATGTTGGAGAAAATTATGAAAAGTTACATTTTTCATTACAATTTAAATTTTTTCATTCATTCTTTTTTATTAGTATAAAGATAGATTTACATAACCAAGTTATATTGGCTGAACATTCATTATTTTAACATGTTTACTGGTTGGTCTTTTTTTAAGAAGTAATAATCAAATCAATTATCCAAAATTACTGCAATGCATTATGCTCTTAATGAAAGTTCACTTAAGGTTATTTATGTGTTTTAAGAAAATAGAAATAAAGTAATAAAAATTTCTCTTTAAATTAATATAATTTTCAAGGATTTAATTTTTGAAAAATAAATTTAAAGCTTTAAGTAAGTTACAAATTTTCTATTAAACTTGAACCTATTTCTTATCTCAAAGAAAACATTAAAAATAAATAACTAAAAATGAAATGTGAGTAGAAAATAAAAGTTGAATCTCTTAATTTAACTTTTCAAGTGTTACTCTGTATGCAACTGAGCATTGACATTTTTTTTAAAGATAATTCTACTTATCATATCTTTTATAGAATAATTACAATTCGATAATAAAAATAATTTTATGTATTAACATAATTAATTAGATTGCAGGTAAGAAAACTTTTCATTTTTAAGACTTCAAACTTAACAACAGTTATCGAGAAATCTTAAACCAAAAAATAATGTGATTTTTGTGAACAAGTTAACTTTTTCCATTTACATTAATATTGGTAAAAGCCTCCAGATACATGTTTATAGGAAAAAAAAGAATGAAAAAATACCTATTCAAAAATCAGGCAAAAATAAAATAAAATGTTTACCTTAACTCGGTTGCTTTGTGTTAATATAAAGGAAAGAGGAATTTCACTTGTATAGTGTGCTTTTCAGCTTATCCGCAAGTCATAGATAACAAATTGTTAAGTTATGTCATTCAAGTGTTTTCTCTGATCCAAAATACAACACACCAAGAAAAATACAAAAGTTTTAAAATAAATAAAGGGATAACACAATATATGTTTGAGCAAACGTTAAATGCGTGACGAAAATAGAAGAATATGTTTAAACATTGATCGGCAATAGTTTGAATTGAGTTTTAGTATCATCTCTGACAATTGACTTAAGGCGAATATTATGTTTAATTTTTTAAACAAAATAAACGAATTATAGTTAAAATGCTGGATCAAAATAAATTTATTTTGTAAAAATAAATAATTTGTTTTAATTACACGTGATTATCTAACGTTTTGTTTGCTTTAAATTAACATTTTATTATCTTTATTACACTTTAATTTTCTTTTCATACGTTAACCACTGCTCTATGTATGTTTGATTTACTTATTTAACAAATAAAAACAATGTCGAGGGTAAATAGAAAAACTTGTTGAAAATATATATTTTATCATTAGCTAATTTTTTCTTCTTTTGAATTACCTGCTGTAATAGAACTCTGCAATCTTTTTGTTTTTTTTTTTTTTATAAAACAAGTGCAATTCTATCCAAAAGTCATAGGTCTCCATGCGAAGTAATTAATACAGACACTTTAGCAATAATAATAAATGAAAAATATGAAATAATAAAAATATATTATATTTTCTTATATACAAATTTTCTGGTTATTTATTATGTTTTATAATTTATTCTATTCTGCAGAAAGAAATATTTTTCTGCTTTTCTTTTTTACTTAATGTATCGTCGCACAAGAATAACATACTGAACGCGAAAACGCAATGAGAAATATTGTCAATATTGTTTCTAAAGTTATTTATTATCTTTTCCGGATAAAATTGTTTTATATTTTGCCTCATTTTAGTTTTCTTTTTCTTTCTTTAATAAAAAAAATAGAGAAAAAAGGGTTTTTTTTCAGTTGGATTTGGGTGTTTTATTCGTCTACTTCGTCTTCTGGTTTTAACTTTATATGTATTAAATTGAATAAAACAAAACGTGACTGGATTATAATTTTTCTTCTTTTTTTTCTCTATCAGAAAATTTGTTTATTTATATGTACTTTGTTATAACGTTTCTGTTGATGCAAATCTAGATACAAAAAAAATTCTATTTCTTTATTTTTTATGGCAATAAATATTTTATTAAGGAATTTTAGTTTATTTTTATTTGCTTATAATTTTTATTAGTTCAAATGGCTTTGTAATACAAACATACAATTTTAAAGTTTTTAAGAATATTTATTGTTTTATTAAAGGTAAAATGTCAGATGTTAATTACCATGAATGGTTTGGTGTACATAACAAAGGTTATTTTATTAGTTATATATTGTTGATTTTATGTTAATTCAATAAAATTAGTTATATTTAATTGGAATAAAAATTATTTTTTTAATCAAAATAATAAAAATTTATTTGAAAGTGTGTCTTTGATACAAAAATACAATTAATAACACAGATGGCATAGTATTTTAAAAAGTTTTTTTTAATAAACTGAAATCTACCTAATGGTTCTTGTCTCTACTGAAAGCTTATTCTCGAAATCATATGTTTTGCCATAATTTAAATTCTATGAGCGGTTCTAGGCTTAGAAATTATGTGAACTTTAGATTTTAGTAAGCTTTTTAGTAGAAGAAATTTAAAAGAGTATAAAGTGAAAGAATGATATGAAAATTAAATTAAAAAATTTATTAACGTTAAATAACAATTTTCTATAAATTTTACTAAATTTTGAACCGTTTTATTGATTCCCTCTTTTAGACGGCAGAAAAGTATTTGTTTGACGTCAGAAAATAGAAAAACTTTAACATGTTGTAACTGTTGAAGTAAATATTCACTAATTAATTAATTAGCATACGTTAACATAATTAATAAATCAAAAAAAAAAATTGTTATAAAATTGTAATTTATTTCTAATTACAAAAGAAAATAAAAAAATAATTTCTTAAGATTTCTTATACAGAATAAAAATAATAATTAAAGAAAAATTTATAATTTTAAATGAAATTACAAGAGATTATATTGTGTTGTTCCTTGTGTGATTGCATGATCGTGTCCATCAACTGGATATGCAACTGTATATGTAACTGGATATGCAACTGGTGCATGATGAGTATGAACGTATCCGTGTCTACTGGAACCTTGACGAGTGTTTGAATGACCACGATGACCTACAATTCCATGATTGCGTAATAAATTACGTAATTCCTCAGTTGAGTTACTTTCGCTACTACTGCTTGAATGCGCATCTTTTAACATTTCCTGAATTAAAAAATATCGCATTATGTTAAATATTTAGTTAGTAGTTAATTCGATTTTCTACTGTACTTTGCATGTATGTATAAAAACGATTTTTAATAAATTCAATGTACTTACTTCATCCAACTTTGGACTGACTTCATTTTCATGGAATGCGGCGGCTAATTCAGCATTAATTTGATTTAATGGTGTATTCCCTAAGCGTATGTAAACTGGTACATAGCCTTCCTTTGGTGGTAGCACTTGATAAACCGGAACTGATTCTACAATTCAAAATAATAAATTAATAATAATAATTAGTTAAAAATAATTGATGATATCATAATTATAATAATACAACAAATAATGCTAAAGATTAATTAAACAATTACACAATTTAATAATAATAATAATTAAAAAGAAAAAAAAATGTTTTTTTTTTCAACCAAAATTTCAAACAAAAAAAGCTCAAGGTGTTTCCTTTAACAAATAAAATCAAATAATAAACATCATCGAACTATAATTAACATTTAAAAATGTTTTGTTAAATTTTGTGCATTAAATAAATTAAGAAGAAGCAAAACAATCAAACAACAATAGTATTAACGACAAAAAAAAAAATTTTTGCATTTGTTTGAGTGAAAAATCAGGTGAAGTAGAAGAGAAAAACTCTTCAAGTGTTACAAAAGTTGCATTTATTATAGCAAGTATAGAAAATAAATCGTGACTAATTGAATAAAATAAAATGTTCATAATGTTCATTGAGATGATGATTATTATTATTATTATTATTACTATTGTCTCTCCGTTTCTGCTTCACAATGAAAAATAATGTTTATTTTAATGTCTTTTAATTTAATTTGCTTATTTTATTTATAATAAAGCAATACAAAGATGATTTTAATCCAAAACAACCAGTCCTTGACTGCGTATGTCATTATCTCACGACTTGTCTGTTAAAATATTTAAGTTTTTTTTTTTGTTTAATTATTGGCAATGGGAATATTATTTATCTCATTTGTACATCGTTTTACTTCATCAGTTTACATACTTTATTATCCGTTTTATACAGTTTACTATATACTATCATCCTCGACGCATTTCATTTGATGTTAACTCTTTTTTTCGTTTATTCATTTCTCCATAAAATAATAATTATTTAAACATTGTTTAAATTTTTGGACTCAATTTGTTATCTTGATTTATTGTTATTAATATTAATAATAATCATAATAAAATAACAATAAAAGCGATTTTCATTAAAAATATTAACAAAAACAATAATATAAAAAAGAACGAACACAAAGCAAATACAATTAATTAACAAAAAAAAAAAAATCGGAATTTATTTTATAAATTGCAGTGCAAAAAATGCAAGAACGCAATCAAAGTTATAAATTATTATTTCTGTAACAGGAATAATGATCAATCTAATAAATCGTGCAGAAAAAAATATATTTTATTTATTTTTATTATTGAAGAAATCATGTTAAAAATTTAAAGACTATAATTATCTTGTTGTTAGCTGTTAACAGGTAAGAATAACGTCAATGACGCGTATATGTAGTAATTTGAGAAATATGAAATAATGTTGCTGTGCCAAAATGGTAGCTGAAATTTATAAAATTATTTTTAAAGAAATTTAAATTCTTCTTATAATGTTGGTCGCTTAGTTTCATTCTTACATGCTGTAAATAAACATAAATTGTAAAGTAATGTTGTTTACTGATGCTTCAGATTTTTGAATTAAATAAGTCTAAACTACCAAGATAGTATCATTGAAGCTTTTTGTTTGTAATAAACTCTAAACACATTAATTTTAATATTAAAAAAGTCACAATTAGCTTTAGTAATACTATTTGTGAAATCTACACCAATTATAGTGTAATATTTTAAGTGCAGAACTTATTGTTTGCAATTAGAAACAATCTTCATCAATGTAGTGACATTGATTTCTGTTCAAATTATCAATTTTAGACAAATTATTGGTACGAATCTTTTCAGTATAAATAAACTCTAAAAATTATTTTAACTCAATTAATCTTTTTTTTTTGTTTCATTTGTTCTATGATTCAATTTAATATTATTAAATCAAGCGGAAATAATTGAAGTTAGCCAAAAAAAATTATTTCAAATAAAACAAAATCATGCTGTTTAAATAAATTATAAAACCAAAATTAACAAAAAAACGGTAAAATAATCATAATAATAATAATAAATTTATATTAAAAACAAAACAAAAAAAAAAATTAAATTTAAACTTTAGGTCACATAATTTGCTTTTTGAGTTCATTTAGTCAAGCAGAAAAAAAATCTACTGTCAAGGTTATAAAGCTTAAAGCAATTTTGTGTTTGCTTACGCGTCTCGTCTTTTATATATTATAATGTTGATGATGATGATGATGAGTTTATGCTTCTTTTTTATTTATTTATTTATTCATTGTTTCTCATTTTTATCGCTTGTAATATTTAAACTTAATTTTTTTTGCTTATACTATTTTCACTCTTTTTTATTACTCTTTTTTTACTTAAAGAATACCGAAATAATTTTTTTTGTTTTTAACAACTAAATGATAGTAAACTATGCAAATCACAACAATATCAAAAAAAAAAATCCATCAAATAATAAAAGAATGTTGAAGTTTTTAAGTGCAAAAATGATTCCGTAAATACTGAACATTTAAAAGGCAAGAAAAAATGAAAAAACAATTATAAATTATTGAAAAAACATAAAAAACTTACCGGAATTTTGCACAAATAACACTGTTGCTAAAAAGCTCACAATTAATAATTTCATCATTTTTTAAATTAATTTTTTGCTGTTTTTATTTATAAAAAAATTTTTAGTCCTTTCGATGATACGAATTTTTGTTTTTTATAACTTTAATCCAAGTAAAATTTTAACTAAGAAAAATTAAACGTCTAGTACCGAGTATTGTAAATTGTTGAATGAAAAAATAAATTAATAAAATAATGATTATTTTTTTTTAAATCTTGAACGTCTTCTCTGACTTGATGGACTTAACTGAACAGCTTTTTTTTAACATTAAAACGGCGAACCGTAGAATATTTTTAACAAAAAGAATATTTTATATTGTTGGTGTAATTTTTTTACTTCTTTTTTTGTATTTTAATATCGGATTTGGCTTATGTATGATCGTTTTTCTCATTAAAAAAAAATGCAAAAATAACTTCTGTTTTATTATTAAATTTAGCTTAAGGTTGTGTATGCTTGCTTATATAACGCTTTATACGATTTATTATTGTTTTGTATTTTAACAATAATTCTTTGTTGTTTATGTTTATTATTCTTAAAAATGAATTTACCTATAATTAGTTAATTATTTTCTTTCATTATATATTTATTCTTTGATTATCTATTTGGTAATTTTAATTTTAATTTTTTTACATTTCTTTGCTGACCCGTTTTAAGAAATATTTTTTGATTAATTTATTAGACGAACAATTATCACTGTTATTTAGACTGATTTTTATTATTATTATGCTTAGTGTTAACAGTTAATAGATTACAAAGAACATTTAATTTTTTAATAAAAATTAGTTGCTTTTTTACAAAAATTATTTTCAAACTACTTTTGATTTTTATTTATAAAATTTTAATTGCATTTGCATACACTAAACAATACAACAATAATCAGCATAAAATTACAATAATTTAAAACATGCTATGTAATTATCGTGAAGCTCTTTTAAAAAAAGCTTTAATTAAATAAAAACATAAAAGATAGAAAAGCAAAAAATAAAAAACTTCTTACACAGCCTTAATCGGAAGCCATAATACTCCTTGCACAAATTTATGGTCACCGGATCATTAATAATGTTTTGTTGTCATTTCATAGAAATTTTTATTTAATTATAATTTTACATTTTTTTTTGTTTGTTTTGTAATCTGTTTAATTAATTAAATTAACTAAAAAAGAAATTACTTATCAGCATCATGTTTTATTTAATAATTTTTTTTCCCTACTGTTTATATTATTTTCGTTTTTAATCCAAACATCATAAATAATAACAAAATCTTATGATTACTTAATTTGCTCTATTTTTTTAATTAAAAAAAAAAACAACTCAACGAAATATTAATTAAAAAAATAAAGTAAGCAAGATTATAAACATAAATTAATGCGTATTATGTTTTAGAGTTTTTTTTTATTCTCTTCCGTTTGTATGTGGTTTAAGTTCGGATTTAGTTGGTTTAGGTTAGTTATATTTATGCTTTTCTTTTTTTTTTCGTTCTTTATTATTGCTATCATAAAGAGAGCTTTTTTTGAAGTTTTTACTCTTACGTCTATACTGGTTATCGCAGAATTAAAAAAAAATACCGAATAAAAATAAAAGGGTTAATTCAGGTCATGTCATTTAGGAATTATTATTGTTATTAACGTGATGAGTTTAAATTGTTTATATTAAATTTTATTGTATATAATTTAAATTTATTATTATTTTTTTGTTGCATGGTTTGCGTATTATTATTATTATTTATATTTTTTATATTGTACTTTAACTTTAAATAAAAGTTATTTATAATCTTTCTTTTTTTTTGGTTTTGTTATGTTAACTTTAATATTTTATTACCCTTGTGACAATGTTTTTTTCTTCCTTTTTTAATTAATTGTATTTTTGTTAATAATAATTATCATAATAATAGAAATATAATTGTTTTTAACAAATTCTAAGGTTTAAAGCAAAAAAAAAAAAATTAAATTTTTTGTTGTTTAAGTTTATGTTTTACATGTTTTACAATTAATAACCTTTTTTAATGTGGTAAACATAAATTTACATTTCTTTATTTTTATTATTTTTTTTTTTTTTCAATTTTAATTGTGGTTATATTGCTTCTGATTTAGTTACGTTTTGGTAATTTTTTTCATATAATATTTATACAATAATGATTGAAATAATGATTAAATGTATAAAAAACCTTAATGTATTTTATAATTTAAACAAATAAAATTCAAAAAATGTATTTTCATTGACTTATTAAAACGGTAAATATTGTTAATTCTACATTAAAATTAAAGCCATATAAAATTAAATTGACCAAATAAATAATTAACATAATTTTGCAAATAAATAATGAGAAAAAAACATTGTGGAGCAAAGAAGTGTTTTTTAATTTATTAAATTAACATTTTTTTTTTATAAATTAAAAACAATTTTAACCTAATGATTATCTAATCAAACTTGTACATATATAATATAAAATAAATTAATTTTATTTGTTTATTTATTTTTTTAATTTCTTAAAGCAAAATAATTTAATATTTATTTTTCGTTTTAATAAATAATATAATCTAACATAACACGATAATAAAGTTCAAGAAAACAAATTCTGTATTTTTGTTTTATAAGTAAATAATTGAATTATAAGAAATTTAATTAAATCAGTGTTGCGGTTATCATGTCTGCTACATGTCATTTAATTAAACTTAAAATATTATCATTAATTTTATTATTATTAGTATTATTATTATTTTAATTTTTTATTATTATAATTTAATAAAATTACAAAAATCATACTATTTCAACGAAAATATTTGTTAGTTTTAAAATAAAACATTTTACTATTAAATTTTAATCATATAGCAAAAAGAGTTAGCAAAAAAGTCGTTGTACTTTAAAAAATCAACCTTTAGCGATCGTATTTTAAACAAGATATGCAACTCATATAGCAACAGCAATTTGCAAATCAAGATGATAAAATTGTAGAATCTAACTTGCGTCTATTTATAAAAATCTTCTTATTTATACTTTTTAATCATAAGAATTGTAGTATAGATAAAACATCACGCGATCGCGATCCCTCTGTTCATCTTTACCGCTAAACCGGATTTCATTTTATTATTATATTTTATTTTTTTTTGTAAAAACTATAAATGATTAAATTGTTTTTTTTTTATTCCTTTGCGAAAATGTTTCCACAGCGTTGTGTGTTGCTGATTTTAGCAAAATAATAAATATTGTCGAGATTTGTTAGGTTCTTATTATTCTCTTTGTTATTTCATCGCGCAATTAATTAGCGAACCGGGTATGAATCATTAGTTTTTATGTGCTTTTACGTTGTTCGTTGGTCAATATAAAAATTCATGGTTGCTTTATTACAAATTTCTTCATTAAATTTATTGCATTTAATTAATTATAATAAATTAATTATATATATTTTAATAATAAAAAAATTACAAACTTTATAATATGTTTTAAATTAACGTAATTACTTTTATAAGTTCAAAAGATTTAAACAATAATTGTCATCAGTAAAACACCCGGCATATTTTAACTAATATTATATCAGCAATGTCACTTCATTGCACAATCAAAATAACTATTTTTATAAAACCAAAATATGTAAAACATGCAAAAAAAATTCATCAAATATCAATTTCAATAAAATTACATTATTTAATTTATTTTAAGATATATATTTTCATTTAATATCCTTAACATGTTTATTATTGTGTTATGTTGGATTACAGTAAAGAAATTTATTGTTAAATATATAGCATATTGTATCATTTATGTTTATTTTATTATTAGGTAAAATTGAAGTACAATACCAGATTTAAAATTTTTTAAAGGTAAATAAAGTTAACAATTGAAAATTTAAAAATAAATACAAAAAAATCTCTCTTTTACTTTGCAAATACATAATTTTGTGTAAAATGTTTACAGTGCAAAACAATTTGTTCGCATTTCAATAGCTCTGCGAATTGAATACCGATTATCTTTAACAGAGAAAAAATAAACATTTTGGTGGATAAACTTTAAGACATGATTTAAATGTTATCAAGTCACGTTTTAATTGTATTGTCGAACATTAATACAACATAAATTGCGAATTTGTGCAAAATAAAAAATACATTTTAGAGAAAATAACAAAGAAAATGATATGCAATTTTCGTTGCTTCATTCATTCACCATTAAATATGTATATTTTTTTAGCAACAAAATAATGCTGTAGAACTTCTTTATTTTCATTTTGTAGATTCGTGGATAAGTTAAAATGAATCTGCACCGCTGATGCTGTTTTATTATAAAAATTGAGTAGAATCAAGCACGTACACGCTCTATATATTATTGTCAATGCTATTAACTGCATTTATTTAATTTTATTTTCTCTAAATGAAATATTGGCGAATAGTGGTAAATATGCTTAAAAACATATTCTGAGATAATCCATCAACAAATTAATAATCTACTGTTGATTTAATGCAGAAAATCTACGAATGGTACACTGATTTATTTTGTGCTTATTGCATTTGAACTTTTTATTTAAATTTACTTATTTAAATTGATATTAAGATGATTTTAGATGTTATAAATTATTATAAACTTTGCAAACATTGTTAAATAAGTTGAGTACTTGTTTTTCGAGTTAAACTAAATCAAAGCTTAATGATTTAACAATGTGAATTAGAAGTTTATACTTGTAAGGTATTTGAAATTAAAGAGTAAGCTCAAAATAGTTTTAAAATCATTTTTTGTTTTTAAGATTTTAATTTAAAATAAAATGGTCTGATTTATATTTGACTTTTCAAAATGTTATAATTAAAATTATTATTTAAATTCACTAAATTTCAACAGTTTACATGTCTGCAATTATACTATTCATAATTTAAATTATACTTACACTAATGACGTTAAATATTTAATAATTCGTATAAAATGAAATTGTATTTTCCATAAAATTTATGAGTGTAGTTTGTAATTAGTTTTATAATTAGTCAAACTTTATAAGTTTTAAATATTTTGAAATTATTTTATTATAATTTTCGTTTTGAATATCTTTTTTTTCATTCAATTTTCATTATACATCAATCATTGTTTTTGGTTGAAGTCAAAATTGTCGTTATAGACTACTTACGTTAAACAATAATCAATCAATCATTTTAAATTTAATAAAAACATTATGTTTGTTTCTGTAATTTGAATTATCAATAAGTTCTGAAGAAATATGTTTCTCAATTGCAAGTGTTAAGCTGATAAGGTACATTATAAAACATGAATTATATTACAAAATTTTTATATATCATATAATTAATTATTTATTATCATTGCTATTTCTTTTAAGCAATTGCCATTTTGCAGATATTAGAAAATAAAGATTAGTAATAACTAATAATAATTTAATAAAAATTACTTAAGTAATAACAAATTGTTTAAAAACTTATAGCCAATTAAAAATTCTCTTTCCTTAATATACGAAGATATTATACCGCAATTCATAAATAATTCTTAATAACTTTTATATTTTATTACCATGGCCAGTAGAATAATTTAGATCTAAAAAGTGAGCCAAATTTATAATCCATATTAAAGTTACTGAACCTAATGGTGATGAATATGATATTTTATGGCAAAGTGAAGTCTTACATAGCAAAAAAATATTAGGTATTTGGTGATGATGATTTTGTGATACCTGAAAGAAATTTAATGAAAAAAACACACAAAATAAGAAATTTGTTAAAAATATTTATAATTATACTTAATTTTTTTTCTCAATTTTTTGACTATATATTAATTTTTAATTTTATTCTTTTATAATTTAATTAATTTTATCTAAGTTTTATTTTATTTTTAATAGACTTTAACAATTGTTATAAATTTTTTAAATATCATTTTCACAAAACAAAAAAATCTCTATACCTATGGTATACGAGTAATAAATAATATTTAATTTATGTATTTTAAAAACTATATATGTATATATTGCTATATTTTCATTTTAATTGTAAATTGTATTTAATTTTATAATTATTTGACATTATGAATAATTATTTAAAAAAAAAAACTAAAACGAATTAAAAACAGTTTCTATGTTGTTGATTGAATAATATTTCTTTTACGTTAAGAAATAAGTTTACTTTTAGGCGCATTTTAAAAATAATTTATATTTTTGTTTTTCCGTCTTCTTTCTTAACAATTCCAACAAGTAAATTCTATAAGTTTAATTAAATTTTATATATCATAATTTAATTAATTGCATTTTTTATTTCAGTTACATATTTAAATTAATTATCATATAATTATTTCTAGTATTTTATTTGGTGTAATGAACACATTTTTTATGTTATTAAATTATGTAGTTACAATGTGATAGTTTAGTTTCGATAAATTATTTTTCGAATTTTTTTAATATTATAAAAATTTTTTTTTGAGTAGAATTAAGGTGTTAGGCAGCTGAAATACAATTCAATACGGATGTAATAATTACAAGTATTAAAGCCATTGTAGTTGGTAGGTTAGATTGTTCATCATTATTCGGTGTTAAAAGTGGTGATGATGATTGTTCTGATGGTGGTAAAGAGTGATTACGAAAATTAAAATTGCAATTATGACATAATTTCGGGGATCTAGCGGTTATTGGTTTAGCTGCATTGAATTTTGGTCAAACAGAAGTGGTGATTTGCTCCACCACGTGTACTGTCGGTCTTCGGTACGATGCTTGGAAATGACATCGTCCAAAATTACATTCACATGTTTGGGAAGCTGCATAACCAAGTCCTTCGGGGACACTACGGCTTCGTGAACTTGGATTTAATCCGCTGTTAAAGTTGTTACTAATGGTTGTACAGGGATGATGCATATCACACCTTAGGGATAAACAAAGGTCAACAAATTAAAAGGTATTGTGCTAACAAACTATTGACTCACCTTGAAAAATATTGATCCGGATATCCTATATTTGCTGTTGGTTGTGTATTATCATGGCACGTATGGTAGTTTATATCATTGGTTGTTGGTGTTTGAAATGCAAATGATAAACTTTTTTGTAGTCGACCTCGGCCACTACCTCTGTAACCCAATGTGGAATAACCCCCGTTCATCTGTTGATGTTGCTGGTGATGGAAATGATGACGAGCGTTTGTGCATCCTCCATTTGTTGTGCTCGTATAAGGACTCTGACACCAAGTTCCATAACGTGCCGTTGAGCAGCTGCGATTAAGTAGGTCGGGACAATCACTCGAGGGTGCAGTAAAGTGGGACGTAATTGACCTATTAATATAACGTTTTTACCATTTTTCTTATAAAATATGCAAAGCTGCAGATGGTTACCCATTAGCTGAATATTTTGAAATATTTTGTCGACCCTCCGGATGTCCAACAAAAAACATCAAAATTGCTGAAATTGCGGCTGTTGCTGAGCAAACATAATACCCTGCTCTTCCGTATCGATGAGAGGCATCATTTAAAAAAGCCGCCAATGGTACGCCAAAAAGCACCGGTAATGATTCAGCTCCCTTTACAAACCCTAAAAATGTTGTTATTAAAAAAAAATTAGCATATATTATAGTTTGGTTATTATATTAATAAATTTACTCACCCCAAGCTTTCGTAAAGTACTTTCCACGAAATCGTTCTAAGGCCAACATCTTTAAAGAATAACGATAACCACCTAATCCAACGCCATATACCCACGCAATTACGCATAACCCACGATAACCGGACACAGCCGACAAGACTAGAGTCGATAAAGAAATTAGGATGACACTAATCTGTTGAGGATATGAGATCACGATACAGGTAATTGCATATATTTATTATTTTTATCATTTATCTCTTTTTTATAAAATAAGACATTGATAAAGATTATATTTACCTGGCATACATGTTGTCGCGTTATGTTAAATTTTTTATATGATATTTGGCAAACACGATTAATTGTTGAACCACCAGCTACAACACCGATAGCTAAAGATAAACCAATAAATGTTTGCAGTAAAACTAGATCCTGCATGTCGTAACCCTCATGATGACCGTGTTGTGACTTTTCAAATATTATGTGATAGAAAATATATATATATATATATATATTGCACATATTTCATTGATATAAGAACGTGTGCATGATTAAGTTTTCTTACCATATAGAATATAGGTGTATAAATTCCAACTGCGGCGATTGCAGCTGACAAGCCCAACATTCGCACCGTCGAAGATTTTAAAGGTGAAAAGTCGATAAAAGGTGGCTTAGGTATACGAATATGAGTCTTTTTTTCCTTCACCTAAATAAAAAAAAAGGTAATAATTAATAGGATTTCAAAGCAAAGAAAATTTATTTATTTCCTATTATTATTTAAAAAATAAAACGAAACTAACACGATTTTTTAAACAAAATGATAAAAGTGCATTCTAATCATCATAAAATTGTTGTTACTTTTTATAATTGGTAGTTTTGTAAGTTGATAATAAATTTTTATAAAATGAATAATTTTGTCTCTGCAATTACGGTAACAAAGGCCATAAAAAAACTAATCTTAAAAATAATATAATTTAGATAAAAGATCGATCTACAGTCAAATATAAAATGTTGTACCTTTTTCCGTTGATTTTTTAAATGTAAAATAGCACGTCTTTGGGGATGGTAAAGTGAGGCTGGACGATATAATAATCCCATAAAAAAACTAACTGAAACCAATCCGGTCACCGCTTGCAGTCCTAAACGCCATCCCATTTTTCTAAAGTTAAAGGTAAATACAACAAAATAACAATATAACAAATTGGCTAGGGGAATACTATAGTTTTTAAGTTTATTTTTCCACATTTCATTCATTTATTATACGTTCTTCTTTTTTAATAGAATTCCAAAAAAAAAAAAAAAATAAATAAACGGAAGAAAATGTTCTTTTTTTAGCAATTTTTCTTTGTGCTTTATTTTATTATTTATATTTACCCAACGCCTTCCTTAAGTATGACAGAGAATAAAGCCACACCAACACCCTCGCCAGACATTGTTATCATTTCAACAAATTGTCGTCGTCTTTTAAAATAATGACCTAACATTACAGCTGATGAATCTCTAACCATTGCAGCTCCAATACCCAAAATAATACCTGAAAATATAATAGTAATAATAATAATAATAATAAATGTGGAGAATAATAATAATAATGTAAGAGATGAGTCTTACAAAAAAAAAGAAAAGTAATTTTATATAGAATTATAAGAGGTGTAGTGTAGTGAAGCATAGCCTTAAATTAGACAAAAATATTGTTGCGTTTCTGAGCGAATATATTAAAAAATAAACAGCAAATGGAAATAAAAACTAAACTCTAAATATAGTGAGTGAAAATGAATCAAGGAAATTCAAGGCTTATAGTACTTGAACGATTGGCATAATATCTTATATCTCGTGTCGTTATTCTATTTTTCTTTTCCTTACAAATTTTCATAAAAAAAGAAAAATACAAAAATATACACAATAAATATAAATAATTTTTTCGCTAGCATAAAAGAAATGAAATTACTTGATACACAAAATATAAGTTAATGCTGCTCATGAAAATGATGATAGTCATATACGACATTTAATGGTAGAAATATTAATGCTACTACTGGATAAAAGTAAATAGCGAAATTGACTACATCCCACAGATAAAGTTATTTAAGACGCTGTTATATTGTACATTTTGGTTTTGTGATGTTATTTTTATTATAGAAAAAATAAAATAATTTCTCTTTGTTAAACTGAAATTCATATAAAAAGTCTAAAGATAAAAAATTATAGGCGAAATGATAAAATGTATTTATAAAAGAATGAATAGCAAACACAGATGAGCAAAAAGTTTTCGATGCGAAGTAATGTTGTTTATTTAAAAACTTAGAGGTGAGGGCATTTTGTGCTTGGTGCTGCTACTGACTATTTTTTTTGACATAGTTTAGGATATTTATTTATTTTTACGATGGCGAGCTAAAAAGGTTTTTTTATATGACAAAGCAAACAAAATTGTAAAATTTAAAAATTACTGCCATTAACTCAACGGATAAGAACTTGAGTGATATATATTTGAAAACTGTGGAGTTGTTTTTCTTCAATCATAAATTCCATAAATGCATCCTTTTAAATTCAAAGGGAATGGTTGTGCTTAACTACTTAATTATTGTCGTTGTTAAATATGCTTCGTTCAATTTAATTAAAGTTTATATTTTCTTATCAACTTTTTTTTCATTTACTTTTATTATTTACTATCAGTTTTAATATAATATAATAATGGATAATAATTGTTATCCCATGATGTCACTTATTAAATAATAAAACCAGATATATAATAATAATTTGTTCTTACCATAACTAAACCCAACCTGGTGCAATTGTGTTGCAAATGATGTAAATAAAATTCCTAATGCCATCACAAGACCACCCAGTACAGCCGTTAAACGTGTTGATTTCCGACGACATAGTGCAATAACAATTGGTGCGGCCAACAATGAAACCGACCAACTTGTCGCTCCAAGCCATCCTGTACATAAAATAAAAATTTATAATAAATTCTACAAAGTAAATAACAAAGATATAAATTTAACAAGGAAACATAATGTAGGTGATAAAAATCAAAAAACAACTTTAATTCATCTGAATTTATTCCCTTTTACTTTACGATTTGAAAGTTAAATGCTGCTCGTGATACTATTTTACTTTTCTTTTCAGTAAGTATAAAAATTGTTCAATTGAAATAAGTTTGCTTTTTTTATATACAAATGGTATTAAATTTAGAATTTTTTACTTTTTCTGTAGTAAATTAACAATCTTTCTTTTCTTTTTTTTCGCTTCCTTTTTATTTTGTATTATTGTTATTTTATTCGTTGGTTGTGTTTACGTTTTTTTCATTTTCATTCTTATTTTATTTTATTTTTATTAGAATCTTAAAGAAAAAAAACCACAAGAAAGCGACAATAAACTGACGAGAAAAAGCAGCAGCAACAATTGAATTTTTTTTATATTTCCTATACCATAAAGTAAACATTTTGCCTGTTTTTGACTTGACAGTTTGCTACTTTTTGTTTTATTTACATTTTTGCATTTTGATGTCTCTTTTTGCACTTCGTCTATTATTTTATAGACCTTTAAGTTTATTATTGTTTGCCTTAACAATTCAATGAAATTATATAATGTGTAAGGCTAACAAAAATGCTTTATGTTTGAAAAAGCAGTATATGTGCTAGCATTGATTATGATAGAAAGGCACATAAAGTCATTGTCTGGCATGTGATTCAGTAGTTTGGGAAAATATTTTTTTATCATTTAATTTATTGTCGAAATGTGTAATTTCCCTTGTTTTGTGGGTTTAATTACAAAAGTTTCTTTCATTTTATTTCTTTACATGACATAAAAATAAAAGTCTTTAATGGATTTTATATTTGATTAACCAGTATTGGTTGTCTATTATCATAAATGTTGGGCACTTTAAACCGTAATTTATCAATTTTTAGATAATTGGGACACTTAAAAATTTCTCTTTTACAGTTTATGCAGATACTTTAATTATTGTTAAAAAATATATTTCTTCGTTATATTAAAGCTTTTAAATTTGCGCTTTGTTTGTTTGTTTTGTTTTTATTAATTCAATAAATAATTCTGTTTATAAAAGCAAATATTGATGATATCATACGTCAATAAAATATAATTAATATCAGCAAATATTAAACATTATAAATTAATTATTTTCTATCAAAAGTGGTCATACTCTGCGGTAATAATTTTTTTAATGTATACATTTTTATTTGTATAATTATTAATGGAAAACAATTATGATTTGTTGTTTATTTATTGTTTTATCAAATACTATTTCCACTCGTTTATATAATAGAATATAATATATGTTTATTTATTTTTCGAATGATATTTATTTGCTTTTGGTTGGTTTATGTAACAGTTAAATATATATTATTATAATTTATTATTAACGAAATGAACAATGTTTAAGAATTTTCTTCTTCCTTGCACAAATAAATAAAATCAAAATAAATGAAGTTTATAAATAAATAGAATTACACGATGCTGCACTTTAATTAATGTAAATTCAATGGCATTGTTTTGTACTTAACAGTATGTGATTTGTGATTTAAATAACAAAAATAGTTTTTGACATTGATAGAACGACTCTGTCCATTGTATAGCTCACTGTAGATTTGTTTATGCAGCTAATTAACAGTAAGAAATTAATTTTTTCTTGTGTTTAATTTATATACAATACACAAACTAATTGTTATGCTTATTTAAATTACAACTAATACAATAATTTAATAAAATTAATCATCAAAAGTGATTTGATTTATTCTATCAAATTGTTAATTAGGATTTGTTATTTAATGAATTTTCTTTCATTAATATTCAATTTTCCTTATTTAATTTTATTTAAGTGTGATTATTTTTAGCTTTGATTCTCTGATTGCGTAGGCGTTTAGCCGAAGGTCAAATTAAATACGGTCGCTTCATGTGGTCGAAATGAGACACAAAATTATTTATTACTTTACTTTGTTCTAATGAAAAATACGAAAACAAATACCATAACATGATTTAGCATCATTTATGTTGTATGCGGTTTTTCTGGTTATCTATATAACGTTAACTTTTACGTTAACATAGTGTATGTCGTTTAAGGGCGACTGCCTCAGGATACATTTTGATGAATAAAGATAATAAAATTTTATCGAAAATCAATACATTGGAAGATATAGCTTCTTTTTTTTCGTTTCTTGTTGTTCCACGATAATCAAACATTCGATGAAATATATTTTGTAAATAACTAACCAACCTTACTTAATTGATTTGGCAAACTTTGGTGTTTTGTTTTGTGCAAAAACCAAAGTTTAGAATTCTATTTTCTGTATTGTTACAACTTTTCACTTATTGAATTAATAAATTTTCTTATTAAATTTCTTTTATTCATTTACTTTATATTGTTTTTATTATAATTTTACAGTTTTGCCATAACTATAAGCACTGTTTGAATTATAAAAATTATCACCGTAGAGCAAACAAGTCACTTAATAATATTAAACATTATTTATTTGTTTAGAGTTTCTTTTATATTTATTTGGTGAAATAAAGCAAAACAAAAATTAATTTTAATTTGTATAGAGTTGTGGTTTCATAACCAAACTGCAATATATATTAAATTAAATAAATAATATTTTATCAGCAAAGCTTTGAAAGCATACAAAGACAGTTTCTACACTACTTAATTATTTTAAAAATATGAAATATTATTTTGCAGGTTTTTAGATTTAAAATAATTTGATTAAATTTTTATTTGATTTTTGATATTTGAATTTTATTTGATGAAAACAAATAAGCCGCAGTTATATATTTTTACTTTTATTTATGTACAATTATTATATATTAAATAAAATTATGTTAGTCTTTATTGTAAATCATATTTAAGTGAAAGCGTATTCTTTTGGGAATCAAAAGTAAGGGCAAAATAATAATAATAATATAAAATAAGTCATAACTTCGTGATAAAAAGCAAATCATCTAAAATAATAAATAAAGAAAAAAGAGAATAAAATGGCTATAGTGAGATGCAAAGAAAAAGTGATAAAAGGAGACATTGACATAGATGACAACTTAATGTGACTTGAACTGTAGGAAATCATAAAATTTTGGAGTTTTTTTTCTCATTTGGCTGCTTTCAAGCAGTTTTATATTGATGAGTATTTTTACGTAGAAGAAAACGCATTAAAGAAAAAAACACACACATGACTCGGCAGTAAGCTTTCTTAGACAACATAAAAATATCTAAGTTGTCGTACATTCTGCCGACATACATTTAGCTGCCACAGTTTTGCTTTATTTTGTATAAAAAACCAAAAAAAAAAAAATAAAAATAATAAAAATACAAGCATTGTTTACATAAAGACGCGTAGATGACAACAATAAGCGAAAATAGAAATTGAGAAAAAAAGACGACACTAAGAAGAAAATTAAGATAATAGAAATAAAGAACTTAATATATATCAAATGTTTGTAATTAATTTAATTGAAGGAAATATAATTCAGGGAAAAAGTTTATATAGATTGCCAAAAAGCTATAAAAGTAAAATTCCTATTTACACTTAAAATTATAAACGAATGTTTTTAAATAGAGAAAAAACAAATTCAAATCCAGCAATTGTCAGCATCTTTAAATCTCATCTTCAAATTGTCTTTTAATTTTTTTTCTTGTTTTAAAATTCAAAAGGTGTATTATGTTCATGTTTCTGAGTAAGTATAGTGTGGTTTTTTTATTAAAAACAATGCCCCCGATGAACAAGAAAAGAAAGAAAACCTAAGAAAAATATAGAATTTAATCCGTGTATAATGTTTTTGCATTAGGCTGATGACACCGACGTGTCTTTCTGCCATAAAAAAGTAAAAACAACAAACATGCAAAAAAAGACATATAGAAGATTTCATAATGAATAAATGTTATTGTTTTGCACCAAGATGATAACCTGCTACAAGATCCATTTCTTCGATACACAAACTTAATTTAAAAGGGAGAAAATATAGATATGGTAAATAAAGAAAACAAGAAATCTGGCGAGCATATTTTTTTGGTGTACAATTTCGTTTATAAATAACATATAATATGAAACAAAAAATACAAATACAAATGATATTGTGCCTAGTGGTTCAGTATGGAAAAAAATAACATTATGCGGGATGCATATCGAATGAAACCTTTAGCGTATAATCCACAAGGGAGGGATTATTTACCAGTAGAACATTGTTCTATTTTAAGAAATAGACTTTATTGTACCTTATTAAATATGAATGAAATGAACGAGAATGGGTGAGCCAAAGGAATACAAAAACACACAGCACAAAATACGATTTAATTTGAATGAAACACATAATGATTAATGTTTTAAATGATTCAAATGAAAAAGAAAATATCATCCATTCTTAATGTAATCGTTACACATGTGAAATACGTTTTTTTATAAAATTTAACGATAAGATAATTTATAGATTTAATAAAACATTGTTAAAAATAACATTTATTTCATGACTGTTGCCGGGAGCAACAACAATAACTATAAAAGCACTAGGTAAAAGTAACAAATATTACCATAAAATGTTTATACCACTGAAGTCAAAATCATGATATGCTATGTATTTGTTTTAATATTCCTCATAAAATCAAACAAGAACGATGTGTTGTACTGTGATGTTTTTATTTTATATTTTGATGTTCGTTACCAATTCGTGCTTAATGTATACAACAAGATCTAACTACTTGACAGCACATTATGCTGTTATTTGCTTTTTATTTTATTTTATTAATATTATTTTTACTACATTGAGCAAGTAAATACAGAACAATAAATTATCTTTCAATGTTTTATGTTCTATTTGTGTTAGATTTTATGCTCACCTTATTACGAAAAATATTATTATAATATATGATCTGGAGTAGAATTTTGCAATAATATGATAAAATCATATATTTTATGAAAGAATAGGTTCTTCAATATATAAAATAATTATGCATTTAAGAATTGATATTTTATTGATAATATTAATTATTGAATGATAAGACATTAAGAGCAATAATATATTAATTTAAATGAATAAGATAAGGGTGCTAAGTGTTGAGAGATTCATTGCTTATATTTTTTAACTTTTACCAAGAGGTTTATATGGTATAAAAAAATTAGATATGTATAGTGCTGTGCTTCACAAATAAGACTAAGACAATTTTACAGTATTATCACAAAAAAAGTTATTCATTTTATTCGTTGATTTGAGTATGAAATGACCGCAGTATGTTCGTTTAGAAACATATGCTGCATAAGTTAGAATTTTTATATCTCTACAACGCCTTTTTATGTACCGAATAAACTTTGATATTTAACAACATATGTATCGTCCGTGTATGGAATTATTTTCTGTGGTGCCGCATCGAAATTTACATTAAAACTACTTCTAGATATGCTGCAAACATATTATTAAACAACTCAGACATTTCAGATTAATTTAATGTTGTTGAAGTATTTCTTAGTTTATTATAGCTAAAGATTAAAATATTAAATAAGTTATATTGTTCTTCAAATAGGGAAAGTTAAATTTGTCATTATTGCAGCTTAAAAAAGGGGTAATATGATATTTTACTGTCATAAATGAATTTTGCGTATTTCTGTGTGTGTAATAAAAAAAGAGTTAACTTTTTACAAAATATGTACGCCAGTAACATTTTAACGGTGTTAGGTAAGTTAACAAATCACCTTGAAAATAATAATTTATTATTTTTTCGACACAACATTAAAAAAAACTGTCACATAATTTTGTGACATATATTACTATCCTCAGGTGGCTTTTAAAAGCTTTAAAAAATTCTATTTCCATTTGTTTTATCAAAACAAAATGTCTCAATAAAAGCATTAAGGAATTTTGAAATTAACTTTTAAAAATTGATAAGAAAAAGAGATTTAAAAAAAAATTAATAACTTTTTTAATTAGTAAAAAAAATTAAATTTATATTGGTTAGTTCTAAATTATGGGTTGTGCTAAATAAAGGTTCAAAGCAGTTTATTTTTGAAATGTGGAGACTTATTATCTTTTAGAAAATTAAAAATAAAACAAAAAAGAACTCTAACCACAAACAAGGATGTAGTCTAACCGAATGTTTCTATCGATGTTTGGTGTCCTTTATACTCTTTTTTGACTAAATTGTAAATATAAAGATTAAAACGATTAAAATTTTTATTAAATAAATATGCAATGACGCAAATAATAGTGTAAAGTCCATATATATTTGAGCATGTTTCGTTAAATAAACATAGAAAAACTAAATCGTTGACTAGACATGAGATTAAGTTATACTCAATGTAAAAGTATGTTAAATCTTTTCTTATTTTTTTTAAAGGATATTTAAGGTTTCAATAAGGATAAATTTAGTCTTGTTGCCCAAAATGGTTGTCTGAAGAAATTTTACTTTAAATTAAATACATAAAGAAATAATGTTTCGTTGTACAAAGGATAAGAACAAACCTTAATCCTTTTTATTAAATTAATTTAAATTATTTTAAACTTCAAATTAAATCAAGAAATTAAAACATAGTCATAAACTTCTATGGAAAAATATTGGCAGGACAAAAAAAAGGACTAACCAATTGGTCATGCTACAATTACGTGCTTCTTGATAATCTTTTCAAGTCAAATATTTAATATTATTTACAAAGTAAAAACAAAAGTCGAAACCAAAAAATAAAATAAAGCATTTACTTTTTCCAAGATTAAAATGTAAATGAAAATTTCGATTTACATTTTTAGATTTTTTCTGTGTAATCTGTTATAATCTCGTATGAAGTGAATCTTTGAAAAATGTTTTTAAGTTACTAAAAACTTTGACCTGCTCAAATAAACATGAATAAAACTTTATTTAAGGGTCGAAACGAACTATTTATCTTTTATTTTTACTTTTTGTTACACAAAATGCATTTATATATGTGCAAATTTTTATATTTTTAAATATTTGGATACAAAGGAATTAATATCCTTTAAAAATCAATTAAAAAATTTCGTTTTTATGAGCGTATGTTTGATAACTAATAAATATTTGTGAAATCATATAAATTTTTATCTGAAATACACATTAAAATATTTTATGTAACTTTGTGCTTACCGCAAAACCTCATTTTAAATATAACAGTTTTAACAGGATTTTAATTTATATAGAAATGCACGTTAAAAATAATATATTTGTAAAACGAAAGTCTTTATATATATATATATATATATAAACTATTGACATGCTTAGGATTGTTTCCCTGTAAATATTTTACGCTTCCATGTCAATTTGCGTGAATTAATAAATTCTTACATTATTTGTATAAGCTAAATCCGCTATAAAAGTTTGTTTTATATAAAAGCGAAAAACATGAAGAATAATCGTTAGAATATACATGAAAGAAATTTATAGTCTAAGCGCAAATACAATTCAATGATTTTGTTGTTTACGTTTAAAAAACAAAGGTTCATTACTGCAGTAACAAAAAGCGGAGAAAAATAAAATAAAATCAACAACAGCAGGATGTCTCAACATTATAAATATATATATATATATATATATATATTAATATATTCATTTTGCTGTATTTTTGTGTTATAAACATAATAATGAAAATAAAGTTGTAATAAACAAACGGAAACCTTTTTTCTCATTTTTTTTTATTTTCTTGTACTTTGCATAACATTGTCGTTCGACATATATGATTCTTGATAAATATTGCACAATTTTTTTCAGTCAAACTAATAATTATACATTTTTTTATCTGCAATACAATAAATCCGATATTTTATTATGTTTATTCAAGCTACAATCTGTTTCAATAATAAAAATGTTTGTTATTTATTGAGTTTATCTCTTCTTTATTACTTTTATTTAAATTGATATATACGTATATTTATATTATTGAAATTGATTTCAATAAGTTAAAAAAATAATTTAAATAATATATGGTCTGTAACCACAAATGTTTTATTTAACAAAATAGAAACCAATTATTATTTACGATCAGGTAAATAACATTAAATTTAGTGTGAATAAGGGGATAGTTTTTTCATAATATTTCCGATTTCTAAAATAACAACAAATATTACTGAAATTATCAATTTATACAGTACAATAAAGAAAATAAACATTTATTTTTTATTTGGACAGTTAAATACAGCATTACAAACAATTTCGGTTAACGTTTAGAAGAATAATTTACTAAAGAAAAAATTAAATGAAATAAAACTGCCTATAATACGGTAACATTACATCTAATTAAAGTAAATTAACTTTATTTGGATGTTTATTTTCTCTTGATCACTAAAAACAAACCTTCAAAGCAGCATAAAACCATTTGAAGTTCCCACTTTTGTTGCCTTGCTAATGAAAAAAACTATATAGAACAATTTACATCCCATCCTATAAATTGACATGGTAGCTCAAAGCTATTCACAGGTCGACTTCACGTCGTAATTCCTAAACATGTCAATTTCTTTATAAAAAAAAAAAAAAAAAAAAAAAAAAATTTTCTTATGCTATATATAAGAAATAACCAGGCGCCTCCATTCATACAGCACATAATAAAGTAAATAATCAATGGTTTGTGTTATCTCACTATAAACCATTAAATATATTTATATAAAATAAATGAAAATAAAGAAAAAAATATATACTTTACCAACTTAAATTTTGTGATAATTATTCATACATTTTGTGCGAGCAAAAAATTATATGATAAAGTCTTACGATTTAATCTTTGTTTTTAAATCGAAATAAAACTCAGTTTTAATTGTATATAATTATAATAAATAATTAAAGATAGCAAAATAAGAAGAAAACAAAGTGAAAATTATCTATTAAATACATAAATATAATTTGCATGTCCTTAATAAAACCAAAGCCTATATAAAAGAAAATCTTTAAAGTGCTTTTTTTAATGTTTTAATATTTTTAATGCTATAACTTTTTTGAGTTGATTTTTGCAATTATTTTGTCAAAAAATAATCGAACAGAAAAGTAAAAAATGAAATTTCGGTAGTAATTCCTTGAAGGCATTTAAATTTTATCCCTTTGGGATAAATGCTACTCACTGTTTATTTATATAAATTAAGATGCTGTTCTTGCTCTGTGATACAATCCAAACTTATTTCTAAAAATATTTTGCGGAAGCATTTATTTTTGTTTTGTTTTTTCCACAAAAATATTAATAGGGTATTTTATACTCGTTGTCTAAATTAAAATTTTATCGTCATCGTTATTGTTATTATTATTTTTTCGTATAGAAAAATTATTTTGAAAATTAAACTCCCATATTTTTTTTTTCAAATTTTATAATACTATCCAAAAGTTAATAACAAACCAAATTAAATTATTTTTAAATTCAGTTGTTGATAAAATACTATTGCTGCACATTTAATTAAAAATATTTATTTTATTACGACTTATATTTTGGTTTTAATTAGAAATTTATTTTTTGCTTAAAATAAACATGAAATATTGGTATAACCATATAACTTTTAAATAATAATAACTAAACGAAAGTTATAAATGCAAACAAAATAATATTCTTTTGCAAATAATTAGGTAAAAATTGCAAATTTAATGTCATACATATATAGAACTTTGCCGTTGCAATTTCATAGGTATTTTATTGAAATTGTATTGACATACAAGTTTGCTCAATAAATTGTTTGATGGTAAATAATTTGTTGTCGTTTTAATAAAATGGAAATTAACAAAAAATCAACCTTTAATAGAACAATGTGTTAAAATGTTTTAAATACATCATATCCGTTGTTGATAAGCATATTTTCACTAATTTAACAAAAACACAAACATAATTTTTATAAAGCTGAGCAATTACTTTTACAAACCTTGTGTAAATTACCTTGCATGAACAGAAAGCTTCTCTATTTACGAATTTAAAGTTTATATATATTTCATTTAATGTATTTCTCTATATTATCAATTTTTTTTTTATTTTTATTTTTAAATAACATTTCTATTCACAAATTTTATAGTTCTAAGCAATTGAACAATATATTATTCATGTCTTGTTATTTTGTCATTGTTTTGTGCTTTTGCTGCTATTTTCTAACTAAAGTGGACGTCACAGTCTTTTATTTTATTTTGTTTTGTTCAAAGTAAATAAAAAAATTTAAACATTGAAGCACTGAAGATTATTGTTTCGCTTTAAGACCATTAATGTTTTATTTTTTTTTATAAAAACACTCAACTGACGTGCTTTTGATGAAATAAAAATAAAACTAAAGACAAAAAAAAAGGATGGAGTCTAAAAATTGACAACAAGCAGAATGCCTTCAACTACATTTCGTTTTCATGCTTTTTTTAATACAAAATATGGTTAGGACAGTCTACTTTTAATGAAACAACAGAGTTATTTTTATTCTGTCTAATTTTTAAATGAAAAAGGATGAACTAAATTATCTGACGTAACATGTCAAGTTATATTTTCTTTGTAGAAAAAAGTTTTCTAATTTATATTAAAGTCAAAAAAGAAATTTTATCAAAACAAAACAAAAATAAATTGAACATTCAATGTTATTATTATTAAAAAAGATAAAACGATAACTGGGTACTCCGTTGTAAATTAAAAATAAGATGTTGTCCTTATATAAAAGAAACTTATATGGAATATCATTAAATTTTATTATAAAAAAAAAAAACAAAAAATTTTATATATTTTTATTTTTATTTTTAAACATCCGGATATTGAAAACAAAATAAATGTTCTATTTTGCTTTTATAGTTTATTTTTTTAACTAAAAACAAATCTCATTTTATATGAATAAGTAACATTAGAATAAAAATTTAAATAATTATTATTGTTATTGCTTTACACAGGAAAAGCTTATATTAATATCTTCTTTTTTTTCTTTCGCTACCTTCAAAGTGGCCATAAACTTCTTATATTTGCTATAATATTGCTGATTAGAAAATATATATACATTTAGAATTTTTTTGGAAATTCTTTAAAAATTGAATTTAAATTAGCGCATTAAATAAAATAACGATACACAATTAAAAATAACATAAAGGTTAATAGTTTTTCGTTATTAGATGAAATAGATATTTGAAAAAGGTTTTTATAATTAACGAAACAAATTTTAATAATGACAATAAATAGATTAAATACGATTGGATAAGAATTTTTTGTTTTTTGGCGATACAAAATTTTAAATTAATATTTAAACACATAATTTTTAAATGATAATGAGAACATTTAATTAAAATATTTTATTTGGAATGAATTAATATGAAAAATCATTTGTTTTCTTAGAAAAAAACACCTGATATTTTATATGTAAGCATTTATTACTTGGAGTTGAATTAATAAATACTGTCAACAACCTTCTAGAAAAATACTCAACAAAAGAACACAATTTAGTTAAATTAAAACTTTAATAAAAAAAAAATTGTGTAAAAATTGATTAATTTAAAATTAACCTGAAAAAAAGATTTTTTCTCACAGAACATTTTTTTGCAAACTTTTTGAATTAACAGCAGTTTCACACATAAATCAAAATTAGATGCACTACTGACATAGTTATTTTAATTTAAATAATGAAAGAATTGAAACAAATATTAAAATAGAATCATTTTAAACGAAAAGGGAAAAAAGCGAATGATGATAATGTTATAAACTTACACTTTAATGAAGATTCACCTTTTTTACTATATTTTTATTCTAGCAATATGGTAAATAATTTATACAATTCTGTTTCCCTTTTTTATTATCTCATTTATACGCTACCACGTTAATCAAGTCTTTATTCATCAATTTAATCCCGATTGAGTTAAAAATAAAATCATCAAAAATGGTTAACGGGCAGTGAAGCATACCGTTTAAATGAACAGATTTATGTAATTACTTACTGGACCGTTACATATTTGTTCCCCATTCATTATCATTGACAAAATTAATTTTATTACAAAAAAAAAAAAAATCGGTTCATTTTTATAATGCTTGTTCCGAATATTTGTCGCTTGTTTTATGAGTAGTGTAAATTTTAAATGAAATTTCATTAAGATCATATTTTTTGTTAAATTATTTTCTAAACGTAAATTTTGTCCTTTCAATTTTAAATATTAAAAATTCACTAGCATACACTTCCTTTTTTCGAAATATTTTTCTTATGTGTACAAGACTATTCACAAATAATTTATTCATTTTATTTAAATATGTAAAATTTGCATACACATGTATGTAAAGAATTTTATGTTACCACCATCCACAACTCTATATCTAATAATAAATGAAGAACATTTCAAAAGTTAAAAGATTTCTTCAACACAATAACAGCAGCAGCAGAAGCACGTTTACATCAAAATCGAAATAATATTCATAATATGCAGAATATAGAGACGAACACATGTTGTTTTTATACCCAATTTGATATTCTATTTTGTATAACAACACACAGTGTAACTTCATTTATTTTCCATATCATGACAATATGAACTGATGCTGTCCCCTTATTTGATGTCTTTTATTGTTTTGTTCTCTGCAAAAATACAACACTACTGCTGTAAAAGCATCTCCAAAAATGGCTATACAGTTAGTAATGTATTTTTATACCCAAAATTCATGAGTTAAATTGAGTTTCTTTTTTATTTTATGATAGAGACAATTTTTCGTATACTCTGCGTAAGGTTTTACTTATAAATCAGCTAAATTTTATCAAAGTCTCGAAAAGAATTTTTAACTATGTAATCTTTAGAAATGTAAATAAATCAATAAAAGTTATTAATAAAATTCAATAAAATACAAAAATAAAACAAATTTAACCACAGTACAAAAAATAATTTAATGGGAATCTGATTGAAATAAAGATTTATAATTATCTTTTCCATTTGATTAAAAAAATAATTTCCTTTATAGCTAATAAAATATGTTGATATTTAATGAAATGGATTAAGTGTTTCGCAACATAATAATAATAATAAAAAGTATATCAAAATAACTAATTAAATTTGTAAAATATTTTATTTTCAATAAGTTTAACGTTAAATCTAACAAGGGAAAAATAATAAAAGCGCAAACCCTTTAAGGAAAGAATTTTGTTGATATAGGGTGGAGAAAAAAGATTGTAACAACATGTTTAATTGTTTTTGTTACGGCTTTCCAAATGGTAAAACAATCATAAAATTCCATAATTACTATATACGAACATATAACTACAGTATTGTTATAATTAATTAAATATTAACAATCTGTTAGATTTTATATAAATTAGAAGATCAAATATTGTAAAGTTATGTAAAAATTTGTTGTTATAAACAATTTAACTACCTTTATTATAATGTCGGGAAAAATTAAAATAATTATTAAAACATAGAAAAAAAATCATGTTTTTAATGGATAAAATGTAGAAAAAATTAATTGAATTTTGTTTCTTGAATTGATTAAAGTTTTGAAAAAAAATAAAGTTGCTATACAGACAATATAGGATATATGGATCAGAATAAAAATATTAATAATGCCTTACCAGTCTCCTGGGAAACGTCATTTCCTAAGTGTTTTATTGCATATAGATAAAGAAGACCATATGATAGCTGAAAACCAGTAGTAAGAACATGAGCTAAAAATGCAACACCACAAACAATCCAGCCCCATCCACCGTCCGGGTAAAAATGCTAAAAATTTAAATAAATATTTGTATTTATTAACATTTTTTTTTAACTCAGTTAACCTGTCGAATGGCATTTGTATCAACACCGGCTCGTCTTAGGGCAGGTACATTTCTGTGCAATGAATGCAGTTCACGTTCCAATAGGGCAGGATATGCAGAATCCTCTTCCTCCAACTGACGATTACGACCATCGTATCCTGTAGCAAAAACAATGTTTTAATTAAGTTATGATTTATCGTTTTTTTTTTGTGTTTTATTTTATAAAATCAAATCAAATCAATTTTTCTATTAAAATATAGTGATATATGTATGACTATATGTTTATATCCAGAAAATAATCTAATATTAAAACTTGTATATTTAATCCATTTATATAAAATATTAAGAATGACTATCAGTAACAAATAAATAATATGTTATATAAAAAATATGAAAAATGCGTAAAATCAAAATATTTTTAATTAAAAAATGAAAAGTATATAAAAACGTTAATTAATTTCTATTATACTGATAAACTATTTAAATAAGAATGAAACATTAGCTCAGTATTTTCAAACAAAATTGACAACCTACATTTTCTTCGTTATTGACAACACACTATTCTGTAATATCATTATCATTTATTTGAATAATTTGATATACTTGTATTTTTATACAATATAATCATATAAGAAAAACATAAATAGCAAACGGTTAAGTGCGTAGCGAAGAAATATTGAAATATATTGTAATGTATAAAATATATATAAGCTGGATTAAAGAGGATATAATTTGAAACATTGATGATAAAGTTTCTCTATATATTTAATCACCCTTTTTATTATATTTAAAACATATATGACTATATAATATACCTTAACACATCATAACATATAATCTACGCACCCTAAATTTTCATTTAAAAGGTGTTTCTTTATTTAATGTTAAGTTAATGTGTGACAACTCTATTTCCAGATGTTTTCAAAAAAAAAACTTTTATTGAAATATTTACTACCCGCAACTTTATAAGGTGAACGCTTGATGTGAACAATTTTACGAATATTACTTTGTAATAAAAATTAATGGTAACAATATCATATATTTTTCATAATTGCAATGAATAACATATGGGTAAAGTGTGTATTAAAAAATTCTTTAAATATTTTTAATGCGATTCTTCTTTTTTTTGCAATAATTTATTTAAACCACATGACTTGTTTTATAAATTCTTCTTCATTTTCAATACGCTTAAGTACATTAACGAAGTTTACGTTAACGCTGGCATTAATAATGAAATAAATAAAAATTCAACAAATGTGCTGCTCCAATTTTTACATTTAAAATTTTTGCATTTTTTATTATTTTCATTTTGTTTAGATTATACAATGAACCATTAATTTAAGTAAGTAATTTAAATTTCAATCATTTATTTATTTATTTATTTCTATTAATTACTTGTTTAACATGAAAAATAATAACAATTTTTATTTTTATAATAGATAGAAAATTAACAAAAAAAAAAAAAAAAAAGAAATAATTAAAATTGTTTACATATTTTTCATGTTGATTTATATTATTAAATATGTATAAAAAAATATCCGTTAGCGCCAGCATTTGAAAGCATTGCATTTTTATAAAACTTAATAACATTTAAGTATGTAATATGTTTATTTACTTTCTTTATAACTTGCACATTTTATTTTCCTTTTAATAGTTTTTATTACAAAAAAAAACAAAATTCTATTAATTGTTGTTTACAACAGAAATTTATTAATTACTTATGGTTTCTGTGGTTAAATAAATGTCTTACCAACACATAATTTAAATTAAATAGAATCTAAAACTGACATTGATGAGTTTTTCATGCATAATAAAGTATAAAGAAAAATAATTTGTGGTTAAGAAGGGAATGTTTTCCCATTTTTTTTTTTTTTGAAAGTGTTTCTGATCAAATTTATATTCTTAATTTTATTTATTCAAATTGTTATTTTTATTTTTAAATTATCCTTTTCTAGTGTTATATTTTTCCTACTTTCCATTTAAATCTGTTGCATTAAAGAGTTTATTCCCTTTGTTTATTATAAGATAAATGAATTTTATGCTAGAATTTGTGATATTAAATTCAAATCACGATGCATTGAGATCTGCTAAAGAACAAAAAAAATTCATTACTTAAGTTTTACTTCGGTTTTTTATATTTACTTTTTAAACTAAATGATAATACAATTTGTGTAAAAACTTGTTTTGAATATTAAAATATTTGCTTAATTTTTGAAAACATCTTAAGTAAAAATAAAAATATTTTTATAACAGGGCGTAAAGTTTGTTGTTGCTTTTTATGTATAAATCAAAATGAAAACCAACTGAAATCAAATCAATTTTATCGTATATTTGTGTATCTCTTCTCTTTTTTATTTTTTTTGGTAGTAAAATTCTTTCCCCTAACATCACCTATTTACATTTTACACGGCATTTATAAAAAATAAATTCTTAATCAAAGTGTCACATCAATATATTTATACACTTTTTATGTTGCTAAATATATTAAGGTTTTCGTGTCTCCAAGTCACCCACTTTGCTGTGCCGAATTTTATCTATTTTAAATATATGTCATTTTCACCAGCAGAACAGTATATCCGATTTTACTGCTTAAATCATGGTGCATATTTTCCATTTTATTATATCATAAACCAATGGTTAAATCAAAATATGCTATCATTCGCCCTGCGTACACCAGAAAAGTTACAAAAAAAACATATTTTTATTTCGATGATGGTTACACTTGGGTTAGTCTGTTTGTTTGTTTATTTCTGGATGCGAATAAGTTTATTAAAGTCAATTTCATACGGCATGATGCATAAAAAATCATCAAAGTTAAAAACAACATACACAAAAAAAAAATTGTATTTTTTACATGAAATTGTAATGGACAATAAAAATGTTACGTTTCTCATTTTTTATTTTTATAATATTCAACTTTACTTAACTGAAAAAGAAATGGAAAAAAAACATGTCACGAAACGTGTTGCAAATCATTTATGATTCAGATCCGTTAGCCATCATTAAACATTAATGATTTTTTATTCTTCTTATGTTTTTTACTATTATAAACATCAGAGTAAAATGATAATCATATTAATAATGCAAGCAATAATAATAAAATTGATAAAATATATATATTTTATTGCATTATTTTGATAAAAAAATTCGCATTTCTATAGTAAAAATAAAAATAAAATAACTTTCTTGGAGCTACTGTAACCAATAATATAAATTTTATGCTCGTATAAAAATAGTAAAAATTAAATTAAATTAATATAAAAAAATGTTGAATTTCATTGACCTGGTTAAATCTTTTAAAACGTGTACACTGGCATTTAAAGACATTTGATTTAAGATTTGTTCGCCTTTTGTCTTTAATACGTTTATGCTTATTTACGTATATCTGTTTATACGAAAAACACTTGAACCACTTATAAATAAAACAATAATAAAGAAAAAATCAATAAAAATCAATAAAAAAAAATAATTTTGCTAATAAAATCCGACGCTGTTTTTTTTTATTACACATTAAGATACAATTTTTATTATTATTATTATTATTATTAAAATTATTTTTATTTTTCTATTATTTATTATCTATGCAATTAAATTCATCTGGTTGAAAATATAAAATACAAAAAAAAAATTGTATAAAATTTAAGTGCAATTAAATTTTTAATGTATTTCGATTGCATTGCAATAGTTAAATGCATGGATAGCGTATGCATTAAATATTTACATACAATGACTCCAATACTTTTGAGTGATTTTTTATTATTATTAAACAAAGATATTGTTGAATATTTTTTTATAATTGATAGAATACATAAAATATGTATTTAGTTATGCTAAATAATTTTTTTTGATATTATTATAATTATAATAATTACTATTTGTGAAAGGTGTGGTGATGCATTATGTATTTCTGCAATTTTAAAATAAAATAAATTTAATAAATAATTTTTACGAAAAACTAAAAAGACAAGTCATATACATTTATTTTTATTGTGTTACTTTTTTAGAAATTTGTCTTCTTTAATCCTTTTTAATAAGTAATATCAATTTTTCATTCTTATGCTAGTGAAGATATATTTTTTTTTTGAAGCAAACCACACAGTTTATTTTATATATTTAACCTAGTTAACAAAATGGGTAGGCTTATGTTATATAAATTGAGCTATCAAAATCCTACCTCTTTTACTATATAAACATTAACCATGCCATATATACATTTTTATAGATATGTTGATTTTATACCGTAAAATCGAACAAACATTCAATTCATTTATTTATTTATATTGTATCTGTTGCTAATTTATTGCTAGATTTCTTTTTTGCCATTTTTACTTATATAAATTTAGTGATGCGTTTAATGAAAAAACAAATCATTATTTAGTATTATATGTTTTAAATAGATCAGTATTGTTTATATTTTTAATATACATAATTTTCCTATAAATTTGTGTTGCGATCAATTAATCAATGACTATAACATCATTTTATAAAAAATTATTCACTCAAAAAACAAATTCATTAATTTAAATAAAATTAATTAAAGTTGAAGAAGGAATTTAAAATATTTAAAAAAAAATTGATATTCATAATCATTGTGCATTAAATGAATGTAAATTTAAAAATAAATATAATTGAAACATGAACTACAGCAATAATAAATAAAAACATATGTTCAATATGTGCTAAAATTTGAATAACAAAAACCATAATAATAAATAAAAAATTAACTATGTGTGAAGCTGTGGAAAGTCGTGTAGTACAGTCATAACGTATGTTTGTTTTAAGACAAGGTGTGTAATGTTTATGTGAATCCTTGAGGCGTGTTTGTAGCATATTTGGGTTTTTTTAAGCAATTGATCTTCGCTGGAAGATATAGTGCCATTTTTATTATTATTTTTCTAATTTAGTAAAATGAATAATGGGGATTTGTCACTCATTTTTAATATAAGTTGATATTTATCGCACCCACATTTTTCTATTCAGTTTGCCTTTGGCATTTTGCTATTTTTAGGTATTACGTCAAGAAAATATAACTACATTCAAATTATTATCAATTGTTTTTAATTTTTGCAATTTAAGTTAAGAGTTAATTAATTAAAAGTGATTTACTTTTAGTTTTGTTATTAAACTTTGCATTAAAATAAAAAAATTCCTGTGTATTAAATAAAAATTCCATATAATAAATTAGTAATTCTCCAGCCAGCATATGATGATATCAAATTCTCATTGTTTCTCAATTTCTTAATTTTAACAATAATTCAAAACGTACGTGTGCAAGCTCAATTTCTAAATGTTGCTCGCTTTTAAAAAAGAATATTGTTTTATGTGTCAAGTCATGTCTTGGAAACTGTTATGGTATTCTTTCATCCCGCCTTACTTGCAGATTTAACAATGACGGAACATGAAAATTATTTCACTGCTATGCTCAGAACATTGAAAGGTTTTTTCCTATAGTTGTGATTCTATCATGTGTTATTTGTTTTTTGTTATTATGTTTTTGTTAGAGAAATGTGAATACTTATTTGTGTAGTAGAGCAATAGATGTTGTAAAAGATGTCGTAATGTGTTAAACATTTATTTCTTCTTTTGTAGCATATAATAGAAGGTGTTCTTATTAATGTGTCATGCAATTTTTTCAGTTAGCTCACCTGTGTATGAGTTTGGTGTTAATCCATAGTTGGGTGTCGTTGAGGTTTGGTGTATTTGCTGCTGTAGTTGCTGCACGTTCGGATGAACATGATTTGATGTAGAAGGGTATGATTCGTGACGTGGGGTGGCTGACGTTGACATGATATAGCGACATCGCATGCAACCAGCCCGTTGAGGCGGGGGCAAAGGTGGAGGTGCTGGTGGTGGCGATGCAGACAAGGCTGGTGATTCAGCACCACTATTTCCAGATATTGTACCTATCATACCCTTTTGATGTAATTGCTGATCAGAATTCGAAACTGTCGCGTTATTTGAATTTGACGATATATAATTTTGATGGAAGTTCAATATTGGCTGTTGGTTGCGATACCCCGAAGTCCAAGTATTATAATTATTATAACCCCCAAATGAATTAGTTGATGTGGAATTGTTTACAGCTGAGGAACCTGCCGCTGTGGTTATTGTTGACGCGTGTGTTTGAGTGTGAGTTGTGGTTTGGCTAGGCGTTTTATTCGTACACGTGCAATATTGTCACGGGATCATGTCACCGCTAGGCTCTTGCTGGTTAATAGTTGTAGAAGATGTTGTGTGATGATAATGTGCAGGCCACTGTGCTGTTGTATTATTGTGAACACTGCCTGTCATTGCATTTATTGCACCACAACTTGATGCAGCTCCTAATTGATTATGCTGCAAATGATGATGTTGGTGCTGATTTTGTAACGATAACTGTTGATTATACTGTTGTTGTTGTGATTGTTGTTGATTATGCTGATGTTGTTTGTATTTTTGTTGCAAACTGTTGCAAGCAGTTGTTCCTGTTGATGCCACTGGTGTTTGCCACTGCTGATAGTTTCTTGTATCGCATGTACAATGCATTTTTTATGTTCGTTTTATACTTTAATAAAATTTTTCAATAATTAAATTTTTTTCCTCAAAATTCAGAGCTAAGTTTTTTGCCATGAATAATACAACACATACATTTTTACTTCCTTTTGAAAATGACAAACATTATTAGTTTTGTTGATAATCATCAATCACTATTAACACTGATAACAATATTTTTTATAATGTGTAATAATAATAATTATAACTAGATTGACTAATGCCAAGTGTATACTTTAAATATGTTAAACACTTGAATTAAACTAAAATTTAAAAAAATCAATATAGATGTTAGAGAGCCTAGAGGCAGGGAAACAAATCCTATAATAATAATAAAATAAGAAAAAACTTCAACGGATAGTATGTGAATACGTATTGCGACTTTTTTCCTTTTTGTTTATGATATTTTTATTTTCATAGAGTGAAAATTACTTTGTATCATTGAACAAATAATAAACATGAAAAAACTCTAATAAAATGTAAGGAAATAATAAATGTTTCTATTTTGTTTTTATCTATTCTTAAAGCATTCATTTAAAACAGAAAATAACAATGTCATTGTGAAAATTTAAAGTGAATAGAAGTTATTTAAAAATAGAAATAATATCAATTAAACGTTTAAATTTTATGTATAAATTACATTTAATATGTTTAAGCACTCTTTTTGGTGTAATTGCCATTTAGTATTGTTGATTCTCGTAATTTATAAAATTGATTAAATTTCATTTATTTTATAACAATTCAGTTAATTCATTTATGCTCCCCCGTATAAATTTTATTAAAAAAAAAAAAAAAACAAAAATAGCGATTATAGAGGACGTCGTCAATCTATTTATTTATTTTTTATATGTTTACTTATTGTACTTTTTATTATTCGCATTAATAACAAAAATTTACTGAATTGTGTACAAAACTATTCGTCTGGAGTCTAGACAATAAATTAATTTTATATTATTTACATTTTTATTATTTTTTAACACGGAAGTTATAAAATTATTTGTTTCAGATATTCTATTTACATGTCAATGAATTTTTATCATAATTTTGTCGACTTAAAATTGTGGTTGATATATAAATATTGTCATTATTAAATGATTAACAAGATTTAACACATTTTTTTAAAATTGCTTTTATTGCTACTATATATTACTCTAACATTTATGCTTATTCAAAATAAAATTTTATAAAAAAATGAAAATCTGAAATATAATAATAGAATATACAGAATAAAAAGATAAATAATTTGTGTTTATTTTATTTTCATGTTATTTCGGCATTTTGGTTTATAATTTTCATGATAAAAAACAATTATAATCTTCTTTGTTTTGTTTTGGATCGTTTCTGTTCAGTAATAATAATTGAATAATTTTTTTTTTGCGGTAAAGTAAATATTAAGCACAGTGCGTCATAATCATCATCAAAAACAGCGTGACGGTTTTTGTTACAAAACAAAATATCCGAATTAGAATAAAATTTAATAACAAAAATATACATAAATATATTTGTAAAAAGAAAAACCAAATGTGTTTATAGAGTGAAAAAAAAATTAATATGGAAAAATAAGCGGAAAATTTATTATGTGTTTTTTAGTTTTATTATCTAAACAAATAACCTCATTTTGGTTTATTTTTGATGCTATTATGAAAATTGTTGTTCTGCACGCGTTTTTTTTTCTTACTGTACGGCTGAATTTATTCACCCACGCTTATTTTTATTTATTCTTCAACAAAATTCATCTAATGATTTAAATAATTTTTCATTTAATTTTGTTTATACATATAATGATTTTATTTTATATTTATGCAGTATTGTTGGATGTTATATATATATATATTTCTTAGTAAAATCAATTATAAATTTTTTATTTTGTAAATTATGTGAATGTTATATATGTTCAAATGTCATTTAAATAATTGTAAGCAAAGATTTAGCAAACATTTTAGTGTGGTGTCATTTATATCAAAGAAAAAGTCAAAATAAAAAAATGTCAACAAAAATAATGAAAGTCAGAGATTTTAGAGTTTATGTTACATGATAGCACTTGTACAAGTAATTATACAAAAATTTAACAAAACTACATAAGAAATTATTAAATATATGAAATTGTTTAATTGCCTAATTATACGATTAATACACTATTCAATTTCATATAGAACAAGTTGTTGACACAAATAAGTATTTCTTTAATCTTAATAAACACAACTTAATACTATCTAGAATTGTGTTTTATTAACCAAAATATTTATTTACAAAATAAATACGCTCCTGAATAAAACTCTATCTGTATAAATAATGATAATAATAAATAATAATTTACTTTCACTCAAACATTTTATTAATTATTTTTGTTATTAACTTATGCATAAGTTAAACATTTAATTAAAATGTAAATAAATAGACGAATATTTTAATTTTTTAATTAATATTACTTATTTATGGGACAGTATGTAAAAAAACATGCATTATAATAGTATTCAGATATTCAAATAATTAAACATTTAAAATTATAATTATTATTTTAATAACCACCTTTAAGCAAATATCAAAAATAATTGCAAATAATATAAAAATTTAATATAAAACTCGTTGTAGAAAGTTGTAATCAAAAAGCGATTAAATGTGATTAAATCTTGTCACAGTAATATTAATATCCAGTATAATTGTATATAGAAACCAGTAAAGTTAAATTAAATAATGATTAAATTTTGATTGATTTAATTGATGTGTGATTAAAAATTACAATACATGTAATTTAAATCCAGTTCATTGATACTATATTTACTTGTCAATTATTGTTTTAATTATCACATATTTGTCTCCCGTTTACTTGTATATCGATTTCTTTTTAATGAAATTTCCTCTTAAACGATTATACTGTTTTGCCTTTGTACAGTTGCATTTTTTTTTTGTAATTTAAAGGCAATTATTGAATAAAATGTCTTTAGTATTCTTATAGACGTGAAAAAATATAACAATTACACGTTTGTATATCGAAATGGAATTAGCACTGAAACAATCATAATAGAATTACATCCCATTTTTAGCGCTTAACTTTCACTCATATAAACACATAATACTAAACGAAATGTCAAATGACAAAGTAATAAAAATATGTTACTTGCTCTACATTAGACACCCTATATACTTGACCCGTGTGAAAATATTCAATCCACTTAGCACGCATATCAGAAGTCAACAAAGAATTTAACTTAATACCATGGATATAATATTTGTAAGCCTAAATTAACCACGCAAAAATATATGTAAGAGCAAAAATGTTATAGAAAATAGTAGCTTCGATCATTGATAATAACAATAATAATAATGAAATTAATTTATTATAAATTTGTTAGTGATGAAAGAAGAATATTCGATATTTGGGGTTTGTAATTTTTTTGTAGTCCCTATACTCTTTATTTGTGAAGTTTTTTATATTGAAAACATTTTCTGATGGGTCATAATAAAAAAAAATGTATTTTTTTTATTAAACTTTTGCCTTCCTCAGAATCGAAATTGCTCCTAAACTCTATGAGCTTTTTAGTAGTATTTGGTTTTTAGTTAAATTATTCCGCTTATATTAATAATTTATAAATGATTTTTCTATTTTTCTATTTCTGTGGTACAAAATCTAAACGAAATAGAAAAGAAAACTGTGGAATGTAACATGGCTTGACTGATAAGAGGAATAATAATAAATGAAAAAAGAAGCAAGCTGATTTCAAATAGTAGAGTTAAAGTCAAGCGAACGAAAGATAATAAAAAAAAATTGAAAAAGCGACAATAAAAAGTAAACAGAAATAAAATTCTTATCAAAGCTGTTGATGTTAGTGAAGCTTTTCGATGTTTCTGTTCTGATAATTGAAAAAAAAAACATAAAAAATAAATACAAAACGAAGGAAAATAAAATAATAAAATAAAATGAGAACAAACAGAAATTCAATTCCGTTCTGATAACTGAATAATATTTTTGTTTGCTTAAAATTTACACAACCAAAAACTTATTTGTTTGTTTTTTAAGCAGAGACAAAACAGTGATATGAAGCAAAATCCAATAAAATAATTATTTTTTTAGTCCTGAATGTCAATGGTGAACTGTATGATGTTAAGAGCTTAGCGAATCGAAAATATTGTATTTTGATATTATCTAGGAAGTGCTAAATGCTGAAAAATAATCAACTGAATTTAACTTGGCTGTGTTGTTTGGTGTAGGAAAAATGAAGTAAAAATCATATTTAATATTCAGAATACAGCAGACTTAAAGCTAATTAATTTTCGATTATAATAATAGTTAACACAGTGTTTTTTTTTTAGATAAAGCAATCTCATAGTTTTTAATTAATTTAATCTTAACTATCATAAATATTTACTAAATATTTTCTCCGAGTGTAATAATTAAACGGAATTATCATTAATTACAATAAATAAGAATTATATAAAAATATAAGTTTTTTACACGAGATAAACCAGCATTGTCAGCAATATTATAACAGTAAACAAAATAATAATCGATTTGGATTCAAGAAAAGTTTGCCATTATTATTACAGTTTTTTTTTTTCGTTTTTATGAACAAACAGAGTTACGTGAACTTTTTTCTTTATACATCAATTCCCTCTGATAAGATCTATTTTCTTTGTTTTTTTTTATTTTAAGTGTGTTTTGGCAAATATTCTTTTTACTTCTTAACTTTTTCATATTCCGTTGTAACAATTTAATAATCAGCTAATATTTTAATAGCAAGCTGTGTTGTGCTACTAACTAGACATAAGGCTAACTATAGGAAATGATTGAAAATGTGCTAATTTCTGTATAATAAAAATAATAATAAAATTCATAATGATATCTCTTAAAATGAAATAATAATAATTATAATAATAATAGTTATAATAATGATTTTGATAAAGTATACTAAATTATGTGTGTCACGTTTGCTTAGCGAATGTAATTGATTTAAATTTCGGAAAATTCTATTATAATTAAAAAGAAGCTTTACAAGTCAAATAACAAACATTATTATTTTTTCAATAGGTTATGATGATATTTGAGATGAAAAACGTGAGACGCAGTATTTATGGTATTTGATTTTTAAAATTAACAAATTAAAAAAAACTGTACTACATATCTGAAAAAAGGCGAAACTTTTCCAACTCCTACATCTAAACATTATAGTCGAATTAAAGTAAACCATAAGGAGACAAGCAAAAATATTACAGCAATACTTAAAAAAGTGAGTTTGAAGAATAAATTACTCAGTTTTTTTTGCTATTTATGTTATAGAAAAAATGATTTTATTTGTTTCAATGCAGATACAAAATTGGTTTGTGTATTATGACCGACATTTAATACAAATTTATATAAAAAGCGAAATCTGACTTTTAACATCATTACAATAAATGAAAATCAATAATATACAATGAATGGATTTACCATCATAAATTTAAATAAAATTTATTATTACTTTACAAGCAATATGGGGCTATTTGTGTTTTTTTATTGCTTTATTTTAATTCCGAAACTTATTTATGTAGCCGTTTGTATGTCACTTTTTCGTTATTCATTTATTATCAAAAAAATTATTCACTGATTAATGTTTGTTCATAAGAATTTACATTTCATACTAAATTGTAATGTAAAGTAGTATTTGAATTATTATTTAACACAAAGTAATTGGTGATACAGATGTACGAAGTACAGTAAAGTGGTTAATAGATAATAATTAAATAAAATAACCGCAGCAACACAGGGAATGCAGTATTTTCTTTTAATGGTTTAATAATTGATTTAAATATACTAAAAAAACTATTAATTAGTTAAACTATATAATTTGACACAGAAAAAAGGAAAGAAAACATTAATTGTAACTTTAGTTTCTTATTGATATGTTTAAATTCTTGTTAAGTTGTAATCAATTTTCTTTTCTTTGTTTCTTTGCTTTATTTTTACCTTTCATTCTTTTCGTTTTTTTTTATTGTTTAACTACGGTTAATGACTAAATGGATATATACTCTTTTAAACACAGTAATGTTGCTAAAATATTTAATAATTAACGTACCCCTCTATTAGTTTTTGCAATGATACTCTATTTTCATTACTTAGCTAAGTTTTTAATAAGATATCTTCTTTATTAGTATTTTTGTAACCGTTCTTAACTATACCCTTGCGATAAATGATTTTATTTTCTTTGCTTGAATGTAGTTGAAAAATATTGAAAATTTAATTTATTTAAAGAAAGGGCAACACGTCGATTCTTTTACATTTCGTTTTTTTTTTCTTCCTTAATGTGACCATTTGACTAAGAAAGTTACTCACTTAAAGAAATTGCAAACATTTTTTAATTAAAATCTTTCAAGTTGAATTAATGTTTTAAAATGAACGAAACATTGTCGAATTTAATTAAAATAAAGCATTTTACCTGATTTTCTATTCTTTTTCTTTCATAATACATTCTTTTTGGTGTAGTTGCTCTTATTGCAATATTTTTATTTTAGATAAGTTAAGGTTTTATTAAATTAAATGAAATAGAAAGTTAAAATTTAAGTCTCAAACATTTGGTTATATGCAAATTTATTTTGCCTTTTTTTTTTAAAAATAAAAGAAGAAATCAAGAGCTGAATGATTTATTATTATATCAATGATATTTTTCTTTCTGATAACAAATTATCAATTTAACTTAAAAAAAGTAATACTTTACGTTTTGAAAAAATCACTTTATTTAATTTTGTTGTTATTATTAGTAAATTATTTATTCTGTGTAATCCATTTGAGCAAGAAGAACCAAATTAAGCCAATTATTATTGTAATCAAATAAAAAGTGGAGAGAAAGTTTTGTACGCACGCAAAATATCGTTTCTTTTTTATTATGTGAATATCGAAGAATAATAAATATCTGAGAGTAAGGATAAACCGAGTGTAGTTTTATAATAAAATTAACAACAGATCGTCCCTAGCTAATTTAACGTATTGAGTTTTATACACATTTTTTCTTTCTTGTTTTATTTTCTATAAGCTAACTAAAGAACATGCGACATTATTATTTCTTTTGTGTATTGTCCTTCAACTAAATTCAACATAAAATCTAATATCAAATCCCAAAATCATTATCATGTTATCAACTATTATTGGTTACATCAACTAGATGTATAATGGTGCTCAGCACAGCACTCTTAATTCTCACTATATCAGCCTATCACTATGCAACAAAAGAATTTATGTATCTTTAATATGCTTTATTAAGACATCATTCAGTCATCAAGACGAGAGTTGATGGTATGTAATCCGTTGTTTACATTTTAATCAAATAACTTATAATTTACAAAATATACAAGATACAAAATGAATGCAAAATAATTTTAATAATTATTATTATTACTGCCTAAATAATTATTAATGTAAAAAGTAAAAAGCAGTGGCTAGTGTTAAATAATTTAAAAAAAAATCAATTGGATCGGTTTATTAAATGGTCCGGTTTTGCTGGTCTGATAATTCTTAAGAATACGATTTATTTTGTGTAAGTAAATGTTTCATGGTTTTATTAAGATATTAAATAAAATTATAATATAACAGGATCATTATCCTATGGGACAGGATTAGAATTTTACATCTATATTTATTTTCTTTTCTTTTAGCAATAAAAATAAGTTTATACTGAACTCAATAGGGAGTTAAGGTTTTATTCTTAACTTTTTTTACTATAAAGGGCGTAAAACAAAGGATATTAAATTGGTAAAGGATAATACGGATTATTTGAAAAAGTCCGAATAAAACATTTTTCTTGTAAATTAAAGATTGTGTGGACATATACAAAAAGCAAATAATATGAAGCAAAAAAAAATATAATATAATATGAATAAACTGATAAAGTAGAGAAAACGGATTAGATTTCATTAAAATAAAGCATAACAAAACGATTGCAAATAAGCGTAATCAATAAAATAATAATTTATGAAATTAATCCATCGCACAAGTTATAATTCGTGGAAAACAAAATGAAAAAAAGAGCAACGGATGTGATAAACTTGGCACCGCATACTTTGTTTGCTTTCTTTAACACCTTTATTTATTTATGACAATAATCTATAAGGAACTAACTTAATCATTGAGCATACCTAGAGAAAAAAAAGAAGCATTTATTATTTCCTGCTTAAAGCAAATATTTTTTTTACCAAACATCTGAAAAGAATTATTTATAAAAGGGTTTTCCAAGTTTTTATTCGCGTGCTCTAAAAAAAGGTGATTTTATATTAGCAAATACTGAATCGGGATGAAATTTAGGACGTGGTTGTTCTGTTTTTTTCAGTATATTTTAATTTTTTTTTATTTAACATTTACTAAATTTTATTTATTTTGATTTTATATAAATTGTTTCGAAAATTATACCGAACTGCAAATACATAGGGCGTAAATTTAATTTTGTACAAAAGTAAATTTAATATCATTTTTATCTGTAGTTTCCTTGTTTTATAGATAAACCGTTATCATTTCAAAGAGTTAACTGATTAAGTTTAACTTCCTTATGATAAAGAAAGTAGGATGTTACAGTTAAATAATGATTGTGAAGAATAATAAAATAAAATAAAATCTAGTAGCACAAAAATATTCTACTTTAAGTTTATTTAGACAAAAGATATTACTGAATATTTTGAGAGGTTTCTTTTGTGTTAGATTAACAAAATAAAGTTATATAACAGAAATTAAAAAATGTTTAATTGACAAACATTTTTTTTTTAATTTAAATAAAAAACCGGAAGTGGTAAAAAGGGCCACATTTTAATATAATTGCTATCCTAATTATAAATAAAAAAACTGAATACTTATTATTTGTTTTCTTTGTGTTTTTTATGATGCTTAGTTAACTGAAGAGAAATAAGACGGTAAAAAATAATAATAAGGAAATAAAATATCAAAATCATATCATACACAACTTGTACAAACTTATGTAGAGTAATAAAACTGAATGTAGTATAAGGGAGACATTTTTTCAGTTAAGAAAATTTACCAAAATAAATAGGAAAAAAACTGTTTCAATGTTGTACGGTACTTGTTTTTCTGATTAAAGTTGTGAATAATTTTCAACGTTAACGTTAGCGTTAAACTTTACAACCTTAGAACATTGAAAATTTTATGTTTTCCCGAAATCTAGTTAGAAAAATTCTTTAACTTCAATTTTTCTTTTTTTATTAACATAAGAAGCACCGAGATACGGTATAAATTAGTATTTTGTTGTCGTATAAAGAAATTTTAATCATAAAATTATTATTGCCACTTTATTTTTCTTTATTACATAAATGAAAAATTATTTAAATTTGAAATTATAACGTATAATTAGAAATATTTTTTGTTATCTATGTAAATAAATAAATGCAAAAATAAAAATTAAAGTAATATAAAGAAAAATAATTATTTTAATCATAAAACAAAAACAATGTTTTGCACAATAAAAAACCAACACAAACCATATTGCATAAAATAAAAATTCAATGTGCGTTACTAAAGGCTCGCGGATATATTTATTTATGTATTATTATTTTTAAATATAATTAAAGCACAATTTTATTATTATAAATTTTTATTATTTTTCCGTTTTAGCCTTCTTTTCTTTTTTATTTTTATTTTCACTTAACACTGATTTCAATAATGAGTTTTCCTTTTCAACTCGTACCAGAACACAATTTATTTGTGATCCAAATTAAAAAACAGAAAAAAAGGATCCACTGAGAAAACAATAAAAATAATATAAATGAAATAAAATAAAAAAAAACCGATGAGAAACTCACAATAATTTTATAAAAAAACACTAAAAAAATTATTATTCCATTTAATTTTCTAGAGACTCAATGTAAGTAACATAACATAAAATTTGTTCACTTTTAAAATATAAAGATTTATAGCTGTCGAGATGCACGCGAATTTTGCAAAAAAAAAAAAACACACAAAACGACAATAGATTAAAAAAGAAAAAAAAACGTTTTTTTTTTTAAATTAAGATTTTAATCACTTAGGACCACATATACAGATTATTTATGAATTATATTAAAACAATTACACAAAATAAAATTTAGCGAAATTCAGAGCGCGCGAAATAAACGTATAAAGACACAGAATAATATCGATAAATGTCGTTTTGTGGCTAAACGTATGTATCCTCTGTCTTTGATGGATGAAACGTTATATTTGAGTGCTGCGGTTTAACTGAGTTTGATTTTACTTTCGTAGTATGTCTGCTACAGCGATTTCGTTCGTTGTGTTCAGCTCGCGAGGATCGTTGATTATATCACAGTGAGATTTATTCCATCGCCGTAGATAATAATAATAATTATTATTATTTTCATTTTGTATGCTGTGCGAGTGTTTGATATTGAACTCGACAATGTTTGAAGACGTATTCGATTTTATGATTTGGTGTGTTGAATTAAGTTTCGCATAAATGAAAATGAAAGCTTTAAGCTCGAGTAAGGATTCATAGTATTTTCGTGTCAATAGAAATAAATGAAAAATAAAGAGTGAATACCAAAGCACATGGTGCACGAGAGAACATTTTTTCATCAAACATCTGAGAACTTGTGTATATTTACGCATGGTATAACCTTTGTTTTCTCAAATTCTCAGAAAAAAATAAAAAAATGAAGGCATATTAACATTTGGTGTTTTTCACTATAGAAATCTGCTTCATCTAGTTATAAAGCACCGAAAAATAATAGAAGAAAAAAATAAATAAAAGCAAAAAACTGGGTCCAGGTCGATCAGGGATGTATCAAATTAATTTTGGGTGCTGTTAATGTGGAATGTATGTGTTTGCGTTATGCTTCTTATTATAATTGTTTTTTTTTCTGATAAAAATCCTTGTTGTCCTTTTTTTAAAAATAGAAATAATGTAAATCATACATAAATAAATATGTAGCATGTATAGTTTCTCATGTATACATGCTTATAAGTATTTAAATATTTTTTATTAAAAAAAAATAGAATGTCCCCTTAAATTAATGCAGAAATTAAATTTTCACTAAAATCATAATACAATGCCGAGTTTTTTTTTTATTAATTAAGTAAATATTATAATTTTATACCTAGTTAATAAATTTCGTATAAAAATTAAATCAAAATGCCTAACTGTCAAATTATGAATTACTGAGTAACATATTCTCAGAATTGTTTTTTGATTAAAATTGAAACACATAAACAACATGATGTTTATGTGTACGCATTATATATCTAATAATACTTTATACAAAATCCCCAATATTTAAAATATTGTTATCATTAACATTATCAACATAAATAGCATACTTTGCCTTATATATATATATATATATATATATATATATATATATAGTAAAATATAAAAATTAAATTTTACTTACCAATATTTTCTTTCATAATTTCTTTAGATAGCTATTGTTATACTTGATACTATTTGATTCAAGTAGATGATAATGATATTGTTTCAGGTCTATAAACTTTATGCTGAAATGGTTTCTTTCACTAAACAAATTTATATAGGAAAATATATAATAATAAAATATTTTGAATTGGTTTTTCGTTTTTCAAGTAATATTCATAAATGCTAAATAGAAAGACCTTTTGAAATAGGTTTCAAATAAAATTTTAATTACTATTTAAAATTATAACGATTATTTTATATAGAGCATTTAAGAGATTATGCTAAAGTTTTATTAAATCAATAAAATAAAACTGATTAAAGCTTACAATAGAGCTTAAGAGTATTGTATATAATGCAATTAAAAAATAAATTAAAGTAATAAGCTAATTAAATATTTAAGTTATAGTTAAAATTTCTTACCGTTATTAAAGTTTCTTAAATAGTCATTAAATTTTGTTATTTTTAAAAAATGAAAGTTTCAATTTACTGAACAGATTTTTATTGGCAAAACGCAGTACTATTAAATTGCATTTTGTGCCTTGTTGCAATTTACTATATCTTATCATCATTAATCTATTTAATAGTCACTTAAACAGTACATCAAACTGAAGAGTGAAAGAACATATGAAAATTTATCATTCAACTACAGCAATAAAGCTGAACAAAAATTAACATTTTCGTCCATTAATGTTAAATTATTATGAACATCAATTTGGCTAGTGGTTTTTTGGTTAAAATTGTCGTGGTTTCTTCTCGGTTCAATTGGGGTGCTTTATCGCATTTTCATACATCAAAACATATTCCATTTTCAAAAAGAAGACCGATTTAAATTACTTTCAACCAAAAGCATCTTTACAAAATCTATTGTGCGATGGCAAAACATATAAATAATTAAATTAAAAATAAAATTTAAAGCACACAGTATATATACAGTTAAATATTTCTTATATAACGATTTAATGTTTGCTTTTCGGTGGGAGTTTTGTCATATTGTGTTGTGTAAAACATAATAAAACAAAACGAAATACAAACAATCGTTTATTTGTACGAAAGATAAAAAAAAAATTAACATCGGGTATATTAAAGTAGTCAGCATCAGTTCATTCTTGAAAAGTTCAAAGCACAAATACATAAATTTATTATTATTATACGTATGAAAAGTTTGACATTTATTTTATTTGTTTTTAATATAATATTTTGTTTTATTTTATTCGATTTTTTTTACTCTGTTTGTTTTCATATTTATATCAGCATTTCATACAATGTCATATTTATGTTTATTTTATTTAACTTGCAGAAGAACAAACAAATGAAGTGTAAGGACTTCGATTTGTTGAATGTTGATTTCAGGCTGCTGCTGCTACTACTACTACTGTTGATGTTTTCTTTTTCTTGTTTTATAGTCAATTAATTATTATAGTCGAGCTGTCAAACACTCGTAACTGGAAAAGATATAAATTTTATTTTGTATAATAAAAGTCAAGTTACTGTTACATTACTTTATGTTTGTTTGGATGACACGATTTGTTATTTGTCACATAGAACATCACATAAAATCACTATCATTCTGTGGTGAATTGTTATTCTTTGGTTGTTTTTCCTTGAACTTACGATGGTACCAACAAAATTTTGTTGCTTTTGAATATACGATTTTTAATATGATTTTTGAAGGGAAATCGTTTGATAAATCAAAACTTTGTTAAGAGAATAGGACAAAATTTAATGACAGAAATGATTGATTTGTTTATTTATTTTTCTTATAAAACGATTCGTTTATACACTTGCAAATACCACAAATGACACATCATTAACCATTTATCCTGAATATATAATTTGTTACAACCTTTTTCCACAAGTATTCAATTATTACAACAAAATCGATTCTCAATGTTTAAAATGTTTTTCAAATTACATTAACATTGATACCTGCGTTTGTCTTTAATATTTATTATAAATTATCACAGTAAATGATATAGCTGTGATAACTTATATTAATTAGATAAATCAAACATAAATTATACAAATATAAACAAGAGTGAAAAGGTTTTGTCGTTTGCACAAAAAAATAAATGATGACGGTACAAAATATATATTTCCTAGAATTGAGCTTTGTGTGTAAATGTTTAATAATGAATCGGGGCGACACACAAAACCATTGATTGTTTAGTTATACTTTTTTATGTTGAATACAGATATGTAATATATTCCATAATAGAAAAAAAGAAAATGTAGGAATATATTTGCACAGTAATCAAAATAAATATATTGAAGAAAGATTTTCGATTTAGAATTTGGTTTAGTTGACAGTCCATTAACTCTTCTGTATCTGTTCTATTTTATTCGATTCTGAAATCTTGATATTTATTTAATTCAACTAAAAATAAAATAAAATAAAATTGTGAAATAATTTATTGTTGTTCATTTTTCAATAGAATTTTTTTCTATAATAATCATTCTGTTGAACCAATTAAATATGATAAATTTAACTTCCTTGAATAAAACTGTTTTACTTATTTATTCATTTTTTTAAAAGTTTCTTCCGCAATATCATGGTACACAAAATTTATTAAAAATAAAGAATCTTACAGAAATTTTCATAAATTTTGGAACAAAAAAAATCTTCTTTTTTTTTTTTTGGTTGTCTTATATTTAAGTTGTATTAAACTTCTAATGGGTTTGCTGTCAAAACTTTTACTCCAGCAAATATGCATATCACCAAGCAATACGATAAAGAAAACAATAGCAGCAAAAATATATGAAAAAGTTTTTTGATTTAAATTCTTAAAAGTAAAATTCTTTGTACATTGAAAAAATATTAAAATAAACAGTGAAATGAAAATACAAAAAGAATTAAAATAAAATTCATGTATGCAAGGCAACTTACTTTCAGCAACATTAAACTTGATAATAAGATTTAATTTTTATTCTTATTTTTTTAAATTAATATTTAAAGAAAATCCTATCAGCGAGAGAAAATAATTCCGTTTAAGAGGATAATTTTGTTACCGTTTATATTTGATTAAATCATTTTTGGGAAAATTGAGCATTCAATTATTCTACAATACAAGTGGTATTCGTAATATTTGCTATGCTGCTTAAGTAAATTTAAATATAAAACATTATTTGAAAAGTGTTTTAAATAAATTTTATGTGTTGCATTATATTTTTTTGGTATTCTATAAATGTTTCTATGAAATGAATTTGACCAAAAATGGTCAGCTGAAGAGCATTTATTATAAATAATAATGATTAAAATCTGTATAAATAAATTCAAATGGAATGAATGAGAATAATTTTGTTAACTTGACGTAACAAAATTTTTATCTTTAAACACTTTTTGATCACATAAAAGATATACATATGTATTAACTTGTTTTTGAATTCACGAAAAGGGAAGAATAATATATATAAAGAATAATATGCAAAGAAAAAAATATTTTCCTTTGCAAGAGATTCGTCATGGTATATTATGCTATTTAAGACTTTTAAAAATACCTTTTCAAACATTTTCTACAGTGCGAATTTCATATAAAGAAAATATTATGGGTGGTCTATTAATCAGTGAAAATTTAAATAAGTAATAAAGATAAAACAAAATTGAAGTGAATAATTAATTAAAGATATTATATTTAAAAATAAAAAAAAATATGACTTGGAAATTAAAAATATTAAATAAGAAAATATCAAACAAAATATATATTGACAATGATTATTAAAAAGACTTTTTTTATAGACCATAAACCTCCCAAATTGAATTTTATTTATTTTAAAAGTAAATATTGTTTATTTATTTTTTAAAATAAAAAGTATAGTGCAAAGCAAGGGATAAAATATATGTGTTTACAAATAAGAATACAATTTTTAAGAGTAATAGAGTATTTAAATACAGTAAAGAAATGAATTCACTTAGTTTTTGGCTCATGAAAATAAATTTAATGACAAAAATAGATTTAAATTTTTATTATTAAAACAATTAAAAAATTTTAATATAAATTTTTCGTTCCTACTCTATGATTTAATATATCTTTATTTATTTTTTTAAATATAAATATATATTTTTATAAAAGATATAAATTGTTACAAATCTGTTGTTATTAATGTTTGTTGTGTGTTATTAGTCTCTCGATGCATCATTATATTTATATATACTCGTATATATATAATCTATATTTTTTTTTTCTCTAAAATGTAGAATTTTGATGACATTTTATTTTATTTTTTAAAGTTATTAATTTACTGGCGACGCTCTACTTTATTGACTTGTATTAATTGACTGTGTGTTCAAAATAAATGTAATTCATTAGCAATATTTTTAAACAATTATCATAAAAAAATAATTACAAGTATAATAATAATATATAAATAATAACGATTGTTAAGTTTTTCTTTATTAAAAATTCAATAAAATAAAAAATATATTCTAAAAGTGCAAATTTTTCTGGCATTATTATATGATATAAATTGGTTAATTATTTCTTGTTGAATAACAATACATATAACAAAACAATAATAATAAAAGAGAAATAAAAAAATATATCAAAAAGAAAAACTTGTTACATTGCCAAAGACACAAAAAAGAAATCCATTTATTTATTAACGTCGTCACATTACGATCGTTCATTATGTTGTCTTCGCTGCAATACAGAATTATTATCAAACATGAAATGCAGTAGAGTAAATTAATGAAACGAACTAAAATATAAAAAATGTTAAATAATGTCGATGAATGCAGCTGTTGTGATGGGACTTGTTGCATAAAATATACTTTTATATTCTTTAATCAAGTTTTATCATAACTTAATTTTATTTTGATTTAATTTTTTCCCCATTAACAGTAATAATGAAGTAAAAAAAGCAAACGCAAAAGGTTTATTCTCTGACATGGATGAGTGATTATTGTTGTAAACAATTAGACGCGGCATACATAAATAACAAAATAAATCATTGCAAAAAATATATAAATATAAGAAAATATACAAGGAATATATAAATAAAAACAGGAATAACAACGAACGAAAATGATTAATTACCTTAGTTTTAATATAGATTTAATTAATTCAGTACAATCACCTTCATGTTTCTATTTTTTATGTTTATTATTATTATTTTTAATTAATATTGAAAATGTACAAATTGTAGCTAATATCTGGAATATAAATTATAATGTCACATACATTTCATTTTGATTATAAACCGATAAGAGTTTTAAAATTAATAAAATTATGATCTGGTTGATAACTTGATTTTATGTTATTGGCATTATTATAATATTATTATTATTATTATTATTATTATTATTATTATTATTATTATTATTATTATTATTATTATTATTATTATTATTATAATTCTATACATAAAATTAAAATACAAATGATATTGATCATTTAATTACATGCTACAGACATATCTGGAATCCCTATCATTGATAAATAATAATTTTATATGTTATATTTTATAATACAGGTTCATTTTTTTGATAAAAGTTTTAGTTTTTTTGAACTAAATACGACATTAATATAAACACTGTTATTCGATTAAATAAACATATTGTGATTTACGAAATATATTATGTGTTTATTATGAAAATTACTTTGTAAGATATAAACAAGACAAGATTATTATTATAAAATTAAATGAAGATTAAAGATAGATAAAGGTTCTCACTTAATTTTTGATAAAGATCCTTAATAATACAATTTTGTCTCGCATTTTAATTCTATTTGTGTAAATGCTATTATATGAACTTCAAGTGTCACCAACTCTTTAAAGAATATTATATAATAAAATCATTCAATGTTCATATTTTCAATATTTTTAGTATATTATTATTACTATTATTATTTTGTTTTCTTTGGTTCTATCTCGAAATATCATCACAACACGTTCCATCACATTGTTGGCAAAAATTATTATCTTCAAAAATATATATTTTTCTTTAGCAATTTAACGTATACGGTTGGTATTTTTCTACATTTTTTATTTATTTTGTTTTTGCCTTTTATCTGCTTTTATTTTCTTTTCAATTTATTTTTGTTTTCTATCAACTTTTGAACAGAAAACGGAAAAAAATATTATATAAAATAAACAATTGATTGATGTGAATCAAAAAAAAAAATGTATATATATTTTCTATGCTGTATTTTTTTTTTGTGTCATTTACCTTTGTACAACTCTTTTACAAAGCCATACTAAATGTAGTCTTTAAAAGTTTCTATAAACTTAAACTTTTTGTTTTTTAAAAGCGGTAAATCAAATTAACATTTATCTAAAGTTAAGAAATATAATAAAAATAATTAATTAAGCCATTAGAAAATTTAAGAACATAAAATGAATTTATTTAAAAAAAAAATTAAAATTCTCCGTCTTGTTTCAATGCGGTTTTAACTGGATATAGAAGATCTTTACGAACCACAAAATTATTTTTTGGCTTGATGTTAAGATTGAATTTTTCTTAAATATCTATGTATGTTCTATAATTTCAAATATATTGAAGCCAAATTAAGACAGAGCAAACCCTTAATATAATGAGTAACAAAAAATTGTAGTATATAAAGTATACAATATAACAAGTAAAGATAAAATAAATCATGTAATAAACAAAGAAAATAAAGATGAACACGAACCATCTGACAATTAAATTATAATTCTCATTCCCAGAAAAGTACCTTATAAATATTTTCATACAAAACTGAGTTTATCTATGTTGTTTCCTCGGGTTATTTTGAAATTAAACAGAGTATAACAAACAAAAAATAAATGTTACTTATAAAATTGAAGAAGTTTGTTTGTATTTGTTTGGTTACATCGTGAAATGTATAAAAAATTTACAAAAGTAACACAAACAGTACAAATAAAAAAGAAAAGATAGGATGAGATTTAATTATAGGAAGCAAAATAACAAAAAAAAAAAAAAGAAGAAATTACCATTCATTTCACATATAATGCCATCATCAATATTATTTTAAATAAAGGGTTTGAATTCGTCTTTTATTCATTCTTTTATTAAAAAATATATTTAAAACGAAATAAAAAGAAGCAAAGATAAAAACAAATTAGATGAATGTTTCAATATTTTAAAAGATGCATCTATTATGCTTAGAAAGTCACACCTTTTCACAGTACATAAGTAACGACATTTTTTTTTTAAAGCATATCACATTTTACATTAATTTTCAAAATAAACAGTTTTTAATCGAAATATTATTTAATTCTGTACAATGCTAGAGCGCTTTAAACTGTATCTTATTTTCAAATTAATGTTTATGGCATTTTAAATGAGAACATTTAATGCAATATTGCATGTTAAGATAATAAAATTTTGCTGTAAATTTGCTAATAAGTATTAAATACACAATTTAAGTCAATTATTTGTCATGGTACAAAATTTATAGTGTTATTTATTTTTCTAACATAATATTGTGCCATTTTAATAAATTATTTAAACGATTAGAAAAAATATATAAATATTTTTATAACGAAGAATTATGTCATAAAAGTGTCATTAAAAATGTAAAAGCAAAAAAAAAGTATAAATTAGTGATTACCATAAAAATCTTATTTTATATATATTGAAAGTTGTTTCTGCTTTGAATGCATTTATGCTCTGTAAAATAAGAGCGTAATATCTGCTTTTAAATTGACAACTTTATTATGCGATAATGATGATCGGTCTGTTTTATTTGTTCACAATGCAACTAACATATTTTTACTACATAAGAAAATGCAATAAAAAAAAAAATAATAAAAATAATTTTTTTTTCAATTAATGGTGTTTTTTTTACTTTTAACATTAAAAGTGACCTTTTGATTTGCAGCAAGCAGTCTAGCTGTAACACGATTCATGTATGTAATAAAATCTTGTTATGTTAACTATGTCGCTAACATTAGTTTATTTTATTATTATTTAATTTAATTGTATAACATTCATGTAAATTGTCGTTTTAAATTATAAAATAAAAAAAAAAACAAGAAATTTACATGATTTTATTTTATTTAAATTTATTACCTTTAAATAGTAAAATAAAATGCATAGTCTATGTTGCATAAGAAAAGTGTTAACTGTGTTTTCTCTTTTTATTTATGGTTCTCGTATTTGGTTTATTCAGACAGAGCATAAAAGTTAGTTTAAGAAATTTTCTTTAATTAGCATAAAATATCGCAAATAACTTGTTTAAACAAAATTTAACGAATGAAGAGAAAAATAGAAAAAATATTTTTAATTAATAAAACAAATAATTATGTTATAAAACGAAGAAAAACTATTTGCCAAGAGAATCTATAATTATACAAAGAACCACAGTAGCCAACAGTGAATAAATTTTGAACGTCTGATAATTTACAAAACATTTTAATGAACGAAAAAACCAAAATTAATATAAAATAAGCAAAATAAGTTGTTTTTTCTGTAAGTTTTAATTTTCAATTTTCTTTCCAAAATAGCTGGGTTACCCTTTAAAAAAAATAAAAAGATTTACGTTGGCTGGTAACATTTTAATACATTTATTTTTATTATTAATATAAATTCTAATTAGTTTTCCTTTTCAGACATTCTAGCAAGAGTGTGCTTTTTTCGGTAAAAAATTTTGATTAGCTTTTTTATTAAATATAAGAATATTAGGTTCATAACGATAGTAAAATAAATTCCACCAAAGAAAGAGTTAAAGATCGCTTATCAATTTTCTTTTTCATTTTTTTCTACCCGTTTTTATTTCGATTATTCTCGGACATTAAACTTTCTAAGTACACGAGAAGACCTTCATTAAATTAGGATAGCAAACATTATTCATATTTTCTATAAACTTATTACCCGCATGAGATATATAACAGTTTATAGATTCATATATGGCAATTTCTTTAACACAAATTCTTTAATATAAATTTCGCATAAAGAAATAGGATGATTTGCGCTTTCAGCGAATATTAAAAGACAATGAACGTCACTTAACTTTAATTCCCGCAAGAATTCTACATCTTGATTTTTTTTGAATCGTAAAAAAAGCACGATTAGAGTTATCGTATATAAATTTTTATTCATAATGCAAACGATGCAATATTTTTTTTCGTAAAATATTTATGTTCAAATAAGATTCATGAAAAACACTTTAATAAAACATAATTTTATACTTTGAACGAGTTGTTGATTCAATTAATATTTTTTAAAGAACTTCTTTATTATAACAATGTAGTAATTTCAAATTTGTTTTAAAAATTGATATAAATGCAATTTTTCTCATATAAAATAATAGTTAACATCAATTATTATATTCATTATTTTTATATGTAGATATGAAATTAGAGAAACGTCACTTTACCTATTCAATGTAAAATATAATTAATAAAAGTAGTTTGATTATTTTTTTTTTAAGTTTAAGGTAAATATTTTAATCATAACATAAAGTAAAACCGCAAAGAAATAAAGTTTTCTTAAATTTATATTTAAAAGTTTTCTCATTTTTTCAATAAAAAATTCTTCGATTATACTGGAATAGGAAAAATTATGTGAATTTGAAAAATTTGCATTTAATGTAAACAATGCAAAATATTTGTATTTTTATTTAACTTTTTTTTATAATATGTTATTAGCTTAGCACTCTAGTTTTACTGTAAATATAAACTGTAATTGCATTTTTTTTCGATTGAGCGATAAGTTTTTGTAAATATATTTTTAAATTGGTTTACTTAAATACTTTTTATTTTTTCTTATGGTTTTGATGCACTTGGTATTCTATATTTTGTCTGAATTTATATGAAAAATAAATACAATTTCAGCATATTATTTTCTTTTAGAGAAATCAATAGATAAATATTTATATCGCTGCTTTACCTTGCTGCTTCGTAAAACTGTGAAAAAGTTTGTCATTTTATTTACTGATTTTTGATTTTTTAAATTATTCAGCATAAAAAGTAAATTTTATAAGGAACTATAAAAATTTATAATATTTCTTTAAGAAAAAAATAAATGTAAATTAAACAATATTATATTTATCAAAATCTTAAAAGAGTAGAGCACCATTTATGAAGAAATATATACATAATTATAAAACAATCTGGATAATTTACGGTAACTTGACAATAATATCGTAACAATATTTATGAAAATAAAAATAATACAAATAATATGGTAATATATTGGGTAAGTTATAAATCTAGTGCTTTAAAAATTATAAATCATGTTATTTTCTCTTTATCATAAATTCTATGTGAGTCGTAAAATAAATTTGAAACTGTTTGATACATTGTCTGAGTGGTTGGCACTTGTTACATTGAAATGACACATAATTGTTGATAAATTTCGGTGTTTATTATTTATTGTTGGGTAAATATAGAAATAACGAATAAAACCATCTTTATTGCTAAAAACAAGCAAAATAGTGGGCAGTCATTCAAGTTATTTTATCTTATAAAAAATATTCGCTATGATAATGTAATATCATCTAAAATGTAATTAATCAGTAATTAAAATCGAGATTTTACACCCTAACGTAGCATTAATTTATAACACAACAGAATGCTGTAGGATATTATTATAAATTAAATTTATTATAATGTTTAAAACGCACCCACAATTTATAGAACGTGCTAGAATTTAACTATTTTTTGTAAAATTTATTTGACATTTATTTATAATGTACATAAATTTATTATCCAAAACTTTAAGACACTATTTTAGTCTTGCTTTCGCACTGTTTATTCAAATCGCAATGAAATTATTTGACTCGATAAACATATAAATCGATTTAAAATTTATTTTCATATAATTTTAACAACATGGTTGAAAGTATGACTAAAAGTTACCTGCATTGTACATAAAATTAATCATGAATTATTACCATTTTCAGTCATTTATAATAAAAACTTCCATATAATTTTTAATACGTATATATGTATAGCAAACGTAACTTTCTTGTTTTCGTCCTTAAAATAATTTTTTCCAAAATAACAAACAAATAAATAATAAATATTAAGAGCCAGTGTAAACAAGTTTAACAGCATAATAATGTATCAAAATAATTTACCTTTTATTAATACTTTTATATTTGTAGCAACTGAAACATGAAAACATATATATCTATATATATATATTTATTTTCACTGTAATGTCTAGCTTATAAAGAAAGAAACAACATTTCTACAATGCTGTTTAATAAAACTGAGAAAATAATTATTCTATTTATTTCAATAAAATAAAGAAAGAATGTATTTTAATAAGAATCAGCATGCATGCATCACGAATGAAAAAATAAAATAAGATTAAAACTTCAGAAGCAAACGGTGTTATTTCGTTCATTGAAAACATTATCCGATTAAAGAGTATCTTTTTTAAAATTTCCTGGCACAAAAAAAAATTAATAATATTTATACTATGGATTTGAATTTTCAAGTAATAATATAAATGTTCAATTTTGCTTTAATATACATATAAGTTATGTTAATGTTATGTTATCGCGAGAATTGATAAAATTTTTGCAAATTTCTTTGGCATCTAGTCGTGTCAATTTTAATTTATTCGAAATATTTCCTTCTTTATTTTTCTTAATTTTTTCTTTAATATAAAGAGTATGAACTAAATCTAATTGAATAAAAAAATAATACGAGGTTGTAATACAAAAGGGAATAAATTATTTTTTATTTTTGTTACGCTGATGATATAAACGTGACATGTTGTTATAGGCACATAAAAAGAAAAAACGAGATTATTTTATGCAATAAATAAAAGATAAAAGAAGAATGAATAAAAGTAATAAATCAATTTTGAGAGAATACAAGTTTATAAGCTAAAGTGGTAGTGGGAAATTAATTTTGTTATCCTAATTGAAATTAATCTACCAGCATCCAGGTATGTAGTATAAATCTTTATAGTAATTAAATTTATTTTATAGTTTCACTGTGTTAATTTTTTAATGCATTTAATATGTTTTATAGTATTCGTGGTAAACATAAATTTTAAATATACGAGAAGGTAGGAATCTTGCTCTTATTGCTACAAGTTTTCTGCAAAAACAGAAATAGGTTAAACTATTTAGCGAAAATCATAAAACACAAAGATAATCAGTATATCAACATAGATTAAAATATTGTGTTTAAGTGTGGTCTGCTGAAAAACACATAAACTTTCGCGTTCGATAACGTTCACTCTAAGCACGCAAGCAATAAAAAAGCTTAAATCTAAATCATTGCTAATCTTGAGTTTAAGATATTTGCTTTTAGATAAAATGTATTCCTTGTACCAAATATAAACAAAGTTTAGTCTGTGTCTAATAATATCTATTTTACAAACTCTGACCATACATAGAAAGTGTTAAGAAAGGTTATTAATCTCTGATCTTGATTAAGATAGAGCAACAATTATTTTTCTTCTGTTATCTTTTTGGTTTTTTAAAAATAGTATTTAACAAAAGTTATGCTTTTTAACCTTTGGTACTTTTCAATTGTTATCAATATGTTTTATGGTTTGTAGTTAATTTCATTTTCTTAATTATCCGTAGTACAAAGGTACGATAATAGTATAACTAAAATTTACCTTTTAAAGATATATTTACATTATTAAAGGAATATAATTGGTTTATAAATAAATTTACTATAGGTCGAGCTAAATTTACTTGAAAACTATAATATTTTATTTTGATGGAAAAACATATGCCTCAGGTTGCAAATAATTAAATAATATTTCACTATAAGAATCGATAATCGTTTTCAATTAAAAAAAAAAAGAAAAATATAATTCACTTTAAACGTTTTTATAGATAAACAAAGAAAACTTATTAGACTCTTGTCCTTGTGATTTTCAAGCTTGATAACTAAAAAAAAAAAAAACAAAAAATATAACAAAAAAAAAAAAAAGAAACCTCTAAATGCCATCCCACATACTCATTTACTCCTATTGCTCGGCAACAATATATACTAACGACAGTATATGTAAAATGAAAAAATATTTAAGAAAAATAGGTCATCGGTTTATTATATTATTTTTCAATTTTATTCCAATATTTTTCCGACTTAAAAAGCTATTTAAGAATATGTCAAAAACACGTATGAGATTTATAATTAAAAAGGTTTTAGTGTTTAATTTTTCTTATTTTTTTTTTAAATTGCTTATAAATTGTTACAAAAAAGGCGTTTAATTCAGTAAAAACAAAAAACGAAGAAATTATAGATTAATTATTTAATTTATATATCACTATTAGATGATATATTTTAATTTTTAACAGATTATTAAAATAGATATTGAAATAACACATAAAATAAAATATCTATATTATTAAATAAGAAGATAAGTAAGAACTTTACAATTTTAGATCTGTCATACCTATAACAAATTTATTATTATGCCTTCAGTTAGTGTTCAATTAGTTGTTCTTTTTAAACCTAGATTGTCTGTATTATGATCCATTCCATTTAAGTATTATTTGAATAAAATTTAAATATAAACAATAAAATGTTAATAGTTGCATAATAATCAAGCTTATTGTTACTATTACAATGTTTCAATTGCACAAATTACTATTTATTTTATTATTATTTAATTATGAATTATGTTTCACAAACAATAATGATATAAATTCAAAAACATTATATAAATTCAATATTTACAAACTGTAATACTAAACAGGTCAACAAAATTTTGTTATTTATTATTCAATATTTCAATTAGTATTATTATAATTATAGATGACATAATATACTATTTTTATTGTTATTTAATTGGAATTATTTATGTTTGTGCTTCTATTTTTCAATTAAAAGTGTCATTGAATTATTCTAACAAACGGAAATGATATGTGTAGCAGTTTTATGTATTATTTACTGCATAATAGTAAACAAGTAAATATTCATTATTTATCACGTTTAAATTAATTTTATAATTCTTTTGTATGAAACAGATAAATTATTTAACATGTAGCACATTCAAATTCTAAACATAATTAATAATTTTTCTCTTCGAAAAAAATAAAAAACAAAAATTTAGATAAATCGAATAAATCGTTTAACACCACAAATTTTTATTTACGACTTGTTATTTCTAAACTTTGTGTTTTAACTGAAGTGGCCATCATCTTGTTCAACAGGGTGTTAAAAAACCCATAAATATACGTAAAAGCAGGTGGAATTTTATTGTTTTACCTTAAGATCATTAAAATTTTATTGCTTTCTGTTTTCTTTCTTTATTTTCTTCTTCTTTTTAGAATGTATGAAAATGTCATTATTACAATGGTAGCTGCAAGTGAAAGTTTACAAATATATAGACATACATATATATATATATATCTTTAGAATTTAATTAGCAGATCTTTTATGCCCACACATTTTTCTTGTAATATCTATTTACTGTACTAATAAAAAAAAAATATTAAACCGAAAAAATGCAAATTTGTTAAAACATTAAACTTTCTGGTTCAGGAAATGTGAGCAAATATACTACTTAATCATAGTTTAATTCAACATAAACATAATATTAAGTTTATCACTTCTATTATACGGCTTTTTTATTTTAAATGTAATCAACTTTTTTCTTTTATTTCCTTTTATAGTTTTTTCTTTTTATTTTAAGCATGCAAAAATTTAAATAATTTTTATTGTTATTGAGTCACACCCAGTGAGTTTTGTTCAATTTTTTCTACCTTTTTCATTTGAATAATAAAAAAAAGAGTAGAGAAGAAAAAAAGTAAAAAAAGAAGAAAATTATAATAAAAATTTAGCATCTTTGAAACAAATAAAATAAATTTTCATAATTTCATGAGTTGTCATGGCAAAACTTAAACATTTGCAATGCAAAAATTCTTTGTCTTTTCTAAACGTACCATGAGCTAATATTATTTGAAATTTATTAAATTAGAAATATTTTTTATATTTTCAAATTATGTGTTTATGTAAAACTGAAAAAAAAAATAAAAGTAAAAAACTAAAATTATTAAACAAATAATGATTGTTCATTTCATTTTTCGATTTTAATCAAAAATTGAGGGTGGAATAGTGTTGCTAAAATTTTTCATTATAGTGCAAAAAGTATTTTTCATTTATATTAGCAAAGTGTTTAACATTATCTATCTACAAAAATTGTTGGCAAATTTGCATCAAAGCTATGTGCATCAATTTTGGTTTTTCATTGTTAAGTGTTAAAAGCAATACACCAACAAACTGTAGCGTTTTCCACAGAGCACAACAAATGCTGCTATTAAAGTTTTGTATATATAGTTTTTTACTATTATTGCAAAATATTCTTCTGCCTGCCAACCATAGTAATTTAAAGTGAAACCACAAATAAAATAAGCGATGCTTTGCTAAACATCTTGCCATTATGATAATAATAATAGTACTAATTATTTTATGGTTTTAGCTAAACACAACTTTTAGTTACATATAAAACAAAACGATTAAAAATTAAAATAATAGCAATGAGTGCTTTAAAAAATTTACTATTTTTTGGAAAACTTTGCCCATCAATCTCAATATATAGCATATGTGTGAATTTAATATATGATTCTGATTTGATAATTACAACGAATTTCAAATATAAATTTATGCTTCATTACCGTTTCGTATCGTTGTAAAGAAAACAAAGAATTATACTTTATTGCATTTTGATTAAAAAAGGAAGAAAATCTGCATCCGCTGAAAAAACTTTTACCGGTGATCATTGTCGGGATTTTATAGAAAAAATAGATAAAATCACTTTTATATCTCTTGTTATTTATTGAGTAAAAAATTTCCTGTTTGTTTAATGAAAAGCGATTTACAATGAAACAACCGGCGTCGGATAAAACACAAATTTTCAAAGTGTAATAAAAATATAAAGAAAAGAATCAAAGAAAAATGTATTATGATTCTTAACGACTTCAACGTCTTCGTATTTTTCTTCTGTTACTTTTTATTGTTTCTTTAACATAGATGCTAGATATCGTTTATATTTTGATTTAAATTGGCTTCCTGATTATTCTGCTTTTTAAACTTTTTTAAAAATAAATTTTATATGCCACTCAGTTGCCCTCTGCTTATTGAATTTATAAAAATATAATTTGATTAATTTATTTTTTTCTTCAGTTATAATGAAAAAAGTGTTAAGCATACAAAATTCGACCATCTAATAAAAAACATGCCAAGGGCACCATTGAAGAAGTAAACAGGTTGGTGTGAGCTTTAAAAGTTTTTATATGGGTTTGATTGTATTATATTAGTCAAAAAAATTAGGTTTCTTGTATCGTTGCAAGTCATTTTTTAACGCGCAGCAACTCTGTCTCATATATAAATCTTTCATACGGCCGTGTATGGAATATTGTTGTCATGTATGGGGCGCTGCGGCAAAGACCACCTTAGATTTATTAGATAGGGTACAAAACCGGGCCATTCGATTAATAAATAATCCCGAAATCACAGAAAAATTAGACTCGCTAAAGCATCGTCGGGACGTAGCGGACCTCACGATTTTTTATAAATATAGTTACGGGCATTGTTCGAAAGAGGTCTCCAAAATAATGCCTTCGCGCGAAAAACGGCTACGGGAAACAAGGGCTGGTACTACCACCCACGGTCGAGCGGTAACTCTAAGTACGGTAAGAACATCGAAGTTCCAAAACGATTTCTTTACTCGTACAGCAAAGAAATGGAACGCCTTACCAGCGTGTGCGTTCCCAAACCAATTTAATATCCAATCCTTTAAAACCAATGTCCACAAATATCTTACATCCCATCCTATAAATTGACATGGTAGCTCAAAGCTATTCACAGGTCGACTTCACGTCGTAATTCCTAAACATGTCAATTTCTTTATAAAAAAAAAAAAAAAAAAAAAAATATTTTTATAATATCTTGTCACCTTTTTCTGTATTATAATATATACATTAAATATATAAACATATATAAACATAGGAATTTCTGATACTCTATTTTAAATACACAATTTTTATTATAAAAATAATAAATTTTGATAACCTTATTTGACAAAACATTTTAATTTTAATCAATTCAAATGCTGTTCAGAATAATAAATAAATATGGTTTTTACCTTTACGTTTAATCAATAAGTTGCTGATATTTGAGAGACATTTGCCATAGTTAGCTTAAAAATCAATCAAATTTTAAACAGAAATTATTATTCAATTTAAAGAAACCTTTTTATTAATACCAAAAAAATTCACATTAACGAGCTTTCCATCATTTGAAAATTTTCATTTATTTTCTATGTCAGATATTGACATATATTATAAAAATATTTGGCATATGCATGCTTTCTTAAAACCAAACAATATAATATACGGTATCAAATTAGTAAAACAAAATTAAACGCGTTAATTGTATTTTTTTACTTAAACATTTTTAAATTGACCTTATGATAGTCAAAGTAGCATATAAAAAGAAAACAAAGAATAAAATGTTAAAATTTTTATATGAATAATTTATAATTATTACATTCACATGAATTTAATTCCATTAATTATTCATTTAATAATATAATAAATGGCTAAAAAGGATAATCAGCAACGACCAAGATATGAAAAAAAAGGAAAATGTAAAACCCAGTAGATAATGAGTATTATTTTTATCCCATATCATGTACAAACCGTCACGTATATGTAATTTTATTTCGTTTATTCATTTTTTACACATTTTCAAATTTTTATTATTCCATTATTTTTATTATTATTTATCCGCAATAATATTTACATCTAATAATAATATTATTATTATAATTTGAATTACAATGCGTCAGTTTTAAATTTATAAAAATAAAATTTTAATTATGTCAACGAAATTGATTTATCACTATTAAAAAAAAAAGAAGAAATTATACAAATAAAAAACTATTCATTTTTTACGTCTGATGCGTGAAAAAAATAAAATTAAGAAATTAATTAAAATTGTTTGCATATTTTCTGTCTTTTATATTTCGGTCACACATAAACACATGTTTATTTATTTATAATTCATGACTTAAACTCGCAATTTAATGGAATGCAGATGATTTTTATTTGTTACTTAAATTTGCTGACATGTTAATTTTTCAGCCAACTTTGATAATATAGTTGATTATGATTGCCTAAATTATAAAAAGCAGTTGATAAGCCAACAATCATATACTAGCCGAATATAAACTACAAAAAAGGAAATTTTTAATAATTTTCATAAGTATTTTAAGAAGCTAGCAAAAAAAAAGGCCAACCCCATCGAATTCAAAACATAGAAGTAAATGGGAACGCATATAGAGTCTAGTCACGTTACTTGAGGAAATTAAGTTTAACACATTCTTTTTTTTTTATTATTCTTTTTGTTTCTCTGTTATATATTTGATTTTTAATCTAGTTCAAACGATAAATAAAATTAAAAAAAAACACACACAAATAAATTTTTTTTCATGTTATGAATAACAAAAAAAAATTAAATAAACCCAATTTCCTGGAATATATGGATTCCTACACCTTTGCATGATTTTTCAATTAAATATTTATAATAAAATTATTTATGATATTTAAATATTTAATTTTAGGTGAAATCATATATTTGTTGACATTATAATCAAGATAATGGAACAATCAAGTTTGACAAGGAGAGGGTATATGACTAAGTTGAAAATTTACAAGATTTCGCTGTCATTTACCAAAAACACACAAACATTTTAATGAAATTTCAATTATTTTACGGATACAGCATTTGTTTGAACTACATTATTGCTCAATTGCGCCATCAGCATTCATCTGCCTATCACTCATTTTCACAAAAAAAAAAAGCTAAATGTTCTTAGCCATGATTTTATGATATTTATAATGTTTCCTTCGAACAAAACATTGACTTTTGACGTTCACAGTACACAAAAACACAATTTTTCATTTATATAAAATATTTTTTTTTATTCTAATGTTTTCTATCGGACTCTTTTTTTTGCCTCTAAATATTTTAATGAGATTTCTTTATACGAATTTTTTATTTTAAAATTATTTTTTATTTTCCTTTATATATTGTTATTGTATAATAATATAACATTACAGGAGCAATTTTATGTTATGTTACGTTATTATTATTTTTTATCTGTAACCATCATTAATCAAATGTTACATTAACGTATGAAGTAATTTTTCATTTTAACATTTGTAAGCAAAACATTTTCTATGATTTTTCTTATAATTTTTTAGAGACTAATTTTCTTTACTATTTATGCTATAGTTTTTCATTAATTTTACTGTATTTCTATGAGTGTTTAGTCTTTTCGTTGTGCCGAAAAGAAATGTATGTTAAGGAGAAAATGAAAAATCGAATCGATATCAACACCGCCGAAGTTGAATTGTTTTTGTTACTGTTAAGTAATATATAACTGTTTTTATCAGCACATAATGCGTATAATGTATCAATAATTTTCTATCCAAGTTTATATAATTTTGCATTTTGTAATACTAATTACAATAACTTGGCTTTTATTTTTAATATATTAATACAAGTATAGAACGAACGAGAATGAATCTCTAAGGATTAATTATTTTATATAATAACTCATGAACTTTGTTTCATACATGAGGTCATTATACTAGTGATTATTCATAGTTCGTAGTAAATCCAACTAAGTAGTTAAATAGTCTTTTGTATGCAACCGTCATCTATCTAAATAAATGAAATAATATTCTATTTATACAAATATTATCTGTTTGTGATTATTTATTATGATAATGTTAATAATAATAAACTTTTTTCTAAGGAAAAAAAATATTATAAACTCAATGATTATATTTCATTTTATTAAAAAAGTTTTTTTCTAGTTCTTAACTATTAAATTTATAATTATTATTTATTTGCTTTGGGTATTTTTTTTTCTTTTATTTTTAATTAAAAATTATGCATTTTAAACATAAACGATAATGTTCTGTTGAGACTGTGTGCTTTTATCGTGAATTTACTTTTAATTAAGAAATTACTAGTAGCGTGAATTTAAGATATTCACTATGTATTGTTAGATACTTCTGTTAAAGAAAAAACAAAGCATACAGAGAAATTGTATGTATTATTTTAGTTAAATTAACTCCCATTTTGTATATATACAATTCTACCTGTGTTGTTCTAAGGCGAGTTTATTTATAAAATAATATTATGCATTTTTACTAAGAAAGATACTTGGTGGAGCTTATAAATAATTCTATGAGAAATATTTATTATAGTTTGTTTCTCATATTGTTTTTATAGCTGGATTTTTTTACTCTACTTATAATGAATAGCATATATTCATCAAACAAAAGATTTCAATAACTAAAGTATATGGTATAGAAATTATAATTTTAATTAACTGGTGAATATTCAAATAAATAAAAAATAATATTTTTAAGCCATAATAACTAAACTTTCGCTATAAATGAAAAAAAAGTTTATTTAAAAAATAATTTATTATTGTTATTTAACCAAATCTTGTATAATTCATTTAATAATAGTATATACTATAGTATTAGTTACCACTTTGACTTATATCATTTTTATTATATGTAAAGCTGAGAATAGATCGTTATTGTATAAAAATCTATAATATTATAAAATTTTGCTATAAATATATATTTTTTTTCTGTTTCTTATGCAAAACTAAAATAAGTTGTTATAATTTAAAAATAATATTTGCTTTTGATCAAAAATGATTATAAAAGCATTAGTTTTGCATAATAATTTTGTTACTGACCGTAGGATAAAAATTGACAACCTTTAGGCGGTACTTTTACTGCAAAAATATTTATTGAATCCAAGAAGTAAATTTAGTTTAGGCTATGATTGTGATCATATCAGTTTTGTTTTATAAATTTAATTTATTTGTCAATTTATTTATTAATTAAATCTATTCACCATTATCGTTTAATTAAAATCATTAACAAAACTCTTGCTTAACTAGTTTTATAATGAATAAAATACTTGTTAATTTTTTTTTTGTATTCCATTAAAGTATACAATTTTCAATAAATTAACTATGACAGGAACAAACAAGTTTTTGAAAGAGATATAAACGACTTTTAAATGCGATTAACTGTAATAAGTAATTATATATTAATTTGCATATTATAGATTTTTTTTGTTATAAATTCTATCCGTAATTTAAACACCATGAGTATAAAAATGCCCATTAGGAGTAATCTTTATGGAAAAATAGAATTTATTTTATTTTGAATTCCTAGTGCAACTAATAGAAAACATTATTAATGTTATTTAAAGAAAATTTCGAAAAATAAACCATGCAAATTAATTTTAGCAATTATTCGTAATTCAAAAGCTATTCAAAATAATTAAGTTTAGTCACTATTAATAAAAATTTGCTATGTTTGCTAGAGCATTGATTTATTTTTTTAAAAAAATTTGTATACAAATAAATTAAAAATTTTATGTTTAAATAAATCAAAGTTAAAAGAAAAGAACTCCAGCAATAATAAAATAAGAAAAAATAAATATGAAGGGGAAATAAAATAAAAAATGCTTATCTAAAAATTGTTGATTTTTAGCACATTCACGTCTTCATCTTTGAACAATATATTTTGATGTTACTCATGCGGTAATTGAAAAGAAAAACAAGAAATTTTAAAAAACAACAATTGAAATAAAATACAATACCAAAATGTACAATAAAAACATAATATAACAAATAAAAGAAAATTGTAAGAAAAACAACTAAAATAAGGCATTGGAAATGATAATAAAAATAAATAAATATGAAAATAAGGAAAGAAAAATAGAAAATTCAATGAACAATGTGCCATGAACCTAAATGTAACATAAGCGTTTACGCGATGTTTAAGGAGGATATATCGTAAATTATTGTATAAAGAGGAACCAAATGTATGCTTTTTAATTTTAAATTTATATACTTTAAAAATTTGTAAATTCCTTGTTACATTTCTTGTTGCTTCTTTTTATTTGGTTAAAATTGAAAAGCATGCAATAAAGAAAAGAAAACCTCTTAAACCGCTTTATTTAATGAATTAAATTAAATTATTTAGCAAATTTTATTTTTCTGTGAATCAAGAAAACACAGATAATAAACTGTTGCTTAAATTTATTACGAAATATATATAAAAATACCAATATTGAAGAATTACAGATAACTGGAATCTTTAACAATGGCTAAAGATGGCGTCGATTAAAAAGTTATTAAATATGTTTAAACCAGTTTATTGTTAATTTATTTATGATTTTTATTCTTATAATAAAAATTCGTTATAAAATGAAATATTAACCGCCAATTATAAACTAATCCAACATGATAAATTTAACATAAAATTTATTAACAAATAGTAAAACCTTTGTTATATTTCCACACGTATGATTTTCGTTTCAAAAACATCAATAATATTTTATGAATTATGAAAGTGTTATACAAATATTCATATTAATAAACATTTATAATAATAAAACAATGTAAAGTACCTATTAGAATAAAATTATTGCTAACATCAAATATAAGGAACAATTTTTTATTTCTTATACAAAAGGTTCAAATATAAAAGCAAACGAAGCGTTAAAAAAGATACGTTTCTTGAACACAACAAAAATCTTTTTAAAGCTAAAGAGGAAATATGTATGTGCTTTAAAATCACCACAACACTAAAAATATTAAGATCTGGATTTAATCACATGGGTTTAATAAACTCAAAATTTTTGATTATTTATTTATTTTTTAACCTACTGTATACACTCGGTAACTAAATTTAGTGTAATATCTAGGTCTAGTGACTAAGTTTAATGCTGGATAATGATTAATTTAAAAAATGTGAATGTGACGTTTATATAAATTATTTGTCTTGTCTGATAAATAATTATTGCAATTTATATTCAAGAAAACAATTCATAGAAAAAATATCAACAAAATATCAAGGAAAAATTAGATATATTTGAATCATTTCCAAATCATTAAATAAATGTAAAAGAAATAATTGTTTTTGATCACACATTAATATAAAATTAAATGCCAATTATTTTAATTATCAATAAAGTTTAAGTAGGAAAAAAACATAATGTTATTAACGTATATTTGTAATCTTATGACAACATAAAAGATTTAGATCCATAGATCCCATGTCAATTTAAGATACTGTGCTTATTTTATGATTTTCTTCTCTTAACAATATAATTTCTATTGTGTTCTATTTTTCAAATAATATAATTTTATCTAAAATCCTAAATCGTTATTATATTATCAACCTTTAATGGTTACAAGAACAAGACATATAATGTAGTTATATACCATACACCCTTCTTTAGTTATGTTTTAGGCCATCAAATTGTTAGAAAAAGAGCTGAAGATGCTATAATAGAAATTATTGAGCTCATTTTATACTTTACTTTATTCTATCCACTCTTATGAACATTAATTGTACGTGTAAATGAGAATTTACTTTTATTGTCATCACAAAATAAATAAAATCAATGTAGAAAATCGTATTGCAAATACGTATTCAAGAAAACAATTTGCCAGCATCGCTTTTTTTTTTAATTTTATTTATTGAATGAAACAAGCAAGATTGTTTTGATTATTACAAAAAAATAATAATAATAATAAAATAGTTTTTATAGTTTATCGAAATGGTTTAAAGTTTTCTTGGATTTTTTATTACTTAAAGGTTTAAATTTTTCAAAGATAGTAAATTATAAGGAAAAACGCGGGAAATCTTCTTTTTTGTTCAATTGTTTTCAAATTTTCCACTTGCCACTTTGCATTGTTTGCATTCAATTATTTCAATATTCACAATAACTGAAATGAAAATAATTCGAAAGCATGATAAAATATCAAATTTATGCACTAGAGTTGTTCTAGTTTGTGCAAATAATGTAAAGCATGACTTGACTACCTAGTATTATATAATAAATCACAAGAATCTTTAAAATTTGCCGCAATTAAAAGAATAAGCATTTTCCACTCGTTAAAAAATAATTCTTGATGAATAAAACATACTTGTTTAAAAGAACAAAATATCATAACTGATTTATTTATGTATTTTCTGTATAACAATATGCTCGGTAATCAATATGCCCTTCTGTTTTTGCTAAATATTGTCTTTTGAATTTAGTTTCAAATCGTATTCAGTTAACATTTTCAGCACATACTTTGTTTAGGTTTTATCCAAAAAAGCTCTTCAAATATCCTTTTTTTTTAGTTGGTGTAATCTAAAGAGAATGCAAGAGAGAATTCAAGGTGAATAAAAAAATATTTACTCGGTTATAATGGAAAACCAATACAGGTCAGAATAAGAAACGGGTCGTTACATCTATTATTCTTATTTAAATTTTTCTTTGAATTAATATAAAAGAATATTATGGTTATCCTAAAAATAACGTTACAAATGTCTATTTTCTAAGCAATAAAATATATATTTAGCATATTATAATATAAATAATAATAATAATATTTGGCATCATTATTACCTCATCGTTACTATTATAATCAATTGTTGCCAGCTAATTGGTTGCATATACATTTTATACTACAAAAATCAGAATCATTAATGTATATATATTTTAAAAAATACAACACATTTTTGTTCAGAATTATTGAATGTCTAAATGTTTTTTATTTCCTGTTAATATTTTGACACGTGCAAAAATATTTGTTTAAGCCTTTTTACCTCCACAGTAAATATTTTTAAATATTGTTATTTTTAAATAGTAGAAATGAAGCATATAAAATGCTGAGATTTGTTTTTTTTTGGAATACGATTTTATTATTTTCAATAATATTTTATAATAATAGAATTCATGTGTTTGCATGTGTAACATTACATTATTTTTAATTAAAGATAAATGATAAAGATAAATTTAAATTTAATAAAATTAACTATGAAGATTAAAACTAAAACTACATTTTTATCAACCTTTTTACTTCATCTATGTCATTGTCAAACTAAATGATATGTTGGTGCAAACATAAATATAAAAAGTATCTAAAAAGAAAATGATACGAAAGTATCTAAAAAGAAAGCGAACGAAATGCATTATTGTTTATGAAATATTATTTATTTACGAAAAAAATTTTACAAATGTGTGCATATGTTAAACAATGTTCGGAAACCGAACGTCTCTGGTTTAGTATAAAAACATGGGTGCTGTGAACTATAAATAATTTAAAAATCATTTTTCAACATTTCCATTTATAGTTTTATGCCTTAAAAACATGGTTGTTTATATTTTTGTAAGATTATTCATCACTTACGTTAAGTCAGTTAATAATAAACACTAAATAATGACATGAAACTGCTAACCAGATAAGTATACAAAAAATGCTTAAATATTTGCGTCAACCTCAAAATAGAGTTGATCGTTATCTATCCATCATACATAAAATACAATTTGACATCACCGTGTGTTTATTTCATATATGTTTAACATGATTTTCTATTTGTCGCTATATATTAAACCACTATCAATGTGTCGCAGTACCAATGATTTTTCCTGTTATGTAGTTTCATTTTAACTTGACAGTAGAAAGACGGTATTTTTTTTTCATTTCAAAAAATATAAAACACGCGATCCAGATGCTCTTCTATCATTGAAAAACTTTCTATATAAAAGCAACATAATGACAAAAATGATTGATTCGATTTCGTTTTCTAAGTATGTGACAATTGTACAAAAGAAGACAAACTTTCGTTAAAAGCAAAATATAAAAGCAGCCGCCAAATTGCCATTACAAAAACCGGAAGCGAAAACAGTTTTAAAAACACAACATGATTCTTAAAAAATATCTCATCCTGAATATAAATCATTTTTAATATATTTTTACACCAAAATTCAACTAAGAGGTGTATATTGATATTAAGAAATGTAAAAACACTTTCACTAAAAAACAATTGACAAAAATGTGATGAGGATTTATAAATTGCTTCGAAGAAATGAAATATTTTTTTTTATATAAATAATTACTTTAATTTTATATTGGTTAGCAATTTCATTAGAGATTTTGAGTATAATGTTGATTAAATAACAGAAAACAACACAACAAGGCCTTACAATAAACATAATAGAAAAAAAATAAATGATTATGTGTTGTACGAGTGACATAAAAAATGCCGAAAAATAGAAAAAGTAAATTGCAAAATTCTTTAGATTTAACAAAAAGGACACAATATGTGTCAATTGAGGCAAGTTTGGAAGAGAAAAAAAAACTATATAACACCTCGTTTGTTTAATTTTGACCTCCTTTTGTGCTTTGGTGGACACAATAAAATAAATTGTAGCACGAAAATCAGGATACATTTGTGGAAAAATCAAAAATTTCAATTTGTAAACCTTTTTACCATCTGTTTTGGTATTTGATTTTTTTTATTCTTTATTTATTTTTTTGCGAATTTTTATTTATACTATTCAGCAGCAACATTATTTTTGTTATTTACAACTTTATTTATTATATTCAACAAAAGAAGAAAAAATTGATGTTGGGTGGCAATCGCAAATATGAATTTTTCTCATTTGCGCTTATTGGAAAACTTTTATTTTATTTCAACATTAATTGATGGAATAGGGAATTTTGTTTTGTTGAAATTGAAACACTTTAGCACAAATTCAAAATTATTGTTATTATTTTTCTATACAGTATGTTGTATTTCAAGCATACAAATGTTTCAGCAAGAAAAATCATAAATAACAATTACATAAACGAAAAAGCGTGAAAAGTAAAATAAAATGTTGCTCTAATGTAATTGTATCCAATATAAGTATACTCTATAGGCATAGAAGACGTAAATTTCTTCAGAGTATTTATTATAATTTTTGTGTTATTTTGTATCGTTAAAGTAGCTTGTAATTGGATTGATATTCTTTGATTAAACAAAATTCAACAATCAGAAATTTATGCAAACATTTTATTGATCGTTAAAATAAAAAATATTTCTTTTTGTTATTTTTATTGTTATTGATATTTTATGTAAGTAATGTATTAATTTTATTGGCTATAAAATTATTATTTACAAATAATAATAGGAATTAATACAAATCTTTAAAAAAAAAATCGAGGACACATGTTTGTAAAATTTAATCGCTTGGTTATATTTTGGTTGTGCAAAAAAAAATGCTTCCTGTTAAATAGATTGTTATTTTTAAAAATTTATTTTTATCTTAACCAAGCAATAGCAAGCATAATTGCATCGTCTCAACAATATTTTCAAGAAAAAAAAAAAACATAAATAAAATGCAAAATAATAAAAAGTTTATGTAAAATGTTAAAACCGGATGAGAAAATTTAAAACTTGATAAATGTATGTATATGCATAAGAAAAGAAAATCCTGCCTTGTTTACTCACCCATAGAAAGATGCTGCAAATTTAGCTGTCAAAACTTTTGCAAACGGTATTTTCATAATAAGTAAAATGAAAAAGAATTTTAATTCTTTAAATGGTTTAATATAAGTAAGTATAAACAGGAAAGAGGGAAAAATAATTAAATTCATGCGTTCAATGTAACTTTCCATTCTCCAACATTAAACACAACCATCAAAAGCATCATTTTGCTTCTTATCGATATCGAAATATTTTCATTTTCTACTTTATACTAAAAAGGAATTAAATTTTATGTACTGGAAAATGTGAAGTTTTCATTTTTGGTTCTTCTTGTTTTTTATAATTTTTAATTTTGTCCTGGTTAAAACAGAGAAATTTTTAATAAATTTATAAAAAATAAACGATTCAATTTTTCTTTTCATTAAACAAACTTGTATTATATTTCTGAACAGAAAGCTTTTTTTTATATAAAAACACAAATTAAACGATTACATAAATGTAATAAAACACTACGCTGATAAATTATACTAATTTTATTTTATTTTTTATTATTCTCTTCATTCGTAAAAAATAATAAATAGACGCAATGGATGTACTTAAATTTATAGAAATTACTTTTAAAGACTAGAAAATATTTAATTTGCTTGATTGCTTAATTAAATAAATGTATATATTAAATGCTATAAATAAATTTTATATTTTAAGTAAATCGCGAAAATCGTGTTCACTTTACTTCTTATAGAAATTTTAATATTTTGGAATAAAATTCTTTTATTACTAACTGATATTTGGAATTCAAATAAAATAATTAAACTAAATTATTATTGAAAAATAAATTTGTATAATATATTTACGAGCTTACTAACACACGAATTGTAATTATATTCAAGTAAAAATAATAACATGTTATTATAATGTTTTACTAAATGCGAGAAAAATTCATGCTTGATATAAAAATTAATTAGAATTGCAATACCAATTGATTTTAATCGAAAGACTAACACTTTTAGCATATATTTTATATAAGCAAATATATTAAAATGCAAATTAATGGGTGCAACCACAATTATTATTTATTAGTTTGCAAGAAAGGAATAAACATGTTATTCTCATTATTTAAATACTTGTACATTTTTAGCGATGAAAGTTAAAACTTGTTTAACAAAAAGAACAAATGGTGATTTTGCAGATTAAATATAAAACTAATTAAACGAACAAGAAAAGAAGAACACATTATATTAAAACATCGTCAATTTATGTTCATCAATGTTTAAGAAAATATTTATAATAGTTTTATCTTGTTTTGCTGTAATGAAACGAATAAAAAATTGATTTTGTTGTGTTTTAATTTATTTTTTAAAATAATCTTTTTACTAGAATCAAAAATTGCAATTGTTGGCTACATGTTTTATGGATGAGCGATGTTGCGGACAATTAGAAAAGTTTTCCGCAAGCAGCAAAATAAATCATAAAATAATTGAAGAAAAATTTTACTCTTTTATTTTTTGTTATATGATTTATCACATTTTTTAATAATTGAATTAAATGGATTTAGTACAATCACCTTGTTCTGCTGCTTAAGGTAATTTTCAAAACTAATTATTATTTCAAATACATTTTAGTATATATTATAATTAGATATAATTTGTTTAAACTGGTATTATTGTCATAAATTGCAATAATTGTATTATTCAACAGATTTTAATCGTTTTGCAATTATATATTAAATAATTTATGCAGAATATAAGAATTGTAATTATAATAAGAATAATAATTGTAATAATAACAATAATAATAATAATAATATATATTTGCTATAACAAAGAATAAAAGTGGTATTAAGCAAATAACAGTGTTTTACTTTTTAAATAAAATGTCAGCACATCTGTAATGAGTTTTGTTAATTTGTTTTTTCATCTTCAATTATTACAGTAGAAAAGCTATTTATTTTTAAATGCAAAATCTACGATAAAGCAATTTATATTTTTTATATTTTAATGGTAAGCAATTTCGCATAAAAAATTAAATTTTTCATATAAAAATAATAAAGCACAATAATCAGTTCAGCCAGATAAAAGAAAAATATTATTGTTTTTGTTTATTTGAGTTACAGAAATTTATTTTTCTTTTTTGTTTTAAATAAAAATGAAAAACATAGTAAAACACACATATGTCAAAAGGTTAAAGTAGGTAAACTTTTATAGTTTTTTTTTCATTTTATTTAGCTTAACCATAAGATAGATTTTGAAGGCGCAAAAGGAAAGTAAAGTTTTGAATGGAATACATTTACTGAGTGGTATATAAAGTTTATTATTTTTTAAGTCCATCGACAACTTCATAAACATATTTAGAAACTTTTATATATTTTGTTTCTTCTACGTACTTTTCTTTTTATTTTTATTCGTGTTCTTGATAAAGAAAAGTAAAGTAGGAGTTAAGAAAAAAGGTTTGTCACATTCATGCTGTCAAAGAAATATTTGTTTTACTTAACATTACCGGATTTTGACGCATTTATTTCGTGAAACTTTTCAAATGACAATAATAGAACGTCAATGACATACCAAAGTGACTTGCCAACTGATTTTTTTGAAGTATTTTTACACTTCAAAATGGACATGTGGTAAGTATCATAAAATCATAAACAACTCGCAAACGTTCAATACATATTTTTATTAACAGAGGCTACTCGACTAACAAAATAAAAATAAAAATAATAATAAAATAACATAAAAGATAAAAATGCGAATTAGATGTTATCAATTTGTCATTAAAGTATTGATTAAATTTATTTTATGTTTGGGCTGGCTTTTTTCTATATAAGGGAATTTATCCATTGAATCATGAATAAAAGATCATCCAAGCAAATTACGGAACGACATTTTGACATTCAGTAAATTTATCATTTTTATAATTAAAAAAAAAAAATAGTAATAAAATTTCTAACAATTGATTACTAAAAAAACAGGAAGGAAACTATGCTGAGTGAATTTATTTATCAAGAAATCAATATATTATAAATGAGTATGCAATTTAAATCGATTCTTCGAATAGTTCTAAATTTTCTAACAAATTGCTTGGTACATATAATATGCAATATTTTTTGACGTTCTTTAAAACTGTTAAAGCTGCTCTTTAATTTTGATATAGAATTCGTGTTCTTACTCCTTTATTTCTCCTTTTTTAGTATTTCTGAAAATATTATGTATATTATTTTTCCTTTTTGTTTTTTTTAGAGATAACTTTTCCATCACGTACCACTTTCTTTATAAGAACAAAAATTATCTTCATATCTATCTATTATGCCAATTTCAGATGCTTCATTTTTACCATATACAATTTACTTTTTATTTTGTAAAAACGAAAAACAATCGTCTGATGCGAATCAACATTTTATTCATTCCTTTTATTTATTTTTATCTTCATATTTTCGTATTATTTATATTTTGACTAGATATAACTGAATAAATATATTTCTATTTTGTATTGTGTATATGATACACGGTATAGTATTTGTTTCAAAATTTATCTCGATACACTAGAGTTTCCTATTTCAAAACAATACTGCATCGTGTAAGCGGAATGCCTAAGTGTCTTTTGACAAATTACTTTTAAAAAAATTAAAATTGTACTTTTACTCCGATTTCCTCTAAATTTACAAAGCAATTTGTATGTGAGCTAATTTTCATATGTTTCAAAAGATTTAAAGCCTTCAATGTATTTACATCGTAAAGCATATCGTATTTTTTATCAGTTGTATCTGAATTATAGGTGTATCTTGAAGAAACAAATAAATTCCGTTTGAAAATTAAATTATCGAACTCATTCCATTTGCAAAACATTTTATTACAATTCAATACACTTTTATTCCCTGTTTATTTTTCATTTCGTTTGGTGGAATCTCAACAAAAGAAAATACTTTCAAAAATGTACAAAATTATATGTTTGTGCTATAGCACCGGGATGATAGTGGAACGAATGAACACGTCTATGTAAACAAAAGCGCACAGTGTGGAAAGATTGTTGCTAAAGAACTAGGGTAAAAAGTTCACCTCGCCTAGAATGAACGAACGAACGAAACAACCATTTTCACTATTGTTAGTGTCCTTGATTAATAAAAGAATGAAGGATATGTAAGAAAAATAAAATAACAATTGTGAATAGAAGAGAAAATAGATCGAGGTGAATTCTTTTCATTTGTATATTGGAGTTTTACTATGTGCTTAAATTTGAAAAGGTTTTGTTTATTTATATATTTATTTTCATGACTTTAAAAGGGGAAAAATAATAACTAAAATTCAATAATCATTTCTTTTCAGAATAATTAAATTTTTAAATTGAATTTTTAATATAAACAATAATAGCTTGTACTGCTTTGCATGCCCTTATAAATTATAAAATTATAATTATTTTTTTGTGCAGAAGAAATTTAACGTTCTTATTATTTATTGTTTTAAGTTATTTTTAATGCGCTTTTAGTTCTTTTTTATGTTAATATAAATAATTGCACATAATTCAGCATTTAATTTACTTTATCAAAGTAACTTTACTTAACATTAAAAATATTATTTGTGTTCGTTGCAACTACATACAGTTGAATAAAATATAAAAATATATCTATCACAATGGCATTAATTTCTGAATTTAATTATACTCTGTCTATCTATCATTACATAAGAATTTTATTATTCTCGTTTACTAAATAAAGTAAGTCAATTTTAATGTCAACAATCGTACGAAGTAGAAACCGATTACCATAAAAAATTATAATTTATTTCACCTTGTTTTATGCTGTCAGTGTGCTATGCGATGCAGAGATTAAATTTAATTAAAATTTAATTTAAAACAGAATTTACTTTTACGTTAATATTATATTATATAAAATTATCATTTCCGTTACAGGGCTAATATTCACGATATAAAATTAAACTTTAACAAAAGCAATTATTTTTTTATTCTTATTAAATAAATTTCTTTTAGAAAAAAAAAATAATTTTATTGATATTACTTTGCTTTTTCTGAATCTTTTTTTTTTTTTGACTTCATTCATAACATTTTTAATAACGTAAACATGAAATGTTAAGTAATTGAGCTCACGATAAACGCACATCAATATTTATTTAATTTCTCTTTATTTTGTAAAAAGAAAAAATGCAATAAACTTTAGAAATTTTATTTCGGTAACCGCGTACTGAATTTTTAATAATTCAAGCAAAATTGCAAATACTTTAAATAAATGTTTATAACTTGGCCAAAAGTAGAAAAAGTATCAAAATAAATAGAAATTGCATGATATCGCTCCGGATTATTTTAGAAAAAATATTTTTATATTTACAATAATGCGGAATGAAAAAATATAGTAAACTTTATAAAAATTAAATATATATATATATATATGAATATCCAGAGTCGCAGAGCGCGTCTCCGTATATTTATTTAAATTTATAATAAATTTTGAATGCATTGTCTTTGTATATTTTCAGGGAAAAATGACGCCCTTTATGTGGGACCTGTTCTGTGTACACTTTTTCTTTGCCTACATAAACAAATTCCCTTGTAGTCTTAAATAAACAGAGCTTAATACACAAAAATATAAAATACATAAAAAAACGAAAATAAATCCAAATATTTTTTTATGTTTTTTTCTATGTATATATATTTTATTAAAATATCATATTTCTCAACGAAAATCTCGATTGATGTTTATTTGCTTTGCATAAATAAAAAAAAATGACAGAGTACACATATTTTTATTTGAATTTATCGTTTATTTTTAGGAATAAACTTTTCAATATCTCACACCAAAATCAATAGTTGCAAAAAGTTTTCCATTACGGTAAGATATGCGCTGTAGAAAAGTCAATGCAAAACTTTCATAGCATCAAAGCAACTATTTACAGATTTTAATCGATTAACCAGTGAATTTTGATAATACGTGAATTTATTTTAATAATTTTTCAAGAAAATTAAAATTTTCTAGAAGAAAAACTTTTTTTTTATATATATTCTGCCACCCAGAGTTTACCATGGCCAAAAAATGCACACTTTGTTTCTTAATAATAAAAAAATTAAATAAAGAAGAAATTTATTAATAAAAATTCTTTTTGTTTAAATTATGGATGAAAACATAAGGTATTAAGGTTGCAGACCATTTTTACCATTCTCAAAATTTTCCATATTTTTTACGTTTTTCTTTTTATATCTTTAATTTTCTCTTGTTCAGTTTATTAAGTGAAAACTTTTGATTAGATTTTTTCATAAATTATCTTTGATGATTTTATTATTTTTTATATATATTTTTTTCGTTTTTACAAATTAAAATAAAAAAAAAATCCAGGCATTATATATAAGATAAAAATCAATAAATGAATAATAAAGCTTTACCTTTATTATAATATCAGTGAATTGAAAAATGTTTGATCGCTTACAGACGTAAATGAAGGTACAAATTACGATAATTTGCTATCAAATCAATGAACATCCATCAAAAAAAATTTAAAACTTCAATATTATTAAAATAATTCTTAATTTTCACCAACTTACCAACCTACTTCAGCAGAATAAAGCATTAAGCTCGATTAAAGTAATTTTAAGTGTACCATTCACCTCAACTAAGTGATCCAGATTTTTTTAATTAGATTATATGTAGACTGTTTTTAACACATTCATTGTAACAGTGTATCAGTGTATTACGATTTCATTTAGCTTTGGGTTAATAATTTTATATTACCTGTTCAATTTACATAAAATAAAAATATATCAAATAAAATTAAACTTTTTTTAAAATCAAACAAATTTAATACATTAATTTTTCAATCAATATTTTAATAGATATTTAATTAATTTTGAAATTATTCAGTTTGAACTCAATTGAATTTAAAAAATTATTGTGCAAATATTGGATAAGCGATCGAGACATATTATGACCTAATTTATCAATGCAAATAAAATTTAAAATGTTTTGTAAAGAAAATATTATTTCAATTTTTGCATTTATTTACTGATTATATATTTGATGGAATTTCTTTTATATTTCAAAATTATTTTAAGTTTATTAAAAGTTTTGTTATATATTGTATTTGTTAAATAAGAAACATTGTTTTTCATGATCTTGACATATATACAGGGAATACATAGGGAATGTAAAATGTTTTAAACAAATACTAAATCTTGTTCAAAAAAATTGTATTTTTGGTTTCATTACATGCCACAACTTTATAATATCATTAGTCATGAATCTGAACTTATGACGAAAGAATGTTTTAAGAGCTATAAATAAATTTAATAAATATAAAATTTAAAAATTCTGATAAAAGATAAAAAATTCAATTAACTAAATATATCATGAAAGTAATTCAGTGTGACGTACCAGAATTGAAACTGAATGATGCTTATAGAGTTACGTACAAACAGTGTTGACAATGTCGAGAAACCGCATTTATGAAAAGCCATGCTTGTGATATTGTTTTTATGAGATTTTGTCAGCTAGTAAATAAATAAAAAAGCCTTCCGATTGTATAAAAGAAAAATAAAGAATAAAACAGAAGTCGCATCGAAATATGAAAAATTTGGAAACCTAATATAGATAAAAAAAAGTGGTAAACATGATAAAATGTTTTTATTGACGATGACTTGAATAGATGCCTGTTAAACCTAATAAGTCATCAAGTTTCCGAAAAGAATTTTTTTTTGCATTGTTTAATTTTATTTGCATTATATAATCCGGCACTGGCTGTGAATATAACATTTTTTGATCAGGGAATACTTAAGTTTAGTTTATGTTGAGCAAACATTTATGTTATTTTTACTTTAATATATTACACACAACAATGCTTTTATTCATTTTGTTTATTTATACGAACGGATACTCTAGGATTACACTTTTACACTATAACCATTGCTGCCGAAACTCATTACACACAACAACAAATAGAAATTTTCTACAAGAAAAGCTTACGAAATTAAGTAACCAAACAAAGGATTCAATTATTTTGTTTTTGTTTATTTCTTTTTCTTTAAAGAGTAAAATAAAGAAATTCATAAAACTATAGCATAAAAATGACAAAGCATAAAATACATAAAACAAGCAAAACACAAAAGAATAAATAAAAAGGAAAAATTTCACGATACGAAAGTAAATACAGCAGAAAATTAAGGATGAATATTGAATAGAAATTCTATTTTCTGATGAAAAATAAAAACGATAAACAATTTGTTGTTTTGATTGTACATAATATTAATAAATAAAACCCGAAAAACATATTACAATTAAATTTTCATTACCTACAGTTTTATGTTCGCATTCAGAATTATTTTAATTAGGTTAAATGAAATGACTGAGACAGTGACACTTGCTAATATGATGGAGTCATGGCTGCTTAACTTACTATTTATTGAGGCTACTAAATTATTATAATCGTAATGATTTTGTAATGAATCTTATCACGAATTCAAGCATAATTAATTATTTTCGCTGTTTTACTAAATTTAGTAACTAGACTAGATTTTCATTCATTTTGTTTTTATCCTTGAAATTGACAAATAATGTTAATACTTAAGTACTGTTAAAAGCATGGTTAAATTTTCAAACAAACACAAGACGAATATCGTTAAAAATACTTAAACCATTTCACATCTTACAATATATGTTTCTATAAGCAGTTTATTAAATTTTATACTTTAAATTTGATATTATCTTATTAAAGCTAAATATAATATTTTGCGAAGAATGAGAAGCTTTTATAAATTATTTGCAACAAAATACAAAGTTACCTTTAGTTAAGCAATTAAATTTAACCAAAATATTCAAAAGTTTTCACTGTGAAATATTAGATTAAAAATATTTATAACATTCTAAGATTATAAATCGATAAATAAATAAGAAAAAAAAACATTATTTCAATTATGAAGTGTAAAAGCTTAAAGAACATTTTGAATATTATATTAGGAAGACTTTAATTATATCAAACTTTTTGTGTTTATTAAATATTGAAAATAAATTTGAAAATTAAAAACAGAAAAGCGGTAATGCTGAATGGTTTAGTGACATCATTTTATTAACTTTATAATATACTAAATATAATTAAATAAGATAAAAAAGTAGAATTAAAATCAATAAGTTTTTGTTTCTGACAGATATTGCTTGAAAAATCGTATTAAATTGCCTAAGGTTGCAAACATTCATAATCAATTTGTACAAATTGAGTTTATGTTAACGCTTATAAAATTAAAATATTGTGCTACAGGCACTTCATCTAAAATACTCATAATGTTATAATACTTTTAAACATCATATTGAAAACATAGGTTAATTAGAGTACATAAGATAATATTTATTCCACAAAATATCTGTTTATTCATTGATTATGGTCATTGAAAACGTTTGTTTTATTTACAGAAAATAATATTTCAAATTAAAGGTTATATTTATAAAAGGGTTAAATCATAAAAAAGATTCAAATCAATTTCTAAAAAAAAATTTAAATAACTAAAATACGTGTTCTTCCCTAAACTCACTAAGCCACACACACTAAAAAAACTATGCAGACACGTCGCAAAACAATTTTTTATATTAATAAAATCAATTTTAATCATTTTCTTCCTCCTTTTAGTATTTGTCGAGCATTTGGTTCTGAATGTTTATTCAAAGTTTAATTTAATTTTTTTGTTATAAAATATTTACTTAAGAAATGACAATTTTCAATCAATAATAATTTTCGTTTTCGTATATATTTAATTTTTTGTCGACGTAATGTAATTTGACTGTTTGTATGGTTACTATTGGTTTTTTTCACTTATTGCATATCAATAACAAAGTTATAAAAATATTCTTGGTTTCTTTTTTTTATTAATTTGCGATATTACTTATATTTATGGATACTTTATAAACTTTTTCAAATGTTTTTTAAATGTTGTGAATTTAAATAATTTATTAAAAGTAACTAGAAAATGCTTAAAAGTTTGGCAAAATCAAATAATTGGTATTATAACCATAAATGTGGCCAGCTACAATGCTCATAACCCCTTTATATTATTACAAAACAATTAATTGATTCTATAAATATAAATATTTAACGAGTAAAAATAATCAATGCAATTATAAATGACTTTAAACGGAAATTTATTCATATTATATATTATTAAAAAATAATTATTTGAAATTTTAAATTAATTGATTTTTTTTTTAATTTAAAATTTAATTAAACATATACAAATACTTATAACTTTAAATTTATAATGTGTTACTTAATATATTATGCAATTGGGTAGATTTGTATTTGAATGCATACACACAGCTATTTTTTCCATTCTCTGTTAATTTTTTATTTTATTTTAATCATGCCTCAACCATTTATAACAATTTTTCATTAATTTATATTTTAAATGTAGCGAATATATAATGTTTTTATATTGTTGAGATATTGAAGTATTTAAAAAAATATTATTATGCAAATAAAATATTTATTTGTTGACATTTATATTTAATTAAATTTATTTATTTAGCTGTAATTGTTTATCAAATACAATTTGTTTTAAATTGAAATGTCCTTTTCAATGCAAATTAAAAAAAATCTAAATATAAAACTAAGTTGTTTTTATAAAGAAAAATATCAAATTAAATAATTTACTTCAATATTAATGTTATAAAAAATTCAAATATTACCTGGCGCCTCCATTTTCACTGAAAAAACCCAAATGGTAATATTTTTTAATTATATGTATTTAATTTTATATATTTTGTGTTAAGGAATGACAAACTAAACTCTACCTAAAAATAGCTTTAAGCAAGTAAATTAACTTTAATTATATATGCATCGCAAATGTTGATTTTTTAAAATTTCATTTCGTAATTCATTGTTAATTAAGTAATAATACATGATAAAATATTAAAAAACATTCTTTAAGAAAAAATTTTTACATTTCTGCTGAAAAATGCAAAACTTTTTCTGCATTTATTTATATTTAATTATATTATATTTTTTGTAAAATTTTTGAACAATTTTTTCTTTCCATATTTTGTTTTTAGATTTAGATAGTGGTAGAAACTTTTGAATAACTTTATGAAAAATTGTATTCAAGAAATTTAAAAATTAAAAGAAAAACAAAATTTGAGCGTTAAGCTGAAAAATTATTTACAGTGGACGTGATTTGTGTGAAATAATTTGTAATTAATTTTAAAATTATGCTTTATCATTAATTATAATTAATCTTGACTTGTTTGTAAATTAGTTTATTCAAATAATAGAAGTATTTTTAAAATAGTAAAACATTGTTTAAATATTCAGTAAATGATTTTGTTTTTATAGTTTTAAATTTTGGGTTGTTTTAAAGAGATATAATTTATATAAAAATCATTTAACATTCAACATTCACCAAAGAACATAAAAATCTTAAAGTATTTTTTAAGTCTTAACAAAAATAAATTAATATGTTAATGCTAAAACTAAACAATTTTATTGTGAAATAAGATATTAAAGTTGTTTTTCTTTAAACAATATTTAATCATACAAAACATTTTATATAAATACATAGCAAAAAGGAGTAAGCAGTAAAACATTGAAAATGCTATATCGACTGTACTTCTGTATAAGGAAAAAGAACCAATCATAAAAACAGAGCAAAAATAAGTCATTTAGTAAAACTACTCAAGAAGAGACACACTCAACCGTTTTAACTAAGTTTAATATAAAAAAATAAAAAATAAAATTTTGTTCAAGACAAACTTAGTTTTTTTAAGAATCTTCACTCAGACTTAGACTGGTTTTTATGATTTGTTACGTGCGTGTTTAAAAAATGATAATGATAGTTGTTTTTTGCGAAAATATTTTACTATGCACTTAAAGCATCTACCCGACGTTGATATCGTTTAAACAGTTTTTCGTGTTACAAGAAATAAAAAAGAAATTTTATGTATGCTTGTTGAAGATAAAAATAGAATAATATACAGAGAATGTTATTAATTTTTGTACATTTTGTGTTTTCCGTTAAGATGCTGAATGAATGCATTTTTTTCTGTGAATGACAAGAATTATTGTAAAACTACACCAGCAATTGTTAAAGACTATTTCGTTTTATATCAAATAAAATAAATATAACTCACATCTAACATTAATATAAAATATTTCACTTCTTTTACTATGTTGTTTTACTTTTCGTCTTTGCTGATTCGAGAATATTTTTTCTTCAGTAATAATAAGAGAAATATGTTGCAAGAATCTTAATTTAAAATTTAAAAATAACTTTTAATCGAAACCGCAATTTAACATATTTAAATTCAATTCAACTCTTAAATACTATGAATTCACAAGTGAGCTTTAAATTTGTAAAATTACATTAATAAAAAGTTTTAATTACAGTTTCGAACCATTGTGTAGGATTTTAATCAAAATGTATTTGCAGGACCAACAATCGAATTTTGTGGAATGTATCTTCAAGTTAATAGAATAAAGATTATATTAATTGATAAAAGCGAGAGATAAAATTTTTGCAATTACAAACGTGTAATCCGGTTTAACCTCCATAATATTGACTCCTCTAATTTTATGAAAATAGATTTATTATAATTTTATCTATTTTTTAGTAAAACATAAACTTTTATTCCAGTTTGTAAGTAAAATCAGAAAAACATAAACAAGTTTAAACATAAAAAGGGATTAAAATATATTAAAAGATATAACAAGGATTAAAAAGGATATTTTATAAAAAATAGAATAACATGTTATATTTCAAAAAAAAAAATTCTTATTTTTATTTGTATACCTTGTTTTAACATTAATTTTTTTATTTCCTACTTAACACATCATATTATCTGACTATCCTAAATATTTTAAAGTTTATGATATATTTTAAAGTTTTCCATTATTAATGTTAATATAAAAAAAGTTTTGCAGATGCTTTAAAATATTAAAAGTTAAATAAATATTTAATATCGCCTCTAATTTGTATGAAAAATTTACAACATAAAGTATTTTTCATTAAAACGCAAAACTGATTAGCTTAAATAAATTAAATAAAAGCTAATTCTTAAACAACTAATAGTAATAAAATAAAGAAATCAGTCGAATTTTAAACAAATAATAGTGAACCTGTTAATTTTATTTTACCATTTGGAAACTTTGTTGCTAAATTGTGGTAAATTGAAAACAAAAACCAATTTTATTGAACTGGTTTCATTGTATGAACATTTATGATCGCAGAAATTTGATAGGCAGCAATAACAGAACTCTGCAATATAATCACATTGTTGTTATTGTCTGCTTTCAACATAATTGAAATTTAAAAAATCCTCTAATATGGCTGACAAACATTTAATTAAGCAGAAATTTTTTGTTATCATTATCTAATAAAAACTCAATTTTATTGATTTACTTGCAAAAAGAAAAAATTTAAAAGACCATTAATTTCCTTCATACTCAGCCTTCTTTTATTCTTTGCTTAATAGGAAATTTTTATAACCTTTTCTTTATGAAATATAAAGGATTAAATATGATTAATATATGTTCGATGATTATACTTTTGTACTAAGAACAAATATAAAGAAGACTACTACCACTCGACATAATAGAAAAATCCATAATGAATTATTGATTCATTTCTTTAATCGAAGAGATTATATGTTTTTTTTTTTTTGAAAGCTTTTAATGTAGAACGTCTACAATTTTTTATAATAAAAAATTGATAAAAGGCGCATTTTCTATGAGTTCAATGAATGTTTGTTAATGAATTTCGTTTTACATCTCTATATACTTGATATTTTTTTTGTATAATAATAATCTCCCAAATGAAATTTATGTAATGTCTACAATCACAGACAGCACACATGTATATATATTATCATTTATCAAAAACATTTCATTTTTCTTCTAAAGCTTTTAATTTACTTTGTGTGAACAATACTCAACCCGTATGTAAAAATATTAAACTAATCGTTTATTGCATAAAAGTTAAATTAAATGATTTCTTTTATTTATTTTATGAAATTAATGCTTCATATTGTATCGTAAATTTTTCACGAGTATCGTAAATTTTCAGCATATGTCATTGATATGAAACATTGCAAAATATAATAAACAATAGTATGACAGTGTGCTACGCTATTTATTACACTTTTGTTTTGTGACAAAATACATATTATTATATTTTTTTATAAAAATTACAGTACTATTTACGTGAAATTCATCCTAAAGCGGATTGCTAATGAATTTTTATCTTTTTTATGATTATTATACATTTAAAAAATCGTAAATAAAGTTTATATTTTGTTGATGTCATTTGATAAAGAGCACTTTAAAAGTAAAGTAGAAACATTTAATATGTATTAAAATATTTATCAGTTAATAAAATAAATTGATATTTATTTTTTGAAAAAGATTTGAATGATAAATTCGCGCAAATCATTGTACATAAATCCTTCAAATTGAAAAATAAACGAATTTTTTTAATATTATTATTATATTTTCTATTTTTATGAACTTAATGAGGCAAATCTGTCATTGTAATTATCATCACATTTCTTTTTTTGTTTCTTTTATATTCGGATTATTTATCGAAAAAGCTCAAGATAATCTTGTTTCTGCTTAGCAAATATAATTATATTGTATGTTGCATTATAATAATAATAAAAATATAATATAATAATAAGTTTAACCAAAAAATATAAAACTAAAGACGTCATTATTAAAAAGCTCTTTCATTGTTAGTCACTATTCACCATCAGTCAAAATTTATAGTGATAGTAATTATATTAAAAAAAATTAAAACTTCTCTTATTTCATAATTTGCCCATTTTACACAGTTAATTAAAGAAATAAACAAGATAATTTTATTGTTTGAGTAATTCATTCACTTCTTGTTTACAAAATAATATAAATATCAATTATTCTGATAATAATCTATTTCATACAAATAGAAAAATAATTTCTGATTTATCCCTAATATAATACTATTTAATTTAATTCAATTCAATTCAATTTATTTCAATATAAATGATGGATTTGAAAGAAATAACATTGCGAACATTATACTGACATAAAAACTACATTTCTATGTAACAATATTATATACGATCGTACACATGTAGATGTTACATTTGCTAAGAAAATAATGAAATTTATTTTTTATCTTGCTCGACTTTTCATGTAGTTGCTTAAGATAACAAAACTAAACTTTTATTTTGTGGATAAAAAGAAATATAGTGAAGTTCAATGTTAAAAAAATCAAGAATAGATAAGTAACAATAACAAATATAAAAAACAAATAAAAAATAAAATCAATTCATATAAATGTATGTAATATATCTCAATTCATATCCTTAAAAAATCATTTCAAAAAATGTTTTCTTTGCTTATTGCTCCATTATTATCATCCAAGCTCAGATTGAAGAATATACGAGAAGAAAAAACTGTACAAATGACATCGAACATTGTATTGATTAAATAAAAGTAATGCATAAACATCAGAAACAGATCAATATATGATTATTGTCAAAGTGAAATAATAAAATTTAAGAACCATGAAACATCAATAGTTTTATACTTCTTCATTTTTCTTTAAGCTATCAGAGCACATCTAATCATTCAAGAGTTAACATTGTATAGCTTTATTTATTTAATATAAACAATTTATTGTATCTTTAGAATAAATTTTATTAAATTTTATTTCTGTTTTCGTTTAGGAAAACAATTGGCTAAGGCAAAATAACATAAACTTTCATTATTTTTAATTAACCAAAAAGCTTTGTTTTAAATTATTATTATTCTAAATAGATTCTGTCAGCAGTATTAGATTGTCATTTATTCAAGTATTACATTTAATTGAAGGCAAATCAACAAATAGAATATTTCTTCAAATGAATTGATAATCAAAGTAATGATCACAATAACAATGAAAATAATAACAATAATCTTCTTTTTCTTTTAACAACTTTGTTAAATCGAATGATACGCATCCGCTTTCCCAATTTATTCTTCACCAAATTATCTTCTTCTTTTTAAATTTCTCATTGAATCTGTTTTATCTAAAAAACAATCATTATTGTAGCTAATCGGAATCGTTAATGTTGTTCTAAATATAAAATGTATTATGTTTTGTAAACGATTTGGCTTTTATATTTATTTATTTTCAATTACGTAATACAAAATATTTTAAAATAAATTCTCTTTTTATTTATAAAATTGTCAAAATCATTTGCTCTTGTCACTTTTTTATAATAAAATAAAAGCTCATGTAAAACAACTTTGCACTGTAAAATTATTTATACAAAAAAAAATCAATTTACAATTTGTTTCACAGTTTATATTGAAATTATTATTATTTTCAATTGTTTGAGTGAAAGCTTTCTTTTGTTAAATGTTTAATGCACATTTTATTTGAAAGCTTTTATTAATCTATAAATATCCATCATCATTGATATGAAATTGCGGGAATTTTTTTATATTTTTTACACAATAAATATAATTTTTTTTTTTCTACTTACTTCTTAAATTGATAAAATTACGTCTATTTGCCTCTTCATACATTAATTTTCTTTATACTTATCCACAAAAAGTTTCGATAAGTCGTTTATAAATATCAACAGATTTTAGAGTAATCAAATTTTGTATGCTTTTTTTTGTAGAAGAAAAATATCAAAGTCTATTTATTTATGATTTGTTGTCCTTTTATTCCTTTCTTACATTTTTTTTTTTGGGTTTAAATCAACTAACTTTACTTGATGAAAAACCAATTTTATTATTTATATTTTGTTTTTTGATAGAAAAAAGAAAAATATATTTTGTAAGAAGTATTAGTTTAAGGCAGATTATTGAGAAAAGCTACCAAAGACTGTACAAAAACCTCGTTGAGTGTCAACCAAGTATAAATGTTGAAACAATCGGATTGATGATTACTTTTGCGTAGGTTTTGTAATCGAAAATAGACAGATCGGAAAACTTGAAATCTTTTTGAATAAATATTTATTATTTATATTAATGGAAATTTATCCACAAAGTTCTTTCTTCTTTGCATTTAAAATATTATTATGAATAAATCAACCACAAAATAAACCCTAAAACTTTTAATGCAGCAAAAAAAAATTAAATTGAGCACCCATTAAGAAATTATTTATTTTTTCTCATTTTTAGACATGAAATATTACCTTCCTCATACATTTTGAGTGACATTTTAATTAGTTTTTTTTTTAATTATACTCATTAAAATACATAAATGTTGTGTATTGAAGCAAATAAATATGTTTAACCCTTTCAAGTCACGATTCACCTTTTATTTTTCGCTAATTTAAAAAAAAAGAATAAAAAAGATTGTCTATAATAACAAGAAATGATTTTTTTTCTCGTCATTATTGAATTTTGATTTAATTGAAAAGCAATCAATTCTTGATTGTTATATTCAATTGAAACAAAATTAATTGAAGCAATTAATGGTGTGTTAATTATAAAATATAATATAAAAAAGGCATTTAAATTAATTTGCATTTATGTTATAAAAATTGTTTGATTATTTTTATTGTGAAACTTGATTGAGATAACAAAACAAAATTCAATTCATTTAAAAAGTTAATTAATTAAATGTTATTTTTCAGCATACCTTTTCTAATAATTTTTGAATCAAATCATATTATTTTTAACCATTTTTGGTTCACCTTTCTTAAGAGATAAACATTTTTAAATGGCAAGGAAATTTTTTTTTAGATATCATTTTTTAACAAAATAAATTCTGAAATGAGAGATGCTTTTTATGGTAACCTTATTTTTTTAACGTAAGAGTTAAACTTTATGGTACTTTGATACCTGCAAGAATTTATTGATTAAACAGGTTTAGTTGAAAAAAAAATTAAAACTAAATCAAAGTAATACTGATTTTACAATAATTTTACAATAAAAGAAAAAATAATATTAAATGCTTATAAAATAAAGCAAAATAACCATATTTTTTGTAAATAAAATAATTCTTGTTATTAAAAACATATTTAGTTATTTGTTTGCTAAAACATAAGAATTTTTTTGATTGATTAAATAATTAACAGCTTTTTGTTATATATTTATCTACTTTGAATTTGTTTAATAATTTTCTGAAATAAATTTGTTATAAACATATATTACTATTTCAATAAAATAAAACAGAAAACAATAAAAAACTTTAATTTCTTTAAGCAACAAATTTAGATCCACTTTAGAGTATTAAAATAATATTCTTCTTTTTTCATCTCGTAAGAAATAAAGACATTAAAAATTTACAATAAATTTAATAAAACGTAGCGAATAAAAAATAAAATAAATATAAAAATTTTGTGATTTATTTGTTATCGCAACGCTATTGTCAGTCCAATGTGGTAACATTCAATTTTCAATTCAATTGAAAGGCAAACCGCCTACTTTCGACATTAGATTAAAAATAATATAAACAAAATATATCTTTAAAGAAAATAAAACAAGAAAGAATAATATTGATGATGTTTATGTGTACGTGAGAGAAATTCAAATGGTTTTAAATTGACAATTATTCGAGACTTGTAGCATTTAAGAACTTTCTTTCTCAGCCCATCTGTAAGTCTCATATGTCAAAGTAGCAGCTGCTTTCTAGAAAAAAATTCAATTTGCTATTTAAATAATTTAAAGATTACGATGAATACATTTAAGTGGGCTACAATGAGCAAAATGCAATATAAATGTTTGTTATTTGTATAATTGTGTAGCGCTTTGGTCACAAATGAGTTACAAATACGATAAATTGTATGTTAATATTCCTGTAATTGTAAACGGTTCACATCATAAATTGATTTTGTGTTGTCAAGATATTCAGATCTTGTAAAAACATAATAAACTTGATGAAGTAAGTACTTGGCACATGTAACTTCCTTGCAAAAATTCTTTATCTTTCTTTGCTACCATAACTGGATTGGAAAATATAAATATTGCCAATAGGCGATAGGACATTCTTTATATAGTTTACATAGTGTATTGTTTTTGTTTATATTTATCAAACATTTATTTTCAATCTAAATTCTCATGTGCAAAGTATGCTATTTATGCAAATGTTGCTGACGATGATGGTACATTTATTTTCAGTTTTCGTTCATTTTGTATTTCCCAACAAAATTTGTTGATTCTTACAAGAAAATTAGAATTGTGTTATCTTATAAATAATAAAAAAAAATTAAATCGATAGTAAAAAAATTGTCCCACATTTATTATCAAGAGGCAATTTCACGGACATGTTACAATAGACATTTTTGCATGTAAAGATTGAGAAAAGGATCAAGTTTTTTCATTTTAAAATAAAACAAAATGTTTTTGGTTACATGATTATAGATTTTGCACACAATAGTTTGAATAAAATTATTAAAAAATCAAAAAATTATTTCACCAATCCTGATCACTCGTTTCATAAATAATGTATTGTTTGGGTTTTATTTTGTTGATTTTTCTTTGACTTGTTTATCTTTAAATCCTCGCTTTGAAATATCTGCTTAACTCATTTGTCTTTGTTCGTAAAAAAAACACATCAAATCAGCCTGAAATAAGCCTGGAATAATGCAAACACTTATGTTATTTTATGAAATTTGCTTTTATAATCTTACCTTATATGTTTAGGGATCCGATGATTTTAAATTTAGCTTTCTAGACCAATTTATTTTTAAGATTTTCACAAGCATATAACATATATTTCATTGGCTTCGTTTTTTGTATTGTCTCTAAATTATCTGTTTATTCTCATCTGTAGAAAAGACTTTGTATATAATTGTTTTTCTTGAATGAATTCTTTTTAAAAGTTCTTTATTCTCTTTATACAACTCTTAAAATTATTTATACGAACTTTGGAGCTTTAAGTAATATTAAGTCTCAGCACAAAACAACACTGTATTCGAATGCAATTCAACATAGATTCAGAGAGTATAATATAATTGAAAATGTATCCAAAATAAAAAGATTGTAAATACTAAATTTAAATTGAGAACTTTTATATACTGTACCATGTTTGTTAAATGTATCTTAGTTAAAATGACAGACTCTTTTTGAGAATGCTTTTATTGATAATTTCTATTTTTGTAAAAGTTTAATTCTACAAGCAAGTGTTTTTCATGGCGCAAAAAATAATAAAGTAGAAAAGATTTAATTCAAAAATATTGATTTTTTGTTTGCTTTATATAAATTGATGTAATTCAACATAATTATGTATACTTTCTCAACTGTTAAGTTATTGTTTATTCCAAAACTAACACATATTTATTGATATGGGATGTTAAATAAAAAGAATGGATAATAATAATCACTGAAAAAGTGATATTTATTTTTCAATTTCATTTGCTGCAAACAGATTAAATGATAACAAAATATTTGATTTTTTTACTTTTCTCCAGACCAAAACATATTAAAAAACTTTTTTCTTTTCTTTTAAAATTATTTATTAAAAAGAAAAATCAAAAATAAATCTAATTGTCTGTCATCTGTTGTGGTGAATTATATGATAAAGATGAGATATCGAAAATAATATAACCACCTTATTACACCCTTATACATAAATATTTATACGGTCTACTTATTTTACGATGTCGTCGTCGTCAGTCAGAGTCAGCTCACCCATCCAGATTTATGACTTCACGTGCTTGCTGTATATCAAGCACAAAAAAAAAAATAAATAAATAAAAAACTGAAAACATCCAATTTTTCTTTATTTCGCATCAATAAGCAAGATTGATATAAAAATGAAAATATTGAATTTTCTCAAGATTTTTATTTTCCTAAAGAAAATTAACTTAAAATGTTGATAAAGGAAGATTAAACGCCAGTTAAATAGTTTCTCTCATCATATGATCAGTTTAAAGTAAAATTGAAAATATTTTTTTTTTATAATCACTGAATTACAAATAAGAATAGAACTGATTTAATAGTGAACAAATTTATGTAATTAGTTAAATGTGTAATTAAAGCGCAATTCATACTTGGAAAAGTCATTATTCTTCTTTACTCAACTGTCGGTATCATTCTTTTTATGTAATTTATAATAATATAATTACCATAATTATGTCAAACTTTTGTTCATTACTTTTTATGCTGGTGTCGTTAAGTATTTAATTTAAACAGGAGATTATCCTATTAGCACACTAAATATTACAGTTCACTATAATTTGTATAAAGCAGGATCATATTAAAACATTATAAGCATTTTGAAAATTTAATATTAAACAATTCTAGATAATCTTTAATAATATGAAATAAAAAAATATATATTATATTCAATTTCGATATTCTACCTAAACTGGCAGAGATCGTACAAAATGATAACACGCAATCACCACCCACTGTCACACAGTTGTTAATATTAATTTTATTTTATTTTTCTATTTTTTTTTATTACTAAGTCACCGTGAATTGATATTTATGTGTCATATATGATCTATTTTTTATAGCTATTGTGAGTACTTACAGAATTTTTTTATAAAAGACAATATCTACTCAGTATAATTGATTTTTATAATATAAATAGAAGATCTATTATCAATTGCAAACAAATTAATTATTACTACTGAAACTACAAATATGTTTCATGTTTGTTTATTATTTATTATATTATCATTACCAATTGAGTAACATTAAAGACAAAGACATGATAAGTAAAAATGTAAATAAAACACAGTTTATTGTTAATTATATCGTACAAAATAAAAAAAAAGTTTACTCAAATTAATTTTAAACGAAAAAAATTATTTCTCACTTGATTTACAAACGTTTACAAAAATAGCATAAATATTGTAATAAAACACCTTAAAAATTAAAATAATGAACGAAAATTCACAGTAAGAACAACACAAAATGAATACAGGAAATTAAATTTACTTTAAAGTATTTATGAAATGGTTTTCTTTTTCAATAAATTTATATTATAATAACTTTTTAGCATAAAATAACTAAAATCAACGGTAGAAGATTTTTTTCCTTTTTTCTATACTTATGCTGTAATTTAATATTCTTGTACAACGTGATTTGGATTTGATTATTTTAAAGCAATATTTAATTTTTTTTGTATTATCATTTTTTAACTTAATTTAATATTCAACGCATAAATTTAATTATAATTTATTTTCTTTACAAAATCGCTAATCAATTGCATATAAAATATTGGGAGCAGGAAAATAGTTACGCCAACGATTAGTAAAAAAACGCTAAATGTTATTTAAAAATTAATTTTTTTTGTTTACAAACATCATATATTACTACAAACCAGTAAAAAATACTTTAAACAACAGCTTTAACTATATAAAACGATAAAATTGAATTCATTTAGAAAAGATAATACAATTGGGCTAAACAAGACACCGTATCGATTTATCTTTAAAAAAATAAAAACAGGGAGAAAAACGTTTAATAATATAAAAAACTGAATTACCTTCATTTTTATCTAATTTCTTTTTTCCTATATAAACAAACTGCCAATACTAATATTTGTCAACAATATTACTGAAATGAATTTTTTCCTGCTTTACTTATTAGTTGGCCATATGGGCTTAATTTAAAAACAAATTTTATTTTTTTGCAAAAATAAACATATTTTAATAAATTAAATGATATGTTTGGGTTGTTTGTAGTCTTATATCAAATAAAACTTTGTCGTGAAAAGTTCTGTAAAAGAAATCCTTTTTTTTTTCAAAACAAATATTTTTCACTTTGTATTTTTTTTAACTGGAAAAACATTTGTTATTCATCTTCTTTTATTCATAATTACACATCTACCAGTATTTTTATTATATCATGGTGTATTTAACAAAAATAAATAATAATTCAAACTTTAATTAACTTAAGTTATCATAAAAAATATATACATGTAATGAATGTAAAACCATTGTCATTCTTTTACTTATGTGGGAGGATGAAAGTATTTATTTGTATAAATAATTGAAATGTACGACTTTATAAGAGCATGTAAATATTCCATAGCTTTTATTTAAAAAAGAAAAATACTAAATACAATATAAGTAAAAACTTTCCATCTATATACACCTTAATAATGAAATGTAAAGTTTTCTGAACAAATTAAATGTTTAAATGCATTTTTAAACTAAAATATTCTAAAGCAGGGAGTAGTCAAGAGACTTTAATGGGTACTACACACTATATATACACTAGCGAGCGTCTACATTATTTTGTTCAGGCAAACAAACTTACTATTTTTATATTGCCAAGGAATGCAAAACATAGTTAAATAACTTTTAAACACTTTAGAAAATTTAATAAAAAGACGCCAAAATTGAAAGAAAAAATAAAATTGTTTGCTGTATGCGACATTCTACCCCTATTTCAAAATCGTTCTTTCTTATCTATTTATTTTTTATTTTAAATAATATTTTTGAAACAAAAATTTCAACATTATTTCAATTAAGCTTATTTGCAAAAGGAAAATGTACACATATATTTAAAAATGGTGAAAGTTTTTTCAACATTTCACAGTTATGTGACTTTTACTGTTCAAAAAATTAATGAATTTTTAATTTACAAAGGATCATTTCTATACAGTTTTGTTTATAAATCCTTTTGTTAATTATAACAATTAACATTAATTGTATGCATTACAATGAAAGGTAGACACATGTAGGTAGATTTAATTTTAAACAAAATTTATTTCTTTTACATTACAATAGTCAAAAGGTGAGTTTGTGAGTGCTTTCTTTTACTGTAAGACAATTGAATCAGTGATTATTCATTAACAATGTTTAATTATCAGAATTAAATTCATTTTTAAAAAGTATAAAATTAAAGCTTAAAATTTTATTTTTATAAAAATTTTGTTTTTTTTTTTTTTGAAACGAGAACATTATAAAAAATAACAACTTAATTTTTATATATGTATTAATTTTAATTGTGCTTATCTTAAAAATAATAAAAAAAAAATTCAAATGTAAATAAAAACAGTAAAATAACAACATTAATGCATAAATAACAGTGTTAAAACCACTTCGGATAAAAGCATAAACAATAATGTATAGAAAGGTAGACAATGTACTTTTATTTATAAGAAAATAAAAATATACCGAAACACTTGATTCAAGTACTAGTCGGCCGCGTAGTCCATTCAGTAAAATAACAACATAAGCTATAATAACATAAACACAAAAAGCACATCTTAACGTTTTTTTCCTTTTGGTATAGAAAAATGCGATAAATTATAACGTTGGGCAAATATTTGGTTTTCTTTCACTAATCTGCAAACATCAGAGTATGCTTTTATATAACTAAATCATTTTCACGAGATAATTTTACTTCTATTTTATTGCATTTTAATTTAGCTTCTATTTTTATTATTGAAAGAAAAATAAAAATTTTTCAGCATACATTTAACCAACTTAAAGTAAAGATTCATCTAATTACCAAGTTAAATTTATAATATAGTCATTTTGTTCTTTGGAATTAAAAAAAATATACATAATAAATTGAAAATAAAAACAGATATATAGTTTTGTTCATCGTTATGAAATAATTAAATAATCCAATTAAATTGTTCATTAAAGCGCACCAAAAAGCGAAGCACAAAAACATTCACCACCGGGAAGAGTTTTTCCTTGAGTTAATTAAAAAGAAAAAAAAAACAATATTTATATTGAATTCTATAAAGTTAATTTTATTCATTTTGGTTTGAATGTTTATTAATTTATTTTTATTAATTAAATTTAAATAAATAAAAGAGAAAAAAACCTTTAACACAAAAACAGACGTAGCAGCAGCAAAAATTGTATTTATGTCTTCTGTTAATGGACCCCTAATGATAGTATAAACTGTATAAGGAAAAAATAATTAATTCTAAATTCGGTTGAGTGGGTGTAAATGAAAGATATTTAAGATAAAAATTATCTTAATCTAAAATAATAAAAAAATTTAGCAAACAGCTAAGTTGACCCTTGAGGAAATGTATTTGGATGTTTCTTTTTCTTATATAATTACTGTTTTAAAACAATTCTATTAAATTCATGGTCACAAATCAAAAAAAACTTTGAATTACCTAAACAAGAGATTATTAAAGCATATATTTTGCATATTGTAAATATTATTAATAACACAATCCGTTCCTGAAACAATCGATTTTTTTTTTGTCATTTAAATTTTTAATTGCTATCAAAAAAATTCAGTAAACGAACATTCGACGAAATTAAAAAACAAAATTATAAATAATTTCTTTATTTAAATCATAAAAATATGAATACCTCGAGAAATATACAAACAAAATCAGTGTTTAATGGATTTAATGTCAATTAAAAAATTTATTTTCTTTTTAAGCCTTTTTTGAAAGGTACAACAATATTGTTTATTGTAAATTGATTAATTCCAGCTGTGTCTATAAAACGTGTCGCAGACAAAACAAATAATTTTCTTTTTTAATATTTTTTTTTTTTTTCGTAAAGATATAGTTAATTTATTGTCTGTTGTGTATAGAAGGTATTATTACAAACATTTATTATGTCTGGCGATTGAAGATTGGTTAACGTATACTTATTTGCCATACTCTTGGTATTTATATCGCAGTTAAGGGAATTGTGTTATAATTTTAAGAAATAAAATAGTAAATATACTATTGCTAAGCAATGTAATGCAACAAAGCATAATTTATTGTGACGCTTAATATAAACGATTTTCTTTTTTTCGGTTTTTATTAGACAATTGAAGATTTGTTAGATTTAACTGCTGACCACTTTATGTATATTAAACTGAAATAAATTTATTATATTGATGTTATTTTACGATTACATATCTAACAAACAAAAAAAGTTGTCTTGTTGAACAAATAGTTCCAAAAAAATTAAACAATATTGAAATTTTTTGCTTAATTATTCTTGTTACGTTATTGAAATATGTATATTTTTGTTATTTTAATGATAAAATAAAAAGCTAAACATATAACTGTAAAGTAGACTAAACTAGTTGTCCTTAAATAAACTGAGTAAAATGTATAAAATTATTACGACTATTGTAACCATATATGCATACAATGATGAGTTGACTTTGCAAATAAGTAATTCATGACCAGCTACATTAATTTTACACACAATGAATTATGAATTTATTACATTTTTTTTCTAACATATTTATTATCATAGGCGACACAATAACTGTTTATTTATTTTTTATTGGTTTTTATAAGAACCAATGCAATGAATCCCATAAAACTTTTACTAAATAACTTTATAATCTGAATTCTATGAACGCTTATTTTATTACCATCCATAAAATTAACAATTAAATTTTATTAACTATTTTCACAATAAAAATAATAATGTATTTATTATTTAAAAAATAAATAAATGAAATTTTAGTTTATAATTGTGCTTTTAAGTTTAATTAATTTTATCTTTAAAACTATTCTATTTAAAGGACATTTTATAAGTATTAAATTTTAATGTGATTTTTATTTAATTAAGCATTATTTATCCTATAATATCGGTACTTCAATTAACTAATATTTAAATCCAATAACTATAAATAATGATCCTACAATATTGGCAATAATTTAATGCTATTTAAAATCATAATTTCTGAGAAAATGTGGGGAAGTTTAAAAAAAAAAAATTCAGCAATAATCTGATACTAGATAAGTATGAAAATCATATTAAATTGATCAGAATATCCTATATTTCATTGAATTATTTTCATGATTACAGATTGTGGCTAAAATCAATAAATTCTTAAGAAGCGTAAAGAAAAAGACAAGAATTTTCAATAGACTCTTATCTAGAAATAAAAATATTCCGCATCATATTTATTTAATCAACCATAATTTTATTTTATTATATTTTACGATTATTATTGTTAAAAATAAATAAAAAAATAATATTAATAAAAAAAAGAAAAAAAATATCTCATAAAATGTTGACGGTAAAAGACAACAGAAAAAATATTCATTTTTTAATAAATTCATCGTCAATAAAACTCGGTTAATAGTCATTATTGATATTTTTATGTATAAATATTATTAAATATTGTTTTATTCTTTTTAAAATTATCTCCATTGTGTATACTAATATTTAAGTATATATGCTTTTAGTCCAAATTTAAATATAAAGAAATAAAAGTTGCGGATGATAAGAAATAAACTTTTATTTGTTTTTCCATTGTTGTATACGAGTAGTCTGTCTAGTTTCTGAAATTAAAAATGATGAAAATTCTCTATGTGATTATGTATATATTTGTTGTCCATTAAGCAAATACCAAATACGTCTAAACAACAACACTTAATTTATGTTTTTATGTTGTTTGGTGTTTTTAGTTTTTTTTTCTTCTTGATAAAAAAATGTTTATGAATAAACTGTAATAAAATTATATACTTGAGCACAAATGATGATAAGTTGAGGCTGCATGAACTGTCGAAATGCTTACACAAGTGAATGGAATTTGAATTTATATTTATTTTCTTTTAATAAATTTTCTTATACATTAATCATTCTTTAGCAAACGAAAAATATTTTTCATTTTTTAAATATAACTTTATAAATCTCAATGGGAAATGTGTGAAATATCGTGTTTACGAAAATCATATATGATGTTTCGAGTAGTGCTTCTAGTGTTACTAAAAAAATTTAAATTTTATGTTTATGAAGAGTTCTATGTGAAAAAAGAAGCTTAGACGAATAAGGGTAAAAATAGGCTATCCCATGGGGAACTGGCTTGTTAGTGGCCGCATCCGATATGTATTCACGAATATAAAATTTTTTATATGTATATTTGTGTTTGCGTTTTATGTGTTTTCATGCAGATTTTTTCAATTTATGCGAATCATTCTGATTTATATTATTCACATCTTTTTATATTTTTTATTATCGTTTATATTTAAGGCTGCGTAATTATATCCATGATATACCCATTAACAATGTGTTAAATTATGCCATTTTCCATAAAAGTTAATTGAATTTTTAATAAAAAGATACTTTTTTTCTCTAAAAATAAAACTCCCCGCAATGTAAAGTATTGTTAGTAATTTTAATTATCTTAAGCAATCATTCATCATTTCTAACCCAGTATCTAATGCTATTATCGTCGTATCATACCACTCTGAATGTTTTAAGTTAAATGAAAAGATAACAAAATATAATATATTTTTATGAATGAATTTTGTTTCTGTTTTTCTTATTATTTCATATTTTTAGTAATATTTGCCTCAAACAAAAGAACGCCTACACTAAGAATAATAGAATATAGGGCAAGTCTCATCAGATATTATTATTATATCTTTTTATATCGCCATTTTTCAAAATAATGACCTTACATTACAGCTGGCGAATTTTTGCTGCTCAAATACCTGGTCATATAATAAAATATATAGAAAAACTGTGATACAAAAGGAAATGAATTGTAAGAGGATAAAAAACAACTATTCAAATTGTAAAAATAACTATGGTAGTACAAAAAAGTATTTATCCAGATATTATACTTAAATGTAATAATTCTATCCTAAATATATTTTTTTTGTATAATGACATTAGCACGATAAGAAAAATTAAAAAAATAAATGTTTTCCTATTCTTTGTTTCCAAGATTTTTATAAATACATTTAACACAAGCAGGTACTACATAAATGTATATAATTTCGTAGATGATTGGAGGGTAACATTAAAGTTGATACGCATCATAAAATGTCTCAACTTGATTGTTTCTTTCCTTTATTCACATATAAATATATTCTTTTATAAAACAGACAAATGAGTTCAAAATTTACTTTGAAATTATTTATTATGCTATTTTCTCAAAGCCTAACTTTATTTATGTGTGATATGTCATTTTGCAGGGAGTTAAGAAAATATACATCAACGCCTACGGAACGAATAAATAAAAGAAAATTGATAAAATGTGCGAGTGCGTGTAAAATGCATGCAGGAAAAAAAAATATAAATCGTTTAGATAGGAAAAATATTTCTAAAAATGGTTATTGCAAAAGAAAATTATAAATATAGCTGAATAACTAAAACTATCAAAGCAAGAACTGGAATTTAAGTGAATTTTTAGATAAATGTGTATCACAAGGGCGTTACAGTTTCTTGTTTTTGTTTATGTCTTAATTTATAATCTGATATCGCCAACACTTAATTATACCTTTAAGGAAACAGCGTCAAACTATATAAAGCATTAGGGTTTAATTTTATAAATTCGATCCATTTAAAAAATAATAAATCCATAGAAGCGTCAACACTGCCCTTCTAACAAATAAGATGATATGTTTAGGTAAACAACTAATTGTTTATACGTTGAAATATATACTAAGAATATTGGAAGAAAAACATAAAACATTCAGTATTGGCATATTAAGAAACCTATTATTCTGGGTTTCTGAGCACTTACTACTAAAATCCCGTACTATATTTAATTCAATTATTATGTGTCTCTTTGTGCTTTATTTATTCATTCGATTTATACAATGTGTTAACAAAAATAATTTTGATAAAGAAAGCATAGTAAATACGTTTTAATTATTTACATAGATAATAGAATATTTAAAATAATTGTTGTTAGTTTACTCATTTACATCATCACTATTACTTTAAATAATGTCTTAATAATTTTCCATTAAAGTGTGTAATTAAATAATACTTAAATAAACATGAATGCTTGTTTTAGAAATTCGTTCAACATGTATAACATAACAAAATTATAATTAATAAAATGATGAATAAAATGAAATATTTGAATAATCCAACCTAAATCAAGAATTATTTTACAGCATATTCTAAAGTTTGTAAAATTAATTTGCAATGGTACCTCTACTAAAATAATAAATTCAATAATATAAATGATAATTGTTTGGCGTTAGTAACTTTTCAAATTAAAATTTTGTTAATTCATTTAATTATTAATGATATTTGTATAAACTTAATTCGTCTTGTTTTTAAATATTTTCATTATTATTTTTAATTAAATATACGAGTTATTCAATGTAATTTTGAAAGCTTTTCAATATAATAATAAATTATGAATTTTTTAAGCAGTTAAATAAAAATTCATAATCCTTCCAAATAATCATATTTAATTATTATAAAGCTCAAAAACGTAATAATTTTTCAAATATAATATTCGTATCTTGTTAATAGAATAATTACCTATGTATTATGATATAGTAACTTTACTAACAGCATAAAATTAATCCACAATTTGTTTTTTACATTTTGCTATCAGATATAAAATATGATGCCTCAACATTACCAAAAAAATAATGAAATTGAAATATATAAGAAAAAAATTTAATATTATGCTGAGTGCATAACAAATGAGATTTAGATATTTATATCCATTTAATCTCAAGGGGAGAGATTTTAATTTATTCCAATTTTTATTTACTCAGCTACTACACATCGAAGAATATTTTTTCTTTATCTTTTTTTTGCAAAAAATTAACTATACATCTTGCTACATATGATTTTTTGATCATACATTACGTTTTATTTTTTATAGAGATTTTCTTTTTAAATAAAATGATTTATGCTAGAATTTATTTATTACATTCTCTATAGTAAAAAAATTCTGCAATAGAAAGTTTAAAAAAAAACCAATCTATAGTAACGGTCTTAATGTTCAATATATAATGCAAACGTATGCTGAGCAACAAAACAAAATAAACACACAGCGAAGAAAGATTTTATTTCATATTTTACAAATTGGTTTATTTAATCAACAAGCATATAGAATTTTGTGGTTTATTCAATAACCAATATGTAGTGTAAACATTTTTTTAAACATATTTCACATCGATAATAAATTTTTCCATTTATATATTTATTTTTAATTTTCAAAATAAATAAAATCAATTAATCAAATTAATTAACATTTAAAATTGTTTTTCCCGACAAAAAAAAATATATTGATAATGATAGTAATAATCATAAATGATGACACATAAAAAATTAATTAACAACTAAAATAAAAATGATTTTGCACATAAATTTGTTAAATAAATTTTAAAATGTATGCCAATATAATTTAATTAACTTTTTAATTTAAATTCAAAAATATTCTCAATTAATTATTATTTATTTATTTTAATTTATTTTGTTAATAATAAAAACTTTTATTATTTTTTTTTATTAAATTATAAATTTTAAGAAATTACAAGTTCTTAGAAACAATTTTGATAAAATAAATGTTAATAAACTAACAAAAACTAATCTTATTTTATATTTTACTTATAAAATAAAATAATAGAAAATAATATTATAATCTGCAACGAAAATAATATTACAAGCTTTTAATAATTTTAATTGTAAGAAAGTTTCATTGTAAGACATTTACATTGTAGATGTATAAGCTTTAAGTATTAAAGTTGTTACATTTTCGATAGTAGTGCAACTACTAAAAGTTAAAATAAGAATTATTTTATATAGAATTCAAAAGAATAAAGTGGTTTTTAAGACGCTTTTCATTGTTTTCATTTCGAAAATTTCTCGTTCACTAAACAGTAAAAGTATTTAAGTTGTAATTAAATTAGAAAAATCATTTTATAAAATAGCAATTACATTATTGGCTGATAAAATAATGTATAATTTTCCAATATCTAGAAAGAACCAAAAAGAAACCAAGTTTTATTTCAAATATATTTGAAAACAAAATTCAATATATTTAACGCAAAACTATTTAATTTTATTACTTTTATCACAACTTTTGAAGTTTGATGGGTTTTTTTCTTCTTAAATTTATCAATATAAATGAAATCAGAATTTTATTACTGAATAATCAATAAATTATTAATAAAATAAAATTTAACGACACTTTATAAATCAATTTATTTTTCAGAAAAAATAAAATTTGTGTGTAAAATTCTGTGTAAACATTTTCACAATAATTTGGTTTTCGCTGTAATATATTATTCATGGAATTGCAAATGTAGTTATATTGGATGTTAGCTTTAATTATCTAAATCAGAATTTCAAACAAATTGTTATGAAATAAAATCATTTTCCTTTTGGAATCAAATCTTCAGTAAAAAAAAAGTCAATTAATTTTGATTTTTTATTTCATTTTGATAAGGTAGCAAATTTTCTCTATGTATGCAATTTTTGCCATAGCTGCTATATGCTTACTTAATAAAAAAATATAACTTCGTTCTAGTTAGTCTGAAATAAAATTTTGAAACACATAATCCATTTCTCCTAACGAAGTGAGTTTTGCCTTTTTGTATTATAAATTTTGATACCCATTTATATTTTTTAACAAAAATAATATCTTTCATCGTTAATCAAATGAGTTTTGGTCATTTTGCAAAGAATTACATTTCACAAAATATCACTAATTGCATAAAACAGACTTTTACTCATTAAAAGATTTTACCAAATAATTGCGAAGCATCGTATTTCAAAAATAAAATAAAATAACATCTGAAGTCATTTAGTGTCCAAATGTTCAAAGTTTAAACAACGAAATAATGTCTATTACTAAATAAACAAATTGTTTTATCTTAATCACCCTCCTGTTATTTTAATTAATGTCTTTTAAACAAAAAAATTCTTTTGTTGATGCTTTACCCGAGGCGTCAACTTTAGATTTTTTAGCGAAGAGAAATATAACATAACAAAAATAACAAATTCATAAATTTCTTCAAAGTAAATGAGGCAAATTTTAATTATCGCTCTATTTTTATATTTGTTATTTTAAATTGAAATAAAAATGGTAATCTTCTTATTTTTTGTCTGTTATTATTGTAAGTTTTTGTTTAAATTTTAATTGATTGATATTTTGGTAAAATACAGAGAGATTTCTTTCATAAATAATTAGTTTACCAAATACTATCCTCTTATGTTTAAAAATAAATTTTGCCATTGTTATTTTAAATCAATTTCATTTCCATTCATCATATAATATTATTTTATTCTATTCTTAGAAAATTTAAATAATATTTTTGCAAGAATACAAGAGAATTTACCAAAATAAATTTATTATTACTAAACACAGGTTTATAAAAATGAAAACAGTTCCTTTTATAAAAAAAGTTCAAATAATTATAAAAGAAAATTGATATTTAATATTATTTATGCTTTATAGAAATTAATTTTAAATAGATTTATAAAAAAAATTTATCAACCCAAAACTGCGAATTATAATCTATGCCGGGTATTTATAGATTAAGAGTATTATAATGCGTTGCTCAAGGATTTTTTTTTATTAATTTTATGCAAACAATTTTATAATTACCTATTTAATATTTGAGTGATTTTGTCACGAATTACTGAAATTCTTAAAAAATTAAAATCATTGTCAAAATTGTGAAATTTTCATGTAACAGTCCTAAATCTTCTCATATTCATGAAATTCGCATTCCAAATTAAACTCTTAAGGAAATGTTACTTTAATAAGCTAATTGAATACTGTTGCCTTTCTTCTATTAAAAATTCGTTTTATATGCTTTTATTAGGGTAAATACGAATTAAGAAACGCTTATAATGTGACAAGAAATACTTAATTTAGATTGGCAGATGTATATAGTTGTTTTAACTAATTACAAAGTAAAAGATTTCGTATAAAAATGATATGATAATGAATTTTCATAATTATTAAAGCACTTATTTAACCTAAGCATAATTAATATTATTATTTTTATTATTATCATTATTTAACTAAAAATACTTAATAAAACTTAATAAATAATTTATAATAATAAAAAAATGGTTAATAATTCATACAAGTAATATTCAGCAGTGTTTTTTTGATTAATGAATAAATAATTAGTTTTTCAAAGATTTATTAAATATATATTAAAGGTTCATGCACCCTTTTAAATTTTTTATATTTGTGTCATCAGTACAGCTATCTATATTATTTCTTGTATTAGTTTTAATAAATTATAGCTAAATTTGCATTTATATTAATAAATTAATTCGAAAAGAAAAAAATATCTAAAGTACTTAGTATTCTATTTAAATTGTTAATTTTGATTAGAGATAACAAAACAGTAATTATATTTTATTCATTTAAATATTTATACTAAGCTTAAAAATAATTAATGTAAATATGTGACAAAGTGAAAATCTTTCAAATAAACTGTATGAATAATATTTATATTAATTCGGTATAACTTTTTGTCCTATATTTGTCTATATTTGTTACTAACGTGGTAAATATTTCATCGTGAAATTTATCTCACATTTTTAAGTAATAATATATTTGTATTATTTATAATTTTATCAGTTATTTTCATAAATTATTCATATAAAATGATTTCAATTGATTATTAAACATTAATTTTTAGTTTTGCCATAAATAAAATAAATTTATAAAATAAAACATTTAATTAATAACAAAAGAAATTATTTTTTTTTCTTATGATTAAAATGAGAGTGTTTTTTATTTATTTATGTTAAAATCAGGATGTGAAACATTCAAGAAATGTCAAACCATTTTAAAAATGTATTTGGTATGAACGAACTAAATAATTAAGCAATTAGGGTAAAATCAGAGTAAATCATTTCATTATTAATAAATATTTTATAACAATTAAAATATTCATCCATTAAGGGTAATTAATTAAAAAATAATTTTTGGGTACCAAATATTATGTAATAAGTATAACAGGTCCCCGTCTCACATTAAAGTGATAAATATTTTATTTTATTATTTATTTTTCTTGAAATTCAAACAATTAAATATAAAAAAAAGGAGAAAACAAAACGATAAAGACAAAAAAAAAACAATACATTGAACGACACAACAGAGGGTAATAAGATATGTATTTTTACTTTAAATTATTTAAAGTTGGAAACATTTGTCTGAAATGCAGATGGCTATTATGAGACCTTTGAGACTTAGCGAGTACGAATGTACGTTTATAGCGACCACCATATCTCAGTTATAATGCAAACAAATAAATTTAAAGATATAATATAATATCCTTAAAAAATAAATATAAAAGAAAAATTAATTGCTATTAAAAATTGTTGTGCTTTTGCTGGTAATTTAAAAGCTTTTAATAGTTTTTTTGTTTTTTCAATTTTTCATTTTTATTGTGGTTCTGTATTCGTTAAACTGTACCATGTGTTTTTCGCAAAAACTATTTTTTTTTATACATTGATGACCTAATTTTGTTAAAAGCTTACTAATTATTTATTCTAAAATTGTGTAAATTAATTTCATTTATTAAGCAATCTATTTTGCGGTTTTTTTTCATTGTGTCTTCTCCCTAGATTTTTTGTTATTTAAAAAAAATTATTTGTACATTTTTTATTTTAATTTATAGCACAAAAATGCATAATTTTATTTAATAAAATTACCTGAAGCGTGATGTGTGTGCTAAATTATGCAAACGAAAAACAATACATAATTGCAATTCGATTGTCTTCCACTGCTGAAAAAAATATACAATTTTTATATTAAAAACCACAAAATTGAATAGAATTTAATTTTTATATTATTTACTTTTGCTTGTTTTTTTTTTTTATTGGTATTTTGTGATCTTTTTTCCTAATTGACGTATTAATAAAATTTAAATAACAACAATTTAAATAAATTCATTAATAATGTTAATTTGGAATGAACATTTGCAGAAAACTAAATAACATAAAAAATAACAAAAAAAAAATCCATATTTAATTCGAAAATCCATTTTTTATTTTAATAATATTGGCTACTTCTATTGAAACAAAATCGTGTTCCTTTTTTAAATAAAAATAATTAATTGTGAATCAAATACAATCATAATGTCAATATGTACGTAGCTGATAGCATTGTTTATACATTGAAAACAGTGTAAGAAGCCTTACCATTATTTCCTAAAGCATAAAATTTGCCAGCTTACAATGTGAAAGTAAAACGAATTGAAAGGTTCAAGTAACATAAACTTCCTATAAAATATAATATTATGGAAAAAAATGTATAACACAAAGATCCCACAGAATAACGTATTTCCATTATAATAATTATAATTATTATTATTACTGTTATTTATTTTCTTGAATGTTTACACAATTAATATGTTTATTTATGCTTTTATAAATGTATCATTAATTAGGCAACAAAGTTCTTCTTTTACTTTTCGTTTCTATTTTTGAACTTTTATTCAAAATTACTAGCATTCTTATTGCTTGTTTATTTTTAATGTGAATAATAATTTCTGTGAACGTTAATCATATATTAATATACTTCTAGTTGATTAATTGTTTATTTAATTAATTTAATATATTTAAATAAGTGGGAAGAGTGTTTTGTTTTTATGATATTAAATTAATTACAACACGTGTGCAAATTTTAATTAAAAAAATAATCTTTTTCTTTTTTCTAACAAAAATAATATTTTTCAATGAAAATTTCAAATGGAAGTCTCGTTATAAACTCACGGCTAAAAAAAATTGTAATAAAATTAAGGACGTGACTACATTCAATTGAGTTTTTATAATTTTGTAATCTAAACAATATTGTTGTATTCTGTTCTGTATGATATTTCTGAAGCTGATAATTTAAATATTTTATTTTTAATTCACTAAAAACTGAATAAATATTTTGATTATTTTCTGTATTTTTTATATATGTGTATATTTTATTCACTTATTTTTTATTTGCAAAAGAATGAACATTTTATTCTTTGAATTAATAAATATATGTACATTTTTTTTTCTCCTAAAAAATCATATCGAACTACAATTGCTTTGTTTTGAATAAATAAATGGAAAATTGAAAATATATTATAAATAAATAAACACTAATCAAAAATACGAATGTTTTGCGATTTCTTTTTTAAATATTTTATTTATTCACGAATTGTGTAGTCAATAACATATAACAAAATAAAATAAAAAACACAATTAACCATCGTATATATGCATATATATTTATTTTTACGAAAGTGTTTTGATTACTTGCTCCTATAATACTGAATTATCGTAATAAAATTTAATCTATTTGCTTTAACTCAAGCAAATATGGATAATTTATTTAAAAACAAAAAATATTTCGTTTCTTTGTTAAGCAAAGTATTGAATATATGATTATTTGAATTCGATTCGTTTTTGGTGTTAATAAGCTTTTCAAAGCTCATTTTTCATCTCATAAATTTTCTGTTGTACAGCAAGATTCTCCAATAAAGGCTTTGTAAAAAAGGATCTGATATTTGTAAATTCTCCACTTTGTAGCTATAGAAGAGATGGAAAACAATTTTTATAAAGAGAAATTTTGTCAGAAGGAGACTTTCGAGAGTAATATCGAGATTTACATTCAATTTTTTGTTTTGCTAAATAACGAAATAATAAATTTTAGCTCTACTTCTATAGCAATGTCTTTTCATACAGCCATCTATGAATTTAATTGTGCAATCGGAAGTGAATTTAGTTTATACAAACTGGTGTTTATATACCAAATATTTATTCGAAATTCACTATATTTGACAGCAAAGCTGAGAACTCAGAATAAATCAATTTTAAAATGTTTCTGCTATTATAGTAACAATGCCATGAACCAACCCATGATAAACAAACAAGTGACTAAGCAAATTCTTTAGTAGTTCAAAAATTAACGAAGAAGAGCTTGGCTTCAATCTTTCAACGTTTTAAAAGCTTTCATAAATCTTAAAAATTAAATTTTAAAATATTGAATATTCAATTCATTTTATTGTTCTAAAATGTTTCTTACTTATATTTACGAATAGTACAGAACAAGGTAAAAAATCTTATTTAAAACAAACCAATCTACGAACAAAAAAATTTCCCAACATTTCTAGCCAAAAACAGCAAATGATGAAAATAAAAATAATTTATTTTAATGCAAATTCTCAGGTCACATATAGATTCTCCCGGCTTAACATAATAAGTCCGTCATTTATAATTGAATTTGTAAATAATGTTATTATATAATGTAAGTAGAATATGTGTTCATTCTTGAAGCATAAAGCTCGCTTGCTTTTGTTTGTTTTACTATTAATTCAAAATAGTTATGTTATAAATAATTTTCCTTGAATTAATTTAATTTCTGTTTTTATTTGATATCTAGTCATAACACGAAACATTGATGTTTATATCAGCTTTTATTAAAGATGATTACATTTACAAAAGCAGCTGCATCTGGACTATCCACAATTATTAAAAGTAAACAAGTTGTGAAATGACGTACATGAATTTATTTTATGTAAAATATTCTTTTATCTTAACATTATCAATTCTCATGAGACTCTGTACACTTTTCTTATTTTCTAAAATTATATTATAAAACATATTGTAAGATGACAAGGAAGTTTGTTAGATAAAAGAATGGCGGTGAAAGCTTATATTATTATCAGTGTTTAAGTGATGATGCCATCAGTTAATTTATAACAGCAATTAACCATATAAACAAGTTTAGTCTTCTGCATTATAACAGATTAGAAGTTATCTTTATGCACCCATCCTGTTTATAGTGGTTTTATACAGAAGTATGTCTTGCATCACCCAGATAATATCACAGGATGTGGAAATATATGTTTTTTTAAAATTTGTAATTTTTTTAAATGATTTCTGTAATAATAAATTAAATTACATGAATCATGTAAATATTAAAACCAATGCAGCCTATCATAAAAGGTATATAAGCAACTTGTAGGATATGATATGGTATTTCCAAAGAAAATATGCTACTATCTGTGTATTTATAGCATACATTTGTTAATTACTAAATCGTGACATAATAATGACAAATTAGGAAAATATTTTTGGTTACACAATTATACCGCGTCGTTTGCGATCTGAAAAGTGGAATGTGGAAACATTACTAAAATCCAAAAGTAAATTTTCAATGGAAATAACATATTTGTTAAGTTATAGAAGGAGAAAATGTGTGCAAATTAAATGCGCATCAAAACAAATAAAGGTAAATGCCGAATACAACCGAAGATAAACACAATAGTAAAAGAAATTTTCTATTCAGTTTACTGTGTGCCTTTGTTGCTAGATGGTTTTGCACTAATAAACAATTTCTCAGAATTTTTTGTGACACAATAACTTTGCGTGGCTTTTTTTATTATTAATTTTATAAGCGAACATCATTTTACTATTATTTTATTTTTAAAAATATTTTTCTTTAGAAATTTTATTTTATCATTTGTGATAGAAGCATAATAGAGTATAATAATTGTTAACTATAAATGTAGAAAATAATTTGCATTTAATGTAAAAACTACTCACAGATCATTTATAAAAATAGTAATTACATAAAATAGATGAATATTGTGCAATCACACGGGAGTACTATTGAGATTTATATTTATATAAAAAACAAACAAATATAAAAAATAATTTACTATAAAACTAGAAGGAAAAATAGTTAAATCTTTTACTATCCTTGCACAACGTAGTATATAAACGATTATCCTTATTCGTATACTCAAGATTTTTATAATTAATTCCAAAAGAAAAGAAAAAATAAATATATATTACAAAGAAGTTTATTTTTTTCTAATTCTTTTTACCGTGTTTCTTGCTTATTAGTTTTGTTAATTCATTTTCTATGCATATAAACTATTTGTATAGTAAAGCTCTTACATCACAATTCAAGTAGAAAACTTAATATTAATCAAAGCTTATGGCATAAATTTTTGAAATATAAAATAAATTATTGAAAATAATTGTAATTACGATTTCATACCAGTTTCATACTAGTTTTAAGTATTTTCTTATTTGTATGCCGCTGTTAAGTTAAAAAAAGCTCGGATTATATTAAGTTTAATAATTAATTTAAAGTACTCGCAAAATACTTATTATCGATACTAATTCACACTTCTTAAGATTCCAAAGCATCGTATCGTAAAAATTATTAATAAACACCCGAAAGCTCAATAATATTTAATAAAAAATATTTCGCATACTTTGTCAAATAAAAATAAATAGAAATTTTACGAAATATCAAAAAAGGATGGGAAAAGTCTCATTAAAAATTACTACCCGCTATAAGTAAGCATTTTATATAAAACAACAACGATCCAGTTATATGAGTATTAAAACTTACAGAACAATGGTGCGAATAATTTTTTTTTATATAAAAACTTCTGTGTTATTTTTTATGGTAAAAAAAAATAAACGACTTAATCTGTTCGTGTCAGTTTAAACGCACCTGATGCGTGCTTAAGACTAGGAAAAAAGTACATAGAAAAATAGAAGAAACTTTTTCTTATTTAAAAAAATAAGGAAATAGAAAAATTACCAGAAGTGCAAGAAATAGAAAATATAAGTCAACCTTCTAAGATTTTCTTTTTTTGCGATATAAAAATTATTTAAGCTAAGCTCAATGATCCGGATGTGAAATGAATTACGCAATGACTTGTTAAGAAGCAAAATGCAAAAAAAAAAAAAAAAATTGAAGCGAAAAACTTTTATTTTTACCGTAAAATTTTACGGCTCATTTCTTCGATTTTTATTATAATTTCAATTTTTTTTATAATTTTTTTATTAGTTTGAAAAGAATAATTATAAGGAAAAGAAAAATTAAAAATAATAAAAAGCTGAAAGTTGAACGTGTGGGTTATAATATATATTTTTAAATATCAACAAAATATATTTTTATATAATTATTTGTTATAAAAATGTCAATGGTATGTTAGTTTTAGACTGATATTGACGTTAAGAAATCTAAAATTATCTTTAATGCATAATTTATAACACAACATGGTATTTCTAAGATTTTTTATATGCTTTAAAATTGTATGAATTGACTATGAAAATTGATGATAAAATAGAAATATAAACTAAAACCTTAGATAAAACTGCCAGGAGCTTTCTAAAGAAAAAAAATGAATTTTTTTGTATTATAGTAGAAAATTTAAATTTGTTGATGAATCAATAAATTCAAATAAAAAATGCATTTTCAGTTTGGCCACAACAGCAAAAATTATTATTAATAACTTCAAGCATTAAATACTGCAAGCATAGATAGATAAAAATCTTAAGATAGAAGAAATTTGTTTCTTTATTGCAAAAATAAGAGTTTTGTCAAAGAATTTACAAACCAAAAATGATAAAATAGTATTTAAAGAATCTGTAAATGCTCTTAATTAAATTATTTAAAAAATTTTACTAGTATGTACTGAACAACACATTCTTTGCTTATAAACTATAATTGAATTCCATTAAAAACATTTTAAACAAGAGAAATGCAAATTCGTTAAACCATATAAACAAAATTCATTAAATTTAATAGCTAAGCATACATTTTAAATGTCTAACAATCTGATAGACATTACATTACAATTTTTAATGACAGTAATTTAGCATGTATCTAGAAATTCCTATTTTAATATTCGTCCACCATTTAATGAAGATTGATACAAATAATTTTATTTCACTTTATTCCGCATACGAATCTGCTGGATATCGAAATATATCGTATTGTAATATATTGCAAATATTAAAAAACAAAAAAAACTAGCATGATTAAAGCAATTAAATTGAAATAACAAGAATGTGTCAATACATTTATAACAATTTAAATAAACATCAATTAAAAGTAATTAGCAATAATAAAAACATCTATGATAATAACATTTCACAACCGATATCACTGAAAATAAACATTATTGGTGTGGATATCTGTTCAGCCTTGTTTTACCAAAGTCATGTACTTATATGTCTGCTCGAAAATAAATAATAAAAATAATATAAAATGCATTGAATACAATTTTATAAGTGAACAAACGAAATTCAACGTTTATCACGTTAAACGTCAATGTTCTATCTGATAAAGTTTTCATAAATTTAACACCCCAAAACCTAAATGTGACAAATAATAATAATAATAAATTTATTATTTTCATTTTTTTTTTATGATTTGTACATAAAATAAAGAGAAAAAAAAATCGCGGTTAAATTTATTATTATTAATAATATTGATTTTTGTATCAAAAATACATCAATCACCTTTCAACCTTATTTATTATTTTTTTTTTTTTTGTTTATTTTTTCTGTTTATTATTTTTTAAATATTTTTTCAGCAAATTGAAACGCAAAAAATGTATACCGTATATATAAAAATAAAACAATATTCATTATACGAGTTTAAATAGGAAAGAAAAAAACCGAAAGAGAAAACTTAAATTAAATTAAATCAAAAGCAGGGTAGAAAAAAATAAAAATATTGCAAGAGCGTAATAAATAAATAATGTGTATTTTACTTTATTTTAGAAGAAAATATTTTTATTCAAATTTATATTTGTTGATCAATTTTCTATATTATTTCTTTATATTGGATATTTGCTTTATACACACTTTCTTCCTTTCTTCCTTTTTTCCATTTTTATTTTATTCAGTGAAATTAGAATTGATGAATAATAAAGAAAACAAAATTAATATAAATATAAATATATTTAGAATAATAAATAAATTAAAATTGAATTTAAAACTTTTTGTAAGAATTTGTTATTGCAAATTGATGGATTTGCTTAATTTAGCGTTACGTAAAATTGTTTAAGTGGTACTGTTAATAGGTAAATTGAATTAAAAAAAAAAAAAATTCTAAAAACGCATACGCTTGAAAAAGTTTCACAAATTTAGAAAATTTATTTATAAATTTGTTATAATATTTTTTTTTTTCGCAAGCATATTTATTGATAAAATCATTAATTTAATAAAATTACAAAAATTAATACCTTTACGCATTTTATAACAGGGAAACTTTTCTAAATTTCAATTGTAAAATATTTTTACTAAATATAAAATTATTGAGAATTATTATTATAATAAAAAAACGCGATCAATATTGATTTTTAATTTTTTACACTTAATAATTTTACCTAATTTGACTAACTTTCTAAATTTCGCAACATTTTTTTAATTATATTAAATTGTAAAATTAACATTTAAAAAAGGATTAATTTTCAATTTATTTATAAAGCGGAAAATAATTTAATATTTTTATCAACTTAAAATATTTTTTAAAAAAATACTAATAAGGGTAACGAAAGTTGGAAATTTGTTCAAGTGATGAATTAATGGTTTTTAAATAAAAATAAAATAAAAATTTAATTATAAAGTTTTGTATTTCAATATTATTTTTCTATTATTTCAGTAATAATCCATTAAAGCTAGAAAGTAATTAGTTTGTTTTTTTTTTTTTTGTTAATTTAACTAATTTAAATTTTTCACACACGTACTTTATGGTAAAGTTTATTTTCTATACGTTATAAACCGTTCAAGTAAAATTTTATTCATTTGAAATGTAGACAAGTGGTTGTTAGATTGCCTGATATACATATATACACACGTATATAATATTCAAAAGAAATTTAATAAAAATTTATTCACAAATCGAGTTTGCTATTACAATCAAGATGTGAGATGTGTGATTCTCGATAGGTTTATATCTGTCCAGCTGGGAAGGAATTTAAAATAACTGAAAATAACTAAAAATATAGATTTTACCATGTGACAGATTTATGGGAACATGATCTAGTTACAAAGAGAACAATTTATAAGCCATATCCCTAACTTCGTTCTTTAAATACAATAACAGCTAAAAAAATATTCATTCATCGATTTGGTGTGAGAGAGTATGGTGGGCGAATGTGACATGTCACGTGAAACATTTGCTGTAAACTCGAGTTTAATTTATTGTGACGCGTCTGGGACAATTTTATTGTTGAACTGAATAAAAGTAGAAGAAAAACGAATAAACAAAATATCAGATAAAATTCGTTTGTATTTTAAATTGAAAATTTTCGCTTTTTGATTTTATACAGTTTGATGCTTTTTTTATACGCGTTTTATTTTTGTTTTGTTATTGTTTGCAAATAAATACCTGTAGGAAATTTTTTTTATTTCCATATCATTGTTTCTGCTATAAAGAAATAAAAATTTATTGTAAATGTTGATTTAATAGATAATTTAAATATTGAATGAAAATTTTTTTATTTCTATTTTCCCATATTTTTACTTTTCTTTTTATATTGCATTTATTTATTTGACTTACAAATGTAATTTAGTTCGCAAAACATTGAATATGAAAAATTTATTAAGCAAATGCGTTGAATAAACATTTTCGGATGAGAACATAATTTTATGTAAAAGTAACAATGTGAAACATAAAACATTATTTTATTAAAATAAAAGTAAAAAAAAAAAAATTAAATCAAACAGAAATGACATGCATTATTCCGTTTTGTCACTACCATACATGTGGATATATCATGTATCTAGTTGTTTAGAGAAACCAAGAGGAATATAAATTTTATCAGCTAGTTAATTCTATTCAGTAATATGAAAAGCAACTTATTGTCTTCTTATAAGGTCTCTTCTAGAGTTTAAATATGACACAGATCTGTTATCTTTTGTTCATTTATAACACTTGGAGTGTTGGAAGTTGATAGTTCGTACACACTCTAAATCCCTCATCTAAAAATAACTATACAAACTTTATCATTAATTTAAAATCACAATCTAATGTTTATATGTATATTAATTTACATATTATTTGTTGCCTTACTCTATTCAACAAATAAAATTAATTTTCTCTGGCAAAAATAATCCAATAATTATTTTCTAAATAAAATCTCACTAGTGTGAGAAGAATATGTTCATCATTGATAATTTAGTTATGTGAAAGGTAATATGTTATATGATGTGATGAAATGAAATAAATAAATGCATTAATATGAATCGTTTTCAAAAACTGAAACAATGACTTATATTTTATACAATTCAATTTAATTTCATTTCTATTTATTACAAAAGATCTATTATTATTCATTTAACTGTGCAAATATACGATAAACATAAATTTGGACAAGATGTATACACACAATAAGCAAATTGAAAATTTATTTACAGTATTAAGTATGAATAGCAACAAAATGGCACTCGTTTTGTGTTTTTTTTCCAATTAGTAAAACAGCCACAAAAACCAAAAAATGTTACCCTTATGCCAGATAAACATATTGTGTACCAAAAATTAAGGGAAAAAATAAAAAAGAAATGAAAAGTCATATGTCAAAAACAACCAAAAATCACTTAAATACAAATAAGATTGTTCTCTTTTAATTTAGATTTTCTGGTAAAGCAATATCCAGTCCATTGACATAAGGACTAAATGAACATAAATCATCTTGGTATTTTGTCTTCTGCTATTGTAATTAAAGCCATAGAGTATTTTACTCCGTATGTACGTACTTTCTAATAAACATTAATTGAATTTAGTGTGATTGGTCAATGTATTCGTTCAGTTAAAACATTGTTTGTCTTGAATGTTGAAATAAGATTATTCTCATATTATAACTGTTCAAATGGACAATTAATCATTTTTACTTAAGTGGTATAATTTTATTTGTGCTTTTCATGGTATTTGTAGTCGTTCTTCAGAAACAACAAAACGTTGTCACATATTTAAGCTTTAATCAAAACCAAAAAAACAATTATTTGATTTACAAACAGCATCTCTGCTTAGTTTAAGAATAAAAAATATAAAAAAAATAACAATTAATTAATCTTTCATTTATGTCTGCAATGGTGATGACTTTTCAGTTCAATTTATAATTTTAATTTTGACAGTTGATGGATGAATGAATTAAGAATAAGATAAAATTTAAAATAAAGATGAATCGTGTACTAGAGAAAAATCTGTTCATTATATTTTCGTACAGAGAAAAAGTAAATAGGAATAAATTTTATAGTGATGTTATAAAATAAAATTTTAATGTTGACATTCATTGTCACACGGCTGTGATTCGCTGTCGAAAGTAACAGGAACAACTCAGAAATAATATATATGGGACTAGTTAGCTGTTGAATAATAAAAGCCAAGAATGAAATATTACAATTACACATTTAGTATTGCATCAAAAGCGTGCGCTCATCAATGGATTCATGTCACCTTAATCCCTACCACTTGAAATACTTTTTTCCGTTCTTGATATAACATATATAGAACGACTAAACTAATCCTCACCAGAAATACCACAAACAATCTTAAACAGCGACATTTCTTTAGTAATGTCATCACGTTTATTATATGCCTTCAATTTTAATAATATGTTTTACCTGAAATCTGGGAATAAATCAAAAGGACCAAAGGCTTAAAATTAAAACGAAAAAAAGTTTTTTGGTAAAGCATAGGTCTTTACAAGAAACAACATAAAAAGTGACTTTAATAAAACTAAAATATAATTGGCGGGTTAAATAAATTATTACTAAACAATGCTTTAATAATTTAAAATGGATAAAACCTGTTCATTCCAAGTACAAGTAGTTATGTTTTATCTTTTGATTTACTATTCGATTTGGTTATTCAAATATTCTATGTGTACGAACACGAAGAAAATAGAGTTTACCGAAACACCAACGCAACATAAATGTTATACTACCTTAAAACCCTATAAAATATTTAACCAAAAATAAATAATAATGAATACGACGAAAATGCCGTGAGAGTTGGCTGACATCAAATTAAATAAACATTTTTCCACAGATTCAATAAATCATTTTCTCCTTTATTTTATTTTATTTTATTTTATTTATTTTTTCTTGTGTTCTGGTTTTCATTTTAACATTTCTTTTCGTAGTTTTTTTTTTTGTATAAAAAGCGCTTTAGAATAAAATCTGGCTCAAAATTTATGTGTCTCTTTCACCACAAAACGCAAAATAAACATAAATATTCGTCGAATAGAACTGAGTGTTTGCTATTTTATTATATTTATTTTTTCTATATTTGTTTCGCTACATGTTTAGTTTTTTCAGGTATCATGCTCCCCATATTTATTTAGCTTTAAATATATATATATAACCGTGATTGAATGCAAAATAAACAAAGCAAATAGCACAAACCGTGTATACATTTTGTGTATATGTTTTAAATAGAAATTGGTTTAAGTATTAAACACATATTTTTGGTGAATATATGTAAGCACCTGCTGGTAACGTATAGTGTTTGATTATAGAAGACTAAAAAATAAAAATAAATTCAAATAAATAAATAAAAAATGCTAAAAATATATAATAAAAATAAAATAATTTTGCATGGCAATTTATTTACTGAATAAAGCAATGAAAATAAGAATAAAATTGTAGTAAACTAACATCGAATATCACGCACGTCTCACCAAATAAATTATATATATATATTTCAATTTTTCAACGATTCTCTTTTTTTTTTTTGTTATTATTTCAAATAATTTTTGTGCTTCATTTGATATTCAAGTGACATGCTTCTGTGGTAATTTCAATGTAATCAGTTATTCGTTAATGAATCAAAAAAAAAAAGAAGGAAAATGTTGTCCACTTCAGTTACATTCAATTTTATCATTTAAAGTCATGTTATAAAATAAAATAAAATAAAAATGTTAATAATTATAGCCAGAAATTTATTTGTAATATTAATGAATGTTATATGAACAGTGAATAGCTTCGCGATATCGCCAAAAATTATTTTCAGAGAGTATTTCAAAAAAGAACAAATTACTTGCTCGTAAACATCACAAATATAAGTTATTTCATATATGAAGGATAAAAACCAAAAGGCAATAAGAGCAACAACAAATAAAAAGCGTAAACTTTTGAATGGCATTAAATTGTCTCTTATTGTTTCCAATAAATCGGAAACCACATAAATCTTTAAGTACTGAATACAACATACCTTTCACATAAAACGAAAAGCACAAGTTACCAAAAAGTTAAATGAGTGAAAAAACCTTAAACCTTAACGATGCATTTCTCTTTTATTTTCTAATACGCTTTCATTTGATTATATTTAAATTCAACCATATCATTTTGATGTTAATGACAAAATATCAAAATAAAAATGTTTTTTCACAAAGGTGTGTCGGCACAGCTTGGATACAATCAACTTTGTTCAAAATTATTTGCAAAATGAAAAAGAAAAAAAAAACAATGAATATGCTTTGTTCTGCTGAAATTACCATTGAACAGCTTATTTCTCTACTTGTTTAAAATGTTATCGAAAAGTATGTTATATATTGCTAGGTTATGTTTCTTAAAATATAAAAAAAAAAGAATATAAAGTCAAATAAAAAATATATTTAATAAGATGGAGAAAAATCGTAAAATAACATATGCTATTTTCTCTATTTCTTTCAACTTTCTATGATCAAATTCTTATCAAAACATCATATCAATGATTTGACTTTTCCTTGAATTCTTTTAGTTTTTCTTATTTTCATTTTTCTTTTTATTGCACTTTGTTTGTCCTGGTGTAGACCAGATTAAAGTTGAATCTTGGAAAACTATCGTAACCATGTGTTTAGCTATTAAATTGGTAACAAAAAAAATAACAGCATATCTAAGAGTTTAGTATAAAGGAACAAAATCTATGTGTGAATGAGCGCTGATATCGTTATCATAGGAGGTCGACGTTTTTATTAGGGTAATATCCACCCTCAATGGAGCTTTATATGGCTAAAACCAAATTTAGTTTTCTTCGCAATATATTTTTGTGACTCATAACTGAACAAGGGCAACGCAGTTAAACATTTATATTTTTGTGCTTTTCCTTTATACGGTTGTTTTTTTCCTGTTCTTTGTGTTTCCCTTTTTTTGCGTTTTTCTCTCAATATGTTGCCTTTTGTGTATGTTTGTTAAAACATTAAGTATATTTCTATTTTATATTTCAGTGTGCTTTTTATATTGTCGTATTTACTGTTTTGCTCATATCATCAAATTATTTGCCTTTTTAAGAGTCTAAAACCAACAAATAAAACGACCAATTATTGTTTATTTCTCGATAGATTATTACTACTAAACCAAATATTTAATAATAATAATAATAACAATAAAAACTAACAAACTCATCAATATAATATTTAAATTTTTATTAATAATTATAACGGATATAACTTTATCGATTCTGAACATAATGTTTACTTATAGAAATAAAAGAGAATTTTTTCACGTTCGATTAGCTTTAAGTAAGATGAAACTTATGTTTAACATGATCAACGTTGACTTGAAAATGTTTGTACATACATTGGTTTTTGTTTCTCACTTATCATATACAATATTACAATCACCAATATAATCAACATTATCATCATCACAGCAATGAATCCCAATTCTTTTGTTATTGCAATGAGGCTTCCCGCATAATGTTGTAAATTTATATAAGTCGACAAATAACAAGCAAAAAGTACTCAAAACAAAAAAAAATATTGCTTGACATTATCCCATACCAACCGTGCATTGGGTTTTGTATTGATATTTTTTAAGGGTGAATGAATGGTGGTTCTGTTTCATTTAAGTGCCTGCCACATTACACCCTCTCTACAATAAAATTTGTTAATTTTTTCTATGTACAATATTGCTCAGTATCTCGCCTATGATAAAACATAAAAGAAACAGTGGCGACTGGCTGACTTGTTTGGTCGATTCCAGATTATTTGGGACGCAACTAATAGAGTGGGATGCGAAACCAAAATATAAAAATAAAGTATAAATAAAAAAAGAGCTAGTGAAAGAGTAAAAAAAATATTGGGAAAAGCGCCCATGAACAATAAAATGTGATATATTTTCGTCGATCTTAAGCCCAGTGAAACTTAAGTTTCGCTAGTCAATGATGCGGAGAAGACTTAGTCAGCAAATGGACTAAAGATGTTAAAAGATTTCCTACTCTCCAATAAGACAGTCAAAATATTTTTTTTCCGCTTCAATTTTATATTAACATTAGTTTGTTTGGCGTCGTATCTGCTATCAGTTTTTTATCCTTTTTCATACAATTTTTTTTTATATGACGATTTAAAAAAGAAATGATGAAGAGAAAACATGAAATGCAAACCTAATCATATTCTTCCTTTTTTCATTTTCAAATAATGTTTCATTTCTGAGTGATGGATTTTCTGCAGTAATTTCAATAATATTTATTTGAGCCATATGTGACTGTTTCTATCATTTATTAGATTTTCTGTGAACATTTAAATCTTACGGATATCAATTTTGATTTCTTTTTATATTAAATGAAAAAACTTTTTTTTTCTTTAATAATTCAATATTTGTTTTGTTCGTGCATCAACTGTATATTTGATTGTATTATTTAATCCTTTAACTAAATTCTAAAAATTCATAATGAAGTATTGTGCACCAATTAACTTAATTAACTTTTACATTATTTAATTTTATTTTTTTGATTGGATTCATTTTTAAACAGTTTTCTTGAGCAAACAATTCATGTTTTGTGAAATAAATTATCTCTGTATATACACAAGTTAAGCTACAAATATTTGCTCAACAATCATGTATGAAACCAAGTTATACACAAAACATTTTCTAATTAACAAATAAAACACTTTAATGTAAAAAATTTCTGTAAAACTAAAGAGGATAAAGAACTTATTTTAAACCATAATTAATTAAAAATAAAAAATCCATATGTTTTATATCAGTGTTATAAACATTTTACATTATTTGTTTAAATAAATTAATATTTACCTAATGCTTATTTAGAGAGAACAAGAGTTAAAACAGAATGAGCTACTGACATTAAATGTTACCTCAATCAAAAAAGGAAAATATTAATTTATTCTAGAAACACCAAATAATTTTTTTTTGTTTTCAATACAGCAAAGAATGTTTAATTGGCCTAGAGACATCATAAGAAAATTATTAGTGATTAAAAAAATAATTTAATAATTTCATAAACAAACTTTCAGAAAAGCTATCACAAAGCTACCGTTTATAATACTAACAGCATTTTACTACAAAGGATAACGTATTTTGACATATACATAAAAACATATATAGATATAACTTTGTGTAAAACATCTTCATCACCTTAACAAAATAAAAACAAAAAGAAAAATATTTATTTTTTTATTAAAAAAAGAAAAAATCTTTCAAAGTTAAATCCTTCATGATCCTAATCCAATTTTCTTATAGGCTTATCTCTTTAAAACAATTTTCTTTTTTTAAACTATATATTTCATACAATTTTACTATATTATATTACTTCTTTAAAATATAAAGGGTGCACATTATTTAACATTATTTTATTTTACCACGAATTTATAGATCAATTAATAATAATTAATAGAATTTATGCACAACGATAAAACAAAGTAGAATTTTTTTAAATTAAAAACATTTTATATTTTATTTATTAATAGCTGCAGAAGAGAATTTATTTAATTTTCTACATAATATATGATAATTTATATTGTTGTTATTAATTAAATTATGTTCATTTGTACAAAAACAATTTTAATCAATGACTTGTGATAGATAAATTATTAAAATAATTTAAAAATAAAAACTAAAAATAAAAATAATTAAATATAATTGCAAAAAATCATTTAAAGATAAACAGATCTTTAGTGCACAATACATGAAATGGAATTTAAAAATAAACTATATAGAAATAGAAAGACATTCATTAAACAGAAAATAAATAAATATAAAAAACATTAACCTATATCAGAAATAGCAATGTTAGGTTTGAATTGCCACAATATCCTTTTCCGACCGTTGCCACACAGAAAGTCATCTATCAGACGTCTATCTATTCAACAAAATTTATGCCAACGCATTGAAAACCACCAGAAAACCTATACATTTATTTATAAATAGAAATAAAGATTGAGATGTTCTATGTTCTATTAAAGATGTTCTTATTGTATACTGTGTGACCGATTTGACTTTCCATCTCAATTTACTACCACAAACATCATAGCACTCTTTTTCCTATTTTGATTTATCTTTTATTACACAAAATGATTAATATTCTTCATCTGATTTAATTTAAATTAATTTTAATAAATAATGTTATAAAATTTAAATTTAATTATTTAATTAATCGAAACATAATTTTATTTCCTCATCACATTATAAAAAGTTAAGCTTTATTATTACAAAAAATAAATACAACAAAAAAATAATAATTCTAAATTTAATTACAAATTTATGATCTTGTATAATACAAGAAACTTCTCTTTTGTTTCTTGTTAAGTATTCTTCTACAGACTGGCAAAGCTTAAAAGGATTTTAATTTAACGACAATTGTTAAATTTTATAATATTCCACCAAACAAAGCTGCAGTAATACCGTCAACATCTGACAACTTTTTGGTTATTAAAAAAAAAAAAATTAATTTGCAAACGGACACTGTCTGGTGTAAATCTTTTGTGTTTTAAATAAATTATACCGCAGGCACTACACTGCTAGGTTACTATTTCTAATTTCCGTTTTATGTTTATGACTATGGAATCGTTTTTATTGATTTTTATTTGTAAAATTTTCCAGTAGGGACAAAAGGTTTTCTTGCGGTCACTGGTCATTAGATTTTTCAATTTTTCTTTTCCTTTAAAACAAATTCTATACAATTTAATAGCCACAGTTTTCTCTAAATTGATAGTCTAATAGATCTTAATAAATATATTATTAAGTCATAGAAAATATCATTTTTTAAATTTTATAAGGCAAATTTATTATCTCAGAACACTTCAATATCATACATTTTATTTTATATTTCTCAATACAACATATATAATGAAACGCAATCATCATATTATTACCTGTTAAATTTGTTGTGTCTACTTTCACTTAAATTAAACTGTAAACAAGAAAATGCCATTAAAATTTTCGACCGTGTGTGCAACTTCTTAAATTATTTCATGCTGTGTGATTATCAATAAAAAATGAAGATAAAATATTCAAAAAATTGAAGCAATGAAGTGAAAATACAAGATTAAATGAAGAACGAAAATTATACTGACATTAATTCTTAATGAATATTACCGAAAAACAATCTAACTAAAGTTGTATTGAGTTCTTTATACGTTGAGAACAACCAGCTGAATTTCACTCATCACACCACATTGTATTTTTTCTTAAAAAGCAACTAATTATTTATATTGAATTAGTTATTAATTAAAGAAAAAGTTTTTAAATTCAAAAAAAGAGTAAAAACTTATTTTATTTTCATTATCTAATACCGTCGTACCGTATCATAGATCATATATATTTAGCTGAAAAAACAAATATCTATTGGCAATTGTAAATAGATTCAACATGATCGAAATGAAAAATATATTACTCAATAATATTTCATCTTCTTTTGTTAGGTTTGTTAGCCATCCATCGATGCAATTTTGCTCAATTTTTTCTATCTATAAAGTGGATTGAATAGCAACATTTTCCTGAAAGAAACAAGAAGATAAATGACAAAAATATAATGGACAACGGACATTGCAATAACGTTATGAATCTAGAATATCTGAAATAAAATAAAAAGATATTTTTTAATAATTTACGACAAATTTTTTTTTGAAAAATTTACTTTCTTTAATGATTTAGCAACGAACAAAACAATCATTTGTCTATTTACGTTTCAAACAAAATTGTTTAAAAGATTGATTTTGATTCGAGTTAAAGTAATAACGAAACAAAAAATTTAACATTGCAGAGAAGGCAAGGTATTTTTGTTGAATTGAAAAATCGTTCTCAATGATGAAATAAATTGCTATGGTTTAGATGTTTTATTTTTTTAAATCTTCTATTTTTATATTATGTTCTGTAATCAGAATGTGTTGCTTGTAGGTTTTGTTTCACTATTTAATAGAAAAAAATCGATGTACCTCGTACATACATGAGCATTTAGTTACTATAAGTATTGAGCAAATAATAGTACGTGATTATTGATATCCAGGCCATCCCAAAATTCTGGTTAACCGCATATAGATAAATATTTGAGTCAGTAACCATGAATGTACAAAAAAATAGAAGAAATCTATTGCTTTGCCTTCTGAATAAAATATTTGTTTTCTTTTTCTTGTTTAACAGAAATATACCATTTGCTGATATTATATGTATATTAGCCTGAAATGAATTGGCTATTAGTTTACGATAAAGACACATTATCCGAAATATGCAGAAAGGTTTGTTAAGGGTATTTTAGCTAAAACCAATTTATAAACATTTTACGCTGATTTGTTTGATTCAAATAATATTTATTACTAAATACTGATAATATTTAACCGTGTTTTGAATGCTGCATTGTTATGCTTACCACAAACGATTGAAACTTTTACTATATCTACTATTTTATTCTTCGTTTGGCTTATATATAATTTATCTGAGCTCAATGCTCTTGTTTTATGATTTTTTTTAAATATTAGAAGTTCAAGTGACAAAGATCTCTTTTTTATTGAATAAAGAAGTTTATAAAAAATTAAGGCTAAATCAGACAATGAGTAAATAATCAGATGATGATTAACACGTAAAATATATAACAAATATATATGAGAGAACAAAAAGTACAACATGAAGATTTTACAAAGTATTATTTGTCTTGTCATGTCTCTTGAATTTGTTACCAAAAACGAAGTGATTTTTTACGTGTCTACAACTAAATGGTAAGAAATATAAATAATAGTCAATGTTCCTCGTGAAACTAAACAACGCCCACTATATCATTTGTTTAGTACTTGTTATAATTCTTAGGATATTCCTTATATTTTCCTTTTGTCAAGATGGAAACATGAAAATGAGAATATTGCAGTCACATTAAGTACTGTGTCTCAAACAAATATTAAAAATATATATTCTGCAGGAACTATGCATTTTTTTAAAATAAATTTATGACATGCATTTTTCACTCTTGATCAGAAATAAAAAAAAATTCAATACTTCAATTGCGGTTCCTTGTGATTATTCTCAGCAAGACTATTGAAATTGTTAAAATAAAAATATATAGTAATTTCAAGTGAAAAATACAATTGCGGTTAAATTCACATTCTTTCGAAATATGGCGATCACACATTAATGGGTCATTTGTGTACTTCAGTTAAGTAAAACTCATTAAACCACTTTTGATAGTATCGTCTATTTTATTCAATCGATTTTGTTAATTTACAGCCAACTCACCAAAATTGAACGGTCTATTTATCGAACAGAGCATCGCCTAATGGCATTTAATGTTGCCAGCAATGTGCCATCGTCAAATGACTATAAATAATATCATCGTGCGACCATATGCAAAACGAAATTTAATTCAATAAATTTATTAAAATTGGAGCATACTCCTTTTGCCACATCGTTAAATGCCATAAATTCAATTTCATAATCAATTAAATGAATTTGTGTCTGTAAATTATTCGCTTATCTTTAAATTTTTTACCATTATTAACATTTTATTAGCCGTCATATGTGTTTCTGATATAAAAACAAAATATAAAGATGAATGTTACCATATTATCCAATTTTTATAAAAATTATTAGCAAAACAATAAATCTGCAATACAGATTACATTCGAAAAAGTATGCAAAATATATATTTTTTTACAGTTATGTATCCTTATGTTGCCAATTGTACTCACTAAATATACTCATCGTAAATATATTTAATTATTTCGATTATTTAATCTAATAACCTTAATACTGTTGATCAACTATAATTCGCTTCATTTAATTTAGCTAAAATGTCAATTTGTTTGCTTCAGACATTTCAGTATTTTATGATAGTTGTTACCAATTTTAAACGGCATTTCTCTAATATCTTTATTGTTGTTTAATTTTCATCTGAAAGTCATATTTGTATTATCTGGTGTACACTATAAACATTTATTAGTTAAATAAACTATTAACATTCTCTTTGCTGCCACCGTTATTTAGAAATAATATTCTGTATTAATGTTTCATAAAGCAAGATACAGAACTCTGTTTTCACACACATGTCGCCCATTATTAAATAAATATATAGAGCATGAGAATGTCAACATCAACAATATGTATCAACCAATGTATGTTTAGTAAAATAATACACATGGCCCTTTACAATGAATTTATTTTGTTTTCCTTTATTTTATAAAAGGCTAAACATTTTGGGTTTATTATCAAAAATTGGTCGGTTATCATTTGAATTAAGCTAAGTAATAAGGATAAAGATAGAACTGTTTATGTAAAATTGTATGTTCACGAGTATGTATTAATTTTTAACAATAAATATTTATTTCTCATTTTAAAAAAATTATCTAATCAAATATTATTATAAAATTCAATATTAATTTATTTATTTATACAGAATTTCAATTGCGTTCACAATGTTCAGTATTTATATTAATTCATGTAAATAAAGCTCATCTATAAAACTGATGACTCACATGTTTTTAGAAAAATAACAAAATAAACAATTAATTTTTGTTAGAATAAATAACATAATAAAATTATAAAGAAAAAAACTAAATCATGAATAGTATTAGCAATATTGTCTTGATTCTGATGTTTGTGCCTTAATGTTATAAAAATTGATTTGACTTTATTTTCTTGTATCGCTCGCCAACACAAAACTAAACCATATATAGTTAATTAACATCACAATATGTTTTTCTATTAATTTTTTTATTAACATTTATGTTTTTGACTTGTTTGTCCAATATTTATATTTTACTTTATTTAATTTTCTTTTATTTTGTTTTTCCTATGACAAAGCCTATAATTTAGTTCACTGTAGAAACCACTACCGATTCTATCATTTGCCAGAACACCAGTAATGTTATCGTAACTTTTTTGCATTTATGACGAGGGACAAGCCACCCATATTATCATTAGTGCTTTGTTTTATTTATTTTTCTACACATTGGGTAATATGAGTGATATTCACCCACATATATGGATGAATTCTAAAAATCTCTTATATCTTACATTTATTTTATGTGCTTTTTATATTAATGAAGATGAATTTATACTCATTGCAATTTTTTTCCCTCTATACTCATTTATTTTTGTTTGAAATAATTTTTTGACTTTTCAAACGGAACGACAAACAACAATAGGAAATTGTAACAACACAATATTAAAATAGTTTATGCTTGATATTAAAGGAATACTGATTTTAATTAGTAAACTAGAACAAACAAATAAAATTATCTATGACAATTATTAACATTGAAATATAATAATTAATAAATTTAGTTTACTTTATTTAAAGTGTGAATTTATAGCATCGATTTCAAGTGAAAGAATTAATTCATTTGTTTGCCAAGATGTGAAACTTTAGCAACTCATGTCAGCATTTGTGTTGTTTTTATTTATTATTATTATCAAAGCTGTACCATTCCACTTCGTAACACAATATAACACTAACAAATTATATCCATAGAGACACAGCAACTGACTATTTTGTTGGATTGTAGCAAGTGAAAATTTTCATTTCAGTTGCTTTCTATATAAATATTTTTTCGACTTTATTCTCTTTACATAAAAAGTTTCTATTGTTTAGTTTTGTTTAAAGAAAATAAATATCTTCACGGTTCATAAAGCAAAAGTTGTATGACAAAGAATCGTGTTTATTGTTTTCGTTTTTATTTTTTTGTTTCTTTTAAAAGTTAAGTCAACTTACGTTAATATTACGTTAAGTTTCTTAGTTGTTTCTTTCTGTCTCGATTATTTAAGAATTTTATATTTATATACATATAGGGTGGAGGGCCCAACAAAACAACAATAAAATAGCAGCACGCGCACAAAGTGTTGTTTAATCTTCAGTATTTCACTGTTCATTATTTTGGATGACACCAGCTGTTAACATAAATTTTTGATTTTTCTTAGCTAGATAATGTTTTTTAAAGAAAATATATCTATATTTATGTGGTGAATAAAGGGAATAATTATCTTTGATAAACTTCAATACAAATCTTAAGATAATAGAGTGTTCACTGTTTATCAAAACAAAACACCACACGGGAGCATAAATAATTCAATGGACTTTTTATTATGTCAAGTTAGTTGAAATAACTTTATTATATAATAAGATATAAGCTTATTTTAGTTGAAATCAGTTTCTCTTCTTTATTTTAAGATTTTTTAAACTTTAACACAAACGACACATAATTATTAATTCATTCACTATTTTGATACTGACATTTAATTAAGCGTTTAATAAACATTGTGTGAAAAAAAATATACGTCTTTCGAATAAAACGTCATCAATTCTTAATTTTATTGTCGAATAAAATGTTTTTCCATTTATTTATCTTTTTAATCTTATTTTCCTTATAGCAGATGGAAATTATCCATAAGATATAAAACCACACATGGCCACACATTTGTTAAAAGGAACGTTAAATAAATACACATCCTTACACAATGTCAGTAATTAAAATTATTCATTTTTCATATAAATTCTCATACTTGTGTTTAACGAAAAATTCGTTATTTTACGTGAGTGCATATTTGACTGTTTCCATGTGCTGTGTTTAATGTATGTATGGTGTTTAATTCCTGAAATAAATAATATAAAGATTTACAGCGAGGCTTAGAATAGAGAGAAACCAAACCTCATAGAAGTTTGTATACAAAAAAATAAAAGAAGTTGAATTGTTCATTAGCAACGCACATAAATTTTATATGATTAAAGGGATATCTGTTTTCTGTTGCTGTTACTGTTTCTAGGCTTGGATTCATTAACAAACGCACACAGAATGAAAAATACATTATTACTAAATATTTTGTGTGTTCTACATATGAGATGAGTGTCTTGTTAACTGCTTCCCATTTATATTGTTGCCTCAGCTTCTGACCACGACTCTTAATATAATTCTAGCATTAAATATCGGCAGTTTGCAAGATCACACATAACAAACTCATTAATTTTAATTAGCAGCTAGCAAATGAGATGATTTTCTGTAATAATTATGTTTATATATTTTAATACTTATCATGCTTCATGCCTTCTTATGATCTTTAATGCAAACTTTTATTGTATATATTTGATTACTTCATAAAGTCATAAATAGTCACATATGATACCCAATACTTGTTATATTCGTTTAATAATAATAATAATTATTATTACTATTGACAGTTTTTGCTTTTCTTTTCTAAGTTTATTTTCGGAAAAAAACGAGATTGAATTGTTGGCAATTTCTATGATTTTTGTATGCGAGCCAAGTTCATTCAAGAGTACTAACCATATATTATTATTATTATTATTATATGATTAGCCTCGAGACATTTGAACCTTTTACATACCTTCCAGCTAAAACATTATTGATGTCATGACCTGCTAGAACCTCTGTTAAGTGACCACACATAGTCGTTTTTTAAGAATTTATCTTAATCGATTTTAAGTCACTGCTGGTGTGACGGTTTAAAATTAAATATATAGTTTGTATTTAAATCTGGTGATAAATTTGATCTATATACTATGAAATCTATGGTTATATTACAAAAAAAGTTTCATATAACTTTTAATTGAAAATCAAATGATTTGAAACAATAGAAACTATTATTATTTTATTGGTCTAACTCTCCAGATTTACTTGTTTGGCATATTTTTCTTCTTTTTTTTACTTTAACTTATAATTGTTTGTCAAATTCTTCAAATAAAATTAATTATTTGCAAAACAAGTAACTAAAGTTCTTTTCAAAAATAAAATTACTGACAAAATTGACTTTAAGAATTCCTTTAAGAATTTATTTTGCTAATTCAAAATTTATTTTAAAATCCCTTAAGCAACTCTAAAAGGTAATACAGTAAATACATTCTCAGAATTATTAATAATAATACAAATTTTAATTATAATATAAATTCCATAAACGAGAATGGGAGTTGAAAAAACATTTTAAATTATTAATTTTTTTGAAATAATTGATTTATTTGTTTGTTTTTCTTTTTGATTAACTTCCTGAATGATAATTTTCTTTTGTAGTAAACATTTAAGCATGTATAAAGGTGTTAAATTATATATAAATATTTTTTAAATAAGTAAGAATTCTTTATCTATAATTGTATCTGCCCGAGTAATAACATTAGTTTTTATTTATTTTGTCGTCAAAACAGTTTTTCATCACAATTTTGTTGATTCATTGCACTCTATTTGATGCAACAACAACAAAAAACTTTACAAATAAATAAAAATAGAAAATTGAAAGCATTCACCTATAATAAGTATTTTTTTACTTGTTTTCCTTATCCGGAATTTGCAATATTTGCAGCAAACTTTTCACAGCCATCTACAAAAGAATCTTTTATATAACTTTGCTTAACAGTAGTTCCCTTTAATTGTATAAAATCACATCATATTGTATTTAATCAAAATGTAATTTGTACAAAACGTGAATGATGTTTAATTTTCTCTTTTTTATTAAATTTTACTTAAACTAAGTAAAGTTTTGTATATTTTTTTCTTTTTCAGTTTTATAGAGCAAAAAAGCTTTATAATGGAAATTTTCAATTAATTAACTAGAACAGAAACTTTTAAAACATTTTCACCTTTAAAATTAAATATTTTATTCAAATAATAAATATATACACGTATAAATTTGATGTAAATTCGCTACTGGGTATTATAAAGATCAAATGACCTCAAGGGTGTTATGTTCTAATAGAAAATTTTAAAACTTTATCCTTTAAAATTCCAATTAGTATTAGTAAAATAGTGTAAATAAACCTCAATCAGTAAACGATATAATAAATTGATTAGATTTTATGATGGACTGAATATTAAAAATGAATAACCTTTTCTTTATTTTTATTTTGTCCGAGAAAATATTATTTTAACTAAAATAATAGTTAAACAAACCTTTAGACAAAATAAAACGGAAATAATAAAATAAATGTGAAGGCATTTCACAATATTTATGGTAAAATATTTAATTTAAGTGAATTATTTAAAGTATAATGTTTTTCATTAATTGAAAATTTATTTAGAAATAATAAAAGATATATAAATTTATTTCCAGCGGCTATTCTTTAAATAATAAATGTACAGAAACTATTCCTAATTGTTTTATTTATTTATTTTTTATTAGATTTATATATAATATGATAATAGAAATTTTTTAAGGAAACTTAGATATTGGTATTCATTGTTATTTTCTGTAAAAGTTTTCACCCGGATACACAATACCTAGTAATAACTGCTAATATTGAAATCATAACAAATATATATAAATGATAATAATAAATAATAAAATATATAATGTAAAGGTCAGAATTTTGTTGAATGGTGTTACACCTACCTACCAATTTGCATACATTTTATTATGTTTATACTCTGCTATTTGACTTTTTGTATTTTTATTATGACTTCCTTTGAATGTGGTTAAGCTGTGCCATTTATTTATTCATATAAATGTCTAATAAATTTATTATTTATATCAAAATCTGTGTTTAGGGGTATTTTATCCAAAGGAAAAAGCACATATACGTTAAAAAAAGAAATATTTATAAAACAAAAAAAAAAACAATTCGTATATAAAGTGGACAACGACAGCAATAAATGGTAGTAATCTCACAGGAGCATCCGATAATATAAAAATGTGACTATTAAACAGTGAAATAAAAGAGTTTTTATTATATTATTAATATTTTAATTTTTTTTAATTCTTTTTAATTAAAATTATTTAGTTTATTTTTTTTTTTTTTTAGATTTTTCTTTAAATTTATATACAAATATTTTTAAATACATTTTCTTCACATATCCTTAAAGTTTTATTTATTTTTATTTCATTTAATTTTATTATCTTTATTTACAAATTTTATATTATATATATTTAACTTATTTATCTTTTTAAGTAATTAATTTTATTTTATTTTATTATATTATTATTTACAAGCAAACAATTAGTCGATTTTTTTTCTCTAAAAAGCTAACCATTTTTAGGTGGTTTTATAAATGTTTTTGAAATTAAATTTCTTTTTCACAATATGTTTTCTCTTTTTATAAATGTTTTTGTTAATTTCTTCGTCTCAAAGGATTGTGGGATTTTATTTTTCTGAATATTTCTGTATTTTTTTTTTCTTTTTAATTTTCTTAATTGGAAACTGAAGGAGTGTATAAGTCGTATACAGATTATTTTATTATAATTCTTTGTCTCAAAATGTGTTTATTTTTTGAATTTAGCATAAAGAAGGATAGGATAGATATTAAGTGAAGCCAATAAATGGTTGATTTCGTATGGATTAATATTTGTAGAAATGTAAATATATGAATGCAAAGGATTCAGTTCAGTTCAGTCTTTTTCTATTTCACATTCGATTTATAATTATTCCTAATCTATGTCTTATTGCCATATCTTGTATGCTAAAATTGTATATACATAAAAATGCTAAGAGAGAAATTTGCAAGAATGTCTGCTGAAAAACACAAATAGTCGACAGAGTAGCAGAATTTTTATGAAATGCACCTGGCGGCAGGCGAACGTTGTGTGTTGATCCTCGCGATGGCGATGTATAGTCAGCACTATAGTCTATTTAAACACAAAAATGTAATTAAATTTATTAAAATTAGAGCAAATAATAAATGTTTATACCATCTTTCCACTCTTCAACGCCATAATCGTCAATAGTATTACTCATAGATTTTTTTGGTGGTCGCTTGCCTACATAAAGTAAATTATTTATTTAAGAATTTTTTTACATTAAACAAACAGTAGCTGTATTATGTTAAAAATAGTAAAAAAAAGTTTACCTTTAACTTGATTTAAATAAAATGCCTCGGTAGTATGTTCAATAAAGGGTGCCGGAATCTCTGTTAATAAAACGTTGTTTTATTTTTGTTAAGACAATGATTTATGTTAATTAAAGTCAAACTCACCATCTAATGTAATTAACCCGTGCGTTTCACCCAATGAATTTTTCGCCATACAACGAAAAATACCAAAATCACCTGGACCAACTTTATGTATTGTTAACCGCATAAATTTACTGTAATCCTCGGTCGTTGAGTGAGTTTCATATTTATCACCTGTGATCAAAATAATTATTATTAATTGAGGTATTTCAACGTTTCTATAACTATAATCGAGCATATATATTTTTGGATCTTCAATTGTGCTAAATGAAAAGTGGTTAGCAATGCTTAACGAGAATTTAATTGAGATGAAATACGTTTAACCGCAAAAACAATGTTAATTGCCAATTATAAAAGCTTTGTTGTTAGTTTGTAAATGTATACCTGATATTATCATGTCACCGCGTCCAGTTGTCCAATAATTAATTGATGTTGGATAAGCTTCAGTGTGACATTCGAGAGTAACATCCTGTCCAAGATAAGCGGCCTCTAATTGATTTGGTATCGATAGCATAGGTGGAACTAGAATTTTGTTAAAATTATTTTTTAAAAAATATAATATAAAACTATAGGAAATATATTTGATTACATTGCACTCGCAGCATGACTCGTTTACTAACTGATGGTGGGACACCATTTGAAGCAACACATAAATATGCGGCCATGTGTAATCGACTAACTTTACTTATAACTAATATTTCACCATCTACAACATTAACTACAAAAGAGACAAAGAAACGATTTGTTAACTTAATTATGGCAAGTTTGCATTTTGTTTGTTTACCATGTTCTCCCCCTACAGCCATTTCACCACCATCCTCTCGTCGCCACATAACATATGGCTCTGGATAACCACCAGCCTTACATGTTAAAGTAACATTTGTACCTTCTCGCACCACCATATCACTACTCGTCTGTGAGTCAATTATTGCTGGTGGTACTGAAATGGTTGCAATATTTTTTTATTCAAATATTATATATGTAGACCTAATGAAAGAAGAAAATATTCACCAACAACTTGCAGATAGCCCTTAAGCGATCTCATTGGATCTGTATTTATTTGACACATATACCATCCTCTATCTGTCTCTTCAACTTCTTTGATGTGTAAATACCACGACTTGTGATCATTATAAGATAAACTAATTCTCGGATTTTGTGTTATTACATTATGGTGGATTGATAAAATTGTCTGTGTATCTACGCGAACCCAGGCAACCTATTGACCCAAAAGTTAAAAACATTGTTTTTTTTATATTAAAAATAACTTAATTATCTTCCAGCAATTATCATTTGACAAAGAACTTTCAGGTAACTGTAACTAAACAATCGCAATATGCCCTTGAATTATGGCTTTTTTTATATGTTTCTCATTCTACTTTATGTCTCTCCTACTTATGTGACTTTACTTATTATTCAGTTTTGCTTTGTATTTAATAGAAAAATAAAAATAAAAAAAAGAAAAAATTATTATAATAATAAAGGGTTCAGTTGTAGCGTGTGCCAATTTTTTTGTTCGTGTCTCTACTGGTTTTTTTTATTATTATCGTTTTTCATTCATTTTTATGATTTATTTCATTTACATTATTCAAAACACGATACAAAACAATAAAACGTTTTAATCAATGAAAATACAAAAGAAGAAAATATATATATTTATATACATAAAAATAGAAATTAAAATTGTAAACATAAAATGTTTAATATTTAAATTTAAGCAAATTACAATTGTATCTAATAACATAATTAGACTAGCTGTAACGTATAATCAAGTTATGTTAAAAAAAAAAAACTTTAACATATAATCATTTTATAATAAATTCATAAATTAAATAAATAATAAACATTTGAATAAAATACTTAATTTAGTGAATGCTACGTATTTAATTTTTTATTACGCATTCTGAAAATAAAAAGAGTAATAAAAACGAAAAAAAAAAATAAACATTATGAAAGAAAAATTTAAAAGAAAACCAGCGAATATCAGAGTAGAAACCACAAATTTGTTTAAACGTTTTGAAATCTATATGTTCAAAAATCTAAAAAGAAAACTAAACAGGACAAATTTGTAAGTATTCAAAGCAATTTAGACATAAGAAAAGGAAAATTAAAGTTAGATGGTGATGGTGATGGAACAATCCGTTTATTACATTTTTAAAGATTTCTTTTCTTTTCTTTTTTTCCTTTTTTTTTATTTTTTCTTCTTTCTTTTTTTGCTAAACTTTAATAGAGTCTTTTTTGTGTATTCAGATCACATCGTCTCTACGCGTCACAATAATGTGAAGACAATCTGTAAATGGATACGTTTTATTTTGTTTTTTATGATTTTCTACAGTGTGTCCCCGAATACGCTGATGTTTTTTCTACAAAGTTATTTTACTAGTATACTCGTTCAAGCTTTATTTTATAAAAATAAAAGAAAAATCATAGAAAATTATAGCAAATAAAGAAGCAAAAAAGAAAATATTATAGGAAATAAACGATTTTTCTACTTTTTCTTTTATATATATTTATTTTTTTTTTTTGTTCGTTTATCATTCAACGATTTTCTATTATATGATAATTGAGAATGAATTGAAATAATATGAAAATGTTTATGATGATGAAAATTGAAACGCGCATTACGCATTCTAATTTTCATTATACAATCCCCAATGGAATACTAGAAAAATGAAACTGAGATGTAACAAGAAAATTGTCATCGATTCAAATCATATGGGAAATAAAATTAGAATTGGTAATTTGAGCATTTGTCGTTATTTTTATTTTTTGCCTCTTCTTTTGAATAATGATCGAATAAACTTACTAACTTAAAATAATAAAACTGATGATATATAAATAAATAATAAGGGACGAAAGAAATCAATCTTACCTTATAACCTTTAAGATTTTCTACAGCACATGTGAGCAGTGCATCTTTGCCAATTGATACTGTAATATTAGGTACTGGATCAGAGAATCTCGGAAAATTTGGATCTATAACAGAAATAAAATCGACAAAAATATTATAAATAAATTAAATTAAGAAATATATTTTATCTTAATATAATCCACTGCAGTATTTAATACAAAATCACAAATAATAAACACAATCTGAATAATTTATTTTTCGGTAGAAAATTGAATGGAGTAAAGTTATAAAAGTTGGCAAGTGTATTTTCTGTAACAACAAAAAAAAAATAAATCCTTTTTTTAATACTTATATGAAAGTTCTTAAGTTTTCAAATAAATAAATAATTAAATATAAAATATTTAATAATATTATATTTTTAAATCCTTATTGTAACTTTCATTGACGTTGCTCATGATTTCAATTTATTAATCAATGCATGAAACTTTTTTTTAATATTAAATGTAGAATCTAAGGACACGGTTTGAGCAATAAATGTCTTTTATTATGCGATGTTTCTTGGTTTGCAATACTCAACCATACTTTTAACCATACTTTATAATTGTTTTCGCTGTTCAGGACATAATGAAAATAGCATTTCTTTATGAATTTACTTATTCAACAATATTTACATTTGTTTTGTCGATACAAAAGAGTTTGCCTTTTTATATAAAAAAAAGCATAATAATCATCTTCAACTAGATGTAGTTTGTAGATGCTGAAGTTTCTCTTCTATTTCATCGTTAAATTAAAAGTTGTTGTTTATTTTTTAAACTTCTAAAGAAAATATATTCTACAATAAATAATTCATCAAATAATATTTTTTGTATATTATTTTATCATTTCAGTAATTCAAATAAATGAATAATTTTCATGTTTTTAGTTTAAAATCAATGCATAATAAATATCTATTTTATAAATTATACTGAATTATTATTATTTTAAAGAATTTTTGACGATATGATAAAATAACAAATATTGATTTTTTCTAAATAAATGCACAAAATTCAAATCAACAAAGTTGAATTCGTATATAGTGTATTGATTAAAAATACAACGCAAGCAATTCATATGTCTGTCATTTTATTAGTTTATAAATAATAAATTGAAATTGTTATAGTCGTATATAATGTCTAAACACTAATTTTAAATAGTATTTTTAGTTTAAATAAAAAAGGAAGAAAATTGAATGGCATATTCTAAGTACACTGTTTAATAGATTGCATAAATTATTTTTTATTTCTTTTTACTCATCAATTCCTTAAATATAGACAAAACAATCTTATCGTAATAAACACAAATTATTTCATAATATACATATACATATTTAAAATTCATTAATTCGCTATAAGAATAAATCAAAACAATGGATATATGATTATTAAAATTTTTATATTTTATTTCAGATCTAAATATATAATAAATATTTTAGCAAATCATTTATTCATTACTTATTGAACCAATTATTAGTATGACCGTGTTTCAGTATAACTAAAGGTGTATCAGGCATAATGAACTTTTGCATTTGATATTTAAAAATAATCAATAATATCACATACAATCAATTTCTAATATAGACAGTAAATTTACAATGAACTTTGCATTACTTTATTTTCACACATTTTGCTGTCAAAAAATATATTGTCTTATATTCATGAAAGAGATATCTTTAAATGTGTCTAAATAGAGTGAATTTTGATGTTAGTATTACGTTATTAAATAATATAGAAAATCGATCGACCTTCTCAATAATATAACCAAAGACAATTTTTATTTATCTTTTGCATATAATATTATTAAACAATGTAGACATTATAGTGTGTTTCTTTTTTCTCTGTAACATTTCACCAAAATTTTATTATTATTTTTCTAAGTGCAATCCCTATAGATTGTCATTATGCGAAAAATATTTATGTACGACATCTGAAACATATATAGAACATTCAAATATAACTTTAATAATTCATCAATTTTAAGCTAAGCCCTCAAATATAATAAGGGTCTGATTAAAAATTAAAATTTAACCCATCAGTTATTCATTCAAATGTAAATGGCGGCATGCCAACACCAATTTTATAACTCAATGCGTGTTTAAAATATTTTGTGACGTTTTTTTATTTTATTATTTTTTTTTTTTTTGCTGTTATGCTTCTGTCCATTAAAAGCAATATTTATTTATTTTTTTGGGTAATAAGACAATTTTTATGTATTATTTTTATTTTAGTTTTAGTTTTCCATTGTGTTACGGTCGATATTATTTCATGTTTTTAATGATTTTATTTAGTACATGGAGTCGTGACTGAAATAAAATTATTGACTATAATTGGCTAAAGTGTATATTGTTCAGTAGAAGAACAATTTCGATTATTTTATATTTTCTTCATTATTATAATCAAAATAATAACAATAATAATAACCAAATCATTTTATTGATTTTTTGGTATTCAAACAAATAAATAAATAAATAATATTTGTATAATTGTGTAGTGAATTTGTTGTTTTCATTAGTTATGCTTTCAAAGTGTCAAATAAAATAATATTTTATTATTTTATGTCTTATAAAAATAAATCAAATAAATTATTAATGCGTTTTGATAATACAATTTCTTATGAATTTTATGGTTTTTATGAGAAACAAAAATAATTCTAAGCTAAGTAAGGATGGAGAAAAATAATGTTAAACAGAATAAACATAATATATTTACCATAATGATAATAATAATAATAATAATAATAATAATAATAATAATAATAATAATAATAATAATAATAATAATAATAATAATAATAATAATAATAATAATGTAAAGTTCTAAAATAATACATATATAAAAGTTTTTAGAAAATAATTTTTTCTTCATTCTATTTATAAAAAAATAAAATTATTGTAAAATCTATTGAGTTATAAAATGTTGAGCATGTTGGTTATAAACTTTTACGATAATAAGATAGCTGTACCTTTAAATTCATGTGCAGCCATCTGAGGACACGCTGCTATAGAGGAAAAACTTTTTGCATTGCAAATAAATAAAAAAAAACAAAAACTTTTGTTTTTAAGCTTTAACCTGTACCACACAACATTCATTCGCCATTTGCTTGACAATGCATACGGGCTATGACAACAATTCAAATAAAAGCCACAAAAAACAAGTTAGTTTTATTTTAAATTTCTACGAATTCATTTTAAATTTTATAAATTAATCGGTGGCAAAAAGATAAGTATTTTTTAAAGATAAAAACTTTGATGGTAAAAAAAAACTAATTTCTACCTTTAACGTAGATTGACAGAATTAAAATTTGTTATTTAGCGACTTTCCTACCCGCATGGTTAAATTTTGGTAACTTTTTATTTGTTTTGCCTTTTATTAACGAAAATTTGTTTTTAATTAATTATTTAATTCAAACAAGAAATCATAAAAAAGGGTACAACTAACCAATATTGTCCAGACTATTTATATTTCTGCTATTAAATGTATCTAATGTTTGCTGATTACCACCGCCACTAACACCGTCATTACTGGTTCGTTGTGTTTGTTGTTTATTGTTGACTATACTTGCGTCTGTTACTGAAAATAAAATAATTAATGAATCAATAAAAAGTTAATTGTAATATATAATTTACATTTAAAATTTTATTTCATTTTCTATTAAAACACAAAAAGAATATCACAAGTATGAATTACATTTTAAAAATAAAAAACTGAATGTTTTATAGTAAATTTAGACAGACGAAATTTAATAAGCCAAAGTACTAAATTTAATTAAAACAAAAAAAAAAGAACACAATGCAGACATATTTAATGACATTAATAGTAGTTATAGTATGTAATTATACGATAACAAAAAAAAATATAAGTTAAAATGTGTTGCGTTTTTGATGTTGGTAAATATTTGAAATTTATGTCAAAAGTTTTGCCAAATTGAATAAAATTAATACAACGAACAAAGATTGGATTCTATTTGCTTTATATTTTATAATGAAAAATAAAATTCATAATTTATTCATTAACTATCATGTTTCACTTTAAAGCTACAATTACATTATAGTCACGCTACTCGTATTAATATTTTTTATCTCACGATTACCATAAAATATCATATCATCTTTATAACCAAAGTTTTTTTTTCCATTTTTTTTTTTGCATTAATCTAATTAATTGATAAAGTTTAACTATAATTTGTATTTATTTAAACAAAAAAAAAAGATTAAAAGAAAATAAAAAAATGGATAAGCATTAGTCACAATTACGATTATACTAACAATTGTATTTAAAAGGACAGGCATTTAATTTCGTTTGGCAACAATTATAAGAAATGTTACATAAGGATAATGGCAAACTATTACTTAAACTTATGCTAAATAGATTTTAACCGCAGCACAAACTTTTACAATACTTAAAACCTTGAACTAAATTCAAACATAAATAAAAATAAAAACATATAGTAAATAATGATAAAAATTATTTAGAGGCTTCAAAAGATTAAAAAAAATTGATAGAGTTTTAAATATTCAAAAGAGCATAAAAATATATAAAAACATAAATATATTTTTGAAAAACGCTTTAATCAATAATTATGTTATTAATATTGATAGATGTAGCTGTTTCGAACAAAGTATTTGTATGTAATTACTATTATAGAATACTTTTATAAATTAAACATCAAACTTTTAGAAATATTTTGTATGATAATGCTTCAAAACCGTCAAGAAATTAGTTAATCGGCAAAGTAAAATTTTCTCTTGTATTTCCTGTTTTTAACAAAACTTAAAACAGAAAATCACATAATTTAATTGATTATTGATAAAAATTTTATGGTGGGTGTATAATACACATATATGTAATTACTTATAACAACGACAAGTAAACTTTTTTTCTTTTATTTTTTGATAAAAGTTTATTCAAGAAAAAACCATTAAAAAAGAAATAATTAATGGAATATATTTCCGATTTAACATTAATTTATAAATTACTTATAAAGAAATGGTTTTTTTTTGTACTAAAAATAAATAACAGAGCATGATGATTGTGTTTAATTAAATTTAATTCTATAATAAATAATTAAATAAATTCTAATAAAACTAAATAAAAGCTGGCAATTATCGAGAGAGAAAGAAAAGTTATTTTCAGTTAAAAAATTGTTACTAATTAATTATTAACCAAATAACGTGAATTAATTTATTTTTCTATTTATATTATATATACATAGAAAAATAATGTTGAAATTTTTAGTCCGTGCGGTAGTTTTTTTTTATTTTTACCACAACATTTTTTTAACTCAAGTTTATTATTATTATTAAAAACGTAGCAAAACAAACAAACATACCACGAAGGCACAGTTGTATTGAGAAATAAAATCAATATCGTTGGTGAAAAAAAAGAAAATAAACAGAAAATATAAACAGCTAGAGACAAGGTTAAATAGAAAGCACAACAAAATACTGACTAAACTAAAAATCTAACTAATTCGTGAAATGTAGAAAGTATAAAAAAAAACTGTACTAAAATCAAATAAATGTTTCATTTGTGTCTTTAGAGAATAAGTTATATAATTATTAGCAGGAAAAAATAAATAAGTTCTATTTAAGATGGTTTGATATACATACATAGATTTATAACAAATAAATAAATAAACACTGAAAGAAAATACAAATCAAGCCAATAAGTTTTCTTCAATTAAATAATTGATTAATGTCAGAAAGAAAAAGTGAAAACAAAAAAAAATGTAAATAGATAATTGTTGGCTATTAATCTCTAAATAGCATCAGAGAAAAAAATTTATATATATGTTCGCCAATTGAATGTGATCTAATTTAATTAAGGGACCAATTTGCTATTTATAATCAAATTTATGGGTTTTTCTCTTTTTTTTTTAAACGATATTATTTCAGGTGGGCTTATCTTATCGGACTAAAACACAAAGAATTTTACACATGAAATGATTTATTCCCAAGTCTCTTATTTACAGAGATTTAATCTTATAAAATTATATAGAAAATGAAGTCATTTTTTAAGATGTGTATTCAAGAATAATAAGTCTTTAATTTTAACAGCTTTTCATAAATTTGCTTAAGGTAATAAATCAAAAATAAACATTATCCATGAGGCAACACAGTTGTTTCGGTAACTCTACTTTATTGTAATTAAAGACAATCACGAGAAAGGTAAGCCCCACTTAAATTTGCTTTCTTTTGAGTACTGTCCAATTGTATTTCTAAAAATAATGAACTTTATTAATAAAAGTGGGTAAAAATTATAGGAAAATATAATAATTACGCCTCTATTTTAACAAATCTGTGTGTTGGTGTCTTTCAATTGATGTATTTCATTTAATGCAAAGTACGGTGGTCGTTGCTCATGTTAAAAATTATTCCCACGTTGGTTATTTTGTTCTTGCTGTTGCTTTTTAATGTATATCTATATTTTTTATTTGTAAGAAAATAAAATAAAATTGTGATCCCTCTTGAGCTTGTTCATAGGATAAAATAAAAAAACAAAATAAATAAGCGAAAAAAAAAGACAAACCGGAAAAAGTGAACCATAGCAGTTTAATTTTTTCTTCCTTTATAATTTTTTTTTTGTTTGTGCATGAGATCCATTTATATTTAACATTTGTTGGTGCGACTTGCGATTATATAAAGCTAAAAAGAATAAAGTAACTCACCTCCGACGGGAAGTCCCGATGGTGCTACAGTTGCTGAAATTGTGATAAAAAACCAACAAGTTGTTCTTATAATTTCCATTTTTTACTGTTTAATTTTTTGTATCCAATTTAATTTGTAATACGAGGTTTGGCTACACTTTAGTAACCACTTCCGTAATTTATTATTATTATATATATATACTTTTTTTTTATTAAATTTCTGCTATCTATTTATTATTTAACATGATTAACTTCAGCAGAAATCAATTTGTGCTTTTATTTATTCCTCGTTATGCTTTATTTTTTCATTTAACTAATCCAATTAAGGAAATTTAAAACTTTTATTTTTTGTTTTGTTTTTACTTATTCCACTTTTTTTTTTGTTCACTTGTATTTTTATGGTTTTACACACGAAATCACATATTAAAATCTTTTTATTTATTTTATTATTTAAATATTTTTTTTATAATAGAATATTTTCCATGTTTTATGGGTTGAGCTCCCTCCCGAGATGGGATGTTAGTAGTTATAAACTATTTTCCGTATAGTTCATATTGGCATAATGTTATTTTTTTTATGTATAAAAAAAAATTTAGATATACTCTTTGGAAATGTTATTTCGTATAATAATGAGAAACAGACTAGCATTTGCCAGCGTAAAGAAAAACTACCATCGCCACGGGAGACTTGAACCGCACCAGTAAATTAGTAATGAAATTTTCTAAAATCCGATTTTTGTTCAGTTTTCCTTTTAGATATTTGGGTCATTTTGTACGGTCTCACTCTCTACACAGAAATTGATGGCACAATCGGGTTCCTACACTATATGTGAATATTGAACGTGCTTGAATTATATTATGTCAATAGTCGCTAGAATAAAAGAGATGAAGAATTGGTTGTTCATGCCATTTACAAATTTATTTAAAAATAAATAAATTTAAAATAAAAAAGGTACAATTGGAAACGTCCGCTGTGATGTGAATAAATCAAATCAAATAAAATAAAAATTAAAAAAAAACTTTTTTTTCACCATTCACAAATATTCTACACTTTTTAAAGTCTAGATTGGCGACTTTGTGTTTAAATTTGCACAATCGTTGTTAAACATCATTTTTTAAATAAATTTCAATCACAATAAATAAACTTTTCTTATTATTTTTTTTATTATTTTTTATTGTTAAATATACTTTATTTTTACAAAATTATAATTCAGACCAGCACGATAGTATCTGACTAAACACACTGAAATCACACGAGAAACTGATGAGAATAATATTAACAAACATTGCAAATTTCTAAATAGAGGGGATTTCATGAAAATTGGGGTAGTTTCATTAAAAACTCATGGTTTTTCCGACAACCCAAAGTTTTTATATTCTTCCATTATGCGCATTATTTTGGCGCATTCCATTGCCCCAGCATAAAGTTACAGCGTCATATACCTTCCAATATTTGTTTATTTTATTATTATTTTGATTTATGTTAATAGTTTCAGTCGTTTTAATAGTATTAACTTCATTTAAAACTGACCACGTTACACACCTGTAAGTAGTGAATTATTTAAAAAAAATTATATGGATTATTTACCAATTTTTAAATAAAAATTCAATAGCAAGGCAACATACAACTAGCCATATTAAAGCAAAAAATAAAAATATTTGCTTGGGAATACATAAATATTGCTGTTATCAAAAATAGATCAATTTTTAATGTCATTCAGGGGCTAATCAGATGGCAATAGAAAAATTTCAAACACACAATTTTATTATACATTTTTGTTTTTTCTTCTTTATTTATTTTTATCGACGATTTAAGTCACATAAAAAATATATAAATAGATGAAGGATAAAACAGAGAAAAAAAACGCAGGAAAAATAAGGAGTAAAAAAGACCTTCAATCTGACAAGTAATAAAAGAAAAAATCTAACAGCAGTAACGAAAATTATTGAAGCTATAATATTTGATATTTATGCTTTTTGTATTTTTAATGGAAAAATCGGTTATTCAGAATCTTAGAAACAAAAAGAGGGTTAGCCACTCACAAATTTTCTATATTTGACCTGCCCTTTTCAGTTGAATTATCACGAAAGATTGTTTTATTTTAGTTAAAGGTGTTCAAACGACAATTGTGACAGCCGTATCACCGACAAAATCACTATGCCTCATTTGGTTTTTACATTGAGAAAACCTTCAATTTTCTATCAACATATAATTTTTCGCAGCCAGCACAATCAATAATGTTATGATTTAAGTGGTTTCTGTTCAAGAAAATATTTTAATTTATTATTCAATAACTCTTCTTCTTCTTTTTGAGTCATTAAAATTTTTTTACAATTTTACTGCAATAATATTTGATTTTATAAATATTTCTTTATTTTTGTAATATTTTGAAGAATATTATTTCATTTATTTTTAATTTGTGTAGTTAAAAAGTAAAGTAAATTGCAAAATATTAGTATTACAATAAGTGATTTTAAAGTTTAATAAAATATATTATGTGACAAAAGGACACATTTCGAACCTATGTAAATCTGAAATTATTGGTTTCATATCTTATTCTTAAAATAAAACTAACGCTGCATAAGTATTTGATTGAATTTGTTATATTATTTATTTTTATAAATTTTTATATTATTTGCATAATGCATCCTTATGTTATCTGACAGCATGTTTTATTTTGACGCGACAATAAAATTATCATTGTACTTTATTTACACTTACTGCTAGAGCTATCTGAACATACAAAAATAAAAACCATATGAAAATGTATTTTTATTTGTCACAAAAAAAATAATAATAATTTAAGTACCGTAAAATTAAATTTAAACAAAAAGGGATATATTTTCTTATTTTAAAGCACATAAATAAATAAATGGAAAAATGTAATGCATAAAAGAAATAATAGGATATGTTTGTTTCTTATGAGAAAATAAAATGGAGAACATTACATTCAAACCAACAATCCCGTCTATAGAACAACTGTTTTTGACGTGTCGCACGTTATTTGAATAAATTCAGTTCTATTCACACAAACATGATATTCACATAAAATTGTTATGAAATTTATGTAAATAAACGACAAGTTGCAATTGCTCTTATTTTATGATATTTTATAAGTTTTTATTTAATGTGACTATCTGGAAATTCAAGAAAATATTAAATTAAATTCATCTGATTATGTCCTGCTTCGGTTTATAATTGAAATCGAAAATTCAAATAAATTACATAGGATAAAAGTGCAATTAAATAATGCAAGATACGAACAAAGGATTTTTATGAATTTTTAAATAAAGCAAATGTAGTATAAAAAATAATATATTCCTTTACCTAGGATTAAAGCTTCTATATAAGTCAATGCGTTTTTTTCTGATAAAGAAAAAAAAAATGAAACCTTTTTGTAATTCAAATTACATACACATACAGTTAGAAATATATAATTTCATGTACATATATATATAAACAATCAAAGTTTTAATTAAAATTATTAAGAGCACTTTATTATTTCAAAGGATTTAATAATTCAAACAGATGTATCCTTGTTTTATCAGCATTTAAATTCGTTAAGCCTGCTGCTTAATATAATGAAATAACTGTTGTGTAATTTCCGGGTTCACTTTTAAAAATTTTATTGCAATTCTATATTCCATTAGCTCATACCAGCGATGCTTTCAAAAATCTAAGTGTAACATTTGTTAAAGAGATAATATTTAATGATTCAGCAAACATATTGCTTCGGTAAAATTTTGTAGAATGGTCAATATATATGAAAACTAAAAAATAATAATAAAATAATAATAATATAGAAGAAATATTTAAAGTTTTCGACATTTCACACTTGACACATTTATATAGATAATTTATTGTCCTTAGACTAACTGGTCTGCATAAAAGCCCATCGCGTTCTCAAAACTGATTTATGTAGCAATATCGTGTATGCTCTTTGTGTATGCATAAACTTTTTTTTTATTTCTTTGTCACATAATATAAATTTTGATCTCGTTTAGTGACATTTTCATAAAACCAAAAATATCACCAGACCTACTCATCCAGCAGGAAATAATTTATAAATTTATATGTCTTTCAATGTTTTTTTTTTTCATTTATGTTTAACGAATTCAGAATTGGGTAACCAAATGTGAAACCAACTGCGACATTAAAAGTGGATGAACCTGTCCAGAACATGTAATTTCTATTGTTGTTTTACTTTAAACTGTGATTGTGAATGCCAACTGCATACCAAAGGCCATAGCTATTTGTGCATACTCGGCGGCAAAGATTTACACCCGTATTTATATATATGTTTTCGTAATGTTATTTTTTTCAATTTTTATAACAAATTTCATTTGTGATTTATTATTTATTTAAAATTAAAAAAAAAAATTAAAATATATATATATTTTTAAATGAAAAGCGAGAAAAAAAAAAGATGAAACAAAAATATATTATAAAACTGAAAAAAGCATGACGCTATGCATTATTAAATATATAAATTAAAACAAAATTATTTTACGTGAGTTGTTTATTACATGAAATGGAATACAAACAATAAAAGCAAAAATTTAAATTACATTATTTTTAATTAAATTTGACAAATTAACAAACACTATCAAAATTCTATATTGAAGAAAATATGTAAAGCGGAAAAAAATAATATTTAAATTTATTTTCATCAATTTTTGTATTTTTAAAATCATAAAATAATAATAATAATTAATATTATTGTTATTATTATATTTACTACTTTAAAACAAATTAAATTCTGATGAATCATGTATGACATTAACATAAACATTATTACGATGACGATAAAAGAAAAACCTTAATTATTAATTAAATAATAATAATAAACAAAATAGGAATTTAAACTTTATATTATTATAAATAGAGAGACGAACGGAATAGAAAATAATTAGCAGCATGACATTTTTATTGCTTCTTGTGTTCATGCTTCTTTAAAATGTCTATGGCTTTTGTTTTGGTAAAGCAAATAAATATTAATTAATTTAATTTTTACTTTAAACTTAATAATATATATAAACAATAATAATAGCATTTTATAAAATGAATAATTTATTAAAATATTTTTAGAAAATTGCATGTTTATGACAGAAAAACTGTATTATTTATTACAAAAATCATTATAATTACGTCATGGCATAACTTTTAAACGGCTATACAATATTATTACAATGTAATAGATATTGTAATAACCACATGAAAAAAAAAATTAGCGAATAGTATTCGGTACTAATAAAACTGTTCAATAATATCGTTTAACAGTGAAGCTTTTCTTCTCATTTTCATATTATATATGGTAAATGTGCTTCTAATAAAAAAAAAATTCTGAACGACAACAATGATGAGCATTATATAATGCTGAATATATTTCGCATTTTCATAATCATTCACGTTACTGTCTATTTCCATTTATATAGAACTCATTCTTCCAATTGTACATGCTTTTATCTATTTATCCTTTCTACCATCGTTTTAACACAGCCGGTGTTGACGGCAATTGTTGCTACATTTTGTAAAGCTTCACCAAGGCTTTTGGATGATGCTGACGGATATTCAAATAATAAACGATTGGGTTTGATGAGGTGGTGATAGACCCTGGATCGACAGCTTGTGTGAATATAGTGTAAATAACACTCTGAAGTTAATATAAAAGCGAAGATTTTTTTTTTTTTTTGTATTTTAGTGAGTGGGTGGTTAAAAAAAAAATCATAGTGTCGTGAATAAACCAACATATTTCATCAGCCTCCCAAACAACAATTCATGTAATCGTACTTTTTTTTATTTGATTCGACTTAATACTAAGATACATTAAAAACACATAAAAATCTGTGCGCCATATGCTCGGTATGTATATACATACAATATATTTATTAATTTTAACAAAGAATTTTTTTTTATATAAGAATATATAACATTGCAATATTTAAAATGATTATTTGCAACGAATATATTACTAAGCAGAAAAATAATAGTTTTTTTAAAGTAGGTTAAATTTGTATGTCAAGACTACACGATTGATTAAAGTTTCTCGGGATTATAACTAATGTGTCACACCATAGTAAATAGTTAAACCAACGACAATACTAATTACCTATTTTGTATCAGGTACAATTGTATTATAGCGCACTAAAACGTTTGAACAAATATGAAAAATAAATAAAATAACAAAATTTCTTAATTGTTGTTTGTTTTACTTATGTTAAAGAAAAACTGACTTTTATAAATTTCTATTTGTTTTAAATACAAGAATTTTGTCTTCGTGTGGATTAATGAGCGGTGTACTTGGTTATTTTTATCAAAATTCCATTCTACCATACCGAAACTGTTTTATAATGAATGAAGAAGGTGAAACGCAATGTTTGGAATGCAAATTACCTCATGCACGTAATAATGCGGTAAAGTATTTTACTCTTTATTTATTTATTTACGTGACGGATCTGTTTTTGTTTTTAGTAAAATATTACATAAAATAAAGAAAAAGGTTTTAAATTACCCGCCCTCTCATTCAACTGATACAATATTATGTAAGTGAAGGTGACATATATGTTGAATAATTCCTTATATCATACATTCTCAGTATTTTGCTATTTTTTTTTTTTTACTATAAATATTTTGAAGGAAAATAAATAGAGTGAAAACAATTCATTTTGCACTAAATTATTTCTGTAGCTAGAGGCTACAGTGTTATTGTTGGGACTTATGTATGTATGTTATGACAAAGAAGTTTTACAGAAATTGGTCCATTTTTCAACTAATCTTGAATTATTACTTGAATGTAGATTTTATAAATACAAAGCTAAAAACATAAAAGTGTAATATAAAGGGAAATTTGGCGTTGTTTGTTTTTGACCGATTTAGGAGTTTTCACTTCACCACCTCTTTCTCAAATATTTCCCTTAACTATTGTTTCTTATACAGTATAGTACAGTGTTTATACAAAGATGTCAAATTTAACTTAAATTACATCAGAAGACAAAAAAAAAATTCCTTTAAATAATGATGGAGATCAACATAACAAGCCTCATATTAAATTTTTGCACACATTTATCACAGAAAACTGTCTTCGTCATTTTATTATGTTTGAAAATATTTTATAAATGCGTAACACAAATGAAAAATGTTGCGGAATTAATTTTATGTTGATAGTAGTAGAGAGAAAAAACATTTTTCGGATGGCTAGCTCTTGTATCTTGAGGTTTTGGAGTTTATTTTTTTTTTTACTTTTTATTCTTTTTTTTTTTTTTTAATATAATAGCCGATATAATATTTTCATTGAATAACAAATACCTATTCGTATATCACCTGACTACCAATTACTAAATATAAATGAAAAGTGTAACTTTAATAGGAAAGTGATGTCAAGAGACATTAACACAGTTTTCACAAAGCCATTGTAAATGAATGGTTTCGATGTTTCATTTTGGAAAAGATTAAATTTTTATGACACGCAATAAACATTAAAACTCGTTAACTTTATTATAAATAATAATTGGGATATCTTATGCTCGCGTACAATTAATAATTGAAGCTACATAAATAAAATAATGTGAGGAAAAAATTTAATCGATTATGATGGTCACACATGCTCGACAGATTTTGTTTAATCAGAATCTTCCGCAATCAACGTTCACAATAAAGCGATTGATGATTGAATTGAAGATAATAAATTTATTCGATTTCCATACAAATATATCTTATCAGATCATCTTCTATAGTATATCGTTTCGTATGTATAGTGTATTCAATCTACACGCCGTGTGCCCATAAATATTGTTTCGAATATTGTATCATCACCAATACTAAACACTGACATTTTATCTCTAAAGCTTTCAACTTTATTCATTCCATCGTGTGTTTTTCACGTCGTTTAATACATAGCTGGCTGCCATCGTGCGTGACGAAAACGGCGAATAGCGCCTATTGAATACAAAACAGACATGATGCCTGCGGTAATAAATGATCAGGAATGAGATTGCGAAAGTATCACACTAAAGATATGAGCCAATCATACCTAAACAACAAAAATAAGATCTTTTGTAATCGAATATAATAATGCCGAACACCTATACGAATTGATGTGGTAATATTTTGTTGTTGGTGTTGTTTGATATTTTCTAACGTGACGATGATGACGATGGTGATGCTAAGCTTGGAATACAATTGAAACGCGGTACAATATTTTTTCCATATAAATAGCTATCGATTGAACAATATAAAATTGTTTTCAATCGAATAATTTTTATGATATTGCGCTTATTTCTGTGTATCTGGATGATTTGATGAATTTGTATCGCACGTGCAATATAAAGCACAAACAAAAAATAAATAAGACAAAATGAAAATATTACGTGAAGAAATATATGAAACGTATGGTAACACAGCACTTAAGATCGCTCAATAACAAAATTTAAAAAAAAAAAACAGGATTACGATAATTTCTACATATTACGTCGTGTATGTAATTTATCGTTTGTATTAATAAATTGATGTAATAATTTGAACGAGAGTATCTACAATAAACGATTTTTTAAAAAAAAAAATTTGTGCTCAATTTTCATTTAACATTGTATTTGTAATTGGAATCGGAACATATAAACTCGTTAATTTTCTTTCTTATTATCATTTCCAGTTTTTGTTTTTATTTCAAAGTGACAGCACACAATGAATTGCAACTCTGTTTAGATATATTTTCCTTAACCGTTTTTTTCTATAATATTTAACCATTATAATCGCCAGCACTTCATCATTGAAAATTTAAAACTATTTGTTTTCGGTGCATTTTGTATGTTTTTGTTTTGTTTAAATTTATTTTTGATCATTAGTAGCTTAAGTAAATAAAAAATAAATAACTATATTTATTTTTCTTAGATTTTCATAAAAACATATGTTATGTGTCGTTCATAATTCATTATGCTACTATCATTAATTGCAGAAAATTATTTTTCATAATGCACAATAATTGCATCCTTTTTGTTTCTTAATATTTTTAGGGAAATTTATTTTATTATTTATTAGTTGAAACAGCATGATTTTATTATCATTATTATTATTTTTATAATTGTTGGTTTTTTCTATTGGTTTCAGCATAATTGTGTATTAAATTAAATTATATAATTAATTTTGTATTTAACATTATTTATAACATTTAATTATATGATTGTGCATATTGTTAATTATTCAATTATCTACAATTTTGTTAAATATAATAATTCAATTATCTTAAATTTGCTATAAATAAAATTATCATAAAATAATTTTTTCTGCCGAATATTATTTTATTTTATTTTAATAAAAAAATGCTTATCAAAAAAAAAATTACTAAATAAGTTTCCTGCCTTAGAGAAACTGTCATCCTGTACTGTATTGCTTGTCATACCATAAAGTAATACATATTTCCTTTTATATTTTTGGTTAATACAACATTTCCTTATATAATACGCTTCAATACATTGTGTTGTTTATACAATAAGTCTTGTTATGGTTTATAAGGCGTAAAATACTATCAATAACAACTTGTTCAGTTTTTCCGGTTATTATATTCGTCAAAATCAATAATGAATTTATGTCACTTAAGTTTTTAAAATAAATCAACCGAATTTAAGCTACTAAAATATTTAATTATTTTCAACTGAGGTATTCGCAACCATACGGAAATTTATTTTAAAAAACAAAAACATAATAATATACCAATTCAAACTAAATATAAATAAATTATATTCCAATATTTTATAATTAAGAAAATAATTAGAATTCTTTTTAATTAATAATAAATTTTAAAAAATTACTTTGTAATTATAAGAAATCAGTTTTTATTAAAAAAAATAATGTTTCTGTGAACAAGTAAATTAGTGAATTTCCTTGAAATAATAGCATCGAATCGTTGAAAATTTATTTACTTAACAAATTGTTTTTTATAATTATGCTATTTCTATGGAGCAGAATAATTATGGGGAAAATTGAATTTTAAAGCTTAATTAATTTTCCCTAGATAATGTTTAAATCATTAAAATCAAAAGAAATTTAACGTTAACAAGACACAAGTTTAAAGAAAAACCAAAGATTTAAAATTCTTTCTATTTGCCACGAAAAATTTATGTGCTTTATGTTGTTTGTCGACAGATTCTTCTGAATTTAAGACTGTTTTGGCAAATAATAATAATAATAAAAAAAAAAAAAAAAAAATCATAATCCACTCAGATGTCCTTGTTATTTTGGGTACTCAATTTAGGATATGGTTTGAGTCAGCACAAAGTGATGCGGTTAAGAAATTAGCCTTGTCTCGAGGAAATAAATTTATTCATTGAAATGTAAATATGTGTGCGCCTTCCGTAGTCTAATAAATAATTCATCACGATGAATTATTTATTAAGATTGTTTTCGTCTTAGCCATATGACGAATTTGTTAAATAATATAAAAGAAAATATTAATAATGAATTTGAATAAAAATAAAGAGGCAGAAGTCGAAAATAAAACGAAAAAAAAATATACAAAAATGACGAAAAGTCGTTTAATAAAAAGCGATGAATAAAATTTATCTCGTCTATACTCAAGCATTGCAAACATATTTATGTCATTACTAGGTAAGCTTTTATGGTTTATAGTCGTACAAATGCTATTTTAATAGAAAATGTTCTTTGTTTAAGCAACTTTGATCGGTACCTATACACCGTTGAAATCACTTTGGGTGTAGTGTAGATAAACAAAGAAAAAATAAAAATACAAATAAAGCTCACGAGGGAAATTATTTTGTTGTCATCGTGCAGGTTGTTTTCTTTTTGCCTGCTGCAAAACAGCGTATTTATACTTCAATAAGCTTCCTAGCCTCTAACGTACATTTTATTTTCATTTTTAATATTTTTGTCCCGACTTTTGTAAAAGTGACGTAACGTAACTTTGGTATGAAAATAAATGAAATGAAACGAAACGAAACGAAATTAAAGTAACATCTGCCGTGTTTTCATGATATAATTTCAAAGTAGAATAACAAAATAAAATAAAAATAAATGAAGAAAAGAAAAGAATATTCATTGTCTTGCCTTTTTGAACTTATTACATTTTTATACTTTAAGATATTATTCAAGTCGTTTAAAGTATTCGTTTATGCTAAATTTGACATTATCGACTATGAATTTATACATTTACTCTATTTGTATTTAATACAAAGTATATGGAAATGTGTATGCACGACGGGAGGCAATCAGTAAAATTATCCACCTAATCTACATTAAATGCTCTGTAATATGTCTCGCGGTTATATATATATATATATATATATATATATACATATTAATTTTTTTTATATTTCTCTCTTTATTTTTGCAATGTATTAAGCAAACAAAAAATATAAAAGACTCGAATACAAATATCAACATTTTCATGATAATATAAAGGATTTTACATAATTTTTACTACACGCGAATTGTTTGATAGCGAAAAACCGATTACTCTTAATGTCGTTAGGAGGGTTACGATAATATGTCGAGCTCTTTTATCACTAGGAAATTGTCCTAAAACCAAACGATTTCATACATCACTCGGTTTATCTTAACTTTCTGTTAATTCTACACATTTTTATGACTTTTTAAAAAAGGAGATATATACAAATGTGAAAACTATAAATAACGCAATTTCGTAATAAGCCACAAATTGATTTCAATAAATTTTATATTTATACTAGAAGAACTATGAGTTTTGAATAATGTTTAATTCTTTTTTTTTCAAATTTTACAAATTCAATCAAATTACATTCTAAAGTAAAGCATCAAAATAGCCATCATTCCTATTCAATTATGAATGAGATTACTCTTATGCTTTTCGTTTTTATATTGGCCAAAAATTATTGAAATTGGAACATTAAAAACAAAAAATCAAAAGCTGTTTTTTATTTAATTATTGGCTAAATTTATCAACAGATATTGAAATGGTCAACAATATGTTATAACAGAATTGAATTGATTTATAAATAACAAAATATGAAAAAATGTGGATTTTTATAAAAAATACAAAGCCCATTCAATATATTGGCTTACAAAAGCTCGAAAAACGCTAACACTATTAAACTTATTCTTCTATATGTAAAGAATGGGCAGTTTAATTTACTACTCCCAAATGAATGGGATTTTTATAGTCATTTATCTTCGTCGATGTCAATTTTTGTTTGTAATAAGAAATTCGGTTTGAATCTGATATAGAGTTGCGAAGTCGATTGTTTGTGGCTGTAACAAATAAAGCTCTACTACTTTAAATATAATAATAATAAAAAAGATTATATTATAAATTAAATAATAAAAAAACGAAATGATAAAAAAAATCATTTTCTATTCATTGCATAATGATATTGCATTTGAAATCATTAAAACAACGAAAACCAAAGTAAAACAAACAAGAAAATCACATTAAAAACTATGTCAGTGATTTCACAAAATGAATTTTAATACAAGAAAATTCAAGAAAAAAAAAATTGGTTTTCTTTCTATTGCCACTACCCAGTTTGCAAATAGTAATGAAAAAAAAATGTATAAAAGGATCTTGGCAAAGTTTCATAAAGTCGTTTTGTTGAACGATCGAGCATATAGCATGTACGAAAAGATTTTTGTATTTTTATTTTCTTTATATTTCGATATTGTTTCGTCGCCTCGCCATTTTCTTATTCAAATCAACACTGATGTATTTCTGAAAATAAATGCTTTTCGCAATTTTTATTTCTTCTGAATTTATTAGTCAAATATCCTTTTTTGTAACATTAAAAGCAAATTATTTGTAACGCAGATTCTTAATGGTAAAAATTAGATATAGCTTATAGACTCGACATAAAAAATATAAAGTTAAATTGAAATAAGAATATAACAGAAAAGGATAATTCAAACATTAAATGAAGTGAAACAAATATTTTTAAATGATCCATATGGTGATAAAAGGACAAAAACGATATTTTTTATTATATATTCAGTGACCCGCATTGTCAAAAAGAAATTCGCGAAGTCTTTCTTGTCTTTTTATATTAAATGCAAAAAAGTAAAAAATAAAATGGCAATACCTAAATCTGATTGTATCTTTATTCGTTTTCGTCTACATAAAATTGCATTAATTTCCATTTATATAGAAAAACCGAAAAGATTTTATCTATATGTAATATAAATAAATGTAGGGAAATTTTTAAATGATTTTTCAGCATTTATAAATATAAAACAGAAAAATCAGGCAGAGATAATTTTTTATACTATTTATATAATTAAAAAAGTTAATTTTCGAATGCACAGATGCAGTTAATGTGGTTTTGTTGGCATTTGCAAATATTTTTTACAACGAAAAATTTCAATGATTTCAATTTAAAGATAATGAATTTGATATTTTTCTATGTGTATTAGGAATCGCGTTTAAGCTTACAATAATATCACATACTATTTATTAAATTTATATTTTTAAATACAAGAATTACTAGCTTTTGACACATTTGGATAAACACTTATATACAGCCAATTAATTTCAAAAGCACATTATGGTGTTAATAATTTTTCTTGTTTGCTTAATAAATATTTGTAAAATAAATACATATATATAAAATTGTTTGTATTAATATTGACTTAATTGTTAAAATAATATTCAACTGTCAGTGATATTGTCCTTGTAACGAAACAAATGTTTAACTATTTAATTCTTGACCATTATAAAAAATCTTTTATAAGAAAAGAAATTCACTCTATACATATTTCCATAGAAAAATTCTACAACTAATAACTGCTATTTTAACTTATTTTGTATCCAATAATTCACTTCAATAGAAAATTAATGAATAAATAATTGTAACAGCTGAACTATTTAAAAACAATTACTTAAATAAAAACGTCCATTAAAATACCTCCCGAAACATAAATAATAATAATCCATATGTATTGGAGTTTAATTATCAAACAACATTCAATTGAATTAAAATTTATTAAAACGATTAAATTTAAGCAAATAAAAATCGTATAGTAATAAATTCGAATTATAAATGTTAGTAAAATAAATATAAAACCCAAAATTAATGTAAATGTTCACATATCCACAGGGTATTATTACATGTAAACATTGCAATTTAATCAAGGGCAACTGGGTTTTACTTTAAAATTTTGCATTTTCTAAATTTTATTACTTTAAAATTTAAAGTTTTCTCTTTAAAGTTTATTTCCTAGTTTTTTTTTTTTCTTTTGGTTCTTTCATAGAGAAAAGGCGAGAGCAATAAATTGAGACCGCGTGAAAAACTTCTATACCGTATCCTAATCTGGTTCATGAGCCGTAACATGTTTTTACTTTTTTTTTCTTAGTTTTCTTTATTCTTTCTTTTCTTTAATATATATAATACATTTTTTTTGCTGCTTATAAATTTTCTAAGCAATTTATTGTTTCAGCTAAAAATTAGTTTAACGGAAGAGACAACTTTTTACTTTTTTCACTTTAATGTGCAGCCATGAGTAAAGTCACGAAATTTTTTAACAAAAAAAAAATGATAAGTTAAATTATAAAATAATTTTTGAATGTTAATCAAATCGAGTCCAATAAAATAGAAATCAAGTGAAAAAATGTATTATGCCATTTCTTATGCTCAGGACAAAAAATAAAATTTGCAGTTTTTTCAAATATGGTACAATAGTGTTCACCTATTAAATGTCGTTAATAAATATTTCTTCTATTTTTATATGGAAATATGTTTTGGATGCAAGAGAAACACAATGATTTCGTCATACCGTATTGTAAAAATGATTAAATAATTTTTACTTAGGTCAGATAAGTTGACCTTTAACCATATTTAATTGACCGAAACCTAAAATAATTAAATAAATAAAACGAATTAAGATATCAGATAATATTGGACATGTTGTCGTTGTCACTGTCGTTATCGATGTCATTGCCAGTGTATTTAGAGAGAAAATCCTTTGAATACAAATGAATTGCCCATCACATCATAATGAGATTTAATTTGACGACAAATATCCTTTTACCCCGTCCTCATAACAATAATGAAAATATTAAGAAAGTGACGAACAAATCTAAGCTACATTTGTATTATTCTTGTTCTTTACATTTCTTGGTAACATTGTTATTATTTTACTTCTTCATCGGCATCTTCCTATTTATTTTCTATTATTATTTTATTTTACGGTCGCTTTTGTTGTTGTAAGCTTACAGCTCTATGTAAAACAATCGTAAGTAATTCGATCTTTCTTATGTTCGTCACGTTCGATGTGTATTCTTAACAAACAGAAAAGCAGTCATTATTATCATTTCTTCTTAGCCTGATGTTGAATGGTGCTAAAAGAAAATAAATTGAAGCTTAAGGCATACCATTCTATTGTACCATCAAATATACTAGAATAAAGTTGGGTTCGTGTTTGTCTCTAATGTTATTTAACTGACTGTAATGCTTAATAATCACCAAACCACCTATGTGCCATGCTGTAACAATGAAATGAAGAGAAAAAAAAATTAAATTGCTATATGCAAGGGAATTAAGGAAACTATATATGTCAAAGTGAAAACAATTCAAAATCAGAAGAAATAAATAAATTTAATTTCTCATTATAGAAGTTGTGCTTTAATGTGAATAAAATTATTTTGTGATAAAAGATTCATCAAAATCACTTCCGATTTTTGAACTGAAAATCAACTAAATGATATTCCTTTTTCTTTTATTTTTTGCCACAATATTTACGCACTTTTTCACGAGAAAACATTTATAGCTTTTTTTTTTGTAAAATTTTAAGCAATAAAAAAAGAAAAAAAAGAAAAAACTTTGATCATTTATGTTGTAAAACTACAATCAACAACAATAAAAGTCAAAACGGTTTCAATGTGCAGACATAATAATAAAAAATAAAGAATGAAAAAAAAAAAACTTGTGTCATCTAACAGGATGTCGAGAACGTAATTTTTTTTTCTTCTTGCTGTGTTAAAAGATTTTACTTTTATTTATTTTTTTTTATTCCATTCGCTTTATATTTAGTTTTTTCGTACGAATGATAGGAGAAAATTCCTTTTAAAACTTTTTTCTACAATATTTAAAATCACAAAATAAAAATTTCCGTAATGTTTATGATAATGTTTACAAATAGTCTTTGTCATAAAAATAAAAAGCTAGGCAAATCGATATTGATAATTTTTTGTTTTAAGAAATATTATATGAAAAACGCACAGATTTCAGTACGTACTTTGCATTTTTAATTTAATCATAATTAAAATATTTTGAAGCGGATTGTTTTGACAATTTTTTTCTTAGTTCAAACTCTAACAATAGACTAGCTGGAGTATCAAGGCGACACCCACATATCAAACAAACGAAAATTGCTAATCCAACAGAAAAAGAAAAGAAACTTTTATGAATTTACTAAACGACACGCTTATAATCTTTTCTGTTTCCTTTTGTTTGAGTAAGACTAGTAAAAATATAAAATCTTTCTAAAACAAAGATTAAGTGAAGCGTCAAAATGCTTGCACGCATTCTAGGCAACTTAACGCGTAAGTAAGGATTAGCATCTTAAATATGGATTTAAGTTAAGCAAACAAAAATACACAAAACATTTAAGAAAATAAAATCAGTTTTTTTTTCATTTCATTATTTGTCAGAATTTTTATTTATTTATTTTTGGACACCGAAATACAAGGCCAATGAAATTATTGTTAAAAGTTTAACTCTGATTATTTAACAAGAGGTTAAGCAATAGTATTTTCGTGAAGTGATCTGTATTGTTGATAAATACAATGACAATATATTTATTCGATAAAATAACGAATTCGTTTTCCATGTAAATAGTTTTTGTTCAGCCGCAAACAACCGAGCGCAACATAGAAGCATAAAAGAAAATATAATAAAAAGCATGAATTTAATGAATCGAATGGAATACGATATAGAACAGATCGCCAGATACATTTATCAGATTGAAATATATAAAATTGAGCCGGGCTTAAGTTAGAACAAATTTATATTTTAAGCTCAATTCTTTTTGTCGTAAAGCAATCAACACAGGATTTTTATAGACTTAAGAGGATCACTTCGACGTCAATTGTGCGCTATTGTTGTTTGTTGTCGTCAGCGAAGTTATTTCTTTATTATTATTATTATTATTATTTCAATGGCAAATGATTTCTTTTTTTTTTCATTTAATTCATAATACATAATGCTTTATTTATTTTCTAGATAATTCGTAAAATACAATTCAATTTTTTTTATGTTATTTGAATTATTTTCATATGTTAATCTATTAGTACGTAAAAACAAGTTTTACGCAACTAAAAATTGTATATTCTTTTGATAAAATAAAAAAATATATTACTTATATGAGTATATGACCAAGCAAAACAACAAACTATCAACGAAACCGTATTATGTGCGACATTTTCACTAATTTTTTCTATTCACAATACATGTGTATCCATGTCCATTACTCCTTCTTTTTTCTATATTTTTTAATATTTTCTTTCGTTGTTGATTAAACCAAAAATATTCTCGTAAAACATAAAAGTTAATATTGAACATTTGAACTTTTTGACTTATAAAAATTGCTATATGTTTTAATATTCTGCTACATTTTAAAAATGTTATGTTTGTATATAACCTGTACTTATTGTCGCATTTCAGTTGCTAAAGAATTATCATCATAAGATGCTTATAGAAATCAGAAAATAGTTCAAATATTAATTTTTTGAAAATATTTTTTTTTTCTTTTAAATCATAAATCTGGACAAAAACCTCTATAAAATATTATTTTTTCTCTCTACCAAAAAAAAAAATGGATAGTGTTAAACCTTACATACTACTTTTAAAGTTTAGATTATATTTTTCTAAAGGCAATGGAAGGCCAGCAAGTCAACTAGTTTATATTCCTGCTGCATAAAAAACCTTTTGTATATTTTTGTGTTTACATGCGAAACATATAAAATTTATTTTCAGTAATTTTTAAATAAAAACATATATAAATATAAATCAAACAAATATTTTCTATATAAAAGTGTACAAGATTGTTAGAAATATATATATATATATATATATATATATGTTACAGATTTATTAAAAACGCCTGAAATGAATTTTTTTTTTCTTCGCCACAATTTTCTCTGCAACAAAACACTTTTTTGCATTTATATTTTGGAAAAGGATTTTTCTGTATACGATATAAAAATAATGTCTTGTAATAAATTTAAAATGGTATTTTAGTTGTAAACTAACAAATACTATTAAAAAAAAAAACGATTTTAGTTCTTTTTCGTGACATTTTAGAAGCTGCCTGATTTTGTAACTACGATACCAGGCTGAAAATATAACAAAGTAATACTTGTTTATACTAAGCTTATAATAATATTAAAAATATTCACATTATAATTCTTTGAAAATGTAAAATAAACAATGTATTTATAATATTAAAAATTTAATAAATCAATTTCAATTTGTAACAGAATGTTAAAAAATTATTAAATTTAAATACTTTTATTTTTTTGTTAATCTGTATGTTTCTCATAATAATAATTTACAAGTAATAATTGCGACAACAGGTGACATCAATTAACTTCTTATCTTCTTGATAATCGCGTTGTCTAATTTGTATTCCACTAAGTGGAGAGTATATCATTCAGTCTTTTAATTTTTTTTTCATTATTATTACGATTATTATTAACAACAGCAGTCACTTTCCGTATAATTTTAACGATGTAGCATTAAGCAAAAAAAAAAAAAAACAAAAAAAAAATTAAAAAGATTTGTGCTCTTAGGTTATATATACTGATGATACGACTCAAACAAAGTTAATGCTAGTGCCTTTGAAAAGGTGAACATCAAAGCTGGTTGCTTTATTATCAACTCATAAGGGGTGCACAAATAAAAGTAATCAACCTTAACATCAGACTATACTCGTTCAGCATTGACATTACTTCTTAAATATGGATGGAGATTGAAAAGACTATAAGAAACTTGTTGATGAATAATTAATTGCGCGGTTTATTCTCTTGGGTGAGCGAATAAATTTAATTAGCATAAATTTTTTTTGTAAACGAAGCAAAAATTACCCGTATCCCTACTGTTGATACTTTGTGAAAGCACAAAAAAAAAAACTGACAAACTTCCTTTCACATAATTGTATGAAATTAAAACTGAGGATGCTGTAATGTCTAAATAATAAAAAAAGCATGCATAACTGAATTATAAACTTTTATGACTTTTAACATTATTATATTTTATTATTTTTAGTATTATTTTATATTAAAAACAATTGATTTAACTAAAATGTATAATATCACTATTTAATAGCGAAAAGTAATTTAATTATTATTTTTTATTTACGAATTTGTTTATCATAATTATTACAAAAGGGTTGTAACATCCTATTAAATATCAATAGAAAGTTATCTGATATAACCGGAAGAACTGTATTTCAAAAACTAATTTCAATATTATTATATTCCATTGTTGACTAGAATAATGTTACAAATACAAACTAAAATAAATACTAAAAGAAAATAATTTCTGCCTTTTGTTATTCAATAAATTGAAATGTTAGTTTATTTACACCTGTATACAATTGCTTGCATATTACTTTACTTATATTGATAAAATAGAGAAGCAAGCATATAAAGCAATATAATCAATAATCGAGCAAACAAAGAGAACATAACAACTATATGTTCTAGTTTTTTGACCATTAATTATCCAAAGTTTCTATGTTAAACAATTACTTAAGTAAATAGCAATCTTGCGTGCCGTTTTGAAATCTATAGATTATATTCATCATCATCACTCACTATCTTACATGATAAATACTTTCTAACAAATTAGTAAAAGTAAAATCGAACACCGCAAAATTTCTATATTTACTTTAATCATTGTAATAGTAATTTGTTGGCTACTTTGTGTGGTTAAATATTTGGTTGAGACTAACTTCTAACAATCAGATCGAACTTAAGTAAAAACAAATACTTAACAAGTAATAAGAAAAAAATTATGAATATTGTAATCATGCACGCAATGTGTTGCTAGAACAAGTGTCAATTTTTATTTCTTTAATTATCTATAATATTAGTTTAACTTTGTAAAAAAAAATTACACCTGACCTTTTATCTGCATGAAGCTTATTTAGTAAAATTAAAAATTAAATAGTAATATATAGCATAATATAGTTTACTGAATCATATACAATATTTTTAGTACATATTAAAATTAATAAATGATCCCTGCATACGTGAATACCGCATTCTGTCGCCAATGATTTTATTACCAAAGACCATATAGCATATTAAAAGAAGAGAAATATACGAAACTATTTTATTGTGGAAAATTATTGTTTCTTGACCAATAAAAATAAATAATTTGAAATAACTTTTATGCTGCACGATGGAAAAGATTAAATTATTTTTTATAAATATTTAAATTTGTTTATTAACAATAAAATAATGAATTATGAATAGCAAATTATTTTGATTATATGAAATTTTATGTTTAATAAAACTATGATAGTAGCTTGCAGTGTTTTGAAGCACTATAAATACAAATTCATTGGTACAGCTTCTGCAACCAAAGTATTATAAATAATTAATTTCACATGAATAGATAAATACGAAGTCAATAATAATATTAATTATTAATGCTATTAAATAATTAGATTATTACTTAGAATTAAATAATTAAAAGAAAATAAAATTAAAATTAAATATATATATATCAAAGCTTTTCTCTTGTATAAAATAATTATCTTCATAAAATTTTTTTTTTAATTCTATACACATTTAATGAATAATTTTCATCATGCTTATTTTTTTTTTCACATCCATTCTTTATTTAAATTGGTTTTTTTTTTATCTATTCAAAATGATATCCGCATTTTTATCAAGTTTTCAATTTGATCAATTCAATTCAATGAACTGATTCACTAAAAAACAAAATATATAAAGGCTGAACAGGATTTAATTTAAACTGAATTGGACGCTATATACTGGCATTTTATTCGCCTCAAAAAATAAAATAATTATAAAATAAAATCGATTATTATTATTGAATTTATAGTTTATCATGGCGTACACAAATGAATGCAGTGACACATGTTTGATTTTAATCTTTAAACCTATGTTGAGAATTATTTTTATTTTATTATTAATTTTTAATGAAATTAACTATTCTTATTTTTTAAACAAATAATACTGTCGGCAAAATAGTTATATTGTAATTATTTTCTTATTAATTATATCAACGATTTTATTATAAAAATAACAATTACTATCTATGGTTAATTTTATAATTTTGGATAAGCTTAGCAATCATGTAAAATAATAATTCATTACAAACAATTGTTCAGGGTAATATTTGAAGATAATAGCTTTTAAAACATAGCAACATAACTAAACATAAATATCAAAAATAACAAAACAAGATGTCAGTTAGAGACAATCATAGATTAATCACAATGGTGAAAAATAATTAGATAAAATATATTTATAAATATACCACACACAAACCTATACGACAATAATTATTGATTATAAATAATTCTCCTGACCCAATTATTCTAACATTGTTTCAATGTGTTCTGACAACCACATGACGGCCAACACTATAAAGTGTCATCATTCAGCAGTTTTATTTCTGCTACCAAAGTTACAAATAATCACAACATCAAGTAACAACTGATTGTTTTTTGTAGCACACGTTTAACTAACAACATACAGGCCAATAAACATGAACACCAGATTAGTCATAGCAAAAATAATGATTGCAATAAAAATACAAAACGATTTAATTAAACATGCTTAGATATAAAGGAGCAAAAAAAAAAAAAAGAAAAAAATTCACAAGGCATTATATAATCAATAAAAAACAAATATCAATGCTGATGGTGACAAATAACAAGTTACCATACTAATCCATGATTCGACATAAGCACCACGACTAAAGTTAGTACCATCTGCAGGTTTTGTAATAAACAAAATATAATAAATTAATCGCAAATATTGATAACAAACAAAACAAGTTAAAAAAGAAACTTCAATAAAATATGATGTAAAGCGAAAAAATAAAGGAAAAGTAAAATGAAAATAAATAATACATAAATAAAAATAGAAAAATGACGAAAATCAATTTTTTGTGTATAGAGTGCGGGAGTATGTTGAAGTAAAAATTTTATTTTATTGTTTTTGCACATTTTTTTTTATTTTATAAACTAAACAAGTCACAAAACACTTGGAAACATCTGTGTCTGTAACAATTCATGTGGATTTTTTTTTTTCTTTATTCTGTGTATCTCAATTTATGACACATTCAGGGTGAGAATGAATGATGATCGTGAAATATTAAGTGAAAATTTTCAAATATTTGAATTCAAATACGCGCATATATATAATGTGTAATGTGATTTTTAGGAGTGCCTCCCCACAGAAATATGTTTTATATTTTTGTATAAATATTAATAATTGTAATTAAATAGAAATTAGTTTGACTTTTGAATGTAATTAGTTTCCATTGCGTTACAAAAAATATAAATAAATAAATAATTTTTTGATATTTTATTAACACCATTTGCTTTACCACTAAAATCGATTTAATATTATAAAATAAAAACATTTTTTACGATTATTATTATTATTATAGTAACAATATGTAATTAGGCCATATATTAAATGATACATAAATGTGAAAATAATAATAAATTAAAATTATTTTAAAATAAATATTTGTATAATATGCATGCATAAAATAATAAATACTCTTGTTGTGGAATTATGTTGATAGGATTTGAATTATTTGGTGAACTTTTTTATTAATAATATTTATTCATAGTTTTGCATAATTATAAAATACTATTTAATCAGAAACATGTAAATTATGCGTACTTGAACCAATTTTAAAACGTTTTTTGTTTATGAAAATTAATTTTAAATGCATATCTTTTATTATGTATGCTTTTCATATTCTGTTATGTTTCTATCAATAAAATTATTTGTTTTATTATATTTTGTTTATTAATTATGTTCATAATCAATTTTAAGTTAAAAATACTCTGTAAAATCTATTTAAATATTCGTTACATATCTAAAATCAAAAACATGGCATTTGTCTGTAAAATGATTTTTGTTTTGCTTTAAATTTAGCTTTAGAATCATCAATCAGACGAAGACAATTTAACACGTAGTATGCGTGTTTTAAAATGTAAAGTCAAAATAATTTGTCAAGGTTTTGTCACAAAATCTTAAAGATTGTCAGCATTCGATATAAATAATTAATAAATAATGAAAAAAAATCTACAATTTATTTTGCAATGAATTCGCTCGTTTTTCATTCGCTCTAATAATTTCAAACAAATATATTTTTTGTTTATCTGTTCCTTTATAATTTGAATCAAAGGCATACATAACAAATATTGTATTGCCACTTTCTATGCTGAATTTATATCTAAAATATGCAGACTCATCAAATTTAAAAGCGAATTTAATTTAACTACTAGTTTCTGTTATATTTGATGTTTTTTTCAATTTGACGACACATTTGCTTTATTATATATGTAAACCCAATTAATATTAAATGATTTTGTGAATATTATTTCGATTAACATGATATAGACTAAATATATCAACACGCTTAAAAGCATTATATATAGAATGTTTAAAATTCATGTGAAGTGGACAGTAAATTCAAGATAATAGAACATTCTAAGGTATTTGAACAACATATACAGTTGTAAAAATGTGCATTTCATTGTTTTTATCATTCATTAAATTATGTAAAGCACGTTAACGTTATTATTATAATTATTATTGCATTGTTAATTTCGTTCAGAGAATGTGTAAATTTTGCCCAACTTCCTACACTTAAAAACATGCAACGATGCTTATCTTAAATGGCTGTTAAAAGTGACTTTCAAAGTGAACAATAATAAAATAACAAAATGATTACGCCTTAACTTATGAAACAGAAAAAAAAATACATTTTCTTTTACACATAAATATTGTTTGCAATTCCAAGTAAATAGAAATTCACACTCATAAAATATAAAACCAAATTGATTTTCTACAAATATTCATTATAGCTTTTTCTTCACTAACATTACAATTTTCGTTTAGCATATTTTCATATTTCCTTATTCCATGCCCTAATTTTTTCGCGTTTTTTTGTTTAGTTTTATTTTATTTTTTTGTCATTGTTTATCAGAAAAAATAAATTCGCACATTTTGAATGTTGCATAATAAATTCTTTGTTTTTATTGAGAATTCATATTGAAAAAGCAATTTAATGTGATCGCCTAGACATAAATAAAAAGAAAGAAAAAATAAATAAATGAAACGATGGAAATGATACGATTATACTTGGAAGGAAGGAAGGAAAGAAACATAATATTTTATATTGAATTTGATGAAAATATGAAAATTGAATCTATAGAAAATTCACAACTTAATTTAAATCAAATAAAATTTTATTTATATTATTTTTCCTCTATTCATTTTTATTATTTCGTTTTTTTTTGTACATCCATATAAAAAGTTTATTATTTTTATTTTACGAGTGGGTGATTTGCTCTCTGATATCGGCACCACTTTATTTACAGTAAAAAAATATAAGAAAATTAGAATAATAAAACAAAAATAAATAATATTTCTTTTTATAAAAAAGCTAAATTGTCACAATTTTTTAATAATAAAAGTATTTCCAGCGCCAGAGAAACACTCTAAATCTTGATTTAGTTTCTCGCCAAAGGCTTCTTATCTTGTAATTTAAAAAAAAAAGTCACTGAACTCATCATCTGCTGTTCTTATTAATTTTTTTTTTATTAACATAAGAGCTTTACAAACATTTTTTTTGAAAATAAAAACGAAAAAAAGTCAAATACCAGATGATGGCAAATACATAGTGATAGCATTAACTTTTTTTTTGCATGAAAATGTGTAAAAGACAAAAAAACGAATTATTTTTATTTACAAAATGGAAAAAAAAAACTCAATTGCGTTACCAAGCAAGTCTAAAATTTTCAATCTTAATATATTAACTGGCGTTATTGATGTCACGTCGTGGAGACAAAGATTGATGGAATGAATGACATGAAATATAATATCGATCTAAATATAGCAGATTTTTTTTTTAAATTCATGTTTTGACTAGAATAGCAATAAAAATATTTGTCAAAGCGACAAATAAAGTTTATTTTCTTATCTCTCTTTCTCTAAAAAAGAAAAAAGAAAACTTTTCCGCTTATTTTGAAATTGATAATAATACTGTGGGAAAATTAAAATATGTTCAATTTATTGAAAATGCGTAAATTTTTATTGATAAAACTTTATCAATTTATTATTCTTTTTATTTTTCAATTAATCGGTAATATTCTCATTTTTGTAAATGAATATTCTTCTTTCACACCGGAACAAAAAATTAAACATATAACCATTTTCCTATATTAGCATATGTGTGTCTAAAGTTGAAAAGTTTATCGTATGATCTGATATACATATTATGAATATGACTAAAGTTTCTCAATCATAAAACACTAGAAAATAGTTATAAATTGCTTTACCATTTATTGTGTCAACTTTCGTTTTGGAAAATAACATTCAAGTATATTTAACTATTGCCGAAGCATATATAAAGAGAGTATATAAATAAACCAAGTATTATGACAACATATCAAATATAATATTTAAATAGAAAATGACTTTTAACTTTGATTATCAACAATTGAATAAAAAAGAACTCTCTATTTTCAATTTATAAATAAACTAATTTTGAAATAGCATTTAATATAGTCCTTCCATGCATAATTTCTATTTCCGCTCAAACATTTCAGCATTTTCATAAAAAAAAAAAACATCAAGGTACTTATAGTAGTCATTCAAGGATTTTTTGTTATTATTTTACTAGAAAGCTAAACAAACTAAAGCATATAGGTTGCATTTTATATAAAAGAAAAATTATCTTATTATCATCATAAACGTTGAATGCCTTTTTCATATATATTTTTTTAAATTTATTGTATGTAAAGGTAAAGTTTGCATTTCATTACATTTAGTAGATAGAACGGTATGCATATATATTTATTACTAATGAGACGAGGAATAAAAAATATGTAAATAAAATTATGGAAATATTTTATAACATGTAAAAAATTGTTATTCAAAATATTTATAAAATTTAATTTCCTCTTTATATGGTACTACTTCTTAATCTTTAATAAACCTATCAAAAAAAAAACATAATTATTGAAAATAAAGTCAAAATTTCTTTCATAAATTGTGTAGTTCAGTGAGAATTATGTTGTTAGGTGGTAAATCATAAATCATCGCAACAGATAAAACCGTTAAATACTTAAATACAGCAATGGCGAGTCATGACGGTTGCTTAGCTTATTCCCTGCTGTGTGGCACCCCATAGTTATTTCTAAATCTACTCTTTTACTTTAAGCAACATAATGGTGCATTATATTTTTATTTCTTACCAGTGAATAGTCTTGAAATATTTTCATGATATTTGTTTGTTTGTTTTTCACTTTTCTGGACCAAAAATGTAAGTTAAAATTATATATTTTTTTTATTCTGATCGGAATAATTATTATTTATGTTTAATACATTTTCTAATAATTTTTATAACACTCATAAAAGAAATTGTATTTATGACTTGGTTAAAAGAAAAAACATTGAAATTTACACCGTGAAATAAACGATTATCTATAAAACATATGCAAATAACAATAAAATGAACAATTTAGTGATAAACCATTGTTTGGTTGTCATTAATATTGCTGAAAAACAAATGTGATTGCATAACAATATAAATATTTGTTAAATAAATTAATGATGTGATTAATAATATGTATAATTGTGCAACTATATAGAAAACAGTATTCATACAAATAATATGTATTGTGGCCATTTACATATATAAATAATACATAAAGCATAATGATGGCCGGCATTATTTGTCATTACACATTAAATATATAAAAATAAATATAAATAATGTTATAACATATGTAGCTTCGTGTATTCCATTGTCATGTTTCATTGTTAAATATATGTATAATATAAAATAGGATGATTATTGAATTACATTTCCATTTTGACAATGTCTTATGCTACACTGTTCTCAGATAAAAGAAATACATACTCTCAATGGGGACGATGAAATACCATCATCATGTGTTTTTTTGTTGATGGGCGCCAATATTATACGATAACAATGTATGGGGTGTGCCATAACAAGCAACAAAACATTCGCCTTTTGTCAATTTAATATGTTTTACTATTGTATCGGCAATAACATTATTGATGACGATCCCATTATTTTGTAAACATGGTGTTTGTTACTTAGCACTCTTGGTATGAGTTATAAAAAAAAATTCTACTTAAGAATCGCATTGTTTAGCCCTTTTTTTCTTCATCGTTTGCAACAAACTAAAGAAAAACATTGAAAAAAATGTATAAAATAAATATAAATAAGTAAAAGGAGCATATATTTCCATCGTGCAATAAAACAGTGGAAGCAGTTATCTTTAGTTATTTCTGTTTATGTTTCACAAACAAAAGAATTTTTCATCATTGACTAAAATATCCTTCTATATAAACTAAGTTAATATTAATGTTTATGAAAAATAGCAAAATTTTATTTACTTACTAAATAAATAAACAGCCACCACTATTTAAATTGTAACAAAATTAATTTTTTATATTAACGTAATGAAGAGAATTTACTTTAAATTTAATTAAAATCGTATATTATAATATTTAATATCTCTGCAAGAAAAATTATCGATGCTGGGCAATAAAATTTTATTGGTGTTTTGCGATTTCTCATATTGTATCAATTTGTATTTAACTCAATTATACAATAAAAATTGAACATGTTTGGTTTTTTTTCGGGTAACGAATCAATAATTGAATATTAAAATAACTCGTGCATTGTTTTTTTGGTTAAAAGATGTTTGATGGTAACGAGAAGCTTTATTTTTATGTTATTTTATTGAATTTTAGATACAAATTTTTATTTTATTGTATAACATCAGTGGGTGTATCGATATATTCTTATCCTTCTTTACATCCTAATATACAAATGGGACCGCTTTCTATGATAATCAGAAGCATATTGAGCGGCTGTATTTTATTTTATTTCATATTATTTTATGTTGCTTTATGCTGTTTTTTTTATCTTCATTTCAATTAATGGTTATACATAAATGTTGGAAAAATACTGATACTGTTGCAAAACAAAAAAAAATACATAATTGATTTTTATTCGTAATCATTTCTGAATTTAATAACTTATATGCGGTATAATGTTATTTTTCGATTATTTTATACTTGAATGAAATTATTATTATATTTTAATTCACGATTATATTTAATGAAAATAAAAAAAAAAACAAAATTATATATATTTATATGAAATAATATGATAATTTTATAGGATAAAACAATTCATATCGCAATTATTTATTCGATATGGGTGAAAATTCCATACATTCACGTAATTTAAATCAGTTGAATATTTTGAATAGACACAGAAAAAAAAACTACATAAAATTCAACGAAATTCTGAAAAAGTTTTATATTCCGTATGGAAAATATACTTATTTCTTTTCTGGTTCTTCAATATCTGTAAGTTAGTATTCTTAATAGAAAGACATATAGAATAAAGAAAAGAAAAAACAAACCGACAAATATAAGACAAATCTTTAAAAATCTTTAACTTCGTGTTTGGTCCCTTTAAGATTTACACGCATTTATTATTCGTGTGTGGATCCTTCAGCATTTACCCTCGAGAGCACATCTATCCACATATTCGCTTCAATAAATATGTTAAACTGCTTATTTTTCAAGGATTAGGGTTACTTTATTCGTTTTCCCCTTTCATTACAATCGTGCTTCTTGTATGCCTACAAGAATTATTCTCGTTTATAATTTTACATTTCTCGTTATTTCAAAAACATTAACGATAAACATTTTTCATTATATTAAGAATTATAAATTATCAAAAATATGTTTTGGCATAATCTGACAAAATTCGTTATAATAATTTACAAGTTTCTCTTATACAAATTAATAAATTTTTAACTTTTTCACCAATTAATTAACTTAGCTATAAAATTTTTTGCAGGACGTCAAATATTTTTGTTAATAATTACGCAAGTTAAAATAAAAATGAATTGTTGAAACAAACTTTATCAATTAATTTGATTTTATTTAACATATAAAATAAATTAATTTTAATTTCATTTATCAATTCGTAAATTAAGCTTTACAAATGCTTGTTTAAGTGAACAGTAAATTAATTAAAAAATTTATTAAAGAGAAAAGTTCTATCAATAACATAGAATTAAGACAGAAAAAAATTTAGTTCAAAAACCGTAAAACGTCACAAAATTAAAAATTGTACGAATTAAAGATAAAAAACATAATTAATTTACTAGAAAAGTTTCTTGTATTTAAATTGATTGATGGATCTACCTTTAAAAATAACTTTTGCGTAAGATCAACCAAATTCATAAAAAAATGGTTTTGTTTTAAATAACAGGAATAGAAATTCAATGCGTTGGTATATATTGTGGGAATGTCCGGAGGGCATTTCCGATTGAAAAATAAAATTAATAATATAAAAAACAATACACAATTAAGCATAAAGGTGAAGAGTTACATAAACAATTGTACTCCCGGTTCGTTTCCGCCTATATAAAAAATAATATTATTGTGTTTAATTATTTCGTTGAAATTTGATAATTAATCAATAAAAATTTTGTTTTATTTTTCTGTATTTTTAAACAAAAGTGTAAAAGTTCTCTAAAAATTGTTTTAATTAAAAAGTTTTCAATTAACTAAAGTATCAAATAATTAAAATGATTCAATATTGAAACTTGGTATTATTAAAATTTTCTTAAAAAGTTTTTATTGAGTTAAACTTATTTTTTATTTAATTTTCAATCTGTAAAAATTTGCTAGCAATATTTCATTGAATTGGTTCCAAAACCCTCACAAATAATACTGTTTTTAAATATAGAAATAAAGAACATATTTATCGAAATATAAAAGTTTTACTCCATCATAATGTTACTGCTGTGCTGTATTTTAATCGTACAATCAATAAAACTCAAATTCACATTTGAAATATTAGGATTTGATTAAACGAATGAAATAAATTGGCAATAGAAAATCAAATTCTAATAGTTATATAAAAATGATATCAATTCCAATGTTTAACAAAAAATCTATTCCAATCCGATAATCTGCCATCAGGATACTAATTCCTTTAATATCACTATGAACAATGCTATTTCGAAATTTTGCTTATTCTACTTTTATAGCATTGTTATATCTTTACGTTAAACACAATTTCGACGAACCATCAAAAGTCAATTTCTAGAACTTATACAATCCTACAATATTCGTTTTCCCTTTTAATACTATTGACGACACACACTGCCAATGATAATTTAATTCATAAAGTAGAATTAACCTTTAAAATAATTAAATTTCATTTAATATTTCAAAAACAATAAAATTTTTATTTCAGCAAAATGTTTAAATATCATAAAAAAGATGTTACATAACCTACGCCAACTCATTTATATGTCTATTATGTGACAAAAAATAACATATAAATTTAATTTTAACAATAAATGTTCAATTTGGCGTCATTATAAAAATTAGATTAAATTATTTTTTGCCAAAAAAAAAATAAACATGTAACTACGCTTATGTCGATGCAGAAATTTTTTTAATGATAATTCTAATATAATAAATAATATATATATAATTATTATTATAAAAATTTGCTGATGACCTTTCTTAGTGTTTATTATAATTTATACTTCAGCTTTAATATTTGTTTGCGTTACGTTTTTTTTTAATAATTTGTTAGTTTATTCCAAATGCAGAAAAAAACTCAAATGATGATAAAAAATTGTTGAACAAAAAACCAACGGAATTAGCAACACATCAAAGTGATTGATGATTTTTTAATTTAATTATTCTCATCTCACCGCTTATTTTTTTATTATTATTCAATTTGGCTTTAGCTGTCCGACGCTTTCCTCACAAACACTAAAAGCCATGAATAAACAAGAAGAAATATGGATAGCGCATAAAAATGATAACAATAAATAACAACAATAAGAATAATATCAGCAAAAACTTAGTTGTTTTGATGGCTAAAGTTTTGCCTCATGATGAGAATTTTTATTATGCCAATCATACTAACCCACCTACTAACCATATGAAGAAAAATAAAACAACTAGAATAAACAAAGTTAATTTTATTTATATTTGTTTTTTTATTTGGTTTTCATTTAATTATCGAAATTACATGTGGTGTTTGTCAGCGACTAACGACAATGTTCTGTTCTAGAATAGAACAGGAACAAAAAATAAAAAGCAAAAATAAAGCTAATAAGGAAATTGAGGTGAGACCACCAATGGCAAAATAATTAACCATTATAGACTTTGTGCCATGTAATGTCTTGCTCGCCCAACCCCACAATATGTTCTTGTTGATATCGCGCTTATTGGTGTGGCTTACGTCGTATTTATTATGGTTGTTTTATTTTTATTTCATTTTTGATTATGGGAAATAGAGGTGTCAGAAATTTGTTTGCAGATAATTTTCATGTATTTAGTTTTACCATGTTTTCTCTCTATAAACACTTTTGTGTCATGTGCTATTCGGTGTTGTTTTTGTTCGGAAGCATAATATTATGGATCGTAATGCAAAGTGTAATAACACAAAGTTTATGAGTTAAATTTTGAAGGGGTATGAACAATGGTGTGAAGTGTGTTTAGATGTTTAACAATGCCGTGGTTTTGGTTAGTGTGATAATGTAATACAGATATAGTGTGAACAACATTTAGAACCCCCGCAGCCAATTGTTACTCTATTTGTTTTGATATTCTAAACAAGTTTACCCTAAATTTCCGTTTTCATAATTGGCATCAACGCGATGTTACGTTGTTATTATTATTATTATTATTTTTGTTATATTCTGCTTTAGCTCACCAAATTATTCTTTAGCTTTGTTTTTATTTTTATTTTTAGATATTTTGTTGTGGTTTTATAAAATGAATAGGACTCTCCGGAGGTTCCACAAGTGCCACGTTATTTTGATATCAATAAGAAAATAACAAGAGTTTTGTTTTGTTTCATTTTTATTTGTTAACAAACAGGACATAACTGGACAATGTCGAATGCGAGAAAGACAATTATATTTGTCCCAATAGTTAAACCATTTTTTGAAAAGTTTCTCGTAACTTCACTTACAACTAAACAATAATAATAAATATTCAAAGTATTAAAGAATTTTCTCAATGGAATAAACCTCTGTATCCCAATGGTACAATAATATTAAATGGAAAAGAAAAACCAACAGTTGTGCAGCAATTAATTATTTTCTTAGTTACAATAGAAGAAAAAAATTATTAATTAAAATCTATTAAATGACAAATAAAAAATATTTAACTTGGTTTTTAGTATTCCTTACACTAAATACTATTTCTAATTTAATTTTATTTATATCTTAATAACTAGTAAAAATTAAATATATACATATATATAAATTATCTGCGATACTATAATATGCTAAAGTCTGCAGTTATGCACATAAGATAGTTTTACAGCTTATGTATGTGGTTTAAATTTTTACAATGATTTTAATTTTATTTTTTATTACAAATTAATAGTTTTAGATGCCTCAAAGATTTTATTTTCACTATTTTATATCTTAATTTAATTCTAGGGTTTTTTTAATTCAAATATGCTGGTGTCTCATGTTGTACTATCTGAATTCAAAGAACTGATAAAAAAAGTTTGGTTTGTTGCATTTATTTATGCATTTCATTTTTAATTTATAAAATGTTTTTACAATAATTTTCACAAAAAAATTTAATCTCAAACAAAACAAATTTAAAAAAAAAGAAATCTTTTTGTTTTGCAATTTTGCTTGTGGTGTTTAAGAGCAAAATCACCAAATCTTTACTATAATAAGTTTTCTTTTATTATTTTTATTTTCGTTCTGCTTAAAATAAGAGAAAATAATTTCTTCTAAATATTAGATTTTCTTTTGTGTATTTTGATATTATCTGCACACATTCTGAAAATTGTGTGAAGATTTAAATTTCAATTCGACCATTAAGTGTTTGCTAAAACACTGTGTTGATTCTGAGTGCAATATCCTCTTTATTATCACTATTTTTCGCAATTTGATTATCTTATTTTATCTGTTTTTATTTTTTTTTTAACCATTTTATTTATATTGAACATATTTTCCAACGTTTTCTTAACTTGCCAATATTAATTTTACATTTTTTTTATTTTATTTGCATTAAATTGTTTAGCTTATCAGCTTAATTGCATTTGATTCTAACAAACCAAAAAATAGCTGAATGAATAAAAAGGTTAAAAAATAAATAAATAAATGTAATTGGCTATGAAAATATATTTGATCAGGTAAAATTAGTTTTTAAAATTTATTAATTTTCATTTTATTTTAATCGTTCATATGATTTTATTTCTTTATGACATTGAACTAACTAAAGATTAATTTTTATATTTTTAAAACTTTTTTTATTTTAAAAGATTTTCTTATTTTTTTTAATATTAAGGGAAATAAAGTTTTCTCCCTTTTCCAATACATTTTTTTTTTTATTTTTTTGGTTAACATCTGCTAAATAAATCGCTTCTCATTTATTTTCTTTTAGAATTACATCACCTCCAAGGCCCATGAGACAATTTCCTGTTGACGTTCCAACAACAGAAGTTTTATTTCTTTGATTTAATACGTGATCTAAATTTTTGATTTTTTTTATACGCTATTTTTAAGTCCTGCAGATATAAACACATAACATAATTTTTCATCAAAATGTCTAGTTAAAGATCCTGAAATTAAACATAATATTATTGTAAAATATTTTCTTTTTTTTACAACAATTATTTATTATAAGTAAAACTATCATATATCTCGTAAGCATCGAAAATATAATGTAATCAAATTAAAACGTGAAAAACAATGTTTTACAAAACAATTTATCAATGTAAAATTACCATTGTGTATAAATATATGGTTAGCATAACAACTGATTATAACTCAATCAAACCACTTATTATAAATTAAATGAGTTGAAACCAATTAAACGTAATTGAAATCTATAAAAATTTCTTTAATTTACTAATATAAAATATCGTATTGAATATATTCAATTAAAAAGAAATTAAAGCATGATTAATTAAATTTAAGAAGTAAAAGACTTTTAATGACGCCCTTGTATGCTAATACAAGTAAAGATAAGTAAGATATTTATATTTATACATTTATATCCTTTTGAAAATCATTTAAATAATTTAGTGGAAAAATTTATAAAAAACAGAAGAAACTTTACAATATAATTTAGATTAAATTTTATCATTAAATAACACTATAAAACTATGTCGTTTTGCAGAAATCATATTCAAAACTTTAAATAAAACAATTTATTATTTCATGATGCACGATGAAATGCGATCAGAAATATAATAACAGATTATATTAAATTACAAAATCATATGTCAATGCAATGGAATGGAAATAATACTATACCATTTCGTATCTAGGATATCGAAAGAAAATTTAATATTTCTATAGTTTGACTATTTTTTTTTTTTATTGTACGGATTTACGATGTGAGTGTAAGATGATCTTTATTAAAATTAAAATGAGGAAAAACTGTCGAAAATTGAAATAAAAATAAGAATAAATATCCATTCATGTTTTATTGATTTTTGTGACATTAGTTTGCCTGTTTTTTCACTTGTCATTATTATAAATAAATTTATATAAACAAAGAGAATGAAAATTATAAGAAAAGTATATACATATTTTTTATATTTTTTGTTGGTTGACGGCTTAATGAAATATTTTATTTTTCACAAGAAACTAATAGTAATTATGAATTTTCTAATTTTTATAAACAATGAGCTAGTAATGCAACAAAAGCAAGACAACAAAGGGTTTATCAATGTAATAATAATGTGTTAATAGTTAAACGTAATATTATTGACTTGCTACCTTTTTAGCATAAAAAATCATTCTTCATTTTATGGATTTTTTTACTTTGAGAAAAAATATATATTTCATTTCGTATTTTATCCCGAGAAATAACAAAAAATGCGCGCAGACGTGACTGGAAAGAAGCATTATATCCCTACCCTAAATTGATATGAAAATGCCAAAACTCACTGAAAATGGTGGTTAAAGAATGAAACAAATATGCCGTGTAGCAGTCGAATAAAATAAACGAAAATCATCAGATCATTTTTGGAGCCACTAAATTTCTGTTTTACGTAATAAGTTTGTTATAATAAATTCTTTGTGAAATTGAAACATATTTTAAAATTCTTATAATTTAAAATGGAATTATTTTTAATGCTCTAAGAAAACCTCCTTTGCAAAAATTGTTAAAGAAAAATTATTCGAAACTATAAATCCAATATCTTTTATGTGTCATTTTCTATTATTAAAGATACCAGAAATAATTTTATTTATAAAATTAAAAAAAAAAATAAAGTAGATAATTTTAATTTTAAGGAGACAATAGAGATCTTTTCGCCTTTATTAAACTAGATTATTCTTTGATATAATAGCAACTGGGCACGCTAATGGCAAATTAAATGGATATTAAAAATGAAAATAAACAAAGCAAACAAACAAACAAACAGAAAAAATAGAAGAGAACGATAATTTCTTTTAATTTTCTTAAGTTTTATGTACATTGTCTTTTAAATAAGCAAAGGACAATTAATACCACCCAATTTTACAGTAAGTTACTTTGCACCCAAAACGAAAAGCTAAAAAAAAACACTGTTTAATAAAAAAATAATAACAATTTCATTATCTTTGTCACTAGTTTTATATTTTTGCTCAATTTAAATTTAATTCAAACCATTACAATTAAGTGAATAAATTTTCTTCAATTAAATTGAACAAAAGAATTATTTTAAGTACTGTGTGGTCTGTAAGCTGCTGCTATTTCGTATATTTGTACCTTTGCAAAAAAAAAATAAAAAAGAAAATACAAAATATATACAGTGTTCTAATTTTTCTATTTCACGGTTTTGAGTTTATACTTATTACAGTTGTTTTTCTTCCCATTTTCTTTCGACCAAATGATGCAAACAATACTAAATTTAAATAATTGTTTGTACTGTTTTCTTTTTGGTCTTTCCTTATAATTATTATTTTTTAGGCGACACCTTATACATTATACCTATCTACTTCTGATATAAAACGTAGCAGGTTTTTTACAAATATAAGCTACAGATGCGTTTCATTAATTATTTTATCATTTAATTATAATAAAAATGAAAACAACGACCATTAGTTAGATAAAATATTTCATTCATTTGATTTAAATAACTACCTATTGTAGTTCATTATGCGAAAACCGTATTAAGTATAAAAAATATAAAAACAATAAAAATATATAAAATAAGTTAATATAAATTGAAATTTAATTACAATGCATTAAAAATTTTATTTTCTGTATTTATTCTTAGAAAACTTTAAAGTTAGAAAATGCTTTACTTCTCCAACAAACATTTTAAAAGCATTTGTGATGATAAAAAATAAATAAATAATAATAATATAACATTTTTCAAGTTTACATGGCATAAAAAAGTCGTATAAATTAAATATGAATTCAATTCATAAAGATTAAATTGTTTGTGTAAGTTATTTTTTTTTCTTTCTTTGCTTAGTAGGAAGTTAAGAGAAAAAACAAACAAACCACATAACTACATCGAGTTAAAATAAAAAAAAAAGAATTGTTATCCTTCGGTTAGATAAATATGTTTAATGTCGAAAGAGTAGTATATGTGAGACTATAAGAGAAAAATTATTTTTTTTTATTCAAAAGAAATTAATGTTAAAATGTATGAAAAAGAGCAATGTTTGAAATGAAAAAAAGTTAAGATTGCATTTTAAGAAAAGAAGCTTGACACACCTCACATCTAAAGGATTACCATCTGATATTAATCGTGTAGCATAACGTAAATTTAATCAAGAGCAATAACATATTATTATGTTTATTATTATTTAAGTAATTTTTTTGCTTGCTGTATTGAATAAACGTGAATAATATAAAATAATGTTTTTAATGGTTTTTCCACTTCATCTTGTTTATATTTGTATTTCTTGTACGTTAACATAAATAAATACAGAGCTCAAATATCATCAGCATCAAACATTATTGTTTTTATTTTTTTCTTCAGGTTTTCTCTATTCCTTCGCTATACATTTATTTAGTTTTTTTTTTTTATTTTCGTATATTACTTTTCAGAATTTTGCAGCATAAATAAAATACGGCACATTTCGCCCACAATTATTATCCCCCATTATATTTATGTAGCTGATAAATAATTCGTGCTAATAGTAGTAAAATAAAAAGAAAGAAAAAGAAACAAATTTATTTATAATAAATAAATAGAAAACAGAAACCCTTCAACCCTATTGATTATTTGTTTTGAATAATTAGATAGCATCAACCTGTTATTTTCTCAACTTTTCTTTTATGTTTCTTTATTTTTCATCTTGTTTCTATTTTTTTTTTCATGTTTTCTTTTTCTTTTCAATAAACAAATGCTTCCACCATTTTACCGTTTGCAATCCATTAACCAATTATTATTTATATAAACAGCCCATCATCATCATTTTCATCATAATCATGATAACATGCATCGATTAAATGAAGACTAGCAATTTTTATTTGTATTTTATCAAATATTTGTATATTGACTCGACCCATACAGTAAATATAATTAACTTATATTTTTATATTTCTTAAAAATAATTATTATTTCTGTTTTTCTACGTTTTAAGTTAATAAACAATAATACGACTAAATTAAATATCAAGAAAATAAAAATGTTAATTATAATTTTTATTATTAAACTTATTATAATTATTTAACAATGCTGAAATCACAAGCAAGTCAAACACAATTGTTACCATTTCAAAAATTAACAGAGACAATACACTAGCAACAACAAAATAGTGATACAATTTGCATGTAATTACCATAAACATTTTGTTGGTGTTGAGTATGACTAGGTGTTTGACTCTTTTGTTAGTTTATTGTTTAAGAAATCAAAGCCAAACAAAAAACACTTATAAAGCATAATAAATATATTACTAGAAGAATAATCAAAAAAAGAAGGGAAAGATTTCGTTGCAAATAATATGAAATAAATAAGGAAACGCTGAGTGAAAATGTATGTTAATATTTATTTTAAAAAATAAATAAATAAAAAAAAATCAAATTAAATTGGCAAGAGGTGCTAAAGGTTGTTATAACAAACGCAGTAACGATGACGATGGAATACTTTTATTTATTTTCCATCACCACATTTTTTTGCCACAGTCATATCCATCACCTAGGCCTCTTACCACTCGTAACTAATAACAAACAAAAGTTAAATAAACAAGAAACAATTTGGTTGAGAAGAATATCCGTGCCAATTGTCAATTTTATTTTTAAATCTTAAAAAGCATATGTTTGTATAATAGAGGCTTCCTAGTTTGTTTTTTTTTTTATCATTAAGTACAAATTGTCATATTATGTAAATAAAACAAATAAAACGTTAATAATACGAAAAGTAAAGTCTCATCATTTCAATAGTAGTCGAACTAGACTTAGAAGGTGTCTGATTACATCTATCATTCAGTCTCATACATCAATTTTTATTATAATTTATATTATTGAAAACTTTAGAGCAACCTGTATTATGTGCTTTTTGTTATTATAATTATTGTTTTAATAAATAAAACTAAATAAACGTTGTGTTTGTGTCACAGATTGAACACGTTTTTTTTTTTTTGGAATTATTTTTATTGTTCATAAAGCATAAACAAATAACGTATTGTCGTGTGTTGTTATAAAGTTAATGATAACATTGTTTCCCGAACTGAGTGTTTGTTATTGATAGCAAACAAGCAAACATAATACGAAATTATATATTTATAATGAGTATAAAAGATAAACATGTTTTTGGTACTAATATATTTATTTCAAAAATGAATTTTCATAATTATAAAAAATATCATAATCAAAGTTAGTTTTATAAAACCGAAAATTCAATCCAGTTCAAGTCAAAATTGTTTATATCTTTTTTTTTAAATTTTAAACAAAACAAATGGTAACGCATAATATAAAAAATGTTAAATTGGTAACTATATTCCCAGAAATAAAAGCAGCATAAATAATAGAAAAGAAAATAAAATCATTTTCATTAATAATAATACATTTCGATGACAAGCGTCTTTAAACACAGGAAAACACACAAAACCAAAAATCTATTTACCTGATTTCCCAAAAGACTAACAATAGGCAACAAACAAACTGCATTTATACTGTTTTTGTTTGGCATTCACAGTTGAATATCAGTTCAATAGAATTTCTGAATAAATTGTTTTCTTTTTTTCTTTTTGCTCTACTCGTGATATCAGTTTATCCCTCAACTAAATTCAGCAAAATATGAAATAAAAAAAAAGCAAAAACAAAATCAACAAAATTTTGTATGCGAGACATTGTGACTTTTTGCATTAAGTCAGAAAAATTATTTTATTCAACTTATACAGTATATTTCACCAAAATTGAATAAAAAAACATTAAATAATAAATTAAATTACAAAAAAATGCGAAAATAAAATATTAAATCTGTGTCTCGAATTGCAAAAATTCTCTAAACGAAATGTATGACGTTTGGATGCCAAAAAAAAAAGAAACAACCAAAAATAAATCAAAATTAAAAGTAGTTTATTTTAGTAATGCAGGAATTTTACTCGTTTACTTTAATTTATAGGGTAAAAAACACATTATGGCTTGTGTTTACCATTATTTTACCATAATGATTTTTTATTTTCATAAATTTATATTTAACCATATTGTAAAAAATTAAGTGAAAATCACAATTTCCCAAGACTCTATCAAGTAGGTAAATTCTGCTTTAATATCCTTTTTTTCTCGTATATATTTGCACTGCTTTAGGAAACGTTAGCTTAACTGTATGTCTCATATGAGTTTCATTATATTTTATAACACAGTTTAAATTTAGTATTTGATGAAGACAGTTAAAATTTAAGAGCATCATCTAACTTCTCATTTTATTTTCATATTACAAAAATAAAAACGTTGCAATGTCGTTAATTTAGTACTAAATAATTTTACTTTATTTAAAAGAAAATAAATGAATATTGTCGAGTCAACGATCCATTTATGCGAGATAAATTATGAATAATTTTAAAATAATTAATACACAGTAGAATTATTTATACAATTTATAATCACTATTTACATTTAAAGTGAATTATATATTTTGTTGTTTAATGGTACAAAACGATATATGTTAAATAAGAATTAAAAATTGCCGTCTACTTTTTTAAGGTAAATTAATTTATTTAAAGCTTTTCAATATTATTCAAATGAGTCAAAGAATTATTTAATATTAATAAATTTTTTTGTTATTTCCTATTATTAATTAAAATGAAAGCTTAATCATCTTTTTAATCTCTTCTTATATTTAATAATCATTTTTATTGTGAAAGTGCTTAAGGTATGTATTCAGAAGATTTTCGTTGATAAATTAATTAATATCATAAATTATATTTTACGCTTCAACAATGTATGTGATCAGCTAAATATCAACATCATTATATGTTTTGCTATATATTTATTTATATATGTATACAATACATTCACGTTTATTATTAATCGACGTTTGTTCTTTCTTGTTGCCATTTTTGCTTATTATAAAATAATATAAAAAATATATTAATAAATAACAAAGAATGAAAAACAACGACAATATTGTCGACAAAATCTGTGTGACGACAAAGACGACATCATAAATGAAATATATATGTCTATAAATTTTCATTATGTTTAATAACGTGAAAAATATTGACTTTATACACATAATGGGATCTCCTGAGATTTTCTATACATTAAATATTAACAATTTTTTGTGGTTAGCATATAATGCAAAAAAAGACATTCAACAAGAAGTATAATACTATCATCAATGCTATTTTATGCAAGACATCCCATGCACAACATCAATTCGAATTGAATATTTCCAATAATATTTACAATGCATATTTGTCATAAAAAATATTGATTGACATGCACTATCTTGCAGAATTTAATTCTTTTACATTTATTAGAAATTGGCATTAATACAATTATATTGTGACAAAAATAAGTAATGATTTTTTTTTCTTTTACAAATAAAATTAAAAGAAAAGAAAAAATGTAAAGAAAATAAATTAAAGCGTGACATTTATATAGCTAAAGGAGAGCTAAACAAGGTTAACTTATTGATTATTTTCTACAAATACTTCTTCTCCACTATACGTATTTCTACTATAAAACATTTAAAATGACCACACTTAATATTTCTACCCTCAAGATTCAGTTATCGACTTCCTATTTTTAGACATAAAAATTTATTGCTATTTATAAGGCAATTTTTATACGAAAATAACAAACAAAAATAAATAAACTAATATATAATTGAGAAAGTTCCTCTTAGTTTCCTTATTGTATTATTGCCTTACGTTATTTGCTGTAAAAAATAAAAATAAAAAACAATTTCATTATCATTGATGGAAGTTAATTGAGTGAAAATAGAAAACCTTTCCTATGTAAGTGTTATAATTTTCGTTAATGCTTCTTACTATCAATCTATGTTTATATAAAAAAATGTAAATTGAACTTGATCATAATCTCAAAAGAGATATGTATATTTTTGTATTTATGCCAATAAATATTTATATATAAAAGAAGTGGGAAATTAATATTTTTATTATTAAAATCAATAGTTAATAATTTTAATGTGCTAAGGATGAGTGTTCTACCATTAGAAATAGTAAAGTTGTTGACACAATAATTTTAATAGTTTCCTGCAATTAGTTATTTGAAAACACTTTAACTAACAAATATAAATAAATCATTAAAAACTGGCTATTTTGTAAAATTAAATCAAAGCTTTAAGCTTAGTAATAAATAATAAATAATAAATAATAATAAGAAATTTTAAGTATTATTTCGACACCATTTACTATACCTGTCTATTTAATACAAATATTTGTTATTTTCTTTTCTTTTTCTTTACATATTTTATATTGTACATGTACACAGATTTAAAACAATGTCGAGTACACAACAATATTTCATCTTACTCCTTGGCATCAACTTAATGTAAAAAAAAAAATGTTTGTTAATTTATTCATTTAAAAAAAAATATACATGAAGAAAAAATATAATTTATATAACAATTCACCCACTTTTTATTATTTCTATCCTGCATATTTTTTCTTAGAGGTATGTAGTTGTAGGTAGTCAAACTCTTTTCGGTAGATACATTAAAAAATTTTAACAAACAGAAAAAATATACAAATGTACAGTTGTAGGTTTATAAAAAATAAAAATTTCTGTATTTTCTGTTCAAAGACAAAAGAAATAGAAACTTAATTGCATAGATCTCTCTGTTAACAAGAAAAAGCAGATGAGTTAAAACAACAAAAGCTACAAATCCTCTGAATACTTTACATATATTATACATTACATTCATATTTTACTCATCTATCTATCTATCTATCTGCATAGCTGGACAAAGTTTGTGTTCACGCCGTCGGGAATTATGAAATTGTTATATTTTTTTTTCTTTTCGTTTTACAAAAAAAAAAAATGGAAAAATTAAAAAGAAATAACAAACAAAGTATTATATTTTATTTTATCTTATTTTTAGAAAGTAAAAAAACAGAAGTTTTTTGGGATGCAAACAACAATTCTTTCAAATGGTAAAAAAAGCTTTCATGTTATTAAATCCATATGACAACATATTATTTAGACTCAATATGTCAACGCAAAAGTAACAATTCATTCACAACATAAAATCGTATCAATAGAATTATCTTTAAATAAAAAAATATTTCTCAATGTTTGTCTTTTCTGTAAGTAAGGAATCTTTGTAACAAAATTAAAAAAAAAACGGTTTTCATTTAAATTAATTACATTTTTACGTTTACGTTTAGTAATTAAATGAGGCTTATTATTATTATTATATTTACCTTTCTTTTCGTAATTTGTTTAATGTGCTTTCTTTCATTGTTTAAATGTTTACATTTGATTATTTATGTAATGAAAAAGATTTATAAAAAGGTAATTAATTTTGAAATACTTTAAGTGCAGATTTATTAATCGCGTATTCAATTTAAAGTCTAAAATACAGTAATTTACATTCAAAAACACTGCTATTGTCGTATGTGTTTTGAAAAATCAAATAATTTAATTAAATAAATTTGAATTGTAAGGAAAATTTCGCATAAAAGTAAAAAAAAACCGTGATAGACACATTCAAAATTGCAAAAAAAAAAAATCTTACAAAAAAATTAACGAACAAGGAAAGCGGTCAAACAAGGTGGTAATTAATTTCTATTTATAAAAGTTATAACAATTTATCATTTTGGGAGTAATGATGATTAATAGGCTGCAAAGATTTTCATGTTATTTTCTAAATTTCAAATTGTATAGAAAAGGAAATAGGAAATCAAACAGCGGGACAGTGAATGATACACCAGAAATACAAGGTAGCTTATTATTAATTTTATTTTTGATAGAAAATAAAGAAAATTAATGGAAAATAAAGTTTAAAAGGCAAACAACAGGAATAACATCATCATGATAAACATCGTGCAATAATTTACTAACAATTTCTCTTTTTCTAATTATATTTTGTTAATTTCAGAAATAATTACATTTTTACAAAGTGGTTACGATAAGTAATGTGTATTTGTATTTTACTTAATAAATAAAAATAATAATGGGAGACGGGAAAATTATTTGTACACTTGTTAGTATCATAAAATAGAAAATAATATCTAAGTTTACATTTTTTATATTTTTTTTTTTTGACAGTATTTTTCTTCATTTTTAATTTTTCTAAACTTTTACAAAGAAAAACTTAAATGTCTAAATATAAAATATCTCAAACGCCTAACATTAAATTTTGATTTTAATAACACGATTGTTTTAAAGAACAAATAACAATCCTAATAAACACAAGTAAAATCAAATTTATTAAACGATTGTAATTTAACATAATTCAAGTCGACCTTTGTGCTCATACTTATATTTACTCTTCATCTAATGTTATTAATTTAAGCTAATTTCATTCATTTAATAAAAAACAAATTACCATACAAAGACAAAAAGAAAAAAGCTTAATACGATTAATAAATAATAATACGCAGCAGTACGCATCGTTAACCCTACTGGTTCGATTTACTTTCTAACAAAATTGTTTTTCACAAAAAAAATATGATAAATGACCAAAAAAACATTATATTTTTAATAATGCTGTTATTATTTACATTATTATTATTATAAGTAAAAAAAATAATAATATTTATATTAAAATTCATAGTCAGATTATAAATATTTTGTTTGCTTGTTTTTTTGATTTGTTAGTTTGTTTTCGTTCTTTTCTTTCTTTTAATGCTTAATGAAGTAGATGAAATCAACAATATTTTATACTTTATACGATAACTATAAAAACTACGAAAGGATATGTTTGTTACTCTCTATAATCATTAATATATTATTGACTTTTATTTGAATTTTTTTTCTTTTTTTACTCATTGATTTTCTTATTTCCATTAAATAAATTTTTTACTATTGTGATGTTATCTTGTTCATGTTAAATGATTCTTGCAAAAGATATAAAATAATAATAATATAATTGAAAATGACTAAATATTTTTCAACATGAAACCTGATAAGAGAGTAAATATTTATTATAACAAAAAAAAATATATATATAAAGAAAAAACTCTTTGAAGTTCATCTTATTGACAATACAAAAGCATTTTATGTACATTTTTTTCTATTATTATTATTATTATTATTGTATTCAACAAACAAACACTGATATTATCAATTTTAAATAAACAAACAAAAAAATAGGAAAACAAATAGAATTATTGTAAAAGGCAATACGATAAGTTTGCAATTTTGCATAAAAGTTCATGGATAATTCTTTCATATATTAAACTTTATCATAAAAGATGATACAAAAATAAAACAAAATAATATAAGACAAAAAAAAAAAATAAAACAAGTAGAATATGAATAATTTTTTTTTTTTTTCTCTTCTTTGTTTAAGTTGCCTTTGTGTGATGATCCAGCTTTGAAGATGCTTCGGGCAATTTTCAATTGGACTTGTTTGGTGACATAAATATATTTATATTTCTAAGTCTAACATTAAAATATCTTCACAGATTCTTATATACCCGACGAAGATAAAATATATACAACAAGAATAAACGTTGAAAAACAAGAAATAAATCCCGTATCATTAAAAAATATCAAAATGACGGCATTAATGATGACAAAATAAACGATGTGAATTGGGTAAAAGAATAATAAAAATATATATGTATAATCATTACCATCAAAAGATATTTACACTTAGAAAAATAAAATAAGTGATACATTTGGTAAAAAAAAATTGAGCTTTATCCTATTCTTTTTCTTTTTCTTCGTTTTTTTAAACAAACAACAACGTAAAGCGGGAAACTGTTAAATGGGTGGCGATAATGACTAGCGATAAAATTATTTATATCATCGCTTTCTCTTCTTCCATATAGAAAAGTCAAGCATTGCACAATATATAGTATACAAGCTGTAGCCAAACATTCTACAATACTTATACGAAGCAAAACAAATAAGCTTTGTCGCACCATCTGATTATTTCTCATATTCATCCATTTGGTTTTATATTTCGTTTTGCGTTCACCTTCCATATCCTTATGTTATGCAACAAACTTAATACTATGTGATGTACCCACACATGTTTAACACTGTCTAATATATTTCTATTATGAATGGCTCTATTTCTCTTTCACAAATATTCATTTTTCTTTATAGTAACTTCCTAGCCATACTGTTGTATATTTTACAAATTTTTGTGTATTTATTGTTGCGCGACTGGAGAGATCTTCATCTAGAAAATTCTAATAAAATATAATCTTAAAATTTTTTATACCATTTGCAAAACAGAATAGTGAACGAGTAAACATACAAAGGTGGAAGAATGTGATGCAAACAAAAGAACGACAATAACAATATTAAGAGATAAAACGACGACAAACTGTCTCGTTGTGATGAAGACTTCACATTCTGCCCATATTATTTTCATTGCTTAACTCATTCTAAACTGTATCCACATCTGTACAATATAACACCCAACTAATCTGTCTATCTGTCTGCCCTATATATATATATATTCTGCTTATTTATTTATTTTTTTCTTTTACATATGCGTCAAATGGTAGAGCACAGCGTTGCCAAAAAATATATAAAAATAAGGCAAGAACACAATCCCTTTGAATTTATCATCTGGAAAATACAATTTTGTTTGTCCATAAATAATAAATATGATCATAAATAAAAATACAAATACAAGGAACAACAGCAAAAATATTGTCGTTTTATGTTAACATCATTATCCTTTCCTACATGTTATTAAACAATTTTCAGTCGCCACTATTTTTCGATTTTTATTGGTCTTATAACTCTTAACTAACTAAGCATTAAACGTTTACGTATAAACATTTACGATGAATTAACATGAGATGGTGATGTTCCAAGAATTATTTTTTCTCTATTTTCCTGAATATATCAAATGAGTTTGAAATCATTTGAAGCTCGAACGTAAAATTCTGATCTATTTGAAAATTATTTAAAAATTATTATTAAATAAATGATTTACACTTTTGTGTGTTTAAAACAATAGAAAATAATTTAAGAAATGTAAATATACAGTGCTTAAAGGTAGGAAGTGAGAATGTTATGTCTTGTCACGAACGATACCTTATGAAAGGATCCTCTTTCTATTTATTTTTTTTTGTTTTTCGAAAACAAAAATTCTGTTTTTTATTTATTTTTTTTTTTTTGATGTTCTCGTGTTGTTTTTATTTATTTATTATTATTTTATTTTTATTTTTATTTTTTGTATTTTCTTTTGTCGTTTTTCGCCAATTTTCCCATTTTATTTTTGAGTGGAAACAGAAAGTAAAATAAATAAATAAAAAAACAACTACATGACGACAGTGTTATTTCTCGTTACTAGTAGAAATAAAAAATTATTTGTAAGAAAATGATGAGTGTGGGTTAGATAACGAGAAAGAGATTACTGTCATTATGCAAAATTCGGCGTTTGAACAAATTGTAATTTTTTTTCTATCTTTTGTTGACTCTTTTTCCATCTTTCTTTCATTCTATGTTGTCTTCATTCCTAAATTGTTATGTTTTGTTGTTACGAGGCGGATAAAAGGTGTTTTTTTTTTTTTTGGAAACTTTATTTTTATTACAATATGGGGTGCCATACAATAGATTATAAAATAGACACAAACAACTTACCACCCATTGCGCATATAATTTAGTAGTGATGATCGCAGTTTTGAATAAAACGAGTAAATTTAGGCGATGTCTGCATGTTTCAAAAATGATGCTGTAGCATCTATCTACCTAATTGTATAGTAGTTGGTGGAGTCGGTAATGGTTTTTTCATTAGATAATAAAAAAAAATTAATATAGAATGAAAATTGCAACTAACCATTGTGGTATTATACAGTTTTTTTTTTTCGCTTCAGGATTCGTTCGTTAATGCGATTATTATGAATTTCTCACCCTACATATATGTACTTATTTATTTTAGCCCTATTTTCATATCATTTTTTTCGTTGTTTTTTTTATTATTATTATTAATAATTTTATGATAGCTGAATAAAAATATTATTGATGATAAAAATGAATAAATTTTAATAACGAAATTTGTGTTAAAAATAAAAAGAAAGAATTAAAGCTTTTGTTTAAAAATTATATAATAATTCATTTGCTCAACATGTAAACTGTCACTATTCATATTTTTAATCGGTACACTAGCCATATATATATATATATACTTTTGATTAAAAATTCGCATTAAAAAATTATTAAAATTTGTTACAAAAACAGCGTCAAAAATAAAAATAATAAAATCTCATCTGCGTGCTTTTTGACTTTAATGGAAATAATTTAAAAAAAAAAAAAAAAAATTACATAGTAACAGTAATATGCGTGCCTATTTACCATTTTTTTTATCGTGTACACAAATGTTGAAATAAAAACAAAATAAATACTGAATCGTATAATTTCTTATCTGGTTACCTATTAAACTTAAAGTCAAATATATTTTGTGTGTTTTTTTTTTTTTGCTAATTTTTCTTTTTTTATTTCGTTTCCTTATTTTTATGGTGAACAATTAAAATAAAAAAGAAAAATCGTACAACGTATGACCATTAGCATGAGCGCAAGTAAAATTTATAGCGAAAAACAACATTTAAGTGTTAAAGTTAAAATTGTTTTTTTTTTTTATTCTATTCTTTTATTGCAAACGGGAAAAACATAATGTTAAACATTAGTAGTTATTATTTTTTTTATTATTTTTGGTTATTTTTTTGTTTTGAAACGATGTTAATGGCATTTGTTTAACTATTTTTTTTTATCTATAATTCTTGTTGGTGTTGTCGGTGATAAATGGGTTACGAAAAATTAAAATAAAATATGTTTACAAGAAAATCAATGTGATCGAACATCGTTTTTATTATTGTTGATTATTTATACAAATTTTTTTTTATATTTACTAAATCCCCAAAACAAATTTATTAGAATAAATGAATATTTAACAGTCATTTTATATAATAAAAGGAGATGTAACAAAAAAAACAACGTGTATTACAAAAATAAATGTCAAATATTCATTAGTATATAAAAAAGTATAAATCAGTATCATACTGTGAAACAAATTAATCTGTAAATATAGCAACAGTGGCTGTCTTCCACCTCTATCATTTTTCACACTCATTTTGATTATCAAGCTGTCAGTTGTGTGTACAAAGTACGTGATAATAAAAAGTAACCGCATTATATTCACTATTTTAAAATTTTTGACATCCATAAACATGTCTGCGGTTTTAGATAATTTAAAAAAATATTTCATTCTGTATTATTATAACAGTAATAATAATAATAATAATAATAACAATAATTTAACTAAAATTTATGAAAGCAACATAAATTAGCTACCATTAATTACAAACTTAATTCCTATAGAAAATAATATGGTAAAATGTATGTGTTTTTATAGGACTAACAACTGAAACTGAAACTTATAGAAATATATATAGATGTCTGGTTTTTAGCCAACTATATTACAATGTACTTGTGTTGTTACCTTTATTATAATTTATAATATCTAACATGAAACAGAGAAACAGGCATTAAATATTAGTAAAAGTGATAAAATTCGGTGTGCATGGATAACTTTGATAATAATTAACAATAAAAATATTTTTTAAGACAAGTTTCTGTATCTGTTTTACTTTATTTAACATTGGTCGCACCTCAATTCATATTTTCATTAAATAACATAAAATACGACACACTAAATTCTATGCTTAACATAACATGTATGAAAATATAGCGTTTAATTTTTTAGATAACGATTTTTTAAAATAATTATTGTAAAAGGAAACGTTATATCGATAAACTTTATTAAACAATTTCATTTAATAGAAACTATTAATTATATTAAAGTGGCTGTGTGCATCGACCAAAAAATCGTTATAATATTGGTCGGTATAGTTGTTTAAACATCGTAAGAAACCTTTAATAACTATATTAAAGTAGGATCCTTATGGGATTACTAAGTAGATATTTAACCACCAACTTCCCAATAATACAATTTACCATTTATTTTCCCTAAGTATTTTATTGTAAAATATAAATTTATTCAATGATCTGGTAATTTTATGGTCAACTAAATTTCCACAAAATGGTTTTACTTGTTATTTCAGCAATTTAATTTCATTGTTTAATCATTTTTTCATTGATAAATAAAAAAAAAGGAATCAAGCTATAGAATATAGTAATCAATAAATTTTAAACTTTATTAAATAAAAATTATAAATGCCTATAACTTCTATAAAAAGTGTCTATTAAAAGTAATTTTAAATTAGGTCGGTGGTATAATCATTTATGCGAATAAAAATTATGTTATTAAAAAAGTTAATGTTAAAATAATGATTTAATAATATTTATATTAGCTTTAATAGTTTTTGCATTAATTAAAGCTTCTTTAAGATTTTTTAAACAAATACAAATGAATTTCTCCACTTGTCCATTTAAAAATAAAAACGTTTTTATATTAATTTATTACAATGAAAAGATGACAATTATGAAAAAAAAGGATCTGTTAACCCGAAAAGTCTTGTTCAATCCCCTGAGAAACTTTTATTTACATGATAAAAAAAAACCGCAACCAAAAATTTCATTGCGTTTTTATTTTTAGAATTATTTTTCGCTATTTTCCTTTTTCAACTCACCACTCAAGAATCATTTCTTATTTTCTTTTATTATTTGCTCTTTTAGTTTTTCTTTTACATTTTCATCTGAAATGAAAGAAAAATATTAAATGTCATAAAAGAAATATTATTTATGATAAGAAAATATTAAAACAAAAACGTCAACAAAGGTTATAACAATATTTTTTCTAGCATCTTCTGTTTCTTCTTATTAATATATTGTCGCCTAAAAATTTGTTTTTTTCTTTGGTTTAGAATAATAAGAATAATAAGAAATAATAATAATAATAATTCTACTTTTTTATTAATTTATTTCTTTCATGTTATGCAATGAAATTGTTAAATTTCTTTATATATGTTATAACATACATATATAAATTATGAAATGTATTAATAAATAAATCAATATTATAATAATGCAAAAAGAATTATCACATCTCTAGCTTATATTATTTTAATATAAAATTGCAATCTTTAATGCCACAACATAAAATCCAACTAAAATTTATGTATTTTTATAATATTTAAAATAAATCTATACAAGTAACTAATTATTAATTGTTTTAAATAATTTTAATAGTTTACAATTTTATTTGTTTTAAACATTTATTTGTAAATATGCACGTTTATAGTTTAAATTTGAATTTAAATTAAGAAACTTTAACAAAATAATTTTTAGATTATATCAATGCATGGCTTTTATTTAAATTACAATAAATATGCGAAAAATCGGTTACTTCACTACATATAGTAGTAGCAAAAAGCATAAAAAAAAATTCAACATTTATTTTGTGGTTGAGTAAGAAATTTAAATTAAAATGAAATTAGAAGCAATAATTAGAAAATTTAAACTCTGTTTTTAAGTTAATTGAAAAAATAAATATATATGTATGAATGAATGAATAAAAGCAAAAACTTTTCTGTTTTTAGTTTTTATTTTAATTTTGTTTAATAGAAACTAAAAAATAAACAAATTGCATGAACGACAATATTCGTTCCTCATTGAAACTTTTAAAGTAGCAAAATTATAACTAGAATGAATTCTTGTTCAAATAAAAATTATAAAAATATTTTTCTTCATTATTTATTAGTCACAAGTACACAAATATAGTTAAAATAAATAAATTTTAATAAAAAACAAAAATATAATTAAATATTTTGACATTTTTATAAAAATTAAATAAAATTACAAAAATGATTCTTTATTCAAAACACGCGATGAATTCTTTTTTTTTTTTACTCTTAAACATATAGAGTTGTGCAAATAAAATTCTTTTCGTTGATTACTCATTTCAGTACTTTCACAATTCAGAGTTTTTTATATTGGTTAAATGGTTGGGTTATAAAAACCTTTAATAAAATTTTAAAAAAAAGTATTATTATTATTATTTTAGTTGTAAAACAAGGAGAAAAATAATGTCAAACAAGAAAACTTTTAATCGCATGGAAAGTACGATAATAGTAAAGGATTTGAGAGAATGAATTCAGATTAAGAAAAAATCCACTCGAAATTATACATAAAAAATATTGCAATTAACAACAAAGAAAAATAAACAATTATTTTAAAAAATAAAAACCGAAACTAATTTTATATTTACTTATTGTCTGTGTACTATTTTTTATTAATATATTTTTAACTCTATTGCTGATTTTTTTACTTTATATTTTAGCATAAATAAATCCAAATGGATATTTATTATAACATTTTTAATTTATTTAATCAACAAATGTTTATCTTCCTATTTTCTCTTTGTTTTATAATGTTACATAAAATAAATTTATATAATAAAAATTTGTTGTATATTTGTTGATTATTTTCCATGTTTTAAATAAACAATTGTCACCTGTTTTACCTTAAAATTACCTTAATTTACCCACCGAAAATTGATATATTGCTATGTAAATGTTATTTATATTGTCGTTTATTAACAAAATAACTAATTTAAAATAATTAACAATTATATTTTGCACAGAAATTTCTGTTGATTAATATTTATAACCTATTTAAAGGTTACCAAAATTTCATAATGATGCAATAATAATAATAAAAACAAAACAAAAATACAATAAATTAAAATAAAAATAATATTCATCTGTCATCATTATAAACTTTATATTTAGTCAGTTTTTTATGAAAAAAAAAAATAATAATAATAACAATAATAACAATAATAATAAAAATAATAATAATAATAATAATAATAATAATAATAATAAACTTTGAGCTATAATAACCAAATTCATTATAAAGTCATTAAAATTTGTTTATATAACAATAATATAATATTAGGTCAAATTTTTATTTATTTAATTAGAAAATAAAAGTATCATTAATGAGAAGAAACTGTTCAGTTTTAATTGAAAACAGGATTTTTACAAAGAGCAGTTTTTTACTTCATAAAGCGATTCTTTTTACTAAAAATTTATGATATTCTTATTTCATATTAATCCTTTTTGTCCGTCTTCTACTTAAGTATCAACGCGATATTAAAAATAAATCTTGAGATATATAAATACAATATTAAAAAGCATTTTCTAAAACCCTATTTCAGATTTTTTTTTTTTGTACCTTTATCCACGAGATCTAAAGGCGGTTGTTGGTGATAAATGAAACGTAAAAGAAGATGAACGTATATAAATGAATATTGTACATAAGAGATATATACATATTTATTTCTTTATAATGTCACGTAAAGCAATAAAGGAGCAGTTGATGATTTATATGTTGTTTTTGTGTCAAATAAATGGCAGCAATAATAACAGAAACAAGAACGACGATGACGATTAACTCAATCTTTTAAATCATTCATTTTTGTTAGATGCTGCTCATTCATACCGGTAGTAATCGTAGTGGTGGTTTTGGTGGTATACTGATTTATCTACTCTACTAAACTGAAAGCTGTTGACTTAAAGCAATACACGAAACAAGTAACAAGCAAAGTAATAAAAATTAACACAAAACCCGCAACAATAACGTGAAAACGATGACTATGAATATTTACTTAGAGCAATTTTCTATTGTACACACTTTTATGTAATTTAATATTTTTTCATAAGATAACAATACAATTTATTATCATCATTATCATAATAATTTTACTCAAAATTTTCACCAATTTTAATGAATAAAATTTTTTTTTTAAAACAATCATCACTATATATTCTAAAAAGTTTATATTCTCAAATGAAAAACAAATTAACGCCTTTAAATTATTAATTAAAACTTGATGTTTTTCTTCTTCATTTTTTTTTGTTTTATTATAATAATTTTATAATAATTAAATAGATATTAAAATAGTAATAATAATAATTTTTATTATTATTGTTGACAAATTATAACTTGTGTTAATCTGATATTATTTATCCCAACGAGAAACAATATAGAAATTAAAAGCAAAAATTTTCTTTATAATGAATATAAATTAATGTAGCGTGATTATGAATAAATTTTAAATACTGATATGTTATGAAATAAAAATGCAAATTAAGGAAAATCAAATTACAGATTAACTTTACCAGCTTAAATTATGTTTAATTTTCAAATAACAATAATGTTTTTCTGACATAGACGTGCCATTGTCTACCAATTCACACACAAATCGTCTGCACACTTAACCCTTACTACAAAAAAAAATTAATTACTTGAATTTATTTTTCTTAGACACTGTAAAAACTTATCATTGCTAATGGTTGATGAAAACTGCTGTTATGCCTTCTTCTCTAGAATACATAAACAGCATTGAAAACACTATAAAAAGCTTATGAAACGAGAAAATGTACCATCAAACGAAAGAAAAAAAGCATCAAAATTATTATAAAAGAAATAAAACTTTATTTTTAGCAATCAAAATAATCATGTTAATGGGCGTTTTTATGACATAATAAATTAAACGCGCAATGACAATTAACGACCGATTTAATACATAAATTATTATTATTTATTTACTTTTTAATGATTATTATTATTTTTTGTGATTTAAATTTTTTTTTTTCTTTTAGTTATTTTCAGTGATTTTCTTAGCTGCTGTTATCGATTGACAGATAATTGTATCAACTTGGCAAAGAAAAATCGAAAAAAATAAAATGAAAACGAAGTGAAATCACAATGCTGAAATGTTTTTCTATCGACTTAACCTTATTATATAAATTCTTTATTTTTTCCCAACAAAAATAAAAAGTAAAGTAATAAAATAAAAGTAAAAAAATATTTCACGATTTACTATATTCAGTACCATTTGAGGGTTTTAAATTCAATTTGTGGCATTTTTTTATAAATATATATATATATATATATTCTAAATTTTTTATAAGAGCAAAATGTCTCAAGTGTCTTTATTTCATACACAAAAAAAAATGTAAAATTAAATAAAAATAAACCGATAAGTATATAAAATGTAAAGAAATTATAGTCGTTATCTTATAAAGCGAACAAAGAACTTTAAATTTTTATTATTTAACATTTATATGATTTTCTTTTAATGTTATAAAAACATTAAGTAGAATTTGGCTGATTAACAAAAAATAAAAAAAATATAACTTTTGCTTCTCTCGCACACACACACACACAAAGTATTTAAGAATTAAAATTTATTATTAGACCTTCGATAGAAAAGCACATAAATTACAAATGTGAAAATATTAAAGATTTAAAAAAGGAAATGATAATTGGTGTTGCTTTTCTATAAAAACGTGCACAGTATTTTTATTTCATAAAAATTTGCTTTAATTCTGACGAAGACTTCTTTCTTTTTTTTAATTTCAGAAAGCTAACAAAATAATAAAAACTCAGTGGTATAAAAGCTTTCAGTATTATTATTATAACAAATTCGTGCAAAATTTTATTACTAAATACAAAAAAATGCTCCGAACAAAATAATAATTCTTCAAAAATAAATAAATTAATATTTTATTATCGAAATTTTAATTATAGCAATTTGTGTTTTCATAGAAAATAAAAGGAATAATCATTAAAGTACTTCTAAAACTATAAATATGTTACTTTTTTCAAGAATGCTTAGAAATATATGTATAATTTTTAATCCATGTTATTATGCATTTTTTACCAATTTTGTATACCTCGTTAGTCGTTCTGCGTTCTGTCTGTATGCCTTTTAGCCATTTTATACACGATTTTTCATTTTTTTCCGAACTTTTATATACTTATTTATATATATATATTATTTTTAAACAACAATGCAAAATATTTGTGTTTTACTTGTAAAAATGATTGCGGACATATGTTGTTTCTCATTAAAATGAACATACAAAAAAGGCAACAAGGAACAGCAACAGCGCCAACAATACAATTCAATAATATTTTTAAATAAATATGTGATCTCGATATTGTGAAAATTGTTACATTTTCTTACTTATGATAGGATGAAAATTTTTCTTTTATATTTTCACACAAATACTCATGTGTTTATGTTCGTAATATGAATACAAAAATATTTTTTCTATAAACAAATTGTATACAAAATGAGTCCAATCGTGAAACTGGTTACAATGTTTACAATACTTCCGTTACCATTTTTTAGCATTTATTTAGTTTCTTTTAGATAGCCAAGGAATAGTGATGATAACCTTCATAGCAATGCTTTTATGAAAAAAATAAATATTATTAAAACTGTTTAATTTTGTATAATTAGTCACAATGTCGGTACAAAATTTAAATTTAATAAATAAACATGCCATACAGAGTACTGTAACAACATATTTAATGATGTTTACTGAATGCTATTTTGGATGTAAAACATTATTTTAATTAGTAATAATTATAATGTAAACGACAATTTTATTTAAGTTTAATTCTTAGATAAGATGTATAACTAATAAAGCCACACAATAAATAGCAAAACCACATGAATGTTTAATAATAAAATCAACACTTATTAGTACTTTCGTTTCGTGTCTTAATTTCATTGTAAATATAATTTGGAATATTATTTTTAATTTATTTTTAAATACAAAGAAAATAACATTATTATCGCAATTCTTTTATTCAATTTCAGCAGCATATTAAAGAAAGGTGACGCCAATAAATTTTGTTTAACATTTTTCTCTTGTTAACATTATTATAAAATGTATTATGGAGAAGCGTACACATTCTTAAAGCACATTCAGCAAAACTAACAAGGTAAATATATTGAAAATACTTTTATTGCAATTGTATAAAAATTTTCTTCTTTTTATTTATTGTTGGTTAGAACAAGAAAATGTAATTTCAAGTTAAAAATAACTTTTGAATAATGCAAATAGTTAAGACAAAATATATATATATGAGGTTTTCGGTTGTTTCAGTGATAAGAAAAATTACAAATACATAAAATGAAACAACAAAATATTCAGTAAAAACTTTTTTATACAAAGAATTTTCCTTTGCAATCATTGTTACTTTTTTATGTTTTTCTTATTATTTAATAAAATGTATTCTTTTATACAATTTTCTCTAAACGTTTAGTTTTCTCTTATTTTTTTGTTTTCACTGCCTTAATGCAATAATAATAATAATAATAACAAAAACAAATGTAAAATAAGTAAAAATCTTTATAAATGAAAATAGTGAAATTGAAAAGACACGAATTGTAAACAATTTATTGAATTTAAAAATAAAATTGTTACCATTTTGATAGACCATTAATGTCACGTTCTTGTCGTTATATACATATATTTATTTATTTTTTTATATACAGAATGATTATGTGTTTTAGTTTATATATACAAGTGAAAAATAATAGAAAATGATTTTCTTTTTATGTTTAACATCATTAAAATACACCCATTCTCTCCATAAATGTACAATTTAAAATTTCTGAATTGTACAAAAAAACCATTTTGCATTATTTTACCCCTCAAGAATATCTTTTAAGGTTTAATAAGTGCGACAAACTTACATCTTTTATCTATACATTATAATATACAATGTAATGTACAACTAATTTAAATAGAAACACTAATAAGCACATTCAATGAAGCCATTTATGATTTACTTTCGTGTAGCAAAAATCAAACAACATCTTAAAAGCCTTTTTTCTACACCTTTGCAATAAGTATGTGCGTAAAATCAGTATAAATAATCATTGATTTTTAACAATTGAAAAAATATTTTTTAACCTATGTTTAGTTTCCTGACGTTTCATTAAGATGTCATTATTTATGCATCTTTATTTGCTTTCATCATTTTTTAGACTGATTCTTTGACTTTTTCATTTTCAAATTATCCGTTTCCCAAGCAAAATTTTTGTATATTAAACATTCATTTTCTTTTAAAAATAAAATAAAAAAAGACATAGTCAATAGTGACATAGATCAATTCTAATCAATTTCCTATACTTTCTGGATTTTCTATGATGAAAGATAAACATTTTATTTCAATACCTTCCACTTACCATCAATATCTCTATTTAATATTCTTTCTTAAGTTAAATTATTCATGACCGATGAAAATGCTTAACTCACGCGCAACTAAATATTCATAAGTAAATAAATAAATTTTGCAACAAAAAAAAAAAAAATAAAATACATAAAATATATGGTTTCAGTATTCAGTAAATTCAGGAGGATTGATTTTTCTACAGCTTCAAAAATATATATATATCGACTCATCATAATTTAATAGTACAGAGACTAAGTGAATTTCTTCTCTGCATATTGTATTTGTACGAAGAAAATCATTAAAAAGATACCTTCAAGGCTTAACAGGAAACATATTTTTATTTTCATAAAAAAAAAGTTTTTTTTTTCGTTCAATATTTTGTATTTGAAAAAGAGTAACCATTTGTTCAATTTATGAATATTTAAGTGTTTGACCCTCTACACGCTAATGCATACTAAATTATTAAAAAAAAAATAAAACAAAAATTCGATAATAAGACGACGATTTGTTATGCGTCGTTTTATACAGAAAAAAAATTGTAATAACAGAAATAAAATGAGTAAATGATAAAAAAGGAGAAAATCAACTAAAAACTCGGATGCTTTATTAAGCAGATAAACCACATCGTTCAATGGGAAATAATAAGGTTTTACATTTGACCGGCTATAAACTTCTATATTACGGATGAATTGAATATGCGAAATACATATACACCAAAAAATATGGATAAAATAAATAAATAAAATTTTCGCGTACAACCGACCACATTAGAAGAAAAAAAAATAACGATAAATTTATATGATGTTGGTGGTGGATTTTTTACTTGGATTGGGAAAATTTCCTATACAAATATCTACGCTGTATACGAAATAAATGTTTAAATTGAGATGCTATAAAAATCGATTACTACTCATAAATAATTGCCGATGTATAGAAGACCAAACTACATTTACAGCCGTTTCGCCAAATTTTATTGTTTGCTAGACGATTCAATGTTTGATTTCATGCAATATATTTATATAATTTTTTTTTGTTATCTACCAAATGCTTCTCAATCAAAAAACCGTATAGAAATAGCAAAAACCTAGTGAAACTGATAAATTGAACAAAATTAAAGTAAATAGTACAAATACGTTAAATCCTAAATCTATGTTTACATTTATTGGATGGTCGTTTAACAAAAAATAAGCACATTTAATGCCACTTATTCGGTTGTCTGTCTCTGAGTATCGAATTTGTCAAAACATATATATTATATATTATTTATTATAACAATAGTACTCAAATGAAATTGCATTGTAAAAATAGCATTGGAAATTTTTTATTGATTTAAATTTTTCTTTGGAATTAAATTCAAAAGCGGCCTCAACAAACGCAATCAATTTTTTTTTTATATTTTTAATGAATGCCCATCAATATTTGATTAATAAAATAAAAATCCAAAACAAAATTATGAGTTTTTTATTTGTTATCAGATAGCAAAATAAAAATAATGTTTTTTAAAAATATTTATTCTTATCGGATTTCCCAATTTTCCATAATAAAAATAATATGCCAATTTTTTTTTCCTTTCATTACTCAGTTGTATAAAAATTTAAATTAAAAAAATACATAAAATTAAGCTTTAAAACTCTGTTAAAATCAAAATTTCTAGTATAGAAAAGTACTAATAAAATTTTTATATTATTTAAAACGAATGAATATTCAAATTCTCAAGCCACAAACTATTTAAATCACTAATGACATTTTGTATTATTTTCTCATTTATTATTTTCTAGTGTATAGACAAAAATAGTATTTCTATAATATTTATAACATTGTATAAATCAGTTGAGTTTAATAAATAAAAATTTCTAGATATATCGATAACAAAATCGAATTAAATAGAAAAAAGAAAGAAAACTGTCAGAGAACAACGATTTTACAAAAATTTAACATTGTTAAGTTTATCTTCAAAAGTATATATCTTACAATTACATCACGTTACACAAAATGTATACATTGTGGCCATATATTAAATCTCAGTTACACAGTTTAATTCACATATTGTTGCAAAAATGATATTTAAAATGAAATAACATCAAATATTATAGCATCACGTTAACCTAATTACATTTTCACATGTTCAGACACGTAATTATAATGTTTAAATAAATATGTTAACATATTTTGTTAATTTTATTTGCAATAGAAATAATAATAATAATTTTTTTTTTTGTTGTGTTTAACCGCAGTATTCAAATAAAATTTTAACAAAAATACTTCTTCTATTTCTTTTTTATTTATATATTTGAATAATAAAATTTTATTATTCTATATGTTTTGTAGTTCTCGTTGTAGTGAAAATGCTTTTTGTTTTACAACTTTATGCTAACTGAATTCTCTTACTTTTTTATTATTTTTTTAAAATTAAATTCAATAAAATTTATTTTTATTTTTATTATATTGCTAAATTTTAATTAGTGCAATTCTCAATAATTTTATTAAATCAAGTCATTTGATATAGTTTTTTATTTAGATTTGATTGAATCTAAGCTTCGTTCAATATGTAAGTATTTTGCAATTGTAAAATCTTTTCAAATGTGACGAAATTTACATATTTATGCTGAACGTAGAAAATACATACTTAATTTATAGTTATTTAAAAAAAATTAAACAAATAAATTCCAAATGTTGGATAATAATAATAAAAACAAAAAGAATGATACAATGTAAGCCATTAAAGTGAATAGAAAAAAAAAGGTTTTAAAGCAGATGCGGACACAACAACCTTTTTCTTAAATTTGATAAATTCAAACTAAACCTTATGCTAAAAGGTGTTATTGTATATATTTGTATCTATTGTAAGCCCTAAAGGTTAGCCTTAAGGACTAGCATGAAAGGAACTTTCTGAAAGTGTTTGTCAACTTGTATTTTTTATTTTTATTCATGTATTGATACGGTTTGTGAAATAAATTTTAGAATAAAATCTTCTATTTAAAAATATCATGATTATTTTTTTAAAAAAATCTATAAAGGAAATGCCCATTTAAATACCTACGCCATGATTTAATTCCATTAGCTGAAACTTGTCGTAAATTTATTGCCACATATTTTATTTATTAATTGTAAAAGGAGAAATAAAACTGAGATTTTATAATTAACAACTTTAAGAACAAACAATTAATGAGCTGCTAGTCAACTATTATTCAAAATTTTATACCTTGTTTAAATTTAAGTCAAAGTAATTAACTATCTATAAAATGCATAATATTTTCTTTAATTGTATCTGTTATTGACGTTTGTCACAAATATTCTTCTTTAAATAATCAATCTTGTCCTGCTTGTGTTATTTAAATTTGATCAGTTGAATTAATTAATAAATAATATTTATTTTATTTTCATTAGTCTATATAGTGTATTTTACGAGTCCATTGGATTCTATTGAAATTTTTATTATTCTGCTTGACCACTTTCATATACCAATCTTTTTTTTTTTTGCTTTCTTTAATATTTATTATGTTTTGTTTTATTTTTCTTCATAAATATAATTCGAAAAAGGTTTTTCATGGTTTTGAATAATAAATTTATTAAACATTTATATGAATAAATAAATTTTATAACAAAACCAGACCACAATTGTCAAACAAACGTTTTTTTTTTATGTTATTATATTTTTTATATATATATTTTTTTTTCAAAACATAACACATGATATAAATGTATGCAAATTTGTTTCGGTTGGTCGTACGATTATAAGCAACACACAATAACAATAGAGAACGAGACTAACCTTAACAAAATTTTATTATTATTTTTATTTATTTGATATCAGCAACTATTTAAGCTGGTACGTTATACCGTTCAACTACATTGTCGAAATAAACCATAGAAATTTAAACCAAAGGTAAAATAAGATGTTATTCACAGTGAATGGTAACGAATAGCAATGAATAATTCATAGATATGATAACAATGGTAAAGATTAGACTATTTTAGATTTAAAATCAAATAAAAACCATTTGGACTTAGGCATGAAAAGGAAACTTTTTTCAGAAAATATATATACATATTTTTTTTTTGTAACATTTGCTAAAATATCAATAAATTTCTAAATTTATTTCAATTTGTAATAGAAATATCTATTAATTAATTCATTAAAAATTTTGTGAAAAGGTTACAGGGATAAATTTAGCATATATAAATATTAACTGAGTTAAATTATTTTTAATTATTTTTTAACTATTATTGATTAACTTATCTTGAATTTTAAACAAAAATATGTTAATCTTGTTTTAGTTTACCATAGGTACCATAGTTGTATATCAAGCCCAATGCTCAAGAGCATAAATAATTTATATTACCTAAAGACAATAATAAATATTTATTTATCGATTAAAGTTAAAAACTTAGTTAATATTTTTTTTATTAAAAAATCAAATATATATAAAAACGAAATCATTAAACATTATCTAATTCAAATAATTAAAAAAATTTTTGACTTTGATAGAACAACACCGTTTATCCATAGATTTTATAAAATATCTAATAATTTCCATGACAATAAACCTACATCAGAATTTAATTTAATTCATATATATATATATATATATATATATATATATATATATATATATATTTAGAAGAAAAAAATTTATATTCTTCTAAGAATCATAAAATTTAAATATTATCAAAATAGGAAACCTTAAAGCGGAACTGCTTATCGAGACCTATTGATGTATTCATTACAAATTTATTATTTCATTTTTCGAAACGTATTAAACGTTACAACTTGATTATAATATCTAATCATTAATAAACTCTTAAATAATAGTTAATAACAATTTTAACCCAATTTACACATCATTTATTTTAAATAAAAAGGACAAAAAGGTACAGATTTTACAGATTATTATAATCATTTGTTATCATGTGTTTGGGGCATAATATAATAAATACAAATATTCAAAATGTATCGATTTATATAAATCATTTTATATTAAAATATTTTTATAAATTTATTAAAGTAGGATCGGATTTGTAACATTTAAAGGTCATCAATAATAAATCGTTAAGAGCAAAATATTTTGTTTTAAAATCAAAATTAAACAAAAAATAAAAACGAAAGAGTATCCACTGGCTTATCCAGGTAGGCAAAGTAAGCATTTACAAATTTTAATACGAAGAGCTTAAATTTTTAATTTAACTGTTTTTTTAATGAAGATAGGGAATTTTTTAACAAAATTATTTTACCAATTTGCATACATATTTTAACCTTTTACTTTAAACTCGTCATAAATAACAACAAAACCATTATTAATTAATGTTATGTAATTAGTTAGTATTCTCCATTAGAAAAAAGTAAAATATCTAATGTACTCTCATTATCATTTCAATTCTTACATAGATGATTTAATTATTTTTGTGTTTACATGTAATTTGAGTAAATATAAACATCCTTCGACTTTTATTTATTAATAATTGCAAATCAAAACAATTTATTTTAAGTCTTAAGGTGAACGAACGTGTTTAATATTAACTTTATTTTTGTTTGTGCACTTTTTTGTAATAAATATTTATATTAACCTATTAAGAAAACCTGTTAATTTGTAAAATATCCTTAATTAATAATATATATTATTAATCTTTAATTTTATCTATATAAAGTAATTATATCAAATAATTTTCATCAAATAAACACTTTGTATATAAAAGCTCTTAAGCATTCGCAGCACCATCTATTAAATAAAAAAAATATATATAAACATAAAAAAATACATATAAACATTATATGATGTGTTTCTTGGATATCATAGAACATTTAGTACTTAAAACATTTAAGAAAGACATATATAATAAACAACGAACCCGATTTAACTTTAAAATATAAAATACAAATAATTTTTTTATATATTATTTATTATCAATAAATATACAAATTAAAAAGTAAGTACAATTTGTAATTTTGTTTGTTTTTCATTTTTAACTTTAATATTTTACACGTAGTACAGTGGAATGAATGGTTTTAATGTATCAAAAATAATGACATTCCTATAAAATTAGCGTCCCTAATTATGCTTTTCTTTTTTTTTTTTATTTATTTTTAAATAAGATCTATAATTTTACAAATATAAAAACAATAAACAATTTATAATCAAATAATAGTGAAAATAAAAAAAAAATATAGTTTTTCAACACATAATATTAATGAAAACAGTAAACGAAAAATATAATTGAATGAAGAAGAGATAAATGAAAAAAATTAATTTTGTGTTGATTCAGCATTAAAATAGAAACCAATAATAATAATAATAAAAATGGTTATAATACAAGTTAAAATAAAATAAGGAAATGAGTAAATTAAAAAATAAAAATAAAAATACTATTTAAAAATATGAAAAGAATTTATAGACGAATTCCTGGATTTGTAGCAGCAACATAGTTTAATAATTCTTCGGAATCCTCACATACAACTGGTTTTTCATGGTAACAAGCAACATCGTGCCAGGCAATACCATCCTTGTAAACATTATTTAAAACTGATAAGCATGATTCACTGGTTTGATTGATATCGTATTCAGCATTGTCTGGTTGTGGTGCCTTTTTGTGGCCAGTTTGACTCCATGGATTGTAACCCCAGCCAGCTGGTATTCTGTTTGTTGGTTGAATTTTCTCGCGATTGTTAGACCAAAACCATCCGAATACATTTTTGGGTTCTAAATCTGGACGTCCTTCACATCCCTTAAAATCACATAAACGACCTGAGGTCCAAATGTATGGCACATCATTTTGTTGAATCAAACGGAAAATTAAATTGTTCTCTTCTTGGGTTTCAAGTGATACCAAGTCCATGCAATATTCACGGCAAATGTTTCTTCCATCTAACCAATCGAATTTCTTATTAGCTAAAGCTGGTACATGGCTACTTAAGAAATAATTACGTCCGCGATAGTTAAACTCTTTTGGACCTGTGTTAAAAAGAAAAAAAACGAAATATTAATAAAATGTCAATAAATCAAGTTTTTTTTTTGGTTATTTTGTTTCTTCAATTTAATTAGCTGGTCAAGGAAAATTTTCTAAATTTTAAAAAATTGTTTTGTATTTTATTTTTTTTTTTTTTTGTATATGTGTTTTTTATTTAAATTTGCAAAGCTGTGTTATGTAAGATTACGTGCATGTAATTTAAAAGTAAATAACAAAAATTATAATAATAATAAAAATGAAGAATAAACAACAATAATCAGAGAAAAAAACAAACATTAATGACTTTTGTTTAGCATTTTATGTCGGTTTTTTCTGATTATTTTCTTTCTTTTTTTTATTCGTTTCCTATGGGGTTTTTTTTTTTTTGTGAGTGCTTTTATTTGTCTTTCTCAACCAAAAAGTGTTAGAAAGTCATAGAAAATTAAAGAATACTTAATATAATAAAAATTATTTTTAGTTTAATTAAATTAAAATTTAATTACATTATTAAAACAACTTTCGTTTCTTTTATGATTTAAGTTTTTGTTTTATCGAACACGAAGGATGAAAATGCGCACGTTTTATTAATTTATTTATTAAAAAAAAAATAAAAATACTTCCAATTTTAGATATAATAAAAATATATAACTCAGTTGTTGTCCTTGAGGTATCATCATTTTATCTTAGTTAATTATAAGCAAATGATAAAAAAAAATAAAATGAAGAGTTAAACAAGAAAACAACTTAAGCATAAAATACAAGCCAAATAAACAAGTTAATATCATCGTCTTATTTTTTAACTTTATTTATTTATTTTTTATTAATAATAATTAAAATTAATTTATTAATTAATTAACAGAAAATATTATATAACATTCTTGTATTTAATATAATTATTATTAACTGGTGTTACTTAATGTACAAACACAAAAATATTTATAATTTATGTCACATTGCGTAAATAAAAGTATAGCTTTAGTGCATATGCTGATCATAACATTATTGAACAAATAAACTAAAGTAACTCATTTAATTGATTTTCTTAAAAGAAGAAATTATTTAAGAAGTAGAATTTAAAAATAATAAAAAAAAAAAAAAATAATAATAAAAATTATCTCTTAAACTGACAATAACTGATCAAGAATACTAAACTAAAATAAAAATATTAAATATTTCGATTATAAAAGAAACGAATCAAAAGGTGATGAATAAAGTAGCTTTAAAGTAGCAAAAATAGGCGGAGTAGCAATTAAACTTTAAAAATACTTTCAACAATTTATAATGTTTATTAAAAACAATAGTTTTTATTATATCCGTGTTATAAATAATATAAAAAATCAAAAATTTATTAAGATTAAATCATTCATCATAAATGCTCATAAATATACATAAATACATCCATTGTTTAAAACAATCAAACAAAGCTTTTATAAGTCCTCCCATTCAATTAATAAACTCTTTATTTTTCATTTTTCAATGTAATTATTTAACTAAACATCCTATCTATATTCAATTATCTTCACATAACCACGTGTTAAAATTCGTAACCTTTTAATAGTTAATGTTAAAAGTGAAAAAAAAGATGAATTTAAAACGACAGCATACTTAAATCTAACATTTTTGAAAATGAAAAAAAAAAAAAAAAAAGCAAACAACTTGTCATTTGGCATGTACTTAATTTTTGTAATTGAATAAAAAATATCTAGACAAGTAAAAGCAAATTGATGCCAAATAATATTTAAAAAGAAATAAAATTATAGTGAATTGCAAAATTATGTAAAACAACATTTCATTGAACTCACTTAACTTAACTTAACTAAACTGAACATAACTTATTTGATGTTTATTATTATTATTGTTAATTTTATTTTCAAATACAAAGCTTGATTATAAATGTTGCAATCAAACATTATTATTATTCCCATTTATTTTTTTATAATTTAAAAATCACATTTTATACAATTAACGTTTCAATTTGAAAATAGAAAATGAAGTATTTAATTATCATTATTACGAACATAGCATTAAATCACCGTAACATAATTTTATTTTATTTTATTTTATTTTTATTTTTATCATCTTGACATAGAAATACGAAATAAACACAATAACTCATCAATTATTATAACAAATAACAAAACTAAATTTATAAATGAAGGTCAATTGTATTGTAGAAAATCAATCAACAAAAATAAAAATTTATGTTTTATATGTGAAAAGCGTAAGTAATTATTATTATAATTATTATTTATTTATTTTTTTTTTAATTTTATTTCTTTATTTTAATTTTATATAAAAATGTCATTATTATTGCATCAAAAAAAATAAATAAAATTTAATGATTTATAATTTTTAATTTATAACCTTCTTAAAAATAAAATAAAATAAAATATATAAATGAAACGAAAATAATTATTTAAATAATTGACAGTTTTTTTTTTATTAAATAAATATTATGCTAAAAGTATTTGTATAAGCAGAAGATATTTTGTGTTTAGGTGAAATTAAATGTGAAATCATAATATTGTTTATATATCATAAAAGAAAAGAAAATTATTAAATAATCAATATTTATTATATAAGTTTTATTATTTTATGCAAATATATACTCAAATAGAAAATAACTTTCGATTGATGTTTATTGAAAATTAAATAATCTTTTATCGTATTTTTTTTTTTTTATATTTTCTATGCTGTATTTATATGTTTCCCATTGACCTTATTGAAGTAAAAAAATTAAATAATCATTTGTTTTAAACAAAAAAAAAATATTATTCTTCTATTACTGCAGCCACAACTACACTAGCTTTGGCTTCATTTTTTTAAGTACTTTAAATACTAAGTAAAAAAAAAAGCAAAATTAAAAAGAAACCACAATCTTTGTCACATAAATAACAATAATTTCATTATCTAATAAAATAAATTTTAATAAAAAAAACATATTTCTTTGCTTATAATTAATTATGTAATATAATTAGTTATTAATCTGATTTATGTTAAACAAAGAAAAGATTATTTCCCTTCTTCATTTTATCCATTAATTAATTTATGTGTTATTTTTTTTTTTCACTTTTACTTATTTATATTTTAATTAAATTTAATCATAAAATATAAATAACTATGTATTTATGTAATTAAAATATTTTTAAAAAAAAAACTGTTAACAACATTTAGTTTTAATCTTTTTCTTTGCTTTTCTTTTTTTGAATAAATAAAGTTTCGTGAAGTGCGAATAAAGATAGAAAAGAGAATAAGACAGAAACATAATAATTATTACAAATAAAAATTTTAATAAGTATTTAGGACATACGGTAAGTGAAATGTTAAAGAAGTTAAAATTGTATTTATTTTTTTATTATAATTATTATTATTTTCTTACTTTAAAGATTTTATAAAAAAAAATTATTTAAATAATACGATTTTATTTATTTGTATTTACTTATTGATGGTGTTGCTGTTGGTTATTGTATGAATGACCTAAATTGGAAAGTGTATCTTTGTAAATACGTAATATTATGATCATTATTATACACTTAAATAACGAATGAATGTTGTTACTTTTGTATTTTTAAAATTTAAATTGAAATGAATTGAATTCAAAAAATATATATATATATTGAGAAAAACAATTCACACTTTTAGTTTTTTAATTTTTTGACAACATATAACGATACTTTACTGCATTAATGACACAAATTTTATTTATTCAAATATATTTTGTTTTAATTATTAGTTAATTTATTTATAAATAAAAATTCAATATATAATTAACTATAACAAAAAAAAAAAACACGCTATTAAAATCGTATATATTGCAATTAAAGCCAACACAGAAGTTTAAATAATCATTTTTGAATAACAATTTTTTTTAACCTTTAAAAACAAAACAAATTTCCTAATATAATGTAATATTATGCAATAGTTAAATTAAAATTAAACTATAAATTTTTATTAAGTATAAATTTTCACCTGTATGACTAGATATAATTAACTACAATAGAGTATATTAAATTGCTTAATTTATAATTTACTATAAATATGTTATTAGTCATCTTTTAAATCATTTTATATAAAAAAAAAGTAAATTAAGAAACATGAAGATCAATTTATTATTATTATATAATTTTGGCAAATATTTACAGCATTTAAGAGCATAAAAATTTTAAATTCCTATTAAATGAAGAAAAGAAAAAAAAAGGTCACAGAAGGTGATCAGTAAATATACAATTATCCATGTTTAAATCTGTTTGATAGATTTATATGCCAATTTTAATTTTTATAATAAAATAATATTTAATAATAAATTATATTTTATTCAATTGAGCAAGCTTGACATAGCATAAATACAGTCTGATTGTAAAGTTGAATAATTTTTTGTATCTGAACTACAGAAATTTAATAAAGAAAAAATATTCAATCACCCTATTAAAATATAATTATAAATTTGTTCACAAACAAATTGCATAATACTTTTATTTCAATAAAATTAAATATATATATATATATAATGAAGCATAACGTGAATTGGCATCATCATTTAACTGTAGAAATACAAAAAATAAAAAATATTTTAACAACAAAATCGCACAAATAAATAAACTTGATTGTCTCTGACCCGTTCTGTTTGTGTGTGTTTTCTCTCTTAAATTAAATATAAAAATTAAATTAAATTTATAAAAAAACTAAAAAACAAACAGATATGTATATATATATATATATACTTAAATTATATAATTTATTATATTCCATTATAATTTTAAACGATTTAAATTAAAATAAAGTAAAATATCAAAAGCGCAAAAGATCAACAAGAAATTGTTTTTTTTATTATTATTACTATCTGAGCTTTAAGCTTTTAAATTTATTTTTTAATTTTTTTTTTCCTATTAAAGGTGATCATATCAAAATTAGTTTTCATTAAAGTTTTTCTTAAATTATTTACTTTAGTGAACTTAACTCTTGCATCAAAGATTTCTTTATAATTATTTTTTTTTTTTTAATTTATTCATAATGAAAACACAAAATTATGTAAACTTTTTTATTTTTACCCAACCGGAAATTTGTTTTCTATGTTTTCTTGAGTTTTAAGTTTTTTATTTATTTGTTTAATTAATTAATTATTTAATTAATTAACATGCTTATTTAAAATATCAACAAGGAAAACATTGAGATATTTTGTAATATTTAGATTTGGAGTTCTTAAAACGTGATTTTTAAAATATTTGATGACTAAACTTTGGCATTTTAATGACATTTTATTAAAATATTTATCTTTAGTGAAGAAAAAAATAAAAACACATTTGTAGCATATATGTGCTAATATAATTCTCATATGCGTAGTCATTTGAATTTTATTAACAATTTATTACGTTATAGAAAAGAATGAAATTTTCGATTTCATTAATATTTGTTGCAATTTTTTAATTGAAAAGATCCGCAATTTTATTATTTAAAGAATTGTTATAATTACATGATTTAAATGCAATAATCGTTTTACAATTTTTTATATTAATTTAATTGAAATTATTTATTTATTTTAAAATGGAAAAGACCACAATTAACATTATATTAAAATTCATTAAAGGCTTTTTAAAATGTTTTAATAAAAAAGTAAAAGAAATTTATAATTTTTTTGTTTTTGGGGAAACTATTACCAAAAATGAAAACTTTCGAACTTTAACTTAAAAATCAAAAGAAAACAAAAAAAGTAAAAATTAACTTAAAATTCATATCGCAGATAAAAGTCACAATTTATCATATTTATTTATATTATTGTCGTTATTTGTTTCTAAAGTTATTTATTTTTTTTAAACTTAAGTGAAAATATGTTGTCGTTTTCTTATTTTTCAATAGAAATTTGTATATTTTTTTTAAAGGTTTTTCTGTTTTGTATTGTTTTAGTATTAAATCAATAAGTTTTCTGTCAATATTTATCTTAAATATCTATATATTTTTTGTTTTTTCATCTCTCTATTGCGTTAAATTTCATCATAAAATTGTTTTTTAAAACGAAAATTTAATTAACACGTAAGATTCATTTAAAAAACAAGACGACAAAACAAAACAAAGCAAAAAAAAATGACTGCACCCAAAAGAAAGTAAAACAATAACTTTTAATAATATTACCCAAAATAATAATAATTATTATTATTTTTGTTAAAAAATAAAATAATAAAACTTACGGCTTGAGCATTTTTCTGGAACTGGTAATGTTAAAAATCTACCAGGTTTACTTTGTTGTGGTTTTATTTCATTAATTGCTGGCTTTGGTTCAGCTAAACAAGCTGCAATACAAAATGCAGCAATCACTAATGTTACTTTCATCTGAAATAACAAAAAATAAAAATTTAATCGATTGAATTTACTATTATTTTTATTAACTTAAAAGACAATCATTTTTTTTTCTTAATTATTATTATTATTACAAATATACAATATTCATGACAATTTAAAATCGCAGATTAAAGTAATAAAACAGAAATCATTTTCAGTATATTTTCTCTAAAAATCAACATAAATGATTTATCGAATCCAATAAACTTAAACTTTTTTATCTCCAAAAAAAAACTACACATTACAACAAGCAAATTTATAAATATATTAAATTTTAGATAAAGAAAACAAAAAAAAAAGTGAAAACTAATAAATTAAAAAATTCACAATTACTAAAACAATCACTTTTTCTGTGCTTTTTTTTTTATTTATTATCGTTCTTTTCAAAAAAAAAAAAAAAAACAACCAATTCGCGGTTTTTGCTAAATAAAAAAAAAAATAACCCGGAAATTTATGATTATTATTTTTCTTTAATTTAAAATTAAATATCCATTACAAAACGTTAATTGAACACAATAAACAGTTTTTTATTTAATTTCATTGCAAAAAATTTTAATTAGTTTTTGCTTAAAATACAGAAAACACACAAGAGATTTTAAGTTTTACACAAAATAAAAACCGCCACAAACACTATACGATAAAATTTGACACGAAATCACTTTTTCATTAAAACTTAAAATTATGCTTAAACAATAAAAATATTCAAAAATAAAAATCCCAAAAAACACTTCTTACCTTTAATTCTCTAATTAATTAACAAAAAAAAATGTGTATATATAAAGTAAACTGATTGAAACTTAGTCGAAAACAAAAGTAACTTAAGCTCGGTTATTCGATTTTATAGCAAAAATGTCTTTAGCATTCGGTTACCAATTATATTAAAAGTGGGGAGAGTTACCTGCTTGTTACTTGTTTCATCTTCTGTTTGTTTTTTTTTTTATTTTGTATTTTTTATTTATTTTTTAATGTTGGATCAGACTCTAAATACACTTATGTTAATTTTTATTTCATTTAAATGTATTTTAATGATTTTTATTTTGAATTATTATTATAAGAAAAAATGTGTGATGGAGATGATTTTAAATTATTTATTTTTCTTTATTTCAATATAAAATTAGAAGAATAATATTTTATAAATTTTAAGAAACGTCGTACCAATACTAATTTCATGTTAATTTGTTGGCCTTCTGAAAATGTATTAATTGATTCTGTCAATATACAAGTAAAAGTAAAAATAGTGTATAAATTCAATTACTGCTTGTTTTGGTTGATTTTAATGAAAAGTGAATGTTCAGATTTAACATAATGCATCTAATTGCAAGGATGCACCGGAAAGATTTGTTTCGGTATATAATTAAAATGTTTAGCTTTAAAAAAAGCTTATAATTATTATAGCAATTTTTCATGTTTAATGTTAAAACCTAATTAATACAAGAACACAATTTTAAGCACGTAATCATGAAAAAATTAAAAAACTATTTACATAAAATTAAGTTTTCAAAAAACATGACAAAAAATATACATATGCTAAAGAGGGAGTAAAAATCCAATAACTGAAACAACCACAATCATAATAAATAAATAATGTGTAGACAAAACATTAACCACAGAAAATAACAAAAAAATTACAATAAAGAGAAACAGTGGTCACTTTGTAAATTGTCTGAAAATAAAAATAACTAAGAAAGGGTAAAAAAAAACCTGAAAAAGTCATCAATTCGTATTGTGTTTTTCTTCAATTAAATTCTGTTAGTTAAATATTAACCTGTAGCTGAATAAATAATTTTTATATATATCTTTAGTTATATAATTTTATGATAAAAAAAAGCACAAATTCATTGTATTTGCACAAAATTATATGTTTCAAATACAGTTATTTAAAAATTTTACTGCATCATGCTAAATAATTATTAATTAATATTAATTTCTCATGGATTTAATTTTTAGTAAAGAAATATTAAATAATAATAATAATTAGCATATTGAAAATTATAAAAATTAGTGAATTCTTTACACTTTCGTTTATTTTCTAAGTTTTTTAAAGCAAATTAATACAAATCTACATTTTGTTCTAAATTTTTGTGTTTCTTATTGATTGATTACTCTCACTACAAATATGTTGTTAAATACCTCACGGATCTAGAACAAAATTAGCAAAAGTGTTTTTATTTATAGAAAAAAAAAAACAGAAATATATGTATATATACAATTTTGTTTTGTTAATTTATTATACATAAAACGTTTAAGTAAATTTTTTATTAAATAAAAAATAAAAGTAAATATAAATGTGATTAAGTAAGTGTTTAACTTCGTGACTATTTTATGAAATAAAATGATTTTTTTTGCTTCTGTCATTATTTGAGTTTTTAATATTCTTCATAAATTTAATTGAAATTTACAAGTTGATTCAAAATTTAAAGGAGATATATTGTATTAAAGTGTATTTTAGAAAATTAAATTTAAATATGCAAAAGTCATACAAAATAATTAATGGAAAAAAGAATAATCCATTGGAGATTACATAATAATATTATTTTTTTCTATTTCATTCACTATTTATCAAAACATGTATTTATTTTTTAATCTGAATTAATTATTTGTTTGCAAAAATACAAGATTATAGTAAATATTTTTAGGTGTATTGTTTAGATAATATAAGTATATGTATTACAAAAAAATAAAATAGAATAAAAATAAGTAAATAATTAGAAAGTGAAAATCACCCTGTAGCATTTAAATTAAATAAACTAATTAAAAATCAATTGCTTTTAATATTATTACAATTATTAATTATTTTAACATTCTTCTTTTAAATTATTATTTTTATTTTATAAAATGATTCAATTAGTTGCAATATATTAATGTAGGATGATCGAAATAAACGTATTAGTAATGCAATTAAAAATTTTACAATGAAATAGAAAAATAATTAAATCATTCAACACATAAAATAGGATGTTAAATAGTTAACTAAGCGTACTGCACGATAAAATATCACATATGTGGTAATTTTTATTATATTTGTAAAACTTAAGATGAATTAACAATACTTTACTGTAAAATCAATTTAATTGTTACATTAAAAGTCGTGAATTCAACACTTGCATAATCCACCTTCTTTATTAGTTTTTTTATTTTTCTAAAGCAAATATATCACAATTGTTATAAAAACCAAAGAAAATACAAAAAAAATCATTAAAAAACAAAGTACCATTAATTTAAAGATGAGTTTTAAAGAACTAAGCATGCAAACATCATTTTATTTTTATGATTTTTTTTTGTATATTTTATTTGTAAAAATAAATTGCATATGATGTAGTAAAATAAAATTACATAATTTATACAGCAATCACGAAATTACTACAAAAAAAAAAGTGGTTTTTTGTAAATTTTATTTTATTTTAGAATAAAAAATACAAATAAATAAATAATAATTATAATAAATGTGAACAAAATACAAAAAATAATAATAAAAAGAAGCAAATTACAAATTGTGCCATAATAATTGTTAGTTATTTTACTGTTTTATTTTTATTAAAATAAATTTTTATACTGAATGACAGCATTAATGCCGTTTCGATGTTTCATTTAAAAATGCAAACATCACATGAATACATATATATACATTTTATGATCAGTAACAAAAAATCTTTAAACGATACAAAATTAGAAGACTGTTTTGATTTCATAACAAAAATGATATAAAGATTATTTGTCTAATAATAATAATAATAATATAAGTAAATATTAGTTATAATTACTGACATTGACATTTTTATGCAAATTATTACTTGCAAGATAATAAAAATACTATTTACAAAAATTATTTTTAACATTTATAAATATGTCCCGGTGATCGGAATAACAAAAACAGAATTATCTTTAAATAAAATTTATATTTAAAATAAAAATATCACAAATCACCGTGAAATCTTTTAAAATAAATAAATTATTTATATTCATTAAAAAACCAAAAAAAAAAAAGAAACTTAACACAACAAGTTTCATAAAATATAGATCTGGCAGCGAAAAGTATTTATGCTTTTGTAAAAAATTGTCATTGTAAAAGAAATTTTATTGAAAAATAATAAATAAGCTAAATCAGGTTCAGTGTAACATTATGTTATGTATTTGTCGTTCATCTATAGAATGGTCCATCTACAAGCATATATTTATATTTATAAATTTAGTATATAAAAGCCAGAGTCAAGAATAATTATCAACAAATTTATTACTTAACAAACATTACTTTTTATGGAAAATAAATATTTAATTTGATTTTGTTAAACTATCTTCGTTTTTAATCGTTTCATTTTTATTTCTTTCAGTTCACTAAACTAGTTTTATTGAATTTTAAATAAAAAACAAATCAACAATTTATAAAATTTATCTTTTTCTAAAAAATTATTCTATTAGTTTTCTCTATCATATGGATTTAAAGTCATTTTTGGCATTTTAGTCGGTTTTACATAAATAATTTGAAATAATGTTGCTAATTCGATTTGTGTGCATTTTATTTATTCTCTTTAAACTCGATATAATAATAGAACAAATATCCGTTTATTTTATTAAATTATAATTATTTATGAATAATAAATTTACTTTCAGAATTTCAGAAAAACAAAACTTCATGCAGCAAACTTCTACAATCATTTATTAGATTTTGTCGACAATAAAAACTGAAATTTAAATAAATAATATCAAAGCATAAAATCAAAACTAAAAAATATATGGTCAATAATTAATTTAATTTTTCTTCCTCTTTACCACAAATGACAGCGCAAAAAACACAATAAGTTTCGCGTACATTAATATTTCAAAAAGGTTTTTTCGATTATTATTTCTTTTTTTTTTGTTTTAGCTTGTTTAATGTTTTTATTATTTATTTTTATTTTTATTTTTTTGAATCACGCGACATTTTATTAATTTATTTATAATATTTTAAGTATATAAGGAAATATATATATATATTTATTTTTGTCGAATAAAAGAGCGACAAGCGCGAAATCTTCTTTGCTATATTATATTTTTTTTTTGTTAATAATCAAACAAGATTTTTAAACTTTTATATTTTTTCATAAATTAATAAAGTTTATATTCAAAGCCAAGGTGGTGACGTAAATAAAATAAATAAATAATTATGTTTATTTTTTTTTTACAGAAAAATTATCCATTTATATTTTTTTTACTTAAAAATAAATAAAAAATAATAATAAAAATCGAATTGCAATCATCGAAATGGTGAAAGCTCCTTTATTTCTTTGTCTATAAATGTAAATATATTTAAGCTTGCTACTAGGATTCTCACTACTTTTATTGTTTATGTGTTTTTAATACTGTGGACTAAGAATCAAACAAAAATCGCAATAAAACGCAATAAAACGCAATTCAACGATAAGAAACCAAAAATATTCAATAATTTAAATTACCAGACACTCATCACCGAACTCAATGTTATTCTTTTAAATCATTCAAATCTGTTAAATCACATTCAAGAAAAATGCATTTAAAATAATCACCCATCGTTGTAAGACACTGACCTTTTATTGTATTTAAGCTTTAACGAATTAGATTTCATTTTTATTTAATTTATTTTTAAAGGCCTCCCACAAAATTATTAAAAGATTTATTCTACTCAAGATTTCAAAACTAAAAAACATTTTTGGTTAATTTATTATTCATATACAAAATTCTTTAAGAAAAAAATTATAACCGCTTCTATTACACACAGAGGTAAACTTTTAAAATGAATACCGCACCGATAATTAAATGTTAAATAAATAAATTTAATAAATAAACAGAAATATATATATATATATATATATATATATATATATATATATATATATATATTTAATAATGAGCATATATCAAATGTAAAATTATCTAACGTATCATAAATATTTAACGAAAAAATAATAATAAATTCGTTATATAATAATATCAATTTAAAATGAAATAACTAAGTGTTGCTAGTTAAATCTCTGTTAGCGCATAGAAAATACAATAAAACTAAGTCAAGGCTGTTTATTTTCTTTATCTAATGATAGAAGTAGACATCAACAAAAAAAAATAAATTAAGTTCAAAAAGATCAGACAATTATTTAACTTATTTTATGTTGAAATTGTTTTGGTTCATTAATAAGCCAGCTTTAGCTAGGTTAAATTTTAGGAAAATGTTTACTTAACGCTCTATGGCACTTAAATAAGAAATTAAGTGACTTGAGAAAGACAAAAATTTAAAAAGTTTTTAGATGTCATTTTAATTTGCGATAATCAACTATACTATTTTTGCCTGATTTAAGTAAATAAAGCTCATTTAAGCATAACAGCAAATAATATTTGCTTATTAAACATTATTAAAATATTTCTTCTAAAATATCTTCCCTATTTATTTTCATCGTTTTATATTTTATTTTATTATTTTAATTAATTAATATTCAAGTTCAATACAATATGTGGCCACGCGTTTCTCATTTTTTATGTATTTACAATTTTGTTTACATTTCGTACATATTTCGTACAAAAAATTTATTTTATGGTAATTAGTAATATTACAATTAAATATTATTCACATTTTATTAGTGTTATTCAAATAATATAATTTTGTTTGTTTTATTATTTATGTAGAAAATATTTAATGATTTTCTACTATTGAATTAAATTTATAATTTCTGATTATTATTATGCCAACAGTAAAATTCCATTAACAATTTTTCTTATTGCAATTATATTTAAAAATAACATTAAAATAAAGACACAAAATAAGCATAAATAATTTAATTATCTGTGCCGTGTGTAAATTTTTTTTTTTGTCTTTATATTATTATTAATAATTTTTGAAATTAAATGAAACGAATAGCGAATTACGAAAATAAAATTCCCCAAACAACTTCAACCCATAATTTATCATTTAAAAAAAATATATTTTATCAAGTAAATACAATTATGAAATAGTTTCTATTTATTTTATTGCACGCAAAAAATCAGAAACCATCATCATGTAGCATAATTGTTCGTTTTTTTTTTTGATAATAAGGAAGCATTTACTTAACTTAGCATTTACTTAGTTATAATAAATTTATTTTTCTATCTAAATATTTAAATTTCTATATAAGATATATAAATATATATATAAATTATCACATTATTCATGTTTTATATAATTTTACCAAATGAACTTTTCTTTCAAATAAAATAAATAAATATTTTTCGTGATAAAGTGTTAAATTCTGTTGGCCGTGATTTTATTTTCTATTTAATGAATTTTATTTCAAAATATCAAAGTCTAATAATAAATTTAATAAAGTTGTGGTAATGTTAATTAAACATTTTATCGTTTCTTAATAATGTGAATTTTACATTAATTAACAAACAATTATAATGTCAATCTTTATAATATTTTTCTAATAGGGGGTTATACATATTTGCATACATTTTTTTAATAATTTCTATTAATTTATTAGTTAAATAGTTTTACCAATTTACGAGTGTTAAAAATTTGCATAAATTTTAACTATAAAATAAACAAAGTTTAAGTAACCGTCTTTTAATTATACTGAATAAAAGAGCTTTTTTACTGTAGCGTAAAAAAAGTCTTCGCCTTTAATTAATAATCGTGTCGTAGCACAAAAAATTTATTTATTTATTATGATTTGTATTTATAAATGGAAAATAAAAATATAAAAATAATATTATCATCGAGGACAACATGTATATCATCTTTATATAGTTTATAACTTGTGTAAAAAAGCAACAATAAATAATTTTTAAAAAATACATATAAACCCGCTTAATTTAACGCGGAAATGTCTCGTAGTAATTTTTTTAGATTTATGCATTTATGTAAATACAACTACTGTATATGAATTATTTTTCTTTCACATAATTTAATTTTTTTTAAATAAAATTACCTAATTATTAATTATTATTTACCTTTTTTTAATTAAATAATTATTATTATTGTATCACGCAGTTTTAATAAGAATTTTACTAAAAAACATCTTCACTTTATTAAACATTATTTTATGTTTTTATTTTTAATTTAATGATTTATCTTTAATTCAAGGAGTTATTATTCACGTTTTGATTAATTAATATTTTGAATTTAGTAATGCAGTTTTGTGTCAGAGGTTTGCTGCTCTTTTATTTATTTTAAGCTTTTAGCTTCTAGAAGAGTGATAAAATTTTTACTTTTTATTAATAAAATAAACCGATTATTACCAAATTAAATAAAAATAAATATTAATTTTAACTTGATTTTCTTGTATTATCAAGTCAATAACGTCAAACGAAAAAAAAATATCTTTTATTTTTTTATCATCTTTTGCTCATTAAACTTCAGCTTAGTTTCTTAATTTACCTGAACGCCCACTTTACTGTCAACTAAACTTGTCAAATTTATGACATAGCTAAAGTCTTTATTCTTTACAAAAATAATAAATTCCTTAAATTTATTATTAAACTGAAAATCTAAAAGTTCAACTATTCCTTCTGACGTTAATTGTGAGTCACCAAAAGCAAAGTAAAAAACAAAGAAGCGAAATTAAGCTACTTAAAACCTGATTTTCAGCTATATTAATTAAATACTTATCTAAATAAATAAAAAAAGAAAAACTTCTATAAATTTATCTTTATATTTCTCGTTTTGCTTTAATTATTACTTTTGCTTAGTTAATTTATTAAGAAATGGATTATTCAATTGATTATATAATGAAATTGAATAATCTGAGAGAGTTCAGTTTAATCCGGGAGAAATTATTTATGCATAACAAATAATTATCAAAAAATTGTTTCTAAACTCTGTTTACTCATCGTAATTGATGTAAAATTAAAAAATACTAAAAAAAAGAAACAAATTAATAGAACAAACAGATCAAATCTAAGGTTAAATGAATTTTTTCAAGAATTCACATTTACTTTACTAAAAATAAAAATTCTTAAAAATACTTGAAAGCTGCTGCTATTGCACTATTATTAATATTAATATTATTGTTATTATTTCAGTCTACATTTTTAATATATTTTTAATTTACATTTATAAACGTATAATTATTGATTAATTACGAGATCATCTTCAAAATGTGTATGTGTATTTTTATTTTATTTTATCTCGTTCTGATTTGTTTTTCTTTTTTATTAAACATTAAATTGTGTGTCGAGGTTGCGATTATAATTTTTCAATTTTCATCTTAAAGTACTTAAATAAATAAAATAATTATGGACAATGTTACAATATTATTATTTTTGTATATTTTTTAATAATGTACTATCAATTTTACCTTGTTTAGTCTCTGCTAAAGAATGTATTAATGTCGCTTGTGGTTGATTTGATTATATTTTTATTTATTTGGTGTTTAAAATTTATTTTTTTCTAAAGAAAAAAAATTAATATGTTTTTTTGTAAAGAAGACAATCTCGTACAGTAACCTGTGTGAAGGACACAATCGTATATATTAATTAAATCATTTATTCTCTTTCATTTTCTTAGTAATTAATGTTTTTACTTATTATATTCATTCGATTGTATGGAATAATGCTGTTGTTTTAATAATTAAGTAACATTTGTTTTTATTTCAACAGCATCTTCATTATTTAAAGAAATAAGTGATAAAGGTTAAAATTTATTTCATGAGAACATAATATACATATATACATATATTTATAATTATTATAATGATGATGATCTTTTCGCCTTGTAATTGATTCATACTTAATAAATAAATTAAAAAATAATTTCCGGGGTTGCATGTACTTATTATATTTTATTTCTTTATCTCGGTGATGTCCATTTTTTTATCCTAAATATTCTACAATATTTTAAACATCGCAATCAGCCAAAAAAAACATATTATTGATAAGCTCATTTAAGGTGAGTGTCAACCAATAAACTAATTTAACGTTCAATGACAAGATTTTATTTATTGTTTGAATTTAAACTTTAAAATAATATTATAAATAAATAATAAAAATAAAAACACCTTGAAATATAGCAAAATATAAAAATTAAATAAAATTTGCATATATTGTATATAAAAAAAAAATATTTCATATTAGCGATAATTTTTTGATAAAATTTATTATAAAAACAAAAAATAAATGAACTTATGATCAGCATAGTAAATATGAATCATTATTTTACATTATTATTCCTTATAATTATTATAGAGAAAAATAATTTTAATTAATTCATTAACATAAGCAGGGTCATTGTGTTGCACATAATTAAATTCAAATTAATTTCGAATGAAAATGTTATTCATAATTTTTTATTCAAAAAATAAAAACAACAAATTAAATGATTCATTGATTTGCATTTGATGATTTAAGTGTTGCTATTACTATTCTTCTGTAAAAATTAATGCAAATTATTTTTATTCGCATAATAGAAATGTTTCGTTTTTTTAATTTTATTTTTATAACATCTATCATTAACACCACATAACATATAATTATTTAAATTTATTTTATTTATCTTAAATACAAAAATAATTTATTATTATTAAATCCCACATTCAATTTAAATAAAAATTTATTCTTATTATTTATTGTTTGAATTTTGTATAAACAAACGATCGATGCAATTTTTATTTATTTTTTTTTTTTTGCAAAATTTTCTAAAAGCATTATTTATTTATTTTTTCATTCATCATCTTTGATTTATTTTTTACAATTTTATGTTTTTTATTTTTTATTATAAATTAGAGAGTTATCAATATAATTTAAAATAAAAAATTAAATTAATTAAAACAATTTTGCTAATGCACGCAACATAGTTTTACTAAAAATGGCGACAAATCACTTTTATTTTCATATTTTGCTATATTTTTTATTAACATATGTGATGACTTAATTAAAATTAAATTAAATTAATAATAATTAGTAAAACGTGATCGTGATCATAGTTATAATAAAAAACCTCGCAATCAATAATTTCAACATTTGATCTGATCAATCATTACTATCATCACATTGAAATATTTTTATATATGCCATATTTGAAGGCAATAAATTGTATTATTTATCTAAATTTAAAGATAAAGATAATATTTTATTTATTTTAACGAATCTTTTAATATGCAAAACACAAGTGAAAACTATTAAGAGTTAAAAACAGCAAAAACAAACCATGATATCGCAATTATGATTGATGACATCATGTTTAAGAAGAAAAAAAATATCATTTTCATTAACATATATTGTTATATTGTTTCTTTTTTTTTTTAATGTTTTAATTGTATAATTGTTATTTTGCTTATAATTCAATATCTGATCAAAGAAACAGGATCTTACAGAATTAATAAATAAAAAATTCTGAAAATATTTAGTATATATAGATACGATCATTTACATAAGAACAATTTTTATTTTTATTTATTTTTTGTTGAAATAATAAAAATTGTTTGTAATAAAAATATGTCAGAGATGCAAATATTATTTCGGAATCCTTTAAAAGAATTTCCTCAAAATATAAAAACAAAAATATATTGAAAACTTTAAGCTCTTTAAGCAAAAACTGCACTTTTCATGAATTTTTTTAATATTTATTACGATCTTTAATTAATCTTTTAATTATTTAATGTATTTATTTATTATGTTTATAATGAAAAATGCAATAATAAAATACTGTTAACCCGTTTTGCAATAAAATATCAAAAATATTCGCAAGGAATAAAAACAAGTACACAATTTCATAATTTGGTTTAACTCACTGGAACAATCTGTCTAATAAAACCACTTTGTTATTATTTGGTAAGGCATTCAACGTTAAAAACGAGGCAATAAATTGTAAATAATATAATAAAAAAAAGAGCGAAGAAATGGTGTTAAAGAAGCATTTTTAATATTGGCAATAAACAAAAAAAAAAAGTTTTATTATTTATTTGTTTATTTAGTAATAAATCGATTTTTTTTTTTTGTTATAAATGAAAATATTTAATTTCTTTTTCAAATATTTTATATATTATTATTTAAACTAATATTATGAAATAGTTTTGAATTTTATTTCGAATATAAATTTATGTGATATTTCCTTTTTGTTTTGTAAAAATATTTTAGCGTATCATGTGACAAGGTTAAATCTTATTATCTGTCATTTATATAAAAAAAAATTTATAATTTATGTTTAAAAAATTTGCAAATTATACAAGAAATTTAATTTTTTGTTATTATTTTGTTAAAATTACATTTATGTTGTTTATTTATTTATTTTAAATACATATTTTTGTAAGTAAAATTATTTATAAAAGGTAATGAAAGTAAATAACATAAGATGATAAATTTTCCTTAAGAATAATCTACAAGAAATAACATAAAAATAAATAAAAATATGCAATATAATATTGGTTTTTATATTTTCTTAATTAATTATAACAACAATTACTTCAGCTAGAAACAGGTTCTATAGCATATTATTACCAAATATTTGAGAATAAAGTCAATGACTTCTTGTTTCAATTGAAGACGACAAGGGAATACTAAAAAGTAATACCTTTATAAATTAATCAATATGTTTGACACAACATAAATTTAATATTATTTAAATTTACTTTTTTGTCAGGTTTAAAAAAAGAAAATATATTTTTTTTTTATTATATTATTCCTTATTCTATTTCCTTGAAGACTTATCGCTAATTTTCACTTTAATAAATATAAGATGTTTCTAACAATTTCTCTCAATAACCATTTTCACATGAAAATATATAAAAATGTGTCTAATCAAAATAACCTTTAATGATAATAATTTATATTTTATTTATTTTAAAATATTTTAATAACAATAATAATAATAAATAATTTTAATAAACAATAAATTAATATTGTTAACATATTAAATGATACGACGAAATACAGAAAAGAAAAACTGCAACATAACCTTGAAGAGAATAATTTTATAATTTCAATTTCATCAAGAAAAAACGTCGGTATTATTATTACTTATTATTTTATTTATAAAAAAATAAAATAAACTTTCACTAATTATTAACAAAAGAAGAAATATAAAACAAGAAACCTGCTTATTAATATTATATTTTTATTCACACTATGCAATTCAATTTAATAAATGTTTAATAAATTCACACATTTATTTTTACTTTATTTGTACTTAAATGCAATTTCATTATTATTAATTACAATAAAAAAATTAAGAAAACTAAAACATGCGAATAATTTGAATGAAAAATGTGATTATTCTATTATTTAGAAGTAAAAATATAATGTGACAATAAAATATAATTATCTGCGTATAAAACCAAAAAAAAAATATGTTTCTTTAATCAAACATTAAACGGTGAAAAATATTGCATATTTACAAAAAGAACAATAAACTATAAACCGTGTTGTAAATACTATATTTTTCTTAATATGTCAATGTAATGTATATAATTTTATAGTAATAATTAATAATAATAATAATTATAATTATTAATAATACATGGATAATAAATTTTTAAATAGAAAATTAATAACAATAGGTGAAACTAGGTTAGTTAGTTCATTTTGTCAAAAATAAAACAAAAATTATATAATTTCACATTGATTAAGTAATATCATTGTAATTAATTATATTGTGTCTTTTTTTCCTTTAGATATTTCAAGTGAAAAATAGTAATTAAATTAAATTTTATTTAAATAAATCCGTTAGTTTGTTTCATTGAAACAGTTTTTTATTTAAATTATTTTAATCAACTTAATCTAATTGTTTTTCTTGTTACTTTGCGACACTAAATTAATTAATAAAATAAATTTATTTTAAAAGAATATCAAAATATCCTTAACACAAAAAAAAGAAACTGTATATTGACTGTTTTAATGATTTTATATTTGCAATTCAATTAATTAAACAAAACCAGACAATACAATTGATAATACAATAATCGTTTTCTTTTTAATTCATAATTTCAATATTACAATTCAATTTGAAATAAATTATATATTCAATAAAGAAAATTAAATTTCTCAAAATTGATTATACAAAAATAACAATAGATTTTAATTATGCAATCAATAATAATATTAATATTAATAAAAATAATAATTCATTTAAATTGTACGTTAAAATATTTTCTGACAAAACTGTCACTTTTCTTTAATTTTCATTTCTTTTATTTGTTAAAATTATTATTTTATTTTCTTCTTTCTATTTAAGGTAATTTCAAATTTTATATGATTATCCAGAATATTTATTAAGTAATAATTATAGTAGTAATAAAATAAAGTTCTACAGAAATGTATTGTGTGTTTATTGTTCCTGGTAAATTTAATTTAATTTAATTTATATTAATTATCAAACTGTCATAAATTGCGAATATCAACTACCTGTTTTTTGTTTATTTAATTTTATTTTTAAACATTCATATAAATTAATTTTAACGAATCTATTTACTTATTTATTATCTTTTTCGCCATCACAAATCATTTAACTTATATTTTATTTCTTATAACATTATTATTATTATTATTATTACATATCAGTTTCTGTAATATTTTTAGCAAATATTTAATACTTAAAAAAAAAAAATCATAAAAGTGAAATTATTTTTCATTAGGCTGAAATTTATTTGCTTTTATTTGTTTATTTTTCAGCGTTGCCTTTTATACAAATTTAATATTTTTTAATAAAAATAATATTTAACACAAAGTAATAAGAAGAAAAAAAAAATCTGTCTTTAAAGTCAAATTTTTATGAAAGTATTCTGTAAAATTTATTTAATTTTGTTTATTTTTTATGCTTAAAACTGGTTATATGTTTATTTTTTTGTATTTATTTAATCGTTTATTATTTTTCATTTTCGAGAACAACGAAATTATTTTATTTCAATTTGTAAGAATTTTTATCAAATTTTTATTGCATTTTTATTATAAAAGCCTGTTTGATTTACCTGATTTAGTTATAGTTGACATGAAAAATTAGGTTATTAATTTAAGTCATATGATAAGGTAATAAACAACAAGATTTAAATAATTTATTTTAATAGGCATTTTTATTTATTTTTGTATTAAAAAAACAAAAAAAGTAAAGAATTTTTCCATCAAACTTAAAATTTATTAAAATTTTTAAAGTTCAAATAGTTTTAAATTTTAAATGCCGAATATTTTTAGAATTATTTTGCTATTTTTAATCATTTTTAAAAATTCATTTAATATATTTATTAGTTAATTAAATTTATATTCTGTGCAAAGTATGTCTAATGCATTTGCCAATTTGTTTTTAGTAATATTATCTTATTTATACTTAAATAAGCTTTAGTTTGGCCAAGTTTTGGTATTAAAAGTACAAGATTTAATTAATTCTACCTATTAATATGAAAAAAAAACCATTAAATTATTATTTAGCATACATAACAAACACCTGTTAGAATTTTAATTAATAATAAAATTGTTTTGTTATTTACAAAGAGGTAAAGTGATTCACAATAATAATAAACAAAATAATGCCGGCACCTGTGTTGTTTAAAAGTTTCCAAATAAAAAGCAATTTAGAATCCCAGAAGTATCTGTTTCTTCGTATATTTAAAGTTTTGACAAACCAAAACTAAAAACTTAAATCATAAGAGTCTCTTATTTAATTAAACTATTGTTAACTTTGATGGTAAGTATTGAAAAAAAAATTATAATAATTGAACTTTGAAGTTAATAAGGAACACTTTATATAGTAATTAAAAAATGAATTAGATAAACATAAGATTATAAAATTTTTATTTAAATTCTTACAAATGCCAATGTCGTTTAGTATAATTTTTCTATGCATAAATTATTTAAATAATTAATAAATTTAATTACAAATAGTTAATAATTGTAGTTGGTGGTGCTAAAATATGTTTAAAGCTATAGTTAAAAGTTTAATTTATAATTTAACGTAATATAATTAGCAAATCTATAATACTAATTAGCAAAAAAAAAATATAGACACAATTGATATTGTCACAAATTATTTAGCTGTAGCACATTGCGTACAACTTTACTTTAGCCAATACAAGCACCTTCAATAATATTTTAGTTCTAGCATTGTGGTGGCTCTGTTGTATTGCTCCCATTTCGCAACCAACCAAACGTCAAATAAAAGTTTAAAAGTAAAACAGCTGCTTTCATTTAATAACTTCTGCCTGCTAAAGAACAATTTTTTCATAAAAATAATAAAGAAAATATATATATACTTCTAATCTTTTAAAGATAAAAATGGAAGGTGAATCAGAAAATACTAATAATATTACACAATCTGAGAAAGACGTAAAGGTAAAAATTTTCATTTTATGCCCTACAATTTTAAATGCAAAATTGATTATTAAATTTATACATTCAGCAATCTTTCAAATTATGGACAGTGGATTTAACAAACAAGTATTTAGATATTTATGAGGAGTTAGTGGAAACTCATAATTATCAAAAAAGAAAACTTTTATGGATTGACATATCGAAAAGATTTTTAGAAGAAATGTATAATGTGGGTATCCTAAATAAAAAAAATCAATAAGACAATCGTTTAACAATTAAAAATATTTTTAGATAACACCTATTCAATGTGAAAATCGATGGAAATCACTTCTTAGAATTTATAAAAGTGTAGATACCAAACATTTTCATTATAATAAATTTATTAAATTGTATAATCGTGCAGATATAAATTTGGATTTGTTTTTAGATGATAATGTAAGTTATATGCTTAATTTTTATTTGATTTTGAATAACAATTTTTAATTATTGATTATAAAGACTTCATCAATAGATAATGTTTGTAATAGATTTACTGATTATTCTTTGCAAGAACATAATTACCCGAGTCCAGGTGTAAGTAAAACAGTTTCGTTTGTTTACTTGTTAACTTCTAATAATATTTATAATTTTAGCTGTCGCCAATGAGGTTTACAGATTATTCATTGCAGGAACATAACTATCCAAGCCCATGTGTATGTTTTATTGTCTATTATTTTTTTCATTATTTAATTTCAGGAAAATATAATTATTTTTTTTATTCTTTTAGCTGTCACCAAATAGCGCAAATAATAGCAAAATTTGGACAAATGCTGATATACGAAAATTAATTGACGTTTATTCAAACTTTTACGATAAATGTGGAACAAAAAAAAATATGTGGGATGTCATATCCACCGAATTGCAGGAACAAAATGTTATGGTAAGAAATATTATTATATTGCATTATTTAGTTTTATTTTAAAGCATATGATATACAATATTTAAGGTAACTGCTGATCAATGCCAAAATAAATGGAAAACATTATTACGTGTTTATAAAAAAGGAAAATGCCGTGGTCGTGGTAAAAATGAAATTGTACAAAAAATGATACAATTATTTGGGCCATATTTGGAGGATGTTAATAATTTTGAAGAAGTTGCTCAGGATAGCAATTACAATGAAAATACATTAACTTTTTTTGATATCAATGACAAATATAATAATGAAATAATTATTAACGATGACAATGGTGTGGATACACAAAATGAGACAATTGCAACATCATTTAAGCATCAGCAAACATCTACTAAACGTGACATTTTTGATGATAACAATGATTATCATAATAAATTATTAATATTCTTACGTGAGAAAGAAATGGCTAAGCAGAAGCGTCACGAGGAGAATTTACAAATTAAGAAAAGAAAATTAGAATTACTTGAGATTTTTTTATCAAAATAAACAAATAAAATAATCCATTGAACTATAAATAAATGTTGTGTTTTATTTGACATTTAATTTTTCCACATTTTTATTCTATTGCATATTATTGCATTTCGTTCTATTATAGTTGTGTGAGTTTGAAACTAGTCTAGTGTGACTGGTTTGCATTTATTATACATATTTTTCTTGCAATAACTTTGTTGATACTGCATCAAAGAAAAAATATAAATTAAATAAAAATTGCAAAAAATGGCAGCCGTGGAAACAAAAATTGAAGAGGCTGTAGATAATGCTGAAGATGTGGATGAAAACGAAGTGATTGAAGAGGGTGGTGATGCTGAGAAAATTGCCGCTGCAAAAAAAAAGAAGAAAAAGAAAAAATCTAAAAAACCAGGTTAATATTTATATTTTTGTATTAAAATAATGCACATGTTACGGAGTATAAGATTATTATGAAAATTATGCAAGTGTTATTTAAAAAATGGAAAAATCTAAAAAATGAAAAATCATGATAAAACATGTTGGTGGTGAGGTTATGTTTACTCTTATTTACGTATAAAAAAATTTTAGCTGGCGGTGACGAGAAAATAGAGTCAGAAATTACAGTCGATAAGCAAGAATGCGATGAAAATGCGGCTGACGATGATGGAGAAGGAGATGCGGATAAGAAGAAGAAAAAGCGTAATCGAAATAAAAACAAAGCTAAGAAGAATGGAGTTAGTGCAAACGGACAAACAGATCCACCCACAATCCCCATTTCTGAGCTTTATCCAGATGGTAATTTTCCAGAGGGGCAAATTATGCAACATCCACCTGTTCCAGATGAGCGAACAGCAAAGGATCGTTTAACAAATGAAGAAAAACGTGCGCTAGATCGTTTACATTTAGATATTTATAATGAATTGCGTCAAGCAGCAGAGGCTCATCGTCAAGTAAGTAAATATTAATTGTTTTTCCCTAACACTGTATCCTAATAAAAACTTATATTTAAGACTCGCCATCATATGCAAAAGTGGATTAAACCTGGCATGACAATGATCGAAATTTGTGAAGAGTTGGAAAACACGGCAAGACGTTTAATTGGTGAAAATGGATTAGAGGCTGGATTAGCTTTTCCAACTGGATGCTCCAGAAACCATTGTGCTGCTCATTATACGCCAAATGCTGGCGATACAACAGTTTTAGAATACGATGATGTTTGCAAAATTGATTTCGGTACACACATCAAGGGTCGTATTATCGATTGTGCCTTTACATTGGCTTACAATCCAAAGTACAACAAATTATTGGAAGCCGTCAAAGATGCAACAAACACTGGCATAAAAGAAGCTGGTATTGATGTGAGGTTGTGTGATATCGGTGCTGCCATCCAAGAAGTAATGGAATCGTACGAAGTGGAACTTGACGGTAAAACGTATCAAGTAAAAAGTATAAGAAATTTAAACGGCCATTCGATATCTCCGTATCGTATACATTCGGGAAAAACTGTACCTATTGTAAAAGGAGGAGAGACAACACGCATGGAAGAAAACGAATTTTATGCAATTGAGACGTTTGGATCAACCGGACGCGGTGTCGTGCACGATGACATGGATTGTTCACATTATATGAAAAACTTTGATGCTCCCTATATCCCATTGCGTTTACAGTCTTCAAAGTCTTTATTAAATGTTATAAATAAAAATTTTGGAACATTAGCGTTTTGTAAACGTTGGTTAGACCGTGCTGGCGCAACCAAATATCAAATGGCATTGAAAGATCTTTGTGACAAAGGAGTCGTAGAGCCATATCCACCACTGTGTGACGTTAAGGGGTGCTATACTGCCCAATATGAGCATACCATTATGTTGCGTCCAACATGCAAGGAAATCGTATCTCGCGGTGATGATTACTAAGTCATTTTCCCCCATTTTAATACTATTTAGTACATATATGCTCTAAAACTAATAATTCTTGTTCTTTTTATATTGGATTGAAATTGACACACAAGCAGAGAAAAATAAAACATTTTAATGAAGGTTAAACATAAACTTATTTTATATAAATAGAAACAAACAAAATGTTACAATAATAAATTTGAATAATAAAAATTATGTATTTAACGAAAAAAAAGAAATTAAAATTATTTATATTTGCTTATTTTATTTTTTTTTTTATATTTTACAACGTATATAAATATATATTATATTAAAATGTAGAAAAAAAAATTGTTAAATTATATATTATAATTGAAATGGTTGTATTTGATCATTTTGTAAATACAAAACTGTTGTACCATGTGGTTCTGTTTTTGACGTTGTCGATGTTTCTATTGTCGGTTCTGCAATTGATAAAGTAATTAAAAACTTTAATCATAAAATTTATCGAAAATAAACTCACTATAGTCCTCTGTTATGGCCTCAAATACACAATCATTAGTTAATATAGTTTTATCCGATTTAGTTGTCTGAAACACGAAATGCCTAAATTATATTTATTTTTATAATAGCACAATATTCAAGTGAAAAATCAAATTATTATTATAATAATAACCTCTCTATATTTATTTAAATATAATTTTAATGGTTCAACATAATTTTCAAAGCCCAGTGCTGTCATTGCAAATAAAATATCTTCCCCATTGATTGTTTTACGTTTTTCCGTGTGGCATCGTTCGCTTGCCTCTGAGGTTATAAATGAGATAAATTCTGACACACATTCTTGGACGCATTCTCTTGAATCTTTTGCTATCTAGAAAAATGAATAAAAATCATTTAACCAATAAATTTTAATTACTTAATTGAAAAATTTACTTTTCCATTGTTTGGTATTGCTTTTTTCATTATTTTTGCAACATTAGCTATCGGTAAGAATCTATCTTGCTCCCTAAGTGGTGAACAAGGTTTTAAACCATCTGTACACGAATCATCTGAAGTATCAAGTTCTAAAAGCGATTTACATTAATTTTGAAATTAATTTTACACATTTTATATAAAAATTCTAACCTAAACAATCCATTTCATCTGGAACGATATAGCTTTCTTGCAAAAATGAATTTCCTATTTCATCACCATTTTCTGGTTCCATTTTATTTATTTATAGATTTTAATTATTTTTATGCAATTCAATAAATATTAAACATTAAATAATTAGTTTATATCTTTGTTTGATAGTTGTTTGACAGTTTGACACTTTATTTCAAAGACCCTTTATTTATCTTAATCTTTAATACAATTGAAAAAATTTTATAAATATTTAGCCCGACAACCATTCAATTAATAATTTCAATTAAATAAAATTTTATTAAAAAGATTTTATTAAAAGAAAAAATTATTTTATAAACATCAAGCGAAATTGACAAATACAAAACAATCAATGAACTACTTTTTATAGAAATGCAAATATTGTGACACAATTTGTCACAAAATAGTATTGCCCGCAAAGCTTTATTTTTATAGAATTTTTTTATGGCAAAATATATGTAGATTTTTTTTTTTAATATTTTACATTTTTATTATTATTTTACAGAATTTTTATTAAAATATATTTTTTAGAAGAATGAAATATAAGAAAGAATTAATTAAGAAAAAAATAAATTATCTGTCAATAATTATTATAAAATTATGATGATCCAAAAATTTGAACTTTTCAAAGCTTAAAAAGCCTAATATATAACTCAGGCAATTAACAGTCAATCAATTAACGTTATTATTATTAACCAATTTATCTATATTATTATTATAATTCTATATAATATGTATGTTTCAATTTGAAGAAATGATGTTTTAATTGATTCCTGTACATATCTTTTTATTAAAAATATATCAAAAGAGAAACGATCAAAGTAAATTATTTAAGTAATCAATGTCGCTGTTAGAAACAGTACACTTAACAACTGTGATTATTTTAAAAGCACAGAGAGATTGGCAGTTATAATTTTGCTTTATTTTCATTTAAATGCAACAAAATAGTAAATTTATAATTTAGTTTATCTGTATGTCATTCACAGCATTAGCAATTATAATCTGAAAAAGAAAATTGTACACTTGGTAAAAGTAATAAAAAAGAAATGTCTGTTTAAATGTTATTTGTAATGTTTATATTGTCTGCATAAATCAATAATACAATATATATGTATATATCATATATATATATATACATATATACATGGTTATATATTATAATATTCAATATTTTTCATCTTTTCTTTTTTTAATTATTATATATTCACATATATATGTATATATACATATTATGTATAATAATAATTTAAATTATTTATTTAATTTGATTTTAAAATTAAATCATTTTGCTGTTTTAATTTAATTATTAAGTAAGTTTATGCTTAATTAAGTAAATCATAAACGAAAAAAAAGACGAACTAGATGTACACCAAAAAAATAAAAAAATAATAATATTTATTGATGGTTAATTATTTAATTAATTAATTAATTTTAATTGGTTTTTCTTTTTGTATATATGGACATAAAACATGTAAATGTTTTAATGTGTGCTTACTTTATTCATTAAATATATCAACAAACTTTTACATATTCGGTAATTATTATTATTATTACTTATTATTAAATTTATTTTATTTTATTGATTTTCACTTTAATTATTTGTAATTTCTTACAGTATTTACTAAAAACAAAAGATAAGGAAAAACTATCCTTTTTTTATTTATTTATTATAATTATTAATTATTAATAAATAATTTTTTATTTTGTTTCTTTTCTTTGAACTACTCATTAATTATTTTTTTTTCTTATTTCACTTAATTATTTATTTATAATTAATTTAACGATTTCTAGGTATTTTTTTTTTTTTTTTAGTTTTTCTTTTCTTTTTTTTTTGCTACAATTTATATAAATTTTTATTTTTTTCCTTTTTATAATATTTTTAATATATTTTTTTCACTAAAACACACACAATTAATAAAATTATTTATTTACAATCTATTTATAAATCAATTATTATTTGTTTCATTATTTTCAATTTAATTTAATCGATTATAGAGAAAAAGATTTTTAGTTAGTTTAGTTGTTGGTTATAAGAAATGTATTTAATAAGAAATAAATAAATAAATAATAAGAATATTATTGATTTGTGTGATTAATGTGAGTGAATTTTCTATTTTTATTTAATAATTAATCAATAACTAATTAATAACTGATCTATGTTATTTTAAAAAGAAATTTATATATATATGAAAATGATTATATCACGTTTATAAAAAGAATTCACAATGCATTTTCAACAATTTTAAGACATTTTTTGTTTTAATTTTAGTTTAATTGATTTTGATGCGTTTAATTTTTTATTAGCTGATTCATTAAACTCACGAGCGAATTTATATAAATATTTTTTTTTTTTAATAATTAAAGGAATAGTTTTTTTTTTTTTAGTTTTATTTAGCAAATTTAATTAATTTTTTATTTAAATATCAATTAATTTTCTTTATGATTATAATAAGAGAATTGGAAAATGGTAATATTTTAAGTAATTTATTTTTGCATTAATTTAAATTTAATTTTTAAGGAAGGATTTCATGCAGAAATATAATATATATATATATATTTATTTTTAATTAATAAACTTTATTTAATATTACTTAAAAATGGGTTGTTTTTTATTAATTTATTAGACTTTTCAGCAAATTAAGGGCTAGCTAGCTTTTCAATATATAATTTAAATTTTGTTTTTTAATTATTATTTTATTATATTTCTATTTGTAATTTTTTTGTTATTATTTTATCAAACCAATTTCAAAAATAAAAATTATAAATTAGGTAAATTAAAGGTAAATAATAAAAAATAACAAGAAACTAAATATTAATTACTTTATTTTACATTTAATTATATTCATTTCATTTTTATTTGTAATTTTAACAATTTACTTGATATGCGTGGGGCCGCATATACATATTTTATGTTGTTTGACGATATGTTTTCATAAATTTTGTAATTAGAATAATTTTAAAAGCATTTAAAATATATTTATCAAGTAAAAAATAAAAATTAATTTTTAATTTTGTTTAGTAATTTCAGGTTACAAATAACAGGGGGGTGTGAAAAAAGCATTTTATGGATGCTATAAATAATAAAACTCATGGATTATTTTAATTTTAATTTATTTTTTTAAATACATAATGCATTTATTTATGTTATTTCTATTAATAGATGGTTTTTACTCATCAAAATACTACTTAATAAATTAATAATACCTCTTTTATTTTTTATTAAATACACATTTGTGATTAATTATCGTCTATATAAAATGAAAACATTAAAAATTATAAATAAACAATTTAACAGAAATAAATAATAAAAATAATTAAAATTAAGTAATTAAATAACGTCAAATTATGTTAAGTAAAATATAATTTTTATGTGAATATCTCGGCCACCATTTCTTTTGTAAATCTATTTGATTTATGCTTTTATAAACATTTTATTTCTTATTTATTATAATTAAATGTAAAAATTATAATTGATGATATATGTATATTTTTTTTTCCTTTTATATAAAATATTGATAAACATAAAATTAAAAAATTAAATTAACTAAAATAATTCTCTTTTCTGGTTTTAATTATTATTATTATTATTATTATTTTTTATTAATTTAATTTAATTTATCACAAATGAGACATTTTTTAAATATCTCTAAAAAATTTAATTTTAGTAATTAAATAATTTATTTTTATTACAACAAACATAAATTCATCACAGTGCTGGATTTTAGAAAATAAAATTATATTTTTACTATAAATTAATAATAATAATAATAATAATTTTATTATAATGATGGTTAAAACGGATTTTGTGCCTTTATGTGTTCATATATATGGTCTTCCTCAGCGGTAAATTATCATGTAATAAATATATTTAAATCAGAATATGTATAATAAAATTAATAATTTACAACCATTTTCAGCTGTTAACAAACATAAACTATTATTTTTAATTTTATTGAATAACAAAGAATAATAATAATAATAATATTGGTCTCGTACCCTGTTGTTTTATTGAAATAAATAATTACTTGCATTCTTTACATATATATTACAAATATTTCAATCATTATGTACCCTTTCAAATATTTAATTTCAATTTAATTTATAAAATAATTTACAAACATCATTATTATTATTATTATTATTCATTTGGCAAATATCCAAATCAATACTGTACATTGTTTTCTTTAACAAATATAATTATTTATGATATTTTAAATATTTTGTGGACAATCATTTATATATTTGTTGAATTCTGTTAAAACCATTTATTGAGGTCATATATTTATTAATATTATTTCAACTGTATATAAGTTTACCTAGTATTGTACAAAGGTCGATGTTACATAATAGATTTCCAATAATAAATAAATAATTATGATTATCTAAAGAATTTATTTTAAGATAATATTAATATGATCTCAATTTTATATTATAATTACCGTATATCTATAAATAAATTGTTTATTACCTTTCATTAAAAGCACAAAAACCATTATAGGATATCAACATTATTAAATTATTACTAATTAAAATAAAATCTGTAATTATAAAGTTATGTCAATTATGTGAAATAAATAAAATAAAAAATAAATTTTTGTTGAGTTTATTGTTTTTTTTTTTTATTTACTAATATTATTATAATTATAATTATTAATTGAATGCAATTATAAATTAATTATTTTATTTTTTGTATTGTCCATCAACCGGATATAAATTAACGAAAATATTTTTATGCAAGATATTAATAAAATGTGTTTTTGTATTATATATAAATAGATGTATATACTGAATTCGAAACGACGTTTTATATTAAAATTTTCATTCTATATTAATCCAATAAATAATTAAAGAATATTTAATGATTTAATTAATTGTTAAATATTAGGAACTATCTATTTTAATTTTAAAAATTATAACATCAAATTTAATAATAATACTCTTCTTTTGTGTGTGATTTTTTTAATTATTTTAGTTATTAAAAAATATAATTAAAACATAATGAAATTAAAACGAGTAATTAACAAAATGCAAGAAAAAATGTAAAGAAATCTTTTGAGTTAAAAAAAATGTTTTATGATTTAAAGAATTTATTGATTTTTAAGATTAGTTATAATGTGATAAATTGAATTTCTATTTCTGCAATAAATTTAATGATATGATGAGCTTTTGCATTATAAAATAATAATAATAATAAAATTGCACTCATTTTTATCGTTAATTTAAATTAATTAAATATTATTTTTTAGTTTTTATTCTAACTCAAAAGTATATTAATAATTATTATTTTTTATGTAATTAATAAATTATTTTTTTTTACCTAAATAACTAGTTAACATTATTTATATTATTATTATTATATATATCTTCTTTTATATATTTTTATTTTAATTATTAATTATTTTCATTATAAATATCGTTGTTTACATAATTACTATGTAAGTTTTTTTTTTTTATTATTATTTGTTCATTTAATCATTTTGTTGTATTTTATTTTTTTTAATTATAATAATTATTTACACCATTACCAGATTTGTATTCGAATTTTATTTTGTTGAGTTATATTTCACTTTTTAATGTTTTTTAATTGAATATAATATAATGTGGAAATAGATCATATAGTTGATAGTGAATAGGGATTTATTAGTTTAGGGAAAAAGTTTATTAAATTTTACATAATGTGTTTGAAATGTGATTATTTTTTTTCGTATATTAATTAAGAATATTTAACGAATTGTGATCTGTGTTATGTTAATCACGGATTCAATGTATTCCGATAACCAATTGAGGTATTTTTTTTTTCTTTACATAAAATTTACAAAAAAGAAAAAATAAAGAAAATTTCTTGGTTTTTTATATTACTGTTTATTCGATAAAATTTTATTACGATGGACATATCTCTTAATATAATTAATTTTTATTAATATAATTAATTATTTTCTTTTTTTACAAATGAAACATTTTATTTATTAAAACGATTTATTTTTTTTTTACTTTACGTTACTATTATCTAAAATTGTTTAATTGTAATGCTTTTGCATTGAAAAGTAGCAAGAATATTCTTATAATGTTTGGGCATGTACGGCCAATATTTAAAGTTTTGTTTATATTTTAACCGTCAGTCGTTATTTTATTGTAACTTTTACAAAAAATGATGAAGATTGATTAAAGACAGCATTATGGAGATTATATTGGTTTTTTTTTGTGTTTAATAAACAGAGAACAAGTTTTTCGCAACATCTTAATTAATTCGCACATTAGATGTTTTTTTTTTATATTTTTTGTATTTCAATTAATTATATCTGAAATTAACTAATCACCTAATTTTAATTTTTTTATTTTTAAAATTTTATAATTTTCTTACGTTTTTATTATATATTTTTATTTATTTATTAACTAATTATCATGTTAACTTATATTATTTTTAGAAAAAAAAATAAGAAATTATTTATCCAATTGCTAAAAAATCTTTTCAACTTTTTTATTATTATTATTTTTTGCTTCATTTATTGTGCCAAAAAACAATAAGCAGTGATTTTTATGCTTTTTTATAGGCATATTTTGTGCTATTTTTTGTATTTATTTATAAAAACATTTTTTAATTCACGATTTAATACTTGATTTTAGAATAAATTTTTTCCTTTTTAAATGTTTTTCTTTAATTGTTGAAAATGCAGGTATGCAGATAAATGAAATTAAAGTTTGTAAAGAAGAAGGTGTCACTTGAAATAATTTTGTGTTAATTTACATTTCTTTTGATTTAAACATGATTTAATTAGAATTTTATAATTATATGAATTTTGTGACTCAAAGGTAGCATACTTGAAGGTTAATATTTAATTTAAAAAATAAATATTGACTTAATACATGCTTTTAACTATGAAGAGTTCTTTTATGCTTTTTATTGCTTAATGTTTAAAACTTGAAAATTGCATAGAATTTTTACAGTTTAATGATACTTTTGCTATTTAACTTTTTATAAAAGGTCTTGACTGTTCTCTTCAACAAAATGCATACATAGTTTTTACAGTAGATTTTAATTAATTTTTATTTAAGAGTCACATTTTATTTGTATATTGAGTTAAATCATGAAACTATATATTTTATATATTAAAATATAAATCAAAATCAAATTAATTAAGATTTAAATATAATATATTTTTGTTGTAAATTAAAATATTTTTTTCTAATAATCAAAATGAACACATCTAATTGTGGCACCATCTAACTCTTTTCTTGTTTTGTAATTAAATGTTTATTAAAATTAATAAATTTTATTATTTAATTATTCATTAAATCTGTTTTATTGTATTTTATGATAATTTTATATTTAATTTTTTTTATGTTTTGTCTAAAACCTATAAAATTTTATAATAAATCGATGTTTGTCGATATTTATTCCATTTGTTTTGTATTTTTTTTTTCTTTTACAATTTAATAATTATTTTACATTATGTATACATTTTGTTACGTAATTATTCCTCTTTTAAAATATAATTATTTAAATGTATTCGCAGGTTTTTCTTTTATATATGCATGTTTCTCCATTAATTATTAAATTAATCAAAACAATTTTTATGTATGGTTGTTTTAAATATATATATGCTAATCAGAAAAACGGATATACTAAAACCTCAGAATTTTTATAATTGTTTTTTATTCGTTTTCGCATGAATAAATAATAATTAAGCATTTTTATTTTATTAATTATTTCATTAGTTTTATCATTTTTATTAATGTTTTTTGTTTTTTTTTGTTTTTATCAAATGTGACTTAATATTATTATTACTGCACGTACCTATTAAAAATAATAATAATATTTAATTGGACATTAGTTATTTAAATATAATAATATTTATTTCATTTTTACTATTTATTGTATAATTTTGTTCGGTTTCCATTTAGTTTTTAGATTTATTTATATTGCAATGTTTTTTTACTTTTTAGGGGCCACATTTGAAACCTTTAATTTTCTCTGGTTGTATTTATTACTTTTATAGTTTTTTTTTAATCATCTTTGATTTTTTTTTTATCGTTAATAAGGTTACATTCTTTGAATAATAATCATTACTTACTAAAGCGTTAAACTTTCTATATTCTATCTGATTAAATATATATATTTGCATTACATTATTCTTATTCGTTTTAGTAGATTCTTCGTTTATACAATTTATTTATTATATTATTCTGCATTCTATTTATTATCTTTATAATTTTTAACCGTTTTATCTTCTCTTTTATTTGTTTTATTAATAATTTTTAAGTAACAGAAATGTATTTGCTTCAATAAATTAACAAAATAAAAATTTTTGTATTTAATATTACTAAAAATAATAAATCAATAAACAAAATATATTTTAATGTCGTTTGTTTGTTTGGTTTTTTCTATTTTTAATTATAAAATTTTATTTCTTTATTATTATATTCAATTTTATTAAATGTGAGTGTTTTGTGTGTGTAAAATGATAATGTTAAAACTTAATAAATATTTAACTATCTACAAAATTAATATTATTATTTTAATATTTATTTATTGATTTATATAATATAAATAAACTAATGCAATGTTATAGCTAATTACCTTATATTTTTGTTATTAAAATTAAATTATTGCTTTTATACATATATATATATATATATATGTATATTCATTTTTTATTTAATTAATTAATTAATTGAACATATATTTATATCATTTAAATTTAATTTAATTAAATTTCAATGAATAATTAATATTTAATTAGGCTTTATATACTCTTGTTTGTTACTTTTTTTTTCCTTTATTCATTTTTATGTTTAATATTTGTTCGTATATATATTTTTTTTATTTAATTTTTAACATGTGGAGTTTTTTTTTAAATTATCCCATTGCTCTTGATAACATTTTCCGCTTTTCTCCTAATCTTCAGTGTAAAGATTTCCTTATCTTCTTTTACCAATTATTTATTTTCTTTTATTTCTGTGCATAATTCTGTAATGGTTTATTGGATAATTGAGATTTATAATTTATATAATAAATAATTTACTCTTTATGATTATTTTTATTGATGTTTTATATATCTTCTCTTAGCATTATGATTCATAAAACTTTAAAATATAATTAATAACTATGTCAATTTATTAATGTGAAAAATATAATGTTCTTCTTTAGTATATATTTCTAATAACACATCCTATTTTAATAATTAATATAATAGAATTTCATCCATTATTGCTGTTTAAGGTTTTCTGTGTATCCGGAATATTTTTATTACTTTTTAAGGTTTGTAAATTTCTTAATTATAAAAACAAAAAGGAGTTGTTACTATTTTATCGGTATATTATATTAAAATTTAACGTACTTAAGAAGTTAATTAGTTTTGAAAATATATATATTTTTGTTAAAATAATCATTCCATTTTATTTTCCATATATCCACTAATAATTTCACCAAAAGAAAAAAAAAAAAACAGATTTTATCATAATTTTATAGAAACTCCACTATGACTGTTTGTTTTTACTCAAATAAATAAATATTTTAATTGTTAATAAATTATATATACAATCTTATTTAAAATACTTTAATTAATTTACATAATTTTTCATTTACCATCTTAATGTGTTTATATTTCTTTTTATTCGTAACATTTTCTAATTAAAATAATTTTTCCTTTTTAAATGTATTTTTAACTAATTAATTATTTATAATGTTTTGGAAGTCTAAAAAGCATTTAATTTAATTTAATTTAATATATATATGTATAATTTTAATTTGTATTAATTATCATTTTCTCACTATACAATAAATAACAATTTTATTAATTTTTTTTTTTTTCAATTTTTTTTATTTATTCTTTTATAACTTAATTCGCATAATTATTATGTTAATTAATTAATGCTATATTGTTCAAATAATTTGTTATAATTAATGGTTTAAAAGCGTTTTTTTTTTTATTATTATTATTATTAATATTTTTTTTATCAATTATAATTGTTATAAAACTGATATAATATAATTTAAAATTAATTTTTCTTTGTTTTTAACTCTTAAAACTTTAAAATTTATTTCTTATTAAAATTTTCTATATTTATTTAATTAATTATTTATAAGAAGCGTAATAATCATTTTTTTTTTGTGTTTTTTTCTTTTCTTTATTGTTTTTTCTTTAATTTCATTTTCTTAATTTAATTTTACTTTTTCTTTATCTATTTTTTTTTTTTTTTTTTTGTTAATAATTATAACTAATTATATATATTTTTTTTTTCAATTAATTTAACAATATAATTACTTTTTTTAATTAATAATTTAACTTGTCTATGTATAGATTATTCACCCTTTTGTTTTTCGCACAATTTTTATATTTTACGAAGAGTTCTTGTTTGTTTTTTGATGCAAAATTCAAAAAATGGAAATTATTTTCACAATTTTCTTCTATTTAAAGTTAAATTTGTTTGTTTATATAAATTATTAACAATTATAAATAAAAATTAACATTATTGTGTTTTGCATACGAAATGCATATATATATATATATTTATTTATGCTAAAATTGTTAAACAACCGTTTCTAAGCCAATTTTATGGATTTTAAATGTTATATAAATTTTATATATATAATTACAAACCGTTTTACGTACTCCGATAGTGCTACAATATATTTATGTATATTCTGTTTAATTAAAACTAATTGTCGATGTTTTAATAGAAAATTGAAAATTTTAAAATAAAAACAAAAAAAGAAATATCTTCAAAGAAAACGAATTGCAAAAAATGAAATGAAATGAAAACAAGAAGAAATAAAATGAAAATTATACAAAATAATAATAGAAAGAAAAATATTCTAAATGTAATTTATTTTGATTTTTACTTAATATAACTTTTTTTTTTCTCTCTCTATTTATGATTTATGCTTTCTTATAATTCATTAACTCATTTCACTATTTTGATATTAAAAATGCTAAAAAAATTATTAGTTCTTTTTTATTCTTTGTTTATTTATTTGTTTAAACTTGTTAAATATTTTTGTACTTATTTTATTAATATTTATTTTAATGTTATGACAATTTTTATATGTTTAATATTTAATATTATTTATTTACTTTTCGAAAATAAATAATACATTTTTTTGGCTATGAAAAATGTCCGCGAATATGTTGTTTAATTAACAAGAAAAAATTAATTAATTAAAAAAATTTTTTCATAACTTTTTATTCTTTAGTTTTTTTCTTTTTTTTTTTTTGTTTAAATTTAATTAAATAATTTATACTAGAATATAATAGAAACTACGCGGCTCGTTTTAAACTAATTATTATTTATATAGTTTTTATTATTATTATTATTTTTTAATTTCAAATTGTTTTAATTACTGCGGGGATAGAAAAAAGTGTATCTCTTACTAATTTTTAAAATTATTATTTATAATAATAATAATAATAATAATAATAAAAATAATAATAATAATGAAAATTTTTAATCATAATGTATATTTCAGACAATAAATTTTAATTAGAAAAAAAATAATATTTTTTAACACGATATGTGTGTCCTTTTTTTGTTTTGTTATTATTTGCGCATATATTTTATGAAAATTTTAATTATAGATAACGAATTTTACCATCTTGGTATGATGTTTGTTTAGAAAATTTTAATACAATAAATTTTGTTTTGTTTATTGTTTAAAAATTTTTCACGTTATTCTTCATCGCTTATGTTTTCATCGAAATTAAAAGCTTGATTTATTTTTTTATTCCAAAACTGAAATAGTTTTTATCTCATTATTTATTTTCAGAAATTTTCTCTATTGTTTTTTCTGCTGTTTCTTTTGTAAAATCTCATTTGCAACAAACTTTTAATATCCTTAAATTTTAACATAAATTTTCATTGGATTTGTTTATTCCTCAGCACAAACATAATTTTTTATTTTACTAATGAAAAAACTATCTCTTAAATAGATTTCTTTGCAATACATTTCTTCCATAAACAATGCATTTATACGAAAATTTAATTTTAATTAATTGAAATAATATAATAATGAACATAAAAATAAATTCACAATGTTGATAAAATATATAAATGCAAGACTTATATTTAAATGTGAAAATATTGTTAATAAATTTAATAAAATTTATGCTGAATTAATTGTTAAAATAATTACAGCAAATCAACAACATAAACTGATTTTATTATATGTTGCTCTAATGTTAACTTTATTCTATTTATAATTTATCTAACAGCAAAACGATGGTACATATGAGCATTTCTTTCTATGTCTCTTAAAAAATATTCGCTTAATTTGTTTAAATATTTTTTGTTCTACGTAAATTCTGTGGCAAAAAAATAACTACTGCAATGCGCTGTATGTTTGATTCAATAAAAAATATATTTAATCGTAATAAGATTTAAATTACTTTAATATTATTATAAAAAATAAAAATAATAATAATAATAATAATAATAGTCGACAGTGTCATTTACCTATACAAATATCACGCTATTATTATTATATACAGTAGTTATTAAAAATAAAAAACCAAAAACATAAATTAGTACATTAAAAATATGTTATTAAAATTTTACTATAACAAAATAATTATGTAATAAAAACGTACGCTTTTATGATGTAAAACCAGAACCAGAATATATATGTACAGGAAAAATTTATTTCTTTTTTTTTTTTTGGCGTATGTTAAATATTTGTCTTACATTTTATAACATATAAATCAACATTATGAATTTTAAATAGAAATAATATACCAAAAAGACAGTGAATAATTATTAACTGAAAATAAATCAACGAATTTTGTGGCTGTGCGCATTTAATTGTTATTTTTTTATTCAATTTATTATAAATATTAATAAATTCTTGTATAACATTAGTTTAATAAACAATTAATTAATTAGTAATTAATTTGTTTCTTTATTTTTTTATCATTTTTTTTTTTGTTTCTAAAAATCTTATTAATAAGAATATGAAAGTTTCTTCACCTTTTTGTTTATGAATATATAAATATATTTATATATATTTATGTAATTTAATTAAATAAGTAACTAGTATTTAAAGTTTTTTCATCATTAATTTAATAAGATTAAATATAATAAAGATTTTAATGTTAAGTATATATGTATATATATTAATTAATCAATATATATATTTTCTTTATTATTTTAAAGAGAAGATTTAAGGAGAGATTAATAGCGTTTTTAATTAATTATTATTATTATTTTTTTTTTGTTAATTTATGAGAAGATTATAAATGGAATAAATTTGTTTTTTTTTTTTTTAAGATTTTATTTTTATATAATAAAATTAATTTATTTATTTGCTTAAATAGTTTTAGATTTTTAATGTAATTTATATATATATATATATATTTATTCGTGTAATGTAATGTAATGTAAGGTTTTTTTATTTTTGTTATTTTCTTTCTATATTTATTTAAAAGGGACATGTTATTATATTATATTCAAACATTAGTGATACTGCAACAAAACAAAAATATAATATAAACATAGTTAGGCCTAAACCTTTATTCATACGCCAACGGAAACAGGCAATCGATAATACAACAAATAATAACATCATAAATAATATTGTTATTGAACAAACCATACCAACAGAATTTACTTCAACTGGTTCACCATAAATTATACCGTAAAGTAACCATGGCACTGGTAATCTGTAATTAAAATTAAAAAAAAAATATATTATAATAATAAATATGTAAAAGAAAATAGTCATTATATTAAATAATGATCACATAAAATAGAAAAAATAATATTTTTAAGAAAATAGTCATTATATGAAATGATGATCATTTAAAATGGAAAAAATAATATTTTTATTCTGTCGTTGTCATGTCACAGAATAATTTCTTAACAAAATTAAATATTAAAATGTAAACAATTACATTAATAGCTCGAGCATTAAAAATAATCATTTTTAACAAATAAAAAGAAGAAAATCATGAATTAACATTTAATAAGTAAAATTGAAGAAAAATAAAAAAAACACTATATATGGTTAACCAACATATGATCTACGTAATACTTAATCAATATTTTTAATTCTATTTTAATAATAATCATATGTCTTGAAACTCTTAAAAACTCTTGTTGTTTTTTTAACTTTTTTCTTATTACCAAATGAAAAAAAATAAACTTCCAAACGATAGTTTATGGATAATATGTATTATTCATGTAAGTAATAAGTGCTTGATTGATGATGACCACAATTACTCAAGTGTATCTAGAGTTCAAATTAAACCGCATACTGTTTTAAGTAAACAAACTAAATTTATTTTTTCCACTTTGATAATATATGAATTAAGGACATTTTCTTATATAAAATATCTCAATAACAAAAAAAATTTCCACATTTCATCAACAGAAGCAAAAAAAAGAAAAAGTTTATTCATTAAATTTAGTAAAAGCATGAAAATTTCTTAAATAAATCAAAGTGAATTTGTATGATAATAACAAAATGTATCATTTTCTTGATGGGCTTCTTAAATTCCAAACACAAAAAAAAAATAGTAATAATAATAAAAAGAAAAGATACATGCTGAATATATGTAAGTTTATGATATTTTTTTACATACTTCATTTATTTATAACATTGTTGATACGATCAATCGGAAAAATCATTGAATATCTTTATTATACAAATCTTATGTTTGATATTTTTCTGTGATAAATATAATTATTATTTGCTTCTTTTATTCTATTCTCTCTATGTATATTTTTGTAATAAAATAATTTTTATCAAAAAAAGAAAATAAATAAATAAATAAAATAAAAAGTAATGAACAAATCTTTTATAGAATCTTATTATTATTATTTTTCTTTTAAAATTTAAATATAACACACAGAGTAAATAGTCTTTCTTGTAAGCTTACACTTAAGAAATAACGATTGTCACGCGCGATGAATCTTTATTTATTTATTTTTTCCACACAAAATTTTATCTAAAATCTACATATCAAAATCAAATGATAACATAGAATTTTTTTTGACACAAAAATAAATAGAAAACTTATATAAGCAAATTCGCAATATTTTTTCGTATAGATTTTTAGGATTATCATCTCAGTATTCTTAAATTATTTATACAAAATAATCAGTTTTTCGCAAATTGTTAATTATCACTTTAAATTTTATGATATGATGACTAATATTTAAATAACGTAATATTTATTAATATAATATTTTTTTTATATTTCATAAAATTTTAAAAACTTGTAGAAGCCGCACTCCTTTAATAAGTCGCACTCTTCATATAAGCCTATTTTTGAAAAAAAAAATACTTTTTTCACTAATAATTCGCAGCATATAACGTAAAAAGAGGGTACACTTTAAAATAATAACCGAAAAAATGTGAAAAATATAATCGACAAGGAAAACACTTTAAGCTTAATAAGAAAATATGAAAACAAAGCAAATGTGTGACATTAAAATGTATTTTAACGACATAAGTAAATTATATGTAATTTTACTTCGGTACTTTATCGAATAATAAAAAACAATGATAATAATAATTATATAATGTAAAATTAAAAAAACAAAGTAACGCCTAAACAAAAATTATATTTTCAGTAGCAAAAACTAGCAAAATGGAAAATAAAATTATGGTTTTGAAGCTATTAAAACTATTAAAGATGATGTAACTTTTAAGTGGTTGTTATTATTATTTTTATAATTATTATTATTATTATTATAAAATGTCATTTAAAAAATTTTCCACTGTTTTACTTTTTACTATTTTCATATTAAAGCTTATTACTTTACAGCTTTTATTCTTTATGTATATATATATGTATTTTTCGATTATATTTCTTTTATTCTACACTTTTATAAGATTAATTCATTTTTTATATTATATATTCCTGTATTATTTCCATTGTCACGAGAATATTACTTTTTTAATTTATAATGTTAACATTTTGTTTATAAATTTTATGACATTATTATTATCCTTGATTCAATTTTTTTTTTTGCACAATAATTCAAACTAAAAAATTGATAATAAAAGTTTAATATTTATTGTAAATTTTACAAAATATTTCATTTATAATTTTCTTATGCAATAGATATAATGCTGAACCTACTTTTAAGTTATTTTCTCGTCGCATAATAGAAGAAGTTAAGTGTATACAATGTATGTTAACATATTTTAAACCATTTTTTATTTTTATGAAATATGTGTTACATTATCAGAATGTTATATACTTTTTATAAGTGATAATTTATTTTATTTTTATAAAATGCAACCTTAAAGTGTGTCATCTTAAAACGTTCTCGTTTTTATAAAGATTACATTTTTTTTTAATATTTAATATCGGTTTTATATAGAAGAAAATTTTATAAACTTTGATTGAAAATTTTTTGTTCAATAAAGATAAATTGCACGTACACAGACTTTAAACTGTGTCAGTTTAAAGTTTTTTTCTTAAATTATTTAAATATAAATAAACATTTAATAAAATATAACACGATAAATAATTAATTATAAAATATGACATGTAAAAGACACTATCGGATAACCTTTAATTACTAAAAGATTAATATTTATTTTAATTAAGATAGTATATATCCTTTTATAATAGAAAAATAGGAAAAAAAATAAATTATTGACTAAATAAATATTTTTTGTAAATTAATAATGATTAAGTATCAAGTTTTTATGCGTAACAAAACAAAAAATATAAATGACTAGTATTTTGCTGTATAAATACATTAATAATACAATAAGAATACAAATAAATATAAAAAATTTATGAAAATCGCATGCAAAATGTATTATATTGGTTTTTCTTCATCTTTTATTTTTTTGTTGTTGTTGATGGTAATATATTTTTCAGCAAAATATTGTTGTTATAAAATTATAATAAAAGGTGCGTATTTAATACATATTATTATTATTATAAAGCTTACCCAACAGTGACATCAAATATATTGCTTCCGACAGAACTTGATACTGCCATATCACCAAAACCTTTTCTTGCAACAATAACTGACGTTATTAAATCTGGTATTGATGTACCAGCTGCTAAAAATGTTAAACCCATTACCTATAATAATAAAATATATTTATTCATTATTCATTTTTATGTACTTAACGTTTGTTACATAATAGTTCCGTATATAAAATGATATATCAATAATTTACTTATATTTATATTTAATTTAATGATTTAAAACGTTATTATATGATAAAATAATTTTAATTAGTTTTAATTTATAATTTTATTTTTAAACAATAAAATTTATTTTAATCAATTTTTAAATTACCTCTGGTGGTATTTGTGCTGTTTCACCGACTACGTTTGCCCACCAAACCATAAGATATGAATATGCGGCTATCCATACAATTGAACCGATAAATGTTACAGAAAAATATTTTTTACCACGGGGTGTTTTTGTATCAGGCAATGTTAACCATAATGGAAATATAATTGGTGCTACAAGTAAATATGTTAAACGTTTTCTACCAGTTTTAGGCCAAGATATGTTTAACGGGTCTGGTTCATCATCTAATTCGTTACCCTGTAATGAAAAAGGAAATTAATTATTTATTAATATGCTGATATATGCTCAATTTCTACAAGAATACATATTTACACGAAGCTTTTAGTTGTTTTAAAACAAATTTTTATGATAATTCATAAATTAAACAAAAATATTACTATTTTCACCTGCTTCTTTGTGCTTTTTTATTATTTTCTCTTCATCAATAATTCAATTTGCATTTGATATTTTTAATATTATTTTGACAGTTTTTTATAAAATAAACGAATATTATTATAAAACAGTTCGATATATTGTGTCGATAAAACACTTCCACCATATTTTTTACATTGTTATGTCATCTCATCAGAGTTATACAAAAGAAGCAAAAACAACAAAAAAGAAAGATTACAAAAGAAATACGAGAAAAACAAAAAATACCAAATTGAACTGGACAGTTGCTTGGTAGCATTTTCATAAGCTTGGGTCACACTCTATTGTCTCTATGCCATTATTTATTTCTTTTTCTATATATGATATTTACTTTCTTAGTATTTTTTTTCTTTTATAATATTCATTGATTTATTATTATCTGAATGAACATATCAGTTGAGAACTTGTAATGCTTTTGTTTTTTTCTTTTATTCTGCTGATAACATCAACACACAAAACATTTTTGATATAATATTATGTACAAATAAAGCATTTAAGTATATATTACATAAAAGTCAAATGTATCGTATTTATAAGATTAAAAGTTTTTAAAGTTTTAAAAAACTTTATTTCTATTTATATTAAATAACCCAAAATAAATATTTCATTGAATTTCAAATGCGTCAGTTTTTCTGTTTACTTAAAAATTCAGTGGCTAATATCAACATAAAGTAAGAAATTATTAAGAATTTGCACATATAATGTCATTAGCTCATTTGTATTACGAGGAATTTAATACATTTTGTTTGGTTTTATTATTTTATTTGCCAAGCAGAAACCACCGTTACTGCACGTATAATTAATAAATTAATAAAATATTTATTTATTTATTTTTTGCATAAATTTTATACAAAATTCAGCAGAAATGTAATGAAATATTTAAAAAATAAATAAACTTTATGCAATTATAATTATTCAAATAGGTATTTTTTTAAAAACTTTTAATATAAAAAGAACTTTATTTTTTCAAAAATATTTTAACGAGTTTATAGCAGAAATAAAATTTGTAAAATTTAATTTCCAAAATATATATATATCTAGAGCATTGTATAGTTTATTCAATTTAAAAACAATAAAAATTGGAACTTTTTAATTATTATAAAAATCATTTCAGCATTTCTATCAGAAAAATATAAATAAAAATAAATAAAAAACAACAAAGAAAAGACAATGAAAAATTGTTCATTTATGTGTAAAAATGTGACTGGGGTATTTGATAGGACTCGATAATAAAAATAAGCGACATTTGGTTTATATTTTCGGTGACCAATAAAGTTTTGTTACACAAATAATCAATAATAAATTCTCTTATTCTTCTTCATCTTTATTATTTTTATTATTATAAAAGCAATAAAACAAATATATATATATTTATATTTATTCTTTTTATACTTCAAAAGTTTCATAATAAAATAAAAATGGCAATGTCCGCATAAAAGTGAATTCAAAATGTTTTTTTTTTTTCCAATAAAAGAATGAACAATAAAATAAAATAAATAAGGGTTAAAAAAATATAAAATTAAACAAAAAAAAAAAGAAAGACACAAAACGATCATAATCAATACATCAAAATGTCATTTATATTAAAAAATAAAAAAGGACATTATAATAATAACAATGAATTTAAATATACGCAGCATTTATTTCGTACGTCTTTAAAATTCTCTTGACTTATTTTTTTGCAACAAACCACTACGCAATCAAAAGAATAGGTTACTATTGGTTATTTTGTGTGTGTATGATTACATTTTAATATCATTTTATAGTTAATATACGATAACAGTATAATATAATATATCTGACATGGCAAAATGTATTGAAAAAATTATTATATCAATAATATAAACCATTAATTATATAGAAAAAATATAGATAAATATTATTTCAGTATAAAATTATCGATCGAACTGATACTCGAATGCTGATTTTTTATTATTAACAATACCTTATATTATCATTTTATTACATAAATGTTTATATTAAAATAAATAATAAAAAGCAAAACAGAGTAATATACAATTTTATTTTAAATAAATAAATATCGGTTTGATGTAATTGAATTTTGATTGTAATTTTAATAATAAAATTGTATAATAAAGGCTTTCCTAACTATATATTATACTCTAGTGGTATGATAGGTTTTTTATTCTGTTAAAATTATGTTTTATTTTTTTTTCAGAAGGTATAAATAGAATAAGATAAATTAACAGGTGTTACATAATATGTATAAATTTTCATTATACTAGTTATTTGTTTTGGCAAAGTACTATTAATTGAAAAGTTATTTTTAAAATTTTCCTTTAAAACAAACAAACTTATAGAAAAATACAGAAAAAAACACAAATATAGGTATTTTGTTGTGTCTACTTGTATTTAAGTATTTTCAATAAATTCAAAAAAAAATAAACGAAACGACCAAATTGTAAGACAAAATACATAAAAATTCAGCAAAGATCATTTTATAAAACATTCTAACTTGTGTTAAACACACAAAATATGTTGTGGATATATTAGAACTTAAGTTCATGACACTTGATAAATATAAAGCTCTCATGAGAATAAAACCTACTCAGTAAGCAAATACAAGCAACATCAATTGTATATGGCATGACATTTGTACATTTTAGCTTATATTATATAACTGCTAAATCGGGAATGATGAACATTTTTACTGTTTTGTTTACCTACCAAGAGCCAGGTGTTTGTTTTTACCTTTTGTCATTTATATATATAAATATATATATATTTAAATAAATATATAAGAAAATAATAATAGTACAGTAGAAGTTCAAAGAAAGTGCTATTCATTATATAGTTTCTATAAACATAAAAACTTCATATCCTTATCTTAATAAAACAAGATAAAAAATTACTTCTTATTACATTAATTATTTTTATACCTTTATTATTATTATTCCTACTAACAATATCTCCATATTTATTTAATTATAGATAATAATTTGGTTATTTTTTAAGAATTATTGCCCTTGTTCATCATAAAAATAAAAACGATTATTTATATTAAATAAATTAATTTAAAAATATTAAACGTGAAATGCAAACACTTGACGCCATTTAATAGAAAAACAAAAGCATAAATTGTTTTACTTAAACTTGGTTAAAAAAAATGGTTGTTTACCTTTTAAAAATAAATGAAACATTTTTCATTCTATTTAATAATGTAAATAAATTATAAAATGTATTTAAGAAGTACAAAAACTGCTATCAATCATTTTTATCAGACATTATTTTCACTTGTTTTGCATATTATTATTTAGTTGAAATATGTACCTCACATTAATAAATTATTAATTAATGTTTTGTCGTTATGATTTTAATCAAAAATTTAATTTTGTTTGCATACAAAATATTGTTTAAAATTAATTTTTTTTTTATTTATTATTATTTCTATTTTTATTTGTTTTGCTATTTATGAATTTTTTCACTTGATTTTATTTTTACTATTTCAGCTGTCATTTATAATTTTAATCTTATTAAATCCTTTAATTTGTTAGTTCTTATGACAATGGTAAACTTTATAAAATTAGTTATAATAATAATAATAAGATTCAATAATGTTGAGTGTTGAGAAACTGTCATTAGCACCAATGACGTAAATTCATTTTGCAATTTCACGTGCATTATATTTTATGAAAATTAATGAAATAGCTCATATTGACGTAAACGAATAGAAAAAACAAAGAAATCTGCTACACGTGACGCAAAAAAAATTCAATGCGTCCCGTTACATTATATAATTATTAATAAAACAGTTAAATAATAAATTATTAATGTTAATAAAATATTAATTAAATGCCATTATAATACTCGTGTTTCTCAGGCCTAATTCTAATCAAATATTTTATCTTTTTGTCAGCTAATTTTTATTCAAATTATTATTATTGTAAATATAAGAAAATTTTTATTTTTATTTATTAAAATTAATATTATTTAAGTACTTAAGATGAAATATAATTCTTTCAAGTTTTGAATATTTATTTATTTAAAAAATAATCCTATGAATAATATATAATGGCAGGAATGCACATTGCCCTAGTTTTTATCCGAGTTTCGTATTTCAAAGAATTTTATTATATTTGTATTACAAAATACTGTGCATCGAGAGAACAAATGCACTTATAAATTATTAAATAAAACGTCAATTATGTAAACAACTTTAAAAACAAATAAATGAAATAATACTAATAATAATAAAATTTAGTTTAAATATAATTACCGAGTCAAGAGTTGTATCAATGTTACCATTTGGTCGATCATTAGCTAATGTTGTCTCTTTTAAATTGATTTTAACATGATTTGCAGCTGTTGATGTGGCTGCACCTCTCTGTGGCTTAGTGGCATCAAGTAAAACTTTCAATGATGCAATTGCATGTAATTGTGTTGCCTTTTCATCAACTTTACCTATAATTAAAATATTATTTTTAAATTATTAATTATGTTTTTAATGGATTGATAACTATGTAATGAAATATTTCAGTAATAATATAAGTAAGTTAAGTCAGTTTCAAGGCATTTAACTTGTGTGAAAATGAAAGAATAATAAAATTAAATTTACCATCATGTAGTGGATCGATTGTATGTATCATTAATTGTAATAAACCATGTCGAAATTTTGCACCAGTTACAGTTCCAGTTGACGTACTATGACTGCCGGTAGCACCACTAGAACCAGGCGGTCCAGATCGGCTTTCTGATGCTGCACGTGATGTTACCGAGCCTCCCGGCTGTGTTGCCATCGATGTTTCAGACGAATTTGCTGCATTACCCTAATTTTGTTTTTTTTTGTCATATACATTTTTATTTTAAATTTGAATTTGAAACAGAATTTTGTATTTTTTTTTTTCATTTTATGTAAAATATAAAGTTAATTAAATAAAAAAAGAGAAATATTAAAAAAAAAAATAAAAATATTTTGTTATTTGTTTATGTTATTAATTTCTTGTGCATTTATGTATGCATTATTTGTATACATAAAAAAGCGCACGAAGCACCTCTAAAAAAGCTTTGCTGCATTTTAAACATGTAAACATATAAACATCAACAACAAATCAAAATAAAAATTAAAAATATGTACAATAATTAATTAATTAACATTAAGATAAAAAGAAAACATTTAAAAATTAATAAACATTAACTAAGAAACATAAATTTATGTAAAATAAAAATCACTTTTAATTTTTGTTTATTAACAAGGTTTTACCATGTTTCTTTGATTTTACACTTAGCACAGCTGTGATGTGGTATTAACGATTCTCATCAAATTTTATAAACATTGCCATTAATTGAAAAAGCATAAAATTAGTAACGATTATTGCAAGGAAGTTAACCAATTGTTGTTTGCAATGAAAATTTTGATATTGTTTAATCCTTTATTTAGTCAATAAATGGTATAAACATTGAGAAGGAAATTTAATTTAAAATCATAAAGTATGAAAATTAAATAAATAAATAAATACATTAGAATGTTTAATAATCAATTGAAATTCCAATAATTATTTTAATCATAACAAAGATAAACTATTTGATTAAATAACTTAACGATTATTAACAAATGCAAGAATATGAATGCATTAAAAATAATAATCAATTTCTATTAACGTACCTACATACGTACCAACATCAATCATATTTTATATTTTTCAAAAAATTTATTCATTACATAAACGAAAAAAAAAAAAAAACAAAATACAAAATGAATAAATAAAGAAATATTTAAAAATAAACATTATAAGCAAATCAGGAAATATTTTTTACTATTAAAAAAATGTCAATCACTACGATAGAAATAAAAATTAAACTTTTCTATACTGTCAATTTTTGTTGTTATCAAACTTAAAAATGAAAAACAAAAAAAAAAAGTTTATTTTTCCAACGTTATGTAATCTTTTTTTTATTTTCAAATTAAAACTAATGAAAAATGTTTAACAATAACTCCTCTTTTTAAATTAAAAATACGAAAAAATAACATTGAAAACTTTTTACTACAAACTTTTTTTGAATATTATTTTCTGAAGCTTTTTGTTTAAATAAAAAATAAATGTAGAATAGAAATTTTGGTAATTTTTTAATTTTATTTTAATTTAATAAAAATAAAATAATTTTCTACCTAAATATTTATAAACTAAAAAATTATTATTATGCAATTGTTATGTACATTATTTAATTAATATAATAAATTTAGCAAAAACAAATTTTTATTTTGATTTATTGTAGAGTATTTGCATACAATAAATAAAATAGCATTAGTTAGGTAAACACAAAGCTCTCGATTTATTTATTATTATTATTTTGTGTATTCGAAAACGATACTTTACATAAAGAAAAATCAAGCATTTTCATAATTTAAAACCTCATCAGATTGAAAAAGAGCAATTTTATACGCTACAGATAAAACAGTGTTATACACCCAAGGAAAAGGTAATAATAAATAAGAAATATTCAAAAGTTCGCCAAAAAACAAAAAACATAAATAAAAAAGGAAATATTGGCTACATGAAAACAACGTATCCACCTGATTTATACAATAAAATTGTGCTTTCATTTTTAATAAGAATAAATTTTTTAACATAATACGATATGAAAACACTACACAAATAGACAGATACAATAAATTTACATTTAAATTTAGTTGATCGAAAAACACCAAGAAGAAAGTTTTACAAACAATTTTATATAAAGTATATATATACAGTAATGTAATGTATAAAAGCTTTACATACTTACGCAATGAAACCAACCACAAATGAAAGAAACAGCACAGTAATACATAGAGTGAAACAACGACGTCGAATAAAATATAAACAGAACACTTTGGTAATAAAAGAAATACAAATTTACGCAAAGCATTTTGGTAGAAAACCTTACTATATGTATTTATTTGTGACTGAAGTGATCGATATCGTTTTGCATAAATGCATGGGGTGGTGTTTTACCGAATTTATACATATTTTTTTTTTTTCGTTTCGATTTTTTTATATTATTTCTCATAAAGTTTATTTGCTTTTTTTTATTCTTGGGTTTAATTTTTTAACTTTATATTTTCTCATTCTTTGATGGAAATATTTATGATTTGATGTGAGGTATATTTTAGGGTATTTTATTCACACGCATGCCTTTTTTCAGTTGTTTTTTTACTTTTTTTTCCCGTTGTTTGGAGGTGTAGCAATAAAGAAATATTTCTCTTTTTTTATATGAATTTATTGTGTTATTAGAAACTTTTCTTACTACAAGAAAAGAAATAAAATTAATATAAAAAGGAGTAAAAGTAAAAAAAAAGCATAAATAGTGCATTTTAATTTTGTGCTTACATTTTTGTTAAAATAACAATAGCCAACACTATAACTAGCTAATATTTGAAATCGTAAATAAGAAAATGAAATAAAATTTGACTATAAAGTGTGGAAATTTATTAAATAAAAATAACACTGAACAAGCGAACGATAACCATAAAATTTTCAATTGCTTTTTTTTTTTTTTTGCTTTTTTTAAGGAAAACAAAAAGCAATCAATAGAGGTTTTAATTTTGTTATATTTTTTTTTCTCTTTTGATTTATGTTTTGGATATACAAATTTTTTTCTACTTAAATATTACCAATCGTGTAGCACACATTAAATGCACGCTGCTCGAAATTTTATAAAAAAAGAAATACTCGAAATATTTAAAAAATAAAAACACGAAAAAACACCTTTATGTTTGTGTTTGTTGTTTTTTTGTTAATAGAACTAAAAAAAAAAAGATTTATAAAATACAATGGAATAAAAAAGTATTTTTCAATGAATTAAAGCTTATAAGAAAGAATGAAAAAAAAACATTATATAATGCAAAATTTGACCAAATTAATCATAAGAAATAGTAATAAAAATTCATTAAATCTAAGATTCTTTTTTATTTCATTATTATTATTATTTTTTTAGGCAAAAATAATAGAAAATACAAAATAGGAAAATCAATAGAAAGCTTGAACATATTTAAGAAATGAATACAACTTAAGACAACATTTTATTTGTATTGCTTTGTAATATGTATTTTATTTTGTTTTGTGGTTTCAGTAAGTTTTATAGTGGAAAAAAAGCAAAAACAAAAAAAAAATTATTAAAATAATAATAAAGCAGAATAAATAAATAAAAAAAAAAAAATGAAACGAAACGAAACGAAAACCATTACCACCATGTACCGGTAATCTATACAATCAGCTATATGAAAAAAGAAATTTTACAACCACCCACTACTATATAACCAGCCGATATAAACTATGGCACTAATGTGTATCGTTGTTGTTGATTATGTTAGTTTGAAAAATAAAAAGAAAAGTTTGTAAAGTACGCGGCAGTTAAAGTAAAGAAATGAAAGAAAATAATCAATAAATTCTCATGGGGAATATACTCAATTTATATAAACTCCAAACATATTTTTTGTTTTTTCTTTCTGTTCCGAGTCTGCCTGACCTGACTACAGAATATTCGCTCAATGTGTAAGCTTAGATCTTTTTTCTTCTACTGTATTTCGATTTTTATATCACATACATGACCAATCATAAAAATTACCTTGATTTATTTGCTGACTTATATTTTTATGATAAAATTTCGTTTAACCGTAATAAGACAAAATAAATATAATTATTACGTAAAAGAACAATTATAACACTACACTAGTGAGTTGTATGTGCTTAAGAAATTACCGATATTTAAAATTAATTGAAAAACAACTTCCAATCGTGTTAATGATATTCGTTGTAGAATTAATAGCGATTAAGTACTTCAATAATAAAAATCATAAGCATTAATATATTGTTTTTTGTTTTTGTTATTTAAACACTTTAAAAAATCTGCAATGCAGAAGCTTTTACTGCTTTTATATTATACTTTATACGCAGGCAGTAAACTTTTTATAGTTTTAACGCTTTTTTATACTATTATAAAATTACTATTATTTTTTAAATGAAAATATAATTAATGAAAATACGTTTTAATTTTTTTACGAAAGATTTCATTCGATTCTTAGCAATTAAAAAATTATGATTTACTTTTATTGATAAAAGATACAGAAAGTGAACAATTGAGAATAAATAAGTAAAAATAAACCTTGAAGACGGTGAAATTTACCATCTTCGTTAGAACAGATTAAACTATAAAATATGAAAATTAATAATTGTCGCCACAACAAGAAACTTTACAATTTTTTGTTATTAAATTCATAAAATATCTGTGTCACCAGCAATAACCAGCACAAAAGTTAGCGTTTTCTAGTTTTTTCGATTAAAGTCTGATAATTATTTAGTTGATTTTGTATACTAGAGCTGTAGGTAACAATTTCAACTATATAAATTCCCAGTTCTATATAATTCTTACCCTATTTACACGCAACACCGCATGAATATTTTGTTCATATATATATGTTATTATATTTATTTTCTTCTATTATATTCCAATTTGTGTTTTCACTAGTCACTTAAAACAAATAGAAAAAAAAATGGAAACAAAACGAATAATTTATTTTTTCTTTAACATTTATATATTTTATTTCGCCATATAACACCACATATAATGTACGTTCAAATGGTGGCGTTGACTATTCGAAGCAATGAATAATTAATTATCCCATGTGTGCAGTCATAAAAATACATTTTTGATTTGTTAGCAAATTACTATATATAAAAAAAAAAGAAGAAAATAGGTAAAAACAAAAAAAAAAATATGTTAATATTATTTTTATTTTCATTTCATTTCCCTTTTCTTTTTTTTGTCAACCCTTTTGAATTTGCAAATATATTTGTACATTAATGTAAAGTGAAAATTTGTTTTAGTTTCCTATTTCCCTATATATATTTTGTGTTAGTTCAAATCTGATTATCATTTTAATATTGTTTTTATTTCTTTTTTCGCCTATTATTGTCTATTTTCCGTTTTTTTATATATACTTCTGTTGATTTGAATTGTACAATATTTGCAAATTTTAACTACAATATTACGTGAGATAAAAGAAATATCAATATACAGTCATAATTTTATTTTTATTTAGTAATTGTTAGTTTTAATTAAAAAAATTATTTACCGATAATAACAATTTTGGATATAATTGGAAATTTAATTTTAATTGAAAATTGTCACATGAAAGCATAACAAAAATTTTTATTTGTTAAATTGTAAAATAAAATTTATGATTTTAGAGAAATGTGAACTAATGCTAATAAATACTATTTTTAGATTTATAAATTCCATGATAATAATAGTTAAGGTTAAGAATTATAATTGATTTTGAAATATTCCAAAAACCAATATTTCTCGATAATATTTTGATTAAAATTGAACAAAAAATGTGATAATAATAATACCATAAAACAATTTCACATAAAATAACCACATAACAAAGTTTAAACTTGTGTTTTTTTTTTTTTTTTTGGATCATAACACTAAACAATATTTTTCCTTTACATTCTTGCTTCTTTATTTACTTTATCTCAGCCCAAATGTTGTAAAGTTGTTGTTTTGTTATTCGCTATATCTATATATATATATATATATATATATAAAAGTCATGTGCCTGCCTGCATTACTAATAATATAAAAACTAAAAATCAGAAAAGAAAAAATAAATGGCAAAACAAACCAACAAAAAGCATTGAGTAAATGAAAATAGATAAGAAACCGACCAGACATCAGTAGTCAACATAAAAATAGAAAAAAAAGTAAATATACTTGGCAAAATGTTTTACTGTAAATTATATCATAAAAAAAAAAATAAAACAAAAGCTCAAAATGTTAGAGTGTGGTTTAAATAAACGTATAAAAAACAAGACAAACATAATGTTTAGTTGTTTAAAATTCACGAAGCAGTAACAAAACTATGTATCTTTTTGAAAGAAAAAAAATCCCATGTGGTATGTCTTATATTTTATTCTAAACAACGACTAACGAAAAGAAATATTTTAAACAAAAGCACAAGTATAATCAATAGAAACACTAAAAGTGTGGGTACTTTAAAAAATATATATATATAAACTAATTTCATAAAATAAAATATAGCATAACATTACATAATATAATATAGTTAAAATAATATAAAAACATAACAGTCTGTACAGTGCCAATTTTGTTAGACCAATAACATTGCCAAACTGAATTAAAATGATGTAAATATCAAAAACATAGATTACATTTAATAAACATAAAAAGCAAAAAATCAGAACACCTAATGAATAAAGTTCAGGATATGTTCAGTTCGGCTGTACACCTTGTGCTATTGATATGTTCTCGCTATCATTAGTTAAATAAATCAAATTCTGTATATATTATTAATTAATGAATTAAGCTATGAAAAAAAAACTAATCGTGTTTGAAGGTTTCCCCATTTTTTCTCTATATTGGTTTGTTAAACGCCATCAACGTTATAGAATATTGAAATATAAATAAAAAGTAGTGACCTTAATCCAATATTAACGGTGTTACGGTTGGAATAAAATTAAAACGAAACAAAAAAAGCCTCATTTAATGGACACAATAATTAATGTTGTCTATGCCAACCAACCAACCAACCATTGAAGGGAAAATAATAAATAAATTACACTCAGTATAAGCAATCACAGCACACATTTTGTGGTTTTGGTTTTTTTGTTTCCCTGTTATTATTTTATTTATTTATTTACTATTTTTTTTTAAATCAATCAATGCTGCATGCTAATATTTTTTTTCAATATAATTTAGCAAACTATAAAAAAAAACAATCATTAGTTCAGTAAATTCATAATAATAGATTTAAAAAAAAATGAGTTTAAATTAAGTTTATGATGATTTTCACAGAATGCTGATTCTACCTTTAATTTAGTAAAAACAAAATACAGATAAATTGTCAATCATTTGCGGTTTTGAATAATTTATTTTTGTGACATTTTCAAACCAATACGATGCACTGACTTTAGCTAACCATATTGGTCAAACATATATTTCGTTGCAAATATTTTCTCTAAAAAATAATTATTATAAAAATATTTTTAATTTAATTATTTTTTCTTACATTTGTCACAATAAATAAAAATGCATCAAACCGTGCTATCTGTCGGCTCAGAAATACCGTAAAAGTGAAGAAAAAAGCTTAAAATTACTATAACTAAATTGTAAAACTGTATGACAAAGCTTAAAGTGTATTATTACAGTGAAAAGAAAAAGCTTACTTTAAGCACATAAATATAAATATACAGATAAAATAAATAAAAATAATTTAAAATGTTAAGAGAATAAAGAACCAACAAAGCTATATTTTATTTGTCCTATATAACCTTTAGCGTTAACGTTAATACTAATTGCATGCCTTTTAAAATAACAATCCATTATTCTTTTTCCTGATAACAAAACCGACAGCAAAAACAGAAAAAAAACCTCCAACGAAAAACAAAGTAAAAAAAAAGCAAATAAAATATAAAGAGTGAACATGAAAAACATAAAAAATCAACAAACTTTAACAAGTTTATATAAGTATTAAAAATAAATTAATGTTTTTTCAAACACTTTATAAAATGTAGCCGCCTTTAGCGTTTGGAAATTAGAGGAATGTTATTATTATTATTATTATTATTATTATTATTATTATTATTATTATTATTATTATTATTATTATTATTATTATTATTATTATTATTATTATTATTATTATTATTATTATTATTATTATTATTATTATTATTATTATTATTATTATTATTATTATTATTATTATTATTATTATTATTATTATTATTATTATTATAATTATTATTAAATCCATATCATTATTGATGGCCAGAATAAAAATCACAAAAAAAATAAAAATAATTATTTTATTTCTGTTTTCTAAAACGTTTCATGATTGTTTAAACAAGTTTATAAGACAGGTTAATTTTTTTTTTAATTAAAACGAAATCAGTTTTTTATATTATAGTATTCTAATGTTTTTTTTTTTCTAAAATTTTTAATAAAATTAGCGTACAACTATTTATCGGTATTCTTGCCTGTCAGCACGCATCACGCTATTTGCGTCATGCAATTAATTTTCTACAGTACTTTACTCTAATTCAATGTATTATTTTTTTTTTTCTGAAAATATTCTATTTTTTATTGCTTTGATAATTAAATAAACGTTAAATAGTAAATAACAATCACATAGCACACGTTGAACTTATTGAACATTTAGAAACCAACAGTGAAAATATGTATCTCCCATTTGATGTAACTCTTCGTCATTTACATTTATGCTTGAGGTTTGTTTTGTATTTTCTGTGACAATGTAATAATATAATAACACAATAAACAGGTATTCTTGTTTGACCAATTTTTATTTAATTTATTTTAAACGTTTTACACCACAAAATTAAAATGTTAAAAAAATAATCGATTTTTTTTCTTTGGTTTTATAAAGTTCCCTTATTGCTTGTTTTCATTTATTTATTTATTATTAACAATAATGAATTAACTAAATATTGAATTAAATATTTAATGCCCGTGGATTAAAATAACAATAAAATTAAAAAGTTTTGTTAAAAATTATTATTGCTTTGTAATTTGTTATAGAAATATTCAAGCATAGTGGGTAGTAGTATTTTCGCTAAAAATAACTAATCGATTTATGGTTTTGTATTAAGTTTTTCTTCTATTATTATTGTTTTATTATTATTATTATTATTATTTATTTTTATTTTTCTGTTTAAAATAATCAATAAGTTTTTTTTTTTTTTTTTGTAGTTTTCTACTTATTCTTTCATAATTATTACAGAAAATGTAGAATCAAATTAAAATAAAATAATAAAGAAATATTAACTGCTAAAAGTATGAGATGATTTTATTTTATTTTAGTCAACATCACGTTCTTATTAATAATTAATTATCAATGTCAGCTTATTAATAATATAATAAATAAAAGAATTAATTAACAGAGGGAAACTTTCATTTATTTTTAGATTATTTTAATTATTTCAAGTTTTCTTTATTATTATTTTTTTTTTTGTTTCTATTTATTGTTGATTTACATATAAAATATAAATAAATATAAATTTATTTAGTCAAGCATTTTTCTATACGACAATAACTTTGTGAAAGTAAGTAGTAGCTCTTTATTTAATTAAATAAATTCTGTGGTCTTAACAATTTATGAATTTAAAGTCACAATAATTATGTTGAAAGTTATTGTCTACTTTTAACTTTAAGCGGTATATTATAAAATAGAATTTAAATCGTTTTGTTTGATAAATTTGTTCAGCACTTCAAAAACAAACTTTATAAAATACGACACAAACAATAAATTAAGTACAAAAACTGAATTTTATTTGAAAATAAAATACCAAAATTTTTTGAAAACTCCTCAAACAAAAAATTAACTTATTTAATTAAAAATCGTATTTATAATCAAAGAAATTTAATATTTACAAGACAAATACAAAGGTTACGTCGTCAAACAAAAATACCCTCAAGAAAATTTTATTCAAAAAAGTGGTAATAATAATTATAAGTGCTAAATCGTAAGGAATAGGAAAAGTAAAAATATATAAATGAAAAGAAGGATCTCTTTTTAATTTTATTTAGAAGTATTTAAAACTTTTCTTATTTATTGTAAATTAACTGTCTAGTTTTTATTATTAAATTCATGACCCAAAAAATATAAATTAAATTTCAATGTCTATAATGCATTAAATTTTACATCGCAACTATGACATAATACCATGAAACCATATACTATAAGTAGTTTAAATTATAAAAATTAGAATTTTCAATCAACGTCACTATTGAAAATTCAAAAGTTATGTAAACTTAATTAAATTGTAAATTAATTTGCTGGCCTAATTATTGTTACTTAAATGTTTATATAATTAAAGCAACTTAAATGTTCATTCGCTTACTACTGATAATTAAAGTATTTAGCATATTCTTGATGAATTTAACATCATTTTCTATACATAATAACGTTATTGCATTTAAACACATGTTTTTAATTAATAAATAGTAGAAAAACATTAATAAAATCAACAATAAAAAAACGAAATTTGTTGACAAAAAAAATTCACTAGACACTAGAAAATAACGAAAAAATAAAAGAAATTTATAAGTAAATAAAATTAACAAAATGACAAACAAAGATAAAAAAACGAATGACAGACAAACAATTTGTCAATGACCTGTCGTCGTCATTGTTTGTTATTTTATTATTATTATCATTTTCAGTTTTTCTTTTCATTTTATTTTTCGCTTTTTCATTATTTATCCTTTGCCATATCAATGAATGACTTTTATATTTCATTTTCCATTAAATAGTTTTTTATTATCATCAATATTATTATTATTATTATTGTGATTGAAAAATTGTCCTTAGTAGAATTTTTGTTATAAGATTGTCCGCCTAAGCTAAGAATAATTTTTTAAAATTCATTTCGTGGTTTTGGTTATTTATAATTTTTTATGTATAATATTTCTCTACTTTCTCTTTGTTAATTTTCTTATCTACAATATACCATGAATATATTATTTTATTTAATTACGTATTATGTACTAATTTGCTTAATTCTTAATTTGTTCTCAAGTACATTTACATTTTAATTTTCCTTATTTTTGTGTAATTTTTCGGTATAATAATTATATTTTAAGTTAACACAAAATGAAAAGAAAGGAAAAGATTTTAGTGCAAAAAAATAATGATAAAAATTATTTACTAGATTATAAAGGACAATTGAATGCTACAAAAGATGTGATATTAATTACATAAATATAATTTCTGTGGCATAAGCCTAACTATAAATGGTTTAATAACTTAATTAAGAAAGTATTAATTAAAGTAAAACTTTTAACAATAACCTTGCAAAAATAATTTTTGCTTAGGGTTTTGCTGAAAATATTGTTTTTTTTTTTTCTTTTAATTGTACGACAACAGCAATAACAATAGCAGAAAATAAAAATATTGAAAATAAAATGATTATAAATCAAATATTGATATAAGCTTATTGTATCTTATTGTATTAATAATAAATCTTTTGTGTTTATTATTCCCAGATATTTACCTTAAAAGCATAATTGATTGTTAATGGTGCTAAGATATAGCAAACGAATAATTTATTAATAACGTTATTACATATTTAATAAACATATTATATAATAATAAATACATTTACTGCAAACAAAACTTTTACTATTTATTTTTAATTAGCTAATGAATTAACTGGCAATAAGAAATAAACTGTATATGGTATTTAAGTTTTCCCAAAAAAAAAAAAAGAAAAACAAAATTATTGCATAAATTAGTAATAAGAAAAAAGATAGAAAAGAGTCGAAATAAAAACAATAATTTTAATTCAATTATTTTAACTTTGGCTGTATATTATTTTTTCTTTAACTACGAAACTAATCAAATTAAAATGGTTTTCTTGTTAACCGACACACACGCACACACCGAATGTAAAAGACTTAAACTTTAATCGAAACTTTTATAATCTAAAAATTAATTTCCAAAAAAAAAAAAAAAAGAATAATAAAATAAAACCGAAAAGCAAAGAAATATTTTTCATCGATTTAAACTCGTTTTGTTTCCTTTTTATTTTTTTCTATTAACTACAAGACATTTGATTATTTATATTAGACATCAGTACAATGTTTTCGATTTAAAAAAAAAAAAGAATTTTATTAAAAGAATTAATTTCAGGCAAATCAATAGAAAATATTTTTTTTTTGTTATCTTTATAATAGTTTTTCTGTCTCTATTTTATTATAAAAATGAGAAATTAGAAATGTTTTCTCTGCGTCATGTTTTTCTTTAATTTAATATTTATTTTTTTTGTTATTGTTTTTTTCTTTCTTATTAAAAGTAAGCTTTCACAAAAGGATAAACAAAATCTAAATGCTAATGGATTGCATACAAGTACCCAAACCAAATATATATATATAGAAAAAATAAAATTCATAAAATCTTTTGTCGCCTTAAGTTAAAGTTTGTAAAGATAATAATGGAGACGCCTGGTTACTTCTATTTACATCAATCCCATCTGATCTTTCTATATAAGTAATTTGATAATAATATATCTCATTTTCTCATACTATAACAGTTTTTGTTTTGTTTTTCTTTTTATTATAACTATTATAACTATTATTATTTTTTTTTCTTATTATTATATTTCTATTATAAGCCTAGTTATTATTTAATCTTCTAACCACTTATCATAATATCAATTTCTTAACATTTATTATTAATATTCTACCGAAAAGAAATATATATATATATAAATGATGTATATTATTTAGTCAATTTATTCAATTAACTAATAGCATAATAAATAAATAAATTAAATTGTATACATTCTCTATTCATTTTTACATTTATATATATCTATTTTGAAATGATAAAATATGTAATTAAAACTTTTAATAAAATATAAAGCATGGCAAAAACACTTATAAAATTTTGATAACTATAATTTAATATTTAATTATATTGATGAGTAAAAAAAAATTAAAATTAACTAAAAATACATATAGTAAATTGAAATAACTAAAATTATTGTAATTTATTATATATAGTCAATTAGTAGGGAGGCATAACAAATAAGCAAACCATATAAAATATTATTTAATATTTTTCATTGAATTTTATATTTTGTGTTTTAGTTTGTGTTTTTTTTTTTTCTTTCTAATACGTAATAAAGATTTTGATGAAGGAATAAATAACATGTTCGGAGCTTACAAACGACAGCAAAATAGGCGGTTCACTATGAAAATACAAAAAAAAAAAAAAATAAACCTGTGATTGGATATACGGATTTTTTTATTTTAGTATTATTATTATTTTTTCTTTTTTATTTCATGAGTAATTTATCACAGAAAAACTGAATACAGCTCAACCCATATATAGTAATCAATTTTTGTTCTTTATAGCAAAAAAAAAAAGAATAATAATAATAATAAATAAATAAATAGTTAAATAGAACAAGAGAACAATATCAATAGAAAAAAATAAAAATAATATGCATGACATGACTTTATAATAGAAGCGCACTTTCATCACGCAATCTATGTTAACCAAAAGATTTTTTCTTGTTTTGTCCCTTTGTTATTTAAATACAAATAAAATGCTTAAGGGGTATGTATATAAACTACATGCATATATGTTCTCTATTCATTTTTTTTTATTGAACTTAAGGATTTGTAATGATTATTTGTTTTATTTTTTAAATCCATGATTAAGTGCTTTCTTGTATTTGAAAAAAAAGTTATCAGCAGCCATTCAAAAAGTATAAAATAAACGTTAGAGAACATATTTGTAAAAGTATGTTGTATCGGCATTTTTACACTTATTATACAAAATGTATAAGAGAAAATGATAGTTTTTACCACAGAAATAAATCATCAATACAAAGTGTAACATAGATTTTATTTTTTATTATTTTTTCATATGTGGATCAAAAGCAAAAGAAATATTTATAAATTCAAAAGATAATAAAATCCTTAAAACTTCTAACAAAATTTAAATTGATGCAGCAATAAACAAAAAAAACAAGAACAGACTATGAAATAAACTTTAAATAATTATTTTTTATCTAGGTTTTTTGCATATCGTCTGTGGAAATCAGTAATTTTGCATAATAAATGTTCTTCATCAAAGAGAAATATTTAGTACAAGTGGAGGCGCCTGGTATTTCGTTATATAATAATAGCAAAAACTTTACGTTATATTTATCAATTTATTTAATTTTTTAGTTTTTCTTGCCTATTCTGTTTATTTATTAAAGTTTTATATTTCTTCTTTATAAACCATTCATGTTAACTATCTTACGTATTGCTTTTTCTATTGTATCAAGTCAAATTTTTCTTATTAAATATTATTTAAATATATATATATATAATAGTGAACTTTTAACATTTAACATTATAAATTAATGCTTAACAATTAATGGCCTTTTGGTTATTATCGTGCATTCAACTAATAAATAAAGTAAATTTATTCCAAACATTTCCTATTAACTAAATCAATTTAAAAAAAATTATTATTTACTCGGATATTATACAAAATATTATTCGTAAAATATTTAAAATAAATTTCTAGATAAATTGTGTAAATTACAGATAGTCAAAGTCAGAATAAATATAACTGAATATATCTAAATATAAATAAAAAACTATATCATTGATGTGTTTTTTTTTTTTTTCATTAAAATAAATAACAATTAACAGAAAAATGAAAAACATTATGAAGAAAATGAATAATTAAAATTTAATTTAATTAAAAATGAAAAAAAACGAAGTACAAAAACGAAAAAAAAATATTCCATAAACTTATAAAAATTTTAATGTTTTATTATAATTTCCATCTCTTACGGAATACAAAAAGAAAAATATTTAAACAATAAAAGTATGTATATACATATACATATTTTTATTATTATTACCATTAATAATAATTTTTATAGCATCTCTCACAATATCTGATGTTTACTTTGTTTGTATTTTGTTATGTTTTATTTAATTTTTTTTGCTTTTCATTTCTCTTGCTGTTTTTTATTTTTATTTTTTATTGTATTAAAAGCTTTTCAGAGGTGTTATGTAGCAAGTCATTCATTTTAATAACGCAAAACAATTTTTTATTCTTTTACATTTTTTTTATTCCACACTGTGTATATTATCCCTATTTATTTAACAAAAAATATCGGCTTATGTTTTATATATAATATAAAGCAAATAAATTATTTAAAATAAATGTGTGAAATAAAAGATGATTTAAAATTAAAAGTAAATAATATAAATGCATAATTTATTTGTTACTTTGAAATATATATTAAGCAAATGTATTAAATTAAAAATAAAAAACAACGAAGCTAATATTATTTGTTGAAATTAAAATACCATTAACATATTTTCTTTAATTAATAAAAATATAAGAGCAAATTAAAAAACTAATTAACTTCCGTTTCTTCAATAAGCTTATTACATCAAATTTTAACATACTTAAAATTGTTTTTATTAATTCATATTTTCATCGTATAAAAGAAAAGTAAAGAAACCTTCACAAATATTATTGCAAAATTGTTTTTATTTCATATTATGTTTGTTGGAAAGAAATTTAAGAATGAATAACTTTTAACACATTATTTGGCGAGCTTAAAAGCTTTAAAATGAATAAAAATTGTTTTTAAAAAAAAACATAAAATAAATAAAAATTATAAATAAAAAATAAGGAAAAATAACTAAAAACCGAACATTATTTAAATAACAATTTATTAAGTAATTGTTTTTTATTTTATTTTTAATCTGTATTAAAATATTATCAAAGAAAACATTCTCAATACAGTTAAGCTATTAACAAAGTAATATGAATAAAAAAATAATTTAAAAAAGAAACACTTCATTAACCTTTTATTGCATAAGATTTTCTCCATTAATTTTATTACATCATTGTTTTAAAAGTAAAAATAAAATAATAATAATAATAATAATAAGTTAGGGTTAGTAGAATAAAAAAAAATCGTAAAACAACATAAATAATCATTTATAATGATTGTAAATAATTGTGCAAAATAAAAAAGCACTTTAAGCAAAAAAGTAGCAGAAAAGTATAAGAATTGCAATAATAAATACAAGGAAAAAATACATAATACTGCTTACAGTGTAATTATTATTATAAAAAATAATAAAATAATTTAAATATAGCTGGAGGAGACGATTTTGTTATTATTATTTTTTTTTTTTTGTTTTTATGTTCTTCTAGAAAAAAAAAATGAATATAATGTTTATGACGCGTGACATAATAATCAAGTAAACAAATAATAAAAGCAAATGTATTGTAATTTCTCAGTTAGAGTAATAAAAAAATTAATAAAAACAAGACAAACAAATGTAAACATATAAAGTCAATGCATAAATGGAAATACAATATAAGTTTTTTTCTATTTCTGACTTAATTAAGCAATTTTAATTTTAATTATCAATAGTTGATTCAAAGAAACAGATTTTCTTTTGCATTTTATAATCATATTTTTCAGTAAGTATAAAAAAGTATTTCACTAATAATTAATTAATCGCACGCAAATAATTTTAAGATCAAAAACTAAATTATGTATGCACAGATTTAAGAAAGTAATGAGTACACATAACGTGATTAAAATTTTACCGCAATGAAAGCACAAATCAATAAAAACAGCAGAATATGAAAACTTAACAGTTAACAAAATGACGAAAAATTTAATTACGCAAATTTAATGAAAATAAAAAAAAAATCAACCTACTAAAAAGAAGAAAAACAAATAATATTTAAACTCCTATAATAATATTAATATATTTTTTGTATTTTATTATTATTTATATTGCTTTGATTAAAAATAGGGGAAACTTCTGTTTTATATTTTATATATTTTTTTTAATCAGTTTATATTTACACAAATGTACACGTTTTTAATTATAACTACGAATATACCTATTATTATTTTTTATTTTATTATTTTCATTCTGATATACGTGACGTACTTTACGTTTCTGTTAACAATCAAAAAAACGAAAAAAATCTCGGTATTATAAAATCTATACATTTTTATTAAAGAACGAACAACTAAAGAAAATACACAAAAAGTTATAAGGAAAGGAAAACTGTTATAAGGGGTTATTTGTAATTAAGAAAATGTAACAAATATTCAAAAGTCAAGTTGTATAAATAAATCATCTAAAATTATGGTTAATACTAGAAAGTTTATAAATATTAGTTTGTGTGTTATGTTTTTGAAAGAATTAAAAACAAATCAAATATTATTATTAATAAAAAAATAACAATTGTTTTTTTTGTTATAAAAGTTAAAGGTTTCTAATTTATTTTTTTAGTTAAAATTTGTAATTTATTGTAAACAATACGTTTCCCTAAAAATAATCAATAATTCTGATAAAGGTAAGAATATTTTCCTGTAGATCTTCTAGCCGCTATACGTTTTTCGGATAGAGCTTCACACAAGCGAGATTAGTTTTGTTTAGCTAAAGCTATTAAAATACAATAAAATAAAATACAAAAAGTTTTTATATAAACGCTGGTTATTCAAATTCTGAGTCCTGTTTCTCAAAAACTACTTCTCATTGCTTAGTTATTTACTGTATATAAATTACCTTCAAGAATCCAAAACTCCATTACTCCTACTAATAACTACATTTCTGATAATAATTATGTTTGGTAATTTATACCTCAGCTACTATTGAAATTTATTATAAATTTTCGTACCAATTAATATACCAGTTAATGTAATTTTATATATTTTTCCTATCTGAAATTCATAATATTCTTTTAAAGAAATATTTCATTATTTATAATGACATTAATTTAACTTTTCCAATTTAAAGAAAACAAATTTTATTGATGTTTGTTTCTGGTTTTTTTTTTCTTTGTTTATATTTTGCTGTTTTTAGCTGTTTCAACTTTTTAACTTCATTTTGTAGTAAGAAAATTAAATTCTTGATAGAAATGAAAAATAAGGACAAAACCAAATAAGAAAAATCAATTTCCTTTGCTTACACAATACAGTATCTAAATTTTGATTATTTATTTATTTTTTCTCTTCTCTATTTTCATATGATTTCTTTTTTTTTTTATTTATTGATTATTCAATACCAGTGAGTATTTTTTGTTTATCTGGAAAATGTAGAATCACAATTTTTTTAAACAGAAAAATAAGACTACACTTTACATTTGAAAGCATATAAATTTTGTAACAAGGAATATAAAGTAGAGAGCTTGCAAAAATAAAACTTTTTCTTAACGTACCATTAGCCAAATAAACTTTCTTTAACTTTTTTTTGGTATAAATTCACAAAACTTTCTTTAATTTTAAAATTATTTTTTATTTTTAATACATTTGAAGACGAAAAGAAAATAATAACAATAATAATTTTGTCACTTATTTTGTATTTTATTTTTTATAAGAAAAAAATTTCTATCCTTGGATTACTTTTCTTCTGTTTGAATTTAAATCAACGGGAAAAAAAACAGTAAACAGATATAGAAACAGAAAAATGAGCGAAGCTTTTTAAATAAATTTTAAAAATGTCAATAATATAAATTTAAAATATAATAATAATAATAACCTTTCTCTTGGATTTTTGAAAGCATATAATTCATTTTTATTTCTATTTTATTTTTATTCAGCAATAATAAATTATGTACATTCAAAAAATTCTTGTTTTTCGTTTTTTGAAATAATCAAAAAATGTAATAATAATAAAATTGTTTATAAATAACATAATATTGGAAAATGGAGTGCAAAAAATAATGGGTTAAAAAATTGCAAATAAAAGAAAAGTTCAAATCGATTATATAATAAATAAATCAATTTTTCAAATGTATTTTAATCAATAATAATTTAACTGTGCTATATGTTTTATTAAAATAATTTAAATTATCAATAATTTCGAGATTTGAATGTAATGCAACCATTTGCAATTTTCACTTTGTTTCAATACGTAAAAGCTCAAGTGTTTATTATATATATTTCATGCGTGATTTTTATTTATAATTTACTTTATCATTGGATTATATTTGACATAGGTTCAGAATTTTTAATGTGTTACATACATATGTATTCTTATTTTTATTGTGCTTTACTTTTCGGTTATATATATATGTATGTAACATATATAAAGGAAAGGGATACATTTCGTTGTCGACAGTTTTGCTGCCGTCAAGTCTCGACGGCATACTCAATTATTAATTGGGTATGCCTTTAATTTTTTGTTTTTTTCTTTCTTTTAATGTATGTTTACATGTTTAATAGTATATGCATTCAGTTACGTACTTAATTTAATGTTTTTATTTATTTATTTTAACGATTTATGATCTCTATTAATAATCCGGTAATTTGAATCAAATAATATAAAATGGCGAATATTTTATGAGAAATTTAAGTATTTTTAATTTGTTAAAATTAAAACATTAAATCAAAAAATGAAAAGTATTTTAATTGTTTTAATTTCAAAAAGAAAAACGATGACTAAAAATCTAAATTGAATAAAGTGAATATTTATTGTTATTTTCACAAAATAACATAAACTTTTTTTTGCCTTTAAAAACATTTGGCAGCTTTATAACGATTTTTTATTTTGTCTAGCAATAAAAAAAAATGTTTGCTTATTTTCTTCATTAAATTTGTAAAAAAATTAGAAGAATTACAAAAAAGTTATTAAATTTTAAAAATAATTAAAAATAACTGACACACGTAATAAATCTTCAGCATTCAAATGCAACGTAAATCTTTCAACAATCTTAAATTTTATTATGTTGAGTGAAAGTCACAATATTCAAAATAAATTAATTGTCAGTTAGTAAAACTTTTAAGTTGCTCGTAATTCTCGTTTATTTAATTTTTCAATTATATTATTATAATTTTACTATTCGTTTTTAATGCTTTAGGTTTTTTTTATTGAACTTTATAGTAATGCTTTTATTACTAAACATTATATAATTAAGCTTTAGTGAATATTGAATGTTCTAAAATTGATATTTTAATTGTTTAAATAATAAAAATAAAAAATCGATTAATGAAATTTCCTGCATTAAAAAATCGTAATAATTTGCAGACAATTAAATCTGAATAAAAAAAAAAAGCCAAACAATACTTGGAGTAATTATTTAATTAAAAATTTTTTTGCATATAATCCTGTAATGTCTTAACAAAAATTATCTATAGATAAAAATATGTTTGAAAAATTTATTCCTTTATTATTCACGGTAAAACACAAAAAGAAATTATTTTATTATGAAAAGGTAATTAATTTAAATGAAAATCTTATCATATTTATTTAAGTAGAAATAAAAAATCAAAAAATAATCAAATTTTCCTACCAAAAACAAAATTTTATTTGATAATTTATAAATTATTGATTTTTATTACATAACTATTGTAAATACTGGATACCTTACCCATTTTTATAAAATCATTGCACTAATTGAATTTAAATGTTTAAAAGTTTTAAAATACAAAATAGAAAATTTATTCCTACAAAGTTTTTTATTTTACTTGTGTTCTGTTTTTTCATTGTGTTTTATTTTTTATAAAAACAAAGTTTAATGAGCGTAATTTTATACAAGAAACGATTAATAAATTATTTATGAAAATGAAATAAATAAATAAACTTTAAAATCAAAATAATAAATTATGTAAAGTATTCTAATGCTAACAAATATTCATAATAATAATAATAATAATAATTATAAGCAAAAAAAAAATTATAACGCAAAAATAACAGAAGAAACAGAGTAAAGTAAAATTAAACGAAATAACAATTTTGTTCGTTGTTTTTTTAATAAATAAGTAAAAAAAAATATTCAAGCAAAGTTAAATGTAATAACAACATAAGAAAAAAATATACGTAAATACCTTTTTGGTACGTTGGCTCAAATTACAAGAGGCTGATTTTAATGTTGAAAATGTTGATAAAATAAAAATAAAGACAAACAAAATGATCCGCAATATTGTGTATATGGATTGCAGAGTGTATATAAAAATACATAAAAGATAAAAGTATGCTGCTTCATACTGGTTCTTGTGCACAATGAAGAGGTTTTCCATCAGCATCATTTCTACATATTATTTATCTTTTTAGCATTAACGCGCTTACCAAAATTATATGAAGTAGTAGATTTTATCTATATTACTTTCTTGCATGCGTGTACTTTTCTTTCAATTTTTTTTTTGTTTCCTTATTAACTAAAGAGCAACAAAGCTTTTACATTTTCTTTCAGTTTTTTGCATTCAGTTTCTTACATAGCGCTGTTGGTTATTTCATTTTTGTATGGAGAGTAAAAAATTATTTTTTTTTAAACGCAAAAATTACCAACAAACTTCATTGATTATTTTGGGAAATTATCATCCGGATAACAGAGTGTATAAAAACGTTTATGAAAGCTTAATGGTTTATTTTTTTCTCTAGTTTTACGTTTGTTACGTTTTTAATAAAACTTTAATATAATGACAGCGTAAAAAAATATATATTAACAACACTTAATAGTTATTAAGGTCAATTGACTGCAAAACTAAGCATCTCTTGTTTATCTTTTGCTGTTTTGCTGTGTCTACACACCATGTATAAACATTTTAATCATTTTGTTGTTTTTTCTTTACATCTTTTATCCCTTGTTTATTTACTTTATTATTATATTATTTTTTTTTTGCTGATTATTATGAACAAGAAGAAAAATAAATGATTAAAAACACACCCATTATCCAGTTTCGTTAATTTTTTTTTTACTATGTACATCGTAGTTATATAGTTTATATGTATTTCTTTTTATAATACAATTTCAAAAAAATATTCAAAAGCTTTAAAAAAAAAGTAAAGAATCACATCCCGGATGTGAAAAAATAAATAAATCATGATGTAGCAAATAAAAAAGAAAAAATTATTGTACTAAAGAAAAATAGATGGATCAGCACCGTCATTGATTGTCCAAACAAATATAATGCGAATTGTGCCATTATATAAGATATATCTATAGTTATAGCATGCATAAGGCTGACTTTTTAGTAAGTAGAGTTATTTGATAAAAATAAAAACTGGTAGAACAGTACAAAAAGCCTAGTTGATGGTTTTATTTATATATTTATTTTCACCATTATACATATATTTTTATTAGAAAAGCACAAAAAAAAGCGAAGCTGTCGTCATCTAAAAATTGGATAATGTAGATGATAAAATAGAAAGTAGTTTTTTCTCATATCAAGATCAAATATAAAAAAAAATCGATATTATCTACAGAAAAAAAACGCCTAACACCCATCTAAAGTAATCATATTCTTTGACTATATAACATTAACAATAGATAGCAAAATAAAATGTATATCTTAGGGTTTAAACAGAAAAATTTGAGCGTCATACAATCTAAAATAACATTTCTGTATAAAATCTATAATTACGATGAGTTAAATTAAAATAGCGATGGTTTCAATTGAGATGGTCATCCTTTCTTATGTATTTAAGCTATAACATATTTTGTATTAGGGTTGTGTCGGTTTTTGATTACAGTATTATTTGCGTAAATTGTAATTATAAAACATTTTAACTAATATAACCATTACTTAATGGCTTTGAGCATTATACTGTATAAATGTAATTTAATAATTTTTACATTCTAAGCACCTTTTTATTACTTTAATTTACCTAAAAATAAAAACTTTTATTAATATTATCCATCTGTTTTTTCTACTTTTATCGTATTGGTTTGCTATTCAAATGCTGATTTTACAAAAGTATTATATTTTACTTTAGTAAATTAAATTTAAAAACAACAAAAACTGATGATATTTATTCCTTCAAAAAGGTTTTCTTTTTTATCATAATTATTCTAAGCATCGAATAAATGATTAATTTAAGAAATCAGATTTCATATCTTTGTTAATTTTTGTTAAACTATCAAAAACTATCTCAGAACTAATAAAACTGAATTTGCTTTATTAAATTATTTAAGTTAATTTATGTTTGTTATATTAATTAAATAATATCACAAGTTAATTATTTTCTTATCCTTTTATCTTATATATTTTTATTTGTAAACTTTTATTATTATTATTATTAATTTGAAAGAAAAATATACAAAAGTCCAACATATGTCATCCAATTGATACTTTTATCAAGAATAACAAAAGTAACTTTAAAAAAGTTGAAACAAATAGTTACAAATAATAGATAGGTGTCTGTTCTGTCTATCCTTTCTCACTCAATATTTGAACACAAATGGACTGTAATTTCTTTTCTTTTCACATTTCACAATGTTTTTATCATATTCTTCATTATTCATATTTTTTCAGCTTAACTTGTAAGTTGTTAACATATAATGGTAACGAATAATAAAATTTATATTTCATAAAATAAGAAAAATTCACGTATCTCAAATAAAAAACACATTTTATTTTATTTTTTTTGCCCTCATTGTATGTGTTATGCATAAATGTGATATGTTTATTTTATATGATTGATCGGCGGCAGCTATTTTTTTTGTTTTGGTTATATGAAAAATTGGCTGAAAAATCTTATTTTTCTTTTATAATAATATTTTCTTCATTATCGCCTAACCAAGTTTGGCTGGTATTTTGTATGTAACATGAGTTAAATTGAAATCAATTCAATCAAATATAGCATATATTCATGATGAAGTTATTAACTGAAGATTACATTTTTTATGAATTATTATGTTTCTTATTTGTAGCTGTAAGTAGAAAATGTTTAAAATTTTTGTCCTTTAACTGCAATAAACTGAAAGTGATGGGCTTTATTGTGTTTTTTCTTTTCTTCTTTTTAATGACAAAAACATCGATTTCATTGTTTTTCCTTATGTTCATTTTTGACAGATCGTGATAAATAATCAAGTGGCAAACCTAATAGTTATGGTTAGATGGTAGAATAATATAGAAACATTAGTATACAAGAAGAATGATCAACTTAAATTGCCGATGTAGCATTCATTTCACAATAATGATCGTTTGATATATATAAATATAAGAAATAAATTGCTCAATCATTAACATAAAATTACTTTGAATAAATGGTAAATTAACTTTTATTGTGGTTTTTTTATTATTCTAACAATTCGTATACAATTTGCTTTAACTATATAATACCTGCTATATACCATTAAAAAGGAAAAAACCTAATTTTGTGGCATTGAAAATTTCCAAAATAAATTAATTATTCATGTAAGAAATTCTGCATTAATTTAAATAGAAAAAAAATTATGTAAAAACAAATATATATCGTATTACTGTTTAAAGTAAATTAAATTGTCATGATGTCTGATTTTCCCAAATAAATAAGTATTCGATTGAAAATTATTTTGAGCAGAAAATATATAATTCTTCTTTTTTTTTGCAAAATATTACGTAAGAAGTAGTTAAATCGTAGCTTAAAATAAAATATCATACTGTGTGAATAACTAAATAAAAAAGCAAAAATTCAACACATATATTTTCATATGTTTTTCCTTAGCTACCTATTTGTCAACTTTGAGTATAAATATTATGTCATCCTTTTTTCTTTTGCCTTTTTTATATTTATTATATGTTTTGCTTCCTTATTTCTCTTGAACACAGAATTACCCTTATTCTATAGTTAAATTAAATGAAAACTTTTCCCATAGCATAGTTATTATTGTTGTATATAGCAGCCAGAATAGCAACAAATTAATTCAAGAAGAAAAATAATGTACGATGAACGTGTAGATAGTTCAAGTGAAGTTATCGTAACAATATGAAATTATATTTTGGTTAGAAAACAAAAAAAAATAAAGAATAATTATGAGAAGAAAATATATAAACGCCTTTTTACCTTATTATTTATCAGAATGGAGAGTCAAAAAGAGGCCTATTTAATTATTTGCTTCATGGTTAAATTTCTACCATCTATGTACTATTATTATATATTTTTTTATTATCTAATTTAATAGAAATTATAAATGTAAAAACTTTGTCTCTACAAGAGATGCATTGATATTTTTATTCTTCCTTTTTTTTTTTTGTCATTATAAACTTACAAAGTTTGTTAAAATCTGTCACAGCTAATTTCTAAATTAAAATATTGCACGAATTAAATGCCCTAAAAATTCTAAAATTGAAGAATACGAAAAAAAATATTCTAAAAGCATGATGAATAAATAAAAAAGACAAACATTTGAAGAAAAAAAAAAGAGCACGGAATTATTAGTATAACCAAAGAGACTAAGAAATTATATGCCAAAGGGCATTGTTTTTTTATTATAAAAAGGAGTGTATAAGCTCTATAAAAGAAAATTTCTATAGACATAGTAATGTAACTGCATCGCGGTAGCTTTAAAAATTATATTAATTTCTTGATGGTGAGCTTTGTGGTATTACCGTTTTACTTTTTGTTCTTTTTATATTAATTACCAAATCTATAATTCATTTTATCTAGTAACATAAATGCAAAGTTCTCTTTTGTTCCTATATTTAATGAAATTGTCCTTATTATTATTATTAATATTTATGTTCTTAAGTGATTTATCAATTTTATTATATTAATTTTTAAGTAAAATGTTTTAAACAAATAATAATGAGTAAATTATATAACATAAAAAGCATGCTTATAACACAATCTAATTCTTTTTTTTTTCTATCTCTCTTTTTAACACTACTTACAGCAGGCATTAGTTGATCAGTGCTTCGTACTCTGGTCACCTTATTTTTATAGATTATCTTTTTAACACAACGCTCCACTTGCTGATTCCATTTCATAAAGCTGACATATCCAATATATATAATAAATAACACTAATGCTTCCCACCAATAAATTGAATTATCACGGAAAAAATATATTAAAACTAATAAACTAACACTGTAAAATGTACAATCACGAAATAATGGCCACCATGTTAACGTTAATACAGTTTTTGAGAATAATGCACACATACCAATAACAAATAATATATTGAACACAGCTGAACCAACAATTGTACCAATGCCAACATCATCAAATGATACAAATACACCGATTACACTTGTAAATAGTTCTGGTGCACTGCCCCCAGCTGCCATAAATGTTGCACCAGCCACATCATCCGTTATACCAAGTTTTTCAATAATCACGTCCAATGAAGGCACGAAAAATTCATCGCAAACAATTGCCAATGCGACGAACATATACATAACACCCATTATATGTAAAATAATAGCACCATTACGACGTTGTTCTAAAGTAAATAGATCTTGTGGAAATAGGGGCGCCTTGTGCGTTAAATTGGTGCCTGGAAATAAAGAAAAAAAAAACACAAAATTAGTAAAATGAATTAATAATTATTAAGATGCAAATAAAAAAAAAGAAGCATTCCCAAAAGGCATAATATTAAATCTACAAATCCTGACAAATAATGCATAAGGCGCGGTAAGTAACGCCTATATATTTACAATTAAATTTTCTATTGACTTTTATTTTAACTAAAAACTACTTCAGTTTAATTTTCCTTGAATTAAAGAGTTTAAGTGGAATAAAAAGTAATCTTTAGTTAAAAATTAATTTAAATTTCTTCTTTCTTTTTTTTTAATTAAATTTACACGCAACTTTATATGTTAAGCTTTGCCAGGTGTTTATAAAATATAAATAAAAAGTATATATATATATACAAAGCCAGGTAAGATTCATATAAACATAACCACGCATAGGCAAACAGTACCTAATGTTAAAAATACAAAATAAAACTTAAGATTAGCATTAATTTTTTAGAGCTTTATATATATATTACTGCCAAAAGGAAATTATTAAAAAAAAATATATATAAATAAAAAGGAAAAAAAGCATATACATATATATATATATAAAATGATTAATTAGTTAGATTAGATAAGACCTTTGAAAAATGTATTTGAATGTATATAAAACCACCCCCAATATTACTTTAATTTTCTTTTATTTATTTTTTATAAAGAGTAATAAAAAAAAAAAAATTATAATAGAAGAAAGCACACTTATACACTATAAAAGTAAAATAAATAAATAAATAATAATAAAGCTCTGTGTATATATACTTTTTTTCGATGTGTATAAATATATATGAATAGAATAAAAAATCATGAATTAAAATCAATAAATTTTATTTGAAAAGGAAACTAATTTGTTTTACATGCATGATAGAAATTTTGTTTGAAAAAATTCAAAAATAAAATAAAAACTATAAAACTCCATTATAAAATGCTTCAGCTTTCAGCTTTATTTCTCTAATTGTTGTACATTTTTTTTTTTTAAAAACTTTTTTCTACTGTACGAGCGAAACTATTAATTCGTTTTTCTTTTTTTTTTATTATTATTATTTATTTAAATATAAAAAAATATTAATAAGATTAACCGTATTATGATTTTCAAGACATAGATTTTCAGAAAAAAAAAACAAGCATGATAATGTAAAAAAGCACAAATAAGTTTTGTGAGCTTTTTTTTCTTCCTATAATACATATTTGGGTGTGTACGTGTTTGAGAGTAAGTATTTCCTTAATTTTTATTATTTTATTTTCTTATTATAATTTTATTTCACAGTTTTAATTATAATTATTTTTGGTTTTCATAAAAATGGCAACAGAGAACTTTGTCTTAACACAAGTACAGTGAAAAATAAGCTCAAAGAAAGGTAAAAAGGAGAATTATTTTCTTATAAGTGTAAAAGTGCGTTTCAATTCTCAACAACAACAAAAAATATAAATAATAATAATAATAACGGTAATACTGTTGTTGTTGTATATTATTCTATTGTTTATGTATAATACCCAGGTTATACGCACTTTAGTATCATTTTCAACGAAGTGGTATTTTCTCCCCGGACGACACTTCATATTATAAAATAAAAAAGAAAAATAATTTTCTTAGCTTTATTTATATTTTGCTTCTTTTTTTTTTCTGTGTACATATATTTTTCTGCACGCAAAACGAACAAAATTAAGCAACGTTTGTTCGCTGTTATTGTTTTATTATCAACACATTTAAACCGTAAAAATGATTATATTGAAAGAACCACTACAAGTAGCTTAACGATAATTTATTATTAGTTAAGTACAGGTGAGCTTTTATATGAAAAATATTTTTATTATAAAAAAAACAGAAAAAACTGAACAATAAAAGTCAAAAAAGGGGTTAATCCTATAACAAATTACTACACAGAAATGATTACAAAAGTAAAAATCACATCAACTAAACACTTTTTGTTTTTAATGTAAGAATAAAATAATTAAATAAAAATTATGAATATGCATAATTACCATTTAAATAAGAACTATTTATGCCATAATCTAGGTAATTTTGGTCTTCATGAGCGTTAACAAGATAATTTGTGGGCAATAAAAAGGAGGCCGCAAACAATCCAATCATATAACGTAAAACTGATGGAAATGTTGATAATATTCTATATGTTGGCTGTTGTTGATTTATCTCTTGTTGATGCCGTTGACGATATTGTTGTATTTTTTTATTCATTTCCGAGGATTGAACTGATAATTGCTTCTTCTTCTTTTTCTCCTCCTCATATATTTTTATTGATAATAATAATCGTGTCGGCCCCATTTTCATCATCGATTACCTTTTGTCTCGGAATTTTAATTCTTTTTTTTTATATATATATATATAACACCTTCTTGCAGTTATTATATATTCTTTTCCTTAGCTTATTTTCTATTTTATTTTTTTTTATTATTTTATATAAGAACTTAAAGTCTAATCGATGATGTTTGTCTTCGTCGTCGTCTTCGCCGTATTTGTAGTAGTTCTACGGGTGGTATTAATATTGTTGATGTTGTTATTGTTGTTTTTACATACGTGTGTGCTTGTTGTGTCATTGAAATTATTTAATTTATACATTTATATAGATTTTTATAACTTTCTCAAAATAACCCAAAAAAAAAAAAAAAAAAAAAAATTAAAGAAAAAATAAAGAAACAAAAATTGCAACAAGAAAAAAACTTAAATCTCCGTTTTTATTGTTGTTAATTAACAAAAATTAAAAATTGAAAAAAGGAAACAAAAAAAAAACGATTTCTTTTTATCATGGGCTACGTTTTTTTAATGACATTTTGGTGGATTTTTAGTTCCGTTTTTTTTTATCCTTTTCCAATTTTCTCCTATGTGAAAATAATATTTTTTTATATTTCGTTTATATTGCTCCTATTGCTTGCACTATTCTCCTTAAACTTTTTAAAGCTTATTTTTATTCTCTTTTATTTTTTTTTAAGTGTAGTTGTGTCTAAGAATATATACGTGTGTGTGTGTCTTTTAATAAAACTTTTTTCTGTTTTTAATTTATTAATTTATTAATTTATTAAACAGTTTTACAGTTTTTTAGGCGGCCAACACAAAAAATTTTCATTTTAATTAAAACGAATAGAACATTTTTTTAAAAATTATAATCAAAACAAAAAAATTAAAAGGAAATGATAAAAACACCACTAAACTATTCTTTTTATTTTCCTTTTTTGCATTAAATAATTTCGAAAAAAATAAATAAAATGATTAATTAATTAATTAACTTGAATTATTTCCTTATTTATATATTATTTTCCTATATATATATTTTATAATTGATAAATAATACAGAACAGTCGTGATGTTGTTATCGCAATGGACGCGCACGAACTACTAGCTAAATATGGGAATTTTCTGCCGCGAACTGGTTAGAAGCATCACAATTCTTTTTTTTCCTTTTTTTTTTTTGCTTCTATATTATACAATTTACACAGTTAGAAATGAATTGAAAATCTTATTTTTATATATAACAAAAATTTTATTTAGCATCAACTGTTTCAATGTAATTTAATATAAAAAATGTCTTTAATAAAACATTTAATTTTATTTTGATTAATTGATTCATATCGCAAAAAATGCCATTTAACTTATATTTAGACACAAACACACATAGAAATTTTAATTTACAAATCTTGACAATGTCTTTATGGCATTTAAAATTGTTAATTTTTTATTGGTTTTGAACTATTTTGTTATTTATTTTAATTTATTTATTTATTATGTTTTGTTGTATTAATAATAAAACACTAATGATATCAATAGTGTTGGCTAATTTTAAATGAAAAAAAAGAAAAAATTATATGTGCTATTTTTATCAGAAAGCAAAAAAAAATAAAAAACCTTTTAAAATTATTTATTTTATTTAACTGGTTAAATCACAAGAAAAGAAAAACAACCGACAAGATTAAGATTATCAATTTGAAAATTTTAATGAAATTATGTCAAATCGTTCAATGCTTAACAAAAATGATAAGAGCTTAAACAAATGAATATTTTGTTTGGACAAGGATTATGTCATCTCATTTTATGATTAGTAAAATACGTGCTATTTTTAATTACTTGTACAATTTTAATTCATATAACACTTATAATAACACGATGGGATAGATAAATGTTCAGATTCATAGAGCATCTGTAATAGTTATTAACATTTCAATCATTTTCTGTCAAAAAATAAAAACGACATTATGATACCTTAAGTATACTTTGAGTTGTAACTAAAAAATACTAAGACATTGTATTATTATTTTTAAAAAATGTAAGAAACATGTAATAAGTAACTAAAAAACCTATTTATAACCACTTAAATGTAAAAGAACAAGAAAAAAAATAGAAAACTTTAAAGTGTACAAAACTTCAATATATTTATATAATATTTTCTACAACACAAATACAAAAAAAAAAAGGAAAACGTAGCAAGAGAAAATTGAGGCAAAAATAAATATAAAAATGAAAGAAAATGTGAAAACCTGAAGAGCGAAATATATAAAAAAAAAATAAATAAAATTAAAAAAACAACAAACGTTAGATGTATAAGAGAATAAAAACGGCAAAAAAAAAATAGGAAAATTATTTATTCTATTTTCTTTTTTTCTTTTTTGCTGTTATAAAAATAAAATTATAGTAAAAAAGTTTACATTTGACATTTATGCGCAGACGTATCACTCGTTCGATATGATGCAGAAATTCTTTCACAGTGCTTTTTATCCTGTTTAGCTTGTGTCCTGTGCTTTTTACAGTTGTGCGCAAACACCAAAAACAAACAAATATATATTTTCTAACATGTAAAAACGAAAAATGTTGAACCGAAAAAAATAAAGAAGAAAAATCACAAAAAACTTAAATAAAAAATAATAATAATAATAATAAAAACAAGAAAAAATATTTACTGTATATTATAGGAAAATCAGACGGATGTTGCTTGTGTATAGGTTTATTTAAAAGTCTTTTTTTCTTTTTGGTTTTGGAGAAATATATATATATATATATTGATATAAACGTACTTATGTACACGATACATACTATTATTATATATATATAGAAAATTAGAGTCAAACAGGAAAAATGTATAACAAAAAGAAAAAGTCCAAATATTTTTTTAGTCAAAGTAAAAAAGCTCATATAAATGTGTACGAAAATAAAAAACAATCTTTAGATTTTTGCCCTTTTTTTTAACCATTAATTTTACATTTAAAATTTTTTTTCTACATTGGGACACAACAAAGTAATAATTGTTGTTTATAGTTTTCTTTCTTATAATTCATATAAAAACCAACTATTAAATGGTAGGGTTTTCATTATTAGTTCCATTAATAATTTCTATACTAGATTGTATTTTTTATATATATTTTTTTAAACATTAATAATACTTCTTACTATGTTCACTCAGTACAGTAAGAAAAACAAAAAAAGCTTAATATTTTTTTTATAGCTTAACAAACATTAAAATCTACAATTAAAATAGGAAAATCGATTATTAAATTAGAAATGAAAAAGGCAGCAAAAATTATAAATTATAAAAACGGTGTAACCACAATAAAATAATTATTAAAGCTTTTAATTTTTAAATAATAATAATACCTTTTTTGTGTTGCTTTAAAGTTTTCGCCGCACCCTATTCATGTTATTTTTACTATGTTTTAATTTTTTTGTATCATTTAAATTATGAAAAGCCTTGATTTTTCTTTTTTGTCTATCACGTGTAACACCTAGAGAAGATAACTTAAATAAACGCTTAAGACAAACATAATTTTGTTGTTCTTTTGACGGGCTTTTGCTGTTGAATAATTTGTTGACAACAAAAATAATAATAAGAAGAAGAAAAACAACTAAGTAACTAAGCAAAGACATTCCTTATCAATGTCCTTATCAATGTAAACTGTACCTTTAGTGTTTTTCTTTTTTCCTTAAAAAATTTATTTATATATTTTTTTCTTGTACTTGCTTAAAATTTTCTAGCATAAAAGCAAAAAAAAAAAAAGGAAAACAATAATTCGTAATGTAAAACTTAAGTGAAGAAAATTATATCAACTATAAAATTATTCTCTAGTCCTATATCTAGGGTATACAAGTAAAAAGCATGCGCCCTACAGCTACAAAGATAGCTTTTACAGCAACAACAACAACAACAAAAAGCACACACACAGAAACACACATTTAAATGACTTGAAAACAGTAATATTGAGAGAAAGCACAAGAGAGAGAATAAATAAATAAATTAACTTAAAAAAAAAATAATAACAAAAACTTAGAATTAGAAAAAGCTACTGACAATTGTACTGCAAAGAAAAAAAATTATAATAAATAAATTTTCTTGTGGTTTTTTTATATTTTTTTTGAAAAACGAAATCACTAAACCAACAATAAAAAGGCAAATTATTAATTTTTATTTATTTATAAATAAAATTACGAATAAATAAGAAAACAAACAAAATTAAGTCCTCCATATAAAAATAATAACAGAATAACGACAGTGATTGATTCTATAAAAGAAGGAAAGTAAAAAATTCTGTGCTTTAATAAAACTTTAGGAGTAAGCCAAAAAACGTTCAAAATATCTGCGTTTTATTATATTTGTACGTTGCTGTTGTTGCCATTTCAGCTGCTTATTTTTTTTTTTTTTATAATATGTCTTACCACAATGAAAACTACAGAAGTATTATTTGTCTTGCCCTATTGTTGCCCTTGGCATTCGATTTTTTAATATAAAACATTATAATCTTTTGTGATACGTTTCGTAGCGGAATAATAATAATAATACATAGAATTTTTAACAGAAGTATGTACAATAAAAGAATAAATATTAAATCATTTATCATTAATACAGGATGTCAAAGTATTATTTAAATTTAACTTTTTTTGCATCTTAAGTAACAATTTACTAGCTAGACAACAATTAAACAACCTTCAAAAGTTTTACACACGAATGATGATTAAACAACCTCATCTGTCAATATTAATAATATTTACTATTTCTAATATTAGAATTAATAAATTTGAATTCTTTATTTCTGTGTTATCGGAGCTTTTAAATGATAAACAATGTAATTTTTGCAACAGAGAATATTAAGGAAAGTAACGTAAGAAGAAATATTTTTCTTTTTTATTAATATTATTATTATTATTAGACAATTTAGTATCGCTACTGTAAATATTCTTAAGTAAAAACAAGTAACAGAGAGCATAGTAAGATAAGAGCGTCACATAGAAAAATAATAGGAAAACGAATAACCAGAAATCTATGAGAAAATTTTTGTATAAAAAGAGTAGAAAACTTTTACATTAACGTTTGCTTGCTTGCTTGCTTTTTTTTCTGTATTGCCGGATTAAATTTCGGCAGAGTCAAAAAGAACAAAAATCAATTTCCTTTACATTTTAATAAAAGATTATTAAAGCTGTGTATAATAATAATAATATTTTATTTAAAAAAATTTAAACATGAAAAAACAAAAGCTTTATGCTTTAAGCAACAAAAAACATTTATAACAAAAAAGTAAATAAAGTTGAAAAATCACAATCCTTTTGTTGTTTTAATTTAATTTAATAATAATTTTTTTTTTAAATGTAAAACTACAAATGAAAGTAATAAAAATAAATCAAATTATTTGACAACAATAAGACGGCGTTTTTAAATAAAGATAAAAAAGATGATGATACTGATACTGATGATGACATATCATCACACATTTGTACAAAGTGAAACAAGCGAATTTGAAGCTAGTTTTACAAAACTAGATAATAATAAATCCAATGCACATAAACAACATCGCTTTAAAGTCTTTAAATAATAATATATAAATGAAAGAAAATTCTCATATTCTGATAAGATAATCGAAGAAAAAATATTGCAAAAAGGAAAAATATCATCGACAAAATTCGTAAAGACATTGTCCATAAAAAATTGTTTTAAGATAAATCATGGGCGGTTGTTTTTTATTTTGTGGCTTCTTAATAATAATAAAACTATAATAAATATTATATTTTTAGAAAATTTTAGGGTCTTGTACGCGACAATCTGATTATATTTTAAGTCTTACTAACCTATCTTTTACTGTTTATTGCGTTTTCATCAACATTGAAAGTTAAATAAAAATAACGAGTAATGGCTTTAATATTGGTTAAAAAGGATACAAGAAAAGGATATTATAAGTCATAATATTTGAACAATTGATTGAAAACTATTTAGATACTGTATTTATGATAAGAAAATTTATGCTTCTTTGTTATAAAATTTTATTACATTTTGATTTCTGGTTTTTAAACTTTTAAATATGATGCTTTAATGTATGAATAAAGTTAAATTTCTAAAAGAATAATATATGTTATCGTTCAGCATTTTCTTGATTTAATTGTCCCGTTATTAAAGTGTACTGATAGAGTATGCAGAAAAAAATAAACCATTCCTATTAAATAAAATCAGTAATTGTTCTATTATTTCTTTGACTTGAAGAAGGATGCACAGTCACAAAAAACAAAACACTTATTTGTATAACAAAACGTTTTTATATCGCCACCTTGGCACACGCTTAATTACTCAACCATATATTAATATCATTATCAATAGTAATAATAAATTCAATAAGAAATTGTTTATTGAAATTGAATTACAAAATTTATTACTTCAATGTTACTTCGGAATTGAAAAATTAGAACAATTTATCAGAATCTTCTATTAGCATAAAAGCTAACAAAAGTAAAATTCGTTAAAACAGAAGGATTGCGTTGCATCTAAATTGTGTGTTATAAGAGATATAAATAAAAATAAAAGCTTCATAGATGGGTGGCACTCAAAATGAAAACAAAACACAATGCAAAAAATTAGCAACATAACATAGTAGAAGACCTTGACCGCAATTGTTGTTTTTTTTTTTTCTTCTCACAAAAGTAACTCTTTAATAACCATCCGTCATTGCTTTTAGTTGGTTTTTGTTTTTTATCTTCAGTTTTATTTATTATTTTCTTATATGTGCCGTAGTTTTCTTCTATGTTTTCTCCGTTGTCAACATAATTTTGATGTTTGACAATTGATCTTGATTTAATTCCGTTGTTCTCAGTTGTTTAATTTTCCTGTTTTTTCATTTTTTTAAACAAGCCACACATGTTTATGGAAGTGGCCTCACTGTATGTGGTATAAAATTTTCATCAAGGATTTCTTTTTTCTTAAAATTAAGCAAAAATTGTTTATTTATTACTTTGCTTTCTTTTGGTTTTTCTTTATCTTTTTACAACAATGAGCAAACAGCAAGAACAACAACAACAGCAACAGCAAAAACATCAAAAGCATAATTTTATTAATAAAAAAAACAAAACAGATAATATTTTTTTTTTACTGTTCCTTTACTGTGAGCAAAAAAATAAAAATTAAAACAGAAAAGTAGATAATTTGTGTGAGCCCAGAGAAGAGGCAGCAAAAAAGAAAAAAAAAAAGAAAAAATTTATGAAATATTTTGGCAAAGGTTTTAAAACAATTTCACTACGTTTATAAGTGGATAATTTAACACCCACTTGACACACTTCAGTTAAATTTATGCAAATTTTCTTTTGCATAAATTGTACGTCAGTTATTTTTCGTTATAGTAAAATTTTAATTATTTATTTTTTTGTAATGTCATGTTCATTCGCCTTTATAATATAATAGAATAGCGTAAAAGATTTTTTTGGATTTATCGTTGTTTTTCTTTTTTGTTTAGAATAACCTTAACCAAGTGTGTACATTTATCACGCTTATATAAACATATGATTATAATTATTAACAAATTAAAAATGTGTCTCCTTTTACTATAAATCTCAATTAAATTTAAAATTATTATATTTTTATTATATTAATTTTGCCGAACATAAATGTTTAACAGTATCGATGCTTATCAATTCTCGAACAACGAACAAAAAAAGAAAACACAATTAAATCCTTACAAATCATAAAAATTCTTTATGATAATCCAGGAAAATAAAAAACGATTTTAATATTTTGTTTAATACAAATTAAAATTAAAATCAATTTTCGTAACATAAAAAAAAATCCTGGATAAATGTGATTTACTTAATAGCCTTACTGTATACTATAAGCAATACATATTTTGTGACAATCGAAATGTTACCATTTCACTTGATTTTTGGACACCCCTACACAAAATAATATTTATTATGACGTCACGGAGAGAACTAACTAAATCAATATCGAAGAGAGAGATTTTCTACATCGCACGAAAACATCAAATACACAATTTGAGTAATAATAAAGCAAAGCACATATAGCAGCGAAACGCCATATCAAAGAAAAAACATAATTTTTTTTCCCCTAGTTTTTCATTATTTTAATGGCAGTGTAAAAATATTATTAACAATGTACTTTTTGACAAAGTAAAAATAAATTAAAATTTGTAAATATAAGAGAAGAATAAAATAAAAGTAAATAAATAAATACAGTGTTAAAAAAAAAAAGAATAAATAAATTTAAATAAAAATTTTAGGAATATAATAATAATTTGTCTAATTAATAAATAATTTTATATAATTTATGATGTTTTTTGTATAGTTTTATTGTCAATTTCTTAATAGATTTATAGTAAAATTAAAATATGTTTTATTCTTGTAATTTGTTTATATTGACTTAAGTTTGATGTTTTTAAATAGAAATTAAGTGTTTTAGTGTTTTTACAAAGCCATCAATAATAATGTCAACTAAATCAGAAGAATCCGGAAGTGAATATGATGATAATAGTGATGATAGTGATTACAATGATAAACAGTCTCTAAAATCACAAACAAATTGTAGTAAAAGAACTGGAACCAAAAATACTCAGTTTAATTGCAAGTTTTGTGGTAAAATTGTTACTTATTAAAATTTAACTAAATGTATTAAATAAAATAAAGTAATATAAACATAACCAAAAAATTTCTTCTTTTTTTGTCATAATTAGGAAAAAAAGTGCCAACTAATGTTAAACGAAAAACTCATGAAGATAGTTGTCTGCATAAAAGAACCGCTGTAACAGTTTTACAAGAAGGTGCTGTTAAATTTCTGTGCCAGGTACAGTATTCTCTTAATTTTTTAAATCACCAAGTGGTTGACAGTGTAATATATTATAAACAAAAAGCATATGAAGAGTATTCAAGTTTTATTTATATATTTTTGTTAAATATAATTAATGCAGATTTGTAAGCAAACATTCAAATATTTGACTGGACTCACGAGACATGAACGAAGGCACGAACCACCGGGCGGCTTTATATGCAAAATATGTGGGGAACATTTTATCACTGATTTACAACGAGTGCAGCACAAAGATGATGTGCATAAGGTTTGTGTCTTTGATGTGACTAATGGAAAAAAATTCGTTATAAGTAATATGAAATTACATATCAGATTTACAAATGCCAATTATGTGAGGAGAAATTCACCAAGGAGACAGAGTACACTGAACACACACATCTTGTTCATGATGGAAAAAAGAAAGATTATGTGGTTTGTTCTGATTGCGGTCAACAATTTCGTTCTGCAGTTCAACTTAAGTATATATTTGAAATTAAATTTTGTTACAAATTACAAATTTTTGTATTGATATTTTATTCAAAATGTTTTAGGCATCACACATTTTCAAAATGTGGCACTGAAAAGTCATATTCCTGCGAACAATGTGGCTCAAAGTTTATGACACAGAATACACTAAACGCCCACAAAATGATACACATTGGTGAAAAAAAGCATTTATGTAATTTTTGTGGCCACAGTTTTCTAAGCAAAGGACAATTAAAAGTGCACGAACGGAGTCATACTGGTGAAAAGCCATTTAAATGTGATATTTGTTTTAAATCATTTGCATACCGTGAAAGTTTAGTGACACATTCATCCCTGCACACCGGTATTAAACCATATATATGTGAATCATGTGGAAGCCAATTTTCATGCATAGGTAATTTAATAAAACATCGAAAAGCAAGACCGGACTCTTGTGGTTTACCGCAATTCAGTAAAAATACTAAAATAGCACCACGGGCAAGTGCAAAAAGTAAATTGCATACATTTTTCCTTTAAAACATAATTATTTATAAAACAATTGTTTTCAGATCCTGGCAGTTTAACAATGAAATGCCAGAAAACGTTACCAAAAATTTCGCGTGGACCTTATAAAAAGAAAAAAAATAATAATGAATCTTTAGAAAGTAATGAAGAATTAACTAAAGATGAAATATCGTCAAATGAATTAAATAATATTAATGAAAATGAGACAAATAATTTTATAACTAATTATTCAGATTTGAAAGAATATTCAACAATATCAGTAAATAAAGAAGTCGATACATATCATATAGTATATCCTGATGACAGCACAATAGAAACATCGGATTTAGAAGCAACAAACTCGCATGAACTGATATCAATACCGTCTGAAGCAATCACTGAAGAAGTAATAGTAAATGATGATAAAACTATTATAATAGCTAATCATAACTATGCAAATAATTATAATATAAATGATAATTTCACAACAACAGCCACAATTATAAATGATTCGGATAATAATTATAATTTTTGTAACAAATGGATTAATAATGAAGTTGACGAAACAAGTATTATTTATAATAATATTAATTATGATAATAATTGTTATGCAACGAATGATGAGAGTTTTAGTCAAGAAAATACTTTTGAAATAATTGAAGTTAAAGATGAAAACAAAATCGAGGTTTTTATTCTTGTTTATTAAAATTTATACCAAAAAGTGTAAATATATTTTTTGTAGGTTACCATAAGTGAGTATTTTAATGTGAAAGTCGAGGATGCGGTAACTGATGATAATACACCGCTATCAGCTTTGAAGGACCACTTGAATGATAAAACAAAATTAGCCAAGTCAAAGTAAAGGTAATTTGTAATTCTTTTCTATTTAAATCCTGAATGGAATCTTTTTGTTTTTAGAAAAAGTAAAACACCTTCACCAATCACAACACCAGATACAAAAAATTTTTCAGAAAATATTTCAAATGATTATCTAAATGATAATGATGAAAAATATTCGGGTGGAAGTGCACATAATTCTGATAATGATACTAACGATAATAATGAGGGATATGAACTTATTGATTTTTTAGAAGATAATGAAATGTAAGTTTAAGAAGTACAAGTTATTTGAAAACTTATAGAACTTTACTCTCCTTTTTTTAGTATATCAACGAAAAATGAAAAATCATATGAATGTCAGGTATGTTCGAAAAAATATACAACACAAAATTACTTAAACAAACATATAAGAACTGAACACGGTTTAAATAATGATACTATGGAGATTGTGGAAGTTGAAGAAAGTGAAAAATGTGATGATAATAAAAATAAATCTTGTAAAAATAATAAACACAGAAAAAGCAAAGGACATTACATATGCAGTATTTGCAATAAAAAATATATTAATATTAATTTATTAGAGAAACATGAATTATTACATGGACCCGAAGGGGATTTAATACACAAATGCATATGCTGCAAATTGTATTTTAAAACGCAAAGAGAATGTGAAAAGCATCAAGTAAAATTCCATGAAAAAAAACTAAAATGTGAGGAATGTAATAAAATATTCAAGGAGCCAGATAATCTTCAGGCTCACTTTCGTTTTGCACATAAAAGTGAAAATGATACATCGCCGACAATTCCAACAAAAAAGTATTCCTTTATGTGCCCGGTATGTGGAAAACATTTTTCTTCAAAAGTATCATTGAATGATCATGAAAGATCGGATTGTGGTAAATCACCAATCTATAAATGTGATACATGTGATAAATTATACCACAGTGCTGGCTCATTAAAAACACATCAAACAATTCATTCAGGCGTCTTGCCACATTTATGTAAATTCTGTGGAAAGGCATTTCGAACACAGGGACAAGTTAAAGTGCACGAACGTAGACATAACGGTGATAAACCATTCAAATGCGAAGTGAGTACAGTTTATAACCCATTACACAGCAGACAATTTACTTTATTTAATTAATTATTTATTATTTTTCTTTATAGTATTGTTCTAAGACTTTTGCTTATCGTGAAAGTTTATTAACGCATCATTCATTGCACACGGGCTTAAAGCGTTTTATGTGTCAAGCATGTGGTAATCGTTTCTCATGTATATCTAATCTGCAAGCACATCGACGCTCCCATAAAACAACCTGCGGGCGAATGCAATTAATGACAAAGGCAGTTGGTCCGATGGGAATAAATGACTAAAATTTTAGTTAGATAACTAAACGCAAGTTCCACGAGAGACTACAAAAATATCTCAAATCAATTGTTTAAATAAAGTATTTCGCTTTTTTAATATGTTTAATTTTATCGTGTCTATTTAAATAATATTTATATAACTTATTTAAGGGTGTATTTATTTACATAATTTTTAATTACTATTAAGTATATTAAATAAAAAAAAAACATTTTTATTTACTGCTACAAAATATTAATAATTTTATTTTAATAAACTTTTGGTCCACTTTCACATAATTTCATTCTTATGTCGTTATCATCATTCATTAAATCTTTCTCAGCATTATCATCCAATATATTGCGAATAACATTTTTAATACCATTTACGTCATTTAAATTATTCGCCGAAATTGGTATGATATTATGAAAGTTAAATAATTGTTTTGGTTTTAATTCATTTGGACACAATTTTAATCCATCAGATAAGTTATAAAAATATTTTTTATAGTAATTAAATTTACTTAAACTATCATCTAGGTCCATTTTATTTATTAATAACAAACAAGATTTATTTAATAATGTTTCATTATATAATTCAATTTCCTTATTAATTGAAAATAATATTTCTAAGCAATTTCTTTTTTTAAATTTATCATTTAATTGAAAATCATGTATATCAATTAATATAATGATAAGTCGTGTTCGTTCAATGTGTTTTAAAAATTTAATTCCCATGCCGTAATTTAAATGTGCCCCTTCTATTAGTCCTGGTAAATCAGCAATTGTTATTTGACGATAATCAGCATATTCAATTGTCCCAATTTGTGGACGAATTGTAGTGACTAAATATAAACACATATTAATGTTAAATTAATATTTTTAAATAATATTACATACATGGATAAGACGCGATTTTTGGTTTCGCTTTTGATATTGCTTTTAAAAATGTACTTTTGCCAGCATTTGGAAATCCAACTAATCCTACATCAGCAATTAATTTTAAATCTAAATTAACAGAGCTTTGTTCGCCTGGTTTCCCAATAAACATGTTACCACTGCATCCGCCTCCACCACCTCCAGCTACCAAACATTGATTGCCATCATCATTCAAATCACCTTAAATTTTGTATAATTAAAATTTAGCATAAATCAGAGATATATTCTTATTATATACCAATTATTTTTCCTTTATCATTGATAACGGTTACTCCTACAGGAACTTCAACAAGTCTATCTTCTCCTCGTATACCTAAAATTCTAGATTTGGAACTATCTTCCCCATTACCAGCCTTAATTCTTTTTGTTGGATGTCTAGAATATTTTTCTTATTTATTGTTGATATACACAAATCTTAACATTTTACTTTTTTAAAACTTCTCTTAAGCCAAGTCCTTCTTTAGCAACCATATAAACGCAACCGCCTTGACCGCCGACACCGCCATATTTAGGTAATCCATTACCTTACCAAGATAATATCCGTATAATTAATTTAACAAATAAAAATTAATAAAATTGTTTCTCACCTCCGTGTCCGCCTTTTACATTTAACCGTAAAGAATCAATAAATTGGCCAGAGCGTAAAATCTGGCGAGATAAAAATAATTCAAATTTTGTTATTCTACTGAAACACAGATGGCTTATTTTAAATAGGTTATGTGAGATTATTTTTGCAATTGTTTTATTTATAACAAGTGTAATTGAAAAATTAAATAAAAAATAAAACAAAGCTTATAAATAAAGAATATCAAATTAAATTAACCTTTCTTTCACCTGCAAATAATAATTTATGAAGGAAAACCATTTTGTTTTTCTGTAGATTATAATTTGAACTATTAATTTTTATTCACTTATCAAGTGTTAATTTAACAATTTAAAAATAAAATTGATTTTTAATGGACATTATTATTATTATTAATTATTTATTATTATCAACCGAGTCAAAAAATAACTATTTTATGATAATTTTGTATAAGGAAAATCCTCTGTGAAAAGTTTTAAAACAAAATTTCAAATTTCGAAACCAATTCGAAATGTCAAATATATTTTTTAAATTTTAAATGTCACATGTTATGTTAACCTCAAAAACTATTGTATTTGGCATAAGCTCAAGTAGAATTGCAACATAAATTAAAGAGTAGTTTAAGAAGGATTGTTGGTTACCTGTATAAATAATGGATTCAGGAATTTGTGCCATTAAACCAGAGTAATTTTATTCTTTATTTATTTATTGATTTATAATTAAATACATTCTTATTTATAGATTTGTGATAAGTTATGAAGAAGAAAACAGTAAACATTTTAAAGATAGTGAAGAAAAAATAAAGGATGATAATGATTTAAATGAAAATTTAGAGCCTGAACCAAAAAGACAAAAGTATGATAAAAAGTCAAAAAAACGTGGTCAAAATAAAGTAGTATAAATATTTTTAAATTAAATTCATATTTTGATTTCAAAATGTATTTTAGGCGCGTCCACTTTTTAAAGAATCACGAGATGTAAAATTATGCAAATCTTTAGTAAATGGTAAAAATAATACTGACATTAAATGTTCGCATCCTAATTGTGTTTTTATACATAATATTGAATTGTATTTAAGTACTAAACCAAGAGATATAAGTGAAAAATGTTATATTTATGCAACAAAAGGATTCTGTAAATACGGTTTAACATGTCGATTTGCTTCATGTCATATAGACGATGAATTAAACAATATAAAGTCTAATACTTACGATCCTAAGGCAACATTAACAGTAACAAATCAAATTAGTAATGGTAAGTATAATTGTTTTGAGTATCGCATAAGTTTTTGTAATTGAAAATATGTTTATTTAGAATTGCAGTTAACATTAAGAAATAAAGCATATAATTTTGAAAAATCAAAAAATATTTTAGAGAATATTGATTTAAAAAAATTAAATATTAAAGAGAATGAAAACTTAAATGGATTTACAGAGGATACCGACATAATAAAGGAACGTGACTGTGAAAAGAAAAAGATAAATTTTAAGAATAAATTATTTTTAAGTCCGCTAACAACCGTTGGTAATCTACCATTTCGACGCATATGTAAAGAATATGGAGCTGACATAACATGTGGAGAAATGTCTTGCTCATTGCCTATATTAAATGGACAACAACAGGAGTGGGCACTTACAAAACGTCATCATACTGAAGATATATTTGGTGTTCAATTATGTTCAAATAAATTAAATGTTTTAGCATATTCAACTGAACTATTATTAAATGAAGCAGATATAGATTTTATTGACATAAACTTAGGTTGTCCGATTGACATGATTTATAAATCGGGTGGTGGCAGTGCTTTATTGGGCAGACACAAAATATTAGAATTAATGGTGAGAAGTTGTTCTAGTCTATTAAATGACAAACCATTGACGATTAAAACAAGGACAGGAATTTACTCAAATAAAAATGTCGCACACGAATTGATTCCTAAGTTTGAAGAATGGGGCGCAAGCTTAGTTACAGTAATTTTTATTTATTTATGTATATAGACATAGTGTATATTTTTTAAAACATATTAAAGGTTCACGGGCGCTCAAGGGAGCAGAGATACACAAAAAATGCAAATTGGGAATATGTGGAAAAGTGTGCACAACAAGCTAAAAATATACCTATTATTGGAAATGGTGATATATTAAGCTACGATGACTATAGTGAAGCAAAAGTATGTATAAAATAAAAAATATTATATTATACTTTTATATTTATAATTCCACTATATTACAGAAAATAGCACCACATGCTTCAGGTGTGATGATTGGACGTGGAGCTTTGATTAAACCATGGATATTTAAGGAAATCAAGGAAGAAAAATATTATGATCCGTCAAGTAGTGAGCGTTTTGATTTAATTAAAAAATACATAAATTATGGTTTAGAGCATTGGGGTAGCGATACCAAAGGTGTTGAAAATACAAGAAGATTTTTCTTAGAGTGGCAATCTTTTTTATATCGTTATGTGCCACATGGTTTACTATTAAATCCACCACAAAAAATAAATCAACGTCCACAATATTATCGAGGTCGTGATGATTTAGAAACACTACTATCATCACCCAATTGTAATGATTGGATTAAAATCAGGTAAAATCTTTTGAAATTATATTTGTAAATTCTATATTTTTATAAATTATTATTTCTTTTTTGAATTCCAGTGAAATGTTTTTAGGACCAGTTCCAGATGGATTTGTTTTCTTGCCGAAACATAAAGCTAACTCTTATTAAAAATACCGAATAATAATTAAAGTAGGAATAATTGAATTTTATTTTTTATTGTAAAAAGTTATTGAATTTGACAGAACAGTTTTTATTTACATTTTGAATAAATTTTTTTTTATTTTAAATATTATTTTGTCATTTTCCTTTATTTAATATAACTAATGGCTTCATCAACATCATCAGCCGAACCTAAATAACAAGGTACTCTTTGATGGATTTTTTCTGGTATAACATCAAGAACATCCATTTTGCCGGTACTTGCCTTTCCGCCGGCTTGTGTTATAATGTATGCCATTGGGTTACATTCATATAACAAACGCAACTAAAATATTAAATAATTTTTATTAAATTATTTAAAAGAATAATAAATTTTGCTTACTTTTCCACTCTTCGCTGTATTTGTAGCAGGATAAATGAAAATTCCACCATATTTGATAGTACGATGTACATCTGCTACCATACTGCCCACGTATCTTTAAAACGATATTAAAAATATTTAATTAAAAGAAAAAAATGATAATCAATTTTAAAATATACCTTGCTCCATACGGTGTTCCTTTAGTGGGATCCTTTTTATCCTGAATATAATTGTAAACAGATGGATCCCATTGACTGCTGTATCCTTCATTAATAGAGTAAATTTTTCCTCGTTTTGGTACACGCATATCTGGATCAGTCAGAATGAATTCACCAATTGCAGGATCATATGTAAAACCGTTTACACCACTGCCTAAACTTATGACTAATGCAGTTGCTGAACCGTATAAAGCATATCCACCAGCAACCATATTACGTCCAGGCTGCAATGCATCTGAAACATCGGCATCTACACCGTCTGTTTGTTTGCGGAAAATTGCGAAAATTGATCCAATTGATGCTAAACAATCAATATTGGATGACCCATCTAATGGATCGAAGGTCACAATATATTTTCCCTTGTATTTTGATTCTATCTGTATACAGTCATCGTTTTCTTCAGATACCAATAAGCAGGTAGTATAAGAAGACTGTAACATATTAACGAATAATTCATTGGCGAGTACGTCTAGTTTTTTAACTTCTTCACCCTGAACATTTGTATCGCCGGATATACCATGACTTTAAAAACAATAAAAAAATAATTATTAAAAATAATATACGGGTAAATATGAACAACATACAGTTTGGCAATTCCGGCTTTTCTTACAGCTGAACTAACAGCCTTAACAGCTGTCTGAATGCAATTCATCAGTTGTGATAACTCACCAGTTGCATGTTTAAATTTGCGTTGTTCTTGTAACACAAATCTAGTTAATGTCATGCAATTTGTGTCAATTGCTGGCCCTTGTGATGTCATTTCGGCTAAAATTTATTAATTAATTAATTTTTTCTTTTAAATAATTCAATTTACAGCATGATAACATGCAGCAAAAAATATTTATATATTTAATAATATTAAAAACAAACAAAATGTTATTTGCGTAACACGTAATATTAAAAAAGAAAAGTTTTTTTTTCTCTGTTTTACGCACAATTTTAAATACAAATTTAATTAATTAACAAATATTAATTAAAAAAAATGCATGCAAACTAATTATGAAAACAAATACATTAATAGTTTATTTATTCTAATCTTATCAATTTTTTTTTTAATTTTTGGGTAAATTAGTGGTTGGATGTAATTAATAGAACAAGAAATAAAAAAAAAAGATAATAAATATGATATTTGTCTATATACAGTGGTAACTTCATTAAATGATCGGTATTTATAACTTTTACATTAAACATAAATAAATGTATTTGATAATAATTTACATATTTTTAAAATTGATAAAATAAATTTTACTCAAAGTTGAAGGTCAACATTATAAAATTCGAATAATAATAATATGATTATGAGTGTATTGGAAAAATTATTAAAAAATGTAAATAAACTTGTGTATCTTGTTTGAAAAATTTGTACTTCCTATTCTTAAATGATTTTTATAAATTCCTACTTAAGCTAAAAAAAATTCAAATGTTAACATTCAGCTGAATAATATTTAGTCAAAATCCAATGTAAAAATTTTATCAAAATCGTCAGTCACCTACATAAAAATATGATTCAATGAATAAATAAAATATAATTAATTAACTACGCATCTTATTTACTTAATTAATTAAAATAATATTGCATTAAAATACTTTTTTAATTTAGTTTAGCAAAAAATAAGTAAAATCAAAACAATAATTTCGCACGTAAAAAATAAAACCAGTCAATAAACAGAAAATTTTTCTTTTTGCTAAAAATAGAATTAAGTCGTCGACATAATTTTTTTATTTTAATTTGTCTATTAAAAATGTAATCTTTGGAAGCATAGAAAAGCATAAATTGATTTAAAGTAAGCAAAACAAAAGAAAATTAATTATTTAAAAAATCAAATCGTGCTCGGTAGACTAGTTTAATTTTCTTTACTTACACTCCATCTTGTCAGTTTTTTATTTATTTTTCTAATAAATTTACTTAATTGAATTATTTATTTAAAAAATAAAAATATTGTAAAACTTTTTTCTATAACAAAAAACCTAAATTAATATTAAAAACAATTAAATACTGTGATGATTTAATTAAAAATTATTCATAAAAAACAACTCACCTTAGTTTATTCTTTCTAATTAATTTACAATATAAGAAAACTAACTAAACTACACACTAAATAGAGTATATATTCCAACAACTAGTGATGCTAAGCTGTGTTATCCTCACTCGTTAAATTTCAAGAAACAACTGGCTTAAATTTAATATAAAAATAGGCAGCTAACTGTGGCAAACATGAACGATAAAATGACGGTCAACTGAGGTCATTAATATTCTATTTATTTGTTTTTTATTTAAATTAATTTCATTTTTCCATAACAAATTATGTAATTTTATTTTGGTTGTTTTGTTCATATTATGTGATTTTTTCAAAATAAAAAACTTTTTGCAAATCTAAGCTTTTCCATATTCAATTGCTTGTTCCAAGATGCATGCATACATGATAAGCCTAAAAAGTAAGTATAAGTAAATAATGAATGAATGTTAAGTAAATAATGAAAAATCATAAAAATCTTGCTTGAATACAGAATACTATAGATTCCGTTATTTCTCTTTTAATTAATAAACTTTAAGAAAATAATTGATGTTAAAAAATTGGTGTCTTTACTGATAAACGAAAGGGCAAATGTAGGACAAATAATTTTTTTTTTCTTCTAATTTTGTTTATTTGGATTTTTAAGGAAAAAATGTAAAAAATATATTTGTTTTTAAATAATAATCAAATATTTTGAATATTCTAGAAATGATATAGTGCAATTAAGAAATGTTTAGCATCTTTAACAGATGATATACGACAAGTATAAGAAAAATTATATTACCAAATTGAAAACACGTGTATTAAACTGTTATAAATATATTTGTTATTTGTTTTGAATACCGGTACTGTTACATACTACTACTTTAATATTGAAGAGACAACATGTGAAAATAATAAGCAAATTAAACTGATAAAAAAATGTTACGTAAGAAATAAATGCGAAAATATACAATCTAACTAAATATAAACATACGTATGTATATATTATACAGTGATATTTTTTTAATAATAAAAATCTTTCACGTGTGTGAATACTTGTAATAGCAACTTTCAATTTTTAGTGGGTTTTTAGTGTTAAAAAATTCAATATATCACAGTCAAGGTCGAAAAAGAAAAGAATCTTTATTTAATCTTTAGTTTTCTTTATTTTTTATTGGGATTATAAATATCAAAAATTATTTAATAGTTTTTTTCCATATTTAACTTCCAAAATGATATAAATAAAGCTAATTAACTATGAAAACCGTAATATTTTTTACCTTATGTAGACAAAGATCAATGTTGTATGTCGGATGTAATTTTAAAAGATCATAAAAAATAATTACAAATCAGATATATGTCAATAAAAGTCGTTGTGAAACAAATTACTCAATTTGTAAATTATTTTTCATTGCAATTTAATGTTATTTAATATAAAAGATAATCTTACATTGGCGATAATTAATGCATGCTAAAATATTTGCTTGTTGGATTACTTTAAATCAATTTACTGATGTAGATTTTACTAAAGCCATAAAAAGCTTTTATAAAATCAAAGACGAGAACCATTTTTTAAACATTAAATCGACTTATGTTCAAAGTTATAGCATATAGCATGATGCTATAACTATAGTAGTATTTGTTGACAATAGTAATAATAGAATACATTTGACAGAACGTTATAGGAGAGAGTTTGAAATTTCTTTATCAAAATATCAATAAAATATTAGTCATGTTTACTTGAAGTGTCGTTTAAGTTTTATTTTATTTGTTACATTTCATTTTGTAAAGTTGATTATTTAATTTGAAATTTCTATAAATAACATATAAATGATTTTATATTAAGCATACGTACTTAATGACAATAATTTATTATATTTCGGTTTAACCTTAAAAATTTAAAGGTTTTTATTTCGTTTTAAAATTATTGTTTGGTCTTATTTTCAAATAAAATATGACAAGCGAGGTGGTTGCAGTTGAAGCAATTTACACAAAACACGAATTTTACATTGGATTAGGTTTAGCTATATCTTCTAGTTTATTTATTGGCTCAAGTTTTATAATTAAAAAGAAAGCCCTAATTCGCCTTAATCGAGTTGGAGGTCTAAGGGCTAGTGCTGGTGGTTTTGGCTATTTACGAGAATGGATTTGGTGGACTGGTCTCATATTTAGTAAATAATAAAACTTCATATTAAAATTAAATTGTAATTTATTGCAAATCATTTATTTAACAGTGGGTATTGGTGAGGCAGCTAATTTCGCTGCGTATGCATTTGCACCGGCATCATTAGTAACACCTTTAGGTGCGCTTAGTGTTATTGTTGCTGCAGTCTTATCATCACGTTTTTTAAATGAAAAACTTAATCTTCTTGGAAAATTAGGCTGTGTTTTATGTATAATCGGATCAACAATAATTGTGTTACATTCACCTACTGAAGTTGAAGTGGAGGATATTGATGTGTTATTACAAAAATTACAAGACCCAACGTTTATTATTTATGTTTTTGTTATTATAACAGTAGCATTTTCGATATCATTATACTTTGGGCCTAAATACGGACATATTAATGTGTCTGTATACATAATATTATGTTCAGCAGTTGGAAGTCTTACTGTTATGTCATGCAAAGCACTTGGACTAGCGTTACGCGATACTTTGTCTGGTAGATCGAATGATTTCACTGGATGGTTACCGTATTTTTTGATAATAACAACGATTGTGTTTATTGCTATTCAAATGAATTACTTAAATAAAGCTTTAGACATATTTAATACCAGTATAGTAACACCAATTTATTATGTTATTTTTACTAGTTTAGTTATTGTGGCATCGGCAATTCTTTTTAAAGAATGGAAATACATGAAAGCCACAGATATTGTTGGTGATTTTTGTGGATTTTTCGTTGTTATAATTGCAGTAATATTATTAAATGCTTTTCGTGATATGGATATATCTTTACACGATGTGCGTGGCATAATGAGGCCAAAGCGAGATTACACACTATGTAATTTTGAGGACACATTAGTAAGATATGACTCTAGAGAATTAGACAAAGGAAGCTACGGCACCAATTTAAACCGTATTGTATGATTAAAGTGTCGCACAATTTTAATTAATATAAAATTGTGGTGGTGTAAATGATAATGTGAAAAACCAAAAGACAAAATTAGTTAAATAAAGGAATAAACATTGTACAAACATAAATGTCATAATTAAATTAAGTTGTATTATATTTATTGTAAAAATATTTATTTTTATTAATAAAATTATAAAAAATTGAAGCCAAAAATATTTTATTCAGTTTTTATTATTTAGGTATGTAATTCTATTTAAAGCAATTATATTTTTATTTAAATTTGTTCATTCAAGTAATTCAATAATAAATACAAAATTATATTTTAATTTATTAATTAATGCTTATTTATTTACATATATAAAAAGAAAAATTATAAATTTAACTAATTATATTATTATTTTTAATTATATACGATAAATTAAATTAAAATTTTTATTTTTTTGTTAATTAATTTTAATTTTGATCAAGCTTTTTCTACTACGATATTAATTTTATTTATATAAAAAAAAATCAAAATAAAAATTGTGCTAATATAAATAAATTAAATTTGTTATTAGATGTTTAAAAAAAACTGAGAATTATATTTTTTCCCAGTCTCGTTGCTTCATTGACTAACTTTTAATTGCTGATTTTAAACATTTTATCACATACATATATATATATTTGGTTGTTATTTTTTAATAAGTTAATGATTTTTTTATTGTAACATTGTCATTTTGTTTTATCAAACAGCGGCTTATGATTGGCAATTTATTATTGTTTTTTTGATTTACACACTGTACAAAAATCTATATTATATTTATCTGGTAAACAATTCTCATGAAAATAATGTCGACAATTAAAAATAACAATATCACTTTTAATTGATTCTAAAGAAAGAAAAAATATAAATTATTCTACGGAATACATGTTATTATTATACAAATTATACCTTTCATAATTATTTCACGTCTGCATTTGCCACAAGTATTATTATTTGAAATATGTATTGCACGTTTTTGAATATTCAATAATTTTTCATGTAAATGAAAATAATCTGTAACTAATATTTGATTTGAACCATCCTGTATTGAAACCTTAAAAGATAATATGATTTTGTAATTATTTAATTATACACCAAAAGCAATAAATTATAATTGCACCTGTAAGCTATAATCGCACAGCATTTTAATTAAAGAATTTTTTAATCCAGGTATTTCTTGTCCCATTTTAATTTTATTTACTAAAATTTCTGGATTTATATAACCAGCAATACCATCTAATAATTGTGTCATAATATATGGTTTATCTAATGATTCATTTATTAGAACATTCCATAAGTCCATATCATCATTATCTTTACAAAAATTTATAGCCATTTGTATATTGTTTAACTGCAAAACATAAGATATACAAATGAATAATATTTTTATTATTTATAAATTTAATAGTAAAAAATTACTTTATGTATAATAATTGAGAGAGCCTCTCGTGTATTTCCCATACGTTCTAATAAAAACACCATTTCGGGATAAAATAATTCACGTTTGCATATATCATATGCTTCTTGTATTGGATAGTTATTTGATCGTTTTAAGAAAGGTAACAATTTCTCTGGTGAATATTTTGCATATAAATTCACTAATTTCCAATGATATTTTCCACTACTATCAGTTTTATCAAATGCGTCTAAATACTAAAAACATAAATTTAAATTTGTTAATTTTTAAAAAGTATGAAATAATTTTATTAACGTACTAAATACAAATATTCTTCATTTTCTTCTAATTGATTAACTATAATATCAGATGGTATTTTATTTTTCTCTAATAACATTGATATTGCCTTTTCATTATCTAAATTAATTAACGATATTATCATTTTATGTATGAATGTGTATAAATCATGTTTTTTTATTAAATCAAAAACGTCTTTATGTTGTAATCTGTTTAAAGAAAAATATAAATAGAAAAATGCTTAAAGTAAGAATAAAAAAAATATTTACTTCAAATACATTGCTAATGCTTTTTCATATTTTTTCTCATGGGAATATAATATTGCTAATGCTTCTAATAGAATATTTTTATCATTTTCATTAAAATGATCATGTATTGCATTAATAACTGCTGATGTATTGTACAATGTAGGTTGCCATTCTTTAATTAAATTTAAAAATCCCTAGAATATTAACAAACGGCATTAGTCTTTGACTATTATTTAAAAAATTAATCAACAACTAACTTTTGGATCCAGCTGCAAATATTCGTACAACACCATTTCATATACATGTGGGTCTAACTTGCAATCATTTGTTCTTGGTAAATAAGCACTAACAGACCTTTAGATAACATTTAAATAAATAAATTTGATCTGTAAAACTGCTTATAATATTTCATACCTTAATTGCTGAACTTTAACAAATTTATATACTTCCTCTTCCCATAATATTTTATCATTACCAAATATTCGTAAACATAATTTAGCTGCACTGTCATACTGTTCGATTGATAATAAATGATCCAAATATAATCTAAAATAGAAAAAAAATAGTACTTATTAATAGTTTTCGCATAAAAATCAGAATTAATTAAATTTACCTTGCCACACTAATCAATGAGTATCGACCACCATGTTCGGATATAACATCCATAGCTTGGTCATATTTACTTTAATATAAAACAATATGTAGTTAAAGAAAACGATAAAAATGTTTTTATATGTAAAAATCAAACGCATAAATTAAAAAAATAAAATAAAAAAAAACTAAATAAATTATTATTCAACTAAATTATCACAGCATTTCATTGGTGTATTAAACCAATCATAGAAATATTCTTTCGGTCGATTTTTATCAGCATTATTATCACATTGATAATTATTATTATACACATTTAGCATGTTGTCAATAGTCATTTTATGCAAAGCAATATGATAATTTTTACATAAACGTTTTTTGTAACCAGTATCAAATCGTACATCATGCTTTTTGTATAAATTATTAAATATAGATAATAATGTACCAATTGTAACATCTTCACTGTTATATTTATTTAAATTAATATAATTATTAATAAGAAATTTAATCATATTTTTACTTAAAATATATGAGCCACCCAATGCATATGGTAAATAATTATTGCATAAATTATAATTAATTTCTTTCCATTTACCACCACTTTTGATATTTGCACGTCCATAAAAATAACCCCAATATAATTCAGGTTTTCTTTCAATATCATTTTTATAACTACTTATTAATAGTTTATCATAGCTATACAATTCATTTTTTAATATATTCAATTTTATAAATGTGTCATCGTCACATTTTAACAAATATTTAAAATTTGTATTTATTTTATATATTACTTCAAAACTTTCTAATAGCTTTAGTGTTAAATTATTATAATTATCATTGAAATTCTCTAATATAATTAAATCTTTATGAGTACGTAATTCCTGATTTAATTGAAATTTTAACAGGCTATTTAAATTACCATCGCCAATAACGAAATAATGCTTTGCTTGTTCTATATTATTTATATCAACATTTAATAATATATTTTCATTTTTTTGTAGCCATATTTTATAATTATTTAATAATATTTTTTGTTCATTTACTGTTTCTAATTTTATAACATTATACTCGTTATATTTTGGAATAAAAATAATATTCTCATTATAATTTATGTTGGATTTTTCTAAATCAGGATCTAATTTAAGCCAAGTATTTCGAATTGTATTTCTTTGCTCAAAGTTTTTCGGAGAAGATATTATTAATATAATTAACAAATCCTCATTACTATTATCAAAATTTTTATTTTCCAAATTATTTTTATTACTAACACATTTTTTATCACAATTATCAAAATTAAAAAACGATAGAGTAAATAAACAACCTAATGTAAATGTAAATAATATAATTAATGTATTAAATATACAACTTCTCCTATTTATCCTTAATATTGTCATAATTATTTATTTTCAAAATAATTAGCGACTTTAATAATTGAAATCAAAATTAAAGTATTATCAAAATGAACCAATATGTTTACCATAACCAAAAAACATTAAATTGACAGAAGTATTATACTATGAAGTAGGCAACAAATATTGTACTGCCAACATTAGAAATAATATTCAATTTTTAAAACATGCAATTTTGAACATTTATACAAAAAATTAATATACTTAATAAAGTTTATTAAATTATATTCATCTTACCCATGTTCAATGAGCCATTGCACACGATCATCATTTTCATATAGGCTAGCAACTACAATATCCTTTGGCGATACAATAAAATACTGATTTTCGTCGATCAAGCAATCTAAATGATAATCATTGCACTTGTATTCCTGGTATCTAAAATGAGTCACATTTTTAATAAGCAATGAACGGGTATCTGTATTTTAATTATATACCCTCTTAATGATAAACTATCGGTGCATATTTCAACATAATCTGAAGTATTATGCTGTAAAACAACTAAAATTGGACGTAATGCTTTATTTGCTGTATCTCTTTCTTTTGGATAACCTAACACAACTAACTGAGTGGTTTCTAAAGGCGCCAATCCACAAATGTAAAAATCAGTTTGAAAAGTTGATACTAAAATTAAATTGCAGATCAGATTTTTTTTATCTAATTTTAAAATATAATTATTTTGAACAAACTTGGATCAACTATGAATCCTGGCAAATTTCTTGTTGTCACGTCTATTGTATTTCTTTTTCTTATAACACATATTCGAATTGTATCAAACCAACCAATTAACAATGTTGTTTTATTTGACCAAAATAAATTACAACGATATTCTGTTAATTTTATATTGTTATTTGTATTCCATTTGATTAATCCTAATGATAATTTTTCATTTAGATCATATACACGTACACCTAAAGTACTAGCCCATGCCACAAATTGCTCATTCCATTTTATTGTTGTCACAATTTCATCACTATCGTTTAATATTGTTGTTTTTAAATTTTTTAAAAAAGTTTTTTCATATAAAGTTAATTTATTATCTCCTGCAATTGAAATAAGTACAATAAATGAGTATAATAAATAAACAAGTTATACATTATCACATTTTTAAAATGACTCATTAACTATGATAGAGTATAAATAATAAAAAATAAACTATTTTATCTTATTGTCAATATTCAATTTTTTATCTTACCGACTATGAATTTTCTACCCGACCCCGATTTATAATGAAATGGATCTAAAGCTATAGATTTAACTGCTTTTCCAATATTTATTTTTTGATTATTTTCATCTGTATATAAACCACTTATTATTATCTGAAACAAGAATTTATTAATATCTAAAATATCTATCTATATAAATATCTATATAAATATCTATATAAATAAAACAAATCATTTACCATTCCATCATCTGAGCATGTTGCGATGTATTCTCCTTTATTATCAATTGATATCTGATTAACCGACACCATATGCGTAGGACAACTATTTTTATTTTTTATCGATGTTTCTATTATATTACCTTGATGATCTAGAAGATGTACACCTCCCCAGTGAGTACCCAGAGATAAGAACTAAAACAAATATTTATGTTTTTATATAATTTTAAAATTTAATTTGTATAATAATTTACTTTTGAATTAACAGCAATACAACTAACAGCATCTCGACTTAAAATATTCTGTAGATCATTGGATATTCTAATATATTTTAATTTTGGTTCAACTTCATCTTCTGTGGTGCAGCTATCAGTTTCTTGGTCCTGCGTTTTGAAAAATAATTACCAATAAGAAGAAAAATTAATCCCTCTGTTCACATAAGAAACCAAACAAAAACAATAAATTATTATCGAAAATAACTTACACTATTAGTTTCTGTCATTTTAGAAATATATTCAATTTTATTATTGCAATTATCAAATTATTTGTCTTTTTCTGTTATCTTAAATTGTCAAACTAAAAACAAAAGAACTTTTTTGACAGATACCAAAGTGGTACTAAACATCTAACCAAGATTTGTTTTTGTTTTGTTAAAGTGACAGATATAAAACACGGAACTGTAAGCAGTATTTACAAAAGTTGAAGGTAGATGGCATAATGTACGTTTTATCCGGTCCTTTATTTAATAAATTAATTATTTAAATAAAATAAAACATAAGAAATATTTTAAATAAAACAATATACAATGCATGTAAACTAAATATATTTTTAGATATAAATATTTATTATTATAAATTCAAAAGATAAATTACAAAACTACGTATAAAAAATGAATATTATTATTAAATCAAAATTACACATAATATATGAATTAACATAAGAAAATACATTTATTACCGAAAATAATAAAATTACAATAGATTTAATCCATCTTTTAGTTTTTAGATATTGATTTCTTTAGTATACCTTTTGAACGTAAATATTTCACAATAAACGGTGTAGCACCTAATGTTATACTTATTCTAACTGGAGCAAATACTTTATGTATCGCATATGCAACGACAAATGTACTAGCACCTGTTGCTAAATTATTTGATATTTTACTATTACTTAAATTAAAATACTCCAATATAGCAATTATATCTAATCCACTGGAAATAAAAAATATTTTATAAATTAGTAATATTAATATAATTTCTGAAAGAAATGCTATAAATATATTTGTTTAAAGAGATTTATCTTATTTTATTTAAATAAATATAATTTTTGTAATAATGCAAAATATAGACTACACAATGCTTTATGGATTTTAACTCATGTGTGTTGATTTACAACTTCAACCGTGATTACACTGTGCGTTGGTTATTAAAAAGCTATTAAAATTAAAAAAAAAAAGTACCCGACTACCATTAATTAAATAAAAAATAAGAAAAAAACATAAATTGATGTGGAATTTTCTACATCTACATACCTAGATACAAGAATATAAAATATTCCTAATGATATTAATGATATTCCAACATGGAATACAATTACCGTTGTACCATATTCTTTAATAGCTTTTTTTAATAAGTCTTTTCGTGATAATTTAACCATATCATTATTATTTTTACTATCACTTGAGAAATCTCTTTTTATAATCATATTGTTATAATTGTTTTTGTTAGTTTTTTCGCTAATAAATCCTATTAAAATACCTTTATTTTTATCATCATCATCATTTTTGTTGGTGCTACTATAATCAGACCAATCCATTCTCGCTTGTTTTCGTAAATTAATGTAATGTGATGATTGTAAATCGTGCCCCATATATTTACTACCTTGTTCCCATTGACCACCAGGCATATTTAAATGTGTAAACTTGTGCATGCCACCAAAAGGGTCTGGTACAGTTGATTGCATTACTGCATTCAAACTGATTGCTCCACGGCAATCATATGATTGAACATGAGGATCAACATAAGTATTCATAGTTCCATTATCATTAATATTTGAATGATTATCTAATGTAATATCGATATGAAAGTTTAAATTCTCCTTTTGATGTGTATATATAGCAGTATTTGTAATATCGCGTGTACGATTTGGGGAGAATCGTGTAACTTCATTTGGATCAATATTTAACGGCAACGGTAACAATTTCGCTTGTGGATAATCACGTTGTATTGTCACATGTAAATTATTTTTCTTAGTATTTGATAAATTACCTGCAAAATGATTAAGCAAAAAAATAATATTTTATATAATTAATTTTAAATTGCTATTTTTAACTTTAAAACTATAATAATTATTATTAAAATAAAAAAATATATATATTTTGGCAATGCTTTTATGTCTGCAAGAAAATAAAACTATTGTATACTAATTTATTCTCTTTTAATTGCAAATACCGGTAGTAAATGAATAAAATTAAATTAAAGTTTCCTTACCATCCTTTGTTGTTAATTTATTATCCAAAATTTTACTTGACAATTGTCGATAGTTTTTTGTGAAAGAAACACAATTATTTTTTAATAATTTTTGTATTTGCATTGCCATAATTTGAACTTTTTGTAACAAACACTATTTTTTATTTAACTATTTTGATTAAATATCCTTTTTGTCACAAAACTTCTTAATCCAATTTCTGTGTCGACTGTTTGGTTCTACGTTTTATATCGTTTTGTTTTTATTATTTTTAGCAACAAAATAGCATTTAGCATATACAAATTCTGTCTGTAAATATATAAAGAGTATTTAATTGGTAAAATTATAAATATAAAATTTTATTAATAAATTATTTTTAAATTGCTTTGTTTATGTTTTGTATCTCGTTCCAACTCGTTGCGATTTAAAAAGTAAATTAAATACATAAACATAAAAAAGAACAACACATTTAATACATTTTAAAAACATTTACGCTGCGTGTTTCTGTTTAAATTCAATGAAAAGAAAGATAAATTAATGATTTTCGGTGAAAAACAAATGTTTATTGCGTTTTAACAGGAATTGCGTCTCGCAGGAAAATACTTATTAGAAGAAAGTGATGACTTTAAAAAATTACACGGATTTGACATCTACTTGAATATTTTAGTTCACAATAGTTAAGTTTCAATATTTCTACTGTACATCGCCGATTTTCTAATTAAACTTAAATTTATTTGAATTCAACTTTTCAAATTAAAAAAAGGCAATAAAATTAATTAATTACTTGCTCTTTGTAAATGTAATTTTTTTATTTGCTAAATTGCGACAATAAAACCCTTTAATTAAATTGTATATCTTATGTATTATTATTAATAATTTTATAAACCGAAAGTAATCATAATAAATTATCACGTTGATGTTTCGTGTACTTTAAATTAAACACGTTTTGAGAGTAAAATACTGAATGTAGAACAACAGAATTTTGTTAAAAAATGAAATAAAAAAAATATCCAATGTCAACAATATATGTATGTATGATATACTTTGATCATTTACTTTTTTATTTTATTATTGTTTTCAATCATTACTTATTTAAAAAAAAACAAGGTTTCCTTTAAAATTAACATTTATTCTTAACAACATAATACGCATGCAGTAATGAAACATCAATTAAAAAATAAAATACATGTAAATAGATAAATAAATCATTGTCTTTCAATTTTAAATTTAATATTAAATACTTTCCGCTCATAATAATTTAAATTCTGGTATTATCTCCAAATCTCGCAACCATAAAGGACTAGTTAATAATTGATTCTTAATATAAACGGATGACTTAAAACATTTATTAGAACAAAAATGTTTTCTTTCACTGAGATCATAAATTTTATTTGTTGCCATTGATATATGATATTGTCTGTCAACAATTCTGAAAAATAAATTTTGTATTGAGATGAATGTTTTATAAATTATTATAGATGCTAACTCAAGTAATTCTTCGTTACAAAGGGGATAACCACACATTTTAGATATAGCACGTTCAACTACAATGTCTTCATAGTGACATAAATTTATATCTTTTAACTAAAATAACATTTTTATAAATAATTTTAAATAAAAACCGTTAATAATCAAATCAATTTACATGCTTTGTAAAATCCTCATCATTATAAATGGGTTCGATTAGTTTTTCTACAATTGCTAATGCTTTATCATTACACTCTTTTTTCCGTCGAAACGCTAATAGTAATTCTTCTTTGCTAAAATATATAAAAAGTTAAAATAAAATTGGACAAATATATTCAATTTTTTAACCTCAAATTTTGAGCCTTTTTAGGTAATTTTCGCCTATCAACACGAGGTGAACGGGGTTTTGTTTTACAATTAATATCTTCCATTATTAAACTTTGTAATTAATTAATTATATTCTTAAAATAATTATTATCAAATATATAATAATATTAAAGTAAACAGTAAACAAATTTTACGAAATGTCAAAAAAAGAAGACATACTCAATATTGCGCTATCTATCAGATTTTAATTGTACTCGTTTATAATTTCAAGGTAGATTTTATTGAAATGAATTTAAGTTATTTTAGAAAAAAGAAATTAATTTTATTTTTTTAAATAATTACCATATAATAAACAAAAAATGGAAAAATAATAAATTAAATTTAAAATTAATACAGACAATATAAATTACATGAATAAAATACAATTTTGATGAAAAGATTCTTTTTTAATGTTAATAAATTAAGTTAAGAATATGTTTCTATTTTTTACTTAAATGCTCTTACAAGCCATTTAGCATCACAATATTGGGATGTATTTCATTAACTTGTTTTCTCATATCGGCTTCATAATCATCATCTTCTCCATCACCAGATCCCCATTCACCACAATCTTGCAACACATCATCTCCGTCATAGCTTCGATCTTTTTGTTCTTTCTGGATGTTTATTTCTTGGTTTTACTTTTTGTTTTTTTTTTAATATAATAATTTATACAATTTACTAAATACAATACTCAAAAAATCATATAATAATTATTTATTAAAACATTAAAGTTTCGTGCATTATAATTAATAACAAACAATTGAGTAAGTCAACAAAATCACAAAGATAAATTATAAACAAAAAAAAAAAATAGAATTATTTTACCTGGTGATCTAATAATGCAAACTTTTCAAACATATTTGCATAGATTTTCTTTTCTTTAATACGATATTCTTTTAATTTCTCTTCGCATATTGTTATTTTATTTATTGCCGATTTATTTTGAGGGTCTATCTCCTGTACCTATAGGTGTGCAAAAGCATAAAAAAATTAAAAAAAAAATTTATAGATAAATTATAAACAAAAATTACTCTTTTGAAATCAATTAAAGCATTGTCAATGTCTCCCATATCAAAGTAAGCCTGGCCACGTCTATATAAAGCTTTTATATTATTTTCATCCATCTCCAACACATAATTGCATGCCAGTTTAGATTTTAGACAATCATTTAACTTTTGATAAACTAATGATGTATTCAAATACGCAGCAATTTTTAATGGTTTATCATCATCATCTGCAATAATCAATTATTTAACCATTGAACAAAATATAATTTATCTTAACCTACTAAAATCCTTATGATTCAAATACTTCAATGCATTATCGTACATTTTCAAGGCTAAATCATATTTATTCTCCTTAAAGTACAAAGTACCCTTTTCTTTAAATTTCTGCGCTAAGTTAATGCATTCAGCGTATTCCAAATCATAAATTTGTGGCTCAGATAAAAATTCATTTAATGTTACTTTATACTCCACAGTGGCATTTGCAGGAATATTAAATTCTTTATTACCTTCTGCGCCGAATGCATATTCCGGCTTAATAACTAATCTGTAAAAACATTTCATTTTTTTAAATAAATTTTTATATAAATTTATAGAAGTAGTAACCTGCATGTTTGACCCAAATGAAATTTTGGTAAAGCTTCCTCAATTCCAGATATAATATTAAACTCTGAACCTTCACCAAGATTAAACTCTACATCACGTTCATCGAAAGTATTTTCATTATATTTTCCCTGAATGTGTATTTTTACTTTATCAAAGTTACTGGGGGAAACAAAGTCAGTACCATTTTCCAAAACAAAGCGCTCTATTCCAAAGTTCAACTTTGGACTTAAATCTTCACCCTTCCAATCTACTAATTCAAGCTAAAAATTTGTTTACATTATAAGATTATGAAATATAATCTGAATATATCATTAAGCTTACATCAATTTTCAAAATTGAATTCGGTGGAATATCAGGTGGACTACCAGATTCACCATATCCATAATCAGGAGAACAAACTAACGAGCATTGCTCACCTTTTTTCATATGAGCAGCGCCAATATCAAAACATTTTATAACAGATTCTGAAATCACAATATTATTTTACTGAATTAATCAAATTATATAATTTACTGAAAAATTAATTTACCCTTTTCTAAATCAAATTCAAAGAGTTGATTACGAGTATGACTAGAATCGATTAATTTGCCATCTTCTAATGTTAAAGTGTAATGCAAAGAAACTTTGCAACCAGCTGATGGATACTCATCACCCTCGCCTTCCTTTGTAATTTTTTTTATAATTCCACCGTCGCCGCATAAATCAATTTCACCATCCTTTAATTCCGTTGTGTTATTTTCAGCCATTTTTAACTAAACTTTTACTTTCAACGAAAAAAATTAAAATACAATATTCTATTTATTGAAAGAAAATATTTAATTGTAATAGTAAAACATTTTAATTAATTCAAGATACTTTAAAATTATAATTAAATTAGAGGTTAATTTTATCGATTTTTTTGGTAATGCATTATAGATACCATAGAATTTATTTAAATAAATTTATTTTTATATAAAATATATCTCTGTAAATATACCTCTGTTTAATAATTAATTATGTAAAATTTTAATTTATGCTCCTTGTTTTCTTGAATATTAAACTAAAAGAAATTATTTATTATTAATTAGTTATAAAAAATAAACAGAAACGCGAAATGAAATAAATGAATGTAGAAGGCAAGTAAATGGCTGTGGTCTTTATTCTCATTACAGATATGAAATCAAATAATCAAAGAAACAAACCATACTCGTTGCATGTTCTTTTTAATTCGAAAGATTAAATTTTATAACCAACAATATTGTGACATTTTTCTACATATTATAGTTTTTATTATTTAATAAATTAATAATGAATAAATTGTGCTATCAATTTTTGCGAACAATTAAATTAAATTCATATAAAAATTATTCACCTTGTGTGGCTTTGGGAAGAAATTTTTGTTATAAAAGTGATTTATCATTAGAAAACCTTTATCCAAATAGTCAACAAAAACTTTTTACACCACCACCTCCGGTAAATAAAAGATCTGTGGTTTAATTATGCTTAATTTTAAAAGAAATAATTTTTTAGCCAAACAGCGATAATGGAAATTTTAATGGTTTTATTCCAATGGACCAATTGGAGATTACATATAGTAGAAGTAGTGGACCTGGAGGCCAAAACGTAAATTGTGTAAATACAAAAGTCGACTTAAGATTTAATATTAAATTAGCAAATTGGATATTAAATGATACCAAAAATAAAATAATGGAAAAAGTAATATTTTTAATTATATTAAGAAATATTTAATAAATAAAAATTTGATTTGTCTTAGCATAAAACGAAAATTTCAAAGGAAGGCTATTTTATAATCAAAAGTGATGTTACACGATCCCAGCACATGAATTTAGCGGACGCTTTAGAAAAACTACGTAATATTATAAGAGATTCTGAAAAGCCAAAAATGGAATTATCAGAAGCCACATTAGAAAAAATAAGAAGGAGGTTTGTGGATATATAGAATAATATTTATTAATAATTTAAAGTTTTAAAGTAAACTTTTTCTATCTTTAGACAAGAACAGTCAGCAAGAGAACGATTACTAGTAAAAAGATCAAGATCTCAAACAAAAGCTGATAGACAATCTCCATCAGGAGATTATTAAGGTTCCGGATTTACTGATGATATTTTGTAAATTGCATATATAGAAAAAATCTTAGGTAACAATTATTTTTCGAAAATGGAAAACGGCCGCCATTTTTGTAGTATTCAATTTGTCAAAGTAAAACTTATTTATAAAACAAATTAATCAGAAAGGCCTTAAATAAAAATGTCATCTGTCAAAAGGAAATTTTATGTAATTATTCAATTAATTATAAAATAAATAAAGAAAACTGTGAACAATAGCTTATTATATTGTTTTTAATTTGTTTGTAAATTGGTTTTAATATAAAATTTATGTTTACTGCAATTGTGATATTATTTTATAAATTTATCCAAACGTCGGAAAAAAATAAACAAATAGAAAATTAATAATTATGGAAGAAGAAGAGGAGGTGGATATTCTCGGCGATTATGACGGTTTTTTCTCAAAAAATGAAAGAGACATGTAAGCAGTGTAGTAAGAGTTTTATTATCAGTTAAATAAAACTAATTTTCTTATTTACTAGTGTTTTTAGTTCAAGTATGAGTTCCGGTCAAATATTATCATGTGATTATACTGTTCATCCTCTTTGGTTAGATAATACAGACACTCCTGACTTTTGGAATGATTCTATCGGAACTAGTAACCCAGAAAATGCGCCAATAGAAACTTCTCCAAAATCATCTGATGAAACTGAGATTAATCCAAATATAATAAATATAAATCCGGAATTTATAGAAGAAGAAATTGTTCATGATGATGATTTGCATTTTAATGGAATTACAGAGTTTGAATGGTGTAATGAGGTTGGCAAAACTAAAATTAAAAATAAATTATATGTATTATAGTAGTATATTACAATTGTAGCTTCCTCAAAACGAGAATATTATATTGGAGAAAGATATACCAGTGTCCATTGAAGAAATTGTTATGGAAGAAAATAATTCTATAAATACGCAACCAATTATTGAAAACAAAACTAAAATAATTAAAATTAAACAAAAAAATCCCAGAAGTTTATTGAAAAATAATATTCTTCCTAGTACTATAATCAATGATAATGATAATATCAAATTTCGTCAGACAATATTAATGAAACGTAGTAATTTCACTAATGATAAAATTAAACACATAATTCCGGTTGTGAAAAAAATTGAAAGCACCAATAGTAAAAATAATTTAACTAATATTAAAAGGAAAAATAAAAAACAAAATATTATCACTAAATTTAAAAAAACAATTAAATTAAAGAATATTAAAAAATTTAATAGTATATTTAATAAAACAACCAAAAAAATTAATAAAAAATTGGATAATAGTAAAAAATTTATCGAAAGTGGAGAAATCGTTAAAATAAATGATCACAATTCTGATTCGGATATTGAAGTAGATATTGAGACAGATCATGAAACAAGTAATAAAACAACAAAATCTGATTATTCTAAAAGTATAATAAAAAATAATATTGATTATAATGCAAATAAAACTTTAACAAAAAAAAGTGCCAATCAATTGGATAAACAGAAGGACAATATTAAAACGATTCCGAAAAATGATGACAATCAGCAACACACAAATACATTATTGAATAACAATTTAAAATTAAAACAAATATTGCATAGTTTAGATGTGCCAACATGTGAGACAGTTTTAAATAATAATGAAATAACAGATTTGGAAAAATTTATACATTCGGAATTTTTTGAAGGACGTCCAACTAAAACTCCAGAACGTTATATTAAAATTCGTGAACACATAGTAAATAAATGGTTAGAAATAAAACCATTGTATGTAAGTAAAACAACTGTTCGAAATGGATTAAAAAACTGCGGAGACGTCAATTGCATTAGTCGAATACATTGTTTGATGGAACAAATTGGTGTTATTAATTATGGATGTGCGGATACTTGTTTTCAGTACATAAGACCATTAACGAAATTATTAAGTGTATTTTTACAACAATCACGTAATCGGACACAATCAACATCAACAACTACTATCGGTAGTAATAATATTCCAATAACTAATATAATTGAACGAAGACAAAGAATAAGAAATAATATGTATAATCAAATAATTGTAAGAATTTTTCTTAATGCATTTTATTATAAATTTTTTATTAATTACTATTTACTTAATTAGGAATCGGATACAAATTACACAATCAATCATATGGAGGGTGTTGTGGTGCCTGTTTTAAATGTTAAAGATAAATCAAATAAAAAACAAATTACTAAAAATAAAAAACATCATTTTGTCAAGTGTCATAAATTTAATGAGTTTAATATGGTAAGCATTATATAATTTATAATTAAATTAATTATTTATAAATAATTGTATTGATTATAGGCACCATTTAAAATATCAATACATCTATCAACATTATTATCAATAATTTTACATTCGTTATCAACGGATTTTGAAGTTATAGGATTTCTTGGTGGTAATTATAATTATAATAACTTAAATATTAATCATATGAATAAAGGTGTGAAACATATATTATTAACACGCTGTAAACCATGTAAAACATCTGAGCAAAGCAATGTAATGTGTGAAATGTGTCCAGGTAGTTATAACATTAGGATATTCCTTAAACTATTAATATGTTTCTAAACAATTTTCTATGTATTTAAAACTTTTCTGTTTGTGTAGTGTCCGAATTTGAAAAAGCAACAGAATTAGTAGACGAAGGATATAGTATCTTTGGATGGTATCACTCACATCCAAAATTTTCACCAACTCCATCATATACAGACATAAGTACACAAATAAACATGCAAATGCAAAATACATATAATAATCGTGAATTTGTCTGTTTTATTATGAGTTGCCTAAATTTAGAATATAAGTAAGAATAATAAATCAGTTATTCAATTAAGTTTATTAAAAACATTTCTTTTAAGGTGTATATATGTTATGCCAAAAGATTTGCATTCAACATGTGAAAATGGTATTCCTTACGAGGTGGATATTGATGTAATAAATGATTCATGCGATAATTTATATGAAAATTTTAAAGATGTATTTAGTGTTATAAATCTAAATACAAGTGACAGACACGATTTAATTAATAAAGTAAGTTATTGAAATTATATTTATTTGTTATTGTTTTTATAATTTATTTCCTCTTTTAGTTTAAAAATATTGCAATAACAACATTAGATGAGCAGGGTCTTGATTTAAGTATTTTAGACATTCTTAATCAATTTTATTAAAGAATATACAATTTTATATAATTTAATAATGTTTTTAATAAAAATATATTATTTTTATATTTAAAAATGTGTTTTTTATTTACTTTTGCCAGTTTTAAAAAAATACCAGGTTAAAAATATTGTACATTAGGCAATACTACATCAGCACATATAATTGCATGTATTTAGGAAATTTCAAAATGTCAAAATAATTGTCAAAACATAAATTCAAAAAATAAATCTAAATTTCACGTGTTGATTAATAGGAAAAACAAAACCAAACCACTTTTTTGGAAAATAAATTATGATATAGCTTAAAAACCATAAAAAATAATCAAAATAAAAGTATACATGAATAATATAATAAAAACATTATTTATAAATAAATTAAATTTAGTTTTAGTGAATCAAAATCGTTACAATTCAAATACGAAAACTTTAAATAACCTTAAAAATATATTAAAAACAATGCCTCGCGATAATAAACATATAATCGAAATTCAAAAACAACGTTTACGTTTAAAAGAAAAAAATACAAAATATACTCCAGGTACAATTACTTTACAGGTTCTTGGTAATGGATCAAACGGAACTCCGGCAACAATTTATTTATTCACAGATCAAACAAGGTTAAATGACAAAAAATTTATTGCATAATATTGTTCAATATCTTTCCTCTTATAAATGTTTGCAGATATATGTTTAATTGTGGTGAAGGAACGCAAAGATTAGCACATGAACATAAAACAAAATTAGCACGTTTGGAACATATATTTATGACACAAACTAGTTGGGATCGAATCGGTGGTTTACCTGGGTTAAGCTTAACTGTGCAAGATGCTGGTGTACCAAATATAACATTACATGGACCACCAGGATTGGTAAATAATTATCAACTTTTATTAGTTATATATCTGTTATTTTTCAATAACCTAATATTTTTCAATACAGGGTGAAATATTTAAAGCAATGCGAAAATTTGTTGTAATGAGAGATTTAAATGTAGACGCACCAGAATGTAAATTAGGCGAATTTTATGAAGATTGTGTAATGACAGTAAATTATATACCTATTTATAAACATTATGACAAGACGCAAGCAAATGATACTGAAAATTTGTTAGAAGAAATAGATCCTTCTTGTTCTAACCACAATTTAGGTCAACGAAATTCATCACCTATAATTGATGATACAGATTATTTTCCAAATGAATGTAAGATATTTATACATTAATTTGTTTTTTTATTCAATAAATATACTTTTAGTTCTTGATAAAGAAATCAAGCAGCAGTCTGATAATATAGAACCACAACAATCTACATTATTAAAAAAATACATAAAACATGTTATGATTTATGTTTGTAAATTAAAACCAAAACCAGGTGCTTTATCTATAGATAAATGTGTCGATCAAGGTGTTCCACCAGGTCCATTGTTAGGCCAATTGAAAAATGGCATAGATGTAGTATTACCAAATGGTAAAACTGTTAAAGCTAAGGATGTGCGCAATCCAGATGATGAAGGGCCTTGCTTTATTAGTAAATTATATCATAACTTATTTTTTTGTCAATGTATACATATCGTTTAAATTAAAATTTCAGTTATAGATATACCTAGTGTTGAATATTTACAGTCATTAGAAGATAATATTTGTAATTTTGATCAGTATAAAAATATAATTAATTTGATAATTCATTTTACACCAAATCATATTATAAAAATGGAAAAATATCAAAATTTTATTAATAATTTTATAAATTCGGCAAATGGAAATGTAGAACATTTATTAATAAATGATTTAAATAAATTTAGTGGTTATTCAAGCGCGCATCGCATACAATGGCAATTAAATCAACTAAATGAAAATGTTTTTCCATTATTGAAGTAAATCTTAAATTATTATTAGTAATTTAAAATAAATAATTTATGTTTCTTATATTTTTTGCAGAGAAGATGTTGGTAATAGTTTAATAAATAATGACGATGATATAATTGAAAATACAAAGAAACGTATACGCTATAATGATTATGATTGCGATAATAAAATGAAAAATGATATTATACAGGATTATTTAGATGATCAATTTTATAAAAAGACAAAAGCTTTAACAAACTTTCATTTACGACCTTATAAAGGTGTGGACCGTTCATTGGAAGCCAATATAAATCCATCTGAATTTATAAATATAACCAAAAAAATCAATGGTTTTAGTGAATCATTAGATGAATTAAAAAATAAATTTTATGATATTTATAAGCAATCACCAAAACATATAACACATAATTATCCAAAAATTATATTCCTTGGTACTGGTTCTTGTGTACCAAATAAGGCTAGAAATGTTAGTGCGATACTTATTCATACAAAGTAATTATTGAAAATATAAAATAATTTCTTGTTTAATTATTATTTTTTATTTGTAGCAATAATTCATGTATTTTGCTTGATTGTGGAGAAGGCACTTGTGGACAAATTTATCGTTATTATGGTGAAGCTGATGGTGATTTAATATTGAAAAAATTAAAATCAATTTATATATCACATTTACATGCTGATCATCATATTGGCTTGATTGGTTTATTAAAAAAACGACGAAATATATTAAAAATGGATATCAAAGATGAAAATAAAATTTTGTTATTTGCACCAAAGCAAATATCCAGTTGGTTACATTTTTACGATAAAAACATTGAAAAAATTTGTAATGATTATACTTTAATACCGAATGGAAGTATGGTTTGTATCTGATTTTTATCAAATTATTATTTAAATTTTGTTTTTAAATAATTGTATTTAAAATTTTAGATTGATCAGCCGTATCATGATACAATTTTAAAATCAATGTCAATAAATTCAATAGGAACATGTTTAGTCAGGCATTGTCCACATTCGTTTGGCGTAGCTCTTGAAATTAGTAATATTTGCAAAGAACACGATGATAGTAGTTGTAATAATATTGATTTAAATGAAAATATTATTAAAATAACGTATAGTGGTGACACAATGCCTTCAGCAGATTTAGTAGAATTGGGTCGTAATTCAACCATTCTAATACATGAAGCAACAATGGAAGATGAATTAATACACCAAGCACGTATTAAAATGCATAGTACCTTATCGCAAGCAATTGATCAAAGCAAGTTGATGAATGCTAAATATCTGATACTTACTCATTTCAGTCAAAGGTACGCCAAATTACCACGCATTGATAAAAATTTAGACGAAAATATTGCAATTGCTTTTGATAACATGGAAGTAAGAGTTTTGTTGCGTAATAGATATCTGAATTATAATTTAAATAATATTTTAAATAATTTTAGGTATCGTTAAACGATTTACCCTATTTACATTTAATGTATCCATCATTGAAGTTATTATTCTCAGAGCATTGTGAAGAAATGGAAGTGAAAGCATTAAAGCGTGCAAATAAAAAACAAAGATCAAAGGAAAGTAGTCCCACTGGAGAATTAACAAAGGCAACAACATAAATTATTTTATTTAATTTTAAGTAAGTTTATTTTTATACACTATTCGTTTTGTATATTTATTATATTTCTTCTTTCTTTTTTTTTTAAAGAGTATTTATAATTAATTAAAATTTTATTAATTGTTATAAAAGAAAATACATTATTGTAACATACAAAAGAAAATTATTAATAAATAAATTATTATAATGAAATATAAAATTAATTTCACATTTGTTAAAAAGAAAGAAAAAATTGTTTTTACTGAATAAATGAGTCTTCGGTAAATATCGATTAATTACAACAATTAAAATGGTACATGTATACGATAATTTGTATGATATGAGTAATTGTTAATTATTTTTTTTTCTTTATGTTAATAAAACATCGATATTATATATAATAAAAATATTCGGAGGATAGTTATTGTTATTTGCATTTATAATTTTTGAATATTGAATATATTGAAAAAAATATTAATTTTTATTTATAGAAACCATTAATTTGTATTAATTTTTATATTTTGCATGTTTTTTTACTTTTATGCTAGATGTCACTGTTGTTTTATAGTGGATAATATTTAAATGTTTTTTCAGTTAATGGAAATATAAGTGATTCAGAAAGATAAGATTATTTTTCTTTTTGTAAATTTAATTAGTTAACTTAAATAAGTATAAAATTCTACTTTTTGTTATTGTTATTATTAATAATTTTTTTTAAATATTATAATTTATGAAAATTGGTGTAAATAACATTATGATTAATATATGTATATATACGAAAAGCATATTTGTAGCAATAGTTTCCTTTTTCATATTAATTATTATATAAGAAATGGTAGAAGAAATGAAATGTTTACTAATATTTTTTTTTAAACTTTAATATTTTAATCACAATTTGCAGTCATAATTAGTTTTAAATTAATTTATAGAAATTTTTTTAGGATAGAAAAACAATAATTGATTTTTTTTGTTAATAAAATAATAAAAGCATAAAGAAAAACCAATAAGGCACAACAAAATTAATATAATTTCATTAAAACCTTTAATTTTAAGCAGTTATTAAGGAAAAAAATATTTAGTTATAAACATGCAAAAAGCTCTTATTTCTTAATTATTTTACTGCATTTACGAGCAATTTTAACACATTTGAGTACATTTAAATTAAAGTTGTTGCACTGCATGTTTTATAGTTTAATTAAAAAAAAAATATTTTCTTAGCATTTTTGGCAATTCTTATCTTAAAATATATGTTTAAGAGAAAATAATTTGACAATAATTATAGAAAATTTATAAGAAAACAAAAAAACGAGAATAGATTATTTGTTTTAGTTACTTATATTATAAAAAGTTAATAAGATTGTGCTCTCTTTAAATTTTTATTAAATTGTGGTAAATTTTTTAATAAAATTGTTTTTATATTATTTATTAAATATTATTAAATGTAAACATGTTATAAAGATAACTCGCCAACGCGATAATTTGTCAACTATTTTTAACATGTTACCTAAAATGCAGAGAAATAATTTTCAATAATAATTATTATTAAATAAATCGCAGTAATTAATTTTTATATAAAAATCGCATTTAAACGTGAAATCGCTGTTGGCCAGTTACAATTCTATGTATAAATTTGATGAATTTAAAGTTTTTATATTATAGCAAATATAATTAATTATATATATTTGTTTTTTTTTTAATATAAAATATTTTCTTTTTTTTAAACAATTATGTTTATAGAATTATATAAAAATTTACAACATTGAAAATATATATATAATATAATTTTTATATTTACACGATTTAATTAATTCTTTTCTTTAGTATTTGCTTTATTAAATTGTTAAATATAATTTAAATTATTTAATCTGACGTATTCATGTCATTATACGAACGGAAAAGCACTCGTAGCAGCTTTATATAGTTTAAAATTCTTTAATTATTTATCCTGATTACATATCATAAACTTTTAGCTTTTCTTTTTTTTTTCTTTACTGAAAGCAAACAATAATGTTTAATATTTTTACGTTTATTAATTTTTAATATAAGTTTAGTATTTCGATTTAAAAAAACACAAAAATTAAATCGAAATTTCTTAAATGACAGAAATTATCAATTAAACAATTATTTATGTTTAAAAGCTTTCTTCTGCTCAATTGTTTTAATCCTCATATTTCTATTTAAATAGTTTAATTAATTATAAAATTATTTCTTTATTTGATAAATATGATTTCTTGTTAATTAAGGCTCTACAAAATTGTTAAATGATTTCCTTTTGAAAAGTGACCCACTATGATTGTTTATTACTTAAGTAATTATTATTTATTAATTTAATTGGAAAAAGTTAATTTGAAATTTTATTAATTTAATATTTTTAGCCTTTAAATGCATTAATTGAAGTTTCTTTTAACTTTTGCTTTCTTTTTGTATTTAATTGGTCCAATAAATTAGAAGTGAATAATTGAATTTAATTTGTTTTAAGCAAATATATGTTTTATTTAATGATAGAATAGAAGAAAAACTTTTAAATTCTAGTTATATTGACTGCACCATTATGTCCATTTCCCAGTAATAATCTCTTGTCATGGCTACCATTGTGTGATGTTATCACTTGACAACGGTCTTTATCTCCGTAAATACTTTCCTCTTCCAATATTTTCTCTAATAACATATCACCAGACGCTCCTTATATTGGTTTTGGTCATGGAAATAAATATAAAAATAAAATTAATAAACTGGTTGCCCATAGAAGTAAAATTTAAAAGCGTTTTCTTTTCTTTTTTTTTAACTCACTAACCAACTGGTGTTGTTGGCGTAACAACAACTTCTGTACTATTTTGTGTTGTCACTGAGTGTGATAAATTATCACCGCTACCATTAAATACGCCTGCCATTTTTGCCTGACGAGTGTGACGTGTTGTTAAGCCTCCAGTTTCGACATCACGCTCCAAGCGATGACCTTTTAGTAGTTTTTATTAAAATATTTTCTTGTCAATTTTATTTATTTTCTATAAATTTACCTGATCTGGAACGTGTTAATTGCCGTTGAACATAATCTTCTAGATCGTCTTCCTCTCGTTTACTTATTATACAATTTAAAATGATTAAAAATACTCCCAAGCCAACAGCAAACAAACCGGTACAGATAAGCTCATTCCACCACACAATATCGCCTAAAGAGAATTTTACAATTAAAAAATAATTAAAATAAAAATCTAGATCAAAATCATGAAAAAAAGTATTTACCAATGCCGTTAAAATTGGATAAATCGTCTGGTATTAATCCTGCGCCTAATAAAAATATACCAAAAACGACAAAAACAACACCAATATGTAACATTCCAACACTGGTGACCACCTGCAATTAGAATTTTAAAATGAAATTATCATTATAATTATCCAGGTTGAACTAGATTCTTTATGTAAAAACATTGATTTATTGATTTTTGAATAATTTATTGTTTAATAGTTAACAGGTTAATGACTTGTTATTATTTACTAACTATTGTTTAAAGGATATAATTTTACGAACTCGTAAAATTACACTTTAATGAAATATTATTAAAGCTTTAAAAAACCTATTTTAAAAATGTTAAAAGTTTAATCTTTATAAATTACATCTATAAATCAAAATTAAAAATGCAATTAAAATTAAAAAGTCTCAAAATAAATAAATAAACAATGAGAAACTTAAATTTAATCATAAAACGAATAAATTATAAGGTAGACGACATTGTCAACGATTTGTCTTGCGATAGAACGTAGATTCGTCTGTAAGTTCTAACTTATTTATGAAGTACAAATTCCGAAACCAAACATTTTGGTTGCTACTCATTATTTATTTAGAAAAAAAATACTTTTAATTTGTTAAATTAAAATATAAATATGATTTTGTTTGCTTTGTGAAAAATATGCTAAAATATATAAAAGGAAAAATGTAATAAAAGCACAGATTTAAATAAAGTAAAATTTTTCTTTCTTAAGAAGATAAAAGTTTGAATTTATTTTTCTAAAATTTAATTTTACCAATTCGTTCGGTCACCATGCATAAGAAATGTATATAGAAAATTATTTAAACAGTCTTGAGAATTATTTACTAAATTTATTAATAAAACCGCACACAATGATTGATAGCTCATCAAAAGGATATTCTTATAATCCGACAACATAAACCGTTGATAATCTCATATTAAAATATTACCAATCACATTATATACACAGGTAATAAGTTTTTATACACATAAACATCCTTTTCACCTGTTGATGCCTGATAAATCCTTTAATTTAATATAATTTATTCATTTACATACATTTTGACAGTACAAGGAATGTAAAATACAAAAAAATTTGCACTCACCTTTGAATCTGACATTCCATTTCCAGCTGTAAGTAGATTTGAATTTCTATAGCGTTGTTTTCGTGAGCCAGGCGGTGAATGATTAGTATAACCGCTTTCTGAACTTTGTGCACTGTATCGTCTTTCACGTGCACGTCTCTGCTCATCGCGACGATTTCGTTGGCGTTTTATTGCTAACGCCGAATGTATACCAATTGAATGCATCTTTTAATTATTTTACCTAAAAAATAAATTTAATTAATTAATATTAAAAGATGTAAAATTGAAATTTTTAAAATAAAAAGTAAAAAAAAATGCGTTTTTAATAAAATCAAAGCTTGTAAAGTACGGTATATAGTAAGGAAAAGTCATATTTCTGTTTTATTTCAGCAAATACCACTCAAAACAGTCAATAGTACTTAACTTTACCAACAAAAAAATTATTATTAAATAAATCTTTTATAGAAATAAAACATAAATAAATCTTGAGGAGCATAAATATAAAAATAATTTTATCGTCATTAATTTGAGAAAAAAATATCATTATAATCATTCAAAGAATTCACATAAAATATGCGCACAAAATTGAACAAAAATATTTTTGCAGCACAAACTGTTTTATATTAAAACAATCATAAATAATAATTATAAATAATTTTTATTTTCATTACATTAAAATAATAATTAAACATTTCTTTTTAATTCATTTATCTACTTTGTTTAATTTTTATTTATTTTTTTATAATTCATTTTTGAACAGCATTTTACAGCATGTTTAGTCTAATTAATTGTAGAATATTGTTGCTTAAAATTATTAAATTAATGCTACTAGTACACCTTTGTACATTTAACATCAGTATTATAATTAAATTTAACTAAAGGTTAACAATTACTCATTTAATTATGATAAAAAAAAAAGAAGATGTTTATTAAAAGGTCAAAGGTGTTACCTTTCATTACTTAATAAAGCCAAAATTATTATTTGTTTTTACCAGATATTTTGCAAAAAAACATATTACCTTTTTACATTAACAAAAAAAAAAAACAATATTTTGCATAAAAACAATTAAATTTTTAACAATTCTTATTATTTTTTTGCATGCAAAAGAAAATCAATAAGAAAATAACTTAATTTCATAAAATTAGTTACATTTTGTATTACTTTTCTTCAGTTACTTTTCCTTTCTTTGTATTTCTATTTGTATCAAAGTGAAAATACATACTAATGATTTTAATAAAGAAAAATAATGTTGTTAATGCTTAAACACTGGATGCTAATAAAGAAAATAATAAGTATTCTCTTTAGAAAATAAAAGAATACAGAGAATATTGTTGCAAAAAAAAAAAGAAATAGTCTAATAAATAATAAACAGGTCAACTGTGCTGTCATATTAATATTATTTGTGGGTGGTAAATGTATGTATATTTACACACTGTTGAATACGATGCACATAACATATATTAATAAAATTGTTTATTCATATATTTCAAATATGATAAAACATTTATTTGTTTATTAATATAAAATATGAGAAAAATAATGATGATGATTATTATTCATTATAAATTCCATTATAAATGTTCATGTTTGTCTTCACTTGTACATGGTTTTTCATACTTAAGAGAAAAGTTTATTATTTTAGATAAACATGATTGTGATTATGACATTGATTGTGGTTAAATTTTTAACAATTTTCAACGACTATTTACTATTTTTAAGGTAATTTCGTTTATTGTTCTTGATGAGCATCCCATAGCGAATAAATTACGTTTTATAAATCATTTATTGATTTTTATTTATTCTATCGGCTTTATAAGTGAATAAAAATTCGATTTGAGTCGATAAAGTGATTGCTAAATAAATGGTGGTATGACGTTAACAACTTGATATTGTGTTTTATGAGGCATTGAGATGAAAATATCTGGTAATTTATGTGTGAAATTTTACTAAATTTACTTTAATGATGGATACCAGTATAGTACTTTTGGTTTGCTAGTTCTGCTGAAAAAACAATAGTAAAATTAGTTTAAAATCTAATCTGAAAACTAATCATAAGTTCTTATTAATTTTATTCCTGAAACCGATACGATCTTTTAATTCTCCAAACACTTCTGACAAGTGATAATCATCAGCAGACGCATAATATCAATTTGTCATTTGTCACATTTTTTTTGTACAAAATGAAAATACCAATTTATTAAAAATAAAAAACTGTCATCTGGGAAGCAAATTCACAGATAAAAAAAATCGAATCAGTAAAAACAAGCTTCATAAATATTTAAATACATTTATTTTTAATTTAAATAAAGTGCTGAATCTTGGATAATTTTTTACCATTTATTTACTCATTTCGCAATTTATTGTGCAAAAAAAAAAGAAATGCGGTATTTACTTATGGTCAGAAGCCACTATATAGCTTTAATAATAAATTAATTATTGATTTTATTTAATTATAATATAAAAAATTAGAGCATTGCTTTTAAATTAATTGAGAATAAAATAATTAAATTAATGCGACAACTAATTTTTTTATTTATTAGCCAGATGAGAATCATAAATACTACGAGAATAATATCAATATTTTATGATAATAATAAAATAAATATTATAACTCGAAACGAATTTGAAAATATCTTTTATAAAAATAATAAATAGAGTCTTTCAAATCTCTGACAAAACATATCATTTGACGATTCTATATATATCGTTTAATGAGTTTTTCATTTTCTTGTTTCTTCTCAATTTTTTTATTATTATTATTAATATTATTTATGTAATAAAAGGAAAATTACAAATAATATGATAACAAGAATAATAATAATAATAAACATATTATTATTCTTATTGTTTGTTATAAAATTTCTTTATGGGAGGTATTTTATCATGTTTGTTTATCAGTGAAAGATGGTCGGCTTATTGCGGATATAAGCTTTTATGTATTAAATATTGAAATATTTTAATTTCTTGTTATATTTTTTATTTAATTTATATTATTAATACTGATAATAGTATTATAATTTCAATTATTATACTGTATAGTTAGTTTTTTGCTTAGGGTTTTATATTTATTTAGTAAAAAACATCACAAAAAAATTAAGATAAACTAACTTTATAATTCTTTTCTTTTTTGACATTATCCAAGCATATTTAGATCATTTTATTGAAATTATCATTCACTTTGATTTTAAGTATTTAACTGACTTTTATAGTTCTACGTTGATATTAGAAAATGTTAAAAGTTCTAGAGCAGTGATTGCGAACCTATGACCAGTGAGTCATAAACTGATCCACGCAGCCTTTTTAAATGACTTGATTTCCGAAGTAGAAGCAAAAATGTCTGAAAGTAGTTCAGATAATAATGATCCCACACTGAAAATTGAAAATATTATATTAAACGTATGGGATTCCTTACCAAATAATTTTGTATCAATGAATAAACTTGCAACGATATTCGGGTCTACATATTCTTGTGAAAAATTGTTTTCTTCAACGAATTTTGTAGAATCTTCCAACAGAAATAAATTAAGTAATTAATTGACTAAGAAATGCGACCGACGTGCTAGAGCTAAATAAAAATTAACAAAATTTGTCCCACTTCCTAAAAAGATTCGCTGTTCTAGAGTTACATTTAGTTCGGTGATTGTTGAAACATTTCGTTAAATTTATCTTTTTTTATATGATTTATTCACTGGAAAAATGCAAAAATTCACTGGAATACATGACTTTATTATAAGATTCAACTGAACTACAGCAAACAATTATAAACAAACTATTCTCGATAATAGTTTTCTCATTAATTTGAATTGTAATGAAAGTTAAATAAATTTGGCTTGTCTATTTTAATCTAATTAATATATATAACCGAATAATAAATACAATTAATACATATAAAACTAGCAAAATTAAGTTCACATCTCATGTGTATTCTAATTATTAGTTTCAGTTTAGTAAATAAATTTATTTTTGGTGACTTTTATATCATTATTTATGTTAAGGTAAGTTATAAGAAATATTTTATTAAAATTTAATTATTGATAAAATATGCTTAAAAGAGACATAACTTATCCTTCATGACACAAAAAAGTATAATGTTGATTAAAGATAAAAAGAAATAAAATATCCTTATAAATGTCAAACATAAATATTATCATAATTCTTGAATGGTCACGTTTCATAAAATGATACAAAGTGACACAGATAAATTTAAGAAAATATGTAATAAAAACAAGTACAAGTACATAATCGACATATTAATGTTAAAAATAAATCTAGCAATTAAATTTTGCTTAAAAACTAAAAAGAAACATTTTTTATTATTAAAATGACGACAATTATTTGTTGACTTTACTCTACGAATAATAAACAAACTGAAACCCCAATTACTGTTAAATCTTCTGTTAATTAATAATTATTATAATATTTAATCAAGCTTATTTTTTATAGTAAAATGTAATTAATAGCTGTAATTCATATCTAATTACCTGTCAGTCAATTAAAAAAAAAATAAATAAAATTTAAATAAATTGTGTAAATAAATAAGCAAACAAATTTAATTAATTTTCACTGCCAAGTAAAAAATAATAATAATTTAATTATATTTAAAAATACAAAAAATTTGGGGTAGCCGCCCAAGTATCATATTTTTATTTTTTATGGGTGACTGCATTAGTGACTCATATATACAATATTAAAGGCATTTTTAGATTTTTAGTCTTTGCAGTATTTTTCTATAAGTTTTTATTGAATTATTTAAAAGTGTAAAAAATAAAATTATCTAAAAATGTGTTAAAGTAGATAAATTAGTGATAATGATAACAAAGTAGAAGAACTTTCAAGTTTATGATTTCATTACCTTCTCAAGGCAAACATAAAAGTTCACCCAACATTGACATTACTCTTATTATTTCTATCTTTGTTAAAATTAGTCACTTATATAATTAAATTACTGAAATTATGTTATTAAAATATTTCAATTATTGATTTACTTATTTACTTAAATAAAACGAAGAAAATTTATATTAATAATAATAAAAAATTTGTTTACGTAAAATAAATGTGATTAAACTTTTTGTACTGAAAATTTATAATAAATTCCATAAATAAATATTCATTTATAAATGTTTAGCAAAATGAACTTATAATAGTAAAAGTTATTAATTTATATTTAAATGCTAAATGGTTCTTTTGAACACAAATACAAGTTTAATTTATCTTCAAATATGTAAAATGTAAAGGTAAATTAATAATATTATTTCTTTTTGACTTATATTTGAAAGATAAAAGGCTCAAAATTTAATTTATCAACAAGAGAAATGAAAACGAAAAAAATAGAAAACTTTTACCTGAATTTTGCTTAAATACTTATTTTATTTTGCATCATTGATTCTCCTTTATTAATTACTTATATTAACTTTAGTAACTATAAGATACTTGAATTTTTTGCGGTTGTATATTTGTGGTTGCTTAGAAAAGTTAAACGAAAATTTTAATTAATTAATTAATCAAGTAAACCGCAGTGTTGTGGTTTTTTACCGAAAACAATGTTAAGATATTTTTTTTTCTAATTGTATGTATAAAGCGTGTTTATTTTTCCAATGTACAAAATAAATTAAAACTTTACACAAATTGCGATGTTTAATTAAAAAAACAGAAATTTAATAGCATATAATTGATAGTCAAAGTATTATTAATAATAATTATTCTTTTTAGATAAAAATCTACGACAATTTGTCCTCATTGTAATTTGATGCGTATCAAACCTTAAAGTATATTTGGGTCAAATAATTTTCATCTATTCATTCAATAAAATGAATAACATTTTCTGTATAATAAAGGAAAGCATAAATCTTATAAATAAAGCAAGCTAACACTGTTTATAATAACTTCAATGTTGTTTAACTATTTACCATGCTCGTTTAAATTAATTTGAAATTTTTAGAATTTTTCGTCTTTATAATTTAATGAAATTGTTCTTCTATCATTAAATAATAAAAATAAATAACACTATAAATATGTAATAACAAAATTCTTTACAACTTTAAATGAAATAATTTAATTAAATAACTAACGTAAAGTATTTTTCGAATTAGAAAAATTAAATAAGCATTTGACAGTTTATCAAAATATAATGTACAAAAATCATAATAATATTTTCGACTGTAAATTATTTAATTTACCTTTTAGTCATTTTTTGTGTGCTTTCTATCATAATCGGGCTAGATCACACCTAATTTTCTACTTTATTTGTTTTACTAACCTTTTATTATTTACATTTATATTTCTTCAATTTTTGTAGGTTTTGATTTAATTATGTTTTATGTTTACTACTTTGCGTTATGAACAGCTTTTGTTTATTTTTCATGTTATTATTTTTCTATTTGGTTGAATTGGTAGTAATGTTGCTATGGTAACTATTTGTTTTATAACAAAAGAAAAAATGATTTTTCTTATCGTAAATTATGGCTACGTTTTATTGTTCGTTGAATACTTATTTAAACAGAAAAAAAATTAATGAAGCTATGATGTATTTTCGAAGGAATATCCGCTTGTAGAAATAAAAGCACTGTTGATTAGTTATCGTGTAACTAAAAGCACACGACAAGCATATAGTGATGTTTGGAATTTTAATTAAAAGGAATGTAAAGGTAAATTTATATTTAACTTCTAATTAAATCATTCAATCTTTTTTAGCACTGCTAAAACTATTACTATAAAATACAAAATTATATAATAAAGTAGAAAACTCATCGATAAAAAGTGATAATGTTTTAACAACAAAACGATAGCTGAAAATAAAAACGTTTCGCCTATTTCTAAGTCAAGTAGCGTAAAAAACTAACGAATTAATTATAATTATTTTTCTTTGAGTATTTTTTTTTATTTAATCTTCGCATAATAAGTTTGTTATTTTTATGCCTTTGATGCGTTAACAATATTTTTGAACAGGAAAAATGAAAACCTTTATAAAGGCAAAGAATATAATAAAAAAATCTTATCAAAAAGGTATAACAAAGGTGAAAAATTATTATTTTTCTTTTTGATTATATTGAAATTATTATTATTTATCTTATTTTTCAACACATTTTAAGATTCAACTGATGTAAATGTATGTATATGCGTAACGAGGTGTTGTCATCATGTTATGCAGACTTAAATAAAATGAACAAATTTACATAAAATTATTCAATGTTTTACGCCAGATTGGAAAAGAAAATTTACAATTTTTCTACTTTATTTTATTTTATTAAATTTAAGCTTTTGAATTGCTTTTTTAAAAATCAATCTTCTCATGTCTTATTTTGCGAAAAGTTTAACGGTACAGGAATCTGAAAATTAAATGTAAACAAGAAAAAAGTTTCTTCTCTTTGTTTTTGTTTATGTTTTGCTGTTCGTAAAAAGAAATCATAAGAAAACATAAAAACTAAGCCATAGAAAAAGCAACAAATTTTACTTTAATTTTTAACAACGGATGGCATTAAAATTTGTCGTTCAATATTTGATTGTCGTAATTGAATCAAATTATAAAATTTTACTTTAATATTAAAAATAAAATTTAAATTATTTTTATTAAATTTAAAACAAACAGAATTTGTATGTGACTAAATGCGATAAATTTGTATATTTTTCATGTTTCGTTTTTTTACAAAATAAAATATTAAAGGAAATCGTTGTGATTTTAAAAATAAAAGACTTTTTATGTAAGTTTACTTTGTAGATTTCAAATGAATGAGGTAGTTACATGCGATGCATACATAATTTTGCAAAAAATAAACGCACAAATGCAACTAGTTTAACAAATATTGAAGCATAAATATTTCCACACTTTAAAAAAATGTATTTCAGGTGTTACAAGTATGTAAAAATATTTTATAAAAAAATGTTGTTAATACATAGTAATGTATGTATTAAAGTTTATTTAAACATTATAGAAAAGAATATTTATATTTTCTTATAAAAATTAATCCGATAAACACCTGTGTCCGAATATTACTCGCAATTTTAATAATTTTTTCTTAAGAATACTTATTTGTTGCCTAAAAGTATAAAAGTTTTAACATGGGACTCCATTTTATGTGACATTTACAAAATAACTAAACTAATTTACTATTTTAAAAAGTGTATTGGGAAATTAAAGATAAGTATATAGGTAATGTCATCTTTAATAACATATATATTTATTTATAAACAAATTGTCTGTCTTTGTACATGATTCTAACATTTTGAAAGGGCACAAGCACAGTGAATAGAATCTAAACACTTCCATTTTTCAACTCAATTCCTATTCAAGTAAGTTTATTTATTTTTAACAATGATTTATATATATTTATACAGCATTTTATATTATTTTAGGTTTTTTATGTTGTTAATAAATCAAAACTATAAAAAAAAAATATTGTCATCTTTATTTGGCTTTGCTATGGAAAAGAAAAACGAAAACACTTTATTATGTTTAATGAAATAAAGATTATGAATAAAGAAATCATGTAAAAGAAATGCAAAAAAGAAGAGGAATATTATAAAAAGATCTTCAAAAGCAATCGAAAATAGAAATGTTATGAAAAAGTTAAGTGGCTTAGTCGAGATGGTGGATATCGTATGCGGTTACCAGTAAGAATGATCTAATGACAAAAAGAAATTGATTTTTCGTTTGATTTTCAATATGTAAAAGGGAAATTTTTTTTTTGTATAGAATTATTAATTATGTTCGGTTAGGAATATAATAATAAATTAAACCTTAAGGTAGAATTATGCTTCAAGTGCTTTTCAACGTAAGCCCATATAAATAAGTTATCAGAAGAAATGAATAACAAAAATATGGAGGTATTATGGAAGAATATTTCTTTCTTTTTAAAAGTCCTATAAGCGCGATATGATTTTTGTTAAAAGAAACTTTTTTTTTTTGTAAAAATAAAATACTAATTAAAAGAATATAAATATTGGAGGCTTAAGAAGAGCAGAATGGTATTTATAATATACATAATAGAACGATTTATTGTAATTTGCTCTTGTTATGGAGTTTTTGCGTAATTAAATTAATTATTTTTTTTTGTTTGATTTGCCAATTTCTATTGTTTCAGTAAGTTTATTAAGAAATAACTTTTTAACATTAAGAAAAAAGTAATTAAAACATTATAGAGTGTGAGCCTGTGAGATAGAAATTGAAGTGATTTTATAAATTGAAAAATTTCGCTTTACCATTTATACATTTCTTTTGGCACGTAATAATACATATCTATCTACCTGTAATCATTTATCCATTAATTTTATCTTCCTTTTCTAAATTAAAAATAATGTTTATTTTGCCATTTAAAGCGATATTTAGTATGTTTTTTCCATTTAAATTGCATTTTTTAATTTTGTTTTGATTTAAATTGATAAAATTTTTTTCGTTTTTTAGTAAAACATAAAACATTCATTTAAATTATAATCCGTGTTTTTGACTAGACTACACTTCTGTTGTTTTTAGTAAAAAAAAATTTCCACTTTTCTTCTCATTAAAGCATTGTATTATTAAATGGAAAAGGTGTAGCATTTGTAGTCATGGTAACTATCTTATCAAAACATAATATCAATTGAGATTTAAACCGACAGATAGAATGACTCATTCGAATAAAATTATATTTCAAAAACATTCATATCTGCATTTGTATGTATTTAAGACGCTATTTAAAGTCTAAAACAAATTGCGAAAATTAAACAAATATTTTCTTTAACATTATTATTATTATCATTATGAAATTATTATTTAATATTTTACATTAATTTATTTGACATTTGTTGGTTTTCAGTTAACAAGGTTGACAATGTTTAGAAAAAGAAAAACAGTAAGTAGCACCAATTCTTGTTATTCTTTTACACAAAAACGAATATGAAGATGAATAATAAATTTAACAAAATCGAAATCTTAACTAAAAACGCGTTGTGACTGTTTATTTTTATGCATTAATACGCAAAGTAGAGAAAATATTTTATTACATAATAAAATTATTAAAAAAGCTTTGAGTAGTAACATCATAACCAATAAAGAAAATCATTATTAATGTAATATTATTTTTTCTTCATATGACTGTAAAAATTATTATCCATTAAAATTGTTTAATGATAATTTTAAAATGGATAAAGGAATAAGATGGGAACTATAAAAAATTACATGATCAATAAAATGTTTAACAAATTTATTATATTTTTAAAATTATTTTCAAAATATGTAATGGGAAAGTTTGAAATAGTAATCAAGCTTTTAAATTAATCTATTTTTTTTAATATGTTTCTTTTATATTTTATATAAAGCTTTGTCTAATCATTATTTTACTATTGAAATTTTTATACAATTATTTGAGTTTACAAATGATAAATCTAGCATGTCTTATAACATTATGATTCACATTATGAATACTGAATATTTTACATAAAAGAAAAAACAAATTAATTATATAAAATTATATTTAAATCATAATATTAGTTAAGCATGTGCTTAACATTGCGTTTACATTGTTAGGGAATTAAATCTTCATCTCTGCTAAACGATCCGTTTTGCAAACTTTATTATAAACTTACACCTAAAACATACAAATAAATTTTAAGCCAGTTTAATTCTAGGGAGAATCATCATAAAAGGAAATCATAATAATGTTTCATGAAAAAGTATTTTCAAGTAAAACAAGTAAATAAAAGCTTATAATGAAGAAACAGACAAAGGAAAACAACAGCAGCAATCATCGCCAACCAAAAAAAATCACTTTATTTTCATAAAAATGATTTTAATGTTTTCGTTTTTCTCTCCCGTGTTATAGTTGTTATAAGCTTTTAGCCTTTCTAATTCTTTATTATTAATAATTTATATAAAAAATATATATATAAACAAACATTAATCGATAATTTATTAACTAAAAATATTTTCAATGACATCTAAATGGTTTGTAGTAAACAAGTAAAAACAGTAAAAAATGACAACAACCACCCCCAGCTAGTTTTTTAAATGTGTTGTATGGTAGGTGGTTTAGTTTTTTCCTTTCCATAAGCAAATTTTAATTCATTTTTCATTTAAAAAAAATGAAATTAAGTCCACAAAGGCGCCGTGTTGTCCCTACTCAAGTAAACTTCGACTGATTTATTTATTGTTTCAACGGTAAAAAATATTTATTTTATTTTTGATTAGTTTCGAATGTGAGGATGTATAAAGTGCAAAGTTTTTAGCCGTTTAGTAAGTTTTATAAAAGGTTTAAAAAAACAAACAAAGTCGCTTTTGTTTGGTGTAAAAGTTTTCCTTTTCCCGTAAAAGAGATAAAAAAGCTTCTTCTTTTTCTGCCGCTGTTACTTCCTATAACTAAAAATATTATTGAGGTCAGCAGACAAAAGAAACATTTAAAAATGAAGGAAAAGAAACTTTTTTTTTATCGGTAACATTAAAAAAAAAATCACTAAATTTCCTGTCAATTCAGGTATATTCCGTGACGGCCAAATGCTGCTTCTCAGTTACTCAAATTACTGTACTCATGCTTGAGGAATAGCTTTTTTTTCAAATATTTTCAAATAAAATAAATTTGAATAAAACAAATGAAAAAATTAATATTCATAAGAAAAAAGCTTCGACGCCATTAAAAATAATATAAACGAGCGAATAAATTAAAAGTCAATTACCTTATTAAAACTGTATAGAAAGTTTGGTGGAAAACTTTTTCCCTTATAAATTGTTGATTTTTTGGTTTTTTTTACGTTATAACACTTTTTACTTATTTAAATAACATAAAAAACAAAAATATTTTCACTAAATAATTATTTTTATTTATTTTTTTATTTCTTTTGCTTGATCTTTGACTTAAAACAATAATTTTTATTAAATTATTAATGAATAAAATTTTTTTATGATCTGTATTTGGCACCAATGTCTTTTATTTGAATTCGTCATCAGGTGTTTTTTTTTTATTTATTTAGTTAATTATTTTTTTTTTTTTTGCTTCTTTCTTTTCACTCTTTTAGATGTTTATTATTATTATTTTTTTTTTCGCAACACTTTTATTGCGTTTTTATTTTATTTTAATTAATATAACAAAGTTTTTATTAAAGTGAACAAAACCAGTAAATTTAATAATATGTTGCTATAAGAGAGTTGAAATAAAAAAAACACTTGGTTTTACACTTTATGATTTTATAATAACAAAAAAAAATGTTTTTAATTGAATTTATAAAAAAATTTTAATTAAATAAATTTTTAGGTTTTTTTAACTTGAAAAATAAATAATTTTACGCAGATTTTTTAAATTTCTCATTAAAATACAAAAAATAATAAAATAATAAAAGTATTTTTATACAGTTTAAAAGAATTAAAACTAACAGAAAATACTAAAAATCTACTATTTAATTAAATTAATTAAAAATATAAATAAATAAATAACCCAAATAAAAAACAAAAAAATCTGTATATAATTAATTAGTAAAAACGCGAAGAAAATTAAAGAAAAATCAATAAAATCCAATGTGGGTTGCTGGTCTTTTTGTATAATTTTTTTTTTTTACAAATATCACTTTTTATTTATTTTATTTATTTTTTTTTTTAATATTAGAAATAAAAACTATTTTGTTATCCTTATGGTGTTTTCTTCTCAATATGCACTAAACAAGAATTATTTTCCAATTGAATTTATTTGCATAAAAATCAATAAAAAAATAACTTTTATTCACTTGTATCTGTTTAAATTTTAATAATTTCACAATTATCGAACTAATTGCATTTGTGTAAGCTGAATTAAACTGAGACGTTTTGAATATTTAATCTGAACACAAATATAATGAAATTTTTTACATAAAAGCGCTTCTGTTGTTATGCTGGTAACAATATCTCAAATACTAAAAATTTATTGCGAGCTTACTGTATTCCTGTGCTTTATTTTATTTTATTTTTTTTTTTTAGTACAGCCAATCTACAATTTTCTCTTCTGCAGTAGCACAAAATTTTTACTCAAAAAAATTATAATAATAAACAAATAAACGAAAATAAGTGATAATAATATTGTCAAATTCGGAAAAAAGCAACCTTTGTTTGGCACAACATTAAGGTGTACATCATTTTACATCCAAAATATACTGTTTGTAGCAGTTTTTGGTGAATATGACAATGCAAAATCCAGCAACTTTACACCAATTAACTTAACACCAAGCTTTTTTAACAATATTTTATATTTTTTTAACAATATTTGATATACAAAACTTAGAAAACTTTATCAAAATTTTTATTTACTAAATACCAGGCGCCTCCACTTGTAGTGAATTTTAAAATTTTTATGAAATCGAAGCTTCGTTAGAGAAATATTTTTCACATTTTCTTTCTATATTGATCAAATATATTTGAATAACTATTTTCTAATTTATTGTAAGATCCTCATATATGCGTCGTATACGTATTATACCATCATATTAATATTGATCTGTTTGGAGAATAAAATGTTTTCTCTTTAACGTAAGAGAACTAAAATATTCCTCACTCTGTATCATAAGGATTTTCATTTTACATAATTTACTATATAGAAAAAACAATGGAATATATGTTTACCGCTTATATACTGCAATAGTATTTGTAAACGAATTATACAAAACAGAGAATTGCGACACTTTTATTTGCCGAATGCTCTCTGAATAAATAAATAAAAATTATAATAAAAAGGAAAATTTAATAGCACGGATATTACTAGGTTGTTCTATATAGCTTTCTATTGCATTTTGTACACTTTTATTTTTAGTTATTTGTGCAAAGTTTCCCCAATACAAAACTGTAATAAAACTGCGTAATTTATTAGATATACGAATTAGGATTTGAATGTAATTTAATTTAGTTATTTTTTTATATTACGATTGATTAGTTCCTACAATTTGACCCAATTACTGGTTTTAAGGGATATTATTTTACTGAATAAAGAAAATGATGAAAATCGCCGACGGCGTATTATATGTTTTTAGTCATCATGTCTACAAAAATAATATGTTTGTTTTGTAGATTTTAACCGAGAGAATAGTGTTGGTAGGGAAATTTTCATTACCGTGAATTGTGAAATGATGATAAACAGCGACAGACATGGTAATACAGTAAATGCACCTCAACGTAAAATACGTATTTTTATGGAAATATTAAGCTTCTATTAGGGTCAAACAATAAATTCTGGGTGAGGTTTATTAGTTAAAATAAAAAACGAAAAAATGTAATTCTTTAATTATGTTTTTTCATTATTATCAACTATCCAATTGCTTATAAATTGTCATTTTATTCTTGTTGTCCTGTCAATTTTTTTTTATCCTTTAATTTTCGTCTTCTCATCACTTTTACATTATAAATAGGAATAAAAATTGGGGATTTTTTAATATAAATTAATTGTCGTGCTTCATGGACTGGAAAATTATTAACAGGTATAAAAACAGCATAACGTTTTAATAAATTATTTTTTATTTATGGAAATTATTCATTTTTTATTTTAATTAAATCCTTTTTTAAATATTAATTTAGACATTAAAATCACAATGTTTTTTGTTCCTATATATTCCTTTTTGTGAAGTATGTTTCTAATTTTAAAGATAAAAAATTAAATTAAATTATAAAATTTAATACTGATTGTTTTTTAAATTTAAAAAAATTATTATTTTTTTAAATAATTTAAATTAAATTATGTTTAACTTAAGTACACAAAGTAAATGAGAGTAAAAAGAAATTAAAAAATATAAATTGTTCGAAATACTAAAAAATCATTGGACATGTATTCTTAGTGACGGTAGCGCCTCTGTTAGATAATTTTTACATTAAAACGATTCACATTATATTTTTTGCCTTATTCTTTTGGTTACCAATTCGTGTTTAAATTGTTTATTTTCTTTTTAATTAAATACATAAATAATTATTAATAATTTGTTATCATTAGTCATGTTTTATGATTATTGTTTCATTTAGAAATTCATTGTGTTTTGCTTATTCTCGACAGGTACAATTTTCATTCAACTTTTAAGTACACAAAATATATATATTTATTTTTTCAACGGCAACTTTCTTACTATTTATCTAATTCTACACAATTTCTTTATTTAATTTTATCATTTGTTCTGCCTCCTGTACAGTTGGTAAACTCTGTTGTCGTGGCTTACGATTATTATTATTAATAAAGTTTTTATTATTTTTCTTATTTGTAGTTTTCTTGTTGCCATTATTATTACCATTTTGTTGATTTTGGCTATTTTTCTTTGATTTCTTACCAGCAAAATGTGCTTCAATATCTGATAACTTTTTACCGTGTGTCTCTGGCAGGAATAATAATGCAAATATAAATCCACATATTGACATTGAGGCGAAAAACCATTGTATTGCGTGTGGACCGCCTAGTAATTGTGTCATCGACCGATAACTTTGTATTGCGATGAACATAAGCACATTAGCCATTGAGTATGATAATGAATGACCATATCCACGTATCTCAGTTGGGAATAATTCGGCTGTCATTGTCCATGGTATTGTTAATAAACCAATCATAGACGAACAAACGTAAAGTAATAAACAAATAACTGGCACCCACGTCTGTTGTGTGGTCCCTTCCTTAATCCATAAGGTGAACATACCGGAAATTGTCATGCATATGGCCATACCGGTGCAAGAGACCATGACAAGTGGACGTCGCTTAAAACGTTTTAGTAGCCATGCATTCAACAAAGACATTATAAAACGCGTGACACCCACAAATATAGAAGCTGTATATGCATCAACACTGGTTCCCACATCTTGGAAAAATGTCACAGCGAAAAACAGTGTTATATATATACCACTAAATTGTTGAATTAAGAAGAACCAAAACAATACTATCATCGGTTTGTATCCAGTCGGTTTTAAAAAGCCAAACCATTTTGACTGTTTCCAATTGCTTGTTGATTTCCCTGTATCATCTTTATTTGCATCGTTTTTAACATCACTTTTCAATTTTTCCATTAATTTTGTTTCGCGTTCCCGTTGCAATGCTTGCAAGTGCATATCGGCCAATGGTTGTAACTACAAATTAAATATAAGTTGAAAAGAAGTTGAAAAAAATTAATGTATAATTCGCTTACAGTATGTTCTGGTTGCGGATACGCTTTATATAAGAATCGCAATGATTTGGCAGCGTCTTCTATACGACCTTTCGACACTAGCCACACTGGTGATTCAGGCACAAAGATTTGTATAAGTATAACGGGTACAAGTGTGTAACCGATACTTAACCAGGCGACTAATCGCCAAGACATGAAGGCACCTTTAGCATAAGCAATCACCATACCCAAAGAAGCTAGTGTTGGCGCGGTTGATATTAATGATCCACGCATATCTGGTCTTGCTACTTCTGTTATATAAACAATCGCTGGACTTGTGCCAATCGCTTTGAATAAAAAACATTATTTATTAAAATAAAGAGAAAATATAAAAATGAATAAAGAAATGTTAAAAAAAGATTCTTACCACAGCCCAATCCTGTTAATATTCTGCCTATCAAAAGTGTAAAAATATTTGTTGATGTTGCCATTAATATCCAGCCGGTAACACACGGTATTGCAGCTAATTTTATAGTATTCAACCTGCCCAACCACTCCATTAGAAAACCAGCAAATAAACAGCCAACAGGTACAGCGATAACAATTATTGACGCAACCCATGACGATTGTGTCGGTGTCATTTTCAAATCACTATCCGGTGACTCAACCTGTGGTATTAATATAGCTGAATATGCTAATGAAATACCAATAACAATATGAAATGATCCAGCTATAATAGCGGAGAATATCTTAAAGCAAAACATAAAAAAGAAAGAATTTCATTCAAAACAATCATAAAAACCAATAAACACGTTACCAGAAAATATTTTAATTTATTATTTTAAATCATCAACGTTAACGTCTTCTAGAGCATTTTGATAATTAAGTTAATACTTTGTGACGTGCATTGCAAGCAACTAAATCGATAAATAATAATACACAAATTTGGCAAATCAATAGCACAAATATTGACCGAACACGTTTTTAATTCCTGACTAGACCATATGGCGGCATATTTTTTTTTTATTACTAAAGCAAAATCATTGCCAAATATAGAGCAAATATAAATAATAATAAAAAAAAACGTCTAAATGAATACAGTAGTCTAGCATCAAGTGACTGACTATAAATGTTTTTAAATAGATTTAATAGGGGATTGTGATATTGTATCACCTGCTTTAAGGTAGGTTAACCCCTTTGTAACTTTTATATTTAATATTTGTAATTACGATCTATTAGATATTTGTGACTCATATTAAACTTTTTGTATTGGTCATACAAAACGAATACATTATGAACAATTATTGGAAATTCTAAGCTCTGCCACATTATCTAGGAGGAAATTATTTCATTGCATTTGCAGCTCCATATTTACTATTTTTTGTGCATTTAAAAACATAAATAATTACAATTCAAACATCAATTACCTGTGGAAAAGCACTTTTAATACTATTACTCTCATATTTGCTTAATGAACGACAACTGACAATAATTTCCCGGAATGCGTCATCAGTCTTTGGCTCGACATCTTCTCTGTAAAATAATAATAATAATAATAAAATTTAATAAAACAGATATTCAACATTAATAATAATAACAATTTTCTTATTCTTCAATATTTATATTTATTTAAATTATTTAATTAAAGCAAAACAATTCAAACAAATTGCATTTGCTTTTATAAACATTTTTATTTTATTTTTCTTTTTAAATTAATTTAAATGTGCAGCATATTAAAATACATCTACACTAGATTTTTATACTTATAAATAAATAATAAAATTTGATTTGGATTTTTTTACAGAAAATAATGAATAAAATAATGCAAACAAAAATTTATATACATAATGTCTCGGTATATTAGGTCATCTTGTTATAAATAAAAACATTTTTTTTTTCATGTTTATTCAATGAATTTTACTTTATATCAATGATAATTAATTTTATTTTTTCATTTTCCTTAAATTGTGGGAGTCTCTGTTTATGCATTTTAACTTCTAAATTAAATTTAATATAAACAGTCGGTTAGAACGTAACTACTATTTGATTTTAAATTATTTTGCAATCTATTTTACATAAAATTTCAGTGTAGCATTGTAACATTTTCTTTGATAAATAATTTAATAAATAAATATTAATACAAATTTACTGTAGAATGCAAATAAAATAATTTCTCAAAGAGTAAGTCATGTATTCTAGCACAGATATGTACTGCGAACGATATAATAAAATATGTATATACTGTAGGCGGCATTATTAGATTTAGTTTAGATAGCATGAGCTTACATAACAAGCTGTATCTTTGGGACGTTGTGTACAGCTTATATGTGATCGATTGGAACAAAAATCTTAATGCAAATGCAAAGAATAATGCGTTGTGAGAATGATATTTCAGAAGGTGCAATACATTGTTTTACGTTTAAAGGTCGACAACATCACTTATCAATAAAACTTAACAATAAAATATTACTTCAATGCAAAGTTCGAATAAGTAAACATAATTTTCAAGATTTCTAGTGTTAAGACAGTGTTATTGCAAGGCTCTAACGTTACGTCTTAAATATAGATATAAGCATTTTTTAGGGAAATATAAATTTTTTCCAAATTTTACCCTTATGTTAAACATAATTATGCTTTAATATACCGTTAACATTATAAATAAAAATAAATCATCGACTTGCTTACATTATCTAAAAAAATTCTTGACTTTAATCGATTCATTTTTTTGAATAAAATGTTATTCAGAGAAAAACCATTCAGTGATAAAACGAATTCTAAAATCAAAATTAAATCAGATAAAAGCTTTATTACATTTATTTATTCTTTGTTTTATAATCGTAATAAGCTTTTCATTCCTTACAGAACAAGATATAAAAACAATCATTCTTTAAATACTTAAATATATTCTTGTTGAGCAATGTAATTTCTGTGATTTTTAAATGAAAAAATTATTATTTAAAAATGTTTCTATTTGAATTTATGTAAAATAATATCAATTTATTTTGTTTACAATAAAATAAAACAAAATTGTGTACAAAAATTATGCAAAAATTTATAAAATAAAAATTTTTTATTTATGAAAATTCATCGAATTAATGCATACCGTTGAATTTCTGAGTTTTCCACATTTATAAGATATTTTCTAGAATTTTATTGTCGTTTTTAGTTGTTTTATCGATTTACATACATCACACAATTGATAAGTAATAAAATATGAAAATTGATTGATTATATTCCGTATAAATGAATAATTTTCGCTTATTTAATTACACAAAAATTGTACGTAGGTAATTGTTTAAATTTTTCATTTTTATTTTTTATTTTGTGCTAAGAATAGAACTAAAAAGAGACACTTTTTTTGCATTATATTAATTAAATTAAATTCAAAAATGGTGAACAGTTAAAAATAAATTTTGTTAACAAATTAAAAAAAGGAAATTATTGGCATGAGACACACAAAACTGCTGCGCCGAATTAATTACAAAAATTTAAATTTTCCTTATAAAGAAACCATGATCGCACAGTACTATGTGCTAATATTCGTACTTGTAAGCATACTGTGCATTTTAACTTCAAGATTAAATATATTTGTTCAAATAAGACACACGAAGGATATAAATATTTAAAAATAGCAAAATATAATTTAAGTAAAATTAACATGCGCATTAAAATACCTACAATTAAAATAAAATTTATTTATATTTATAATATCGCAAATTAATTAATCAACACGAGCACTAAAATGGCTTAATAAAAATGACATTGGCAAAGTGAAAAAATTATTTATAATTAAAAAAAATGTCATTTTCTAACATAGATTTTATTTTATTTGTATGACAGTAGTAGTGATAATATAATGAATAAACAATTCCATTAAGTAAGTTAAGGAAATAAAATAATCAGTAATGCTTGTGAATAAGAAAAATAATAGAAATCAAGAGAAAATTAAATTAAAAACAACCAGTGTTATTATAAATGAGCTAAGGACATTTCAATTAATAATCTCTTTTTTGCATTTTTGGTATATTTAATGAATAAATGATGAAAATTAATTATCTAATTTTATTCTCATCTTGTGCAATAACAGTACAGAGTAATTCATATTTATATACAACTAATGGTTTTAGAAATTACTTTAATCGATGCGATTAATTACTTTAATACTTAATTAACTTTAATACAATTTATTAGTAATTGGAAAACTTTCTTTTACGCAAACTATCAAAACCCTAGTCTGATAAAAATTATTATTATTATTATTTTCTTTATTTCTCTAATAAATTTATAAAATAAATTTAAAACCACAATTAACTCTACAATATTTTCTAATATTTACTTAAATAATAATAATAATAATAATATTTTTATTATTATTACTTAATCATTTTAATTAAATATTAAGCTCATAATAACATTATATGTAATAATAATTGTTATCAATAATACCTACAGTAAAATCACGTTTTATTTCCGCCTAACTTTATAATTAATAAATTTAATTATTTATTTTTTTTAATACTTTTATCTATTTTTGTAATAATTAATAATCATTTAAAAAATGAGTTTATATTTTCTCACAAATTCTCTTTAAATTATTTCGCGCTTATCATTTAATTGACACTTAATTGGTTAATAAAATTTTAACATGTGATAAGTTATTATATTTATCATTATATTTATTATTATTATAATTTATTTATTTATAAGTAATAATAAGCATAAATATGGAAAATTGATTAAAAGCACTTTGGTTATATTTTAAATCGAACAATTTTCAATGCAACCTTGGCAATGGCATACGAATTGCTTTTAAAAAGAAAAATTTTAATTGAATTTTCTTTCTATAAATCGCGTACATTAATTAATTTTTTTTATAAATTAATCAATTGCAAAAAAAAATTCCTTCTCTTATCGCAATTATGTCATTTATATGGTTAGTCATTATTATAATTTTATCAACATGGTAAAACTGTTATGTTATATTTATTACAATAAATTCGCGAGAAAAAATTATTACATTACATTATTTTTATTAATAAAAGTAATTTGTCGTGTGGTGGTTTTGCGAAATTATTTCACTTATGAAATGATCAACGGTTTTATTTTTTTTTATAATTTCTAAAATACAAATAAATATCATAATCACTGATTGATTATTAATTTTCTACTAAAGTATTATTTTTATAAAATTTGTAACGATATAGTTATTCGACTTAAAATTTGGCAACAATATTTTTCAAGTATTTTCTTCTTTATTTAAATTTCTTTCAAGTGAATAAGCTTACTGAAAGTACTCTATAGACAATTTGCTTAAAAATAAATAAATTTAATGAAAACTCTACCTACACTTTGACTATGAATGACTGCTTAAAGTCCGGAAAACAATTATTCTTCCAATTATAGAAATTTTAAGCATTATTTCGGTGTTTTTATAAAAAATAATTCTAATTTGCGATATAATTTTAACTTATTTGAAACTTTTATTCAGTTATTTCTTATTTCATGGTCATTAAGTAGATAAAAACCAAACTGCAGACAATAACATAAAAACAAAATACAATATTTTTATGTAAAATTACTGGATAAGTGGGCGTAAAGTGAATCTTTTTTTGTTGTTAAAGTTTTAATTTATAATTTATTCATTTTTGCTGTAAAACCTTGCATTGTACAGCTTTGAACCGCGTTTTGCAATATTTTCAAACCATATTTGTTTTCATTGAAGGAAATTAAACACAAAAAATAAAATGCACTTAAAAATGCTTAAAATCTGATTTAAACGTGAAAAATCAATGCTTTTTTTTTGCTACACAGCTAATCAAGGTTTCTCATTGCAATTTTAAAAGAATTGTTTTGTTAAAAAAAAATACAATAATTAAAATTAACAGAAAAAAGTATAATAAAAATATATATATCGATCAAACGAATAAAAAATTAAAAAGCTAAATTTGTGGAAGGCAAAAAAAAAAATCAATGTCATAATATTAACTAAGGTCATGGCAATTACATAATTATTTTTTTTCTTCTTTTATTATTATTTATTACTACAGTTTGTTGCGATATTAACGACATACATATATGATTTTACTTGTGTTTAGTTTTGAAACAGAAAAAAAAATAATAATAATCAGACTGATTGTATCCACATACATAGACGATTTGTTTTATGCAAATTTATTTTTACTTTTATTTCTGTTTGACTAACCTTAGTAGCAGCAACCGTATATTTTTAGTTAATTTTATTCCCAAAAACAATACATTAATTGTCTACTAGAATATTAGGTTGGAAACAGAAGCATTTAAAATCTATGCATCAAACATGATTATAATCGTAATAAATCGATTCAAAAATGAATTAATTATTAAACTCATTCATCCGTTAAGTCGCTACTTAGCATTTTTATTTATTTATTTATTTAATTTACAAAACAAATAAATTTGGTTAATTTGGTGAGTTTATTCAAATTAAACCACTTTAAAGCAAATTTTGCAATAAATTAGCAAAATATTATAAAAGTAAAAAAAAAAAAAACGATTACAAATCATAAGCGCTTGCGCCATTTGATTAAATATAAAATTACATAAATTTTTATTATTAAATTTTAGTTTATTTTTCATTTATTATTTATTTATTTATATTTTTATTTATATTTAATTTTTCTCATTATTCTTATTATCTAAAAAATTATTGTCGACATTTTCTTTTTAATTGTAATAACTGTTTATATAAATAAATTATAATAATAATTCCACAGCTGATTGTGCTGTAACCATACATTTTATATTTATATTTATTTAACTTTTTATAAAAACATGCGCTGTATACATGATTTATTTACTTTATGTAGCAAAAATTCACATTTTATAGTTTTCTTTGTTATAATTTTCTTAATCATTTAACATGTTAATGAAAAATTAAATAAAATATTGTCACAATTAAAAGACGTCATTATTACAAAGTTTAACAACAATTATAAAATAATATTAATTTAATTAATAAACATTACCACGTTTTATCAGATAAATTAAACTTGTATTTTGTTTTACTGGAAATTAATTATTATTATTAAATTAAGTTAAGTAATAAAATATAATCACAAGTCAATATTCTAAGATATTTATTTAATTTCAAGATTATGTGGAAGTTTAAACAACAGACATCTGTTAACTGCCATCTTTAAACTATACATAATGTTAATCGTTCATTTAACGATCGAATAAGTGAAATATTGTCCATTTAATTTATGTTAAAGGTCAATTTATATTGTAAATCATAAACATATTAATTAAAATTGTTTTAACAATTAAAAATAACTTAGCAAGGTAACTAGGTTAATTTTTTGTCAAAATTAATCCGCAGGCAAATCTACAACAAAAATATTTGCAAAGTGAGCCAACGATACATTTATAGATTGAGATAAACTAGCACGTAAATAAATTTAATTATTTTTAAAATTTTAATTAACCAAAATTACATAAAACAATCAAACTAATATAAAATGTAATAAAGTCAGACAGACGGGCATTTTAACAGTCAGACAACCGCCTATAATTTATTGAAAAATAATGACTCATTAATATTGCATTAAAAAATAACATTAAATAATTAAATAATAAGCATAATTTTTCTATTGTTTTGTTTTCTTAATATTTCTTTTAAATTTTTTTTGTTATTAAATTCATTTTAATTTTGCTAAATAACAAGGCATTTTTTTTTAGTATTTAATTTATAAACAAAACAATGCTGAGCATAATTTATGGTTGCTGTGCGGCTTTTTAGTTTTATTTTGTAAATAATAATAGCATAGTAGTTCAGTGACCGGATTTAATAGCAAATATGTTGGCTATTTCACGGTTGCCTGGGTCTATTGCTATTTGATATTAAATATTTAATACACTTGAAAATTATCATTTTATTTAAAGCTAATTATTTAAATTATTATAATTTTGCGTAAGAAGTAAATTGTCACAAGAGCTTAAGGTAAAAAGAATACCTGATTGTTTTTTAGCAGAACTTGTTTCAAACTTTTTGTTTCTTGCTACACACCGACATACTAAATACAACAAGTGTTTGCAAATATACCAAGGAACAAACGGGCCATACCGCTAATTACACATATAATACGGCCCTTGCTTAATAATTTCATAATTTTTATTTATAAATTTCTTTTTATTATCATTATTTTATTGTTCATGGCGTTTTTTATAATTATTTATTTTTATAATGCCTTTGCTATGAGCTTTTATACATTTATTTATTCTTTTTGATTTTTCTGTATGTTTTTTTTTTGCATTGATTTAAATCACAACTCGGATACAATAGCAGAGTTGCCAAGTTTTAGTTTCCAGTTGCTATGTTCTGCTTTGCAGTTATTTTAAAAAAAAAACATAACAGAAGCAACATTTCTTTGTTTAAAATAATTACAAATAAATAAATAAAAACATATTCAATAAAGAATAAAATAAAAATTAAAAGAACAGAAATCTAAAATAAAATTAACCAGAAGAGAGGTAAATTCGCTTTGTTGCAGACACAGGTGAGTGGTATGTGACCAATTGTTATGTCTTACAAGCTTTTTTTAATTTATTTATGTATTTTGTTTATTATTCTTTTAAGAATCAGCCAGAAAAAAAGCAAAACATTTGTTAAAAAAAAAAGAAAGAAGGAAAAAACAGGATCTTAAAAATACACAAAATTATATTCAAGCTAATGTAATACCTTGAATATTATTTTTTTCCTCTTTCTTTGTCTGCAGTTGCTACATACATAAAACAGCAATGATGTCGAAGATGACTGATTATGAATATTTAGCTTTTTTGTTTAAAAAGCTGCGTGGCATAAATAATATTAATTAAAAACTTTACAATTTTTTTAAAATTACTGGCAAAGCACACGGTGTCTTTTAAGTGATAAAATTTTTATTATTTTTTTTTTAATTAAGAAATTATATTTATAAATATTTTATAATTTCACATTACGAGGTATACCTGTTTGTATGATAATACATCAACAACTATCCACACTAATCTAGTTATTGTATATAAATTTTTTTTACCACATAGTGTGTCCTTAACATGTCACATTATCATCCTGTCAAATTGATAAATTAATAAATTTTTTCTTTTGTTTTTTGCCATTTAATTTCAATTTTTATTATTGTAATCGCGCTACATTTAACCTTTCGTATTTTGTTACATAAAATGTATTAAATTATGTGTTGAAAACAAAACATCCTCTTGCCATAGCAACATAATTTTGTTATTTATTGTCCTTTTAACATAAAATTTTATTTATTTACAAGAGAAAAGAAAATGGTTGAACAACGAAACAAAAATTATGCAAAAACAAAAACCTTCAAAGTAGTCACATTTTATTATTTTAATTATATTTATTTACATTTAAGGACTTGATTGAAAATTTTAACAATTAATTATTGAATAGAATTATTTTTTAGTTTTATGTCATTTAACATGGAAAATTCATGTATTTATATTTGACATTTCAAATGAATTCATCACATCTATCATTAATTATTTTTACTAAAAAAAACCCATTGGTCCGCAACAAAATTCATTAATCAGGTTAGAAATTCATTAGTGGGTTTATTGGTGGCATAAAATTAACTGCTCAAGAGGGCTTATTTTATTTCATTTAAAAGCCTAGTGGGAATTTAAACAGGAATTATTCATGCTGAATCTTATTTGTCATTAAATTCATTGTTTATTATCAAAATAGAAGATTTCTATTTGCTTAATAATCCTTCAATTCAAATTAATTTATACCACAAAAGGCTATTTGTTAATTAACCAGAACTGATACTTGAATTCGTGTCGCATTTCAACAAACTTCTAAAACAATTAATTCTAAAAAATATATAAATATATAAACAAATTTATTTTACTTCAAATTTAATTACACTAATGTGTTTTATCGGCTTTAATTTAAATAAAAAAAAACAATTTTAATGAAAAATGTAAATTAAAATAAGTAACGAAAAAAAAAAAGTTATTTTAATTAATTTTCATTTTCTATTTATTTTTTCTTTTATAAGTTAGCGAATTAACAAGAGAAATTTAAATTAATTGGTTTTGATGACAGGTCACGCGGTGTCTCGGTAATAATTTTGCAACGAGTTTTTTTTCTATATATTCTAATATTTTTTTATTTATTTATTCTTGTTCGTTCAGTTAATTAAATATTTATTAATTATTTTATAAACAATAAATAATAAAACAGCTTACCTTTGATGTAAACTAAGTGCACTTGATCCAATACTGAAAGTAAAGTAAAAAATAACATAAATATTTTTAATTACAGAAATTGAAATAAAATAAATAAAAATTGCACCATTACTGTAGCATTACTGGCTTTGCGTTTAAATTTATAGATTTTGCATGTAATTAATTTAAAAATTGATAGATAAAAACGATTTATTAATTATATTACTCTGGGTGGTCATCGTATCTCATCGAATAATCTTTAGCTATTATTAATTTTATTATTTGTTACTTAGAGATTATACATATTATACAGTTGGAGCAAGCATAGCATATATTTTTACGAAGGACTATTTTTCATATCCCTCTAAAGTTAAGGTCGATTTTCTTAGAAATAAAAACAATTTCTTAAGAAAGCTTTTGCAATACGCCTAATAAAAAAGTAGCAGCATTAATTGTAGTATTTTATCTTCTTAAAATAAAATATCAGCTTATTAATTTATTATCAATAAAATGAACTCAATAGTAATAAAAGTAATCTTCCATAGAAATCCACTGTTTGTTGGTTATTAAGAGATAATAAATTTGAATTTATTTCTTTTGGACAATAAAGTAACGGCTTAAAGCTTGATTATGTTTCTTTTCTTTTTTTTTGTAATGGAAATTCAGAATTGATTCTTCTATTTTAAGCTTTAAAATTAATAGAAACGCAACTGAGAGTTTTCTGAATAATACAAAGCTTTAATTAATTTGTTGCTGGTAGAAATTTTTAAACGCATTAAATACACTGATTAAAATTTAATTCTCTCAGTTATTACTTATTCATCATAGTAATCATGCAATTATATAAAAAAAATAAATTAAGTTCAACTGAGGGCATACTAGTCAACAAAAAAAAGCACACGAAAGGTACTTTCTTATCTATAACAACCTTGATAATTATTACAAAAGAAAATTATTGAAATTTTATATATTTAGGAGGTATACTAGTAGCAAAGTAAATACATTTTTTCCCAAACAATCGATCAAAAACATACATTTTTTTTTCATACCTTTTTTTTTAATCTAAATTAATCAATTAATTTTATTGAAAAGGAAAAAAAAATACTCAAATACACAAAATGTAAATGGTATGGGATTGTTACATGCCCCCAGCATGTGGGAAGTAAAGTTCAATGCGTTTATCGAAATGAATCCAACAAAGTGTATTTTATTCGCTTAGACGTATCCATTATATTATAAAAGTGCAGTCTCGTCGCATTTTTAAACGTTTAGTGTAAGGAAAACAATTTTCGCAATAAACTATTGTTTTTGTTCACAATTTAGTAATAATTAAAGTAAAAAAAAGCACTAATAATATAAATGAATCATTGTAAGAACGTAGTTGTTGATAAACTATGTCCAGTACTTTAAATAGTTGGAAAACTTCATAATCACATTAATAAGAACAATAATCATAGTAATTACTATTATTGCTTTTATTATTATCGACAACAAGAAAATTTTTCTCATTACTTGTTGAGAATAGTGTGGAAAAAAAATAAATAAAATAAAAGAAATAATTAACTTAAAAAATTTGATGGTATTTCGCTGCTATTTTCCTTCATGATGTCATTAATAATAAAGCTTTTATGTACAGTAAAATCTCATTTTAGAGAACTTAATATTGTTATTAGAAATAGATTTTTGTTTTATATTTGCAAAAAAGTCAATTAAACACTTGTTTTGAATAATTTTTTTTGCTGATTATGGGATGTGAACAATTGCATCTTATTTAGTCTTATGATGTTAAAATTACTACTGGCTAAGATACGATAAGATAACTTTTCTTATGAGAAAAAATATGACAGCTTATAATTTCTGTTGGTAAACGATGTGTTTACTGTATTTCTTATTAGCTTTTTTTTTTTTGTTATTCTTCTAACTTTCTTTTTTATTAATTATAATAATAATAATATTTTTATTTTAGTATTTTATTTTAATCTACATAATTAATAATAACACTAATAATAATATTAACAACAATAAACTTTGTTTACTTGATTCATTTGAAAATAGATAAAAATAGAAGAATATTTTTATTTTTTGATCGATTTAAAGCATACACAAATATTTTACTTTTGAAATTAAATAATAGAAAGTTCTTGCAGAAGGTAGTAGCTATTAATTTTCGTTTTCATAAAAATTTAACGTATTTTTTTTTTTTTTTTTTACCTTAATGGATCCATTACTTTGGACTAATAACAAAGAGTTGAGTCAAATATAAAAATTGTTTATTTCTTTTTAAATTATTTTTTGAATTTAATTATCACTAATTAGAAAATTACTTTTCTTTCTTTGTATCATAAAAAATAACAACGGATTAATCAATCACAACATAACAATTATTATTTAATTAAATAAAATTACGGCTTTATTTTAATTGCAAAGCCAGGCAAAACACTTGTTTAAATTAATTAACTTTAGATGATAGTTGCGATGATAGTAAACACAACCAACTCACTTAACGTTTCAATTTTAACTGGGAATTATATCAGTACGTTATGTTTCTGTATTTCGGTTCTTCGTCTTTATTGTTGTATTATTTGCATTAAAAATTCAACTTTTTTTGCTAATAAAGCTTCTTTTTATTACATTTATCGGCAAGTAGAAAGCCCACACACGAGCTTGATATAAGCAAACAGCTGGTTAGTGTATTGAAAAGCTCTAGTATTTGGTGTTCAATACGTTTTGGATATTTACAAAACGAAAAGTAATTTTCTCATATTAACCGTCATTAGTGCATAAATAATAAAACATAATAACAACAATTACAGCAAAAAAATTAATTATATTTACCAAATAATTCTTAGTTTATTTTTTTTTCTCTTTAAATAATTAAATTTTGTGATGTATAAACAAATTGGCATAATGCATTTTTAAACAAAAAAAAAATCTATCAGCAATCATAAATAATAACTCCAATTAAATTAAATAACAAAATTGCATGTTGCAGTTTAAAACAAGTAATTTTTTTTTCAAAAGTAACTTTCTAATCAAACAAATTATGTTTAATCTACAATTATATTTATAAAAGAAAATTCAATTGTATAATTAAAAATTTATGCATTTATAACTGCATTTTTGAATTTAAATTAAAAATAGTTTTTGACAACCCTGTTATAAGCGCAAAGAGATCGTTTAAATTTTCCTCTGGCAATATTACGGCATGCTGAATTAAACAACCATACATAACCACACTTGTTTAGTTCTGGAAGTTTGTTTTGTATGTGAAATGTTTCTGATTGTTTAAAAAGAAAATTATTGCAAATAATATTATAAAAACTATTAAATTGTGAAAAATAAAGTTAATATTTTTACTTCGCATAATTATATTTAAGTAAAGCAGGTAAACATTATTATAAAACGTTTATTTATGTAGTGTCATAGTTACCAACATTTTTCATTTGTTTTATCGATTGTTATTTAATATTATCCAATTCATTTGATTAATTTTGCTCATATTCTTTTTTGAAAATTAGATTAACAAAAACTAATAATGGTTGATACGGAAAAACTCGAAGTTCGTGATATTACACGAATAGAGCGAATTGGCGCTCATTCGCATATCCGTGGTTTAGGGTTAGATGATGTTTTGGAGGCACGCCCCGTATCCCAAGGAATGGTGGGTCAAAAAGATGCTCGTCGAGCTGCTGGAATTGTTGCTCAAATGGTAAGAGACGGAAAAATTGCTGGTCGATGCATTTTATTAGCCGGAGAACCAAGTACCGGAAAAACAGCCATAGCTGTCGGAATGGCACAGGTAAGTGATTGTTTTTTTAAATTTTGCAAAGTTGCAGTTATATAAATTTATTTATATATTTAAGGCATTGGGAAATGAAACACCATTTACTAGTATGTCCGGATCTGAAATTTATTCTCTAGAAATGAGTAAAACAGAGGCTTTGGCGCAATCTCTACGAAAAAGTATTGGTGTGCGCATTAAAGAAGAAACAGAAATAATTGAAGGTGAGGTTGTGGAGATTCAAATTGATCGACCGGCAACAGGAACAGGACATAAAATTGGGAAAGTGACACTGAAAACTACTGAAATGGAAACAAATTACGATTTGGGAAATAAAATTATTGAATGTTTTATGAAGGAAAAAATCCAAGCTGGCGATGTGATTACAATTGATAAAGCATCTGGCAAAGTGAATAAACTGGGACGAAGTTTTACACGAGCCCGTGATTATGATGCAACGGGAGCGCAGACTCGATTTGTTCAATGTCCAGAAGGCGAGTTACAAAAACGTAAAGAAGTTGTTCACACAGTCACTTTGCATGAGATTGATGTAATAAATAGCAGAACTCATGGATTCTTGGCTTTATTTTCCGGGGATACTGGTGAAATTAAACAGGAAGTTCGCGATCAGATAAATAACAAAGTAATGGAATGGCGAGAGGAAGGCAAAGCAGAAATTAATCCTGGGGTATTATTTATAGACGAAGCGCACATGCTGGATATTGAATGTTTTTCATATTTAAATCGTGCACTAGAGAGTGACATGTCACCGGTTGTAATAATGGCGACAAATCGTGGCATAACAAGAATTCGTGGAACGAACTATCGCAGTCCACATGGCATTCCAATTGATTTATTGGATCGTATGATCATAATACGAACAGTTCCTTACACCGAAAAAGAGATGAAAGAAATTCTGAAAATACGTTGCGAAGAGGAAGATTGCATTATGAATCCTGATGCGTTAACTGTCCTTACACGCATAGCAACCGAAACTAGTTTAAGATACGCAATACAATTGATAACTACATCGAATTTAGTTAGTCGTCGGCGTAAAACAGCTGAAGTAACTATTGAAGATGTGAAAAAAGTTTATTCCCTATTTTTAGATGAGAATCGTTCCAGTAAAATCTTAAAAGAATACCAAGATGAATATATGTTTAACGAAATAATTGAACCGCAAGCATCAGCCGGTGCTATTACCATAAAAGAACAGCCAATGGATTGTGGTGATAATTAATTAATGTTTCGCTTCGTTGTAAGTAAAATACGAGATTTTTGTTTTTTCTTTTAATTATAATTAAATAATTTCATTTATTTGTTCTTTATTGTTTTAAAAACTTAAAAATAAATTTAAATAAAAATAATTGAACAATAATAATTATAAACGTATTTAACTAAATTGGGAATGCCTTGGCGTTGTCGTTAACATTTACATTTTTTTTGCTGCCCTAGTACGTAATTTTTATTCTTTATAAAAATAGTTTACTTCTACTACGTGCTTAAATATCTATATTGTGAATGGTTAATGCTAATTATATTTGTTTTAATTTTCTTTGTATTATTTTTATTGTTATTAGTTGACACGTGTTTACTTTTGCAATTCAATTATAATTATTGCCAATCAATACTTGTTGATCGACAAATACTTGTTGGTTTTTTTATTATTTTTAATTATTTACTAGTTATGTATTTAATGATAATAATCTATTTTTTTGAAGGAGGTACAAAAACAATGTATAATGAAATGGAAAAACAAGGTTTTGCCAAAGTTGATAGAAGATATAATGAAAAGCGACCAAAAAGCTTTGTATAATAAGTTTTTAGTATAACGCGATGGACATAAAAAGAGAAGAAATTATTTTTTGCTAGAGATGAACAACATTCATTACACGCGTACACAACACAAAAATGTCTTTAGAAAAAGTTAAAAAGAAAAAATAATATTATTAATGGGGATGAGCTAAAGGAAAATTTAATTTAATTTAATTTTGACAACCGGCAGGTAGAGGACCACGGTCACCAGCCACTTTACAAACTTCTGTGAACAAATCTTTTAATATTGATGGTTGTCGTCCCTGGGCACCGTCCAATGTAACCGTTGGTATAAATGTAACTCGTGGTCGCAATGCATGCGTTGCATCCCCATATAATTTTAATAACTCGGATCCGTGCGGACTATCGAAACATTTTAGTATTTGGTCTGGTTCTACGTACAGTTCTTTGGCGCACTAAAAATTTAAAGAATAAAAAATACGTTATCCACTGTGCTAAATTTATTCTTTTATCCAAATTACCCTGTGTAACGCTTCTCGAGGCATCGTATTATCACGAATCATGCAACTGATTAAATTTAAACGTACATCCGCCTCCTTAATTGTTTCAATTACGCATGCATGTATTGTGTTCGCCTGACATTCCACAGGACCATGTTGACATTCAAATGATAATGAACCATCTGAATTGGTGGATGTGGTCGCCTTTCCATACGGTATTAGTTGTATTTCAATTAAATTCGGCACCCGTACAAATGTAGTTTGTAATTGTTTCAGAACGAAATTTTTTGAGTCAGGACACAATGCCTCATAGTACACTGTCACCAATACAGGTGCTCCTGATGGCCGTATTATTATCTCTTCCTAAATAATTGTGATTATTTTTTGTTTTTGAAAATTTATTTATAATCTTACATTTTGTCCAGTTATGTCGGGCCACTTTTTCATTGTTTGCCATAATATAACAATTAGTACAATTATAATTAAAATACGTATTCGTGTTGCGCCTGAAAAATGCATTTTAAATGCCATTTGCTAATATTTCTATAATAAAATAGAAAAATAAAATTTCTATTGCACTTCTTTTTTTTTATAAAAAATTAAATAAAATTTTTACAAAAAACATTTACACAAAATATTTTTATTATTTTTAACTATTTATTGATTTATTTATTATTTTCATTAAAACAAATTACACTTAATCAGTAGATAAATTCATTACCCTGCTTTAACATTTGATGTTATTTGTTAAAAAATATACATATACAATAGAATGCAAAAATAAAATACTTTATTTATGTATAAAAAATTCGTAATTTATTCGGCAATTCAATTTTTAATTAATTTACTTTTTAATAATAAATATTTTTTTAAGGTTATAATGCCTGACTTTTCATTATTATTTTCTTTTATTTTGATGTGTCAAAATACATAATGAAAAACTATTAACAATATGGCTGATGAGTAACGATAAATTTTGTGACATTTAAGCTTATCGATATCTATAGTTAGAAAATTCACAATAGTTGCTTTGAATAATATAGTTTCATAAAGATGTATCTGGACATGCAAAAGCAAATATTGCAATTTAAATGGGTAAAACGACAACTGTAAGTATCTGATCACTGAAAAGGAAGTAAATTTTGAATAATAAACAAATCATTTTTATTTTCTTTAATTACTTTTATTTTATGTGTTTTTTTTTCTTTTTTTTATATTATTTTAATTAAAAATTATAAATTTTTATTTATATAATAATTATTATTAATTTTATTTTTAATTAAATAATTAAATTAAATATATTATTATTATAATTATTCTTATGTTTTTGTTTATTAAAAAGATTATTATTTTATTTATATTGATGATATCAAGTTGATTTTTTCATTTTATTACCAAACTTGATTAGATTAGATTATACCACTTTACAATCAAATCTATGCTAATTATTTTTTCCTTTTCTTTATTGTTTATTTATTTATTAATAATTTATTTTTATATTTATTATGTTTCATTTTATTCTATTTATATTTATAATCAATATTAAATGTTTTCTTACAATCTTAATTTATATTATTGACAAAATAAAATATAATAAAAAATTCCTTTACGTAAACATGAAATTTAACAGCATAATTTCGAATAGTTAAATCGCGACGAGCTATTGACAGCCAAACAAGATAACTTTCACTCAACAAAGTCAAATTTCATGTTTATGTTTTCTTAATGAAATGCTTTCTTTAACGAATAAAAGAATTATTTTTATTTTTACAATTAAAGCATAAAATACAAGTAGACAACGCACACACACACACGCACGCAAAATAAAAATTAAGATAAAAATGATTAAAAAACCGAAAGACTTAAACAAATGTCAAATAGTTATTGATTTAATTAATTACAATGCTTGTATTAAAATTATAACAGTTTAAATCGTAATTAGTTGTGTACTTGCTAACCACCATTGTCTTCGATTAATACAATTATTTTCTAATTTATAGCGTTATTAATCAATTTCTGATATATTTAATAACAAAAACAAAATTTTTTTACAATAAATTCGGCAAAGTGATAAATTTAGCGATACATTATCATACATTTTATACCATTTCAAAAATTATACACCTTTGCTACTGATTCGAAATAAAAATTTTCCAAATGTATATAGGATTTGCACAAAACGGTACTTTTGTTTTTAAGTATCGGTACACCTGTTTTTTTTTTTTTACTTTTAAACAAAATATATTTGTATATTTAAAATGTCATACTAAATCATACAATGGATAGTATTATTTAGTTAATATTATTGCACACATTTCAGATTATAGAAATTTTATGTAAATACAGAAAACGTGGGGTAATATCAAAGACATGAACCATTGTGAGAAATTTTGTGGGAAATTTTCATTTATCCGTGAATGAAACAAACAGAACACGAAAAATTAAAGGTAACAAATGTATATTATTGTTCCAATGCACCAACAAAAAAAAAAAAATAGGAAAAATTTATAAAATTAAAAAGAAATTAATTAATTTAATAATAATAATAATTATTATGGCTTCTTTAAACTAACTAAACAATAATAATAATAATAATAATAAACTTAGAAATTAAAAATTATTTTCGTATTATTTCCTATTAATTTTTTTTCTTCACTAAACTCTACCCGAAATTATTTTACTAATCGTTGTGTTTTGCTAAACAAAGACGACACGTAGAATAAAAAAAAAAAATTACTTGTATCCTTAATTTATAGTAATTATTAAATATTTATAATTAAAATAATGAAAATGTGGGGAGAGAGAGAGAGAGAGGAAAGCACAATTTTTCTTGTTTAAATAAGAATGTCTTTTCTTATTTTTCGCGGTTTTTGTTGATTTCTTTTTAAATCACTCAAATGGCGTATTAAACATATTTATATTAAGATCCTCGAACGTGGTGGTGCCACTTTGGTCCAACATTTGTAACATGTCGGATAACTCTTGTCCCTGTGGACCAACAGAATTTTGTTGTACACCCTGCGCTGATGTAACAACTGGTACAGCTGTATGTCCACCGCCGGCTGAACCACTTGAGCCAGGACCTGGATCTGCAGTTTGATTTGTATTTTGCCAGCCCCACATACCTAAAATAATAAAAACAAAAAAAATCATAAAAATAAGATAAAGAAAAATAATTTCATTATTAAAGCAACAAACCGGCGTTAGATTGTGCCGTAGGTGTAGTATGATAGCTCGTTTGCCGTGAATTACCAGCGCTTAGTTGCGTATAAGTTGGACCACTTGGTGAACGTGACGGACTCAATTGACTATATTGATAGCCTTCAGTGACCGGTTGCTGTTAAAAAAAAGAAAGAATAAATGCTAGAACTAGATGACGCAAAAAAATTTACGAACCTGTCTTAGTGACCATGCTGTTGCTGCTGGTGTAGGAGACGTTGTGCTATTTTTTGACAGTCGACCCAATACCGGCTGTTGTGTGCCTCCGGGGGCACTCGGTGATCCATATCCAATTGGTGATTGTGTTGGTTCATAGCCACCGTAGCCGCCCACGCTTCCACCACTTACTGAATTTTGTGCACTTCCCGGTCTTTGGACATTATTCTGACCAGTCTGTTGTTGTTGCTGTTGTTGTGAATTTTGTAAATGCGGCATCATACCGCCGTGAGAATTGTATACAGCAGCCGCGGCAGCAGCTGCAGCAGCCGCAGCGGCAGCCGCAGCAGCAGCAGCTGATCCACTTCCAGCATTGGGGCCTCCACTAACAACTGGTGTTGGGTCACGACGTCCTTGTAATGAATAATCAATACCAGGAGTTTGATATACCTGTTCAGCACTACCAGTTTCATTTGCTGTTGCATCTTGACTGGAATGTAATGATCTGTAAGAAACGGACAAAAGAATCAATAATTGGCCTCTAAAAATGTATATAAATATCTTACTTTGCCGAACTGTTTGTACAAACAATATATTCAACATCATCTGTGTAGGGATTCAAAAATGCATACGCTTGCGTACGGAGCCATATCCACTCCCGATTTTTTGCCCGAAAGCGATACATTACCGAAAACATTTGCCCCTTTTGTTTTAAAACTAAAAAAATAATAAAAAAGAAAAAATATTATAATGAAAATTAATCAGTTTCATCTTTCTTTACCTTGTTCAAAATTTTCCTTCATGTGGTTCTGGTCTTCTGGATGGAAAAAATCGTAACAACTTTTACCCAGTAATTCTGTTGGTGTGTAACCTAATACATTTAAAACGCGTTGATCGACAAACGAGAATTTTCCATCTTGTGCATGCCTTGATATAAACTCCGATTGATTGTTGATACCAGTTATGTCTGCATTATTTGAAGAAGATGTCACCTGTAAACGACCAATCGCGACTAAGCAACAATGTGTCGCATGTATATCATCCTCTTGGCCACCTTGCCGATCCATTTGAACACCAGGAAACATATCTGTATGTTTACATGTACGTTTGTATGATTGAATGTAAATGTATGAAAAATAAAGGAAAAAGAAAACGAAAAATATTAATACAAAGATTAATTAGAGCGTAAAACAGACGACCTGTGGGCGGCCAATTCTTTATATATCCAGTGCAATGTACAACAGCAAAATTCTGACCATCTCGTGACGGACCCAACGAGTTACGTTGTTTTAAACGATTTAAATGTCCAGCTACCATGCTGTCTGTATTCACATTACCCACTTTCATACGGCAAATAAAACCACGACGTGATCCCATACATAAACGCATCGATGCTAAAAAATTCAATTTATTAAAGATTTAAAAATAATAATTATAATGCAGAAGCATACATTGATGTCCCTCCTTTTTAACGGTGCCAGTTTTTAAATCTAAAATACGTCCAGTATTCTGTGGCTCCTGTGTTGATAATTGTTCCCGAACTTTTTCAATGTCATCCGGATGTACATTATCGTATATACACGAACCATAAAACTCATTTTGTGACTGATTTAATACGGGCGTTATACTGTCCGACACATAAATTATTCTGCCTGTATCACACGATACAACAAATAGAAAACCATCGGCCGCTTCTAATATTAAATGTTTTAACTCTTGATCGGTTAAGAATGATGGTTTGTATGGGCCATCACTACTTGTATTGCCAGTTCCTATGAAAGATAAAAATAAAAAATAATTATTAGAAATTTCATCTTTTTTCAGAATAAATAAACAAATATTATATGAATTTTAAGTGGAAAAAATTTATCTTAAATCACCTCAAGACGACAAGCCAAAAAAAAAATAACAAACCACAATAAATTTTAATTCTACCCATCAAAACCAAAAAAAAAAATATGTATGATAAAATTTAAACCAAGATAAATTATAAGAACTATACATAATTTAATCATCATGATCATCAGCAGCAGCAGCAGCAAGTAACAAACAACAATATAATAATTCAAAGGGATGGATGCATCATAAATTTATGCAGGTAGTAAAGAAAAAAAAAATTCAAATGACAAATGTAAACGTGTCAAAAATATATTCCTTAGATTTTTTCCTAAAGATAAAAACTATTTTTGATAATTTTAAACATTTTTCTTTTTATTATAAGTAAATACTAAAACAGTCAGAATTTAATATAAAACTTTTGTGAAGAGTATACCACGTTTAATTAGATTCTCTGGTGAAACAATAGTGTATAATCTTGGAGCGAAGTCACTAATATAAGTTCACAATAATCTTTATTATAAAATAATTCAGCAATGTATTAATTAAGGTAGCAGCAGTGTTAATTATTTATTAAATAATACCTTGAGAAAAATAAAAAGAGTTTGAAAAACAAGTGAGAAACCTTATGCAGCAAAGTCACAAACCCTTGTATTTACAAATTACAAATTAAAAAGTAAATTAATAATTAATTACACAAAAAAAAAGAAACAAATTAATGAACAAAAAAAACCGCACAATAGTAAATAAATTAAAAATGAATTTTATAACAAAAAAATACTCCTTAAAGTAGAAGCAAATACTAACGACAAAACCACGACAATCAAGCTGCATTAAAACCTTGAACAAAAAATAACCAACTTTCTTCTCTGCACATAAAGAATAATAATAACAATATCAAAAATATGTTTTTAAAAATTTTTAGAGCGTAAACATTATACCACCCGCCCAATAATCACATGACAATACTAAACAAAAACAACACAATAATAATAATCACAGGGAACAACAACCTCTTACCTACCTACTACCTACCTTTCAATAATTAATAATATATTTAAGTGCAAAAAAATCAGCTTAAATTATTATGAAAAACTAACGACGAGACATACAATGTGATAATTTATTTATTATAAGTTGTTGTCTGCAAAGTAATTATTTTCATATAAATATAAAAATCAATGAAAAATATTTAATACCAAAAATATATAATTAAAAGCGAAAAAATAATTACAAAAGATTTTCCATAAATTTATAAACTTATTCATCTGCCAATTATTAAAAATAAATCTCAAGTGTAAAACAAACAAATAACGCAACAAACATTATTAGAATAAAATTTTAATAAATAAACAAAATTAAATCGTTTGCGTGCAATTATTAAACAGCAAACGACGAATACAAATATAAATTGTTATAAAATAATTCGATATAAATAACTCTGATAGATAATTGAATAATATTAATAAATGCAAAAAAAATAAAAAATAAGAATCCTGTTTACAAAAATTAAAGCAATAATCATCTTCATAAATATTTTTGATAAACTTGTGTCCCAGCAATAACAAAACTAATGCAAAATAGGCACTTAGATATTTATCAGAATAACCATTCAATCTGACATAAAATCAGTACACTTGCGTAGGGTGATGTATGAATATGCTAGTTTTATACTTGAATCAATATGTTAATTTTTAGTTGATAGAGAATATATATTTAAAAATGTAGAAACAAAACATCGTCCGGACGTAGCGAATCTCACAATTTTTTATAAATATAGCTACGGTCATTGTTTCAAAGAGATCTCCTAAATAATACCTTTGCGCGAACAACGTGTACGAGAAACATGAGCTGGAACTATCACCCACGGTCGAGCAGTAACTTTAAATACGCTGCGAACATCGAAGTTCCAAAACGATTTCTTTACTCGTGCAGCAAATAAATGGAATACTTTGCCAGCGTGTGCGTTTCCAAAACAATTTAATATACAATCCTTTAAAACTTATGTAAACAAATATCTCATATCCCATAAATCGACATGGTAGCTCAAAGCTATTCACAGTTCGACTTCACGTCATAATTCCTTAAAATGTCAATTTCAGTATAAAAAAAAAAAAAATTCAACAGAAATGCTATTTTATTACATTCCTTAATAACAGGTATTGTCTTTATTTTTATTAACTTTACAAGTAAATGTGTAGGTGGATACATGTGTTTTTTTTTATCTTTATCAAATACTAGTCATCACATCATACCAATTTACTATTATTTTAATTTTTTGCATACAACAAATAACAAATAGTAATAAACCACGATGATAAGGTGTTTCAAAATGTTGTAAAATCATAATTTTTATTTTTGGTGAGTAAATGATTTTTGAAATTTAAGGATTACTGACTGGCTGTGATTGGTTGACAATGATCAAATGCCTTAAAATGAAGCTTTAACGTATACTTTTGAAGAACTTAGTCATTATTTTTGACACACTCCAAACCAAACCATGCAATAAAATATTCTTTTACTCAACTAACTAAAAAATATTTAAATATTTAGAAAATAATAATAATCACAATAATATTCATACAAAAATAATAACAATAGCAATGGAAGTAGGAGGACGAATATGAATTTCTTTTGATAATATCTTTTCATTTTATTTTTCAATTTAACAAAAAAAAAAAAGAATAAATAAATTTTTATTATGTTTTTTTTTTTTTTAAGAAAATAATGACAAAAAAAAATAAAATAAAATAATAATAATAAAGCAACAAGACGACACACAACACAGCCAAAGAAAATATTAAAAATGAAATAATAATAATAATCATAATAATAAACGCAACGAAACAATAATATAATAAGAGAGGCAGGCAGCAGCAGCAGCACATAAGAAGCCATGAAAAATAATAAAATAAAAAGATATGAGGTAAAAAAAAAAACAAAAACCAGCAAAGACAGTACTACCTGTAGAAAAGAAAACAAAAAACAAATAATAATATAATAAAGACAGACAACGACGACGACACTTTTTATTTTAGCTTTTCTTAAAAATAAAAACAGAAATAAAAATAAATAACGAGGAGAAGACGACGCGCACACACAACACTAAAAAAAAAAAAAAATTATTTATTCCAATCAGGTGTAATTTGGCATCCGGTAAAACAAAAAAATATATACATATATATATAAATGTCAAATGAAAAGAAATAAAATAAAATAAAATATAAAAAATAAACTCTCTCGCTATTGAGAGAAAAGTAATAACAAAACCACCTATTTATGTGGGTAGAAAAAGAAATTAAATAATTAATTAATAAACATTAAAAAAAACTGAACACCACACTTTGATTACAATTATTAATTGTAATCGCGTAGGTGTGGATTCATTCATAAATTTTTCAATTTTATGCTAGTAATGAGAATTAGAACCGGTACATAATTACGGTGGGATAAACATTCATTAAAACTAGAAACTAACACAGTGGCTAATCTTTTTTGTTGAAGTACTGGAAACATCATTTAACACTTATGATAAAAAATTAATCAAACTACTCTCATCGAATAATCAAATCTAAAAATAAATTCAAAGGCCATCATATAGCATTTCATCTTACCAGAAAAATTTAATTTATTACCAACAATAAAATTATAATTAGATTTAAAATAATAATAATAATAAAAAACAGGTAAACAAATAAATATTCAACACTTGTTATTCCCATTAATAACGTTTAAAATGAGTGATTTTTATTGAATTAAAAATAATTATATATAAATAGTAAAAATAAAAATAAACGTGGACACTAAACTGCTGTCCACGAGTACTTGCCTAACTCACGAAAAACGAAAATTTTGATTAATAAATTCTCCACATATCAATTTCAAAAAAAAAAAAAACTAAAATCACAGTCACATCGCATAAATTTTAAATAAAATCTATATTGCAGCGTGGCGGCAGCTAATTTTCTAAATATTTATCCAAATTACGAACTCAGCATATTTTTCCGATTAATCAATGAAGTGAAAAGGTTATATACAGATCAATATACGCAATGTTTATTGTTTTTTGCAAAATTAAATTTAATTAAACGGGTAAACATTAACTGATTAATCTACAAGTACTAGTTAACATTTTAAAAATAGATTTTTAAATATAAAAATGCAATGGACAACAAACCAAAAATTAATTAAATTAATGACGATCGACGACGACAACGACAACATTTTACAATTATGTTAAAATAGATAAAAAGTAGTAAAAAAAGTACTGAAAAAACGGCATAAAATGTAATTAAATAAAAAAAATAAACACAATTCTGGAATAAAAATGTCATAAAAGTTACAAAAAAATAATTAAATTATTTTTTTTTATGCATATATTAAAAAGTAATAATAAAGTAAAACAGAGAAATTTATTTTCAACAATTAAACACTACACGTGTCTTTAATAATTTGTATGCAACTAATTTGTATTTTAATGTAATTAATTAAATTTAAAAAAAAAATAAATATTTTATTTTTCCTTTAAGAAAATAATAAAAAAAATAATTCAGGTTCGTTTTTTATGCAAGTCACCAAATAAAAATTAAACAGTGTTATCACAACCAGTGTATCGGAATAAAGATATTATTATGAATATGACAGAAGTAACATCTATTCACGAGGCGATACTACAATCTATTCCTTTGATAAACTCGATTATTATTTATTCTATGATTATTATTACTGTTAGTCGTCTTAAGCTGAGTGTTTAGTCTAATTGTTTAATGTCTTTTCACCTTATTCATTAATACACCATGTACATAGGTACCGTTTTCAATTGTTTAAAAATAAATAATGAAATAAAATTCAATAAAACTCTGTTTTTTGAATTTGTTTCATCGTTCTATTTTAATCTTTTATTGAAAACTTAATCATTTTCCGACGAGATTTAAATTAAAAGCAATATTTCGAATGTAAAACAACGAAAGATCTTAAAATTATGCACTTCTAGACCGGCTGACAATCTAAAGGAATTAAAAATTAGTTCCTCAAAAGGAAGAATAAACGTAAATCGTAATCGCGATATTACAAGTAATATAGTTAAGAATTCATCAAACATATGTATAGAAAAATACACATAAATAAAATTAATAACTAATTAGCTGCCACGAAAACACTTCAATATGCATAATCACATAAAGGAAAATAGTAACAAATCAGAAATTAATACCATAAAGCAATTTTTATACGATTGTTATTAAAACACCGCTACTACTGTGCCGCTATTACCATTAATAAACTGATGTTGATAATAATTACGATGATATTGTTTAAATGTTCCTAACATTAAAATAATAAAAGTAAAATTCAGTAACAGTAAAGTTCACATCGCGCATTATACATACTATACATTGTATTGTTGTTGGTAATGATGTCGGCTCGGCGGCATATATGACTTTTTTCTTTCGTTTTATTTTTATTTTTTTGTTACACAGAATTTTTATATTTATCTTTTTATAAACAATTTAAAAAAATAAAATAAAATAAAATTCTATATATTTATATATTCAAAAAAAAAAAAAAAAAAAACATAATTTTATTCTTATTCTTCTGTTTTTATTTTTATTTTATTTTATTTTTTTTAAAGGTATGATAAAGTCACGAATAAATTCTGTTTCTTGCATACAAAACATAGTTTGTATTTTCTTTTCTTATTTTTTATTATTATTATTATTATTTATTTTTATTTCTTTAAATTCATGTTTGTTGTCAACTGAACCTTCTTTTTCTCTTTAATAATAATAATAACGATAATAAAGAAAGAAAAAATGTCTGTGTGTGTACAACTGAGAAGCAACAATTGAAATGATTTAAAAATTTAATTACAGTAAATCCTCAAATTATAGTTATAGATATATATTTAATTAAATAATTTTATGTTATCAGTCTATTAATTGTATATGGCTTTGATATAGAATTATTAATTTAACATTATTGTATAAAATCAAACGTTAAGCGAGGAGTAATTACTATAAATCAAACAGCGGATAAGCCTTATGTAGAGTTAATCATTTGTAACAAGAAACTACAGTGGTACCTCGACATACGAGTTTAATTCGCCCCTTAACCTTGTTTGTATGTCAAATTGCTCGTATCTCAAAACTCGTATGCTACTGCGAATGTAGATCGTGTAACTTGTATAAACTTAAGTTAAACTAGTTATACGATTTCTCGTATCTCAAATCTTGCTCTCATCTCAAAGCAAAATATTGCCCGCTCGGCGGCTCGTATCTCAAAAAACTCGTATATTAGGGCACTGGTATATTTAGGCACAAATAGTTCTAAAAAAACTACATAAACATAACCAATGAAATAAATACCATCACTAAAATTTTATTAATTAATTTATATTTATTAAAAACGAGCCTACAGTGTACAAATATTATCTAAAGAAAAGACAAAATTCATATTTAAACTGAAAACGCGTCAATTGAAAAACGTTAATAAAGGTAGGAAAAAAATAAAACAAAGTAAAAATGTATCAAATAAAAAAAAATAAAAAGAAAAAATATTTTTTTGGTGACAATAAACGTGGGGACATGATTTTAACGTTTTGTGACTTTATTTATTATTAGTATTATTATTATTATTATTATTGTTATTATTATTAGCGTATTGTTATTGCTGCTTTTATTTATATTAAAAATTTAAATTTTACGGTGCGACGGCGGTATTTTACGTTTACATCTTTTCATCGGTTAAAACAAAACCAAAACGACAAAAATAAAAATAAAAACCAACAAAACCGACTAATTGGCCCAAAAAAGAAAAAAAAAAAACCCCAAATACAATCACAATAACCAAATTTTTATTTTATTTGTAATTTAATTAATAAAAAATTTATTGCTTATATTCAATCATTTACCTCCATAATATTATTTTACGCATACAATTTTGATTATTGATTTTATTTATTTATTTTTTTGTTGGAAATAAAACGAAATAAATTAGCCAAAAAAAAAAATAAAAAAAATAATAATAATAATAACCAAAGAATATTACTAATTAATTAACATAATTATTTATTGTTTTTTTGGTAAATTAATAAATTTAAATATTTTCTCAAGGTTTTGAAATTTTTTGCCACTTTTTTATTCTTACATGAAGACAATGCGTAATAATATTTCCGCGAAATAAAAAAAAAAAAAAAAACAGGCAATTGGAAATTTGTGTGTCAAAAATACAGGTAAATTTTATTTAATGAATCAATGCGATAATGTTTTTTTCTACTCTACTACAATACACTTTGTTGTTTTTTTAAGGAACTTATCTACCATGATATGTGTAGTTTACTTGTAACTAAAGTATTCAAAGTCAAAGAATTACATCTTTAACGCATTACATGCCACGAAAAACCGAAAAAGAGTTAAAATTTTCTATGAAAATAATAAAATTAGCGGCTGAAAAAGATAAGAACCACAAAAATTAGATACAGAATTATTTTTATTTGTATGGACCAAATAGGGTACACTGGAATTTCAAACATGAAATTTTCTAAAGAAACTTTATTCGATTAAAGCAAATAAGAACTCTGTGCCAATATTGGTGGGTACAGTGAGAAAAAATGGGTTAAACATAATGTAATGACTAAAAATCTACAAAATTACATCTGGGAAATGCATCAAAATACAAAACAACCAACAATAGGCTTAGACTATTTCTAAATAATGCTTAAACCGACCAATACTCTTAATAAATTGCATTTTAGCATAAAAACATTTCATAAATCACATGCAAAAAAAAAGGCTATAAAGAGAAAATAAACTTAAAATTTTGAGTAGAAAAACCAAATCAAACAAAACCCAAAGTAAAAAAAAGAAGCTTTAATTCACCATAAAAAAAGACAACAACACGCTAAATAGAATGAATAAAATAAAAAATTAAATTAAAAATGTTTTGCATCTATTATTAACACACGTGCGACACTTTTTTTATATTCATTTTCATCATCCAAACATAATAAAAATAACGATAAGAGGAAAATTATATGTTGAAAATATTATGTAGAAGCAGAACTGAGAAAAAAAAAACGCGCGCGCGCGAAATATATATTTATTTACTGCCTGCATGCATTTAATATATCACGAAGTATGTAAGAAGTAAAAAAAATAAAACACTTTTTGTTTTGTTAGTTTAAAAAGTAGTTAAGCTACCATTGTTTGACTATCATATCGTATAATAGCTGCTAGTACAACCACCTTTATAATAAATTAGCGAAAATATGAATAAAAAAAAACCCAAGCAACTCCCACTAATAACTTTACATAAACATAAAACCACACATAAGTTTAAAGAGGAAAAATAAACGCTAAGACCGACAATCTATATTAGAATTTTATCATAATAATTTTACCTACTGGGGTGATACTATTATTATTATTGTTGTTGGTAGAGAACAAGGTAAATGGATTGGTTGGCTGCTGGCTGTTTGGTGGGTATAGGTATATATTATAAGGTGGCGTTAAGTAGTCTCTTATAGTCAAAAAAATAAAAGTTTTTTCAAACAAAATAAGCTTAAAGATTTTTCCCTTTTTTTTTTCGTAACAAGAAACTTTTTTTACTTGCGGTAATAGAGCGAGTTTTAACCAACTAAAAAATTAAGCCAAAAATAAACATAAAATTTATGATTATTGTGTTAAAACCATAATAAAAGTTTAATTTTATTTATTTATTTATTAAGAACGGCAATTTACTTGGAAAAAAAATCTCCAAAATTGACAAAGCCAGCTCGTTTTGACATTATTGAACCATAGTGACATACTAGTCGGCCATACATAAAATCCGAGTCAAAGCTGCTGATCACTTATAAGAATATTACTTTTATCTATAAGACCTAACTTTTCAGACCACCCTCGTACATCAGAGAAACAACAAATACAAGAAAATATTCTGTTAAAATAATATAAAAATTAATTATATTCCTTTTATATCATTTTAAAAGTAACAACAATTGTACTAACAATAGTAATAACAGTAATAATATGTTAATGATGCTATTAAAGGACTTAGTGAAGTTTCTTTGTTTTTACTGCTCATAGGGATGAAACCCACTAATCACAGAAACAACCAAACTAAAATTTATTTACAGGATAAACAGAAAAAACAACCAACATAACTCCTCTTAAAAGTTTTCTTTAATATTTTTTATAATATTCAAATTAACCCTTTCTTGTACTTCGTCTCTATACACAACTACTGTGCAAACACCTAATGGTGGTTGGTTTTAGACTATAAAACTGTAAATACTTAAGTTATTTAATTTTTTTTTTATATATCACATACATATAAAGATATAAAATATTATAAAACTCCCTAAGGTGACTTTTGCCGTTGGTGATAAAAGATATTAATAAAAATAAATATATAAAATCTTTTACTTCTTTGTCTTTAATACATTTTTGTTTTTTAAGAAAGTAAATTGAAGAATAAAAATCATTTTTCTTACATATTATTACTTTTAAGCAGTGTATAAAGTACGTGTTTCCATCGAAGAAACAAAACAGAAAGAACTTTTAAAGAAAATAAAAAACTGAAAAACCCAAAGAAAGCATCTTTCTTGTATATAGCGACCAAACAAAGTGTGAAAAGCTTTACACAACAAGTAGAAAAACATAAACGTAAACAAAAAAAAAAACAATGTAACAACATAATTAGTATTAAAAGAGGTTTAATTATTATTACACCTTAACTTCAGGTATATGTGTACACACTGTAATCACAAAGTAATAAAAATAAAATAAATTAAAATAAAAAAGCATACACAAAACACAAAGATGGGGGTAAAGTAAATCCCAAACAAACTACACGTGTCATCATGTACATTTAAATGATAATTATAGTTTTGGCAAACTAATACACAACACATTAGAGATGGATAATGGAAATTAGTTAAGAACAATCCCATTGCAAAAACAGTTTTGATTTATTTTTAGCTTCAATATAAAAGCACCGAACAAAAAAAAGTTCATTCACGATTACATAAATCCCTTTAGATTCGTTTAACCAAAAAAAAACTAAGAGAAAATCGTAATACACAGCAAATAATTAATAACAGTGTTTCTCAAGGTTGTTTTGTTTAAACCTAGCGTGTGTTTTATTCACCCTTATTATGAATCTGATTTTTCTTTTACACAAGCATTTAATTGATTTGAGTTTAAAATCTTACACAACTGCTTTTTGCGATTGAAAAACAAAGTGCAAATCCTAAAAGTTTAATAAAAACAAAAACATTGTTAGTACAAACGACGGATTTCTTTTAAAAATGAAATGACTGAAAACTGATAATAAAAACTACAATAACGACGAGAAATACATTTTTTGTTAAAGAGATAGAAAAACTACATAAAGTATAAGAGGAGTAAACAGAAAAATAAACACCAAACAAGAGAATCACATTAATAGAAAATAGATACGTGATAACTATGTTGCGATGTTCTTTCAACTATATCTTCCTACCACCATTCATTTCACTCGTATATTTTATCATCGTATATACATAATATGATAATGACTAATGTTGTTAATGTATCTGTTTTTTTTTTCTTCTTCTATTGTTGGTTAAGGATTATTTTCAGTAATTTACCGTACCAAAAACCAAAAAAAATCAACAAAACACTTTGGGGATTGGGATAGCTTTAGCACAACCAAATGGATAGTTATGTGTAGATTAATTACAGTTTTACTGTATTAACTTTTTGTTTAGCATAAAACATTAAAAATAAAAAAATTCTTCTAAATGATGATTATTAATTAAATAATAAAGCATCAGGTAGTAATTTATCTGATTAACGCTATATCTACATAGAACATGTATAATGTTTTATTAGTTATTATTATTATTTCTATACAACGAATTGATTCAAGTTTATTTCAAATCACTATTACGATACTACTTACTACTAGCTAAAAGTGAGAAACATTGTGACACTTTTTGTTTTTATTCAAAATAAAGAAACAAAGTATCAACGAACGATAAGACACAACAATGTTATAATATTGATCGTTTACTTTTTTTTATTTTTTATCTTTTACTCTAAAAATGTAATGAAATTAAATTAATAATTTATTTTATTATTTATTGCACAACAGGTAACAACTGAATACAATGAAACAAAACAATTTTCTAATCATAATAATTATTATTATTATTATTAGTTTCGTGTAGCATGTGTCAATTAATTCTTTTTTTTTTTTTTTTGAATTTATTTAATTATTATTCTGTAATTATTATTATTTTTGATGTTCTGCATGAATAACTGTAGCAAGGCCAGACTGTAAATTGACTATCCAATAATCCAAAAATGACAGCATTAATCCAGTAACAATTAATGTTACAAGGTTCTTGTGATTACTTCGATTAGATAGTCTTCACTTTCATCATATTATCGCAAATAATAAAATAATGTAAAAAAATGCAAAAGTAAAAAACTAAAAAATCTAACGCAGAAAAAATAACAAACTCCCGTAAAGGGGTTAGAAATGTTTGTACAAAAAGTAATTTAATTGAATTTGTGATAGAAAAAATGAACAATTTAAAAAAATACATAAATTTCTACATCAAATGGAATTTTTTAATTTATAAACAACAAAAATAAAGAAAATTCATTAAAATTTATTATCCTCATTCCAGAGATTGGAGAATGGAGTTTTTTTTTTTTAGCTTTATAGTATACTTAAAAAATGTCCTTTTAGTCCCTTTGACACCTTCTGTTTTTCTTTTATTTTAACTTTGTTAATTTTTCGTCACACTTGCTACACGAAATTTTTAATTTCTTTACAAAAAAATAATAAAAAAACAATTTCAATTAAATTTTCATGAACACAAGGAAGAGTGTAGATAAATTGTGGAATTACGAGAAGCGGGACAATCGTTGAATATGTCGCGATTTCAACAGCTATCTATATTTTTATTTAAAAGAAACAAGGAGTGCTGATAGAAATTTTTTACCTATCCCAACCAATCCGACCCTGATTTATAAGTACTGCATCTATTACAGCTTATAGCTTTACCACCCACCCTACATATTTATATTTTTTTTATCCCTTTAGAATTTTTTTTACTCTTGCCAATAAAACATTTAATACGACACACCAAGAATTTTCTTATATAATTTTCAACTTTACAGTCAAAGTCCATTCAAAATACATTTGTTGTCCATTCATTCATTCATTCCTCCATTTCATAATTTCATTAAAGTTTTTTATTTTGCATACCAGCAGCCAACAAACCACCAACAAACGCTAAAGGTTGGTGTTATTAGGGAAAAATGAAATAAGTACGAGAACCACATCCATCCCTTTATTATGAACGCAAGAATATAAATATTAGAAGAAAAAAACACAGCAGTACTGTGATGATGTCACGTGGATTTAGCATGGGGTGTTACAGCGCACAACAAAAACAACAGCACGAACAGCATAACCAAATGTTATTAACGTGGTTTGAGGATGATTCCATCACATTTCTATAAGTATTAGAAGGATTTTTCCTTTATTTCTGTTATTGTTACACAAAAAAAAAATGAAGAAAAACCAACAAACTTGAAACTAGTGCCATCTAACAAAATAAGAATACTGAAGGCAAAAAAAAAATTGCAAAATATAAATAAACAGCACAACACACCAGAAAGTAGAAAAAGATTTATGACGCTACATGTAGTTTATTTATATTTTTGTGCTTTTTTTCTGGCTACATTTTATCAAAAAGCAAAATAAAAAAACGACAACCTGAGACACCCTTTGCTATGATGTTTGAGATTTTTTCTTACTGTACTGTTACAATGTAACATAAAAAATTATTATAATACAGTGAGACCTCGTGTTATTGAAAATATCATAATTGAATATGTTTTCAATAAGACAAACGTCTACTATTGCAGACAACTGTAGCGATAGCTGTAAATACTACACACTTAAAATATAAAATTCCGTGTTACACATATATATTTATCTGAAAAGTCGAGATTTAACTGTAATAACAATATTGGTGCTGTACTATACACCCACCATTATCATTATTATTTCCGTTTAATAAAATAAATAGAAGGGAAAAATACACGACAAAAGTGAATAAGATAAGTAAATTACATTAATATTACGAAATACGAATGAAAACATTTATTTACTTTTGATTTCTAGTGAATGCGTATTTATATACATATACATAATGTAGTATATTTGTACAAAGCTACAATGACTTATATAAATTTTATTTAATTTATAAAACTTACCCCTTAACGCTTTCATATGGGCAACAGCCATTCTTAATATTGTCAATTTATCTGGTTTTCTTGCTAATGCACTACATGTTGGCACCATATCAGATAATTCTGTTATATAGGCTGTCATCTTGTTACGACGTCGTCTTTCAATTTCACAATGATTTTCGCGACTAGAAATATAAATATATATATGGTATTAGAAAAAATTAATAATATTAATAAATAACATTTAAAATATTTAATCAAAATAAATTTATTACTAATAATAATGTTCTTGAATTTATTATTAATAAATAAAAATAATACAACATACATGTGTGCTAGTAATAATATTAATAAATACGTGTAAATTATAACCAAATTTTCAACATAATAAATATATATATATCTTTTTGTTCTAAAACAACGCTAACCAAACAAACAAAAAAGACACAACGATAATCTTTCTTTTACATTCAATAATAGTGCATCAGTTTGGGATAATTAAAGGGATACAAAAAAAACACGGTATTGTAACGCTATTTGACATTAGTAATGTTATAATTAAAACAATGTTTAAATGCGTATTGGATAAAAAGCTTAATTGAATGCGAATAATTCGTGGTTAAAAAACAATCACTCGAAATGTAACTGTATTACCACTTTATTGCGCAAAAAATTTAAATACAAAATAAAAAGCTTAATTTTTTAAAGTCATGCGACTGTCGCTTTATTAAAAAATAAATCCGCTAAAAAAATATATAACTGAAAAAAAATAAAGAAAGAAAGACTTCTCAGCGGAACGCTACACATAACGCCCATTTTTACAATGCCCAACATTTCAACAATAGCACAGCAGCAAAAAAAACAAAACGAAAAAAAAATTCAAATTATTATTAATTTCACTTCTTAAGCAATTACTATCATTATAATGTTAAGCTTCAGATTAACAAAACAAAAAAAAAATAAATAAATATATAAATAAAATTAAACATGAATAACAACAAATCAATCAAAATCAAATTATTATGTATTAAGAATATTTTTATTTGTGAGAAAAAAATCCCTTTTGGGTTACTTTCAAATGTGTGGACGTATTGATGTTAAAAAAGAAGAACGACAGAAATAATCATAATAATGATACGACTGCAGCAGTTACTGTTGCCCCATATATATATATCAACTTTTCTAAGGTAATCCAGAGAATAAGAAAAAGTTTAAATTTTTAAAAACTAAATTAGGCAAAAATACCAAAAATAAAAAGATGATGATACCAAAAGCCTATAATTTATAATTTATCGTTAAAGAAAAATATTAAATAAAAATCAAGGATGTTGTTTCTGTTTGTCTGGCTGACCTGGACTGCACACATAATTAGTTTATTTGATGAAAATTTAGGGAAAACAACAGTAAAAAATAAAAGAATACATAAATTTAGGGAAATAATTTGTTCAAAATTCACAATAAAATAACATGCATTCGTCCAGCCATGCATACTGTACATGGTCATTAAATTTATGCTCCGATTTCTTCTCATCATAATTTATATTAATTTGTTTGATTTGCCAGACAGATTATTGCTTTATCTATATCTACCGAATATGCTTCCATCTCTTTAATTTACTGCCCAAGTAAACATTTAAAGAACTAGACAAAACCGTGCATAATATTTTTGTTGTAACTAACTGATGATTTTTTCGTACATTTTAAAACTATACCACTTTATGTCATTTAAACGTCAAAGATTATTAAAAATAAATAAATTTAAAATATATATATATATATATATATATATATAAAATTATAATCATTAAAAACAATCAACAAGATTATTATCAGCAATTACAACTGCTAAATGCCACGACTAAAATTATTGTAAACGCTAACGTTCGTCCATCAATGTGTGTACCATCATCGTTATTTTAAGACATTAACTAGCCTAACTACTAATAACAAATAGTATTCCATTTAGTACATTAATTTGTACTTTAAAAAATAAAATAAAATAAATAGTTTTTTATTTTTATTAAAGTACATCAATAGAAACAAATAAATGCAACGCCTTTAGGCAGGTAAAAAACTCTGATGTGTGCAAAATAATACAATAACAAGATCAAACTCTAAATGCTTCTATTGTATATTTTATTTATTTATATTAGCTTAAAGGGTAATAACATCAGCAACTATATAACAACAATTTAGTAAACATCATTAAGGTAAATAATATACAAATTGATTTGACATATGATTATACAAATAATAATAGTAACTTGCCAACAACAATGTATAATAACATAGTTAAATAAAAAAAATATGTACATTAAGCTTGCAGCAGCAGCGCAAAAATAAAAGAAGAAAATTAATAATAATAATAATAATAAAGCTGATTAAATATGTCACAATAATCCTTGTGTTGTCTTAGGATTTTAAATAAACATTTAAACGTAATGTAAAGTTAAATAAAGTAAATTAAGAAAAAAAAAATCATTCTATATCAACAGTATTTTGCTTAACAGACAAACAACAAACATCCAAAAAAAAAAGGCAGCAAAAATACACAATATAAACGCAAAAAAAAAAATAAAAGAAAATACAAGAAGTTGTAGAAGAATGAAAAAACAAAGCTTCAAATAACAAGGTAAAGGCAGAGCAACAGCATAAGCAGCAGCATTAGCATCAGCAACAGCAGCAACAATAATAACAAGACAAAACTCACAACAAAAAAGTATAATAATAATAATAATAATAAAAACCAAAACAACAAATCGTAAGTAAAAACATCAAGAGAAGAAATAATAAATAAAGAAAGAAAAATAAAATATATATTTTTTACTTTTTTGTAATATAAAATAAAACCAAGTAAATCGTGACTAACCACAAACTGAGTCTTTAACGTTAGGAAAATAAAAACACTGAAAAGCAAGGCATCAGCAGCAGCAACAGCAACGAAGAAACCACCAACAACATCAGAAGACGTTTAAAGAAAGAAAGGAAGAAACTAAACTAAGCTAAACTGAACTGAATTCAATATTATTAAATATATATTTTATTTTCTTTAACATTTTATTTATTCTCATTTTTTTTTCTATTTTCTGCTGCAAATAAAAGAAAATAAATTTTATAAAATATTTACGGGAACAACCAAGAACAGTAACAACACAACAACAGCAAAGAGAAGAAAATTTATTTATTTTTTTTTTTTTTGTATATTATAATGTGATTGTACTTCAATATTTTTTTTATTATAAAATTAATTTAAAAACGAATTGAAAGAAAGGAAAAATCTGGCAACATAGTATGTATACAATTAAAAAAAGAAAAGAAAAGATATTCCTCGACAAACAAACAAACACAGTTTGCTTACCTTTGATCTAAATTATTTATAGTGGATCCAACAAAGCTTTCATCAAATTTAAATTACCATTTATATAATTAATTAAAAAAAAACAAGTTAATGTTACCAGAATTATATTAAAAATATTACAGAGTGCAAAAATAAAATCATCTTGAAACCCCACTATGCGTTTTAAATCAATCATTATCTGCTTCTCTTACAAAAATATTCAAAAATTCTTTTAAAACGAATCCATTAGTTTTAGTTTGATAACTAATAACGTACAATGATATTTCGTAATACTATTCCTCCAAGGATTTCAATGTCAATAGCGCTTATTTGTAAACAGTAATAAGTCGAGGAATATCTGTATAATATTACATTCAATTGAATTTACCAACAGTAACCATCAATAACAACAAGAAGAACCAAAACATTAACTACATACAAAGATGTACATGTAAAAATAATTTATATATAAATGGTACAAATAAATATAAAACAAGAATAGAAGATGATGATAACCAGCCCAGCCAACAAACGAAACCAACAACAATAATAATCAAATGAAATAAAAAATTAAGAATACAAAAATATGCACACACACACACAGAAAACTATATATATATATATATATATATATATTATTAAAATGAAGAAAGAAGAATATTCCCACGATTTAATGAACACAAAATATAAATTACTATTAAGAAAAAAATAAACGAAAATAAAAGAAAACGAAAAACTTTAATAAAGCGAATAAAAATTAAATTAAACATTTTTATTGTATTAAGGAGAATTATATACAATCAAATCAACCAACAGTGGTTGTTAAACTTTAAATAATTAATAATAGTTTATTCATTCTCATGTTTAATAGCGGTGTAACGGATAATTAAACTCCTTAAAAAAAAAAATTTAAATAAAAACCATTGACCAAACTTAATGAAACTTAGTGAAAATGTTGTACAGTGCAGAACTCTGATAAGAAAAACATTCTTTTTGCTCAATGCTGGCAAGTACTTAAAGGTAAACGAAAAAAGACTATATTCAAAAATGAGAAAAGTAACGACAAAAAAACCATCCCATTATTCACATTTCATCAAAATTTTTTGAAAACATAAAAGATATAAACATTGCTGCTCTGTTGATTGATTAGACATGATGGCTTTATATCCACAAAAAAAAACAATTATAATCATCATTATCATCAAAATCATTCACATCATTGAAATGTAATCAAACTAATTGATCTTTAATTGTATAAACGGTAAATGTTATTATTTGTGTGTATATTTTGATAAAGCATTACCATAGCCGTATGGTGCCGCCGATGCTCTTTTTTAATTTTATTTAATATTTAATCAACATTAATCTTTAATTAAATTTTTCCTTTTTAAAAAGGTAAGCCAAATACAAATTTTGTCTTTGCCTTCTTATTCAAACTAATAAAATAGAGAAAAATGATAAGAATAATGACCTTGGATTGCTATACTGTTATTATTATTTAAGCGTTCTTAATTAAAATTCCTTTAATAATATACAAAAACTTAAAATTGCATACTTTACTATAATAAACATGAATAATTTTCGCTAATTACTTAAAAAGTTTTAAAAAAAGACAAACAAACAATTAATCCTTTTTGACCAAGGAAAAGAAAATATAATTCTTTCCATTGATTAAAGTAGTGACTAATGATGCTGCATAGAACAAAGACTAATCTTTTTTTAAATTAAATAAAAATAATTTACTAATTTACTCTGTTAACCATTCAAGCAATTATCTTTAAATAAATAAATATATTGGAGAACTCTCATTTGCACAAACATACAGAATCATTAAGATCTTAGTTAGCAAACAACCAATATATCTTTAATCATTTTCCGTATCTACCTGTATATGTCCTTTAATTTATTTTCATTTATATAAGCATATAGGTATATAAATTTTATTAAGAGCAAACGCAAAATAAATACGTGATATTAAATAGTCCTGCTACTTACACATTACGTTCGTTACAAATAAAAAATACTTAAATTTATTGCATTCACACAAGAATTTCTCTCTGGAAAAGTAAAAGCGCCCATCATTATTTAAAACAACAACAGCAAGAAAAACACAATTAAATAAATAATTTATTAGAAGGCAACAAAAGGAAAAACAAATACCAAAGAATTTCTTAAATAATAAATTAATTAAAAGTATAATGTCGCCATTACCTATTATTTGGTTAAATACAATGAAAAAAACCCTTTTAAAAATTAAATAAAACCAACCGCCAATATTTATGGTGCAATTTCTCCCTCAATTTAATTTCATAATTTATTAGCTAAAAAAAATACATTTAAATAAATTCATGGAAACTTTAAAGAAAATTAAATCTTAGCGAAAATTCTAATACAATATTGTAATATTAGCACGGTTTTATTTAAACAAAGTATATTTTTGCATGATTTTCTCGAAATTTTATTACACTGACTTTAATTAGCCAGTCACATTTCATCTTAATTAAAGTTTATGCAAACAATTTTAATAGTTTTATTTGCATAAATAATAATGAGTGGCTAAAAAACGTTATCAATATAAAATTTTCTATAAAAAGGTAAAAAATTTTCATTCACAGCAAAATAAATCTTATCAATATTTATTGCAATCATTTTTAATCAAATTTTCAACCCTAAAGCCTAGACATAAATTATTCGAGAGTCAAAAAAAAAATTTAAAAATTTAACCAACCTTGCGAAACGTTCCTTATCTTGAATATTTTCTTCATCCATTCTCGTGTATTTGTTGCCACTACTTGATTCCTCTTCATCTGATCTGTAAATATAACAACAATAAAACAATCCATTAATGTTTATTTAAATAATGAAAAATTAATATACAAAAAATGTTAAATAGAAAAAAAAAAAATTCCGCGCATTTAAATATATTTTTTATTCGCTGATATAGATACGGCGAATTTTTTCCTTTTCATATAATATTTAACAACAATGTTTATAAAATATTAGCACGTTCTATGATTATTATTATTTTTAATAATAATAATAATAATAATTATGTTTTATACATTTTGTAGTTGTTTTATCGTAGTTTTTCATTTTATTTATTATTTTATTTTTGTAGTTAATGATAACATTTAAATAAATAGAAAACAATAACAATAATAATGGTTAAAAAAAATATATATATTTAAAAACAATAATAATAATAATAATTCATAAGAAATGTTATTGAAATTAGCTGCTTAGCAAGTATATAAATAATAAATAAAAAAAATTTAAATTTAAATTAAACAAAAAATTATATAAATAATAATAATAATAATAATAAGAAAAATTATAGTCAAGAAGGTGAAGGTGAAATATAATTCATTGTCATAAAAAAAAAATGTATTTATTTATTTATTTTCCATTAAATATTAATTAAAATATATATATATATTTATATTAAAATAAACACAATTAAAGGTTAATATATTTAAGTGACAAATTGCATGGTGCAACTTTAAATGGCACGAGCAATAAAATCTTAATTTAGTTTACTTAATGTTGGTACCGTCGATTGTTATACCATATATATATTTTCTACAATCAATACATTCAATTGACGTAAATTATCGCTAGCTTTAACATTAACAAATTAAATTACTGAACTAAAAGTATTTGTAATGCAAAAATAAGAAATTTCTGCTTATTGAAATATCCAACAGTCCAAATAGTTTCTATGTAAACGCTTAATAAAAGATAACACCATTAAAATCCGATTTTTATTAATGCTTGTACGTCGTGGACCACCCTATTGTCATGTTAATAAAAAAAAATTCAACCAACAGCTAAAATAATAAAGTTCAATATGGTAATTACTTATAAAATCATTTTGTAGTCAAAAAGCACTGCATTTTCTTAAACACAGTATGAAAGGAATAAAAAAGGTAAATTCTCCTTAATCCATTAATATTTCTGCAATAAAATTTCATTTAAAGTAAATCCATTAAGCAAAAAAAAAAATAAAACGAAAATATCGACACTAAGTAATAACGATTAAGTATATATTTATGCGAATATAAAGTGAAAAAACGAATAAAATGATTGTAATGACCATTGGGCATTTGGTTAATAATAAAAAAAAAAATTAAATTGTCATTTAGGTAAATAAAATAAAAGTAATTGATGCGTTTTATTAAAGTAGAAATAAAATTTAAATGCTTTTGTATAGAAATTGGTGTACTTTTGCCGTGAGGAGGCTAATAAAATCTACTAAAAGAGAAAAAGTACAATCGCATTGCAGGTTTGATTGTTTCAGTATTGCTAAAAGTAATTAATTGACTAAAATTCTTTTAAAAGTTAAAATAGCAAAAAAACTCAAATAAAAATATTAAAAGTTCAAAAATTTATCAAAAGAACAAATAAATGTCGGCAGCATAAAGATAATTAAACAAAATACAAAAACACATGATTAACTGTTTGTCACTAATAATGTTGTTGCGTTAAAGTGTTAAAAACATAATTTTTGTTTTTAAAACAAGTTATGTCAGGAGTCCTGTTATTATTTTTTCGTTATTTCAAACAAAACAAATCCGTTTAAATGCGCTTAAATGAAAATAAAATTCAATTCATCAGGCCAAGCCGCCAGACAATATTTTTTAAAATAAAAGAGAAAAAAGCGAGAAAAGTAACGAAAAAAAAACAACCGTTAAGCATAAAAAAACGAACCACGAGATAAAATTAAACCATTAGTCATTTTTTATTTCCCATTAATTATATCAAAAAAGTGAATAAATCAAATTATTATTTTCTTCTTTTTTTTTTTATTTTAACATTTTGCTATACATACGTGGAGTACAGATAGTTTATTTTGCACAAACTGCACAAATACTGTTATTCTAGTGGCATGAGTAACTATGATACGATGATGTGTATAAAAAGTAGACGAAAGAAAATATTTCTCTTATTTAATTAAATTATATTGTTTTAATAGTAATTGCGAATACAAATCAATTCGACAAATAGGTAAAAGTGTTAAGAAAATTCCAAAGAAGGGACTGACACAAATTTTTTGTCCTTTATTTCTATTTACCTTAAAAAGTTACATAATTCTTAGTGATGTTGAAACAACACAAATAAAATTAGTTTAAGAAATCAAATCACACATTCACCATAGACGGTCATGTTCCATTTAACGACATCACAAATAGGAAAATAAAAATATAATAAACAACAACCAGAAACTTATCATAGAAAAATTATTTAATTTAATAATTTAATTTTTATCCAAAACCGTCAAATTTAAAAACCACGGTCGTCTTTTTGTACCGTTTATAATCTTTATTTAGCTTTTCCTCTACCTCAATTTTAAAATAACATAATATATAATAACCAGTTAATAATAATAATAATTTTAATTTTAATTATATAAACAATAATATAAGGAAGATAAAGAATATTTAAAGTGAAATAAACCAAATAAAAATTACAATAAAAGTCTGTCATGTTTTCATCGATACACATTATCTAACGTTATTTAAAGAAAATTAAATTTTAAAAAACACAAAAATAAGTCGTGTCCAACTACAACAAAAAACAACTTACAGAACATGGGATAAGCTTAAGAAAGAAATAAAAAAAAATAACGCAAACTACAAACAAGTAACTGAATCCACAAAAAAAACAAAATTAACACACAAACACCAGGCAAGAGGTCATAGACCGTCATATTCCAGCTATAAAAAAGAAGTAAAAAAACGTAAATTCTTTATTAAATGTCCAAGGGGTGGTGAAAATACAAGACAACAAAATAAATAAATAAAAACATTTTTAAAAACATCAAAAAAATAACATAATCAGCAGGTGGTTTTAGATTGTTTCTCCTTGTTGTTGTGTTAATTTTTACTCCTGTCATTACCGCTGTTATTACACAGGTAATGTATAGAATAGGACAGGTAAATAAAACATCAATAAAGTGTTGTCATTTGCGTTTTTAAAAAATTATCTAACCTTCGATTTACACGGTCAATTTCTACTGAACACGTAGCAGTTAGTTATAAGACGACAGTAGTGTTGAAACAATAGATGGTCTATTTAATCGTGTGAAATATCTTGATTAGTAATAAATAAAATTATCTAATCAACATTAATACTCTGCAAAAAAATTATCATTATTTAAAATTCGTGAAATGCAAGAACCCACTAAAAATCGAGTATCGGGTGTGATTTTTTCTGCAACAAAAATTATTTTATTGCACTTTAACAGTAACTAGAAAAAAAAACCCAAATCGAATAATGAAGAAAAATAATTAATAACAATAAATAAATACAACAAGGACATAAACACAACAACTCAACAGGACATAGGTAACATACCAAAGGACAGAAAAAGGTAAAGAAAAAATAATAATTTAAATAAATTCGCAGGCATTAAAATATTATTCGAAAATAAATTATTTTTATTGAAAAATGTAAAGAAAAAATATAAACCGCACCAGGTTAACGGTACGGGAACGGGTATAACTTACAGAAAGAAAATTTATGTCCTTTTTGACACTTTTTAAAATAATAATTTACATAATATTAGCTGAATTAGTTACAAGAATTTGCTAAATGTTAATTCTCCAGTATTTACACAATGCACAATACAAAACAAGCAACAATTTGTATAGCCTATGGCTACAACATAAAACCATCGCAAAAAGCCGTAAGCCCTTGCTGTTTTATGTTAATTTAACAATGTCCAAGCAAAAAAAAATTGATAGTTATAATATTCAATTATTTATCGATAACTCTAATAGAATGAATAATTATTTTGTGCGATAATTATGTGGAAATTTAACAGGTTAAAGTAGTGAAGCAATAAGTGTATTTATTGCTATTGTGATGTGTCTTACGCGATACCCTTTCAAAGCTACTTCTTGTCTGCAAATTATTTCAGCTTTAACTTTTAAAATAAAAAAAAAACATATAAATTTGATAAACTGAAAAATTTCCTTAAAGAAATCAGGATGTTAAAAGTTCCAATACTCCTTTAAATATTTACAAAATACAGCAAAACAATTTTTTTTTCGTTTATATAACTTTACACCTTGAATCTTGTTTAAATAAAGGCAAATACCTATCGATAATACCTATTAAAGTGTAATGAAAAACAACAAATAGTAACAAAATCAAACTGTGTAGAAGAAATACACAGCAGAAAAAAAAAATAATAAAAACAATAGTTTAAGACGATAACATAGAAAATTGTGACAACAGAGCAGCAGCTAAAGAAAATTTCTATATTTTTTTTTTTTTTAAGAGATTTCATAACTTCTACTCTGTTATATATTTGTTTGGAATTTTTCTTTTTTTTTTTTGTCTTATTTTCTACTCTTATGTTACTTGTTACCTTACTTTACTAAACTCTACTACTTTGTTACGGATTATATGAGGATAATCTTGTTACGTGCGGAAAAATATAAATATATTCATTCTCATCTAAACAACATTTAAGGCAGAAAAAAAGAAGAAAAATAAAGCATAAAAAAATGTATATCGAAAAAAAAAGAAAAGAAAAGACAAAAAAATATTTACTTTTAAATAGAAATTCAACATATAGAAAAATAAAAACATCCTGGCACAAATAAACCAAACAACTACCCATTCTCTTCATTCAATCATTTTATCATCATCAACAACACATTTTCCTTTTTGCTCTAACATAATTTTATTTTCTCCTTATATATTTTACATTCAATTTTCTGATATTTCTTTACTTAAACCTTGACATCCAGAAGAGATATGTTTGTTATATGAATTGTGATGTATATTTGTTTGTATATAAGGGAACATGTCTCTCTTATGTTATCAAATAAAATAGAATATTATTGGCATAATGTTGTAAAATAAAATCAACAACATTACATAGTAAGAAAAATATTTTCTCTATTAATAAATGTCAATCAATGTATATGAAAAACAAAAAAATAAGAAAATTAAGTTAAAAATAGCTTGAAAACGACAAAATAGATAGATAATATTAAAAATTATGCGTTTATTTTCATTTTCAATATTATAATAAGGAAAATAATTTAAAGAAAATCTTAACAAAAAAATTATCAAGCTGTCACCACTATTCACTTTCTTTGATTTTAATTTATTTTATCTTCAATTTCACCGAATCTGAACATCAATGTTATGCTATGTTTGTGTGATCTCATCATCATCAGCATTTATGCTAAAAATGAAACATAAATTTTTCCATTGCCTTTAACAAACAAACATTATCATCAGCAACATCAAAAATAAAAATGAAAAACAAAGAATAACAATGAGACAAGATCTTAGTAAAACACACCTATACGCCGTCGAATAAAAAAAAACACAGCCAACAATCACCCCTAAGATATGCAGCCTATAATAACAACAACATTGCCAATACCAGTCACACAATAATATAAAAGTACAGAAGGGAATAAAATGGCAAAGTAAAATGAACTTAATAAAAATCGACAAAAATATATGTGGTTTCACGCGTATGTTGTTGTCACAACTATAAACTAGATAAGATTTTTGCTACACATTTTAGATATATCAAATTCACTTGTCTTTTAAAACAGTCACACAGTTACGCCAAGATGGTTAAAACAGTGAAAAAAAATCATTGATAATAATGAGTAATAAAAAACTGATAACAATACAGCTGGTAAAAAATGAAACAAAGTACATATAAGAGTTCCTTATTTAATATATTTTATTTTTGTTTTCTGTTAAACGATAACATTGTAAACGGTATGATACTCTTGTTTAGTAAATAAGGAAAATTTCTTTAACTGTTCTTCGAAACCTGAGAATTGCACGATTGAAAACACGCAAAAATCTCACAAAATCACCACCCATCCAACAACCAGTGTTTATTTCTTCTATTAAATTTAAGATAAAAAAAAAATTACTAAATAAACACAGATGTGTTTAGCACACAAAAGAAAGAAAATACTCAAAAATTGCTCGTTTTTCTTCAAGAAAAATAAAATTCAATTATAGAATTTAAAGCAAAAAAAAGGAAAATAAGAATGAATATTTTTTATCATGATGAAAGATAATAGTTATTCTGTGTGTATTCAAAGAATCGTTAAAGTAAACAAAATACTACACAACACGGGCGGCTACTATTTTGATGAATCTAGTCTAGAGGAAAAACTCTTGACAGCTGGAGCAAATTCATTATTTTCAAGTGTTAATGGTTTTTTTTCCTTGCATCTTAAAAACTTTAACATCATAGTTACTTAGAAAACAAGCAAAAATTTATATTTGTTGTAACAACTTCAGTACATTACCACCGCGAATTTTAGTTACCTTAGAAAGTATTTTTCGAGAATTACCAGCCACTATATTACAACGAAAATTTTTCTTCTTTTTTTTTTTGGTTTATAAAATCCAACCCTTATAATAAAAAAATAAGATTAATACCATTTTGATTTTATTTTTTAAAAAAGATGAGATTCTCGATAGAAACATAATGATAAAACAGGAATCTCACTATAATTTATTTATTTGAAAAGGTAAACAACATGAGAAAAATTATAAAAAAAAAATAGTAAACTTACTATTAATAGTAACATAAAAAAAAATATTTGACCCAATTACATACATTATTTTATTACCAGAAATATGATTATTGCAGCCATTTATTAAACTAAATTAGTGACAAAAGTAGCTAACTGCGAAGTACCTTAAAGGCACTCCGGTTTACCTTGTAAATATGACAAAAACTGTGATCAAGACATAATGAGTGATTAATAATTAAAAAAAAATAAAATGAAATTATAATAAATTTAGCTTATTGTAAAAACCGAAAGGAAACCAATAATTGGGGTTGTTTTTTTTTGACATTTTTATTCCAAGATGTATAGAAAAGTTGCGTGTTTTGCCAGAGGCAAAGATTATTAATTACAATTTATTTAACAATAAAAAAATGTTTGGTAATTAGTCTTTAAAATATAACCCTGTTTCAAAAATATTATGCACACATATAAGGGTGACAAAATACGGATGACAGTTGATAGCAGCAATTCTTTGTAGAAATACAAGAAAGAAATAGTTTTAAGGCAACCTGAGACAAAGATTTTGTATTTATTTTATTTCGGTTTAAATGGAATTGGAACTCACACTTAAAATCCAAAGTTTTTTGTGAAAATACTAAGCACTAATCACTACAAATGTTTTATTACCAGGCGCAGCAGCATAAACAATATACTATTCAAGGATACCAATGTCTATAGCCTTTAGACTAAGATGTTCAGGAGAACTTTGATCAATCATCAAAATAAATTTTATTACCAAATTACCAATTCATCAATAAAATTGTTTAAATATTATGTTTTATCTGTTTGTCTGGTCTGTTCATATATTTATTTATTTATTGTATTGTATTGTATTTGTAGAAACATAAAATAAATAAATAAATAAAATAGCAACAAAATGAGAGACAACACAAACAACAAGACATAAATCCAATAAACGTGATTTCTAGTATTGATTGAAGGCTCATTAGTCATCCTATATACACAACACACAGATTTATATATATATATATATTTATTTTTAAAACAAAACAGTAATAATAGATAAATAGGATACGTATTTAGTCTATAAATGATATAATTTATCGTCAATAATGATAAAAAAAAAGAAAAAGGGTTAATCGGTAGAACCTTCACACAATACAATAATTTTTTTCCCTTGTGTATTATAATACACAAAATTAGTTTAACCAAAAAACCCAACAAGAAGTAATCTGTGTTTAATTGTTTAAGAACTCTAAGAAGTTAAAGAAAGAAAGAAAAAACCAAAACTAAAAGAAATAAAGTTATTTCAACAAAAATTAAGAAACACAAATAACAATTAAGTATCCAAGGTATTAATGTAGAAAAAGGAAAAAAAAAAAGAAACATTTTTAAATTTCTTTATACTTATTAATCGGTTGATGAGCTTTTATTATTATTATTATTATTATATTATTCAAAGCCTCAATCAACATTTACTATAATTTTAATTAAATATGTATTCTGCCGCCTTCTATATTATATTGTTATTTTTTAATTAAAATGACGATTTATAGATGAATGTTTTACCTTTTAACTATAATATTAAAATACACCGAAAATAATAATAATTATAAAAACGATTAAAATAGCTGAACCATTATAAAATTAATGAAAAGTATAATTAACTAAACTCTTCTCGAAATGTTTTCTTCTTCATTTAAATCACTAATTAAATTGCTATTTTTAATGACAAATAAATGTACATGCTGTAACCATCTAATCGATTAAATTTTTTTAATAAGAGAAATTAAGAATACGATGAACCACAAGTGTCAATCAATAAATTATGCACAAAATATAATATCTATCCGATTTAAGAGATAATTCTCACACATAAAGATCGAATATATTTTTCACATAAATATTATTAAATTTTTACTAAAGTTTTACCCTTCGTAATCTCTCCTTTATTTATCCCTTTTAACCCATATTTTTTGTTATTATTTTTCACAATAATTAATTTTCTCACTCAAAAGTTACAAGAAAAAAGCAACAAAATGCATAAGACACACACAAAAATAAAAATGTGGGTGTTCCCACACATGTAGTTTACTTATCGGAAATCCCAAATAATAATTTAACCGGAACTAAAATATTTTTATTGTAATTTACATTTTTCTTTCTTATTATTATTATTAATTAGCTTCGATTAATTGAAAAAAAAAATTACATAAATTAAAATTCTCATAAGCAGCAGCAGCACCCGTATTTCCGATAAATTTTCTTTTTTTCTATTTCTTTGCATCGCACAAACAAAAAGATTTCTGTTTGACTGTTTTTCTTTTATAATAAAAATTAATTTCCCTTTAATTAACCACCAAACACAAACATGTTTAAGATAATTAATAAAAAATAATTATCATAAGAAAATAATGTAAAATCGGAACAAAATAAATAATTTTGCGATACATTGTTACCTACATGATTCTTAATGTTGCTTTATTAATAAACATAAAAACTAAAACATATAAAAAAAAATAAAAGAAAATTTATAGAATTTACAACATAACAGAAAACCCTTCATGTTTCACTCATTTTGTATTTGTTTTACTCTGCTTAGCCACCCGTATTTAGTTTTTTTTTTCTTTAACATAACAATGTTGTTGCAAAAAAAAATGTATATATTTTTACTTTAATGTTTAACAACTAATTAATAATGGAAAAAGAAACACAATCATTAACATAAATAATCATAATAATAATAATGATACAAATAATAATAAGTAAAATAAATTAAATAAGAGAAGAAGAAGAAAAACCTTTAAAAGGTAAACAGCAATCCATCTAGTAATGCTTGAATTTGTCTATTTTATATTTTATGTAATTACTTAGCAAAACAAACAAACAAAAATGCATATTAAAAAAGTAAGAATAATAAAAAATTGCACACATAAAACATAAAGCAAAATAGAAAAACAGACATACAAAATGTATGGACAGAGCAAAAAAAATTGTAATTAAATTTCTAACTCTGTTAAAGATTTATAAAAAACAGCGAAATAACTATTTATGCTACAGTCTTGCTACAACATATTTTCGTTAGTTTTTACTCATTTATTTATTAATAAAAAATAATAATTCCATATTTTCATTGATTAATTAAAAAAAAAGTTGTTTCGAGTGTCTTATGATTGAGTTCCCTAACGCCACTTTTGGCAGTGTTCGGATATCTTATGGTTTTACAGACTTCTCAACGATTTTAAAAGTCTCTTTGTTATTCTGTCAACAATGTTATGATTTCTTATCAAAAATTTAGGTAAAATTTTCTATTAGTAAAAAATGAAAATCGATAATAACAAAAACACATTTCTGCGTTTTCTCAACTAACACATAATTTTCATTTATAAATAATTATTCAAAATGGAAAATATTTACCACGAAAAATGTATTTTTAAATACCGATCTTAAAGTCGAAGAAAAAATAAATAAATCTACGACACATAAAAACTAAAAATAATATTTCGGGGTCTGAGTAATAAATTAAAAATGAAAAAAATAAAAAAACATCTAGGGCGTGAAATATTTAAAAACAAGAAAATTTATCATCATCATCAACCCTAATAAATTTAATTTATTTATTCAGCAGTTGGATGTAATTTTGACTAAAAATAAAAATAAAAATGAAAAAAACAAGAAGAACAACAACCTTCTTCGTTTGGAGTGTGCTTGTAATTCGGTTAATTGTAATCCTGGTGATCCGGACATGCCGCCAACTACACCAGCAACGGCAGCCGCTTGATGTACCATTTCAACAGCCATATGATGTGATGACGATGACGGTGATGGTCCCAGTGAACCACTGTGCGTATGCAATGTTGATGGTAACGGTGTACCACCAGGTGATGTCGGCATATGATGATGGTGGAGGTGATGATGATGATGACTTGGTGGTTGATTCTGCATATAACCAACCGTAGACGCTGTTACACCAGGATGCCCATGATAATGTGGTGAACTTTGTGTTGGACCACCACCTAAACTATTGCTACCACCTCCACCAGCACCACTTTGCGCATAAGCATACATTGCTATGCTACTATTAACGTCATATGGTTCCAGCTTGACTTATTTTTATTTTCTAACGTTTTTTTTCTTGAAGATTTCTTCCTTTTACTTTGTTTTGATTTTTATTTTACTTTTCCGTCTTACTAATTAATAATTTATATACTTTGTATTTATATATTTTTTTATACACACATAAACACACTATCATCTATTTTTATAAATAAGATAATATAGATAAATAATGTTTAAATTTACTAAATTATTATAATTATGCATAATTATTAATAATTTTATTATATTATTTATTAACTAAACTAATGATTTAACAATGACTGTAGTAATAATATATACTGTTTTTCATTATAAAAACAATTTCCTTAACGTTTTTAGCTTTTCTTTTATTTCATTACTTCACCACTTATTAATTATTTTATTTTTATAGCGCACATAATGTTTTTCTATACTGTAACTCGCGTTCCTTTTTTATTTTATTAATTTTATGTACTTTCAATGTAGTTTAAAACAACAACAACCAACTAAACGAGAAACAGAAAAAAAAATTCAACAAAAATAATAATAATAATAATAAATAAAATTGTAAAAATGGTAAAATGCAATTCGCTGTTGGATATTTTTTCTGTACTACAGAAGAACGAACAAACAAAAAAAGTGTTTTTTTTTCTTGTTCATTGCTATTATAATTCTCTAGTTTATGGGTGGGTGTGGGAAAAGAAGATTTGTTGTTGGATTTTTTCAGTATTTTTCTTCTTTTTTTTTTTGCTTTTTTACAAGCACAAACAACAAATGTAAATAAAAGAAAACAAAAATAATAATAATAATAAATAAATCCTCAGTGTAAATATATACATATATTTTCAAAGCGCATGTTTACTATGAAAGAAGAAAATTAAATTGTACTCAAGTATATGCACAGCACGATAATGTAATGCAACTTTTTTTCTTGAAAACGTATTAAACACATATAATAATCAAATATTTTGAAACCATATTGAAGACGATTTTTGAAGCAGTAATGATTTTCTTTTTTTTGTTGCTTTTTATTGTTGTTGTTACTCCTTTACTTTTTGCTGTTGATTTTTTTATTTATAATAAATTTAAATTAAATAAATTTTTAAACAGAAAATATATAAAACAACAAATAAACAACGAATTACAAACAGCATTAAAAAAAAAACAAAACAAAACAAATAAAAATAGCAAAAAAAAAAAAAATATTTATATATGAAAAAAAAAATCAATTAAAATCCAGTGGTGTATGCAAGTAAACGAATAAGTGCTGCACACAGCAGTTAAAATCACAATTAAATTTTGCTATAGATTTTTTTTTACAAATTTATATTTACACGCGTATTTAAAGCGACAATGCACATACATACATAATATATAATAAATAATTCAAACAATACGCGATAACACGATTCATAAATAAAGTTGCATTTATACAGTGTTTATGTAACGACAAACTTTCTGAAACTTTTAAAGAAAATGCTACTTTGACAGTGACTTTAATAAAAACACTGTATTAACTTAATTCTAACTAGAATTGTTTATTAAATTTTTATGTAATAATCTATGTTTGTCGTCAATTACTCGTTACATAATTTTTAGAAGTCAATTCCCAAGGATTAATTATTTATTAAATTGTTTTTTTTTTTTAATTATTAAATCGAGATAATTTATAATTAATTTAATAATTGTTTTTTTCAGTAAATAAAACATAAACAATATCGCGCACATAGTGGTGGTTGCATTGCTTCCTGCATTTAAATACATAGAAATAATTTTTTTTTATTTTTAATCAATTCAACACGATTTATGAATAAACATATTTACACTGAATTTAAATAACATTTTAAAGTAATTATTTTTAATTATTCTTTTATTTTAATATTTACATCTCGATAAGAGAGGGAATTTTTGAGATAAAAAAGCATAAATATATTCTCCAATTTCCTTAAAATTTTCTATAGAAATAATATTTTCCTAATTAAACACAGCAGTATGAGGGATGAACCTAATAATTCCACCAAACATTTAGTCACATTTAACGAAAATTCATCTTACAAAAATATATTAAGAAATTTTATTTCAAGTCATGTAGACTTAAAAAATGTTCCCAAAGTAATCTTTTCCTGATAGTTACTAAAATAAAAAACCTCATATAACTCTAGGAAATTAGTCACTAGATACAAATTATAACAATATTTTTTAATAAAAATAAAGTGAACCCAATTTATAACCACATTTAAGCCAGTCACAAAACCATTCAACCAATAAATACCTCATAAAATCACATCATTATCATTTATTACAAAAAACCTATTTAAATTTTCGTTATTAAAAAATCCCAGCAAAAAAATGTTTTATTTTTTATTTTATTTAAAATTTCCCTCAATAGTAGAATATATACGACAGAAGCGAGTAATAATACTGCTGTCAATACTTTAATAATTTAAAAACCGCGCGAATTTACATAGCATTAAAAGTATAATAATAAAATAATAGCATTAATTAAATTAAATTTTGCCTCAACAATTATCAGCAACAGTCATACAGCACAGAAACATACCAATCACCCACCGGATGAATGGATATTCTATTATAAAAATTAACATTTAATCACGATTATATATTTAACACTTTTATAAATTTATTAAACACATACATAATCACTAAAAAAAAAAAACATAATTAAATATAAAATTTATGAATCATTTTGTGAAAAATATTTTTATTTTAATTAAATTTAATATTAATAAACGTATGAAAACGAATGAATTGTGCTAGAGAAGTAATTAATTAGGAAAAAATAATTAGTAGTAAACTTTTGTTACAATTTAGTAGCAAGTAGGCAGACACAGAGGAAATATAATTACATTTTAAAAGTCAATTAAAATATTTATTTAATCGACATTGCATTCATTTTTCACGATATTTTTTTTTCTACGCACCTTGACAGTGAGTTTAAAATAATAATTAAAGAATTGTTTTACATTTTATTAGAAATAAAAAAGCATATATATTTTTTTAACGACACAAGAAAAGCAAGATATATTTTTTTTAAATTTATGATTATGATATAATGCAAAAAAAAAAAAAAATAACAGTAGATTCTCAATTTGTTATTGACGAAAAACTAATCCATAGCATATAAACTACAGGTGACAATAATCTATCATCGTTACGGACACATTTAAATTAAACTCATGCAATTTACACTTATCTAACAATTAAATGTAATTAACAAAAGTAAAAGAAAGCATAGTTAATGAATCTAAATTATCATCAACAATTAATAGTAATTAAACCAACTAAACAAACAATAAAAATTATAACTTTTAATTGTCTATTTAAATAGAGGAGCACTAAAAAAAAATGAAAATAAAGAAAACATTTGACATTTCTTTTAGCAATTATTTTCTTAATCAATAATTCTTCATTTTTTCAATTCATCAATAAGTTGTGCAAATAAAAAAATGTATTTGTTTCAGGTAGTGTTTTCCTCAATTATTAATAATCTGTTGATAATGGATACGGAAAAGGATAAACACTAATTTCCTTATTTAAATATAAGCTACTGTATTCACAATTCACCTCGCTACGGTTGGATAGGTATCGCAACAAACAATGTAACAATAACAAACAACAAATGAAGGTAAAAATTATGCAATATATATTGCAATAAAAAACAATAAAACACGTGTTCAAAATTTAATGAAAAATTTACGATTTTAAATGGAAAAAATTCTATTAAATCATACAAAAAAATAATAATAATAATAAAAACATCAAGTCCCTATTGTTGTGATAAGCAAATAAAATTTTGTATCAATATTGACAATTTTACAAACAACTAATAAACCCAACCTAATAAAAAAAAAGCCAACAACAGACTCAAAAAACATCAACCCGACCACCCATAATTCAATAACGTCGCGTCAGAGTAGCAAAAAAAAAGTTTACAAACAAAATACAGAAAAAATATTACTTCATTAAAAATTATTATATTATTTTTTAATTATTATTATGATTATTAGTATTACACAAACACAAACACTAATTATAATCAGCCACTTAACAGTATTCACAACAAACACAATATGTAGTATTTATTTTTTGCATTATATATTAATTAATCCAAAAATATATCAATAATCCTATAATGCACACAACACAATAATTATTAAGAAAATATAATAAATAAATAATTAATTAAATTTAATTTAATTGCATAAACAGTTGTAACAACACAAAAAAAACAATCAAAATTAAAATACGAAAAATTAATACAAGGTGAAAATTTATTTGTTTTCCTTTCTTTAACTAGACCGTACCGGATGAAAGCTTAAAGCTCACTAAATAAAAATCTTTCACACAAAAATACTGTATGCAATGTAATTTTTAGAGTTTATTTATTGTATTCATTTTATGCAAATGAATACAATACGTTTTCAAAGAAATTACAATACGGTAAACAATATACCATATTGAATACTATTTGAAATTAGGTTTTAAAAAATAAAAGAAAACTCATGGTTACTACTGCATACAACAGAAGAGCATTTACCATTGTGAATTATTAGTTTTACTACAGACAAAATAAACAACATAAGAAATAAGTGGAAAAAAAAACACATACAATATTGCAAATTAAAGTTTATTTCTTTACTTATTTCTACCTGTTATATTACTTTTATACTTTTTCCTTAGTAAAATCAAATGAATTTTATTCTGTTTACAATAATAGACAAAAATAATGCAACAAAAATTTATAATCGTATTAACCAAGAAAAAGAAACATAATTCAGTGTCATTTCAACACAAAAAAAAAAGAATAATTTGTCAACAAAAATCCTGTAAATAACAAAAGGGATTTAAATAGAAATTAACGCGGTTGACTAAGCTTTGACTTAGAAGAATTTCCGACACCTCACACACAAAAAAACAAGTAAAACAATGAAATTTTTTGAAGCAAAAAATGACTTAAATACTCTATTCAAAACTATATTCGGGGATTGTAAGGACATTCTGGATATAGAAAAATAAAAAACCTTCCATAACTCATCATCATCACCAAAAATACAAGTCTTAGATACAAGAGCGAAGGTGAGAAATTATATTTTCTTATTTAAATAAAATACGTCACATATGTTAATTAAAAACCAAAAAAATAAAACGTCACGACGAAAAGAACAAATTTTATTTAATCTTGTGCAAAGTAGAGGAAATCGAAATAACTGCTGTGTCGTCTTCATTATAAAATAAAAAAAAAATTCTCACCTTTAAGTTTGTCGCGGCAATAGTACGGTTAAATTAAATTAAATTTTCATTAAATTAATTTTAAAAAATCCTCAACCATTTTAATTCTTTTAAATTAAAATTAAGAAAAGATGTCCTCAGTCACAGCAGAATCGTCACCACAATCAACTTTATTAAAGACATTAAAAATGAAATGAAAATGAACATATATAAATAAAATTAAAGACTTTATTTGTCATCGTCATCATTCTTTTATTTTTATCGACATTTCTTATTTTATTTTCTATGTGCTCAGCTCTGTGGTGTCTTAAAAAAATCAAATTCGCCATTTCGATGATTCTTAATCTAATTCATTGGAGTAAAAAACAAACAAGCTCACACTTTACGCAAATAACAATAAAATGAAATAAAATGCCCAGAGCCAAGCAAAATGTATCTTTGAATTCACCAAGTAAAAGAATAAAAAAAAAATGAATTGAAGGCAATAAAATGAACTTATGACGCCGTCCGACGACACTTCATTTTGTTATATTTTTTTTTTATGTTTCATCTGGTTTTCTTATTCTTGTGCAAAAAATTTCAGACAAAGTGGATCCCTTTTATAAGGTCACTACTGCTTTACAACTAAACAAAAAAAAAAATACAATCACTTTCAGTTTTTCTTGTTTTAATGAGTAAATTGCTGCTAACTGTTTGCATTGCTTATAGTTAGTGTTTAATTTTATTTTTTTTTTTTGCAAGGCAAAATAAATATCAATAAAATTGCTGCTAAACCGATACCCAACAAGAATTACAAAAAAACTTCTCCATTAAGCACTTAACCAATTCTTAACCATAGTAATTCAATAATTCAAAATCAACAACTGTATTTAAATTATATACAAAAGTTAAAAGGAAAAATAAAATAGCCAAAACCAAAGCAAGCAATTGTACTGCCTGCGTGTTAAAGAATGAAAAACTGATAAAATTGTACAAGAAAAAAAAATTATATTTTCGCATTGACGAAGATTAAAATTTTTTTGATAAAGTGTTTTATAATATAAAGAACAAAAACTGACACAATGCAAGAAAAACGAAAAGCAACAAATGCTGCGCTTTTACTCTGACTCTGTATCACGTTTTCAATGCTATAAATCATTAAAAATAAAAAATAGTCACTATATAACACTCTACAAGCGGTTTTTCTTACATTATAAATTTTATTTTCTTTAAAATTATTAAAATAAATTATCTATAATGTCATATTTAAGAACAAAATTGTAGGAATTAGTTTTTTATAAAACAATGTATGTATTTGTGGATACCAGAGTCCACACCAAGTAATTCATAGGAATTCCACAAAAGTACACGAAGGATATGTACATGTTGAGCAACACAAATATAGTAATAAAAAATATATATATTTAATTTTCTTTTCTTTTTTTACGACAAAGAAGAAATTTCTTTTCTTTAACTTCATTTTAATTTAAGTTTGTGGATTTTCTTGGGTATATTTAATGCTCTTTTTTTTTTTGCTGTCGCTCTACAACTATACAAAATGTAATGAAACTAAAAGAATAAAAAAAACCTCTATAATAATAAAAACAAAAACAGATTGATCATAAAAATTCAAGTAGAGAGAAAAAAAAGGGAATAAAAAAAAACTAAATCTAATTCCAAGTTTTAAGTTTTTTTTTTGGAAATTCAAATAAAAAGCAAAAAAAAAAAATTGAATATACTTAAGATGAATGGGCATTAGCATTAGGATGGGTAAAAACTAACTTTAGTTTCGTTTGATGACTTTGTTTGGTTATAAACAGAGTAGAGTGTTTGTTTATTTTTTTCTTTCTTTTTCAACATTTTGTGGTTTAAAAATAGTTTATGGCTTTCGGTTATGACGCTTTTAACGAAGAAAGTAAACATTGACTAGCCATTTGATAGTGTTTTGCCTTCTTATATAGAAAAATTACACCAATTTTACTACAGAGCAAAAATTCATATCACATGTAATTACTTGTAAAAACTTCAGGAGGTCCAGAAATACCCTTTAAGATAAACAAATACAAATAAAGTGGAAAATTCAACAATGTCTAGACCTTAACACTGCAAAATATTGATATAAATCAATAAAAAATCATGTTATTCAAGGATCTTTTTGCAAGGCTAGAATAATGTTTTTTCTGTTACTTCATGAAAGATCTTTAGATTAAACATCGAACAAATGATATCAATCTCGTACTTTTTGTTTTAATTTTTATAACCATACAAAAAGGTGCTAATTAAATGGTTACCACCATTTGAACATTTCCAGTTCATTTTATGTGTTCCACTATTAACATTATGATTCATCCATAAAGCATAATTCCAGCAGATTCATTTATCAACTGATATACTTTACTACCGAATACAAAATTTATATGATTGCAAACACATGAGGAAGGTGTCTGCGCCAAAGGTGCAAATATGACACACATTTTAAAACAGAGAGCAAATAAATAAATAAATTCAGTACAAATATTGCTATTAAAAGAAAATAACAAAGCAAAACAATACAGTAGAAAAATAAAAACAAACTCCAAACACATTAGTGTAATTCATGCTCTGCTTTTGTAACAATTATTTTTGGTCGTACCGTCGCACACAAACAATATAAAATCTTTTACTTTAAAATTTACCTTTTGAATAAAATGTAGCTCTAACAAAAGTAACTCTAACGGTAAACATTATTTTATTTTTCGTTGATTTTTAATACAAATGTGATGTATTATCTTTTATAAAATAAATATAGAGAAGGAGGCGAAGAGGGCGATATTATAAATATATATATATTTATTTTTTTTTATTACAAAAATTTACAAAATTTCATTTACAGTAAAATTTCATGTCTTAAAAATTAAACACTGTAGTACTTTATTACTATTTTAAAGAATTTTTTCTTATATATGGTGCACTTGGTAGCAACAATTTAATTGTCTCTTCAATGTTACAAAATACTATATTCTGTTGTTTTCTCTATGTTTTATGATTTTTTTTTTAATTAATGTTAATTTTAATAATTTCAAAAAATGATAGAAAATCAAAACAAAGATCTTACGTAGCACCACGTGCACAACAGTTATTATCAGTGTTAAACAATAATCACAGAAAAATTCTGCTTCGTATATATATTTCTAAGGTTTAAATATTATTGTCCAAAAATAAATTTACTACAGTAAATCACACTCCAATCAAGGTATGGATATTTTTAGTAAAGATAATTTCCAAGAAAACCTGTAACGCAACCACATTAACCGATATAATGATAAAAATTATAAACAATGTTGTACAGGAGACAACCATTTTTAAATATGCAATTTAATGTATGCAACGTATTGTCCGTACATAAGTACATGATGTTATGTTATCATATACATAGATATATATAAATATTGTATAACCAATTATTATAATAAATAAAAAATATTTAAATTAACAAAACAATAGGAAAACATTTTTTTTTTTGTATATAAAAATCAAACATGCGGTGGTGTCATTAAACCAATCACCATTTACCAATTGTTGACTAAGACAGCACAACCAATAGTGATTGTGGCTATAATATTGATAGATAAAAAGACATAAAATTTAAATAATTATTTTTATTAAATAAATACGTTTTGATATTTAGTTAATGTTTTTATTTTTTTAATTATATAAATTTTTGTTCTTTCTAATGACGTAAATCAGTATCGTAGTTAAGTCAAAAATAAAGTGATTCTGTGTAATTTATTTAAAATGACATTGGGTTTTCATCGCTTATTTATTCAAAATGATTTTTTTTTTATGTTTATATATTGCGAAGAACCAATAAAAAATTAAAAGACAAACAAAAAAATTGAAATAAATCAGAGAAATATTATGAATTTAAATTATGTGACGAAATAATTTTCCTTTATCATTCGCATAGTTTGTGTCTTTAAACTAACTTTTTTTACTCTTAAAAAAATTTTGTGCATACAATTCTCTGGAACCATTGCCCGCCAATCAATAAAAAAAGACTTATTACTCCAACATAATAAAACAGTTTTGCATATATTTTTGCACAATTTTTACAATTATAGATATGAATTATCTTTTTTAGCAATAGCAAAAAGGAAAACATGTTGAGAGTCACTACCTTCACTAGCAGTTTGGTTACGTTATCAGAGGTTAGGTTTCGTTCATTCATTCAATTTTGTTCAGCCAGAGTATTTTGCAATAAATGAATTAAAAAACAATTAATTATGCTATTTAATAGAAATATGACAATAGGTTGATTTTCAAATTATATTTGAAAAAAAAAAACACAACAACCATGAATGGTAAGTGGGTTGGGTTGCAAAATTGTTTTTTTTTTTTTTGCATGAATGAAGTTTACGAAAGTAATTTCAAGTTCTCCATGATGATGGCACGGTAATTTTCTATTTAATTATGCAATCAAATATGAATTATAATTATAAACTTACCCTACGCTAAGAGCGCGACGTTTCTGTGTGACCACCTTATTTGGGTCAGTCCCTGTAAATAAAAGCATAATTTTTTATATTAATTTTTACTAATTATTATTAGTTTCTGATAATTTAAAAAAATGTAAATAACTTGTTTAAAACGAGTTTATATTACAGAATTATCAATTTATGTAAAACAAACCTGCAAAAGGGTGAGCTAAGGCCGACATGTGAAACCAAAAAATACATTTGTTAAATTACAAAGTAAATAAATAAATTAGTCTTTAACACTTTGTTTTCACTTGAAAATTATTAAACTCAATACAAAATCCAGCCAATTAACCAAAACACAACACAATTTTCTACCTTCCTTGATACAACCACCAACTACACAACTTTTTTTACAAAGTTTTTTTTTACTCTTTTCTTCAGATTAAAACATACAATCGAAACATAAATACTGTACAAAAGCACAAGTTTAAGAGACACAATTACATTTATGAGTACAAAATATGTTTTATTAACATAGTAATGGGCACTATACAATATTTAGGAATTTAATTGATTTTTTATAAGAACATAAAAACAAGAGAATTATCTAAGGTAGAAATTATGTTTACACCAATTTATCGGCCATTTTGATTTTTAATGGAAGGTGTTTTTTATTCATTTTCGTACATATAAAAACATTACACGATATAAGCGCCATTATATCTAGTGCAAACTAACTAATTAATCAAATGTGGCTAACTTCACTTTGTTTTCAATTTTATTTTGATTTTAAAAAATATCTTAATTTTCATTTTATTTATTAACAAATGTAAAAAATTTATTTTTATAATTTTAATTTCTTGGCAGTTAATTCTGTGGCCTTTTGTTTTCTTTTGAGACCATCAGTTGTCTTTGATTTAACTTGCTTCGTCACTTCATCTTGTAATTGAGAGAAAAATGCTTTTGAAGATTTTAATGATTTTCCATCGGTTACCGTCATCTAATATTAAATTCAACAGATTTGTTAATGAAAAATAAAAAGACGGAAATACAAATAACAAGAACTAACCTTTTCCACATTTCGACTCTTTGTTACTTTATCTAATAGTTTTTTGTTGGAATCTTTTTTATTTAATTCTAGACCTTTTTCTGCTAAATCCTTTTCCTTTTTCTCCTCATAATATTTTATCGATTTCTGTTTTAATTTTTTTTGACGCCTTTGCCGATTCTTATCAGTTCTTGTTCTTTCATCTTTACCCATCACATCTCCTTTAACTGGTTTTCGAATTTCTTCTGGAGCTAACATTGCGGCATCACTAACAGAAACAGGTGCAACTTCTTCAATATTAATCGCTGGTAGATTTGTCATGATTTTTGCCTCAGGTATTGCAGGTTTCGGTGTGAAATGGAAATTAGACAAAGCATTTAGTTTTGACATAAGAATGGTCATCATTTCACGGATCTCTTTGTGCTCTTTAGGCTCTTCTTCCTCTTTCTCTGCACTACCCGGATTGGTGGCGTCAAGTTGCTTTAAATACTCTTTCTCATAAATTTGTGACAATGATTCTTTACTCTTTTCTTGATCCAGCACTAATTTTTTTCTATACTCTTGTGGCGTATTTATTGGTTTGTATTTCTTAACTACAGAGTCAAACGCTTTATCTTTAATTCGTTGTTTAATAATATCTTCCAATCGCAGGGTCGTATCTTCTGTAATTATAGGTGCTGGCCTTGTGGTTGCATCAAATTCTAAAATCTCTTCAAGCAATGAATTTCTAGGACGTGAAGATGCTTTAATTTCACCCTTAAGTTGCCAAGGTTTTTCATTCAATGCAGCTTCCTCTAGATTTTCAATTCGATGCTTTAAACGTTCTTGTCGCTTCTCAAATGTTGATTTACTCTCATCATCCTCGCTTGATTTGTTTTTGGTCCCCTTTTTACTTTTCGGTTGTTCTTCATCTTCATTGGAATCATTATCCGAGAGATACGAATTTTTATCTAAATTAAAGCGAACCTTTGTTTTATTTTTGCCTTCTTCATTTGAATCTCCACTGTCATTATCCTCTATTCCAAGTTCTAGTTTTTTCTTTTTTAATTCCTCATTTGCCTGCCTTAATTTTTCTGCTCGCAACTCCAACCGTTTTTTTTCTTCTTCTTCATAATCCACATAAGAACCTCTCATATATCTGTTGTTTTTGAAGGGAACATTTTTTTCTTCTTGATCTTCATTATCGCTTTCATTCTCATTAAAATCTATTTCTTCATGATTTGCATCCATTAGTTTATTATCTTCTTCTTCGTCATCAAAAAAATCGGCAAATTTGGAATTTTTATCATTTTTGCGTTCAAAATCTTCTTCGTCATAATCATCATCTTCAACCTCATCATCTTCATCGTCATCCGACGAATCTGCAAAATAATCAATTTCCTCTTCATCACTATTTGCCTCTTCTCCATCGCCCTTAATTTTTTTCATTTCCTTTTCATCTTCTGCGTCCAAAAATTTTTCCATTTCACGAAGTTTAAAAAATTTATCATCAACTACAGTTGGCTTAAATTTTTCTTTTATTTTTACTTCATTTACTTTCTTATTTGACTTTACAATATCTTCATCTTCGCCGTCTTCATCATCATCATCATCATATTCATCTTTATAATCATTCTCATCAAGTTCATCATCACTACTGTCCATTTCATCTGTACTATCCAATTCATCATCCATTTCCTCATTATCTAATGTTTCATCAGCATCATAATTCTCTTCAACCTGAACATCATTATCACCAGATGTTAAATGTAAATTCCAATCAATTAGATCGCGTTTGACAACTGACAGTTTTGATATTTCTGTAACAATTTTCTCATCGATTTCTTCATTCTAAAAGTTAAAACCAAAAAATAAATCATAAAATCGTTTTGCACAAAAAATACAAAATTAACAAACATGTAATTCTAATTGTTGCCAAATTTGTTCCTCATCCATATCATCAACAATTAACTCCGACAATGAATGTGATACTCCATTTTTACTATCTGAACTAGATTTTATATGATCATATAATGATTTTAACAAAACTTTAATTTCTTCTGCCTTTTTATTTTGTACACTAAAAATAGTTTAAAAAAAATCAATTAAAAACACGTGAATTGATTAAAAGTAGGGTTAGTAATTATTTAGTAAATAAAATTTCTATTAATATTTCACTACTCATGAATATATTACTTTAAAAATAACTCTGAATGATTTGTTAACTCCTTAAATTGATTTAAACATATTTCAAATATATTTTTATTATTAGTTTCATTAATTTTCATAGATTTAAGCGGTGACATTTTGTGCTTTTTTATACATTGATTATTGAACTGTCAATATTTGTATATAAAAAAATTTATTTTTGACAACCACATGTGTACTTCTCGTATAATAGTTTTGTTTTTACTGAATTACTCTTCGTTCTCTCCAAAAGAGCAAACAAATGTCCCAACATTATTAATTTAAAATATAATGCTTTAATGAACAAAGATACAAACAGTTTTAAATCTAAAAAATTAATTATTTAATTAATTTATTATTCATATTATTTATTATTTAAATTATAAAAATTCTTGTCACAAATCTTTAATTTAAAATATATAAATAAATTTACAGTGTAAATGTCAAATTGTTTTTGTTTTTAAAAAAAAATGTCACGTGATTTTGACACATCAAAAATCATTGAAGGACAACAAAATAGAAAATTAGAAAAAAATTCGTCATGTTTTCTTTAAAATTACACAAACAAAATCTTTTCATTTAAATTTAAAATTCTTAATCAATGTGGGGGCAAATTAACAAATTAAATGTTTATATAAATTATTAAAATTAAAAGTTTTATTTTCGTTAAATAAATAAATAAAAAAGGGTGAAAAATGTCTTGCTTCTTAAAATCGTCATCAGACACAACAATTAAAATAGAAAAAGTTTACAATATTGCGAATATAAATTATTATGAAATATTAATTAATTGTGGACATGTAAAATGGACAGTCAAGCGACGATATAAAGATTTTGATGAATTGAATGAGAAATTAGTGTACGAACGTAGTTTATCCAAGGATTTACTACCACCGAAAAAGGTAATTCCTCCAATTCATTGCAATGCAATCAATAAAATAATTAATAATAATTATTATTTTTACATAGATCATTGGTAACAAAAGTCCAAATTTTTTAGAAAAACGTCGCAATGACCTGGAAAAATACTTAAAAGATGTTTTTATCTTTTTAAAACTAACAATGCCAATTGAGTTCGTTGAATTTTTAGACTTTCACAAATACGACATAATATTTTTATTGCAAAATTTGGCAAAGAAATTATTTTTATATAATAATGAAAATTTCTTATTAAATAGAAAACATTATAATTTTTCCATATTCGAGGTAAGAAATAGGACTATTTTTATTGTGTCAATGGGCGTTTTAACTTTTTATTATTTTTAGCTGTACGCAATTACAGAACGAATACATTTACCATGTCCACCGCCTGAGTATCAAGAGAAAATTTATGATTTTTCTCATGTATTAGATTTTTGTACAAAATTAACAAGCATTATAATCACCACAAAGCATTTAAATAATGTTTTAAGCATAAACCCAACTAGCTGCGGATGTAATTCAAATATTCCAATAGATGATACAAATAATATTATTATTAATAATTATCAGAATTTATTAAAATTATTTAATCAAACTATTGAGAACAGTAATATCGTTTTGAATAAATTGAAATACGATTTAAATATTTTTAAATGCTTAAAGATTCTTTATTTGTTAAATGTGAATGTAAATTTGATAATAACGCCGGGAATTTTAAGGAACACACTGGAGATATTGCATTGCAACAATACAAATCTCTTTGAACTGAAGCAATTGTTATTATGTGATGATATTCACAAGGATTTAACGCTGATCGATGAGAATGATGAGACCAAGGTGAGCTATTTTGTGTTTTTCAGTATTGTTTAGTGGATCGAAATTAATTGAGTAAAAATTCTTTGAAATGGTTTTGTTATGTGATTATTTCACCACATCTATTTTATTCAAGACACATTTTATGTTTATCGTTTTCTTGTTTTAGATTTGGCACAGTTTGCATACGGCTGATTTTAGCAATAATTACCTTAAGGATATTGATAAAAGTGTTAATTTTTTAAAAAATGTTAAAGATTTAATATTCGATGGGAATCAAATAGAGAACATAACGAATTTAACCAATTTAACATTATTAACGAAATTGAGTTTGTGCAATAATAAATTCACCACATGTATTGACTGGCATATTGAGTTGGGTAACATAAAAATATTACTTTTGTCACAGAATATGCTGAAAAGTTTAAAATATTTTCAAAAAATGTACTCACTGGTCACATTAGACGTTAGCTGCAATTTAATAAATGACATTGATGAAGTTGATTTCATAGCGAATTTACCTTGCCTGGAGAATTTAGTAATGACGGGAAATCCAGTTGCAGGCTCTGTCGGTGAGTTTTTTCGTATATATATTTATATATATATATATATTTTCTCTAGACGTAATAAATTTTTTTTTGCAGATTATCGCCCAAGAGTATTATCACGTTTTGGGGATCGTTCTAATGAAATATGTTTAGACAATGAAAAGGGTAGTCAACAAGAATTAGACATGGCATTAGTATTGTCAGCATTAAGATCAGCATCAATATCAGCTGCTGCCGCTGCTACGATTGTCATCCCGGAACGAGTAACTGTTACAACAAAAGCATCAACACAATCACCTTCACGTTTTCCAACCAGATAATATTTTACATTAGAAAAACAATATTCAGCAATTTTGTATTGTAAATAAATATTAGATAGAATCTCATTTATTTTATTAATAAACAAAATATAATTATTAAAATAATTTTGGTTTTATTAATTAAAGAAATTAATTTAACTTTAGTTTCATCAGTGCCATCTGTGTACAAATAGTATAAAGAATGTTTGAATAGAAATAACCCGTCTATTTTATTGAACGAGGATCCTACTATAATAGTGTTTTCTAGTCTGTGAAAAATGCTGCAAATAAAAACTTTATTTTAATAACAAAAAGATTGTTTTTTTTTTAATAATAAATTATTGTATATTTACAAATGGTTTGTTTTTTTTTTCATCTTTTTTTTTTTTAAATATTTTACATTTTACAATTTTTGTTTTCTTTTTTTGAATACTTCGTAAACAAAAGCCAAACAAAATTTAAAAAAAAAAAAATAAAATAATCCAAGAGAAGATTATGGGACGCTGTTACCAACGCGTTACTGATTGTGTTTGCTTTTATTTTATTTTTATTCTGATTTTCCGTCTGCCAGATCATGTTATAAAAAAATTTACATAAATTGTATACAAAAAAAAAAAAACTTTAAAAAATTGTACAATTAGAAAAAAAAAAAAAAACAATTACCGGGGAGAAACTAATAAACAATAATTTCCCCATTTTTTCTTGTCTATTTTGAATGTGTGATTGGTTTATTTCTGTTTATAATTACTGTTATTTTTTTTTTGCAATTACTCGAATATGTGAATGTCTCTCTCTTTTTTTGGGCGTGTGTCTGTGTTTATTAATTATTTATTTGTGTAGAAAATTTTTTTATTTGGATTAATTATGATTTATTTTGTTTAATTGGTGATTTTTCTGCCTATGCTATTAAATTAAATTAAATTAATATATTTTTTATAATTATTTTTATTAATTAAATTACATTTTTTTCTTTAATTTTTTTTTTTTTTATATATTTTACAATTAATTATGCTATATTTTTATTTTTATTGAAAAAGAAAAATAGGAAGGAACTATATTTATCAGACTTTTAATGGTTTATTATTATTATTATTATTAATATTATAATTATTATTTTTAAATTATTTTCATTATTATAATATTTTTGTTTATTTTCAATTATTTGTGCCTAGTTATTTTATTTTTGCGGAGTAGTACAACCCTGTATTTTTTTTTTTTTTAAACACATTTACAAAAACAAACATAATAACATGACAAACATTTTGGGGAAATTATTTTTCCCTAATGAATGGTAAAAGCCAATAAAGAATCTAATTTGCTTATTAACAAAACAACATTAAGCTCCGCCTTATAAATTAAACTAAATTGATTTAACAAATGACATTCTTTATCTTTAAATGTTTGTAACTAAGTAAAATGCGGTAAGGTTGTTGACTTGGTTAAATAAAATTAAGACATTTTTATTTCCCCCCTTTAGTGTGCATTATAATTTTAACATAAAGTGGAGTTGTTTGCGTTTTTTGCAAGAATAATTAAAATAAATGTGTGATGTTTAAATAAAAAAAATAAAAATCAAATAAATAATTTAAAAGTCAACAACCGATTAATTAAAAAAATTAAAGAAATGAAAAAAAAAAATCGGATTGTCCCCTCATTGCAAAAATAAAATATTATCAAGAATTGTGGTTGCTTTTTATTGTATTAGGAAGAATTAACGGTTTATTGTTGTTAATTTGTTCAATTTTTTTCTTTCTTTCTTTCTTTTCTTCTTAAATAAATAAAAAAAAAAAAAAAAAAATTTACAAAACAAAAAATAATTTTACTAAATTTTTCGCTTTAATTAACATTTACATCATAAGCTTCTTTTGCAATAATGCATGCGCGTATGTACTTTGTGTTTTGTAATAAAAATTATATATTTTAAAAAACAAAGAAAATCATCAAAAACACAAAATAATAATGTTCTTCTCTCTTGCTTCTCTTAAAAATTATATTCACCCTTCTCGTTTTTACTAAATTAACAATTAAAACATCTTTACAAAGAAAAATGTTTTGTTTTTCATTTTTATCTATCTAAATCTTTAATTAATTAAATCTGTTTTTGCATTTTTATGTTTTTGTTTTCTTAATAATTTGCTGCCTTTTGATTGATGGGTGTATGTATGTGTATATGTACTCTGTGTATATAAATTTACTTAATTTCTTACAATAAATATTATTTTAATAAATGAATGAAGAATATTTTTCTCAATTATATGTAATTAATTTTATTTTGGTATGTGTTCATTTTTTTTTATTATTTTCGTTGTGGGGAAAAAATAATTATTTATTTATCTATTCGTTAATGTATGGCGCCACATTAGTTCTCTATTTAATATAAAAGAAAAGAAAACATTATTGGGGTGTGTGTTCGCATAATTTGTAAAACTTTTGTTTGGTATTTTTTTCTATATTCTATTTATTTAGTAATTAAAAATAATATTTTCTCTCGATTAATTATTAAATAAATTAGGCCACACTTTTTATTTTCTTATTTTTATTATAATTTGCAATTATTTTTTTTATTTATTTATAGAATTAATTAATGAAAAATGAAAGAAAAAAAAACCGATTTCCGTGTATGATTTTTTTTTTTAAATTTATTTCTATGAATATTCTAATATCGCTGAGTAATAATAGTTTATTTTTTATAGGTTATGTTTGTCACCCTCCCCTAACTGCAGAACATACAAGTTAAAAGTGGAGGCAAATTGTGACAATTTTTTTGATTGGTTTTTTCTTTTTTCATTTTTTCATAATTAAATTATAGTAAAAAAATTAATTAACCCCGTTTTTTAATTATAAATAGTGACGTCGTCATTAAACAAACATAATTGTTTTTTTTTTTTTTTTATTATTCTTAATTATTTTATTTTATGTTTTTATTTTTGCAATTATGTTAGCAGTAGTGTGCGTTTGTGTAGTTTTTCTTTTTCACTTAACAATTAATATTAAAATTACTTAAAAAATTTAAAATATGTAAAATAATGATGCAAATTTTTGAGTAAAATCAAATAAAGAAAAAAAAAAAATAATAAATTTTCTTCTCATTTCATAATTATTTAAAATGTCAAAATTGCACACATTTTTTTCTCTTTTTTTTTTTTTTTTTTTACAACAATATATATGAACGAAAGTTCTCTTTTAATTAAATTATTTACAAATTAATTATTAAAAATTTATTAAAAAATAAAATTATAATAGAAAAACCCCTCTATGTCTTTTGTTTTTTATTAAAAAAAAAAAAAGTAACTAGAATGGGGGTAAATAAAAAAAAAAATAGTATTGTGATTTTTTTTCTGGGATTTTTTAAAATTTTTTTTGCATTTTTTTGCATTTTTTTTCCTTTTTTTTTTTATATAAAACTTAGCCTAAAATGAAAAAAAAAAAAATAGCCAAAAATAGTTTTTTATCTTTCTGTTTTTATAATTGTCCAACGATTGGAGCGTTTTTCTCACATTATATAACTTTATTTTATGTCATTTTTTTTTTCTTCAATTATATATTTTTATATCAATAAGGGAAGAGGAGCGATTTATTCGTAATTATCAAAAATAAAATAAATAAAATATAATAACAATGGTTGGTTTGTGTGTATAGCGCTGCGCAGAGCATTCATGTGAATGAGTAATTGGGAGTTGATGCGACCATTCTTGGTAATTAAAAAAAAAAAAAAAATAATAAAATATTTGATCTAATTAACTATTGTTATGAACTAAAAAATCATGTTTTCGAATACGTATATCACTGCCAATACTACTGCTACCACCACTATTATTACCACCACCGCTACCGCCGACACCACCAACACTACTACTGCTACCGACACTCTTACCCAACATTGTTTTCGTCGGTGTTAATTTATAATTTAAATTTGTTGGCAAAAGACTTGCTGTTTTACCACCATCATAACTATAATCAACACCAGCATCTTGATTAAGATTCTTCTTTGAATGCATTACATCATAAAAGCCATCATCGTAATCATCCTCTTCATCGATATTTATATCATCATCATCGTCGTCATCATCATTATCATTATCATTGTCGTAAACAGACACAAGAGCATTTGTAAGACCACCATTTTCTAATAAATTTTCTAATCGATCCTTATCGTGCATTAGTTGTGTCTGTGAAGGTATACTTTTCTTTCGATCTGTTGATCCAGTTCCGCCACCATTGTTACCATTGCCACCATTATTACCGCTTCCACTATTACTTGTTGTATTAGGTTTTGATTTACGCTTCATTTGTTTATATTTAAGTATATTTAAGCCAGCACCACCACTACTTCCACTTACAACCCCACTAGCCTCATCATCGTCATCATCTTCATCTTGACTCTTATTTAATATTGGTATTTTACTGATCAGTGCGGATTTTTTACTTTTTTTATTACTTCTACTATTGCTACCATTTGTTGAATCATTTGCATTGCCACCATAACTTAATTTTGACTTCATTTTTCGCAAAAAATCAGGAAACAAATTATGTTGACTGGCTGTTGAAGTTGATGGCCTATTATTATCCGAGGTTGATATTGGTGGAACTCGTGTTGGTGTTGGTTGATTACCTATGTACATATCATTATAGTAGTAACCACTTTTCTTTAATTGTTTTTCCTTATTATCACCATCGATTGTAACAATAACGCCGCCACTACTATCTTTTAAATTACTTGTACCAGGTGGAATAAAATTACTATCATAATTTTCATTTGTTGTTGCTGATGAAGCCGCAGCCGTAGCCGCCTGAGACGCAGCCATTGCTGCTAATGCTGCGGCTGCATTCCTATTTGTATGACGTATATTTCGCTGTTTATATGGTTGTTGCGGTGGTATTGATGATTGTTGCATTTGACTATAATTTGCCGTATTTGTTGGTCCGGTTAAGCCTATATGTGACGTAACACTGCCGTTGTTACCATTATTTAAATATAAAACTGAACCGGAACCGGATGTTGAAGTTTGTTGCTGTTGCTGTTCGGATTCTGTTGCATCATTAAAGATACCTGAACCAATTCCACCGCTAAAATTCATTTTAGAAAAATATATTAATAAATCGTGGATTTTTTTTTAATAAATAAATAAAAAAAGCATTATAATAATTAATAAAAAAAATACAAAAAGAAAATAAGCCAAAAAGTAAATGAAAATAAAAAATGAACGTAATTATGCAACAAACACAAACAAATATAAAAAAAAAAAAAAAACATAAATACATATAACAACATAATTAATAAATGAAAATTAGTTTTCTTTCTATTTTCCATGAATTTTTCGGCGTTTTTTTTTTTTTGTTTAAACGAAAAAATCACAAAAAAATTAGAAAGGCGACAAAAAGTTTGTTTTTCTTTTTAAATCAATTTTTACAAATAAGAAGCCAATAATGAGGTTTTTTTTTAATTTGTTTAAATTCAAATTAACAATTAAATGATTTTAATATTGTTGTTTTGCTAATAAATTATGAAAATTATATTTAATAATATTTTGTAGCTTTAGGAAATATTATTGGTGGTTGTTGTTTTGTTTGTTTGTTTTTCAACAGTTAAATCAGAGCCATCTATAAATAGAAAGAAAAACTTCATCATAAAATTACCGAAAGAAAACCAATAAAATGGGCTCCAAAAGATATCCACTACTCTATTATAAAAATATAAATACGGTATGAACAAAAAATTTAAATAAAAACTAAATGTTAGAAATTTATCTGCATTCTTATTAAATTGTGTTATAATATAGAGTGCAATTTAGAAATGATTTCAAAACTAGTGAAAATTTAACTATAAGAAAAAAGCAAAAAAACTACATTGGGTGGGTTTAGTTAAATAATTTGCACATGATGTGATGTGTGGAAGGTTGTGTTGGTTTGTATTTTAGTTAATAAACAATGATCAATTTCAATTGAATTTAAATTGTTTTTCTGTTAAGTTTGGAATAATTGAAAAACGAGCATGAGAGCAGAGCAAAACAACATAAACAAACAAAACAAGCAGTTTTCTTTTTTGTAATCAGTAACGGTTTTTTTTTCAATAAAAGTTAAAATACTCGTTGCTTGATTTTTAAATATTTTGCTTGTCGTCCACCTAATTTCCATTTACCTAATTGAATTGTTGTTCTCACCTTAACGGCGAGTGTGCTGGCACAATTTTTGGTATTGGTCCTTCGTCCTGTGCTATTAAAGTATGACTATGCTGACTATTTTGACTATTTACTAAATAATTATCAACGTCTAAGCTTAATGCATCATCACCTTGACGCAACGGTGTTGTCACATCGTCTGGTATTGGTGCTTTATTAATAAATTATATTAATATTTGTAACAATAATTTTTTTTTAAAGAAATGTAAAACTTACTTGGACTTTGTGCTAAAACATTAACTTGCCCTTCATCAGAATAATAATATGAAACCTCACGAAACTTTGGATTGGCATCATTGAGTAAGTTTTCAACAATTTGTAAAAATGTAGGTCTTGCGGATGGACGGTGTTGCCAACACTGACGCATTAAATCATATAGTTTGTCGGGACAATTTTCTGGACGTTCCATAACACCACCATCTATAACGTAGCGTAGTACTTGATCATTAGAAAGACCCTGATATGGTTGTGATGCTAGTGTTGCCATTTCCCATAATACAACACCGTAACTAAACACATCGCTGTGACTTGTAAAAACTCCGTCTTTTAAACTTTCTGGTGACATCCAACGCACAGGTAGTAATCCTAATTAAATTATTTAAACGTAACTTACTGTAAATTTACTATAGTTAAAAATTTAATTTACCTTTTGTTCCTTTTCGGTAATAATCAGTTTCATAAATGTCTCTTGTCATACCAAAATCACCAATTTTAACTGTTAAATCTTCTGCCACCATACAATTACGAGCAGCTAAATCACGATGAACGAATTTATTATTTGATAAATATGACATACCATCCGCTATTTCGATTGCCATCTATTTCATACAAAAAATATATTTATTTTATTTTATTTTATTGTACATATTGTATATTTAAGTTTTAAAAGTAATTACCTGAAGAATCCTTTTTAATGTAGGTGGATTGCCTTGTTTCAATGGCTCTGCATCAGGACGATGTGAACGTAAATAACCTTTTAAATCACCATTTTTCATTAATTCCATAATAACTAATGTTGGCTGACCACGAGATACAACACCTAACAATTGCACAACGTGATGTGTATCAAACGCTTTCATTACGGATGCTTCTTTTAAAAAGTTTATTCTTTCTCTATCGGTTGCATTCTCATTAACTGTTTTTATTGCACATGGGACCTCTGCATTTGATTTGGCTGAATTTTTAACGACACCCTCGTAGACCATACCAAATGAACCTTGTCCTAATTCACGCATTTGTATTATTTTATCACGTGGAACTTCCCATTCATCGGGTGTGTATTGCATACTTACATACTCTGGATTTACAGACGCTATCAATTTCAAATCGGGAACTGGTTTTGCAAATTTTTTTCGCCAATAAAAGAAACCACCGACTAGTACAATTAAGAAACATATGATTCCTATAATTATAAACATCGGTTTATTCTGTGAATGGGATATATCAATTGAAAAGTATTTCGGTGGTGTATAATTGCCATCACCAGCTAATGACGTTGCCATTATTTGTACACTGTAATTGCCTGTATCTAATTGTGACAGTATATACGAACTAGATAAATTCTGAAATTGTCGCTGTGTTAGACAGATATACAAAAATTTTGCGTGCTCAATGTCGACACGTTGATATTTAATTGTGTATGTAACAATTAAGCTGTTAGGTTTCATCGGTTCAGACCACGATAAGCGGACACTGCCTAGCGTTTGATTTAAATTCTCAACAAACACATTGAAAACCAAAATATCATCAGCATTGTCCATTTTGGAGGTGCGTTGGTGAATAATCGCCTCGTTCCCACATGGATCGTCGTCTTTTTTTGTACTAATTCGGTCGCGGCATGCTTTTACTGATATTGAATATGATGAATAATGCTTTACATTTCGCAACACAAACATTGTTGTCGTAGCATTGACTACCTGATATATGTACTCAAAATATCCATCCTTATCTTTACGAGATAATATATCTTCAGAATTAACAGTTGCCATAGAATCAGGATTTTTACTGTTTGTGGGAAATATTTGTGGTGTATCATCATCATTTTTCAATGCATATGTTTCATTAGATTGAACGATTGTATTACGTTTGCGACGTCTAGGCTCTGAGTTTTCTTTATAACGTTTAATATAAACCCAATTGTGTAATGTGTCTTCAAAGTTTATCTGCTGTTCTGCATCATTTTCTGATATAATTTTACTTACACGTCCATAACCACCAAATTTTTCACAATCGCAATCATCCTTGGTTGCAGTTGGTGGTTCTTCCGATGGTTTTATTTCCGGTATTGGTGGTTGTTGCTCTACACGTTTTAAAGGCTCCTGACAATAATTACGTTGCCTTAATAGTTCTGAGTCGTCTTTCATTAAAGAACCTTTTATTATATAAGTCGTTAAATTGCCATTATGTTTTTTCGGTGGTTCCCATTGGACAACTATTTCAGAACTTCCATTTGTATAAGATTTTAATTTTTGAACATTTTCTGGCTGTCCAGGTTCAGTTCGAAAATATAAAATATCACTTTGACCACCTGTTGTTTCCGCTGCTACCGTGTATGTTTTGACATAAAACGCATATTGTGTATATGGTGTTAAATGTGTAATAATATGATTTACCGAGCCATTAGCCGGAATATCATTTATATCATCCACATGCCAACCATCACCACCACACGCATCACGTCCATCATATAATGTTATATTTTGATAGGGTGCCTGTATGTAATATACAACGTAGCCAAGTAAATTACGAACATCGTCAATTTGAATTTGTTCCCATTCTAAAATAACACCAAAAGTATATGAAACCTTAACCGTTACATTTAACAGTGTTACATTACCTAAAAATAAAATTTAAGTTATGTTAAAATAATTTTATCATAATAATAATAAACGATTATAGACATTACATGCAATCTTATCGCCATTTGAACTTCGAGCAACATCCTCATTTACAAAATCACCCTTTTCAACAACCATGCTCTTTAGTCGTTCAATTTTATAGAAACATAATTTTGGATTAAAATGAAAAGACAATTTTCCTCTTTCAATAGTCACATTATGATTCTCATCCCACAAATCCTGTATATTTTGATTATCTAATACAATTAGAGCATATCTAAAACAAAAAAAAATTAAATGTTTATTGAAACATAAAAGAATAGAAAAATATTTTCATTACTTATTACTCTCCAAAACACGACCATGTATGACTTTTAAACCTTTCAAAAAATTTAATGATAATAGTGGAAAAGAACGTGCAACTTTTAAATAGCCATCAATTTCTTCAATCATAGATAACGATTGTTCCAATTCTTTAACAATGTTTACTAAAAAAAAACCAAAAGTTATTTAAATATATCATTGTTACATAAAATTTGCTACATACATCCTCCTTGACTTCTTATTTGGATTTCTAATGAGCCGGCAATATGTGTACAACCTCTTAATTTTTGTGCTGATGATATGCTGTCTATGTTTGCGCCTTTACATGATTTTTTGCATAGCCCATCACATGGTCGACAGGTACGATTAAATTCTTCGCCACTTTCAAAAAAATTAGCAGGACATTTAACTAAACAAACACCATTAAATGGTATATAGGGATATTCGCGTTTCTCCTCAATGTCCAATGGCTTTCCAATTAATTTACATTCATCTGCATGAATACAACGTCGTCCCATGTGCTATAATAAAAAAAAATCATTTATAATTTACTAATTACTTGGTGTTGGTAAATGTATACCTGAAATGTATTTGCTGGGCATGTTTTAGTACATCGACGATCATTAACATCGCCAATGCTGAAGTAGCGACAAACTGTACAATTATTTAATTTTGGTCCTGAACATCCACCTAAACATGATTCATCACAACACTGACCATTTTCATTGCATGCGCGTTCACCACAAGATGCAGGACAAACTAAAATTTATATAAATATTTATTAAAAATTAAAAAAAATAAATATGCACATTGAAATATACTTTTCTGGCAATGTTGACGATTCCAACAGAGACGTCTCTTGTCATCACCTAATGATAACGGGCAATCATGTGTTACGCTTTTATCTTCACTTCCTTCGGATTTAACACCATGGCCAGGACATGAAGGACATTCATTTGCTTTTTTATTGCCCTAAAATAATTTATTTTTTATAAAACATATTTATATACAATTTGTTTTTTTTTTTGCTGTAATATAAAATTTAAAATTTTTTTTTACACATAAATTTAAGTATTTAACTATAATTTTATTCACTTGTTTTGATAAATATACAAAAAAAAAAAATAATATAAAATTTAATGAAAACAGAACGGCATGACATTGAGGATAAAAATTGTATTCTGTTTTATCGACATACGCACAATTTTTACTTACATTTTATTCTTTAATAAAAATTTGTCGCTATGGTATTATCATTGTTGTATATGTGTATGAGATATGTTTTTATTATGGATTACGTACAAATTTATGTTTAAATTAAAAAACAAAATGTATACAAAAAAAAAAACTCTCTAGCGTAAACATAAGAATGCACATATACCTGCAGACATTTTTGGGAAAACAAAATATTTATGAAAAATCAATATCAGAGAAATATAAGAAGGGAGGATACCAAATTTAGTAGAATCATCATAACAAAAAACAACAATAACAGAGAATTGAATTGAGAAATAATGTTTGTTCTTCCTTTGCTCAATTGCATAAATACGTTCAAGGAGAAAACTACAATAAAAACTAGGTGGAGAAATTTCAACGGGAGAAACTTTTAAGGAGTCAAAACAAAAGAGAGTTTTTTCATTAGAATATTTGACTCTGTATAATATAAAAAATTCCACTAAATTATATTTATAAATGTTGCGCATTCTGATATTGCGCACTTTTTAACACGCAAAAAAAAATTAAATATATAATTACAATACATAAAACATTGAATTTGAGATAAAAAAAAAATTGTATTAAATTTATCTATTTATCATACACATCGATTATCCATATTAATTAAACAATCTTTCTTACTTTATATTTAACGTAGTAAATTCTACTACAAGTTTGTGAAATAATTTGTTTATAAAAATTGGATGAGAATACAATTGCTAAATTGAGAACATTTTTAACATAATAAAATTTTGCAAAGGATAAACACATAAATAATGAGAGAAAGAGAATTATGATACAATAAAAGTTATGGAATTTTACTACGACGCCAAATAATATTGTTTATATGTTTCTTTTTTTTATTCGTATTGTTTTTGTTATTGTTTGGGGTGGATGACCATGAGAATAAAAGCATGGTTGTTAAATATTACAACACCAACAACATTTGCTAATTTTCTAATGAAGTTTATACATGAAAACCACCAGCAGCAAGATAAATACGAAAATAAAAAAATGTAGCAACCACAAATAACAATAATAAACAAAACAAAAATGGGGCGGCGGCATCTTTTTCTTATATTTCGACGCTATTGCGTCATTATTTTTCTTAAAAGGCATTTCTTTTAATTTTCTCCAAATTAATTGCAACGACAAAAAAAATACAACACACGTGACACATTTATTCAAATAAAAAGAAAAATTGGAAAAACAATTCATTTTTAATTTTATTTTGCATAATGTAAACAACAACAAAAACAAATATTTCTAATTATAAAAATATGAAAAGCATTAACCCGATCGAAGAAAAAATCATAAAACTATGCGCTAACCAATGTGACGCCACATGCTAACCACAGAAAAACAATAAAAACAAAATAAAAGAAAGAAAAATGATTTTATAATAAAAGGCGCATTGAAAAACTAGAAAAATTGCATAATAATTTAGTTTCTTCTTTTTTTCGAGGGTGGTATTGTTATAAAAAAATGTTTAATTGTTGTTTAAATTTTACAAAATCTATGTACGTGCGTGCTACATAATTAAATAAACCACAAACATAGTTAATTAGCATATATAAATTCCCGCCTATTTTCATATTTCTTTATATTATGTTACACAACACCGAAAATAATATAAATAACTATTGCAAATATAGATTATGTAAAATTAGAGATGGGACAATCAGTCACTTACATTTAATAAGAGACGATCCACACAATACCTAAATAATTTAGGCACTAGTGGATTGGAAATTTAAAACGAAAATTTTTCAATGTCTAAAACGTATCTATTTCAATGTGTACATAAAAAAAAATGACGAGCTGCTTAGTCCTTAATCTTACTATTTTTATTTTTTAATTAACTAAAGTAAAATAAATTTTTATTTACCAAAATATAATGATCCTCCTGCGTTGTATTGTGTGCTATTAATGTCCAATCAATACTATTTACATAGCAAAGCATTGGATTTTTTTCAATACGTATAGCACCACGTCCTATGTATGACAATGATGAAAGACCAATTTCCTGCAAAATTCAAAAACAAAATACATATATAATTAATGAATACTATCGATTAAGATGAGAAATTACCTGAATATTCATCACTTCATAAATAATTAATGCATAATTTTTAATTAATTTATTACCGCGTATAACACTTAAATTTGGAAATAATTTATTTAATGATTTTAAACCGTTTACACGAAATAATAATAAATAATCTGTTATTTCTTGTAATTCAGGAAATGAGAATTGCTCATATTCAGATTCATTATATTTTTCAATTAATAATATTTGTACGAAACCTTCAACAACACGGCACCCCTTTAAGATGTTCAATTCACTAGGTGTATTCCTTATGTCCATACTTTGGCAAACTGCAAAGTAGAAAAAATAGCAAAAATAGTTTATAAGTAAAATATTTATAGAAAAATAAAAATGGAAATTTGCATAATTAAATACAAAACTTTGAAAAATGTCAATTTATTATTACGTCGTAGCTCATATTAAAAGATCCGTGATAAATGCAAATGTGCAAAACTTTTACAAATTCTCATTAAAATTAATAACAAAAATTTAATAATTTTGTAAAAAAAATAAAAAATCATTAATAATTGTGTAAGCGCAGTTATAAAATAAAAACAACATAGATCCGCCATTAATACGGCAAGTAAAAAAATTGATATAAAACTCAACCAATAATAGTGGTAATAAAATAAATTTTAATATTGGCACTCTTTTATCATGATTATTGTAAAAAATTAATAAAAATCACTAAGCATAAATACTGTAATTTATAAGTCAGTGTATTTTGCATTCAATAGGTCGCGGTTCACATTTTATATTCATTTGATGAGCTGTTATTATTTGAGGTACAGATCAGTTGTAATAATAAATAAATCAATAAAACAATACTTACTTCCACTCTCCATTGCTGTCGCCAGGTCTGTTGATGGTTTTATTTGATCACCGTTAACATAAATATTACATAATGTTAAATTATTCAAAAATATTATTAATGACATAAATATAACCATTGTAAAGGTATTTTTTAACAGTAATAATGTTGTTATGGTTGATGGTGATACTGTTGTCGTTGTTATTCTTTCTGGTGTTGCATCATTTTGCAGGAATAATTTTTTATTTAATTTAAATGCATTTGTAGGCGTATTGACATTTTTATTTTTATTTAAACATAATTTACCAGAATTTTGATTAATTTCTTTATTATTATGATGAACACAATTTTCATTTTCATTGTAATTATTATTATTATTTAAATTATTTTTATAAATTTTTTTATTATACATTTTTATCAGATCATCAGTATTATTATTATTATTGTTATTACTTTTATTAATATTATTATTTTTATTATTATTATTATAATTAGAAGTAGTAGCAATAGCAGATGTAGTAGTAGTCGGAGTCAAAGAATTTCTTCTCATTTTAGCACTATTTATTTCTTCATTTAATTTTATGCAATTATTATTGACACAACCAATATGACGACATAGTGGGCACAATAATATATTTGAAATATTATTTTCATTTTCTAGTTCTATATCTGCTGCATCCATTATTTTTCTAGTTTTATATTTTTTTATACAATTATCCCATATCGTTTTTGTTTGATGAATCATTTTTATTAGTTTGCAGTTATTTATATTATAATTAATTAGAATTTTCTTATCACTTGTTACTTCTGTCATTGTTTTTTTTTTTATTCAATTATTTTCCCATCATATATCAATAAGAATATTTCAATTATTTAACCACTGAACGAACACACGACCGCGCAGCATCAAAACATTTTCTTTTTTTCCTTCTTCACTTTTTACTTAGCTTAAACATAAAACCGCACAAATTACATATTTTACATTATTTTAAAATCATTTTTTCTATTTTTTTTTTAACTAAAATAATACTAAAAACCACATTCCTTCGAATGTTAACAACAGTGTGATTATAACTATAATTTATCTCTATTTTATTTTAACAACACTACAACAATTCACAATAACACATAATCCAATTTAATGATTCTTTTGTTTAATAACTTTATTCCTCTAATTGAACTGTTGTTTGTAACACTTAAAATGTTATCAATATCTTTCTATATTTTTTTTTTTTTGTTTAATTTATTTCTTTATTGGGTTTTGTGTGGTGCTTTAACTCAGCAGTTTTCATCAGCATAAATCCAAACACAAGCAAGACAGTAAATAATTTAAAAAAAAAAAAACATATATATATATGTATAAAATTATGTCGACACAAAATCATTTAAAAAAAAAATTAAAAATCTGAAATAGAAAAACATTTTTTAGTTAATTGATCTTTATCATAACCTTTATTAGAATAATAAATATAAAAGAAGAAAATAAATGGATAGTTATTTGATTTAAAATTTAATTAAATAAAAAAAATATGTCACAGATGGGAAGAAAAATAATATAAATTTTCCATCAATCAAATATCAAATCAATTTAAGCCAGCAGAAGAGTAGAGAAATAATAATTCACACAATAAACCATGAATAATTTTTAACAAAAAAAAAAATTTTTAAATTAAATTTATTTTAATTGATTTGAACTTAAAATAAAAAAAAAATAAAATAAAATTTTGAATCGCCATTTTGTCGGAAATTTTTAAAGTTTTAAAAATTTTTCTTTAATTAAAGAAAATAATGTTTTTTGATAAAAAAAAAAACACTTAAACTTATTAATTAATGAAAACAATACGCCGCGACTTTATAACACGCTTAAACGTTTTCTTTAAAGCAGCCTAAGGTAATCACAAGAATTTATTGTTGCCAAATGTCAATGATCACAAGCTATTGGTTAGAAACAGACCACTAAAAAGGAATATTTCCAATCCTCTTTAAAAACTTATAATAATTTTATATTCCTAAAAGTAACCAGCACATAATACCAATCATAGTACCAGCACAATATTTTATTTCAGTGACAAAAAAAAAATCAAAAATTAAAGAGAAAAATATCAACAATTAGGACAGAGAGAAAAACCAAAAACTTTTAATTAATTAATTTAAGTGCAATAATTAGTTTTATGAACATTTTGACCATATTTAATTAATTAAATTTTCTTTTGTAATAGTATAAAATAAGTACTATTATAAGAAGGAAAATAACGATATACAAAATTAGAGAATATATACAGTAGCAACACTGGCAATAGGTTTTGTTATTTTTGATCTCGATATATCACACAATTATCAATGCAATCGTGGGTGGGTTGTTGCCAACTCTGTGCATTTCAACCACAAATTTGTTTAAACAGTTTTAAAATTAATGTCATCTTTAACTGCTTTGATAAAACTTCGATAAATTTTTGTAAACTGATAAATAGTAAACAGTTTTCCCAATAGTAATTGTCAAATCATGCCATTCTTAATAAAAAAAAACTATTTTTTTTGACTAGCTAAGGCAAAGAAACCAACAATAAATACAATTATATTACAAGGGTTAGAGTTGTCCTTATTTCTATCGTGATGGTAGTACGCCACTGTATATATTTATTATTTTTCTTTTTTCTTTAATATAATAAAAATATAATCAATTTAATTAAAAACATAAAAATAATAAAGCTAAAACACGTGTTTTTGTATATAAAAAAAAAATAAAACAAAAAAACTTAGCAGAAGCAGCAACAAAAATTTATTTAGGTCATTTTGACGCCAAAAATTTAATTAAATGGAATTAAAATTGTAAAAACAAAAAATAATTATTTATTTTATACAGCAGAAACAACAACTCTGTCTTAAATTTAAAATATAATTTTCTGGAATTTTTAGTGATATTGCTAAATAATATTATTAAAAATTAAATATAATATTTTTTAGAATGTAATTATTATTATTGCAATAATTGCAGTTTAAGAAATGTTGTTTTTAAAGTGGAAAAAGCGATAGTAGGAATATTATTAATATTATAGTAATGATAAGGGATGGATAATTAATTTAAATTTGCTTAAATTTTTGCCAAAGTATCTAGTGCAGTTGCAATATATAAAAGAATAGAAAATATATAAATTACAATTGCAAAAAAGAGCATAGTAAAGCCATTTAATTGCTAACGAGTTGTGCAGAAAGTACAAGATACAGATTCTTGCATTTAAACAGATACAATATGTATTTTTCTTGATGTTATAAATCCAATGAATTATTCGCGTAAACCTATTGATTGTACTGTATAATTTTTACAAAAGCAAACCCTTTTAAGATAATTCATCTTATCTAATATATAAAGTAAAGTCCGATTTTTTCGTGTGTTTCTGTAACATTTTGTAGAGGTGGAAAAATTTTTGTAGAAGCGGAAAAAATTGACACTATTTAGGTAGAGGGGGAAGAAACTAAACTATATTATAATAATTCCAACTCACTCTCTATTCTCTATTCCCCTTTTCTATTTTGAAAATGTACTATTGAAATACCTTTTATGTAACGCCATTTTATTATAGCAGATCCTAAAATTAAAAATTTATTACGTTTTTTAACAAAAATACAATAACACATATACATACATACCTATCACTAGAAATTCTCTTTGTTTGAATGATTCATATGAATGAATATTATTTAATAATTACACTTTTAAAATTAGTTACAATTTCTATTTAATAAAACAATTTTAACAAAAAAATAATAAAAATAATTTTTTGAAACTAACAACACTATTCTTTTCACCACTAACAAAACTAAATTATTAAATAAATACTAACGTTTTAAGTAAGTAACAATTTTTTAAAATGAATTGAACTGCGAAAAAAACTATATGTGTATTATTATGTTGGCCCTATTTGCATAAGGGAAAAAATTGATACTTTTTAGGTAGAGTAGGAAGAAACTAAACTAGATTATATGTAAATAATAATGACAACTCACTCCCTCTTTTTTCTTTTTTGAAAAAGTACTATTAAAAAATTAAAATGGATTGAGTATATGAATTGTTTAGCAAAGATTTGTTTACTAGAAAAATAAAAGCGCTTAATTTAAAATACAACTGTTAAAAATGTCAAATATGCTTTTGAATCATATAAATCCTTAATTGTATTTTGCAAATTAAATAAATAATTTAAAAAAAGGAGGATCAATCATTCAAATTATTTGAAATATTTGTCAAATTATAAATACAAGAAAATGTTATTGTCCTGAAAATATTTATGTTATGTTTTAAAAGGTTATTTAAAAATTATTACGGCAAGTTCAATTTGCTTAAACAATGAAACCGTAAAAATTAAATTATTAATTTTTTTATACCTTTTTTAATTACTCTAGATATTTAAAAGAAATCGTTATACTGGTAAATTAATTTTGATTTTAGACAACAAAACGACGGCGTTTTTTCCGATTTGAGATGTTTAACAAAATTTTATTGCGGGCTACCGATATACCTGCAGAAACTACAAAACAAAAACAAAATTTGTTTTGTTGCTAATTATTTTTAATTGTTTTTTAAACTGTAAAGAGAAATGCAGCTGAATTTTACAATAGGTAGTTTTTGTTTGGTTCAGGTACGCATGCACGTAAAAACTAGAGAAAAATAATCTTCTATTAATTGTTATAAATGCTTTGATTTTTTAAAAATAGGCTCTTTAGAAAGTGAACATATACGTAAAACAAAATATAGGCTCTCTGATAAAAACTTTATTTTCATCCCTGAAATAGAATTTTGAATTGCATTAACAATACATCAACAGGCTATGGAATTTATTACTTTATGTTTATTTTTAATGGGAAAAGGCAAATCGGAGGTTTTAAATAAATATAAAAACTAAATATTGTCGGGACTTTAAAAATTAGCATAAACGGGTTTTCATTATATTCAAAACTTTATTTTACCGCCGTGCGAAGCCGGGCAATACCAGCTAGTTTATCATACAATTAAGTGCAAGTTATCTATAGATACCCTTCCGATATCAACATTATTTTAAAGCTTCTTATAATTGAATAGAATACTATACAGCCAACAATAGTAGAAATTTTTTTAATTTAAAAACTGTTGAAACAAAAAATACAGTAATACAAAAGAAAAAAAAAATTTTTTTTCATGCAAAAACAAATAATAGAAAAATTACGTCAACCTGCTGTCAATTATAATAAATTAATAAAACAGAAAAATAGAAAAAACAAAACTATACACACAATAATATGCTAATGTTGTCCACGTGAAACTATTAACATTAATATTTTTTGTTTTCTTTTATTATCATAAAAATTAAAATAAATAAAATTGAAAAAGTAAAAACATCTTTTGTAACAAGAAAATTAAAAATCATCAGCAACATTGTAGGAACAAGCAAAACAGCAGCATAAAAAATTTTTTAAAATAAAAAAAGAACACAAAATGAGTAACATAAATTTCCGGTTAAAGCATATTTGAAATATTTTTTCTTGTTTTACAACAATTCCTTTGATAAATTTATCATCAGTCTTTTAAAAAAAAACTACACACCCTCTACAGTAGCTTAAACTATTGCGAATGCAAAGCATTAAACTTATCAAAAATGTCAACTCTAGTGGAAAAACGTTGCAAAGGGACGTTAATTCTCGTTAAGATCTAGAAACACTTTTAAAATAAATAAATTGTCAAATTAAATATTTTAAAGTAACGACAAAACTGTACTCATGGGTACGTAGAAACTGCAATAAAGAAAATATCAAACCAACAAATATCAACCATAGATAGTAATAATTATTAAAATTGTTACATTTATTTCATAAATTCATAAAACGACAACAAAGCACATATATAATCGCAATAATTCCACAATAATATTATTACCGTATTAAATTTACGTTTGTAGGCGATTTAATTATGTTGAATAATAGTGCACACGTAGTATTAGATTGAATAAAAAAAAAGAATCATTCAATTAATCATCTTGATTAACCTTTTCATTGTGAAAGAAAATGCATTCATATTGTGTGGCATAAATAAATTTTTTGTGGCAAAATTTTGCAGCCACAATATTAACTATAAGGTAAAGAATTCTGATCGATAATTTCGCGTTTTTTTAGTAAGATTCCCATCACGGAGTACACATTGTTCAGATAAAACTTTAAACGAAAGATTTTGCCCATTGTGCCAGCTATACTAATCAAATAAAAAGTTATATTTCTACAATTTGCCACTGTCAATCAATAACAAAACTAGTCAACAGCAATCAGTCAGTTAATTTTTATAATAATAAAAATAAAATTTAAAGAAAAAAAAAAAATACACGTCATTTAATCACACGATAAAAAAAATATGTATATGTTTAGTTTGTTGTTGATTTTTACATATTCACATGTGTATGTAGTATTAGAGGAACGAAAACATGAAAAAAATAAATAAAAATTTAACACATTTCTATATGAAAGCGTAGAGAAATATTTTATTTTATTTTATTTAAACTTTTATTTTTCTAATCAACAAATTTATTTATATATATTTGAATTCTCAAAATAATAATACACTTGCAAAAACAAAAGTAAAAATTGCGTTACCTTTACATTTGACACACAACAAAAACAAAAAAAAAAAAAAACAAGAAACCACTAAAAATTTTCCAATAGTGAATATTTCTTAAATTATTAGATCTGTCATCATCATTCCAATATTCAATCGTCGTACATTCAGACAGGTTGATGATATAATAATCGCTCTCTCGTTCTCATTTACTAAGTAAAAAATAAACTTTATTATAAATACCAAATACGCGTATGGAAAAATAAATATTTAAATTTAATCCTATTTATATCACTATGTGGGTGTGACACTACTAATATAGGGGAAATAATAAAAAATAAATATAATAAAGGCTATAAGGCCTTAAAATATTTATTGACAAAAAAATTTAAAAATAAACTTTAAAAAAAAAAAATTCTCTAAAAATATATAATTAAGTCACGCGCTTTTCAGCGGTTTTTCATTTATAAAAATTAAAAATAAAAATTAAAAAATCAGGAGTAAAAAAGTAGCGAAAATAATAGCCCCCACTTATTTTTGTTTTGTTTTTTTTTTATTTAGATATAAATATATATTTTTTTATTTTTCAATAAAAACAGTAAACAACTTGCGTAAAGGGCAAACATACAAACAAATAAGAAATAAATAAATACAAAAAAATGGAGCAAATAACTACAGAAAATAAATAAAAATGTGTTTAATTGATGACGTAGTGATTAATAAAAAACCAACAATTGTGAAACAAATATTTCAATAATAAAAAAAAAAGCCTTAATGGAGTTATTTTTATTAATAGTTCTCCTACAATTATTCTATTTTAAATATACACATAACCGACCAACATGTGAGAAAGAAAGCACATTATAACAGACAGAAGAACAAAAAAAAAATATATTCATTCATGAAAAGAAAGTAACAAAAATTTGACGTCATATAGAGTAAAGTAAAAATAAATATTTAACAAAAAAAAAAAACAAATATTTAAAATCACAAAAAATGACAGATTTTATTTTTGTTATTTTTATTTATAAAATTAAATTTCATTAATAAATTATCAAAGTTCATTAAATAAAAACGAAGAAAAATGTAATAAATATGATTATAAAAAAAAATTAAATTTAAAATTATATCAAATAAAAATAATCATTTGACAACACCACTGCTTTTTATTACAAATTAAAATAGATCTACGCGCTCGTAAAAATAAAATAACAAACACATATAAACAATATAAATAAAGGGACAATAATATTAAATAAAAAAAATTTAAAATTAATTAAAAAATAAAAATAGAAGGAGTTAAATCAAATAAATATATATATATATATATATATCTCCCACCACTACTTAATATAGTTAATATTTATAAACAAATTAGATTTAATTTTGTTTTTTTTCCGTCGATAGAAAAACATAACAATTGCTAGCTAAACGAGATAAATTCACAATTAAGTAAGTTTCAACCATGCAAAAAAACGTTGCATAAATTAATAATAAAATAAACAAAATATTGACAATTAAATCTGAAAATGTTCAATATGCACTATTCGATATGCAATATCAATCAATGCTTATAAACTTCCTCGAACCAAAAAAAATATAACCAACAAGTTTTAACCAAGTATTTACCAAATTAAATTTATTTCTTCTTCAGGTATCACTAAATGTTCCATTAAACAATAGAGTACAACTATGCTTTTTTTCTTTTTGTGAACATAAAGCATGTTTTTATTGTTTTTTATTTTTATTTTTACAAAATTTAAAAACCAACATTAAAGTACTATTGTGAACCATACTTGAGCGAAAATATTAAACACGTAGGTTGTTGTTTTGATTAATTGAAATAAGAAAAAAAAAATAACACTAGCAAAATAGAGGAGTATAATACCAATGACGATGTAATGACGTTTACGTTTTAATAATAACAAATAAATAGTAAAACAAACAACAGACATCACAAAAACTCCACGTGATTAAATAATAAATAGATAAAAAAAACCAACCAACGTCCGTTTGTAAGGTTGAGATCTATATGTAAATACAACACTGGCATGCAGGTTCTATAGCAAAATATTAGCAAACAATAGAACAATTTTAGCATTAAAAAAACAAAACTAAATTCAAATAGTTTTTAATTTTTAATCATTGGAATTTCATTCATATTTACAAATGATGAAAAATTAACGATAAAATAGATAAAAAAAAAAAGACACAAACACACAATTGCAATATATATATATATAAATACCGATTTTAAACTAATTTACACCAAAAATATATTAATTAAATAAAATTTTAATAAATAAAAACATTTTTACGAAAGAGTGAGTTTCAAAAAGAGAATTTGCAAAAAAAATAAATAACAAATCCTAACTTTATCCGCATCACAACACACAAATACAAACGCAATCATGTAACAATAATAAATTAAATAAAATGTGACTATATATACTAGTTAAATTAAAAAAAAAAAAAAAAAAAACAAAACAACACACATTGAGCATGCGTAATAAATAAAACTATTTTTCTACTACGCATTTTCTTTATTACATTTTTTTTTTTTCATTTTTATTAATTATTTAAATTATTTATTTTTTTTTTGCTTTGTTTCTTTCCTTTTTATAATATAATACATACTACCAGAAAAAAAAATATAAGAAAGAAAACAATAACATAATTAAATTATAAATTTAAAAAAAAAAAATACAAAAAACGTTAGCACTTTTAAATTACCAGCAATAACCACAAATAAATAAAAACGAAACATTACAACACGTTACAAAAATTAAATATATATATATATATATATATATATATCCAATTCCAGGAAAACAACTAAACGAAAACAAAATAATAAAAAAAAAAAAAAGAAAACAAACACACTCCTGTTTTATAATAAAAAAAAAACAAAATAAATAAAACATGCGCGCCGACTTCATTTCCACATACGTGTATTAGTAGTGTTCTGTGGGAATTTTATTGTAGAAAAAAATAATAATAATAATAATAATTAACATGTATGAAAAAAGAAAAAAAAAAAACTAATACACAAATAAACGCATGTATATAGAATAATTTCATGCTTCTATAGGTGAAATAATTTATAGAAAAAAAATTATTAGAATTTTATTTGGTGATCTAACGTTATTTATTTTAATATTTTTTATTGACTTTAGTTTTAAAAAATTAATTACTATTTAATAGATTTTTTTAATAGTTTTTTTATGGAACTTGAACAAAATGACGAAAAAAAAATTAAGTAAAACACATTAATTTCGTAATAAATGTGTTAAACAACAAAACAAAGCACGTTTTTAATTAAATATTTAAACTTAACCTCAACAAAAAAGAAAAAAAAGGACACCAAACCCATTATACAAGAACAAAAGTTGAATAAACAGTTAGAGAGATAAACAAATTAGCCAAATAAATTTATTTCGAGGATTATTATTGCTTGAAAAACTTATCTAAAATATTTAATTAGAAACAAAAAAAAAAACACAACAAAATCTTAAAACAATAAATAAACAAACATCACCTTTAATATTAATTTCACAAACCAACACAATAGTATAATTTTTATGCGTAGAATTTTTATCAACTAACAAGCCATACAGTACTATTTTTTTTTTTTTTTTACTAACCCACATGTACAATTTGTCCTTCCGTTGTTACAACAAAAAATTAAATAAAAATATTGCAAGGGTCGATGTATCATCATATTTTATCTTTAAATATTTATTTTAAAAATATTATAACGACTATTTCTCTTTGAAGAATGCCTATCCATATACTAATCATTTGCAGAACTGTATACAAATGTTGCGAAATAAAAAAAAATTGTAACTTACGAAAATAAGATTTTTTTTTTTTTAAGAATACATACAACTAATGAAACCACCCTTAAACTGAATTAAAAATAGCAATTATATTTTTGTAATAATTAAAACTAAACAATTAAATTTAAAAAAGAGAAGTCATGTCGCTTTTAAATAAAAATGCATTTTTCTCATTTAGTAGTGGCGGCTGCTGCAATAGTATATATGCAGCAAATAACAAAAATCACATTAAAGGGGAAAAAACGATTTTTTTTTCTTCTCAACAAAAACAATAAAAAAAAAAACCCGAATTCCAAGAAGGTAGGAGAGATGTATGTATACGATTTTTTATTTTTGTTTTTTTGGATAAAGTTTTTTGACTTTAATGTTTTTTTTTTTTGTTATTTACACATTTCATATGCACACACACTCTTGCACATTTATTAAAAACAATTTTTAAAATTTTTTATTAACTTACAGATTTTTTTTTTTTGTATTATTCAAAATTTTTTAAAGAATAGAAAATATACTGTAAAAACACACTACTTCAAAACAATTACATATATATTCTCCACAAAAAAATAAAGAGAAAAATAATTAAATAATTTCCCTTCGTAGAATATTATTGCTCAGCACTTAAGAACACACAGCACAGCAGTTATTTAAAAATTATGCGTATATATTTTTTTAAATTCTATAATTTAATACGACAAAAATCAGTTGGTATGTATATAGGGATTTTTCCTATAAGTACATGTTGAAAGAGACACCACACACATCACATAAATAAAACGACACTACTGAAAAAAACATTTTTTAATTGCAATGTCTAATTTGTTTTTTATGTATTCCACATTAAATTGTTACAAATCAATAGTTATTTTTACTTTTAGAAATTTAATTAAAGTTTTAATAAATTCGTTTCTTTTTTTTTTTAAACAACATTTTCAAAAGAATACTGAAACTTTAATATTTTTAAAATAATAAAAAATAAAAACAATACACAAGATGCGCGATGAGCCTTTTATATAGTTTTTCAATATTACGCCATTTTGTATATATTAGTACTACAAAAATTTTAATGCAAAGCAATGTGAAGACGATGGACACGAGTCTAGCAACTCATTTAAAAAAATAAATAATCTCTTTTGCTTATATTTGGAAAAATGGTGGGGAAAAATATAAAATAAAATTGTATTAAACTAGATTAAAGAGCCAGAACTACAGGTCAAATTACTCAAAAATAAAAAAATTCTTACATTTATGAGAGAATTGTTATTATAATGTATTGAAAATATTTAAGCGCGATGTGAACGAGGCATAAAAAATATGAATTCTCTTTCTCGCAATCATAAAAATACGCAATTTTTTTTATCTTTTTTAATACGACACACAGAATATATAAATTGAGAACAAAACAAATACCCCTTATCCGAGATAATCGTATAACCATAGAAGAGCATTTTTATATCATTTCTCTTCAATCGTGAATCAAACCATATATTCAAAATAACACACACCCTTGTATATATAAATATTTAAGTAGAAAACAAACAATATTTTAAAACTTAAATTTGATAAACAATTAGTTAATGAGATTTTCACCTTCTTAGTTAATTAAAAAATATTTTTTAACTAAAACGCACATACACATATTCAGAACTACTATATTTAACTTTTAATTTAATAATTATTGATTTAAAAAATAACTCAATATTTATTTGTAAAGCGTAAAATGTTTGACAATAAACTTCGGAGTGGCATTCTAAACTGTGCGAACAATATTTTAAAAAATAAATTATAATGCTCAATTTATTTTTATTCTTATTTTTTTAAGTGGGAATTACTCTCTTCTATTATTATTTTACTTAAATCTATTACAATATTTTTTTCTACCATTTTCACACACAGAAACAAATTTATATCTCTCATGTTCAATAATAGAGAGAACAGAGAATAATTGGGGAAATATCTAAAAACATATGTCTTCTAATGTATTAGATTTAAATATATATTAAATTATATATGCTTGTGTTTTTTTTTTGATATGCGCAAAATATTCGCGTGCGTACGGCCGCAAATTTACCATCTTTTAAAGATTATTTACTTTATTATTTTATCATTTGCATTTGTGTATGTTAAATTACGTTACGTTTTATACGCGACGTTTAAATAAAAATAAGCAAACAACTTAAAAAACGTTCTTATATTGTATATATAACACACCACTACACTACTATTACGCTACTATAAAACGTAACAAAAATTCCATTTATATTTTTATTGAATGGGAAATGCGTATTTTGGTTTGTAAAAGAGAATATTACGAAAAAAAAAAATAAATAAAAACAGCAAAACGGAAAGAGTGAGACAAGTAAAAAGAGAAGACAACATATTGTAATAATTGTATCTCGCGCGCAGCGTTAAGAAACATTTTTTTTTTTATAAATAACGTAAAATATTTGTATATTTAATCGCGTATTTGTATTTAATAATAATAAATAAATAAATAAAGACGATGTATAAATATAATTTCAAAATAAATAGAAAATTAAAAATAACTTTTGGCAGAAGGAAAAAAGTATTTTGATATATTTTAAAAAAAATAAAAATTCCAGTTCATTCATAACAAACTTATCAATGCATACATATGTATATATTTATTTATATTTAGTTTGTTTAGGGTTTGGGGGTAATGTAATAATTTCTAAAGTGAATTACGAAAGATTTTTTTACAACATATTGAGTAGATAAAAACGATTTAATTAATTGATTTGAAGTAGAGGAAAATTGATTTGATTTATACTAAAGTGTATTGCCAACAAGCGAATAAAATCACATTACATCGGATTTTAACCTCAATTTAATCACGATTCAGAAAAAAAAAACTATCGTACACGTGCACTTGCATGCTTTATCGATTTTTCAAATGGAATTTTTATTTACAAGTAGAAAAAATAATTAAATAAATTTAAATAAAAAACACTAAAAATTATAATAACATCAATACAATAAATATAATTAATTTGAAAATATTTTATATATAATATTTATCATTTATTTGCAGTGGTAGTTGTGCAATGTTGTTGTTTACGTTTTCCTAGATATAATATTGAGAATTTAAAAAAAAAAAATACACAAATAAGAGATAAAGAGCAAATTACAATTTTTCATTAGAAATAGAGAAAGAGAGAGTGACGAGTTTTTCAATTACAAAATATCACTAACTTGTTTTATTTGGTACAAAAATTATTAACGACACATGACATTCCTATGTAAACAACAAAACAATTTTTTTTTTATTATTATAAACGAAATTCTTATTTCATTTATTTTTATTGATAATAAAAGATTTTGTTAGCGATCTTGTGATTAAAAAAAAAAACATTTTATTATTATTAATTAAAGTTTTATATGTGAGCACACGAAACTAATTTTTTAAATAGAGCAATGTAATTTGTTCTCAAAAAACAAAAAAAAAACTTAACCCCTACCAACTTTAACCAACTTTACCAACTACGTAAGAGAATGATGAGAGACGATAATTTAGAAGAATTTAATTCTTTTTTTTTAATTTCATGTGTAATTTTTATAGTAAAAACAAAAAAAGAATTCATAAACACTTATGCAAAAATAAATAATTATGATTTTTATTTTATAATTGCTTAATAATTATATTTAATACAAATAATAAGATCTACAGGATCAGCTATTAAAAAATAAAAAAAAAAAGCGGCGCGTGTGCCATATAGTAAAAATAATAAATAAAAATGATAGTTCAGTGACCATGTATGTGTTTTTTTTTTTATTTTGCGTTTTTACGATGTAAAATGTTCTTTAGGGCATGCGCAATAACACTCAGCGAAAAAGAAAAAAAAATTCTAAATAAATAAATATTCAACAAATAAACAAACAAATCGTCATTTGTTTTTATTTAAAAAAAAAAAAGCAATTAAACAAAAGAAAATAAATTAAATAACTGTTGTATTGCGTCAGTATTAATTAATTATTTCACATTGTTATATTTTATTAATTTTTAATTTGTTTAAAAATTCAATCTTTTTTCTTTTTTTTTTTGCTTTTGTTCTTGAGAAATTTAATTGTAAATTGATAATAATTATTTGAAAAAAAAAAAAAAAATACAAAATAGCGGAAGTTAGAAAGAATTTATCCAAACACATCCATTTACACTTTTATTTATATTTTCTAATAACGCACATTTATTCAGTCTTTATTTAAATTAAAATAATTAATAAAATATATTAATATTACATACATTTAAGGCATTTAGTAAATTTTATAATTAAAAAAAAAAACGAAACTAATTTTTATAAACAACAACAATATTTAAATAAAACAAACAAATTTTTCTATATTTTTTAAAAAGAAATCTCTTGTTTCTGTTCGTTAACTCTTTTATTGGCTAGTAGCAAACTAAAACTGAACTGAAATAATATTTATTAGTGTATTACTTGAAAAGTCGAATACTGTTTCCTCTTCTTTTTTAAGCTTTTAGCAATTTGCTAGCAAAAATTCCTTCACTTGACAGTTTGAAATTAATTTAACTATAAGAAATAGTATAGTTCCGGTATAGAAAAACTTTAGATACGATTGAACAATCGCTTAAGGAGAATTTTAAAATATTTTTCTTTAGTAAATAAAACAATTGTGACCACTAATACTAATGGTAAATATTTGAGGGGATTATCTGCCGCACAGGCAATAATTATATTTAAAGGGTCAAATTTTTAGAGAAATAAACAGAGAAAACGTACTTACAGAAAGAGAGAATCACATATTAATGAAAGTTTAGTGTTTTGCGTGTGTAATATAATAGGAGAATATGGGGAAATATGTGTAATAAGAGGAAATTTCTTCAAACGATTTTTAAGCACAAAAATGTCGTTTTTTGTATTTAATTTAAACACAAAACCATGTGGTTTTTTGTTTTGTTGTATCAAAGAGAAAATAATAAATATATATATATTGAAGAATGTTCGTTTACAATTAAAAAAAAAGACACAAGAACTGTTATTTTTTTTGCTATATATTGTTTATAATAAATCAACATGTGATGAAATTTTTGAAGAAAAAAAAAAAAGAATTATAAATATAATTTAGATCAAAATGAATTGACAAGAGGACACAGCACATAATTAAAATAAACGTGTTAGGTCAATATGGTTAATTTAATTAAATTAAATAAAAGATACATTACCACACTTTGCCCCTTTTTAAACCATCTTTTTTTGTTTTCAGTATGTAATTTTTATTGAATTAATTACTCCATATAGACGCCAATGACAAAAATGTAGACTGCGCTTGTGAACTGCATTTTGATGTTTTTTTTTTGCTGTGCTTACGATGAATATGCGATTTTCATAGCTATGCGCAGTGGCACGAGTATCAATTGTTGCATTTAAACATTTTTTTGTTTTCTTTGGAATTTTTTCTTTTATTTATTTTGATAGAGTTATATATGACGTCATAATAATCAGTATTATAATTATTTTTCTATGCAGCAAATGTTGATTTGTTTTCGTATAAATAAAGACGCAGCGCAGCGGTAGCAGACGTGACGTCGATCATGAATCATCAACCACGTACCACACATAAAGCATCATTTGTTTATTTTGATATATATATGTATGCTTAACACAACATTTGTTTGTAAATCATTTTAGTTAGTTCCTGGCACGCATACATGCTTATGCTTATAAATAAATACAAAAATAGAATAGAAAAAATTGATGTGAAATTTTTTTGTCTGATGCGTGGTTTATTTTTGTAACAAGAATTTTTATTTATTTGTTTTTGTTTGTAAATTTGTAACTGACTGCATAAAATGTGTTATTATGTACAGATTGGTTGGGAATAATGATTATATTTATATTTTTTGGATTGCATTGCTAAATGCAATTTGTACGTAATTTCATAATCGAAATTACCCTTTATTACAATATAATTAATAACAAGTTTGAAGTTAATTCATTTAAAATAATAACCAAGAAATATAAACAAGCAATCTCACGATAATAATTATTTCAATTATTTTTATTTAAACATTGATTAAATTGATTAAGTTCAAATGATCAAATTGATTAATTAAAAAAATAATAAAAATATCGTTTTTAAATAATTCAAGTAAAATGTTTACCGGTTTACCGCAAGAAAGCAGAAATAAAACACATCAGGCAATAATTCGATTATATTTTACGCGATCATATGTTCTGCAACCGCCATATTTGTTTTAAAGTAAATATTTACATAATCCCTACTCTAAAACAGAATAAATAAACATATATATTTCTGATGCAATATTATCTATTCAACATAGATATACGCAAAAGCTGTTGTACGGTAGTTTTACTTTTAAATTAATTTGGACTCAGTGACTTGCAAGTTGTTTGTTCATTACACTTAACTTTTTTTTGCAATTAATTATTGGAAAAAAATAGACAAATCAGGAATTATAAGTGACGCATTAATTGTTCTAGATTATAATAGGTTTCACTATATAACCTGCGTTAAATTTTATAATATATTCAGTAATCAAAAAAGTTTTGTCCAGGGACAATCCAAAGGGAAAATACTACGAAACTGACATAAAAAAAATAATAAAATCAAAATGGTTGGTTTATTAAAAGTGCAAATAATATTTAGTGACACTGCTTCGGAAATAATTTATTTAAATGAGATACATGGAGTCAATGATTTGCATAAAAAGCTCTTGGATCGATATTCAATTTTAAGAGAGAAAATTTTTCGAATGTACTGGATCGGTGAGTCACTTATTCTCTTTGTCTTTATTTTAAAAGCTTATTGCGTAGTAAAATTCTATTTCACAATTTTGAATAAACTTTTTATCATTTAATGATTTTTGACAGATTCCGACAATGATGAGATTCTATTAACTTTTGATGATGATTTTGCGATACTGAATGAACAAAAAGTTGGAAAGATTTTTGTTAAGGTTTTGCCGAATGGTACTCAAACATTGGCATCTCAAGTGGTATCTATAGCGGCTCCTGCTCCAAAACCTAAAGAAGTATCTTTTGCAGATGTTATTCAAGTATCACAGGTGGCTGCACCAGCAGTTATTGCTCAAAAATCAGTAACTTCGCCAAAAGTAGTACCCCAACTACAAAAAGCAAAATCACAAGATGCTGTAGTTAAAGCTCCTGCTATTGTTCCATCAGCACCACAAGAACAACCTTTACCAGGTTCTTCTAAAGTTCAATCAAAAGATAAGTTTGCGAATGTTGAAGCCCCAAGAATTTTTCGTAAGTTACTAATAACTAAGATACTAATATTAATTTAATTTTTTTTTTTTTTTTTTTTTTTATTGTAACAGAAGACACATGTAATGTGACTAAAAAGAATGAATATCATGCCTGTCCTCATTCTACTATGCGGCATATGGAAGTTGATCCAAGAAAAGTCAGACATCCGGGTATAATATGCGATGGTTGCGAAAAAGGTATAGTGGGCATGCGCTACAAATGTGCTGTCTGCGTAGATTATGATTTATGTGGCGATTGTGATAAAAAGTTTATTCACAAAGAGCATCCAATGATCCGTTTATCTAAACCAATTAAGGTAAATCTATTGTATTATATTTGTAGTAAATTTACGATAACATTAATTAATTTTTTAGAGGGATGCCACTTCAGCACTTATTTCACAAATGAAAAATGATCAAGCATACTTAATTGGTTCCTTCTTTCCTTGCGGTGAAAATAATAATAATAATAATAACAATAATAATAATAACAACAATAATTCGGGTCGCAGACCACGCTACTCTAGGAATGGCTCTGAGTGTCTTATAGAAAAGGCATTTGAAAAGGAACGACGCTATTTAGAGAAATTAGCAGAAAAGGAAAAAGAAAAGGAGAAACGTTACGAAAGAAAATGTCGCAAACAAGAACGACGTGAAGATTTAAGTGGATCAAAAGAACAGCGAAAATGCAAATCGAAAATGATTCAAGAATTGGCGGAAATGGTTAATAATGCAACAATTAGAGCTATCGATGATGGAGCATGTGAATCTGTTGTTTCCGCAGGAGTTGCAGCATGTCAGGCTGCAGCCATAACATCGCAACAAATTGCAAGTCAAGTGGCAAGTCAAGTTGTTTCTGCATTAGGAGCAAACGCAACAGCACCAACTGCTGGCGAAGTTGGTATTACATATGCTGATGCAATTCAAAATTTTGGCAATATTTGCACAAAGCTATTTAATCCTCTTGGCATTGACGTCGAACTAAAATCGAAAGTTGTCGATCCAGCAAAACCAAAAGATGATGGCAAAGAAAAAGAGGCTGATGCACAAGAAAAGTCTGCAACAGCTGATGAAAACATGAATGAAGAAATTATCAATTTGATTGATGATGTTGTGAAACAACCAACAGATGATATTGTTTTACTTGAAGACGATGAAGAAATGCCGATTTGTAGCAAACCGTATCAACCACAAATGCAAGTTGACGAGGCTCGTGAAAATAGTCCCGATAAAGACTGGACCATTATCAATAGTGACGATAACAATGATGATGAAGAAATGGCCGAGAAAGAAGTCGTTCCAACTGAAATTCCAACTCAAAATGACAAAGCTTTTAATATTACATCGATGCGTGAGCCAGCTAATATTTTATCAGAAAATACAACATCTTCTGAAAGTGCTGATAATTCTAATGATCAACCACAAGTAATACATATAAATGCTGGTCCATCCACATCATCCGGTAACTCCCAGGCTAATAAAGATGAGACCAATAAACCACAAAAGCCAGCAGATACTTCAGTTCCAATCTTAGACTTTGGTCAGTTGGGTCGTGTGTTAAAGCAACACATTGAGAGTATTAAGGACACAACATTAGCCAATATGAATGCTGCCAATATGAATACTGCAAATATTAATGCTGCAAATATTCATACAACAACCATTCCATTGATGATGCCTCAACCACAAAATTATCATCATGGTGAGTAATTTTTTGCTTTGTTATGTCAGCCAAACAATTAATATCTTTAATTTCCGTATCGGTATCTCTTTAGTTCCAAAAATAAATGACGCCGTTAAAACAATGATTGCTATGGGCTTCAGTAACGAAGGTGGATGGTTGGCTGATCTTCTTGAATCTGTAGATGGTGACATTTCCGTTGCACTTGATATGTTGCAAACTCATAAATAAATCATTTTTTTGGATCTATTGATAACCATAAACTGTCTTAAGGCAAATCTTAATAATGGAAATGGAAAATAATAATCATATTTTATTCACTTAACTGTATTAGTATGTTATTAGAAAACATAAAATAAAATATATTTTATTATTTAATTATCTTACAAACTTTTATGATTTTAATTATACATTTTAATCTTGACTATTATATATTATATACGATACTATTTTAATGTATGTTATTCAACAATAAATATTCGTCGTATTGCACAATTGGTTTTTCTTTTTTAATTTCTGTTGTAATTTTCTCGTTAAATGGGGTCGACCAGTTCCATTTGATAAACAAGTTTGTTTTTAGAAATTGTATGCAATTTATTTTGCAATAATGGTTCGCAGTATGAAAGTGTAATATCTCTATGTTATGAATTGTTATTTAAAAAAAAAATAACATAAAACATGATTTAGAGAGTTTTGATCCAATTATTATAATCAAGTGATGAATAAATGTTTTTTCAGCAAGTAATTAAAATCGGAATAAAGTATCTGAATTTATAACAACGGTGATTCGGTAGTTAATTTTTCTTTGTCTTAATTTTAAAGCTTCCTTAAAGTTAGATTTAATGAAGCAAACTATTCTTCAACATCGAAAATAGTTAAAGATATACAAGACGTCTTGTGTAGACTAGAAGTTACTTAATGTTATTCTGGTGAAAAATTAATAAATCTTTGAATGGAGCTATTATTAAATGCAATAATGACATTGTAATATTTACTGAAATTAATGATGTGAAATCGGTTGCAAATTTTAATGATAAATTGTTTCAACAGTTTGATCCTACTTAACATCAAAATGTTGTTTGTAATAATATTTATATATCGTTATTAATACTGTGTATATCCGGACTACTTTTTGGGAATATATTGTGAAAGCAAATCATTAGATGGCAAAGATGCAATCTTCGGCTTTTACAACCAATAGAGGTAGAATTTGTTTGGTAAAATTGTATTAAATTAAATTTTTAAGCAAGGAGCAATGTTTAAGATAAAATTATGTTTATTTTGTAAACAAATATTTCATACATTAAAAAAAGAAGAAAAACGTACTAAAATAATTTCCCCTTAAAATAATTTTTGTCGAATTAAGAAACATCATTAATGTTTTGAGTTGATTCTAACCTAAAAAAATAAATGTTAAATATAAATAAATAAAAATCAAAACATTATCATTGTTTTTCATTAAAGTGTATTTTTATTAAATTAAAATAACTGATTGTTTAAATATATTAATAACGTGTAAATAATAAAATGGAATCAATTAACATACCAACGGATAGGGATATTGAATATTTTACATCATATGAAGATTTAGAGGTAATTTTGTTATATATTTTTAAATGAAATTTTAAAATATGGATACAATAATTGTATAATTCGTGTTTTTCTATAATTTTAAACAAATTGCGATACAATTGTATTTAAAAAACATGTTGATTAAATATAATATGCAAATTGAGTGTAGAGTATCTATTTTACATACTTTACACAATTATGTAGTCTCCAAAATAAATTGTCTACTTAGTTACTCAGTGTCTTATTCAAAACTTTTGAAGTGAAATCGTTTGTTTTTCCAAAGAGTAAAATCATATTCGTACAAAATGTCAAATAAATCGCTTGTGTTAAATACTTTTAAAATACTTGATTATTTTGATAATATTGAAAAATTCGACGATATAAATTGCTTAGTTGATATAAATAAAAATAAATCATTAACACCTCAACCAACAAAATGTAATAATAGTTTAATAAATATAAATAATAAAAATAATAATAATATTGGAACAAATCGACGACATAGTGATGTTAATAAAATAATAATCAGTAAACCTACATACGGTTTAAAGGATACTGATAATCCAATGGAAACATTAAATGATCACGAATTCTTAAAGATTTATCGTTTAAATAAAGAAATCGTTAATGATGTATTAAAATTGATCAGCTTTGATTTAACTAAAGGATATCGTATTGTGCCACCAATCATTGAATTATTGATAACGTTAAATTTCTTGGCGACCGGATCTTATAATACAAAAAATATATTAAAAAAGGATATAAGTGAATCGACAATATCGCGTATTGTGAAGAAGGTATTGAAATTAATAACAAAAATGAAAAGTGATTTTATCCAGATACCAGGACGTTTAGAGACAAAACGTATTGCTGGACGTTTTGCCAAAGCTGGCGGGTAAATAATTTTTTCTTTTTCCAATTTCCAATTGGTTTTCTCTTTATGTAAGAAAAAATAAATATTTTTTCTTCTTAGATTTCCTGAGGTGTTTGGCTGTTTAGGTGCAACACATATTGCCATCAATGCACCGGGCAAAACAATGTCAAAATTATATAGAAATGAAAAAAATTACACGAGTTATCATTGTCAATTTGTGACCGGTGTTAATCTTGAATTTTATGATATAATATCGTATCCGGGCAGTTTTAATGAGAAAAAAATTTACAATTTATCAACATTTAAGAAATATTACGAAATAAATAATTACAAAGGTATATTATTATCGACAAGTAATTATATAAATATAAATGATAAATATATAATGACGGTGATACATTGTGCAAAGAATTATAATGAGAAATTGTATAATGAGGCGTTTAAAAAAACAATAAATATAACGAAAACCATGAATATGCTGAAAAGACGTTTTAAATGTTTACAAACGATTATCAATAATAAAGAGAATATAATTGAATTGATTATAAATTCGTGTGCAATATTACACAATTTAACAAGAAAACATCATTTACCATTGCCAGAGGGTGAGGAGAACTCATTAATTAAGGATTACCATTCAAATACACGTTTTACTCAAGCTGCATCAGCACATGACTCATTAAATGATGTTATTGGTGATACACATTTAAATAACAATCATAATAGTCATCATCATCAACAGAATTTTGTCGATGAGAATCATGTAACGTCAAATGATGCTGTTAATAATGATCGTACTATGTTTATAAAAAAATATTTTAATTAATTTTATTATTATTATTATTATTGTTGTTTAAATATTATAATTGTATGTGTCCAGTCAGTCAGTCTCATTAAGGCAATCTCTACAACCTTATTATATTTATTCCTCTTATTAAATTAAATAATGTAAAAAAAAAAAATATTTGTTAAAATAAAATCTAATATATGTATATGGATGAGAATTGCATAAATTTATTTACAAAATATACTACCCTTCAGTGCTTGTGTTTATTTTTTGATTTAAACACTTGTGTTTCTTATTGATTTTTTTGCGGTTTATTTGGTGTGTTGTGCTTAAAGCGCAATGAAAACGAATTACAGTTGGGGTGAAGAGTAAAAATAATATAATTTTGTTTATTACTAACTTAATTTGGGGTTTTTTTGTATTTTAACTTAGCGTCTTTGTCGTGCTGTGAGTTTTCTTGTTTCTCTAGTGTTTTAAGCTACGTTTACATGAAATTAATTTCAGACACCTCTTTTTCATACTTCTTACTATCAACGATTAAATTTTAGTTATTTGAGTATTTAAGACGTTATTTGCTGACAATGTTAGTCCGAAATAAATGAATTTATAAATTTTTTATTATTAAACCTTTTATGATCTTTAAGGAATCGACAGTAAACTTGTCATTATTATGGTTACCGATTTAATCCGTAATAATAATAATCAGAACTGAAACAATATTCTTATTATTCAGTTCCAATAACAATAAAGGTGAAGGTAAAGGTTTTGTATTTTCCATTATTCCTTGCAATAACAATAATAATAATTTTCAAGATTAATGAAAATCAAGGTTTTCCTTATTTTACCTTTAATTTTATGTACTTAATTTGACTTTCTTTTAATCCGTTTATTATTGTAATTAACGAAATCGCAGATAGCCTTGTTGCTTTCCTATTAATGATTTAGGGGGATTTATTTGCTTATAAATTTCTTGTCTTGTTAAGTGGCGACTCTTAATTGGGATTTAAACTCTTAATTTTTTAATTATTAATTATTTCCAAAGAAAAACTTGTAAAATATACAATAAACTGTTTTGATTACAATTATGTACAGAAGATTTTGTAGGTAAAGCAGATAAAACTCTTATAATGCCCAGTAGTTCTTGTAAACCTTTTATTTCACTTTGCTTGTATTTAATTGAAATTTGTATAATTTCTCCAAGGACCATTTAATAAGCATCAATGTGGAGGTTATATTATGCTACTAGTTCACATCGGTCATATGTATGCTTACCATAAATAATTGTGGCAAAAATATATTAGAAAAACAAAAGTAATAAAAAAAAAAAATGTTAATGACTTTACCTTGCTTTATCACCGCCGTTACCGCTTTTTACTATTTTTTTATTACTTTATTATTTTTTCGCCACAAATAAAATATTTTAATTAATTTTAATGAAATCAATTAATCAGTCTCTACTGCTTATTACGCATATAGTTAGTTGCCTGTTGGCTTTGTCCTTCTACTAATTATGAAAATATTTAAATATTTTTACTGCTTGAATTGCATAAAATAATGAAAAATTCAAGAAAACTATATTGTTTTACCCTTCATTCGTTCTTATCACCACTATCAGTTTTGATTGATTATGATGAATGAAAAAGAAAAAAAAAGAAAAAAAAACTCTTTTCCGTTGTGTAGGAAATCCTCCACATGCGAAAATTAAAATAAAAATTTGATGTATTCTTGCGACAGGTAAAATGAGCTTTCACTTGTGCCTTTTTTTATTCTGTTACTAAAATACTTGATTAGCATTAGATAAGCACGCGATAATTGATTTGTTTTCGTTTGTGTCCCTTTTGTTTATGCGGCTTTCAATTTAAGGTTTTCTACTTAATTTTATTTTTTTAAAGAATAGGAGGTCAGTGTGCTGAACCTTATAAAGTTTTATTAAACTTCTTGATTATTTCAATGCCTGAACTATATGTTTGTTTGATTGCAGACTCTCGTATTTCATGGTCGTTTTCGTTATTTAAATTGACAAAAATCAAAACTATTCACATATTTTTCTATTTATCCAGAAAATTAATAATAACTTTGTCCATGGATTACAACACTGTGACTTTTGTATGGGTTAATTATCAGCAGAAATCAAATGTCCTTTTTATTAACATGAAGGAGTTTAGTGGTTTCGTTTAAAGCTAATGTTAATGGCAATAAATTTTTTTATTTTAGTTTTCCTTTAGCAATTTCAAGTGTAAAAGGATTATTTTTATATAGCAAAAACCTAAAAGAATTAGTTTAGCGTTTATACAGGACAAAGTTAGAGCAAAAATTATAAAAAGGAAAATAGTAAAAATAATTAAAAAAAAAAATGTTTCATAATCACGTGAAAAAATAATTACAATACTCAATGTTGTGGTGTAATGGCTAATGGTGTAAAGGTTTTTTTTTTATTATTTATTTTTATTTGAAGTAACCGAAAAATAATTATCTTTTATAACGAACGGAACGTGGATTGATTTAAAAATAAATTGAAAAATAGAAAAAACACAAAAGAACGGTGAAGGTAATGTCACAACGTTGACAGATTTGATTTTTGCTATTAGAGTCACTTGTTCTTTCTACAATGTTGTCCTTTTGTCCAGCATATTTAATTTTATTTTCTTATTATTTCTGTTATAGGTACATGAACTAATGTTACGCGATAAAGTACGTAATAATGCCTACCGTGATGCAATTATGTTGAATAAGAATTTATTTAATAATAAAATTGTATTAGATGTTGGTGCTGGTACAGGAATTTTATCTATATATTGTGCACAAGCAGGTGCAAAAAAAGTATATGCAATTGAACCGACAAAAATTGCAAATATAGCTAAGGAGATAATAAATGAGAATAATTATGAAAATGTGATTGAGGTAGTTAATAAAAGGATTGAGGATTTTGAATTTGCTGATCACAGTGAGACGTACGATAGCAAACGGATTGACATTATTGTATCTGAGTGGATGGGATTTTATTTGCTGCATGAGTCCATGTTAGACTCGTTAATATATGCGCGTGATAATTTCTTAAAGAAAAATGGTCATATGTTTCCCGAGACGGCACTTTTATATGTTTCCCCGTGCAGTGTGCCGCAGCGTTTTAACGATTGGGACAACTTAGATGGAATTAAAATGTCAAAATTTGTGGAGAAGATACGTATCAAAAATGCTATGAAACCGGAAATATTAGCAATGTCCGAGGAAAATTTGTTGTTAAAGGAAGGTGCATGTGTTGCATGGTTCGATTTGAACGAGGTTAATATGAGCGACATAATGAACATAAAGTTCAATGAGATAATTTGTGTTGAAAAACCAGGACTGTATCAAGGCCTTTGTATATGGTTTGATTGTATATTTCCGCGTGATGAGAGCACAGATAATGCAATAGTATTATCAACGAAACCAAGTGATAAACTGGAGGAGCAAACCCATTGGAAACAAAGTGTAATTGTGCTACCAAAACAAGCATGCGAAAGTGTTGATGTTGGCGATCCAATTTCATTTGAACTGACATTGAACCGCAGTGAGGTAATTGCACGTAATTATAATTTAGAATTAACATTACAAGACCCTGAGGAACAGGAGCATCCGACACCCTGTAATTGTGTGATGACACGCTGTATTATTGCTAAAGAACATTTAATGAAGATGACAAGTATGGAATTTTAGAAATATTTAAAAATATTATTATTATTAGAAATGCCATCTATTATTGTCTAGTTGATTTTATCAATAGACAAAGAGCTTTCAACAAATTTATATTTGAATATTTTATTTTCTTCATTATTCTTTTGTTTTCCTCACTATAAATAATAATAATTGTGCTTTGCTTACCAAAAAAACAAGAAAATCAATAATTAATTTACATATTGTTAATTAAAAAAGAGAAATTATTAATTAATTACATAAATATGTAAAATTAGTGACTGAATTGGCAAACATTTACTTTGTTTTATTAAAATAAAACCGTTTATACTTTTATTTACAAAATTAAAGTAATTAAATAACAATTAACCTTGTTTCATTATTTAATATATTCGAATATTACTTTTTTGTTATAAATAATACATCTTTTTTAAGGTTAATTAATTGTGTAATAAAGCAAATTCTGGTAATTTATATCAATCAATAAGTTTTTAATTTTTATTTTTAATTATTTTCAAAGGCGACAGTCGACAGATTTATTTTTAATAAAGTACAATAAACTTTAACCTGACTAAAAATTATAACTATGATTTATTAATTATATACCTGTGCTTTAATTACCTGTTTTTATTTAATAACGATTTTAATCTTTATTGATATTTTATTTTTTTAACATATAAATAAAAGGATTCATTTGTTGAGCTTTACTTCACTGAATTTGAATACTATTAATTGATAATAGATGGCAGTAATAATACAATTTAATATTCATATTTTTATTACCAGTTGGCGTATATGTCGTAAAATACAAATGTCAAAGAAATTATAGGTTATGGTCTTATTAAATGCTTTTGAAAAAATATATATATTTTTAAATTTTGTAATTAATAAAAAATAAATCAATAAACATGAAGATAAAACGTTATAAAAAAGTACAGAAATATATGAATTTTTATATAAATAATTTTGGTTTTCGTGTACCCTATCAAATATTAATTGATGCAACATTTTGTTTGGCCGCATTAAAGGTTAATTATATATACTAATTGTTTTAATAAAACATTACTTAATTTAATTCAATTTAATTACAGAACAAAATAGACATTGAAGATCAATTACCAAAATATTTTCAAAAAGAATTAAAACTATTAACAACACAATGTATAATACTTGAAGCGGAAAGTTTGGGCAAAAAAGTTGCCGGTGCAACGTTAATTGTAAAAAAATTTGCCATTCATAAGTGTGGTCATGAAAAGAGTCCTATTTCTGGATCTGAATGTCTTAAAGATATGGTAAATATAAGTTTTTTTTTATATATAATCCTTAGATCATATTTTAATAAATTATTTTATTTAAAGATGAAAAATGACAGTCATTATGTGGTTGCAACACAAGACCGTGGATTACAAAAATGGATAAAAAATAGGGCCGGTCAACCATTATTGTATTTACATCAAATGACACCGGTTCTTGATGAACCATCTCATATTAGTAAAAAACGTGCAAATAAAATCTCATTAGAGAAAATTAAAATAAATAAAAATACCGAAGAAACTATAGAAAAATTAAAAATAAGTGAAGGTGTTACTGTGGCAAAAGCACCGATAAAACCAAATGAATTAAAAAAGAAGAAAAAGAAAAAAGGACCAAATCCGTTGTCCTGTAAAAAGAAAACAAATTTTAATAAAAATAATAAAATAAGTAAAACTAATGATGGTAATAAGTCACGAAATCGTATACCAAAGCATATACGACAACAAATGAAAGTAATCAAAGTGACACAACAATAGTTAATTAATTAATGTAACGACATTTCACCCTTTATTTAATAATTTAAATAAAATTGTTTAAAAAAAAAAAACACAAATTTTATAATCATTTTTTTTTTTTTTTTTATTTTCTTTAATTATGACTTTAAAATATAAATTTAATTACAAAAATAAAATTATTTCATTGAGATTTATTTATTTATATATATAAAAAAAAAAGGAAAACAATTAAATTTTGAAATAAAAACATAAAAAAAAAGAAACTTTTATACAATACACACACACGCACATATATTCACACGCATCCTTAAAAGAACATTAATAAAAATTGATTTTCGTTGAATTAAAAAATTACTGTGTAATTACTCTTCTCCTTACAAACAGAAAATAGTTATTCTTTTTCTTTTTTAAATAAGTGGCGATCGTGTGGTCATGATAATAAAATAATAAATTTTGGCATAATTAATATTTTAATCCGTGTATTGCCATCATTAGCATTTTAACACCCGGACACAATTTATTTGTCCGATTTGTTGCTACAAAATCTTGACAATTTTTATAAACCTCCTTCATCACTTTAGCAGCATGTTCCTTTGTAATGCTATCATTAAAATTCAATGCAAATATTGAATCATATAAATACCTAAAACAAGTTAATTCATTTAATATTCAAATTTTCTTTCTTTTTACAAATATTTTTTAATTACTTTTGTTTGAGTTCCGTATGCTCATTCATATCAGATGATATTTGTTGTATTAAAGATAATAATACAGTTTGCTCTAATGGACAAGGATCAAACACCTCCTTATAATCAGCTCTTTCAATTGTATAAACAACTAAATTTAAATCATTTGCCAATAATGCTGTATGAAATGCTTTATTTATTTGTTTTTGTTGTAATAATTGTTTAATTTGTTCTTGTATATCATATATACTAGGTGCTGGTGTTTGTGCCTGTGAACGTACCACTGATAATACAGAATCTTCTAAACAAGCTGCCTCAATAGCAAATCCTTTCTTCATCTAAAATTCATTACACATTAATTAATGTTTGTTTAACAATATTTAAACAGATGATATAATTACCTCAGTTTTAAGAGTATCCTTTAACGATTTTATTATACTGACTTGTAATGCTTTTAAATCTTTATTCATATCATGTAATATTTGTGCAGTACAACTATTTATTATTTTATCATTACCATCTTTTAGTTGTTGCGGTAATATCTGTAATACTTTTAACATTTCATCTGAATTATCCTTAACCGGTTGATATTGTTCCATATATAATGAGAATTTCGTTGTATCTACAAGAGTATTGAATAATACAATTATATTTCTATAATAGACAATATTTTTCACTTACAATCTTTAGTACCAATAATAAATGTATCCTGTAATTGTTTAAACATTTCTCTGGTTGTTTTTTCATAAGCCGGTATTAACATGCTCTTTACAATATCATCATAACATCTTTTTAAATTATCATCCATCGATTTAACAGTTGCCTTAGCAAATATTTCAATTAAATTTTTATTATTAAATACTTGTGCTAAATTCTCTTTCAATGCTATGTCATTTGGTGATAATTTTAATAATAAATCCTGCTGTATTTGTTGCTTTATCGTATCTAATTTTGTTGCTATAATTGGTATGATATGACGTTGTATTTCTGTTATTATAATTGTATTTAACCTATCTGATAATTGTGTAAATAATGCATTTGATACATTATGTAATAAAGCGTCATGCAGTTCACGTGTTTGTTTATCTCTGCAAATAAATACGATTAAACATAAAAAATCATAAATACAGTGAGTATAAATATTTAACAATTACCTGGTTTTTATAAATATATCTAATTTTGTGTTATGTTGTCTTTCATATCTTAATAAATATTCTTCAATTAACTTTGACAATGATTTTTCAATTTTCTGTGCAAATGTTGATATTTTATTACCATCATCATTTTTATAATTTTTCATTTCATATATTTGTTCACGTAATTCCCCAATTTGATTATTTTGTTGTTGAATTATTTCTGTATTACATAGATTAAAGAAATCGTTTAAATTATTTATCGGTTGTTAAAATGAATACAATTATAAAATCATTACCAATCAATTGATCCATTTTTGATGACATCTCATCAAATCGTTTATTATGCAACAAATTAACAGAATGTAAATCATTATTATTTATTATTGGAACTTTTGGCCAGTTAGTGCCATTTAACAATGACTTTGTCAGTTCACCTTGATCATCTGTTTCTAAATAAATGGTTGTATTTTCCAGACTTAAACAAAATAAAATATATATTAAGTGATGACTATAATGGTATTAATCCTTAATCATTCTTACTCCTCTATTAATTCTTTACGAATATTTGATTTATCATCCTCCTCCTCATTGTCAATTGAATCACATGGAACACTCATCTCATAAAATTCATCATTTAATGAAAATATTTCTTGTACTTCTCTACTTGGACTGGAGCCACAACTAGCTATCATACTACCAATTGATGTATCTATTATTGGTTCTTTAAAAAACAATAAATTGATGATAATTTACTTGGCAGTTTACTTTAATGTTGGCAAAAATAAAAATTGCCCTCTACTTACGTGATAAATGCTTTTTCAATTCGATTGTACGTTTTAATAATTCTTGTTCCTCAATTGTCTTATTACTAACAAGATTTAATAAATTCACACTTTCCGCTGTTTTTTGCTTACCATCTGGTGAATTTGCACCGGCTAACATAAATATTTTCGATAACACATCAGCACTGATTAAATTATTATCAGGACTTTTCTTACCTAGAAAAATAAAAATGTTGTTCAATACACAAATAATATAAAAAAATAAAGAAATAATTGATTACCCGGTGAATGAAATGAATCTGGTGTCATTAAATTAACTTGCGATGAATGTTTTTGTGCTGAATTTCCTGCTGGTGTTGCTATAATTGATGATGACGATGATATTGAATGATTTAATTTTGGAGTTGCAATTTTTAAATCAATGGAAATTATATTTGTTGTTATATTGGGCGGTGATTGTGCCGATGATGTGGATGGTTCAATTGTCTTAAATGTATCATCTATTTCTTTTCCAACTTTACCCTCATTTAATTTTATTGAATTTATTGTTGAATTTAACGAGGCTAGTGACACATCATTTAACACTTTAATGTAAAAACATAAAGATTTTTTAATTAAATAATTGATTATATAAATATAATTTCAGATCATATTTACCATCTTTATATTCATTGAAACTCTGTGTGGATGAACTTCTAATGCCAGAAGAAACACTTACGGATGGCTGATACAATACATGACATTCCTGAACACTTTTTGGTTGCACTAAATACATATGTACGGCTACACAATATAATGAATTATTTTCTTCATCATAATCATCCAATTCGTCAATTAAATATGTATCACTGAGAGCACATTTATATTTTCTGATAGACGCGTCAGCAATACGAAAACTCAATATTGGCGAAGATAATGGAAATTCAGATATAGATTTGATAAATGCATATGATGTGGTTTTCCGACTGGTTACTGTATTATCGTTATCATCGATTTTCAATAAGTCATCAACACTGTCATCTGAGCTACTGCTGCTATCATTCTGATTTGATGATGACGATATATTTAATATTTTCATTAATTTATCGTCATTTTCATCACTTTCCTTAACTATTTGCAATATATATAGACCACGATTTTCCATATCAGATAGCACCAGATATGATGAGGTTTGATCAATTTCCGCTTTAAAATTTAATTCCTTATGAAAACTGGATTTAAATGTAATTGTTTGTGTACAATCCCATGTCTCACATGACCATACTTTTAACTCTGTATTATTATCTGTTCCGGTAATAGCATGTTTCCATAATGAAGTACTTCTAAAAAATTTTAATATTTATTAAAGAAAACCAAAATTAAGAGTTAAAGCTAATAAATGACATTACCCTGAACTATGAGCGAGGTTATCTAAAAAGAAAAATGTTGTTACCGGTTTACCTCCATGTGGTATCCATTGATGTAAGATTCTTGGACTTAAATCGTCAGTATGAAAATAAACCTAAATGCACAAATTAGCATTTCAAATAAATTAGTAAAAATTATTTTTAATACCTGATAAAATATGACATATCCATCTTCAAAACTTATGGCTAATGTAGTACCGTCTGGTGAAAATATAGCACCCGTTATGATAGATAAATTATCTTTTTTATATTTAATACTTCCTTCTTGTATATCATTTGCTGCGTGAGTTCCCGTCTTAAAAACAATTCAATATTAAATAAATATATATTTTGCAAAGGATTTTTTATTAAATTATTACTCCGTAATGATTAATAATGTTTCTAATGCAATAACATTGATAATGATTTCCTCTAGTCCATACTAATATCGTACTTGTGTATTCATCTATTTCAACATTGTTTTCTGGCACATAAGGACACCAACTTAATCGATCATATTTTGGAATATGGTCTACAATCGGGTCATTTATTTTTAACAATAATGTGCACAAAATTTTATCGGGTAAAGTTTCAATTTTATGCACATGCAATGCTGTTTCTTCAATACTACCAAGTATAGTTTGATTTTGTTCATAGGCAAATTGTAAATCAAGTACTTCACCAGACATTCCTTTGATTAACGCACGGTGAGAACATTCGAAATTTACTACTCGTACCATACCTTCGATTTGACTGCCTCTGTTTACTGTAAATTTATTTCAATTACAATATATTTAATTATTTTTAAAAATATAATAATGTCTGAAATACCTTTTATAACATATGCCATATATTTCCCATCCATATGTACAGCAATCAGCCTTCCTGGGTAATTTTTCTGTTCCCATTTGTAATCAACAATATTTCGCAATTTTACTTTTGAGCTGCCATGATCATGAGCACCTGTGCTTCCATACACAGTAACATCGGAACCAAATGTTTCATAACAGTACTGTTTATCATCTGGCTTAAAAATGCTACAAAGATATTTGTTATAAATATATTTAAAAAAAGCAAACTTTGTTCAGAAACTAACATTGTATGTTGTGAGGTTAGGTTGCTGCCTTTTTCTAAATCTTTATCCATTATTTTGCAGGGATATTCAAAATAATAGTGCACAAATTTATATAAATATGAAAATGCCAATTTACTATAATATAAAAAACGTTTAAATTTCACAATATTTGTGATTATATATAATAGCATCACATCACCGGCAAAATAAAATAAGGTACTTTTTATTTCGTTCTTTCAATATTAATTACAGGTTACGACTTCAATATAAAATGATTGCCATTAATTTCCTTTAGATTTGAGAAAATATTTTATACAATTTTGGCGGAAGGTTATTGGTGAAATTATATTTCACCGAAAATAAAAATTCAATTTTAATCACAATTTTATTTCCTTTTACAATTACAAATTATATGGATGAAAATGTTATAACTTTTTATTTGAGCTTGCTTTCAAAAAAAAAAAAATTATTCAATTGACATGAAGCATGTGACGTTTCAAAACGTATTCCCGAAGAACCTATACAGCAAATATTTTTTTCAAATTTGAAATAGCAAAAAACAAAACCTTTTCTAAGCCAAGTAAAATACCAATTTTGTAACTAGCAAAAGTCTTGTATTTTTGTTATAACCGCTGTTTTCAATTTGTATGAAAAATGTCTCAGTAAAAAAATACATGAAAACGGTTTTAATTTATAATTTATATACATTTATTTATATTTACATACATACAATTTAACAAACAGTGAATTTATTTATTTTATATTAGGAAAAATTTAAAATTCATCACCTTTATATTACACATATTAATTTAGTCAATTATCTGGCGCACACACAATATAATTTCATTTGATAATCGTCTGTACAAAAACTCTGTTTACCATATAAATTTATTCTACTTATTGTACCCGTTAATTTAAAATCATTTTCATATTTTGTATCAAAACGTACTGTCGCCTCAAATTCACCATAGCCTGGCTTTGTTTGCAATTGTATTTTTATGTCATATAAATGTTTACAATTACTCGTCAGGAGTATTTCCTTATTCAGGACTTCCATACTTGCATCTGTTATCTTATTTAAATACAATTTCTGGCATTGAGGATATGACACTAACATGTTGTTTAACTCATTTACAATAAAATGTGCAACATTTTGAACTCGAATATCTTTATTTGATAATTTTTCTCTTTCAAAGCATGTACACCAGTGATCTTCGATGCCAGCCATTTCACATGTACGTGACAACGGTATTGGTAAAAATAAACTAATGCCACGTTGAAATGGATGAGATTCGTACAACTCCTTTGTTCTGATTTTTACGTTATCAGTTTGTAAATTATTTAAATCTGTTAAATCATTTAATGTTTCATATAAATCAAAATGTGTTGTAAGACGATGAATATTCTTTTTGAAGTTCTCTATTGCTAAATTATACTTTTGTTGAAACCATTCTGGTATTATTGCAATTAAGAATGGTTGACGTTCTTCTACCATTCCTTGATAAGTATTACGAAAATAACCAAAACGCATTCCATGATCACTTATTAAAAATAATATTGAATCATTTAAAAAATTATTTATATATAAATTTTCTATAAAATCTGCAATATTTATATCAAAATCATTTGGCAAATTAAAATCATCATGTGTTATCGATGATGACCAAAATAAGCCAAATTTTCGTTGATTTCTTGTATGATCAGTGGTCAGTATTTTGTCTATATGTTCCATAAATATATCAATTGGTTGCCGATTACCTAAACATTTATATAGATTATATTTACGAGAATTAGCTAGATTTTTTTCCAATTCAATTATTATTGGTCGTGTATAATGGTCAGTTGGTTGGTGTTTAAAACCTGATTTTAAATAATTAAATAATGATAAGTATCCAATGTCTTCAGTGAATATAGTTTTATAATTCTTTAATTTATATTTATTCCATATAAAATTACATTTATCATAAATATCGTGTGAATTTTTTAAACATGAATACTTTAATTCAGTATCAGTTAAACCGGTTAGGACGGGTATTAAATTTGGATAAGTATTATCGGCAACTTTATTATAACCTTGCAATTCAATTCCATTTAATTTATTTAATAATAATGTTGTCGTCATATTCATTTGTCGATGAAAGTTTAAACGTGACAAACTATCTAAACCAAATATAAATACATTTATTTGATTATCAATATGATTATTATTATTATTATTGTTGTTATTCTTATTATCATCTTGCACCATTGGTTGCACAAAATAATGATAATCTAAATAAATACTCTCCAAATCACCATAATTACAATAAACTTTAACAAATTCATCGGTCATTTTATAAAATTTATTTATATTAAATATTTTCGGATATTTAGAGAATTTATTTTGATTATCTGAAATACGTATTAATTTTTCATAATAACATTTTAATAAACTTATATCTGTTATATTATTTGATAAATTATTTATATCAAACCATAAATGTGTATGATTTGAAAAAAATATTTGTGTGCCACATTTGACTGGTTCAATAAATGTAAGATATTTCCTTATATTATCATCAATTATTGGTAATCTAGGCATTTTACAACCAATTGTATTAACTAAATATGATTTATGATTATTATATTTATTATAAACATCAATACTATCATTAATTAAATAATTTTTATTATTTAAATTTGTATAAATATTAATATTTGGTAATATATGATTAAATGTAATTAATGAAAATGTTATTATATATAAAAATGTACCAAATAATATTAATAATAATATTATTATTTTTATAATTGCACGTGAATTACAATAATTTTCCTCTTTTATCTTATATAATTTATACATTTTATTTTATATTATTAAAATTAGTGTCTGTACTGTTTTCATAACTGCATATTTATATAATAATTTTTAATCTAAAATATAAAAGAAAAGAAAAGAAATACATTACTGATTAATTTTTATTTAAAAATAAAACTATAATTATTTAATATCCGACGTTTGTATTATTTCTAATTATTTTTTTATTTATTTGACAAAAATAATTATTTTCAAAAAAATATATATATGCAATTGTGTATGCTCGACAAGATTAATTAATTTTATTATAAATTATTAAAAAGACTTTTTATTTACTTTATTTTTACCTTATCAAAAAGTTTTCCTTTTCTTTGCTTCCACTATTTGGTCTTAAATTTTGTCATTAAACATATATATATACATAACTTAAAGTAATAAATTTGTCTCCTCTTTACTATCAATTTTATTCATTTTTTTAATGTAAAAAACTAAAACCATCTTAAAAAGGGGGATCACCACAAAACTTATTGTATAAAAATTAACAATCTGGCCAATCAAAAATTATATCTAATAATAATAAATATTAATTATATTTTTCTTTTTAATTTAATTTTGACAACACACTGAACATATGAAGTATTTATTTGTGACTGAGTTCTTTGAAAATATTTTCCCTGATAAGGCTAATGTCGTTGACTATACATATTATAAATTTATATACAAATGAATATTATGGGGATATGTGTGGACCGAGTGTGCGCAATGTGCCTATTTAGTTACATTAAATAAATAAAAAAAAAAATCTACAGGGAATTACTATCTATAAATCCCACGCACTCGCATTAAACAAATACAAAACTAGAGAAATAGCAGAATCATAGATAACAACAAGTTATCATTCAATTATGAATGATTATATGTTTCTTATAAATGCCTAAAAGGTATAAAATTATTAAGAAATACAACAATTAATTAAGTAAAGAAGCTTATGCAGATTGAAGACGACACCATAGACAATGATGAATTATTAAATAGCCTCAAGTTGATTACTGTTACTGCACACGATGTTACAAAGTGACCGTAGAATTTGATTATAATTCTTCTAATTAGATGTAACACATAGTTATGACGTTTTTTTTTTGAAATACAGTAGATTCCTCTTAATCGGAACAAAATGTATGGTCAGAATAGCGGCTGGTCCAAGTATATAATAGTTTTCTTTCCTCAATTTTAATTTTTGGTTATTTTTTTAACTTCGAAATCCATTAATTTAAATTTTATTGTTCCATTTTTTCTAGACATCGATAGTATTCCTTCATTAAACCTACAAAACACTGAAATTGCTTTTTATTTGTTACTTTTACACTAAAATTATTTTATTTTACTATTATAATAAATGAAAACTTACATTTTAAATAAAAAATTTGAAATTTCCTTCTAGTATCTAGGAATCTAGGACTACTAGTCCTACTAGCAGTAGGAGCAATAAAATTAACAACTGAATTTGTCATTTGAGATGACTATTGTCGGTTACAGAATACAAAAAAGAAACGAAGTTTATCGCATAAAAGACAACTGACTTTTAGAAACGACATACATAATACAAATATTAGACTTTCGCTTTACTCCACAAGTGACACGAGATACATTAAATTTTTTGTACAAATTCGTTTTTGCTGGAAAGTAGCCAAAAAAAAACACCCATACTGTCCCGAGTATTGTTCCAATAAGGCGAAGTAAATTTGTGTTGTTTCCTTGATTTTAGTTTTTAGGATTTGTCCCAATTAAACGGCTGTCCCGATTAACCGGAGTCACGATTAACTAGTGTCCTGATTAAGAGAAATCTACTGTAATTTAATTTATCATTTTACTGCCTTAAATATTTCTTTCCTTTTGTACCGTTTTCATTGGACAACAAAGAATCCCAATTAAACAAGTACATGGGATTTGTAATTATACTTAAGTATTTTTTACTTTGAAACTATTTAAAACACCTTAAGAGCAGGTTAAAGACATATTCTAGTACAGAAGCATATTTAAAGAATTTAATATGCACTTTGTATATTTCAAAATGTTTTATCGTTATGCAAAAGTATATTAAATAAAAATTATAAATATTTTTGCAGGTATTTTTTTTTTTGCATGCAAATATATTTTAAGTTGGCCGTTTTTTTTTTCTGTGTAAAAAAATTAAAAACAATTAAAGACATTTTCTGTTAAATTAATAATTTAAAAAAAAAAATCGTTAATTAATCAATAATATATTAAAAAGGAAGAAAAACTACAAGAATGAAAATTCTGATTAAGAAATATAAGTTTTTAAGAATAAAAAAAAGAGTAACGATTATATTATTAATCGCGATATTTGTACTTTTTTTTATAATTTCACAATTGACAAGCAGACATTGTACACCCTCAATTGTTTTGAAAACAAAGTCATGTGTAATATTTGAACCATCTAATTCAAACATATTAAATAAATTCTATAGTAATTCCATTGAAAATAATCGTTATTATGAAAAACTTTATGTTTTCAAGGATAAATCTATTATGTACAATATGATAACGCCGAGTAACGATAATGGTGTCTTGTGGTATAATGTGACGAGATTTTTTATTAGTGATTTTAATGTTAAATGCTGCTACAATTATGTATACAATAATTATACGAACGATATAAAAATCTGCACAACTAATATCGAAGATATTACTCAATTTAATGTGACAAGTTTTATTGAAATAACTTGTTATTATTATGATATAATCATAAATCATAGTTACGAGTATGTCGAAGTTACGGATGAAAAACTTTTTAGTGAGAAAATCATTGATAATAACTTTATGAATATATTAATTGTGAATTTAGGAGAAATGTCTCGATATAACTTTAATCGCTTAATGGAAAATACTCAAAATGTATTGAGCAATTATACACTATTGGATTATTATGCTTATACAGTTGTATCAGATGATTCATTTGAAAATTTTCACGCCATGTTTACTGGTAATTTACTGAACGAAAAAAGTTTTTCATCTGATTTATTATTTAATAAATACAAATTAAAAAATTACACAATAGAATTATCGTTTAATATTTGTAATGAACAAGGTATTTATACAGATATAACAAATATGACGAAATTGCAATTATTAGAATATTTATTTAATTTTAACATATCTGAATCGTATGTTAAACGAGAACAATATTTTGAATGTATTTTTAAAGAATTATTTATGCTAAGTAAAAAAAGTGAACCATATTTTGCATTATTAATGTTAAATGAATTATCGAATAAATTTTTAACACAATTGGGAAATTATGACGAATTATTAGCAGTATTTTTTAAGAAATTATTCTTATCACACACATTGGATAACACAATGGTATTTATTGTTAGCCAAAATAGTTTTCATGATGAGGAATTTATAAATGTTTATAAAACTGCTGGAAATAGTGAGATTTTAACACCAGTATTAAATATAGTTATACCAGAATGGTATGAGGTTTTGTATAAATCGTATGTGGATATTTTAAGAGACAATCAATATAAGTTGATAACGCATTATGATTTTTATGCAACTATTGAGAAGTTGTCTGACATTAAACGTTTAAAATCAGAAAAAATTCAAAATGATTCAGAAAAACCAAGTATGAACCGTGCAATCAGTTTAATGTCTCATATATCAAATTCTAGAAGTTGCAATATAATTGGTATACCAAAGTGGTGCTGCCCCTGCTAATGGACAATCTGATAATTGATTTTTTAAATATGTAATTAAATAATATTAATTTTTTGTACAGAAAATTGCTTTCTAATTGACGAAATATGATAAAATAAAATGTATTGGTTGTTGTATTTGCTATACACTTGTTACTAATTATATTTTTGATATAAAAATGGGTGGCTAAATAATTCGATTATATTAATTCTTTTATTGAAATTTATAATAGAGAATCAGTAGGCGTACAAATTGGTAATCAAATTTTTTTATTGCATCATTCAAACATTTTTCATAAATAATTTAATTTTTAAACGTTTTTTATTACTAATATTATATTTTTATAATAACAAAAAGGAAGAAAATTATATACAGAAAATTATTAATAATTAGAAAAACAAAAAAAAAAATTATAATTTAAATATAGAGCTTTCTAATCGCACATTATTAAATAACATAAAAATACATTTATTCATTTTACCTGAATATATTTTTTTATGTTTGCCGCCGAGCAACAGGCTTTTTCTTACACAATTTTCTTTATTGTTTAATATTTTATTTTTTTTGTTAAATTATCAAAATCAATTAATTAAATAATTATAATAATAATAATAAGAAACTGTAATATACAGAAAATTAGGAATTTATTTTTTGTCGTTTTGTCAATGGCTTTGCTTATTAATATAAAATAGACTGCTGGATTATCAATATATCATTGTATTGATTGATTTTGATGATAATAGAACAAAATAATGTTGCATAGTCACAATTCAATTGAAAAGTACGTGTCTTTTATCCTTTGGTATCCATTGTTCTGATGTTATAATTTATATATAATATTTTCTAATACTATTTTACACGTACATTACTTTTAATCATCGTTTTTAAACAGTAAATAAAATGAATAAATAATTTGAAGACCAGGTTTTATTTTTTTTTTTTTTTTTAATCAAAAGGGATTTTTTTAATCATTAAATTAAATTTATTTAAGTTCGTGTGACATGTGCTAGGTGACAAAGTTCTAATTTAACTTATTATTATTTTTATTATGAACCACCAATACCATTATATATACGATTATTTGGTGTTTGAGCTAAAATTTTTTTTATGTCTAAAACGAAAAAAATGAAATAATTATTTTTTTCCAAATTTACACAGATAATAATTAATTTTGTCTTATACCTTCTTTTTGGGCATCATCAAAGTCTTGTTTTGGAAATTCAACATCAAATGTAATATATAATGTGCCATGCAAATTATTATTATCATAATTTGGCATACCTTCGCCCTTCTTACGTATTCTAGCACCTGGCCATGTTACCTTTTCACGCGATACAGACACTTTATGTCCGTCTAAATGATTTATTTCTAGCGAAAAACCAGTTAAAGCATCCTGAAATAAAAAATACCAATTTATAGTTTTAAATTAACTAAATTGATGGCTCTTTCAATTGAATTTAAAAAAAAAAACATTATTTAAACTAGGAGGTTATGGGGAGATGATTTATCGTTGTAAAAATTGAAAATAAATTACCTGTAAGCTTATAGTAACATTTGTGTAAAGATCATCACCCTTTCTTTCAAAATTCATATGTGGCGTTGTCTTAATTTTAATAATTAAATCACCAGGCTCGCCGTCCATATGCGGTTCACCTTCTGCCACAAATCTAGTCTCTTGGCCATCTGTCATACCAGGCTCCACTTCTATTTCTAAAAGACGTTCCTCATTAACTAATTTCACATTTGGACATTCATCGCACACCTTTAAAATTTACAAAAATCAATAAAATTAAATACATGTATATATCTATAATAATTACAGTTTGTTGCATCATTTGAAAACGTCCTGGTCCTAAATTTCGTGTCACCATTTCCTGTCTACAATTACATTTCCGCGTTCCTGATGCTGGCTTTAATACAGGCTTGTTTCTTGTTATCTATAATTAAATTTTATATATTACATAACCTTATTATGAGCATAATCAGTGTGCAGATAAACAAACCTCTATAAAATTACCACTGTACAATTCTTCTAATGTTACATGCAAGTCCATTACAATATTGGCACCTTTTGGTGTATCATGTTGATGTGAATTATCAAAATGAAAACCAAAGTCACCAAAGAAACTGGCAAATGGATCACTATTATCCATCATACCCTCTTTTTTCAAACATTCCTCACCACATTTATCGTAAGTTTTTCTTTTTTCAGTGTCTGATAATGCCTCGTATGCAGCACCCAAGTCTTGAAATTTCTCCGAAGCATCCGGATCATTTTTATTTTTGTCCGGATGTAATTCTTTTGCTAATTTTCTATATGCCTTCTTTATTTCATTAGTTGTTGCTGATTTCCTAACACCCAATATTGAGTAGAAATCACGACCCGCCGTTGTTAATATAACAAATGAAAATAAATTAACTAATAGCAATAACCACGATTTTTTAAAATTCATTTTTGTTTTTCCTTAATTTAAACTAGATTATCACAATTAATAATTGATAAATGATATTGTATTAATTAAATTTATTTCATTACAAGGATTTAATTTATATATTTAAGCAAAGAAATTTATTTTCTATTTTATTTAATTAATTTTAATTCAATTCAAAGTTTTGTCTAAAATTATATATATTTTTTCTTCTCTGAATTGGTTCGACTAAACGTCATGCGAAAATATATATTTTTATTACACACAATTGCATTACGTGTATACAAAACACATAATACAATCAAGCAATGCTTTTCTTATACGAATGCGATGTGGTGGTTCTATTTGATTGGTTAAAAATATGTCCATGCTGAATGTTTTTAAAAAAATGACAGTAGTAGTGTTACCATATCGAATTAAAATATCTCTACAAAATGCGATATTTTTTCATAAAATATGTATTTTTCTTCATGTTTTTAATTGCAAAAAACAAACAAATAAATAATATCAATTATTTGAAAGATAAAAATATTCGCCACTTTCTTAACAATTATTCTATTTAAAAAATAAAGACATTTTAAAATTCCCGCATTTAACAAACATTAATAATTACTAACTCGTAGTATACTTTAAGGCAAAACAAGATAATAATTTATCTTTGCAATGTTGGTAGCCAGCATTTAGTAGTAAAAATAAATCTATCGAGCTAGTCATAAAAATTTAACCAAAGTTAAGAAAAATCGAAAAGGAAAAAAAAAAGTCAAATTCTTTTAAATTTGGATAAATAACAGAATAGAAAGAACTTAAAAAACTTATTTTAGGAAAAGTAATTGATGAAAGAATATTATGAATGTGGACCAAATCTTTTAACGTTGAGGTAAATGGAAAATTTCTTCCTGATTTTCTAAAAATTTATTTTACTTTACTTTTTTTTTGTCAAAGCCGTAAATATTTTTATTTTTTATTAATTTGCATGTTCAAGGTGATACTTATATGTTTTTTATCACTAATACCTTGGCCAGGCCCGAGTGTTTTTAAAATATCATGTTCCCGAGACAGTGCACGAGTTGTAAGGAAAATTGTACAATCCAAATGGCTTCCAATATTAGACAAGTATCAGGTTCGAAATATTTGCATTTTTAAAAGCATAATTTAATTTAAAATTAAGTAAAATAAGCACATAATTAACATCTAATATGCTTTAGGTAAGACTACCGATGGAGTGTCCATTTCATCCGTTACGGGACATCTTTGGACCGCAACAATCGGCAAAGAAGCAACATCGACCCAGTCAATGGACATGCGGATTGTGCGGCAAGAGTTTCTTCGAAGAAAAATTCCTAGATATGCATTTCGAGAATCGTCACAAAAGCAATATAAATATGGTGAAAAAAATAATAAAAAAAAAATCATTTAAATAATAATCAAATAGAAATGCAAAAGAAAAAAAAAATCAGTTTATTGATTTTTTCTTTATTTTTGCAACGTAGGCCGAAGACGCAATTTGCTTAGCCGATTATTGCGATATAATGCGTTGTGAGGTGTTAATGGCACAGGATTCAACATTATCCTTTGGTGATACACGAATGATGTCGACCGATATTGAAATATGGAGTGAGGCTACCGCTTATCGTACTGCCCTATCAACATCTGGCCCCAGGGACTTGGCCAAACTACCAACGAGGTAGTTATTTTTATTTTCCTTATTTATTATTATTATTTATTTTATTTTTATTCAGAAATATGTTGTTTATTTGTTAATTTAACAGTTTTAAAGTGTTAATAAATAATAAACTAATTTCTTTATATTATTTTATATGTAATGGATGTTTAACACTCAATATTTTAACAAGAAAATTAGCTGCTACCACGGTTTTTTTACTTGAAGGAAACTTTTGTCTGTCACCATTTAATTATCAATTGTTTTTTCTTTTCTTTATTGTAGTGAAATCTTTATTCAGCCTTTACAATCATCACCTCATGTCACAAAAGGAAAGGAAACCGATAATGAAGCTATCAAATTAACAATAAAAAAGGATAAACAAGTAAATTGTGAGAAAAACGAGGAAGAATTGAAAATTAGTAAAAAAATTACAATAAAATTAAATGGTAAGTTGAATAAAATTAATTTTAACAAAAAAATCTAACGGACCGATCAACGTTTTATCTTAATAGAAAAAAAATCAGATGAATCTGAGGAGGCACCGGACGATGATGATAATGAAGAAACCGATAGTAATACAACGACCTCATGTGATAAACATTTAGTCGATTCAGCATTACCACCTGTCGATCGGAAACAACAAAGATTATCCGAATTACAAAAATTAAAAGCGAATTGTCGCACCGAGGATTTAGATAAGTTAAAAATTCGCTGTGAAATTTTAGTAAGGGATTGTATTGCTGGTTTACTAGTTGATTTATCTGAGCAAGATTTTAAGGAGATGGAAGGTATTTCGAGTAACAATTACTATAAGTAATTATTCTCTTAGTGCTATTCAATTAACCATTAATAAATTATTGATTTTAGATGAATTGAATCGTGCTGTTTGCTGGTATTTAACATGTGATCGTTATTGGGAAGACGGTCCACCGGAACCACGTGCATTTCCATGGGGTTTAGTTTTTGTACTCGTTATGGTTTTATCACTAGGTGTATGTTTCTGTTATTATATTATTTGGGTATTGTTTGAGTAAGTTTTTCGCAAATATATTTTATCGAAATATTTTTTTTATTAATTTGTTTATTAATTTTTCCATTCCAATTTGAATAAAATAATTTTAAGCACTGATGATCAAAGTTATCCGTCTGCCAGTGCACAAGCAACAGCACATTCAAGTCCTATGCATTCACGTCATCATTTATCAATTGTGTCATCTATATCTGGTGGCGGTGGTGGTGGTGTTAGCTACTCAAATATACAATATCCAACAACAGCCGTTGGTTCAGCAACATCATCATCGTCGATAGGCGGTAGTAAAACACAATTGCAACAGCAAAGTGGACAGAATGTGTCTGGAAGTAATGTGGCGGCAGCTGCCGTTGCTGCAAGTGGTACAGGTTCCAATAGCGCCGGTGGCACCGGCGGTACAGCGGCAACGGCATATTCTGAAGATTTCTATCCTGGCGGTGATTTAAATGAATTGGGACAAAGTGAACATTATATATATGTTACTTATCCACCAGAACTGAAACGTCGTTTATTAGAAAGGTATGGCCGTGAAATTTATTTAATGTTATTACAAAAAGATATGTATCGTCAATAGTTTACGGATTATATTACAAGTGTGAACTTTATTCACACGTAGCTCTTGTTATGTTTGTGTAGTTTTGTGCATGTTATTTTTTTATTAATTATTATCTCAATGTTTCTAATAGTATTTGCCACTTTTTTGTTATTCTTCGTTATTCCAAAGTAATAAAATTTGCCTATTTTTCCATTAATTACAAAAATTCAGATCGCTAAACTACACCGATTTACTAATTAAATTTCGGTTATAACACAAAATAACCAATATTCTTTCGCTTTTTGTGATTATACATGTGATTTTTTTTTTGATTTGCATTTAAAATTAAAAACAATTGCACTTTTTACACTTTCAGTTGTCAATGAACTTACATGGAAGCACGTTTTTCTTCTTTTATTTTTGTTTGTTCATAGAAAATAATACAAAATGAAATAAAATTCCACATGAGTTAAACAAGTGGTAAATGCTTAAATTTCTCATTTATTTATTTTTAAAATAATATATTTTAATTTTTCTATCATATTTTCTACCTTGAATGATAAAAGCAAAAAAGCAAAGACACCTAAAACAATAAGAAAAAGAAGAATAAATTAATTAGCGTAGTTAAAAACACAATTAGCGTGTAGTTTTATTTTTTATGAATCTTTAATTAAATTTAAATTATTTTGTAATTTTTTTTTTTACTCTTCTTATGTATTACAATCATATTTCTTATCTTTTAATGTGTTTCTCCTTCAAAAACAAAAAAAAAATAATACAAATAACAATCGTATAGCTGCTACAATAGAACAACACGTCTGTGAAATTTATTTTTTAATAAAATTAAAAAGAAAAGAAAATAACGAAAAATAAATGAATAAATAAACTTCCCATAAAATACTCAATTGTAAGAGAGAATTAATTATTTATGCTAATTATGGTAAAAAGAAATAATAATTTTAGAATTAATTTATATATTTTGTAATTTAATAATAATAATAATAATAATAATAATAATAATAATAATAATAATAATTAAAATAATAATAATAATAAATAAGAATGATAATTATTATAGAAAATAAATAAAAATAATATTTATTAATTAGTTTTAGTTTTTTAATTAAAATCTTTTTTCATTTATTAATTTAAATTTTAGTTTTTCGTTTAGATAAAGAACTAATCTTTTTGCTAATTTTACCCAAATCTATTTATGAGTGAAATAATTACTAATGATTATAACACCAAAAAATCTATTAATTAATTTATTTTTGTTTCGGAAATAATTTCTATAGTTTCACGTTCAAGATGAAAATAAGATGATAATACAAGAAAACTTAAAGATTTCTTATATTGAGAAAATTAATAAATTATTTTTATTAACGCGCAAATCATGTATAAATTGATTGTTGGTGTGATGAATATTTTAATTAATTAATTTTTTGTATTAAATAAAAATTATATTTTTTTTTTCTCACCGCGATCACCATGTCTGTCGGTATAGTGTATTAAAGCAATTATAATAATTATTAATTAAAACAATTAATTATATATTAATTTATATAAGAATTAATTAATTAATTAAAAATTAAATTTATTTTTTTTAATGTATTTGTTAAGAGATTTTGTTACATTAATTATAAATCAGCATTTATTGCACTCATAAATTGGATATAAATAATTATAAATTGCTAAATAATTAATTATTATTTATTTATTCAGTGAAATTTAATTATTTTATATTAGATTTTAGTTTTATATTATTATTGTTTTTATAACTTATAAATAGAATTAATAGTAATTTGTAATAATATTTTATATAAGTAATTAAGCTAATTTAACATAATTTATTGTAACTTAAATAAATCTGTAAACAAAATAATAATAATAATGAAAAACAGCAAACTCTATAAGTTATCTTAATAATTTTAAATTAAATTTATTTATAAATATTTATTAATTATTTTTATTATAATAAATTGTTTAAAATAAAGAAATTCTCTGTACAACACATAGTTGTTAAATTTAAAGTCACTAATAGTCGTTATTGATGCTAACGAATTGGCGATATCGATTAGTTCGAATTGCATCAACAGACACGGCTTTAATCTCAAGACTAATGGCAAAATACTTTTGTGAATAGAATTAACAACATAAACATTTCGTGAATAAACATTTTATGTAAAATAAAGCTTGTTTAAAGTCTTTAGTCTTGTTACAATGAAATATCTTTGTAATAACACGTGTTGTAACGTTGTTTTTCTGTACATTTAACTCAGTTAACGGTTTTCATTAATATTTAATTATTATATTTGTCGAAGTTAAGAAAGATGAAATTATACGGTTATTTTCTTCATATTTTGTTTATAACTGAAGTAATTCCATTACGATGTGTGAAAACGCAGAGATCACGCCTAAGCGGTTAAGTTTTATTATTTACCTGAAGGAACAACATTTAATTCGTTTGTTTAATTTTTGGAATGATAAGTTACTTACAGGTAAATCAGCGAAATCAGCGTACATTTGTTTAATTAAATATTTTCAATAATTAACATAAAATTTTTTTGCTTAAAATCTATTCGACTAGAATTAATTAATTAATTTTAAAAATGAAAAAAAAAAAAACAGAAACTTCGATATTGTTTGCTTTCGCTTCGAATAATTAAAATTTTTTTAAAGCTTTTAATCTTTTTTCTACATAAATAAATAATTAATTTAAGTAATTAAAAATTAAAAAAAAAAAACAAATTATAAATACGAAATACAGTTTGTACACCATCCCCCAAGTACCTGTGTTATAATTTTCATTTATTTATTTATTTTTTAGCAAATATTAGTGAGAATTTATATTTTAAATAAAAGAAATTCCACACTTTTGTAATTAATTACTTATTTTTTTTTTGTTTTTCTATTTTAAACTTTAAGGCCTTCACACACCAACGCGAATTTTCGCAGTGGAAAAATCCACGCGAAATTCACCTGAGGAATTCGCGTTAGTGTGGACATTCTTATAAACCGCCATGTAATAAAACTGTGCGAATTTTTCCGCTGCGCAAAATTCGCGTTGGTGTGTGAATGCCTTTATATAAATTAATTAATTAATTAATAATAATAGAAATAAGAATTTTTAAGAAAATTTAATTAATGAAAAAAAAAAAAAGTAAAAGAAAAGAAAATTAAAAACGCCTTGAAGTTAAATAAAGAATAAAAATTAATTAAAAAAAATTATATCTTAATTATTAATTAGAAAACTTAATATTTTTTATTAATAAATTCACAAATTATAGATAAATAGATTTTTTCTTCTTAAATAAAAAATATATATAAAAAAAAAATAGTTAATTAATTCATCATCAAATATTTTTTTTTTTTTTATCAAATTTCTTAATGAAAATAAATTAAAGGAAAAGAAAAAAAAAAAGACGTAAATAGCCAAATTTTTTAGGCCAAAAAAAAAAAAAAAGAAAATAAATAAATAATTAAAATAATTAATTATATATATATAAGGTAAATGAATTTCATTCCAAGAAAATAATAATTTACTTTTTATTCATTCATTAAAAATCTGTTTATTAACGTAACTTCTTATCTGGTAGAGACTTTGGGCTGGATAATTGACATTAAAATCAAATCAATTTTTAATTACAATTAAAAATAGTTTTTTCATTTATTTATTTTTATATGTATTCGGACTATTGACCACAGGATGATTGACTATAGGTAGATTGACCACAGGACGGTTGTCCATAGAACGGTTGGCCATAGCTGTTGTTCATAGGACTATTGGTCATACGACGGTTGATCACCACCAAATTTAGTTCTTTTTTGTTGCAGCGCATAATATAAATTATATTATAATTAAAAATCTATGGTCAACCGTCCAGTGGATAATCGTCCTACAGTAAACCGTCCTGTGGACAACCGTCTTATGATATCTGAATTCTGATGAATTATCAACCGTTCTGTAATCAATACTCCGCGTATCATTTTTGTCAACTTAAAACGCTAATAATTAGTGATTAATGATTTAACTTAAAAATATCTTTATAAATTTATTAAAACTATTAAAATAAACTAATCCAGCCTTTAGTCCAAAATAGAAATAACATCAACAAATCAACCATAAAGGAAAAAGCTTTAATTTAATTTAATTAAATAAATAAATAAACAGAAAAAAAAACACAAACAAAATAAAACAATATTTAACAAATTAATATTTTTTAAAAAATGCACAAAAAATTAATTAATTTATTCAATAATTTTATTAAAACAAAATAAAAATGAATAAATAAATTTCTTATAGAAAAACTAAACAATTATTTTTAGTATATTTTAGTCATTTCTTTAATTGTAATTTTATATATTTTTTTTTTAGTCTATATAAATTATATTATTTTCGCCTCCCTTTATAATAATTATAATAAAAAAAGAAAAGAAAACAATTAAATAAATATTTTTTTTTAATTAATTAATTATAAAAATAGAAGAAGAAAATTCTCAACGAAACAGTCAATCAACAAGTGATGAACATTCTTTTAAACATTTACAGCCACATCCAGTGGCACAAACGTCCATTGTCTGTCGAGGAAAAGTTTTAAAAATATTATTATAAAAGGTAAGAAAAAACCCAAATGGAAATTAACTTACGCTAAACCATTGTCGCATATGTTTTGTGTGACCACCGTGACCACAATATAAACATGCATTTGCAGCACCGCGTACCGGTAATCGGCATAGTGCACAATTTAATAAAAATTGATGACATTCGGTACATGATGGTGATCGTGTTGCACGCCTGCATATTAAACATTCCGTAATAAATTCAACACCACGATGATAATCAGTTGGTGTTGATAAATATTTTAGAATCTAAAATGAAAAATAACATGAGTTAAGAAATAATAATAAAATAACCACCTTAACCTTAATTACCTTAGCACGTTTAACTAATAAACCCCAACGGTATAACATCTCTGCATATGATTTTTTATAATTATCATATAATTGACGATGTAAATCACCTAATAGTGATTTATAATTTAAATTTGTATTATATGAATTCATTTCATTAAAACTATTTATACGAAAATCATCTAATGATTCCGACCATGAATTACTTCGTAATTGTTTCAATTGTGAACCTAATTGACTCCATTGTGTTGATGTTGTATCCAATGGTAATATTGTATGATATGGTGAACCGTTTGGCTAAAAGAAAATAAAATTTATTATTAAATTCTGTATTTTAAAAACTAATCTACTTGTTGTATTATTATTATTATTATTTTGCCATTATTAATTCAATTCTAATTACCAATGAAAAATGGCTAATAATAATAATAATAATACATACATTAAAAATTAAAATAATTATTTCAGTAAAAAGAATTAAAATTCCATCATGCATCAATATTTTTATTTTATTTACAAGAGAGAAATTTTTATTTAAAAAAACATCAATAAAATTAATAAATAAATGAAATTAAGTGATCAAAAAAGAAAGGTTAACCAGTGTTTCCATGATGTTGTTTTTATTTTACAATTAAATTTTTACCTTTATCTTTCGTTGACCGCTAAGAGTATGCTACAACCCAAAAGAAAAAAAAAAAAGAAAAAAAAGAAGAAAAATAATAATAATAAAAAAAAAGAAATAATAATAAAAATAATAATAATAAAATTAAAATTAAAATAATTAAATTAAACAAAAAAAAAAAGCACCAAAATTGTGTACGTACAGGTGATTTCTTATTAAAAACTTATGCAGCTATTTTGTACACCAATATATCAGAGATAAGAAAAAAATATTCCAATTTTCTAAATTTTAAAGGAATCTAATGATAATTTATTAAAAACAGAAAAAACAAAGAAAAACTTTTAATAAGAAATCACTGTTATTGAATTCAGTAAATTATAATCGATAATAAAGGCCATTTTTCTGGAACGGAGCAGTATCACGTGGACTGTAAAAATCCTAATTTGACATGCAGTGCTAAATTATTATAATTGTCTATTTTATTTTGTGCAATTAAATTAAGTACTCCAAGGATGTAGACTTTGTATGGAATTGAACACATAAATAAATAAATTTTCAATCCTTCACTTTCAATTGTTACAGCTGTCAATACATTTCATTTGTTTGTTTACCACGTTTAGCTATACTCTCAGCCGTTATTATATAAAAAAAAAAACTGCAAAGGATTAAATTAAAAATGATATTCTTAAAAGCTACACCAAATTAATTAAGCATACATAAAACCAAGATCACCGTTAATACATAATTAATAATAAACTATATAAAAAAAAAGTTACAGAAATAAAAACAATATACATTATCTATAATGATTACAAAATTAATAAAATGATTAGTGCAAATTATTATTAGAGCGTTGAATATAAAAAACTATAATTTAAAAAAAAAAGCTTTATAAATAAATAAACTCAAATTTTGAACTTACACTGTGATTAATTGATTTATTACTTGAACTAGAACTTCTTGATAATTCATGGGCTGAACAATGTCGTCCAAAAACACAACATAACATTGCAGCCGTTTGTACATCATGTATTTTTGCAAAATGTTGTATTCTATAAACAGAATCGATTATTTTCAAAAGATTCAACTTTCTTGTTATCTAAAACACTTACAAAGATTCTAGAATATTTCTTGCTATTGGACTTTGTATGTGTAACAAGTCATCATCAGCATCTATATCTAAAAATGATTTTCCTATTGTTTCTGCTAATGTCCAGCATTGTGTTAAATCATTTCGTCCCATATCTATTGCTATTTGTTTATTATAACGACATGTTTCTAATAAAATAAATTTTACAAATTATTTCTTTTTTTTAGCGGATGACATATTCAAAATACGAAATTACTTATAATATTCGTTGAATCAATAATATATTTTTCACCTAGTTCCTTGCTTACATACAATAATTTCGATATATCATAAATATTGACACTTGTTGCGCAAATCTTTGGTTGAGCACCACGAGATCTCGGTGTTTTCTGTTATCAAAGAAATTTGGTTAATATTCAGTTTGACGAATTAATTCTAAAAAAGATAATAAAAAACAAACCCTAATTCGATCTTGTAAATAAAAAGCGGATGTATTTGGATCACGATGTGCGTACAAAACTGGTTGAGATCCCATTACATTTCCCAAATAACCACCACTTAAAGCTGATAGTGCACGCGGTGTTGTTGTCTGATGTCTTAAACTGATTCTTTTTGTATTTAATGGTCTTGCGAAGGTAACTAAAATTCCGACATGACTAAAGCGAGCACCTGATGTTTTTGGGAAAGGAACACAAGCATCATGTAGGGCACCACTTAAAGCACCCTCTAAACGAGGTGACTGTAATCTTAAATGAGATTTATCGCCTACGTGTGTCGACTAAAATGGAATTTTAATTATTTAATAAATAATCTAATCTAATATTTCTGAATGATCTTAAGGTACCTTTTTAAGTGCAGTCACCAATGCTCTTATACATTGTTCTAAACATGTACGACTTTTTTTAACCCTTTGATTTGCACAAATCTTTAAAACTTTCATAAGTGAATTTGATAGATTTTCATCTAAGGAAGTACCCTGACAATATGTAAACTCGGGCGGATCGCCAGGATTTGGATAGTTTTGTGGAAATGTTATTTGTAACATAATAACATAACCATTTGCTGTAATTCTAACTGTTGCACAACGCTTTATTGGATCTAGTACTTCAACATCAATATGAGGAATATTTGTATTTAAAAGAGAGAATTCATGTTGCAGAGAACACGATGGTTGTGTAATATCACCATTATTTGTTTTACCGTTTGGAATTTTGTTTGCATCTTGCTGCGAAGAATATTCCTCCAGAAGTACGCCTGTCTCTTCGTTATCATCGTCTTTTCCGCATAACTTTTGCAGTTGTTCATCAACTTTCCATACGCGTAATGTTTGATCACGAGACCATGTCACAAATTCCTAAAAAAAAATTTAAATAATAAAACGATACTTTTGGTTAAAATTATAAAAATTACCATGTTATTAACGTCATAGTCGCGTTTGGGACGCCATGCAAAATCTAATACAACATCTGTGTGCCCCACAAAAGAACAAATTGGTGCATTATGATGAGAATTGTTCCAGAGAAGTAAACTGTTTTCTCCTTGCCCCAAATCAGGCACAACTATTGTTAATAGTCCATCGGCAAAAGGCTAAAATTTTCAGAAATAATGTTACAAATATTTTCATATTTTATTCGTAAATTAATTTACTGTGTATCTTGCTCTCCAAACAGGTGACGATGTTGTTATTATACTTTCGGCACGTCTCGGATTGTTTATATCAAAATATTTAACTGTTCCGTCTTGGCTAGCAGTAGTTAAATGTGTTTCGTCACAATGACTCCAATTTATACCATGAATTCTTGCTAAATGTGCCGTTATATATTGCACCGGACAGGAACCTTTTCTTTGATCCCAAATTCTTAAATCACCATCATGTGCAGTTGCTAATAAATTTCCAGAAACTCTGTTAAATCCTACTTGTGTTGCTCCAGCTATAAACAATATTATATATAATTCCCGCAACACAGACTATTTGATAAATTAATAATTACACATGCATACAGCACTTAATGACATTATAGGTTTCCTTGGATCACGCAAATCCCATAAATGAGTGAATGTATCTATTGAACAACTAGCTAATAAATGAGGAATTTTAGAATGCCAATCAATATCAGTAACCACTCTTGTATGTGCTCTTAAGGAATGAATCAATGTTGGATCTCCAAAACGCCATGTTACAACTTCTATTAATTGACTAGTCTATAAAATTAAATAAATAAATGATTTATATTTTTAATAAAACTTTTAGTAAATACACTGACAGCTATTGCACAATATTCTTGACTATCCTGACAGATTGCCCATTCTGCTGCTGACACTTCATATTTAGAATTACGATGAAATTTTCTTAATTTATCTTCGTGGTGATCATCTAACTTCTGTAGTGCTAGATGTCTCCTATTAATATTGATTAAAAATGTTTGCTTAAGAAAATAGTATTAAAAGTACTACAAACCTTCCGGCTAATAACACCAATTGTCCGGACCAATCCACTGACATTGCTGTTGCTTGTAGTTCACGATGTTCTGAGAAAAATATACTTTGTTGAACATTACAAGGTGGATCTTTGCTTTCACTTAACAATGTACACATATTTCTAAATTAATTATTATAAAAAAAATATAAACAATATTTAAGGTTATGTTTAGATTTAATATTTATTATAAAACCAAACGAAGAATTTTCTTAATTTTTTCATTATTTTAATATAATTGGAATTAAATAAACGTATAATTTATTAAATATATATATTTTTTGTTATTATTTTTAATTTAACTAAATTAAATCGACAACTGTCCAGCAAAGTAAACTATCACAATTAGACAGATATCAGCTGTGCTTATCATTTGTGCCGTTGTTGTTTACTCAACAATAACAATACAAAACAAATTTATTTAATTACAACGCAATCAAATTTGTAACCAAAATATAATAGATAAAATTTAATCTTCTGATAACATTGAGAAGGCATTTTTTGTTGAAACTGGTTTCTCTTCTTTTTCAAATTTTATATCATCGTCACTTTCCTTTGTTTTTTCAATGCCGTCAGGGTCTTCCTCTAAAAAAGAATTTAGTTTTATAAAAATTATAAATATAAAAAGGGAACTTCAATTGATTTACCACGATCGGTTTCTGTTTCACTAAAACTTGGCATTACATCATTATAGTCATTCGGTTCAACTTCTAATAATGCTTGAATTCTTTTAACCTCTGCTATATCTGGGTGATTTTCCCATTTTTGAATGTTTTCCGTATAGCCAATTGGTTTTAAACACAACGTTAATTTACCATCTAAGGCCATGCGTAGAATATTATTAGCAGCACGAAAGGTGTCCGGCCGAGCTGCTTTTGCGGTAAGAAATCCTCGTTTTAATGCCCACGCGTCACAAATATCAAATGGTGTCCATTCCCGATTGGCTCCTTCCGGATGATCAACATCCAAAATACTTGGCAAATCTAAGCGCTCACATAAAAATCGCAAAGAAGCAAATGGTTCTCGTAACTGCGCAATTGGATAGCCTCCCATAAGAACTTGTATTTTACGTGGTGTTCCGGATGGGAATACTAAACCTGGACAGTCACACAAACGTACCGTATTTGTTAAAAATATTGTTTGAAAATATTTTGTATGACCAGGCGTTTTACTAACACTAACTACTTTACGCCCCATTAATGCATTCATCAATGAAGATTTACCAACATTTGGAAAACCAATGCAACCGATTGTTAATACTCCATTTTTGTATAATTCATGCTCTTCAAAATCAAAATATTTTTCCTCCTCATGCGTTTGCTCTGCTATACATGTATCACAATCGTCTTCCTCTCCCACCAATGATGGTCTTAAGTTCGCTTCTTCTGTTATTTTGCGATCCCAACTATTTAAATCAACTGCATCCTTTGCTATTAGTTTACAAGCTTTGAAAATCTGTTGAGCACCTTCTGTTGCCATATGTGGTCTTCCACGTCGTCTACGTATTTTTAAACCTTTGCTAGTATTTTGTTTTCCGTGTAAATTATACGACGGGCAAGATGTGAACAGAACTACGTGAATTGATTTGTATTTGGTTTGAAAATATTTTTGCCATGCCAGTACTAGAGAAGAGGGTACTAAATCAATTTTATTTAACACAATTATCATATTCTTGCCTAAATCTTTTGTCACGTATTCATATAGAGATGGTGGAAACATAAGTGACTAAACAAAATAAAATCTTTATTAATATCAGTTTCTTCTCATTTCATTATTTACAAACTCTTACAGCATAACGAACATCCACAATGATTAAAACTATATCTGATAGTTCAAGGACACGCCATAACTGACGCCATGTTTCTAAATTTAGTTCATAATAATTTAAAGGTTTCTTTTCATCATAATGAAATTTTTCTAATATTGAGACATAATCCTGAAATTATTTTCAAATCTTTAATTGTTTTCACTTCAATAAAACTTATAAAGAAATCATATTATTACCCTAAAATATGTATGCTCATTACGTTCTAATTGACTTTTTGACATTTCGTAAGTCCATTTAGGCCTTTTTGGAAAATCGTAATCAACGAAATATTGATCACTTATTTCTAATTCTTTTTCCGGAACATATACTAAAGGTTTTCTTGCATCCTCTTTCATTTCTTTTAACTGTTTTTCTGTTTCCTTGTAAAATTGCAATACATAACGATTAGGATTACTTTTGCCGTCTTTTATGGGTTGATAATTTACACGTTGTACATTATTTTGAACACTGCTGTCACTTTCCTCATCACTGGCCTCAGCTCCAATTTTCTTTAAATAATTTACTACAAATACAGAAATGTTCATTCTTGTCATTTATAAAATATTGCTTATTGCAAAAATACCTTTTGTTTGACGTTTTGCTACAATTTGTTGCTTCTTTTTCTTACCACTAAATGGTATTTTACGTCTTCCTTGAGGCATTTTAAATTTTTGGAATAAGATAATCACTATCTGCAAATGTTTGGTTATGTCACAATAATAGAATTTTTTGAATAGAATGTTTCTCCATTATAACTCAGGCATACAAGTAAGTTATTTACACAACTATTCGAAATAAATTCAGTAGTACGATTCTAATACTTTAAAACTATATGTTTTTACTAAAAAAAAGCAATTATTATCAGCAATATATTTTAATGTTAAATTAATTACATATTATTTATTATTATATATTATGTATATTAAAATAAAATGTACGAAATGTTATTTTATTTGTGCAAAATTAAGAAAACAAACTTGATTTTGTAAACGTACCTTAGGAATAGTTTGCAAAATTTATAACGTTTAATTGGCTGTCAAAATACAGAATAACTGTCAAACGCCGGTGTAAACAAATATTTTAAAGCGATAATAACAACAAAACAATGAATTTAATTAAATAATAAAATAATCGGTATAAAATGTTAAGTTATATAGTTAATTTAATAAAAACGTTTTTATCTTTTATATATTTTGTGTTCGTTATTAGTTATAATATTGGTAGTATTTTTGTTACATTCGTTTTACATATTATTAATCTAATCGAATCTATTACAATCTATATTTACACCTTTGCAAAAATTTTTTATAAAGACTTTTGTATGTTTAACGATGAAATTGGAACAAATGTATATTATCTTCGAGATATATTTTCTAATGGTGTTTTAATTAGTGTAAATTTTTTAATTGACATATACGATTCGATGATAGCATTTGGAAATAAAATAATAACGATATCGTACAGTGATAACAAAATGACGGCGATATTCAGTTCGTTAAAATGCCTAACTAGAGAGACTATTATTGTGATTGGAAATGGAGGCTGGTTTCTGTTAACATTAGTTATACAATTATTACAAAGCATTTTCCAGTTACTCCTTAATCTGATAATAAGTATTCTCTATTCCCTTGGCCAGCTGATTTTGGGTTTTATTAATTTACTTCTTTATTTTTTTATTATGCCCGGCGAAACAATTATTGGTTTGTTAGTCATTTACGTTTGCTACGAAAAACGAAATTACATTCTCATGATACCTAATTTAATAATAGATATTCTATTAAGATTTATCAGATCAGTATATGTAAATGAAATCTTTAGAAGGATAGCGCGTCATATAAGAATCAGACTGTTTTCTAATATAGAAAATGCATTTTACTTTTTACGGGGAATACGAAGGAATCTGCAAAGCATACGACCTGTAGTACGAGAACGCGATGTGACAATAAATTCCGCAGATGAGCCAACTGTAAGTTTTGTAAGGACAGAACCGGAGGAATTGCCGAGCACAAAGCTATGTGTAATTTGTCAAGACAGGGAAAAGAGTGTCGTGTTGTTTCCGTGCCGACATTTATGCTTGTGCAGTCATTGCTCCTCAGAAATACATTATTATCAAAATGTATGTCCATTGTGTCGTAAAAGGATTTTAGAAACAATCAATGTTTATTGTTAAGAATTTTTTTGTATCTGTTTTATATATTTTTTTTAAATAAACAATAGTAAATAAAATAATTATTTTATCTTTATTTTGTTTTAATAATTCAAATTCAAAGAAAACTAATGAATTGGCGATAATAGTGTACCGTTTAAATAATTAATTCGATGTAAATCTTGCATGATATAATGATAACCGATTATAAGTACCTTACATACCTGCCAATGTTTTGATTTAATTTAAAAGTAAAAATTAATTACATATAGCTACAATTACTAACGTATTGTTGCATGCTTATGTCAATTATATTTTCAAGCAAAAATTTTTATTTATTTATTGAATTTTTTACCATTTTGTAACATTCAATCAAACCCTCAGCATATCAGTTAAATATTAATTTAAAATTGATTATTTTCTAACAACATTTCTTTATTTATTTATTTTGTCTAATTTAATAATATTATAAATAATAATAAATATAATTTGGTGTAATAAGAGGCACGCACACTGAATTTTATTAATATTTTCTTTACTTTTAATACGTAGTAATAGTTTTAAATCAAGAAATAAATAAAAACCGCGAGACTCAAAGGTAATTTTAATGAATAAAATAAATCAATTTTCAATTATTTTTTCTTCTATTTAATTCATTAAAAATTTAATTGAATTTTTTTTTTTTTTGTGGCAGTAATTACATTCTTTATTGACTGACTGAGTAAAAAATTTCCTTCTTTTGTGACGCGCTTAAAGGGGTTTGTTAAATAGAAAATACTTTTTCTGTATATTCCTTTCAATACTTGTCCAATCGATTAACTACTGACAGGTAAGGAATTCAAAATTACAGCAATAATTTGTTCTGCTCAAAATAAAATAGCTATCGTTAAGAAACTACTTATTATCAGCAATGATAATTTTAATTAAAATTTTATTTTTAAAATTTAAAAACAATTTTATACAAATAACGTCACTAAATTGTTTATAATTTTTCTAATTTTATTAAATGTAAGGTTGATTGAACCTGTTAAATCGCTAATAATCTTCTTTATAAATTGTTTTCTAATCAAATTTTAGTAAAATTCTTAAGATTACAACATCGTAAACAAAGTTCAATGCTTCGATTGTTCTTCATTTTATTTCATTAAATCATTCGCTGAATGGGGAAGTTTACCCAAAACGTATAATAAGAAATAAAATAGGAAGAGAAAATAAAAGGAAAAATTTCACGTTATTTTTAGTTGAATCTATTTTTAAGTAAAGATAATTTTCGTTAATTTGTCATTAAAAGTGTTAATGAATTAAAAAAGAAAAGAAAAACTAATGAAAAAAAAAAAAACGGTTAAATAAATTAAATTTCTTTTTCTATAAAAGAAAAGTGTCTTAAATCTGGTTTACATTGTTAGATCCCCGGAAAAATGTTTTATTTATTATTTTTTTCATTAGTTTTTTTTTGTTAAATTAAATGTTTAATTGTTGCCAAAGAATTTAATTATTTCTTTCTTTTTTTTTAATGTATTTTTGATTTAAATTTAACAAACATGAAAACGTCTTATAAAAGAAAAAACAAAAAAATAATTTATTTATGTTTAATGCAATGTTGATGAATTTTTACTTTTTATTATTATTTTTCATTCTTTTTGGTGTTTTCTTTCACAGTAAAATTAGAATTAAAATTGTATAGAAGTGATCTATTATTATATATTAAGAGAAAGAAAATAGTTAAAATAATAATAATAATAAACTATCATCAGTAAAACAAATATAATTATTTTTTATTTAATAAAATTTAGTAAAACCGACAACAAGTAGAATAAGAAAAACGCGTTAAACACAAAAGAAGGAAAGAAGCACGATAGAAATTTTGTTTATGTATCTATAATTAACTGAATTTTTTATTTTAACTTATTTGTTAAATTATAATTATTTTATTTTGCATTACTAATATTAGATATTGTGATAGGTAAAGGATTGAATTTAATTGTTTTTTTATGTTTTAATTCATTAAAATAATGCAAAAAAGATTTGTCTAGTTTAGTTAATTAACTACGAAACTGTCGAAATAACTACGAAAAGCTGGTAACTTTACAGACCACCCTCGTATGTGTTGCTTTCTAGAATTATTTTTAATAACGAATTAAACGTAAATATTTTCTTATCACTCTTAAATCATGCCAATAGTTTATTTATTTTAGTAAAAATAAAAATCTTTTGTTGAAAAAACAGCAATTATTCATTCAAAAACCAATTGTATTCATAAATAAATAATTATAGAGTTATGATTCTTTTCCAAAATCATTTCTACTGCATAAGCACTGTTAAACACAATTATTAGGTTAACTCGATTGTTAAAGAAAATATATTAAAATAGGCCAAAATAATTTGGTGGCTTTCTATTTTTCTTTTTTGTTTATAAGAATAAACTTTAAAAACACCATTTATTGCATAAACAGTACATATTAATGCTCGTCAATATTGTCAGTTTTCTCTGCATAAAAAATGATTAAATTTTAAATATTAAACACACAATCAATAGGCAAAATGCAAAAAAACTGACAAAAAAATAGAAAATAAATAAAATGATTAACACTTTTTTTTAATAATAATATTAGAAAATAGCTTTTTGTTTGATTCGTAAAAATAAAATACTATAGCCCTTATTGTATAAACGTGACTTGATAAAATTATTATAAATCTTTTCTTTACTTTGATTCTTCATTATTCTTATGCTATATATGTATACAGTAGATTCTGCTTAATCGGGACAGTCGCTTAATTGGGACAAATACTAAAGAATAAAAATAAAACCAAGGAAACAATACTTTGCTTTTTACTTCGCTTTTTCGGTACAATATTTCGTTTAATCGGGACAGTTTGGATGATTAAGTTCAGCTAGAATCCAGCAAAAACAAAGGGTAAAGCACCTTTAAACGAATATTTGCAACAAATTTAATTAAAATTTAATCATTTTTAACATTATGATAAGCATTATCTAATAGAATTTCTCATATCTATGGACAATTATTTATTATTTTTTATTGCTGTTAAAAACACTAATCCTGTACGATTTGTGGAACTTCGGATAATAAATAGGACAGCCGCTTAATTGGGCATAAATTGGACTAGTATAAATGTGTCCCGATTAAGCGGAATCTACTGTACATTGCTTTAAAGAAAAAAAAAAAGAGAAAATACTAATAATAATAATAATAATATGCAATATTGAATGTACAGTAATAAAACAAAATTATAATAATAAGATGTAAAAAAAATAAAAAGAAAAGAAAAAAAGATTAATATTATATGTACATATATATAGCGGGTGTAAATAATAATAAATATATTCAAAATCGTGTGAACATTTTCATCAAAATAATCTTAAAGAAAAAAAAATAAATATTTTTTTCTTTTATAATTTTGCCATAACTAAGGTGTAATATTACTCTTATTATATGTGTATAATAGACCAGAGTTTAACAAACATTATTCTAATTATTATATATTAATATTTATTTACTGATTTTCAATATTTATGTATAATAGTGTTTTGAGATTTATTTAAAGCATAAGCATGGAGAACTACTTAAAGTATGGAGCATCATCGCGTGATTACAATTGCCAGCGACTATTTGGTGGATTCAACTACTGAATATTTTAAAATTTGTATGAAAATAAACAAAATTATTTAGTTAATCTAAGAATCAACATAGATATCAATTGGCACTAAACAATTATGTTAAGAAAAAAGGTATAAAATCACTGCAAAAATGCAACTGTGCACTTTATTGTATGTAGTTTAGGTAAAAAAAAAAAGAATTTATTATTATTAAAAACATAATTTTTATATTATTTGTTGGTTATTGCTGTTGAGTTTTATTAAACAAAAAAGAAAAACACAGTAAAAGGTGGGTCGCTGTATATAATATAATTTTATTAAAATTATGTTTAATCAGTAAATACTACTAACGAAACGAAAAGAGAAAAACCAAAAACCAAAAAAAAAAAAAAACCCGTGAAAGGTATAGAAAAATCAAAAAAAAAAAATAGTTTAATTCTTGTCTATTTCAGAAAATTATTATTTTATTGTAAAATTACTTTGCAATTGTTGAATGAACATACAGCACCAGGTGTGTTGTCACTTAAATTTTCTTATTCAATTCTTAAGCCAATTTTTTTTTTTTTTTTTAATTCAATTTTTCATTTTTCTTTAATCATGGACGAAACATAGCTAAAAAGTAAAAATAAAATCATTATTCAACAACTAGAAATATGTACAATTAAATTGAATATACAATTTTTGCATTTTTCAGTTTTATTATAATTTCCGAAAGAAAATAATACGACGACATATAGTCACAAGACATAGTCTCTCGCTGTTTTGTTTATAATATTTTTTCTTTTGTTATTTTTAGTTTAAGCACATGATGATTGGCTATGATTTGACATAGATTATAGTGAATTATTATTTATTTTATTTAATTCGTGGTGTCTGAGTTCAATCAAATTATAATTTAATATTTAAAAAAATTAAAATATAAATATTACTAGAGAGAATAATAGAGACAACTTCCTACTCATATGCAGATATTTAACAGTTTATTATTATTATTATTATTATTATTATTATTATTATTATTATTATTATGCAGAAAATAAGTCATTATTATTATTTTTATTTAGTGAAATGTTTAAGAAAGGCATTAATAATCAGAATCTATCGTATTTTTTGTTAATAAGCAATTAAAATTATATTCAATTATACCAATACTATGGACAATACATTTACTAAATTTAATTTTTGCAATAACTAAACACATTTGTCCCTAATTATTTTACAAATAAAAATAAATAAATCAATAAAACTTACAGAACAATCATCATTATGTTAATCAATAACGATTAATAATATTTTTTTGTTGCCGCTAAAAACCAATTAAAATATTAAATAATCGTTTTATATTGAATAATATATTTTGATAATTATCTTATCATTAGTTTAAGTAACAAATAAGCAAGTGATTGTATCACATTAATCATTAAATTATATTTCGCATGCATTTTTTGGTAATAAAAGTAGCGAATTTTTATAGCATTATTAATCAAAAAAAAAAAAAAAACTAAATAAATAAAAAAAAATTAATTAACAAAAAGAAAAAATAAAATAAAAATCAATTTTTAAATTAGAAAGGATTTACAAAACTGTTACACCATATAACGACTCTATAGTAATATGAACTCATCATTTTGCTCTTATTTTTCCTTTTTTTTTCTGCATAGAAAATTTATTTTCGTTAAAAAATAAAATTGATAAAACAGTGAAATCCATGTGATAAACTATAAAGAGGATTAGCGTAGTATTGCAACTATTAACAACAAAAATCAATAACATTAATTAATTAACATATTTTAGAAAGTGATTTTTTTTTCTTTGCATCTTTATTTCTTCTTTCTGATCTAATTTAATTTAGTATAATTATATTTTTTATTTTAGATGAAAATAAAAAATAAACAAATTAAACGATCGTTAATGATCGTTTTTATTAATGTCATCAAATATTTATTTTTTACTTTTATTAAATAATAAAATAATATATTTTTGGTAATAATTGCAAAAATGATTGACTTATTATGTAATTTTTTGATTTTATTTTTATGTCATCTTCTATATAGATTGGCGAAGTTGTGGAATTTATGCTAAAGATATTTTACTGCCATAACCGATACAGTGTGATAGTTTTTTTCTTTATTGGTGTTTTATGTTTTACTGTCTTGTCAAGTATAATCATTTGACTTAATTATGATTTAACATATTTAATTAATTAAATATTTATAATAAAATTAGCATTTTGTATGAATTTATTGGAAAAGTCCATGAATTTACAGTCAATTCTCTTTTTATCTCTCGCTAGATATGATCCGCGGCAAAACGCATTAAAAAATAGCATAAAAACTAATAAACTAATAAACGACTTACGACTAATTGGGATACGTTCTATGTTTATCGAAAGCGCATAAAATCATAGAAATAGCCAAAAAACGGATAAAATCAAAGAAATAGCCAAAAAAATCGCATAAAATCAAAGAAATTTCCAATAAATCGCATAAAAAGAAACATAATCTAACGAAAATAATTAATTTGGTAGATTGCTAAATGTTTTTTTAAGACAGAATGAGTTAAAAATTACAAAGAATCAGTGTCAGTGTTTTTTGGTGACTTTTTCAGCCAAAAATATTAATTTTGTTTTTTTTTTTGCACGCTTATTTTAATCGATAAAATTTGCATTTAATTAATTATATATATATATATTTTTTAATATTATTTATGCCAAACGTCTAGATTGTTAATATTTTTTTGCATTATTTAGGATTAAATATTTATTAAAAATTAAATAACATTTCCCATCCCTGATCAATATGTTTTTATTTTTTTAATTCTTTTAATCAAATTATTTTCTATAAAAATATAATAATAATAATAATCGTGGCTATTAATAAAATGAAATAGAAATAGGAAATATATAATAAAATTTAAAATAAAAAAATATAAATAAATATTATCTTTAAATATTAATAAAGCAAAAAAGCAAAATTATAGTAAAACAATGAAAAATTAAATAAATAATAATAATAATAATAATGAAAACACAGGTAAAATAGAAGAAAAAAGAAAAAGAATTTTTATTTTACTTTCATTAAAAAAATTAGATGAAAAATTAAAAATGAAAATAATAAGAAACGAAAAAAATATTATTATTATTATTGCAATTATTGCATAGAGTTCAATACAATAAATCAATATTGATAAAGAATAAATAAATAAAGTTAAAAAAAAAACCACAATTTCTACAATTTAAATCAATGGGAAATTATAGTTCTCGTTTATTACATAAAAAATAGTTAAATAAAATTATTTTAACACTCTGTTCTATATATATATATATATATATATATATTTATAAGAAAAAAACGCCAATTCTTTATGAATCACTTTTTATCTGACTTAAGCCGAGTAAATCAATCTAATTAACTTAACTTTAATAAAAAAAAAAAACAAATGAGAAAATTTTATATTTCCTGGCCAATTTCGCAATTTATTTAAGGTGAAAGAGTTGTTTTTTAAGAAAAAAAAATCCAATACGTTGCTGTGAGATTTATTAAAATTTAAAATAGTGATCAGAGAAAAGTTTTTAAAACTCATCATTGCACAGGTGACACAATTTCTGTCTTTTTTTATTGGAAAAATTATTATGAAAGGTAATTGTCGTGCGAAAAGCTAATTACTTACATTTGCAATTAATTTTATTTTTAAAACTATTTTAATTTTAACTTGAATATGTATATATATATATTTAAAATATAAAATAAAACCGATAAAATAGATACGATGAAGTCATCTTTTCGTTTGCAGGTTGGTGACGTTGACTTTTTCACACGACATACATGGACAATTTATGGATTTAATTAAATTACAAAAATAAAAAAACAAAGACAACGATGTAATAATATGGATTTGTATGTAAGGAATTTAAATAATTTAAATAATAATAATAGGAAGACGAAGAAATTCACATTATAATAAAAATAATAACAAAATTCGTTATACAGCAACATTACAACAGAGAAGACCGTAATGCAGTAAAGTAAAAAAAAATAAAACTTTCAACAAAAATTTATTATTTAATTAAATATTATAATCATTTTTAATTTAAATAATAATAATAATAATAATCATCAAGGAATATAAATTTAATGACAATTATCAAGTCACTAACAACAACCGCGTTTGAACTGCAACATTACATTAAAAAAATTAAAATTAATGAAAATATTCTTTTCAAATAATAAATACAAAGGCACGATTCCATTGTAACACATTATTTGCCAATTTTTCGAGTAAATAAAGTTGAAAAACTCTATTAAAAAAATAGAATAAACTAAAATAAAACCTTGTAATATGTTAAACAGTTTAATAAACATTATTATCTACTTGAATTTCTGTCTTAAACTTTGTCTTAAAAGACGTGGAGAAAAAAAAATACGCTAAGAAAATGCATGAAAATTCTTGTTTAAGATATTAAAATTAATTTATATAAAAAAATCTCTTAAATATAATTGACTTGACTCTTTAATTATAATAAGTTTAGTGTTTTTGTAACAATGATACAGTAGATACTATGTTATTATGAATTTAATTCGTTCACACAAATATCACCTGAGTAATATTAGTTACAGAAAATAATTGCTAAACATAAATTGTTCTTTTACTTTGAGTACTTTCTGATAACTTTGCATCTAAATTGAGTTTATTAGAACTAGCCAAGCTATTATACAAATCTGATTGTTACTGGAGTAGTTAGAAAAACTATTATCTTTCGATTTCAATTAAATGTGTTCATATTAACAAGAACTTAATACAATATCAATTTAATAGTAATATTTAATTACCATAAAGATTATAGTATTTAATTCTATGTCCTACATATATTGTTATTTATTATCAGTATTAATACTTTAATAATAATTATGCAACACTTTATGCTTGTTTATTGATTTCAATTTCATTAGGTTAATTATTTTACATTTGACCATAATTAAATTCCATATTAATAGTATTTATAAACAAATTATCTGGAAATTATTGATTTAGGAATGTTATAATATTGTCAGAAGGATGAGAAAACAGAAAGTAACCAAGCTGTTGGAACCTTGCGCAAATCATTAATAACACGATTCATCAAAGTATTGTCAGTCTACAGTGCCAAATTCAACAAATACTGGAGGATAAAATTTAAAACTATGGACACAAAGTTGTTTAACGAATACATAATAAACATGGAATGGTAATACACCCTAAAAGACAATAAAAACTGCCTATAATCACTACTTATTGAATAAAAAAGTAAAAATAAAAGCATGCTTAAGTCAATTTAATTTAACAAAATTAAATTTATCAATAAATAATCAATTTTCTTTTGTTATTATTTAACAACAATAAAGAATAATTTTTAATTACATTTTTTGTTTAATTCAATTATAATCTTTTCACATATTAATACATAATTTATGTATGAATTTAGGTCATACGATGTCACAGATTATAATTAATTAATTAATTTTTTATCATTTGTTACTTTATTGCGTAAACTTTCATTTTATGTAATATGTCAGTGCTTAAGAAGGACCTGAGAGTCGTCTATCAATGATATAATAAAAATACTATTGAATTCTACTAAAAAAATAATCTAAAAGCAGACAATTACTGAAATAATAAATTAATTTTTTTAATTATTTATCTGTGGATAATTGTCATTAAAGGAAAATTTAAACAGTTTGTTTTGCAATTAACCATATTGTATTACAATGTAATTCGGTATTGCGTTACTTACTAACTAGTTAATACTTAATTTCTGATAAATTATTTTATTTTTATTGCCATTATTTATTGCAAATAAACAAATATTTTATGAATTTTAATGACTAATATTTTTTTTTTTTATGTAATAATTTCCATCCATCAAATATAATTTCATAATTTTATTCAGTTTTTATTGTTTTTTTTTTTTCTCTATTATTGTATTTTATGCATTTTTCATCTTTTATGTGCATCATTTTACGTCAATTTATGTTTAGTTAAAAAAAAAAAAACACTAATTATGTTATAACAAAACAGCGATAAAAATGTGTAAATAAAATATTTTAAATCATAAAAATTATATTAAATGTTCCAGAGCTTTCTTATACAATTTTATTCATTGAATACTTTCAGTTTTACAATGGTGTGGCAAGAGATAGATCAGATATTATACAACAAAAGGTGTAAGGTGCAACTGGAGGTATTCTTTCAATTTAAATAAGTTACATTGGCGCCAATGTAATTACAGTGCTTGCAACTAACTGATTTAATTATTATTTTTCTAGAAAACCATACATCAAATGTGCTTAATTACAGCTTCTTTTGACTTTATTTGTAAATATATTAAAGTTTTTATTTAATATGATGGAGGACACTCTGTATTTGCATTAATAAGATTTAAATTAATGTTTCCTCTTCTTAACAACGAAATCTCTATTTAAAATACAAAAAAAACTATAGAAAATAAAAACAAAGAATAATTCTTTACAAAAAACTAATATCTGTAGAAATAAATATAAGTATAAAATCAGCAATGCAGGTACAACAATATGATTAATAAAAGATGTGTGAGGAAATAATAACTCTTAACTCTTTAAAAATTAATTTAATTATAGTTTGTTACACCCAGTTTTCTGTTATTAATAACTTATTGCTTCTAATTTTACACAAAATACATTATACAAAAACACTTAAAAATCGCGATATATTTTTACTTTTTATGAATAAAACTAAAAAAATATATATTTTTTAAAAGTTTTATCGGTGCAAAGCTTAATAATAATATAATTAAACTTTCATTTTTTAATCTCAGCTTTGTTTATTAAATAATAAAAACAAAAAAATCAATTAAATGCAATAAATATGAGTTTATTGTCTTAATTGTTTTCTGTTGATTGCTTGTATTGGAATAATATAGAGGCAAAAGCTTGTGAAGGACGCGTCACTTAATTATAATTTAAATTGTGGGTGTGATCACTTACTTGCAGATTTCTTTCACTGGTTTTTTTTATTTTTTCTTTTTTTTTCATTATTTAAAGCTATTGACTCAAAGATGTGTTTTGAATTTTTACTTTTTATTTAAAATTTTGTTTAGGTCGTGTGCTCGCTTTAATTTTTTTGCAGCATTTTATTTTGAATATTTATATTATTTTCAAGATTTTAATTATACATTGATGTACAAGAAAATGCTAATCAGGACGCTAAAATATTAATTTTTAAGATCAGTAAATCATATTACCAATATACTAGTTATTAATTAAACATCCGTCATAAATCCAATAACATATAAATTGATTTATCTACACTAAAAACAATAATTTTGATATTTTAATTATTATTATTGAAAAACAAAACGTAATTTTATTTATAACACACAATAAATAAAAATTATAAACTATAAAACTAACAATAGTTCAATTAAACCTATATTAAACCGCGACATATTAATATTATTATAATTAAAGTAACTTATAATGATTTCCACAATTATATAAATAATTTATGTCATTTAACATAAAATTTTATAGAATTGTAATAAATAAATAAATAAATAAATTAATTAATCATTTAATTAATATTAATAACATGTATTGACTTTTATTTAATTTTATATTTTTTATTAACAACTATTATAAAAATAATAGCAAATCAATTTTTATTTTATTTTATTTTATTTATTAAAAAAAAACTTTAAAGTATGTAATTATAGAGCTTTTTTTGATGAAATATTTAATATTTATTAATAAGAAAAAATATTATTATTATTATTATTATTGTAATTTATAATTAAAGTATAAAATTCATGTGAATAAAGTAAGAAAATTCTAATAATGCTTCGTTGCAATTTGTTGTAATTTAATGAGATATAACTGCTGATCAAGTCCATTGGCACGACTTTTTTCTATATACTGTATATAAATATATATTTAATGTTGGTTTTCTAATAAACAATTTATCACTAGACAGATTTATTACAAATTTATAATAATTTTATTACATGATATAAATGTAACTTTATATTTAAATATATTGATTGAAATTGTTGGTTATGCCTGCTTTTACATATACAATTTTTGTAATGAGACGCTTTTCATTGCGTTAACTAGAAATTATTAAAAGATTTGTTATTATAAATATATTATTAAACTCTTATTTGTCAAAATAAGGTAAGACCATCAACTACTTTATAGTAATTTTTTATATTATATGATTGATAAACAAGTCTTTTTTTGCCGAATAATAATCCTAAATATATATAAACCGTTTTTTTATTTTTTTTCACATAAAGATGCATGACTTGCAAATTTAATAATAATTATTTAGATAAATAAATTCAAAAATTTTTATTCTATTTATTTTATAATTATCATGTCACAAGTAAAGTAACAATGATTAAATATTATCATGAAAATAAAAACGTTATAACTATATAGCTTTCAATATCAGGTGCCATACTAATCTTTGGACACTCCAATTTAATAGACAAATATTAATATCTCTTTTGAACTAGAAATAAATCATAATAAAAATGAGTATTTAGCTAGTTTGAAAAACAAAATAACATTAATTTTTATAATAACAAATTTAAAACATAAAAAGCAATAAATAAATTATTCGATGAAAAGTAAATTATTCATTTCATGCATGCATGCAGGCAACAAAAAAACTGTGCAACATATAAATTCATGTCAATAAAATTAATGTTTCTTGTGTTTTTCATAATGAAATTGCATTAAATTAATTTAATTGTTTAATTTTTTATAATAAAAACACAAAAAAATTAAATTATAAAAAAAGAATTTAACAAGATATTCAATAAAGCTTAACTAAAAATCGATTTGAACTTTTTTGTTTTTCGTGTGTGGGTGGGAGAATTAATTCATTTACTACATGTATTATGAAGTAATAATTTTTGTATTTTTCCTTACCTATTGAAGGTTTGTCAGTTATAAGACAGGTTGAATTGGTATTTATGTAAATAACTTTTTTTTGCACATTTTTTTTTTTAGCAATTTTTATGTAATAAAAATCTTTGTTAAACGCCATTAACTAAATTTTATTACACAACACGTGTGATGACAAAAATAATTTTATTTACAATCAGCGCCACTGAAGAACATGGTAGTGAGCATGATAAATAAATTATTATTTTTCACTAACTGTCAAAAATTTTCTCACATTATTTTTGTATAAATAAACTCACTATCCTTCATAATATTAATATTTAATTTAATAAAAAAAGAATTATATTAATAACGCTATTAATATTTCTTTAATTATTTTATAAATAATATATTTATTAATTATAATCATGTCATGCTTGCAGCAATTTTATATAAAAAAAATATCCACATCGAAAAATAGTTAGTCTGCAATATTAATAACTGAATTTTTTTTTTCTTTCGAAAAATCGTGTCAAAATGTTTATTCTGAGTGCAAGAAGAATTAAGGAGCATTAAGTGAGAGAAATCAAGATGTTTATTAGTTAAGAAAATATTTATTATAATTATTATTAATATTAATAATTCATGGCAAAACATGAAAAATAATATTATTATTCAAAATTCTTTTATATGATAATTGCAAAGTAACGCAATTAGTTTATAAAAAAAAATATGAATTAATCTGTATAACTTGATTGAAATTAACCAAGTACATGTTTAATTTAACTAGAAAAAGCACAAAATTAAACTATTAAAATAATTAAAATAAGATCCTTGATATAACAACATGATACCAATTTAATCGAGACAAATAAAAAGTTTTTATAAATTAAATAATAGCAATATAAGTTACTAAACGTGAAGATAATAACCTCGCATTTTCTAACCAAAAATTATTTGTATTATTAATTCTTATTTGAAAGGTTGTTAATTTATGTTAAATCCTATTTATAAAATTTATTCACAAATCGATAATTTTTAATAATAAAAAATTAACGACAATGAATTATTAAACATGAAAATGATTTTGTACAGTTTTTTAAGTGCATTATATAAGCTTTTTTTTATAACATATTTCAGTTATGTTAGTTACAGAAGCTCTGCTGTTTTTGCCGTTTTAAAGTCAATTTTAATTAAAACGCAAATGCAAACAATAGTGCTACTATGTTACACAAATCATGTCAGAAGATGTTATCCCAAAAAGAACTTTTAGAACAGGAAAAACAGCATGAGAAGCAATGAATGTACATATATAATTTTTGCCTTTAAAAGTAACTGAGGAATATTTGAAGTTTCAAATTATCTGGTAAATAAATGTTTTTAATGAAGTAAATTAAATGAATTTTAAAAGTAATGCAACGAGAATATAAGGTATATTAAAAACTAAACTCTACAAAAACGTTAAATAAATTGCCGAAGGAGTTAGTAAATCAAAATCAGGAAGTAGTCATGATGTATTGATGATCTTGAAACGTAGATCATATGTAAAAAATTATTTTTTTTACACAATATTTATGATATTAATAATTTGTGTTCCTTCCTTTCTAGTTGCTGTATTTAAATTGATTTTTTATTTTTGCATTTACTTATTGTTTAATAATTCGCTAAGAAAATATATGTTTTTTAAGGTGTTATTCAATGCTTTGAAACGTTTAAAACAAATCAAATATCAAAGCAAAATAAAGAAAAATATCATTACAACCAGCATGAAATCGATTATGTAAATTAATTTTTTTTTGTATAAAGATTTAAAGAACCGATACAGCAATGTTAAACTAAAAAATACAATTAAATAAAAATGCCATCACCTAATGACATCTTTAGAAATATATTATAATAAAGAAAAAACAAAAAAAGTGAAAAAAATTCCAACAATCCGTATAATCTAATCGATAAAAATGATTTTTTTTGCATATTTTTGTGCAAAACAAATAAAGAAATAAACAAGTAAGCCAACAAACAACCTTTCTATTATTTATTGAACAATTTTAACTAAAATTGTGATATATCGGATCATGGATTATATTTTTATTTTTTATTATTTAATTTCAATTCAAACCTTATTATTTTATCTTAATTCGAACTTTACTGATTTCCTTGTTCAAAGTAAAATTAAATAAAAACATTTTTGTTTAGTCTTTTGCCTCTTTATTTCATTATTATTTTTTATTTATTTTTTTAGACATTGTTTACATCGGTACACGATTTTCTTGTAAATTTACACAGTTTACAACTGGTTGAAAATTAATGAAATAAAATAAAAAATAATTCACTACAAGTGAAACAAGTAGAAAAACAAAAATCAAATAAAAATAAAATTTCGTGCGAGATTTTGAAAAAAGATTGCTTTTTTTTTATGAAATCAAAAAGATATTAGAACAAAAATACAAAGAAATAAGTGGAGATTCTCTTCTCATGCCATTCATTAATAGTTTCGCGTGTAATATGTGCTTAAATACCTGCCGTTAGATTATAATTTACAATACTTTTTTAGTTATGATATTTTTAATATTTTCTGCTAGAAAATGCTTGTATGTACTCTTACTCACTGGCTTACTCGATAAAATATGCCAATATTTATATCGGTGCATTGATTTTATCGATTTATATAAAGCAATGAATAATGAATGATACGGAAGATTATGGTTTTTATTAAATATTATTGCAGGATGCTGATATAAAGCAAGAATGAATCTAGCATCTAGTAACAGGTTGGTATAATTATAAAATATTAACACGTATTTAATTATGTTTGTTTTTAGAAATAACAAATAAAGAATCTCTCACTGAAGTGGATTAGAAGTATTACTTGATTAAATATAATCCTTTGGAAATGAGTGTTCAACTGGGACTGCATCAACGTCCACAGAATATATTTCATAAAATATGTTTTGTCAGTAACAATTAATGACTAGAAAACCGTAACAAACAGTTCAGCTTAAGAAATTCAACGAGTTTGTTATGTAAGTACAAATAGAAATATTTTCGTAGTAATAAGAGATTAGCATAATACAGTACCATTTAAGGATCGATTAAATTTATTTATTTAAAATAATTTATTTTATTGAAAATATTTTATTTTGTAATCAAAAAAGATAAAATTTGTTATTTCTCTATCGTGCAACACTATATAAATTTATTTTATTTCGCTTTTATATTTAATTTAAAAATTTTACCTTACATGATTCTTTACACTTTAAAAAAACAAAGTTCGTGCCTACCAATTTTAATTTAATTTAATTTATTTTAATACAACACAGTCAAAGGTGTGTCCTAGGAAAAATTTAATGAATTTCTTATTATTCTTAACTAAACTCATCATGTTTAAAAAGCGTATAAAAATTTATTAATACAATTAAAAATAAAACATTTACCTTACGATCTACCTTTAAATGTTTTCTTATTTTTAATTATTTATTGTTTTTCTTTTCTCAGTTTAGTTACAGATTTTTTTTGCTTATAGTAAAATTTTGGAAATCACCAATTTTGTTCGGCATAAATAAAATGATAACACCAAAGTATTTATGCGGATACGATTATAAATATTGATTATTTATTTATTTTATTAATAATAAAAAGAGGTACAAAAGTAATATTGTTAATTTATAATTCACTTGAATTAGGAAAGTATTTTATGCTAATAAATTTTACGAAAAATTAACAAATATTTATTGGTTGGAAACAATAATAAATTTTTATAAATAGGGGATTCACCATTTTATAAAAAAAATAAGAGATTTAGTACATTGACAAATAATCTGCTGATTTTCTGCTAATACGGTATTTAAATATTAGAAATTCCAACAAAGATATCGTTCATGTTTTGCATGTTTACTTATTTTTCAAGGAAATTTGTAATCATTTTTTTAAATAATTAACATAGCAACATTGTAGTTTCGTAAATATTTGTATACATTTTTGTATATTTATTTTATTAATAATTTATAAAAGTGTGATTTTATTAATTCATAAATTTACTTGAATTAGGAAAGTTTATAGTGTTAATAAATTAACGAAACATTAGAAATATTTATTTGACGATAAACAAATGTAAATTTAAATTTTTATAAATAGGGGATTCAGCAGACTTGGTGATTTTGATGTATAGGAAAAATTAACGAATTTTTAAACAAAGTTAGATTTTATTTGGTCTATCGTTAAAGAGTTTTTATTTTAAAATTAATCATTATTTGCTTTTTTTTATTAAATATACAGAAAACTTAAATTTAAAAAGCAGATAATGAAGCAAATAACAAATTGCAGAATAATCAAAGTGCAACAGTTATTAACTTTGTCAGAACAATAGATTTTAATGCTGAGGTTGCATTTCTGTTTTAATGAAATTTTTTCTTTAAAGTTTACATTAGATTACACAGTATGGAATTTATGATTTTTTTTGTTCTAAATCGGTTAAACTTAATTTAATTAATTAATTAATTGTAACTGTATCTTTGGTAATTTCTTAAATTCTCATAGATCACCTTTGATCATAATAAATATTTTTTTCCAACCATTTGATATATAGTATTGACTTTCACGACATGTTTATGTTTACTTTAGTTAGTTATTTTTTTATTATCATAATTAAAACAAAATCAAAACTTAATTTTATGTGTCATAAAAAATAAAATGATTAAAATTATTTGTGGAATAAAATTAAAGGCGTTGGTTGGTGTGCCATTGTCTTGAATATATATTTCTTTGTTTAGTAAAGTGTGAATGATATGTTAAACTTGAGAGAATTACTTAAAAAAGCCTTCATTTAATTTCAGGATAGATTTTATTAACATAAACATGATTGTACTGTACACACTAATTCTGTATTCTCTTCAGCTGGTTACACTATTTCCAGTTATCTTAAAACATCAAAAGAAATAAGTTAATAAAGAAAGGCAGATAAATTATTACGTTACATAATGTTTAATACGTTTTTTTACTTCTCTTTATTTGTAACACAGCAATACTGTATTGATTAATTTTTATGTAGATGTCTATGATTTTTTCAATGGATAAATAGGTTGAATAAATAATGTTCGTGATAATTCATGCCCAATATTTGTATGTGATTTGTTTGTTAATTCATTTGTATTATTATATTGTGTGTAGGATGATTTTGTATCTAATACTGCGTTTGCATATTTTTTTTTTGCTTTAAAAATAATAACTATAATTTTTACTTTATTTGAAGAAGAAAAAAGCTTATGAAAAAATGTAATAAAAAAAAGCTAAAAACGATTGAAAATAATAAATATTATGTCTGAGTTATATTATTAGTAAATTATACACTTGTTATTGCTATTTATACGTTTAATATATTATTATTATTATTATTACCAGTATTATTGTTATTATTATTACTATTCATTATAATTTTGCTAAACGATTCATTTAGTTATGTTTTAAAGATATTAAATATTTGCCATGGATCATAAAAATAATTGAATTTAATGCATTTTTTATAATTTAAAGATATTTCTTTCTTTTAAATTTATTATTTCTATACAGTAGAGTCTTGATACAACCGAGTTATAAACTACAATATAAATAAATAAATTAAAGCTAATAAATCTGATAAAGATATAATAATTATTTTGTCGATGAAAGTTAAATGAGTTAACTAAATAGACGCTACATCACGGTTTTACTGTAAGTTGAATGCATTTTTAATTTAATTAAAAACTTTTTTATACGGTTTATTGATGGAAAATGATTATTTAATAAAATAGTAAATTTCAATTATTTCTTATATTTTATTACTTATTAAGAATTTATATGATTTCATTGATTGTTTATTAACTATCTTTATTTATATATATAATTATTTTGGTTACAATAGACACAGTGGCATCATGTGTAGATATTTTTTTCTTAAAATATTTTCTACATTGTTGTTAATTTTTTGCTTATATTTTCATTTTAAATAGTGATGTTAATTAACAGTATGTAACATAATAATAATATAACAATATTTACTGGGTAAACAAAGTTATTTGTAGTAAATTTTTAAAAGGTAATATAACAAATTTGTTAAGCAAATTATTTGACAAATAAAGTTGTTAATTCATAAATATATGTACACATTTTTATTTAGTCAATTTATTTTGATCTAAACGCGTGCACACTACCTGATGTTAGTATAAATAATTATTTTTTTATTTAATTATTTTATTAATAACTAAAAAAGATGTTAAATTGAGGTGTTATCTAAATATTTATAAATAGGGAAATCCCATTATTACTTTATTTACTAAAATTTTAATCTAATAATTTCTTAAACAAATTTAAATTATTAGCCAAATAAATTACAAAAGTTGTTAATTCATAAATACATATTGTGTACAAATTTTTTATTTGATTAATATATTTTAGACTTAACGCGAGCACACTACCTGTTGTTAGTTTAAATTATTATATTTTATTAATAACTGAAAAAAGGTGTTAAATTGAGGTGTTATCTAAATATTTATAAATAGGGAAATCCCATTATTAATTTATTTACTAAAATTTTAATCTAATAATTTTATAAACAAATAGACATTTAGACAAATAAATTACTAAAGTTGTTAATTCATAAATAAATGTAATTGTAAATGTATTCATATGTACACATTTTTTATTTGGGTAATTTATTTTAGTCTAAACGCATGCACTACCTGTTGTTAGTTTAAATAATTATATTAGTAAGTAAAAAAAGTGTTAAATTGAGGTGTTATCTAAATATTTATAAATAGGGAAATCCCATTATTACTTTATTTACTAAAATTTTAATCTAATAATTTCTTAAATAAATTCAAATTATTAGACAAATAAATTACAAAAGTTTGTTAATTCATAAATATATGTACACATTTTTATTTGGTTAATTTATTTTAGTCTGAACGAGTGTACACTACCTGTTGTTAGTATAAATAATTATTTTTTTATTTAATTATTTTGTTAATAACTAAAAAAGGTGATAAATTGATAAATATTTATAAATAGGGAAATCCCATTATTACTTTATAGTACAATGAGATCATTCAATAAGATAATTGATTTGTTTCTAAAATAGTTATCAGTATTATCAGTATTATTTTCATTTAAATAAATGACAATAATACATATTACTGTAGTTTTTGTGATTTAAATGCAATATATTCACAAAGAAACAAATTGCAACAGTAACGGAAATGTTACATACAATCACTTCGGTAGCTTTAATCTTTGTAAAGACAATAACTTTTATTTAAAAACAAAAACATCATTAGTCCTTAGGCTAAATCTTTTTACAATTTTAATTTATTTTTTTAACAAGAATAAATAAATCAATTTCTCACTTTGTATTTATCTGTTACATTTGGTAATAAATGCATCCTTCAGGTGTTTAATTTAATTTGAATATTATGTTCTGGTTTAATTTTTGTTTTCATTTCACAACTTTAACCAAAATAATACAATAATAAAGAAATGTTTAACCAAATACGATAATTCACGCGGCATAGAAATGATAATAACAAAAAAAAAGAAAATAATTTTCACGCGACATAAGAGTTTTTTTTTCGAAAGTTTTTACACTTATGTTGTAATAGTTTTTGGTAGTAAAGTTAGTGCTTTGTTAATATTATCCGGTTTATGTTAAATATTACTGATTACAGTCAATAATCAATTTCTGAAATATTATTTTTTTACTGTAAAAACGGTGAGAATTTAACTTAAATGCATAATTAAAGCTCAAATTTTATTTTATTCATATTTAATTATACTTAAAATGCTGATTGAAAATAAATTAAATAATGTAATAAAGGAGCGACGTGAAGAGGTTTTTTACAAATAATAAAAACAATAATAATAAGAATATATTTAATAAAAAATTATAACCAAAACACGAACTAAATAATAATAAAATAACAAATAAAGAAACTAATAATAATAATAGTAACAAATTTATTCCTTTCATTTTATTTTATTTTAAATGAATTTTATACATAAATTTGCTACAATATTTATGCTCAAAACAACACAAAAGAGGTGATCTTCTGAACTTAATTGTATTTTTATTATTACGATTATGATTATTTTTATTACCAAAATCAATTGTTATTATATTTTACCAACCGTTTTTGTAAATAAAAGCATATAACATTCATAAATAAAAATAAAATTAGTTTTTTCCTGCAGTGCATAATATTATTATTATTATTATTATTATTTTGTTTAATAGTAGAAATAGAAGTAAAAGAATTAAATATGTAGAAAGAAAAGCATAGAGAAATCATAAATGAAAAATTATATTTAATAGAAACAGCGGCACTTTTGTTTCTAGTGATTTTTACGATGTTTTTACTTGATGGATTTATCACCTTAATACCATTATTACTTTGTTTATCAATTGCTGCTGCTCAATGGTCTTACAAGTTGCAAGAAAAGAAATAAATTATTACTTTTTTTCTACCGATTTTTATTTTTATGTAAATGCTTTTAAACAGGTTAATTTTAATTTTTTTGTTTTTATTTGTTTTGTGAAGCAAAAATCCCATGTTTAAATCTTTATTTCTTGTAAACATATAGATAGATTGTATTTTAATTTTTTTATTATAAGCGCGAGAGCTAACTAAATCAACGATTAAAATATCGTGACGCTAAATAACGCCGTCATAAAATGGCTAATAATGAGCAGCCTTAAACCCTTTTTACGGTTTGATATATTTATAATTTACACGAAAAACTTCACAAACATAAAATTGGCAAAGAAACTAATTCACCTTTCTCATGACTTACATAATAATTTAAAATGAATTTCTATAAAAATCTCTCTTTGTTACCTGAAATAGTAAATTGTTTTTTTTTTAAGAAATAAATTTCATTTTATTTAAAAACGATGATTATTTCCATTTGAATAGAAATTACAAATTGATGTTCAATTTTAGATAAAGATAAATCCAAACGAAGTTACTAAAGAATAAATAATAATAAAAACAAAATACAATAATTACTGAAAAAAATCTATGTGTAAAGTATGCTGCCACAAGTGCACATTATAACGAGGAATATTATGCAGGTACAAAATTAATCCATTGTCCGGAATCACATTACATTAATTATATAATATGATTCCAACGTATTATGTAATGTAAGCATTAAAATTAAAAGTATTTACTAAAATCAACTAAATATTTATATTATATTTAGCAAAATAATAGTAATTTTAAAAATTAACAGGAATAATATCCCAACATAAACTACAAAGTCGATTTCAACATAAATATTGATGAATTTTTCAATTTTCAATTATTTATAATACTTTTAATGTTAATTTTTTTTCGTCGTTTATTTGTAGAAAACTTTTAAATACAATGTAATAATAATAATTTTTTATACAAATTCAAATTATTAGGCAAATAAATTACTAAAGTTGTTAATTCATAAAATATGTACACATTTATTATTTGGTTAATTTATTTGAAACTAAACGCATGACCTACCTATATTAGTAATAATAATTATTATTATTTTTTAAAATAAACATTCTATGTGCAAATTATAACTAAACAAATATTACTGACAAATTTCTGTTGCCAAAGATTTAAAATTGTTTGCAAAAAAAGAGTTTGTTTTTAGTTCCTTAAATTTATTTTTAATTTTTCTTACATAGTTGCTTGAAAAGATTTAATTATTCGTTCGGAAATATTCACGTAAGCGCGTTGACGCCAATGAATTATTGTTAATCGATTTAATCAATAAACAGTGTAAATAATCACATTGAAGTGAGAATTTTTCCATGCCCACAATTATTCTCTGACACTTACACTGTTTGATGCATTTAACCTTATTTGAAGAAAATATTTAATTCTGTAGTTCAATGAAAAAATAATACAAAAATAAAGATAAAATTCAAGGATTGCAGGTACAAAACTAAACCATTGTCCGGCATCACATTACATTAATTATATAATATGATTCCAACGTATTATGTAATGTAAGCATTAAAATTAAAAGTATTTACTAAAATCAACTAAATATTTATATTATATTTAGCAAAATAATAGTAATTTTAAAAATTAACAGGAAAAATATTTCAAGATAAACTACAAAGTCGATTTCAACATAAATATTGATGAATTTTTCAATTATTTTATCGTCGTTTATTTGTAGAAAACTTTTTAATGTAATATAACATTAATCTAATAATTTTTTATACAAATTCAAATTATTAGGCAAATAAATTACTAAAGTTGTTAATTCATAAAATATGTACGCATTTTTTATTTGGTTAATTTATTTGAAACTAAACGCATGACCTACCTGTATTAGTAAAAATAATTATTATTATTTTTAAAAATAAACACTTTTAACTTTTAATGTGTTTAATATGATAAGATATAAATTGTAAAAAATTATAACTTAGAAAATATTACTAAGAAATACCTTTTTCTAAAGATTTTAAATAATTTGCCAAAAAAAAAAAAAAAAATATCTCACAAAAATTCATTTGCACTGTATAAACAAATATAAAATGAATTAATTAACAAGAAACATAATTTATATGATTTAAATCACATCAAGAAATGAATAAAATAATAAATTTAAATTAAAACATGTTTAAAGAGAGCAAAAAAATTTCTCATTATTAAAGCAAAAAGATTATTCATCTCATTTACAAAAACAGAAAAGAAATACATAAATATTTATTTGTATTTTCGGTTTATTCAAGGATTTTATTGGAAGTTGTTTTCCTTGGGACAATATATATATATATATATATATATATATAGTTTATTAATTTTATAATAAATAATTAAATTATTATAAATTTCTACATAAAACAAGAATACAGACAAACAAACAAACACCAGTCATCAACTATAATATAAATAAATAAAATATTAAATTAATCAAATGGAAAATAGATGCGCATCATTTAAATAGTAAAGCTTACGGATGATATGATTAAGCGGTGATTATATTTTCGTGAGCTATTAAATCAAGTTTTGATTAATTTCACGCTATATTTTTTTTATTAATTTTATTTATTATTGTTTTAATATCATATTTAGAAGTAACATCAAAAGTTACAGGAAGTTTATATTCAAATAAAAACAGCTAACCCGTTTTTTTTCTAAAGCAGAAATGTCTCTATATTCAATAATTGAAAATGATTATTGATTGTGAAGAATATTGTCAAACATTTTACTATTAATGTTTATAAAAATATAATTTGAGTTATTGCTTGCTTTTTTGGATAGAAACAAGATAAAATCATCTTTTTATTGATTAAAAAAAAAATACAGAATATTTTACAGATTTATTTGGCATTTTTTAAGCACGTTTTAGTTTTATTTATTGTTTCATTATAGTATTTTTTTTTTTGTATTTAAATTTTTGTAAACAATTTAGGGTTTATGACGTAAAAGTCTACTTGTGAAGTCTGCTGTATTAATTCCCGTTTGTATGATAGTTTTAAATGAGACATTTGATCGTAGTCTCCACTAGCGTATTTTTCTAATTTAAACGAACTTAATTCTAGAGTTTTTTACCATAATTAACTCCAGAGAATTGTGGTTAGTAGTATATGCTTACATGTGCACGATAAAGCTTATTTCATTCTGCGCATAATTACGAAAAATACGGTAACGTTGTAGCGCGGCCTTTAAATTTTCCTAAATAGTTGCTTGAATTAATTATTGCTTTGAAAAGATTAACGTTACCGCGTTGACGTCAATGTATCATTACTAATCGGTTTAATCAGTGAAATTAATCACTTAGGAGAGAGAATTTTTTCCAACTCATAATTATTCTCTGACACTTGCCATTTTTCGGTTTCATTTAAAGAAAAAGATTTTTAAGAAAGTATAGAATCAAATAAAACAATCAATATTTTTGATAAATATATTTCAATAAAAAAAAAGAAGCACTTTCCTAAAGTCTAGACTAACACTGAGATAAAGTGAAAAAAAAAAACAAGAAAAACGCTTAAAAGTCAAGGATTGCAGGTAAAAATAAATATAAAATAATCCATTATCCGGAATTAAATTACAATTAAGCTAATATTACGTAATGTAAACATTAACTTTAAACAGTACATATGTACATAAAATGACTAAATATTTAATATTAATTTTAGCATAAAACAGAAAAAAAATCCCAACATAAACCACAAAATCGATTACAACATAAATAATGATGTTAATCTTTTAAAATTAAATTAAATTTTTCATTTCTACAAGAAACTATTTTGATTTTATTTATTTTTTTTTTTTTCAATTATTTAAAATTAATTTAATTTGTAATTTTATTTCTTCGTCGTTTATGTATTATTATTATTATTAAATTTGTTAAGTTTTTTGTTACAAAGAAAATTATTTCATATTTTTAATTTTCTTTGAAATTAAAGAAAGAAGTAAAAGCCAGCATAAACAATAGCAAAACAAAAAGATGAAAAAATTTTACAAATTCAAATCAAGGTGTGCTATTACTATTAATAATCTTATTATTATTAATAATAATAATAATAATAATAATATTAATATTATTACTAATAATAATAAAAAAAAAATATCTGTAAAACCGTTAGGATGTATCTCACGATTAAGTTTTATATAACAATCTTTATAAATAATAAATAACAAGAGATGTACAACAACTAACGTACAGTTATTTATAGTATCCCAACCATTAACTTATTGTCTTTATAAGTATAAAAATAAAAATCAAAATAAAATAATTTAATTCGTGCTAAAGAGGAGTACACCCATTTATTATTTTTAACGTTTTTTTTTTTTACTTAGTTTTTAGTCAAAAAGAAATATGTAAATTAGGTGTGTTGACTCTGTTAACACAAATAATAATAAATAACTTGTTTAGTTGAAAGTATTTTACTTTATGTTTTGATCTTTTATCTAATTTCTTTTAATTTTTGTAGCGCCAGATTATTAATTATTTATTAGCGCTTGTTATTAGATGGTTAATGATTAGTGATTAGTGTCGAGCAATATTTAGTTTAATGAATATTATTGCTACTGGTATACTGTTATTTACTTAAACACTGATGTAGTATTTTAATGGTGTTTTAACAGGTGCAGTTTTGTTTTTTTTAATTAAAGCATCGATGCTATGTAATGTAAAACAAACACTGTTCTGTGACTTGGAGGACTGTGTTTGTCTATGCAAAAATAGGTCGATTTTAAATGATTATTTAACCTATACCGCACGTCTTATTGTTTATTTCTATCACACTCTATTAAAGATTACAGAATCAATTAATTAATTTTAACACTTAAACAACGGTAAGACTCAATTTGAGTCTTTTTTCGGCTGACCCTTATTTTGGGATGTTTTGTAGTTTTTGCCCGCAATATACCGGAAGACTGTAATAAAATATTGTTTATTGTTAATTATTTTTAATTGTATCAAGAAAAGCAATTGAATTTAAATAATTATAATTAATTTGAAATTCTTGCAAAATAGTTCGTCGTCACGGCGCAAATGGCGAAAAAAAGACCCGTTGGTTAAGCGTTCAACACTAAATTCATTAAAACTGCTGAATGTTTTTAGAATTTTATACAAAATAGGTTTTGCATAACGTTAACGCTAGTAAATCTAATTAAATGCAATTTTTTTATTTTAATGACATTCGTGGGAAATATAAAATTTGATTAAACTTATTGTTCCTTTTATTTTTCTAAATAAAATTTGTTACAAAATAAAAATTAATCATTGATAAAAATATGTAGATAGCTTTGGATAGCGTATTTGTAAACAATTCTCAATAATAATTTAATCAATATTTTAATAAATTTAATCAAATAAACGCTAAAATGTTTGTCATTTAGTTTTTAGTCTTATAATCTCTATACATGCAATACAAGTAAATAAATTGCCTATCCTGTCACATTAAAAGTAAATATTAACAATTAATTAATTATTAAAATAAGTATTATTATTTTTTTATTAATAATAAATTTTTGTGCCGGATATAAATAATAAATATTTTTATATTTTGATGTAATTTAATATTTAGAAAAGAAGAAGAAACAAGCGCAATAGACAATATAGACAGATATAAAAATACCATAAACATGTTTTCCATTTACATATGCTGTATTACTAGTTATAATATATTTATTATTAATACTAATATTTATTGCAATTAAAATTAATCGAATTAGAGAGATGAGATGCATTTTTTTTAATGAATTTTTATTGTTTTATATAGGTTTTATGATACATAAAATATTATAATAAATACGTTTTCATTGTATTATTTTTATTGTATATGTTTATCTGTAGTATCGTTAGATCATTAAATTTAATTAAAACAGTTATAAAAGAGATTAACAATTAAGTTATTATACAAGATATGTGTCTTGTAAGTTAGTGGTAAAAGAAAACTGAAAATAATTGACGCTATTATAATGATTTATTGTAACATTTTTGGTAATGATAAATAATATTTAGTTTATAGTGCATTTCTTCAATTTGTAATAATAAATAGAATTATAATTAAATAATTGATTAATATAAGAAATCGAAAAACAATCAATAATCATTTACCAACAACTGTTTGATTGACTAAATTGACAGGGTTTCCTGCCTACAACAAAATCTTTTGATTTTCTAATCAGATCCGAATACTTTTGCTAACAAAGAATAAATAAATAAATAATTCCTTTTACATAAATGCAGTTAATTAAAAATAATAATAATAATTTTTTTTGTTTTAACAAAAAATTCCAATATTAACTGCTGTGTACGCTTAACTTAAATTGCATTAAAAATTTATTATTATTATACATTCATACATATATATATATATATATTATTTAATTTAATGATGAGATTTCATATATAGATATTATTAGACGTTATTAGTTTAATTTAATAAATAAAAATAAAACTAAAAAAAAAAAAGCATTATTCACTTATTATGGGTGTATTACCATAATAATAAATAAATAAATAATTTTATTGTTTTTAATTTTCAAACAATGTAGTTAATGTATTATATTGTTGAAAACTTTACCAGTTATTTGGCCAATTAAATGTAATTCTGCATGCTAAAAATGAACGAATAAATAATGAAAATGAAATTCATAAAAGCAATGAATAGTTAAATATTTTAATTTTAATTAAAATGTCAAAAATGACATTAAATTTATTAGAAAAAGTAATATTATTAAATTAATAATAAAATTATTATCAATAATTAATTTCCTTGAATTCCCTTTATAAGCTAAATTCTATTAAGCATCGAGGCTTTATTGTTGTTTTGAATTGCAAAATGTTTTAGGAATCTTCTATTTAGCCGCTATCCTTTATTTAGCGACTGGCTTTATAATTCTACTAAAAATGATCGAATGGGAAGAGGAAACTAGCAATCCGTGAAAAATTGATGAATTATTTGTTTAGATGAAGATGATTTTTCTTCACATGAAGAAGATTTTGATGAGTAAATTTTATATTTCTATAATTAAATAAGATTCAATAATTTCAAAATTTTTTTTTTAAAAGAATATGCACTCTGATAAGCCTCTCCCACTATAAACCTCTATCCGGCATTAAGCCTTTGCTAGACCTTAAAATTTAACTTTTTTCTCTATTAAGCCCTAACTTTTTTCTCTATTATTTGGTTTTAAGAAAACTTCACTTTTAGTTACTATTTTATGTAAATTTATCACTATTTTATCTAAATGTTGCATAATATGTGGACACACCATGTGAAAAACTATATAAATCTAAAATTTATACTGAAACGTCAAATATTGGAATAACGAGATTTTATAGAATAAACCTTAATTAACGAAATTGGACAAATTTGTCTTACGAGTATTGTATAATTGAAATTACAAAAGATAGGGCCTTATAACATGCTCTGGGACATTATAGTCCCGACCAAGGGTCGAAACAGTTAAAAAATATCTTTTAATTGAGATCCGGAACACTTCAATGAGTGTAAGCAAGTAATGACTTTGTAACCTTTTTTTATAAAATAAAAACTAAAAATTTAAATCAAAATATGCAGAACAACGACAACTCTACAGAAACATAAATCTTTCAAAACAAATCATGATTATTTACTTATAAGAAAGAAACAATTTATAGTAGAGAATTAAAAACATAATAATAGGATTAAAGGCAAGAAAAATAAAAAATTTAATTTTTACAATTATCTAATTATGTTATTTGTTTTTTTTAGTTCCATTTGTTATAGGTAATAAATATTGCCTCGTAGTATATTATATTATCAAATAACGTGAGTTATTTTATTTCTATGATTATAAATAATCGCATAATATTTCACACAAACATTTTTTATGCTTTGTTTTGTTTTAATGGTTTATTTTGATTTGACATTAATTACTTCATCATGATATAAATTTTTCTGTTTTGGTGTTTTTTTCTTTTTTTTTAGCGAAAAAACATTTTTCTTTTCTTTAAATAATGTGATTTTACATTTAAATTAGTAAATTATATGGTTTTGTTATTGTATTACATAATAAATAATATTTTTTATATTTTTAATAAGCGCAAAAAGGTTACCTTGTGAAAGAGAGGGTGTTAAATGATTTTTTTGCTGTTAAATTGTCGACATGTACAACGACATTTTGTGTATTATTTTTGATTATTCAGCAGAAGTAGTGCTATTCTGTTGTTTATATTGAAAATTAAATTGTTTTAACAGATTTTTGTACCTGCATGTAATTTATTAAACCTATAAATTAGATTCGTTTAAATAAAAACCAAAAATCAATTTACTAAGGTACAATTTACCAAATACTTTTCTGTTTCTGATTGTCTGTGATAATTTTTGGTTTGAATTGTAGATAATTTAACCACTTTGATTCTATAAATCATTCATCATGCAACTATCATCCATTTAGTATTTAACACTTTGGATCCGGGTGACTAGACCTGGTCGGTTTGTAAAAGCTGGTGCGACTAGAACTCGTATTTTCGTTTTACAAAGAAATTTAAATGCATTCATTGCTCAGATCAGTTACAAACTACATATACATCTGCTAAGAATGATAAATTTATAAAAATTAATAAATATATATTTCCTTTTAATTAAATCACATTTAAAATGTAATCGAATTAATTACAACAAAGAAAAAAAGGTTAAAATTAATTTAGTGAATTTTTTTTTTTTTTTGCTTTACATTAATTAAAATTTTTCTAACACATTTTTGTCATATTTACCTTGAATGCTCCCAGTAAAAAAAAAATAATTTACTTATTTATTGTTGTTGTTCGTTTGTACTTAAACTTTTCTTAAAGATATAATTTCTAGAATTATTATTAGTTGATTATTTTTTTTTTTTTTCTTAGAAAATACTTTTCATTTTAATTAATAAGTAAAAATATTTTCTCCATTTTGTCATTTTTGAATTTTGCACGTGTTAAAGATTTTTCTTTTGTTTTATTTATTAGAATAAAAATTATAAAAAATATGGAGCTAAGTCGGCAAATTATAAAAACTTATCGAGTTGTCTTGAATTTAAGAAATTATGTTTTAATAAGATTTTAATGTAATTAAATTTATAAATTATAAACACTTGTTGGCACGACGATGTGTAATACGCATATTTTTATTAATTTTTCTAAATAATAATAATAGCAGCATAATAAATGCCTATCAGCGTAACGAATAATAAATTTATATAAGCGTTTTTTTTTTTTATTGTTTTATAATTACGTTTTTTTTAATATATATATAAAGAATGTGTCAATTGCGAAAAAAAAAAGAAAGAAGAAAAAATAAATAAGAAAATCACATAAAATGTAAAAAAACATAATAAAAGTGAGAATAATCGTAGATTAATCAGAAATAAAAGGAAAAATTGAAAACAAAAACAATGAAGATAGCCTTGGTCATTTATTTGCCACATAAATATATTTTTTATTAATAATTATTTCTATGACCTCGCAGCATATTTATTTCTTCTTTATTTATTCGTTTTTTAATTCTCTCTAAATCAATTTAATTCGTTTTGTTATTGTTATTATTATTTTATTTTTTTCTGCTGTTATTATAGCATGGGAATTTCTTTTTCTTTGCTGATTAATCTATATCCGGGGAAATAGTTTTTTTTTTATGAATTTATTATTTAATTGTAATTAAAGTCGTTGTTTTGTTTATGATTATTAGTCACAATTATCTGTTTGTTGAGTGAAAATTAATAATTATTTTAATAATTTATTCGTTTTATTTATAAGCTCATCCACCCGCGCATCTCTGTCGTCGGTGTGCTTATTTGTTTTTATATTGAAACTGGTAAAATATGAATTAAAACATAAATTCTATGCATTATATACCTATCAAAAAGCTTAACAAATTTAATTATATTTTTCTTTTGTTAAAACGTAATAAATACCTGAGTGTTAATTATAATTCGCAATAATAAATTACCTTCTAGCCAAAAAAAATGAAGCTGTTAAAAATGTATCAACGCATTTTTATATTAAATTTCTAAATAATTATATACATTTTTTTTTTGCAAGAACAATAAAATTTGCAAAATTTAAATAAGAAAAAATTAACCAATCACCTTGTTTAAAAATTATTATGTACGCACTAAATATGATGTATTGCGTGATTTTCCGTTTAATTTTGGTATTGTTTGTTGTGCTTTGAATTCATGCAAATTTGTTTATTGAAATATATTATTAAGATAGTGGATCAGAGGTAATGCACCTAATGTAAAAGTGTTTTCTAAAAATTTTCTCTTAAAATTCTTTATAAATAAAATTGAATTATATAAATTTTAGATTATTACGGAGTGAATTGTGCCAAGAAAAATTCAAATATGCTGTTCATTTATAAGAAAATATATCAGAAATATTTTTGAAACCTCTGTAATAAATTTCTTTTTTGTTTTTTATGAAATTGCATAATAATAAACAATTTCACACAATAAAAAATGTTTATTAAATATCTATTAACACATTGTGAAAAAATCAAATTTATAAATTTGATGATACAATCAATAAAATGCTGGTCCTAATGTTTACATGCAAATTTATTACAAACACACCTGTATATCACGCACATAATGAACGAACAAAAAAATAAAAACAATTTGAATGGTGAGAAAAATAGTAAATTATCGTGTAAAGTAATTTATTTATATCGATATTCAATCAATATACAATTTAAATCAATATATTTATGTGCTTTAGCCATACAACTTCTTCATCTTATTCTTCGTTTTATGCTAGTTAGTTGTTTATTTTTATAGCATAGCATTATATAGGTTACAGATGTTGATGCAAACATCACGAATTTAATACAAATTTTGCTTATTTCTATATATATATATATATATTGATCTAACTATATATACATATATATATCAGTAATAAATATTTTAATGACCGTTTCAATTACATTTTATGTACAACAAAAAAGGCACAACGATGTTGTATCATCCTTGGAATTATTTTATTTGAAAAATAAAAATTAACAGCGAAATTGATTTATATTTTTAGAAGTTTTTCTATATTCTACTGTTTATTTATTTATTATTTTCCAATTTTTATACTGAAACAACTTTAGAATATTGAAAGTGAGATTATTTTTTTTTTTTATTACGTAACTGTATATAACTGTAATTAATTAATGACTTTTTGTTGTTGCTTTTAGCTTTTAAACTGCTGGAGTATTGCTATTCTTAACAGAGATGTATTAATAAGTGCATTATATTGCAAGATTGTGGATTTTTATTAAAGAAAAAACTATGATCTCTTATCAGTCTTTTAAATACCTTTGTGTATAATTTAAGTGGCAATTTTAACACGATAAACTTGAATTTAATATCCTGATTCTACTCAATATTAAGAATTAATTATTTAATAATTATACCACCACGTAATATGCAGAAAAAGTTTTTGATCGCTATTTTAGTTTCTTTTGTGAATCTGACACGTTTACACGTTTATATAATTTAACTATTGAAATGTTAACATTCTTAGGATGCACAGAGTAGTTATGCAGTTGAAACGGATTTAAAAATATTTTTGGCATCTATTTATAGACCAGTTCTAAGCTTTTTTTTTTTACTTTAATAAATAAAATTTTTGAATTACAAAAAAAAAATCACAATATTAGCAAGCATTTAAATTTTTGAGTTATGTTGTGTTTCGTTTATATTTCAATAAAAAATAGAAAGTCTTATAATTTTAATATCTATTAAAAGTCCATCTTACACACACTAGTGATATATTGCGCATCTTATACTTAACTGTTAGTCTTGTTATTATTGTTGTTGTTGCTATTCAAATTTAAATAAAATTAATTAAGGAATTAAGAAATAAAAATATTTATTTATTTATTTTTATTAAAATCATTATAATAGTTTTTTTTTTATTTATATAATTTATTAGGGCAAAAATTATCTCTGGTTTTAATTTGCTTATATATATATATATATATATATATTTATGATTGGTAAACATTTTTTGACTTCTTATTTCATCGAATTTTCTGTTTTTTTTTGACAAGGAAAAATATAATAAAAATTAATTTATTCAAAATATTGCCAAAAATATGTTTTTTTTGTTGTTTATTACACAATCAGCGGGTTAAAATTGTTTGTGATAAGAGTAGCGAATTGCTATTTTTATGTGAAACTGTTGGTCCCATTAGTAATACGAAAGAAAGAAGGATTTTTGATTTAAAAAAAATACATTGTAGTATGCTTGTTGCTCAGGAAGTGTATTTGGAGTGTTGTTTAGACTAAATTGCAGTTCCATTAATTACTGCAAAATATAAAATATACAGTGGTACTTCGACTATACAGTGGTACTTCGATATACGAGTTTAATTCGTTCCGTAACCTTGATCGTATGTCAAATTGCTCATATATTAAAGCTTGTATGCTGCTTCGAATGTAGATCGTGTAACTCGAATAAACAGTAGTTATACGATTCCTCGTATCACAAATCTTGTTCTTATCTCAAAACACTCGTGTATATTAGGGCACTCGTATATCAAGGTATCACTGTACTTTAAGAATATTACATTCCCTTAGCTTCTTTATCGTTTAGTTATAAACTAAACGATAGAGAAGAACCAAACAAACTTTTAACTATAAACTAAGCATATTTCGTTTATTATTTTTATTTATTCAATTAATATTATCTGTTTATTAGACAACTTTATGTTTAATTACTTAACTAAAGAAATATTCAAGTGATGCTCATAACTAGGCATAATAATATTTTAAGAACCAGGAACTTATTTCTGAAATAAAAATATCAACAAGGTTATTATTGAATATTTTATTTTAATATCATTTTAATGATTGATGTTTTGAAAGTTGATTTTATGAATTTCATCTTTAAAATTTAATTTACACACAACATACATGCATATACATAAAAAATTTCGTTAATTAATTAAAAAATAGTTAAAAAAATAAATAAATAAAATGTTATATCATTCCACAGTGGTGACAAATTAATTTGTTTTTATTTTATTTTTGTTTTGCTAAATTCATCAAGGATATTATGTACTAAATTTCTTCATTGAAGAAGACAATCGCTGATTTTATTTTAAATGTCATTTCAGGGGACTTTTTTTTTTGCTTATTTATTTATTTATTTAGCCCGTTAAACTGGGTGAGATTAATCTTTATCTTCTGGCAAAGGCCTCCTCCAGTAGCTTCTATTACTTGCTGTCTTTAGCAACTCTTCTCCATTTAGGACTCGCAGTAAGTTTCAGCTTATCTTCCCGGCGCATTTGTTATCGTCCTCGACCTCTCTTGGATACCAATTCGTTGTAATTTGACTGCACTTTTCTTTTTTTTTGCTTAACTATTATTAATTATAAGAATTTCTATTGATAATCCTGATTGCTTTTATCGTTGCTCCTTGCAGCTATTTAGCTATTTATATGTGGTTTAAGCTAATTTAATATTAAGAATTATTTCATTAAAGTATAGGAAAATAATTATCTTTAATATTTTGTAAGATATTTTGCAACCAGCCAAAAAAAAAAAACAAAAAACGATGAAAAAATAAAATACAAAAATAAAATTGCCAAATTATGTAAATCAATAAACTGCAAACATGAAAAAAAAAGAGCAAAATAAATTTATAAATATGTATTAAAATATTTATGATGAAAAATTAATAAAATTAAAACAGGTAAAACATAAAATTAATAATAACAAAAAAAAAACAACGAAGAAGCAGCTTTATATTATTATTATTAAAAAAATTAACAAAAGTTGTTTTTCAATTTCTGTTGCTTGGCGTTGATGGAAGTTTTAAGTGGGCTTATTTTTTTGTTTTATAAACATAGAAATATATATATAAGCAACTTCTTGAATAAATATGTGGATGGGCAAAAGTAAAACCGAGAATCAACCATCATGGCATAAAAATTTCATAAAAAAAAACGAAGAAAAAATAAATAAATAAATAATAAACGGTAAAATAAGTAAAAGCTTTAAAATTAGGAAAAAATAAATCAAGAATTAAAATATAAAATTAGAAAAAAAAAAGTTGTCGTCCTTAAAAATGATAATAAAAGCAGTGACAGCAGCAACAGCAGTAACAGCAGCATAATGCTGAAAAGCTCTTGATGATAACAACAGCAACAACTAAAGTCACATGATAAACTACACGAGCTTCGAGAGAACGCTTTGAAAAAAAAAAATAAAAATTAATCAATAAAAGCAAAAAATAAAATAAAAATTAAAATAATAATAATAAAAAATTGTCACTTTTGATTAAAAAACAAATAAAATTTGCTAATGATTTAATAAATTAAAAATCAATAAAAACAAAAAAACTTGGCAAAATCAAAGCAATATTGATATGCAATAAATTTTAACAAAATTAAAGTATTTTTTTTTTTTTTTGTATAATATTTTGCATACTTAATTAATTAATTGAATAAATGTACCTACCTCTGTTCGCTGTACTCATCGGCACTTCGATAGTTCTATGACGACGACATTTGCATATTTTAAATGCTTTTGCTGATGCAGTTCTTGATACATGTACTAGCCTATTAAATAAAATAAACACATCAATCCGGAATTAAAGCTAATAAATAACAGGATTTGATTTTCGCATTTAATAAAAAAAAACTGTAAATTCTAAAAATAAAATACTTTTCAACCGTTATGATTTGTGCATAGGATGATTTTAACACTTGTAATCTGTGTCTTTTTTTACCGCTTGTGACGTGAAACTCACACTGCATAAAAATTCAGTGTCTTTTGTATTAAAGGGAATTAAAGGAAATAAAATAATGTATTATATTAATTAAAATTTAAAGTTATTTAAAAAAATTGTTATTATGTAGCGTACCTGTACCTGTAAAACCAAAAACTAAAGTAAAGTTCAACAGCATTTCTCGTTACAATTTAAAAACAATTAAAATTAATAAAAAAACGGTAAAATGCATGTTATTAAACGTCAGAAAACGAAAATACAAGTTCTAGTCGCACTGGCTTTTACAAACCGACTAGGTCTAGTCGTCCGAATTCAACGTGTTAATACATTTCATTACAAATTTCGCATTGATGTGTTTTTCTTCTTTTTGTTTTTTGTATAAAGTATGTTATAGTTAATAAAAAATTAAATTAAAAACAAAAACAAAAAAATTGATTGAAAATATAAAACGATTAAATTTAAATAATTTTTTTTTTATTCAAAATTATCTCAATACCTTTTTGAAACAGCAAGAAAATTTAAAAAATGAAAAAAAAATGCCAGAAAAAAAAAAAACAAATTTATACAAAAACTAGGTGTGAATAATTGAAGCAAATTTAAGATAATAGAAGCAACAAAAATACAATGAAGTCACCAGTTATAATTTATTTAATTTATTATTAAATATAAATATTTTTCACTTTTATATTCTTTGTAGGTGAAATAGTATTGTTTTTGTATATTGACCAAACCTCAAAATATTTCGATTGGTCATACAGCAGCAATTATTATTGAAGATATTTTTCATTTTTGTTTTTATTTTTATATAAATAAATAATTTGGAAGAGTAGCTGGTTATGTTGAGATTTTTTATATTGAAATTGATATGTTTAGGAATTACGACGCGACTTCACGACCTGTGAATAGCTTTGAGCTACCATGTCAATTTATGGGATAGAATATAAGATATTTGTGGTCATTAGTTTTAAAGGATTGGATATTCTCGAACGCAAACATTGGTAAAGCGTTCCATTTCTTTGCTGTACGAGTAAAGAAATCGTTTTGGAACTTCGATGTACACACCGTACTGCTCGATCATGAGTGGTAGTTCCAGGCCTTGTTCTCGTACACGTTTTTTGTGCGAATGCATTATTTCGAAGACCTCTTTGGAACAATGTCCGTAGCTATTGTAAATCATAAGCAAAGTCTTTACAGCCGTTTAAAAGTAATTTATTAAAGCAATTCTTCTTTGTTTTTTTTTCTTTGATGCCATTATGTGACTTACTTACCTTGAATTTGATTAAATATGTTTGTTGGTTTTTGCTAAATAAATTTCAAATGCAGCAGTCTTATTGCATCATCAAGATTATACATTTTCGGTGGATAAATAATTAGGTTTAATATATCAAAGACAAAATAAGCAGAATCAGTGTTTTAACTGTAGAAAAACTTGTTTTCATTTTAATTAATTATCGTTTATGGTGTTTTTTGTGATATATTAGAATTATATTGTTTTGCAAATTTTTATAAAAATTATACTATCCATTTTTGTTATGAAAATTTTCTGTACTATTTATATAAAGTTTATTAAAGAAAATTATTTAAATTTATTACAATAGATTAATAACTAAGTTAGTGAGTTTCTAGCAATTATTAAACAATTTTGCGAAGCTTTTTCAAATCTATTGAGTGGGTGGTAGTTCCAGTACTTGTTTCTCGTGCACGTTTTTCTCTGCACGTTGCTTAAGCGAGTCGAATTTATCTGTGATTTCAGGATTGTTAATTAGTCGTATGGCCCTGTTTTGTACCCTATCTAATAAATCTAAGGTTGTCTTCGCCGCAGCGCTCCATACATGACAATAATATGCCATGCACGGCCGTATGAAAGACTTGCAGAGTTGCTGAGGGATTTGTGCTTTAGGAATTTTTGCACTCTTTTCCAATATATTCTTGCACTCTTTTCCAATATATAAAAATCACTGAGTAATATGTCTAAAAATGCAAAGCGATAGATATTCACCCACATTTAAGTTTTATTCTGAAATATTTTTTTTTTTTGTATTTTTATATTGCAAATCGCTTAAAACAAACAAATTTTAAATAATATCAAAAATAGCAAATGTTATATTTAGCGAACAATTGCATAATTTTTTATTTTATTTTATTTTATTGCCTGATTCTTTGATAAAAAAAAAAAAAAAACCAAAAACGAAAAATTTTTGTCTATTTTGGTTAAGTTCCTGTTACTTTTGATGAATTTTTATTAATTTATTTTTTTTTTTTTTATAAATTTGAATAGAAAGTTGTTCTATTAAAATGAATGAAATATAGAAGATGAGCAGAAATACAAGAAAAACAGTTAAAAAGCTAGCAAAAAAGCTCTAAAAAAGCAATATTATTTTTTTATTTTTATTTTTACTTCAAGGATATTACAAAAACAAATATTTTTTAATTATCTTTTCCTTAATTATTATTATTTTTGATTTTTCTGTGTGAATAAATTAAAATATTCTATAAATTGTGGCCTGATTTCTGAACTAGTTTGATGTTTTTCATAAATACAGGTGAATTATTTTTATTTATTTTTTTATTTATTTTTTTTATCAGTATCTAAAGGTTTATTATTGTATAATTAACTCATTATTAAAAAATTAATTGTTTTTTTTTTCATTTTAATATTTATTTTATTAATGTCCTTGAGGCAACAACTGGTAAAAATTATTATGAAATAAATAAAAAATATTTCAACTTTCTAGATGAAAAAAACATCATAATCGATTTTATAAATGAAAAAGATATTGTTAGGATCGGCTTTTAAAAGGCAAAATCAAATACTATTGATTTTTGCTTATCCAGAGCTAAAGTAGGTGACTCACTCACTGACTAACACAGGGATGGCAATTACGTTTTTATCAAAGAGCCAATTTTTTATTATATGTTTATGTTTTCTGTCCTAAAGATCCTATTTTTAAAACATCACAGCATTAATTATGTATATTGAATAGAAGTAATTAATAAAGAGCCCCGAAAGGCTTGCGGGTCACTTACTTGCCATCCCTGGACTCACATAAAACTTTAGAATAACTGTAAGTTAATACAAAACATAAAATATTAATAATTTCTTTATCAGTATTAAAATAAATACATAACTTCCGTACTATCAGATTTATTGCATACAAAAAAATTCGCAAAAATACCTTTAGTTGGTTAAAAAAATAATAGAAAATTAGCATAAATAAGTAGAAACAAATAGTTTTTATAATTAAGTCAGTATCTTAAAGTAAACAATCACTTGTGCAAAAAAAGTAAAATAGAAATGAAATCAATTTTGGTAAAAGGGCAATTGAAAAAGAATTTATGTAATTTCAATTGTGAAATAAACATTCTCTCGTGATGGTAAAACGCCGCATTGTTTTTTCTTTACCTAGATGATCGTCATTTTGTCTTAAACAAATCGAATAACAAGAGTTTATATTAAAAATTATAATAATCATTGATTTAAAATGAATTAATTTAATTTAAATTGATTTAAATAAAATAATGAAAGAAAAGAAAAGACACAAGGTATATGTTACGAGTATGTTATGTGACGACAATGATGGTAACGGTTTGTAATGTGACATCAAAATTATTATTAAAAGAAGAAAAAAAAAGACATTTTAAAATTCACCTTTAACCCACTGTGTAAGAAGTACAAATAATATTTGTTTCTCTTGGTTTAAAATATACAATTCGATTTAATAAATTGTAATTTCAGCATGGTTACGTGAATTGACAAGAATTGTATGTGTTTATGGATTTCTTTCAACAGAATTCAGTAACATTTTTTTGTTATTTTTCGCTGTTTCGCTTGCTTTCAACAAAAAATTAAAATTAACAAGCAAGTGTTCTTTTTTTTTTTTCAATAATTCGTGACAAATCTAATTTGAGAAAAACATTATTATATTTCTCATAATGAAAATACAAGTAAAAATAAGAAAAAAATAGAAAATAAATAAAATTAAAAAACCCCCCAATGATGATGATGATGATGAGGAATAACAGCATAAAGATGAAAAAGAATTAAATTAAAGAAAGAATTGAGAATTAGGTGTGACTGACAACTTAACGTTTGCTTATATTTTGTTTTGTTTGCATTTTATTTTTTGTGGAATTTTGTTATTTTACGTTAAGTAAGTGACTTAACGTTACTAAGTCAAGTCAAATACTATGTAAAAATATAAAATTAAATTACCTAAGTAAATTCGTAGAAGTAAAATATTTATCGTGCAGATTATTAAACATATTATTGGTGCGGCTGGTAAATTTCTTGTTTAAAAAATGTGACTGTTGTTGGTTATTTTTGTCTCCTTTATTATTTTTGATATAAGTCGTGATTATTGTTAAATAAATAAATCAAGTGATGAAGCGTTATTAATTTTATATTGTTAAGATACTCTGACCCATATTTCCAGACTGATTCTATCGTAATGAGATTTTTAAACTTCTTTATTTGATTTTAATTTATTTATCTCATTTACGTATATATTTATACGCGATAATAGTTGCTTCTTTGTTGCGGAAATTTTACGGAATGTAATTTTGTTTAATTTATTTTTTAATTTAGCCACAATTGTTGCGATAAAATATCAATTTGTTGGTTTATCACAAACTGTAAAGCGAATCAATGAAATATTGAATATAGAAATCCCAATAGTGAATTTTCGTAAATTTTAACATTTAATTCATATCGATGCGAATTCTGAATTGCGAATTGTATTTGTTTTTTAATTTTATTGTTGATTACATAAAATTTTGAATTAATAAGATAGCTGCGAGTTTTTTATTCACAGAGTGTGGACCGCGAACAAAATTTAGTGGAATGCGAAATTATAACAGTTCGCAGAATCAGTTCGCAATTTGCACAGAAAAACATGAAAATAGTATTTTCTTAAGATTGCAGTATTTATTTCTGAACTTTTGAGTAAATAATTTGGAGCATTATTAATTTCAACACGTTTTTTAATTTATAAATTATTGCTAAGTAGTTTTTTTAGGCTTAAAAAAGCTTTAGTCGCAGATTAAAAAATTCGCACGTCGCTTTCATGTGTACAGGTCTTAATATGTAGATGACATTAGATTAAAAATATATAAATAGTATAGACTCAATAAAACTGTCAATAAATTAAACTTTTAGTTAAAATTAGTTGCATTGTTAGCATTAAACTAAGATAGAAAACAGTAACTAACACAATGAGCATTGTCATTAAAAACTGTTTAAACATGAATAAATTAATTCTTTCAAAAATAACAAGTGATTGCATCAATGACATCTAAACAAATGAAAATTAACAAAAAAATTAATCAATTTTTGAACCCTAATAACAGCCAGTTCATTGAAACTTTTATTAAAATGTTAAAAATAATTAATTAGTTGTTGAGTTTCTGTTGATGACTTTTTTTTTTGAAAGATATGCATTACCAGTTGACGGTATTTGCGAATAATGCAAGAGCAGACAGCGCAAGATTTGGAATAAATATCCAAAAGTTACATCGTAGTTTGGCAGAATTTATACATGTGCCGGCCCTGATTACCGGTTAACGAGGCGACATAAAACTATTAACAACAATGTAATAATTACTTCTCACTGGTTTTTTTTTTATAATTTATTTTCGGCAAACAAAACTCACATTAAAGTTAATTTTTTTTGGTGAAAAAACCTTGAAACAGTACAATGTTTTTTTTTTTATTTATTTATTTGTATTAATTATTGCAGTTGTTGTTTATTTTTTTTTAGAAAGGTGAATTTTGTTTTTTTTTGTGTAAGCAAGTGACACAACAAGATGAAAAATTATTATTAAAACGAGGATGTTAAATTACATATAGTTTATGCTTTATAAAACGTCTCGCCATTGAAGCCATTTACTTCGGTTTTTATCTTAATCGCCTTCATCTATTGCGTTTATTTTTTTTTAATTTATTTTTAATTGCTCACATTTGTTGTTTGAAAATTTATTGAGCTTTTAATAATATTTTGACAATTACATGATTTTATTGAAATTATTATGAATAAAGAAGTTATTGTTGTGTGAATAAAATAGAATGTAAAGCTTCCGGATTAGTAAAATAAATATTTATTTGCTAATTGATTTTTGTAGAAATGATGAACGATTATAGTTAGTAATTATTGAGTATTAGATTTTCTATTAATTTTATTTGACAAGGCTAGCTTGTTGATTGTGGTCTTTTGGTATGTAATATCTGGCCATCATTGGCCTTATTTATAAATACATAGTACAGCAGGGTGAACAAGTGTGACGGTACAACATACGTCTTGTTGGCAGTAAAACATAATAAGTGCTAACATGCGAAACACTTGTGGCATCAAAAAAATTCCTGTTCAAGGTTTAATAGCGACATTTTAAAGCAATTGCAATGTTGTACTCTAATCGTTTAGTTTTTTAAAATAATTAATGAGCTTTAAGTTGAATTTTCTTGATTTTCGTAAGCTTTTTTAAAAGAATGAAAAATTTTGTAACACTAAAAACAAATTACCATATACTGGTGATATTGTGAAACCATAGATGGCACAATTTTAGAAATTGTAAAGCTTTTACTATAAGCTTTATTCTACAAATGTAAAATTTTAAAGGGATTTCAAATGAAAGCTTTAAATTAATTCAAACAAGATTAAAGCTACTTTTCACATTTAATTAACCAACGACTATGAAACTTTTGATGATAATTAAAAAAGAAGAAATGTTTTGCTATAACAACATTAAAATTATTCAAACACTTAATGATAAATGATAAGAAATATATGTGTAGGTGGTGTTGTAACTGTTGATCTATAAAAATTAAAGTAATTCAAAGAAAAGCTATTGACAAGTAGAAAACTTTTTTGTAACCACTTTTCCAGTTAAATAAATAATTTACAAACTTTTGCAAATGCCATTGACATTTTAAACGATCCCATTGTCTTGCTAATCCGTTTTGTTATAAAACGGATATGGGAAGTCATAAGAGAATAAGGTCATGACCTTGACATTGCAATTTTACGATAAATAATCAACATTTGACGATATTAAATTGAAACAATATATATATATTTTATCATTGCCTTGTTTCACCCAAACGTAAGAATAATAAATTTTTGTTATAAATCAACAAAAAGAAAGATTTTCTGCCTCCAAGACATCCGACGTCATGAATGAATTATTATCATTATTGTGGGAAATAAAAAGGAATATAAAGAAATACCAAATCGTAAATAACAACGAGTGTATCGTGTTAAGTAGTAATTAGTTATAAAAAAAAAATAAATACATTACTCTGGTAAAGTTGCCCCTTAGTGAAGTTACGTCATTGATTGCTCCAACAAATGTGTCGTCATATATCCGCAAAGTAGGAATATTTAATTTTTCATTAATCTTCATAACGATTGCGCACTCAATTACGTTTACAATTTTTTATTCTGCTCGTCCAAAGTAATCGTGAAGGTGTACTAAAAACAAGAAAATAGTCTCCTTACAACAGTGACGTCATATTGTAGACTCGAAGTTTTAGTGATTAAAGAAAAGAAAAAAGCTTTTCTTTATATACGAAAATATATTGACTGGCGCAGTACAGCAATTTTCTTCAACAGTAAAATAAAAATTATTAAAAAAAAAAATACCGAAAATCAAGAGTCCCTGTTATCTATGTTACCCCTGTAATAATGATTAAACTGGGAGAGTAAAATTTAAACATTAAATATATATGTAATGTACATTCTAGAGCCCACGTGCATTTTATTTGATATCCTTTTCTACTATGACGTCATGTGATTGTATTTCTTTTTGACGCAATCAATAAACCAACACAAAAAAAAAAACGAGAAAAAGCCACATAAAACACCTACACAGTGAAACAAGCAAACAATTTTCATTTGATTTTACCTCTATACACGAAATTGTTTTATAGTAAATGCGGGTTTAACTTTAAAAAGGAAATTCTTAAAGTTTTTTCTCTATAGAAAATATATAGCGTGGCGGCTATTTAATTACTAATCGGACGGTATGAGGTAGAGCTTTTTAAATAATATTTTCACTGTTAAACTGATTGCAGTGAAATTTAACGTCATTTTCCGGCGTTTTGCACATTTAACATACAAAAAAAGGGAAGGCACAGCAATATTAGCATTTTTATTTTATTTTAGTTTTTCAATGTCAAATGCCGTGCTTATGGATTAATTTAAATAAAAATTACAATTTTTTTCTTCTTCTTTATTTTGTGTAAAATTTTCCACCTTTAAGTTTTTTTGTTTTAAAACAAATTAATCGATTTCTTCTTTCGTGTGCTTTTGTACTTTCAGGCTTTAAACATTCAAAATAAATAATAGATTTTTGATGAAAATAAAAAAAAAACGGAAAAAAATTTTCATTGTCTAACTTCCGACTTGATGCTGGTTCCATGTCGGTAAATATGCCGTTTATTTCTCTACAGGATTGTCATTGTAAAAATTTAAAAGTTTGATTTATCTGAGCTTGGATTGCACTGTCCTTTACCTTTTTTTTGTGTTTAATTACCCGGAAAAATTCATTTTTCTGATTTTATTGCTTGATTTAACTTTATCGATGGAAATTCACAATTTCTCGTCTTGTTGTCTAATCTTTTTTTATTCTTTTTTCTACTATTTAGGTAATAATTGATTAATTAACAGATTTTTAGGAAATCTTTAGTAGCATTAAAGCACATTTTTCAGCTTTAAAATTGCTAGAAAAATCAACAATTTACTTAAAAGCTTTAAACATATCTTTAAGAGGTGATTTTTTTAAATATTAAAATAAACCCACACAGAACACTGTTTCGCCTTTACATTGGCGCTATCATGGTAATTAACCAAACAAGGTGTGAAAATATTAAGAGGAAAATTAATTCAATATTTTTAAATATTTCTTTACACTTGAGTTCTTACAAAAATGACTTAATTATCTAAAACCTAAACAAAGTCTACATACTTTTTAAAGTAAATAAACCAGTTTTGAGGATGTTTTAAGGAAGTTTTATGAAAGAAAAACGATTAACTGAAAAGAAAATTACATAACTGAGGAAATGCAGAACCATCCAAAAAAAAAAAAGAAGAAAAACATTGACAAGTATTAAAGAAAATATTCTTATTTACTTGAGAATAATGATACTAAACGATAATTATTTCGTTTAAATTTGTAAAATTCTTGGAAGTTAATTGATAGATCAGAGATGGAGAAACGTCAGTTGTAACAGCAGTAAGGTAGCAACCGAATGTATAAAATATATCTGAATTACTGAAATCATTTCTTTTAAACTTAATGAAGTTATAATGAAAAATCTTTATTTCTTTTTGCTTAGCTGTTGTATTTAATTGAAGAAATGTGTCTAATAGGAGTATTATAATCATCTTATACTTAAAAATTATAAAGATAATAGAATAAATAATGAGCGAAAGAAGAAATTAATTTAACTCACACATTCATTATTCATTTAATATTTCATTCATAATTTTTTAATAAATTTATTAGAAAAACAAAATTCCGAAAATTTGTGTACTACGTTGGCTGAGATACGATTTTTCCATTAACAGAGTAGCAAAAAGTAAAAAAAAACATTTTTAAGGAATTTCTTAAACATTTTATAAAGCCCGACGGCTGCTTTTTTTTGTTTAGAAAATTAATTATTGTTTTGCAATTAAATTATTATTTTTCTTTTATTTGGTAGAAGAATAATCGCCTACGTTCAAAAAATTTATTCTTATTATGAAAACACCTGATAAAATCAAGCGGAAAATAAAACAGACAAACAATATTACTTGGATAATTTATTATCTGTGATTAATCAAATGCATTTTCTTTTTTGTTTTGTTAATAAATTGTTTATATAATGAATTATTTTTTTAATTAATTTATTTATTTTATTGATTGGCAAATGCTTAACCAAAAAGTTTTCCCATATTTTCACCCATACAACAGTAGGTAATAAACAAAACGGTAATAAAATTCATCATAGAATTAAAACATAAAAATAAAACCCAAACAAAATAATAATGAATCTTAATCTAAAATCAATGCTTTAAAGTTATTTTTGTAACAATAAAATGAAAAAGTTAGAATAGCGAGTATAGAAGAAACACCATACAAGTATAGAAGCAGCCGCAAATAACAACAATAACCCGTCAAAGTATATTAATTTCTTTACCTTAACAAATGATGACGTTTACTGATCCGTTTTGCTACTATTTTCAGCATTAAAGCATACAAATTCACCTTTTTTTTTGAAGAAGAAGAAATAACAAACATTTTTATGAATGTAAAATAATATTCTATAAAAATACGTCATCGTTAAATTTATTACACGTATTTGTAATGTTAAAAATAAATAATAATGCTTCAAAGTACAATAGAGTAAAAATAAAACAATAACAATGGTATAGGAAAATGTGGTTGTTAAATGTTACACTTCAGGTGGATACAAATAAATATATACATTGTAGTCCACACTTATTATAATTAATTTTCTTCTTTGAACAATTTATTATTATTATTATTATTATTGTTTGTCTATTTTTGTGGTAATTAGTACATTTTTTATTTTAAATTTTATTTTTAGTCAACTCTCAATGGGGTTTTGTGTGACAGAAATGTACTCAGAATGACAATTCGTTGGCCCATTCGGTGACAGTTTGTACTCTGAATTCCCTTTATATGCCACCGGCTTAATAGAAAAAAAAAGTTAAATTTTTAGGCCTTGCAGTGGATTAATATCGGGTAGAGGCTTAATAGTGGGAGAGGCTAATTAGAGTGCAGATTTTTTTTTTAAATTAGATTTTGAAAAGAAATTTTATTGAATATTTTATTTAATTATAGAAATTTAAAATTTATTCATCAAAGTCTTTCTTAACTGCAGCAAAATTATCTTCATCTAAACAAATAATTCATCAAGTTTTCAAGGATTGAAAGTTTCCTCTTCCCATTCGATCATATTTTAGTAGAATTAAGAAGCCAGTGGCTTAATAAAGGATAGTGGCTAAATAGAAGAATCCTAAAACATTTTGCATTTCAAAAACACTATTAAGCCACGATGCTTAATAGAATGTAGTGTCTTATAAAGGGAATTCAGGGTAAGACATGTATTTTAAACTAAGTAAATACTTACCTAAATCAGGAAGAAAATGTGTTATTGATAGTCCCTATAACTAATTTGCATTTGGCTATTGTATCTCGTTTAGCGTTAAAACTGCGTCAATCAATAATCTCATATGGTCTTATTACTTAATTATGTTTGTCCATTCCTGTTCATTCGTTTGTACTATTTGCATTCAAATGTCATATATTGACGTTTTTCATTCTCATGTTTATTTATATATTCACATTTAAGGGTTAATTAATAAAAATAACTGATGATAACTAATTAAATAATATTTTTAGCAAAGCGTACAGTTTGTGGTTTTTAAAATTGTATATTTATTTATTTTGTAATATTATGTATGTCTGCAATGAGTCTTTTTTGTGATATTTATATTACTCTAAATATTCATAATAACCACCAACTATTCATTACAAAGAAAAACCATACAATTTTCATATTTTTTAATGTCCTACCAAACACTTTAATCAATAAGAAAACACAAATTGTGAATATTAAATCTAAAATTAACGAAAAAATGTGATAAAAATAAACGTTATTATGCAAATTATTACTACAAAAAATAATAATAGAAAAATAATTTATTACAATCGAAAAGAAACAAATCAGGAAACAAAACTTTTATATGTAAACATATCAGAGACGAATTAGTAAATTCAGGGCTTATTTTTATTCAAACATATCAAGAACTTTTTCTTCCATTTTCAGTGTTTTCGTCTCTGCAATGTTTACCTGAATTTTAAATAAAACATTTTTTATTTTAAAATATTAAAGCAAAAAAAACGTTTGACCAAGACCTTTAAAACATAAAAAATTTTATATATAAGTTTAAAATTAAAATTAAAGTAAAAGAAAAACTAATAAACAACCACAACCACTAGGAGTAAATAACGGTAACGCCACGAATAGAAAAACAGTATGACGATTTCTGTTTAATTTTATTATCGTTGCATGATTATAATATATACTTAGAATGAAATAAATTAAAGAATAACAATAAGAAAGCATAAATAAACATAAATTTGGGTTGGCTTTTGGCGTGTAAATTCACTATCGTGAAAAAAAAACAAAACAACAACTAGCAATCGTTAAACGAAAAAAATATTTTATTCTTCTTTTGTTATAGTGACCGATTGAGGGGTAAATTTAAACGTGGTCGTCACTTTAATACTAATTTTCTTTATTTATTGATTTTTTTATTTTAGTAACGACGATGAAAATTTCAAGGTTAACTAAGTTTTAGACACTTGTTGTGATTTATTCAATTATTTAACAGTTTTGTGGTTGCTTGTGCAGAACTAAAGATCTATTCGTTTTCATAATTGCTGTAAGTAATTCAATTCATTACTTTATTATCATATAAATTTTGCAAATGCAAACACCATATAATAATTAACATTTCTTACATTTTAGTTAATTTTTACTGGTAACAACCACGCAAAATACTAAAATCATTAGAAAAATAAACATTTTCTAATATCTAATCTTTTAAATTATTTAATTTTTCCTATAAATTTCTAAGAATGCAATTATGTATATATACACAAAAAAAGACAGGACACTGTTGTACGCGGCCCAGCTTTATTCGAATGACCAAATACTGAAAATTTTTATTAGGTAAATTACTATACGTACAATGAAGACGTTTTTAAATATTATGTAATAACAAATTAAGATGATTATGCGTAGGCGTTAAGCATCACAGTATTAACTTTTTTTAATAGTTTTTAAATTAAATTTTTTTTTTTGGTTAAATTACATAAATTTAGACATTTTTATCTGTCAAGACAACTTTAGATTATATAAAAGAATAATGAATCCAATTGCAACGAATAAATGCTTATAAATTTGCTATCAATCATTTTGCATAATTTAATTTATTCGCTTATATCAGCGGTGTAGTACGAGCGATATTTTTTGATAGATTATGAAGACGAGTATTCTGATATATACGAGAAAAACAACGTCGCTATCAACAGAGTAAGCAAAACGTATATTTATTGCAATAACAATAGTCCTTAAATGCCACAAAATATGTCACATTACGCTATTAAGCATAATCTTCAATACAGACAATTTATTATGCAATTATGTGGGTTTTAATCCATTAATTCAAAACAAAACAAAAAAATATTTATTCTCTTTTTATTATTACGTACATTTAAAGGAAAAGGGCATTCATCTAATGTTTTTATTAAGTAGGAAGGAAAACAAACAATTTATCGAAATGTATCGGCATTCAATAACATGTCAAAACGTTTATTTATTGAATATATTTAATTGCTATTACACAATTGATTTGTATAATGTAATACAGAATAAACAGAAGCAGCAACAAATTTGGTGAGATAACATAATTTACCTTACTTTAATTCATATTGATTGCAGTTTTATTAAATATTTGTCTGTTTATTTTACTTTTTTTTTCTGTTTTAGTATATTTTGCTGACATAAACCAAACGGCAGATATGCCTACATATTTTATTTTATTTTATTTACTTAATAAAACATCAATAATTTTGAGATCTCTTCTTCTGGTTCGACAAATTATACGAGTAACGTTTAAGTAATGACAGCTGGAATAATTTTTATTTTATTTTTTGGAGGAAAAAAAAGATGTGAAATGAATTGAATTGAAATATCGTTGGTGACATGCACTGATTGACATTGTATTCAAATACAGGTAAATTATGTTGTTATCCTATTATTTTTATTTCTTCTTAGAATATCATTGAGTTTTATGTAAAAGAATTTTATCATTTTAAATATGTTGATTATGTGATTTAATGGAAAAAAATAATAATTTAAAGCTACCTTTAAACGGTGCTTTGAGAAAAAAAAACATTAATTTAAGTGAATTAAAGTAAAAACACTTGATTAAATAAATTAATATTAAAATGTGAACAGAAAAGATTTCCTTAAACATTAGCAGACAATAATTAGTATCGGTATTTTATTTAAAATTAATTTTTAAATAAATTGTCATTTTGTCGTCGTGTTCATTCACCTTTATTAATGTAACAAAAGGAATCCTTTAGCTGTGATTATTTAGGAGGCGTTTAATATTTATCTCTATTGACCTGTTTTTCTTTTTCAAATTTTAATCGAAAAACATAAAATCCTACACACATTATGGACACGCGCTGCTCAACCGTTTACACACGAAATAAATTTGAAAAAATTAACTCTTTAAAGAATCCAATGTTTAGTTTGTTTAAGAGTTAAGTATGTGCTATTATACTCGCTCTGTTTATTAAATCTGTCCAATAAAAATTAATGATAATTTCTATCAGAGTTGATAAGTAATAGAAAATAACTTGGATTTAAACATTTGATTTCAAGGTGGAAATTATCCAAAGAATAGCGCTAATTATAATAGAACTTCGTTTTTAGCTGTTAATGTTGATGGTTCAACGTGTATTTGGGTTGATTTATTATGTGAAATCTTTATAATGTTGTTTTTTTCTTTGACTGTTCATTCTAACAGAAATAATTCATATAAAAGAATTGTATTTTTTTATTATTTTTAATAATGTAATTAAATTGGTGCCTTAACACCATTTCTACAAGTAAGGAAACAGACCACCCAAAGTTAATAGTAGGAAAAACAAGTTCTTTTATCATCTTAAACATAGTACAATTTTTGATTTAACTAAAAAAACCTTTAAAATCTTCAAGTTATTAATCGAAACAACAAAAAAAGTAATATTTTTCCTTAAAATTAAAAACGATATTTCTCCATTTTCACCATAGTAAATTTACAACACTCTAGCATCTAGACTACACACAAAATGAAAATATTTTTCTTTCGCAAACAGTGTGAAGGCGTTATTTTCAAATTAATAAAGAAAAAAACCCATTCACAAATTACTTAAAAAAGCAACAAATTTTCCAAGAAATCAAAAAACAAGAGAAAAATAAGAAAAAAAAAACATTTCTATTTACCTTAAACGATTGAAAAGAAATAAAAAACGCCAACCACCTACATAACATAAAACAGATAATAATTACAAAGTAAATATGATGATGGTAAAACAACGATTAATTACTATTGTCGACATTGAAATATTTATACGAAAGTATGGAAAAAGTTGTAAAAGCGTTAATAACTTTTTTAGAAATTCTATAAGGTGAAATTTTTTAATGCAATTTTTCACTTTAATGAAAAAAAAATAAAATAGATACGCGAGGACTTTTTTCACACAGAGTACGATTATTTTCATTAATTTTCCTTTAAGAAATCTCTTCTTTTTTATTATTTAGATTTTTAATTTAATTCTTTTTATTCATTTTATTCAGTATAAATTGATTTAACTAAGTAAAAACAATTTTATTCAGAGATTAAGACAGTAAAAATAAGAATTACAAGCGGCTTCGTTATTATAATGACGTCATGTATAGGCTAATACCAATCCCACCCAATTCTGCATACCATTTCTATAAGAACTGAAAAACAATTTTCCAATGTTTTCTTACTTATTTCTTTTTTTTTATTCACTTTGTAACAGAAAATCCATTTTACCTTTAATATTATTAAAAAAAAAAAAGCTCTCATACCATCAGCCCACACATAAAAGTACAGAAAGAGAAAAAAGACAAAATTTCAACGAAAGCTTGAGGCATTCTGTTGTCCCTCTGTTGTGTTGTTTTTTATTACCGAAAAGTAAAACACAAATCCCGTCAATAGTAAAAGCGGCAAAAGCACACGGCAACAGCAACAGTAAAAAATAAATAAAGTTTAGAGAGTACACATAGTGAGAGAGTGAGCATGGGTATATATTTGATGCTGTAATAATTGTAGCTTTAAAAAAAATTAAATTTTTTTTTTAATTCATAAGCACAGCTTTAAAATGATTGAAGAAAAATATATTTTTTTTCTTTCTTTTAATTTATAAATGGGAATAAAGTTTTAATGTACTTTTTTTATTCACTCTCCCTTTTTAACAACAATGAGCACAGTTGAATCGACAACTAGAACCGTTTTTTTTTATTTTTTAAATTACAAATAATCCCGCTAGGTAATAATTTGTAATAAAAGCTTTGTCTGTGTCTGTTTCTAGTATTATTATTATTATTGTTTGTACCTCTATATACCATACCACTAATAAGAAGTTCGATAATTATCAATAAAAATAAATATATCTTCGTGTTTATTATAAATTAATTAATTATAATTTATTATTTATTTTTTGATTAGAGCTTATCAATAAATAAAAATCATAAAAAAATATCCGTGACGTCACATTAAGGCGTACAAAAATACCATAAATTTATATTATTGTTAATGACGTCATATAGTTTGTGCAATTGCGCTGTTCTCAAAACCTCAAATATGATGTCATTAAATAATACAATACAAACACTCTCAATTTTAATCAACGAGCAAGAGATAAAAATATATATCGCTCTTAATGAAACGAAATAGAAAATCGTCATCGTTTCATGTGACAGTATAAGTGTATTTATATACAGTAGAGGCGTATGAATATGGATTTTTCAATTAAATTAACATTTTTATATGTGTGTTGGAATAATTTTTTTTTTGTTTTCTTTACAAAATTGTGCCGGTCTATCAACTGTGCCACTAAGCAGCTGTTGGTTGCGCGGCTGGCTATGGTTGCGTTTTTACGTTATCCTCTTCTTCTGTTAATAAAACATCATAGCACATGAGTATAGAAGTATCACAAAACTTCTTCTAAATTAATAAGAAGAAAAAAGCTGTCTTGTGAGTGAATTACAGTATTTTGAGTGAGAAAAAAGTAAAAAAAAAAGCACATAGTAAAAGCGCACGCAACATACATAAGCACAATTTTCCATTTCGTTTTTTTTTTTATTTTTATTTATTTATTTAATTTATTTTTTTTTTTTTACCAATTGTATAATTTTTATAAAAGAAGAGAAATGTTAACATAAAGTCTCGTGTGCTAGTATCGATAAGCTCAGTCGCGTCTCAGACGCTGAGTCGTTAATGTTAAGTGAAGAATAGAAAAATAATAAAATAAAAATAATTAATTAAATTGAAGAAAATTAATATATTTATTAAATAAAAATATTTAATCAAACAATTTATTCAGTTATTTAATTAAAAAAAGTAACGGTAACGGTTGAATAAAATAAAAATTCATTTTTTATGAATTAAATGAAACAAAAAGTGTTTCCTTAGTCTATGTGTAAGAACTGTATCCAGTGTGTTTAATTTAACGGGATAATTTGTAACAATTTTGAAAGAAAATAAAACTTAAAGGATTGTGCTGTGCTTTAGTGTTTATTGCGGTAAAAAAAAAATTAATGTTGGATTCAGTGACCAAAAAAAATAATTATTAATATTTTTTTTTGTAAAGAATCTGAGCTTTAAGGATTGCAATATTTTTTTAAACTGAATTTTAAAGGATTAAAAGATTTTTCTTTATTTTTAACTGTCTAAAACTCAAAGTGCAAAAGTTTTTTTTTGTGATTTTTAAAATAATTTTTTTTTTGTTGCATTTTGTCTGCTTTTCACCTGCTTTTCCTAAAGGCAACAACAACAACAACAACAAAAAACACTGTGCTGTGTACGTGTGTGTGTTAAAACGGTAAAAAAAAAAGATTAAAAGCAACGAAATTGGAAAGATTTTGTGAAATTATTTGTATAACGTACTGGAGGACGAACAAGAGTTGCACCAGAGGGTTTCAGGACCTTCTTCAGGTGTTTAAAATTTCTTTAAATTTTTCTTTTCGTTTTTTTTTTTTTTATTTTTTTTTTCTTGTGTTTTATGTGATGTTTTTTTTTTTTTAATTAATTTTATCAATGTTTTATTAATGTGCTTTCAAATAGTTTTTATTTAATTATTCAATTTTATTTTATTTTATTTTTTAATTTATTATATCTTTGACGTTTGTTGTTGCAGTTTTATTATGGCAAAAAATAAATTTGTGCATTCTTGTAATAATAAAAAATCGTTGTTAACGAGTAAAAGTGTTAAAATAATATAGAAAAGAATTTGTAAAAAAAAAAACCGTTAAGGAAACAAGGACATGCGAACACGTTTAGCGCCGTTAATTTTTGTGAAGCAAGAACCATCATCTGATGAATATTTACTGAGTGTCGATGATGATATAAATAATAATAATAATGATTTAATCAGTAATAATAATAATCATAATCATAAATTAATTAATAATTTTTATAATAATCACGATAATATTAATAATATTGATAATAATAATAATAATTTAAATAATTATCAAACATTTGATACAACAAATTGTGTTCATTTATTACAACTTTATAGTGATTTCAATAATAATAATAATAATCATATAAATAATAATAGTTATCAGGATATCGATGATAAAAAGTGTATGTAGCAATTACTCTATTCATTATTATAATAATTCACTAACATTATTTATAATTATTACTGTATTATTTACTAATAAACTAACAATTTAGTGAAGAGTAAAAAAAAAAAAAGATTACAAGCAAAACTTGGCGCCTCCACCGTTTAAAATCGCACAAAAAAACTACTTCTTTATTTTTTAATTATTTTTCGCATCGCTCACATAATGGCAACAGAGTTTTACGTTATTTTTTTTGTAAAACCAAAAGCGTCTTATAGTTTTTCTTGTTTGTTTTAATTATAAAAATAAAATACAAACATCTTGCATTAGAATTTTTTATATTTATTTTAATTTTTCTTGTGCTAAGAATAAGAATAAGAATAATTTTTCTTCGCCATTATTTTATTTATTATTAAATAAAACAATTTTATAATTAGTGCCAATCTTTAACACTCTTGTCTCTATATCTAATAATTCAGCTAAGCTAAGCTAAGAGTTACAATTATGTGTATTTGTTTTTATTTTTGCACTGCTGTTCGTTACTTATTTCTTGAATTAAAAATGTAACAAAGATATATCCTTAGCCAACAAATAGTTTTCATTGCATTTTAATTTATTTGCTGTTTTTATTTTTTTTAATAATTAATGACGAAATAAAAGCGAGAATTGTTTTTAAAAAAATAAAATATTGTTAAAAAAAAATAGCAACGACGAGTTAGTAAAATAATTAATAATAAAGTGAATCGTTGTCGTTGTTATTGTTGTTGACGTCGTTTGTTGGTTTTTGGTTGACACAATTTTACACTGAAAATAAACTGTTTTTATTCATTTTATTTTTCAAAAATAATTATAATTTATTAATTAAATAAATTAATTTAAATAATAATTTTGAAAATTATTAACCATTAAAATTGATTAAGATTTTGACATAATTGCAAAATTAAATACAGAAAAAAAAAACTGCATTAAAAATAATAATTTAAGAAAAAATGTTTTTGTTCGTTAAATTAAAGCTTTAATTTGTCCTTGAGGAGTTTTTTTTTTTTAATTCATTTGTTTTATAATAAAAATCAGCTAATTAATAATAACTAGTGCAAAAAAAAAAATTGTTATTCGTATTGACACTTGACAATTTATAGACAAGAATAAGCTGCTTTATTTTATTTATCAATTATAAATAAATTTAAAATTAATAAGAAATAATAATTAGCTTGTGATTTTAATTAATTAATTAATTAATTAATAAAAAAAAATCCGCAAATAATTGATCGTGATTGTTTATAAGAAAACAGAAAATATTTGCATTCAAATTACAAAATAAATTAATTAAGTAATAAATTTGTTGAGAAAAAGGGATAAATAATTTTCTATTTTATAATTAATTTCACGTGATTAAACATTTGTATTTGCTGTCTATGTGTGTGCCAAAAAAAAAAGAAAAGAAAACACAAGATGTAAATTATAATTAGAAAAATATTTCTGCATTTATTATTTATTTATTTTTAGCAAATTTAAAGTTAACAAACAAAAAATATATATTATTAAAATTAATTAATTTAAAAGGATAATAGTGTTAACTCATCACTAGAAGTAAAAATAATAAACAATTACAATTGACTAAAAATAAATACCGTATATGTATCTGTTATGACGTCATTGAGGAAAACCGAAAAAATAAAATTCATTTTATTCTGTTAGAGATTTTTTCTACCTAGCTGCTAGTGTGCTTGCTACACACTCGTTCATTATAAATTAAACAAATAATAAAAAAATTCTACAAAAATGAAAATCCATTCAATACATTTTCATAATGAAAACACAGCTGCTTTATACAAAGAAAATAATAAGAAAAATCGTTTTTTCTACTTGTGTTTACTAGTGGGGTTTTTTCTTTACTTTTTTTGATCATTCAAGTAAGGTTGGATTGTAGGCGTTCAAGATAAACTGGAGAATTTATTTAATAAATAACGATAGGGAGTAAAAATTTTTAATAGGATTGAGTTTATTTTGGGTGTTATGCCACTCGACGCATAATGACGCCATCAGATAGTAACATGTTGGTAGGCAGAAGCAATTTAATCGACCGACCGTGGCAATGATGGCATGGAAACCCTTATTGTGACCTTGTGAAAAGCTCTGTACACAATTGTGTACACATAAACCTTCTTGTTGTTGCCTTTATTATTATTATTATTGGGATAGGGAATGTTTCTTTTTTTAGTTTTTAATGCCGAAACAACGAACGACACACAGAAAATCAATATTTTTTTATGTTATGACGTCAGTTCAACGAATTATATAAAATTCATATATACACGTTGCCGGGCTTTTTCATCAGTACTGTACAATCTATGCTTTTATAAAGCAGTACAATGCCAAGGGTAGTAGGTAGTTATAACGTCACCGGTGTTAAACGTATATAACCGTGTGTGTATTGATTATTTCTTTTCTTTTATTATTATTTTAATTCAAATTTTATCGTTACTTTACTGTTGTTAATAGTGTTATGCGTTCGATTAGACACTGAGGGTGGTAGCGTCATGGTTATTTCTTTTTTTTTTCACTTTACCATCGCAACGTATTTTTTTTCGGGTGCTTTTTCTATAATATTTGAATTGTCTCTATAGTTAGCTTTGATATTATAAATAGATTTAGAAGCAAAATATAACACGTCAGCAAAATGGTTTTGTCAAAGAAAATAAAATATCGTTCTAATCATTAAAAAAACAGTTTTTTGAAGCCGCCAACACGTTTATTTGATCATTAAATCTGCCCGCTCTATTGATTTAACAGCGTCATAGTGCTTCAGCATCAAGTTAATTTATTATTAAATTTATTTATTTAAAAAAACAAATTATTAAATTACGATCCTTTGGCGGCATTTTTACGTAACAATGGCGAATGTTTACCGCGCGTATAGAATATTTATATCTACTGTGAAATTGCTTTATATGCACTTCTAATTACAATATTCATTCATAAATTGATAGCAATTTTCATTCTTTTTTTTTTTCGTATTACATAGATGCTAAAATGAATGAATTATCATAATTTTTTTTTTTTTACGTCGCTGTTTCTCTCTTATTTTATCATTTTTTTACTTTTTTAAATAAATTCTTTTATTGCATAAATTATCATAATAAATAATTGTAGGCACGTCAAAATTCATTTGTTGATCCTATTACAAAATAATGATGAATTATTTGCATAAATCATAAGTAAATCATAAGAAAAAAAAATGAATAATTCAAAATGAAAAATCGATAAATTATTTTCTTTTTTATAAATAATTATTTAACTAAATAATGTCTTAATACTTATATAACGTTTAAATATAAAAAAAATATATAAAAATCCATCACAAAAAATTACACTCAAAATTATGAGTGAGAAAATAAATTTAATCTAAATGCATTTAGTGAATACTAGAGTATATGTTTGTTAATTAATTTAAAATGATTTTGGTAAATCTTTTCTTTAAATTTATTAATTTTAATTTTTAATTTTTTTTTTTGTTTCGGTAAACAATGAAAAAAGTCGCGATAACTTTTGAGTGTTTTTTTTTATATTTTAATTAGTACTTTTTTGAGTGTTTTTTAAATTATTTGTTTACGATAATTAATTTTTTTATTAATTATCGCCAAGTGTATCTTTTCAGATAATATTTTATTAGTTTTAAGTATTTAAAGAAAATTAAAATATTTTCTATGGTTAATTTTAACAATAAAAGAATTGAGTAATTTTCCGTCGTTTGTTATGCTTAAGTAACAGTCATCAAGTAACATTTTATTACTAAGCCATTATAAACGCAGATTTTATCACAAGTTATTGGCACAATTTAACTTACATTGATTAATAAGGTAAATAAAATTATTAGTAAATTTTGACAAAACAGAGAATATAGTTAAAAAGAAAAAATAAAGAAGCAAAACCAAACAAACACAGTGACACACCTGTGCCACTAATAAAAATAAAAATTTCTTATCAACATTCATTATGTATTGTTATGTAGGAGAATAAAATATAATAATTTATATATATAAAACATAATAAATAAATTTAAAATATATATATAATAGCCGAAAAAAACTGGTTAAATTTATTCAAAAAGCGACAACCAGATATTAATCCGGTATTTTAGTGTTTATTTGCTAGCAAAAAAAAAAAAAGAAGACGAAAAATCTAAATCAAGCATCAAGAAAGAAAAAAAATTAACAAAATAATAATGAAGTAAATAGAAGTTGATTTTAAAGTAAAACTTTAAGACTATTAAGATGCTTTTAAGCAGAGAATAGATTACTTTATTGATGTGAAACTTAGTGCTGAAAAATTATTAAGCTGATCACAGTTTCTAACGCTATCTACAGTGATCAAAACATAATTAACCACTTTCTAACGTAAAACAATTGAAATGACATTAAAGCAATTAAAAATATAGAAAAAAACACTTAAACTCAAGTAACAATACTCTTCCGATGTTTAATTGCACTTAAATTGTTTTTAAACCGTAAACACATGTTTTATAGGCACGTAAAATACTCATTTTTGCTTTTGTATTTCTGGTTTATAAAGCGATGAAATTCTACAAAAAAAAAAAAAAAATCGCGAAACAACGCAGAACAAAAAATATTTAATTTTCTTTAAAAATGAAATCGAAAGTAATATTATTTTTTATTCATTTATATTTGTTTGTCTTCTTGGTGCTTGCTTCTTCAAATAAGGAAGAATTTTTTTTTATGGATGAAGCAAATTTAATGGAGAAAAAACACTTTGCAAAATGCAAATAAACAAAAACATATTTGCAACACTGTACAACCGGATCAAGAAAAACATCAAAAAAAACTATAAAAATAAGGAGATAAAAATTACTACATGTGTGCCCACCAAAAATAATAATAATAATAAATAAATAAATAAAAGGCTAGAAAACTAAGAAATCCAAAGTGATGACAAGCAACAGAGCCACAAGTATGACAGTAAGAGAAATAAATAAATAAACAAAACAAGTCGGTCAATTTGGTGTTTTTTATTATTAATTTTATTTTTTCTTAGTTAAATAATGACAATATATATACATAGCGATGTCACATAATGTATTTAATTTGCATATGTTTTCAATGTAATTATCTATCGTTTTCGTTAGTTTTTATTTCGTTATTTTAAATATTTTATGTAAACAAAACTAGATGAAGAAAATAAAAATAATTTTTTTTTTCTTATTTTTTTCGTCGCTCTTCTTGGTTTTTTTTTTTTTTTATATTTTTGCTTTTATCATTTATAATCAACAAGAAAAAAAAATGTAATTTTTGTGCTGAAAATTATCATTGAATTTTGTATGATACGGGAATTATAGCTTAAAAGTATTCAACTACAGTGCGGTTTAGTCAGTAAGTCGTGATTTTTCTTATTTACATGGCGGTCTGATTGTTTTTTGTAAATAGCAAAACGTAAATTACGTGCTAACAGAGACCACAAAGTAATTAATATTCATTAAATACTATACATAACCAAAAAAAAAAAATAATAACGTTTGTTTAAATATTTGCATTGTGAATATTTTTAACATATTTTTTCATAAATCAATAATTATTGCTGTTATTTCTAGATAATTGTCTTAAAATTAATTATAATTTAGTTAATGTTTCTTGATAATTATGTTAATCAATATCATCGACATGCTTATGCGATAATCTTATTCAATGTAACCTCACAAAACATTTTTTTCACAAATAAAACTATAACAAAAATTATAATTAATTAATTAAAAACAAAAAAAAAAATGCGCATAATAATTAATTAAAATTATTTATTAACAATAATTGTTTATGTAGTTTTATTATTATTATTTATTATTATTCAAAGTAATAAAGTAAAATAATTTAATTTTTAACGACATTGTAATTATTTTTTGTTTTTTATTCGCGTTTGTTTTTGCGTTACTTATGTGCTGAGCATTTTTTTTTTGTTTTTTATCTATAAAAACTTAATAAATAATTAAATAAATGACAATATTTAGTTAAATTAATGTAGTGAATTCACTGACATTGATTTAATATAGACAACAGAGAATTATTTTTTTTTATTTTATTTAATTTAATTTTAATTTAATTAATTAATTAATTCAAAAAGACAATTAAATGATTAATTAGGTTTTTAACACCTTTTCCGTATTTTTATTTAGAAAATCATTATGTTTCTTTTTTTTAGAGTTATTTTAGATACGATTTGCGTGCAGTGCTTACTAGTTTTTATTGACGCTTTATTCCGTTATAAGCCTTACACCGCTTGTTAGCCGCGGCTTCTTAGAGGTAATTGTTTACCAAAAGTTTTAGCAAAACTCTAATAAGTCGCACTTCTTTATTAAACCGTGATAATCTGATAGGACGCGATCATCTAATAGACCGCAGATGCTTTTGTTTTTCTTTCTAAAAACCAAAAATCTATTTTTATAATTACTATACCTTGCCACCTCCTTTTCACGTGATTGTGGAGAACAAAATTTGTAGGAATCGTTAATACGCTGTCGACAATATTTTCCTTAATATTTCAAAAAAAATTTAAAAACTTGTACAAGCCGCACTCCATTAATAAGTCGCACTCTTCATATAAGCCACGGCTCACTAATAACCCGCGGTTTTATAACGAAAAAAGTGGTTAATCATTTTCAATGAATTTTTTAAGTTACTTGTACTTACTTAAACTCATACATATGTAGTATTTATATTAAAATAAATAAAAAATAATAATTCTACGCTTTAATTTTATTTAAAAAATTATCTAATTTGCGGTTATTTGCATCATAAAAGTATAACTCATTAAGCAATTAAATGATCATTAAAAATTTTGTTTTTAATTTATTAACCAAAAATAAAATAATATTATTTTCAAAATTGTTATAATAATAAAATATTCAATAAATTTTTAATTAAACTAAAATCAAAGCTGAGTATTTTACTAAGTAAGTAATTAAAAATTAAAATATCTTCACGATACTATCTAAGCTGAGATACACTAACCGCAGTTTATAAGAAAACCACACGTAAATAAGTAAATAAAATAATAAAATATGCAATTAATGTCAACAATTTAAGCTTAAATTAAAGCTTAATAATTTATTTAAATAAAAAGATAAACACAGTCACGTTAATATATTGCAAAATTAAGATTAACTACAAAATAAATACGTAATTTAACAACAAAAAGACGGGCTAATACAAGTTTTGTCAAAGTAATAAAGACGGAAAAAAATAAGGCAATAAAAATGATTTTAAAGTGTGTGATAAAAAAAAAAACTACTACTGCGAAAATATAACGCAGAACAAGCACATATAATGTTTTCCTCTAGTACAGTGATGGCGAACCTATAACCCGTGGGTCATACACTAACTCGCGCAAGCTTTTTAAATGAACCAAACTTGAATGACCCAATTTAGAAGCAAAAATGTCTGAAAGTAGTGCAGATATTAATAATTCTAGACTGAAAATTAAAAATATTTTATTAAACGTATGGGATTTCTTTACCAAATAATTTTGTATTTTAATGGAAAAATTTGCAAATGCACTGTTTACGATATTCGGGCCTACATATTCATGTGAAAAATTATTTTCTTCAATGAATTTTGTAAAAAACTTTCAACAGAATTAAATTAAGTACTTAATAGACTGATAAATGCGTTAAATGCAATGGTGATGACCCACCAGCTAGTGCTAAAAACGAAATAATTAACAAAATTTGACCAACTTCCCAAAAAGGTTCGCCATCGCTGCGTTTAGTATATGCTTTCGATTTATTTTTTCTCTTTTGCTAATTTATTAAGCAATGCAATGAATGAGGAAGAATTTTTTTTTATAAAAACAATGAATAACATAGCGCAAAAACTATATACATACTTTATTTTTTTCTAATTTCATTATGAATAGCAGCATTTTTATAGTAATAATTTATAAATTCAAGGTTAATTCATATAACTGCAATTTTTTTTCGTCTCTAATTTTAATTCTTAAAATTTGTTTGTGCCAAAACTATTAACCAAATAATAATAATGAAAAAAAAATAGCAACAACTAAACCAGCAATGTGTTTGGTTATTTATTAAACGCAAAATAAAAAAAAATGAATTTAAATAAACTAAGTAAAGAAAAAATTACGCGACTTAATTATACATATTCAGTGTGATTAATATGCTGTGGAGTTTTTTTTTGCTTTGCTTTGCTTAATATTTTAATTTTATCGCTAAATTTCTAGATAGCTTTATATATTTGTTTATTTTAATTTTCGCTGTAGAAGAACACATTTAGTTGTTAAGGCTACAATTTTTAAAGTGTCCTTTTAACATTTTTTTGCAATTCATTGTATGATTATTAGTAAATTAAGAAGCCAGTGGCTAAATAAAGGATAGTGGCTAATCAGAAGAATCCTAAAACATTTTGCAATTCAAAAACACTTTTAAGCCACGATGCTTAATAGAATGTAGTGGCTTATAAAGGGAATTCAGGGTAAAATTTGTTTAACATAAACATTGCGATTTATTATATAATTCTCTTTACAAAAATAAATTAATTCCACTAATTTCTTCGTATTTATTAGAAAATTTTAAAACCATAAAAATGTCACTCATATATACACAAAAATCCTATTCTTATGTAATTCAAATTGATAAAACCAAGCAAAAAAAAAAAAACAAGTTTTCTAATTAATTTTCATAAATTTTAAATTTTTAATCGAAAATACAAATTTGCATTCTGATTAAAAATTCATAAAAATTCATAACAAAACAAAATAAAAAAAAAATTTATAATACTTTAATTAATTATTTAATAAAAAAAAAAATAAAAGTCTTTAACTAAAATAACCGATTAATCCTAGCACAAAAAATTTTTCGTTAAAACGAAAAAAAAAAGAAGCTTTTGAAGAAATTAATAAATAAAAAACAGCAAAAAATTTGCATATGCATTCAAGCAAGGTTTTTTTTTTTTTGTTTTTTTTTTTGTTAAAATTTCATGATAAATTTCCGAATTAATTAATTATTAAATAATATTATGTAAAAAAATTATAAATTTATTTATTTTTCTTGAATTTATAAAATTGCAGTAAATATTATTGGCATGGGGGGAATGACAATAACTGTATGTATTTATTAAATTAATAATAATTTTGTATTATTATTTATCTTTTCCAGTGTTTTACTACTGAAATTTCATTTAAAAATTATACAAAGTACGACAACTTGTGTACAGTTTCTAAACACTAACAATCTACTACCGCTAGAAAAATAAATTCATTTCAATTAAAAACTCACGATCTAAACCACTTTTTTTGGCATTTGACTTGTCAGAATAGCAAAAAATATGTAACAATTAATTGATTGATTTACTAAATAAAGTAAAAAAAAAAAAGAATACATTTCAATCAACAATTATACAAACAATAAACCTGCGGGTTATTAATTAAATCCTCAAAATACCTTGACAAGTAACATCACAACAAGTGATTTTTTCTATTTATTTTCGTTTGTTTACACGCTATTTTGTTGTTGTTTGAATTCAATTTTTTTTTTGTACATCGCGACGTACACAAGCACGCTAATCATAAAAAAAAATTAAAATTTTTATTACAACAAACAAGAAAAAAATAAAAAAACTTTCAATAATTAAAATATTTATTGCACTTAAAGCATTGTAATCGCTATGCTGGAATTTTTAGTTTTATTTTTTATTTTAAATAAAATTTAAATCCTTGAAAATCTCCTAATAAAAAATTATAAATTTAATAAATTAATTAATTAGCAAAAATGCGAATGTTTAACTAGAAATTAATTGTTATAAAATTACAGTAACTATATGAAAATCATGAGTTTAGTCTAATTACAGGTAAAGTTGAGTTCTTTCGCGAGAAGCTCTTTGCATAAATAACTGTAGTTTATTTAACCATTTATTAACAAAATAAAAATTTTTATATAATTACAATTAAACCAAAAAAACTTTATAAAGCATAAACATTATCCTTTCAAAAGTAAAAGAAATTTAAAGGAAAAACTATAAACGCTAAAATTGAGTTAATTTCTGTCACTTTTAGTTTCATTAACGACGATTGTAGCGGTATCAATTTGCTAACGTTTCGTCTTTGAATTGAATAACTTTTTTCACACACAAACACAAAAGCACACTGAACACACCGTCAATTTACATTTAATCATTATACAGTCGAAGAAAACGAAGACGAAAAAAATTGTCTTTTATCGTGTTTTAGTTTTATTTTATTTTTATTTTTTATGTTTATTTGCTTTTTTTGCAATGTTTATTTCGGTATTTTCGATAGCAAATAAATTCACAAACACCACGATAAACAAATTAATAAAAAAAATAATAATAATAACAGAAGAAGAGAAGAAGAAAAAAAAATTATAATAACTTGAAGGTCGTCAAAATATACAATAAAAAAAAAAAAAGAAATATTTAAATTAATTAAATTCACAAATATACAGTTTTTTTTTTATATGAATCTTTTTTTTTTTTTAATATTTAAATTTTGTTTTTTATTGGTTTAAGCTTGTTTTTTTTTTTTGATTTTCTTATTCTCTGCGTCTTTTTCTTTTTCTTTAACATCTTCTTTTTTTTTTATTTATTTGTTATTTTTATTGACAATTCTAATATTGACGAAAAAGTAATAAAATTATTAATAATATTCCCATCTGAATGAAATGAAAACTTATTTTTATTGATAATCTTTCCTTCGTTTAGCACATTATTTTATTTATTGAATTAATTTTTGCTTATCAAAGTCAAACACAGCCACATGTCATATGCAGTTTACTTGGTTTTAATTGATTATTTGGTTTTAATTGATTATTTGGTTTTAATTGATTTCTAGGTGTTACTTGATTACTAGGATTTACTCGTTTACTTGGTTTTAATTAATTACTTGGTTGAAATAACTTTGAACATAGCAATCTAAACGACGCACAAAATAATAAATAAATTTGAAAAGTCACAAAAATTGGAACGCATCGATGGACATTAAGGGTAAATTTGTTGCTGATTAAAAATATAACCTAAAACTTCTTGTTACGATTATGAGGCTAGTAAAGTATTTCTTTTACTTAAAAACTGTTAATAATTTTTCGACATTGTTACTGAGTAAACCAGAAAATCAAAAGAACAAATCAAAATAAATAATTTGCATAGTAAAAATAAACTCAATTATTGTAATTATTTCTCTCATTAATCATAATATTACTTTTTTTTTTTTTTTGCAAAACAATCTGACATTTATTTCGAATTAATTATTCTTAATTTGTTTTGTCATTTTTTTTTTATCGAGTGACATGACCATCAAAAAATTAATTTTTTTGTTTTGAAACATTTTGAGGACATTGCTACTTCCGTTTTATTTATTTTTAGACATTGAGAAATAATTAAAATTTATTCATTGATTAATCATTAAGAAATTAATTATCTAAAGATATGAGATTAAGATGATATTGCAAAGATGAAGCGAGTGTTTATTTTTAAAATACAAGTGATTTCAATGCAAGTAAAGTTAGAAGAAAATATTTTAGTCAAAAAACATATATAACTACCCTGTAAAAAATTGCCGAAAACTTTCTGTAAAAATTTTTTTTTTATTGATTTATTATTATAAAAGCTACTTACCTTGTAGTTTTTTCTTCTCAAAGAAAAATTAAAATAATAAAATTAGAGAAAGATTTTTAAAATAAATAACTCGTATCATCGTCGTAGACTTAATAAAATCATTTTATAGTTGTTTAACGGTTAACAGGGTACAGACATATACAGGTAAATTAAGTGTTTATTGTTGTTGTTTAAAATGCGATTGAAAGTAACAACGAAAACGTAAAAGAAGGTAAAAAATAGAGGAAGGAATGCGACAAAAGTGCGACTAGAAGCAGACTTTTATATATATGTATTTCTATGCTATGAATTTATTCTTTTTCTTTTATCTTTTTATATTCGTCGCGTTTTGTTTTTTGCTTATAAATTTTGCACAACATCCTTGAGAACAATTTAATCAAAACGAAGAAAACATATTTTTGTTTTATAATTTTTTTTCAACAGTAAACTAGTGGCTCAGTTAATACTGACTCAGCTACTACTGATGAAACGAAAAATTATGACTTAACATTGCATTGTGAATTGTTTTGCTTTAGTTTTAGTTTTGCTTTCGTTTTATTTTTATTTTTATATTAATTAATTTATTTATTAGTGCAAAAATAATAAAATCAATATTATATGATGCGACGACATAAGAGATTGATTAATTAAAAGGAGATTAATGTGGTTTCTTTGAAAATTATCTTATTTAAAATAATAATAATAATATAAAAACGAGTTATTTAGTTTGCATTTTTTATTTATTAATTAATTACTCACAATTATTTGAAATTAAAGCTAATAAATTTATTAAACGTCGTGCAAATTCTTTACATAATGTGATAATTAAGATGTTGCGAATTTATTATTAATTTGTAATTGGTTTAAACAATAAATCGAAATGCTCTAGTGAAGAATGTAAGATTTAAATACTGTCGTACTAAGACATAATTATCATATCAAAATCTACGCTTAATTTACTATTTTTAATTATTAATTTACTTAATTAATCATTGATTTTCACATTAAATTTTACAATAAATTAACTTGTTTTATTAAATTATAATTATTTGACAACCATAGGCACGTCGTCACACCGTACAAATATTTGTAATTAATTAAAACAGCGAAAAAAAAAATGAGTAAATTTAAAGTACAAATAACATTGAATGACATAATAACAAGAAGAGAACAAGTAAGCAAACAAGCAAGCAATCAAGTAAAAAATAAAATTAACATAAAGAAAACAACAGATTTAATTATAGAAATATTTATAGTTTATGTTAATTGGATTAACAAAATACAAAATTCATAAAAGAAAAAGAAAAGAAGAAGAAAAACAATGAATAAAAGCAGCAACAATGACAACAAAAGAAAATGACAGAATTTATAATAAATTAATTAACATAATAATGATAATAATAAATAATTTATTTATTTGTTAATTAAAAAATGCAAAGAAACAAAATTCACAAAGAAATCAACTGAGAGAATAAAAATAATAATAAAAAATCAATTATAAAGCACAGGTAGCGTACGAGCAACAACACAACGGATTTTATGGAGAAGCAAATTATTATTATTAAGTGAAAGTAATTTTTGTTTCTTTAATTATTTATTCAAATTGTAAATAAATTTGCAAAATGCAAAATCGATTTTTTGTGTTTGCAACAAGGTGACCCGAGGTGACAGAATCGGTATGGCAAATTTGCGAATAGTAGTAATGGAATGTCTTTATTAATCGATAATAAGAAACAACACAATAAGGATGATCGAATTAATTGGCTGATTTATGTTATTATCAAAAAAAAAAAACTGAATATTGTTTTGCAACGGTCACGAATTAATAACACAAATTATTTCCAATACAGAAATTAAGCTCAATAATAAACTAAAAAAGGAATTAATAAAATTTTTGTAAACAATCACCTTTCATTGCAAGAAAAACCCAGAGAATACCTGTAAACAACAAAACTCGTCAATTGTGAGAAGCATAGCAACGAGCCAAGACCATCAATGACGTAGATTATGCAAAAAAAATAAAACAACCACCTTACACAACCGCCAACGCAATACTAGTCGAGCATTTTCTATACCGTCCAGTTGTTTGATTTCGTTAATTCGATTTACCTTTTTTACGTCATTGTTACGTTTTTACGTTTTTCTTCAATATTTCTTTTCGTATTCTTAAAATTATACAACAATATCGCAGTCGTTTTTATCATTGCAAAAATGAAATATTTATTTTTAATTAAAATTATTATTATTGTTTTTTTTCTTGTCTTTTAAATTAAATCGTTGAATTATCTCATTTATTATTTTTTTATCGTTTATTTAGTTAACGTTTACGTTACGTTGCTGTAATGAGGTCGTGTTGATTTAGTATGATTTTACCTGTTTTAGATTTTTTTTTTTGTTATGCATTGATTGAAATTCTTTGAATGAATTACATCTCATACTCATGTCAGAATGATGATTTACCATTACCAAAGAAATTTGCATTATGAATGGCTTGGGTTTTCCAGTGAAAAATTTTAATTTGGAATAATTTATCCACTTTATAAGCTTCAATTGATAATGCATATTACCTTTATGAATATAATTTAAATGTTAAATTTTTAATTATTATTATTTTTTTATATAATCGAATTGACATGTTTAGGAATTACGATGTGAAGTCGTTCATGAAGTGCATAGCTTTGAGCTACCATGTCAATTTATGGATGTAAGATATTTCTTGACATTAGTTTTAAAGGATTGGATATTAAATTCGTTTGGGAACGCACACGCTGGTAAAGTGTTCCATTGCTTTGCTGTACGAGTAAAGAAATCCTTTTTGGAACTTCGATGTTCGCATCGTACTTAAAGAATAATTATTTTCAAAAGAGAACTATAAAATGGCATTCGACATGCAAATAAAAATTCTTTATATAAGGAATATCGATATCGAAATAAGGAATATACGAAAAATCAAACATAATTCGTCAAATAATATTATTTTTTGTTATTAATCTATAAATCTAACATAAACAATAATTGTATTAACGTAAATCCCTGCAATATGGCTTCTGCATAAGTATTATTTCTGCACAAGAACAAAAAAAAAAAAAAATTATTTAAATTTCTTATTTAAACAGTTTTCTGTTAGCAAAATTTATTATTAATTTATTTATTTTAAATAATAAACAAAAAATGTGTGTTACAATCGCGTTGATGATGACTGAATGGAATATTTATATTCAAGAAACAGTAGTTTCTGTATATTTACATAATTGTTTTTAACGATTATAAATAAAAAATTTGTTTAACATAAAAAAAAAAAAAATTAATGGTGGGAATAATTTTATTGCTGCTTATGTTTTTAATAAATAATTTAATGAATTTTCAGCTATGTATATAGTTAATGTAAATATGTTTTTTAGATCAGATTATTGTCAATTATTTTTTTATTTTTATTTTAAATTGTTTAATAACCTTGATGAAATTATTTCTTTTGTCATGTTTTTAGGCTTTTATTTAGTTCATTTGTTTTTTTCTGTTATGTTGATAAATTTACTTAAATTTAATCTTTTAAAATGTGTTATTTACTCTCTGCTAAATCCGTTAACCGTTTATTATTATTATTATTACGGAATAAACAGTATTTTAAATCATTTAACAAGATTAGGCATTATTTTTTACTGTAGTTTTGTGTTTTAATTTAAAATTACTATGATTATCCTTAAATCACGAGTTAATTAATGATATAATTTTAATGTTTTTAAATTACCCTTGGGCTTAAATTACAAGCGAACATGATTTTTATATGTTATTTATTGTCACAATAATTGCTTCTTTTATTTTCACTATTTTAACATTATTATTTAATTCGAGGACATTTATGCTTAAAATCAGCTAATTCTTTAATCGTTTTTCTTTTATTAAAAGTATTTTTCCTTTGTTTTGTTTAACATTTGTTCTAGATTTAATAAGTTTGCTTAATGGTGTTAGCAAAATTACTTAAGGTAATTAGGGAAAATAAATTACCTACATGAAATATTTGTTAAGAAATTCAATTGATAATTATTTTAGTTATTTTTTACTAAATCACAATACAAAACACTTGTTGTTTACCTTTAAAAACAAAAAACACTTAAAAGTGTCGAATTTGATGTGACATCACTTGACTTTTGTTTGCATAATTCAATTTTAAGACTTAAGTTTTGACTTTATGGTAAAATTTTAATTAATTATCTTTTAATATCAGTGGCGTAGAAATATTATTATTATTATTTATGTTTAAGTAGAAATACCTGTATATTTTTGGTATTATAATTGGAAATAGTAGCTACAAAAGTCTTGTTGTTATTAGCAGCTCATCTAGGTTACACACACGCTAATAAGATCAATTTTCATTCGGTGTTAATAATAATAATAATAATAATTTAAATGCATTTATTTAACTAAATATAATTTATTTAATGATTCAAACTGTGCAAATTAAAAAATTATATTTTTCACTCACAGTTTATCATGTTCGCTTCTTAATTCTTAATCAAATTTTAGCTTTCTAAAGTGTAATTTAAATACATTATGAACGGCCTACATACACCTTATACACGATTAAGGTATTTTAATACCTTAAAACAAATCAATTAATTCCACAACAGTGGAAAACTTAAATAAGTATATTCCCAGCTACTGGTTTATTTATTACAAAATAAATGTAAGTCAGCTAAAGCCAAAATGTATATAAAAGATTTTAATAGCTGCCTCATCGCGCATAACTTCTGTTATTTTTTTTTTTAATATTGTTTAAGAAATAAATCGTAAAATTAAATTAAAGAAGATAAACCATAAAAAAATATAAAATGTTCATCGTCGGTTTTAAATTTTTTGTAAGCAAGAGGAAAAATTTAGAAACAAACAGGGAACAGGTAAAGATCGATGTAACAAAGTAACAACAAACATAAAGAAGAAACAAAATGACACAATAAAAATATTAAAAGGTAAAAATAAAACGAAACGAACAAAACATAAATAATAATAATAATAAAGAAAGTAAAAGTGATTTGTATAGTAATTTAAGTAACAATAATTTATCTCACATTACCTTTGATTTATTTACAATTGGAAAAAAAAATTATTTATTAAAATTACCTGATGCGCCCTAGTTGCTATTTAGTTTTTCTTCGTTTTATTTATTTATTGAATAGAAAATTAATAAATTTTTATTGATTAACTATAAACTATGTTTTGCATCTGTTGCAATATCATTTGTTTGCCTATGTTGTATCACAAAGAGTGTTGAGTATCTAACAACAGAAGTACTTTTTCTGTTTTTATATACTGCTGCTACATAATTGGTTTTGTTACTTAATGGATACACATCTTACTTCCTTAATCACCTGTATTGTTGTCCGTTAAAAATTTTCTAAAACATCTCTTTTATTATTGCCGCAAATACTGCTGTTACTTCAATAAACTCCATTGTTCTTAGTGTTATTCTGTTTACCTTCAAAAGTATCGCTTATGTCATTATTGTTTTACCTGTGCAGCCTTCGCTGTTGTAATACCAACACTTTATTTTACAATTACTGCAACTATGTATGGTACCATAAAAATGTTTTAACAAACAAAAATAAATGCGTAAACAGTAGGATGCCACAAAGAAAACAAAAATTAATTAAAAATCATCAATAAACGATTCAATCTTTATGATTTTTAATTAATATTTTGCCATTTATTTCAGAGAGAAAAACATCAGTTATATATTTCACCTTTTGTTGTCGTCGATTGTTGTTAATTTTGTATCAAAAGAATTAATTGATTGATTGATTTTTTTTTTTGCGAAAAATAAAACGCGAAGAAAAAACACTTTTTAGGCTATTTTGTTGATTTTTGCGAAAATTTATTAAACACAAAAATTGATGAGTTAATAATGAAATAACATATCTTCATTATTGAAATTATTAATTAAATTTTATTTATTTGATTTATTACTTAATTAACAAGCATTGTTTTGTCATTGCAAAAAAAATATTATTCACTTTTGCTTTTCTTCTTTTAACCTTTTTACTTTTGTTTTACTTCGTCATCTTAGATTCAGTTATTGCACCATATGATTTAGGACATTGGTTTTGTTTTCAACAAATTTTTGTTTTTTTTTTTTGCAAACTTTTAATGACAAGAATTAAGCTTTTTGATTTTGCATAATTTTTTCAAAATTTTTAAAAGAAAATTAATATAATTTGCATACGTTAAATAATTATTTAATTATTTTCTATTAAAACTATTTAATGATTAAATTATTGCTTAAAAAATTATTTTAGTCAACAAGTAATTATATAATAAAAAGCATAATTATTTACAGTAATTTTAATGTAGTTTAATTGATTTTTATTCTGTAATAAAAAGAAAATTCAAACATTCAAAAATTAAACGATCGACAACAAGGTAAATACCACGCCTAATTAAGTTAATATACATAATTTATGTTAAATTTATTTCTCTTTACTTAAATCTTGTCCTTAAATTAAAAATAAATTACAGTAAAAGCTTTATGTTTAAGCTTTAAATGTCAATAAAAAAAAATGTTGAAAAACTGTTTTATTTTTATTGCAAATAAATGACTTAAACTTCAATGAAGTGAAAAATAAGCAAAAAGAATAAAATATCTAAACAATTATCCGTTGATTTAATAAATAAATAATATTAATTAAATAAGAATGGTAATAAGGCGCACAGTTAGACGCCACATAAAGTCCATTCGAAATAAATATTATTTCTTTCTTTTTATGCTTTGATATTTTTTTTTTTTATTTTTGATTAAACAAAGTATTTTCTCACGATTTAAAGATTAAAAATAAGAGAAATAAATACAACTAGATAGATTATTATTATTATTATAACCAAAAAAACCATACAAAATAAAAATAATAATAATGTTGATTTATTACATTTAATCGCGTACAATTGGAAGCTACTTTTGCTTATTTTTTACATTAAATTTTTTACATTTTTAATACATTACACTAGTTACTGGTCTAACTGTTGGCATTCGTTGTTTACTATAAATACCGCTAATAAAAAAAAACTAAAAAAGCAATATATAAATAAATAATCGAAATAATAAAGAAGAAAAACAATCATCATCTTAAGACGGAATTTGGTTGTTGCTATTTGTTGTTTTTTTTTTTTTGTAACTTAAAATGTGATTATGAAATTGTTTTTTGTTTGTTTCTTTTCTTTTATTGAAATTAAACATATTTATGTTTTAATAATTTTATTTATTTATTGTTTTTTTATTAACATTACAAATAATGCATGTCAATAAATTATTTATTAAAAAATTAATAAAATTGTTCTTTGTTCAGCTAGTACAGTACAATCTCGTTATTATAAATTAAGTTAAAGGCTGTACTACAATGTTACTGTGTTTTTCGTAAATATGTGCAGAGGTAATTTATCAATTTGCCCTTTGCACAATATTAGAATTATTTGCAGTACTAACAGTGTAGCGCGGCCTTAATAATTAAATTCTCTCGTTGGAAAAATCACTCGTTATGTTTTCATTTCTATGTATTACTATCGACAAGTAGTTTTTATAGCATTCATAGCACTGTAAACACAAAAATTAATAAATTCCCTCCAATTTAGATGCTAAAAATAAATAATTAATTACTGTGAAAACTAAATTTTGATTAAAAACAAATAAAGGATTCAAATAAGCCAAGTAATTTCTAAATAAAAAAAAAAAGAAAGTAAAATCAATCTCCTTAAGTATTTTGCCAAAGTAGAGAAGAAAAAAACTTAATTGTGAAAAACCGCGAGTACTCTGTCTTAAAAAATCGCAAAACAAAAGCGTTAAAAACTAAGCCAAATATTTGCTTTAATAAAAAACTTAAAAAAATCAAACAAAGTGATGATCACCCTCAACAATTGTTTATCAAATATCGTCAATAATATTATGCTTGCAAAAAAATTAAAAACAAAAATACGCCAACAACCTTTCTCACCTTAAATTTATACAAAAAAAAAATAAATTATTTGCGAATTTGTTTTCTATTTGTTTGTTTGTCATATTTTGAGTGTTTTTTTGAATAAAGAAAAAGAAACGAAAATTTATTATACATTTTTTTTTTGTTTTTTAATTATGTAATTTATTAAAACATTTAATTTTTATCTTTATTTTCTTCATCTTCATCATCATCGTCTTCATATATTTATTGCTTGTCTTTTTCTTTAATTTTTTTTTTTTGAACAACTTTCACTTGCTTGTCGTTTATTTTTTTCATCTTCTGCTTCTTCTTCTTCTTCACTCAATATTTTTTATAATTTATTTTTTATTTATTTGTAATTTGGTCAGCATTAACATAACATATCGATCAATAAAAACTAATTTTATTTTTTTTGTTTAAAACGTTAAAATAAGATGAAAAATGATTATCATTAAGCAACACAACGTAACTCCCTGAATTTAGTTATTAATTACGTTTTAATTGTTGAGTAGATTTTTGAGTAGTTTTTTTCTTAACTTTTGAGTGGAATTTTTATTCATCCAAACACTACCACCTTGATTTATTTTTTTTTTGCGTGTTAATTTATTTCTCTTAAATTAAAATCTAAACAATCTTTTTTATATACATAATTGCAAAAAATTAATGTATGAGGTAACAAATACAACACATATAAGACAAGAAAATTATTTATTTTTTTTTATGTGTATTTAAATTCGCACATCGCAATCTGACAAAATTATTATAATTTCAAAAAGTGTCATATAACAGTGAAATGAATAATAAAATTAATAAAATTATTAATAAAAAATTATATATACTGTAATATTGCATTAGAAAATAAGGAAATTTATGTAAAATTAAATGATAAAGAAGAAGAAAACACAACTACTTTGTCGCAATTAATTAAATAAATTCACTTAATAATTAATTAAAATTACTGTTTCTATGTAGAAGTATTTATGACAAATAATTAAATAACCTTGATAATAATAATAATAATAATTATTATTATTTATGATAGTTTTGAGGGTTTCTTCTATTTATTATTTTTCCGTTGTTATTACACAAATTTATTAATATTTTTTCTTTTCCATAATAAATTATTAATAATAATAATTAAAACGTTTAACAAAGCTTTAATTAATTTTAAACAAGATTATAAATTATTTTTATTGATATTTTAGTAAAATTTAAATCCAAATTACGCATAATGTTTAGTTAATTCTCTGTATGATTTTTTAATTAATTAATTTTTTTTTTTTTTCATATTAAATAAAATTTATTAGACTAGGCTGAGCTTAACAGCAGTTGTTGAGTTTTAAGAAGTTAGTTGCAAATCCTCTTTATTTTAAATTGCGTATAGTTATGAGTTAATTGATATGAGTAAATACAATAAAGATTAAACGATTAATACTTTTATTACTTAAGTTTTTTAATTATAAGTCATAGTTTTTCTATAGAATATCAAACAAAAAAAAAATGCATTTTTATTGAATTAATTAACGCAACTATAAAAAAATAAATATATATTGCAAATAAATAAAAGACTGACATTTTGGTGTTATTCAAGTTAAACAACAGCAATCTTAATTCTTTATAATTTATAATTGTTATTTATTCTTATTAATATTTATTATTAATTATTACCAGCGAGTTCAAAGTGACAAGTTATAAACGCAAAAAAAAAATACAGCAAAAAGGAATGTTTAATTCACTTGTTAAGAAGAATAACTAATTACAAATTTTTTGATTCGTTTAATTCGTTTACGTGGTGGAAAAAGTCAACAGATTTTAATTTATTTATTAAATAATTCTTATGTCATCAAAATCGGTGTAAATTTAAATAAACAGGTAAAAAGAAAAAGGTAGCAAAAGTGAATAAAATAAAAACTCATCGAAAAGAAATTCAGTAAAGAGATAACCAAAAAAAAAAAAATAATATAAATCATATGTTGAGGAGGAAGATTTTTGCATTTCTGATTACTTACAAACATATTAAAATAATAATATTAATAATAATAATAATTATTATTATTATTATTAAAAAGAAATTAAATAAAGTAAAAGTAAATAAATTTTTACGCTTGTTTTACGTTTATTGTAATTAAAAAAAAAATAACAAAAAGCCTTTATAAGGGAAAAGGAAATCTTCTTTTTTTTTTTTTACCGATATTTTACTGTTATTAAATATTATTTATGCTTTTTGATCTGATAAAAAAAAAATTTATTAAATTGTTTAACAAATAATTTCACAAGAAAATAAGGAAAGTTAAAATACCTTTCATTTAAAAACTAAGGATCGGTCAAAGCTCATCTTAATAATTAGGAAGTTTTTATATTTTTTTTTTAATTTGCGAAAAATTTTATGATCTACAAATTACTTGTCATTACAAGATGTGTTTTACTTTGCTTTAGGTAAATATTTTAATAAATTTGTGTCTTTAGTTTCGTTAATTACTCACTTGTCGAATAAATATGCAACCAACTGCACGTTACGTATAATTCGTAACAGCAAAAACAATGTTTTATATGCAATTAATTGAATTGAATCTTATTGTTTAATATATATTTAAGAAAATCCTGTTTTGTATTTAATTATTATCATTTAACATAAAATGATCATGCTATTTGGTAACGCCTTTATTATTAATAATTTACATTTTTTTATTCTGTTTATTCACTGTTATTGTTATTTATTAATATTTAGGTCAATTAAATAATCAACAATAATGATAATTATTTATTATTAATCAAATTTCTTATTTTAAACAATTTAATGAAATTACAATAATAATAATAATAATAATTATTAATATTATTGAATAAAAGTGTATTTGCTTAAAAATATATAAAATATGGCGCGGCTGTCATTGATGTTTTTTTTCATTCTTTTGTTTAATAATGGCGACCTATATTTAATTAAATAAAATTTAAAAAATTATAATAATAATAATAATTAACTTATTAAACGTTTTATTCCTTATTCATTTTATTTCTTGTTTTATCGTTGGACTTAATACTTTAGTTCAGATTTAATCGATAAAACATGTTTAGCCAATAAAGATTTAAATAGTTTATTATTTTTTGTGGTTCAATGGATTAATTTTTAATTATTAGAAAATAATAATCGCTGCTGCTTTTTTTCATTAGCGGAAATTACACAATAGGTGGTTTCTGTATTTTAATACATTTTTAGTTTAACGAATATTTTGTGTCATTAAAATTAAAACTTAAATTGGCTTAAATTTCTCATAAGAATTTTATGTTGAGTTCAGAACTCTCTGAAAACATAACTTTGCGGTTGATTCATCTAGGTTTTTTTTTTGAAGAACAAAAGACTTCAATTCTATTAAAGAGGGGAAAGTTTATTAATTTCTCTAATGAGAAGACTCATGGCTTCCCTTTGCCTTACATAAAATGTCATCCATATTGCATTGCGTATTGCAGTAAATTTAAACGTAGAAAACAATTAAAATCATATTAATAAATCATATTTTGTTGAATTTTTAATTATATTATTATATTATTTTATTTTTTCTTATTGTTTTTATTAAAAATAAAACTTAAATTAATTAAATTAACCTCGAAAATGATAAATAAAGCAAAACAAAAAAAATCCACGTTAAAAATGGGAAAACGCAAAAAATAATAATAATAAATGACAGAAACAAGTTTAATATTGAATTGTTTTATCAAAAATAAAAATAAAGATAAAATGTATTTTACGTTGTTTATTTTTCTTAATCAATTTACGAAAAAAAAAAAGAACCGAATTCTGTACGAATTAAATGAAAAATTTTGCACGCAAATAAAAAACGACAACAAAATAATTGACAAATTACTTGAACGTGGCTTTATGTTGTTTTTATTTTTGTTTTACGTTTTTATTGAATTGTTTTTAATTAATTTATTTTTTCTTAAATATTTTTTTTTCTTTATAATAAAATATCATCTTGGTATAATTTTTATTTGTTGTTGTTGTTCCATTATGCTTATGCAATGAATACACCAGTTCTTCAGTTTTTCTGTACGAATTTTTAAACTTTTATTCATATTTTCTTTCTTATCTCTTGCATATTTTTAAATGAATTTATTTTTATTTTTATTTTTGGCACCGATTACCGATTAAATGTAAATATTTATTAATATAAAAAAAAGAAGAAAAATATGTAAGAAAAATAATAATAATAAACATAAAAGTGAATGTAAATTCGATGATGTTGTTTTGCTGGATAAATTCTCTTATGCCGTGATTTAATATCAAAAATAAAAAATAAAAAAAAACTGAAGATGTTAACATGTACGTGTTAAATAAATAAACAACAAAAATAACTATAATAATAATAATAACAATATTTATATGCTTTTATGATAATGATAAATATTTTTTCACGTAATAATCATTTCAACATTTTTCACCCAGAAAAAGGATAAATAAAATAATTATTCCGCACAGAAAAAACAAAAATAATAATTGTAAAAGTTGTTAAACTGAAGATTTGATTGTAATAAATCAAAAAAAAAAAGAAGAAAAATGCATTTATTGACAACCAACAACAGCAAATTTTTTATTATAAAATAAACTTGTTACGCGCGCGAACTATAGCTGATGAAACAAAATTATTTGATTTATTTTGTGAGTACTGAATCTTCTGAATTTTTAATTTATAAGTACTGCATTTGCTGTATTTTCCAGATAAATAATGTCTGAGTGCTTTTATTTTACTATTATAAAAAATTTAGATTACAAAGTGCAAGTCAATAGCTTAAAAATATAATCGCTTGGATTTAAAATTAATGCTTAAATGTAAGACGTATATAGGGTAAAGAGCGTATTGAATCTTCATTCACGTTATACCAGACAACGAGAATTTAATATTTATTTTTTTTTAATTTAATCGGAAAATCATATGATATTTAGTACTTAATATATATATTTTTTTTCATTTTCGTTTTCGCATCTCCTTTCATTTTATTAAAATTACATAAAATTTCCCTATCGGTTATATTTTTTGTTATTTTTACTTTTATTATTCTGCATTGTATAAATTACTGTAAACGTTGTAATTCCATCATTTAGTCAGGCTTAATCATGTATTTTAGTCAATCAATTTATAAGGAAAATCATGCAATAAAGACAAATTACTGTTATTAGTGTAGTTTAAGCGGTTTATTTTATATTTTTAATTTTTACTGAACCAATGAATAAAAATGTGTTTGTGTATTTGGTTTGGTTTTTTTCTTGTTTCTTGTTAAATTAAATTAAAGTCTTTGACCTTAATACATACTTAAAGCAAGTAGTTTTGCTGAGAAAAAAGGGTTTGCCCTATTGTATTATCCGTAGTCGGACTATAGCTCATATGAGGGTTGTTCATAGGGTGGTTGTTTATAGGACGGTTGCTTATAGGACTGCTGCTCATAGCGGACTGTAGCTTCTTGTCTAAATACTGGTGGAACCTCTATAATTTGTACCACTGATAATTCGTTTTCCCTCTTTAATTCGTCATTTTTCAAAGTCTGTTGAAAATTACATTCAAGCCTTTGACCACGTATAATTCGTATTCCCCGTTTATTCGATTTATTTTTTGGATCAGTTGAAGATACGAATTATCGGAGTTCCATCCGTATTCTAATAATTTGTCTTAACAAAAGCTAATTACACAGTTAATTGTAAAGTATTTATCGACATCTTAATAAATATCGTTTAATTTATAAAATAATAATAATAGCAAAGTAATTTTGCAACACCTAAAGACACCTGACTTTCTTAAAAGTACATTTCAACTTAAATATATTTTTTTTTATTACCAAGACAATAATTATTCTTCTATGATATCTAAATATTCGCATATAATAATTTCTATCATTCATAATATTACACACAATTGACTATTTTTTTATTATTATTATGATCTCTTCTTTTTTTCCTGCGATTTTATTTTTATTGACTTTTTAATTCATAATATATTTTTAGTTTTTATTTATTTAATTGGATACATTTTCATATTAACATTGTTATTATTTTTTATTATTATTATTATAATTATTGCAAAAGAATTGTTTGAAAAGGTAGAAATATATATATATATATATTATTTTTCTTTTTACACACATCAATAGTTTATTACTTGTGATTGATTTATATAAATATTTAAAAATAAAAATATTATTATTCACATACATCGCAAATAAATAACAACACGATACATTGTTAATAATAGTAATAAATAAATAAATAAATAAATAAATAAGAGAAGAAGCAGAAAAATGCAAAAAGAATAAAATAATAGCGCGTATATTAGCGTTAACCCATCATCATACATCGCGTCTCACTGTTATTCGTTTTTGCTTAAAATTTTACATTTATGACCCAAAAAAATCGTTTTAACATCGTGATCTTATATAGAAATAATATTACGTGTTTGATGTTAATAATAGTAAAATGCCCGTTTTTTTTTCCTCCAGATCAGTAATACGATCAATGTAATTTTGGTTTTATTTAATTATAGCAGAGAGAGATGCGAATAAATAAAAGAATAAATTTCTGGAAGTTCAATACGTTTAACTCGTAGGTTAATTATTTTGTAATGCAAAACGAAAGAGGTGTTTACCTGATGAAATGTAATGTGCATTAAGCAACATTATTGCATATGATTTATGCTTTTGCGAGATTAATTTGTGATATTTTAGTTAATTTTTTAGTACTTTGTAGATATTTTTGATTTATTATTAGGCAATTGGTGTTAGTTTTTGTATTTTTGGTTTTTTTCTTTAAATAATTATTAAATACTTTGGTCAAGGAGTAAGGAATTACATTATTCACTAATAAAACAGTATTCTCATGTATGAAATTATCCAAAAAGAACAAATTTCTATCCATTTTCTCATGGTAATAGCTAATAAACAAGCAAGAATAATTTCTGCTGCTAAATTTCTCCAAAAACACAAAATACAAAAGCTAACACCAATTGCCTAATAATCGATAAATAATAAAGTGAAAAAATAAAATAAAATAAATCATGAATAAAAGAAACAAAATCAAATAAACAATAAAATAAATAAAGGTCCGGCATCTGTATGTAAACATTGCGTGGGAGTTTTGTTAGTTTTTTTCGCTTTAATAGAAAAAAAAATGTATTTGCATAGTTTTTATTTCGTCGTGTTATTTATTTATTTATTTTTTTTTGGTTTAAATGGTGTTGCTGGTGGTTTTTTTTTCATTTAATAGATGAACAAACAAATAAATCACGAATTCTATTCAATAGTTATAATAATAGGAAAATCATAAAATATTATTATTATTATTATTTTTAGATGAAATAAGAAACTAAAAAGCAACATTGAGATGTTTATTAGCAATCAAATAACGGACATATACATATTATATTTACAATGAACGAAACGGTATACATTTTATATGTTTTATGCAAGATATAACAACGGAAAAAAAATCTCTATTGTCATTCAATTAATAACTGAACGTTAAATCCTTTAGATTAAATAAATTATTATTTTTTTTTTGCATATTATTAATGAGATAATAATAAAAATAAAATTTAATTAAAATCGCATAAAAATCTAGTGAAAGTTTATGTTTTTTTTCGTCTTCAGAAGGTTTTTCAAAATACAAACTTGATGTCCATGAATTAATTATTATTATTATTTAATTTTTGCTTATCTTCAAAAATCATAATATCTTATGTTTTCGCTTATATTTTTTTTTATCTATTTATTTTTGATTTAATTCCTTTAGTTTGTTAAATTATTTAATATTTCTTTTTGTATGATTTACCTGTGGATTTACGTTTAAAATAAAAATACATATTTTTCCGCAACGACAGTATAATAAATAAAAATAATAATAAAATTACCAAACCAAATAAATAATTAATATAATGTAGGTAAGATCAAAGTTATTTTATTTAATCAGATTATTTATTAATTTACAATAAACTCCCTACTGAATTGCAATTTTCTTTACAAAACACTATAATTCCAATAATAATTCAAGTTTTCAAACAATTCGCTTATCAATTGCTTATTATTATTTTTTTTATAATTTTAATAATTTTTTACGTGATTTATTTTATAAATTTCTATTAGTACACACGGAATATAAAAAAAAAACGAAACATAATTCAGTTAAGAAGCCAAATTTATAAACACAAACATAAAGAAACGGTTTTCTACCTGTAATTTTTTTTTTTTGTTTTCGTTCTTGCATAAAAAGTAAAATTTTAAAAACTCTCGAATGTAATATAATCTAATAGAAATAAGAGAAAAACAAAGGTAATTGAAACTTAAGTCTAGTAAAATGTTAAAAATATCATTTTGCATAAAAAATTTTAATTAAATAATAATAATAAAAGGTAATATTCGTTGTTTTTTTCTTCTTCTTCTCTTATTATCGTAATGTAATTTAATTTAAAATTTATTTGTAATAAAATTGTGTAATGAAATTTAACTAATAAACGATAAAAAAAAAAAAAGTAAAAGAGTACATAGTCTTATTTACACTAAACAAAAAGTGGTTACCTGTCGAGCTTTTATTTCTTTTGTGATGATTTGTATTAACATTTACTGTATGTTTATTGTTAATACAATTTATAGTAATAACAACTTTTTATTATTATTTTACTATTATTATTATAATTATAATTATTTTTTTTTGTGCATTACCAACTAAGATGTGAATTGAAATTAAATAAAACGACAAAAATAAGTACTTCTCTATTCTCTTTTATTATTAAATTCAATATTCCATTGAATTGATTATGTAAATATTTATTAACGAAATAAATAAAAAACAGAATCTTTAACTATTTTGTAAAGCATTAAAAATAATAATAATAATAATAAAAATTAATTAAACTATTGGGAGGTATGGCTGTCACACATAAACTCGAATTGCATAAAAAAAAAAGAAAAGAAACTGCAGGTTCGTCGCTTAAATTGTATTCAAGTCTTTTATATAAAACATACAGAATTTTTACATTATTATTATTATTTTTTTTTCATTTTATTATAAATTATCTGCAATTAATCATTACATTTTTTTTTTTTTACAAAAATATTTTATTTCTTGGATTTTTGTCTTATTTTTTTCTTGAGTGAATTATGTGCAAATTTATTAATAATTTTTTTTCTTCTTGTTTTTAAAATAATGACGTATCTTTGTCGTATTGTTAAACAAAAAAAACTAAAATTAAATTAATGATTAAAAGGATTGTCATCTGTTTTTACCTATTGTTTATTTATTTTCTACTGACTAGATTTTTAATTATTGATTTCTATCGTAATTTATGCAAAATGTTAAGAAACTTAACTTAAGAAAAACAGAAACAACTGTCTTGTATATTCAATTAAATAATTTAGTCTAGATAATTTGTGCGATAATAGCTATTGTAATTAATTTTAAATGAACAATACTCTCAATGCTGGAGTTTTTGGTGTTGTAATATGACTTACTGCTTAGCTTAATTACTTACATACAAACCGCATTTAACTTGTTATTAATAAACAAGTAAAAATAAAACTGTATATATTGGAATAAGATCTCAAGACAACAAATATAAAACTAAAAGAAAAAGGCAAGAAAACAAAAAAAGACCAAAAACAATAAATGTAAATTCATCTTAATATTAATCTTGATTAACATCAGAATATTTATAAATAATAAAAAACTAATAATTCATGATACTGTTGCTGTTGTTGTTTATGTCTCCGCATTCATTTTCTTATTAATAACAACAAGTAAAAATAAAGTAAAAACAATGCACTAGGCAATGTTACAAGTTAATAAATAATAAGATTTTTATTTTTAAACATATTGTATATTAAGTGATAAATTGATAACAATAATTTAACCAGTTATTGTTATTACTGTTGTTGGATGCTATTAATACTTAAATAATTAACAGCATTGTCCAAAAGTTATTGCCAATTACTTGTAAAACATTTAAAGTGTTTTGTTATTGGAAATTTTAATTAAAAAAACTGTTTTGTTTTATATAAAAAAAGTAACTTTATAGTAAAAATAGTCCACGCATTCTACTTACTTTTCTATAATATAAGAATTGACTGACTGTTTATCAAAGACAGATTCACCATTAGTGTCATTTATCAACTATTTATTGCCATCCAGCTATTTATTCAAAATCAATCAATCACCCTTTTTCGCAATATTATTTAAATAAAATGTACCGTTTTCACTTAATTAATCGCCATATTTGGTAATTACAAACACATTTAAATGATCATTAAAAAATAAAACATGTTTTATGATTATTAAAATAATTAAATTAAAAAAAAAAATAAATATGTTAATACTTAATACACTTTTAAGCTACTTTAGTGCTATCCTATCCCATAATGCACCTAAGTAATGAGAATTAAATAAATTAAAAAGTAAAAAAAAATAAAACATTTAAAAAGCTTTTTAATGTTTGCTTATTATTATTATTTTTCTTTTATTTTCTCGTTTATTATTAAATTAAAGCTATAATTTAACATCTTTGGTGTCTGTTGTTTCTCTTTTAAATATTTTTTGTCGATTATGGAGGAGGTTAAACGCATAAAACACCTGAAAGTCAGTTAAATATATATATATTAAAGAATTAAAAATATAATAATCATAAACAACACGAGATATGTATGTAAATTTATTGTTTTAAAATGGTTGTAGTAATTAGTTAGGTATTATTTCGTTGTACGGAATCCGGAAACAAATATTCCATCTGACAAATCTCTATAACTTCACTCTGATCAGAATCCATATTTAGTATAACAGTTATATTTAGTTTAAATCTTCTATCATTCAGTGTAATTTTCTTTCTAACTAGTAATTATCATATTTAACTATTACACTGTAGCTCACTATATTTTAAACGGATTTTTGTTTTAAGTCTCACGCTGTTATTTAAAAAAATAAATAAAGAATACATTTAACCACTTAAATAACATTTATCTGCAAATATTTAATAGAAAATAATTGTGACAAGTGAAACAAACACTAGATGAAAGATATAAAAATGAATTTATTTTAGTTTTTAAGTCTAATTTGTGTACACGAAGTAGACACACTCATCTTTGTTTTTAATCAACAATTAGAAATTAATAAAAATAAAATAAATAAATTACAAGTAAAACGCAAATCAATATTGAAATTTACAGCAAAAACAAAATTAAAACAAATGATATAAGATGTTTAATTTAAGAACGTGTTTTAGGTAAAACGAGATGAGAAAAAAACAATGACATAACCAACTGTCAAAATAGATACACAAACACACATATATATATATACTAAAGATTTTATTTTTAATAAAATTAATGAAACCGAAATAAAATAACAACAATATTAATGATGAATTTCGCCTGGAGGAATTTAGTTTCTTCAGCCAAAAAAAAAAAAAAGAAAACATAACCGCAATGGTTGCTGCTTCTTAATTTTTGTGTAATAAAACAATGAATAAGACGTAAAATAAAAACATATTTAATTTTCTAATAATAATGATTAATAATAATAAATATTTTTAATATTATTTTGTGCAAGAGACTCATCGCCACCATAAAATTGCACGTTTATTGTTGGCGTATGTTTTACAGCTGTGTCCAATTCGCAACAATATTCCGTTCCGTTCAGTCCCTGTGATTTATTACCTAAAGTCGCAAGATAAACAAGCAAAAAAAAAACAAAATTCACAATTATGCAGCTAATATTTAGCTTAATTTAATTTCTGTTTTACTTTTTCGGAATTTAATTTCGCGCTATTCGGTTATAGAAAAAAATCAGCAAAAAAAAAAAATGTTTTTGATTATGAAATAGTGAAATTTTTTTTTGCTTTTTCTCACTAAATAAATTAGCATCGTTGTGTTGTTGTTGCTGCACATGATGTGCAAAAAAATAATTATTTACAATAAGTGAAATCATTACTTACCATTGATTAGTTGAGTGTTTTTTTTTTTTGCTTGTTTGTTGATAAACAGTTAATGGTAATGTGTCATTGAATTAAATCATTATAAATGAGAGGAAACCTAATTATTTATTTTGGCGAAAAGGATTTGATGACCAATACTACCGTTACGCTTATTTTTGCAAATTTTATCAAAAAAAAACAATATTTTGTTGTGAAATTTTTGTTAAAAACTTACAAGTCACACCTGCAAATTTATTAATTATCGAGTATTTCGTTGTCAGGCATCAGAAACACTAGTCTTAGCTTAATTAACCAGAAATAGTAAAAAAAAAAAAAAGAAAAATTAACGAGAAACAAGTAAAAAGAAAAACCAACAATCTGCGGTCGAGAAATATTTTTGTTTTTTAATTTAAAAAAAAAAACGTAATTACTTAACGTATGTCTTAAAAGTTAATTAATTGATATGGCTATGCTTAAGTGAGATATTTCTGTGCAGCGGCGTAGTACATATTGCAATAATAGTTTAATGATATGTGCTAACTCGTTTTTTGCATTGTATTGTTACAATGATCGGATTTTGTATTCTATTGTAAATAGAATCAAAGACCTTTTCTCTTTTCGTTTATTTCTCAAAAGCACAGAATCATTCAATTTTTTAATTAACCTACAACAAAAGCTCTATATGCTTTTTGTCTATCAATTATTCTTTTTTATTGGTGTTAAGCGTTTAACCTTTTTTTTGCTTATTGTCGCTGCATCACAATAAATTTTAATTAAAAAAAAAACGCAATGAATTTTCAATAATTTCTAATTATAATTTTTAATTTTAATTAGCTGTTTAGCTTTCTCTATCATTAAATAAAATAAATAAATATTAAAAATATTAATAAAGGTCGGTCGCATCTATAAATCAGGAGTAACCTTACCATGGTTAGTACTTGGATAATAATAGTTTTCTCTGTTTTAACAAAACAATTTAATTATATAAAAATATTTTTTCTCAAAAACGATTAATTTCGAACTTACAGTGTCACAGTTAAAGTTCCACGAATTTAATCGCTATCAATACTGAAACGAGAAAAACGGTTTTCCAATTAATGACAAATTAAATGTATTTCAATTAATTTTCTAAGGTACGCATGCAATACACATAATTATAACACAGGTACAAAAGGTTAAAAACACGATTAATAATTGACGTATTCAAACGAAAAACATGACATTTCTTTCATTAAATACATAACGTCAATGCAAACATTATAATTTTAATTTTAATTTTTTTGCATAGCATCAATATGCAATAATTATTTTATAATAAAATTTATTTCTATTTGACGATAATAAGTAATAAAATTTTTTTTTTGAATTAATAAAATCGCAAAAGTACATCCCAAAAAATTCAACGAAAAAAAATCACTGTGCATTGCTGTTGTTGTAATTAAAGCTTTTTTTTATTATTTTTTTTGACCACTTAAAGAAGCAAAAAAAATTATTAATTTTTTTTTTTTTTTGTTGTATTTTTTGGGTCAATACTTTCACTTTACCCGCGCGCAAAATATAAAAATGATGACAACAGCATCAGTTGGTTATTTTTAAATATTTTTATTAATGTTGCTGCTGTTGCTGCTGCTGCGCAGCTAAAGATGATGCTGCACTGGACCATATGAATTTTTTTGTTTGTGGTTTTTGGTATTGGAATTTAGTTTGCGGCGAAATATTGTTTTCGTACCGTCGTATATGCCAAGAATTTGATTCAGGGAAACAGTATAGTGGTAATTCTGGAAATGCTTACTTTGGCAAATACGAAATATTTTTAAAAGTTTTTGAAAATTTTTTCCGAATAACTTTTACAGGCTGCATTGACTTTTAAGACTTTAGTTGACGGAAAAAGAAAAATATCGCGGTCTTTCGGCAACTACTCCGGATTTATCTAAATAAATGACATAGTTGACTGTTTTCTGTACGATTTAACACTTTTTACATGTTTTGTTCAACTTTTAATCTTTATATATTATCAGTCTGTTCCGGATCAGCTTAACAAATAATTTACGAAATTGAAAATATTTCCAAATCAATAAAAAAATAAAATAACATTTTCTTATCGTAATTAATTGTTTTACTTTTTCTTTCATATAAACGATTTTTTTGGGCAAAAATAATTAACAAAAAATTTAACTTTAATTTTTGCAGATTTTTATCAATTATATATATTGATAAACTTAAAAATAATTAATATTATTATTTATCACCCTGTTATAATTAATTTGCAATGAAAATTGTTTATAAATACATTTATTGAAAATACAAAAAATAATAATAAACCGCAAGTGAATTATTTGCAACGTTGATATTGTTGCTGGTGCTGTTGCTGTTACTGTTGCTGTTGTTATACGCGAATGAATTGACCAATTTCTTACCATTAATTGCAGTATAACCTGCTTTAGGGCACCAAATATATATATTTAATAATAATAATAATAATAATAATAAATATAATTATATTGCTTCATTCGTTTATTATTTGTTGGTTTATTTTTTTTTTTTTCTTTTTTAAAAATAATTTACTTCCACTCCTCAGTTGTAATCAGAGAACAAAAAAAAAAAAACACTGAAATATGGAAAATAAACGTTAAAAAAAAATAAACAATAAAAACGTTTTATTATTATTATTAATTTTTTTTTGTTAAATTAAGCGCAATTACTGGTTGATTATCGTTTAATTTTATTAGTTTTTATTTTTATTTTATTTATTTTTAAAAAACTAAAAATAAAGGACTATAAAAATAAAACGCAGAAAAATGAATCAGAGTTTGTAGAGTTGTTGTTCGTAATTACTTGTTATGCATTGTCTTTGGAGACTTAATTATTTTCTATAGTTTTTTGTTTTGTTTTTTCGCAATGTCATAAACTTACTGCAGAACTTACTGCCGTTTCAATAATTGTTATTAAAGTTTTAGCGCCGCTATTATGCAATAGAATAAAATATAATATTTTTGGCTCCTTATCTGTATATTTTTCTTATTTTTACAAACAATTATATTTGCAATTGATCGCGGATATGAACTCCAGACACATCATTATTCGTTGTAATTCGAATGTTAAGAAAACAAAAGATTACAATAAGAGAGATGAAGAAGAAGAAATAAAAAACGACATAATCATGTTGAAGGTGTTAAAAGGCGATAAACTTTGATGACTTTGTCTTATTTTTTTATTTTTTTTGTAACTTTCTTTTCATATTTATTTATTTATTTCGTGTAATATTATTTTATTTTTTTTTTATTATTAATTTTAATTAAATTAAATTATGTTTTTTTTTTTGCAATAGAGAAATTAGATAACGTCACGTTTTATTTGTTATTTTTAAAATTTATATCGATTATAATCATTTGTTGCTCTTTTTTTTTATATATATGTAATTTACCTGTGCTTTTGTTCTTTATTATTAATTAAAATAATTCTTAATACTGTATTGTGGAATTTGTTTCCTTATTATTATTATTATTATTTTTGAGAAAGCTTTTTGCAAGTTTTTCTTTATTTTTCTTTTGCATTATTAAGATAAAAAGTTTAATTTGATGACAATCTTATTCGTTGTAATTACAGTATTATGTTATTTATTATCAATTCACATTCAATTGAATTTATTTATGAACTTTAAAAATCTTTATTTGTTTCTTGTATCTCTGTTATGCTTTTGACGGTTTGAACTATTTTATGTGAAAATGTATAAGAAATATTTCTATTTATGCGGTAATAAGAGCATAACAGCATAAAAATAATAATCTTTTGCGACAATTTAAATGAGTTAATCAATGTTTCATTAGATTTCTTTATTGATTAATAAAATTTTATGACAATTTATACACTTAGATTAGTTTTATGTTATTGTTGATTATCATGCATAATATTTTTATTTTCTTGGCTGGTTTCAGCTAGTTTAAACAATGATCAGCGGTTTTAAATGTTTTATAAGGTGTTTAGTATGTAGATAGATAATTAAAACAATATGTTTAGCTACTGTGCGTTAATAAAAACCGCATAAATTCAGATAAAAGAGTCAAGAGAAAAAATATGTTCTCGTGCAGAATTAAAAGAAGAACGATCATCGTTTGCAGACAAATAAAATAACCTTAAAAATGGTGTTACTGAGTCAACAACTTTGAACTACCATTGACCAACATTCAATATTGCATTTATATATAATAATAATATTAATAAAAGAATAAACATAAGATTAAAATTTCTTCCTTTTTAACCAATGAAAATAAATAATTTTTTCACTTTCTTTTTATTAAATTTTACCTTTGCTGTCAAAACTTAAATAAAATAATAATTTTGGCGTTTTATATTGCTATTAAAATCGCTTTAATAAACACATCAACTGCTATACAAAAATTCTTTATATAAACGTACATAATTATTGTTTAATTCAATCAATCAAATATAAAATTAATTTCACATAATAATGATGAAAAATTCAAGTAACAAGCAGCTACAATAGCCACAATAGCAGCCACAACCAGCAAATTATCTTATAATTTTTATTTTTTGATGTTTGATGATGTTGATGTACATACATATGTATATTTAAATTATCATTATTAATAAGTTATTATAGTTTAATCATTTGCTTCTTCTTTTTCTATGTTGTAATTATTATTATTATTATCCATTATGAAAGTAAAATTATTTCTGATCGTATTTGTATTAGCGATTAAAGTATTTAATATGAATTAAAATTTAAACACAAAAAATAAATAAAATTAAATGGAATTTTTATATAACATATAAATAATTATTTAATTATGCTTCTTTTTTTTTGTATGTATTTATTATTGTGGTTTTCGTGGTTTATGGTCGATTATTAACGTTTTTAAAATTTTATTTGCAATTAAATCTTTATAAAAATTCATTTAAATTATGCGGTTAGAAAAATATTTTCTCAGTAATTTTTCACTAATTATGTGCAAAAAATAATGTTTTTTTTGTGTCATTTTATCTTTGGTATAAATGTAAATTGATGCTTTTTATGTCGTTTTATATTAATATTCATTTATTATGAAAGATGTCTAATACAATAATCTTATGATTGAAATATTTTACGTAATTAAACACCATAATTAAATAAATTAAATAAAAACACCTTGACAATGCAAAGTAATAATTAATTTAAACAGCAAAGTAAAAAAACAGCGAATACCAGTAATTAACAGAATTTAAAATATATTCCATCCATAAAAGGTTGTAGAAAATTTATGATCACTTATTAAAATGTGAATTTATTTTTGTATAAAATCGCAACACAACATCTTATTTAATTTTTAATTTCTTTTCCAGTTCACTGTATCACTGACACTGACACTATCACCAATCACTGTTATTAATGCAAAAAAAATATTATTTATTTCTTTAAAATAAAAATAAATTAAAATAAAAACTACAAAACGCAGCGATGAGAAATTAATTAAATATATAATGCATAAATGCCTAATTACCAGTTTAAACATTTTATTTTATTTTTTTTTTTTTCGTTAACACATTTACATGACTGAGTAACCACAATTTAATTAGTTTATTAACGTTAATTATGTTTCTTTTCTTACCATGGATAATAAATTAATCAATTTTTTATAAATTTTTTTTGTCAAACAATTTTACTTTAATTTCTGTTTTTCTTTTATTAATTTAAATAAAAATAAGTATATTGCGGCAGTTTTGCTACTGTGCATTTTTGTGAAAATCGTGTTGTTGTTAGTGTCTTTTTGATTAAACTAAATTACAATATTTGATTATAATCAACCAACATAAAAAATAATAATAAATAATAATAATAATAATAATTTAGAAAATATGATAAATAAAAATGAATTTTCTTTACAGTATCCAGCATATAGTTTGGATATGTAAATGCTTTTAAATTTTATAACTATTATTGTTCTAGAAAGATAAAAACTCAAATTTTAAAGCAAAAATGCAATGTATCCACTTGTATTTATATAAAATTATATAAACAACCCTTAGTTAATTTCTTAAATATAAATACTTTATTAAAAGTCTGTTACGTAAATCAACACTTTGATAATTTATTTGATTAAAATAATAAACAACGATAACTTGTAATAATAATAATAATAATAATAATATTGCATATTTGGTAAATATCACTGATTTTACGATACTCTGGGGATAGTTTATTAAAAACACAGCATAAAAGTCCAATAACAACAGCATTAACAATATATATATATACGTAAATTTCTTTCTATTCTATAATACCTTCAATCTCATTTAGTAAAACATAAATTAAATTAAATTTGATGCGATCCTTAATGTGTGACGTGCTTAAATAGTAGTAAAAAAATTATCCTATCATCGTTTCTACATATCACCGGGGGGTTGAATTGTTTATAATATAAAATTTAATAAAATTTACATTATAAATTGCAAAATATTTTATAGAAAATTTTCATTTCTAAGCAGGTTGTTGACACACAAACAGTAAATCGCGATAAAACCGTTAAAAAATAAATATTCTCTTGTTACGAATGCAAATAGAAAATAAAGTGCTAAATTGCCAAAAAAATTTGTTTTAATTAAAAATGGATTTCAGTGTTGTTAATTAATAAAAATAATTAAAAAAATGTTTAGAAATGGTTGGTTGTTGTTAATGATCTGTGCTGCTCAATTTTTAAACTAGATATAAATATATATTTTTATTTTATTTTTAATAATAGTTTGATAATTCATTTAATGTTTTATTTTTATTAATTAACAGGTGCACAATCATTGCTAACTGCAGTACTTGCACAACAGCAGCAAGAACAAAAAGATTCCGAAAACGAATCAAAACAACAGCGTGCTACATCGGTGGATAATTGTTCCATCAGCACAGAAACGCAAAACGAGGAAAGAGCATCAAGTATGTTACTATTGCAACCACAGGTAAGATTTTTTTTTATTTATTTAATTAAACATCTGCTCGATTAGATTTAATATTTTCTATTTAAATAAAAATAAAGATACGATTCTTATCGGTTTTTTTGTGTTTCTTTGTGCAACCCTTTAATAGCTCATTTATTGACTTTAAATGTGACACAGCAAGAGATTTTTGACGTTATTATTATTATTTTTTTAATAAATAAATAAACACAAAAACCATTTTTGTTAAATTTCTTTTATACCTTTGTATTGTACACGAAAATTCCATGTTTTATTATTTAGAATCAGTTGAACAAGAATAGAATAACCGATAAATAGATAAATAATTTAATTCAATTATTTTTATTATTAAATGCGTGATACTTTCTGCACTAAATAAATTAAACAATTGGGGTGCGATAGTTTTTACTACCCTTATACCTTCTTTTTTTAATAATATTTTAACACATTATTACCATTCCACCAATGAATTAACAATAAGAGCAAGTTATAAGTCCACCCTACCATATGTTCGCGATGGAACAATACAATACAACGCATGCGATATTTAATAGAAAATAAATTTAATTTATGGCAGCAAACTGGATAGTCTAGCCACGCCTTGTAATAATAAAAAACAATTCTTCTTTTTTTTCTTTCTTTCCAGACATCTTTTAGTTCTGTTTCCTCTTTTGATATTTTATCATCCCAACAATTAAATCCCCAACAATATCGTCATAACGATAACTTTTTACAACAGGATTTAGATCCGTTTTCTGATTTATTATTTCCTACTGAATCATCAAACAATAATAATACTAACAGTAGCAATAGTCCATCGATTGCATTTTTGGGACACAGTGAAAGAAGTTTTCATCATTTGGAACAACATCATCATCATCATCACGACCAACAACAACAGCAATATCAACAACAACATCATCTTCAGAATACTAATTCATCAAGTGAGACACTAGTAGGTTCAGGCACAGGGCCATCCAGTTTACATAATTTAGCTGGATCAACAGATAGTATTCCCGGTTCATTGATATCACATTACAAAGAAGAGCAAATTGGTCAGCATTCACAAGCTGTTACACCAACTGCTGAACAAGAACAACAACTCTATTTTGAACGTGCATCAGCTGAAGATATAAGATTATTAACATTACGATCGAGTAGTGATCCGACTATCGCACTTCATTCATTACAATCCAGACAGCAAGCACTTGCCTTAGACGAAATATCTAAGCCATCTGAACAGGCAACTGGTTCGTCTACCGTACAATCACCATTACCAAGTTTCCAAGAAACATATCCAATAAAATACAGTCAATTATCCAGTCTGGGGTTAAAAATGGATGAAGATTGCTTTAATATAACTTCGCCACACCATCAGAGTGTTGCTTCCTATCACCTTGGTCATGGACTGCATCCATCAATTCATCATCAAGGACACTATGAACTGCCACAACATGCAGCACAATACGTTACATCAGGCAGTGGATTTTATCCACAGCCATATGATCAGCATTGCTTGGTATGTATACTTATTTTTTTATCTTTTAGAATTTTTATGAATAACTTCGAAATTTATATTAACAGCAATACACAAATATTCAACCACAGGAAAGCTATTCACTTCCACCATTTCCAACAGTCTCCGAACTATATGTAACAACTTCCCAACGAAGAGCTTCGCTTCCATTACAACGATCAGAATCAACGTCCAGCAGTGAAAGTCCTAAACCTCCAAGAGTTGGAATACTTAAATGTATACCACAGAGTGTGTCCAGCTCAGCGGCCAGTTCACCCGGCTGCATCAACAATAATAATCCGTTGACGGTTAATAATAATGAAACAACGATCAGTCCACGGGGTTCTCTTACACCGCAAAGTCCATCACAATTATGTGCTGTGTGTGGCGACACTGCCGCATGCCAACATTATGGAGTTCGCACATGCGAAGGATGTAAAGGATTTTTTAAGCGGACAGTACAAAAGGGATCTAAATATGTCTGTTTGGCTGACAAAGCCTGTCCAGTTGATAAACGGCGACGTAACAGATGTCAATTTTGTCGATTCCAAAAATGTTTAGCAGTCGGCATGGTAAAGGAAGTTGTACGAACGGATTCTTTGAAAGGCCGACGTGGCAGACTTCCATCCAAACCCAAATCACCACAAGAATCACCACCAAGTCCACCAGTATCAATGATTACAGCACTTGTCCGTGCACACGTTGACACAACACCGGATCTTGCCAGTCTTGATTACAGTCATTACCGAGAAATTGGACCAAATGAACCAGCATTATCAGAAGCTGACAAAATACAGCAATTCTATAATCTTCTTACCACATCTGTTGATGTAATCAAGCACTTTGCTGACAAATTACCTGGCTTCACAGAGCTATGTCATGAAGATCAAGAGCTATTATTCCAGTCAGCCTCTTTGGAACTATTTGTGTTACGTTTATCGTATCGGGCACGCATCGATGACACTAAAATGACATTCTGTAATGGAATTGTGTTGCATAAGCAGCAATGTCAACGGTCATTCGGCGATTGGCTCAGTGCTATTCTAGAATTTAGTAAAAGTTTACATTCAATGGAAATTGACATATCAGCATTTGCATGCCTTTGTGCTTTAACCCTTGTTACAGGTAATATTTTTATTCTCTTAAACCTTAATTAATAAAATAAAACTAAATTTCATTTTTTATTTTAACAGAACGTCATGGATTAAAGGAACCAAAAAAGGTTGAGTTACTTCAAATGAAAATAATCAGCAGTCTGCGAGATCATGTCACCTATAATGCAGAAGCACAAAGGAAACCACATTACTTTAGTCGATTACTGGGCAAATTACCAGAATTACGTTCATTAAGCGTTCAAGGCTTACAAAGGATATTTTATTTAAAATTAGAAGACTTAGTACCAGCACCACCACTCATTGAAAATATGTTTGTTGCCAGTTTACCATTTTAAAATGGAGAAATTATAATTAGTTTACCTAATCCCCGACTACTATACTTTAAAGTGATTTATATAAATAATTTTAATTATAATAATATTAATAATAATTAAAGGCTATTTAGCATTAATTTTTTAAAATTAATTAATTAATAATTTCTTACTTTTGTTTGTTAATATTCTTGTTGTAATTTTGCACTATAGAATATAATTTGCCAATAGTTAATGCATTCACACAAAAAAACAACAACAACACACAGCCACACAAATAATACTCAATAGAATAAAATAAATAATAATAATAATAATGAAAATAGCATAAATTAATTAATTAATACAATTAATTAAAGAAAAGTATTTCTATTTAATTAAAATAAAATAGAAATTAGATAATAAATAATATATACAAGCATTAAATAGAGATTATTCTTATAAAAGAGATTTTTTTTATTAGTAATTATATTTAATTAAATGGTAATTATATATAAGAAGTAAAGCATATCCCTTAAGAAAAAGTAGATGAAGAAGAAGAAGATGATGATGATTAATTAGAAGAAGGAGATTTAATAATTAAAAAGAACAAATTTATACAAATTATAATATATACATATTAAAACTATATAATAATTATTTAAGAATTTTATTACCTAAATTTAAATTAATTAAATGTGATTATTTTTTTTTTTAATTTTTTACCTATTAATTAATTAAATGTAAATTAAAACAAGAAAAAAAAATATAAAGAAACGAAAGAAGAAAATAATAAGAATAAGAAAATAACCATACACAATGAATCCTTTATGTTAATTTTAAATATTTTCTTTAACAATTTATAAAACTATAATTAATCTAATCTAATTAATTAATTAAGAATATTAATTTTTACAAGAAAAGATAAATTTTATTATTAAATGTTTTTAATCATAATTTTTGAAGAAAGTAAAAAAAAAAAACATAATTATTTACTATAGAAATAATTAAGAAAGAAAAAGTAAAATTTTAAAATTAAGTTAGTTTAAGTAATTAAGAGAATACAAAAGAAAAAAATAATAATTTTTATTTTAAATTATAAAAATCTAAATCTATTTATAAATATACAAAATTAAAATGCCATGTTTTGATGTTTACACGTTAATAATTTTAATTAATTATAGATGATATACAGATTTAAAAAAAGTAAAAGTAAATTATTTTTAAGAAAAATTAAAAGAACAAAAATATATATATAAATTAATTAAGAAGATAAATAAGAAAAAAAAAACAAAGAGATTATTTTACATAAATTTATTAAAAGGAAAATTCAATACAATTGATATGCCATAATATTACATGAACAGAAATTTTTTTGCCATCAAAATTGTAAGATTTTAAATTAAAAAAAAGAAAAACTATAATTACCTGTCACCAAGGTGAAAATAAATAAATAATTATTTCTAATACGTAAATAACTAAAATAAGATAAACAGAGTATAACCTCATGAATGAAAACAACCATGAGCGAAATTTAAATGTATAAAATTGGTACACAGTGTGTGACCATATTTGTCACTAATAATCTCAAAAACATAATTAAAATCACTCTTTAACCACCCATACAAAAAAATAAAGAAGAAAATATTCCTTTTTAAAAAAAATAACTTTTAAATTCTCTTAAGAACCCAGATTTTCTTCTCGCTACCTTCTATTTAATCAAAAAAAAAAAAAGGTGAAATTCCTAAAAGAAAGTATTTATCTTAAATAATTTAAATCAAATCAAAAAGACGAACCTTTATATCATTCACCAACGTCCAGCCTTCATCTGAATTTAACTTAAATCTTATTACCCTAAGAACCTTATTTTTTTTTACAAAAAAACTTAAAAAAACTTAAAAAAATATATATATATTTAATTCTTAAAGAAAAGAAAATTAGATGATTAATTTTACCACAAATTACTGATACTCAGATAAATTTTAATTAATTATCAAAGCATTTTTAATGCGTTTATTCCGTGACATTCGAATAAAATGAGCTTGATTAGCCGTCAAGGCTGTCACCGTTCCTTGCTATTAAATTATTTAATTTTATTTTCTTTCGTAATTATAATTAAACTTTATCTTGCTAACAGCTGAAACATCGGTAATTAAATTAAATTTAAATTCTTTCTTTTTAATTTTTAACAAAAAACCAAGTCCTTATCTAAGTTACCAACAATCCCATTTTCAACTATCACTTTTTGGTTTTTGCAATTTACCTTATAAATACCGTATTAATAATTAAATTATTTTTGTTTTGCAAATTATATAAAGATAAATTCAAAATTATTAATTTTAATATTATTATTTTATTTGTTTTTATTATTTAAATTATGCTAGTCCTTTGAAATTTATTTAAAAATTAATTTTTACCTTTATTTTTTGAAAAGAAAACTAAAAAATTCTTTATTTTTACTTATTAGATTTAACATTAAATAACGCCTTGCAAATTTCAATTATTATAATTATAATTTCAAAATTAATTTTATTTAATTTTAATTTTATTATTTTTCTTTGATAATAATGAATAAAAATGGATGGATAAACAGTTCGGATTGATAAAATGGCGTTTACAAAAAGCGCGTGTAAATGTGATGTAGTTAATGTCTAGTAACCACTGCCTAGAAACAAAATATTGAAAATGATTTTTCTCCATTTTTATTTAAGATAATTAGATTTTTTTTTTTGCATTAATTTTAGTTAAAATAATCCTTTATATTCATAATTATTATAATTATTATTAAAAAAAAAACAAATATTATAATAATTATGTCAGTTAGCCGCAATAAGACCATAATGTTACCATTATATGCCATTAATTTTATTAAAAGAAAGTAAAAAAACAATAATTTAGTTAAAATTTTATTGTCAAAATAGAAAATCTTTCTTAATTTTATAATTATAATTTTATATTTTAATATTTTTGTTTAATTATTGTAATTATAGCCAATTATATTTTAATCATTTATTTAAAATATACAAATTTTATTTTACACTTCACGTATTTAATTAGTTTAATTTGTAATTATTTTTTACTTTGTGTTTTTCACTTTTACTCATTTATCAGAGAATTCATATTGCTGAAGAATGCATTATGGTTTTTCTGCAGAAATAAAAAATAAGCATCGAAGATGATAAATAAATACAAATATACAAATATTTTTACATTGCTTTTAATTAATTTTTATTTAATTAAATAAAATATAGTTACCATAAATTTATTTAATTAATAAATGAAAACGTAGAGCAAAATTCAGCCAAAAGAAAATAACAACTAAAAAACCACTCAAATAATTGAGTGATTTTTTTTTTGATTTTAATTACTTTTAACTCTAGGAACGTTATTCAGTTACTTTTTTAATAAATTGAAGAAAAAATAATTAAATAAATAAAATTAATGCTTTATAATAATAATAAAAATAATATTACAAATGTACCTTTTTACATAAATATTTTTAAAGTAAAATTTAATCATGTAAAGAAATAAATAAAAATTATAAAATTAGTAGAAAAAAAAAAAAACCTATAAGTGCCATTTAAAGAAAAAGAAAAATTAATGAAAAAGAAAAACCTTTTTAAAAATATAAAATAATAATAATAAAAAAAATATATATTTTCTATGTGACACTTTTCTGTACACAATTTTACTTAATTATAATTAATTATAACGTTATTAACGTTATTATTATTAAGCAAAATTTAAAAATAATAATACTTAAGGGTAATACGGTGCAGAGTAGTATTAGCGAGGAATTGAAGAGAGTATAGAGAGAGTATAGCTAGTAGCCAGATATAATTTGACAAATGCCATGCTGATTGTTAAACGATACTGAGTACCGTAATACTTGTATTTCAAAAAAAAAAAATACCCAAAATGCCTTTTCATTATCAAAAAGAAACAAAAAGAAGAAAATAATAATAATTTTTATTTAATTATTTATAAAATAAACTCTCTAATTAGTTAATCGCAATTAATTATATATTCAACCGGTTATATACAACGAGGTTATTACCGTTTAAAACAAAAAATATTTTAATACAAATTTTAAATTACACACCCAGAGTAACGTTGTTATTAAAATTGAGGATAAAACAGAAATAAAAAAAAATAAAATTAATTAAAGAATGTAATAATAATAATAATAAAGTAAAGTAAAGTAAAGTAAAGTAAGCTTAAAGCTTAAAAGTGAAGAGAAAAAATCAAAAAAACAACGCGTATAGAGACAAAGATTTGTGTAGAAATTAATTAATTAAAATTAAAATGGAGGAAAAAGTTTGGAGAGAAATCTTAAGAATGAGCTAAAAAAAAAAAAAATTAAATGAATAAGAAATGTGATAAAAGAAATGGAAAAATTAATTTAATTAATTTAATTAAATGTGATGTGAATAGAATTAGGAAAACTATAGGAATGTAGGAATGTTTTAAAGAAGTGTAAGGATACGTTTTTTGTTGTTTTCTTTTCTAAATATTTTCTTAATTTAATTTGATAAAGAATTGTCTCTGACAGATATTAGTTGCGTTTTTTTCTTTAATTAACTTCACCACGTTTAATCAGTTTTTATTTATTTTTTGTTGCAATAATTGCAAGTTTAATACATTTAAAAGTAATTACAAATATAAACCGCAAAAAAATACTTTAACTATATAATTTTAAATGAAAACAATTAAGTTAAAAATTTATTAAAAATAAATTCTTAGTTATGTTAATTAAGAACCAAAAGAAATTATTAATAATTAAAATTAAAATTAGAATTAAAAAATACAAAATAATTAACTGTAAACATATCTTGCCCGATCCTTCCCCCGTTTTATTTTTTTAATAATAATAATAATAATAATTTAAGAAAACTATATATTAAAAATAAATTAATAATCAAAAGAAGAAAATTAATTGTTTGAAAAAATAAAAAATGCAAAAATGAATTGAATTCAATGTTGTTCCCACATAAAAATACACGAAAAAACACACGGCAAACACTATTAATTTTCTCCTTTTTTTTTAATTTAAATGTTTCTTTTGTGTTTTATAACTTTATTTAATAAAAATTAATAATTAATTAATTGTTTTTTATTATAAGGATATAAATAATAAAAGAAAGAAAATAAATATTAATAAACAGAGAAAAATAATATTTAAATAAAAATAAAAATATATATATTAATAAATAACTAAAATGGAAATTATTATTACTTGAATTACCTGAAATACTATCCTGGATAATTTTATTAATATTAAATGTTATTTATCTTTTAGGTATTATATTTGCCTTGGGCAAAGAAGGGGACGTAAGGACTGAGTATGATCGACTATCATACTAGCATCAAGTCAAGACCTATACCCTATTGGCTTGATATATGATGAATAGTATATACCTACATGCTAGCTCTATTGTATATCATAGTAGATATAGTCGATTGACTATATTGGTAGGTATATGGACTGATGATATGAGGTCTGTAGTGCCATGAAGGCAAGTCGAATGACTATGAAGGCAAGTCGATTGACTGTGCTAGTAGTTATTTCATTGCAGATTAACATCCCTTTACACCGCAATTATGCCGAGCAAACTAAACACCATAGGAAATAACGAAAAATCACATTCACAGAACCAAGGATATTTAAATAAAACTAAGTAATAATTTATCTTATAAATAAAGATTTAGGAACTTTTATTATAATACATATTCGCCTATTCGTTTTTAACAATTAATTAACTAACTAAAGTTCAATAAGGATTATTTATTTATTTACAAAAATATTTAATTCTTTAAGAATTTAACTGGAATTAAAACTAATCGCGCATTGGTTTTGTGCCCTTGCTTTGAGAATACAACTTTAATTTTGTTCTAACTTTTAAAGCTAATTATCACCGATTTAATATTTTAAGTGAACGTAATGTGTGTGTTGTTTAAAATTAAAAAAAAAAAAAAAACTTAAAACCAATAGGTAAGACGTATTGCACCATCGCTAGTCTTCTGAGTGTCCATTATACTCGCCTGTCTTGTCAATCGTTTCATTGATTGACGTCTTATTCGTGCAGTTTCAAGTGGCGTTCGTTCTGATGATGTTGACTGAACACTTATTGGTATCGCTGTATTCATTTCGAGAAGTGTTTCCGACTGATTTTTCGTTAAATCTTCATATGATCCAGAAACAGAAGATGGTCTAAAAATAAAATATGCAAATTATTTAAAATGTCTTTTTTTATTGAAATAAATAGATTTTTTTGTGAGTTTTACTTTAGTGGAATACAACGGAAGCAATCTTTCATTGTCCAATCTTTGCCAAATTGTTCGCCTTCATCAAGTGTTTGTGGCAAACGATGATGTAATGTTTCTGGTAGACGCAGTCCCGTAAAACCACCAAATACAGCTACGAAACCCATTATTACCAATGGTAATCGTAGATTATCTTTACCCTGAGAAAAGAAATTTCTTCTAGATGATCTTAGTAATTAGCATAAATTTTGGGCAACATACCAAGTAAGTAATAAATGGAATAACAATCAAGCCCAATCCACCGATGTAACTTGAAGTGCCAATGCCGACACCTCGCACTTGCGTCGGATATAATTCACCGGCAAATGGATAAATAATTAAAAATGATGCTGATATCATCGATTTGGAAATTAAATACAATATTAGCGTTTCCGTTGTTGCATCATTAGATAGCATAACCGTTCCAATGCAACTAATACCACTGAAATATATTAATTTTATTTATTTTTAGCTCAAAACAAAGTTATCCAAGAAAGCATTTAATTTACCCAAAGATCATTAATAGGCACATTGGCCACCGTCTACCCCAGCGATCCATAATAAACCAACAGACAATGTAGCTCGGAATTTCGACGACCGATGATAGAAAAAAGCTCAAGTGTTCATCATTACCAAGTGCTGGGCCATAGTAGCTCAAACCCAAATAAACTGTTTCGTTTGCAAACCAGTTTAAGGTTATCAATATTGTTTTTAGACGCATATTCGGAGTTCTTTTACCAAAAAGAGATAAATTCCAGTAGAAAAAACAAACACAAATATATGAAAATAATTATTTACTTGCATAAATCCATTGGACCAAAGGATTCTTTTGGTTTTGCCTTGCGATTTTTTTCCTGTAATACACGCTCTTTTAATTTAACACGAAAACTATCTGGAAATTCTTTTCCATTTACTTTTGCCATTATTTCAAGTATTTTCAGTGCATCTTCTAGTTTTCCATTGGCAAGCAGCCAACGTGGTGACTCTGGCATAACAAAAATGTACAAAAAGTACAATAAAAATGGTACGGAGGTATAAATGGATAATTTAACCCAATCCTGTACAATGTAAGTGACACCAGCGAGCATCATTAGTCCGACCGTGTAAAAAGTACAAGTCATAACTGTTACAAATGAACGATAATTCGGACCAACAAGCTCCAGTGCTGAAAATAAAGAAAAAGAATTTATTTAATTTGAATTTTCTCATGTCGAACAAATAATAAACTCTTACCAATAATAAATGGTATTTGATAGACAGCCGGTATAGTTAAGCCAACAATCATTCGGCTAAAAGCCCACGTCCAAAATCCAGTACTGAATGTCGTTAGAAAACTGCCGAATAACAATGTAGCCAAACAGAAAAAATATGATAACCGACGACCGACACGATCATTAATTAATCCAAAAAGAAAAACACCAACAGGTCCACCAATATTTAATGCCACTAATCCGTATGTTGGGTAAATATCACGATCACAAACTAAATCAAACTTGAAGAAAATAATTATTTTTTCCCTTTTTAGTTAACAAATGAAGGAATATTCTGATAAGTTAAAATATTTACATCGATTACAATTGTTGAATTCATATTTGTTGTATTATATTCCCAGCCATTTGGACACTTCTCAATTGGCCAATTAATGTCGCTGCCATTACTTGTGTTAATCAACATTAATTCATCAATATTCTCACTACGATTTAATCTTTCACTCCAGTCCACCAAATAGCGAGTGCATTTACTATAGCTTTTGACACCGTTTTGCTATTTGACAAAAAAAAAAAATAAAATTCATTGATTTTGCATTAAAAATGGATCAACGACGATTAGACGGCGAAATTGAATGAAGGTGAAAAGGAAAATCAAAACTTTTAATATCCGATAATAAACAGGTAATATTTGTAAATATGAAAAAATATTTATTGATTTCTTATTATTATTATTATAATTATTAGCGTTTTAAGTTTCATCCATTTGGAAATAAGGCATAAAAATCATCATCATCATCAAATGTGTAACCTTTGCGTTGATTATTTATGTCGATTTTACATAGGTATATAATCCAAATAAGGTTTCAATTCAATAAATCTAGAATGCAATGAGAAATTTATAATTGGTCAACCCTTGAAAATGCAATCCATAAATCAGGGTTAAAAATGTGGTAAAAACGTGTTTAGCATATTAATGGTAAAATCACGTTATAAAATCTACAATTTTGCAATTTAAAATGATTGAAAAGCGTAGCTAGGATAGATTATTTCTGTTTTATTTAATATTTTGTTATAAATGTTGTTATTCGTGACGCAGTTTAATTATATAATTAAAATTCCACAAAAGAGTTTCAATTTCCGTTTAAAACATCCATCAAAAATAGAAAATTATGAAAAATCACTTTATTAATTTACTAAATATTAGCACAATGGAATAACTAAAATGAAAACCTGTTGAAAATGTGTGTAATATCCAGTTTACCATGAATAACAAAATAGTTTCAGTGGATTTTTACCTTTATTTCGCAAATCTATGTGACGAAATCTAATGTGACTAATCTTATGTGTTTTATTGCTGGTACAACCGTTTTATTGCTGTAATAAAATAAATTGTAATTCACGTAACAGGTTTTCGACGATTGTGAAAAAATTTATAATTATTATTATTATTATTAATGTATTTATTTACTTTGCTATTAAATCCGGGTATAATGGATTAGGTAGGCTTTTTTTTTAATTAATTAATTAATTAATTAATTGACAATCCTTACCAGAATACATAAATATTAGTAAATATTCTAGAATTTAATTTTATTCTATTTATTTGCAAACAATGAAAAACAACTTGTTCTTGTCTATTTGAATAAATTAAATGAAAAAAAAAAATACATTACCTCAACAATCGGTATTGCCAAATGTTTTCTCTCCTGTGGTGTTAAATGTGCCAACTCTGGAACAGCACACCAATAGTCATTTGGTGTATCTGTCATAAACAATTGATTGAATGCACAAAATCCGCATGGGATGCATGCTGGTAAACAAATAAACCATACTAATAATTTCTGATAACGACCGAATTCACCAATAGCAGGTAATAGCTCATCCAAATCAAACGGTTCCTAAACATAGAATAAAATTATTTTTATCGATTTATCGGTTTCTCATTTCATAACTCGATGATTTATTGTAAATTTAATCGCATTAGAAGTGTTTTGTGCTTTATCGTAACTAGGTGAAAGGGGTTTTTATTATTATTTAATTTTAAGTTAATTCGATTAATTTATTTTATAAGAAATTAATCCGAACAGGTAATAAGATTAAAGAAATAGATTGTCTATGAGTATTTAAAAGCTTTAGCGAGATAGTATGAAGCTTGGAGCACATTCACAGTCTAAATATTCTTTCATAGATTCTTAAAGTTCCTTGCATTCATTATATACTGTAACTGAGACACATTTGCTCCTTTTAATATTAGAATTTTGCTTGTAATTCATGTGCTTCATTAACGCCAAATTTATTAACATTTATTTACAGATATATTGAGCTGTTTTAAGGATTATAAAAAGCCACAAATTCAAATTTATTTTAATTAATTTTCCAATTAAAAATAACCAACGAAAATAACTGCTCCACAGGTAAAAAATAAAAACCATAAGTAATTAACCGTTGGTACAACAAAGTACATTAATTTTTAAATATTTGACCAGCATAATGAGCAGATAAATACTAATAATAATGATGGCAATAATTAAACAGTAAAAACCAGGTAATTTAAGGTAAATAAAAATATTTAATTATGGCGTCACAATTAAAATGAAATTAATTTATTAATTGGATACAGTATTTCACTTTAATATTCCAAAAATGTAGTAAAACAATTAACAATTCATTTTTAGTGGAAAACCAATTAAGCTATTTATAGAAAATAATAATTATTTTATTAGATTAAATACATTTAATTGATTTATTGTGATTAACATAATTAAAAACACTTTACACTAATCAGAATTTCAAATAAACATTGCACAAAGACTTACATCATTATAAACTTCTTGATTTTCTTCATTAAAATTAATATCATCATTAGTTTTATCCATTTTTTATTTACACAAAAGCACGCACAAAATTTATCACAGATAATAATAATTCAGTAATAATAACCGAAAATTTATAATTAAACAGTGTTTGTTAGAGCAGGTGATCCAAGTAAATACTACGACTGTTAAACATATAATGAGAATTTCCTTTAAGAATTATTGTTTCGCTTTTTTTTTTGTTTCTTTTTGTGCACTACCACCTCCTCCACAAAAAAAGACAAAACAAAAATTATCCACAGTATTTATAATAATTTTAAATAAATTAAAATAAAAAAACATTTATATTTAGTGAACGAAAGAAACCGTAGAAACACTCTACCTACAACATCAACAGTTTATATATATGCTTAGTAGGTATATGTTGCTGTTTTTTGTGCTTTTTAAGTAATAAATAATTATCGGTTGATCGATTATTGATTTTTGCATGAATAAATTCTCTTAGTTTTTATTTAATTACTTATGCAAAAATTAAATAAAATATTATTATTTTTAATTGATATAAACACTGACTAAGCAATGATGTTGTTTTTACACAAAACGCCATTATTACGGTAATGTTAAAACAATTATTATTTTTTTTTTTGCAAAACGTTTAATAAATCGCGTATTTTTGGTAAAAAAAAACTTGTTGCTTGTGCTACTTTTAAAACAGTAAGCACAATTTTAAAAACTTAACAATTAACTAAATGGAGATAATAATAATAAGAACATAATATACTCTTGCTTAAATCGATTAAACTTTCATTTTCATTGTTGACCTTAATCTTAAAGAATTTATGCAGTTTCTTAACTAATTCAAGAATGCAAGAAAAATAAAAATACTAAGGAATAAATTAATAATTCAAGGGCATTACTAGATGCTAAGTATTTCTTTAAAATATCTTAAGTAATGTATATGCGGAACAATAAAGTAAAATATGTACACTCTATTTGCACGATTTATTCGATCTAACACGAATTTCAAAATAATTTTATAATTTAGAAAAAATTCCAAGAACTCTACAAGTTACAAGTCTACTACTTACCGTAGTTAAAGTTACTGTTCGACCGTGGGTGGTAGTTCCAGCCCTTGTTTCTCGTACACGTTATTCGCGTGAAGGCATTATTTCGGAGACTTCTTTGGAACAATGACCGTAGCTATATTTATAAAAATTGTGAGGTCTGCTACGTCCCGACGATGCTTAACAGTGTCTAAATTATCTGTGATTTCGGGATTATTAATTAGTCGTATGGCCCTGTTTATACCCAATCTAATAAATCTAAGGTTCGTGGCAACAATATTCCATACACGGCCGTATGAAAGAGTTGCTGGCGTTAAAAACGACTTGCAACGATGAAAGAAACCTAATTCTGCGATGTTCATGACATGGTCATGCCACAACAGATTTGATGAGACACCGAGGAGACGCACCGATGACTCTTTTTCTAAAAGAATTATCCTGTCATTAATTCGAAGTAGATCTACCGAAAACAATAATTTTAAAGTCATCATCAATCAAATCAGATAACCCTGAATTATTCCAACTCTAGTAAAATAAAACTTACCTAGAATTTCGCAGCTGCTGGATCGCTTCATAATTTTATTAACTTGCTTGCTAGCTAGCATCCACATCAACCTAATACATAAATCAAATAAGAAAAAAAAAATAAATAAATAAAAAAAAAATACATCATAAATAATTATTTTATTCGTTTTTATTAGAAAAAAAATTAATATTTTCTAAAAATTAAAAAAATAATTTAAATTTTAAAAATTCTCTATAAATAAATAAAATCCTTTTGGTTTTGTTTTTTTTTTTTTTTTGTGTTTTATTCGGCAGTCATTTATTCATTCATAAAAAACGAAATTAAGAAGAATTAAGAAGAAGAAGAAGAAAAAACCAGAAAAGAATAAAAAAAAAACCATAAAACAATTAATTAAATTAAATTAAGATAATAGGACAGAGACACAGACACAACATATACAACACGTGTGGCATTATCTTTTATCATATATAATTGTTTTATGCTTTTTTTTTTTGTGTGTGATTTTCTCTTTTTCTTCTTCTTCTTTTTCTTATTATTTTACATACAGAAAAATACAAATTCATTTAATAAAAACTAAATTAATTAATTAATAAATCCATTACAGACCACATATCATATATCTTCTTACATTACACATACATTGTTTTCCTATTTTAATTAATTAATTAATTGTATTTTTTTTTTCAATTTTTAATCACTTAATAGTTAATTTTCTTGCTTACAACATATCTCTTTTTTCACTTATTATTATTTTATTACTTATAATAATATATAATTAAAATTTAAATTGTTTATTTTTAATTCATTTATACAACTTTATTACAAATTACATACATTTATGTTTCTCTTTTGTCTTAAACAAAATTAAATAGTGTTTTTTGTTTTCATTTAATTTTAATTTTAATTTAATTTTTACATCAGTTCTCCAGGCATCCAAATTACTCATTATGAATTGTTTGCTTTTTGTTAATTAAGTAAAAAAATAATAATAATAAATTTTTAATTAGTGGTTTTTTTTCTGCTTGATTTAATTGCATTGAATGGGGATATTGTGGTGATAATAGTGGTGTGGATTTGGTTATTAGATAATAATATTTGTGCATTTTTTTTAAACTCTTTTTTTATTGTTTAATTAAATTTAATTAATTTATTAATTAAATTTTATTTTATTTTTTGCATATTAAAAGTGTCAAACTAGCAAATTACAAGGACAAATCAAAGTAAATTATTAACACTTGAGTAGAGTTTATTCCCTGATTTTGAATTTTAATTACGAATTAATATGATTTATGTTAATTAATTAATTTCCAAAAATTATTTATTTTCTATAAAATAACAGAATTTTTAAACGTATAACCACAGAATAACCACAAATAATAATAATTTAATTGGACTGTGTAAGATGTCATCTTTTTAATTTAAATTTATTTTTCTAATTAAATCCAATTCAAATAATTATTTATTTATTATTTTATATTTAATTGAATAAAACTTCATCATGATATATATATTAAACGTCAAAAATAAAACAAAAGAAGATATTATACCTTAAACAACTATCGTTAATTCTAAGCAAAATCGCATACAAAAATAATTAATTAAATAAAGACAAGAAAATTGAAAGAAAAGAAAAATAACACTGTATATTCATGGAATGGTACACAACACAACATTCTCAATAACACATGGCGATAAACAGACAGATAAAATAAATTTCTTTCAAACATTATTTATTGTGTTATCATCACTCTGGCACTTATGATTTACACCTAAATTGAATTATATATATATATGTGTTTCTTTTTATTAATTAATCAATTCGTTAAATTAGTCTTATTTATCTAACTCAAGAGAGTAATTAAAATAAAAATTACATATTTAATCAACCCTATGAGATTTAAAATTCAATTTTAAAAATGTCCACACTGTGTTGTGCAGACAATACAGGTGAAAAGATGAAAAAAATACTACTTGGCTGTTTAACTAAAACAAAGTGATAGGATTTGTTAATTTATTCATCTAAATCCTTAGCCAATAATTATTAAAATTCAAAGGGTTGATTTTACATTAATTAAACAAAAAAAAAAAATTAATAATTTGTCTTTAATTAAACAAAATAAAATTTATCATTTCCTTATTTTTAATTAATTAATGCCCAGTTTTATATTTAATATAATTAATTGAATGATTTCTTTTTTTTTAAACTTATTTACTTAATTATTCATTAAAATCTATCACTCAGTCATCCATTAAAGGAAATACACCGCATTATCAGTCGCAGCAGTAGCACAGCCACCACTAACAATAATAAACATTCAAAACAAAAAATAATAACCGAACAAACAAAACAAAAGTTTCATCCATTCACAATCACAAATGATTTTTCCCGTTTTTTTTTTTTTAAATATTCTTTTTTTAACAAGATAACGCGTACTTAAATTATTATTTTCTTTTAAATTTTAATTTTTTTCATATCACATTCATTTTATAATTAATTTATAAGCGCACAAAAATGAAGGGTGATTTACGAAAAGGGGAAATTATAATTAATTAAAAATGGTGAAAAAAATAGGTCGGTATCATTTCTAATACGCATGCTTAAAAAAAAAAAAAGTAATAATTTTTTTTGGGATTTGACGGAGGAGGGAAAATAATGAGTAGATTTACACAATTAAAATTTAATTAAGATTTTCTTCCTTTTTTTTTTGTTTTTGTTAAGAGCAGAAAAACAAAAGAAAAAAATCATTTTTCAAAGAATAAGAAAAAAAATTGACTTAAAACCGTTAAAACGTGTTAATAGAGTTTTCTTTTTTCATTTTTTAATCCTAAAAATTTATCAATAAATAAAATAATTGATTTTTTTTTTTTTTCACCTAATTTAATAATTTTAATTTTTAATCTTATTAACAGAGCTTTTTTAACGTTTTTATTCAAAATTTTTTCCCTTTTATTTTTTTGTTACTTTTAATCCTAATAGTTTTCTTCTTTTTGTTTCTTTATACACTTCGCGATTCGACTCAACTTTCATACTAAGAGGCACTCATATTTATTTTAATTTTAATTTTTATTTTTTTTGGGTAATTTTTCAATTTTTCTATTTTTTTTTATGCTTTTTTATGTTTTTTTATCATAATTCACACTTTTCTTGCTTAAATAATAGTTGATATAATTATTTATTTTGTGAAATTTATAAGATTTTTTCATTTTTTTTTTTAATTATTATTATTATTTACTAGAGTAAAAGTTCTTAGAAAATTGATATTTTATTTCTACTCAAAATATATCAAAATCTCACTCAAAATGAGTAGAATTTTTTCTTTTCTTTTTTTTTCAGTTATTTTTCCTTTTTCTTTAAGTTATTTTTAATTATTTTAATTAATTTTCTTTACAATAATAAAAATATATATTTAAGGGCGTATATAGGGATTGCCTCTTTATTTATTGAAGAATTGTTTTATTTAAAAAATAATAATGCTTTCTTTCTTCTTGTATTTTCGTAAGAGTAAAAAATTAATTTTTCTTTTAAATAATAATAAATAAAAGCTCTTTTAACAAAAAAAAATTTTCTTTTTAAATTATAAAAAAAAGCTTATAATTATCTTCTTTTTTTTTCTTTTATAAATTATAAAAAATTTTATTTATTTATTATTTTATTTTAATTATTTATTTGAAAAAACAACTCATGGCAAGACTCTAACCGTAATCAGATTGTAATTTTGGAATTAATTTTGTATTTTTATTTATTTAATATAGAAAATAGTTTTTTTTAAAGAATTTTCTTAAATAGTTGAAAATAGATTTTTAATAACAATTTTTTATAACAAAAAAAAAATTATTTCTACCATTTAAGGATATATTCGCAAACTAATTAAAAATTATTATTAATAATAATAATAATGCTAAAACTAATTCAATGTAATTAATTTTCATTTATTTTTTTTTTTGTATAAGAGCCAAGAGAGCGCCAAATAACTCAATAATTTCATCAAAAAAAAAAAAAACAAAAATTATTATTTTCGCAATAATTAGCGCGAGTTTAGCGTGCAAATAAAAAATAAAATATAAGCAAAACTAAAATAATAAATAGATTAGAAAAGACAAAGTGAATTTGTGGTATGCATAAAGTGACCAGTACTGTATGTGAAAAATGTGTAAGGAGGAAAAATTAATATTTTTTGGAAAATGTTTGTCTGTCTTTTCTTCTTGGTTTTTCGCGTTAATTAAATGACAAATGTTTAGTTTTATTTTTTTAATTAATTAATTTTTTATTAAATATTTTTTATAAACTTATTGATTGATTGATGTGTTTATATGTTTGTGTTTTGGTTAGTTACATGAGTTTGTGTGACGACGGGGGGCGGCTGAGTGTTTTTCTAGTTTCTTCAGTTTTTCTTATCAATTTTCTTTTCTATTTTTGCAATTATAATAAAAAACCAAACCAAAAAAAAAAATTATTTTTCTTTTTTAATATTTTTTCAAAGAGTAAAATAAAGAAAAATAATATATAAATAAATAAAATTAAAAAGAAAAAAATATTTAAAAGAAAGATAAAATTTTTTTTTACTTTTTTTTTTCTTTGTTTATATTTATTTATCTGGGAGTTGTGTGGGGGTGTGGTGGTTGTACAGGTGGTGATAGAGAGTAGTTTATAAATTTATGACGATTTTTTCTAGCGCATATTGTGGGTGGTGTGTAAATTAATGTAATTTTTGAAGAAAAGAATAAAAAAAAACAAAAATAATTAAAAAAAAAAAAATTAATAACCAAAAAAAAAAAAAAAAAAAAAAGAAAACTTCTCAATCCTTTTCTGTTCTTCTTTTCATTTTTAATAAATTTCATTTTTTTTTTTTTTGTTTTTTTTTTTCTTGTTAATTATTAGTTAACTTGTGTATCTTGTCTTGAGCCCTGATAACAGCAGAATTGATCATATGATAATGATGATGATGATGAAGAAAATCTATAAAAGGCACAAAAGAAAAATAAACATTATATTATGCAAAAAAAAAAAAAAAATGTACACAATAACCACAAACTCACCAACTGGATGTTGTATTCTGTTGCATTGTCTTTAATTTTCTTACTTCTTTATATGCCCAACTGGTTAATGCTTTGGTACGTGCTACTCTAGATTTTTTACCTTCCAGTAATAATTGTACAATTGATTCCTCTTCTAATAATGTTAGTATTTGTGGCCCGAATGATACACACAAGTCACCTATTAAACCAGCACAAATGGCTAAATTTGAATCGGATAGGGTTCGTTCCTGGGCAATTTTTGCTATATACTTTATAATATGTGGTACATTTGACTCCATTAGACTGACATCTGGATGTGGTGTATTACCGACACCTTTTAAACCTTGAATTATTCCCGTGTATGCTTCTAATACACTTTCTCGCAATTCATCTATGTAATCGTTCATTTCGAAATCATTTTGGTCGACTTGCACCTGAGATGCATGCATTAACATTTGCAAAACAATTGATAAATATTTTTTAAATTCATGACCGATGCTCAATGAAACATCACCAAATACTGATAGAATGTGCGGCTTTACACTGCGATGCAAATTTGGATTGTTGAGATTTTCTAATAGAAGTGTCATTATTTCATCACAATACGGAAGCATTTTTTTTTTGAGCCCCCGAAATATGTCACCGGTCAGACCTACTGCAGCGCAACATACTTGATATTCTTGGTGATTTTTAAGTCCCATGTATAAATAAGGTTTGAATGCGTCCATATATTTTAAGAATTTTTCACCCAAAAGATCAACTAATGTCGAAACGGCCATAAGGGCGTCTTCCTGTACGCCACCAACTTTGCCTGAACTGGAATTGAACATGGTTAATAAAGCCGACATTATTGCATCAGATATTTTTGGTGCATCATCTTGCTGAACTTTTCGTAACACTGATTGTAACGTGGCGCAGAGCAACGATTGTAGATCATTAAATTGATGTCGATCATTATGTGTCGATATATGATTCTCCATTTGTAATACTTGATTAAGACGTTCCAAAATCACCATTGTCGTTTTCTGTACGGTCACATAGCAATCTAATGGTGAATTCTTAATCATTTCCATCAATGCTTCATATGCAGCTGATCTTAGATTTGCATTTGCACCATCTGGACGATCGGTTGTCTCTAATAGCCGTTGAATTATAAATTCAAAATATTGAGATAAACAATATGTATCTGGTGTACGATCCATATAACAATCAGCTGCATCATATGCAGCTTCTGCTAAGCCTGTAAATGCCCAACACACGTTGGCAGCAACTCTAGGTTCTGCCTTTAATCCATTTAATAAACTTTCTAATAAATCTTTAAGATGTGTTTCATTTATTGCTGCTTCAGGAATAACCTACAAAAATTATACGCATTTATACATTTTTTTTTATTTTCATTGTTAATAATTATTAATTACCTCGCATATTCTTCCAAATGTCCAAGCAGCTGTATCTCTTACTATCACACTGGAATCGTACATCAAATCAATCAATGTTCTCATAGCTTGCTCAACAAGGGGCTTAAGTGTGTTTGATTCAAGTCCACCTAAAATTGATCCAAACACCATAAGTGCAGCGTCTCGATATCTCCAATTTGTCGATATAATATTTTGTTTAATGAATGGTAATACGTGTGGCACTATTTCATCTTCACAGCACGATGCTAGTAACATAAGACAAACTCCAGCTGCCTTAGATGGATTCCAATCATCTTCATCATCAAATTCCTCCTGTTTTGTTAATTTTTCCATTAAAACTGGTGCTAAAAATAATAATGCACCTCGTGCATAGTGTTTTGATACACGTGTTGGTACACGACCGGCCTCTACTGCTTCTTGATTCTCAATAGCTAAATCTATTTCTTCATCGCTGACATTAGACCAAAATTCAATGCCTTGTAGTGATATTTGATCATTCTCTGATTTCATTGCTTCCAGTGTGATAGGAAATAATGCTTGTGCCATATAAGGTTCCATATGTTGATAATAAAGGGTCAATATTCTCACCAAACATTGTAATGCTGCCACGCATATTTGTGTGTCATTACATTGTGTAGCTTCGCATACCACTTCCATTATATAGTTCCTTTCTGCAGGTTTATCAAAATTTGCTTTTGTAAATTCAAGTGAATTCAATAATGATGTGGTTGCAGCTAATCGTACATGATTACTAGGTTCCATTTTCCGCATGCCGTGTATTATAGCTGTTAGTATTTGATTTGATTGTTGTTCTAATACATCGGCACTGATATCCTGACAGATGTAACCTGATAACAAAAACATAAAAACGTGTTAATATAAAAAAATAATAATAATTTAATTCCTATAATTTACCTATTGCTTCTAATGTTGCCTCCCTTTCCATTTCTGTTGATCTTTCATTAACTACATTGCTCACAAGTGTATTTATTAAATAGTTCCATTGTCCAACTGGTAATTCAGTAACAGCAACATAAGCAACACACTGTGCTGCAGATGAAGGTCTTGAATTTTCTGTACCTAATGCTGCTAATATCTTTACATAAAACAAAAATACAAATACAATTATTAGATACATTTGCATAGAAGAAAATTACAACAAATGCATACATTTTTCTTTATATATTCCTTAATATCTTCTGGAAATCGTAACCATCTCTGTTGATATTGTAATTTAATCGCAGAATCTTTGCTAGTTAAATGATTTTTAAGTTGTAAACCAGCTGCCATACGGGCAACTGGACTATTTGCGCCATGGACCAATACATCTGATAATGCTTTAAGAAATTCAGCAAGATTTGTTAAGGCTGCCTGTTCAAGAAATTCTTTTGCCGCCAATAATTCATTTTTGTCTGAAAAAGCATAAACAAAAAAATTAAATAAGCATCAAAAAATTATCATTTTCTTGTCATTTAAAAAGAAATTCTTTTTAAAAGTAGGGTTAAAAGTACTGTCAAAAAGATTAAAAAAAATTTTAATAAGAAAAACTTTCTTTTTTTTTTATTTCAATACCAAGATGGCACACAACAGTAAAAAGCTGGCCTTTTATATATTTTTATACATAAATTATAAAAATTCTCAAAACATGCTTTAACATTTTTCATAGTTTTTTACAATTAACAAAATAAAAAAAATGTAATTAACTAATTATTGAATTAAATAATAAAAGTATTATAATTTTAAAATTACAAATTTCCCGCCATTTGCATCACATTGCGCAAGAAAGTTCTTTGAAAGAAAGAAAAAATAAGAGCTCAGAATTTTTTTTTGTTCGAAAATGTTTGGTTAGCAACTGCTTTGAGAAAATAGGTTAGGTAATCGCGAATATTCTAACATCATAGAGTGTACAACGATATAGCACAATATATGAATAACTTTATTTAATTATTAATTTAAAACTAACTTTAACATCACTTTCATTTTAATCGGAACATAACAAAAATGAAAACATGAAAAATAATTCAAACAAAAAATGAAATAATAAAAGAAAGGAGTTAGCGTAGAAAAAAAAAATTTCTTTCGGTAATAAATAAATATCAATTTGATTGCAATGTCATTTACCTGACGAGACAGTTTTTTCTAATATTTGGACCAATTGGAGAGGCATTTTAACTAATTTATTGTTTTTTAATATTTTTTTTTAGTTTTTCACAATTTTTATTTTTAAACAGTTGTTTTTTTTTTTAATTATTTTTTTGTTAAATGATTTTATTAAATTATTTTAACACCGCCGGCTATTTCCACATGGATACCGAGAAAAATGGATTTTAAAAGACTCATTTAACACGACAAAAATTCAACTGAACTTTTTTCTGTTTCACTTTGATATGATTGGATTGATTGTGCAGTGCAGTCGAATAATTTATTTTTATCGTTATTTTTTTTTTCTGAATGTTGGCTAAATTGTGTAAAACTTATTTTTTTACAAATATAGCGCAATTATTGATTTTTTATAATTTCGTTTATATACTTCTATTGAAAAAATAAATATTTTTCTAATAATACAATGTGAAGATAAAATAAAAATATATATTTTTGACACACATTTGTTGATATGATAAACTAAACTGAAGCGGTATTTAAACACGAATGATAGAAACTGTCAAAATTTTATTTTATTTGCATGCAAAAGTACGTTTCTGAAAAGTACGTTGTTAAAAAAGGACGTTTCTGAATTAATTTTCATTTTAGTATAAGCTGTCAAATTTTTAACGAAAACAATCCAATTGGTTTCAGATCATTGCAATAGTGCGTTCATCACATTAAAAAACGCTTTACATAAAATTAATGAAAATTCAAAATATTAATTTTACAAATTTCCATATAATTTTCATTTTAAATAATTTTATAATTTTCTTTATTACACATTTATTAATTATTAAAAACTATTTTTTTATTTTATTTTATTTTTTTTTATATTTTATTTTGTGTTCAATATAAGTAAATATATGCTTAAAAGAATAAGATACGTTAATTAATTAATTTATATACTTGGATTAAAAATATATATTTATTTATTTAAATCAATTAATTTTTTTTCATTTAAAAATAATAATACTTCTTTTTTACAGAGAAGCAACTGTTGTTCTATTTTCTTTGCTTTATCGATCAATATTTATTAACGAAAAATTAAACCGTACAATATAGCAAGAGCAATAATTATAAGAATAAAATTTTCCAAAAAAATAATAAAAAGAAATACTTAGTTATTCATCAATTAACAAAATAAAATAAATTATATAAAAAGAAAAAGATTTTAGAAATAATAATCTTTTGTACACAAATTTGTTTCACGTGGAACAAGTACGCACAAACCGTTAAAATCGTTAATTGTGCTTGAATGTGATTTTAATGTAAACAATAATAAGCCGATTTAAGTAAGGTTTTAGAAATAGAGATTGTTTTTATTTCATTCTCATCTTATTTATTTGTAAAAAAAAAAAAAAAATTAAGTCTAATCTACTTTAACTACGCTATAAATTTTTCTTATAAACCAAAAACAAGCAAAAAATCCAATTGAACCGGTTAATAGGAAAAATAAAAATACCATAATTAACGTGTAACCGAAGTAAAGGAAAGTGGATGCTGCATCCTCTATTGATAATTTTGTTGCAAAATAATGACAACAATATATGAATAAGTACACAGAGGTAAAACCAGATGTTAAAAAGGAACGCCACCACCAATGATAGTCTTCCGCACATAAATGGAAGTAACATAATAGTATTGTAGTCTCTGAACATGTTATAACTAATATTAAAAATACTAGAAACAGAAAGCCAAACATGTAGTACATTTGGCTTGACCATATTGAATTCAGGATAAAGAATAATTGAATAAATATGCAACCAAATGGTAATACGCCGCCCATTATAATTCCGGGAATTGGTTGTGTATAAATTGATTGATCTGGTATCTGGCGAGGTATTTGATTTGTTCTTACTGGATGCTCAAGTGGCTACAAAAGAAACATTGTTTTAATGACAACAAAGAAATACAAATCGATTAAAAGTACTCACCCTCTTACGGAAACCAAAATATGCACCAACAAATGTTAATGGCACAGACACACAAAACCATAGCGCCAATAATGCAACTAAGGTACTAAAGGGCACAGCTCCGGAGCTACCTTTACCCCACAATACTAAATTCATAACGAAAAATAAACCAAAAACGCTTCTGCAAAAGTATTAAATAAAATAAAGGAAATAATAATTAACTGAACAACATAGTTTTTATATAAATATATAAGTACCCTGGACACAGCATTGAAGTTAATAATACGTTACTCTTCCATTTGATACCGCCGAAACTTTTGTAGATTCTTGCCGATATGTAACCGGCCGGTGTTCCAAGTAATACGAATAATAACATAGCGCAAGTCATTAAAGCACCACGGTTTGCTGGTGACAAAAAACCTAAGCAGGCAAAAGCCAATGTGACTAATGTCATACAGAAGACCTGGACACCAGATCCAAGTAATACAGATAATAACATTCCTTTGCGTGGTGGACGGAATACGTCACCGTGTACTAATTTCCAACCGAATTCTTCTTGTGCATCCTCTCCGCATTCCATTTGATTGTATCTAGCGATATCTTTGTGCAATGTCCTCAGCATTATCATAGCAACCATTCCCGATAAAAACAGTACAATGACAAGTGAATTTAAAATACTAAACCATTGAATGTTTGTGTGTGGCATTGATTCAAGAATATAATCCCAACGAGATGACCATTTTATTGTATTATTTTGGATAAATTTAACTGAATATGAATATGTTATATTAAGCTTTTGCCCAGGTTTTAAAGCACTTGCTGCAATTTCAAGAGGGACACGGTTATTACAATCTAATTGATCCGGATTATGATGATCAATCGAAGACGGAATAACTTTCACTGATATAATTCGACCCCCATTATCTCGAAAACGTACACCCCATTCTTCTGCAGCACCACTATGATAAGTTATGTGTAATTCAATATGATTAAATGGGTAATAGACTCCGGGCTTATTATAACTAGGATTTATGGGACAACTTTCATCCTAGAAAAAAATAAAAGTTTAAATAATTGTTTATTAAATTTATATAGTGCAAAAATGTACCCCGTCCGAATGCTTTCTAACTAAGCATCCCATTGGAAATCCGGTGCTACAGTACTGACGATCATTTTCCAATGGGTAACACCATGTAACTGGCATATTATCAACAATCCAATGATGCTGATAATTAAGGCTCATTCCTTTCTTGAGTATCATCAATCGTTTCTCACTATCATTATCACCCCCTGTATAGCTTCGAACACAAGCCTAATGGATCAATTATTGTTATTAGCAAATTATTTTTCTGTCAAAATCTATAGCAAAAATTCTTACCTTTTCACATTGAACATTCTTTAAAAATTCAATTTTATATGGCCCTGGACGTATTCGTTCTCCGAACACAACTTGCCCTAAATTCTCCGCCGGCGAATTAGTTTCATCAATTGGACAAAAATCAAAATGATGATATTCGAATGGAATTACGGATTCCTCAGTGTTTAGCCGGTTGACATACAACACAACATCTGACTAAAATTAAAAATGTTTTCTTATTTTATTTTAGCTTTTGGTTAATGTATTCTGTGCGTATTTGTGATAGTAAAAATTATTACAAGCGACTGTCTAATTACAGCATTAATTAATTGTTCATCAATAATAATTTATTTTCTATTGTTTTACAACTTTTTAAAGATAATACTTTTTTGTTAATATGTCGATTTTTTTTCTATCAATGTGAGGTTAGCCATTATTGGATAATTTAAATAAATAAATAAAAACTCACCTTGCATGGTCCTGTTGAATCTGTTTTTCTACAATAATTAACTGGTGCCAGACCAGGCAAATAGAATCCTTTGACAAAACATAATATTTGTAAAAATACAAATAAAATGTTTAAATTCTGAAAATTTTGTTTCTTCATTTTATAGGCACGCACACACACTCACACACCGACAAAAAAAAAAGAAAATAAATATTTTATTTTCGTTTTTTTTTTTCCTTATTTTGTATTCTTCTCTTATATTTAACTTGTTTGTGTCGTTTTCGTTGTACAAAAAATTTAATTAATTATTAACGCTTTGTTACTGTTTTTTTTTTTTTGGTTGATAAAAAAAATTACATCTATTCACACGTTTTAATTAAAAATAACTAATTTTTGTGTAATTTTGTTTATTTGATAATTTTCGTATAACAAATGATTTTTTTTTCTTTTTTTTATTATTCGTTTATAGCCACTCAATTGACAAAACGTCAGCAGCAGTGCTGTCATGAAATTCTATTTTTTTTTTTGTTATGCACAATAATGTACTAGAATATATATATTAATATTAATTGGTATAAAAATTTTGTGTAATTCAAATGAACTGGAACACGTCATAATTTCTCCAATGAATACATAGAATTCCCCTAAGTTGATAAGGGCGGCATTCAACTCTAAGAAAACTATTTTTAAAATTTAAAGAAAATGAACAAAATGAAAGATGTAAAAAACACTTAAATAATGACAATATTTATTTGATAATTTTTCATTTTTTTTCAATTAAAATTGTTTTTTCTTTTTTTTTTTTCAATAACGAATAAAATAACATTACATATAGATCAAAATTACAATAATTCTCATTTTTAAATTTAATTTATTATTTTTATTAATTTTTATTGGTTTAAAAAGTATTTTCTATTTTTTTTTTTTTTTGGAATTAAAAATGGTTTCTTTTAATAAAAGATTAATAACACAAATAATAAGGATAAATATATGTTATGTATGTAACACGGCGGTAATTAATTATGTCTTTTTTATATTTTATTTTCCTTATAATGAAATGATCAAAATGGCTAAATGAAGCTTTTAAAGAAAACAGTTTTTAAGTTTTCTTTTTCTTAATTAATTCTTATTAATTAATTTTTTTTAATTTATCTTAAATTATATATTTAATTTATTTTTTTCATATTAATTTTAATTTCTTCTTTATTATAATTTAGGCCAGTTTTTTTCTTTTATTTTTTCTTAAATTTGTTTTATTCACAGAAATTCGTCGATTTGATAGAATCGTTTGTTATTTTTTTTGCATTTTTTGGGTTTTTTTATTTTTAGATAATTATTTTAATTAAACTAAAGTCTTATTAGGTTAGATTTCCTTTGTCTTTATATTTTAACAATAATTAAAAAACAATTTCACTTTTTTATTTTGAATATAATAATTGTGTGGATTCTGATGAGCATTAATCCAACAATAATCCAACGAATTTCTGAATTTTTAATTAATTAAGCTTTTACATTTTTTTTTTGTGCTATGATTTTTTTTTTTTACAATTTGATTAATTTTTTTGTTTCCTTGACATAAATTAATTTACTTACTATACACCTAAAATAGTAATTATTTAATTTGATTATGTTTTTATTTTATTTATTTCATAAATTTGTTTATTTTTCTAATCAATTTTTATAAGAAAAATAACTAAGCAAAACATAAGAAAAAAATTCTTTTATTCATTTTATCTTAAAATTAATGATAAGCAAATAAAATAATTAATAATTACATAAAGAAAAGAAATTATTATTAAATTACTTGAATTGATAAAATATATTATTTACAAACAAAAAAAATTCTTATTATTTTTATATTAATTAAATTATATTAAATAAATGACAATTCAGGTTGAGCTGTTAAATTAAAATCGAATTAATAATTTATTATCGATTTTATATTTAGTAGAAAATGGCGTAAAAGTATTTATTTAATTAAATTACTTTATGATGATTATAAAACTCAATTGATTCGTCACTTAATGCATAAGACATGTGCATAAATGGATAACATTATGACGTTCTTAATTTAAATAAAACACCGTGTTCATAATTGCATTGCACTCTTTGATAAATAATCTACAGTATATAATGTCAAATCAAATGTATTTATCATCGAGTAGATCCATAGAGAAAAAATAAAAGAAAAACAATAAAACACCTGTTGTTGTGTGTCAAGCAATATTTTCATTGTAAAAATCACGATTTAACAGCAGATACACAAGTTAAATAAATAAATAAATTATTCTGATTTATCGGTAGTTTTCATAATTCTTTAACTAATAAAAGATAAAATTAAAATCGCGTATATAAAGCCAACGTGATAATTCCGTTTTTTACCAAACAGACAAACAGACATTTGATAGAATATCAACGTAAATTTAATTTCACCAGAAAAATCTTTCTACTTTGTAAATGTTTTTAGTCTTCTTTATTTAATTAAAACTTATTAAATTAATTATTTATTTATTTAATAAAATATTTTCTTTATTTTAAACATTTTGCAAAACAATACCGCGTGACACATACACAAATATGGAGAATTTTTTATGGAATTCGTTTTGTTTATAATTTAATTGTGTTAATTTTTTTTCTTTTTATGTTTGCTCATTATTTATTTATTACTGCAATTCTAAGTACAATTAAATAATAATGTATTGTAATTAAGTACATAATGCCGATGATTTATTTGTTAATTTATTATCATATTTATATGTTTTATTTTAATTATACTTTTTATTTAGTTAAATTAATTAACAACCATTAAATGGAGATTTTTATAATGACATATTTCTGCGCTTTTAATTATGTTTTAAATTGTCAAAATAACTAAAAATCAATAAATTATTAATAACTAAAACAATATTATTGATTTCTATTTTTATTAATGCAATATTATATGTAAATTGTGTATTTAGCACGTGATAAAACATTATAATTGTTTACTAAAAATATACAATGGATGTATTTTGCGATCGCAAATCAAATATTACTCGTGTCGTGTACTTGTGTTCATAAATAAAAACGTTCTCTTAAAATGTGTTTGCTTTCAGTACGAAATAGACAATACTCGACAAGGTCTTAATACTAATTAACCTTTATACAATGAATGATTGTATTTCACTAAATCAATAATAACATTATGTAATCTTATACGGGATAGTTCTTTAACAGGTAAACTTCTTTTTTTATAACATATTTAACAATGTAGTTTTGCTAACAAACTTAATGCCATACAACAGCAATTCCCTATATAATTTAATTATTTTTAGTTCCTGTTCAAAAGTGTTTTACCCTTTAAAAAGGTGTCTTTGGCCTAGGTGTTAAAAGTTAACTAAAACCCGAAAATTTAATAAATAATCAAAGAGAATACACTTGTTGCGCATTATTATTTTGCAACGTTAAAAGCTTAAAATGATGCGAGAGAAACACGCACCGAACGTGAATTATAATAACACAGTGGATTGCAATTTAACTACACGCAAAAAAGGTGTTAATTTGTAATTTTTACGTGTAATTAATAGCTTGACCTTACGTGACACGATGTTATCTTATTTATAATTGTTTTTCTTTTATTTTTTTTTCTTTTAAATTACAAAACAGATGTTTCACAATACATTTGCTTTTGATTATTATTCGTGCTATGCACGTCATTTAATTTAATTTAATTTTTTTTTTTTTGTCTTTCAATTTGCATAATAAAAAAAATATTTTTTATAAAATTTTAAATAATAATAATAACAGCTCAACCTCATACTATTTGTTTTCACAACAGAATTTATAATTATTTTACTTTTCTCATATTTATTTTCATTAATATATATATATTTGTTTAAAATTAAATTTTAATCTATTTATTGATTAAATAAATGGGGAAAAGAAATTATCATTTAAAATTCTTAATTAATTAATTAAATAACAAAAAAAAAAAACAGAAAGAACTTTGTTATATATATATTTTTCACATAAATTTTAAATTTCATTAAATCATTTTTTAATTATTATTATCATTATTATTTATAAATAATTATTTATTTTTAAAAACATCAATTGAGAAGAGTAAAAAGTGTGAATTAATTATAGTTTTTTCTCAAAAAAACAAACAAAATTGTATCTTTAATTAATTAGAAAAGTTTTCTTAAGTAATTTTATATTTTACTTTTCAAAATTAAATGACATTTACAATGAAAAAAAGTTTTTATTATTATTATTATTAATAATTGAATTAATTTTAATTTAAATACAGTAAAATGTTAAATGATAAAATATTTATTAATTATTTAAAATTGTTTAATTATTAAAAAGATTATATTTTTGAATAATTGAATAAAAAATAAATAAAGATAAGCAAGAATATGTAGAGTAGATTAAATATCTAAGCGACTTTGTTAAGTGGAGAATTAATTATAATTTTATTTGCCATTTATTTTGCTGTTTATTATGCTTTCTTTTAAATCCTTATAGAAGTAGTATTTATTTAACCAATACACAAAATCACTTATATTACCATTAATTAACAGAAAGTAATTAGATAAATATTAATGTAATTCACAAATAATATTTGTTTTTCATGTAATTACATAAATTCCATTTAATTTATAAATATTAATAAATTTAAATACAAAAAAATATATATATATATATATATATGCTAGAACAACCACATTGATGTTTTATGTTTAAAAAAAAATGAATTATTTAATTTTAATGAACATATTTTATGGGTTAAACAAATATATGATAAAATATTATAATAAAACAAGGAAAGAAAAACAACACATTTTCATTGTTTGAATTAATTAATTAATTAATTTTTTTTTTTTTGCTTAAAACACATTTATTCTTCTGTTTTCTTAATTAAATTTATTTACTTTTATTTTAAAATTGAATTAATAATGTTTTTCCTTTTTCTTTATCTTATTTATATAAGTTTTATTATTATTATTGATTCAAATAACAATTAGTGATATTTATTTATATAATAATAATAATAATAATAATAATTTAATTTAATTTAATTTAATTTTTATTCCCATTTTTAATTTTATTAATTTTTTTTTTTAATTAAAATATGAATCAAGTTAATAATAATAATAGTAATAATATTATCAACACTTAGAATTTAATAATGATTTTTTCATTTCTATTTAATTATTATTATTACTTTATTATCATATTTTATTATTATTATAAATAATTATTTTTCTTTTTGCTTTTTCATAATTATAAACAATAATAATAATAATAATAATAATCATTATTATTATTATTATTATTATTATAATTAATGGTAATAATTTATTTTCAATTTAAACTCTCAAAAAAAAATAAAATAAAAATATATTTAAATTTAATTGAATAAAAAATAATTTAATAATAATAATAAGAATAATGAAAGCATATTTAAGCAAGTGGATCTGGATGTGTCTCTTTAAACTTTAATGTTTCATCATATATTAATTTTTTTAATGTTTCTTTGGGAAGATCATCAAGTTCCATTGCAATACGGAATGGCTCTTCAGCAACAGGCTAGTAGAGATGACAAAAGAAAAACATACAATAAATTATATAATTAAATTTATTTTTTTTTGATATTTCACCTCATCGGCGGGATCATAATACTGCTCTAAATATGGATGAGCTAATGCTTCCTCAACAGAAATCCTATTATGTGGATTAAATGTCAACATTTTATCCAATAAATCTAATGCATTTGGATCGGCATTCGGAAATAATTTTGGCCATGGTACTTTTGGTTTATATGGTAATGATTGGAGATAACTTCTAGCCTGCAAAGTAAAATTAATTTAATGATAATAATTGTTTTTACCTTTTTTTTCTATTTTTACCTTTTCATTAATAATGCATTCAAGGTCTTCAGTTGATGGTGAGCCCAATACACCCAAAATATGATTCAATTGATCAAGATAATGTTTACCAGGGAATATAGGTCTGTTACTTAACATTTCAGCCAATATACAACCAACCGACCATATATCAATTGACTTTGTATAACCCTTTTGAGTTTAATAAACACAAAAAAAAAAAAAAGAAATTAAAAATCAATTAGAATAAAATATTTAATAAACATTTTTATTAATTAAATTGAGAAATACGTAGAAATATAAACATAAATTAAATTACCGCATCATAAAGGTAAAATAGGTAGGTAATTAAATTATGATTAAAACAAGTTTTTCAATTCAAGTTCATTGCGCCTTTTAAATATTTTCAAAATGAAATAATATAAATAAATACAAAAAAGAGCAATACGGAAAACAATGTACCTTTTACCGCCCACACATTATATTTTATTAAAATAAAAATAATATACCAAAACAAGAAGATAAAACCAAGGTAAAATAATATTTTATTTTTGTTCGTTTATAGAAAGCACGTGAAATAAATTATTTTACATAAAAAGAAAAAAAAATAGTGCCAAAAATTATTCTGATAAACGTATTTAATGTGGGAGATAAATGTTTCTCAATCGTACTGCTCTTTTATTTTGTATAAATAGATGTTAATTATTTTAATTACATTAATAAATTCTAACCAAATATTAGAAGAACATTATGAATGATTAAGTCCATGGATTAAAAGAATTAAATAACATTGGATTTATGTGCTAAACAGAATAAAAATAATAATAAAAAAATTTATTTAATTACTTTTGAATTGAGCATAATTTCAGGTGCCCGATACCATCGTGTTGCAACATACTCTGTTAAAAATCCAGTATGATCATGTTCTGGATCAGCAACTCTAGCTAAACCAAAATCACAAATCTAAAAATAGAAAAAGAAAATAATTTTAATTATTTTATGCAAAAACAAACAAATAAAACTCACCTTAAGATCACACGTTGTATTTAATAATAAATTACTTGGTTTAAGATCTCTATGCAATACATTTGCCGAATGAATATATTTTAATCCACGTAATATTTGATATAGAAAGTAGCAGATATGATCATTACTAAGCCTCTAAATAAATAAAATAAAAATTATTTAGTATATTTATCTTAAAGTAATTATTTTCTGATTGAAAATACAAAATAAAGTAATAATTTACCTGTGTTTTAAGCAATTTATAAAGATCAGTTTCCATTAAGCATTGAACAATATATACATCTTTCATCTGTTCTATACTATCTACTCGTAGAATATCTCTTATGTCTATTATCTAATTAATAAAAAAAAAAATACATTAATTTTTATTATTAAAAAAAGAAAATCAAATTTTTCTTACATTTTCATGTTTGAAGCGTGTTAAAATTTTTATTTCTCTTAATGTACGCTGACAATATGTTTGATGCTCAAATGGTGAGATTTTTTTAATAGCAACTTTGGTTTTAGTAACTGTATCACATGCTGACCTGTTGATAATAGAAAAATAATAAAAAAGAATTAATTAAATAATTTTTTTACAGTAAAGATCATAAAATTAAAGCATAATCAATCAATATTTTTCTTATATGTCTAGCCCTATGATCCAGACATTCTAGTGAAATTCAACGCAAAACACGTACAAATCATATTAAAACATAATGGCTAATAAAAAACAACAGAGAGTTTACATTATGTACGTTTAATAAAAATGCTTTTTACTTGTTCAAAAAAAAGACAAATCCCATTAAACAAATGCTTAAAAATTTCGATAATTAACGAACGAATATCTATTATTATCATTATTTTACTTAGATTTTTATTTGATTAAAAAAGCTTTTAACAATTATAATAAAAAACATTTAGTACATTACAGGAAGATGTTTAAGCAAATTTTTAAGAATCTTTTAAATATTTATGTTTATCCGTCTCAAGAGATAATGATAACATAATTAAAAAAAAGAAATCCAACAGCAAAAGTAAAGTAAAAGAAAAAATTATACATTTTCGCTTGATCCATTTAGAAATCTACATTTTCATTATTTTATATTATTTCAAGCAACGAAATATTATTAATGCATAAAAATGGCGTCAGTTAATTAATTAAACATGTGCTTTTATAGACAAGTCAGTAACAGTCTAGCATTATACCAAAAAGATAACTTTTTACTTTCTTTCTTTTATTAATTATTATTTTTTTATGATTTTTCTAGAATATTAAAGACCGATGAGTAAACCATAGATATATGCAGAACATATTTTAAATTATACATAGCATTGTGGGTGATTGATGTTATTAAAATTCTTTATTATTGTTATTATGACCGCCATTGCAGTAAACCTTTTTCAATAAATAAATCCAATTTTATTAACAAAAATAAAACTACTTTAATGTGCAAATAAAACATAAAATAAAGACAATAATTGTATTCTAAAAACCAATTTAATTATTTTAAACAGATTTGCATTATTGCTTATTTACGATTTAGCTATGAGTAAATTATTTAATTTTTTGCATATTAATAAAAATGAAGTTGTATTAACTCACTTTTAAAATAAACATTTAAATGTATTTCTTGAGATGTTTCGTATAACGTTATTATATAATATTAAAGATTTTGTAATTGTTTATTGAATTAAGAAGAAATTAGCAAAACAGAAGAAAAATATTGAAAAATGCGAACGAATTTGGTAATTGTAAAAATTTAAAAAGTTGCAAATAACGCTTAAAATGATTGCATATTAAGTAAAATATGAAAAAATAATAAAATAACCTCTTTTAACCGAGTTTTACAACACAGTTATGCTTTGTGCATAATTAATTATTAATTATTTAGTGGTACCATAATTTTTATCAAGTAAAAAAACACATTTCACTGCTGTAGCTGAGATTACTTTGTCTAACTTAATTAATCGACCGCGGGCATAACTCAAAACGAACAAGAAAGCTTAAATAATTATCTGAGATATAACAAATTTTTTATTCATTTCACAGAAACAGCAAACAGAAAAAAAAATAGGAAATTGGGAGAAATAAAGTTTTCGCTTTAAAATTTCAGACAAATGGAAAAGTTTTTAATCTAAAAGAAAGCAAATAGGGTAGGTGGTCGATATTAACGCAGACCACAAGTAGAAAAAACAAAATATTTTTATTTTCGATCACTTGTTGAAAACTCATTTTCATATAATCAATGTGCAAAAAAATAGAATGGAAAAAAGCTAAAAGCAACTTTATTATCAGCTTTAAAAAATAAAATATAATCGTTTCTCATTAAGGCGAAAATTGCGAAAACGATTTCTTTTATTAATTTTTAAAGGGCGTGTATGGAAAGAAACTTTATTATCTTTTCATATTACAAGTGATTCATAGGAATTTGTTAAAGTTGCATAAATTATTGGACAGTTAACTTATAAATAATTAATAAACGATCTGACCACAGGATACTTATTAGCAATGCAATAAGTAAACAGAAAAATTCGGGATTTTTTGTTTCTCAATAAATTTGTTCTTTTTTTTTTTTAATCAAAATAATTGAAGCAACACAATATTAAAACGAAGACCCATAAAGAAATAAAATTGAAAAAATTGTCGTACCCTCTGGATAAAATGATATATTGTTGATGCCTTCTGAGCTTAAATTATTATATAAGTCCTTCAGACATGGTGACAGTGACGGCGAGCAGTAGCAGAGCAGTAAACATATATAAATATCTGGTTTAAAATGTAATAAAAAAAATAATTTAAAAAATTGTAATATAAAACCACCATCGTCTTCATGTAACGTATGTTGGATATATTTACTTTCTATTTTCGTATGTTTAGTTTGCAAAAAGAAAAAAAACTCATCATCATTTTCCCAATGTCCCTATATAAACATACAAACATATTGAAGAGTAACATCATAAATAATAAAAATAAAATACAACGACTAATAATATTTACTTTGTAAAATGCTTTTCTATTAAAATGAAAAATCTCCCAAACCATCACCTAAAGAGACAAGCTTTTGTTTTATAAATATATATTTTTATTTTATTTTTTTTTTGTCTATTTAAGATGAATTCAAGGCGCAACATCAGCATCTCTTATTTGCTAATAAACCAAAGAAAACCAAACAGCCAATCAAACCACCAACAAGTGAGATATTAAAAGTTTTTACTTTTTTATTATAAAAAAATGAGCTTCTATCGTTGAATGTCTCGTTTATTTGAAATATTTTTTTTTTTTTAATTAATAATTATATTTTAACCTACATAATGTTTATTGCAATGTATTTCATTATAAAAATTCAAAAAGAAAAATTAAAAGTAGTAATAATTTCAATAAGTTACTTCTGCATTATTATTTCTCAACAAACAACAGCTTAAAGCTTTGTTTAACTACATAAAAATATTTGCTAATAATCCTATGCATATAAAGTTCCTGTTTCTGTATTTTAATCCACAAATAATAGCAAAGTAAATGTAGATGTAACGACAGGAAAATGCTCAACATAAGTTTATTAATAAAAAAAAAAAAAAAAAATTAAATATGGGTGTGGTCATAGCAATAAAAAAATAAATTTTAAAACATAAAATATGTATTCAAAATTTAGCATATCTCAGATTATACTGATGACGACTTTGTTGATAAATCACGTCAAATTAATAATAAGAAAATTTCTTAAATAAAATAAAAATAGTAAAACTACTGTGTATGTGTTTATTATGCAAAGTATTTTAGCACATTATTAAGTACAAACAAAAATTGCATAAATAAACTATCTATCTGCAGCATATAAAATAATTATATTATTATCTAGTTGCAATTTATTGCTTAATACATTGTACAAACAGGTAGAGATAAAGCAAGAAATCACGTTACTATTATTGTCGTTTTAATCATCAGCTTAAAAATAACAAAAAAATAATCGATTAGTGTCTCCGGTCCCGCTAGGCATTACCGCACATAAAACAAAAACAATGATAAAAAATCAATTTGCTATTTTTATCGAGAATATAACAAAAAAAAAAGAAAAAAAAGCGCAACAGCAGTAGTTCGTCGTATCAGAAGCAACTTTAGCCATAAAAATAATAATAACTAAGCAACAAAGCACGGGGCACAACATACAGCAGAAGCAACAAAATAAAAACAACACACAGTAACACATCATGAATTATAATTAAATAAATATTTTTAAATGAAAAGATAATTATTTTTAATAATAATAATAATATTTATTATAAAAATATTTATGCAAGAATAAAATATTTGAAGGTTATTTGGTTTGGTTGGCAATTGTTTATTTAATTTTATTTTATTTTTTTGATAAAGATAAGAATACAAATTGTGGCGCTTCTTCGCGAGTGCAAAAAATATTATAATTTTCTGCTTAAATACATATAAAGCACAGTAAGTCTCAGGTAGATTAGTGACGCAAAAAATATTCAATTTATTTCACTTCCACCTTGCTAAATAATAAAATACAATTTTGCAAAAAAAAGTAAAAACTGTGTCAATAATTTATTGTTAAATTTTAGTTTTTAGCAAGTCTTATCCTTGATTGAACTTTTTTTTTTTTTGTTGTTTTGATTTATTTCTTGTTACTTTGACGATTTTTAACCTTTTAAAACGTCGCTTCCATGTTAAATCCCTGCAGACAATAATTTATGACTTCTTTATGAAGCCAATGAGCGCAAATATTTTAGAAGCCTTTTTTTTTTTTTTGCTTTAACCAAACTTTTCTAGATTTTCTTAATGTTTTACAAATTTTCTATCCATAAGGGGATTTAGAGACAACAATGACGATGACAAAAGATGACATACGAGATCGAAATTTATTTTATTTGAACATCAATTGAGGTAAAACTTGAAAAGTTAAGAAAAAATCTAATGTGAGGAAGTCTTGTAAGGTGCCAGAGTAACTATTATATACAAAGCAATATTAATAACAAGAATAAGAAGACACAAAATGAAAATAATTTTATTAAATACTTGCAAGTCAATAGTTACCTGGGATACAAAAATAAGCTTATAAGTAATTACTAGCAATTACCGTATTTTACGGACTATAAGACACGAATTTTTACTTCTAAAAAAATGGACTTAAATTTTGCGTGCATCTTATGGTCCGAAGATAACATTATAATAAATTTTTTTCAAAAAATCATCTTTTAAATTTGAGGTGCGTCTTATCATTCGGAGCGTCTTATAGTCCGTAAAAAAAATTAGAAATGAGACATAACGTCAACAACAAAAACATTTATCACCAGAGGTTTGTGACATTTATTGATTTATTTGCATACAAAAAAATACAGTTTAAGTGTTTAAACAACAAGTGTTTCGTTATGATTTAATTAAACAACATCGCAACATCTGATGATCATTGTTGATTTAGGTAAATACCGTCTTTTTTTAAATTCCTAAACAATCATTTTTATTAAATTTGATGCTTTTTTTTTGTGTATTTACCTATAATATTTTCACTGCGCAAAAATTTAATTAAACAGTCATATGGAAAAGTAGCGTGTTTTTATTTTCTGTAAATAAAGCAATAAAATTCTTTAGCAAAAAAAAAAGGATAGGAAAAGCCCATCAACCATAAAAAATAAGAAACAAAGCACAGCTTAAAAAAAGGGCAAAACAGTAAAAAAAGCAAAATGATGAGGAGAATAAATGTAAATAAAAGTAAACGTAATAAGTAAAATCAAATATCGTAATAATCTCTTCTTTCATCCAATATAATGTAATAATACTACCTCGTTTTAAGTATTTTTTGCCTATTATAATTTTTTTCAAAGAATTGTCTAATTTTTAATTAAAAAAAAAATAAAAAAAAAAATATTTTTCATCCTTTAATGAGTTCTAGTTAAGTAATTAAAGAATTTCATTCAAACAAATTATTATTTCTTTAAAAGTCATTCGGGTGTGTACTTTTATGCTTCATAGAATTAAATAAATAATAAATATTTATAAATATTAGCAGCAAAGCAATAAGCATTATATGTTGCTTTATTTATTTATTTATTTTAAAATATTTCAAAATAAATAACCAATAAATCAATTTATTTTATTAAAATAAAATCAACAGAATTGACTATCAATATCAATTTTATATCAGTGCTCAAAAAAAAATCATCAACGTTTTTATATTATTCTCAACTTACAAGTGAAATCTAAATCTTATTAAAGCTTTCAATAGATTCAAGACACTGTTTCCGAAACAATATTGTTTTAGAGACAATATGCTGTAAGACAGTGATGGTGAACCTATTCTAAAAATTGTTTTCTTCAACGAATTTTGTAAAATCTTACAACAGAAATAAATTAAGTAATGAATTGACTGAGAAAAACGTTATATGCATGAATACGGAATATAAGCCTTTTATTAAAAAACTAGCTGAAATAAAAACTACTGGTTTTGAAACCCACAAGCTAGTGCTAAAAACAAATGATTAACAAAATTTGACCCACTTTCCAAAAAGGTTCGCCATCACTGCATTAAGTTCATAAATCGGATTTAACATTGTATATATTTTTGATAACAAAACAGTGAAAGTTTTATTTCAACAAAAGCCAATTACATTTAGTAGGTAATAAGTAACTTAAGTAAGATTAAACTAACATTCTTTAGAGGAAAAGGTAGCTTTACTTCAAGATAAAAATACCTCTTTCGTTAATTTTGTAATGTTGAACGAGTTTAAGTAACAACCATCGACTTTTTGGTATTATTGTCTGAAAAATAAAGCTTCTATACTCTTTCGAAATTCTTGGTTCTTTTTTGTAAAAATTCTACTCAAATTTAAAATTCGCAAAATTAAATGTTTTGTCTTAAAATAAAAATACATATAATATTGCAAAAAAAATTCTCAGTCAGTCATTTGCCCTCTTTAAACATAAAAAAATTATCAATTTTCACTTAATTGTCACAAAAAACAAAGACAAGCATGCAATTTTCAGTTGAAAATCATTGAAATCGTCTACAAGAATTTAAATCATATAAATTTTTCCAAACAGCCTTCTGTCTAAAATAACCTCCTTTTTCAGAGTATAAATAAAACTTTATTAAATAAATAAATTAAAAACGAATTACAGTGGTACCTCGACATACGAGTTTAATTCGTTCCGTAATCTTGATCGTATGTCAAATTGCTTCTATCTCAAAGCTTGTATGCTGCTGCGAATGTATATCGTGTAACTCGTATCTAGTATCTCAAATCTTGATCTCATCTCAAAGCAAAATATCGCTCGCTCGGCGACTCATATCTCAAACACATTCGAATATTAGGGCACTAATATATCAAGGTACCACTGTATAATTTAAAAATTGAATCAACAACAGCAAGAAAACAAAAAAAGGCATGATGATGATCAAAATCACAAAATTTTCTAAATAAATAAAATAATTGCTTCAGTTATTCGGTCTGTGAATTTTGACCTGTGTGTGTCACCTTCTATATAAGTATAAATAAAGATAAAAAGTGAAAAAATATTGAAATATATTTTTATTTATATTCAAAGAAAGTAATTTTAATGTGCCCAAATTAGAACATCAAGAGAATCCACTGTAAGGAATTTAGAAAGAAAACAGCGAATAAGAATAAAATAAAAAGAAAAATTAAATCTTAATAACAAAAGACAAGAAAAATTCCATTGAAAATTTAAATTTAATTAAATTATTTTATTTCATTTATTTATTTATTATATTTTTATTGTAACTTTCTTTCAAAAAAAAATTAACATAAAAATTTCTAAAGTAATTACGATGAACAGCCGTTTAAAATCATTAATTATGAATTATAATGAATATTTTAAATTTATAATAAGAAGTAACAATGTAACGCAATAAGAACAGTGAGACACAGCAATGAATTTTGAGGACAAATAAGAATATTCATTGAATAAATTTTCTTCTCTTATTTTCTTTTACGTCTTGTATGGCTACTTTATTCTATTTTTTTTTTTTTTGCCAATTTTAGCATATACACTTAATTTAAACTTATCGTCAGTTTACGAAAAATAAATACAATTTTCATTCTTTTTATAGAAAATTTTTGAAAAGAAGTCGTAAATTGTTGAAATTATTTTTAATAAGAAATATACAAACAAAGTGAAATTAATTGTAATCTAATTGTAAATTCTTTTCGTTTAAATAATTTCAATTTCAGTAATAAGGCTTCCAAAGCGAAATCTTGTTCATAGTTAAATCTCGTGCGATAGGAATAAATTTTATATTTTTTATATGATGACAGAAGAAATTCTCAATTATTTTAACACTTAAGCAACGGTAAGACACAATTTAAGTCTTTTTTCGGCTGATGATAAACGACTGTACACCTTTTTTCGGGATTAAAAAAATAAAGCATATTTATTCTCGATAATAAAGGGTTAAATGCATAGTATTATGATAATAATAAATAAAAATAAAATACAATTTTACAATAATACGAGCGAGTGACGTAAATGCGCAGAATATAGAAACGCGACCCCATAAATAACATACCATATATAAATATTATAAATAATACCTGTGGGGTACATACAAAAATCAACGTATTTCATTTTAATCATATTAAAATAAAAACCAACATAATTTTTGCTACTATATAATTATAAATTTTGTAACTTAATTTTGATCCTTATCCCTTATCAAAATTAACTACTTAATCACGGCAAATAACCAATAATCCTTTAGAAAAGAAGAAATATTAATTTTTTAATAAATTTTCTTAAAGAAATTGTTATTTTATTAGTATTTAAAGTCGATAAATTTATAACAAAATTAAATATTAAGTGATAATTAGTATACATATAAAAAGTATATACAATATACGCATATAAAGTAATTAAATGCATACTAAGAATTTTTATTAAAGTCTCAATAATTTATTGATTAAAATAATGACTTTTGCAGTGCGAAAAAGGCTGCGCGAGCTAGTCTCTCTGACTCACGGGTCATAGGTTCGCCATCACTGTATTTAGAACATTAATCTCAAATGAAAATTATACGATTCTAGTTAAACATTTTCCTTATGATGATTGTTAAACATTCAAAAAAAAAAGAACAACAATTACGTCGTCTGCACAATTATTAATTTTCTGTTCATTACTATACCATTGTTGAATTTAATAAAATGAAATCAAAAAGAAAAACTGAGAACGTAATTTAAAAGCAGACAAAACAATAAATAAATGAAAATAAAATTGTCTAGCATCCAGCGGAAAAACCATCCCTTTAATTTTCTTCGTTTCGTTTCGTTCCTTTTTTTTTCTACTTTAAATATTGCAATTGACCCCTCTTCTTTACAAACAAACGTATTTTAATGTTTTGCCTTTGTTAAAATGAATAAAATTTGCAAAAGCAAACAAAAACAACCCAACCACCAACCACCAACCTCCAAACATAATATTCATATCATTGTAAAATTAAAAACGATTTATTTATAAAGTTTTATAAATAATAAATCATTTGCAGTGAAACAGCTCATTATTTATTAATTATAAAATTATTTTCTATAGGAAAAAATATTCGGAAAAGTAGCATAACTTTCTACAACTTATCCGTTACCAGAAATGGTTTTTCTCAACTTTAAACCAACTATTATCGTCATCACCTATACGTTGTGATTGATTTTATCTGTTTTTCTCGTCTCTTTCTTTTGCAAACACTTTGTAATATCCTTTGGCATCTTTTTATCTTTTAACGTGTTTGTGATTTTTAATTTAAAAAGAAAAAACGTTTACAAGAAACGTAGGTAGATAGATTACCATAGGAAAATGGAATTTCGTTTTTCCCATTGTTTTCTCATCTTAAGAATAACTCTTATGCAAAAAGAAAAACCTTAAAATGGTTAAATTCAGTCACATTATAGTCTTAATTTTTATTGAAAATGTCACTATGATCTTAGTATCTATATGCTGCTATTCAAACTAACGACAGCTTCTACTAAAATATTTATAAAAATTTATCCTGTAAAACATATATACATAAATGTACTTAAAATAGAAAGGCTTATTATCTTTTCTATATTTGCTTTAGGTAGCTGGAGAGTCCAAGTATTTAGAATTAACTTTTTTAAAAAATCAACTAGCTATTTTCACCCTTTTAAGTTATTTTCTTTTTAGATTTATCTTTAAAAAATGACGTCAATAAAACATTAAAAGCTTAGAGTTTATGTTATGTAGAAAAGAATTTTAATATATAATATGTGACATACTGTAGTACCTGGTGAACATATGTATGTTTTAATATCAAAATTATAAATGAAGAAAATCTTTCAGTAGAAATACATTTAAAAATAATTATCCATCTACTTGTTTGGCTATTTAATGGGTACAAAGTATGTACATATATTTCCTTAATTATTTTTTAAAGTAGATTTTAAAATATTATTTAGTTTTAATTATTATAATTAGCATTTTAAAAGCAATGCGTTTTTATGCGAAATTTGACACAATTATGAAATTTAAACAATTTATGCGAAAAACTGTGCAAACCTGTTGTAGGAAAAAACTTCGACAGGTGTTTATTGATAAAAATATAGTGACAATCGATATATTTAAATACAAAATTAATAATTATCCTTAAATTAAGAATGTAGGAAGATATTTATGCTAAACAAGGATTTAAATATGTTTAAATACGCGCACGTACTTTGTTTAATAAATTTCTTAAACATTTACAAACAATAACAATGCCTTGTAAAAACAAATTCACAGCAGCGAAAGGAGTTATACAATTAAATTAAGGTAAGAAATTATCTTGAATAACCACAAAATTCATTAAAACATTTTTTTACTAATAAAAACAATGAAAATAATATTAATTACCAACTGTATAAATATATCTAATAATATTCTGATTTATATATTTCGATAATTATTTGCTTCCCTTAAGTGATTATTTATTTACCTTTTTTTTAATGCTTATATTATTTTATATCCTAAGGTAATAATAAATAGAAAACAATCTCAATTTAATAATATAAAAACAATACCAATAATAAACTGTCATGTTATTATAATTAAGAAGATTTTCCCTAAATAAGAAAAGCCATAAATAAAGCAAAAGGAAAAATTATAAGGAAAATTCTTAATAAAAAAAGGTAAATAAATCATTTTCTGGTAAAAGTAATCATAAAAAAAATTAAGAGGAAACAGAAATTAATAACAATTCGCATTATAAAGTAAAAAAAAAAAACGAAATAAATAAATAAATTAATGATGAACGACGACGTCGATGGATATTATTATTTAATTTTCTTTCAAATATTGTTTATTCATCTACACAATAATTGAATATTATTAATTTTATTTAAAATAAATTATTTATAAATATAAATAATTAAATAATTAGTAAATTAATACAGTATTTCGGCTTCTATGATAGATCAAGCAAACATTTTGCAAATAAATTTTCCATAAAGATATAAATACTCTTCTATGAAATTGTCTATTAATTAAAAGGTGTGCTTTGCAAAAAAAATTAAAGAGAGCATACACAGTTGTACAATATATATGTAAATCAACGGAATATGCATAATTGATTTTAATAATAATAATAATAATGAAGTAACATAGAAATAGCGAATTCGCGTTTGTTATGTTTTTAATCAACATAAAAATATAATAAACACAGCAGTAATAAAAATTTATTACTTTTTCAATCGAATATATATTTGATTTGTATATATATATTTTTTCTCATTAAAAATTAATCATAATTGAATTTTATATAGCAAAGCCTTAGTTTAATTTTACCATTACTGGGTGAGTTAATGTAGTAGAAATAAGGTAGTAAAATGATTTAAGATTTGTATGCTTAAATTCCCTAGAGTTGGGTACTGCAAAGGTGCGTTTCCTTTTTAATAAAATGAATAAAACAAATACAAGTACAGGATCTCTAATTTTATTAAAACATTGTTAAGTATTAAAGCTTTTTAAAAGTTTGACTGCGTACGATCGTGTAGTGGTGATTCAACAAGTAAATTAGTCAAAAATATATTTTAATCGCCACTCTTCATTACGATTATACACTAAAATTGATTAATCACTTAAGTCATCGTTTAAGGTGAACACAGCACAGAAAAAACCAAATATGCTTCATCATCGAACAATTAGTCCAATGAGTCGCAACATGACTTAAACGACATCATGCTATTCAATACTAATTACTACACAAAATAAAGCAAAAACAGAATTTCTATGACTAACAGCATGATTTTTGAAGGAGATTTTTCTGTATTTTCCTAACAACACAATATTCTCATAATACTGTTCGATTCGATTAGCAAGAGAAATAAAAAAAGGAAAAAATTCTAACCAATAATTTATATTTAATTGGATTAATTTTAAAATTTATTTTATTACTTAATTTAAATCCATCCACCTTTAATAATTTTTTAATAAATTACATAAATATAAAATCCACCGCATCAAAAATAAATAATAAAATAAGTAATCACCCACCCACCCACCAAAAAAACAGCCGCATTTTCGCAACGAGCTGAACCTCTGCTACTAAATTTATCAATTAGCTTTAAAATATCATTTTTCTTCGTATTATTTTCGGTGTTTTCAGTGTTTTTTTTTTTATATATTTATTTATGTATTTTACGTGCTCACTCACCACCACCGTCGTCGTTGTACATTTTTTTTTATTAAATATTATTTTCGATGGGTGTGTGGAGTGGCAAAAACAAGCAACGAAACATTGAACCAACAACAATTATTTTAATAAACATAATATCAAAAAATAAATGACATGTTTGTTACATGGGTGGTGTTGTGTGAGCTTTTTTTTTTAGAGCAACCTAACGTTATATATAAAAATACAACATTTTCTACCCATAAAAAAAAGCATCCACACAAAGGACCTTAATAATCAAAATAATAATAATAAAAATAATAATAATAAAAACAGTACATATACAATAAATTAACGGGAAAACAACCACCAATGTAACGTTATTTTATATTACATTAAAAATAGAGACAAGGACGCTTTTGTTCTAAATTAATTAAAAAAATATATATTTATATATAAATTACATAAAATTGTAGCACCTAAAGTATAATTAACATAAATTTTAATATAATTTTTTATGAATTCAATTATTTTATCAATAGATTTATGGAAAAAATATTAATTTTATCTATGATTTAGTATTTATTTTTTAAATAGAATTTCTAACTTGTAATGCTTTAAATAAGAAAAACAAGCTTTTCTCAATGACTACCAAACCAAGTATTAGTATAGTTTATTTCCCGTTTTTTTGTAAATGGTGGTTGGATGGGTGTTTAAAAATCTATTTTAACTAATATTAAAATTATTTTTATATTATTAATTTTAGAAAAATTTAACAAGAGTACGGTTTGTCCCTAAAAAGCGATTTTAACTGTCACAAAGTTTATTCGTTGCCCGAATTAAATTTATTATTTTCATCTAATTAGTCTCTAAAGAATAAGACATATTTCAATATTTACTGAGAAAATTTATCATTAATCATAATCAATATTTATATATTTAAATATTTCCGAGTAAATTATAACCAAGGGTAGTTGTTAGGGCATATCCAGTATCGATACATCGAAAGTACCGATACTGGATATGCCCTAGTAGTTGATTAAAGATTAAAGAATAAATAATTTTTCTTTAAATTTATTAACGAGTAAAATATTAGAAAATCCAAACAATTAGTTAAGTAATGTTGATGTCAGAACACTTTATTTTTATTAACATCGTAAATTAATTCGTTTTTCTTCTGATAAGACACATGCTTTTACTGTACTAACAACAAGAAAGATAAAATAAAATAATTAAAGAAAATAAAAAATTAAGTACAAATGAATTAAGAAAGGTGAATATTCTATATTACAAAAAAAATTATATGTATAAGCCTCAGCAGTATAGGTAACAACAATAAAAGAAAAATCATAAATCTTACACAAGAGACCCACTGAATACAATGTATTTTTCTGCTTAAAAATTAATAAAAGAAAGGCAACAAAGAGTTAATAAAGGCACAACTTTACCTTTTTTTTTGTTGCTGCTGTTTCGTCTTAATAAAATCTGTTTAAAAACTAAATACATAGGATGGTACAAATAGAATCAGCAACAACAAAAAACAGGGAGTTTATTATTATTATTATTATTCGTCGTATTATTACATTGAAGTAATGAAAATTGATATTAAATTTGTTTTATTGATTCTGGTTGCAGAATATTTTTCAGAAATAATGAAAATAATAAGGCAGCAAATAAACGACTACAGATTTATTTGGAAAAATTAATATATGAGAAAAATATAAATTTCATTACCGATAATCTTTAATATTAAAAGGTATACACATAAATATATTAATCAAAGGCATTATTTCCATAGTAAAACATAGAGGTTATGTAATACGTGCAGATGTGTAGCTTATAGACGAGCATAAGAAAGCATTTCTTTTACAAACGAGCTTCAAGTGTAGGCACTGTTTCAATTAAATTGAGAATTTATAAAAGAAGAAAGCAATAAAAAAACATAATTCTGAGTAGCAAAAAAAATATTTATTTTAAATTAAACTTTTTATGATAAATCTAGCGAAAAGAATTTTCTCTTGTTACGTCTTTTCGCTTATTTATTTACATATTTATTATTATTATTGTTATAATTTTTTGAATGAAATAAAAATAATAACAAAATTGCAACGATAAAATATAGATTTACAAAAAAAAAAAAAAAATAGATTCTTATTAATAATATTAATGTTCTATTTATGCTCTCAGCTGGTATTCGTGTTGGTTTTAATTTTTTTTATAAATAACAAATTAAAAAAAGAAATGAAAACCATATAAAATATTAAGAAAAATTCAAAGCTACAGTTAAATTCCCCGATTGCAGGCAAAATTATTGGTAAATATTTTACTAACTAATAAACATCTGTATCATAGTTATGATTAATTGAGAAACAAAGACAAGAGTGTGCAATCTGCTCACCAAAAACCACTAAAAAACCCAGTGGAAGACAAAATACAGACTGATGATTACAACTTGGGTTAAGTGGTCACGTTTTTAAAGTGACCAACCACAATAACATACAAAACTAAGTTAGTTAGTTACTAAAATTTTTATAGCATAATAAAATAATGAAAAAAAAAAAAAATAATGACAATCTCTAAGAGGATTTCTAGATTAGAGTTTTTCTTTTCCAGTTGTCTGTAAATCATCGTTTGTCAGTTTTATATCATTTTAATGATCTACGAATGAAGGTAATAATACGATGATAAGAGATTTACGTTATATTGCCAAAAATAGAAAAATTAGAAATAGAAAAAGTGAGAAATAAGTAAAATGAAGTGAAAATAAACATAAATATCAGCAAAACATATAACAACCAATGAAAAAAAAAATAATTATTATTTTCAGATGATTACCTCATTTAGAAATAATTTATTTTTGTTATTATTATTTTTTTTAAATACATGACTTTACTGATAAAAAAAATATATATATAATAAAAATATATAAATACTGATAAAATTACTTAAATATTTGATCTTAATTTAATTTATTAAAATTTAAAAAAAAAAATAATAATAATGGTCTGGAAATTAAGTTTAGAAAATATCAGGATTTAATTAAAGTGAATAAAATGACATTAAGTGCAAAAACACGATATACGTAATATAAATAATGTTATTTTCCAATACTTTGGTTGAAACTATTGTTAAAACAAGAATAAACAAGAATTTCTGGGAAATAAATGCTACTCAGAACGAGGAACTTATAAAATTATCAATGATACTGTCCAATTGGATTAACTACAATTTATAAATCTTCATTGAAGTACATAATTTTATACCATGAAACCTCTTAAAATAATTTTGTATTTGTAATTTAGTAACGTGCATAATAAATTTACCATTTGAATTAAATTTTTTCGATTATATAATATTTATAACAGAAATATTATAAAAATGTCTTTAATTTCACTTCGTAAAACAATGAAATTTTCATTTCTTTTTATTATTGGCTATATAATATCAAGTAAAAATCATTCAGGCAGAGCAGACGACGTACCACAAATAGAAACCAAAACCACAAAGGAAGGCAGGCAGGCAACATAAATATATTATGTATATTATCAAACATTGAGAATTAGCAACCAGAGTAAAAATATATATCCATCTGAGATATTTACCATCTCTCTATTGCAGAGGTGAATCAATAATTATATTAATAATAATAAGTGTCAAAATATTTAGATAAATTCATTATTAGTATTCATTGCTGAAAGTAGCGAGAGCAACGAAACAATGCTGAATCTAAAAAAGAAAACAATAATAAAGTGGATTAAAATTTCATCATTAGAGACATAAATTGAGTTACAAATGGTATGAGTAATTTTTGTTTTTCATCTACGTCACATTGGATTCTTTGTTTGCTCCTTTTTTATACCAAATAAATATTCTAATTTTTATTATTATAATAATTTTATTCAATGTTAGTAAATTTTATGACTAAACTGTTTCCCCAAATGGGGTGATGTTTAATTGTTCTTGAATAATGCAAAGCCATTTACACACAGCCACAAATGAATGCTAACCTAAATGATTAAATAAGACTTCTTATAGAAAAAGAAAAAAAAATCAAATAAGATTAAATAAAATTATTATAATAAGAAAAAAATGCCAGTCGACGACAACATTTTATTATTTTCTGTAAGTACTTGAAAGGTATGAATAATTTTTTTTAATGCCTGAATTTATGACATTTTAATGATTCAGTGAACATATCAATTCCTTTAATGATACCCTTCATAAGTTAACATTTTATATCTATTTGAAATCATCAGAAAATCTGTCCTGTTATTGGAAAAGTGATAAAGCATGGTCCGTTTTATTAACTGTAAAGAAATTGTCTAAATTACAAAGCTTCTATGGCAATATAGATTATCCCCACGAGGTCTTACTTCTAGAGTATTAATTTGTTTTTTTTTTTTAAACGTAAACTCACAGCTTTAAAAATGCCACAAGTTGTCATAGAAATTATCCTGTTCATAATGAATATATTTATTCGGCTGTATGAGAATTGTATGAAATGAAGCAATGTTTTGAACACCATCGAGTCGTCAGATAAAATTGTACATACAAAAAACCACGAGTATTTTATTATATATTAAAAAAGTATTATTTTTATTATTAAAAAAAAATAAAAACAAAGTTTCTTTTTTTTATCAGTCTTATCATTTCTCAAACTGATAAATTAGTTTTCTTTTTTCGTTTTTTCTTATGATAAGAGGAAAAATATACACACAGCAAAAGAAAAAGAACAAAATAAAGCCTCAGATATTTATTAAAACAAATAAAAAGGTTTCAACACAATGCCACAATTAAAAAAAAATTATTTACAATGTTTTTCGCTAATTTAATTTATTTATGAAATTGACGAATAAACTCAGGCATCTTATAATAATTGAATGTCAGTTTGACGTTTACTAAAATTAATTTCTTTTAAAGTTGCGAGAAATACTTTTTCTTTATGATAAAATTAAATTAATTTATGAAGAGTTGGACGTTGAAGATTATATTCATTATTTATAAATTGTAATTTTTTTCATATCATTTCAATAAAATTAAGTAATAATTATTAAAAATAAATAATAATAACAAAAGAAATACTTACACAACCATGCCATAAGCACCTTCCCCAATATATAGTAAATTTGTATAACGGGGTCCCACTTCAAATAACTGACCACGAATAACTTCAGCATTTGGATTATTTGTGACAACACCATTATTATTACTACCGGCTTCGGCCATCTTAATTTTTATTAATAATTTTTTTTTTATGTATACTTTTTGACTCTTTACTTCTACTTTTCTTTTTTTTTTTATAATATTATTTAACTTTTGCACAGTTTTACTTTATTAAAAATTAAATTAAAAACTTTTATCGTGTTGTTGTAAATAATTAAATAAAACAATAGTGGACCAAGAAGCAAATACAAATTAATTATTTATTTTAATTTTTTTTTTGACTTAATTAACAAGAGATATTAACAAAAAATAAAATCCATGTTAATTAAATAATTACGTTTAACACATATGCATTGACGGTATTTAAAATATTTCTTTTTTTTTTTTAAATTATATTATTAAAAGAAAAGAAAACAATTTTAATTAATAAATATTAAAATTTTGCACTTAAATAAAAATAAATAAATAAATTGCGGCACTAATGTGCGCTTTTTACTATTTATTTAACTGTGTGGTAAACGCCGTTTACACTTTTGCTGCACCAACACAACTAGACTTAACTATGTGTTTACAGAGCAAAGTAACAAGTTAATAAGAAAATAAAAAACTATAAGCGCACAGTATTTTTATTTTTTTTTACTTTCGTTTTTTTTGCAAATTTTCACACTAAATTTACTTGATTTTAAATTAAAAGTTTATTATTTATTTACTGTAGTTAATTACTTATTAATTATTTATAATTGAATAGTAATTTTCTTACACATTTTAGTCGTATTTTGTCACAAACAAAATGGTCACTAATACTGTCACCGATGAATTTTTGCTGTATATTGTAATTTGCACTAAAAAAAATTTTTCTTCTACTTTGTTGTTCTTTAAATAATTTATTTTTTTTATTTTTATATTTAAATTTCTTATTAAATATGAAAAATAATTTATTTTTATATCTATTGACTCACTTTTATATGCTTTAAATAATTTTTATCACCCAAAAAACGAATAACAACGAGAAATAAAATGTTTTTTTCTTTTACTTATTGTCAATTTTGTTTGTTTCTTCGTAAACATAAATTATTTTTTATTTGTTTTTATGTATATTTCCTTTTTGCTTTGTTACTTTCAGTTTTAAATGTGAAAATAATACATATTTGTATGACGAATTGTGTGTAATTAAATGAAACGTCTCACTTTTAAACAAATATACTTAAAAATGACAAAAATAATAGAACTCAACTTACTGCACTAATCACTACTTGTCATTTGGAATGGAAATTATACTACTTTTACGTACTAAATGTAAAAAGAAGCATAAATTTAGCAATCTACATACAATATGAAAAACTGGAAATTTTATTAATAAAAACGTCAAAATTGTATAAGCGCAATAAAATTACGTAGCTTATGTAACATAAAGTTAGCTACGGTACATTAAGTAATTAAATTAAATGGTATAAAATAACAATAACAAATATATTGGAAATTGTACAAATCTCACTTGACGTTTCATTTAGATGTCAGCGTCAAGTTTGTTGTTTAAAATATACAAAGTAATTTTTATTTTCTTTATTTCTAATTAAATAACATTTAAAACAAGAATTAAGTTAAAAAGTGAATAAAAAATGAATGCGCCGCCAACCTTTGAGTCATTTTTGTTATATGAAGGAGAAAAAAAGTATATAAATAAAAATATTAGTAAATTTTAACCTAAAAATTTTCGTTTTTCTAGAATTATTAAGGAATTAGATACTAAAGTAACAAATGCGGCTATTTTTACAGTAAATAAAGAAGATCACACATTAGGAAACATGATTAGAAAGTAATTAAAATGCCGTTATAAATATTTTTCTTTATAATATATATATATGTGCTTTTTATATGCAGCCAATTGTTAAAAGATCCCCATGTTTTGTTCGCCGGTTACAAAGTACCACATCCTCTTGAACATAAATTTGTTATTAGAATACAAACAACATCAGAATATTCACCAACCGAAGCATTTACAAATGCAATAACCGATTTAATGTCTGAATTATCACTAATTGATGAACGATTCCGTGAGGCGTACAAGGATAAAAAAGAAGGAGGAGATTAACTAATAAGAAATATACATTTTAAAATAAATTTTTAATTATTTTTTTTTAAATAAAATAAAAACAATTTATTCTAATAAATAACAATAACAATATTTTAATACCGATTTTTTTTTTAAATTAAAATGTATCTTCATCGTCGCATTCACCAACTTCATGACCAAAAACTTCACAGCTGTCACAGTATTTTCTTGGCGGTGGTATTACACGTTCCTTTGAATTATTTTGTATTAAAGGTGTTGCTGGTGGACTATCAGATGATTGTAATGGACAATCCTCGGTATCGTGCTTATCAAAAATATCGCAAATATCACAAAACATACGTGGTGCTGGTTTTTTCTTTGATGGCATTCCAAATAATGGATTGCTGAAAAGCAAATAGTTATATTGATTAAAATTTTTACACATAGAAAAATTCAACATTTTACCTATAATCACTAGGTCCTGCCTCTAGCACCTGACAACGTGCTATTAAAGTTTCATTTTTCTTTTGCATATCGGCGATTATCGAATTAAGGAACTCCAATTCAGCAGTTGTTGTTGAGTCACCAGCTCCTGTTAAAACGCCAGTATCCTTAAAATATATTTTTTAATTAACCAAAAATGATAAAAGTCTTAAAGAAAATAATTCTTACTTTAATTGAAACTTTTTTCGATAACGTATTCAATTCCAAGTCTTTACGAGTCACGTTCAACTTGAGTAAAGCCACTTCGTTTTTATATTCCTCATTTTGTTTTACTAAATTTTTATTTATTTTCTCATAATATGATATTTTTTCTAAATTTTCTTTTTTATTTAATTCGTTATTGTTGATTAAAGTACTTTGTTCGGTAATCTTTTCGTTTGAATTTTCCATCATCATTTCAAAATTTTCTATTAAAATATTTTTATCCGCTAATTCGTTCATTATTTTTGATAAGTTTTCATCTTTTGTCGCTAATTCGGCGTTTAAATTTAATAATTCCTGATCTTTGGTAGTTAATTGTTTCGTTTTAATATCTAAATCATTTATCATCGTGTCCATAGACGTTTGCATTTGTTGCGTTTTTGTTAAATTTTCATCAAAATTATTTTGCAGTACGCCTAGCTGCGTATTTTTTTCACCTAATTCATTCGTTAAGCGTAATAAAATCTCATTTTTATTTGTTAATTCATTCGTTTTAACATTTAAATCATTTTTCAGTGAATCTGATAAATTATTTAATTCATTTAATTTTGCTTGTAAATTACTAGCTTCAGTAGTTTTATTGAAAATTTCCGTCTTTAAATTATTTAACTCGTGTACACTTGTCTCGTCGCCCTGTTGCAGCAATGTTACTTCTTCTGATTTTAATTTAATTAAATTTTCTTTCTCAACTAATTGTTGCTCTGTAGCTTCTAGTTTTTTATTTAATTCATGTTTTTCTTCTTCGATTTTATTCAAACTTAGTTTCATCGTACTAATCTCAGTCAAATTTTCTTCTAAATGGTGACTGAGCTCCTCATTTTTATTCACTAAATCAACTTGTTCATCCTCGAGATTCTTGAATTTCTTCTCAAACAACAAATTATTATTTATCAGTAATGAATTTTCTTCTTCTTTCTTAGATAATTCCTTTTTCATTTCATTATTTATTGTCAATAAATTTTCTGCGATTATTTTCTGGTTGGTTAATTCACTTTCATATTGTTTTTTCAAATTTTCTTTATCGTTTTGTAATTCTTCTATTGCCATTAATTTATTATTTAAATCGATTTTCAATTCACTTATTGTATTATTCACTTCATTTAAATTATTTATTAATTTCTCTTCATTCAATTTTGTTTCACTATAGATTCGATCATTTTCCTCAGTTTTTAATAAAAGCTCGTTCATTTGTTGTGTTATCGCTTTATCATTATTGTCATTTTCAACTTTTTTTACCTCTAATTCCGTTTTTAATTGATTTATTTCCACTTCTAATTTCGTTATTGTCTCATTTAATTGTTTATTCAATGAATTACTTGTATTTAATTGTTCATCGAATTTTTTCAATAGATTATTATTATCATTTGTAAAAATCTGTTTTTGACTTTCGATTTCATTATGAAAATTCATTTTTTCATTCTCAAATTGTACTTTCATCGTTTCGATAATATTATTTAACTCATTCTCTGCTGATAATTTTTCATTGAATAGTTTTTCATAATTTTCTTTTAATTTATCATTTATAGAATTCTCTTTTGATAAATTACCTTTTAACTCTTCATTTATTGTTTCTAAATTATTTTTTTCCAAATTTAATTTATCCACCAAATTTATATAAGTATTCTCAGTTGTTTGTAATTTTTCTGTTAAATGAATAATATCGGAATTTGTGTCAACACTATTATTTCGCAATAAAATTATATCATTTTCCAAACTCATTTTCTGCTTAATTAATTCATTTGTTTTAAGCTCAAGTGTATTATGATTACGCTTTAGTTCGTCGTAACTTAATTGTAACTTTCTATAATTGTCATTTAAAGATTCATTAGCGTCCTCATATGATTTTATCGTTTGTATATTCTCCTCATTTAATTTTATTAATTTCTCTAATTTAGCTGCCGTTTCTTCTTGTAATTTTGTTTGACTTTCATTTACCTTAATTAATGCGTTTAGCTCATTTTCTTTTTCAGTGATGTTGTTTTTAGTGTCATTTAATTGATTATTAGTTCCATCGATAATAACATTCAATTTTTCAATTTCTTTTTGGTAATTTTCTCTATGTTCCGTGATTTCATTATTTAGTACTATACACAGTTGATCTTTTGCTGATATTCCCAATTTTAAATTACTTAATTCATTTAAAGCACTCTCGTTAGCTTCCTCTAATGTCTTCAATTCAATAACTTTTGCTTTTAAATTATTTTCCAATTCATTAATACAATCCTCTTTCGTTTTTAACAATAAATTATTTTCTTCAGTTAATTGTTTTACTAGATCATTTATATTAGTTGCCGATTCTAATTTCATATGATTTATTTCATTAATTAAATTATTTTTATTGGAACTAAGCTCCTTTAGGTCTCCCTGTAATGCATTAATTAATATTTCATTTTCCTCTAATTGCTTATCTTTAAGTAATAACTCATTGTCGTTATCACTCAATTTCTTCTTTAAATCATTTAATTCATTTTTAAGCGTTTCACTTGCTTCTTGGATTTTCTCATATGCAATCTTGGTCTCACTTAATTCTTCAATCGTTTTATTCTGATAACTACTCATTTTTACTGATAATTCATCATTAACTTTTCTTAAATTATTTAATTCAGCTAAATATTGCTCAATTTCATTGGTTTTGTTTTGTAAATTTTTATTTAGTTCTGTTATTGTTTTAGAATTTTCATTAAATTTCTCCTCATAACTTAATAAATTCCCTATTGTTTCGTCCAATTTAATTTTCTTTTCATCATTTAATTGCATATAATTTTGTATATCCGTTTTAAGAACATCCAATTCATCTAAATAGACTTTCGTATCGTTTTTCGACTGAACTAAATCATTTTTCAATGCAACAATTTCATTATCTTTCTCCTTCATTATATTGTGATTGATATCATTTGTTTGTTCCATACAATCTTTAAGACGCATAATCACCTCATCCTTTTCTTTAATTAAATTTTCTAAACGTTCAGCACTTTCATTTGCACTTTGCTGTCTTTTTAAACATTGTAACTCTTCCGATATTAAATTTTCATTATTTTTCATATCAATAAACTGTTTTTCCATTGCGTAATTTTTTTCCGTTAATTCATTTGTTAGTTCTGCTACTTGTTTCTTAAGATATGTTATTTCATCCTCAAAACTCGCTGTTTCATTTAGTTTTTCCTCTAAACGTTTCATCGTCATTTCTGACGTTATTTTTTCTAATTCTTCACATTTTATTTTGTAATCATTTTTCAATTGGATTATTTCGTTGTCTTTCGCTGTTACCATTGCTAAATCTATAAGAAATGAGGATTTTATTGAAAAGAAAACCAAAATATATATAAAAAAAAAGAAACATTTATTACCAATACCAATTGCATTCGACCCGCTATTCTTATTCTCATTTAATTCCTTTTCTAAATTTTCAATTTTTTCCTTATAAACTTGCGTTTGTGCCTAGAAAACATTAAAATAAATTAATGAAAACTATAGGAGAAAATTCAATAATTTAATTCCATTAAAACATGCACAACAACAGTAATAGATAAAATCAATTAATTCAGGTAAAGAAAAATAAAAGACACGACAATTACACATGAATGAATGAAAAGATAATAATTTTCTTTGCATAATTACTTACAGATTTTTTCACCTTAATTTTGAATACAAATTATAAATTAAAATTTATTTCAAATATTATTATTTATGATGATGAAAAAGAAAATATATAAAATGATTAAGGATCAGATAAATAAGGATTTAATTCATAAACATGTTTTATTTTATTTACTTACATTCAGTTCATCACTGCAAAATGTTGCCTCATCCACATTTGCTTGTAAATCAACATTTTTATTACGTTCGGTATCCAAGTTTTTCTCTAATATAATTATTTTCTCTTTTAGCTGGAAAATTAAGAGAAAATAGAAATTATTTATTTTTTATTTATTAAGCAAATTTCTGTTAAATATTTTTAATTTATAACAAAATGCTGAAATGAAAAATAATATTATTTAAAAACTGCATACAAGTATCCTGAAAATCTAAATTATAATTAATGAAAAAGAAAACCTAAAAGAAAAGTCATTAATTTCATTATTTTTTAAAACTAGAAAACTATATTAAATCACTGAATAACAGTAGCTAAAAAATTAAGAAGGTATAAAGTCGTGGAAAATAGCGCTTAAAAATAAGTATGTTAGTATGACGAAGAACTTGTTAAATTCTTAAGAATTGTTGCTAAGCACGATAATTTTATTGGACTTAAAAATATTTTATCGAATTATTTGTATTAGTTAAGCTATTTAAATAAAATATCGTTGATTAGTTTTATCAATTTATAAGGGGTTTTCCTTTACAATAGAAACTGAACAACGTTAACAAATAGTAAAAATTAAATTTTAATAATTTAATTAGTAAATTGAGTGTAGCTGAGAAAATCGTATACAAAACGCTAATATAAAAAGTAGAGAATTTGCATAAATAAATTGAATAGAAGTTTCAAAAGCTCATTATAAAATTAATTTAATAAAAATCTTAATAAACCAACATAAAACAGTTAAAAAACGTTTTTTATATTTTAAACATAAATTAAAAGAAAACGTTAAGATGCTCCAAGCATAGATTCTTTTTTCAAAAAATTAAGCAATGTCGCCCGCCTCCATAAAACTATTAATTTAATTCAAAAATAAAAAAGCTAAAGATGAAATAAAATTATTAAATAAAAAGCATTGAAAATGTTACAAAGAAATAAAAAAGAACCGCGTCATTAATCGCGTCGTGCCATCTTACAACAAAATCCCAACGAAAAGGCAACAAAATTTATTTTTATTTAACAAAATATAATTAAGTAAATGATATTAAAAAATTTACCAAAATAATCAGGTAATTACTTATAAGGTGCGAAAACAAGAATCACATCAATAATAAAAACATAATTTATTACGTAATTTGCTTTTATTTTTTCATTACAAAAGAAAATTAATTTTAATTCTAACTAATGATGATTTGCAAAATAATTCACTGATGAATTTACCGACAAATAGAACAAAAAAAACCTCATTACAATTGAGGCTCATAATTCTGATAATTGAATAGTCTAGAAAATAAGTTTTTTTTATTAAATCTCCAGGTATGTATATAAAAAAATAATCATTAGCCAAATGATGGCAATACGTGATGGCAATAATTGAATTAGATACTTCGTTTAATTTTAATTAAAATTCGATTTGCCAATTTGTTCTTGGCGCGTTTAGTTTTTTATTTATCAGCAGTAGCGAAATTATCGTATCGTTTTTACAGAAATTTATTGTAACAACTTTGGCATCGATTTGCACTTAAAAATTATTACTTATTGTTATAGAAATTTGTAATTTTTTAGTTTACTTGCTTGTAATTGTATTGTTAACACAAAAAAAGAATTGATTAACAATGCTTGACATATATCTCCCGGTATATAAACTCCATTCATTTACTTTTGAAATAGCAAAGTGTAGTATGGAGAATTAAAAGTCTCTAAAAGGTCTTTAAAAGCATTTAAGAAAAAATACAATTTAGCAGGATAAAAAGAGGATATATACATGAAAATAAAACATCAGCACAGCAAAAATAAAATAAAATTTTATTACTCAGCAAAAACATAATTAAATTTCTTTAAAAATGTGATTTAAACGGCTTAACAACGGCCTAGCAAAGTAACTGATGTAGCATAACTAAAACAAGTCTCCTTCAAAATCGCTTATGTTGAAAAATTGGTCACGAAGATTGATAAGTAAAGACAATAATTGCATTATATAGACATAACTGCTTATAATAATTATAATAAATTGTTATTAAAATTAAAATAAAACACATAAAATACAAATAAATTTTATTATTTTAATGTTTTTTTGTCATAAAATAACTAAAATTAGCAAAAAAAAAAACAAAATTTCATTATTTTCTTTTAGTAAATTAATTAATAAAATTTAATTATTATTTTTTTTTTTTTTTATATATCTAAGAAAAAAACACACAAAAAATTTAAATATAAATATAAGTAAAAATAATTAATGTTTTATTATTTTATTAATAAATAATTTATTGTAAAAGAACATCGTGTAATATACAATGACGTTCATGGGCACCATGCCATCCACGAAATTCACGTCTTAAATCAGCAATGCGTAATGTTCGTCGTTTTATTAAATTTGTCCAACGATCTATATCTTTATCCTGATGATTATCATCCTATGATAGTAGTTTTATTATTATTTTAAATTATATTACAAAAAAATAAATAAATATAATAATTAATTAAAAATATATAAATAAATAAAAATTTTACCATTTTTCTTGTTTTGTTTTTAGTCATTTAAATAACCATGACCACATTTTACTAACAAATATTAATACAACTCACCTGATTTATATCCTTTTGATACATAATTGTTTGATTGTCAGCCTCCTGTCTATCAATATCTCTTTCAATTAATAATTGTTCAATATGATTTTGTTTTTCTCTTAAAACATCCTATAGATAAATAAATAAAGAAAAAAAAATATCCAAAGCAAGTGTGTTGTGGGAGAGAAAAAAAAATCAATTTTAATTAAATAATTTTAGCAAAATAAACATTGAAAAAAAAACAAAACAAAAATACTTTTAATTTATTTTTCAACAGAAAAATCATAATCAAGAGATTTTAATCAGGAAAGAACTAAACATAAAAATTTTTTAATATTCATATTGTGGTATAAATAATTAAACAGAAATCACAATAACGCCATGCATTAGATGGTTAATTGATGACAGATGTGTGTGGTTTGATATTACTGTAACTGTAAATTATACCAGTTGCATCTAGTTATGGATTCCATTACTGAAAAAGTAATGTAAATTCACACAAAAATAATAATAATTCAAAAGCTTTCTTACAGGAAAATTATTCACACAACCTCACCGAACAATAATAATTTTAGATCAAGGCCTTAATAGGCCTTGGAGCATTTTGGTATTTCTACCAAAGTAATTATTATTTTTTTTCTAATATCTTAATTTTACATTTTAATTCTAACCGGAAATCAAACATATAATTTTATTTGGAAAATATAAAGCAAGACAATTTTATTATTATTTTTTAATTAATTGATTTAATTGCAAATGTATTTATTTTTTATTTTAATTATAGACAAGAATGGTATATTTGAAAAGTTGTTTTAATATTCTTAAAAATATTGATGGTGTCTCGATAAAGAATAATTTGTTAATAATTTATTTTCTTAAATAAATTTTATTGAGAAAATAATAATAATAAAAAAACTCATCACAATATACTGCAACTGTGGGGTTTGGAAACCAAATGTTTATAGTCACAAAAAAAATTTTTTCATTAAAAATAAATCAACATTTTTCCATTAAGAAATGTTGTCTAAAAAGTTTCATAATTATAATTAAAATTTGGCAGTGAATTGTCTTCTAAGAATATCATCTTCTTTGCTTTTTATTATTATTATTATTATTATTATTATTATTATCTAACTTTTAGAAAGTAAACTTTTCCATTTCGAGATTAATTTTATTTGAAAAATAGAAGAAGAAGAAAAAAATAACATTTTTAATTACTTGAGAAAATGTTTTTGTTATTTTTTTTTTTGCATATAAAAATCAATAAATGCTAAATATTAAATTATTCTTAAAGAATATAATAAAAAACAGATAAATATATATATATTGATTTAATTTAGTCAACACAAGAATTATAATTATAATAAAATAGAAATAAAGAAACATTTAAAGCGCCCACAAATTTAATAAAATTTTATATGAAACGACAAGCTTTTAAGCAATTAATGTAATTACTACTTGTTGCTGCATATAAATACTTATAAATCGGTTTATTTAACCGGAAGGTTGGAAACACTTGTTTGAATGGAAAAATGCTTTATGCTGGGAGTTAAAATTATAGTAAATCGTCAACAACCGGTTATAAAATGTAAATAAACGCGAAAATCTAAGCAAAATTGACTAGAATTATAAAAAAAACAGGAAAAATATGCAAAATTAGTAAAACGGCAAACAGTTACATCTGTAAACTGAGGCAAAATAATAACTGAAAAAATATAGGGCAAACAAGAACTTCTTAAAGATTAAGAATTTATTCTATTCAGATTTAATTAAAACATATTTGATTTGATTTAATTACAATAAAAAAAACCAAAATAAGGTAAATACAAATAAATAATTTCCGTAAATAATATTCAATAAATAAGAAGAAAAACAATATTTAAAACGTTTCTCTCGTAGGTTGAAATTATGGTGAAAAATGAATTATTATTAATAATAATAATAAATATAATGAAATAAATTATTTAGAAAAATTAATAAATCAATAATAAATAAAGTAAATAATGTTTTACGATTAAAAATAAATAAAAATTAATAAACAAATAAATGTTAAATAAAACAGAGATGCTAAACAGCAGGTAGATAAAAACCGAAAGAAAAACGATGATAAATGTTGATGACTCACAGAATGTTTACTTTTCTGTTGTTGCAAATTAAATGACACAAATAATACACTAAGCTTTAATTAAAAAATAATATTGTGCTTTTAATTGCTGCATTCAGATGATAAGAGGAACACCTATTTACCCGATATTAAGCCGCAACTAGGCCTAAAAATTTAACTTTTTTCTCTATTAAGCCAGTGAACTATATAAAGGGAATTCAGAATAATCATTGTTCGTTTAAAGAGTCATATTCGTACCATTAATTTTACTCGTGACTGCATAACACATTAATTATTAATTAAATTATTTATAGAAATTCAATTTTAACGAAAAAACATAAAGAATTAATAATTTATGATAATAAATTTAGAAAAAAAAATAAATTATTGCAAAACTAGAAACGCATAATATGTTTTGTAATTTAAGTCACAATTTAACCGTGACCCTAATTCATTGACATTTACAATTTTAATTTATTTTTACCTTAAATAATTTTTATTTATTTTAATTAAAAACATTAGAAATAATTTATTTATTAATTAATTTATAGTTTTTTAGATTGACAAGTAAAATAATAATAATAATAACGCAATGCGATACATAAAAATGAAAATAACACCAAAACCGGATATTAAAGTGTGCAAAAATTTATATGTTTGATGGGGGTAATAAAAAGCATTTAGTTTATTTAAAAATAAATAAAAACTCCAAAAGAAATTTTAATAGTTGCTAATTAAAAATGAAAAATTCGTTAAGTAAATAAAATAAAAAAACGTCATAGAAATTAACATCGTCCATAATTAACAACTTTAATTTTATTTTAATTATAGTGTTTAGCGCGATGAACTGATTATTTAATTGTAACGCCGCCAATCACATAAACATACATAAACAAAGGCAATAATTTATAAAGTTTTTAAAAATGCAAAAGAAGCTTAAAGCAACATCACAAGCTGTACAATTTATATGTTGAAAGGAAAATAGAAAAATTCTCCAAAGCACTAAAAAAGCAGCAACATGTAGGTAGTGGCATGGACTGCACTGCACGTTGTGAATAGCAAACAAAGTCCACGGTAGCGTTGGTCTATTATCTCTAATATCAGCAAAAATAGTCTCGGTAGATAAACAATTTTAGAAATTCGCGATTATTTTTTTATTAAAAAAGGTGTTACATCGATAATCAACAAAACTTAATCACTATGCATACAGATAGTAGCAGCTTTGTAAAGAGTTTATCATTTAAAGCATAGCCAACTTGACTTAATTCAGGACAACAAAGACGACGACGACACAGCACAGGTGAAAATTCATAAACAAAAACAAAATAATAATTCTTTCATGATTTTTTTTTTTTAATATTAACTTTTTTCATTTTTTTTTTTTTGCATTTTATAAAATATTTTTTCAATGTTTAGTTCGATTTTAGAAGTAAATTAATTTGTTTAATTTATGATTAGTCTTTTTGTGTTAGAAAAATTATTATTATTAAATTTTTGTTTTGTTTTGTTTTCAATTAACTATTGTTTTTTTTTTTTTTACCTGTAATGAGAATGATGTTTTTGGCGTTGTTAATGACTTCGCGTTGGATAATTTCTACAAATATTAAAATTTAGTTTAATCAAAATTAGTGGGACAAAAACAACATTAATAAATTAATAAAAAAATTAAATTAAATTAATTCAAAACAAAGGTGTTATTTTGAGACACGAAAATCAATTAATTAATCAAAATGAAATTATAATGAGAAAAAAAAAACAAAAAATTTTAGGAGAAAAAAACTCTATAAACTCGGGTCTTAAAATCCATTCTTTGTTTTCATTAAATTGCATAGAAAATTGCAAAAAATTGTCAAAAAAAAAAACAATTAGGTTGCTGTGAGCGGTACCTGGGCGCTCATCCGTAAACGTGATGTCGCCGTTGACATCGTACTACCTACTGTACCGACAGACGTTAAAGATTCTCTTGAATTAGCGCGTGATAAGCGATATCGTCTGGACGCTGGCGATATTGTTACTTTTGCAATTGGCACAAAAATACCGTATTTTGATTGACATTCAAAATATCTAAAATAAATAAAATAATTTTAATAAATTTAAGTCAAAAAACTTTATAAAATTTACTTGACACCATCGACTGAACCATCATTTTTACCAGTTGGTTCATCTAATTGTATTCCACACCAGGTACCCGGTGAGAATTTTGTTTCGCCTAAATACTTTAATGTTCCTGTACGGCTACCTAATCCGGATGATACAATAACACGATCACCAACGGTCATATTACTTTCTATAAGAGAAACAAAAATGATATTTACGAAAATCTAAAGCTGCAAAATTAACTAAAATCAGTTAAAGAAATAACTTACTGCCAGAGCTTTTTGGTGGAAAACCACTTTTAACACTAGCTGTTGGTGATGCTGAACCGGAACGTAATGGTGACGTTACCGAACGCATACTATTATCCATTGACAAACCATTATCAATATTATCAAATGGTTCACGTGTTAATCGTGTTAAACGTGAAAATATACCACGTTTCGGTTCACACTGGAAATATCGTTTACCAGAGACACAACCATCATTTTTACCATTTGATTCATCTAAAACAATGCCTGCCCAGTCACCGGGTGCAAAATGTGTCTCACCAATATATGCAATATGACCTGGACGTATACCGCCCACCCATACACGTTGTCCAATTATAAAACTATCAGTATCTGCTGTTAAAATTGTACCTTGATCTAAAAATCCAAATAAAATTAATCATAACACATTTAGTCATTTATTATTATTTAAATAAATTTTTATTGTTCAAAATTAATTTCAATTTACATACATTTAAATATTATTTACAAAAAAAAAAAAAAATAATTAAAAATAATAAATCTACCTGAACTAAGTCTTCGTCCGGTTGCTTCCAAATAAACATCCGAACCAACAGATCCACCTAATTCCATAATTATTAATATTGCCATTCCATTAAAATAATGTGTGTACAAGCAAAACACATAAATAGCAAAAATAATTCAAGAAATGTACAGGATAAAGAACAAACAATAAACAGGTGACAATGATGATAAAGTGCAATCAAAAATAACAGTATATTTAAAAAACATAATAATGCGTGCACAGAATAAAAAAAAAATAAAAAGAAAATTACATTAATTAACAAAAAACAACATAAACATAAAAATCTACAAACAAAACATTAATACCCACTTGAAATTTTTCTATCATTAAATGTTTTAGAAAAACCAGAAGTCTCTGGTGATTTTGATGATCGTTGTGTGACTTTTTCCAACACCAAATCGTTTTCGCTTTCCTCATCCACATCTTATATATTTATATTTATATAATTTTTTAAGCCAAACAATTTAGGAAAAATAAAATAATAACAAATCAATCAAGGTAACGCAACATCAACATAAATAACAAGCAATAAAAAGTAATTTGTATTCTTAATATATGTAAATATCTAGATAGATAAATTTAAATTAATTAATTTTCTTAAATATCATGTATCACGTTTACCAGTTTAACAGCATTCTTTAAAAAATAATTAAATTTTACGTTGGGGTATCATCTACACAGGTAGACTAGATTCATTTATGTTTATATTAAAAATTAATAAAATTATTAAAAAATTTATTGATTAATAAAAAATAAATCAGCTAATAAATATTCAATATAAAAAAAAAATATGCAAATAACATAAAATACAAGAAAAAAAAAACAATGATAACAGGTAACCGCCGGTGTATGTATATTAAATATGTTTCTATGTTAATTGCATGAAAAATATATTTTAATTAATTAACCCAAATTCAAGAATTTTATACAAATAAAAAGTAACAAAAAATATTTAAATGAATACAAATTGATTGGAATTTATTTATTTTTTACAAATCAATCAATAGAAATAGTAAAAGAAAACGCTGAAAGCAATTGTGTAACATAAATAAATTTAAAAAATACGTGTAAATAGTGGGTGTTGTCACGTTTAAAACATTAAAGAATTTTTAATGAATTAATACAGAAATAACAGGCTAATCTACTTATTATTATTTTTTATTTATAAATATTCCAACAAATTAAATACCATGATATTTAAGAAAATATTTTTACAAAATACTTTGTACCATCTAAAGGTAACTAATTTAAAAAAATCTAGAATAATTAACTAAAAACTTTTACTTATTTCTAGATAGACAAAAGAATAACTAATACAGTGAGTTCTCTGATCATTTGAATTATTTGTAATTTTACTTGCCATTTGAATTTATTATTTATCAAGCAAAAATGTTATTTAACCTCTTCAGGAATATTGGCACATTTGTGTACATTTATTTTTCGACCTCTTAACTTAAGAAACATTTAAGGTTACAATCGTCTCTTAATTATGTTGAACGAATAGGAAAAACCTCATAGCACCCCTTAAAAGAGTCTCCACAATAATTAAGAGATCAGCTGTTTTTTGATGTCTCTTAATTGTGTTGTAAGAATGCATTTCTGTTAATTTTCTATTAAATGAAGTTAACATGATAAGAGACTCTTAACTTTTAGCAAGAATAGGGCAATTAATCATTTATTCTTTCTATAATAATTTTATTAATTAAAGTAAGTACTGATTTAACGTAGACAGGAGAACTCACTGTAATTTTTGTCTCATAAAACTAAATCAAAAAGCATGCTTAAATAAGTTGAAAAGTATTTTTATTTTCTTTTAAAAGACCAACTGTAATGAACTTAAGTTAATTTTATGCAACATATTTTTGCATTATTTATTTACATATTGATATTTAAGTTTTGTTAAAATAAATCACGACATTAAACGAATAGAAGAATTAATTAATTTTGTCAGCAAACATTTATATTTATTACAATTGGACTTTTATCAAAACAAAAAAAAAAATAAATACTTTTTTACAATTAATTAATTATAAAGATATAAAATAAAATATTTAAAATAATAATTAAAAAACACGGATATTTACCTGCTAATTGTGAACGTGACAAATCCTCATTTTGTCGTCTCATTATTGTATTTATATTATTATTATTAGAATTATAATTATAATTATTAATGCTATTAATATTATTATTACTTAATGTAATTGTTTCGGCTAAAAAAAAATAGAAAAACAAAAAACATAAACAAAAAAAATTGGCATTTTAAATTTATTTTAATCAAAAAAACAGCAGGAAAACATAATAAAAAAAAATATGTTAAATTAATAAAATCTATAAAAAAGTCTGAAACAAACAAAATACATATCTCAAAATAGCAAAAATAATAAACTTATCAAAAATTAAAATAATAAATTTTTTAGAAAAACCCAAATATTCTCAGATAAATAAATAAATAAATAAAAATTCTGAAAATAATAAAATAATTTTATTTAATTTTTCATCACTTTATTTAACAACAAAAAAAAAAAACTTCATCCACCAAGAGCAACAGCAACACGATAATTCATTTCTCATATTTCTCAAATCTTTTCTTTAATTTATTTAACTACTATGCCGAAGAGGTGTGCCAATAATAATAATAATAAAAAATACATTTTTAATTGTCATTTATTAATTAAATATTGATTATTTTTATTATATTTATTAATGAAAAGAATTTTTATTCAATTTAAATTTTATTTATTTCCAATTAAAATTTAAATTTACTTTATAAAAATAAATAAAAAATAACCTTTTAATTTGTAACCCATATAAGTAAATATACTTAAGTTCCGACTAAGCTGCTAAAGTATAAAAGAAAATAATCAAAACTATAGCTTCAGAAATAATTATCTAAAAAGTAATCAATAATAAGAATACAAATCTACCTCGCTTAACGGCCTTGATTCATTACGGATATCGATCAAAATAAGCACAAGCAAATAGGAATAAACAAGAATAAACCTTCTGCTTACGAGCATATAATTGTCGATACGAATAAACTGCAATGACAACACAGTAATTAGGGGATTTACCATAAATATAATCGTTGTTTCGTCAAAACGAAATATTTTTGGCCGTAAACCAAAAAAATGCCATAATTATAGAAGGCCGTTATAGCGAAAATGGCGTAAAAAGGGCGGCTGTTAAGCGAGGTTATAAAAGAAGAAAAATATAATAACAGAAAACATGAAAATCGAACACGATCTCTCAAATAAATTAACAAAACTCTGGTCAAGATTTTTCTTCTCAAGATAGGTTAATTCACTATAAAAAAAATAAATAATTAAGAAAAGTTATTAATTTAACAAGATTTTATTAATATTAAAAACAAAAAGTATAAACAATACTCAGCATAGTTTAAGTATTACTTCTTATAAGTCATTTACACAAGAAAAAAGTAACTTAAATTCTTCTTTAAAACATTATTAATCAATTCATCTTGATAATAATGCTTTTCTTTCAATTAAATAAACTATGAAAAATTGCTTAATACATCACAATACTCAGTACAACACAGCGTATTTACAAAGCTTTTCTTATCTGATTGAAGTAACAGCGCATTTTAACACTTTACTCTATAGATTTTTCAATATTTTACTTAACAAACAGTTATTATTTGCGGATTAATCGTATTTTTTTAAACCCACTTTAATGTGTACCATAATTTTCTAAAATTATTACTTTAATCAGATAAAATAAATTTATTTCTTCTTTAAAACACGGAAACATTATTAATGCTCAAATACATTAGGTCATTCTTGCATAATTTATAAATAAAACAAACAATTTATTTATTAAAAAACAATAAAAATTTTGGTAAACAAATATCACAGAGCCAAAGCACATGATTAAAATGATAAATGAAAAAAAGTTCAATTCAATTAAATTTTAACAAAAAAAAAAAAAATAGCATTAAATGTGCATAAATTTATATTTCCTTATTTAAATCGTAAAAAAAACAAAACTAAGCAAAAAATTAAAATTAATACCATAAATAGATATGAACCCACGGACTTTTTTGTGATATTATTTCTTATTTTAAAATGAGTTTATTCACCTATGGTTTCTTTTTGCTTGATTATTGTTTGCATTTATTTAGTCATTTTTTTATTTATTACTTTTCTGTTATTGCAATTTTTATTATATAAAAAATGCGGAAATTTTTACTCAAATCATTTGATACTGATCAAATTATTTTTTAAATTAATTATAGAATAATAATAATAATAACTAAACAGAATAGTTAAATCGTCAAAACGTTGTTGCATTTACTCAAATTAATTTATCTTCGCTGAATCGCACAATTTCCGAGTATTGCATTGTGCTATGACGTTTTTAATCATTTAATTAATATAAAAAATACTTAATTGAGATTAAAACCACAAAAATATCACCGTTAAACTGTCACTTTGACGTGAAATCATATAAAGTTAATGCAAAGAAAAATGTGATACAAAAGCTTGGCAAATTAGCCTGGCAAAAACGCAAAATTATAAATAATTTAATAGCTGAATAACAATAAAATCAATTAACACCAATAAATGCGAATAATTTTATTCAATCAAAATATTAATCTTGCAGATTAGACGCATGTAGATTATCTTATTGACTTTGTAATCCATTAAATTTAAAAGAGAATTACTAATGCCAAAACCGCGCCACAATAACAAGAACAAAATTCAATATTCCATAAAAACCGAATTAATTTCCAATCTTAGAGCAAAACAAAAACATAAATGGATAAAACGACTTTAAATAATAATAGTTTCGTTTAAAATAAGAAAACAAAAATATATAACAATATTTATCCAAAAATTTATGTAAATTTTCAAGAGAAAAAAAATATTATTTAATTAAATTTATTTAAATAAAATACAATGAAGAGGAAAAACATTTGTTTTTACAGCACACATAATAAATAAAATTCATTTTTGATTTAAATTGTAAACAGAATTAAAGAGATTAATAATACCCATCGTATAACAGATGTATGGTGTATTCCAGTGCTGTAGTAACACTGATGATTTTTAAATATTTAATATCATTTTACTACTCTGAATTCCCCTGAATATAGGGCACTGGCTTAATAGAAAAAAAAGGTTAAATTTCTAAGCCTAGCAGCGGGTTAATATCGGGTAGAGTCTAAATAATGGGAGTCTTAATAGAGGGAATCTTATTTAATTATTACTATTAATTATTACTTATTAAAATTACTCATCAAAATCTTCTTCGTCGAAAGCGAAATTACCTTCATCTAAACAAATAATTCCTCAATTTTTCGCGGATTGCAAGTTTCCTCTTCCCATTTTGTTCATATTTTAGTGCAACTAAGACGCCAGTAGCTAAATAAAGGCTAGTGGATCAGAAGAATTCTAAAACATTTTGAAATTCGAAAACACTATAAAGCCTCGATGCTTAATAGAATTTAGTGACTTATAAACGGAATTCAGGGTATAAAAGCTTTTAATATATTCATTGTATACATTGTACAAGTGTTTCGACTCTGTGCTTTTTTCAATATAAACGACAAATTTAAATTATGTAAAATAAATACATAAATGATAATAATAGAAGCAATATAACAATAGTATTACAATAAAACTAAATAACTAAATAAAAATCGGCATATTATTAAAGTTTATTGAATAAAATAGCAAATAATTAACCAATAAATATTTTTGATTTATTTTGTTTATTATATTAATGTCAAACAAAATCAATAAAAGATAAAACATATTTGTGGCTAATAATTTAATTTTAATTCAGTTTAAGATAATAAAATATTTTATTTATTCTTAACAAAATAATATAAAATAAAAATGCCAAACGAATGAGCACCTACTTAAAGCAAAAAAAAAAAAAAACTAAAGAAAATACTTAAAATTAATAAATAAACATTTGTTGCAGATATTTATATATAAAAAATCTTTGTCCCACAAATGAAAACAGCACAGCAGCATCTATAGTTACAAAAAAAAAAACTATCGCGAAAATAAATTAAGTAGATTTAATTAATGAAAAAAAAAAATAAAAAATGTTAATACTAGTTCGTGTTCTCATTTACCAAATTTGCACAATAATGCTTTTGTGTATTTTACATAAATAAATTACTAATAAATGCTATTAAAATAACATAAATAAATATAGAATAATTTTTTAAATATAAAATATGTATGTCAAATGTGAGATTTGTCTTTTCTCTTAAAAGCCGCGCTACAATGTTACCGTATTTTTAGGTATTTCATAGGTAATTTATCAATTTGCCCTTTGCACAACATTAGAGTTATTTGCAGTACTAAACCTATATTCTATTGCTATAGCAATACGAAAGAATAGTTTTTAGTTATTGGAATTATAATTATATAGACAAATTATTATCTTTTAATAAAAAAGAATAGTTCTAAATCGCTACTAAAATTAAAATTTTCTGCACCTTCATTAAAGTCTCCACTACCGTATTTTTCTAATTTGAACGAACTTAACTCTAGAGTTTTTTACCGTAATAAACTCCAGAGCATTGTGGTTAGTAGTATATGCTTACATGTGCTCGATAAAGCTTATTTCACTCAGCGCATATTTACGAAAAATACGATAACATTGTAGCGCAGATTTAATAGATTTCTATTTTTCAGGTTCAACAATCAGATATACCTTGATTAATGATTTTTTATAATATTAATCAACTAAAAAGTGATATCAATTTAACATGTTAGCTTTACATGATTTAACAATATAAATTAATTACAACATTAATCACAATTAGGTCAAAATTAAATTAATTAATCAATTAGGTCAAATCAAAACAATTGAACTTTCGATTCCCATCTAAAATCAAAGATTTTTATTTAATTCGCTTAGGAAATAAATCTACAACTTAAATACAAAACAAATTTATTAATATTTATTTAAACATTTCATATAATTATTTAGTTAATTATCGAACAAATAAATATTAAATAAATTGTAAACAAGAATTAATTGCAAAAATGAATAAAACAACAGGTGAACAAAAAAAAAAAAAAAAAGAAAAGAAAAGATTTACGTAAGACAAATTATACACACGGACACACTCATTGTTTATAAACTTTTAAAGAAGATTACAAAAAAAAACTAATTGAAATTTAAGCAAAATAAACATGCAGAGAAAATAATTTATTTTTAAATTATGCCGAAAAAAAACAAAACAAAACAAAACAAAAAATCAGCGATGTAAACCAATAAAGTAGTTAAATTAAAATTAATTCAAAAATCGCAATTAACCACAATTTAGTTTAAACTATCAGCAACAATAAATTAGCAAAGTAATAACAATTTTAAGTAATTTGACATAATAATAATAGCAGTTGATGCGTTAATTTATAAATAAATAAACGACAATTATTAAACCGCAACAATAGAGGCAAAAATTAAATCAGTTTATAAAAACAATAAAATTATCTTAACCCATTACATACCACGAAAAACCAAAAATAAACTTAGAGGCTGAAAAAAACTAAAAACAAGGGATCAGATAGGTACACTGGAATTACGCACTTTGGAATTTTTAAAGCAATTTTGTTTGATTAAAGCAAATTAAAACTTTGTGCCAATATTGTTGCGAAAAAATGGGTGAATTGTTTAAAATAAGTGCACGCATTAATAGCTAAAAATATGTTATTCTTTGATTACAAAACACCCTGATTAATGGCTTAAATAATTACCTTTTAGTCATCAAAAGTAAAAAAAATAACAAGACTAAGAAAAATTACACGCTTACACGAGAAATTAATTAACGTTTGTTTGGCAATTAAATTAAATTCTTATGTCACAAATAAAAAAAAATAAATATAAACAATAGGCAACTCACGTCGACCTAATTAAGCATAAATAGTGACTATTATGGTAGTTAATAAAAATTAAATAAATTATATTCAAGTTCTTAATTCAAAATTATACAATTAAATAATAATGAGAAAAAAATAAACATAAATACTTAAAGGGACAAATAGAAAAACAAACTCAAAATTCAATGAGAATAAAAACAAAAACATTTTTAAATAAATAATTTAGCATAAATTAAAGTTTTTGAATAAAAAAAATCTTAACTTAAAAAATACAGTAAAGATTAGCTAATCCAATCACCAATAGAATAAGTAAAAACAAAAATAAAATCTTAAGGGAATCGCTATAAATAGTTAAATCTACAGTATTGCGACTTAATACAATAAATAATATTATCCTTAACTCCCTTTATAGGCCACTGGCTTAATAGTGAAAAAAAAGTTAAATTTTTAGGCCTAGCTACGGCTTAATATCAGGTAAATAGGTGTTCCTCTTTACATTCGATCATATTTTAGTAGAATTAAGAAGCCAGTGGTTAAATAAAGGGTAGTGGCTAAATAGAAGAATCCTAAAACATTTTGCAATTCAAGAAATCAACAAATTTCGCGTGACGTCATTTATGGACGGCCGCTAAAGAAAACAAATTTTCCCTCGAATATTTACACCTGAATATCGTTAACAGAGCATTTGCAAGTTTTTTCATTGATACAAAATTATTTGGTAAGAAATCCCATACGTTTATTATAATATTTCAGTGTGGAATCATTATTATCTGCGCTACTTTCAGACATTTTTGCATCTACTTCGGAAATCAAGTTTGGGTCATTTAAAAAGCCTACGCGAATCAGTGTACGACCCACGGGTCATAGGTTCGCCATCACTGATTTAGTGCCTTATAAATCGAATTCAGTGTAAAATTAACACGATTCTACTGTAGATAAAATTAAAGATTCTTTATTCAACCATAATAGTAGTAAATCTTTTAATTAAATAATTATTAAATAATAGCAAAATACTAAAAATAAATACTTTAATAGGCAATTATTACTTGACATTAATTAATTCAATTATTTTACTTTTAAATATATACATATATATATAAATTTCAATAGAAATATAACTTAAATAAATACTTAAAATTATTACCTTCAAATCAATCGACTAGTTTTTAATATGAAAAAAAAAAAAAACAAAAATAACAAACAATTTGTTGACATTTCCAAACATTTAAATAATTAAATAAATTTAATTAAATATTATCAACAAGATGATTTCTATTTTTAATTTCAATTTAAATAAGCAAGTAAAAATTTTTTGTAGAAAAAACTAAGTCTACCATCACGTTTAAAGTCACAAAACAAATAATAATAAAATTATCGTCAAACAGCAAATTATTTACTTATTATATTGTTCGTTTTAACTGTTGTGTCCTTGAAATCATGAAAGAAATAAAAAACATACATCAAATGCAATAACAACTAAACAAAATATACGCAAAAAATAAATAAATAATTAAATTGTCATAATTTTAGAGTTCAAAGTAATATTTTGCAAAACAAAACAAAACAAAAAGACAATTTTTTAACATTTTGACATTGCTTCAAAGTTTGTGATGACGGCTTTGCGTTGTTCAGGCGGTTTTAGCAAAACAACACGCTTGTTTCTAACAAATAAGCAATAAAAATATTATTCAGGTATTTAAATATGTAAAAAAAAAAAAATTAATAATTTTTCATCGGAAAAAGAAAATTAAATAATTAACTAATTAAACAAAAAAATAAAATTAATAAATTAGAGAATAACCTTTTCTCACCTTTATTGTCTTATTTCATTCAGTTGTACCAAAAGTTAAGCTAAATTAGACAACAACAACAACAGCAAAAAAGCACATTATTTCTGACTTAAATGTTTAATAATTGCAAATTTGTATTTCTTTGCAAAAAAATTAAATAAATTTTAATCAATTCTAGGCGTACAAATGAAGGTCAAGGATAAACAATATAAATTTTACGTAATTAAAAATAATAAAAAAAGTAAAAATCATGTAATTCGCAAATAATATATATTTTCTTCTCTCTCGTTAATTTTGATTGCGCAAATTTATACCGCACCGGCATACGGCAATAAAGTATGTAATATTTTTGTTGCATTAAAAATCTCATTAACTACGAAAATTTAATTATTATTTCTTTTTTTTTTTTTTTATTATTTATTTTGAAATAAAATTAAGAAATTAAAATTTATTTTTAAATTAGCGTATTTATTGTTATAAAAACATTAACATTTATTTTTTCTATTACTATTATTATTATTATAATTAATAGTTAAACGAAATACAATTTATAATTATTGCTATTCAGTGTTAAAATATAAATAATGAACTAAACAATAACATGATAAATACTTTATTCTATTATAAATTAAAATTAAGAATAATATATTATTGTCGTGTATAAATAGATGCGATACTACCTGTACCTGTGCGATAATATTTTTGTAATAAAAAGAATAAATAACTAAGTTAAAGTCATGTGCGTATTTAGCATATATACGTATACGTATTACTCTTATAACATTGATTATTATATTATTAACAAAATAAATTTTTTTTAAAAAATAAAGTGCCCAGATAATAATATTTGCATAACAATGCAAAATTAAGTAAATTACGCATTTGAATAAGAAAAAAAAAAATAAATTTCATCATTGTGAAATAGAATAAAATGTACTGAAATTTTGAGAAAAATGTTTAATTATTCAATTAAATTACATATTTCTAATTAACAAGTATGATTAAGCAAGTAAATTGACAAAAAGCTATTAATCAAAATATTACGTAAAAACCGCAGAAACATTGATTAAATGTTTCTGCGGTTTATTTCAGCAAAAAACAAGACACATTTACCGATGTAAAGCAAAATTAATTACTATTAACCCTTTAATTCCTAAGTCCGCCTAGAGACGGGCTTTCATTTAGCGTGATTTTACCAATTCGAAATAAAATTGTAGCAAAAATTAAGTAAAACAGATATACCTTAGCGAATAAAATATATTTTAATAAAAAAATGTCTTTCAAAAAGCCTTTATACGTCCTTTAATGTCTTTAAATAATTATCGTTTAGCCTACTCGACGCGCAATAGAGAATGCAAAAGACAAACAAATACCAAAAACAAAAAAACATCCAGAATATGACTTAAACTACCAAAACAAAGTGATAATATATACAATAAGTTAATTTAATAAAAAATAATAAAGCAAAACACTAATCTAATTTGACTAAAGTCAATTAACAAGTATATAAATAAAAACTTAAGCATAGTAAAAGTGCCATTAAAAGATTTATATTTTTAAAATAAAATTGGTGACACTGTGACCATTAAACTCAACCAAATAATAAACTCAAAAGAAGAAGAAATATGTAAACACCAGCTACGACTGTATGTAGTTAGTGTTGTGTATTATTTACATTTGACTTAAAAGTCATAATAATAATAGAAAATCTATGATGATGATGTCATTTTTCCAATAAAGATGATCACATTCCAAAGCCAGATGTAATTCTTTTATTCTTTAATAAAAAAAAACACCAATACATAAATATAGAACTTAAGAAAAGAAGAAAAAACAGTAAACATAAGAGATAATAATAATAATAATAAATAATGAACACAACAACATCATCTACAGCCTACAACAAAATATTATTTATGAAGAAACAACAACGAAAAAAACGAAAAATTTATTAAAAAAGACCAAAAACTCATCACTTGTTGTTTGAGAAAAAAAGAAATTTTTATTTGGCATGTGCAAAAATATTTTTTTTTTCTACGTTCTTAACTTAAAAACAAAAACATATAAATACCGTTCATTTATCGCCCATCATTTTCATTCCATAAAAAGTATTTCACATAAATAAACAGAAAATTTATTATTATTTAATTAAAAAAGAAAGGATAAAAATTTGTTTCGCGATATTTCCAAAATAAATTTTCTTATTTACTAGATTAAAAAAAAAAGAAACTTTAAAGAGATGATTAGTTACAGTTATTAAGAATAATTATGTAAGTCATGTAAATAGACTTAAAGAAGCATATTTGCTATTATTAGCACAATTGTTTATATACCCCGAATTCCCTTTATAAGCCACTTGCTTAATAGAGGAAAAAGGTAAATTTTTATTCCTAGCGGTGGCTTAGGCTTTATATACAAAAATAAAAATTAATAGAAATTTAACAGATAAATAGAGGCTAAATAGAGGATAGAAGTTAAATAATGGGAGTCTTAATAGAGAGAATCTTATTTAATTATAGAAATTTAAAATTTATTCATCAAAATCACCTTAGTCGGAAGCAAAATAATCTTCATCTAAACAAATAATTCATCAATTTTTCACGGATTGCAAGTTTCCTCTTCACATTCGATTGTATTTTAGTATAATTAAGAAACCAGTGGCTAAATAAAGGGTAGTGGCTAATCAGAAGAATCCAAAAATATTTTGTAATTCAAAAACATTATTAAGCCACGATGCTTAATAGAATTTAGTGGCTTATAAAGTGAATTCAGGGTAATTAACATTTCATTTAATAACAAAAAAAAAAATACCGCGTAAATAAATTTAAATATCTAATAAAAAAAAATACTCTAAAATGATAATATTTTTAAAAATCACAAAAAATAAGAAAAAAATGATTAACAATCAAACAACAGATATAAATACAAAAAAAAAAAAAAATTAAACATAATTCACCTACATTTATTACCACAACACTCAATTGAATTTAATTTATTATTTTTTATTACATATATCCGAAATCAATAAACATATAAATAATTAACAAAATAATTCACTCAACATACTACAGAAAATCAACTAAAAACGATTAATTTTATTTAATATTTCGCAATAATACAAATCAACAAACAAAATATTTGTTTATATTGTTATAAATTTCCTAAATTTAAGCCTACAGAAATATATTATTATTATTATTATTATTATTATTAGCATTAGCATTGACTTTAATCAATGAAAAAATGCAAAAGACTTTTTTTTTGTTGATTTTTTGATGCCACAAGTACAGAGTGATTCGTTATAATTTTTTTTTGCGATGTATAAACCAAAGTTAAATTCACAAAAATAATAATTAATTTTAAGCTCTTGCAGTGATTTAAATTAATTATTAAAACAATTACAAAAATTGTCAAATCGTAAAATCACAAATATAGAACAAACTGTTAAATTTCTATTCATTTTTATGTTTGTGAATAAATTCGTGAAATTATTATTTTACCTTTTAAACGGTTACATTTAACAGCATAACGTACAAAACATAGCGTATACATCTTATGACAAATCTACAGTTTATTTTTAATTGTTTTCTTTTCTTTTCTTTTCTTCTTTTACTTTTATGTAATTGAATTATTTTTTGTAATATAATGTTTGTATTGTAATTGAAATCACACATTTTACATAAATTTCACAAGAGAGAGCTAAATAAATTTACACCGTTAAAACTGTAAATACTGTATCAAGTTGTAAAAAAAATGTACATCAATGTTTTGATTTATAAAAATAGAATTTATAGTTAAAATCTTTATAAAAGCGTGATTATATAATTTAATTCTTATCAGACTAATAAAAATAATTATTTATATTTCATAATCATTCGTTTTTGTTCATTTTTCTTGCTTTTATTTACTTTTGCTTAATAATTTTTTGCTACAAAAAGTCTACAATTCTTAACCTAAAAAGATAAGAATATTATCTTCTAAAATTAAAACGCGTTGCCCTCGGTATACTAGTTTAATCGGTATACTGCATAGTTCACTCGGTATACTAGTTCACTTGGTGATAATTGCTATAAATTCTAATTAAATACAGTTTAGTAATGAATACTAAATAAATGATTAACAAATTTGGTAATTATTTTTTATATAAAACAAAAGCATTCATACAGTAAAAATCCATCCTATATAAACACACCTTTAAACACCTACAAAAACATAAAAATTATTTGCCAATAAAATAAATCATCATGGGATCACCATGTCACTACAAACATTTCTGCATTTATAAACATATAGACAAAAAAAATAAATAAATAAAACGTTTTAATAAAACGGTTAAATATCGTGAGAGAAAACCAGAAATTTAAACAAAACAATTTCGCACAAAGATTTTCTTTTTTAAATTTAATGTAAAACAAAAAACAAATAGAAATAAAGGTGTGTACAGAGTACTAGAGTATCTAATTTAAATGTTATTATTTATGAAAATTCTTAAGAAAATAGCAATAATCTGCATCAAGTAATATGTTTATTTATTTATTAATCGTGAAACACCTTATAAAAAGTAATTTTGCGATTAAAATAAAACAACAAATGTGCAAAGTGTTTATAACTAAGTATTGAATAAATAACAGCAGTGATCGACCACGTAGTTTTTGCTAATTTTTTAATATAAAATTCAAAACATTTTTTTTTTAAATAAATATAAAAAAATCAATAAATATCACACTAATCATATGTGATGCGAAGCAAAAAAAATCGTCATTGCGCGTATTTCATTAACAAAAACATTTTAACATAACCTTGACCGGTTGTCGATGTTTTTAATTTGAATTTAATTTTATTTAATTATATTATTGGGATATAAGACTGTACGTGTTTTTTTTACTTATTTATTGATTAAACATTTATAAATTAGAGAGATAATTATATTTTGAATAATGCATAATTTATTTGAAAAAAATAACAACAGCATTATTTATCGCGTGCTTTCAATGCTACTAATTTAAATAATTTCTTTGATTTTATAAATAAATTAAAAATTGTTTTTGATTAATTTATTTAATTTTGATAAGGTGAAAATACTTATTTAATTTACTTTTAATAGTTACGTTAATACACCAGCCAGGGTAATTAATAACAAAAAACAATAAATCTTAAAGAAAGAAATTTTCTGTTTTTAATCAAAAACTGTTAAAACACATGATCTACAGGCTACTAGCTTCTAGTCGGTTTGTCGACTAATGGTATACAACGAAGTGACTAGAACTGATTTTTATCGTTTTTTAATTAAAATAATTAATATAAAAGATTAACTTTTTTTATTTTAACTTTAATGTTGTGCGAGTTTCTAGCAAAACAGCTTGTCGTCATGGTACAAGCGGTTAAAAAGGTTCAGTAGATAATGTGTTAAGACTTATAATAAAAGAAACAATAATTTTATATCACCATTTATGGATTTAAAGGAAAGAAAACATTTATGCAAAATAATAATAATAATAATAATAATAAAAAAATATAATTATTTAACTTAATTTATTTAATTAAAAATTCGTTTGTTATTTATTTTCACCATTTTCCATTACATTCAATCCATAGTAGGATAAAAAAATTATAAAACCACAAAATAAAAATCAAAGTAATAAAAAGTTCTTCGTTAAAACTAAAAATAACCTTTCATAATACATATTTTTTTTTTTTGTTATTTTGCAAAATAATTATTTTAAATTTAAATAAATTAAATTTAATTACGGTCATTACTTATGTAAATAAAATATAATTGTAATAATAATCATAATAATAATAAAAATAATTGCAATATTAATTAATATAATCTATAAACGTGTTCATGAAAAAGTAATTAATTAAGAAAAACACTTTTTAACAATATTTTGAACAGATTATATTATTCATAATTTAAAGTCAGTAATCAGCAACTCAACAATATGACAAAATAATTTTATTAATTCGTTTTTACGTTAATCTTTTGTAGAAAATTGAAATTGACATGCTTAGGAATTACGATGTGAAGTCAACCTGTGAATAGCTTTGAGCTACCATGTCAATATATGGGATAGAATGTAAGATGTTTGTACGATTAAAGTAATCATTTTGGAACTTTGATATTCGCACCGTACTTAAAACTGCTCGACCGTGGGTGGCAGTTTCAGCCCTTGTTTCTCGTACACGTTTTTCGCGCAAAGGCATTATTTCGGAAACCTCTTTGAAACCTATTTTTGTAAAAAATTGTAAAAATTTGTGAGGTCCATTACGTCCCGACGATGCTTAAGCGAGTCTAATTTATCATTGATTTCGGAATTGTTTATTAATCGTATGGCCCGATTTTGTACCGTATCTAATAAATCTAAGGTGGCCTTCGCCGTAGCGCCCCATACATGTTATGTTTATTTTTGTTACATTTATTTAGAAAAATCATAAAAACTTTTTCATCTGAAAAATTAAATAGAAAAACTTTTCAGAGAATCTCTAACTGCAAAAACATTGCAAATAGCCTCAAGAAGTTCTTATTTTATTTAATTATAAAGTTCAAAACAATATGTTTGATTTTTGCTTGTTTTTAAATAAACATAAATAAAACCGTTTTTGTTAAACAAAAAATGTTTTTGCAAAAAAATATAATTTTTTAAATTTATTATGTTTATATGAATAATGTTTTATTTTGAAATCTTGAAGGAAATTTGCGGTTAATTATTTTTTAAGGTTTAATTTCATTGTCACAAAAAAGTCAACTAAAAAATAAAATAATTATAATTATAAGAATAATAATTCACATCATGCTTTTATTTATAAATAATACGAATAGATGTTAATCATCAGCAGTGTTGCAAACCGGTTCTTGAACCGAACCAAAAAACCACTGAACCTCTCATATTTTTGCGAACCAAAACCAAACCAAAACCGAACCAGTTCTTAAAATAATTCTGAAACCGAACCACAAACCAACAAAATATATGGTGGTTTACGGTTTGGTTCAGTAGAAGCCACTATTGAAACAATATTTTACACAATTTGGTGATTTTCTTGTTTATTTTCTGAATTAAAAGACCGTTAAACATTTTTTTTCTCTTATGATTTTTTTTCATAAGTCGACTGAAAAAAAAGTAAAAATTTATCAATTGTGAAAATAATAGTTTTGCTCTTTTTATATAGACATTCCTAAACTATATTCTTTTTATTTTTTTTTTTTTTCATTTTTTCATATATTTATTTTTTGCTATATACATACTGTTTTTGTTCTAACCGTTTAGCATTTAATATGCGTTTCTATAATTTCAATCATACACACACATATAATGTTCGACGTATTTTTCTTCTTTGAATCATATTTAACTGATTTTTTTTTTAATTTGTAAAATATTTTGTGAAAACATTAGTTTTCATGTTTTTAGTAAGAAAAATGTTCAGCTCGTGGACAAGTGTTAGCACTACATACTACATACATTTATTTTCATTTCTTTTGTATTTTTTATTTGGATCAGTTTTACGCATCTTTTTTATATAGATTACATTCTATTTCTTTTATTTTTCTTTTCATATTTATTTTTTGCTGTGCATAGTGTCATCGCTATGAACGTTAGACGGCAGTATTATTATTTTTATTTTTTTATTATTTTATAGCTATAGGATAGCTATTCTAATTTTGTTATGTTTTTGTTATTTTACAATATTTTTATACACTGAATAAATATTATTTGAATAAAAAAATATCTTTTATCTTATATTTTTTTTCTGAACCAAAACCGAACCAAAACCGAACCAAAACCATAAATAAGAAATTTTGAAAATGAAACCAAAACCAAAACCAAACCAATTTTGAAAAAAAAAATTAACATTGAACCAAAACCGAACCATGTCGATTTTTTTTTGGTTTGCATCTCTGATCATCAGTAATATCATCATCATCATCATTATTTATTAATAATAATTTAATAAAAATAAAATAATTAATTCAATCGGTAGTCATTATTGTTCGATTGAATATCCATCCCACACTAATGGGTATAATTATTAGTAATTAATTGATTTACTATTATTATAAATTCTATATAATATTATACGTAAAATAAATATTGATTCAAATAAAAATCAAGAAATTAGATTTAAATTTTCAAAAAAAAAAATCTATTTAAATATTTAATTAAATTTTAAATTTTAGTTCCGTAATAACATTTCCATTAAACACCGCAAGAAACGTTTATTTTCCTTAATTTTGATGCGTTGAAGTAACTTTGACAGATTTTTTTATATAACAACTGGGTACTTTTGTACTTTAAAAATTATTTTTTGATTCAAAACTCATAATAATCCGTAATTTTTTGCCATAATCTTTAAAAATAAATTTCAAGTGACAATATTTATGTATAAAAAAAATTTCAACGAACGTTTATTTGTCATTTACCAGCGCTGCGTTATGTAAAAGTTAAAATATTTTAACTTCTGCGATATGGTTGCGTAGACTGCGTTTGTTGTAATGGGCTTCATATATTTTAACTTTTTTAACATTTCTTATGTAGGCTACGTTGTGTATTCTACATTGATTTTGCTCGGGGTGTAAGACTTATAACATTAGAAGCAAAAGAAAAACGATTAATTCTTTTAATACATATTTCAGATGTTAACAATAACAAAGTCATACTGCAAATGCTATTAAAAAATAATACCATAAACGTAGATATCGTGCAGCAATACAATTAAAAATAATAAGAAAAAATATGTGCTTCCAGGTAAACTAAATAACAATAAGAAAAAACAAATACTAGAGGGTGGAGTTAATTTAAATATTTAAAGGTTAAATTGGTTATAAATTAATCAAAAAATTACCATATAAATAATTTTAAAAATGAAAAGTTAATTATAGCTAATGTTAAAAATTGATTAATAATTTATTTTTATTTAATTAAAATGTATAATGTGCGATATTTCTATTGTAAATGAGATCATATGCATAAGACGACGAGCATTGTTTTGCTCATTTGTTGAGAATATAATAGACAACAGGTAATACGTAAAATATCTGAACAATTTAAATCGCTACACAAAATATAGTGAAAAAAAAATAAAATAAAGAATTAAATAGCAATTACAGAGATGTAAAAATAACAATTGCTTTGATGCCAATTACCGTGTATTAAAGGTGTATTAATCATTAATTATAATTTAATTGTTAACTTGATCTTCATCAATGTGAAAACTTTAAATACGAATTTATCTTTTATTATAATAAATGATTAAGGTGTATACATGTTATTTTAATGAAATAATATAAAATTAAGACGCAAATATTTTTTAAACACTCTTCCTACGACATTTTTTTTTTATGTAAAGAAAAACATTAAATAAAACGACAATCTATAAACAGTTCATTTGAATTTCTTAACGATCCTCAGTGTCGAAAATCTAATAAAGTTATGGAAACTGATCAAAAACAAATACAAAAATACAGTTGGAACACCGATAATTCGGCATTTTTCATAAGTTGTTGAAAATTACATTCAAACCTGCTCTAATAATTTGAGTTTTCTCATAATTCGAATTCTCGATTATTCGGAGTTTCTTTTGAAATAAAAATCAAACATAGTTCCTCGTTTATTTCGACTTTGATTGTAAATTTGATTTGGTTTCTAACCAAGTCGCCTTTGATTCCACAAAATTCTACTTCCTCATTTATTCAACTTAATTTTTGCGTCTCTTAAAGTGTCGAATTATCGAAGTTCCATCCGTAATATCTTTAGTAAGCATTGTTTAATTACAATGTAAATGCAAACAACGAGCAAAATTATTCTTTATAACTAAAAAAAAAAAACCAAAATAGATTTAAGCCGAAAATTGCAAAACTAATTCCACAATTGTAATTATACTTAATTTTTCAAATTTTTACAAATTTACTATAGAAAAATAAGCAAAATGATTCATGTAATGGAGCAAAAACAAATAAGTAAAACAAAATGAAAAAGAAGAAAAAACAATAATAATAAGCTAAATAAGGAATGTGATGTCATTACAACATCAGGTCTTTTATTGTTTTTACCGATCATCTTATTTCAACAACTAGTAATAAAAAATACAGAAAAAAAAACACAAAAATACATCACAACGAATAATACAGAGATGAATTTTGATTTCTTTTAAATTTCAGCGTAGCGTATCTTTTTTGCAAATATCAATTTGGCTAGCGGTATATTAGCACGATACTCAGGACGTTAATTTATAACAAATTTATTACATTCTGGATGGTTTTAATCTCTTGGATCATCAACTGTTCATCAAACTTTAATATAAATCTCAGGCAAACGTATTAAAAATACTCGGATCATAAGAAAAACATAAATAGTTAGTTAATTATCTCAATAATAACCTCCTAAATACGTTACTTATTTAAATTTATCAAAATAAAATGTAAAACCGAAAAAACCATTTAACATTGTTTGTAATTTTGTTAATTAAGTTGTTTAAAAAACAAAAATATTTTTTATTGTTGTTCAAGAACTTTGTTGATACTACAGATCAGTGATTCATAAACATGATGCTTTAATGATTATTAATGTTAAAAACAAAAGTTTAACCGTGTTTTAGCTCAAAAAAAATTTTAACATGTGAATTTTAAACCGTTTATGCTTCTGCAGTTTATATTATCAAAATAATATTTTCCATTAATACTTAAAAAACTAAAAATGTTCAAAAAAAACTTTAACCTAGATAAAAAAAAAACAATAAAAATTTACAGTTTTTAAGCCAAAAAAATATTTAAAAACCGTCAAGTAAAAATATTGCACAAAATAAATTTTTTTTTTGGTATTTAAAAAAGTAAAAGAAAAAAGTGAAATTACTAACAAGACAGCAAATTTTTATTTATTTAAATAACAAAATTTATTTGAAAAAAAAAAATACAATTGGCAATAAAATAAATAAGATGTAACAGCCAAACATAGGTAAATAAAGAATCTAATAAGCATAAGCAAAAGTACAATAAAAATTTACTAAGCATAACGCGAAAAAATAATTGTGTTAAACGCACATCGAACAATACATACAATTCTGTTTCTTCTTCTTGTTGTTGTTAAACAATAACCAGCAAATGCATTTAAAATTACATAAAAACATAACAATAATAATAGCGAAATACTCTAAAAATTAAACAGAATAAAATTTAATAAAAAAATTGAAAGCGAAATATAATTTTTATTAACTATAAAATAAAAAAAAAAATAATAAAATAAAAGAAAAACTTTCAATAAATTTTTTAAAATCATTTTATGTAAATTTATTTCAAAATTTTATTTTTAATATATAAATCTTGAAAACATTAAAAGAAAATAATCATAAAAAAAACAGAATCAAGTAATCACAATCAATAATTTATTATTATTATTTTTTTAAGATTTCATTTAATTAAGAAAAATGAAATTAAAATTTAACACTATGCCGTCTGGCGACACCACAGTGTAAAGCGAAGCGTAAGCAGATTCGCAAACGCTTCGCTTTGAAACTCTTCTGTTCACTTTTTGAACCTGAATAGCAAGCGTTTTAACAAAATTAGCCTACTAAGTCGTTCAGTCCTAAACAAAAATTTAATTAAACGATGAAAGTAATTTAATGTAAAAAATTAACTAAAAACGTTAACTAAGTAAAAAATTCAAATTCAAACTTAATTAATTTAAATAAAAATAAATTATATTCATATCACGTTTCTATCATATATTCTGCTCGCACGCATAACAACAACTAATTGAAAAACTCGTAAAAATAATTAATTAAATTAATTAATATTTAAAAAATAATAAAAGAAATAAATAGGAAAATAATGGTAATTAGTTGTTTTATTTTGCATTTTATGTTGAGATAATAAATACTAAAACCAGATTACATATTTAGATAGATAAATAGTAGGAAAAACAAGACCAACAACCGGCTGATAACAACTTAAAGCTGATAATAATTATTTTTATGATTAAATGATTCACTTTCTCAATAAACGCGACATGTAAAACTAAAGTAAAAACGAATAGCCTTCCGTAGTTTTAAATAAACTAAACAATTGCAAAATTATTTTACGATGATTAACAAATTTTATTGCAAATCAGAAAACATTTAATTAAAGAAAATTTTGCAATACACATTAGGACAGTGATGTCTAACCTATGACACCTGTGACACGTCAAGCCATATTCCGTGGCACGTAGCACCTATAAATTAAAATTATCAAAAATATCAACACATTAAAATCCGTGAATCGCAACTCTGTACTATCTATTGAAGTTTTAGCAAATTAAATCCAGTAAGTAAAAAGACACTAATGTAATGAATTATTTATTTTTTTTGGTTTTATAATAAATATTTAATTAATCGTCAAAAAAATTAAAAAATATTTCTTTTATTTTTATTTTTAAATCTATATATAATCCATAATAATTAAAAACTAATTAAATATTTGATAAAATTAAAAAAAAGAAGCGAAATTTTCTATCAAAATAATTATAAAAATAAAATATAACTAAGGAAAACATAAAAAGCGAAATAAATATCATAAAGTAAATATTTTTTTATTTGCTTTCACTTTAATATAAAAATTTTTTCTTCATTATTTTTTTTTGTTTTTATTAAGCACATTAATTAATTCCTTGTTTATAGTTTTTTGCTATTTTTTTTTTTATATAATTTTTAATTAAGACGATTTACTAGTGTCGATAACATATGCTTATTTACGTATAGTAATAGTTAATTAATTTTTTTAACAACAAATAATTATATTTAAATTTTTTGCTAATTTTTTGTTTTGTTAACGTGTTGTTGCATACCTAATTATGGTTTATGCATTTTACATGCAAAAATTGTACCAGACAGTACGTTATATGTTTTACAACAATATAAATTTTATTTAAAGAGATTTTTTTCACATGTTAATGCCATAACTGTGCAATGAGTATAAGTTATAGCTACCCGTATACACGTTTTACGACACGTTTATTACTGTTGCACGATTTGATAAATTTAAATAAAAAACTATTCCACTTGGGAAATTCTACTTTTATCATCATTATGGTTGATTTTTCCGTTTTTAACTCGAAACTAACACCAACTATATCTAAATCAATTGATTCTAGTTTATTTACAAGATTTAAGCATTTGACGAATATTAGAAAAATGTTTGCAAAAATCTGATAAATAAAACTAAATAAACTAATATAATGCTCCATATTAATACTCAGAAGTTCAGAAATAAATACTGCAATCTTAAGAAAATACAATTTTCATATTTTTCTGTACGAATTGCGAACCAGATTCTGCGAACTATCATATGATTTTCGCATTCCACAAATTTTTATTCTCGTTTCACGCTCTGCGAATAAAAAACGCGCAGCTACCTTCGTATTTTCAAAATAATACAATTCGCGATGTGAAATTAATGTCTAAATTTATGAAAATTTACTATTCGCATTACGCAACTCGCTTTCATGTGTACAGTCCTTTAATTTCGCAAATAATTTTGATTGTAACACATCAACAATAGATTTCAAAACAAAATTGTTCCATTTTGCAATCCTATAACATTTTTAATTAATAAAGAAAATTAGCAAAATTTATCTCTAATTAACATCTTACCTGTTTTTTAATTTCTTTATACAAGAGCAAAATAACAATAATAATAAAATTTAGAAAACAATTAAAGGTAACAAAAAAAAAAAAACTTTAATTAACTAAATTAATGAAAAATAAAAATAAAATAAAAACCACCTGCGCACTTGTTTATTTAAATTTCTTTCGTTATTTTTGCTTTTTCGTTTTGTTAAACAAATTTTTAGTGAGGAAGAAGTAGTAATCAGTAATTTTGTATTTAAATTAATTATTTTATTTTAAACATAAAACTTAATGATGTGGAAATAAATAATAAAATAATTATTAGTTACAGGATGTTACAATCTACATATAAGTACTTTGCATTTTATTATTAATTTAAATAAACAAATTTTCTACTTGCACGATCTACATACAGTCCGGACATGAGTATTATTTTTTGTCTTATTATTTCTTTTTTTAACCGAAGTAAAGTGTTTTATCAGGAAATTGTATAAGTTTAATGAAAACTATTGCCATTGCCGCGATAATTTAATACACATAAAATAATTAATGTTGTCCAAGCTATTCTAAGCTAATAAAAACTAAATAACTTAACTCAAATCTGTTAACTTAAATCTGACTTAACTGTTTTTCTTATAGTTTAATTTAATTAAACATCAATAGCGAAAAAAATATATTAAATGGCAAAAAATAATTGTTTACGGTCAGGAGCACAGCACAAACAAAATTAAAAGACAATAAATCCTAGCACAAAACAACCCAATCCATTACGAAATTATAAAATAAATATTTCATTAACCACTTTAAATAAGTAAACTTAACATCACTTAACTAAGTTTAAATACACAAAATTTATTTAGAAACTTCTTGAAGTAAACAGCAACGCAATAAACACTAAAAAATCTTTATTGCATTTACACAAATTTTGTAAATAATAATTAAAAGAAAATTTATCTACTACAGACACTAAAAATTAATAAATTACTTAGCATAAGACTAAATACGATTTGCTAAACTACGAGTGTATTGGATTTTATTTACTTTATGATTAACGCAAGAAATAAGAGCAAATTTTTATAGAAAAAACAATTTAAAAAATTCGCAAGTAAATACTTAATGCAAATTTAAACTCAACTTAAGCAGACAAAAACAAAAAAACATCAACAAAACACTTAACGATAAATTCAAATAAAAGAACTTTAAAACGTTGTTTGTCTTACGTGGAATAAGTTTTAAATTTTAAGAGGTAAAAGTACATATTGCCTTCAACAGCATAGAAGTAAACCAGCTGACACAATTATCAAATTCATTGTGCAATTTATACACTAAACACTATACTATCTGATGATTAGAATAAATATGCAATAAGTGCAATTTTATTATAATAAAAAATAATAAATAACACATTTTAATTAACACAAAATTATTCTAACAGTAATTGTACAATGTAATGCAATTTTACTAAGAGTAATAAAAAAAAGCATAAAAACTATGCCATTATGCAACAAAGGTACAAACAGCGAAAAAAACCACTCACTTCTAGTTCTTGCAAAATCAGAAAAAAATTATAAAGAAACACAATAACCGTTAATCACGTTTCTATATATTAATTTAACACATAAAACGATTACTTTTACTTAAAATTATTTCTTATTTTATTATTAATTTACCTTAATTTTGGCTTTTCAATAAAATTAATCAAAAATGATAATGCATCGAGGAGGAATTGAAGCTTTTTTTATTAATTTATTTTCTTTTATTTTAATTAATTAAAATGTACTTTTTTCTGTTACATAATAATATTAAATTTCGTCATTAATTTCTTCAGCTTTTACCAGAAAATTTTTTATTATCCAAAAACTATGTTTATTTTTTATTTGTAATCCAAAAAATCAACGAATTAATTAATTAAGATTTCAATTCAATAATTGAAAAATACAAAAAAAAAAAACTTAGTTGTTAACTGTTTGATCGCGCTAATAAAACTAAAAAAGACTTTTTTAAAACTTAAAAAGCATAAATAAATTCAAAGCTTTACCGAGCAACAGCAATATCAGCAAGAACAGTAAATAGCAGTAACAGACAGCTCTACAGTGTGATTTTTACGTAAGAAAATCCTACTTTTTTCACATTTCATTCATGTTGCTTACGTTTGTTTGTTTGTTAATTTTAAAATATTTTTAATGCTTTTTTCTTACTTATGCTTAAGCTGAATTTTAAGTAAACATTTGTTTAGTTTTTCTTATTTACTTAATTTACTGCTAATTATTTATCTTTAGACATTTAAATAAGCGAAATATGCTCTTCGTTTTTAAAATGTATTGCTCATTAAAGCTTAAAGCTTTTGAATAATTTTCAAACAATTAATGCAAAATATTTATGCTCAACGATTTTTTCAATTAATAAATATTTCAACTGTAAAACAACGTTGTTAATTTTTTCTTACACCTCTGCGTATAAATATTTAACAATCAAATGATACTTATTGGGTTACAAATTTTTCATTTATAAAACAATTTTACTTCAAAAATTATTTAAATTATGTTTGAGCTTTTTTAACAAATTTTCACTCAATTATCTATGTTGTATATTTTTAATAATTAAACAATGTTGAACCGTTTTTAATGCAATTTTAATTGCAAAAAGAAAATAATTATTAGAAATTATTAATAAAAAACAAACAAAAAAGGTAATTTAATTAATCATGCACTATTACTTACAACTCTTTAAAAAAAAAGCCCTAAGAAACACTCGATTGTCGAAAAATAACTCATTAAAAATACTCAGTCTTTTTGCAACATTTTTTTATGTATCTTCTTTGCTGAAAAATAATTTCTTTTAACACTTGTTGCAGTTTAAATTTTATTAAACCGTTAAATTACACAAGAAATACCTGTTTAATAAAATTAAAAATGTTTAAAAAGCACTTACTTTTTGTTTCAATCGGTGGCGGTCCTGCCTTGGGCGTTGAATGCGATAAACATGGTCTACCGATTCTTGATATATGTAATGAGGATGGTGGTTTAATACCAGATGGTTTTGACGTTGATGTTGTTGTTGAGGTCGATGACGACATAACAGATGCTGGTCGCAAATCACTTGGCTGATTTGAATCAGTTGTTATTGTTGCCGAGGTTGACGTTAATGAATCGTCACTACTATTCTTAACTGATGCATTCATTTTTCTGATTGCACTAATAAAATGTCTTTAATCAAAACAATAGAACAACACAAAATTTTCAAGTGAATTTTTTGTCACAAAACACAAAATCACTGACGTTTAAGAATAAAAACAATAAAAATTGACCACAAAAATCACTGACAAAAAAATAGTCACTTAAATGAATGAATAAAAATAACTTTTTGCGTTATTTTGTTTAAAAAAATATCTACTTTTTGTTATTAAAATTGTTCCATTTTGGATGAGTCCCAAAAGAAATTAAAAAAATAGGCTAAACGGTGGCAATAGTATTAGTGCTCCACATAGGCAGAAAAAAAAGAAAATTATTCAACACAATCAAATAAATACGCACACAAATGTAAAACTATTTAAATAATTTATATTTTATTTATTTAATAAACTGATTAGATTTTAAATTAATAATCAAATAATTTTAAGCTTTTAAAACCACTGACTTATATTTATTAGAAAAAAATATAAATTATTTTTAATTATATATTATCATTGTTTACTTTTGCAATAGCCACACACAATTTGTTATTATTTTTAACAGATTTTTTCTATTTTTGGATGTAGGTAATTTGACAACTGATAAATAAAGAATTCTTAGGTTATGTAGTTCACTTTTATATTTAATTAATAAATTTATATAAACATAATTAATATAAAAAATTAACTACAAATTGTAGAAACAATAATTTATAAATGTATAAAAATATTTTTAATAAAAAATAAATTTATTTATACCAAAAAATACATTTTTGACGTGTATTAGAAACACAAATATTCTAATTAACTGACGTTGTTGCCAAGTTTGATATTCATTTTTTATATTTTGCTACAGTAAACAAATAAGGTATTTTTTTAATTTGTATAATTAATTAAAAAAAGGATTAAATAATTTATTAAAATAATAATAATAAAGTTTATCTAATGTAACTACAATATTATTAAAAATCAATTTAAAATAATAAGTTTTTCAAAAATAAATAAAACGTTGATAAGTTAGGTAACTGTTTTAACATTTTTGAATATATCATTTTTTACTTTTTGCCATTAAATGAGTAATAATTATATAAATAATTAAAATGCATATTATTTGTAAATTAAATATTAAAATTAAATTATTAAAAATTACTTTTAAAATAATTTAAATTAAAATTTTAACAGAAAATTAACATAGCTGAATTGCTGTATAAAATGTCAGCTGTCATATCAAAAATAAAAAAAAATGTCATAAACTAGTTGAGAGAAATGACAGTTAAGAGCGTAGTGTATGAGTAAATTTTATTTTATTTTGAGTACTCGTTGAGTGAAGTAAAAGAACGTATTAATGGCGTCTCGTAACAGTAGTAAAGTGGATTGTACAATGCATTTGTAAATAAAAGTGCTAATTGAAATGTTTATAACAAAATGAATAATACATAAATAATAATAATAAAATAGCAAATAAATAACAATAATGGCTGTTTTGATAACAAAAATGAATAATAATATGAATAGTGGACATTTACAAAGTCAATTAACTCGATCTTTGGAACGTATATTAGAGGATGCACGTCTGAGCGGTGAATTAAAGCTTAGTGGCAGAAAATTAAAAGATTTTCCTAAAGCGGCCGGAAAATTTGATTTAAGTGATACAGTTATAGCAGGTAATTATTTATTTTTTGTTTTATCTAAGTTCAATAAATTATTTTTATTTATACCAGATAATGTGCATACAGTGCATTTGTTTTTCCTATGGTTTGCATTAAAAGGAGGAAACACCCATACTTCGCATTCGTTGTCTTGTTTCCTTATAAATGAAAAATATAAGAAAAATTAATAGTTTGATGTGAATATACTGTTTTTTTCTTAATAAATACAATTAAACTAAGGTTTTACTTATTTTTTTACACAAACATAAAGTAGTTATCCGGACGATGACTCACTTGTTTTAGTAAGAAATAAATTGGAAAAAAAATATTTCATTCATAATTAAAGTTTTTTTACCTTTTTATTTATTTAATTTTCTATCTGTTTACCTTTAGCAAATATTATTGTTTTATAATTTTGTTTAGCTTACTAAAAATAAAAATATTAAAATTGCTGCAACATCATAACAACGGTTAGATAATTATTTTCTATTTTTATTAATATTTTTATTAATTAACAAAATAAAAGAAAAATACGTGGGCGATACATATAATAAACGCAAAAGAAGAATTTTTAATTAAAAAGAATAAAGAAAAAAAAAACCAGAGTAATTTAGTTTGCTAAAGAAAAAATAAACATTTTCTCCTGTTAATCCAAGTAAAGCTTGATAAACCGACAATAATGGGGAAAACAAAGCAAATAAATAACAGAAAATATTTACTAGCAATACCACTTTTTTTAAAATTAATTACATAAATAATTAAATAATTTATTTTAATTTAATTATAAATAAATAATTTAAAGGATAAATTTGCTCTTAATTAAGCTACCACACACATTTTCGTTAACTTAAACGACAACCACACATTTTGTTAATAAAAAGCACATTTTATTTTATTTAATTTTTTTGTTATTTTATTATTCCACTTAATTTTTGTTTTAAGCGAAAAACAAACAAAAAAAAAACGTTTTTTTGATTAAAAATTTAAATAAATTTGATAAAAAATAAATGTTTTATTATTACGTCATAACATTTTAATTTAAATTTATTGTAGCGTCGCAAAAATCTAAACGAAATAATTAAAAAGTTGTTTGTTGTTTGTAATTTTGTGTAGGGGTTAAATTTGTGCCGGTGTTGTTCGATTTGCTTGGCATAATTAGTTTTATAATCATACCATGACGTAAATAAATTTGATTAATTATTGTCTGACACTGCGAACTTCCGTCATTTCCGTTTAAAAAATTATTTGCATTCACTTCGATTATGACGCCGATTTTGTGCTGATGTGTTTCTAATTTCAAAATTTTTGATTTAAAACGTAATTACTATTTTTGCCAATAATAGAATTCTAAACAATTCAAAAGGTAAACAATTTTGACTCTCTGTTTACCCGGCTTTTATTTGCTTATCAACCGGCATTTAGATGAGACATTTTCAATCAAATACATATGGCTAGTTTAAAAACAACACAGATCTGTAGAACACATAATTACGAATCTACTATAAATAAATTAATAATTTATTTAAATACAAAAAGCACGTTATTTACGCATAAGATTTTCCTCTGTTTTTTTCGTTTGCTTTTTGTTTCGACAACCATTTTGACATATCTTTTTGAATTTTAAAGCATAAATTGTTTCTTTTCTTCATTCATTTGTTGTTGTTTATGATTTAATTTTTTCATTTTTTTTTTTCTACAAAGAGACAAAAACAAATTATTAATGCAAATATATTTCATTGTCAAATAAATTAATAAAAACAAATCATGAAACACCGCACTTAATAGACATTTAAATTGTTTTGTATCCGTTGCTGCTGTTAGTGTTATTGTTATTGTTGTTGTTCTATGTTGGCTCTTTAATATTTTATTTATTTTTTTATTACTTATTATGTGAGCTTTAAATTCATAAATAAACAAACAGGGTCGTTTAGATTAGTTTGTTTATTTATTTATATTTTATTAATAAAAAATATTTATCGCCCCAAATTCAAGTTTTTTCGTTTTGTTGTTTAATTATGATTATGCTGCTGTTCTCTAGGTTTTTTTTTATTAAATAATGTTATTTTGATTTTTATCGTTTGTTCTACTTGTTTTATGTAATTTTTGTCATCTGTTTTTTGACCCATGCACAGTAGTATTCTGTCGTTTGGTTCCATCTGATATTGTTTAAAAGAAGGTTATTGTGTCGCTTATTCTGTTAGATGTGCAATTAATGCAAATAAACATAATTTTTTACATTCAAAATAGGCTTGCTTATGAAAAGAACCAAAAAAAATATCCGGTGCAACTATGTAAACATATTTTAAAGACAAAGTCACCATATAACTAGGACAAACAGTAATTTCACTAGATAAAAAATGTTTTTAACCGGATTATTAACGCTTTAATTAATACAGATCGTATTTTCTTTTTTATTTATTTTATTTTACAAAAAATTTATTCAAGCGTTTTAATTTTTAATAAAATTTATTTCATTAAAATGACGCTATTGCAAGGGCAAACTTGTATTTAGCTTAAAAATATAATATTGTTCTTAAGGTTGTGTATCTGAAAATTGAAAATATTATATTAAACGTATGGGATTTCTTAGCAAATAATATTGTATCAATGAAAAAACTTGCAAATGCTCTGTTAACGATATTCGGGTCTACATATTCGTGTGAAAAATTGTTTTCTTCAACGAATTTTATAAAATCATCCAACAGAAATAAATTAAGTAATGAATTGGCTGAGAAATTCGTTAAATGCATGAATACGTGATATCTTTCTCTTCATAGAGACGACCGGTTTTGTGATCCACGAGCTAGTGCAAAAAATAAATAATAAATAAAATTTGACCAATTTCCCAAAAAGGTTCGCCATCGCTGGTAGCTTAAGATGATTAGCTTAAGAAACATAGTTAAGTACGTTTTTTTATAGCAAAATATATAATAAAATAAAAGTATATAGAATTGCCAATGGAAATATATAAATAATAGAAAATTTAAACGGTTTTTTTTGTAATAACTATGGCTAAAAAATTGGGAAAGCATAAAATTATTTTTATACAGTGTTTATTACGTTTACGCTTGTAATAAGTTTTTTCAATTATTTATAAATAATTTTACATTTATTGATTTTAACTATTATTTGACCTTTGATAGCTCAATAGTAATATTATTTACCGAAATTTCTTATAATAATTACTTTGGATTTGAACACTTCTCTGTTTTCATTTGAAAATATATACGATACGCACCTATTGTTAAATAATTTTAAATAATTGATTAATTTAATGCTTATAATAAGATTAATTAATACCAAATTATGTTTAATTTTACAATCGATTTAAACACAAAATAATAATAAATTGATTAATTGTAGAAAAGTAAAAAAACCAAATTAGATTAGATAAGGGAAATGTTATAGAGAAATAAAAGTTTAACCGAAATTGATAAAGATTTTATAATATTTTCTTATCAATTTTCTTTAATTTCCGTTTTATTTTTTTTTTCTAACTTATAATTATTTATTTATTTGTTATTTTAAGGCATTTTACTAAGACCTTAGTACATCTCTTTAATTATTGCTGGTCTTTGGTTTTTTTTTTTACTCTAATAAATTTAATTAATTTTAAATATTCCATTCACGATTTTTGTTTATTGTTAATTTTACTTTTATTAATATTTATTTTTATCATATAAAAATGTGATTAAATGTTTTACTAAGCGCAATGCTATATGTGGAAACAGCTTATTGTCAATTTGTAACATTTTTATTTTCTTGAAATTTATTGTAATAGTGATTCTGCAATAAATATAAAATACTTGAGGCGCATGAGCTTATTACTTTCAAATGTGTTTGCTGGCGCCTAGCCTGTACTTTCCTTGATTTTGGCATGAAATAAACTGTTGAAAAATTAATACAATCGATTTGAGGGATATTACATTATTAGTGTAACGTTTTGTAATTCAATCATATATACATAAAATTATTGATCAATTTAATTAAATTTCAGATTTGTGCCAAAATGAATTAATAAGTCAGGCAGTAGCAGAACTGAACATACATTGTTTTCTATAATGTTTAATACAACTTTGAGAATCACTGAATGAATTTCATATAAAAATTCAAAAAACAATATTATTTATGCGTTTTTTTTTTCTTTTCTTTGAATCTTCGTCTTTTTGTTTTTTCCTTTCATACATTACAACTAATGTCTAGTCATAAAATGGAATAAATAATTTAATAACATAATATTCTCTTACAAAAAAAATAGAAGAAATCTAACTCATACAAATAGCGATTTATGTTTTTTAATTTATTTATTATTTTCTTATTTTCCAATTATAAATGTGACGTAATTAAATTTAATTAAACTATAAAATTGATCCAAATACTTAAAAATAACTTGTGTTCTTTATTTTTATTATTATTATTATTGTTTTAATCGCTTAATTATTATTATTATTATTATTATTTAAAGTTTTGCTTTGTTTATAAAATTATGTACAGTAAAAAAACCTCTACTTGTCGGACCAATTATTGGGTGGGGTTACCGTAAAATTATGATGTGAAAACAGCATCTTGCATCTACTGACGGTTCTTCAATCATTTTTGATGTGCTTTGTTTGATTATTATGTATTGCAGTGTCGCAACACACTTTTTCAATATAAGAAAATTTTCATTAAATTTTACTGTACAGTGGTATCTCGACATACGAGTTTAATTCGTTCCATAATCCTTGTTCGTATCTCAAAGCAATTTTCCCCATTGAAAGTAATTAAAATAAAAGAAAAAGTGAAGTGATTACGGAAGTGCTTAATTTTTGTCAGTGGTCTTCGCTTTTTTCTTCACACTTTACAGATTTTCACATGTAGATTGTTTAAAAAAAACTGTCCAAGGAGCTTTGTTTCTTTCTTCCTTTTAGGATACTGCGGAAATGTGTTAGGGAAGTTTCTTTGAACAACTCCGATGCACGACCAGTTGCAACTTTTTATCCACGAACTCTACAACATTCCCAAGATCTCCTCTATATCTCTTGTAGAGATAACCTCTATCTCTGGCTCCTCTTCAAAACTAATTTTTCGTTGAACTACCTCATGCTGTTTCGAATGTAGATTGTGTAAACTGTAGTTATACGATTCCTCGTATCTCAAATCTTGTCCTCATCTCAAAGCAAAAAATCGCTCGCTTGGCAACTCATATCTCAAAACATTCGTATATTCAGCAGCACTCATATATCGAGGTACCCCACTGTATCACATGTTTCTTGATGCACTATTACTATTACTCGTGAATACACCTTAAAAAGCTATATCTTAACTATTAACTAGGGTGCGTTAAATCGTGATTTGTGTACTACGATATTAAATAAAAAAAATAAAGTAAATTAAAGCAATTTTTTTGCAATGTTTTGCGATAATTGTTTACCATTTTAAATATTAATTTTAATTTTTGCTTTAACTATTTTACAAGGGTTTGGCTTTTATCTATACTATCAGCACATCCCTTAGAATTGATGTTTTTAAACTAATTAATATTATTTACGTTTTTCTTTTTTGTAAAATAAGTTTAATGCACTTTTTCGTTTAATTATTTAATTGTTTTTGTTTTAATATTGTTCCATTTGTTTACATTAAAGTTTATTGCACTAATGGTTTTGTTTAGAAAAAATTATTTTAACGCGGTCACATTTATTGCTTGTAAGGTTTAATAATTGTTGATTATTCAGGTGTCGTTAATGTAATAAATTTTTTTAGCAAAATTATACAATTAATTATAAATACTGAATTAAAATTGATTTAAACCAAAATATGTACAATAATTATAAATCATTTCAAGGTGAAGTTTTTTACGAAGAATTACCCTGATTTTTTGTAAGTTTTTCATTGCATAAGAACCGGAAATATGTTTTTATAAAAATTATGTTAAAGATTTTTCCGCTTGTGGTAATACAGAAAATATAAAAAACAATTTATTTTGTGGTTTTCTAGTGATAAACAAAAATTTCTAAGAATTTTAGGGTTTGACCAACTCTAGGTTTATAATTTTATTTTTTAAACCCTTTTTTTCTAACTGAAAATACAAAATTCATTTAATTTTAATTAATTTTATATTAGCTAAGCATTTTCTTTCATGATTATATACGTACAAATTGTTTAGTTTTTATTTTTATGTTCAGGAAAAAAGGGTTGATAATGTTGTTGGCTGCAAAATTGTAAACCGACGAGTAAGAAAATTAACATAACACAAGAGTTTTGTTTTTAATTTAATTATTTGTTGTTATGTTATTACAGAATTTTAATACTTTATTATGCTTATAATAAGCTTATTCATAACTAAGTAATCCTGGAAAATTATTTGGGAATAGAAATTTTGAATTTAAAAGTAAATTAAGTAGTTTTTCTTGTAAAATTTCTTCTAAAATTGAATCAACTAATAAAATCTAGATAATTCAACGCTACATCATGGATAAGGAATAAATTTATAAGTAGTTTTACAAGTACTGAATTTTAACATGTTTTAAAATTCATTCATAACCAGAATTATTGTTTTTTCTATTGATCTTTCTTCTTTACTTAATCCGATTATATAATTTCTTAGTGGATTTATTGACTTGCTTATGGTTTTATTTATAAAATGATACAACAATCCTTTATTTATTATTTTAATATATAAAAATATACTTCAATGTGGTTTAAAAGGGTACATTTACTTTAAAAATTCCTTAAAATATTTATAGAATGTAAATTTCGTATTTAATTTAATAAAAAATTGATTTGTAGAACATTTTTCGGTTTTTATTTTTGCCATAAAAATAGTTAAATTTGGTTAAATTGTTTTACGAATGTTTTGTAATGGATGGTTTTGGTTGTTTATTTATTTAATTTTTTCTCTCTTATTGATATTGTTTTTTGAATAATCACTTGGTTTGTGTAATTCTTGTGGGATTTTTTATTTAAATTGCAAACATATGTCTAGACCACACTAAAAACGTTTATAATTTTGTTGTCGCGCTCGCTGGTTTTGTTCATTTTTATTCTCTATTTGTTTATAGTTTTTGTTGATTAAAGAAAAATATTTTTTTTTTGGCCTTTAATAGAGATAATAATGTTGCTTTATTTTATTGGTCAATTTGGCAATTTAAGTATTTTTGGCGTTATAGTTTTGGTTTATTTTAAGGCTATAAAAGTTTAATTATTACAGTAGATGCTTGATTTTATAAATAAAAATTACTGAGATATTATTATTGTTTTTCGTCTTGTTTAATTCTTGTATGAACTGTCATGAAAAAAGTATTTAATAAATGTGGTAATTGTGGTAATTATTATCTTATTTAGAAATGAAAAAGTAAATTGACTTAATATTTGTTTTTCTATAATGAAATTATCGTACTTAACGAGAGTACATATACACGTTACTAGAAATAATAAATTTCTTTAATATTAAATTCATTTAATTAATTTTATTTTGTGTTTTTCTTCTATTTACTTGTCTCCAAAAATTACAACGACGACGATGCTAAAATAACGACGACGACGCTCTCTCAAAATCTAAAAATAGAAAATTTTATTTGGTTTTTCTTTTTTTGGTTTTACTAACGATGAAAATAAAAAATTTTTAATTTTCTTTTGACAAAATGCTGCTGGAAAATACGTGGAATTTTTTTTTTATTTTTTAATAATTAATTTTAATTATGCTCTTCTCTTCTATTTTCAAAATTATTTTTATTTTGTGAATTTATTATTTTTATGGTTTTTTGTATTTTTTTAGCAAGATTATTTTGATGACAGAAATTTGCTATCCGGTAGAAATAATCTCTGAAATTGTTATTTCCAGTCTTTCTAGTTGCACATTTTTTTTGTGAAATTATCTTAAACAAGCAACAAAAGAAACAATTTATCTGCAATGTACTTATCTGCATAATATCAATACTTATTTATAGGACAAGAGTTGCAAATTTTTTTTGCTTAATGATTATACAAAATTTTTAATATAATTGTTTTTTGTTTCCAGTTAGTCTATTAAATTTTTACTTTATTATAAAATTATTATATAAAATACAAGAAAAACTGGGTTAAGGATTACTAAATAGTAATTGCCCCATTCAATCATGAGGCTACTTATGAAAAATCGAAAAAAATAAATAAATCTTTTACCATTTGCTGTGTGAAGTAGTTTTTGAAGTGGTTTTCTGTGTGCTTTTTCGCTATTTTTCTTTATTACATTGTTGATGTCTCTAATTACATTTATTTCAAATAAAATGATTTATTATTTGTTGGCATTTAGTACTTTTTATTTCTAAGAATAGACACACCAATATATTCTTTTTTATAAAAAGAAAAGTAAATATCATTTTGATAAAAGAAAATAAAAATAAACATTTTTATTAAATTATAAGAATCATTTTTTTGATTATATAATCTTCTTTTCAGATATATCACGCAATCGATTTTGTGAGCTTCCTGAGGATATAACAACATATCCATTTTTAGAAACACTTTTAGTTTATCATAATACAATACGATCAATACCAGATACCGTTCGCGGTTTACATTGTTTATCATATTTAGATTTAAGGTAAGTTTTTATGCCATTTAATTTCTACTATTTTTTTTTTATCTAATCAATTTAATTTATCGGTTTTTTATATATTCCTTTTTTGCAGAAGTAATCAATTAACTGTATTACCTCGTGAAATATGTTTGCTTCCAATACAAATATTACTTGTATCAAATAATCGTTTATTGGCTTTACCAGAAGAATTAGGACGCATGGAACATTTAACAGAATTAGATGCATCATGTAATCAAATAACACATTTACCATCACGTATGGGAGATTTAAATAATTTACGTTCCTTGTCATTAAGAAATAATCAATTAGTTTACTTACCAAGAGGTAATTTTATTTTAAAAGTTTAAATACTTATGTCGATTTATTTATCTTTTTTATTTATTTCAGAAATAACATGTTTACAATTAGTGACATTGGATATTAGTTGCAATAGAATTGCTACGTTACCAGTTGAACTGCGTTTAATGACTTCTTTAGTTGATTTACTATTGGAGAATAATCCATTAACATCACCACCAACAAGTGTAAGTATATGAGATATGTTATTAAAATTTATTTCTTAATTAAATTAAAATCATTTCTAATATATTTTTTATAGCTTTGTGTAAGGGGACTTATCCATGTTTTTAAGTACTTAGAAACAGTTGCATTAAAGGAAGAAAAATCAAAAGCGGGCGTTGGTAATTATGATGGAAATACAACATTAAGACGTACAATTACGTCAAAACATGCAAATGCACTATTAGAGGGACAAAAAAATAAAAGAAATCAAATTGATTCAGGTTATTTGACGAGTGATGATAAAAGGTGGTCAGGTGACGTGTGTCAAGGTAATTATTGATTTCATTATTTAATATACATATATTATGTTATTAAATTTTTCTAATTAAAATGAATTTTTTCATTATAGGTAATAATGAAGATTTATCATCGAAATGGTCACCGACACCATTGCATGTAAGAACGGACATTAATAGTCAAATTACATCAGCAAAAATATCACCGTCAAGTGTATCGTATGAAGGAAATACATTAGAAGAGGAATTAAATCAGGCCTCATCAGAAAAACATAATTTTAACAATATCAATAATATTATAAATAATAATAATAAAATAACAAATGGTTTAATAAATGATAATAATAATTATAGTAATTATAAAAAATCACCAGATGTTTGCGATACAACTATAGGCACTTCGATTTTATCGACAACAATTGATAAAGATAAAAAATCGTTAGAAAATATACAAACGTATCGTGAATATAAGGAAGCTCTGCGTCAACAACGTAATCAAGATTCAATAATCTATCGTTCCAAAGACACAACACCAACAGATAGTAAATTATCAACACCATCACCATCCTCATATAATTCGAATCAAAATTTCTCTATATCACCACATCATAATAATAAAATCAATGATACGGGTGTAAATAATTGTATTAATGATAATGATAAAGAACAAAATAATATTATAATTGATACATCATCAACAACATCATCGCCAATATTAACAACAAATAAGAAAACAATACATTTCGATGAAACAGCAACAACACCATTAAAGAAACGTTTAATACCAACAGCAACAGGCGCACCATCAAATCGTACAAGTAATTATTCAAATTTAAATGGTAATCACAATCATAATAATCACACAAATGTTGCTAATAATGATAATACTAAAACAATGAATGGTAAAACAAGTAATAATGATTATAATTCATATGTTAAACCGACAAGTCCTAGTAAAATATCTGGTATTATGACACACAATAATGTACCCTTATCTCCAACATCACCACCAAATGCACAAAAATTAAATGGTATTCAAAAATCATCGACAAATTATGGTAATAATAATAATACGACAGCTGCTTCTGCAACAGCAACGAAAAAACCTAATAGGTAATTTTAGTAACTGATTTAAATATTGAAAAATAATTGTAGAGAAAATTAATAGTAATTTAATTAAATTTATTATTTGTTCTTTGTATTGTTTATTTCCATTTATAAAATTGCAGATTAGTTAAATGGGACTTTGGGTTATGGTAGAAAAAATAGAATTATTGATTTTTAATTATTATTTTTCCTTTAAATTTATTCATTTTCTATAAAACAACATTTTTGACTTTTTAATTTAATATATTACTTTGTGAGTGGAGATTTTAATTAATTTTATTAACTAATTTTAATTTATGTTTTGTTGACAATTTTTGCATGATTGATTTTTTACTGCAATGTTTATTTTCTGTTCTGTTAAATTTATAAAATAATTTTAGTTGTGAATTAATAGATTAAATGATTTTTTTTATAAATTTATTATTATTAAAGAAATGTTTCCTGGAACCAAGATGTAACAAATGATAAATTAAGTTTTACAATGCGTCGTGAATTTGATAAGCAAAAAGAAGAAACAGAATTAATTGAGCAATTACGAAAGGTATTAAAATTAAATGTAAAATTAATTTTATTAATTATTAATATTTATTGTTTCAATTTTTTCAGATCATTGAATCCCGTTTAAAAATGCAATTACCATCGGATATTGCACCGGCATTAACTGATGGTGTTGTGCTGTGTCATTTAGCGAATCAGGTACGACCGCGTTCTGTTGCTAGCATTCATGTTCCATCACCAGCAGTGGTAAGTTTTAATATTTTTCTTTATTATTTTTTGAAGTTTTTTATTTATTTATTTATTTCCAAAAAAAAAAACATTTCAGCCTAAACTGACTATGGCTAGATGTCGGCGCAATGTTGATAATTTTTTAGAAGCCTGTCGTAAAATTGGAATTGATGAGGTAAGATGAAAAAACTGTTTTCTTATAATAGAAATACGGATGGAACCTCGATAATTCGACTCACGGATAAAACGCCTAATTTTTGGGTCTGTTGAAGCGTCGAATTATCGAGATTCCACCAGTATAGAAAACTAGCTTTAAATTGTAAATTTTATTAAATTAAAAATTATTTATATAAATAAATAAAAATATATAAAAATAAAAAAATACTCTGCTAACTCGCCTGTTGTTATTGGTGTTGGTTGCAGGAGTTGATATGCTCCTGTGTGGACATAATGCCACCACCGGAAGACGATGAGCATAATGTTGGACCTTTGAATCCTATGGCAATGTATAGGACTATTGATGCATTATTAAACTATAAACCCAAACAACCGCAACAACAAGAAGATGTGCAGCAATTTGGTTATCAACGGGAACACCAAGATATACAGGGAAAACAAGAAGATTTGAGCTCAACAACTGCAACCAACACCAAAACATCAGTTATATTATCATCAACGTCAACCGCAACATTAACATCTGCACAACATCCAGACAATGATAATTATGATAACTATTTTAAAAAATGTGGTGTTTATTTTACAAAGAAAGGACAACCAATTATAAACAAAGATAGTAATAATATCGATGATAACGATAATGATAATGAGAAAAATTTAAATTTGGATTATAATAATGAAAACGATAATTATAATAATTTACGTAAGATACCAAATAGTCTTGATTTATGGTCAAATAAAAAAATAAAATATAATAATATAAAACGTAATTTCACAATTAATAATGATATAAATATAAATTTGATTATTAATGATAATGATATGGCAACGATGTCAACAACAACACGCCATTTAAACGGTATCGACGAGGAAGAATTAACAGATTACGAAAGTGATATTGGTAGTAATAGTTTAACATCAATAAATAATGATACAAATGATATAAATAATTTTAATCTTATAAAAACAATAAGTAATCATAATAATAATTTATCCAATGATAATGATTTAAATATAAAAAATAATTACAATAAAAATCATAATTTTGTTATAAATAAAATTAATTTTTATGAAGAGAAAATCAATACAAATGATAATAAAAAATTAATACATAATAATAAAAATGATAATATTGTTAAAATATTAAATGATAAACAAGCGAATAATCAATTTTCGACAACATTATGTTTGTTAACATTTTTCTTAACAATTATATTATTATATATATATCCATTACCAAAATAATAGAGAACTAAATTAAATTAAATAATGAGTTAAGCGACATAATTTAAATAATATTGTAAGATTTGCATGTAATATTTAAATCGTGTGTTAACATCGTTAAAAATTACAAAAAACGGTGCAGCAGAAGAAAAAAGAATTTTAACGCTTTAAATAAAACGATACAAGTGTTTTACCATTGTCGTCGTATAAAATTTTATTGTCGCTTAACTCTTTGTGACTGTAATTTAACAAACATTTTATTTGCATTTAAAATTGTCGCGCAAAATTAATATAAAGAGATAAGAAAGTAAAAAAAAAATATTAACAAAAACCACAGGTAGAAAAAACAATTTAATTATATTTCAACAATACTATATTCAGTGCCTAAAGAAATTAAATTTATAGAAAAAAAAATACAAAAAAATGACAAAATCAAATAACATTTACATTTATCAATATTATTTGAATTATTTAAGTGAAATAATTACAGGTAAATGTGAACCAATTTAATTCGTTAATTAATTATGTGGGCTAAGTGAGTGATACATTTTTTACTCTGCTTAGGTATAATAAATATGGAAAATGGTAGTTGCACTGTGTAACTGACTACATATTTTATTAAATAATTACAGATTTGAATTTTTTCTATACGCCAAAGATTTTTTTTTTAACAAAATACACATCACACTTACATAATTTAATTAACGTTTTTTTTAAAAAAAATTTTACTGATAATTTTTATAGAGAGAATAATGAGGCTATTTTTATTATTTATTTACATTTGCTTTGTGTACCTTAACGATCATTATTATTTATCAATTTCTTTTATTTACTGAATTTAGTTAATTAGTTAGTTTACCAAAACATTCCATTTATTTAATTATATAAAATTATTTATTATTATTATTATTATTTTTCTTATAAATTTAAGTATCTTTTTGTGCACTACTTACTTCTATTTACAAAAAAAAATTATTACTCTAGTCGTTTAGAAATATATATAATTAATTTTAAAGAGGAATCTTAAAGCCAGAAAGCTACACACTTGAAAAAAAAAACTTTCCAAGTACAGACTAAATATTATTTTCTTTTAGTTTTTTAATTTTGGCTTTAAGGTGTTTTAATAATTTAAAGAAATATTATTATAAAAAATATTAAAGAAGTTAAAAAAATTATAATTAATGAATAGCTTTTTGGTTAGAAATAATAGATTTTTTTATACAAAAAAGTAATGATAGGATTTTTTCTAAATAAATATAAATTAGTAGTTCAGAAGAAAAAATATGAATTTTAGAAATTATAATCAAACCAAATAATTAATTAAATAATTAATGCTGCTTTTAGTTTATATTTTTATTAAATTAAAAAATTGTTATTAAAAATATTTAATTCGGGGACAAATTAATAGGTAAAATTAATTATTTTTATAAGTACTCCAATATTGCAACTGAATTGTTCTTTTATTTCGTTTCTTTGTTAACATTTGACGTAAACTCTTCCATTCAGGCTTTTTTTCTATTAAAAACACTATATACACTTTATTCAGAAGATAGATACAGAAGATACACTAGATACAGAAGTTAAACTAGATGCAGAAGGTATCACTTGTACAACAGAGTGACTAATATACAAGAGACTGATTCTTTAATAAAAATAAAGTAAACAAATTTTGCCTAATTAAATGTCTTACTGAATTATTTATTAATTATCAATCCTTACAAAGTTCAGTATTTCTTATTAATAATTTCTCCTTAGGATTCCTGAAATTTTGATTATTTATAATAAAAGGAAAATTTAAAATTTCCATAATTTTGTACTTAAATTATTTTACTTAGTAGAATAGCGTAAAGGTAATTTAAAAAATATAAAAAAGTATTAATTTGAGACTTTTTAGAGAACACTTACCCCCTGAAGTTAAGACTTTACAAATGGTTAAAAATCTAATTTCGTCTTGCAAAAATGTTTATAATTGTTTAATGCTCAAAAAAATATATACGTTTGGCCTTTTTACTTATTATTATTTTTATTTGTAATTCTGGCATATATATTCAGGGATTAAGTGTGTACTATCTTTTACTTTATTAATGAAATAAAATTAAAACTTGTGGGCAGCACGCTGATCTTCTTTAATATAAGTTAGAGGCGAAGAGAATAGTTTTTAGAATTGGTATATGATATAGTTAAGTTAAGCGCAGCTATTTTTTGTGCAAAAAATAACAAATATTAATAATAAATCTGCACTTTATATTATAATTTAATTAGTTTTAGTCTTAAAGCTTTTATATATAATTAAATTATTTACTTGGAGATAGATATTCATAATTATTTTAATAAGTAACAAAGAAATTATTTTTTCACGTTTAATAAAATTGGCTTATTTTTTACTTTGCTTCTTTATCATCCTGTCTTTTTACGGTGGAAATAATTTATAATTTTTATTTGAAAAACGTATTTTGTTGAAATTTATATCAACCATTTATATGTTTAATTCATAAATTATAATTATAAGCAAAACATTAAAACAAATAGGCTAATAGAGATCTGATAGTAAATGAATAAATTTACTTTAATAAAGCTTTTAGAAATAAATAATAAAAAACATAATCAAAAATAAAAAATTAATATTAATACTTGAAAAGTGTTATTTTCTCATTCTTTTATTCCTATATTTAAAAGCTCTTTGACTGTGGCGAAATTAAATATAAAAAAATAATAATTTTTCTGCTCGTAATTTTTGCAGTTAAAAAATTTTTGCTTATCAATACTTTAGCTTTTTTGTTTTTAAATTAAAATTTATATACAGTAGATTACGCTTAATCTGGGTACATTTATACTAGGACAATTTGTCCCGATTTAGCGGCTGTCCCGATTAAGCGGAATCTACTAATCTATATACCGTAGATTTCGCTTAAGATTAGATTCCCGGTTAAGCGGAATCTATCGTATATATAAATATATCGCTATGCCACAAACAAAGGGTTAAAAGCAGGTGCTTTGCTATTATCATTATTTTATATTTTTCATTAAATATAAGCATTAAATTATTTAATAAAATTGCTATAAATTTGTTGCCTTAAAAATGATTTAATAAATAAAATTAGTTTAACAAAAAATTTAATTATTTCATTCAATTATATCGATTTTTGTGGATTTTTCTTTAATTTTTTTTTTTTTTTTTTTGATAATCATTTAAGAAGTTTGGTGGGAATTTTAATTTTAAACATTAATAATAGATTTTAAGCTTATTTAAGAATATTATAATCAATAATTAAGCATTTATTAATATTATTTATGAATTTTTATATGCCTTAAGAATAAACTTAAAATTGTAATCCACTATATGCAGCTAAAAATAAATTAATTTATTTAAATTTTAAATATGAAATTAATGATTTTTCATCTTAATTTTTATATTTATAATAAGGCATTTATTGCTTTAAATATTAAAGAAAAATTATATTGTATTTTGCAATAAAACATAATTAAATAACACAAATTTGGATAAATTTGTTTAAATATTTATATATTGAAAATTATCCGTAAAAATAAATTTTATACAGAATCTACTTAAAAAACCAAATATAAAAATCATTTTTAATACTAATTATTATTTATACTAATTATGTTTTAAAGAAATGAATTAATTTATTAAAAATAATAATAATTATATATATATATATATGAAATAATCAATTTAATTTATAAGAAACAGAATTATATTTTATTAAAATAAAAAAAAAAGAAATGTATTTAAAAAAAACCACAAAATTGCAGTATTTCTTTTTTATTTTTGCAAATTTTCTAAATTTATTCTATAAAATTTTGTAAATTTTATTAATTAATTTTTATTATTTTTACTTTTTACAGAATTTAATGTGTTGTGCTGCTGATGTTCTAGAAGGTAAAGGTGCTGTTCAAGTGGCTATTACTGTTTGTGAATTATTACGTTATCATAAACAACAATTAGCACAACAAAAACATTATCAACAACAATGTGGTGGTAATAATGGTATTAAATCACCAACTAGATTAACAACACAAATAATAACTGGATCACCAGTAACTAGTCCCAGAAATAATTCAACACAAGTAACAACAACAAAAATTATAACATCACCAATACACACGTCATCATCATCGTCATCGTCAACATTAACATAATTATTTAATTAATTAATTATTTGTAGTTTTTAGTTTGAATATTTATTGTAATATAAATTTTATTTTAATTTTAGAAAAATTCATTTTTTTAGTACGGATTTTTTATGTAAAGTAGATAACGTGTTATTGTATGTCATGATATGATAGAAGAATATGAACACGTTAATTATAATAAAAAAAGTAGTTACTAGGCCTAAAGATTACACTTTTTAGAATAGGGAATTTTTATGAATGGGATAAATAAATCTCTGACGCTGCATAACGAGGTTGAAAAATCATTTTTTGTTTTATTCTTGAGGACAAAAAGTGTAATAATTTCAGAGATAGTATTTATCTTATATAAAATTCTCACAAATTTTGTAGTAAATATTTTGCTTATTAATTATTGAAATAGTTTTTTTTTATATAAAAAAAAAAGATTAAATATAATTTTATACATTTAGTTGTTCCATACACGATCAGATAAAAATAATATCTGAATAATAATTTTACAATTAAAATATTTATATAAATGACAGAAATTATAAAAAGTATGCAAACTTTTACAATAAGTTATTAATTAAAATTTTTTAATTACTTTGCTAATATTTTAACTTTATATTTATTTTAACACTTAACCAATGGGTTTTTTTGTTTCGCTGCTTGCGTCGTGACGACAGACTGTTTTGCAAGAATTTCAAATTAATTGTAATTATTTATATTCAAATGCATTTTTCGCTACAATTTATAATAATTAGCAATAAATACAATTTTATTACGGTCTATCGATTTATTGCCGGCAGTAACTACAAAACAAGGCGTTAAACATCCGGAAAATCCCGAAAAAAAAAGTTGTCCCGTCGTTTACATGCCAACAAAAAAAGTTTAAAAACTAGACTTGCCGTTGCTTAAGTGTTAATAAATTTGAAAACTAAAGACGAATTTTTATTAATAAATTTTATAATTAGTTTTTTTTTTTTATTATTATTTCTAAATACTAAATTAAATTAAATTATTTATTATAATTTTAATTATATATGTATGTTTTGTTTTTTTTTTTTTTTTGCATATTTATTATAAATAATTGATTTAAATTTTACCAAAAAAAAAAAAAAAATTTACCATGACAATTAAAGGATTAATTTATTTAATAAAGAATTTTTAAAGAAATTTCTGCTCAAAAATTAACAAAAAGAAAAATTTTATCCAAAATGACAATTTTTAGGCAACAAAAAAAAATACTGCAATAAAGGAAAAATTTTTGGTTCTTTTACTTTTTAATTAAGAATTATTATTAATTAAATTTGAAGACAAAAAAAAATATGAATTATTTAAGAAATATATTGTAAAAAATTATTTCCCAAATTAGCACATAAACCCCACCATATAAATTTTTATCATTATTATTATTCAATGACAACATTAATTAATTAGTAATTATAATAATAATTATTATTTTTTATTCTTTAAATATACATAATATGCCATAATAGTTTAGTTAAATAAATAATAAAAGTAATAATATTGTTACAGTATCTGCTCAATAATTTAATCTACTCATTTTAAATAATTTTTAATCATTTTTTATTATTAACTGTAAAAAAAAATAAAATGTAGCTTTTTTAACTCATAAAGAAAACACAAACAATAAAATCTAACCAATTAAAATTAAGTAATAGTAAATAGAAGTAATAAATTAACCAATCAACGTGCACTTGGATAATGCATAAACGGATATAGAGTAAAAAATATGTAATTTTTGAATAATTATTATAAAATGAAAAATATAAACGCTAAAGATACCTGCTCTGCTTCCTCTTTTTCGTTTTTTTTTAAATTATTTTAATGTTAAAATTATGATTTTAATGAGAAATTGATTAGATTATTTGATCATCTAGCGAATTACCAGGATTTTGCACTACTCTCTGTAGAACATTATTTTATGTTAACAAAGTAATTTCTTTAAATAGTTTTCAATCAGCTATTTATTTTTTAAAATTAATAATTAATTAACTGTCGTGATTATTCACGTTTTTTATAAAAAAAATTAATTAATGATGATTTGTTTGCAAAACATTTAGTTAAATCGACATTTTAAAACGATTATAAAATTTAATTTTATATAAATAAATATTTAACAATACAACAAATCAGAAAAACAATAAAAATTAAATTAAATCACGTCCAATAAAAGTGTCTAAATAAATTAAATAAAAGAAAATAGATGAAAAAATTCGCAAATTTAAATAAAAAAATAAAGATTATTGAGTTGTGATACTGTGCAGTTAATTTATTTATAAATAATTAAGACAATTATTATTAAATTTTTTTTTTTTTGGAAAACTAAAACATAGGCAAAAGTTAAAAAATTAATTAAAAAAATAAAAATGCTGCAAAGAAATGCGTGCCAAAGATATAAAGAAATGAACTTAAATTGACTGGAAATATAAAAATGAAAAATATTAAATTTGTACTGTTAAATATTTAAATAATTTATTTCTTCTTAAATTAAAAACGAATAAGTGATTTTATCGCAATTTTGTATAATTTAACAGAAATTGTAATTTAATTAAAAAAAAAAAACTGAAAGAATGTATTATGATGAGGCATGGATTGATGTTAGTAGTAGCGAATGCCTTATTATTTATTATTAAATGTGCAAAAATCACTTACCAGACACTTAATACAAGATATTTTATGCCTCTATAGCTAATCTGTTTTTAATTATTATTTTTTTTTTCAAAACAAAATAATTAATAAAAATGAATCATGCGGCGACATACTTATTTAACACATTTGCAGCCCCATTAAAGTGTCTTCTAGCTAGGTTGCTTACTGTCAAAAGATATTGTCAACCGGAAATGGTTAATTATTTTTTTTAAAGAAGAAAATAAATTATTTTTAAATAATTAATTAATTATATTAATTAAAAAAAACATCACAAATAATAATAATAACTGAAAAATAGTGCCACAAAATTAATAAAAATAATAATAAAATAAAATAAAATATAAATTCACGTGTCTAGTCATTAGAAAAGAAATTGAGACAAACAAAAATGAATAGAAATTAATTAATTAGAAATAATTCTCTATATTTTTACATGAAAATGCTTAAAAAATAGTTTTTTCTATCGTAATCATAATAATTAATAATAATAATAATAATAATAATAATAAAAAACGTAAATTAATTTATAAAATAAGTTTATTTTCAGTGTTAAGAGTATTTAGTGTTGTTTTGATTATAATTATTTTTATTATTATTTGTACAATAGAAAAATACAGAAATTACATATCTTTAATTATTATTTTTAGAATGAATTTACTATTTTTATAAGTTTTTTTTTTTCAATAAATCCTGTTTTATTATTTTATTTTATTTACTTGTGTTTATTTTTTGTAAATCACTTTTTATTTTAATTAAATTAACTAGATTTTACTTAGCTGGATTCTAAGTGATGTCTTATCAATATTTTCTTTTTCTTATTTTTATTATTTTAATGTAAGTTAAAATAAATAAAATTAATTAAATAATTATTTCTATAACAATAAACCAAAAACAACGAATTATTAATTGCTATTATTATTAAAATTAAAATTTAATTTTTTTAATAGCATAATATGTTTACTTTTATTTAAATTTAATTATTTGATTAACGATAAATAATATTTATTTAAATAATTTATGCATGCTTTATCATTGTTTTAATTAATTTATTTATTTATATAAATCAATGTAAAATAAATTTAATAATAAAAATATAAATTTTTCATACATTAAAAAAAGAAATTGCGCCATTTTTATTTAAATTATATTTTATACAAAAGTATGTTCATAACCTAACATAAAAACGCTTTAATAATCTGCTGAATTCTGCTACCAAAATACGTGCTGAAAAGTTTTTCAATTATATTGCTGATAAAGCCATTTCTTTTTAGCCAATAGCCAGCTTGTTGCTAGCTTCCTTTATTTAACATTTTTAACAAAAAAGCCAACATATAACAAAAATATATATATAAAAAAAAAATTACGCTTTTTGTGTGTTTTGATTTTTTTTTTATTGCTTTGGTTAGCAGAAAATGCTTGCTGGCTACTGCTCTTGCTGATTGAAATGTCAAAAATTGTTATAAAAGAAAAAAAAGTAAAAATATCAAAATAAAGCGATAAATGCATAGAAAATAGTAGCAAAAGTGTAAAATACAGGTGAAATTTTTACTAAAATAGTGTTAGAAAGGGAAAAAAATAAAATATTTAAATGATGAACACGGGAATGGAGCAGATTTATGTTATTGATAATATTTTTCAAATACATCAAGACGGCAATAATTGTGGTTTGTGTAATGTTTTGCTTTATTTTTTTATGTTTTACTGATAAGAAATATATATAATGGATTTTAGTTAAATCAGAAGTGCAGGTACCAAATGATTGCGGAACGGGAATACAATTACAAGCACCTATTTATGCAGGTAATGTAATTCATCCAGTTTAATAGTTATTATTTACTAATTTCTGCTTTATTAGATTTAGCTACAAATGGCAATGTTGTATCGGTGGTACAATCACCATCAGGAGCAACCACAGGTGCAACACTTAATGGTTAGTGACAATTCTTTTCTCCTCGAAAATAGTACAAAAATAATTATTACTTTTTTTTTATTGTGAATAGGAAAAGACATAGTATGGAATCGACTACAAATACACAGTTTAGTTGATGAATACCGAAGCAATATAGAGCTATTTCGGGATAATAAAACAAAAAAGAAAGATGTATGGCGTAAAATCCAGCAAACGTTTGAGGCGCGAGGTTTTAAAGTGACACCAGAACAGTTAGATAAAAAATTTCGTAATTTAAAACAATCATATTCGAAAATAAAGGAGAAACAAAATCAAAATGGTTCAAAGTTGGTTGCCTGGGAATATTATCAGCTGTTTGAAGATTTACTAGATGGAAATGGAACATGTTCCAGTAGTTTAAATGATATGAATGCGACAGGTGTAAATACGACAATGCAACAAATGCAACATAATGTGGGTGGTGGTCATAATAATAACAATAATATTAACAATAATAATAATAGCCACAGTGGTGTCGGTGTTATTGGTGGTTTACAATCAATTGATGATGACAATCCGCGTGGCGGTGGCGTTGGTAAAACCAGAAAAAATCGCCATCTCGAACGTTATCGTAAGCGAATTATTGAATTAGAAGAAATTAAAATTGACGAGATAAAGAAATTACGGGAAAGTGTTGAAAAATTACAAGGCGAACGAAATAAATTGTTGCGCGATATAATAACGAGTATAAATTCAAATAAACAGACATGATTTTAACAAATATTTTTTTTTTATATACACATATATATATTTTTATTATTAAATAAATAGATGATTCTTTCGTTTCTATATTTTTATGATTATATGATTTTTCTCTAGTTTAATTAAGTTAATTAATTGTTTTTATGGATGCATAAGTTGAGTTTTTTTAATTTCTTTTCATTAGTTTTTATTTTGTTAAAATGATCTTTGTTAACAAAAACATACATTTTTGTTTAATTATTTTTATTAGTAAAAAGAAAATTTTATATAAGAGATTTTATCTATGTAAATTATATTATATATATATTATACATATATTGAAATATATTCAATTTAATTTTTCTGTTTTATTTAATTTAATTTAATTTTTAGGTAAAACGAGTAAGATTTTTTTTTTATTCATTTGGCTGCATTTTTGAAGTATAACCAACACCACAAGCGGTGAGTAGTGTAAGTTTTGTGTTTCTCTTTTAAAATATAAAGTGCAATAAGCTACCATAATAAATTTCAAGATAATCTGTATAGTACAGAAGTTAAATGATTGCAATAAATAAATAAATAATTTAAAATAATAAAAAGTTGGATTATTTTTTTAATAATTTATAACAAAACTAAAATAATTTTATGCAAATTTTTTTTACGAAATTGAAGTATTTAAGCAATATTTTGCATATATATATTTAATTATTGATTTTTATACGAATATAATTTTCTAACCTAAAAGCAAAGAAAAAAAAATTGTCATTGACATGTCTCTAGATGAATATAAATTAAGTTGTGAGTTATTAGGCCATTCCTTAGATGTCCGTTCAGTTAATCATGGAAGGGATTTTATTGCTTCTGGTTCGCGTGATAAAACTACAAAAATTTGGAAAAAAGATTTAGATGGGTGAGTGTATATTTTTATTGTATTCTTACACATTTTAAGATAATTTTAACTAATTTTAGAAATGTATATAATGAAGAGTTAACATTAAAAGATCACACTAATTTTGTATCTGTCGTTGTGGTGCTTGAAGATGAAAAATGGATATGCACTGGTAGCAATGATAATACCGTTTGCATATACCGGTTTGACGAAATTACCCCATTTGCAACATTAAAAGGGCACACTTCGACGGTTTGTGCTATATCAAAAGGCTTACGTTCTAAATCTATAATAACAGGTAGTTGGGATAAGACTGCTAAAATATGGGATTTGGTTATTGGAACCAATAGCATAATCACATTAGAAGGGCATGAAGCAGCGGTCTGGTCTGTAACTACATTAAAATCTGAAAGATATGTAACTGGATCAGCAGACAAAAATATATACATTTGGAATAGAAATGGGGAGAAAATTCGTGTTTTAAAGGGTAAAATAGATAAATAAAGATGTTTTAATAAAAATTGTAAGTTTAAATCTCCTGACAATATAGGTCATACGGATTGTGTTAGAGCAGTAATTGGATTAATTGATGGAACTTTGATAAGTTGTGGAAATGATGCGGTAATACGATACTGGAATGAGGAGGGTGACTGCGTAAAAGAATTATATGGGCATGAGAATTACATATATTGGTAAATATATGTTCTTAATTTAAAAAAATGTGAATTTAATTTTTTGTTTATTATTCAATTCAAGCTTGTCATTAAATAAATTTTTGGGTGATGATGTATTTGTAACCGGTGGTGAAGACAGTTCTATAAGAATGTGGAGCATATCCAAAGGTCAATTAGGTACTCATGTTTTACCGGTTCAATCTGTCTGGTCTGTTACTTGTTTAAGTAACGGTGATATTGTTACTGGTACAAGTGATGGTGTCGTTAGAGTTTACACAAAAGATCCTGCACGTTTTGCAAGCAATGATATGATTGCTGCTTATGAATGTGCTATCGAAACTAGAAAAAAGGAAAGCGTAAAAGAATTGGGTGGCTATAAAGTTAATGAGTAAGAATTTGAATGAAATAAAAAAAAGATTAAATAATATTATTTTATTTTATAGACTTCCAGGTCCTGAATCATTGTTACAAGCGGGTACTGAAGGACAAACGCGTATTGTTCGACATGCTGATGGTAAAGTATTTTGCTATCAATGGACAATAAATGAATGGAAATGTTTGGGTGATGTTGTCGGGGCATCAGGTGGTACACAACAGTCTTCCGGAAAAACTTTATATGAAGGAAAAGTAATTAAGAACAAAACAATTTTATTTTTCTTATTTTATTAATAGAGAATTCTATTTGTAGGAATATGATTTTGTATTTAGCGTTGATATATCTGATACTGAACCGCCAATAAAATTACCGTACAATATAGGTGAAGATCCGTGGTCAGCGTCACAAAAATTTATTCACAAAAACAATCTACCTCAAGTGTATTTGGAACAAGTCGCCAATTTTATTATTAAAAACTCAAATAGTGCACCAGTGGTAGCACCGAATACGTATGTTTTTTATTTAACAATAAATATTTCTTGATAAAAAAATTCTATTATATATTTAGTGGTATTGCTGATCCGTTTACCGGTGGATCGCGTTATATTCCTGGAACTGAAAATATTCTTAATTCGGGAAGTGGTAATGTAGACCCCTTTACTGGCGCCTCAAGTTACTCAACACAAGCCAATAATAACTTTAATGCTCCAAGCAGTGCTGCTAACAATGGCATGAATTTAGACCCCTTTACAGGTAAATTTACTTACAATTTGCACTGAATTTTTCTATAATCTTATAATGGCTTATTAAGGTGGCAGTAGCTACTCATCTGGTAACCATGCGGTTGATGTTAGGAAAACTAAACACTTTCCAACTAATGCATATTTAACATTGGATACTTGTGACGCAGCAAAAATATTAGAAAAATTAAAGTAATTAAAATTTTTAGTAAAATTCGTTTAAATAAATAATTTTATTCTGATCAAATAAATTCTATATTTTATAGGGATTTTAATACAAAAGCTGGAGATATTAATTCTAAAGTAACTGAAGATATACTCGAAGGTGTTATAAAACTAACTGATCCGGTATGCTAACTCATCTATAACGTTAATAGATACGACAATTTATATAATTTTATTATTTTAGAATCCAATTCCTAGTACATTGTCAATCGATGCACTCAAGCATTTATTATGTTGGCCAAAAGAGATTTTATTTCCTGTATTAGATGTAGCCCGGTTGGCTATTCGTGAACAAACAATATGCAAGCAAATTGCAACAATTGATTTTATAACATTATTAATTGAAAATATAAGTTATCCGCCGGCAAATCAATTAATGGCAATACGATGTTTAGCAAACATGATGATTCATGGTTGGGGAAGAGGTTTAATTGAAGCGAGACTGAATGACATTGTTAACTCATTAGATACGATTATGAAAGGCAGTTCTAATCTTCAAGTAATTTATTCTAAATAATTATTTGTTTAAATTGGATTATTACATTTTTATTTTTTATAAACAGGTAGCAATAGCGACGTTATATCTTAATTTAACGATATCACAGATTGAGTTGGCTTCATCAGATTTGTGTAGTAAATTAGCAAATGCTATATACAAGTTTTTACAGTGGTCAAATGATGTTGAAGCACTTTATCGAATATATAAAGGATTAGGAAATTTATCATGTACACCGTATTCGCCAATAATCATAGCACAATTAAATTCTATTTCGGCTATTGTAGACCAGTTAAAAAATAATATAACAGCAGCATTACCACCGGGTTATCAAAAATTAAACGAATGTGCTCAAGACCTTTATGCATTGCTTTAAACACATAATTTATTAAATTTTAATGGAATAAACATTTTTTTTTTGTTTTAAATTAAATAATTTTAGATTTTTTATAATAATTTATAGAAATTTTAATTATCTTTATTTGATGATACAGAGTCTGAATTATTTTCAGTATTTGGTGTTTGTTTATCTCTGATACGTTGTAAAAGATTATCGATCCATTGTCTTTCGGGAACGTCTCTTGCCCACTCAGGAATGACTGTTGTTGGAAGGGTCATTGTTGCCATTGCAGACATTATCTAACACACAGTTGTAGAAACAATAAAATGTGAGATTTATATTTTTAAAAATTTATGAAAAACACTTGTTACTTGTTCACTTTTTGTTGTATCTAATTCAATATTTAATGCTTCGGGTCTCGGCGTATTCCAAACTTGTGTTTCTATTTCAACATCAGCTGGAACAATTCTATCTAATTGATTATTTGGAGTAGTATCACTATTAAAGTTACCAAATTCCATATCATTATCTTGGTCATCTTCACTGATATCTGGTATTTCGCCGTCACCTAATGGCAGCGGTTGATACCCATTATTTCTGTCATTTATATTTTCATTATCACTATCATCACTGCTTGTATGACCAAAAACTTGGAGAACAACACCTTGCGGTCGAACACAGTTGTTCTCCTCTTGATCTAGTGGCTCTGGAGATCCCATTTATAATAATTTTATATTTACTTTGTATTTACCTATTTGTATAAATTTTTTGACATTTAAATTCGGTTTGCTTACAACTGTCAAAATGAGCAATTTTGCGCAAAGTATTGCCACATGGACATTTTACTTTTACATAGCTGACGCAATTCTATAACCCAAAAAATACAATTAAAAAAAAAATTGCATTTTTACATTCAGTAAACGTGTTATAGATGTTGTTTGTCTATCATCAATTTGTTATTAATAATTGAAGCTTTATTAAATAAAAATGGTTTTAGATTTGGAGTTATTTCGTAGTGATAAGGGAAACGATCCAGAGAAAATTCGTGAAAATCAACGAAAACGTTTTAAGGATGTTGGTTTAGTAGAAGATGTTATTAAGCATGATGCCGAATGGCGAAGTCTTCGTCATACTGCAGATAGTTTAAATAAATTGAAAAATTTATGCAGTAAAGTAATTGGTGACAAAATGAAAAAAAAGGAACCACAAGGTTCCGAAGAGGATGTTGTTCCCGATAATATGCTTAATGACTTAGAATCTTTGAACGCTGATTCATTAAAAGAATTAACAGTAAATCAAATAAAAAAAATTCGCACTAAAATTGATGATGAAATCATATCAAATGGAAAGAAATTAATTGTTGCGGAGACACAGCGTAATCAATCTCAGAGAGAAATTGGTAATCATTTACATGAAAGTGTTCCAATTTCAAATGACGAAGATGAAAATAAAGTTGAACGAACATTTGGTGATTGTACCTTACGTAAAAAATACTCTCATGTTGATTTAATTGTCATGATTGATGGTAAAAAATTGTTTACAGCACAAAATATTTTGTTATTATTTATGGTAATTTTTAATATTTAATTAAAGGTATGAATGGTGATAAGGGTGCTGTTGTTGCTGGTGGACGTGGTTACTTTTTAACAGGTGCTGCTGTATTTTTAGAGCAAGCTCTTATTCAGCATGCATTGCATAGTTTATATAAAAAAAAATATGTACCTTTGTACACGCCGTTCTTTATGAAAAAAGAGGTGATGCAAGAAGTAGCACAATTATCGCAATTTGATGAAGAATTATATAAAGTCGTGGGTAAAGGTAGTGAAAATAGTGAAGAAGGTGGTTCAGATGAAAAATACTTAATAGCCACATCAGAACAACCGATTGCAGCTTATCATCGTGACGAATGGATTGCCGAATCTGCTCTTCCAATTAGGTAAATATTATGAAATCTTTGAGTAGATCAATTTATTAAAACGAAAATTATTTAAATAAACAGATATGCTGGTTTATCAACATGTTTTCGACAAGAAGTAGGATCACATGGACGTGATACAAGAGGCATATTCCGTGTTCATCAATTTGAAAAAGTTGAACAATTTGTATTAACATCGCCACACGATAACAAATCATGGGAAATGATGGACGAAATGATTGGTAACGCTGAAGAATTTTGTCAGTCGTTAGGATTACCGTATCGTGTTGTAAACATTGTTTCCGGTGCACTTAATCATGCCGCCTCTAAAAAATTGGACCTAGAAGCATGGTTTCCAGGATCAGCTGCATACAGAGAATTGGTTTCATGTAGTAATTGTTTGGATTATCAAGCCAGACGTTTATTAGTACGTTATGGACAAACAAAGAAAATGAATGCTAGCGTAGATTATGTTCATATGTTAAATGGAACAATGTGTGCAACGACACGTGTCATTTGTGCAATTCTAGAAACCCATCAAACTGAGACAGGTGTTCGTGTTCCTGATGTACTTAAGAAATATATGCCTGAAAATTATCAAGATGAGATACCATTTGTCAAACCGGCACCGATTGATGTTGAAGCAGCTTCAAAGAAGAGTAAAAAACAGAAAGACGGTATGGCTAAAGCAGCACAAGCAACCGGTGACGTTTAATATTATTAATTATATAGAAAAGTAAAATGAGCATTTAAATGATTTCTCAATATAAGTAAAATATAAGGAACAAACAAGAAAAGCTTATCTGATAATTGCTTATCTGTAATAAAATCATTTTAATTAAAATACAAATTTATATTCTTTTTTTTCATTCAATAATTTTTGTTTTATTTTCAATAGAAAAATACATTTTCATTCATTTATTAATAACATTTAATCTAAAATCTTAATATAATCTAACAAGAATAATACAAAAAAAAGATGAGAATTAAAAACATATTATATATATATATAAAAAAATTGGTGAAAAAGCCTCTTATGTTTTATTTATTTAATTTAATATTTAATATATTATGATTGCTAGAGTAAATTTATACAAAAATAAATGAAATAATAATAAAATATAAAGCTTAAATATTGTTTTTTAGTTATCCAGCCTCTTAATTATAAATTCAGTATTGTCTTGGCGTTAATGTGATAATAATGCTTTTGAGAAATTATATAATTGCGCTAAGGTAAAAATTTTCATTTTTAAATTACTAAAAATATACAAATTAACTATTTTTTTCTCTATTAAAATTATTATTAAATTACAATATGAGTTTTTTTTAAATTGTCAAAATCATTTAAATAAATTGAAAACTATCCAAAAGTAACAACATTATGCTTGGAATGTTTATTTCTATGGAATTAAATAGAAAAATTAAATAAGTAATTAATTAAGAGCAGATTTGACAAATAAAAAGACACAATATTATTGAATTAATAATAATGATTAAAAGAAAATCGGTAACTTTATGCAAGAAAAATAATAAAAGTGATCATTTAAATGCTATTTTATAAGTTAAAACAATATTGCATATTTTACTGAAACAACCTTTTCCTATTTCCCATAATCTACAAGATTGTAATTCTTCTAAGATTGGATTTTATTTATTGATTTATTGATTTTGTTTTAAATTAAAAATATTCACCACACGAACTATACACTTTGGGACAGTATTTTTCCGCTAATAAACCGTATGCAACATTTGAGCCTACTTTAATTGAAATTTTTGAACTATGTTTATTCCATACGTGAATAATAATTGAATCGTTTAACATTTTTAATGTTTTATTTAAATATGCTTCATTGAAAAAGTAATTCCAATTTTGCCAACCGATTGCATAAAATGATTTAATTGGAAACACTTTAAAACCATGACAACGTTCGCGTGTCATCAATAATGGTAAATTTGTATCACAGGTTGTTTTTAATACGCGCGTTATAACGCCAGGACCATTATTGCCCCAATCACTACCATCGAAATTCGTTTTAAAATCTCTGTAAAAAAAATGTAGAATATTAAAAACAATTTAAATCGAGTTATTTGAAATAATTACCTTAAACACATTTCAGCAATTTCATGACCAAAATTTTCATGATCCAAATTAATGATGCCAGCAGCGACAAAATTTTCTGATTCAGCACCAGCATAATTCGATTTAATAGTATTAAAATCAGTTTTAACAATAACATCTAAATCTAAATAGGTACCACCCCACTTCCATAAACTGTGGATAATTGATTAAAGTATTTTAAGAACAAATTTATAATGAAAAAAATTACCTTAAGTATCGTAAAAAGTCCGATGTATGAGAATTCATATATTTTGATAAAAAAATTTGTCCATTATTAATCCATTGGTCAACAGGAGTATTAGCAGCATATGTCCATAAATTCACCGTACGAAATTGTATATTACTATAAGTTTTTAATGCATTAACGATTGCTAACTGCTTTTCATAATTTCCATCAGACGGTGGATAACCAACTGGTGCAGCAAATAATACATAAACATCCCATGTTGGATTCATATATGCAGCAGATTCTATGGCACACGCTTGTCTAAAAAAATATTATTTATTTTATAATAGCAAAAAAAATTATATATAATTAATAATTTACCTTGCATTTAATTTTATAAATCCATCATCGGTACAAGAAGTTTCATGAAAGAAAATACTTTTACCTAACTTTGGTTTTCTATGAAATTTCATAATATCTGGTAAATAATATTTTTCATTTGATTCATTATGTAAAAAACATAATTTATTGCTATTTGGTATTTTTAACAGGTAACATACACCAATTATTGATATAATTATTATAAAAATTACAATTAATTTTATTTTATAATTACGTAAAATGACAATTGATAATACGCGACACATTTTTTAATATAAATAAATTCTTTTTTCCTTTTATTTAACATTTAGTAATTTTTGAATTTAAATGTTTTAATTAAAAACATAATATTTTAATTATTTAAATAAATATATTGTATAAAATTTAATCATTTTATTGCTTATTTATTTTTATATTATAAATATTTACATATAACTTAACTAAATGTACAACACCCATTTAAATATACAAATAACAACAACAATAATTAGAATAAATAAAAAAGATTGTTTTGATTTTTAACATATTTGACGTTTTGTCAAAAATAAACAAATAATACAATGCGAAGTATGTCACAATTCATATTGAGCTACATTTATCTCGATGCGACCTGTTGAAGCCAAATAAATAGAAAAAATGTCATTTCTTTTATATTTTTTTAAATAAAAATACTTTTATTTCTATATAAAATACATAATTAAAAAAACGAAATAATACATTGAATAAATTTTTTTAATTATTTTATTTTATGTAAATAGTTAAAAAATAATTCATTTTATTTCCTGTTTTGTATTTATCCTTAAGGCAAACTGTTTAAAGGCATTTAATTTCTTATAAACAAAAATATAATATTAGCTGCCTTTATTTATATTTATATATATATATAAGATATACTTCGTATATTATCGTTATTTAAATAATTTTAAAATTAAATGCTTTTAATTTAATGAAATAAAAATATAAAATTACATTTATATATAGATTTATGTATAAAGAGAATAAAAAACAAAAAAGATGTAAAGAAGACGCAATTTTAAGTAGTTAAATTACAGAAAAATGAAGAGAAAGACATATTATTAAAGTAAAAATTTAAAAAAAAAATAAAATTCATTTTAATGTTAATAATTTTTGTGTTAAAATTTCTTTTGTCCTTTTGCAATATATATATTAATTACTTTTTTAAAATTGACTCTCTTTTCGTATCGTTGTTATTGTTTCTGGTTCACCATTCATTGGATTATGCGTAATTGATGTTATTACCGATTTAACAACAACTGAACTTGAATTGGATTCAGATGTGTCACTAAAAACATAACAAATAATTAAAATATGTTTAAAAAATAGTTAAAAACAACAAAACAAACATAAAGAAAACATACCCGATCGGTGACAAATCTTTAAGATTAGCCATTGTTACATCACTATCGCGTAATGGTTTAACTGACGTTACTATATTACTTGTTTGTGTACTCAAAACAGATAAACGTCCTAAATAGGTAAATAATCATTATTAATATTCTTTTAAAACTTAAATTATTCAAATTATATTGTACCAATAATTTCTTCAGTGGTTTGTGAACATAATGTTGTCGTTGTTGAATTTAAATGATCTCTAACTGAATCAATTGTTATATCACCAATTGAACTTGTTATTGTTTCATTCGCCCTATTTGGTGAGCCATTGTCAACGCCATTTGTTAAGTTTTCTAAAATGTCAAATTCTATAATAGAAAATAATTAAAAAATAAATTATTTCTATTCTTTACCGGTTTGATTTGTTGTACTATCAGCTGATAATGTTGGTGTTTTAATACCTTCTGGAATTGCTTCGTCATTATTTTTATTCTGTTGTACTATAATTATTTCGTCGTCATCATCTTCATCATTGCCAAACTGTTCCAATTCAATTGAACCGTATGGTGCAACTATTTTTGTAGCTGACAAGGAAATTCGTTGCAACTCAGATGAAGACATCATATATAATGCTTCACCATAATTTGTGAAACATAGAGACGATATACCGCTAAAAGCAAAGAGTTTGTTTTAATAAAAAACCGAATTCGAATCAGATATAGATTTTTTTATACTTTATATCTTCTCGTCGTACAGCGGCTGCATTTAATTGTCTTTTTAATTCTGGCACAGACAATACTAAACAATCCCCTAAATTTGTCAAACACAATAGTCCAACTTCTGTGTGTAAGCGCGGTGCAGAATCTACAAGTGGATTATAAAATTTAAAAATGCTCATAAATTATTAACCTTTAAAGTAAATTTACCAACTGTGTCACCAGCGCCAGCTTCATTATCAGTTGGTGTTGACATTGGCACTACAGGCTTATGACTTTTTGATGGACTGGATTGATTTGCTTCATTTATAGCTCGGCAAGAAAACACCCCAAATGACATACGACGAACTCTGGCACCTTCATGAGCAGTTAATTTATATTTTGTAACTGGTTTCAGTTGAGGCAATGAAAAAACTTTAAATTGTTCTTCGGAGGCAATTAAAACACGATGTGGAGCAACACCTGAACCTGGGAAATCTAAGGGCATACCAGCAGCATCGACAATACCAATGCCTACAACTGGTGCACGATGTTTTAATTGAATTTCTTTTGCCAATTGGCCTTCAACCTTGTTACGTTGTTCTAATGGTACCTCATTATTTGATTTTGATGGAATTTTTAAAACGAAAACCGAAACACAACTGGCATTTGTAGCTGACCATAAAGTAGGAGTTGTTGAATGTACTAAAATAATAATAATAAAACATTTATTCATTGCTTTATATTTGAATCAATATAAAAATTTCTTACTATTAGTAATATAAGTTTGGGCAAATGTTAAACATCGCACCATAGACCCCATACCATCATCCACTGCACGTGCTTCAACTTGACGTTCAATAGGTCTGGTTTCAGCCTACAGTAAAATAAATGTAAAAGTTATAAATTTTGAATAAAATTATCCAGTGCTTTAACATTTACAGGACTAGTTGTAACTTGTGTCGGATTATTACGTGTTGATCTTCCTTTTCTTAGCCGACGGAATGATTCACGAAGTGTTTTCTTAAATGATTTCCTTCTAGATAAAGTTTCACCAGCGCCAGTTAAATCTTTAAATCCGAAATAAATAATTAAAACAAAAAGCGACAAGAATTTCAAAACCATTTACCATTTGGATTTAATGTACAACGATGAAAAACTGGATGGTTGTTAAAATAATCATATAAAACTAAACCATGTGCAGTTCCTGCAGAAACTAAGTTCCAATTGGTTTGTAATGCTAGGCATGTTATAGCAGCTGGTGGCAAAACTTGTAAAACACCTACAATCTGAAATTCCAGCATAACTCGTTGTATTAACATGATTCAAATGTGCATAAAATAATTATATAAAATTACCTGCACACCATCATCTGTTGTAAGACTATCTTCAAGTAAATTTGTTTTCACTTTTAATTGATCATGACCCTTCCATATGAATCCGTCACGATCGCTTACTAAATTCATTGTTGCCAGTTTGAGTGGCGTTTCAGCTGGTTCAAAATTAGCAATTACAACATGGCCAGCTGTACCAGCAACAATTAATGTTCCTGTATAAGGACATAATGCAATTTTTTTAACAGCTAAACGAGGATCATCAGAATAAGGATCAAATTGTCCGGCTTTACGAAATGGCGGTTCGGAATCATCTAAAGGTTCACCATTATCTAATGGTGCATCAAAATCGGAATCCCCATGTCTACAAATTTAAGCATTTATAGTATACGATTTTTTTTTTATTTGATTAGAATTACCCAAATAATGATGACGTTTTAAAATGTAAAATCGGCGACAACGTAACACCTGTACAATTCCAAAAACGAACAGAACCATCTTCATGTCCAGTTAATAAAATTTCATATTCACTTCTGTTTTTAATGTCTGCCATTGCTTCAGGAATTGTTCCTCCATTTACAGGCCATTCTAAACATAAAATTAAATGAATTAAATAATTAATTAAATTTTACACAAATAACATTTACCTATATCACTATGATCAGCTAAATGGTGATCACCAGCCTGCTGTATTCTTTCGTAAACTTCAGGTGTTACTTGAGACACTAAATGATTACATGTAACAGCTGAGGCATGAACAGAATGTAAATAAGGTATCTTCACTAAGGGTAATGTTGTTTTAGTTAAATCATAAGCAACCAATTCCTCTTCCAGCAACACTACTAAAACCTAATTTTAAGAAACAAAATGAAATTCCATTGCAAAAATTTGGATAATGTTCAGAGAAATTAATTACCTCAACTTGGCAATTATCATCGCTTTTAAATGTTATAAAAAAATCAATAACTTTTGATGTAAAGTCTAATGCTACTTTGGTACCATCTTTACAATGTACTGAAACACATTGATGATCACCATATGCTGAACGGGGCATACCACCAGAAAATGCAACCAAGTCATTTTCTCTGTAAATTTATTAAATATTTTTGTTAAAATAATTATTTTATTTTATTTTATAAATAAATTTTTTACCCTCGCGATCCTTTAGCTAAACGATTAATAGATTTACATGGATCTGGTCCATATGGAACATAATTTTGATTTTCTGGTGGTTCAGTAGATTCAATATTCCATGTTGCATAGGAACCATCAGCATGATACCAAGTAAATTCATTTCCATTATTGCTAACATATAATCCGACGCTCTGTCCATGTCCAGGTGATATATATGAACGTATAACGGAACTCGTTTCCAAATCCCAAAGAACACATAAACCACGATTATAAACAATTAATAAATGATTAAAATTATTTGGTAATTGTTTAACCGATTCTATTGCACCTGGATTTAGTTTATAACTGGTCGGTACTCTAAATAGCAAAAATTCAAAATTATTAATAATTTTTTTTTGTAAAAGAAAATTCCGATAAACTTACTGCTCAAGAACGACATCATGGTAAATAACTGGCTCCTTAATTGAAAATGATTTTAAATCAAATTGATAGACATTACCACCTTCGGTACCAATCCATACAAAATCTTTTAAATATGAGCAACACAAGGACGAAACCTTTTTCAATTTACCATCGAATGGTAAACTTTTTATTGGCACTAACATAGCACCAGTTGGCTCCCATAATACTAATTGATTTGATGTTGTTAATGATAAAAGACGACCTGTACCAGGTATCCATTCTAATAATTGTACAGTTAAATCTGATGAATTTCCCGTAGAGGATGTATGTTGTCCATAAAATTCGACACCAGGTTGACCAAATACCTATCAATTATTATAATTATTTAAAAGTAATAAACACTGAGGAGGTGTTTACACAATTATTTACCTTAATTGCACCAGAATTTGTACCAATTGCCATTAACTTAAGCTTCGGATCATACGCCAATGATGATGGTTTATGAGGAAAACCATGTTGAACAGTCTATAATAATAATAAAATTAATAAATTTTTATAATTTATGTATGTATAAGCATAATATGAGTATTATTCATATGTAATTTGATATTTTTTTTCATATATTTTGTAAGTCATCTTTGATTTGTATACTTTTATTTATTATTTACATAAATATATACATATTTTTATTTAAATTCAGGTAGTTTAAATACTAAATAAATAAATAACATGACAATATTCTTATGTGCCCTATATAAATAATATTTATTTTAAATTAAAACATTATTATAAAGTTTTGATAAGGTGTGTACTTGCGGTGAGGCGCGCTTGGCTTATAAAAATAAATCAAATAATATTTACAAAATTACGAAATACAATAATAATAATAATAATTAAAGTTAATAAAAACAAAAAAATAATGTAAAATTGTCATTACCTTTATTATTATTATTTTAATTATAGAATATGTTGTTTTGTTATGAAATCAATTTATAATTTATCTTTATTTTATGTTACATTTATGAAAAACAAAAAAAAAAAATTGAATAAAATAAATAGATAAGATAAGAAAAGTAAGTATCGTAGATTACAGTATGATTAAATATAAATGAAAATAAATAATTGTAATAAAAATAGCAGTGTGACTCTAAAGTATAGCCGTCTTCAATTTACCAGGCAAATGGAAAAAAAAATGATTATAAAAATCATAGAAAAATATCATTAATAGCTCAAAATGGAAATAAATTTTTAGATTTTTCGCAAGTTTAGTTTTAGTTCCTGTAGCTATTGTGCACGGAAAAATATTTCAATAAAAAGTAAAAGTGAGTAGAGATAACAAAAAATATTAATTTTTAATTAATAAAATAATAAAAACAGCTAAAGTATGTAATAAATATTATTTGAAAACAACAAAACACAAAAGAAATGCATTTTATTTTTCAATTCATTGTTATCATTTAATAATGTTTATCTATTTGCCTGTTTACCTTATGATAATGCTAATCAATAGAAATTTTATTTTTTAACCTATTATAGATTTACCAAATAAATATGAAATCACCACCACCACTTATATCGTCATTCGTTAACTTCAATTCTAAATTTAAGGAAATTTGGCAGGTAAAATTAATTTTACAAAGAATTTATTAACATTTTAACAAATTTTATAAATAAAAAATAATTTTTTGGTTTAAGTTTGATTTACTGAAAGATCAGTAAATATATAAGAACAAAAACTGTGATTAATTGTGATGTTTAGGAATTACGACGTGAAATCAACCTGTGAATAGCTTTGAGCTACGATGTCAATTTATGGGATTGCATATTAGCTATTTGTGGACATTAGCTTAAAAGGATTAGATATTAAATTGTTTTGGAAACGCACACAATTCTTGCAGAATTTGTTGTTTTCAAACAAAAGCACTGCGCGAAAGAGCACAATTTCTTAAAATAATACTAAACATAGTACAAAGGATTACATACCAAAAAATAATGGATAATGACATAACTATATAAATAAAAGGTTAAAATTACTAACATAATCGATAACAATAATAAATAATATGTAATAATATAATCTGTTACTGATAAAAATAACAGAGCTTTAAAGTAAAAATAATATAAAATTTATCTATGACATTTTGACGATGAGGAGGCTTAACAAATATAAAAAAAAACCGAAAAAATGTTTTTGTGCATATGGTATATTTACACAGGATATGATATTGATAAAAGTAAAGTATTGTTGTTATTGCCATTAAAAGAATAATATATATAATCAGGAATTCATTAGATTTACTACAATAGATAGAAGATTTCAGTATTTAGCAATTTGAATAGAAATTTAGTTAACAGAAAACTGCTATAAAAGTCCTATTAGTCCTGTCACATTATAAATACTTCATAACCTAAGTACCTTAGAGACATTATTTTCGTTAATCCTTTTTATATAAAAAGACATTCTTTTAAACCTTTAAATAATTCATAGAAGACAAATTACACGCAAACAAAAAAACAAGCTTAATTATTGAGTCATCAAAAGTAATCGTGATTTTATATTTAGCATAATAATAAAACTGTTAACCAGTGAAAACATATTCATAATAAATAAATGTGGTTTTACTTTTATAAAACTTTTTATGTTTTTGTATAAATTTGTTACAAGAAACTGCACCATTTCATCTTCTTCTTTTTTTAAAACAAAATAATTAAATAGCATTCTTTAAATTGAAGTATAGTCCTTTTTATAAATGTATTACAAACAGTTTGCAGAGTATAAACAGCTTTTTGCATTAGCATTTTTAATGACACCCAAACCGGTGTACGCAATTTTGATTTGCTCTAAAATAAACTTGTTTTATTTTTTCTTTTTTTTAAGTAAATTCCAAGAAAATACTACTCATTGCAATTTTTGGAATATTTTAAAGTCAAAAAAAAAAGAAAAAAGCAACGATGCTTGGCTTATTTAAAACCAAATCACGATCAAGTTAAAACTTTACTTTTGAATATTATTAATTTGATTTTTATAAAATAATAAAATTAGTATCCTGAATCCCCTTTATAGGCCACTGGCTTAATAGAGAAAAAAAAGTTAAATTTTTAGGCCTAGCTGCTGCTGAATGTCGGGTTGATAGGTGTTCCTCTTCCCATTCGATCATACTTTAGTAGAATTAAGAAGCCAGTGGTCAAATAAAGGCTAGTGGCTAAAAAGAAGAATCCTAAAACATTTTGCACTAAAGCCTCGATGCTTAATAGAATGTAGTGGCTTCCCTAAAGGAAATTCAGGGTAACATAATGAATAAAAAATAAAGAAATGCAAAGCGTAATTTCTATTTAAAACTTTGGAAACTACATACCGAGAATAAAAGACATTTGAAATCAGAATTGTAAGGAATTTTGTTCATTTTCTAAACTTGATCGTTTAGTACAAATCATTTCAAATAAATTAATCAAAAAATGTGTCATAATTCTACCATAAAACACCTGTTACAAATAAAAAAAAATAGCATAAATGATAAAATTGTTTTTTATAAAATTATGTTTTCATTTTCATTTTCAAACACATATTTCCATTTAAAGTGTAAACAAAGGTGTAGTAATATTTAATTATGATAAAAATTTAATAAACAACATTCAAATAAAAAAACACACAGACCAAAAACAATTATAAATTTAAAAACCCAAAAAAAGTAAAAACACTGAAAATATAGAATTAAATAAAATAAATCAAATAGAAGAAGCAGCAACAAGCGTGAGCTTAAACACCAACAAAACAACCGAAAATGGTAAATCTTATCTAAAAAAATATATATAAAAAATAAATAAATAAATAATGTTGTTAATTTTAATCATAGAAAAGATAAACATACATTGCATGTATATATATGTTGCTGCTATATCTAATTAAAGTAACATAAAATTCATGTAATAAATAAAATTAAGCAACGAAATAAAAAACATTTTTTTTTTTTTTGAGTATTAAAAATCGAAATAAATAATTATTTAGGGTGCGCGCGGATTGATAACAACAAAATTATTTTTTTTTTTTATTCACTGATAAAAAACCAAAATAAAAATTATTAATATTTTATTTCATGTTATGTGTGACTAAGAAGAAATACAACAAACCAAAAATAAATAAATATTTTTAATAATAATAATTTTAGGTGTGGTCGGGTCGGTCATCACACAACATAGCGCGCCGGCGGCCCCATCATAATAATTTTAGACTTATTTCTTCTATTAATATTTATTTTATAATATTAAATTTTAAAAATATATATATATATTAATTGTGATGATTGATTTAATTAATGAATAAATTTTTCAAATAGAAAAACATAAAATTATGATTATTTTTTTCCTTTGATTTTGTCATAAATTTCTTAATTTAAAAAAAAAAACGCTAAAAAAATAATAAAAGACATTGGTGGTGTGGTGTGTGCGTGCTGTTAATATTTGAAATTCAATCTAAATTAAGAGATTATCTAATTTTTTTTTTAAATATTACTATGTGGGTATTACAACAAAACTCAACAAAATTAGCGTTTATAATTAACCGAAAAAGTACTCTTTCATCTGCTAATAAATTATGAGACATATTTTGCCACTTTGCGACTATGGTCGTCTATGAAAAACAAAAATATTTATTAATTGCTTAAGAGAAGCGTATGATAACTATTTCCTTCCTAGACAATCTATTTTTATTTAGTAAATAAACCTTGGAATGTAGGTAGCAAAAAAATTAAATGTCTATATAACAACGGTTAGTACCTTATAATAGTTATTTTTATTAAACTTTTAAATTAAATAAAAAAATAATAATAATAACCTGTAGGCTAAAAAGACTAGACAGTTAAAATTAACGACATTTTAGTTATCATTAATGAGTTATGGTACTTGTAAATCATAAATAATTGCATAAATCCAATAACCAAAATAAATGCATAAATCAGGAGTTCAATGTCACTCTAACAACATCTCGACAATCGCTACCAAATTAACCGGTTGCAACAATTATTCCCAACACTTTCTCTAGTAAAATATATATTTTATTTTCCTTATATGGATAAATAATTTAATTATTTCAAATTTTAATCATTTCCCAACTAAACATCTAATCCATCATTTTAGGTTAGGTGTTAAAACAGTCGGAAGTTCTAGTGTTAAATAAGTAAATAAATAATTACAAACACACTTTGAACACACCTAATTAAATTAAATTAAATGCAGAAAAATAAAAAGGCAAAAAATTAACACTATCAATTCGACATTTATAGCAATTATTATAAACATAATTAATTATAATACAGTGGTGCCTCGCATAACGAACGCCTCGCACAGCGAACGCTGCACACAACGAACTTCCTTTTCGTTCATTTCACGATTCATACAACGAACTTCGCTTCACACAACGAACTTCGCTTCACACAACGAAGTCGCCCACTTCACACGATCACTGCCGATTTATTGCATCGTTAGTCACTGAGCAGTACGCTTAACTTACGCACGTGTCGCAGCAATCGTTCATCATTACAACGAAGTCGCCCGATCTTCTACGATCACTGCCGATTAATTGCATCCTCCCGCGCAGGTAGTCGTTAGACTCGTTAGTCACTGCGTAGTACTCTTAACTTACGCACGTATCGCAGCAATCGTTCTTCATTACGAATTAAATCGCACACGTATCACGGCAGTCGTCCTTTTAAGATAAACTCAACATTCTTTTATATGATGGGTTCTAAAAAAAGCAGGAAGGTGATTTCTCTTGGAATGAAACAGGAAATAATTAGAAGGAGTGAATGTGGGGTAAAACAGTGTTTTTAGATGTATCTAACTAAAAATAATAACAAAAAATTTATCTTTTTTTTATGTCATCTTACCATATTTTATGCTACAGAACGAATTATTTTTTTTAACATGTATTGTTATGGGAAAACGCGTTTCACATAACGAACTTTTCGCATAACGAACTTGCTCCTGGAACGAATTAAGTTTGTTGTGTGAGGCACCACTGTATATATATAACGTATATAAAAGCGACTTTATTTCCGTAATAAATAAAATGTGTTAATAATACAGTTAATTTAATAGAAATATTTTAATAAACATATATTAAAAACCTGTTAAATATACAAAACATATTTCATGCATTATTGACATTCTTTAAATATTTACTTATTGATATTTTCTTTTTATTATTATTATTATTATTAGTATATTTATTTTGATTTTATATTAAAAAAGCGCATATTTATGCAATGCTTTAATTTACGCTAATCAATAAGAAATGAATAACTACTGGTGGAACACCGATAATTCGACATTTTTCATAGTCTGCTGAAAATTACATTCAAACCTACTCTGATAATGCGAGTTTCCTCATAATTCGACTCCTCGAAAGTTCGGAATGTCTGTTGAAATAAAAATCATAGTTCCCCGTTTATTTCGACTTAATTTTTGGGTCTGTTAACGCATCGAATTATCGAGATTACACCTTTTATTCAGAATAATGTGCTTTATTTCAAACATTTGTATTTCCTTTCAATCAAAACAATCTCAATTCACCGATAGAACCAATAAATCGTTTTGCAAAAATTTTTGCTAATAAATCGAAATAAGACAAATATTTGTGATAGTTTTTTATTATTATTATTATTTGATTGATGTTTTGTCTAGTTAGTTTCGTCTTTAAATCAAGTAATAATAATAATAGAGAATTAATAAACAGAAAAATCCACTTACTTTTCTATAAGCAAACAATTCCTTTTGTAATCTTTGACGTTCAGCCGATGGTTGTTGACCTTTTCCTTTGATAAATTTCAACATTTTTCTTCTTTTTTTCTTTTATTTATATTTTATGAGGTAAAAAAATGATTGTTTTCTTTGTTATTATTAATGCAAAACGATGGAAAATGATGATTTCGATAATTTTTATTTAATTTGTGAGTAATTTTTCACACTTTATTGTTTTTTTTCGTCACTCTTTCTATTTAAAATTTTATCTAGAAATAAATAAACAAAATAGAATAAAATAAGTTTATGCATATATGTATTATCAATGTTATAAAATTTATATAAATATGACAAAAAAAAAAGCATTAAAAACACGCAAATTATCAACAAAATAATATTTATTTTTTTGGTTCAACCCTAGTAATAAAATCATAAAATCAAGAGAAACGAAAAAGTATAATAAAATGCTAATAATAAAAATCCATATAAATAGGTAAACATTCCAAAAGTGTAATTATGCTTAAACAATTTATAATATTATAATAATTATTTTTTTGTTCATTATTTTTAATTAACAATCAAGTTGTAATAAACAGAAAAAAAAAAAAAGTTTACATAAAAATTGCATAATATTTAAGTTATTAAGCATAATAGAACACAAAAAAATAAAATACAGTACAACGATTTTTGCATAATAATATTATAACAATAAAAACTTTAGAAAAATATATATAAGATAAAGAGAAAAAATAATAAGAATAAAATTAATTAAATATTAATCATAAAATATATTACAAATAGAATTATTGTCATAATGTCGTAATGAATAAATATATATTTTTTAATGCATGTTTTTAATACATTAAACTGTAAAGAATATTATTATTATTATTGTTATTATTATTATTATTGTTATTATTATTATGTTTCACTAAGTATACATACCTTGTAACATGTATGTATTTCAGATAAATATAATAAAATAAAGATAACAAGTGAGCTCTTTAGGTTAACACAGTTTTCACTGAGCTATATTTTGATATAAATGTAACAAAAAATAATCAAATTGTATTTATATTTTATAGAAAAAAAAAAACAAATTAAGTACTCTTTACACAGGTAAAGTATTAAAGATTATAAAGAAATAAATTTTTGCAACACAAAATACATTAACCAACCAACAAACATTGATAAGACCAAAGTAAATACATATAAAACCGTTAATTATTATTAAATAAAACAATTTTTTTTTCCATCACCCTCTATAGAAACAATGTAAATCCTTTAAGTACAAACTAAAGATAAGTAACTAACATACATGACTAATATAATTATTTAACGTAATATTTAAGGTAATTAGTAATAAAGTTTTATTTAAAAAACTCAGAAAACTAAGTATAAGTAAAGATAAAAAATATTTATTTAAATTTTAGCATAAAAAATTCATTTCAGCAATATGTAAATAAATAATACATAAAATTTATTAGCAAAAGTATGTACATAATATGTAAACTGATATTGGGCGTTTTAAGATATAAAAATCCACCTTTAAAGTTTTAAAAATATAATCAAAAAACAAATAAAAATGAGTCAGGAAGTTTAATGAATTAAATTTAATTTTGAAAAATTAATCGATCAACAATCATGTCAGGTTGATTTGTTTTTCTGTTGAACTGAAAAAAAAACGCAATAATTTAATCGCGACAATATGTTAGTAAAAAATTAGCGAAAGAAGAAAATCAAAATTGAATCAGAGAAGACAAAACTTAAAGTAAAGGAAACAATCTTTGGAAATTTTTGCCTCATTGTTTAACCTATTCTTGTTGCTGTTTTACGTAATTAATAATTATCAAATAATGAACTAGACCAGTGATGGTGAATTTTTTTGGAAAGTTGGTCAAATTTTGTTAATTATTAGTTTTTAGCACTAGCTCGTGGGTCACAAAACCAAAGGAATATATTCCGTATTCATACATTTAACGCATTTCTCAGTCAATTCATTACTTAATATATTTGTGTTGGAAAATTTTACAAAATTCGTTGAAGAAAACAATTTTTCACACGAATATGTAGACCCGAATATCGTGAACAGAGCATTTGCAAGTTTTTTCATTGATACAAAATTATTTGCTAAGAAATCCCCATAAGTATTAATTTAATATTTTTAATTTTCAGTGTGGGATCATTATTATCTGCACTTCTATCAGTCATTTTTGCTTCTACTTCGGAAATCAAGTCATTTAAAAAGCCAGCGCGGGTCAGAGTATTACCCACGGGTCATAGGATCGCCATCACTGAACTAAACAATCAGACTTTAAGTTATACACATATGAGTAATAAACAATAACATTTTTGCATGCAAACAAACGTGCAGAAACAAGTGTAATAATTAAAAAAGTGAAAATAAATGAATGAAAACAGAAATATATTTTTATATTGTTGTTTAATTGATTTAACGCTTAGAATTATTGAGTATATTTTTACCTGGATTTATTTACATAATAACAAGACGTTTTATTATAATTTCAAATTTTAAATGAGTCCACTACAAGGTCCAAATGGTTCAATTTAACCAAAAAAAACAAAAAGACCAATTTAAAGTACTCAAAATTTACTTCTTTTATATATCATTTTCATTATTATTATTTTATTAATATTTAATACAAAAAAATAAAAACAAATATTAATTAATAATATGTAATTTAATACATAAATGTACATATAAAAAAAAAACATAAAATAAAAACACACAAAAATAAACGAATAAACGAAGACAAATAGCTCAAATATCAATAATGAAAAAACATGAATAAAAAAACAATTCACGACGAACGTTTATTTTTTATGTATAATGTTTATTATTATTTATTAATAATAAATTAATTAAATTAAAATAAATAAAAAAAAAAAGTATAACAAGATGAAAAATAAAAAAAAAACATACATATATCTCGAGAGCAACATTTTATAGAATTTATTTATTTTGCACATAAAGCCATAAAAAGAAGAAACATAACCAATATGTTACAATAAACAGCAGCAACAGCAACAGCAACAATAATAATAATAAAATAAAATGACGTAACACAGTAATAATGAAAAGCATGAGCAATTTTTAATTAAATTTTATTTTTGCTAAGCAAATATGTATATATATAATACATTTACCACACTTTATTTATTTAATTTATAACTCCTTTTTGTTGCTTTTTTTTTTTGTGTAGTGGCTTTAAATTATCAAGTAATAATATTTTTCCGCTATTTTTTCTTTACATCAAATTCAATTTTATTTATTTTATTTATTAATTATTTTATTATTTAATATGTATGATTTGGTTTTTTTTCTTTCTTTTAATAGTAGTTTTGTGGTTATTTACTTAAAAAATAAAGTAAATTTTAGTTTTTAGTAGTTTTTGGTTTTTTTTTTTTTGGTTCATAGATCAGTTATTATGTGTCATTGAACTACTAATAAGGCATAAATTTAAAGATGAGTTAATGCTGAACAAATTATTTATTAAGGTATAGATATATTTCTTTAACTTAAATTTTATATTATTGTGTGAATACATAAGAATTGTATACATATGTGCAGTATTTAAATCATTTAGGCGAGTAATTGATTTCATGACCACGTAATTTTCTATATGGAGTTTTTGCTTCTACGTTTATTACCCTGAATTCCCTTTATAAGCCACTAGATTCTTTTAAGCATCGAGGCTTAATAGTTGTTTTTGAATTGCAAAATGTTTTGGGATTCTTCTATTTAGCCACTATCCTTTATTTAGCCACTGGCTTCTTAATTATACTAAAATATGATCGAATGCGAAGAGGAAACTTGCAATCCGTGAAAAATTTATAGATTATTTGTTTAGATGAAGATATTTTTGCTTCCGATGAAGAAGATTTTGATGAGAAATTTATTTTTTAAAAAATATGTACTCTTATTAAGCTTCTACCCGATATTAAGCCGCTGCGACGCCTAAAAATTTAACTTTTTTTCTTTATTAAGCCTATAAAGGGAATTCAGGGTACTTATATTTTAATTTCACCAGGATTTGGCATGATTTCTCATATTATTAGTCAAGAAAGAGAAAAAAAGGATGCTTTTGGTTTTGTGGTTTAAGCCCACCGTATATTTACAGTTGGAATAGATGTGGATAATACTCAAGCTTACTCTTCTTCAGCTACTATAATTATTGCTAATTATTTCGACAGGAACAATAATAAACAATCAAATAAATACTTTAAAAATATAAATATTTATGTAGGTAAATCAAGTAGTAGGTACATTGTACGTGATATAAAACAGAATTATAGAAAAATTTTGTCTAAACCATGTCGATTAGAACATGCTAACTTTACCTGTAATCAAAAAAATGTATTCATAAATTTTTCATTTATTTTATTATAAATAAACGAAATAATATGTGTATCAACTTTAGTGAAACAAATTCTATTACATTGGTTAAATTAATATTTTAAAAAAATTATTTATGTAAAAATATAATTGAATTTTCAATTACATGGATTTTTAGGTTTGCAAGTTATTAAAAAAAAAAAAAAATTTAATGATAAATTCGCGACTTATTAAGCGGGTGCGGCTAATAGCGGAAAAATAGAGTAAAGAATTTTATGTCTGTTCATAAAATACATATAAATACGCACTTAGTGCATACATAAACAAATAACAATTAAATAATAATAAGGTGTTTTCATTTTACTGTATTTTCCTTATCTATTTATTTTCTGTAAGAATGTTAAGGAAAATTTCCAATAAATATATTGATAAATACAGTGTGTCTCATTTATTAATAATAAATAAAATTACTCATAAAATTCATAAATAAATTTAACCGGAAGGTAATATAAATGAAAATAAGCATACAAATTATAAACTGATAATAAAATAATTCTTTTTGCTATGAGGTAATTGGAAATTTTGCAATATTGGTAAAAAAGAGACATTTATGTACACGGCGTGAATAGAATAAATAAAATTAAATCAATTATAATCGATAAATTAATATTTTATATTTTTGCCTTTGAATAGAGTATTAGTTTTTTAATTAAAAGTAAATACCAAACTCATCGAATTTAAAAAATACTGTGTTTGTCGGACGAAATATAATTGAAAATCACGGTTATTTCAATTATTTTACAAGTGTCGAAATTCTACAAAAAAAACTGTGTCAGATTATCTATCGTAAATTCTAAACGATGTAAATAGTTGTCACGTTGTCACAGTTAGTAGGAGAAACTAACCTGCAAAAACACAAAATTACTAAATCACTATTAAACCGCCAACAATATAAAAAATTTTCAATAAATAACCACAAATAAATATTTATTTAAATATTTTGAACAAAATCATTTTACAGGTATAAATATTCTACACAATCACCCATTTATAATTTCTTTACAATACAAATATGGAAAACTTGTACAATTAAAACAACATTACTGTAAAAGGTATGTTATTACTGCCATGTGTTACTATAGTAATGTAAATTATAATACTAAAAATTAAACAATTATCTATCCTTGGACAAACACTCTATTATTTTATTCCTCCATTATATTTAAGTAACCTCACAAGGATAAAGAAAGACAGAAAGAAACAAAATTCACTTGCATAGAAACGAAATCAAAAACTGTCACCGTTAAAATCTAATTAAATAATCAAATAAAGAAATTTACCAAGATTAATATAATTAAATAAATTTAAACAAAAAACCACAGAATCAAAAAAAAACAATTTAAAATACTAAACTGAGCGATATATTTCAATTAATAAAGTCAAAGTAATTACGAATGCTTCTTTTTTTTAACTTTCTCCCACTGTCTCCCAAATTATCAATAATTATGTTATTTAAGAATATTATTTATGGATGAATTTATTGAATGAATAAATATATTTAATTTAATGTTTCAGGGGGGCCTTATTTCAATTACCAAAAAGAAAAAAATTAAAAGCACAGGATATGACTGCATACCGTCATAATTTTTATCAAAGAAAACATAAAAAAAAATAATTTTTATTTTTTATGTTTTCGATAAGATAATACATTTCTTCCTCTTCTTGTACGAAGGATAAAGACACACTAAACAAGAGATCGTGTTTAAAAATTAAAATATATATATCTTTGGCATTGGTAACAAAGCAATGGCAACAGACATAAAAGTAGTTAATGCCTTAAATAAAATATAAAAAACCTGATTGTTATGGCAAAAAATAGAATTTAAACGAGACTGTCGCTAAATAAAAGTGAAAGAATTCTTTTTTACCTTCAATTCATATAAGATAAACGAGTATAAATATTTTTATTATCGGAAGTTATGTTCGCAACGGCTTTTTTTTTTTTCAGCATAATTAATGCAACAATTTGTCACCATTTAAAATTTTATTTTATTTTTTAGATAGAAAATAAGAGTGTTAACAGTGAATAATTACAATAAATAAATTAAATAATTAAGTAAAAAAACCAGATACACCCGTCAATATATTTTAATTAGTTTTAAAAACTAAGAAAAAAATAATAAATAATTAATTTTGTTTATTATTCTTATACAGAAAGTAAAATAAATATAAGACGAGAGGAGTATTCTGAATAAGAAAAGAATAAAAACACACATATGTATACATAATATTGGTATAATCAATGAGCAATTAACACAGCACGTTTTTTAATTAAACTAAAGAAATAAAAATTATAAACAATTTATTTTCTTTTATTATAATATTAATAATTATTTTTTAATTGCATTAAAATTATAAAATTGTGTGAAAAAAGGCAGCGTTAAATCTCTACACTACAATATCAAAAAAAAAAAAAGCAAAAACATAAATTTGCCGGAAAAATCAACAGGTGTAGGTGAATTAGCGACAACTCTTAAACACTTTTATATTTAATTTGTATAAACATAACTAAATAATTATAATTACCTTATAATCAAACAAAAAAAAAGGTAACTGTTATACTCGATGATTGTCTTACAGCTCACGGTTGACAAATTTTTTTTTATTCTTATTCTTTTGTCTTTTTTGCAAAAAAAAAAAACCAAAAACTCACAAGAATTTACTTGAATTAATAATTTATTTTTTCATATGCAAAATATATATATAATTTTAATTTAGAAAATGAACCGCACCCACGAGAAAATATTTTTTGTTTATTAATAATATAACAGAATAATATTCACAACAGAAATTGAAAATTATTATTGTAAAATAAAATAAAGATACAATTAAATTTATATTTTAATTGTATTCACTGCATAAAGCACATTTAATATAAATATATTATTAAATATGCAACATTTAAAAGGACACCAATCTTTATTATTTCGGTGAAAACAACATTAAAAATAACAAATTATTGGCGTCTATAACACGTAACAACACATCGCACAAAACAACACAAAAAATATTATATTATTACATTCAAGCATCAAACAAATTCAACTACACTATGAAGAATAAATTTACGGTAAATGTGAATCACTGTTTTAGTACAATTGTGTATTAGAACGTTAAAATAATATTGTACTAGTCTTTCAATGAAAAATATAAATAAACGCCTGTTGCTCAAAACAGCTGTCTGACATCTTCTGACCTGACATTTAAAACAGTACTCGTTAATATCTTTTTTTTTTTAAATAAAACTCAAATAAATTAATTTATCAAGGTTTGATTTATTATTTTATTTAAAACAAATTTAATGCAATATAAATTAAATAGAATGTTATTATTATTATATAATATATATTTATGATATTGTAAAAAAAAATCAAAAGAAATTAATTGTAATAAAAACTTTAAAAATTAAATTAAATATAATTTGGTGAGGTCAACACTCAATAATGTTAGTAAATAATTTATTATTTAATAAATTTAATTTTAAAGCAAATTATGATAATGAACATTTATTTTTATAACCACCACCACAAGGCACAGGTTGATTAGTATTATTATTGTTATTATTATTATTATTATTGTTGCTAGAACTTGGTTCCTCTGATTGCATTGATAATGCTAAAGCGTGAGCTAATGCTTCGTCTTCAGTCTAAAAATACAAAAACACAAATTATAAATTAAATAATCAAAAAAAAAAAAAAATTATTAAATGATTCACCATATTCCCTTGAATTTGTTGAACATGACTTGCGTTTGATCTTGTAGCACTTTCTCGATGATTCTGCACATTATTTTGCGATCTAGAAATTGCTGCGCCACTAGAAATTATAAAAAGGAAAATTAATTTAAAATTAAAATTGTTGTTATTGTTTTTAATATTACGCTAAGATATTTCGTTGAGCTTTTTCTGGGCCTTCGCAAGCATGATCCGTTGTATGACGATGTTTTAAACAAAAATTTAATTTACATATGGAACATTGAACAGGTATAAGTTCTTTTTTTTTACAATTTTTGTATGAACAGGCGTTGGTGAATATCTTTTTAGTTTCCAATCGACAAAATTCGTCAATATGTTTTCCAACCGTTATATCTGGTGATGTAAACGGTGGTGTTGGAATTGGTTCGTTACACAATGGACACACTGGCACTTGTACATCTTTTTTATGAGCTACTGGACATTTATGATTTTCGTATCGAAAATGTTCAGAACTTGAATAGAAAGAAAATTTTATAAATCGCGGTTATGTGAAACTATTTTTTTTTTATTATCTTTTTATATTTACCAGTAAATTACACGACAAGAATCACATTTCATTGGTAAAAAATCTACAAAATAGATTTGCAATAAATAAAAAAGAAATCACAAATGTTAAAAATTATTACCTAATTTGTTACAACTTTTTTCCGAACAATGTTTTCCTAAATCTGGAAACTCCATTATTTTAATTTAACACACTTGATCTCGGTTATTAAACTAATTCTTTTTGAGTTCATCCGAAATGTTTAAACGCTAAATATCAAATATAATGAAATTTGTATATAAATTTCGTAAGATAATTCAATGACATGGAATAATGACTAGTGTCATTCTGACGTTTATAAATTTATATGTAAAAACGAAGTAAGAGTGGGAATGTTTAATTTTAGACTACATAAATATTGACTGTGATTTATCGTCAGTTTCTGACATATGTCACAGTGGCGATCGTGGATTTTGAAATTAATAAAAAACAGTTTTTTTTTTATTTTATTTAAATTATAAAAGTAAATTAATTTTAAAATATAAGAATTAATTTATAAATTATTATACTGGAAGTTTAAAATCTAATTGCATGTTCATGCCCATTTTTTCAAATTCTGGTACTTTTTCTTTGATTATCTTTTCAACGTCAATTTCATTCATCATCTCTTGGATGCGCATTTTAATTGGATTCTCAATTGCGTCCATTATTTGATATCGCAATAAGTTTGGCAATATATTCACAACAAATTCAATAATATAATCTAATGTTCCTGCACCATCGCAACGAACCTTTAAATTCGAAAAATATAACGAATTATAAAATTTAAATTACCTAAAAGAAATTTATTTATTTACCTGAATATTGCCTAATTCTAACTGTATATCTTTTAAAACTGGTCTATTTCGTGTATCTAAAGATTGACTTAGTTCAAATTCAACTTTAATATATTCTAAAGTAAATTGTGCCTGTCCTGCTCTGGCTAACATCCCACTTCCTAACGCTACTTCCCACTGAGTTGTTCCAGTTATTCGCTGTGTTCCAATCTGCATTCCCAATGACACTATATTATCCTCCATGATTATTGTTATATTTCCGACACGATAAAATGACGATATTCCAGTTATCCAAGTGTTTGACATTTGTACGCCCAACAATCCAACTGTATGATTATAATCTTTCACTTTAAACGGATCGTAGCCCATGTCACGAACTTTTTTTCTCAGTTCAGCCACAGCCATATCAAGAGGTGATATAGAATTAGGAAAACTATAATCATCTGACATTTTAGCTAGTTGTGTATCTAATTCTGTTTGTATTTTAGAATAAGCTTCACGTAACATAAATGGTTTGATTGCGTCAAACACTAAGTTTGATGCTGAATTAACAATTCCTTGAAATAATGATCCTAAGAATCCTGAAAAATAATATAATGATGATATATTAAATAATGAATGGATTGTTAGACAAAATAGTAAACCTAAATTTTCAAAATCCATGGCCATATTGGAGAATGAAATATCCATGTTAACACTTTGTGTACGAAGTTTACCATCCCGTTCCACGGCCAAGGAAGCATTCCCTTGCACAAAAACATTTTTCAATACAACTGTACATGGACCCTGAGATCTACTTAGAAATGCACTTAGCGTGTAATTCCCTTTAATTGTCATTGTATCCAATTGCACACCAGTATTAACCTTTATAATATTTAATAATTAATGGAATTCTTTAGTAACACTTTTAATTATTATTAAATTTTCAAAATGATTTATCACCTTCAAATTTTTGAGATCAAATTTAACGTGTTTTATTCTGAACTTTGATAATCCGTAAGAAAGCACATTTTGCATATATAAATTTCCAATAGATATAGATTGTTTAATATCTGGAATTGGCATAGGATCGGGTACTGGTACTCCTGGCAATCCAATGGGATCCTTTTGTTTGTAATGTTCGAGTAAAGCAAATATTTGCGTTGAAAGTTGCGTTTCACCAACTTTTTGATTATTTTCATCAATTTTTTCTATTGCAAAGAAAACTCATAAAAATAATTTCATATTTTATCAAGATTTTTAAATTTACACTTACGCTTCTCTACATTTTCATCACAAAATATATTCGTAAAAGCACAACTGAGTATCACCAGGAGTATAAATATATTCCACTGCATTGTAATAACTTAAAGAAGTACTTGTTTAAAGTACGACAAATATAGTAATAATGAATTAATTAGGGATTTTGTTCTGAGAATATATTATCAATTCGATGAATCAGTCAAAAGGTCAGTACGTAATCAGAATATAAACAATTTTCATTTTAATCTTATGATAAATATAATACATAGAATATTACTACATAAATATTTAATATTGTTGTAAATATGTATTATGTTTTGAATGAAATTTTTAGATTTAAAAATTTAATACTTTTACTAGAATAATAATTTTTTTTAAACTCAAATGTGTGTGCGCTCTATGAATGAATTAATTTTAATTAGTTAAATTGCTTGTAATTAGATTAAATGTAATTTGCACTAATTAATTTAAATTTATAAAAAAACAAGAAATTGCTTTTTTAAGTATACAAATTATTTCTTAAATTAAATTAATAGTAATAATTATTAAAAATTTAATTTTAATAACAAGCATTTGGAATTAACAAATTTCTGATTTGAATGTTAATGATCTGCGATACCTAGCGTTACTTTTTGAAAACAATGCTTTTAAGGACATAATTCAGGTGCTTAAATAAATTTTAAAGAAAATGTTAAAGAAAAAGAAAATAATTTATTAATAAAATATAAAGATGTACGTTTTAAATGTTTATTAAAATTATATATTTTATTTAACATTTTCTTTTTAAATTAATTAAACAAGTCCATTAAAACTTTTGTTACTCAGTCAAGACACAAATACTCTCTTCTGTTAATAACATCACCTTACAACAATAAACGGAATCACAAATTTGACAGATAGATCTGTTTGCATAACATTATACATGCGTTTGTTTATAAAATTTAACAATCTGTCAATGGCATTTTGACATTTACTGGATATTGATATTAAAATTATAAGATCGGATTTAATTAATTTATTTAAACAATTATATTTAACTTTGCTTAAATATGGCACCGCAGCCAGTTGTTACCGGATTATCACCTAAAGAAGGACCACCTGGCACAAGGGTCACAATTCGTGGTGAATTTTTAGGAAAAAAACTAAATGATCTTATTGGTAGGGCGTTATATCTATATTACCAAGATATAAAAAAAAAATAGTTAATGTTTTATTTAAAAAGGTTTGTCAATATGTGGATTCGATTGTTTATTATCTGCGGAATGGAAATCGCCAAATAAAATTATTGCTAGAACTGGACCTGCTAAAGGCAAAGGCGATATTATAGTAACAACATTATCTGGGGGCGTAGGAACATCAACTGTACAATTTAGAGGCAAGAAAAAACTCTATAATTGATTTATTTATATTAAACATATAAATTTTTTAGCATATCATGAAACAATTGGGCCAATGAAAGAGTCAGCAGTTTGGGTTGATGAATCGCCTATGCAATCCCTAGCGTGGGGACGTCGTTCACTTGCACCAACAGGTTATACGCAAGAAGATCCTCTTGGTTTGTCTATTGAAGGAAACGAGAAAAAGTTTCCCGAAGATTTACGTGATATATTTCCTGAAAGTTGTGGGGATTTATCTCAAGATAATTTTTCACCTGGATGGTTTCTGTTGGAACATCATCACGCCACATCGTTTGATGACTTGAAGGCTGGACTATCATACTTACGACGGAAAGTAGAAAGTCAAAAAGAAGGGCAACTATCATTTTTGAAATCAAATGCTGGTTCTGTCATTGATCAACTTGATACATTGATGATGTTAAAAGATAAATTTCAACAAGATGTGGATTTGATTGGCACTGAACCAGTACGACAATTAGAGAATTCTATAAAAAGTATATGATTTAATTTGTTAATAACTGATGATATTTATTTAATTTTTAATGTTTTAGAATCTATCACCGAATCACATAATTTATTTAATGACGTTTTGCTTAGACGAGAAAAAGCTGATTCTACCCGAGCAGCTTTAGCTGCACTTTCTCGGCATAGATTTTTATTTTGTTTACCAAATTCAGTTGATCGTAGTGCTAAAAAGGGTGACTACGATATTGTTGTTAATGATTATTCACGTGTTAAAAATCTGTTTGGAAAAACAGAAGTCCCGGTATTAATTATTAAAATATTAAGCATTTAAATTCAATTAATTCTATTTTATTTTCTTGTTAGATTTTTAAAAAAGTTCTTGCAGAAGTTGATTCAAGAATTGTTGAAATTCGTAAAGATTTACATCTCAAGATTCGTGATATGCCACAAAGTGTTGAACAACAAAAAAGATTTGTTAAGGCTTTAGTTAGTTTAGAAGTTCAACAGATGGGATCACCAATAGGAGAAAAATTAAAAATTGTCGATCCAGCATGGGATGCAATTGAAGCCCGTGCAATATATTTAGAAGCATCTTTTAGGAAAACATTTGATGAGTATTGTGCTAAGGAAACGCAACAAAATACGACCAAAATACGAGAAGCGAATCCAACGCCCAATCGTGTTTTATTTTGTGAAGAATTAACTGAAATTGCTGCAAGTCAGTTACCTGACATGTGGCGCCTGGGACAAGCATATTTTACAGGAGAGTTAAGAGGAGTAAATGAACCAAAACCCGGAAATTTTAAAGTAAAATAAATTTTGAAATGAATTTAGTTAAATTGTGCTGGTATTTGACTTTTGCTTTATTTTTTTTTTTAGAGAATTATATTAACAGCTATTGATCAATTTTGTTCATTTTTGCGCGCTGCATTATTATCCGCTTCTGGGCAAAAATCCTATTCAACAGCAGCAAGTGGTTTAATTTGGCCGACAACATCGACTTCGGCAATAAATAATTTTATTACATGGTTACCGTACTGTTTGCGTTATGTACGCATTTCCTATGCTACTCTAATCAGACTAGATTTACCAAGTGAAGCACTGGATATTGTTCTAAAATTAATTGATGAAATTCGAATCTACTGCTTAACTACAATATTTAAAAAAGCTATAGAAAAAGTTAAAAAACTAGAAGAGCATGAGACATGGGAAATGGGAGTCTCCGAATTTCCGGGTGCAACATTACTGGTTTGTAAAAAATATGTAAAATTTCAAATTCATAATTTATTTCAAACAAATTTTTAGCCATCTAAATTGGAAGAGATTTTAACTGAAACATTAGAAGAATCCATGAATTCCTGTTTAACGCCGGAATTTAGGTTGTCAATAGTACTCATATAATTCTTATTGGTTTATATTTGTTGTTTTTGATATTATAGAGAAGGATCACTTTTAGAAGCACAATCTGAAGGACAACGAGAAGTATCACAGAAATTACAAGATATGCTATCAGCATTCTGTAGTGTTATTGAGAATTTAGCTTATCAAAGATGCGACGATGTAATTTTATAATAATATCCGAAAATATTATTTTTAAATATTAATATGTTTAATTATTCATATACAGGAAAGTCAACAAGCATCAACTGTCTCTCAGCTGATTGGGTTTTCGGCTTCATCAATAACACAACAAAATGGAGTTGAGGATAAGAATTGCAATGGAGTTATTAATTGGGAACAAAGGCAGCTTTGTTGTATGGCTAATTGTGTTTATTCCAATAAGTTGTTTTTCTCCTATCTTGGAACAGTTTTTGTCAAGTAATAATGATTTTATTTATTAAAAAGAAATCAAGAATAAATTTAGTTAATATACTTTTAGAATGGGATACCCACAACCAAAACTTGCTATAGAATCATCACGATCAACAATAAATGCATTATTTTTAAGTTTATTAGATGCATATGTGGAACACAAAAGTGATCCATTGGTTGGTACTATTGAGCCTTCTATGTATATTGGACGTTTTCAATGGGATTTAGTTAAAGAACAAGCAACGAGATTACGCCCTTATGCGTATGAATGCTGTGATAATTTGGTTGGCGTTTATTCCGAAATTTATTCAGTATCTCCATCTTTATTACGACCTGTGCTGGAGCCAATTATTCAAATGGTTGCTGAGGAATTAGCACGATTAATGTCTTGTGTACAAAAATTTAGTGCTGCTGGAGCTTTACAAGCAAATGTGGATATTCGTTTAATCAAAGATGCTCTGAAATTTTATAGCAACGAAACAGCAAAGTAAGTTTTTTTAAACAAATGTTTGACACAAAAAATAAAATTCCGTATTTTTAGGACATTTTTCACTGAAGCATTAGAAGCAATACCGGCTCTTTCGGATGATGGAAATAAAAAAGCTGATGAGATATTAGCAGAAGTTAAAAAGGGAATGAGATTACAACTATTATGTTTTTCAGTTCAAAATCCTTAAAGTTATCTTGTATATAAAATAAATAAATAATATATATATATATCACATATTAAGAATTTTAGTTTTAATGGTTTAAGAAATGAAAATATTATAAAAGCACAATAAAACGCAGTGAATGTCATTGGTTGCGTTGCTTTGCGCAAGTATTTTTTTTTTTTGTAATTTTTGACGTTTATTTGACGTGTAAGTTTTGAAATACAAAAAAATGGATGACGTTGTATCTGTTCGAAACGAAAATGCAAACTTACGTAAAATTCAAAGTAAATTATTGCAATGGGAAGTTCAAGATAATCCGCTGGCACCATTAAGTCAATCACAAATAGATCTTTTATATACATTGTCACAATTAGAGACAGGATCACCGGTTAAGACAACCGAAGATGAGGTTAGGTTTCTTGTTTACTTTTGCTTTTCAGATATTTTTAAATAAAATCTTTATTTATTTATAGACTTTTGAAAAATTAATTGAATGTAATACAAATGATGATGATAAAAAAATAAATAACAAAAATATCAGCAATACATTACAAAAATTACAAAAAGAAAATAAAAAAATAGATTCTGTTCAGGATTTTTTATCATTATATGATAAAGTCGATTTAGAAATTTTAGAACGTTCTGATGAAATTTATAAAGATTATTATGAACAATTAACAACAAGAAGCGGTGAATGTGAGAATTTGTTATTACAAGTAAATAATTACTGTTTAATAAACAAAGTGCATATATGTTTAATAAATATAAAAATAATGTGATTTTAGATAAATGCCACAACAAATTCATTGAAAAATTTAACACATGAATATGAATTTGTTTCACAAAAAACAAGTTCATTACATGTTGCTAGTGAAAAATTATTACAAGAGCAAAGTAAATTAAACGATATTGGTGAAGAAATAAAAAGGCGTCTTTATTATTTTAATCAAGTTGATCATTTAATACAAAAATTACATAGTCCAACAATTTCTCCATCAAGTGAAATGTTTATTGAGGCCTTAAATAAAATAGATGAATGCTTAGATTATTTAAGAACAAATGTAAATTTAAATTATTTTTGTATAAATTTTTTTGAAATAATTGTGAATAAACATAACGTTTCTTTTTAGGTAAAATTTAAAGAGTCAAATACATACATAATAAAATATAAACAATGCTTGGGAAAAGCTGTTCAATTAATGAAATCTTATGTAACTCAAATATTAATTAATGCAACGGAACAAGTGTTATCACCAAAAGTAGTGTCGGGAAATGATATGCCAAAAATTATAGATAAATCTTCAGATACAGCTTTTGCATTATTTTATGGAAAATTTCAAGCTTCCTCTGGTAAAGTTAAACGTATATCGAATATAATCGAAGAAAGAGTTGATAAATCATCAGAATATACGCATTTGTTATCAGAATTACATCAATGTTATTTATTACAACGTGCAATGGTTTGTTTATATAATTAGAAGCAATTTTAATTAAAAAGAATTATTTTTATATTAGGTTATGAGTTCTAGTGTGGAATCTGCTATTAAAGATTTAACATCAACTATAAAGGGTGATCATTGTGCTTTAGTTAGAAAAGCGTGTGCATTTTTAGTTCATGTTTGCCAGGATGAATATCGTTTATTTTATCAATTTTTCACAGCTCCAACATCACAATTAACGTAAATATATAATTATTTATATTTATTATGATTTTATAGAATAATAATGTAATACTTTTAGTGGATACATGGATGGTCTATGTACAATTCTTTATGATTCTTTGAGACCATATATCATTCATATAGTGCATTTAGAAACACTGGCAGAAATATGTAGTATCTTACGAGTAGAAATGTTAGAGGAACATGTCACGCATCATCGTAAGTTAAATAATTAAAATAAAAAATATTAAAAATAAATAATCAAAACGTATTTTGCCGTAGCCGAATCCTTAGAAGCTTTTGGAAAAGTAGCTTATCAATTGTTACAAGATGTACAAGAAAGGCTTGTTTTTCGTGCACATATTTATTTGCAATCAGATATACTAAACTATAAACCATCATCTGGTGATCTTGCATATCCAGAAAAATTAGAAATGATGGAAAGTATAGCTTTATCACTGCAAGAACCAATATTGAAGCGCTCTGATTCTAGAAGTTCCATGATATCAATGGGTTCGATAACATCACAGGAAGTTGAGAGTATTAATGCTTCAAGCGGTTATCATTTAAATTCTAGAACAGGAAGTGAGTCATAGCTTTTTTTTAATTTTTGTAAAATTTAAAATGAAAAAATAAATATTTTTATAGATTCACCAGCTGATTTACATGGTATGTGGTATCCAACTGTACGTAGAACTCTTGTCTGCTTGTCACGATTATATCGTTGTGTAGATCGACCAATATTCCAAGGATTATCACAAGAAGCATTAACACATTGTATACACAGTGTGTCATATGCGGCTCAATCTATTGCAGAAAAAAAAGTAAATGAAAATCAAACGAATTAAATCTATAGGAAATTTTATTTCTACATATTATTTTAATTTTTAGACAAGTATAGACGGAGAACTATTTGAAATTAAACATTTATTAATATTACGGGAACAAATAGCACCGTTCCGTGTTGATTTTACGGTTAAAGAAACATCATTAGATTTCAGTAAAGTTAAAACTGCTGCATATGGTTTAATACAAAAAAGACGACAGTTATTTTCATTAGGTACAAATAATGCGTTATTAGAATTTTTATTAGAAGGAACACCACAGGTAATGAAATGCAATAATTTTTTTTTGGAAAATCATTTTGAAATATTTTTGTATTAAAAGGTGAAGGAACATTTACTAGATTCCCGCAAAGAAGTTGACCGGCAATTAAAAACTGTTTGTGAATTATTTATAAAAAATGCGACACGTTTATTGATTGGACCACTTATAAATTTCAATGAAAAATCACAAAATCTTATTAAAACAACAACAACAGTCACAAATGAAGCACCAACAGTACCGTCACAGCAACAACAGCCACAAACATCAAATAAAATAAATTATATATTGCGTCAAAGTGTATGGGCTAGTCCACAACAAATAAGTGGAGTCATACAAGAATCACAAAGATTAATTAAAAATAAATTGGGTGGTTTACAGAGATCTATGCAATTATATTTAGCGAACAAAGATACGGAATTCATATTATTTCGTCCAATCAGGGTAATTTAGTTGTTTGTTAAAATTTTCTTTAGTCACTAATTTTTCATTATTTCAGAATAATATAATCAGTGCGTTTGTAAAATTAGAACAAATATTAACAACAAATGGTTACACCAAAGATGATTTAGTAATCGCTAGTTGTCCATCAGCTGAACAAATTTCCGTACTTTTGAGTAGTGCAAGTATTATAAATGAAACAATACAGCAGACAAATATGAATAGAAAATTAAGTACTTCATCATCGGTTAATGAAAGAGAACGAATTAGAAAGATATCAACAAATTCATTAGTAGAAAAAAAAGTTAGTTTTGATAAGGAAATTGTTGAATTAAAGGAAAACTTAGATAATACTGAAGAGAAAATAATTAATGAAAATGAATTAAAAGAATAAGATATAAATTTGTTTTTATTATATAAATTATCTTAATTGTTATTAATTTTGTTTTGTTTGTCCTAATATTAGTTTATTTACATTATTTCTTTTCTTTCAATTTATTTACAAATCTATTTATATATATATTTCCTATATTTAATATAATACAAATATTATCTGTTTAACCTTTTCTTAATTTGATAAAAAAAATTTCGTTAGTGCATCATTTTATTCTATACAAATTAAAAAATATATTATTATTATTTTATAATTAAATAATAAAGGCATTAATTAATTAACTAAATGTTTTTTGTTTTTCATATTTACTAAATTAATTTAATTATTTATTTTTATCCTAAAATGCTATACTTCAATTTCAACATCACTTGGATCATCTGATGAACTTTCAGATATTGGATTATGTACATTACTTATTTCTTCATTGTAATTTGTTTTATGTTGTACTATTGTTGTTGGTGGTGATGAATTAATTAAACTATTTTGTTGATGTGTTATTCTATTATTTGTTGTCGTATGTATTGTGCATTTACTATCATCCATTAAATTAGCGGGAAGATTTGGTGTTACTTCAGGTAAATGTGTCGTGTAAACATTAACTACTGTAAATAATAAGTTAAATAGTTATTAAAACAATAAAATTAAATAAATAATTAATAACAAACCGTGTATATTATCTGAAGACATATCATTTGTACTAAAAACTAAATCGTTACTTAAATCCATAGTTGTTGAAGGTGTTATTGTTGTCGGTGTTGTTGCTATTGTTGGTGAGACTCTTGAATTTATTCCAAAACTATTTTGTTCATTGCGATTAATTGTTGAATTATAAGATTCTAATTTTATTTCTAAGCACTTTGTATTTCCTGACTGTGTTGTATCGTTATTTAATTTCATTTCTAGATTTCTTAATTCTGGTATATGTGGCCGAACCTAAAGATTTAGCAAATGAAAAAAAAAATAAACAGTTAAAATGTTTTTCTTTTCAAAAAATATTAATTCAAATAAATACTTTGTAACCGTCTGGTGTATGAGGATTTCGACAACCTCTACATTTGCAATCTATACACGATTTTGATTCGACATAACATGGACAACGTTGCCCACAACATGTTAATTTGCCAGGCGTTGGAGTAGCGTTACCACAACGACATCCTTTTCGTTTTCCAACTGTTTTTGTTCTTGAAGATGACGGTTTTTTAAAATTAGTTGCAACCTTTAATATATTAAAAAATTAAATAATAAAAAAACAATTTCACTTTATTAATCGAATAATTACATTATTAATATCTTTGGTGACAGAATCATCTTCTAGATCTGTTTTACGTTTAATTGTTATTTTATTCCCTGAGCCGGCATATAATACGGAATACATAGCCGAACCATTTGATACAGTTTTAATTGGTGAGGTAATTTCTTTTGATTGATCAACTGTATTATTAGGAATATTACTTGTTGTATTACTAAGTGTTTGTGTAGAAGAATTTGTATATACACAGGGTAATATAGAATATGCAGATTTCGATAAACCAGAATTACTTTTATATTCATCTTGAAATCTGGCACCTTCTTCAATTAATTCGAGTAAACTGTTGCCAGCTAACTGTGTACCATTCAAAATTGTAGCATTTTGTGATTGTTTGCGCATTGTTTGAAATATCGGCGAACTGATAATATATTCACATAAACTTTTATAACATTGTAATAATATTCGTAATTGTACATTTTCTTCATAATTTTGTAAATCGCGGCACCAATTACATGACGGTTTTAAATTTTTTCTACCGCCAATACATAACTTGCATACATGATGTTGACAGTTTGTTTCACTTGGTGTAAATGGTTCAATTAATAAATTACCGCACACAGTACATGATAAAGATTGTCTTAAATACGGTACCAAACGATATAAATCTGTCCAATTTTGATCATTACCATCGTTTTGAAACACTAAACGAGATGTTGATACATATAAACTAGTCGGATTCATTTTTATTTACTATTGTCTATGTGTTATATAGTTATAGTATATTATTATTTATTTTAAATGAAAACCGCAAAAAACTATTGTATTTAATCTATCAAACAAGTAATCAAAACAACGTAATTTTGACATTTCTCCTTGTTTTCTTCTTTATCAATTCGTTTGGCATTTCTTTGTTGATAGTGAAGTTTGTAACAATAGATTACAGATTTATATTTTTTTCAATAATATAATTTTTTTAAATGCACCCTTTTTTAAATAAATTAAATATGTAATTTAAATGATATATGAATTAAATAAATTATGTAACATTACAATTCGCTAATTTTTCATAATTTTTTATATCAATTCTTAATTATTACAAGTCTTTTATAAAGAAAAATAAAGAATATCACAGATTTTAATCATACTTGCCTGTCACCTATTAGCATATAGCTAAAGTAAAATGTGCTTACTATAAACGTTACAGTTGCTTCGGAAAATATAATAATTTGAAATAGAAATGACAGTAACCGTTTTTCATTTATAAAGCTTATGTTTCGTTCAAGTAATAATATTTTTTCGTTGTTTAATTATTTATAAATTAATTTACTAGAATTTTGCATATATAATTTGGTGGATTTATTACAATAATTTAAGATTTTATATAATTTAATTGTTTTATTACTTTTAATTTCAGTTTTGTGCAATCCAGATTCCGAAGAAATCGATAAAAGAAAAATTATTAATTGGCTCATCCATACAGAGAAAAATAAAAACAGATTAAAGGCGAGTATATGATGTTTAAGTGAATTATATGAATGAAAAGAAAGTGATTACGTTTCTTAAGTTATTTATTCCACAAATTCAATAAATACATTTTTTATAAATTATAGAAAACAAAATAAAAAAACGCCGGTATTCAAGTGGTTATTCCTTTAGATATAATCGAAATTGTATGAATATTGCTTCTTATTTTTGACTTTAATTCGTTCACGACTCAAATGTTATTTATTCGCTTTTATTTATAAAAATGATTTAAAAAATGTTTGCTTTTCATTTTATTAGTGTCGGTTCTTCAACATTCATTTAATAGTAATGTGTATTGTATGTGACCCTCCCATGTTACAAATCTAAATATAAAAATTCGCAATAATTTAATGTTGTTTGGGGTCGAGGTGGCGTCGCGACGATTTAACGATCTTTACATTACTTTTGTATACTCAACAGTTATATACCGATCAACATTTATGATCATTAGTTAAAATAGGATGGAAATACATTTATATGTATTATTTGTTTAAATAAAAAATTTAAAAATAAGCGGAGGATGTATAACGACGATATAGATCTATGAACGTCTCGACGCTATTTTCACATAGAAAAAAATTCTAATTTTCTTAATATTACCTCAGTTAGTGCTGTCTTCTTGTTGAGATCACATCTCATAAATCCATTAAATAACAAATAGAAAAACTTTTTAGTATTGTTAAGTTTTGTGTGTTGAAAATAAATAAATAAAAATTAATTAAAAATTAAAAGAATTATTCTAAACGAAATAAAAATTAATAAAAATAAAGAAAAAAAAAATTAATTTCCTTTTAGGTGAGGATAATATCTGATCTATGTAATTTAATTTAACCATTTTTTGGATTATATTAATATTAGAAAATAATACGAGGAAGAATAAAAAGAATTAACAATGTAATTGTGTAAAATTGTGCCATTATTGTGTGATAATTAGTATCCGTAACTAGCAAAGTGATCAAGTGATTTTACTTTGTCCGTGTTATGTAACCTTTATAAAGAAAAATTATAGAGGAAAATTAATACAATAAAATTATAAAATAATTATTAAGAATTTATTCAATTGTGATAAGTATTTTGCATGCGAAAACCTTTTTTTTTTTTAATTAAAATTCGAAAAAAAGAAAAATTTCTCCTAGTGTGGGTTTACAACGTTTTTTGGATTAGATTTTATTTTTTTTTTTTATTTCCATTTAAACTAATTAATTGTGTTGATTATTTAAGAAAAGATATTTAAGAAAAAAAAAACGTGGTTTTAATATCATTCATCTTCCGTCGTTAATAAATGGAGGCGAGAAAAGTTTTCTATTTTTTATTTTATGACAAATTTAAGTGATGGGATTAGATTTTTTAATAATTATTAATTTAATTTTAATAGCTAATTAGTTTTTTTGAATTTAAATAATAAATGTGTGATAGGTAAATTAAATTTTACAGTTATAAACTAAAACAAGTAAATTAATGGATATTTAATTAAGACAAATTATAGAGATTATAGTGAAGTATTTGTTGAATAATTAATCAAAATTTTAATGTTGTTCACTGTATGCTAGTGATTTTTATTTATTTATAATTAATTTACTGGAATATAATATGCATTTTGATTGTTTAAAGGATATAATTTGCTACATAAAACCAACATCTGCTCTAGAGAAGAGAATTATTGCTTAGAAAAAGTCAAATCAGATCACATAGAAAATTTATTTACTTTTAAAAATATTTAATTAAAATAATTTTTATTATTATTTTTGAAATTTAATATTAACTTAATAATATTTATTATTTTTATATTAAAGTAGCAAGACAAACCTTATGTTTTAAATAAATTTGTGTGTTTCACTTTTGTACGGATTTTAATACGTTGTCGGCGATGAGACGTCTTTTTTTTCTGTTAGATTATGTATAAACATTAACACTTAAATTTATTATATTTAATTATAAAGCAAAATAAAATATTCAACTGTAAATAAATTTGAATAAAGAAAATTCTAAAGTTTTCTTTTTTTGATTTTTTGATTTTAGTCGCTTTGTAAATATCTGAAGACATTTTGTGTCTATTCTAAGTGCATTTTCTCTTTGATTTGTTTATTTATTGTTTATAAACTCAGAGGAAAAGTATATAAACAAAGGGACAAAGAAATATCAATAGGAAAATCTTGTCAAAATTTCTTTTTCTGTTTTTTTTTTCGGTAAATTTATGTTTTTACAGAATTTTATAAAGAAAATTGCTTTTGGTGTTTAAATGGTTTAAATTTCTTTAAATTGCCGTCTAAATAATTTAAATCTTTACAGTCATTTGATTTTGATACAATTTTATTATATTAATTTAATTGCTGGTTGTCGTTAAATGAAATTTTTGTATTTAATACCGTAAATTCTGAACAAAATACTAATCAATAGTTTATAATCTTCTTATTCATATGTTTAAAGATAATTACTTTAACTTAACCTTCATAAATCATTAGTTTATTGTAAAAAATATTCATTCAGATGAATAAATGAAACAGTTGGTTATCATTTAAAATAAACTATTGAAAAATCTGTTAAATTTATTAAGTATTAAAGGTATTCAAGTAGTTAATTAAACTTTTAACACTTTTCAATATTACTTTGTAGAAAAAATAAATAACATTTTTTTTTCTTATAAGAATTTTTGTTGAAAGAGTTTAATCGTAAAATCTCATTTAATTTTTTTTTTTAAGAAGAATTATTTTATTACCTAGGTAATATGTTATTTAAATGGATTTGGTTTTTCTTGTTTTAATAAAATTTTAATTAAATTCTATTTTATTTGCTTATTAATTAGTAATTATTACTTACATACGGTGTGATGTGCTTGGATATGTCTTGTTTAGACAGTTTTTTAGTTATAAATTTCTATTTTAATTTTGGAATAAATACTAAAAATGTCGTTTTAGAAATTATTTCCAAAATTATTGATTGTATTTTTTTGTAATTTGTACTGTTTGAGACTATCGTAGGGCTAGTAGATAACAAGTGCAGTGGTATCTCGACACACGAGTTTAATTCGTTCCGTAACCTTGCTCGTATGTCAAATTGATCGTATATTAAAGCAATTTTCCCCATTGAAAGTAATTAAAATAAAAGAAAATGTGAAGTGCTTACGGAAGTGTTTATTTTTCGTCACTAGTTTTCGCTTTTTTCGCCACGCTTTGCTCATTTTCACCTGTAGATCGTTTAAAAAAACTGTCCAAGGAGGTTTGAATTTTCCTTCCTTTCAGGATATTGCAGAAATGTGTTAGAGAAGTTTCTTTGAACAACTCCGATGCACGACCAGTTGCAACTTTTTCGAAGTGATTTTTATTCACGAACTCTACAACTTTCTCCCACATTCCGAAGACATCCTATAGATCTCTTGCAGAGATAACCTCTGGCTCCTCTTCAAAACTAATTTTTCGTTGAACCACCTAATGCTGTTGCGAATGTAGATCATGTAAATCATGAAAACTGTAGTTATACGATTCCTCAAAGTTCTCATCTCAAAGCAAAATATCGCTCGCTCGGCCGTTTGTATCTCAAAACACTCGTATATTAGGGCACTTGTATATCGAGGCACCACTGTATTTTATTTATTAATTTTATTTCATAAAGAATTTAAACCGTTTATAAGTCATTAGAGTTAGTTTTGTTATATTATATTAATCAATAAAAAAAGTAGTCTTTTGTCGTACATTTTTCTTTTATTAATATTAATAATCCAAGATTATTATTTAGAAAAATTATAGAAAAAACACACAGCATATAGAACAATTAATAAAATAAGAAAATGTGAAAGAAAAAAACCTTGGATTATTAGAACAAACATAATATTTTCGGTAAATAAAAACCAAAAAAACAGAAAATGTAAATTTCTATTATTGTTTGTTAACAAGAAAAATAAAATTGTATTTTATGTGACATGATTTGACCTATTTATTTTGAAATAATATTTCTTTGACTTGAGCTTTATTTAATGAAAATCTTCAGATTTTTTGTCTTTTTTTACATCATCTATAATTACTTTTTTTTTTTTTAAATTTTCTTCCTCTCTTTAAGTAATAAAAATAGCTTAATCGCTTTTATTTACGTATTTTTTTTAATGTATCTTTACTTGCTTTGGTATATGTATTAAATTTTTTTTTTTGCGAAAATAAATAAATATGTTTATTAAAGTATTTTTTCTCGATAGAAGAAAATGTGTAAAAGCAAAAATTATATATTTTTCTTAAATAATAATTTGGGTTATATGAGATTTATATTAATATATATATTTTCTTTATAACTTAATTTAATATTTATTTTATATATATTTTTTAATAATAATTTTATTTTTATTAAATATAATATTTAGGCTATGGATCTTAAGCTAAAAGTAAATAAAAATTTTTTGTTGACGTTTTCATATAATTATCATTAGTTAAATTAATGTAGAAATATATTTCATAATAATAAAAATAGATAAATAAATAAATAAATAAGCAAATTAAAATAGAAAAATCACTAATTTTTAATTGATTTAGTTTTTTGCTGTTTCTTTAAAAACACTAATAAAATCAAAATAAATTAAATGAGACAGTTATTTGCTGAAGTTTATTCGTTATTTTTCTTTTGTAAAAGTAATTAAAATTTATTCTTATATAGATGATGAGAAATTATTTCTGTTTTATTTAAAATGTTAATTATTTAAAATGTTATTAATTTAGTTAAATTTAAAAAGTTACCTCATACTGTTTTTATGCTTTATCCAGTGTTGTCTTTGTATCCATTATGTATCGTTGTGTTTATACACACTGCAATGCTTCATAAATTTATATTTTCTTAAAATTAAAAAGTATTTTTTAACCAAAAACCACATTAAATAGAAAATTATTCTTCCTACCGCATAAGATTAAACAAATTATAATTTTATTACCATAAAAATAGGAAAACAATTATTTATAGATTTTCCAGCAGAACTCTTACAGAATTTTCTATTAAATATTATTTTTTTGGTAATTAATAATTATTCGCGAATTTAGTTTAGTTTATTGTTAAATATTTACTGCAAAATTACTTAAAAAATATTCATTAAATCTGTCAGTTCTTATTTGCTTTAACCTTGCAGATAGAGATATATATTTTTTTTCCTCGGACAGAACTAGGGAGCAATTAAAGCTTTAAAGAAAAAATATTTATAACTTTGAACTTCTCAATATAGTTTATATTATTTTTTGATAGTTTTTCTTTAATTTTCTGTAATTTTACTTGTCAACACATTGTCCTTGATGTAAATGTTTTCTTTATGTCGTTTTGTTTTTATTATCTATTTTAATTAAATTTAATTTCCTTGTCTTCTCCTCAATCTATTAATTATTTTCCATATGATTGTTTTTAATAATTTTTCTATTTATAAATTTAGTATAGAAAATCATATATTAATTTATCCAATTTTTCTTATGTTTCTCTTTATTTCGGTTTTAAATTTAGAAATTTTTATAAATAGATCATTTATCTGTATAAGAAAAGTTTTTAATATTTTTTTTATTGAATAGAGATTTTCCGTAGAGAAAACTGTTTTTATCGTGAAAATTGCATTTTTTCTCAAAAATTTATTTCTAAAATTTAATGAAAATTTATGATAATAATTTTGACATATTTTTAAAGATATTCTAAATAAATAAAATTAAATGTTTAATAATTTTATAATTGTGTGAAAATTAGTTTAGCATATTACGGAACAAACTGTGGATAGTCTGCCTACGACATATAGGAAATTCTTAATAAAATAGTAAAGGAAATTTATGTTTTCTAAACAGAATTCGACGCTCACACACAATATTAAAACGTTTATTATTATTAAATAAATACAATTTTAATAATCCTTGTTTGTTATTTGTATTTTCTGTCTATAAATATCCATATTTAATAATTTTTTGTACAAAATGACGATAGCACATGCTGATAACTATGTGATAATGTATTTTTCTAAACATATACAGGGGCGATGAAATATATAAATAAATTAAGGACAAATTTATGGAAATTAATTGTTGGCTGGTTAAACAAAAAATATTTATTATTTTGTTTTCTGTCTGACAAAGCTTGGATTATTATTTTATTTTTTTTGTCTTAATTAAATTATTTTGCTTAAAGTGATCTCTATTAAATTACCTAAATTAAAAATATAAATAATTTATTTATTTTATCTATATAATAATGATAATAAAAACAAGAGTCTACTGTTAATTAGTGTATTTTTTCATCTGAGGATCATATACTTAAGAGGATTTTAAATAATGTTGAAATATAAAATAATAATAATAATAATTTTATTCTTGGTTATTATTGTTTAATAAAATTAAATAATAAACAAGATTAAAAATATAATAATAACAAAATCTTAAGTTTTTACTTCGTTAAGAATATTTAAAAAAAAAATAGAGATAACAATTTTTCTAAAAATGACGTGATCGTCATCAAAAAAATAAAATTAAGATATAGTAAAATAATATGTTGTATTTATAAAAATTAAATAATAAATAAAATTCTATTTTTCTTATTGCTTTAATAAATAAAAAAAGAAAAGAAAAAAAATATTTGTAAGTGATATATATATATATATGTTTTATTTATGCATTTATATATAGAAAAAAATAAAAGCTTAATATAAAAACATATGATGATCACGTCCAAATTTAGGATATACATTACGTCAACGATTATATAAATAGGAGAAATAAAGTAAAAGAATTTCATAATAATAATAAAGATAATTAAATTTATTTGTTTTTAATGTATTCTATATAAGGAACAAAAATATCTTGTCCTAAAATTCATCTAGATGTGAGGATCGAGTTTTTGCATCGATCACTACGGTTCAGTTCTAGACTAAGTACATAAGCACATATTGAGTGTACTTATTTTAGAAGTAGCAGTACAATCATTTCATTCAACTGTTAAATAAAACTTTGATTTAAATTAGCACTTGCGATCTGGGTCTTTTTTTACCGCTTGTGCCGGGCTGTTTTTGCGAGAAATTCGTAGAGCGTAAAAGTTCAAATAAAAAGTTTCGTGTCTTTTGTATTAAAGAGAATTAAAGAAAATAAAATAATGTATTTTATTTAAAATATTCAAAAGATATTTAAGAAACTGCTATTATGTAGCGTACCTGCAACAAACCAAAAACTAAAGTAAAGTTCAGCTGCATTTCTCGTTACAATTATTTAAAAACAATTTAAATCAATTAAAATCAATAAAAATCAATTTTATTATATTCTAACGGTAAAAAACCTATCATTAACGAAGAGAAAGATAAACAGAAAACGAAAATACAAGTTCTAGTCGCACCGGTTGTTACAAACCGACTAGGTCTAGTCGCCGAATCAAATCTGTCACAGATTATATTAATTAATTTTACATTTTAATTTATATATTTAGAATATAAATTTATTATTTTCATTCATTTCTATGCTATTTCTATGTTATATATTTTTTCTATTTTAATTTATTTATATTGTTGACCATGGTCACACTGTACTACCTCAGGTTTTTGATTAATGTTTTTTTATATAATTAAAATTTATTTGTTAAAATATTTCGTTTGTTTTTTTTCGCGCTATGCTTTGTAATTTTTTTTTTGTCAAACAATGCCAATAAAAATAAATATGAGCGCCACTTTGCTTTTGCAAAAATAATTAAATAATTTTCGATGATGAATTTTTGTTCTACATGACGCAGAATAATGATGCGTCAGTAAATTATGTGTTACACATAGAGGTAACGAATTTTTTTATTTTATTTTATTAAAATCTATATTTGTTACAAATTTTATTGTAATTTTCTATTTTTATGCTTACTTTCTAGTTTTTTGTTGTTGTTTTTGCAAAAGTACCGTTAGAATATTGTATCCTTGTGGTTTAGTTTTTTAAATGCAATTTTTTGTAATTTTTTTTTGCAAAACATAAATTTTTTATTAATAATTTTTCGTTTATTTAATTACAGTTTTTGTTACGGCAATGTTTTAACGATTTTAGGTTGACGAAATTCAACCTAAGAATAGGATGTCCGGACAGCAAAACCAACCGCCGCGTGGTTGGAGTCGCGGTTCTCCTTCACCTATCCAATATCGTCCACCGTCACCATGGGCACCGTCCCCACCTCCGATAATTTCGGGCCCTAGAGGCTTAATTAATTCACCAATGATGGGCTCACCAATGAGTCCAATACATGGTATGTCTGCACGTTCTACACCCATGTCACCAATGTTCGGTGCATCTGGGCTACGTGGAACACGAGGTCCGAATGTGTCATGTCCGAGGCCCCGTTGGCCAGGACCAATGTCACCACATCAACAAATGGTCTCACCGTCACCTCCCACGATAGGAGGTTTTAATGGACCGAGACCGTTTCGTCCAACGACCACCTATGGTTCTACAAGTGGCATGAGTATGTCACCAGCACCATCCCCAGTTGTATGTCAAACTCCTGTCGAGTATATGTATAGTTCACCATATGAACCACCACGACCATATGAATATGTTGGAGTACCATTAGAACCTCCGCCACCGAAATCATATGTGATTTACGATGAAGATGAAGAAACAGGACCGTCAACAAGAGAGATTATCGCCAATCAATCACAAGACTATGTAGATGAAAAATTAGCCGAATATCAAATGACGATCTTGCAACTACAAGGTTAGTACCAGTATTTGTACTTTTATACAAAAATTGTTTTTTTCACAAAATTGGACAAACGCCAAATATCGTTCAAATTATAAATTTACAATATGAAAAAGTGAAATTAATTTTTTTTTTAATAATTTATTTATTTATTAATTAAAAAATTAATATTTAAATTTCCTTTTCCCGTTAATATGCAAATTAATATTTTTGTAAATTTTACTTTAAAAAAAAAAAAAAACCGCGTAATTTATGTATAAAATTGTCAACAATACAGAAAAAAAAAAATAAAAATCCGTTGCATGCATCTGTTACATTAATGTTATTTGCAAAAAAAAAAATTTTTAATTTGCAAAAAAAAAAAAATATTCCGACAATGTACCAGCGTGCTGCTTCTTCTATAATGTTTTTAATTATTTTTAAAATTGTAAATTAAATTTATTATTATACAAAAATGTAAAAGTAAATAGAAGAAGAAGTATTCAGTTTGTTGAACTGAACTTTGATGATATTTTATTTTATTTATTTATTTATTTTCTATTTGCAGAATATTGTTTTTTTATATTTTTAATATAAATATACATGTTGAACTCGTATAACATTTATAGAATAATTATCGCCTCTGTTTAAAATTTTTTGAATTATGCATTAGAGAAATAGTAATTTTTTTTAATGAGAAATAAATGACATTGCAAGGTTTATGCGAATGTTTAATTTAGTGCAAATATTTACAAATAAATTTCTTAATTCAAAATTACGAAATTAATTGACACAATATTGAGTTTTTCTTTAAGTTCTCACCTCTTGCTATTAATTGTTAGTCTAATGTTACCTAGTTTAATGCTATTAATTGCAATTATTATTGGTTTATGTTAATTATTTCTATAAAATTATATTTTTAAAATTTTAATAGAAACATATTGAAAGGAAATTATATAGATTTTTCGAAAATAAATCATTTCACATGTGCGCATTATTACAAAATAAATTTAAAAGCGAGATTATTATGTAATATTTAATTGTTTTATTTAGTCTATTGCACTATTTAATGTTTAAATTTGTTTAACACTGATTTATAATTAATAATATTAGTTTTGGATATTATTTATAATATTAAATACATTAGTAAATATAAAGTTGTTAATTAAATTTTACTTAATACAGTCAATTCTCCTATAACGCGGTTGTAAGAAACTTATAGAGATCGCGTTATGAGAAACACAGAGATAAGACAAATCATATTTACTTAAATCGCGTTAAGTCGAAACCACTTTCTCGTTATATAAAAAATACGTAATAAGAAACTAAGAACTAACTTAAATTGAATGAACTCGTACCCGCGTTGTGTGGAAACTTAGAAATCAAATAATTTTCTATTCGCTCGCCAAAATACAGCCAACTCAGATATATTAATATTTTTGAAGGCTCGTGGATTTGATGATAAATTTCTAATCATTGGTTTTATCAATAAATTGGAGTTGTTGGAAAGTTATTGTACAAAACCACGTTGTTAGGAGATCGCATTGCGTTATAGGAATACAGTCCCAATTATCGCAAATAAAAATACTTGACTGTAAAGAGTTGACTTGACTGTAAACAGTTTTTTTTTTGGAAAATAAATTATAAATATCAAAATAAATGTTTGTTAATATTTATTTAATTAATATTATTAGGTAAAATGTTCATTAAGTCTTAAATTATCTATAAATATAATAAACTGTCATATAGTTGAAGGGCAAACAGGACATTTGTTCTATACATAATGCACGCAAATACCGTATACACACATAGAATATTTTGTTTTGCAAAAAAAAAAATAAACTTATTTATTTTGGTTTTAAACGCCAGAAAAATTATTATTTTTTTTTATTATATAATCTTTTTTATGACAATTTAAAAAAAAAAATTGTTTTTCGCTTTGCTATTGTCTTAATCATACATAAATTGAATACATTTCAGAAAAAAAAGATTTTTTGTTTAAGCTTTTGCAAAGCAATTGTATAAAAGAGAATTATTTATTTTTGTACTTTTTTTTTGTACTATTTAATCTCTTGCCCACGTTAAGTTATTAAATTTAATATTAAAATGGTTTTTATTAAGACACACTTAACGTTATAAATGCTCACTAAAGGCTAAGGCGCCTATGTGGGTGTTTTAACAGTATATACGGTATACTGATTTGTAAATAATTTACTTTTGTTATTGATACATTATTAAAAGAAATGAATATATTATTGTAATACAAATCATATTATGTGCAACAAAATCCATTTAAATTTGGTCTAAAAACTATAAAGCATTTATTGCTAATTATTATTTATTGCTAAATAATGTACAATTTCGCGTTTTTAATTATAACATAATTACTGCAACTACAACTGATGTTTAAAAAAGTACTTAGAAGTAAAAATCCCAGTTTTAATTGTTCTATTTTGCTGTTTTGTTAAAATTTTCTCGACAAAATTTAATTTTTGCAAAATTGCCGGTAAATCTTTTAAACTTGCATTAAGCAAAAATAATAATTTTAATACAAATAAATTTTCTATGAACGAATATATTCTATTTGAGGAGAAATATTGTAGAATTTTATTTTTTTCTTTATTATAAATGTTTAAACTTGCAACAGTTAATATTGCTTACCATGTGCATATAGAGATGCATGTTAAAAATTGAAAGAAACAGTTGTAGCAGCATAATGTGTATAAAAATGCATTATTTTTTTTTGTTGAAAATATAATGTAAAAATTTTCTTGTTATTGTTGAATCATTCCGGCTTCATTCTATATTTAGATAAATCAGCATCTTAATAATTAACTTAGTAAGACTATGTTAGACATTTGGAACTAAGAAATTGTACTATAGATCAACATTATGTATTTTCTTCTTTGTGTTTTATCTAAAAATGATTCACTTTTTATGCTATGCATTTTATTTATAGTTTTAACGTTTCCCTTTGCTTGCTTATATATATTAATATAAAATTCAATGATAGATTCATTGGGTTTTTTGTTTATAAATATTTATATAGATTGTTATTGATTATAATAAACATAACAATTAGAACAAAAGCCGCTACGATTAATAATTGATTAGTTTTATGTATATTTTTACACCTACACTCTGATTATTATTGTTAAATTTAAATCTTATTTAACTATTTGTTTAAATTTGATGAATATATGATTAAAACATTATATTAAAACACTATTAAAAATAATATTTTCTTAAGCAACTAAACTAACTCTTATAATCAAAAGAAATTAAGAAATTAACTTAAAAAACATAATGTCTAATACAAAGTCATATCTTAAAATAAACATTATTGAACGAAATAACACATTATAAGATAAAATTATTTAGAATTTAGAAATAAAAAAAATAAATTCACGTAATCTTTATTTTGTTTAAAAATATTATTATTATAATTTAATTTTTTTTTAAACAATTCTCTTGCCTTTATCACAATAAATATGTTTATGTTTGTTTATTTTTTTTTTTTTTTGTTCTTTTTATTTTTGCATATACTCACGATCGCGTTGAGTAATATATTTATGTTTTCAGAAGGAGTAACTTCACAAACATATCAAATTTAATGTTTTTTAAGTTCTTTTCATTTTCTTCACTCTGTTTGTTTGTTTTACTTAATAATAATAATAAATAAATAAAAAAAATTAATTAATTTTTCTTTGGCCTGGTTATATTGTTAAATTTTTGTTTTTGAATATATATTTTTTTTATTGCTATTTTATTTTTTTACTGTTTATAAAATGTTATGTTTTATCGTTTAAGATTTGGTTGGTCAGTGCGTCCGTCTGTGCTATTGTTATTCATGTCTTTTGTTAAAAATCCTATAATTTTGTTTTTCTTATTTTAATCATCTTGGCAAATTAGATAATTTTGATTATATTTGCAGATTTTTATTTGTCATAGAAAACATAAATTTTATTTATCAATACATTAGTTACACATGTTTTTTGGTTTTTGTACTGTAGAAAATTTAAACACATTACCTCTGGTGTTAATTAATATATTTTTCTTATAATTTGATTAAACATTCTTTTATAAAAAATCTTACGAATTAATTTTATAAAAATGTTTTAACATATTGCTACAAAAGTAGTAACAATTTAATGATAATAAACAGAAAAATATCTGTCAGTCGCTTGTCGTAACATCATATAATGTTCTGTGGTCTGATGGTATGGATGGTACATGTTTTAAATAATAAATAAAGTTTGACAAGAAATAAATGAAAAAGTAAAAAACTGCTTTTAAAAAAACAGTAACAAAATGAAATTTATGACGTGAAACCAGAATATATATAATATTTTTGTGTATGCTATTTAAAAATGATTTATTTTTATACATTTGTACATATTTATGCAAGCATTACCAAGATCATCATCCATTTTTGGATGGTATTATTTTATTTGAGACAAACTTTGCAGAGAATTGCAGTGTAGAGTATTTCTGTGTAGAGAATATCTGATTAAATTATTTGATCTTATTGAGTTTTATAGTTTTTATCACGTTTACATTGCAATGAAGTATATCGTAAATGCAATGTTTTGAACTTTGTGGAAAATAGTAAAAATAATTAAAAATAATAAATAAATTATTTATTTGATTTTTAAGAGAAAAATACATATTATTACTGTAACTGTAATTATTTTTAATTAAAATAAGTAAAATATAAAACATGATTTCCATGCACTAGTTCATGGATAAAAGATTGATCATAATTTATTTGAATAATCTGCCGTCGTTGGAAAACAATAATTATTGTGAAATTCACGTAATTATTCTTCTCATACATATTTATCATTTAAATAATTATTTTTTTTTTATAGTGCTATTAAACCATGTGGTGTGTTATACTCATTTTGTTATTTTGGCACATAACAAAAATAAAAATATAAACGTATTTTCAACAATGATGTGATCATTTTCATTTATAATGAATTCTGTTTTTTTTTTCTTTAACGTTAAACATTTATTTTCATTAATTTATTTACAATATTGCATACTTATATTTAGATAGTTTGTCTATGTTTATTTTTATCTTAATTTTCCTCTTTGTGACATTTTTTTTTAAGTTTATTTTATTTATATATTTAAGAGCATAGATGATGTTAATGATGATCATCATCACTTTGTATAATAATAATAATTAAAATTTACATAAATATTTGTAAATTTGCCGGTTTTTTTTTTAATTCTACAGTATTTTTAATTTTTAACATTTTTCCCAAATAAATAAATAAATAAAAATAAAACAGAAATTATTTATGCATAGAAGACATACATATTTTTGAATTTACAAAATTAACTATGATTGCGAATATGATGACGATGAGGTGATTTTATTGTTTTAAAGCAAAAAATATTCCTACACATTTTTTTATCATTAATTTCAGTTTTCGTTTATTATTATTATTATTATTATTTCTTTTTTGCAAAATATATATATAAAATTATAATAAGAATTTTAATTTAATGTTTTGTCTGTATTTTAATTTTGTTTTATTCTCTCTGTTAATCAAACTCTGGATGTTTGCTTCTTTTTATTTTAAATAAAAATTTAATTCATTATGTGAATAAATAAATAAAAAATAAAAAATTTCTTTGCTATTTTTTATTTAAAAATCTGACGAATTTTGTTAATGTTGCCAAAAAAAATAAAAAAAATGAAATGAAATGAAAAGAAAAGAAAAATAATTCTTAATATATATACTTAAAATGTCACTTAAGTTTATTAATTTATGTAATTTATATTTTAATTTATTAGTAAAAATTGTACATAATTACAGTATCTAGATGTTTTTGTAATTTTATCTGATATCAAAAGTTAGTAATTAACTAAAAACAGTGAAATGATTATGCTTGTAGATGTTGATGAATTAACGTGTTACAGTAGGTGATAGGTAGCTTTGCATAGTTTAAGATCACTAACATTAATTAATTGAAGGAAGCTGTTACCTTTGTATGTGCTGTTACTACACCTTTTTCAATTAGAATTCAGAAAGTATCAATTATAATTCAGAAAAGATCAATTGTAATTAGAAAAGATCAATTGTAATTCAGAAAAGATTACTTGTAATTCAGAAATAAAACTGAATAACAATCTGAATAACAATTGATCTTTTCTGAATTACAATTGGAAAAGGTGTAGTTACTAGACAAAAGTTTAATTTAATAAATAATTATTTTTTGTTAATTATTTTTCTTATGAATAATTAATTTTTATCAAAGAAAAACAGTAAAGAACAAACACTACACGAATACACTTAATTTTCATGTGATTCATGCATTCATAAATATCTTCTTAAATTATATTTGTATTTATTATTTTGTGTTGTTTACATACTTTTTTATTGTTTTAAATTCTTAAGATGAAATTTATGTGTAGGTTGAACGATTTTCTTGGCTTTCTTTTCTACTAATAATATACAACCTTTACCTTTTCATTATTTATTTCTTTTTATTTTATACAGACTTTAATGCTGAAATAAAAATAATTATTTTTAATTTTATTTGATTCAATCATCTGTGTTTAATGCTTTTAATTTTATTTTTATAATTCGTTGAATTTTACAAAATTAACAGATTTAAATCATAAATTTTTATGTTATCTTGTTTTAACTAAACAAAATAATAATTAATCTTTTAATTTTCTTAATAATTAAAATAATTAAAAAATATATTTTTTGTGTATTTTATTCGTTTAAATTTAAAAATGCGCTTCTATGTATATTTTTGCTAAATTTTCACTATTTAGCGAAAAAAAAAACACAAAAAACACACAGAGATTATTTATTTTTGCTTTTTTAGCATGTCTGGTTTATGTTTAAAAATAAAATGTACTTCTTACGTTATTATAATGTTGGAAAAATATGCTAGAATATGTGTATTGAAGTAATAAAATTATTTAAAAAATAAATTGAAAATGAAAATCATTTTCAAGTTCATACAAAACTATTATTAAGTTCATCATAATTTTCTATATTAAATAATATATATATTTTTGAGTTGTTATTTACAATTAATTTAAATAATAGTTTTTGTTAAATTTATTGTGTATGTACATCCGCAGGTTAATTAAAAAATATGTTTAAAAAAAAGGAAAAGAAAACCTGCAAACAATGACAACAGTAACACTTATAACTTCTATAATATAAATTAACTAATAAAAACATTTTATTATTATTTCATTTTAATTATCTAAAAACATTTAAAAAAAAAAATACTTACACAAATAGTAGCGAAATACAATCAAGTTTAGTGTTTATAAAAATTGTATAAGAAAAAAGTCTTTTAATACTTTTGGTAAAAAATGTTTGTGCAAAATTTTTTAATTCTTGTTATTATAAAATTTAATTTATTTACAATGTTGTTACCTGTTTTATTGTTTCTTTTATGACAAATAATATATCCATAAATTAAAAAATAATTTATAATTTAATTTGAATTATATAAATAAAGGTGGAAATTTATTTAAGAGAATTAAAAGCATTTTTTTTTATACGTATTGTAATTTTGAAAATTTTGTTTCTTTATTTATTGTTTTGCAATAATAATCTAATGAGAAAGGTCATCTATAGTAGTCTAATTATTATTACGTCAGTATTTGTAGTGTTTTTGAGACAAGTTTGTAATCAATCATTTGAAAAATAAATGCATAAACTATTTCTGTACACATGAAAGCGAATTGAGAAATCTCCTACTAAATAAGTTTTTTTAAGCCTAAATAAACTACTTAGCAATAATTTATAGCTTAAAAAACTTGTTGAAATTAATAATGCACCAAATTATTACTCAGAAGTTCAGAAATAAATACTGCAATCATAAGAAAATACAATTTTCATGTTTTTCTGTACGAATTGCGAACCTGATCGTATTTCTTTTCGCATTCAACAAAATTTAATTCTCGTTTCACATTTTGCGAATAAAAAAATCGCAGCTATCAACCATAAAATAAAAAAATAATACAATTCGCAATTCAAAATTCGCGACGATGTGAATTAAATGCCAAAATTTATGAAAATTCACTATTCACAGTTCGTAATTCGCTTTCATGTGTACAGTCCTTTACTGTTAGTCATTTTTGCTAAAAAATCTTTTATTTTTTTATTTACCTTGCTTACTACAGAAAACTAAAGATTAACTAGTTTTTGCTTGAATTAGATATGCTAGACAATCACAAAATAAGTCTTTACAACTGCATTTTATGTATTTTAATACTTTTGCAATATTTTTTAATGGACATTTGCAAATTTTCAAATAACTATTATTTAATTAAATTTTCAAGTTTAACGACACAAACACTTTCACAATTTTATGTGAAAAATTTACAATAAAGTGTTTTGTATTATTTTAAGAAAATATTATTTAATTAAATTTTTATTACTTTAAGGCATTATAGTTGTTTCATTCTATTTGAAGATAAATTAAAGATTATTTTGTTTTTTTTTTAGAGGAAAACAAATCCCACACACACGGTTTTTTATTCTGTTCATTGCGAAAATATTTTATGTAAAAACATTTTCTAATTAAAAAGAAAGATTGAAGTAAAAAAATGAAATCTTTTTGAATAAACATCAGTTTGAATTATAAAAACGAAAATGATGATAAAAATCCATCTGGATTGGACAAAAAATTGAAGAATAAATTATATGTTATATATTTTTTGCAAGAATAAAAAAATTATTAACCACAATATCATCGATATATTTAGAAAGTGCAAACATATTTATTCTTGTCTTGTTTAAACAAAACAAATAAAATATTACTGTAGAAACGGAAAAATTATTAAATTATAACATAATATGTATTTTTCTTTTATTTATATTCTCTGGTAATTCTGTTTGCTACATTATCGAAATGAAATATTTATAATTGAAATCAAATTTGATTTCTTTGCTATTTTTATTTAAATGGCATTAATAATTTTATGGATTTCTGGCCTCTTTAGTCTTTTAGTTTTTTACTTATAAAACTTGTAGAAATTTGTACGAAATAACATTCGGTCAAATGGTTCTGTTTATGAGAATAAATAAGAAAAAAAAAACTATTAAAAGGTTATTCTTATGCTTTTCTAAGATGATAAATCGGCATATCGACAAAATTGCATTTTTTTCTATTTTTATATTAAATTCTTTAGTAATAATTTCAATACTTTAAAATATTAATGCACTTTTGTGTGAGTTACTTTCACAATTTGTTGATAAATATTTTTTTATAATTATAAATTAAATTTTATAAATCCATTTAATGCTATTTTTAAGGTTTCACGATATTATATGATTATAGAAATGGTTACTGTTTTTACTTTGCTTGAATTTAATTTTTATTTTTTTTCGCAGATTAGCAAACAAGTAGAAACAACAACGATCAAAACTGACAATTTATATTTATATAGTTAATGTTGGAGATATATTTTAATAAAAGACAGAACAATGTTTTATTTATAAATTTTATTTTGACTTACTCTTGGTACGATTTATGTTTAATTTTTTGTATAAATTAACTTACTGCAATGGCTCTACGTGGTGGTGACTAACTTTCCTTATTAATTCATTTTCTTTATTTTTATTATTATATTAAAACAATTATTAAATGTTTGTTCTTTTGCATTTATTAAATACAGACGACGACTGTAATTAGAATAAAAATATCAAAAAAAAAAAAAGAAAGTTTTAAAACTTTTTTAGCATTGTTTAATCAAAAAATAGGGAAGAACGAAATGTTTTAATGCAGCAAATAAAATGCTGTTTATCGTATAAAATTTAAAATAAAAGAAAATATTAAGAGTTTAAAGAAAATTTACTTAAAATATTATGAAAACAACAAATACACGTCTATAAAATAATTATTTATAAACATACTTTGGTTTAAAAATAATATCGAAAAGTCTATGCATTATATAGAATTAATGCAGTATTTTACGTTTCTTGTGTTTTATGCTTTTAATGTTCTTTATTTTAATACATGGCTTTTATTTTTATAAATAAATTTTAATATATATTTATTTTCGGTTTTCATTTAAAATTAATTGCAGAATTATAAACAATTTTATTTTTTGTGTTTTGGTTTTATTTTTTTTTGATTTTATTATTTTTTTTTGTTTGAAGTGTAAAATAGAAAATATATACAGTAGATTCCCCGCATAATCGGAACAGTCGCTTTATTGGAACAAATACTAAAGAATAAAAATAAAATTAAGGAAATAATACAAATTTACTTCGTTTTATTGAGACAATATTACGTTTAATCGGGATTGTTTGAGTGACGAAAATGATTTTGTTCAGCAAAAACCAAAAGGCAAAGCACTTTTGATTGAATATTTACAACAAATTTTATTATAGTTTAATCATTTTATCTAATAGATTTTATTATATTTTTGGAGAATTATTCATTGTTTTTCAATTTATAGTATTTAGATTTATTGTTGTTCTGTATGGTTTGTGGAAATTCGAATAATTGGGTCAGACGCTTAATAACGGTATAAATTATAATATCCTGAATTCCCTTTATAGGCCACTGGCTTAATAGAGAAAAAAGTTCAATTTTTAGACATACCAGCGGTTTTATATCTAGCACCGGGTAGAGGCTAAATAGTGGGATTTTTTCAAAAGTAAATTTTGAAAAGAAATTTTATTAAATCTTATTTAATTATAACAATTTAAAATTTACTCAAAATCTTCTTTATCGGAATTAAAAAGCCAGTTGCTAAATAGAAGAATCCTAAAACATTTTGCAATTCAAAAACACTATTTAGCCTCGATGCTTAATAGAATTTAGTGGCTTATAAAGAAAATTCAGTATAGTATAAATATGTCCCGATTAAGCGGAATCTACTGTATATAAAGATAATGAACTGCTAATTAATAAGTGTCATGTATTATGCCTAATTTTATAAATGTACATATTTTTGTACACATTTATTTATATCAAACGATTATTATTGTAGCATTTATAGTCAAATTAAGTATTTAATATTTATACAAAGTTTTCATGAATTATAAAACTAAAAATTTTTCTAAGCAAATTCAATGTGACAAATATTAATCTTCACCTTTGACTCTACATTTGGTTATGGTTTTAATGTTTTTCGTTAAAAAAAAAATCTTCACGGTGAAATACTTGCATCGATATTGTATAGATAAGTCAAATTTATTATTAATAATTTATTTGTATTTTTAATTAAATTAAAACTAAAAAACTCAAATATTTATAATCTTATAACGGCGGCATATTTACATACAAGGTTTAACATTGTATTTATTTTTTTTTAATTAAAATTTTAATTTCACTTTTTTATTATTAATTATTAGTTTTTTTTTTTATTTCTTTACTAAAATATAAAACTAATGAACACATATACAATATAGCAAAAAAAAAAAATAAGAAATAATTTTTTTCTTCTAATGTATTTAGCTAAGAAAATATAAATAAATTAATAGTTTTGTCATTAAAGTATAATTTTTTTTTTTTGCTTGTATTTTATATTTTGTTTTTCTTATTAACTTATTATTTAAAAACCTTGACACGTTTTGTTATGGTAATTAATTAATTGAACAATATATATCTTGGCATTTGCATTGAATTTTCTTTGGTAAGATTATTACAAATACTTTTCTTTCAATTACTGATTAAGGAACTTTATTACTTTCGTTTATTATTGTTGAATTTATTTATTCAATCTGAATCAATTTGCACTTTTATCTTATTAATAGTTAATTAATTGGCAATATGACCTTTAAAATATTTTGTTGCAAAAAAAAAAAAATAATAAATAGGTAAACTTAGATTCAATAAAGCGAAATTATGAATTATAAATTATATAATTTCGATTATTCTCATAAATAGAGTATGTATTATGCAGTTAAAATAAAAATAATATCTTAATAATTGTTTAACCTTGCTAATATTGCACTTTATTTATAATTAATAAATTTAATTGATAAATAATTGTATTAAGTTAGCATTTTATACTATTATGATTAATAGCGTAAATCGGTGGATGAGTGAATATTTTTATTATTATGAGGATAACATAGGTGAATTATGTGTTCAACTGTATAGAAATTAATAAATTTCATTTTTAAGTATATTCTATTTATATTCATCATTTTATATAATATTTTTATTAATTATTTTTTCATATTTAAAATTGTTGACATTGCGTCGTTTATTAATAATTTTTACAGAAATTATAAATTAATTTAATGAAAAAGAATAAAAAAAAAACTCGTTTATAGCGTAATTAAGAGTAATTATTAATTAAATGTTAAAGTTGTAAATCAGTCATGTTTTTTAGCGATTAATGATTTTATTTTTATAATTGTGATGTTACTACAGATGTATTTATATTTAATGAGATCATCAATTACATTGTGATTTAATTCATTTTTCCGATTATAAATTTTAGTTTTTTTTTCTATGAAACATTTTATAATAGCAGAACTTATACTGTTAATTATTGTTTAGATTAATTATGTTAAAATTGATTTTTATAATCATAATAGTAACAATGTATTTTGAAATAATTTAATTTATAACTTTTATACAGTATATATACAGGTATGGCCATATAAATAGAAATTTAAGTTTGATTTAGGTATCGACGGTTTACGAATGTTCTACCATCTGGGCCGAATCTATTAAACTTTTACTCGTCGGTCCACAGAACGTTCTTCCAAAAAATGTCAAGCTTTTTTATATCCAACCTTGCAAAATTTTTTCGCTTTTTTATATTACCAGTTGATAGGTGTGGTTTTTTTCTGGATATCCGTCCAAAAATTTTGACTTCATTCAAACGTCTTCGTATGGTTCTAGCTGAAATTTACCAATCCAATTTCTGCATGAATTGCTTTATTTATCTGCTTAGAAAATTTAAACGGATCTTTTGTTGACTTTCGGACAGTTGCTCTATCTTCAAAAGAAGTCGTCTTGTTCTTCAAAACATCTCTCGGCTTGTCTTCCTGAAGATAAATCGGTTCCTTCCTCACCAGCTGTAGCGCATTGTACACAATTTTTCTAGAGTATCCCATAATATCAGCTATTTCAGAAATTTTTTGTTTTTAGATTTAAGCTGGTATATTATACGCCGTTGCTCAACCGAACAATGTCGTTTTCTGTCCATTATTATAAAAATACTTGACCAAAATAATCAACAAATAACATAACATAAATTACACAAAATATACAAAAAACTAAGAAATTTTATAATTTGTGCTATTTGTGTGATCATACCTGTATGTATTAAAGAGACATATTTCTAACTTGTCATAGTAATTTGTATCGGACAACTGTTTAAATTTCAAAATTTTATTAACTAAATATATAAATACATAATAAAATTTAATTAACCATATTAATTCTAACATTAACATAAATATTAAACTATGAAATTATTTCTCAATAGGAAAATAATTAATGTTATATTATTTAAATAGAATTTTATTAATTCATTCTTAAAACAATTTAAACAAATATTTATATATGTTTTTACATTAAAAACCGCTGCTCTATCAATTTATTTTCGTTGAATTCATTCATTCATTCATAACTTTGAACTATTTTTTTTATACATTTATCTATATTTTTTTAGTAAATTTTATTTATTTTTATACTTACAAATTTGAAATAAAAATTATGTAAACAAATTTATATTAAAGTTTTTGTATATAGTTGAGGCAGTATGTAATGACGTTTTTTTTTTGTCTATTTATTATATGTTTGTTATATATGCTCGTTTAATGTGTAATTTTTAAGAGCTATTCATTGAATATAGTAACTACATAAACATTGTACTAATATACATACATAATATACATAGAGCATATACATAAAATTTACATTTTTTTTCAATATATATAAAACACCTGTTTTTATTACAAAATGTTTTCACATGTCTTTACATTTTTGTAAAAGAAATGTCTCTTCGTTTATGAATTATATTTAAATAATTCTAATTTTATTTATTTTTATTCTATAATTATGTAATTTTAATAAGTTATGTAATGAGAAAATTTTAGAATTAAAAGTAAATAAAGGTTTAATTTAAGAAAAATTCCTAAAAGTAAAAATTTTAATGACATTTTCAGAGTTTCATTGAGTTTCATAGAGTTACATAGTCTTCAGAGACTCATTCTAAATATTATTTGTAATTTATTATTTGTTGTCGTTAAAATGTCGTAAATTATTAAAAACTTCCACTAAACATATACATTGATTTATAATTTTATGTTATAATAAGTGAAGGTTAATTAATGCTTAATTTGTCAACAAATAAAATTTTTGTTTTGACTAAAATATGAATGAATTAAATAAAAGCAGCAAAAACCAAACAAACAAGTATTACATTATAAATATATGTGATAAGATTTTTAATTGATAATTATTTATTTTATTTAGTTGAAAATAAAATAATTACAATATCGAAAAGTAATGGCTATTTGTAAGTAAATTTATGTACAATCAGAGGTGAAATAATTTGTAATAATCGAATCATAGCGACTAATAAACAATACCGAAATCACTGATAAATTAGACTCGCTTAAGCATCATCGGGACGTAACGGATCTCACGATTTTTTACAAATTTAGCTACGGACATTGTTCCAAAGAGGTCTCCGAAATAATACCTTCGAAAGAATCAGCCAAAATGTATGAAACACGATACTGTTGAGAGAGAATTTTCACCTCAATATATACACAATGAAAAAATTAAGTCTTAATTAAATATCAATTGCAATTTGTAATTTAATTAAAGAGTATTTTTATGTAATATATTTTGCATAATAAAAACATAAATATTATTTCTATAAAATGTGTGGTTATGACTATAAATTAAATTAAAGATTAATACCGGCTTACTGTCATTACTTATTATTCTTTGAACTTATTACTATTAATTGATTTAATGTCGTTGAATAATTACTTTTTTTAATCAATTAATTAAATATTTTATTTAATTTTTTAATAATTAAAATAAAATACTATTTATATATATACTGTTGAAATGTAATTTAATTTAAATAAATTAATTATTCTGTTAATAAATAATAAAATAAAATTTCATCAATTCTATTAATTAGTTTATTTTTGTCTGTATTAAATTACATTTTTTGTTTTATAATTTAGTAAACTCAAAATTCATTATTTCTTTAAATTAATAATTGATTTTTGTTTACATTAAATACAGTATATATATATATTTTTGTAATTATTTATTAATTAAATTAAAGAATTGATTAAAATAAATAATAAAATTTAAATAAAAATCTAAAGAAAAATATGATGTCACCCGTTATGAATAAAATAAATTAAAAATGGCTAAAAATATATACAGCCGTTTATTATTATTATTGCTATTATTATTATTATTATTATGCTGTTGTTATATTATTGTGGTCATACCTAATATTATTACTATTATAATTATTATTATTTTTATGCTATATATAAATTATATAGTTTTTAGTGTGCGTATTGTGTGTTGAAAATATAGTTAATATAATTTTTTTCAACTAATTTAAATAACACAAATGAAATTGAAATTTTATTTTTTTATAATTTATCTACCCAGCTCTCTAGTGTTTATTGATTTTTATTTATTTTATTAACATATACATACATTAATAGCGGTTTACGTAATCTAAATATATATCCTCAAATTGGTTTATTTTATTTTTTTATTTTTCTTTAATCAAAATATTTGTATTTTTAATAAACATAAATTTTGTGATTTTTTTTTTTGTACACATAAAAGAAGAAAAATCAAAATTAATGTTATAAAAAGCAGATAAGCTATAATTTTGGTTATTTTTGTGTTTTTTTTTAATACATATTCATTCAATGTCATTATGATTTTCTTCTGATTTTTGAAAAATATTATTCTGTTGACACATTTCTTACAACGGTTTGTGTTTTTTTATTCTTTTTTTTTGAAGGTTCTATGTTTGTCATCAAACAAATACAGTTTTTTTTTTCTTTTTCACTTGTTGTACATTTATTTTTTATAATTAATTTAATATTATATAAATGTTTTTTATGAAGTCATTGAATTTGATGAAATATTTAGTAAATACCTGACCTAGTCTTGTCTTATGTCTGCTGCTATTATATTAATATTTTGTTATATAATCACTTGTTAAAAAACAATAAAAATGCTTATTTTTAAAGGAGTTTATGGTTTGTTAAATTTATTTAAAATTTCCTTGTTACTTTCTAGGATTAAATCTTATTTTTCATAAGAAATGATCACATGATTAAAGGAAAAAGAAAGCAGAAAAATTATATAAAATGATTTAACCTAAAGACATGGTTCAAGGTTATTCTTAAGTTATATTGTTCATATTGTTGTTTTTACTCTTCTTGCACTAGCTCTTTCAACCATAATTGTCGAAAAAATATATATTTTTTTCCAACATCATTAAATATGTTGAATTATTTTGTTTGTATTATACGTATAAAAAATTGATTGACCTATATTTATTATTAAAATAAATAAAATACAATAATAATAATAAACATATTATATAATAACACTAAGAAACATTAAATATGCTCGCCAAAGAGTGACAAAGCATAAATAAATAAAAAACATAAACGAAAATAAGTGAACATATGATGTATTATTATAGTTATAAAGTAAAAGTACTTTGTACTTGTAAACAAAACAATAAAATATAAAAAAAAGAAATAATAATAATTATTTTACGTACAGGTAAATAATTATTACTGTTGTGTTTGTCTGTAAAAAATTGAAAACGTGTTTAAAATAATATATTCTCGTGTATGCGCCAGTTATTATAGATGCGTTTTTATTATATTTTGAACTGTCTATTTCGATTATTAAAGTCACTGCGTAATATCCAGTCTTTAAATACACATAAGGTAAACACATGAAAAAAAAATACCGCGATTAGGTGGTGTCTGTTGTTGTTTTTTTTTTCTTTTTAAGAATCCGTGTTAAAAGTAAATAAAATGAATTTAAGAAATTAATATCTACAATACAAGCATAATTTTCGAATTATTTTTTTTTTTTTTTGAATGCAACTAAATTATGCTTTATTATTACGTAGTTTATAAAGTCAGCAAATGAATTAACGTAATAAAAAAAGAAAGAAAAAGTATTGTATTCAGTTACTCTGTTTGTATTTCTATGTGATTATTTGTGATTCCGCGATTGTACCGTTCACCCGAAGGCCCCCTTTTACTTAAATGTTTTTTTTTATTGTTATTCACATTGAATTTGTGTGTATTCTCTCTTTATAACAATGGAGAATACAAGTGGGGAATATTTATGTGTTTTTTTTTATATTAAATATATGTATTCACGAGAAAGGGAAATATCATGCGCATTTTAATCAACTGGTGTTTATTTTTTTATTTATTTGTTTGTGAAATACTGGTTAAAGTAATTCCATTCCAGTTCCAGCAGTCTTTGAATGTAGAGAAAAACTGAAATAAATAGTAGTCTTTGTAATAAATAAACATTAGTTGAAAGAGCGAGATCGTTTATTTATTTTTTATTTGATAAGAAAAGTAAAAGATTTTTTGGAATTTTTATATTGATTCCATGTTCAGTATCGAACCGGCTTTCAAAGCATTTAAAGCTTTTCTTAAGAAATAAAGAAAAAAAAAAAACATATGACTCTCGTGAGGTGTGTACTGTGATCCATTTTATAGTGCTAAAATTAATAAGTTGAATAACAATTCAGGTGGTTACAATAATTCAATTATTATTGAAATTAATTGTGCACCTTTTTTAATTTAGTTATAACTAACTAGGCTTGGCCTAAAAAAATATTTGGTTTTATTGTAAAAAAGTGAAAACATGCTGCCATAGAGCAGCACATTGTGGATACCAAAGTGTGTGCATGTTTATTTTGTGTAGATATTAAGTTGAATGAAGTTAATTTTAATTAGAAATGGATCCCAATGAGGATCCGTCAATAACTGCAAGTGGAGGAGAAGATGATACGGGTCAAGTAGACTCACCAACAACACCAACAGCACCAGGTTCTGTTCGACGTTTACGCGATAAAGTAAGTTTTTATGAAAAAGTTTGGTCTGGCTCGAAACGTCATGCGACCGGCGATGAAGAAGATGCGGAAGGTGTTGGCATCGATGTAAGTGCATTCGAAAAACGTCTTAGAGAAGAACATGAACGTCGCAAAAAAACAGATAGTCCAAAAATTGAACTTATTAAATTAAGAACAACGCCACAATCATCACCTAAGCGAGCCATTGGGACTAATATTATACCGCATAATTTACGTTCACGTATTGGATCTGGTGATTCGAGTAGTGAATCATTTGAAGAGACAATCGAGCGAACCATTGAGGAAGGTCAATTGTCTGGCAATGCCAGAATTGTTAAATTCGAAAAAGTGACCGTACGCAAATCTGTTAAAGAAGTTAATGTGTTTTCACCAACAACAGTGCGCACTACATTCCGTACCGAAACCCTCAGTCGGACACCGTCTGATGAACGTGCTCTCCATGAAGATTCCGCATATCAGACACATTCGTATGGACAAAGTGGTGTATCAAAATCGTCGTCAGTATCCTCTTTGACGGGTGGTAAATTTCCCTCAGAGGAGAATGTCATGCGACGTACACCATCACGAGAAAGAGTCGATGAAACCGATTATGCTACTAGGCATGTTGTTCACCACCATCAATTGAAACAGCCTCAACATCATTTCCAACATCAACAGCATATCTTCCAATATCCGCAACAACCAAGAGAATATGATATAAATGTTGATTTAGGTGCTAGTGGAATCATAACAAAAGGAGAAGATTCCAGTTTGGATTCTTATAATGATTATAAAATTCAAAATTTCCAAACATTAGCAGCACGCATGGAATTTGTACGTAGCAAATCACAATACGATTGTCATATTAAGGAAATACGAGGTATTGATTAGTAAAATTATACTAATAGTATTAAAATTTTAAATAATTAATCGAAATTTTGCTTGGTCGCTATATTTAACACACCTTTATTTTCAATTACCTTAATGGTTTCTTTATTATGATCGTCGTAGAAGTTTATTCTCGACTTTAGAGAACTTTTTCACAAATTAGGTCATATTTTTCGTATTTTTTTCTGCGTTTATTTCTGCGTTTTTTTTATGTTTTTTCGATTAAATAATAAATATAAAAAAATTAAAACAATACATAATAACGTCGTATTTTCATTATCATTAGTTCTTTTTTATGGTGGAATTTATTTTTTTATAATGGCTAATGTTCACGCACACTGGACTTCTTTAGAATTGGTCGTTATATATTTTTCATTGAGAATTTTTATAGATTATGTTATTTAAATGTTATTCTTATGGAATTGTCGAATCGTTGAAATTTTAATTTAAAAGTAAGAAAGAAAGAAAAGATGAATACGAAATTAAGTTAGCTATTATATTTTGCTTAAAATGTTAACTAATGTGTTAAGCAGTTGAAACATTTTAGCTTTTTTTTCTGTATATACAAGGTTAAATTTTTATATATATAAATAAAAGTTATTTTTTTCACGGTTTTGTATTTTTTTACATATATTTGGAAATTCAAAAGAGTTGAAGAAAATGAAAAAAATTAAGTAAATTATTAAAATTATCTTGTAGAAACCGGCTTTTTTCTATAAAAGAAGTAAAAACACACGCTCAAAACTTAAAAAGTTTATGGTGCCGGTATTAAAACTGAGTATTAAATGTTTATTTATTTATTTTTTATTGCATCAACATAAGAACGCAAAAAAAGTAAATAAGAATAATATTGCAAAACTTTAGTTTCTTCTTTCCCATTTACTTAGTTGATGTTGTCTGACTATGTCTGCCGCCTTCTATCGACATTGTTTGGAAGCCATTGTATGCTTTTTTTATTGCCATAATTTTCTACTTTATTCGAATAAAACAGCATAAATGTGGTTTTTTTTCTTTTTTGTCCATATAGTCACCCACCCATCAGCTAGTAGACTGTCTTTTCTATTTATAATAATAATAATAATAATAAAATTATAAAGAGAAATAGAGAGTGGTTTTTGGATATTTTAGTTTTATTTTATTTCTGTATACATACTACGCGGTCATTTATTGATTTTTTGAAAAGTTCATGCTACACTTTGGTTAAAGTGTTTTGGTCAGCTGACTGTGCTTTCAAATCCATATTTTTGCTATGAATATTTTTCATAAATAAATAATAAATGAAAACTATTTTTATTTTGAGTTTAAAGGGCGTTTTTTTTTATAAGTTCTACTGTAGTCATAGTAATAATTTTGTAATAAAATTTATAACAGGGATTTCCCTATGATGTGCTTTACTTCTATAAAAAACTATTTTCTTTTTGGCGACAATATTCGTTTTTGTTATTCAAAATTGAAAGTAATTTTTTTCGTTTTTACTTTTACTTTATTAACATACGCTTTTAAAATTTTAATGTAATTAAATTATATATGTTGCAGTCGATTCATTTATCAATAAAACAATAGTATACGATTATAATTATTGTTGATAATCTTATTAAGTTGTTTTATTTTTTACTTGTTTGTTATTCTTTAAATAGTAAATTAAAATAACTAAATAACATAATAAAACAACATAACAACATGACATGACAATCATATCACGTCATCATGCTAGTTCGTAATTTAATTGCTTTATTATATTGTAAAATTCAATGGCTTAGTTTCGTATAATTTGTCTTTAATTAATTTTTATTATTTATTTTATTTTTCTTTAGTTATATAAATCGAAGGGTTGCTTAGAGAAATTTTTGAATTCATTAAAATATTATTCTTGAAATTATTTCATTTAGATTTTTTTTATTTAATTACGTAATTTATTTTCAATGACTAACAGTAAAGGACTTTACAAATGAAAGCGAACTGCGAATAGTGAATTTTCGTAAATTTTGACATTTAATTCACATCGACGCGAATTTTGAATTGCGAATTGTATTATTATCTTTATTATATTGTTGATAGTTGCGGTTTTTTTATTCACAAAATGTGAATCGAGAATAAAAATTTGTTGAGTGCAAAAATCATATGACAGTTCGCAGAATCAGGTTCGCAATTTGTACTGAAAAACATGAGAATTGTATTTTCTTAAGATTGCAGTATTTATTTCTGAACTTCTGAGTAATAATTTGGTGCATTATTAATTTCAACACGTTTTTTAAGTTATCAATTATTGCTAAGTAGTTTATTTAGGCTTAAAAATGCTTTAGTCGCAGATTTCTCAATTCGCAATTCACTTTCATGTGTACAGTCCTTTAGAAATAAAATAATTGTATTTGTTTATGAACTTCTGACGCACAGTAGTTTTTTTTGGCGATCATTTAGTTTTTAAATTATTTTATTATTTTCATAAACAGCAATCGTTTATTTATATTTTGATTAAAAATTTTATGAATTTTTTTTTGTTATCTATCAAGAATGCAATTAATATTTTATAACGATTATTATTATTTTTTATCTTTAGCTTTCTTTATTTTTATAAAAATGTTGAAATTTATTTTTTTTTTTTTAAAATAGCCGCAATAATTATTTATTTATATTTAATGACGTTTTTATTTATTTTTTATTTGATAAAATAATTTTATTATTAATGCAATAACATTGTATGCGTTCATGATGTAAAAATGATTATTTATTTTATTTTATTTTTATTAAAAAAATTGATCAAACTATTCTGTATATATTGAATATTCTTAGCTCTTATTAAAATTATAACTATCGTGAAGGTATTTTCATGTTTTAAAACAATTCTTATAGTTCATAGACCTGCAGAGACCGGAAATGTTAAAGAAAGTTATGAACAATTTACCGAATTAAAGGGTGAAATACAGTTTATTTATTTTTTTTTTTGAACATAGAGAAAGTGTAGAATAATTTTATTTATATTTACTAGAATATTACTGTTTTTTTATTATTATTATAATAATAAAATAATAATTAATGTATTTCTTATGTAAATTAGCTCAATTATTGATTAACAATTGATATTGGTTTTGTTTTGTATCTTGAATGCAAATTATGAATGACTGTGTACTCTTTTAAGTTAAACAATAAATTTTTCTATTATTTTTATTTATAAAGAAATACAGTGGTATCTCGGTATACGAGTGCTCTAATATACGATTGTTTTGAGATAAGAACCGCCAAACGAGCGTTATTTTGCTTTGAGATGAGAGCAAGATTTGAGATACGAGGAATCGTATAACTACAGTTTACACGATTTACATGATCTATATTCGCAGCAGCATACGAGCTTTGACATACGATTAAGGTTATGGAATGAATTAAACTCGTATTCGAGGTATCACTGTATATGATCAATGAATTTATGAATAATAAATGTTTAGAAATAAATAAATTAATATTTAATAGATGACACGTAATTATTTGTGCAAAATAATTTCGTGTATTGTAATGTAAATAGTATAAAGTTATTTATATTTTACTTATGGTTGTTGGTTTGTTATTATTCCAGGTTTTTAATGTTAAATTATTTTTATTTTGAATAAGACTTGTTTATATCGTCACTGTGGCAATGTTTTTCAACTAAGTTTTAGCTTTTAAACGTTTTTATTTATTTATTTATTGTAAATTAATATGGATATATATATATATATATATCTTTTTATCATGTATCCTTATGGTACCAGAATTTTGTTGTTATTTTATTTGTCTATCATAATTTTTCCTAGTCTCCCCTTTTTTTTGTTGTTGAAACTTTTATTTATTTATATATTTTTGTTTATGTTTCGTAAAAGGACAAATTTGTAGCGTTGTTTAAAAATGGCATGAGCTTACTTTCTATGTTTTTATTCTAATTTTTAAAAATAGGTAAATTATCATAGACTAATCTTTATTATATTACTGTACGCTCACGATATAAAATTATTTTATTTTTATTTATTTTTACTATTTGTGATTTTTTTTTTATAGTACTGTCTTGCACCGATGATAGGTTTATGGGAATAGAATTTTTATTAAATTCACTACATAAATCATAGATTTTTGAAACGTTTTTATTATTATTTTGAAACATTGACTGTAAAAATCGTACATTATTAAAAGTTTTTATTTTTTTGTGTTTGTTTTTTATTCTATTAACGTTTTTTGTTGTTAAACATAAAACATAATGCACGTGATTTGAGACAAGATATTTAATGTAACCTCTTTTTCCGTTATAAGCCTCACACCGCTTGTAAGTTGCGGCTTTTTAGAGGTAATTGTATACCAAAAGTTTTTGCGAAACTCTTATAAGTCGCTTTGCTTTATGAAGTCGCGATCATCTAATAGGCCGCGATCATCTTATAGACCGCGATCATCTATTAGGCCGCGGTACTTTTGTTTTTCTTTCTTAAAACAAAAATTTGTTTTTATAATTACTATACTGTAGGCTTGCCACCTCCTTTTCCCGTGATTGTGGAGAACAAAAATTGTTGGAATCGTTAATACGGTGTGGACAATAATTTCCTTTATATTTTATAAAATTTTAAAAACTTGTACAAGCCGTACTTTTTAAATAAGCCACACTCTTCCTGTAAGCCTTTTCTTGAAAAAAGAAACTTTTTTTCACTAATAAAATAAACCGTGGCTTATAACGAAAATAGCGGGTACCTTTTAAATATTGTTAATGAATAAACTATAATTTTTCAAAAAAAAAAACTTTTTACTTAGTTTCTTGTAATTTTTCTTCTTTAAGTTTTTATTTATTATTTTTTGACGTTTTATTTTTTACCTTGATATGTTTTATGCAGACAACTAAACTTGTCATGATATGTTTCAGTTTTCTTTAGGTTAATTAGTTTTAGTTTCAAAACAGAAAAATTTCAATTAATTTTATAATATTAAAATATTATGAACAAATTATTTAATAAAAATAAACTCTTTAAGCTAACGATTATGATGGCTAAATGCTAAGTTTTGACATTTAATTACATTTATTTTTCGTTTCGTTGATATTTCTTTATTTTCTAATTATTAATAGATAAAAAGTGATAATTATATATAAAATAAAAATCTTTTTCCAGAAATGACTAATCTTTAATTAATTTTCTTTTTATATAACTAAGAAGTCAATTTTTTGTTTGGCAAATAAAATCGCAAAATTTTTATACTATTAAATCGTCCAGATTTTTTTTTTTTATTTAATTTCAAACAAAAGTAAAATTTCTTTATTAGATTAAAAGATTTACAAATAAAATATTTTTTTGCAATTTGATAAGAATGAATTTCTTAAAAATAAAATTATTTTTGCTTATTTTTTTATGGCGTTAATATTTGCATAGTTTTGTCTTTTTTTTACTGAATTTCTGTGTTTTTAATGTTTTTATGCATTTATTAAATACTAAAATGTCTTTTCTGCTGATGAACAAATTTATAGAATTTGCATTGACTCAATAGAGTTCTATTGTGAAAACAAATCAATATGTTTTTGCGGTTATATGGCAGTTATTTTAACCTGATCGTTATTCGCGATTATTTTTTTTAATGCATTATTCATTATTTGATCCTCTCTGATCTTTTGAATTGTACACTATATACAGTATCATCAATTGTTAGTTTTTATTTTTTTTTTTTAAATAAATATTAGATTTTTGTTTGAAACAAAAATTTGCATTTTATTTTAATTTTTTTTTTTTTGCACTAAAAACATTTATTTTGTTATTTTAAATATTTGTATTTTAGTATTTTAATAATAAATAATATTATTTTTTTCTTTTATACATATCAAATTTTTCTATGGTGATAACAACAAATAATAAATTAATGTTTAATAATAATAAATAATAAAATTAAATCTCATATTGTTGTATATTGTGTGATTATTATTTAGTTAAAGAAAAAAATATATAAATATTATTATTAATAATAATAATAATGAAAATAATAAATAAATACATAAAAAAATTATTTTTATTTATAATATTATCTACAAATATACAAGCGCATATACAGTACTTAAGGCATACAGAGCCGGTTTTACGATACCCGGGTAACCCGGTGATTTTTATTGTAACGAAAAGCTGGATTTCGTAACATCGGAGAACCGGAATTTTGGTTCCAATAATAATAATAATGGATTTTGAGTAATTATCTTGTAGCATTTGGTTTAATAAACATAAAATATGTTTCTGATTAGACAAATAACTTTTATTTGCAATGTTTGAGCCTTTTTGTAGGGAAATATTTAATATTTTTTCATTTAATATTAAATTATTTTATTTTTCAATTTTTTTCTAACGTTATTAGTATTATTTTAATTACAAATATTTGTTTGTATAAAATAGAAAATTAACATTATTTGTTTAGCTTCCATTTTCAAATACTTTATAATTCACTAAATTCTATTAAACATCGAGGCTTAATAGTTGTTTTTTAATTGCAAAATATTTTAGGATTCTTCATTTAGCCATTATCCATTATTTAACCACTGACTTTTTAATTCTACTAAAATATGATCGAACGGGTACAGGAAACTTGCAATCCGTGAAAAATTTGATGAATTTTTTGTTTAGATAAAGATAGTTTTGCTTACCAGGAAGAAGATTTTGATGAATAAATTTTAAATTTCTGTAACTAAATAAGATTCAATAAAATTTCTTTTTAAAAAAAATCTGCGCTCTAATAAGCCTCTCCCACTATTTACCCTCATAAAAATTCTAGCATCGAAAATGGCACGGTTCTGGAAGCCCTAACAGTACTGGTCATATATAATTGTAGCACCGAAAACGCAGTACTGGCAAAATGGCACGGTTCTGGAAGCCCTAACACAGTACTGGTCATATATAAATAAATAATTAAGTTTCTTTTTATAAATATTAAGTCATTTTATAGTAATTTGTTTTCATTTTTTTCTTTTTCTTTAATATATGTAAGAAGAAAACAAAAATCATTTGTTTATCTATTTGAAATTAATGAGTTGCTTTATGTATTTTTAGAATTTCTTATTTATTTATTTCTTTTGAATTTTGTTTATAATTTTTATTTTGCTTGTTGTTCTGTTCTCTTCTGTCTGTTCTGTTCTGTTCTGTTCTGTTCCTAGTTGTTGTTTATTTAACTTATTTCTATGTCTCACCAATAATGATGTAATTTAAGTGATCTTGATTTTATTTTTTATTAAATACATAATTGTATGAAAATTGTTATATAAATTATATACTCGTATATATACTAAAGTAGAAAAATATTATTACTAGTTTATATTTATGCAAGAGTTTTGATGACACAATTTCTATTTTTATTCTATTTTTTTTTTTTCATTTATTTACTTTTAATAATTTCTATGTATTTTTACTTTTATATTTGCATTTTATTAATTAAATAATTAAACAAATAAAACGAACAAAAGTAATCATTTTAATACTTTAATCTGTTGTTTGTTGTTTTTTTGCTTTGCTGATTATTATATTTTTTTTTCATTAAATTCTCTACTATCTCTCTGAAATTAAGTAATTTTTTTATTTTTCAATTGTTTAAGCAAAAAAATATTTTTTGCTAAATTTCGTGATATCAATATTACGTAATTATATTTTGAAAATAAAAATAATAATCATAATAATAATAATAAAAATAAATAAAAAAATATTTGACATTGAAATTTATGCAAATTTGTTTTAAGAAATTTGTCACGATGTTTTAATCAAATTTATTCTAATTAATTTAAAACATTTTTATTTTTATATAATTATTGACGAAAAATTTATGCAATATAACGCAGATGTGTAAATAAAAAAGAATTTTTGGTTTTACGTTTTTTGAAAAAATATGTTGTTTTTCTTATATAAATCAATCAAATGATCTCATCAAGAAGTTTTATTAGATATTATATAATGTATATTCAGTGTGTCATTATGTCATAATTTATATGCATACAAATGATTTTATAACTGGGTTTTAATTAGGGCTACTAATTACAGTGATAATTGCGCACGGAAAAAACCCTAAATTGGCGAAGGTCTATACGACTAATAAACAATTCCGGAATCACTGATAAATTAGATTCGCTTAAGCATCGACGGGATATAGTGGACCTCACGAATACACTTTTACTTTTTACAAATATAGTTACGGACATTGTTCCAAAGAGGTCTCCGAAATAATGCCTACGCGCGAGAAACGTGTACGAGAAACAAGGGCTGGAACTACCACCCACGGTTGAGCAGTAACTTTAACTACGGTGAGAACATCGAAGATCCAAAACGATTTCTTTACTCGTACAGCAAAGAAATGGAACGTTTTACCAGCGTGTGGGTTCCCAAAACAATTTGATGTCTAATCATTTAAAACTAATGTCCACAAATATCTTATATCCCATCCCATAAATTTACAGCTCAATGCTATTCACAGGTCGATTTCACGTCGTAATTCCTAAACATGTCAAAAAAAGGTAAAAATTAGTGATCGCACCCTAAACTGATATTGTTTTAAATTACCACTTTTATCTCGAATAAAATTAATTTTTTAAACAATTTTCTTTAATAAAATATTGAGTCTATGGGTATAAAAAGTTATAAAAAAGCGTAAAGAAAAATAAAATCTATAATTTTAATCATGAAAATAATTTAACAAAATTATTTAAATTTTGAAGTATTGTGAATAAATGAAAATTTGAAGTGTTTAGTAATTTTATTATTATTATTATTTTTGGTTTTAAAATTATTTAATTAATTTTTCTAATTATACTTTCTGATGTGTGTTTATTAATTTTATTTTTTTTTTACAAATAAAAATTCTTAAGTTGTTGATTTGTTAGCAATAATTTATTAATTTTAATGGGTAAAAATTATATAATTTTTTTTATATTTATAAGAATACTTTTTTAGAAGATATATTTTACTCAAATTTTTAATAAAAATTATTTTGAGAAATTATATTTATTGTTGTTGTTAAATCGCAACTTACAAGTATTGTTTGTATGAATCTGGTTATTTACTATTAGATGAATTTTGTGAAGATTAATATTCTATATTAAGGAAATTATTTAATTTGTTTGAAAATTATCTTGATACTTTGGCACTATTTTAAAGGGTTGTTTTTTTAACACTTTGCTGATCAGCAATTTTACACAAAAACTATGACATGTCACTGGAAATTTCCAAAAAAAAAATTATTTTCTTTATCCGAATACTGCATGATCTTTAATGGTCTACAGTTCCAATAACGTAAATTCAAAATAAATAATTATTTAAAATTCAAAACATCGAATAATAGTTGCCAGAGATAAATTTAGCACCGCCTTGGGGTTGTTGGAAAATTATTGTACAAAAACGCGTTATAAGGAGATCGCGTCGCGTTATTGGAAAACAGTCCCAATTTTCGAATATAAAAATTCGCGTTATAGGAGAGTTGACTGTATTGAACTTTGTTGATCAATTCAATTCAAGTTTTTATTACTTTGGCCATAGGATTTTTCCTTAATTAAAAGTATAGGGCTGAATATTGAGTGGTTTTATATTTTGTAATTTTTATTTATTTATTATAATGAGTAATAATGTAAAAGAAATAAATAAAAAATTTTATTTATAAAATACATAAAAATAATTTTTGTTTTTGGAAGACATAAAATATTGATTTTTAATCCCTTGATTATTATTTTACTTTTAGTTTTTATGATGTAATAAATTGTATTTTAATGTAATTTTTATAATAAAAACATAAAAAAAAAATAGAAATTTTTTTTGATGAAAAAAAAAAAAGTATAAACAATAAAGAATATCAAAGAAAAATTGTAATCAGCTATAAATATATCTGATGAATTAATAATTTTTAGCAATTTCATATACAAATTATTTTCTATTGTAAGACAAATAAATAATGTAATTGCACTGGCAATATAAAATTGTTTATTCTCTCATAACAACAAGAAAATATATTTATTTTATTTATGTAATTTGTTTTAATGTAATTAATTTATTTATTTTCTATTATTTTTTTTTTAATTGCAGAGGAGCAAGAACGTGTTCAAAAGAAAACTTTCGTAAACTGGATCAATTCATATCTATCCAAGGTAAACTACTACTACTACTACTACTATTTATACTAAAATTAGCATTTAAAGTTTAATTAAATTTTTAAAAGTCAAATAATTTGATACACATAATGAACAAAATTATTTTCTTTTTAATAATTTTTCACTTTATTTTCGCTCAAAACATTTTTACACAAATTCTAATGTTTAGTCATTTCTTTAAAATAATTTTTATTAATAAGAATCTAACTATCTGAATTGTATCACATGGCTTTTCATCAGTCTAAACTTTTAAGATTTTTTAATTAATAAAAAGAAAAACGCCAACAATAAGTAATCGCGGTTCGTTTAGGCAATATTTATTAATAAAAATAATAATAAAAAGTAAAAATCTTCTCATTTAGATAAATATAGATAAAGATTGTTTTTTTAATGCATATTTTTTACATTAAATGTTATAAAAATAAATAAAATTTAATGCTAGAAAGAAGTAAAACAATGACTAGTACTTACTTTGCTGCACTTGATATTATGTATGATGTATACATATGTTGAATAAAAAGGTGTTTTTCATACTTTTAAAATGCAAACAATAAGTTAATTTATCTTAAATGTGACATGATACGATGCATTAAAGCATTTTATTTAAAAATTTATAACTACATTAGTATGTTGCTAATTAGACACAGTTTTAATTAAATTATTCAAATTTTTAATGAATTTAAATATGCAGTGAGTGTAGACATTTTATTTCGTTTTAGCCAATTTATCATTTCTTTTATTCTTGTTTAAGACACTCTTGATAAAAAAATAAAAATATTTCAAAAGTACTTTTTTTATAGCGCTAAAAAATAAATGAATGGTAAAGATGATGAAGAAGAAGCTTAAAAAGCCGGCCGGCCGGTTTAACACATTGTCGTTGTATTGAAATTGGCATGCAAGAAGTGTTAGCATTAATTCTGTATATTTACATGCAAATATTTAACTGTTTTTCGCGAAATATAATCGTATTTTTTATGTCGGTTAGTTGCTTTAGGTTTATCTGAACTCTGATTATTAAATTTAATTTTATTTATTTAAATCTTGATTGTGTATTGTACTTGTGTATTTTGCAATTTATTTAATTAAATTAATCATTTGGTCAAAATATTTGGTTATTTTAAAGTAAATTGACAAATTGTTTCTCTCATATTAAACCATTTAAATTAACTTATATATTGAATTAATACAATTCTTTTCTATTTGCTAATTTTTTAATACTTGCAAATTATTTGCAACTTTAAATCGTGGTAAAACAAAATCCATATTGCATGTCGGAAGCAAGTTTTAAAAAATTTCTTTTCCACTAGAAATAATTTAATTTATATAAATTTTTGCAAAGCTGTACGCGTCATTATTCGCGTAATTCGCAAATTTTTCATTTTTTAAGAAAAAAGCTTAAAATAAATTAACAAAAGTCACGTTAAATTTAATTTTTGCATTGTTTTTAACTTTTTTTTTATCTTCTACATTTCGAATGTTGCTTTTGAAAAAGCCGGCTAAAAGACATGTTTTTATGCAAAAAAAAAAAAAAAAAACATTGCAAAACATTTTTTATTTATTTTTAAGCATTTAAATCTTATTAAAACTAATTCTATATGGTTATGTAAGTATATAAACATCGATTTAATTGTGTAGGGCAGTGATGGCGAACCTTTTTGGGAAGTGAGTCAAATTGTGTTAATTATTTCTTCTTTGCACTCTCCCGTGCGTCACAATACCAATGGTATTTATGAAGACTGAGTTGTCATAGGTTCGCCATCACTGGTATAGGGGTTTCTCATGAAAGTAACAAAAAATAGATAAAACAATTTATTTATTTTAATTTTAATAACTATTTAATATATTTTGTTATTTCTAAAATTTTATTAAAATCGACTAAAAATAACATTTTATAGTCATAGTCCAGTGTTTTTAGTTATATATTTTATTTAATGCGTTCATTATTATTATTATTATTATTAGTTTTATAACTTTATAACATTCATTTAAGATTTTATTATTTTTAATTTCATAATCATGATTGTTGAGCCAACATTGGTACATAATATTTGGAATATAGTTAATGTATATATACATATACACTATATATGCTACAATGTCAAATGTAATTTTTTATTGCCCATTAAAAAAACTGTTGCTAAAAAAAGCATTATAAATGGCAAATAGTAGGTATTTTTTTTATACGAAAAGACAAAATAATAAATAAAAATATACAAAGAACAAAAGGTTTTTTTATTTGTTACTTTGTTTGTTATTTATTTGAGTTTAATTTAAATTTTTAAATAAAATTATGTTAAAATCGTCGTAATTGTGTTTATTTTTTGATGAAAATAATTATTGTTGCTAACGAAAATAATATTTAAAATCTACTTTTATATAAAGTTTTGGCTACGTACCGATACTTGAATTAAATTTTTGATATTTTTTATGTATGAAGAAATACATATTTATCCTTTTAATTATTTAAAACTTTTCTAATTCAATTTAATTTAATCAAATTTCTTATTCTTTTTAATCAATTTATTACTGCTACTCGTTAGATGCATTTATTTTTTTTACTAATTTTGTATTAAAAGTTATTTTAATTTGTTCTTATTATGTGGAAAATTCCTTAGTTTAACGATAACTATTATCGTGTATTTTTGTCCGGTAAAAGTCAAGTCATGCAATATACTCGCGTTCTCGTTAACGAAACGATTGACATTTATGTATTAGGTATTTATGCAGTAATTATAGTTATGCTTATTATCTCTTTATCTTTTTCTTTAGCGAGTTCCACCGCTTCGTGTAGATGATTTAATTCACGATCTCCGAGATGGCACAAAACTTTTGGCACTATTGGAAGTATTGTCTGGCGAGAAACTGGTAATTAATAAATAAATATAAAAATATTTAAAGTATTATTAAATAAATTTTATTTTTATTATTATTTAGCCTATGGAGAGAGGCAGAGTCTTACGCAGACCACATTTCTTAAGTAATGCAAATACAGCATTACAATTTTTAGCGAGTAAACGTATAAAATTAGTAAATATAAATCCTGCAGATCTGGTGGATGGGAGACCACCAGTTGTGCTTGGTTTAATATGGACAATTATTTTATATTTTCAAGTAAGTAAATTTCCTATTTTTATTTGTTTTATTATTTTTAGCATTAAACAGAATAAAAAAATATAATAAATAATTCAATAGTATTCTAATTTAATTATTTAAGTATTAAAACTATATTTTATTCACTATTTTCACTAATAATAATAATTAATAATTAATAAAATAGATAATAAATATATATTTTTTGTACGAATCTGCTGCGATATTATTATTAACATAATTTTGTAGTATTAACACTTAATTATTACTTTTGAAATTTAATAAGTAAATATTTATTTATAAGATATAAGCACAGCTACTTGTGGAATGTTTAAAAGAATATTAATTATCGATTAAAATTTAACAAAAAAAAATAAAAAATAGTTTCTTGTTGTAAAAATTTTATTAATTTGTTTTTGTCTTATTATTATAATTATTATTTTATTTTTGTTTGTATTAATTTAAATATTTCTTTGCAAATGTTTATCTCTAATTTAATCGCTTTTCTCCTAAACAAGCTACGTTCCAAAAGGAGAAATGTAGATTATTTGGAATGTCTACCAATCGTGGTGGTGGTGAGTCTAAATTAACAAAAAGAAAACACATTAAAATTGGTTATTAAAATTTTCTTTCTTTTAATTTAATTATTTTTATTTTTTATTGAAAATATTTTGCACATAATTTCTTTTTAAGTACTATCTCTAGTCTAATGTCTTTCACAAGAAACACACATATTTTGTTTTATGTTTTTAATTATGTGCTTTCGTCTATATTGCTTTATTATTGTTTTTCTTTTAATGCTTTTAAATACATAATTTTATTTGCTATATATATATATATATATTAATTTAAATAAGATTATCTCCATTTGTGTACGTGATTAGTATGAACAGGTGATGTAAACATAAAAACAGAATGAAATATAAGAAAATAATTCTATTTTTACTACTTAATGTAAAATAATAATTATATTTAGATATAATAAATACATTTGTTATATCTATTAAATTCATTTAATTAAGCTAATTATATTTTGTTGATAAAATAACAACATACACACCTGTCGCAAATTGTAAGCAAAATATCATATATTATTTTAATAATTTTTTTTTTATTGTTTAGATTGAAGAGAATACACGTGCTCTTGATTACTTGGGTCATGGTATTAGCGGATCAGTAAGTTCACTTGATAGTGTTACGGTGTCAAGCTCTGCCCCGAGCGACTTAAAGGCAGAGAAATGGCGCCAAGGCGCTAGAAAGACATTGTTACAATGGGTTACAAATGCACTTCCAAAGTATTTTTGATTTATTTTGTTATAAAAAATTGAATATTAATTTATTTATAAAAATTATTTTTGATTAAAGGGACTCTGGTATAGAAGTTCGTGATTTTGGCGCCAGCTGGAGAGATGGTGTTGCATTTTTAGCTCTTGTTGATGCAATCAAAGCAAATTTAGTTAATTTAGCTGAACTTAAAAAGGGAACAACCACAAATAAGAAACGATTGGAAACAGCATTTGATGTTGCTGAAACAAAATTAGGTATTGCACGTTTATTGGATCCGGAAGATGTTGATGTTGATAAACCAGATGAAAAGAGTATTATGACATATGTTGCTCAATTCTTACATAAATACCCGGAACCAAAAGTAAGTTTTTGTTTTTATTTAAATAAATATTATATTAGACAAATAAATTGCAATACTTTTAATTTTGCAATAATTTTTTCATTTAACAGCGCACCGGTCCCGATGCAATTTCTTCGGCACAAGAAGAATTTAACGAATTACTACAATGGTTACAAGAAAAGACTTCTATTTACGATGAAATGATGATACGTAATAATTTCCCATTAGATTTTGGCCTTTATCTGTCGGCAAGATTAGAAGCAGATGGTAAAGCGCCCCTTTATAACAAATTAAGAAATATTATTGAATCGCAGAGTAGCCTTATTAATATCGCTCGAGGTTCATGGGATGAATTAAATGGATTGTGGCATACTTTAGAGCGACAACTACTTTATTGGCTATGGTTACTGGATTCTAATTTACCAGGTGATTTTGGTGTTGTTGGTAAATGGTTAGCGGCCGGTGAGAAATTAATTTTTGATGATGATATACCAACAGTAATGAATGAAGAAACGGCTTCAATTATTAGTAGAAAATTAGAAGAACATAAAAAATTCTTTGCTGATTTACCAGAAATAATAGAAATTTTTGAAAAAGCCAAACATTCAGATTTAGTACATCAAATACCTAGAGAACAATTGCAAAATATGGAAAGACGTTTATATGATATTGGACCCAAAGCTGCACAGAGAAGGATTAGACTTAAATTTTTAGAACACAAATGTTGCCTTATTGCCTTTTTGAATTTAGTAGAAAATAAGTTACGTGGCTGGACAGCTAAATATGGAAGAGAAGAACAAGTTCAACAACTTCTTGAACAATATCGAAATTTTGTGTCAAGAAATAAAATCTTCCAAGAATTTAACAAAGCATTTATTGATATGCAACAAGTAGTTGAAGAATACAAACGTGATGGTAATATAACCAAGAAAGAAGCATATGAAATAGATAAATTTATGCGTGAAACTGAAGAAAGATGGAAGAGTGTTTCGATGGAATTACGTTGCGCTCAAAGTATGTTAGAGGAAGTTGTAGCTTATTGGAAACGTTGGACTTCATTAACACATGAATTTGAATCATGGTTAATGGTAGCTGAGGAAAAAGTGAAATTATCTGAAGATGAACGTTTAGAATTTTTCCAAGATATTAGTGTATGGAAAGATAAACATCAATTAATAGGCGATACTGGAAATTTCTTAATGGTTACGTGTGAAGATAATATAAATACAGAAATTAAAGAATATTATACATCATTAACATCCAAATGGGAACGATTATTTGGAAGTACAAAACAATACATGCATGCTGGTGATATTTTAAGAAATCGCCATGAATATAAAGGTGGAATTGAGAAATTAACAAAATGGTTAAGACATGCAGAAACCATTTTAAACAAACAGCCACTTGGTACAACAGACCAAATCAAAGCTTATGGTGAAGAGTTACAACAATTACAAACAGAAGTTGAAGAAATTGAGGATTTGTTTAAAAATATAAGCAAAACTTTCCAATCATTGATTCAAGATTTGTCACGCGACGAGGTTGATAAAATGATGAATACATTGAAAAAAGAAAAGGAAGCTTTGGTTCGTGTGCGTGCTCAAATTCCGATTAAACTGCACCTATTCCATCAACTTTTAATTCAACAAGAATCATTAGAGGCTGGACAGAAAGAAATTCACCAATGGCTTGATGATGCTGAAGTAGTGCTTGGTAATTTATCAATAAGCGGTGGAAAAGAACAAGCTCAAGAGCAACTTGGAAAACACAAATCTTTCTTTTCAAGAACATTGTATTATAAGTCAATGTTAGAAAGCAAAAATAAAGTGTTTCATAATTTATTGAAATCGGTGGAGACAGATAAAAGTATTGATACAACTGACGCAAGACAAACAATGCAAAAGCTGAATGATCGCTTTACTTATGTTACACAAAGTGCCAGCACATGGGAGAATAAACTACACGAAGCTGTAAGATGTTGGCATAATTTCAAAGAAAGCGAACATATTATTACTGATTGGTTAAACCAGGCTGATATATTATTATCTGAAAAACACATCGATTCTAAACAGGCAATTCAAACACAAAAATTATTTTTTGAAAATGTAAATGAACGCTGGATGAACGACTTAATTCAAACAGCTCAGGAATTAATAAAATGTTTACCTGCCAATGAACAACAAACAATCATAGAAAGAGTAGAACGTTTACAGTCAAAATGGAAGGACACATTGAGCTATGCTCCATTGCATTTAATAAAAATGGAATTCCGTTTAGATGAATCAATATTCAGTCAATATATAAGAGAAATTGAAAAAGAAATTCATTTGGAACAACAAGCAATGAATAAAAATGAAGATATTGAATCGATATTAAAACGTAATCGGGATTATTTCAAAGGAAAAGGAACTGTTGTTAAAGTAGAAAAATGTTTGGAAAATATGCAACGTATTGTAACGCATTATTCACAACATAAACCCAGTGATTCTTCATTAGCAGATAGTTTTAGACAAGCCGAACAAGAATGGGAAAACATTGCGGAACGTGTCGAAGAAATGCGAAAAACATTACAACAAATTCCCGCACAGTGGGATTTCTACCACGAAAAGTTTTCAGAAATGGTATCTTGGATGGATATGGTGGATAACTCTTTGAAAAATATTATAAAAGAAGTAAATTCAATGGAAGAATTTGAAAAAGAACGAGTTGTATTTCAGGTTAGTATTTTTATTATTATTATTATGTAATTTATTTAATCTATTTATAAAAATAATAAAATATTATCATTAAAATGCAGCTAAGGATATTAATGGTAATAATTTCTTTAAGATTTTAAGAATTTTTTATTAGTTTGTATTTCTTATGTTCAGTTTTAGATATAATTTTAAATTTATATATTATTAATAATACGTTATGATAATTTTGTATATTTATTTTGGTTATAGAAAATATGTCATGAAGCTGATTCGAAACGTGAGGATATGAAATGGCTTGTAAAAACATTAGATTCATTGATACCATATGCCACAGAAGATGAAGCTAAATTTGAACAAAAGAATTTAGAATCATTGATAGCACGTTACAAAAATTTAATACCAACAATTGAGGTAACAATGGTTAAAACAGAAGTCTTTTCAAAATGCTATACGTATCGACGTGAAGTACGTGAAGTTGTTACATTATTAAACAAAGTTAGAGATCAAACTGTAAATGCACCTGCTCCAGATAGTCTTGATCGTGTTAATAAAATGATTCAAGAACAACAATTCGCTATAAATCAATTAGATCATCAACGATCACATATTATGTCAATGTTGCAACGTGGTCGAGATCTTAGTAAGGATGTTCATGCACCTTCATTTGTAACATCAGAAGTAAAAACTCTTGAAACTGGATGGAATGAAGCATATGGTGAAACAGTCGATAAACTTAAAACTCTTAAGACTACACAAATTATTTGGAATGAGTTTGCTGATCAGAAGAATGAAGTGCTTTCATTATTAGCGCAAGCAGAAACTGAGTTACGTTCAATTACACCACTGCAAACGGATCCGAAAAATGTTAGCAGTGATTTGAAAATGAAACGAGAACTAAATGCTAATCTACAACAAGCTTCGCGCCACATGATTGTGAAATTACATGATTTGTGTGAAAATTTGGCACCACTAGCCGCAGCTGAGAAGAGACCGATTTTACAAAAAGAAGTAACTGAAATTGAAAAGAAATTCTTCAATACAATGGAGCATGTTAAAGACCGTGTAGGATATTTAGAAGATTACAGTGGTAAATGGAACAATTACAAGGCAAGATTAGCTGAATTGCAAGCTTGGGCCAATCAACTGGCACCGCAAATGATTGAAGCTATACATTCACAAGAATTGACACCAGAAGAGCGTGTAGCTAAAGTCAATGCATTCCAAAATGTTCTATCAGAAAAAATGAAACTACTCGATTTACTTGGATGTGATGCTATGGATTTGGCACCTAAAGAAGGCAACATTGCTGAAGCTAAGCGATTAAAGAGTGAAGTATTTAAGCTACAAGAAACTTTGAGTGCAATTAATCGTAATGTGGAACATCAATCAGTCGCTGTTAAGGAAGATTTGTCAAATTGGCAAAGATATCAAGCCGGAATAAAAGAAATAAAACCATGGATTGAAGATTCCGAAGTCAAAATTAATGTATCAATACCAAAACCGGTTAGCTTACAAGAAGCAGCTGAGCTACAACAAAAAGCTCGCGTATTTGAAGCACAATGTGAACAACAGTTGCATAAAATGCAAGGAATTGCAACACTAACCAGTGATTTAAGTTGTAAAACGAATGCCCCAGATGAATTAGACGCAGTTCATTCGCGTTGGAGTTCCATTCACGATAATGCCAAGCAAATGACTAATAAGTTGGAAAGACTTGTTGCAAATTGGCAAAGTTTTGATATTGATGCCAATAAATTAGAATCGTGGATTAATGATGGTGAAAAAGCTATTTCTAAACGACCAACATTGTTAAACACTCCTCAAATAGACAAATTGGAAAAGGAACTCGTGAAACTAAAGTCATTTAATAATGAAATTTCAGAACAACAAGCCAAATTAGTTTCTTTGAATCAAGTTTCTGATCAAATTAGTCATGGATTAGCACCTGAAGGTGCGAATGCTGTTAAGGAACGAGTAATAGAAATGAAGAATCGTATTGGAAAATTATCTGAAGTCATTCGTTTTAAAATAAATGAAGTATCCGATACAATAATGTCACGTCAAGATTTCAATGCACAATTAGCTAACTTCAGCAACTGGATGGATCAAATTCGTGTGAATATTGACCATTTGGAAGAGATTAATGCTGAAAAAATTGAACCTAGTCTACAAATAATTTATAGTTTGCTACAAGAGCATGCTGACCAAAAACCGTCATTTAATTCAATTTATGACGAAGTGAAAAATTTGTCTTTAAATGCTACTCCTGAGGAAACTCTTATTTTAAATGATACATATACATCGCTTGTCAGTAATTTCCAAGATTTAGAAGGCAATTTACAACAAAAGAAACAGGCTTTAGAAAAATGGAAAGAGTTGCTTGGTTGGAAGAATGAAACTGATGGCCACACAAATCATATAAAACATCAGTTGCAAAAACCCGAGAAATTGCAACCACAAGAATTGGCTGCAATTGGCCAAGAGATTGACGATATACAAAATAGCTTAAAATATTGGAAACAAGAAGCTCAATTTATTGATGACAACCCTGTTCTGCAAATAAGAGATAAGAATTCAAGAAAGCCATTAAGTGCAGTTCAATTAATAAATGAACTTGAAAAGAAATTGGATATACTGAAAGTACAGTCTCAAAGTAAAAAAGATGTTATTGAGAAAATGGAAGCTCGTGTTGTTAAATTCAATGAGTTGCAAAATCAATTAAATAAAGGCTTAAATATGAATCGCCAGAAGTTTACAGAAATTATTCAATTAAAACCAGACTATTCAAATATTGATCAAATTCTAAATGATTTGATGCTACTTAGTGACTGCATTCAAGAACAACAAGACCTTAAAAATAGATTTATAGATGAAGGTTCCCTTTTAATGAAAGAAGATATTGCTAATATGCCGAAAATCCAGGAGGCTCTATTATTAGCTGATAAGGACTGGGACAATATTCAACAAGAAATAAATGATAGAATTCAAAAATATACAATTATAAGCCAAGCACTGAAGGATTATTATGAATTAAAAGATAAATTTGATAAAGAACTTTCGAAAGCTGAAGATATTTATATAACGATTCCCAAAGAGCCGGTTGAAGAAATACATTTAATACAAGCATCAGAAAAATCGAGAAAAGCCTTAGAACTTGTCAAAAAATCCAAGTTTCATTTAGACGATTTGGATCGTAAAGGCACAACTTTATTAAAACTATTTGATTCTATTGGTCAGCAAATTCCAATTGGCAATGATTTAGACTTGTCGAGACAACGCTGGCAAAAACTTTATGAAGATACATCAAAGAATGCACACCAATACGAAACGGAAGCTGTAATTTGGAAACAAATTGAAGATTGTAAAAATGATTTGTTACCATGGTTATCAGAAACAAATCAAAGTTTATGCGATTCAGCTGATAATACTTTAGAAATTGAATTTGGTCCAATTCGCTTGAGCAAATATAGAAGCGAACTGCCGTCATATTTAAGTTTAAAAGATGACATAGAAGAAAAAATAACCAAACTTGTAGAATTAAATAAAGGTGTTCCAATAATGTCATTAGACAGTTTAAGACGTTTAATTATTGATCAATTTAACGAAGTGGAATCGAATGCAAGCAGGCTAGATACAATCGCTTCAACATTTGAAGACCAAGAAAAAGAGTTAAGACGTAATATAAAAACATCTGGTGAAAAAGTAAGCAAATTACGAGAAGCATTAATTAAGTGTGATGATATGTCCGGTGATAATTCAAAAATTATTGAACGCTTACAAAAATGTAAAGAATTACGTGAACAATTATATGATTGTGGTAATGATGTTGATAATCTAAGAATACGAGTGGATGAAATGAAAGCCATGTACCCGACATTTAATGAATCTATAATACCAAAAGAGTTAGCAAACGTACAGAAGCGTTTTGATGCAGTAATAACACATTCGAATAAAATTGAGAGCACTCTTTTACAATTTTTGAAGAAGTTCCATGATGATAAAGTAGCTATGCTTCAAAGAATGATCGCAACACAAAAAGAGAAAGTTGAATGGTGTATTCCAGAGGCAAGTAGTGATAAATATAACTTGGAAGTTAAAAAATCATCATTAGTTGATGTTGAAAAAGGAATTATGGAATGTGAAGCTCGTCAAAAAGAAGTTGAAGATTCTTTAAGAGCATTGGCACAGATTGAAAGTCCTGATAAACTACAAAAATGTATGAACGATAGAGGACAAATCGCGAAAGAAATGGATATTGTTAAAGCAAACTTTGCAAAAACTAAAGACATTCTGACAGAAAATATTGAATTATGGAAGCAATATGAAATAATATCAGAAGGTGTAGCTACTTGGTTGAAGAGCATTGAAGGTAAAATTAAACACGAAACAACCAGTCAAATTGATTTATCTAAGATTGATGGAAAAATGCAAGAAATTCAAGAGCTAGAAAAACAAATTGCTAATCATAAACCAAATATTACTGAACTAGAAACATTATCAAAATCATTAATGGAAAAAAATTCGGAAGCTCGGGTTGGTCAATTTGCATCATATTTGGCAACGCGTTATCAGACATTAGTAAAAAGTGTCACAAGTCTTAAAGATCGTCTGCAAGATATTAAAAACCGATCAAAAATGTATGAAAATAAATTAACTGAATGCAACAATTGGATGAATGAAGCAAGCAAAAAACAAAAAGCTTTTGCATTAATATTAGCTCCGGGTAATACTCAGACTGCAGAACAATTAGAAGACATAAGAAACTTTATAAGAGAATTTGAAAATGGACAAGAACTAGTAAATACAACTGTTGATGTTGGAGAATCGCTATATTCCGGTGTCTTGCCAGACAATCGTGAAAAAATTCGTACAGAACTAAGAAATCTTAGAGATGATTTCGATAAACTAAGTGATGATGCTACTTCACTTCTAAACAAAATCGAATCTGTTCTTATTCAAAAGACATCTGTAGAGGAGAGTTATTCCCAAGTTAAGCAGTGGTTAACTGATTCCAGATCTAAAATTGGCGATGGCATCGAACTGTATCCAACTTTATCTGAGAAAAAAAGTGCACTTCACGGTTTTAAGTCACAATTGCAAGACATTAGCTTACATAAAAATGCATTAAAACAACTACAGGACAAAGCATCGAATTTATCGGATGGTGATTCTTCAAAGCGAGTAGAGACTTCTATAAAAGAATATGATGATCTAAGTAAAATAGTAAACGATAGAATTAAAACGTGTGATAACTATGTTGTTAATCATGAAGCGTATGATCAAATTTTGGAAAAAGCTCGTGATTGGTTATCCGCTCTTAAAGCTGAAGCAATTGATTTTCTAAGTGAATCAACATTTGAGAAAGAAGGTGCAGAAGAAAAACTGATTGTGGTCGAAAATTTAATATTACAAAAGCCTGAAGGCGATAAAATATTTGATGCATGCCAGCGTCAGTTGCAAGTTGTTTTAACTCAGACCCATTCATCTGGCCATCCAGCATTGTTAAGGAGTTTTGAAAATCAAAAGAATGCTTGGGATGAATTTTTGACTTTGTGCGAAGAATCACAAGTGAAATTGAAGCAATTGTGTAGCAAGTGGGATGAATTTGATTATATTATTGAAGATTTTGAAAATTGGATGAAACAAAGAGAAAATATTGTTAAAGATCAAAGCTTGAAAAGTACATTGGCAGCTAAGGAGAACCACCTTTCACAGTTGCGAAATATTGACAAAGAAATTAATTCAAAATCTGGAGACATTGCGAAAATAATAGAACAAGGAAGAGAAATTGATGGAGAAACTGACGTTAGTTTAAAGATTTCACGTTTGAGTACGAGGTATCAAACTTTGAAGAACGCATGCAAGGAATCAGTTAATAAATATGAAGGTTATGTTAAAGAGCATAAGGGATTTAATGACGACTACGAAGTATTCAAAAACGTATTGCAGGAATCTATTAACGAATTACAAGAAAATAGTGAAATTGTGGGTGACTTGTCCATATTACAAGATCGTCAAAATAAAATACGCGAAACTTCTGATAAACGTATTACCGATAGTTCTACATTTGAGGCTTTAATTGATCGTGGTGAGAAATTATATGCCCATACAAGTCCAGATGGTCGTGAAATTATTCGTCAGCAATTAAGAACACTAAGAAATATGTGGGATAACTTCACTGATGATTTGAATTCTGGAACGCAAAAATTAGATCAATGTTTAATGCAATTTAGTGAATTTACTGTATCTCAAGAACAGTTAACTAAATGGTTACGAGATGTTGAGCAATCAATGCAAAGCCATACAGAACTAAAAGCAACATTGCAAGAAAAACGTGCACAACTTCAAAATCATAAGTTGATGCATCAAGAAATTTTGTCACATAACGCTTTGGTAGACTCTGTTTGTGATAAAGCACAGCAATTAGTTGATGAAACCAAAGATGTTTCTCTCAATGTTTATCTTCAATCTATTAAGCAACTATTCCAAAATATTGTCCAAAAATCACAAGGCTTACTTGAAAATCTTGACGGATGTGCCCAAGCTCATCACAACTTTAATATTATGGCTTCTAGTATGAAAAACTGGATCAATAATGAAAAAGAAAAATTATTGGATTGTGATGATGTTTCTGGCGAAAAAGCAGATATTAATCGTCGTTTGACAACAATCGAGCAGCTGAAGAATAATAAAACATCAGGAGATAAGCAGTTAAGTGATGTATTAGAACAATATAAAATTGTTTGCAAAAGTACGGCACCAAAGGGTATTGAATTGTTACAAGCTGAAATAACAGATATTCAGAATAGTTTTGAAAAACATTTTGCTGAAATAAATGACATCGAAGCAAAACAACGAATTGCATTGACACAATGGCAAGACTTTGAAAAGAAATTAGATGAATTAACGAAATGGTGTCGGGCAGCCGAGAGTATTTTCAGAGATCAACAATTGCAGCCTACGATTGAACTCAAAGAAAATCAGTTAATCAAATATAAAGAACAACGTGAACAAATTTTACAAAAAGAAAAAGATGTTGATGTATTTGTTGATCAAGCACATGCATTATTGAATAGTAGCGGCACTGACAGATTAAAAACACTTATATCCCAATTGACAAATCGTTATCAATTATTACACGTTTTAAGTAAAGAGGTTGGTAATAGATGGCAAACACTAGTGGAAGATCATAGAAAATATGAAGACAAACTAAAAGAAATTATTTCTTGGCTTGAACCAATTGAAAAGCGTTTAGCAACTGCATTGGTTGAAGAACCTAGTTCAAGTTCGACAGATTTAAATGTCGTGCAATTACTTTTAGTCGAACGTGAGCAAGCAGAAACAATGCTGGGTGCATTAACCACTTTCAGTGAAAAAGTTTTGCCAGAAACATCAACACAAGGACGAGAACGTATACGTCAAGAGTTAAGAGATATTAGGGATCGTTGGGATAAACTTGACGAGGGAATTGTTAATTTGCAAAAACGACAAGAAACTCAATCTTTGCAATTAAACAGTTATCAAGATATATTACAACAAACTCTTTTGTGGCTAGATGCAATGGAAAAGAATTTAGCACAAGAAGTTTCTAGTTCTTGGACATCAACACAAGAAATTCGCTCGAAACTATTTAAACACAAAGCCACACTTCAAGAAATTATGTCACATAAACGTGTCGTTGAAGTAGTTGTTGAGAAGGCTAATGCAATCATACAAAGTGGTGCTGTAACAAATCCCGAAGAAATACAAAATACAGTTAAAGATATTAATAAACGTTATGAAAACTTAAGTAAAAACGGCCAAAATCTTATAAGTAAATTAGAAGAGGCATTAGATGTATACCAACAATTTAATGATCTACAAAAATCACAACAAGATTATCAAAAGAACTTGTGGGATAGACTTACAGGATATTCTGATTATTCTGGAAATAAAGCAGCATTACAAGCCCGTTTAATAAAGGTAAATGAAATACAAGAATCTTTGCCAGAGGGTAAAATTAAATTGCAAGTTCTTGATGATCACGTCAATAAAAAAACCGAAAATATTCCAATGCGTTCGAAAGAAGCAATGGCACGTGATTTGTCAAATCTCTATTTTGACTTTGAAAAGTTTTCGTCTTCACTCACTGATGTAAAGAGCGGCTTGCAGAATCGTTTACAACAATGGAATGATTATGAGAGCAATTTAGATCGCCTTATTTCATGGTTAGGCGATGCTGAAAATAGCTTAAAGAGTTATGTTCCAAAATCTACATTAGAAGAGAAGCAAGAACAACTAAATAAATTCCAGGTTTGTGTTTAATTTAAAAAATTATTTTATTTGTAGATTTTTATACATTTAAATTTTTATTTAGGCATTAATTGTAAGTCTTAAACATAATGAGACCGAGTTTGATAAAATGACAGATGAATCATCCGAATTAATTCAAAATAGTGGCGAAACACGTATTTCTGTAAATATTCATCAGGTGACTTCTCGTTTTCAATCCATACAAGCAACAGCAAAAGAAATTGTCAAAAAATGCGAACATGCTGTTAATGACCATGATAAATATATTGAAAAATATAAACAATGTTCTGATTGGATTGCTGCTGCTCAAGTTAAATACGATAAAAGTAGTGACGTTTCAACTGTTGGATCAAGTGAAGATCTTGTAGATAAAATTAATGCCCTTAAAGAATTGTTATCGCAACAGGGCAGTGCTACTTTGTTGTTAAATAACACTATGGAATTAGGAGAAAAAATTTATCCGACAACCGCCTTAGAAGGACGTGAAGTTGTCCGTCAACAACTACAAGAATTGCAACAAGCATTAGAAACATTATATGATAATGTAACCAGCTCATCAAGACTGCTACAAAGTAAATTGTCAAAATGGTCTGGCTTCCAAGAGTGTGCTGATAAACTTCAAGCTTGGTTGAATTTGGTTGAATCACAACTTCCTGCCAATATTGAACTGAAAACAACTTTGGATGAAAAACGGGCACAACTTATTGTGTATAGAGACTTATTAAACGATATTCAAAATCATCAGCAAGATGTATTAAATTTAAAAGATATTGTTGAAAATTTAACGGAGAAGAATGAAAATGTTGACGAAGAATTAGAATTAATATTGAATCAACATAGTAAATTATTAAAGAGAGCATTAGGTTTTGTGGAGCAATATGAAAAAATTGTCAGCGATCATCAACATTATTGCAAAGCAGTTATGGATACGCAAGAGTTTGTAGATGCTACTCATAATACAATTGATTTATGGGGTGAACTTGAATTGGAAAGAGTTTCTCTTCATACTAATTTAGATCGTTTAAAGAATTTGCAAAAAAGTTTAATAGATGAATTCCCAAGAATTGATGAAATACGTACATTAGGAGAAAAAGTTATTCCGGGTACAATTGAAGCAGGCCAAGTTAACGTTCAATCACAAATAGATACATCACAACAAGAATGGGAGGGCTTGCTCTCATCTGTACAATCTACAATTGAATCTATTGAAACTAAACTCACCCATTGGGATGATTATGAAAAATTAAAGGATCAATGTATTAATTGGATCCGTGAAACAGATAATAAACTTCATGCTATTGATTTGAAATCTACTTCATTAGAAAAGAAGGAACAACTAGATATATTGAAAGCCCTTCAAGGTGAAGTTCGAGCCAAGGAATTAGAAATAGATAATGTTACTGAACGTGGTCAACAATTATACCGCGGAGCGTCAGTTAGCCGTGGCTCACAAATATCGGAATTAGTTTTAAAATATCAACAAATTTCTATAAAAGTAAAAGAATTAAATACTCGTTGGCAGCAATATGTCACCAGTCACCAAGAATTCGATAATCAATTATTTGAATGTACAGAATGGTTAGATAATATTAAACAGAAATTAGACTATTGTTCAGATTTAAGTGCAACATCACAAAAAGATCTTGAAGGAAAATTAGCAACTATTCAAGACCTCTTATTAGTAAAGGATTCCGGATTTGGTAAAGTTCAAAGCATAGTTGAACTCGCTCAAACAGTCTTAGCCAATACAGCGCCACCAGGACATGATGTTATAAACAAAGCATTGGCGAAACTCCAAGAAGACTGGTCTGCATTAGCATTAAGAATGATTGACATAAAATCAACGCTTGATGACTCCATAAATCAATGGTCCGGTTTCTTGGAACAAGTTCAAAATGTTAATAAAACTGTTGAATGGATGGATACAACTTATAAGGAATTATTAGAATTTCAAACAACTATGACAGAAAAACGAGCTCAATTAGAACGAATCCGAAATGTTGAAGAGAAAATACGACTTGAAAAGATTGAAGTTGATAATCTAAAGATCAATGCAGCTGAAATGATTGCCAGTGGACAACAAAGCCAAGCTGCTTATCAAGCACAACAGGTCTTAAATAAATTCGATTATTTAGCTGACAAAATTAATAAATTAAACACTGAGCGCGAAGATCAGTATCGTGATCACAGGTTGTATAAAGAAGCATATGATGATTTAATTAGTTGGATTAGTAGAGCTCGTGAGAAATTCCCATCAATGAAACAACGTAGCCTTAGTGATAAATTAGCAATTGAAAATGCAGTTGCTCCTTTCGATGCTTTATTAAATAAACAAGCACAAGGCGAACTTTTGGTTGAGCATTTGCAACACACAGGTGAAGTAGTGTTAGCCAGTACTTCAACGCAAGGCCAAGATATAATAAGAAATGATATAAGAGCTTTACGAGAAAGTTTCGAAGGCTTATTTAGAGAAGTTTCACAGCAAAAAGATCAGCTGGAAGCTACTTTACTTCAATGGCGTGAATATAAAGAAGAATATGAAAGACTATCAGATTGGCTACAGCAAATTGATATACTAGTAAAAAATCATAAATTGGCATTACTCCCAAATGCACAGGAAAAACAAAAACAAGTAGTCGATATGCGAGATGTTTTGCAACGTTTAGAAAAAGGACAAGAAGACATTGACCGATTCAATAAATCCGCTTCTTCACTGTTGACATCACATTTAGATACATATGTAAATAATCAATTACGTCATCTTAATTCTCGGTATCAAGTCCAAGTCAATCTAGCTAAGGATGTTATGAAAAAAGTTGAAACGAATTGTGATCAACATAACGAGTATGAAAATAATTTGTTAAAAGCAAAAGATTGGATCGAAAAAGCTTGGGAAACTATCAGAAATTGTAGTGAAGCATCAAGTACTTGCAGTAAAGAAGCATTACAGCAAAAATTAAATCAAATTCAAGATTTAATAAGACGTCGTGAAGAAGGACAAAGTATTGTACACATGACCGTTAATAATGGTGAAAAAGTTATGCGTAACACCCGATCTGATGGCAAGGAAGCAATAAATACAAGTATAAAGGATCTTCAAACTGAATGGGATCGTTTAGTTAAGAAAATGTCAACAGCGAAAGTTCATTTGGAAACAAGTTTATTGCAATGGGCTGATTATAGCTCCAGTTACTCACAGCTTAAACAATGGATATCAGATCGTGAAGCAAAATTGCAACAGGTGTGTGATACTAAAGTTGCTAAGTCTAAACAGCCAGGCTTAAGTTCCGGATTAAATGAACGCAAGGCTAATTTAAGACAAACGAATAATATTGTTCAAGATATTGTGTCTTTTGAACCAATGATACAATCAGTAACATCTAAAGCATCTGATTTACTTCAAGCTGCACCGGCATCTGAAATATCAACCAAATATCAATCACTCAGTAAACAAGCTAAAGACTTGTATGAAAAACAAAAAGAAACAGTCGAACATCATCAATCATTAATTGATGCTGCTAATGAATTTAATCAATGGCTGAGAAATTCTAAAGAAAAATTAAGTAAATGTGCTGAGCCAACGGGAGATAAAGAATCTTTATCAAGCAAAATATCTTTGCAAAAGGTTCTACAAAGCGAAGTGGATGATGGTCAAAAGAAACTAGATAAAGTTTTGGAACAAGGTGAAATTGCTTGTAAAACATCAGGAAAAGAGGATCGTGAAACAATTGAAGAAGAACTTGCCGTTTTACAAGATGAATTCGATAATTATGTGTAAGTATTCATTTATTCTGCTCTATTTAAAAAAAAAATTATATAAAATGTTTTCTTCTATAGCGAGGCACTCAAAAATGCAAAAGGATTTTTAGAAATTGGTATTGTTAAATGGACGGAGTACGAAGATCAGTACAGTGATGCAATAGATTGGTTAACTAAAACGGAGGTCCTCGTACAATCCTACAATAAATTGCAGGATAGTCTAGAGGAAAAGAAAAATGTTCTTGAACAGTTTCAGGGACATTTGCAGACGCTATTTGATTGGCAAAAAGAGCTTGATCGTTTAAACATGCATGCACAAAGTTTATTAGAAACATGTGCAGATACAAGAATTAGTAATGCTGTTACACAATTGACTACCAAGTACAATGCTCTGCTTTCTCTAGCCAAAGAGATAATGCGTAGACTGGAACTGCATTATCAAGAACACCAGCAACACAATACATTATATGGAGAGTGTCAAGATTGGTTGGAGAGAACACGTGATAAGTTAAATGAATGCGGAGATATTCCAAGTACATTAGGTGAAGTTCAAATAAAACTTAACACAGTCAAGGGTATAAGACAGTCTTTTGAACATGGTCATAACAAACTTCGGTATGCTTTAGAATTAAAAGAAAAGGTAATCATGAACACTGAGGTAAATGGAGCAACAAAAATACAAGAAGACAATGAAAATTTGAAGCAAGAATTTGAAAAATTATTAGTAGATATTACTGACGTACGTCAAAATTTGGCAAATAGGGCAAGTCAACTAGAAGAAATATTTAAATTATACAAAATGTTGGTTGAGTGGCTTGATGATATTGAACCCAATATACAAATCAGTGATTCATTTTTAAATGATTTAAGCGAAAAACGTGCAGCATTAGAGAAATTCCGTGCTTTACAACGGGATATTAATAGCCACAGTGAAATTGTTGAGAAAATAAATGTTAAACTCGAAGAAGATTCACATCTTGATAAAAATGATTTTGAAAATGGGTTAAAAAGATTTGATAATGCACAAGAAAATATTACTAAAAATATTGATAATTTAGAGAATCAAGTCAATAATCATGAAAAATACAAACAAGCCTACAATGAAATTTATGATTGGATAAGAAAGACTAAAATGGATATTCAACAATGCTCAGATTCTCACGGCGAACGTCAACAAACTATGGAGAAAATATCTAAACTCAATGAAATAGATATGTCAATGCCGGAAGGAAAGATATTAATGGAAAATACAATTGAATTAAGTCAAAACGTAATTAATACAAGTGGCAGTGAAGGACAGGATACTATTCAGCAAGAAATAAAACAACTGAAGTCTGATTGGGATGCGCTTCAGACAACATCTAAGGAAGCTCATGATAGTCTGAACTGTTGTATTGCTGCTTGGAATGAATTTATTGAAAAATCTGAGAAAATTAACAGATTTATTGAAGAATACGAACTTAAGATCAAACACGAAAATGAAATCGAAAAGAAAACTGGAGAAGATCTCATTAATTCAAAGGTAATTGATACGAATTTATTTTTTGAATTTATATAATCTGTTATAATTATTAAATAGAAATTGCTTGATGAGATCCTTGCACAAAGAGGGTCAGTTGAAGATTTAAATGATTGCTGTGAAACTCTAATGGAGCAAAGTGCTTGTGCGTGGGTTCGTGATAAAACTGTTGAAATACAAGGAAATTATTCTAAGCTTCTAACTTTAATCCAAGGTTGTTTTATGAAAATATTGATTAATTAGTATTTATTAAATATGTTTTTTATATGATACTTATTAGGTCTCGTATCGAAAGTCGAAAAGAATTTGTCGGATCACACCGAATTTCTTAATTATAAATTGGAGATGGAGAAATGGTTAAGTAACGCTGATCAAACATTACTTGAATGTACAGGTCTTGGCGATGCCGCTTCAATTAGACAAAAGCTTGAAACAATCAATGTAATCTTAAATGAAAATTTATAAAAAAAAAAGTTTTGACTGAGTTATATACTATATAACGCTTTATTTATTTTTAAATAGATTCTAGCAAATCGTGTTCCAGAAGGACAACATTTATTGAATATGGTTCAAGAAGCATTCACAAAGGCAACTAACTTAGCTCCCGAAGACAAACAAGAGAAATTACGTGAAGATATGGCTGCTTTACGAGATAGATGGGATAAATTGTGTATGGATATAAATGAGACATTGGCCAAATTGAAAATAATATTGACACGATGGGATGATTATAATGAAGCTAAGTCTCGCTTTGTCAAATGGATTGGTGACACTCAAGATATTCTATCGAATATTCCTGATACTAAAGGCGAGCTCAGTGAAATGAAAACATTGCTCGAACGTTATAAACACCAAAAAGAAGATATATTATCAAAGAGTAGTGATTTAGATCATTTAAAATCAGAATCTAAAGAATTTAGCTCTTGGTCGAGATGCGCAACTGAAATGGAAGAAATTAACAAACTTCAAGCTAAATGGGATCAATTAAATGTTGATTGTGATTCGCGAATTAAAAACTTAGAATCAGAGATTTCAGATTATAACTCATACCATCAAAGTTTACAGGATGCTGAAAAATGGTTATTGCAAATATCATTCCAGCTCATGGCTCATAATTCACTTTATATAACAAACAGAGAACAAACACAAGAGCAAATTACCCAGCATGAAGCATTACTTAATGATATACAGAAATATCAATCAAATCTTGATGATTTAAAGGCAAGAGGTCAAAATCAAATTGATCGTTATGTTAGTACAACACCTACTATCAGAAACACGATCGATACCCAATTGAAAAATATTCAAGAAAGTTATAATTCTTTACTTAATACATCTGTTCAAATAAGAAATCGTTTACAAGATTCACTTGCTAAATTCCAAGAATACGAGGATACATTAGATAGTATAATGAAGAATTTGGACGTGTATGAACCAATTATTGTATCTGAACTTGATGAACCAGCTATGAATTTAGAAATGGCACAAAAACAACTACATACAGCTCAAGTAACAATTTTAATAAGCAAACAAAAAATAACTAAAATTTTATTACTGATATTAATTACTATATAAATAAATTTTATTACTTTATTTTAGGATTTACATAATAAATTACAAATGGAAAAATCGAGATTAGCTGTAGCTGTTCAAGCTTGTGAAGCAGCAACTGCTAGCATAAGTAGACCAAGCTCTCCGCTTGATACAGCTGTTCAACCTATACCACAACAAGAACTGATGGTTCGCGCCAAATTAGAAGATTTAATTGATCAGGTAGGATTATCCTTTAATAAATGTTACCTTTTAATTCTTAACTTGCATGTTTGTTTTATTTTATGATTGATTACTAACCATTATATACAATAGTATTGTGTAAAAATCATTGAAGCCAAAATAATGAAGTAAAATATATTTTGTAAAATTTTTTTTGAATGAAATGAATTTAGTTTCTTTTACTTAAAATATTTTGTAAATTTTGATATTAAATTTTATTTAATAAATATTTATTTTATTATTTTTTGCATGTTTATTGAATTATGTTTTGTATTATAATTTTTGATTTTTGTTGTTGACAAGCTTTTTATACTATTATTATTATTTTTATTATTTCTTTTTTGCATTAATAAAATTAAACCAAAAAACCAAACGTATAAATTAATAAACACAGTGCTGCACTAATAATGACGTAGAAGCTGTTAAGTGTGATGTCGATCCAGAAAAATTTGTTATACTAACAAAAATAGTGGATAGACTAAATTCACAAGGTTTCATTTCTAAATTACGTAATTTAAATATAAAGGTAAGAAAAATTAATTTGAATGCTAGCATTGTTGCACTAAAATAAAGTTTGCTATTATAATCATTTGTATTTTATATTTATTTTTCTTATAACAAATAACAATTTGGAAATCTATCATTGATATATGCTTCATTTCTTATTTAGGTACAATCGCATTTGAGTGGTTTATCTACTACTGTAACTGAATTGGAACAACAGCAGAAGCAACGTGGCGAATTACAAGATTGGATTAATAAACAGAATTCATCTGTTTCTGATTGGTCATCAAGACCAACAAAATTACGCCCAGAAGCTGCCAAACAAGAAATAAATTCAATGAACGATTTATTGAATGTTATAGGAGATAAGCGTACACAACTCTTAACCGAAGTCACTGGCAGTTGTATGTTTTCAAAAAATAAATTCAAAATAATAAATACTCAATAACAACTTATACTTAATAAATAATTTTTAATTCTAGTCGCAGATGACGATGCTTCTGATATAGAGTTACAAATAGATAAACTAGAATCAAATTTGATGGATACCATTGCTAAAAAGCAGTCTGATCAAAACGTCATCGATGTCTATCGTCAAAGCGTACAAGATATGCACGGTTGGTTTGACTCTTTGATCAAACGTATGGATGTTTTGGATAAAGGAAGTGGGTTAAATTGTGGACAAAAGTTAGCCGCTATATTGGAGGTTAAAAAGAACTTCGAGGAGAGTGGTCCAAATAAGCTCAGTGATTTGAAACAAAAAGCAAATTCTGTAATAGCGGTTATTAGTAATCTAGATGGTCAACAAGTTGAAGAGCAAATTAAATCAATTGACAGGCGTTATAATGATATATCCAAACGTATAGATCGTAAGGCTCAAATTTTAGAAATGACAAGCAAAGGTGTCGAAGGTGCAAGAAAAGAAATTGATCAAGTACAAGAATGGATCAAGGATAAAATTGTTCAATTGGAAGCACCGCAACCACTTGGATTTGATCGTAAAGCGGCTGAAAGTCGCCAGCAACAAATGAAGGCATTATTGAAAGAAGCTGATTCAAAACAAGCCTTACTTGAAACACTGGAGAAACGTGTTGGTAATATTAAGAACGATTTAGAACCAGTTGAGCAAACACAACTTGAATCAAGTTTAAGAAATGCAGGTTCCGAGCAAAAACGATTAGTCGGCTTAATTAAAAATTCATTAGAACGCGTTTCTGAAGCGGCACTTGCTCGCAAAGGCTTTGAAAATAATTTAGAAAAGGCAAAAGCATGGATTCGTGCAAAAACTACGGAAATTCGAAAATTATCGGGCTATATACCGCTCCCGACGAGTGTTATTGAAACAGAGATTTCAACTCATAAAAAATACAATACCGAAGTTAAACAATTTGGAGATGGCCAATTGAACGACATTTTGAAGCAAGGAAATAACATTTTAAAGGATTGCAGTGGCGAAGATAGAGATAAATTACAAACATTGCTCGATGAAGTAGTTCGAGATTATGATATTCTTAAAAAAGAATCTGACGACAAATATAAATCTTTAGCCGATATCTTACAAGGACGTAAAGAATTTGAAAATGAAATAAACAAATTAAATAATTGGCTTAATGAAGCTGAAGTAGGAACATCTACCGAATTGCGCACAACAAGTCTTCCTATAATGGAGGAGAATTTAATTAAATATAAACGTTTGGTAGATGAAGGCCAGTTAATGGGCGATTTGTTAAATAATATTTCTGAACAAGCGAAGGCAATTAATCCACAATTGAACAGTTCGGACAAAATGAAATTAAACGAACAAATTCGAAACTTGAAGGATAAACATTATAAATTAACAGGATTAATAAACGACAGACATAAAAATTTACAAGATCAAATTAAGAAATATAAAGACGCTAAGAGTAAGATGACTGAATGCGTTAAAGTAATGTCTCATGTGCAACAAGAAATCAAAGAATTGAATAAACCAGTTGGTAGTAAAATTGAAGATGTTCAAAATCTTTTACAAACTTATGAGAAATTATTAGTTGATTTAAAAGATAGTAAATCTAAAATGGGTGACATTCAAGGAGAAAACCTACCAGAATTGCAAAGTGCAATAGCTCAACAAGACGACATGATAAAAGCAATTGAAGATCAATTGGCCAGATTAAGGCAGTTACTAATGCTGCGCGAGCAATTTATATCATTGGTGAATGAGATAATCATGTTTGTTATGAAATATACATCCGTAATCACTGAAATTGAAAAATCAGGAGATTCCATTGAAGACAAAATTAAGCAATACGATCAAGTAATTGTAAAAATTCAAGAATGTGAAGCTGTATTAGCATCAGCAACTGATAAAGGTCAACAAATAGCATCCGAAGGCACAGCTGCTGATAGAAATAGTATTACAGAACAATTACAATCGTTAAAACATCAACTGTTGAATTTACGGAAGGCCGTTGAAGTTCAACGTCAAAAACATGAAATCACATTGGCTGAACATAAGAAAATGGCTAATGAATTATCAGAAGTAATTGATTGGCTTCATGAAAATGAAGGATTGGTAAAATCTAGACCACTGTTAGATCGTGATCCGGATTCTGTAGAACGAGAAATACAAAAGCATAAGAAATTAGAGAAAGATGTTACTAAATATTTGAATCGTATAAAGAAAATTAATGAGCAATCACAGAATGAGTTTGGAATGCCTGGTTCATTATTAGAAATGCTGTCGGAAGCTCGTTCACTTCTGAACACACTTCCAAACGAGTTACAAGAACGTGAAAAGTATCTTATTACAAACAAACAATCACGTCTTGACTATATGGCTTTAGTGTCTAAATTTAATGCATGGGTCGATGAAGCTGAAATTCGTTTACAAAATGGAAAACATGGCATCGACTATGAGAATATTCTTACCGATCTTGAAGAACATAAAATATTCTTTAGTAATGAAGCAACAATAAAAGATTTGGTGGCACATCAAATTCAGGATGCCGCTGATAAAATCTGGTCTTCATTGAATACTGATGAACAAGAGGAATTATCACGCGAATTACAACAGCATAGTCAAGTATTAAAGAACACTCTTAACTCGGCTAAAACACAGCGTTCTGAACTTGAAGAACATGCGGAAATATGGAAAGAATTCTCTCAAAATCTTGATAAGGCACGAAATATTTTATCAAGAATTAAATTTGGCGATGAACCAGTATCAAATTTAGCAGGATTGCAGTTTAACATACAGAAAATAACACACGCTATTAACGATGTACAGGTGAGTTTCACTTTAATTTTCTTTTATCATTATTAGTTGAATATTTTTTTATTATTTTGCAAAATAAACAAAATATTTATCTCATGTTTTATATAAAAAATAAACATACAAATTTTGTGCAATTTATATCCACGAATTATATTTATATTTTACAAGATTACGTGATGGAGTGTATATTTATTAATGCAAATATTTAGTTTTAAATGAAATTTAGTCGTTGGAAGTGTGTAAGTGCACTTTTATCGTATTGTTTGATCTTGTGGTGTTTCTGATAGTTTTAAAGATTTTTCATTAACTTTATTCTGAATCTTGAATCTAAAATTTTATGCCATTGTTAGCTGTGACTTATTTGATCACAAACTGATTGTTTAGTATTTATTCTTAAACATTTCTATAAAGAGTTTCCATATTTTCATAAATTTTTGGTCTTTTATACGGTTTCTATGTTTTTCACTGATTACTTAACTGAATACACTGAAAAATTCAATGAAAGTAGTTTGTACATTTATGGAGTTATGGTAATTAAGCAAAATAAAACTTAAGGCACACTTGGTATATCAAAACATAATATTTTTTTAATTTTACAATTGCGCAGCATCCCAATTATTATTTTCGGTAATTTTTGTTATTCGTTGTTAACAATGCAAACAATTACATAATAATTTGCTTGTTTTTCTTTATTTGTTTTATTATTCTGTTTTTGTGTGTGCTAAGCTTGTTAATTAGTTGATTTATTGACAATGACGTCTGTTATACCAAAATATTATTATTATTGACATAATTAAATAAATTATTTATATATATATATATATATATATATATATATATATATAAACAACAAATTTATAAGAAATTTAGAATAATTTTGAAATGTAATATTAAAGCTCATACTGTTTTTTTGAATGATAGTAAAAGTGATAGAGATTTTTATACAGATGATTAACATACATAATTATTATGATTTTTATATTTTATAATAATTTTAAATTTTATTTATTATTTAATTATGTAAACTTGTTTGTCTGCGAAAGTTGTTTTATATTAATATGATTAATAAAATTTTGTGTTTTTCGTATGATTTTTGTAAATTATTTAATCTGCGTTCTTGAATATTAATGTTAATTTCATTGAAATAATATTTTTTAAAGCAATAGTTTTTTTCTTAATTTTAATGAAATATTTATCTATTAATTTAATACGTAATGGTATATTATAAGTAACTGCTAAGACATGTATGCCAAAAGTGATTAAACATCGAAATATTTCTTACCAACAAAAAGTTGTGTGTAAAAGTATTATTTTTTAATATTTTTTGATAAATCATTTCACAGTTCTATAATAAATGTCAACAATTAACATTAATATATATTATATGCTTAATTGAGTCAGGATTGTATATACATTTATTTTTACATACTTAGTTTAAGTCATGTCTAGTCGATGACATCATTGAAAATAATAATAATCATAATCATAATCATATTTTATTTAAATTTTATACAAAATATGTATTATTGTTGTGCTTATTTATTTATTTAAATAATTAATTTAATAGCAATGACATTGTTATTTAATTTTAAAAAAAAATGTTATTATTATAAATGGACAACACTCGAGTATAAAAGTAAACAAATAATAATAATAATGACACAATATTCCGTTTAAAATAAATTTGTTATAATAATAAAGGGATATTATGAATTCATGGTACATAGTAGTAGTGAAAATTACTTTAATAGAGACGCACCTGTTGATTAATTTCTATTTTTAACGGACAATCGGTAATAAAAAAAAAAAATAAAACTTTGATAATAGGTGGTTAGTTAGGTACTAAAAATATTTTTGTTACATACAATTTTGATAATTTTTCATGTTTAGATAAATATTTATTAATTTTATATTATTATTATTACCGTTTTTTATGGACTATAAGAAGACGTCGTTCAGTCAGACTATAAGACGCACTGAACGATAAGACGCACCTCAAATTTATAAGATGATTTTTAGAAAAATTGTTATTATAATGTTATCTTCGGATCATAAGATGCAAGCAAAATTTCAGTCTATTTTTCAATGTAAAAAATTGCGTCTTATAGTGCGTTAAATATTGTATTTAATATTCTGTATGGAGTCTTAAGCCCGCTCTGGTTTGCGCTTCGCTTTATTCACATGTCCTTATATAAGACGAAATTAAATTAATATTCATATTCAAATTATATGTTGACACACTTATTGAAATAATTGCATTTATCTATTATTACAATGTAGCAAATATTATTTACAAATTATTTTGCGCAAATTTGTAACATTATATCATTTAGATTGTTAAGCATCAAAACAAAACAAAAACACCACTGTACCATAGACTATAACAATGCTATTAATTAAATAAAAAAACAAAATTCCGTATTTATTGCTCAGCTAAAGAAACATAATAAATAAAAAGAAATATATCATCTATTCATATTGCATTAAAATAAAAAAAGATAAATAAAGATCTATGTTGCTGCCTGCTGCTGCCTGCCTAGATATAATATTTATTTACATATTAAATAACAAAAATAATCTTTTTATTTTTAATAAAATAAAATAATAATTATTAATTTATTAAAACACTGAAGTAATATAATAAAAGCACAAAAACACCAATTAAAATATTAAATGGTTTTTTTTTTTTGCTTTGAGAATTTTATCGCAATTTTAAATTTTTGCGAATTTAAAATATCAGATGAAATTTTTATGATAAGATTTTTATAATTCTTTTTTTTTATAATTTATGTTTGTTTTTTTCGTAATTTTTATTAAATTATTTTTTTTGTTTATTAAACTGACTATGTTGCCTGTTGCTTGTTTGCTATTATTATTATTATTATTTAAATAATTTAAAATTTTATTATCAGATCATTATTAAAAATAAGTATACTTACTCATAGATGATTTTTTTGTTTATTATTATTGGCAATTTTCAGAATCTTTGATTAGAATATTTTTAATATAAAATTTATTAAAATAATGAAACCAATAAATTTTGTTTATATACAAAAATTTACCGCAAAATCGATACCAAGAAATTAATTTATCCTCTTTAAATCAAACAATTCATTATTTCTAAGATACTAATAATCTAATACTCTAATACCAAGATTTCAACGTTGAACTGGCCAGTTAAATCCCCAGATATGAACCCAATTGAAAACCTGCGGTACATAAAGGTGGTCAAAATTAATAAGTGGAAGCCTTCTTCATCCAAAACACTCATTATACTTTTAGAAAAAGCTTCCTATGAAATTATTTCCATTAAACACCTGCAGAGCCTCGTAAAATCAATGCCTGACAGGATTGCCGAGGTTATACGGGGACCAAATATTCAAATATATTTAATGTTAGACTTAAGACTGTTACTGATAAGAATGCGTAATCCTTTGTTTTATATTCCGCCCAGGGAGTAGAATAAAATTATGTTTTTGTAGAACAGTCATTTATTGAGATTTTACCTCATTTTACTAATCTCCTGATATGTAGCGTTACTTGTCCTAATGATTAATGAACACCAATTTTACATATTGGCAAAAATTACCTGAATAAGTTCTAGAACAACTTTGTTTACCTATACTAAAGCTTCTCGAAATATTTACTGATTTTTTTATGTGTGGCCTTTTTACTGCTCGTTACTGTACATAGATGGGTTATTAGTGTAAATTTTGTATTTTCAAAAAAAAAATAATTTTTTTATGCATACAATCTGAATGCCAAAATATACAAAATTTAGTTTAGATTAAATGATTATCAGATATTTATTATAATAAATATTTATTATGTAATTGAGAATATTATTTTTGTTGTCTCAATCCAATCGCTATCATATGATTGTAGTATTTGTATTACGATATTCTACCTCGATGTATACAAAAAATATGAATTTTATATTAAAGAAAAAATTCACAAGTACTTGTTTATGCTAAAGCGATTGTAATTTGATCGGTAATTTTATACGAATTTCATTTAATTGTTAAGAAATTTTATTTCTTGATTATTTATTTAAAAATGTTTACAAAAATCATTACAAAAGTTTTAACTTTTTATCCAATAACGATCCATATACTTTTGAAATAAATCAACAGTATTTTAATTATCAACAATTACTTATACCGCACCTTTATTCAATAAATAATTGTTTTTCTTTCGATAAGTTCTTTTAGAATAATATAATTGTGAAAAAGTAACATTTCTATTTAATTATATAATTTAAAGTTCATTGAATTTAAAAATAAAAATAAATAAAACATATTTTCTTCTTCTAATACGATCCGATTCGATATTTATGAACTTGAAATATGTATGTATGTACTTTATCGATAAATTTATAAGTTTTCTACTCAATATAATCAGTGTTATTAACTGATTAGTATAACAAAATGACAGGTATTAATAACTTCTTTATTTTTACTTACTTACAGTCATTTCTCGGATTTTTGTAAAGAACTTTGTTTTGGCTTGGTTAACCCATTTTTTCCCACTATATTAATATTGGCACAAGAGCCCTTATTTGCTTTAATCAAATAAAATTGCTTTAAAAAAATTTCATGTTTGAAATTCCAGTGTACCTATCTGATCCCTAAAATACAAATAAAAAAAATTCTGTATCTAATATTTCTGGTATTTTAGTTTTTTTTTGCAGCTTTCTAATATTATTATTTTCAATAAATTTATTTAATAGGTTAAGACGAATTTTTATCGAATAAATCAAAAAATTTTTAATAAAATTTATGAGTATTTAAATTTAATCGTTTAGGTAGTTAACGTATCAGTTGATCAATTTTTTTTTTACAAATTATGAATTTATTATACAAATAACACTCGATCGTTATTTATGAATGAATTATTTTCATGAAACCGAAAGGCTAATTAGTTTTGAATAATAACGTTTGATCATCTACACCTTTTCCAGTTGTAATTATGTCAATTGTAATGCAGAAATCATCAAACGTCAATTGATCTTTTCTGAATTACAATTGATCTTTTCTGAATTACAATTGGAAAAGGTGTAGTAGAGAAAAATAAATTTCTTTGAAAATTTACTGTATTTGCGTTTGTAAAAGAAATCGTTTAAAGCTTTATTATTATTATTATTTTTTATTTAAGGAATTTAAATTATCTTCTATTCAAACATTTATCATGTATGTTATTAGTTTATCTATTATCTAATTTAACAAAATAAAACATAATATAATTGTGTTGCGATATTTATAGGTGACAACAGGTTTCCGTACTTATTTACTAACCAAAACTTATACACATTTAATTTTAATAATAATAAAAAATAATAAACAAACTTTAAGCGTTTTCGCGTATTTCTGTTCTGTTGTATGCTTGCTTATACATTTATACAATGTATATATATATTTTAATTATTATACCGGTGACATCATGCATTTTATTTTTTGCAAAAGAAAAATGGAATTTTATATTTTATTTTATAAACAAAACCTTATTTAAAAAAGAAAAAATAATATAATATATAAATATAAAATGCACGTTCGCTGAATTCATTATATATATTTTTTTAAATAATAACTTTATTGTAAAAAATAAACAAGCATAATAATAATAATAATAATAATAATAATAACATCATTATAATGAAACAAATAAATTCAATTTAAACATATATGATGTTCAATTCAATGTCGATTATAATTTATTATTGATAATGATTTGAATAGAAGTTAATATAGCTTTAGGCGCAATTTTAAATTATTTTTCTTATATTATGACCTAACTATTATAATATATATTATTTTATTGCTTTTTGTGTGATATTTTCATATGATGACGCCATCAATATGTTTTAAATAAAAAAAACTAATCTACAGTGTATTAAAATTATAAACAAAATGAACAGTTTTATTTTATTTTCAATATTATTAAGTGAAAAATAAAATAAAATAATATAAATAAACTTTAGCAATGTTTTTTTGCAATAAAAAAAGATAAAAACAATAAATAACAAAAAACCGGCAAATTTATGATTGTATTTGTATTAAAATCGCGTAAATATAAATTATATATGAAAAAACCATGTAAAATGTATATAATTAAAACTGTGAGCGACGAGAGAATTGTATACTTTTGGGCATGGCAAATATGGAATATAGTAATAAAAAAAAATGTACAATTTCACAACCATATGGAGGAATATAAGTGTATATATGTATTTACAAAATTTTGTATGATTTTGATTGAGCTTTGCGCATGGAGAAAAACTTTATATAATTTTTTATTTTGTATTAAAGTGCGCATACAATGTATGTACTAAACCGACCCACCGGCTGCCACCCGAATGGTAGACTTTTTTTTAAAGTATTTTTTTATGATTTTTTTTAAAACATATTATGCTTCGTTCGTTCTTATATCGAAAAAAATAACAACGTTTCTGAACTGAATAAAATGTAGAAAAACACAAACACAATTTAACATGTATATTCATTCTCTTTGGTATTTCACAATTCCATCGTAAATACGATTTTATGTTATTTAATTTTATTATTCTGGAGAAACGAAAATATTGGACAGACAGATTGTGTTGCTGTGCGCGTTAAGAAGCAAAATCAATTTTATAATATTTTAATTTTGAAAATTATTATATTTTTATTATTTTATTAATTAAAAATAATAAATTTCTAAAGAACACTATAAATTTGTGAGTTAAAAAATAAAATTAAAAAGGAGTTTTAAAGACAATATAAAGGCGGATAATAAACAGAAACGTAGAAGAAAAAAAAGTAAAATAAGGTTAATAAAATATCAAAACGGAGTTTATTTGTGGATTAAAGAAAATCAAATAAACGAATTAAGGAGAAAGTAACAGCTGGATTTGTAATTAAATAATAATTTAATAGATTTTATATAAATTTTGTGTGTTTATTCGTTTTATTTACGTGAAAAAAATTAATTTTGCATATACACAGTACATATCAGTGCTTAAAAAATATAAAATTTTATTTCTTAAAAGTTCTTCAGATTATGTTTTCTCTCTGATAAAGTTGATTTTATTTATTTTTTTCAAGAAATCCATATACAGACACAACACTAAATTTGTTGTCTCTTAAATGTCTCGTCTTAATGTCTATTGCGATGGGCATAATCATATAAAAAGAAAAAATACGCATCGACGCATTGTTTCAATCGAAAAGTGGTAACGCACTACTAACCCCATTTATACCGGCTTTAATATAATATTAATAAATGGACAAAATACACATTTAAATAGCGGAGACAAACGCTTTTTTCTTAATTTATTGCGTAATAATTAATTATAGCTTTTTAATGTGTAATAAAATAATTATTTAAATAATTCATATATATCTAATTAAAGTTTTTTTTGTGTTTTTATTTATTTTTGCACAAAAATTTACACACAAGTTTATTGGCAATTAAAATATTTTTTTTTTTTTTTTAATTTTTATATAAAAAGGTTAAACACAACACACAAATACATATTTATCATATTTTTAAATAATTTTATTATTATTATTGTTTGCATTAATATTCTGCGTTGTTAAAATAAAAATAATAAAATTCGTGTGACTTCATATATTTATCTTATCTCTGTTGTTTAAGCGACTAGCATAAGGTGAAAAATATGCACAAAATTTGGCGAAAAAATCTTTTTTTGTTTATGGATAAAAATTTTCAATATTTTTATATTAAATTTTTGCATATGCTTTTCTATTTTTAGGCACATCAAGCTGATTTTGATGCATTAAATGAAAAAGCACAGGAAATTTTACGACAAGCGGATCAACGTAATCGTATTATAATTGAAAAAGAACATTACAATATAAATAAAGAGTGGAGTGATTTTATAAATAATTTAGAAATACGACGTGATACATTGACAACATTAGCACAATATTGGGAAGAATTTGAAAATAAATTACATAAATTTGATAATAAATTGCAACGTTTAGACGAACGATCCAGGCATGTCGATCCAGTGGTGAGATCTAAACAGCAGCTTGAAGACACCAAGAATGTTATCCAAGTGAGTATCCACATGTAATCACTGTTCAGCTACAACTAATGTAGAAACGAAAAAAAAAAAAACACTTTTATTCTCATCCGATATGACCTTATTCATTATTTATTAATTAATTAATATAAAACCGGCAGTTTTTATTATAATATTTGCAAACAAAATTATTGACCGTGGATATAAAGGTAAAAAAAAACAACAATAAAAATTTCAATCGCTAAGAAAACTTTTTCGCATTTATAGATTATTTAAATAATCAGAAAATATTTTCGTAACTTTCTTTGAAATGTCATATTAGCTAGAAAAAATTAAAACATTTTAAATCAATGACATGAGCTTTTATGTTTCTTTTAAACAAATCTCATCCCAATGAAAGTTTTCTTCAATGACTTACCTTCTATATGTGTATTGTTATTCTGTCTGTTCACAGACAAAAAACTATTCATGTGTCCATGGCATATACGTTTAATATTTACGTTTTTATTCCAAAAATAAATTTAAACATCTTACTTTAATTTATGGTCAAAAAAACAACAAATTTAAATAAAAAATATAAAGAAAACAATGTAGAAAAACGTAAATAAAGTTAAATTTAATTGTTAAGCAGAAAAAAAACCGACAAATACAGTGGTACCTCGACATACGAGTCTAATTCGTTTCCTAACCTTTTTTGTATGTCAAATTGCTTGTTTCTAATCACGAATGTAGATCATGTAAGCCCTGTAAACTGTAGTTATACGATTCCTCGTGTCTCAAATCTTATTCTCATCTCAATGCAAAATATCGCTTGCTCGGCGGATCGTATCTCAAAACAGTCGTATATCGAGATACCACTGTACAACATAACACTGTGTTTTTGGTTGTGCTTTTTGTTTCGGTTGTTCGTTTGAGTTCCTTTTTGATTATGATAATTCAGTTGCTGCTTACAGTAGCGTGTAATTATTCAATTTAAATATAAAAATTTTTATTCACACAAATTTTCCTAATTAATAATACTAGAATAGAGTATTGGGAATTTGTTAACAAAAAAAAAAAAAAATAGGTCATCATAAAATTCTCAATGTTATTTAATTAATTTTTATGGTTAATTTTGACTAATAATAATTGTTATTATTGCTAAATCATTTAACATTTGCTATTCTACACCGTACAATACTCATTAATGAGTTGTTGAAATAAAAAATTTTATTTCCATTGTGACAAAATTTTGATAAGAATTTTATTTTAATTTTATGTCAATAATTATTTTGGTTTTGTTTTTTTGTTAAATGAGTCTTTTAAGAATTAAACAAATAATTTCATTTTTATTTTTCAACTATTTATGTGCACTGAATTATAAAAAAGAATGCTAAATTGAGCAAACCAAAAATACATAACGATAAAAATGAATAATTTTATTGTGTGGGTGGCTTTTTTTTGCAATCCTTGCTGTTTGCTTTATGTATGGAAATATCTATACATGTAGGACAACGCACTATTCAGTTTGTTTATAATTAAATAAAAATTTTGTTCATTTGCGGTTGAAAAAACAGAAATTATCGTTTTTATTTTTTGTTTTTGCTTTGTAAATTGATTATGCTTTTGAAATTAAGTATTCTGATTAAAAATTTTTGTTAAAAACAACTGTGACTTAATAAATACTTTAAAATAGATTAAAGTTTTTATATTTTATTATATACAGTGGTACCTCGACATACGAGTTTAATTCGTTTCGTAACCTTGCCTCGTATGTCAAATTGATCGCATCTCAAAGCTCGTATGTTGAATGTAGATCGTTTAACTCGTGTAAACTGTAGTTATACGATTCCTCGTACCCTGAATTCCCTTTATAAGCCACTAAATTCTATTAAGCATCGAGGCTTTAATGCAAAATGTTTAGCCACTAGAGGAAACTAAGAGGAAACTTGCAATCCGGGAAAAATTGCTGAATTATTTGTTTATATGAAGATAATTTTGCTTCCCATGAAGAAGATTTTGATAAATAAATTTTAAATTTCTATATTTAAATAAGATTCAATAAAATCGTATACCACTGTATATTTTTTTCTAGTAAATAACTAGTATTTCGTTATACCGGAATATTGTAGAATTGTCGCCAAGAAGACGACACATAATTATTATTTTTTATTTCTTGAGAAAATAGATAAAAAATATTTATTGGTTTTATAAAAGATTTAGAAAGACAAAAAAAAAATAAATAATATTATGATGTTTAATCAACTGAGAAACGTGTTTATTGTCAATTTATGAAAAATGTTGACACTTTTATTTCTTATCGCATATTTCTCATGCACACAGCAATGGATTTTAGTGAATTTTTCAATTAAAGTAACGAGAGATGATTGAAATCTATACACTACATTGTAGTTTTTTTTTTAAATAAAACAGAAATCACTATAAAAATTATTTATTTATTTAATTCTTTAATAAATTTGTTAATAAAATTCGATTATGTCATCGTTGTCGTCGTCGTCGTTGACCTTGCAACGAAAAGTAAATTTAAATGTAGATTTTTTATTACATATTTAATTCGTTTTCATTTGTATTGTGTGGTGGTGAGCTTTTAATATTATGAATTTAGTATTTATACTGTTTAAAGGCAGAATTTTATTAAATTAATTCATTATTTAGTATGTTAATGTATTAGAAAACGTTTAAATTAAATACCAAAAACCACACTAAATACATTTGACTATATTAATCTAGCATAATAAAGTATTTTGAATTTTTAACTTTTAATTTTATGTATACGGATAGATGAGAATGAGAGTGTTTTTAATGCTTTTTCTACTGTTCTGTTGAACACATTTCAACATTACGATGAAACCTTGAAATTAATTTTAAAGAAAAATATTTCGTTTTTTTTTAGTAATATTTTATTATAATAAATAATTTTCTCTTTTAAAGATTATTTACTAATAATAATAATAATAATTATAATTTCTTTATTTTTAATTAAATGAAACAAATAAAATAATATTTAACTATTTAGGAAATACTGGGTGAAGCTGAAGAACTTGAACCAGCATTTAACGAGATTACATCATTATCAGGACAGATTATTTCTTTCCTTTTGGAAGTACACGAACCATCTGCCAATAATTTACGCAATAAACTTGATCAGTTAGCCGATAATTATAATTCGTAAGTAATTCATTGATAATTTTTATTGTTTATATTTTTCAATCAAAGATTTATTTTTTATCTTCAAATAACATAAAAATAAAAAACATTTTGTTAATTTATTTATTTAATCTTGTTGCCAATTTCCGCTTGTTTTTTTTTTTCTCTCGTATAATTTAATTATTTTCTTTACTAATATTATTCTGGCGCCTTTTTATTATAAATCTATTTTCAAATGTTAAAAATAATAAACAATTAAACTGTTCGTATTTTAGCGAAATATTTAATACACATACGACGCGGGTAATTGGTGTTAATTTAATTACTAACGTGAGAAATATGTCAATTTTTTATTATTATTATTTTTAAATATATATATATATAGTTTATGCGTTTTATTTTATTTAGCGACCGACAACATTATTGAATAAAAGTTGTTTTTATTTATTTGTGACTAAGTAAAAGTTATTTTTGTGTTGATGTACCGCGAATGAACGTCTGAACATTTTTGATCTTTAAATATTTCGCAATGTATTTGTAAGATTTAAAAGTTTTTATCACTTAAGAAATGTCCTAGGTTTTTATGTTTATCCGATTTTAATCCAAAGTTTCATTGAGATTTATATATATTATTATTATTTTTAATCAATTGAATTAACTTTTTGTTCTTATTTTATATTGCGATATATCACTGTCTGTCTGTCTGTTTAAAATAAATCTTTTTCGGTTGACTAATTCTATACTATTTATACATATATTTTATGTTTTTGATCTATTTTTATGAAAATAAAAATAAGACTCACAAGATACATTGGTGGCACCATATTGTCTTTATTTATATTTTAATTAATATAATTTCGTTTTTATATTTAATTTTTAATATCTCTCCAAAATACGTACGTATAATGCACGAAATAGTACATGTGATGTGTAAGAATCATCGGTTTAATTTAAGAAATAAAACAATTTTAACATATTTTACTGCGAATTGATGAATCAATTTATAATTATTTTTGAATTGTTTTGTGTTTAATCACTGTGCTCTCTACCATTTTATTGATTACAAATTTAATTTCCTTTAATAAAAATTATAAAGAATATTACGAAAACAGTGTAGATGCCTATCGTTAAACAATCGAATCGGAATAATAAAATTAAATTTATAAATAAATTATTTTATTATTTTAATTAAAACATCTAAAACCGTCTTGTTTTTTTGTATGATATGTATCATGTGTCTCGTTTGGATAGTTTCTCTAACACAAGCGTTAGAAATTTATTCTGGATATATTAACATTGTGACCTTTTATGTAGTTTTTATTTATTGCAATTTATAATAATAATAATATTTTTGCAAAAAAAACTATAGAAGCAATCTTGGTCAGTAGGCAATTTATAATAATACTATTATTGCAAAAAAACTGCAATAGCAATATTGGACAGTAGTTGATTACTTCTCTGATTGTTTATGAATTAACTACAAGAATTAATTTAATTAACATTGAAAAATTAAACAAAAAACAATAATATTTTTTAAGATAAAATTAAATTTAAATTAAAAATTACATAACTTTTTTTTTGTTATAAATAAGAAAAACCATGTGGTTATGTTTCTTTATAAAATTTCTTTTAAAATTTTTAAAATGTAAAAAATAACAAAAATGTGTTCACTATATAGAAACTACAGGAAAGTATATAAAATTATATTTCCAATGTATATAAATAGAAATTATATAAAAACTTTAAGTAAAAAAATAAGGAGGAGAGTAATAAAAAAAAATAATTGAGAAATAATAAACGAACGTCGTCTCGTGATAATTTTTGCGACCATTTTTATTAATATTTTTGTTTTGTTTTTCTGAATGAACCGGAAAGGATATATGGAAATAAATATTATTTTTATTATTATTATTTTTACTATTATTTATAGATTATAGGTGAAAAAAACGTATATTTTATATTTGTGGAGATATTAATTTCTTACAAATAATTATTTTTAGAAAGGAAAAAAACAATATTTTTTGAAAGCAATTAAACACAGGAAGACGTTTGATACACTCAGCTTATTTGTATAAGAAAATACTCTTTACGTACTTGTATATACACGCAATATTCTATTATATTATTATTATTATATTTCTTAAGTGACCTAGTCCCAAGTGATTAGTAATTAATAACTATTAATAGTGTTTAAACATTATTATTTTATTAAGACAATAAAAATAATATTAATTATTATTTTTAAAATCCCACTAGTGGTTTGCCAAACAATATTAGCGAAATTATTTCTCTGTTAATGAAAACGAAAATAATAAAAATATTGCTATAGGACAGTGATGGCGAACCTGTGACTCGTGGGTTATATACTGAAACGCGCAGGCTTTTTAAATGATCCAAACTTGAATGACCAAACTTAGAAGCAAAACTGTCTGAAATTAGTGCAGATAATAATAATCTCACACAGAAAATTACAAATATTATATTAAACGTATAAGATTTCTTAGCAAATAATTTTGTATCAATGAATTAACGATATTCGGGCTTACATATTCGTGTGAAAAATTATTTTCTTCAACGAATTTTATAAAATCTTCAACAGAAATAAATTAAGTAATGAATTGGCTGAGAAATACGTTAATTACGGAACATTTCTGTCTTCATAGAGACGACTGGTTTTGGGGCCAAGCCAGTGCAAAAAAAAAAACCAATAATAAAAAAAATTTGATTCACTTCCCAAAAAGGTTCGCCATCAATGCTATAGGAAGTGCGAACTCAGTACCATAAATAAGAATATGTAAATGTAAACAAAATATAACCGATTACCGGCTGACCAGGTAACCAACGTATATTGGTTAATGATATCAAGTTTAAGATTTCTTGCGTTAAAATCAAGAAAAAGAATATATAAATAATTGAGGAAATACTATGAACTATGAGTAATAAATATATAGACTTCGTTACAATAGTAATAAAAAAATAAAATAAAACTGAAATAATATTAAATAATACGAAATGACGTAATTTCACATGTGTGAGGTCAAATAATAGAAATAATAATAATTATGATAAATTTTTATAGCTTTTATTTTTCGTTGTTTTCGTTGTTTTCGCTAAACAATTTAAATAGAAAAAGAAAAAATAATTATAATTTAGCAAAAAATTTTATTTTATTTACTTTTAAAGTAATAATAACGTCTAAAATTAAAATTATTACGGCATTAGTTAGTAGTTTGTTTGTTTTTAATACCAGTGAAATAGTTTTTTACTTATGTTTAGAAGGCTTTTTACTTGTATTGTCAATGTACTTTTAATGTCACACACTATGTACGTATAATTCCAAGAAAATACATTAAATAATTTATCAATAATAGATTTTTATTTGCCGCTATTATTAACTCTAGTTACAGTCAATGTCTGTTTTTATGTGATTTTAAAGTTATGTAGCTTTTCTATACGATTTTTATTCAAGTTTTTTTATATGATATTTTTTTGGGAATCCCTGATTTATTTCTTGTAAAACATACGAGCAGTGCTCATTGTGTTTTGGTCTGTTTGTCGCATTAAGCCGAAATTCGTAAAGTTTACAAAGTTAGTAGCTTAGCGGTTTGCTTTATAATGATTCAGAGATTAAAATTTTAAGCTATTGATTTGATTCTTTGAAATTTTTAACTAATTCTGTCTTTAAAAACGTTTAGCAATCTATCAAATTAATTTTTCCTTAGATTATGTTTTTTATATGCATTTTTTTGGCAATTTCTTTGATTTTATGCAATTTTTTGTCTATTTCATTGATTTTATGCGCACTTTTAATAAACGTAGAATGATTTTTTATGCAATTTTGTTTATTTCGTTTTGCTGCGGAACGTATCTACCACATAAAATGAGAATTGACTGTATTTGTTTAGCAGAGAAAATTCGTTTTACAATCTTTTTACATAGTTTTTATTTTTCTTCATATTTATTTATTAAAAGTGAAGAGAAAATAAAAAGTTTATTTATTTTTGAAAAAAAAACATTTTTTTTTATATATTTAGAATATTAAGACAGAAAAATGAATAAAAAAATATACGATATATATTTTTGCTTACAAATACACATAGGGCGAAAAAAAAAAAAATCATTTGATGAAAAAACTTTTCCTACATTTCGTCGTTTTTCTTTATTTTATTTTTTATTTTTTTGTAATAAAATTTATGTCGGAGGAAAATTATATATATATAAAAATTAAAAAACTATGAAATATAAATATATTATTCTACAAATACATTAATGATAAATATTTTTGGCTTATGTTATTTATTTTTTGTTGTTTCTGATTTTTTATTCGTTTCATTCTTTAATAAAATTTATGTTTATTGAGAGTTAAATAAACTTTTTTTTTTTTTACCTACACACAAATAATATATATATATATATATATCCTCTAAACTAAAGTAATAATTTCTGTATAAAATAGAAGAGGATTTTTCGTTGGTTTTTTTTTTACAAAAACGAATTGACTAAAAAATTAACTGCGATCTGATCAAAACGTATCGAATAGCGTATTGCACTGGATGGCTGGAGAGAGCTTTTTTTACAATAACAACTAAAATAATTATTTATTTATTTATATAACGCATTAATAATATTATTTTATTATTGACGTTTATGTAATAATAATAAATAAATAATTAACCTTGGGATTAATTACCAGAGAAAAAGAAAAAGGATTATAATTACGCGAAAAAAAGGAGAATACGTTAAAAAAGAATATTATAAGGAGAGATATAATATTAACGAAAATTTCGATTAAAAATTAAAATTTATTAAGTGTGCAAAACAATTTGTATTCCATAATTTGGTTTGATTAATTTTTAATTTTTACTTAAAGTAAAAATAATATTAATATACAAACGAACCACCTAGGATATACAATTACAGTGTTTTTTCTTATTTTATTTATATTGATAAGGACAATATTTTTTCTATTTTTAATAAATATAAGAAAAAAAGAAAAGACAAAATTGTATTATTATTAATTTAAAAGAAAATAAAATAAAATTATTTTCATAAGAAATTGTGATAAAAAAAAGTGATTATTTTAGTCTAAAAAAATAAAAAGGTGAAGTGAATTAATTGTTATTATTTTTTATTATTAATTATCTCTTAAAAATTATCTTTTTAGATAAAACAAAGATAAATAATAAATTGCAACAAATATTATGTTTTTATTTATTTATTACTATTAACTGCGTTTAATTTAAAAAAATAAATTGACAAATTTTTTCATTTGTACAAAAATTTACTTTTATGTCATCGCTATTTTGGTTAGAAACAAAAAAAAAATATATTTTTTGCATTTTTTATTTTTATTTATGTTAGTTTTGTTATTGATTTTATCATCGTTTAGTTATTTCTTTTTTTTGGTATAATATTTTTGGTTGGTACGGTTTTTTTGTTTGTTTTTAATAAATTAGAAATACAGTGGCACCTCGACATACGACTTTAATTCGTTTTCTTACCTTGATCGTTTCTAAAAGCTCTTATGTTGTTGCGAATGTAGATCGTATAACCCGTCTAAACTGTAGTTATACGATTCCTCGTATCTCAAATAATGCACTCATCTCAAATCAAAATTTATGTTTATTAATTCTTGGCGGCTCGTATCTCAAAACACGCGTATATTTGGGCACTCGTATGTCGAGGTTCCACTGTACAAAAAAAACTGTGACAAATAATTATTTAAAATATTTAAAGCAACAAGAATCGCAAATGAATAAAATATTTTGAACAATTTGTTGATTGATATACAGAAGTATTCCTACTTTCCTTATTACATAATTAAACACTTTTCCTTTTTTCAACTTGTTTATACGATTTGAACTTAAAAAATTATTTGTTTTAATATTCAAGGAAAATATAGTAAAAAACTGAAAATTATTTGTTCTACATATTTATATTTTTTTTTTTTTTGTATTAAACATACATCAGTCAGAAGATGTGAAAAAATGAAAAAACACTTAAAGAAAATTTAAAATTTTGGCACTCCTCCAAATGATGACGTTATCTTCTATCATCCTAACAAATGTCTATAGTTTACTTCATCATTTTTTAATTAAAACTATTTTTAAATAAAAATTTGGTTAACAACAACATGTTTTTGTATTATTATTATTGAAATAATAATTAAAAATTATGATGAAATACTTAAAAAAACCACCCCTTATTGACAATTCAATAAAAATGATCGCTTTTTTATAGGCCACAAATTATTAAATAAATTTATTTCTTTTATTCAAAGTAACACATACCCATGTATCGGCATAAAATGAATTTTAATTATACATATCGTCATTGAATTTTAAAATTCTAAAAATATTTAATTTTATTATTTTTTCTTTTTATTTAAAGAATTATAAGTAATTTTTTGCTATTAAATGGTTGAACAGAGAAACATTTTCTATGTGTGTTTTGTATTTTTTTTTGTTTTGCCTGTTGTTGAAGACAAAAATAAGAGAAAATTATTCATTTTCTTTTACATATGGATGGATTTAATTGTGTCTTGAAAATAGATATTTTTAGTTGCTTTGCGTATTTTGCATTGCGTAGACTATATATTTTTGTTTTTTTTTTTATTAAATAAAAATTAAATTGTGTTTAAATATACATTTTTTTTTAAAAATCAAAAAAGTTCTTAAAATTTTATTCAAAATAATTTTAAATAAAAATTAATTATTTTTCAGACTTAATTCATCACTACAAATTAAAAATAATAAAATTATAGAGGATATTGAAGAGATAAACGGAATATTTGATAACATATCAACACTTTGTAATAAATTTTCAAATTTATTAGAGAAAATAAACGAAGTCGAAGTGTTTGGTTCAAATCAAAAATCAATAGAAAATCAATTAAATAATTTGGAAACGGAAGTATATGAAGGCATTGAAGAGAGTAAACATTTAATTGAGAAAACACAAAATAAATATAAAACATATCAGAACTTTGTACCATCAGATATTGCAAGAGAATTACAATCTTTAGAATTGCTGACTGAAAAATTACAAGGTGCCATGGAAACAAAGAATAAGGAGTACAAGAGAGCAAAGACTGTTCGTACAGAATATTTGACTGGTGTTGAAGAAGTACAGCAATGGTTACAGCATGCTGAATTGCAAATTCAAAATCGTACTCTTGAACCAATCAAATATAAAGAATTGTTGCATAAGATTTTCCAAGAAATTGGTGGTATAACCGATCGCTTAGATAATGTGAAAAAGAATGGTCGCATTATAATTGAGAAGACTCGCAGTGAAGATGAGAAAGTACTAATTCAAACAACAATTGATCAGTTGACGCAACAACTAAGTCAAATAAGAGCATGGATTGATGAGAAAAAACAACAAGTGGGTGATACTTTAGATGCCTGGACGAGATTCTTAAATCTATATCAAATTGTAATGTCGTGGGCTGGGGAAAAACGAAGATTTTTACAAGAACCAATGGAAATTAATACTCTTCACCAAGCACGACAAAAATTAAATGATTATTCCGTAAGTGGTTTTAATTATGATTACTTGTAATTATTTTATTTAATTGATGACTGTAATTTGTTTGTCATTATGTAGACTGCTGTTAAAAGTATCAAACCAATAATTAAAAATCTTGGTGAGATGGACAAAGAATTGGAATTAATTACACAAGTAACAACCGTTGGTGATTTGAAGGAGAAGTTAGAAGAAGCAGAGGAAGCTAAAGTGGAGGTTGAAGCACTTCTTTTGGAAAGGGTACGACTAGATGGACGCCAACATTTTTTTTATAAAGTTCTTTTATTAACAATTTTGGCGAATTTTTCTTTTATTCTTTTCAGAATGCTCTTCTGCAAGAATCAACGGAAGAATGGGAACAGTGTGAGCGTAAACTAAAAGAAGTACGCCAATGGATTGAAAAGACTAAAAATACTATTGAATCCCCACAACAAAAGAAAAGACCCATTCGCGATCAGCTTGGCTATTGTGAGAAAACATTAGGAGATATTGCCATTCAAAAGACCAAAATAACGATGTCTGTAGAAAAATTACAGGTAAGTTGCACCGGCGAATCAAGGCGACTAAACGCAGTGGTCGGAATGTTCGCATATATTTAATTGAAATGTTTTAGGTACATTTCCGGTCTGGTATTGGCGGTGATCGTAATATCACCGATTCGGCAATTGAAATTGTTGGAGACTTAGACACATTAAATCACAGTGTCAGAGATCGATCAGGTAATTTAGAAGCGACCCTTGTCCAATTGGATCAGTACCAGCATCAAATGCAGTCCCTTAGGCAAAAGATCATCCAAGAGGAACAACAATTACGTCTTGTGCTGTCACCAACCTACTTGCCACATGATCGTGAAAAAGCATTAGCCGATCAGCAGGTAAGAAACATTGCTCTTATATAAACACTTTGGTTTTTTTTTTGATTACCTATATACTTCAAACAAGCGTATTTAGATTAGGTTTACTACTTACTATATACAATTTTGCGTCTCTAAAGTCACACCACGTATTACTTATATTTTTGTTTTAACTAAATTTAAAATTAAATCAAATAAACATAGCGAGTATGTATGAAAGAATTCTTTAAACAAAGTTAAGTTCAATATTTTTTCTTTTTACTGTTTTATTATATTAATATTAATAATCATTAAATTATTAATATATTTTATATATAATTAATTTAAAATAGGATTTTTTTAAACGTAAATAATGACGTAATTAAATGATTTTTAATAACTATTCTGTTCGTTTTTCTAACAAATAAAAGTTTGTGTTATTTTTTTTGATTTATTCATTCTAAATTAAACCAAGCAAATTTCCTTTTGTTGAATTTAATTTATTTATTTATTTGTTAAGTGGATTTTTATTTTGTTTTAATGATATCATAAATTTATTAAAATTAATAAAAAATTAATAACAATGTAAATATAAGAATTAGAAAATAATAAAAGTAAAAAAGAATGTTTGTTAATATTCTGTGCAATGAAAATCATAAAGGCAGATTCATTTATAAGCAAGAAAAAACACATTTAAATCAAAATTTTTTTTGTCATTAATAATTTATTTGCATTAAAAATATTACATCGAAGACTTACTAATTTCGCAATCCAAGACATTTATTCGAAGTAATTTTTTGAAAACGTTTCGTTTCTTTATTTATTTTTTTTGTTTTTTGATGCACGGTGGCTGCGACGTAGCTAACTTACTTATTGGCATAAATAAAAATCAATAAATTATTTTATTTTAAGAAATTAATTTATACTTTCAGTCTGGTTATAATAATTTCTGTTTTATAAATTCAAAAATAAATAAAAAATACCGTGCATATGTGTAATAAATATTTATGTATATTTTTTGTGTTTAAAGTCTTGGTTCTATAAGATATATATATTTGTATTCAATTTGCTTATACATACTTACTTTCATTATTTATCCTTCATTTTTATGTTATGTTTTGTGATGTTATTGTTTAAAAAAAAAATAAATCCAAAATCAATACAATATTATTAATTATTATTTTTAAATTTCTCATCATTTATTTGTCTTTATCATTTTTATTTATTTAATTCTTTCATTATTTATTTTTAAATTAAAAAAATCATTCATATCAATAATAATTTGTGTGTTATTAGGACACATAACTCTGAAATAAAGAAAATAAAATTTCTTATCATTTTTAACTATGAAAAGTTTTTCGTTTTTCTTATTCTTAGAGTAAAATTTTATTCACCTTGACATTGAAAAATGATAGTAAATAATTAAAAATTCTATTCAACATACTCGAGATCATACTTTTATTTATTATTATTATTATTATTATTATTATTATTATTTGTTTATTCATTTTTGTAATTGTTTTTGTTTTCTATTTTTATTATTAAATTGATAATTTTTGAACTGTGATTAATTAGTTATTAATGAAACATACAATCAATTTAACGTATAGATAATTAATTTAATATTTTTTTTTACACTTTACTATACACTTAACTACACTGTATTTTAGTACAAATTCTGTTCTATTAAATTATTATTATAATTACTTATTTATATATATATATTTGTCTATTTCATAATTATAAATTGCATAATGCTTTGTGGTGGTATTTAATTAGATAAGATTAAACAAAACTACTCTATCAAAATCATTATCATAGTTATTTAAAAAAAAGGGTTAATTATGCTTAAATTCTGGTGATTAGAAAATACTATGTATATATAGAAGGATAAAGAATTCATAATTTATAATTTTTATTTATTTTTTATTCCTTCCACTTAAATTTTATTTTATTTTTAATTATTATTATTATTAATTTTTCATCGTTAATTTATATATTTTTATTTTATTTTATTTTTTTGTTGCTGCACCTTTTTTTTCTTCTTTTTTTCATTTATATAATTCATTAAAATTCTTTAAACTATAATAATATTTATGTTTATCCTTATATTATCCTTATGTTTTAACTCTTTTTTTTTCTAATATCTTATTTTTACTAACATTTTTTAATAAAAATAATAATAATTTGTTTATCCTTTAATCATTCGCGGGGGTGCTCATTGGGTGCTACGCTACGCTAAAAATCTGTAATAAATCATAAATTTATTGATAATTACTATTTATTATAATAATAATATTTGTATAAAAGGCGTGTCGTGAACGTGTAAAATCATTACATACAAAAATAAATGCACGTAATGAACGCATGAAATTATTAATACAACGCGGAACACCGGACACAGAACTATTAGATACTTAAAAATATAATTTATTGTAAATTTTATTAATTTATACAAAAAAAAAAAAACCCTCTCAACTAAATTACTAAATAAAAGAAAAAAAAAAGAAATTTAAATAAAATAACGTAATTAAAAAAAAAGAAAAATTGTTTTAGAATTTATTAAAAACTAAAAAACAAATATACTGCCATCACGCTGATAGATATTTTATATTAAAAGATGTTGAATATCGCAGCCACCTTTCTATACTATGCTTAAGTATTCTGATGAATAATATTATCTGCTATTTCTTCTAAAAAAGTTTATTTTTTACTGAATTCTCCATTATAAACTAGCTTTTTCTATTTAGGTATATTTTGTAGAAAAAAAAATATATATAGTCAAAAATGTCTATTAATAGAATTATCTTAAATGCATTATTTATTTAATTATTATTAAAAATAGTAAAAAAATCATCAAACAAAAAAAAAAATGTATATAGTAAAACTTCTTCTTCCTCTTTCGATTATATTAAATTTATTATTATCAAAAAATAAAAAATTGAATTAAAAATAAAAGAAAATTGATTGACATATTTGAATGTACGGATCCTAATGATATAGGCACTGCAGTCACGTTTAGAGGGTTATCATCAGAAGATTAATGATCTAACACCATTGGTTGCTAAATTGGATCCATATCAATTGACAATACCAAATTTAACAACATTTGTACGACCATTGACTGGTGGACCAACATATGCTGATGTTTTGTTTGGTCGTAAGAGTAAAACAACATCACAACCAATAAATAAACATCAACAACAACAAACTTTTATACAATATGAACAACAAGCACAACAATTGTATCCTGAAAACAAAGAATTAGAACAGATTTCGAAATTGCAACCACAACAGTCTCATTTGATTGAACATCATGATGGTCAACGGTCAACAACGACAACAACATCAACAACTACTACCGTTAAAACTGTAAAATATTCAACTTTAGAATCAGATGATTCAGTACCTACATCATCAATAACTACAGAAATTGTGTCTTCTGAAGAGCCATTAAAAACTGTTACAGATTCTTTAACAGTTACAGAAGCTCTTACATCAAATGTATCCGATGAAATAAAGCCTGAACTAGATACTGATCAACAAAATAACGAGCACTTAGGCCAATTGGATTTCAGTGTTAATGTGGATTACGCGATTAATAATCAATATATACCATCACAAGAAAATTCTCAAAAATTAAATGAAAATAGTGATACTGAAGTAGTGTTTACAACTGAAAAAGTTGAAAGTGAAATAATGAAATCAATTAAATCTGTGAATGATAGTAAAGAATTAAGTGAAAACGATCGTCATTCAAAAGTGCGTGGTAGATCACCACGGCGTCGTGGTGTTACAAAAGAAAAAAATAAAACCAATGATGTGATTATTGGAAAAGAGATTATAGGAACTTCTTCATCGCCACCAAAAGATATAAATGAAGAGGATTCAAAAGTCACTATCGTTGTTTCAGTCGATGATGACAAAACAACTAGACGAACAGTGACAACAACAACAACTAGTGTAATAACAAAAATAATTGGCAGAGAAACCAATGATTCTCTTCTTCCAAAAGTCGAATCAAGAGAACGTTCTCGCAGTCCAATGTGGATTCCTGGCTCTACAACATACGCAGAAGTATTAAAAGGAATGGAAACTGGAACGTATAAAGAAGAACCAGATTATTATGAAACTGTCGAAACAAATCCCCAGCAGGAAATAAAAACTGTTTCAACAGTCGTAACGAATGTAAAGCCTGTAGTTAATCAACAGGAATTAAACGCTAATATTAAAGAATTAAGTCCACGAGAATATATAGAAACAAGTCCACAAATGCAGGACGGTGATAATAAATTAACAGATATAATTGAAACGTCGACATGGCAATATCAGCCATCAGCACCGACTACAATATCATCAGATACAATCACTACTCCTTATACTATAATGCCATCAGAAAATTTTTTCATTTGCGAACAGCAGTTATATGTTAATCCTCAACAACAAATACAACCAACTCATGTCATACCCCAACAAAATGTATATGAAACGTACACTCATCAACATCCAATTCAAACAACGAATGTTGCACAATATCCGCAGGAAAATATACCAACATTTATATCTCCAGAACATAATTTAATGAATGTCAATCTTCAAGGGCATTATAATCCCAATATGATGCCAACAATGACATCAAATTTTATTTATGCCGAACAGCAACAACCTGTTAGCTATTATCATCAACAGATAATATATCCACAGGAGGTAGAAAGTGTTGAACGCACACTTCCAGATCAACATCAGCAACAACGTGAAATTATCACAACAACAACAACCACAAGAGTAATAACTCATAAAGAAATGGGTAATGAACCAGAAAGCATTAACGACAATGTACCATCATATATAAACAATGTTATACAAGAGCCACAATTGTTACAAAGTGAAATTCCTTGCGAAATTCAATTAAATTATGGTCATGAATTTGTACCTACAACAGATCATGACACTGAAAAAACAAAGGAAATTATAAAAGAAAAGTTAGAAGTAAAAAACATCGATAAGGAAAATATTGATGTAAAACCTACTAAACCAGTAGAAAAAAGTGAACAAGAGAGTAGTATTTCGTATGCTCAAATATTATCCAAAGGTCTTGGTACTAAGTCTTTCCAGCCATCCAGCCAACAAACAACTGTTATTATCAAGCCTGAAGAAAGGTCTCATTCGGTAAAATTGGCAAGAACAATATCTCCTTCTCGTGACTCACAAATGGAAGTCAGTAGAAGAGAAGATAAAAAACCTCATAAATCAGAATGGGATAGTAATAGAACCTCTTCTACGCCTGATTACAGGGATCGTAGAGAGAAGTTCCTTGCTAAATCAGAAGTAGAACAAAAAGGAGGTCACAAAAAGAAAAATCATCAAAGTAAATCAGAAAAACAGTTTGATACAATCACTCGATACGATACAGAAATAATTTCTAGTTTAGTCAATGTTGAGAAAAATGTGCCAGATAGTAAGCCTAGCTCAAAACATGAAGAATTATCATGGGCTGATGAAGTCGAACTGGTACAACCGAAAAAATTACCAATCGAAGTACAAGAAGATAAATTAGAAAAAACCACAATTTTCCCCGATAAAAGTGAATCGGACGAAAAAAGAGAAAGTGATGAACCCAAGTCAGACAATCAACAACCAGAAAAATTAAATAAACGTAAGAAGAAGAAGAAATCAGTTAAGCAGCCCAAAGACGCTAATGAAATTCTTCACGAAACCACTTTAGATGAAGTGAAAGAAATCAACGATATGGTAGTAATGCCAGAGAATAACGATAAAGTGATTACAGAAAACATATCGATTGAAACAATTATCGATTCAAATGATTCAGATAAAAAGAATGTTGCATCATCAAAAACCGTGACTAAAACTACTACAACAACAACAACAGTAATAACAAAACATTCAAAAAAACATAATAAGAAACATGGTTCAAAAGATCAAAAAGATTCGTCTAATGATGACGAATGCAGTCAAACGACACATGATATTCTTGAGAATCCAGACAATGATAATACTGTTAACAAACAAGAAAATATCCAAAAAGAAATCGTTGAAACAGTCAAGCCAAATATTAAAAACGATAAAGTATCTAAGAAAAAAATTAAACTGCAATCTAGTCCAATTATTGAGAGTCATATTAATGAAATATCAGAAGATTCCACATCAAAAGATACAGAATCTAGTCAAAGTGGCAATGTTTTAACAACATCATCTGATAAAGAAAAAGAAACACAAGACAGCGAAGATAATGTTAAAAAGGATAAAAAGAAAAAGAAAAAATCAAAGAAGCAACACAAACATCCAGCGTCGACAGAAAGTGATGAAATTGTAGATAATGTGAAAGATAATCAAGGAACAGAGCCAATTACTGAAGAAATTAGTGACTCGAAAGTTATAACATCTGAAACTATTGTAAGTGTAGCAAGTATTGTTCCAGATGAATTTGTTACTTGTGAAAAGCCTAAAGAAGAAGCTAAAGTCATCGTTTCCGCAAGCATTCCACAAACAACGGACATTAAAACAATGACAACAGAATTTATCACAACAGAGCAAAATACTGTGCATAAGAAAAATGTTGTAGAAAAACCAAAATGTGAAAAAGTTACAGATATATTAACAGTTACTCATATTAATGATAATAATGAAGAAATTACACCAAAAGAAGCTGCTCCAAATGTTGATGAAATGGTTGAAAAAGTAGTTGAAATAACTCCGCATCAAAAGCAAGAAAATGTGATAGAAACTATTATTGTTGAAAAACTCCAAATTAATATCTTGGAAAAAACACCTATAGAAATAGATACAATCAAGGAAGATATTATTTCACCAGTTGTTGAAACGGTGTCAGTAGAACCTATAGCAGATGCTAAAGAAATCGTATCTGAAAAATATCCCCAAATTACTACAAACGTTGAGACAAGTATGGAGAAACCTAAAAAGGATAAGTCAAAAAAGAAAAAGAAATCCAAAGAAAGTCAGGATCAGAAGAAAACAGAACAAAAAGTAGAACCCGAATCAAATTTACCTATTGTTTCCGAAATTCGTGAAACAATAGATCATATTCTGCATGACAAGAAAATAGTTAAGGATGATATAAAAAACAATAATCAGGAATTCATACTTATGGAACAACAGAATGCACTATATAATAAAACTGTCAGTAATGATAAGGTAGAACGTAAAATAGATGAATTTTCTTTACTCTCTGAAGAGTTATCGCCTAGGGAAAGTGTCATTACATCAGAAAAAATCCAAAATGTAATAGAAAGTGAACAAAGTCCCGAATTCAATGAAACTGTGACCACCGAAATTAATGAAATCGGTGAAATAATTACGAAAATTACTAAAACAACTAGAAAAATTATTCGTAAGACAATAATAACAGAAAATGGGGAAACTGTCGAAGTTACGGAAACAGTTGATAGTGATGAACTTCCAAAAGAAATAACAGAGATTACATGTATACCAAGTAATACTAATGAAAAGCATGTTGAAAAAACTTCTATAAAAACGGTGCGATTCAATGATGTTATTGAGGAAGTTCCTCGCGATGCTGAAATACTATCTTCTTTAATAAATTCAGTTGAGAAAGAAATTAATACAGATGAAAATAATGCAGTGTCTGAACCTGTCATTACAGTAACTGTTGATACTGAAAAACAAAATGGTATTTTATCACAAGGTGCATCATCGACAACAAGTCAATCAACGACGACAACAACACAAAAAGTAACTACTACTGTACATACATCTACAACTTCAATGAAAATACATGAAGACTCATCAAAGGAAAATGACAACGTCCAACTAGTAGAACTCCAACAATATGATGTCGCATTGACACCTGAAAAAACGCATAAAATTACAATGATTACTCATGAGGAAATACGTTTAAAGCCAGTAGTTGAATATCGTATGGAATTTCCAGATATTTCGGTTGATATAGTGAAGCGTGACGAGATAGTTACAACTTCAACATTAGAATCGGCAGTAAAAGAAGAAGCGGAAAAATTGATAGACTCGGTTCTAAACGAAGTTGAAAATCAAGTTTTAACAAATATTGAAGATGATAATACTATAGTTGATACCGATTTTACATACTCCGAAGTACATTCGGAAGATCCTGAAATAAGTTGTAAAATGCAAACTATTACCGAAGAAACAGTATACAGTTCTGATGAAATTGGAGAGCCGGAGACAAGCGAAATTTGTGCGGAAAAAACTGATAAAGAACAATTAACTGAACCATATTCTTTAGAAACCGCATCAATTTGTACCGATATAACAATATCTGAAACAGTTTCTCGAACTATTGATACAGATTCGGGATTGGTAGTAACTGATATTTCTCTCCCTACTGAATCAATTACTTATGGAGAGTCTATAATTAGATCGGTGCCATACCCTACAGACAGTACAAACAATGCTGAAATACATAATTTAGAAGAAAACACAACCATTGGCACTGAATTGACGGACACAAAACTAAAAAAAGATAAGGCAAAGAAAACCGATGAACCGGAAAATTTAAATCCAGAAGAATATGAATTGTTTTTACAATACAAGGATAAATTGTCAAAGAAGAAAAAACGACCATCTCTGCCAACTGATTTTATGCAGCAAACACCAGAAGAAACTGTTCTTGTTGAAAACGATTCCTATATCAAAGTAACTGATCTCGATGATGATAATTTACAAGATAACTTACCAGTGGCTTCAATAAAAATATCTAATTTAGATAATGCAGTGCAAGAGACAAAAGAAATTGACTCAGTTGATAATCAGGGTATTAAAATAATTACCAAAACTATAACAACAACGACCACCATAACAAGTAGTGGTACTACCTCTATTGATAACAATGATTTCCAAAAAAATATAGAGCCATTGGTTCAAAAAGAATCGGAAAAGGTCCCAGTAGAAAATGTTGTAACTTCAATAAAAAAATTAACCACAGATTTCATAAACGGAGAGAAAATTGAAAATGAAAATATTATTGAAATTGTTCCAATTCAAAATAAAAGCGATATTGAAAAATTACCTCCAAACGAAATAACTCAAGTAAAGGTTGATTTACTTAAAACCGACGATGATAAACCTATAGATACAGCAGATTTAACTTTAGTTGATACACAAACAAATGTATTTGAATCGCCAATTATGTATGAAACGTGTCCATCATATCCGTATGCAATAATAAAGGACGCCGAAAAAATATACAGTGAAACAATAAATCCTATTGAACCATGTGATAGTGCGCAAATTAAGATAATTAATGAAATAGTCGTAGATGATACAAAATCGATAAATAATGATAAGCCAACAACACCGGTTGTTGATGAATTAAAAGAGGAAATTATTAGTTCGAAAGTAGATTCGATTATTTATGAAAAAGATACGTCAAGTCAAGATTCGTTATTAAAGGATGCCGAAAGGATTTTTTACGAAAAAGAAACGTCTTCCGCTTTAGCTAACGATAATGTTATTAAATTAGAAATAATTGATGATAATAATTTGAGCGTAGTTGAGAAAGAAAGTACACAAATCCCAATTAACAAGCATGATGTTCCGATATTAACAACAAAAATAATTGACGACGATCTTTCTAAATTAGCACCTAACAATGCACCAATAACAACAACGTTTAATTATTCTATATTTGAAGTTCCTAATTATAATTTGTCACTAATGAGCGAAGCTGAACGAAACTATTATTTATTTTTAAATTCACCAATTATGGAGCCTAAGATAGTACAACATGTAGTATTAGAATCAGAGGCAAAACAAGGTAAGGAAAATTTAGATATATGTGATACGGTAAATACTGTGGTTAGTGTTAATAATGTGGTTAATGATCGGGCAAATGTGGTAAGCGAAACGATTCCGATACAAGAAGTTATTGTACAACAAACCAAAAGCATTGACATTGAAAAAGATAGAGAAACTTCTCCAATCGCTGACAATAAAAAAGACAGTGCACACATCGAGATAGAAGAATTGAAAAAAGAACCTGTTCAAGAAATATTAAGCAATGTTATTGCACAAGATAATACACTTGTAACACAAACAACGATAACACATGTACAAGAAAGTGTTTCGAATAAACAAACTATAAACACTAATGAACCAATCCATTCAGATGAAGATGATTTTGTTATCATTGATAAAACTGAATTAATTGAGGATATACCAAAAAAAATTGATTATGCTGGTCTCCCAATTGATGAAACTACTGATCTATGGATGGATGAAGATATTGTACTATCAGACGATGATGATGAAGATAAATCTGTAAAATCTTCAGTTGATATTACAACGCCAACAACTGTTGATAATCTAATTCAAAAAACGGAACCTGAATGCACATCCACTTCACCAGATAATAAATTACCACTTGAAAAAAATCAAGAACAAATAAATGATGTTTTGGAAGTGGTGACAATGACAACCGAGTTAATTGATCAGGAAAAACCAGTTTTTGTTAAACCGCAAATTGATATTGATGCAACTACATCTATTGTCGTGCCAATAACATATGAATCAGTACAGACATGTAGTGATATAAAGGAAAAGGATACTTTGCAACATCCTGAAGATGAATTAATTTCACATTTCCAAAAAGAAATCTCGCAGGATATACCAAATATAGTAGAAGAAAAAGTTAAAGATGATGTTACTGATCTTAAGAAAGTAACTACTACAGTAACTACAATAATTACTAAAACAACAGAATTATTGGAACAAGAAAAAAAAGACTCACATTCACAAAAAGATACACCGGTTAAAAATATTTTAGATACTGAAATGGCCCCAATTTCTAAGCCTGATACTAAACAGTATGCTGGCTTACCCTTAGATGAATCATCTGATTTATGGATGGATGAAGCCATTGTATTATCTGATGACGATGAACCACTAAGTGCTCCAATAAACGAAGTTATGCCTAAACAAACAGTAACAACAACTATTGAAGTCACAAGTGAAAAGTCAGTTTATGCAGGTTTACCAATTGATGAAGATGCAGATTTATGGATGACTGAAGGTATAGAGATATCTGATGATGAACTAGAGCCAGTAAACGATCCACAAATAACTGAAACTGTGCAACAAATAGAATCAGTTATTGTGGAGGAAGTAAAAGATACAGATATTATATTACCTTCAAAGCCAATTATTGACGAAACAAATAATATTGCCAGTTTCCAAGAAACTCCTGATGCTAAACTTGAAACAAAACAATACGCAGGACTACCTTTAGACGAATCTTCAGATTTATGGATGGATGAAGCAATCGTACTATCAGATGATGATGACGATGAATTAACTAAAATAACTCAATCAATTATTATTAATAAAGACGACAATAATTTGCAAAATGTTTTACTCGAAGAAAAGAAATTCGAAGAAACACCTGTTATTACAACTATGTCTGAATATATTAAGCCTGTTATAAAAGAGACTTCTGATCTGCTGATTAATGAGACAATTTTGATACCTGCCGATAAGGAACCTTTAAAAATTGTGACAACAACAACTGAAATAATTGAATTACCTAATAAAATAGAAGAAGAAATAATTGTTAAAAGTTCAAATGAAACTGCTGATAATATTAACACAATGACAACACAGCGAACGGTTACAATAACAACAATGACAGAGAAGCTTTTACATACGAATGATAATATTATCCCTGATATGACTGATGCCAATGAAGAAGCGCAATCGGCTTCTGAATTTGTAAGTGAGCCCGTATCTTCAAAATTGTTACTTAAAGAAATTCCAAATGTTGAGAATGAAGAAATAATGGAAACAGTTGATCATAGTCCAGAAGATGAGGTTGAACAAGATTATTCTGTTGTTCGTGATGCCAATGGAGAAATAATTCATACTGTTGTTATATCAACTAAGAGAGTAACTAATGTTTTTGTAAGCAGACTGTCCGCAGATGCTCCTGAGTTTAAACCATCCGGAATGAGTTTGCCTGTAAAAATGGCCGAAGATATTCTTAAATCACCAGAAAATTATATTCATGATGATCAACCTTATATAAAAGATGATATTACAGAATTACAAACATCTATTGTTGATATTTATGAGCCTGATATAAAATCTGATATAAGTAATGATAGCAAAACCGAATATTATGATAACCAAAAAACAATTGTTTTGTTGAACGAGCCTTTTGAAAAAGTCGATGAATATGTACAAGAAAATCAAAGTCCATCAAAGATAATTGAAGAAAAAGATGTTTATTTGGAAAAAATGGAAACTGCTGGAGATGTACTTGAGCAACCGTCAGATAATATTGAAGTTGATACGCAATTTATAAGTAATGTAAATGTTCCTTCAGCAAATAATGATTTAGAAGACAGTTCACAAATTATATTATCAGAAACAATACCCACTGATAAAAAAGAATCGGAAGAATCATTTAGAACTATAACCATAAGTTCGTCAACAACGACAATAACTACAACATCTACAAATAATATTAATAATTTTGATCGCAAAATAACAAAAGTGAATTTTATTGAAGACGAAAATGAAAATGAGCAATCTTTGTATGCTAACGAGCCATTAGAGTCTCCCGACGAAGAACATATCTTATCATCTATAAACGAGCTATCATCCACAAAAGTAGAACCAAAAGAAAAATATCAAAAGAGACAAAGAAAACATAAACAACAGCCAGTTGAACAGGTTGAACAGGTTGAACAAACAAAACAAGTATCGACAGCAAAACAAGTTATTCCTACAAATGCTTGGAAAACATTTGATGGTAAAACTTATGCTGAAGTTGTGGCATCAAATCTACCAGAGGAACAGAAGAAAAATATAAGCGTTACACATATAAGACATGAACATCCCGAGACAATAACACTAGTTAAAAATTTCGATCACAGCGAACAATATAATAGCAAGGAAAATTTACCAAAAGGACCAGTCATTACATCCTTTGATGTAAGTTTCAAGCCTTATGAAATTGAAAAAACTCACGAACCGAAATTCGATGAAGTAATTGATTCAAATAAAAAACCTGACATCAAGTCAAAAAGCAGCTCAGAAATGTTTATTCATCATGAAACAATAAATGTTCACAAGCTGCCAAAATCTGAAAAAAAGAAAGACAAGAAAAAATCAACATTGCAAAAAGTGATTGATGATAACACTGAAAAAGAAAAGATCACTAAAAAGAAAAAGAAATCAGCAGATAACTTGACTGGAAGTGATTCCGACACAACAGCAAGTGTTTCAATAAAAGTACCCACGAAAACAGACGATACTGATGATGAAACTAAGAAAAAATCATTTATGGATGTCTTTGTTGAAAAAACAGTAAAAGTGATTGAAATGTTAACGCCTGGTGAATCAAAGAAAAAACATAAAAACAAATCTAAAAATGAACAAACAATTGAAACAGAATCACCTGAATCAACCTCTGAGGATAAATCAGACAAAGAGAAAGAAGAACCTACCAAGAAGCATAAAAATAAAAAGAATAAAAAATCAACAAAGAAAGATGTCGCAACAGCTATTGAGTTTTATAATATAGAAACAACAAAACAAGAAACAGAATTATTGACCACAGACACAGATGGAATCTCACAACATTTAGATGAGCCTGTCGTTGATAAGGAATCAAAGAAATCGAAAAAGAAAGATAAAAAGAAACATAAATTACCTGGTGAGAAAGTTGTTTCTGAACATGTTATTGATGAAGTAAAAGAAAAACCATTAGATACCAAAACGACTGAAATAATAACAACAGTCACGACAATTACTACAAAACAATTTGGTGACGATGAGCCAACACTTGTTGAAACTGTAACCTTAGTTCAAGATGACAAACCAGAACCAATAGTTTATGAAGTTCCAGCGTCGAAACCAATCGAAGAAATTGTTGAAACTGTTGTCACCGAAATTATTGAGCCAAAGGTGGAAGAAGTACTTGAACCAGTCGTTGATGAACCAGTGGTTGAAAAAGAACATAAAAAATCTAAAAAGAAGGATAAAAAGAAGCATAAATTATCCGATCCAGAAGTAGTTCCTGATGAGAAAACTATTGATGAAGTAAAAGAAAAACCATTAGATTCCAAAACGACTGAAACACAAACAACAGTCACCACAATTACTACAAAACATTTTGGTGTCGATGAGCCAACACTTGTTGAAACTGTGACCTTAGTTCAAGATGATAAACCAGAACCAATAGTTTATGAAGTTCCAGCGTCGAAACCAATCGAAGAAATTGTTGAAACTGTTGTCACCGAAGTTATTGAACCAAAGGTGGAAGAAGTACTTAAACCAGTCGTTGATGAACCAGTAGTTGAAAAAGAACATAAAAAATCTAAAAAGAAGGATAAAAAGAAACACAAATTATCCGATCCAGAAGTAGTTCCTGATGAGAAAACTATTAATGAAGAAAAAGAAAAACCATTAGATTCCAAAATGACTGAAACAATAACAACAGTCACCACAATTACCACCAAACAATTTGGTGACGATGAGCCAACACTTGTTGAAACTGTGACCTTAGTTCAAGATGACAAACCAGAACCAGTAGTTTATGAAGTTCCAGCGTCGAAACCAATCGAAGAAATTGTTGAAACTGTTGTCACCGAAGTTATTGAACCAAAGGTGGAAGAAGTACTTAAACCAGTCGTTGATGAACCAGTAGTTGAAAAAGAACATAAAAAATCTAAAAAGAAGGATAAAAAGAAGCATAAATTATCCGATCCAGAAGTAATTCCTGATGAGAAAACTATTAATGAAGAAAAAGAAAAACCATTAGATTCCAAAATGACTGAAACAATAACAACAGTCACCACAATTACCACCAAACAATTTGGTGACGATGAGCCAACACTTGTTGAAACTGTGACCTTAGTTCAAGATGACAAACCAGAACCAGTAGTTTATGAAGTTCCAGCGTCGAAACCAATCGAAGAAATTGTTGAAACTGTTGTCACCGAAGTTATTGAACCAAAGGTGGAAGAAGTACTTAAACCAGTCGTTGATGAACCAGTAGTTGAAAAAGAACATAAAAAATCTAAAAAGAAGGATAAAAAGAAGCATAAATTATCCGATCCAGAAGTAATTCCTGATGAGAAAACTATTGATGAAGAAAAACCATTAGATACCAAAACGACTGAAACAATAACAACAGTCACCACAATTACTACAAAACAATTTGGTGTCGATGAGCCAACACTTGTTGAAACTGTGACCTTAGTTCAAGATGACAAACCAGAACCATTAGTTTATGAAGTTCCAGCATCGAAACCAATCGAAGAAATTGTTGAAACTGTTGTCACCGAAATTATTGAGCCAAAGGTGGAAGAAGTACTTGAACCAGTCGTTGATGAACCAGTCGTTGATGAACCAGTAGTTGAAAAAGAACATAAAAAATCTAAAAAGAAGGATAAAAAGAAGCATAAATTATCCGATCCAGAAGTAGTTCCTGATGAGAAAACTATTGATGAAGAAAAAGAAAAACCATTAGATTCCAAAACGACTGAAACAATAACAACAGTCACGACAATTACTACAAAACAATTTGATGACGATGAGCCAACACTTGTTGAAACTGTGACCTTAGTTCAAGATGATAAACCAGAACCAGTAGTTTATGAAGTTCCAGCGTCGAAACCAATCGAAGAAATTGTTGAAACTGTTGTCATCGAAATTATTGAGCCAAAGGTGGAAGAAGTACTTGAACCAGTCGTTGATGAACCAGTCGTTGATGAACCAGTAGTTGAAAAAGAACATAAAAAATCTAAAAAGAAGGATAAAAAGAAGCATAAATTATCCGATCCAGAAGTAGTTCCTGATGAGAAAACTATTGATGAAGAAAAAGAAAAACCATTAGATTCCAAAACGACTGAAACAATAACAACAGTCACGACAATTACTACAAAACAATTTGGTGACGATGAGCCAACACTTGTTGAAACTGTGACCTTAGTTCAAGATGATAAACCAGAACCAGTAGTTTATGAAGTTCCAGCGTCGAAACCAATCGAAGAAATTGTTGAAACTGTTGTCACCGAAATTATTGAGCCAAAGGTGGAAGAAGTACTTGAACCAGTCGTTGATGAACCAGTAGTTGAAAAAGAACATAAAAAATCTAAAAAGAAGGATAAAAAGAAGCATAAATTATCCGATCCAGAAGTAGTTCCTGATGAGAAAACTATTGATGAAGAAAAAGAAAAACCATTAGATTCCAAAACGACTGAAACAATAACAACAGTCACGACAATTACTACAAAACAATTTGATGACGATGAGCCAACACTTGTTGAAACTGTGACCTTAGTTCAAGATGATAAACCAGAACCAGTAGTTTATGAAGTTCCAGCGTCGAAACCAATCGAAGAAATTGTTGAAACTGTTGTCACCGAAATTATTGAGCCAAAGGTGGAAGAAGTACTTGAACCAGTCGTTGATGAACCAGTGGTTGAAAAAGAACATAAAAAATCTAAAAAGAAGGATAAAAAGAAACATAAATTATCCGATCCAGAAGTAGTTCCTGATGAGAAAACTATTGATGAAGAAAAAGAAAAACCATTAGATTCCAAAACGACTGAAACAATAACAACAGTCACCACAATTACTACAAAACAATTTGGTGTCGATGAGCCAACACTTGTTGAAACTGTGACCTTAGTTCAAGATGATAAACCAGAACCAGTAGTTTATGAAGTTCCAGCGTCGAAACCAATCGAAGAAATTGTTGAAACTGTTGTCACCGAAATTATTGAGCCAAAGGTGGAAGAAGTACTTGAACCAGTCGTTGATGAACCAGTAGTTGAAAAAGAACATAAAAAATCTAAAAAGAAGGATAAAAAGAAGCATAAATTATCCGATCCAGAAGTAGTTCCTGATGAGAAAACTATTGATGAAGTAAAAGAAAAACCATTAGATTCCAAAACGACTGAAACAATAACAACAGTCACCACAATTACTACAAAACAATTTGGTGTCGATGAGCCAACACTTGTTGGATCTGTGACCTTAGTTCAAGATGACAAACCAGAACCAGTAGTTTATGAAGTTCCAGCGTCGAAACCAATCGAAGAAATTGTTGAAACTGTTGTCACCGAAATTATTGAACCAAAGGTGGAAGAAGTACTTGAACCAGTCGTTGATGAACCAGTAGTTGAAAAAGAACATAAAAAATCTAAAAAGAAGGATAAAAAGAAACATAAATTATCCGATCCAGAAGTAGTTCCTGATGAGAAAACTATTGATGAAGAAAAAGAAAAACCATTAGATTCCAAAACGACTGAAACAATAACAACAGTCACCACAATTACCACAAAACAATTTGGTGACGATGAGCCAACACTTGTTGAAACTGTGACCTTAGTTCAAGATGACAAACCAGAACCAGTAGTTTATGAAGTTCCAGCGTCGAAACCAATCGAAGAAATTGTTGAAACTGTTGTCACCGAAGTTATTGAACCAAAGGTGGAAGAAGTACTTAAACCAGTCGTTGATGAACCAGTGGTTGAAAGAGAACATAAAAAATCTAAAAAGAAGGATAAATTGAAGCATAAATTATCCGATCCAGAAGTAGTTTCTGATGAGAAAACTATTAATGAAGTAAAAGAAAAACCATTAGATTCCAAAACAACTGAAATAATAACAACAGTCACTACAATTACTACAAAACAATTTGGTGACGATGAGCCAACACTTGTTGAAACTGTGACCTTAGTTCAAGATGACAAACCAGAATCAATAGTTTATGAAGTTCCAGCGTCGAAACCAATCGAAGAAATTGTTGAAACTGTTGTCACCGAAGTTATCGAACCAAAGGTGGAAGAAGTACTTGAACCAGTCGTTGATGAACCAGTAGTTGAAAAAGAACATAAAAAATCTAAAAAGAAGGATAAAAAGAAGCATAAATTATCCGATCCAGAAGTAGTTCCTGATGAGAAAACTATTGATGAAGAAAAAGAAAAACCATTAGATTCCAAAACGACTGAAACAATAACAACAGTCACGACAATTACTACAAAACAATTTGGTGACGATGAGCCAACACTTGTTGAAACTGTGACCTTAGTTCAAGATGATAAACCAGAACCAGTAGTTTATGAAGTTCCAGCGTCGAAACCAATCGAAGAAATTGTTGAAACTGTTGTCACCGAAATTATTGAACCAAAGGTGGAAGAAGTACTTGAACCAGTCGTTGATGAACCAGTGGTTGAAAAAGAACATAAAAAATCTAAAAAGAAGGATAAAAAGAAGCATAAATTATCCGATCCAGAAGTAGTTCCTGATGAGAAAACTATTGATGAAGAAAAAGAAAAACCATTAGATTCCAAAACGACTGAAACAATAACAACAGTCACGACAATTACTACAAAACAATTTGATGACGATGAGCCAACACTTGTTGAAACTGTGACCTTAGTTCAAGATGATAAACCAGAACCAGTAGTTTATGAAGTTCCAGCGTCGAAACCAATACAAGAAATTGTTGAAACTGTTGTCACCGAAATTATTGAACCAAAAGTGGAAGAAGTACTTGAACCAGTCGTTGATGAACCAGTAGTTGAAAAAGAACATAAAAAATCTAAAAAGAAGGATAAAAAGAAGCATAAATTATCCGATCCAGAAGTAGTTCCGGATGAGAAAACTATTGATGAAGAAAAAGAAAAACCATTAGATTCCAAAACGACTGAAACAATAACAACAGTCACCACAATTACTACAAAACAATTTGGCGTCGATGAACCAAAATCTTCACAACCATCATGGGCGTCAATTGTAGGATCTCAAGGTTTTGCAGATACTGAGGAACCTAATGAGAAACTTGGCGCTTCTATAGTCGAAACTAATATTGAACATCGTCCTTTAATACAAGTACGAGTTGATGATTTGAGTGAAATGCAGGCTTCAAATGCAGTACCAAAAATTGATGAAGAAGGCTTTATGGAATTCTTTTCGAGAAAAGATAAACGTGGCCGCAATGGTAGATCACGATCTCGGTCACAACAGAGGCCCGCAGATTTTGAAGAAGAAACGCCATATGTTATATTGCAGTCAAGTGATAGCTCAGAAAGTGAAGCCATGGTAAAAGATTGTGAAGATATTAATTCTGAAACAACTACTAAACGGAAAAGACGAAGACATCATAGAAAAACCAAACAAATATCTGATGACAAATCAGATAATGAGAATGAATCTGATCATAGTATATCTGATAAAGTTGCAATTGTTAATGAAAGTGAAACCAATGCTGATGTGAAGCAAAGGAAAAAGAAGAAGAAACATTTGAAGACAAAATCAAATTTAATTAACGAACCAGTAGAAGATGTTGTTCTGGAGTCAGCAGCATCTATTCCTGAAAGTACGGATAAAGCTTTAGTACTCGACATAACAGAGATAGACGAAAAAAATGAACGAAAATCTAAGTCTAAAAATAAAAAGAAAAAACATCATAAATCTAATGACGAGGATATTAATTCTCCAATAGAAGAACATAATATAAAAATTGAAGATAATAAAGAAAGTGAGCCCGAAACCACTATCGAAATAAAAGAATTATCAGTAATGGAACCTAGTGTTACAAAGGAAAGAGAAGAAGAAGAAGAGAATGCTGATGACCTACCTAAAATGAACTTTAGCGAAATTCTTAAACAAGGCTTAAAAAAGGTATTTTCTGGTAAAGAACATAAAAATAAAACTGTCACAGATGTTGTATACAAAGAAACCCATGATACACCTATTATTGAAACCATAATAACTACTGCTACAACTATAATATCACCCTCAGCACAAGAACAATTAGCGGCAGAAATAATCCCATTAACACCAGAACACGATGTTAATCAACAATTTATAGAGGCTGAAAAATCAATTACACAACCTTTAATTATTACAAGTAATATAGAGAAGTCAGTACCAATTATCAGTGAAGTGATAATTGCTCCAGAAATTCAACAACAAACATCAATTATTCCAGATGAATCTAATAAACAAATTAGAATAAAATTAACAAAAACAATTACAAATATAACCGACTATCCACAAGAAACTTCTGTTACCTCTGAATCTACAAATAAAGTAATGGAACAACCACATGAACAAATTCCCGAAGAAATAGAAAAACAATCGCAGCCACAAGAACCGAAAGAAACCCATATACTTGTTTTGCAAGATAATGCAACATTATTACCTCAAACTGAAACTGAATCGAAATTAGTGTCACCGGAAAAAGATATATTAACCACAGTAACAATCGTCGAAAAAGTATCACAAATGCCAACAAAAGAAATATTAAACGAGACTCCACTATCAAATAACTTGATAATGGATAACAATTTTTGGACAGAAAAATATAAATTTAATGATGCTGAACGTGATTGGAATACTATTTATAACGTAGAACAAGACATTGTGCCTCAATCACTTAGTGTTGAAACGCCTTCAACGAAAGTAGAAAATGTAGAGTTGAAAATAGAAGATGAAACTGTAGTGCCTACAATAACCACAAACGAAACACGTGATTATTATTTATGGTTGGACGATTCATTCTGGATCGACCAGCCAAAATATAATGATGCCGAGTCGTCTTGGCAAAGTATGTTAGCTGCGCAAATAACGGAAACGCAAAATAAGGAAATACAAACAGAAAAATACGATGATAAAACTGATAAGGATGATCCAACTGGCGGATCCAGTGGATCATCATCGCCACAACCAAAACAAGACAAAACCACAAATAACTTTTTCAATTGCAGCACGCAATTTATGTCTGCTGATTTGCCTGGTGGCATTGCACATTGGTCAGATCACAGTACATATATGCCGATTGAAACAGAGCAAAATCGCTTAATTAACGTTAATACTAACCAAATAAATATTATTGAAACCATGGAATCCCAAATAAATCCTCAAGAATCCCAAATAGAAATCCCCACCAATTTACCCATTATCCAAGATACCATTTTCGAAACATCAGTAACAGGAAATAGAGATTGCACCGTCGCACAAGCATCAGAGCCTACTGTAGAGATTGTGACTGATTATCATGGTGGTCCGAAGGTGAAGTCATTATCAGTGTTAAAAAAATATTCAAAATTCGATAAGGGTTTTTCTGTAAAAAATTTAAAACATGTTATATATGCTGCTGCATGCATTTTTTTCATTTTTACCATTTACCATTATTTATTTTTTAATTAATTGATCGATATTTTTCTTTATTTACTTATATTTTAAGCAGTAATGCATTGTTCATTGCAAAACCCTTGAAAAGCTTCCGATTCACTTTTATTTCATAAAATGCTTATTTTTTGGAATCATATTCGTTAAATTATGGAAAAATTAACTAAAATTTTCACCTGGCTTTTTTTTATATTTAATTAAACGTTTTGTTTTTCAGAATTTTATAATTATGAAAATGTTAAACATAAAAAACAAAACATTGTGATTAATTTCTTATGCAAAGAAATCAAATGATACAATTGAAAATTTAGCATAAGTTAATCAGAAAATTTTATTCAAATAATATTTATTATTCTTTTGCTATATATTTTTTTTTGTATTAATTTAATTGCATGGTTTGTGGTTCTTTTTTAATTTTGCTTTTTCATCTGCTTGCTGTCATTCTTGTTACTTTTTTAATGGTTTTTTTTTTTTTTGGAAAATATGTTTTAATGTTTTTGTTTTTAATTTTTAAATAAAATCTGTTAAAAAATAAACTTATACTAATAATTATCGATATATAAAAATGACCAATAGGAATCTTTATCAATTGAAATTGATCAACTTCTACAAACAATAACTATGGCTGAAGGTGGTATTAGGAATCTTCCGAATGACAGTCTTGAAAGCATGCTACATGGTCTTAAGGTGAGCTTAAGACGTTGTAGAAATTTAATTTTAATTTTTACTTTCGTAGCTAAATGACTAAAAAAACAATTGCTTATCTATTTTAATATTATTTTCATAATTTATTATTACTATTATTGTTATTATTAGGTGTTTTATAATTTATTTATTTTTTTGTTATTATTATCTTCTTCTATTTCTAAATATAAATTGCAGTTAATTTTGAGTAATCTCCATGAGTATGACAAAGAATGGAATCGATTGACAGATTTAAGTAAGAATTTACCAACTGATAAGGAATTCAATGATATATTTTCTTTATTGAGAAGAAAAATTACAAATCTTATTGAACGGTCTGAAGAAGGAATAGTAATGATAAAGGTTTGAATAATTTGTCTATTCTTTATTAGCAAAAATAATTAATAAAAATTATTTCCATTTTTACAGAATGCAATTACATCCCAAAATCAAAGACATGAAGATATTAAACAATATCAAATTCTTTTGAATGATATTGAAGATTGGTTAAAAACAGCTGACAGTTCATTGAAAAATCTAGGAGAATTAAGTATGGATGAGAAAATAATATTACAACAAATTGATTCTCATAATGATTTATTAAAAACGATACGTGATAAGGAGAAAAATTTAACAGATATATTAAAATCATGTGAAGATTTACAACAGCATGAAGATGTTCGCCAATTAGCAAAAGTATTACATGAACAATTATTGTTAATCATAAAATTATTACGTGAACAAATAATATTAATTGAAATTCGATTAAAAACATTAAATAAAAATTTATTATTAAGTCGACAACCACAAAGTATAGAATCAATTGATGAAAATACACTTGATTCTACATCAATGCCTGAAGATGAAATATTACCACAAAAGACTGAGTTACAATCAAAAATTAAATTAATGGAAGTAGAAACACAAACAAGTGAAAGTTTGCAACCTTGTCCAGTACCAAAACAAACAGATCCAGTAGATTTTGAAGGTCAAACAAGTTTCCCACTAGAAGAATCACATGTTGTTGAGACTTGGGTGCAAACCACAAGAGAAAAATTCCCAACAGAAAATATTTCCATAGTGACGAAATTTGTTGATGGCCAAGAAATAATTCAAATTGATACAACACCAAATGTCAGAGAAGATTCTGACGATTCACCGAAAGATGTAATTGTAGAAGCTAAATATAAACAAAAGCAAATGACTGATGATCCAAGAGGAACAGAATTATTAATGCGAAATGTTCCGCATTCCTTTGAAACTACATTTGTGGAACCAGATGAGACAACGACAGAAGTTATTGTTGCTCCAGATGGTACAAAGCAAATTATAGTTCGTAAACGAACTCGTGTACAGACAGTTCACCAGCAACAACATCAACAGTTAACAAGTATTTCTACACTTGTTGGGGCTGAAAATGTACCAGTCACACAGTCTATATCTCAAGTAAATCTTAGTAATCAACGAACAATAACAACAACAGCTGGAGGTCAAAATGTAAAAACCATTGTGTCAGAACAAGCCAAAGGATCTATGTCATCTATTTTATCACCGGATAATGTAAAAACATATGAATTTGAAAGTGAACCACATGTCCAAGAATTCATAACATCGAAAGATGGAGTCACATTACAAGGTGTTGCAGTTCGAGAAGGTGATATTGCATATGTTGATAAACATGATCATACAAGAATTCCAACACCAGAAACGTTAATGACAGAACCAGAATTTGGTGTGCGTGCAGTGATTCAAGAAGTAAGTAGAAAAATAATTCAAAGAACGCGCAAGATAATTAAGCGAGTCGTCATTATTGATGGAAAGGAACATGTAACAGAAGAAGTAGTAGACGAAACTGAAGAAATTGATGGTAGCGATAAAGAAATGCCACATGTACAAATTAATTTAGAACAACAATCTGAAACTGTACCAGAAGGTTTTCCGAAGTATTTTATTAAAGAACAAACGCCTGAGATTGATCCAAACTTACATGAGGTTGAAGAACCAATTTGCATTAAAAGAAAAGTACAGCGAGACGATCCATTTAAAATAATTGAGACTACAGAAACTGAGGAGATGATCAAACATTCTCACACTCGTCCGCCTCTTAGTAAAACAGAAACACTTGAAGATCTAATATTAAAAGATGTTGAGCTTGAAGTTAATAAAGAAAAAGAAGAAATGAAGCCCGAAGCCATGATTGAAAAAATTGAAGAAAAGTTAACAGAACAAATTAAACATGATGATAAGGTGAAAGAAGAATCAAAAGAAGAAGAAAAAGAAGAACTAATTGAGGCGATTGTACAAAAAACGGTTCAAAAAGAAGTAATTATAACTCCAGCGGCAAGCATGAAGGAAGATATCATTGAAAAAGAAAAAGATGAACCCAGTCAGGTATTTGAATCTAACAAAGCACCAGTAGAGTTGATTCCAGCAACAGCACCAGTAGTAGATGAAGTAACGTGTCCCAAACTTCCAGACACAATAGAGACAGTCGATCCAGAAAGAGAAACAACAACGACAACAATTACAACCGTTATTACAACTACCACAAAACAACATGATATTAAAGAAAAACAAGAACCAGATGAGATCCAAAAAGACAGTCAAATTTTATTAAGTGATCCAATTGTAAGCAATATAGAGAATATTACTGACATTTGGCCAGTAGAAGAGGAAAGTATTCAAGGAACATATGATATATCAAAGGGTGGTCAGAAAATAGGAAAACCGGTGCCATTGGAAACAGAACCATTATCTTCTGATGAAAAGATATTCGATAATATTGAGGTAATATGGCCAAAAGATTTAGAAACTGGCGATAAATTTGATATTCAAACGTACGAATATGAGAATGTTAGTAAATCAATTGAAACTCCAACACAAGTTGATAAAAATATTCCACTAACATCGGCACCATCATTAGTGGCAGAATCGCCTAAAATTCAAACAGAAGAAGTTTTCGAAGAATTAATAAAGCCAGCTGATATAACTAAAGAAAAAGAATTGAGTGATGTACCAAAACAAACTGCTACATTGACACTTGTTACTGTGACTGAAACCATTACAAAAGACTTTGATGATAAATTGGAATCACCTAAAGAAGGAAAGATTAAACAAAAAGAAGGTGATGTTGCAGACATACCGCAAGATCTAATTACAACCACTATTGTTGAAACAACTACTAAAACAATTTCACATCCGGAAATATTTGCACCAGTTGCAGAAACAATTCATGAAAAATTACCGGAAGAAAGTCATCAACAAGAATTTGTACCCATTTTACAGGCTCCAATAATGCCAGATATTGCTTCACTAACAAAAATGTTTATTGAATCAGAAACAAATTTATATCTTAATGATCCTGTTCAAAAAACAATAAAAGTTTCACTTCCATCTATTGCAAATCAAGGAGAAGGTTCTGTTACTGTGAAATATACAATGGAACCAACTGAGCAAGCAAAAATTAATGTTAACATAACAGAAGAAATAGCAGATATTAATAAAATAGCTGAGCCTTTACAAAAAACGATTGCTCTTTCGCCAATTGAACAAGAAACCCCAGAAGATATTCCACCACTTAGCGATAGCGATGCAGAAAGTAAACGAAATCGGAAAAGAAAAAGACGCAAAGATAAAGGTGAACAATCCTCACCAGAAATAGAATCAACTCCAGAAATAGTCACTGAAAAGCCAATTTCTGTACCTATTAACTCTCCGGAAGGAGATGGAGAACAACCGAAAGAACAGTTTTCACTTGACCCCTCATTAGCCGAATCCACAGACATAAATATTTCTTTAGAAGAAGATATTCAGCAAATACCAGAAATTATTGACGATGGTTCTCCAATTGACATTTCCGAAAATATGCAAGAAACAGGATATGAAGCAGATGATAAAACTCTTGATGATGGAGAACCAGATACATTAGATAAACAAAAATCTAAGCGTAAACGCAAACGAAAGCAAAAAATTAAGACTAAAAATGATGAAGATGATACAAATATTCCAATATCAATGCACGATACAAAATCTGCAGATTTCTCTGAATTAAGTGATGATTCGCAAGCTACCCATAAACAAGATGCTGTTGAAGAAGATCCTAAGCAAGAAATAGTAAATGTAGTGAGTCCTGACGAATCATATAAAACTTTATCAGAAAAAGATGAACCCGTAAAAATTATTGAAGAAGCTGTTATATCCTCACCAACAGAACAAGTACAACCTGTGATTGGAAGTCTAGTCATTTCGAAAACAATAGTTGAAATGACTTATAGTGGAGATGTAGAGCAACAAACTACACCACCACCCGAAGAAGTGGTCACAGTTGCAGAAATTCCACTTGTTAGTACGGATGTCAAATCAATTCAAACATCACCTGAATGCAAGGAAATTGTAACTGATGTATCATTACAAACATCACCGGAACCAGAGATTGAACATTCAGAACGACAAAGTCAAACAACAGTAACAGAAGTGGTTGAGGTTGAAATACAAACTGTTGCTAGTACACCTGAAGAGCCAAAAGAGTTTATTTCAGAAGAAGTACAAACTATTCCTGATGTTCAGGAAACAGCAATTACTGAAGTAAAGAAAACAAAAGATGATGAAATGCAGACTGAAATAATCCTAACGAAGGAAATAGAATTGCAAACGTCACCTCTTGCGAGCCCTGAAAGTACTCCACGTAAAGAATTACCAATACTAGAGGATAGACAAGAAAAAATTCCTAGTGAAGAAGATACAGAAACAGTTGCCAATATAATAGATAATATGTTGGATAATATATATCAGAAATCTGAAAAACTACCTGATGAACCTATTGAAAATATTCCAGATGAGGTGATAGAAGAAGAAGTAAAAATAACTCAAGAAAAGCAGCACTTACCTCAGGATGACGATAGTAAAAAAGTGGTTGATGGAATAATTTCTGAAATTGTTGACTCAGTTCCAATTTCTGATAAGAATATCATAGAAACTATAACAACAGTTACGACTGTAGAAAATGTTACTCAAACGTCTCCAGTGATATTTAAAGATCAAGATGAATCTTCTGTATCTTCCGATGTCACAACTACAACATCGTCAGACCCCTACGAAATTCATATAAAAACTACAGTTCACCTTCAAGAACAACCAGATGAACCGAACTTATCAAATATATCTCAAGATTTTATAAATACTGAAATTAGTAAATCATTTATTATCAAATCTAATGATAAACCAAAAGAAATTCATGAAGTCGTAGAAGTACCTATAAAGAGTTCTGATAGCAAGGAAGATAAAAAGAAAGAGAAGAAAGAAAAAGAGAAACGGGAAAAAGAACGAAAAGAAAAAGAGAAGAAGGAGAAAAAGGAAAAAGAGAAGTTAGAAAAGGAACAGAAGGAAAGAGAAAAGAAAGAAAGGAAGGAAAGGGAAAAGCAAGAAAAACAAGATAAAAAGGATAAGAAGAAGAAAAAAGATAAAGATTCAGATAAAGAAGACATTCCAAAAGATCCTTCCTATGATGCCATTAGCGTAACGAAAGTTTTCTTGGATGGAGAACAATATCGTAAAAATCCTGTAACTGTACAAGAACAAGTGACAGTTTTTGATATTGATGATCCTATTAAAGTATCAGTAGAAGTGAACAACACTATTCCTGAGGAAATAAAAACGAACGTCATTTTATCACAGTCAAGTGAAATTGATTCGAAACCTGCTCGTGTCCAATTAGCAATAAAGAAAACAATTGTTTATGATGTATTTGATTCAGAAACTGAACCAATTACAGAAGTTACAAAAATGGAAGTTTTGGAAAAAGACGAACCTGACATGAAAATAAGTTCTTCATATAACCTACAATCTATTGAACCAGTTGATGTAAAATCCAAAGACAAACCTGTAAGTATTAATAAAAAACCTTCAAAGGCTAAACCGACTTCATCGGTTACAATAGAGGAAGTGTTGTCTCCAACTGAGATCATTGATGTGCCGTTAACACCTGGCCTAGACAAAGCAGAACACTATATAAGAGACCCAGAAAGTTTATGGGAGCGAAATGTTTTCCAGTCAAAACCACAAACAACATCTGCAGATTTTAATTTGTCAGAATCAAAACGACCATATATTCCAATACAGCCCGAAAAATTAGAATGGGCATTAACAACTGAAGTTGTTACAGATCGCATTAGAAATTTAAAACACGCTGAGCGTCCCACACATTTAAGTAATGTTTTACATTTAGCTACATTAAGCGAAGTTATAACAGAGGAACCTGTTGAAAAGCGTCACTCTTTAGTTAATGAAAATCTTGCAAAACTAAATGATGCAATCGAACGCAAAGATCAAGTGGTGATTCAGCGAACAGTCATTACAATTATTGAAACAATAACCACCTGGCTGGAAACAATCGAATATCGTGTTTATGTGAATAGACAACAGTCCAGTGATGGTCCAAATAACAAAATAATTGATGAATTTAATGGAATGGAATCAGAATTAAAGCATATTGATAAAACTGTAAAAGATCTCTTCGAAAATCTTGAGAGAACAAAAGATGCATCAAATGAAAAAGAAATCAATGAAATGTATAAATGTCTGGGATCACTCGATGAGCAAGTGAAAGCAATTGAAAATGTAACAAAGGAAAGTGAAAATCAAGCAAAGGACGATCTTAAGCGTTGGAATGAGCATTTGGAAGGTGTAGGTCGTATAACTTTAAATATAACTGATTTACAACAAGCTTTTGAAAATTTAATAGCTGAAGAAATACCGTATGAACTTAAATTGTCTGAATTAGAGTCGATTGAAACAATGAATAAAAGTCAATGCAAAGATATTATTCGACTTATTCATTTAGTACGCAGTTTAATGCGTGATTTTCCTGGTAAAGAGATACCGAAAGATATATACACCTGTTATGAAATAGCGAAAAATCTTGAAAACAACATAAGTTTGGAAAGAAATCGTTTGTTGCAATTAATATCTCTGACTGAAGAGTATGAGCAAACACTTAATGAATTTGAGCAAATAACATTAATTGCTGATTCACTTGTTGATAGTCCAATAACTGCAAACAGTTTAGAGCAATTACAACAAGAAATGCAAAAACATAGAAAGTTCTTTGTTAATCTTAGTCATTGTCGTGCGATTTTGGAGTCACTGGAAGAAAATCTTGATCCAGATACTAGAGAAAAGCATGCCTGTCTCCATAAAAATCTTTACAATCGAGCCACAAATATCTTAGAAAAAGCAGCAGAACGTGCACAAAAACTTGCACTTGCCGCATCTCGTTGGACGGTTTTAGAAAAAGGCATGAAAGATGAACGTCAATGGTTACAAGTTGCTCAACAACGTGTTCCCGATTTATCATCAGTTACAACAGCGGATTATGATCAATATATAACTTTATATCAGTCATTAAATTCTGATATTTCGCACCATCATGCCAAAATGTTGCAACTATCAGGAATAGCCGGTAGTTTACAGCCACTAGTTTCAGCACCAAAATTACAAGAAGAAAGTAATGAAGCATTAATAGTTCTCTTTAAACTAAAAGAAGAAGTTTCTTATTATTTGAAACGATTAATTGCATTTAAAGAAACTTGGACTGTATACGAACATTTAACAGATCGTTTAGAGGCTTGGGTTAAAGAAGCAGAACACGATTTGGATCGCATAGAAATACCTCAAGATCTTCGTAATCAACCAATGGAAAATATGCGTCAGTTTTGGGAGATTAAAGCACAGTATGAACTTCACAACAATATTAGAAATAATACTGGTGTAAACTTTGAAAAAGCACTTCAAATTATCCCAGTAGCTGATGAAATGCTGCAAAGACAATTTCATGCACAGCTTGAGGAACGTTGGATTAATGTTTCAGACAAAATAAACGGAATACAAGCAACAGTAGTTGACAGTATTTCAGCTACTGATATTCCTGTTGATGAAAAACTTAGTTTGTTGGAACGTGAATTATCTGAATTAGAATTAACTTTAACAAGAGTTAAAGGTGTCATTAAGAACGAAGAAGAATTAAACTTGTATATTGAAAGATTACAAATTTATAATAGTCGAATAATGATAATTGGCAATGAGTTAGGTCGTATTGGATTACTACCCACATCTGATCAACCAGAAAAAATTGGTGAAATGTTTGCAGTGTCACATAGATTATCAACACAAATTGCTGAAGAACTTGAAGGAGCAGCGTTGTTAAAAAATCGTTTAGTTGCAATACAGCAAGGAATAAATCGTGTACGTAAAACTCAACTGGAACAGTCAAGAGTATTGGATCAATGTGAATCTACTGAGAAATTGGGTAGTGATGCAATTGAAAAAGCAGTAATTGATTGTCAGTATATCAACAATGATTTAATTGTTCAGTGGCAAGACATAATGGAATTACGCCAACTTTTACATACTTTGCCAATGCGTTTACGTGTCACAGTATCACCAGTGAAACTCGAACGAGATATTTCTCAATTGCAAGACGATCATGCAGTTTTAGAATCGCGTTGTGGTAATATCCTTGGTATGCTGAGAAGTCGTTTAGCATTGTGGAAACGTTTCGAGCGACAACTAGAATGTGTGCACCAGTCGGTACAGGAAACTGACTATATGATGGAGCTATTAACAGTTCATGGTCATGTAGACTATGATCGGTTATTAAAGGCGACTGAAAGACTTGAAGTGAGTTTTTATTTTTTATAATTATATTTAATATTTTTCTTTTATATATATTTAACACATATTTTATATAGAAGTCAAAACAAAATGTTAAAAATAGAATAAGAAAATGAAAACGAACTTCCTTTATATATAAAAATTTCCCAATGATGTCGTAAACATCAACAGCATCATGTTCATCAATAAAAATAGAATAATTCTTGTATGAAAAAAGAAATGATTTAATTTTGATCATGATTGTTCTTATTTATATTTATTAAAATATTTTCTTTCGTATTTTATTTATTTTTTCTTTTCTGTTATCATTTGGCATACTTTGTATTAAGAAAAGAAAAACGAAACTTTGCTTGTTGATCACTACAAAAAGGAGAAAAGTATTTCAAATAATAAATTTGGGTCACCTCTGTTGGCGCAGTTTGTTGGCTGACAAAAATAAAAATTCGTTATTTTTTCACTTTTCCTTTCACTATTTTACTCTGTTAAATCACAAAATTCTATTAATAAATATTTATTTTCTATAAAAACATATTGCAATTTTCGTCGTAACATATTTTTTTTGTTTTAAATAAAATGTCTTTAGTTAATTAATTAAATGATTTCATAATTATTAATTCTTTTGCTTAAAAACTATGCATTCAAACGAACACATTACTAGAGTATTACATTTCCTATTTTGGATATAGTGGTTTTTGTTATTAATCAATAAAAGCAAAACGGAAATTGCAATCAGCAAATTATCATCAGCATATGTATTATCTTTCTGAAACAATTTTCTTTTATTTATTTATTGTATTTTCTCGAATTTCATTTCGTTTTTCTAAGATTCTTCTAAATTTCAATGACAGACAAATATTTACTTTTTTTTTTTGATATTTATGTTATATTTGTTTAACTTTTTGCTTAAAATAAATTATTATTTTTTTATTTCATTTTCGCTAAATAAATAGTTGATATAATATAAATATTTAAGCAAGATTTTTATGATTTTGTCTCAAGATTAGATACTATATAATTTTTAAGAAAAACGAAATAGTTAAAATCTATTCAACAACATAGTCAATATTTGATAAACAAATTGTGGTGAATTTGAATATGAATTTCAATAAATCGGTTTGCGTATAATGTGGTGATTATTTTTTATTCTTCTTCTAATAATTCGATACACACATTTTCTACTATTGCGGTTATAGTTATGTTAAGTATGGCATTAGAATAAACATAAACATAGAAATAAAAATTTTTTAATTATTTTGTTTATAAAGTTTTTTATTGTTTATTTTGATTTTTCATTACATTTTCATTCTCCTCTTTATGGAAAACTATATGAAAATGATTATGTAAATTTTAAAAAAGAAATGTGTTGTAATAATTTATAATTGTATTAAACCAATGCTGTTATGCTGCTGCTGTGCTTAGAATATAATTAATTATAATGTAGAATAAAGAATAGATTTACTGGGTGGGATTACTATCCATTCGTCGTATTACTTTACTATGTATATTGAAATTTTTACTTTTTTTTTGTTAATTCAAAAAATCATATACAAATTCACAAGCATAGATATAATTCACTTATACATACTAATTATGTTTATACAAAAAAAAAAAAATAAAATAGAAAAATTTAAATAAAAACTAACTCCATCAACAGCAAAATTACATAAAAAAAACTTACTTCTTTAAACTAATATTAAAATTTTTATTTAAAAATATATAAAAAACTTTTATGTTTATTTTCGCTTTTTATATAATTTAGTTGGTATTTAGCATTCATATTAAACTGATGTTATATTTTTGTTTATACATATAATTTAATTTATTTAAACGTTTTTCGTTTGTATTACGCGGTTGTATTGGATTTTTAATTTATTTATTTATTTATTGGTGTTTAAATTTTTAGTTTAATAAAGTAAATAAATTAAAGTTTAATAATTTGTATTGTTTGACAATGAGCTATGTTGTTCTGACATTGCATAAACGTTTTTTTTTTGAATAATAATTATTATTATTCAATTTTAATTAATTATAAAGTGTTTCTAGTAAATATTGTTACCAAAAAATACGAATCTTTATTTATAGAAAGACTAGAAAAGTGGAAGTTTTTTTTTTTTAAACATTATTAATAAATAGAAAATGTGTATCATAATTTGTCTTTAACAATATGCAATAAACTCTTATCAGTTTGTGTTGTATAATTTTTTAATTTGTTTACATTTTAACAAAAAATATTTTTGTTATGACATAATTAATGTTGAAAAATAGTAAAATAAATTGTGTTTTTAGAAATAAAATAATATTAAAAGAAAAAATATTTTTTTTTGTCTTGTTATAAATTAGGGACTATATACGGATATTGATGATCGTGAAGCATTATTACAAGAATTACGTGAATGTGCTAAGCCATTAGTGGAAACATGTGATCCAGAAACTGTGGATAATATTGAAGCAGCTGTTCAAGAAGCTGTTACAGCATGGAATGATACCTGTGATAATTTACGTGAATTGTGTACAAAATATCAACGTGCTGTACAATTGTGGCAACAATATCGTGAAGCAAGTGCAGCTGTTAAAGCTTGGGCGGATGAACAAATGGGAACATTAGGAGCATTACAACCAAGGGATGCCCTTAAACAAGTACAGGTTAGTTTTTTTTTTAAATTTGAAAATAAAACATATAAATGAGAACAAATGTAAATAAGCATAAGATCTACATAATTTTATCTTCATAATATAGTTAATTATCAAATGTTAAACACTTATTTTACAACAAGTTGTTAATGAAATATTTTCCATGATAAAAATGTGATAAAATATGTTAGTTATTTACGTTAATAATCTATGAATTATGTCATAGTCTCACGCATAGAAGTTATTTTAAATAATTTTATCGCAGACTATAGCTAAGAAATTAACACAGTACATATAACACTGTGCTATTATCGAGCAGGCAACCACACGATGATGTTGTTGTCTTTAATTCAAACAGTATATGTAATTACTTGTTGTTATTTATTTATTATCAGAATATTTATTAAAAACACAATATATGTTAAAGAAAAACATAAAATATATGTCCATGATAATTGATTTTTATTTAATTTTCAAGTTTAAAATAAATATAATTATTTTTTGTCATAATTATTTTTATGATTAATATTATTGTTTGTCAAATGATGTCATACATAGTGCGTATTTATTTATTTATTTCATTTATTTTATTTATATTCTTTTAATATTATTTTGATTAATAATTTTAGTTTATTTTATCGATGACATTGAATAATAAACAAATAATTAAATAGTTTGTAGTAAAAATTAATTACCTTCTACGAGTTTTAACGTATATCTTTTACGATAGCTACAAAAAAGTATGCAGACTAGAAATGAAATTTATTAATAACCCGTAGTCTTATTTTATTTTTGTATAAAGTTAATGAACAAAACCAAACGAATTATTATTTTATTTATTATAACTGCATCAATATGTATGTACTTTGTCTGGAATTATTTTTTTTTTTGTTCCATTTATATCCGCTGTTTAGTTTTATTTTGAATTTTTGGAATTCTTTTTGTTGTTTTTATAATTTTAGTTTTTCATTCTTTGCTTCTTTTCTATGTTATTTTTAAAAGAAAATGTGAGTTAAGTTTTTTTATTTTTTGGAAATTTGCGTTATGTTTATTCATATTTCTTCGTTAATTCTGATAATAAAAACAACAATTATAATGTTTTGGTTAAAAATATGTTATCTTAAAAATCATCATTTGAACAAAAAAAAAATAAGACTTTTGTTATCTTTTAAATAACTAAAAATGCCTACACATAATTTATTTTTTATTCGTTTATTGCAGACAATAATATTCTGGGCGTTTATCTATTGTAAAAAATTTAAATAATCTATTTTTGCTATCTTTTTTTATCTAAATACTCATACATATCAATTATTTGAATGATTCATAAGCAAATAGATCAACAGACAACAAACTAATACACAATATTATGTAATACGTACGATCAGGAATAAAATAGAGAAAATTATGATAATAATAGCACGATACTGACTGCAGGAGATTAAATTTAAAATGTGAGAGATTTAAAAGAAGGAAAAATTACTTTCACTATTCATTCATTAAAATTATCATTATAATTCTGTTTAATCTCTTCTTTTCAAGTTTTTTAAAAAAATAAGTAATATTAATTGATTGTGTATGATGAGTCATTAAGTAAAATTTCTAATTTTATGAATAATTTAAGATAATAGAAGAGGAAATAACACATTTCTAATTTAATTATTTTATTATACGTTCAGAACGCCCTTCTTAAGTAAAAATGTTTATTTATTATTATTATTTCTACTGCAAGTCAGTCAGCAGGGTGTTAAATACTTACTGTCATCACTTTCTTTAAAATAAAGAAATATTTTTTCTTTTCTTTTCGTGTAAAAGTTTAAAAATTATTCATTTAGTTTAATTTTAAAACTCCTGAAAGTAACAAAACATTTTTGAAAAACAAAAATTGTGAAATTCTCTGTGTGTTGATAAAATAAATAATAATTTTTATATCCGTCCTTGTGTTTCTGTGTTTTTTATTAGTTTTTTTTTTTATGTTTTATGATTTTTTACATAAAAAAAAAAACGTTGAATTTCCTATGATAACTGAATACTAAACCGCAAAAAAAAAAAAAATAACACATAGAAATCTGGTGTTTATTTATTATTTTTTATTAAAAAATAATATTAATTTCCATTTAATATTATCGAAATAAAGCTTTTAAGAATTTTTCTATTTTAATTATGGTAATTTTTCATAATTATTATTAGTTTATAAGTTTTAATAAATAAATTGATTTTGATTAAATAAATATACATAAATAATACTTGGCGTCTCTGAATCCATTAGTTAAAATTAAAAAAAGATCACGTACCAGACATTAAACCATAACAAATAAATTATCTTAAATCAATTAAGTAATTAAATTTTAAATACTTATTTTTGTTTGTTAATTTTTCGCATTTGTTTATAAATGAAAAAGAAAAAACCATTGAAGATTTCAATGAGAATAACTCTTTGCAAAGAGGAATAAAATGTATTTATGTTTATTTTGCTCAATAATAATAATAATATTTTTGATAGCAACACATAAAATGGATTGACCCATTTTCTTCGATTCAAGAACATATATATATCATAATCATTTATTTATTTAATTTATTATTATTTATTTTCTTCTGTTTAATATTTGCGTTATTTTTTATATATATATATTTATGTATTTATATTAAAAAGTTGCGTGACCTCATCGGTGCGAACAGAAAATAAATAATAATTAAAATATTGTATAGTTAAAGAATGTAAAGTAACATAATGAATTGAACTGTTATTGTCGAAATAACATGTGAAATGAATAGAAATTATCTATTTTTGTTTTATTATTATTATTATAATTTTATAACAAATAGTCCCGGTTTTAATTAAATATTTATGATTTACAATATATATACATAAATAAATAAGGCGTTTGTTATATGAATTTAATATGCGGATGTTATTTCTTTTTGCCTTTTAATTGTTCTACGTTATTAATACATTAAATGTTATAAAGTTATTAAGTCTACAAATATAGTAACAATAAAAATGCATTTTTTTATATTATTAAATTAATTTTATTTAATTAATTCATTAGGTGTGTGAAGAAACATTGGCTGCACATAAGGAACGTTTACAAGAACTAAACGATATGGTGGCAAAAATAGCTGCTGATGTTGGTCTTGATGCTGCAGATTTACTACAGAGTGAAGTAAATGCGTTAGGTAAACGTTTAGAAGATGTACGAGAAACAATATCAACATTGGCTGATGTGGCTGAGGCAAGGGCAAAAACTGAAGAGGAATGTAATGATAATTTAATACAAGCAAAGACCTATCTAAATGAAGTACAGCAGGCAAGTGGATTTTTGAATTTTAATTTTTTTTTTTTTACAAGTACATACTATGTATAGTCATTATCATTATGACGTGACTAAAGTAATTTAGCAAAGAGAAAATTTAAAGTTAAATAAATAAAAAAAAGTTTTGTTTGTGTAATATTTTAATTGACCTTCGAACAATTAAACTAAAGCTTAAATAAATAATAATAATTTAGTAGTTTTTTATTCGGTTTGATAATAAATAATGTTGTTTTGTTTGATTTTTATAGGCCGTAGCAAAGGCACCAAAAGAAGAAAATGCTGAAGCACAATTGATTGCATTAAGATCCCACCTACTAAATCTCGGAAAGACAGAGGGACAATTAATTGAGCTGAAAGATAAAACAGCTGAGACACAATTAGATACAGCAGAACTATCACAAAGTGAAATTTCAATTGTTGAGGTTTTACAATTGTGGCAGAGACTATTCAAAGAGACTTTTACACAATATCATCGATTATCGTCTCGTTTATTGCGTAGTCAAGACAGTGCAGCTGCTTTACGTCTCTGGGAAGAATACCTTCAGCATGTCCAGTCATTCCTGTCTACTGCCATTCCCGAGGATTATTCTAGTCTACGAGAACATCGTCATTTGTGCGAAGTGCATCAAAATTTGTTAACCAGTCAACAAAGTGTATTATCATTAAAAACGGAAAGTGACAAAGATTCAAGTTCAGCGGGATCTAACGGTGTTGATCCTGCACTTACAGAACAGTTTAATGCACTTACGAATTTACACAATCAAACGCTTTTGAGAATTATGGATCGTCATGTAGAAGTTGAAGGTAGATTATCAGCATGGGAAATATATCGTAAAGATCAGTCAAACATTCTCGAATGGTTGAAAGAAATTGAAAAGGAAAGATCATCCTTGCAATTACGTTACATTAACTTGCGAAGAGTGCCAAAGGTCTTGCAAAAGATTGAACGTATGCTAGAAAAATTACCTACTGGCGAAAAAGAAATTGAAAAACTTCGATTACAACAGACACAATTATTGAAATTCTGTGATGATGCTTTAGCTACATCTGTTCGTATGGAACATGCAGCAATTGCTCAAAGATTATCAAACCTTCGAGCAGGGTTAGAAACATGGAGAGACTTTTTACTGAGAATTATTGAACTAAATACAACGTACGATGTAAAAGTAAAGTCTATTCAAATTATATTCCAGGAAGTACAACAATTACTGGTATTAACAATGCGCGATTTACCGTCTAATCCTACCGCTATTCAAGATCGTCTTATACAACTTCAAAATCAAAGACTTCAAGTAAAAAATCTAAGCAGAGATCTTGAGAATATTGGCGTATTACAAGAAGAGTTAAAAGAGTGTGTTAGTCCTTATGACATGAAGTCTATTCGGCAAATGATTTGGATTTTATGGCAACAACAAGGCGATCTGGATCATCAACTATCAGTTTTAATCAATCAAATTCAAGAAAGATTATGCCTTCGATCAGTATTTAATGCACGATACGATAAATTTATGAAATGGATGAATGAAATGGAGAAACGCTTAAAGCGTGATTCAGAAAATGGCATATCCAGTATTCGTGAACCTGAAGAATTAATAAAACAATTAGAAAATGAATTTTTGTCAGAAATTAATTTGCAGGAGCATGAAAGAGAATGGTTATTATCATCTGGACGTGAATTACTTTCATTTTACCCTGGCGAAGCAGACGACGATCGTGTACAACGTGATGAAGTCCAAGCTAAAATGGATTCAATTGTTGACGGCTGGGAGCGTTTGAAATATTTAAGCAAAGCAAGATCCAATAAAATAAACGATTTGAAGTTAACAATGTCCCGACTAGAGATCCGTATAGCAGAATTAAGAGCTTGGCTATATCAAATCGAAGTGGAACTGTCAAGACCGATTGTATTTGATGGATGCACTAAAGAAACCATTGACAAAAATATGCACGAACACGAAAGACTACAAAAAACGATCGAACAAGAAAGTAGTAATGTGGGTGAAGTGTTAAATCTCTGTGAGATGTTACTTAGTGACGTTGACACATGGAAAGCGCATTTTAATACTACATCAATAACAGATTCTGTTCGATGTATCGATGATCGCTGGAAAAATGTGTGCAGTATTTCTGCCGAACGCAAACGTAAAATATTTGCGGTTTGGGCTTTATTGCTGGAAGTTATCAAAATCCAAACAGAGTATGAAGTCTGGGTTCTTGAGCAAGACAAAATATTAGCTGATCTTGAAGCTGACATTCCACAACTAACAAAAGATCAAATGCAAAATAGAATACACGTTCTTGATTCACGGATTAAAGATATCGAAACTCGTGTGCCAAATCTTAATATATTAGAACAGTCTTACGCCAAACTAGTCAAAACAAGTGGGCTGGAACCAAGTAGCCTTAAAAAACTAACAACACCTGTAAGAAATATATTAATCAGATGGAGAAATTTAATTCCTACGGCACTGAACATCATTGACCAACTGCGAGACGAATTAAAAGTGTACAAAGACTTTATTAACGCACATGGGGCAGCTGTTGTAAATTTAACCCAAATAGATGTCCAATTAACGCAAATGCAACATTTATCTAAACCAGGCGAAACTAATCCACAAGTTCAATGGAAACAAATTCAAGATATCGAGAATGAATTAGCAACGTGCAAAATTCATCTTGATAAGGCTGATAGGTTAGGCGAACAAGTAAAACAGAAATCGCATAAAGATGAATTACCAGCTATTCAAATTATGATAGACGAATATCAAATGTTATGGAAAGATGTATATGAGAGATTCATTTTATTAAGGGAAGAAATTTCCGAACGTCAATCACAACAAGCAAAGGAAGTTGACGAAAGTATACAAGTGGAGACATTACGTTTTGAACAAGACAGTGCGGTTCAAGTGAATACATTGCCAGGATTAAGTAGAATGACCTCAATAACACCAAAAGATGCCTACATTTATGAATTAGAGTGTGCTATCAAAGAGTGCACAACCAATTTAAATTCTCTGGAGAAAATTGTCAACGAATCGACCAGTCAAACGCAAAAGATGACAAAAGTGATGGCTGCATGTCGATCATCAATTGATCTAATGAAGCATTTAAGTACTTTGTTAATAAATGAATGCGGTTGTACAGACGAAGAAGCATGCGTTAATGATGTGACCAGAGAATGTGCACGCTATGAGACGATACAATTGACATGGAAAACACGCGAAAATCAAAGACGAGACAAAAGGTATATTTTTGTTTTATTATTATTATTAATTTTGGTTTATTTTCTTTATTATTATTTTTTTTGGTGATATTAATATAAATTCTAATGGTTAATTATGTAATAAAAATTAATTTAAGTATTCACTTTAATTTCAATTATTTCTTTTTCTTCTTTTATTTTATTTTGTTTTGAGGCAATCTCTGTTTAATTTTAACACAGGAAAGTCTTAAAAAGAAATAATAATATATATATTAATTAACAATTTTTATTAAAGCTTTTGTGAATTAATTATCAAATGATTGTGTTTAAACTTAATTTTTGTTAATCATATTATTAAGAAAGTAAAGCAGAGTGTAATAGATTTTATAAAATTCATAAAAAAAAAAAAACGTAAAAGTATAATAATTAATTAATAGTTAAAATAATTAAGAAAATAGTAAACAAATAAATGGGGCTGCTTATTAGTTTGGTGAACTTTTTTTTTCATATTGTTATTATTTTGCTTTTTATGCAGGTCTTGCCTTCCAGATGCGTACAACTTTGTTTGTTCACAGTAAGTTAATTACACAAAAAAAAAATTATCATCACTCAAACACACAAAAAATATTATTAACACACCTTTTATTTTTAATTAGATTATGTTTATGTTTTTAAATTTACTAACAATTTTCCTAAATGGTGTTTGATCTTTTTGATTTTTAAGTTGGTTTTATTGTATTCAATTATTTTTTTGTTTTTAAATTAATTAATTAAGTTTGCTCCCTATATTTATAATTTATTGTTTGGAAACGAAATTAAATAACATTTTTAATTAAAATATATATATTTTTAGTGAATCTGGAACACTTACGTGCCCACTATGTACGCAAAGAAATTGGCAACAATTTGATAATGATTTGTGGCGTTTAGAACAGTGGCTACAATTTGCCGAGGGTACACAAAAACATCAAAGTTCACCACCAAGTAATATTGAACTATTAGAAGATATTGTTCAGGATCATAGGGAATTCTTACTTGATTTGGATAGTCATAAGGGTATCGTTGCATCATTGAATGTTGTCGGTGATCACTTAACAACGCATACATTAGACACCGAAAAAGCACAACAATTACGCAATCGATTAGAAACGGATAATAATCGATGGGAAAAAGTATGTAAAAATGCGGCTAAATGGCAAGCACAATTACAGACAGCCCTAATGGGTAATAAAGAGTTCCATCAAATAATTGATGAACTATGTAATTGGCTTGAAGTAACTGAAGCATCAATAAAAGCATCAGAACCGGTTGACTTAATGGCCGAACGTAGTATAATGGAAGCGAAATTCAAAAAGTTTAGAGAATTACGTGCTGACTTAGAACGTTGTGAGCCACGCGTTGTCAGTTTACAAGAAGCAGCCGATCATTTACTTAAAGCCAGCGAATCATCATCATCAAGTTCATCAACTGAACATTCATCAACAACATATACGAGGTAAGCAAAAACGAACCGATCTATGGGCGGATCGATTAATGATATTGGTGTTATGTCCATTTTGTGTATGTGTAATTACTTATTCCTATGGAAAATATTGTAAAGAATTATTTATTATTGTGATTTACTAAAACCATTTTTTATTAACAAAACTTAATTTTTATATTATATTTAATTTAATAAAATGAATTTATTTTTTTGTACTAAAATATGTATATGGCTTAAAATGGATAATGAAATTAATCCTGATTAATATTTTTATTAACAAAAATTTAATTAGATTATAAGATTTTATTTAAAAATTAATTCCAATATATGTATATTTTTGTAAGCATTATGTAAAAACTGCTTTTGTCTGTAAAGAAAACGAATCAGTGCGAGATGAGCTGCTTTTTATCATTTCTAATTTGTTTATTTATTTTTATTCAAAATTAATAATATTTATTTAATGTTTAATTATGTAAATATAAAAATGATTTGTCCGAAATTTGTCCGAAAAAGCAAAAACGATCAAACGAAAATCATAAAATCAAAGTCCAAAATTATGAGAAAAATTATTTATTTCATTAATAAATAATTCTTTAAAGCCAAAATTATCTTTTCGGCCGCCCATTGCACATCTCGTCACATAATCATTAAATCATTATAGATCAGACATAAATGAAAATTAATATGAAAAGAACATATTCCAGATTGACTGATTTGCGATTACGTTTACAATCATTAAGACGTTTAACTGGTGTTTATATTGTTAAATTGGGCGCTGTACTTGGTTACGATGCAACACAAATGGGTCTTAATATGGCCGGTGCATCATCACTTCATAGTCTATCGTCTGAGGTAAGAGTTATCTAGATTAATAATTATCATAGAGGATTATTTTTAATTAAATAAATAATAAATTTTATGCTTTAATGTAGATTAATAATAATAATAAAGACACGGTAATATTTGTGTAGAGATTTATGATGATTTTAGTTATTTTATTTTTTATTTTCGCTTATATTTCTTAAAGCAAATGTAAAGTAAATATGAATTTGTTTATTTTTAATTAATTATATATTTGAGGAAATATAACGAATCATTGCTATAACATTATCCACTTAAAATATCTTTAAATCAAACGTTTATTATCGATATAATATAATTTCCTATGTTAATTTACACCATTTTAAGTGCACCAAAGTATTTATTAATGCAAAATATTTTTTCTTATTCTCTTTTTTATTATTATTTATTTATTTTTTTTTATTATAATTTTATATATTTATTTATTAATTATTTTATTATTTTTATTTATTATTTATTTTTATTTTTTTTTTTAAATATTAATTTCAAAAAATTTAGCTACTGGACAACTCAGGATCTAAACAGCCTTCAGTGGCATCATTACATTCCAATCAAAATGCAAAGTAAATATTTGAATTTTTTATTTTTAATTATTATTATGTAATTTTTTTTATTTTAAATTAATTTTTTATTAAGTAGTTAAAGTAATTTTTAATTAATTTCTGAAAAAGTAAAACGAAATTTTTTTAGTTTGTAAGAAGTAGTAAATTCTTGAAAATGCACAGAAAGAAATTTTAAAATAATTTTAATTTTTTTAATTATAATGAAATACTTATTGTTAATTTAATGTTTTCTCTTCTTTTTTTATAATTAATAATTATAATAATAATAGCGGCGAGGAAACAACCGAGGAAATAAATACAACCGTACTTGCTCGAGGTTATCGATTTTTGGGACGCGTTCTACGAGCTTCGTTACCTATTCAGGCACTAATGCTACTATTATTGGGTGTTGCTACACTAGTGCCCCACGGTGAAGATTACTCATGTATATTTAGTAATACATTTGCACATAGTTTAGAACCGATGCTCCAATATACAAATGGACCACCACCAACATAGAAAATTTTCTAAATTCAGTAAGAGATGCGGAAAACAAAATAACAATTGAGACTGTCTATAATATTTTAATGTTTTTTTTTTTTTTTTGTATAAATATATTTATATATACTTATTTTATTATTTCATTGCAATTTCTTTGATTAAATAATAAGTAGTTGATGAAGAAGAAAAAGGAAAAATTGGTATACAAAGTAAAAGAAGAATAAAAAACATAAAGTTGCCTTAACCATCTCCTGTTGTTTTATCATCAAAAAATCACCTAAATACAATCTTATGGAAATCTTTTAATAAAAGAAAAACACTAAATATATTAACGAAAATGTTAATTTTGTATCCTATCTGTTGTTGAACTAAAAAGAAAAACACAATCTACCTACCTTTAAATCCTTTTAAAATTCCTTTAAATTTCTATATGTAATAAATTTTGTAAAATAATAATAATAATTATTATTATTATTCTTGTTAGTATTGTTTGTTATTAAGCAAAAATTTTTATATATATATTTAAATTTAATTAAATAACAAAACTATGTATATTTGTGTTTGTGAAAAATAATGATAATAATTATTTGCGAAATTATTTTCTAATTAAGTTTAAACGAAACGAATCAAAATAATGTATTGTTGTGTTGTGTGCATTTGAATTAGAAAGATAATTATTATTATTATTGTATTTTTTTTACTGTATTTTGTAAAAATATGTTTTATTTGCAAAGAAAAGAATGTACTATCATTGAATGTTGCAAAAAAAAAATATATTTATAATTTTATATTTAAAAAATCAAATAAATTCAATAAAAATGTCGATCAATGCAGCAGCAGCTATATTAAAATACAAAAAACAATATTCCAATAAAAATAATTAATTGTTTCGTTTGATTGAATAAAATATATATAAATACTCAGAGGAAACTAATTGTGAAAATAATAAATTATATCTAATTGTACTTTAATCAAAATAACTTACTATTAATATCCGATGTTGTGTTAAAGATAAAAACGCACAAACTTTTATTAAGAATTTAATAAAAGAAAAATAAGAAAAATTAATTTAAACTAAACGAAACATAAAGTTAAAGAAAGAGCAAAAAAAAAATTGTTAATTAAGCGAAAAATCATTAAACTAATAAGAATAATTAAATTAAAATTTCATTACAAAAGACAATTATAAACTGGGAAACGTTTAATTTTCATTAAAATTTATAAGAAAGCTGGTAGAGTAGTGGAACACTCTATCCCTTTTGAAATTTATTGAATATGAATTGTTTCTTTATTTTATTTTATTTTGTAATTTTAATTTTAATTTTAATTATTTTTTTGGCAAAAATCTTTATTAATTATAATTTAATTAAATAAAAAAAATACTGAAAATGTCTCATTAGTAATTTCTGAATGCAAATATTTAATAAAATCTCTCCCAAAAAAATTATTTGTAGAAATTATCAAAGACACATTTTTAAGCAATGTTATACACCCATTTTAAATTAATGCAAAAAATAACAAAATTAATTAATAAAAATTATTCTCTCCTAATTTTTATTCTTAATTTTTGTTAACAATTGCATTCAATTTAATTAAATATAATTAATTAATTAAAATTAATCAACGAAAACAATTTCCATATTATTAATTTTTGCTTATTTAAAATGTTTTATTTACTTAATTAATTATCGTATGGTGCTATTTAAGAGGAAACATGTTAAAAAAAGAAAAATGAAATTTATTTTTATTCTTTAATAATTAATTTAGTCGCTCATATTAATTATTAAAGAAATTTTTCGTTTTTATTTTTATTTTAATTAAATGGATTGTAATGAAATTAATAAAACAGAAAAGTCATAAGTTTTTTTTTCAATCAATTCTTTATGTTTAAATTAATTTTTTTTTATTCAAAAATACAATAATAATTATACTAAAAATGCCTGCAGTAGTTAATTACTGCAATTTATTATAAAATTAAATTTATAAAACGCTTATAATAAAATATTAAAAAACGGTGTGGTTATAAAATAAAAAAAAAAAAAAAATTATAATTATTACATATTAATTAATTAATTGATTATTAAATAAAAAAGAAAATCTATAATCTTTAAATACAAAAAAAAAATTATATATATATATAATAAAAATAAATTTATGCATTTTTATTTATTAATTTCCTACAGATTGGTAAGATAAGTTGATGATAAGACCCTTTGAGCATTTACCAGTGTTTAAATTAATGCTCTAGTAACGCTGATAACTCATTTATATTACTTAAATTACTTTTATTTCTAAGATTTGCCATTTGAAAGCTTCGTTGTAGTGAATTTTTTCTTAATTTACTATTACCCCTTGACGAATAATTTGATAAACGTTTTAAATAACTTGAATTACGTTTATTATATTGAAAATTCTTTAAATCTTTTTTCTGTAATTCAATTGTACTTGGAGCCTCTGAATCATTATTTTCAAATAATACAACTAATGAGTCCATACTATTTGTTTTTATATAATTTTTACTATTATCCGTTGTTGTTGATGTTGTCGTCGTTAGACTATCCTGAAAGTAATTTTTCTTTTTTAAATTATACCTTTCAGGCATAGGTTAAGTGTGCGTGGTGGACTTACATTTTGTAAACAAAGACACTGACTTTCTTGATCTTTAAATGTTGTATTTCTTAAATAACGATTTCTTATATAAATTGTTTGCATTAGGATTAATATTAATAACTGTTCTCAGGCACAGATGATAAGGAAAGTAATCATTAAAAAATGTAAATTTAAATTAAATGATAAAGTAGAATTTACCTGATTAATAAATACAATAACAGTAATTATTGTAAATAAAAATAAAATATTCTTTATTCGTTTTATAAAATAATTAAAACATCCATTTAAATTGATTGCCTTCATATCTAGTGTTGGTAATTCAATCCAGGTACGTTTTAAATGTTGCGGTATATACATGTGATAACAATTAATTGTCTTTTTACAGCAACTATACGGTGTTAATGTTAACAAATGGACATCTTTTAATCGACTGTTAAATAAATAAATTAATTAATTAATAAATAAAAAGTGAATGAAGTGAATTTAAACCTATTATCATTGTCATCGATTTCGTATTGCATCCATTGTTTAATTTGCCAATCTGTGTAATTAAAAACGCCACAACATTGTTCATGATATTGTAAATCATCCCATATGAGACGCCAATCTGGATTCGAATGATAATTTTCGATTCCCTTAAATAATGCCAATTTCATTGAATGTAAAATATAAATTTCCGAACGATTAAACATATATCCGATTAAAAAACCATCAATTGAGATAATAAATATAAAAATATTCCACAATCTTAATAAAAAACGTAAATGTTTTGTATAGTTGTCATTTGCGCATTTATATGCTAATGGTATGCCACATATATAATTAATAATTATGTGCAAACCATATAATTCCATAATTAATAATTTTATATCGAATTCATTTTTTTCAATGTCCGTTACATATTTACCAATTAAATTACGTACATACTCACCATACACAAATATAAATATACCGATTAAAATTTGTAATAATATTAATATAATTAATATAAATAAAATATATTTTGTACATTTTTCATTTTTTATATTTTTGCTACTACTATTAAGCATTTAAACATTTCGAAAGGATTTTTTTTAATTTATTTGTTCGTTTTTTGTTTGTCTATTGTTGGCTGTCCAAATATAAATAGAAATTAAATAATAAAATGTTAATTAAATATAAATATAAATAATAATAATACTAAAAATATAATTAATGAGTTTTTTAACGATTAAAATTCAATTAATTTGAATGACGGTTAATTATGACATTTAAAAATTATAATTAAATGGAAGCAAGATCTGAGGCACACACATTTTATATTTCAACATATCTATATCAGAGCCATCTATATGCAAGCACATATAAACTAATATCATAAGAATTCAGAATCTAACGCAACCATCATTGTTAAACACTTATTGTTGACTAGGTAACAACTTGTGCTTTGTTTTATAAATATAAGAAACAGTTGCCGAATACAATTGTAAGAAGTGATTGAAAATTTATTTTAAAAAAATAGAAAATAGTAAATAATTTTAAAAAATAATGGAGGAGAAAGGTGATAACATAAGTATCATATCGACTGATTCTGAATCAAGTGAAAAGGAGAAACGAGTAGTTGTAGATGTTATAAATGACACACCGCCTATACCAATTCCGGAATACACTGAGGAAGAGCTTAATAAATTGATAAAGTATGTACAGAAAATGGTTGTGCTGTTTGCTTTAAAGGAAAGCGATTTCAATGAGAATGTAATTAGCGTAATAAAAAGATGGTTAATGGAAGTTAATGAATTAGTTCTAACTGTATTTTTTGATGATAATCTTCTATCTGCCTGTTTGGCTTTTCCATTGGCTCCTGTCTACGATATTACATATTTTTTACGTAGTCCAAATCATATATTTACTGTGGAAGGTTTTCATGATGAAGTTATTTTTGGTACAATGCATGAGGATGTTGACGGCACACTGCTATGCATATTAGAATCGGTCTATGCTCCAATTTTCTTTAATTTCACTGAATGGACAGAAAATGTGAAGGGTTACATAAGCACTGCATTGCATAATTTTCTTGCCTATTTAACCGGATTGCATTATAAGCTATCAGGATTGACGGTACTGTATGTGCCAAATGAGGGTCATACATTGTCTGCTGAAGCTGCTGCTAAGGATTATGAAATGTTAAAAAGATTGGAAATAATAGCTAACCAATGGATGTCACAGATTCGCCTATGTCTCAATGATACCCAGCAATTAGTGCCTTATGAGCAAGTTTGTCCAACTGATGAGTTTGATTTTTGGGTTTATCGATGTATATTTTTTTTTTAAATTTAATATAAGGAAATTCTTTATCAATCTTACTTTTTTTAACAATTTTACAGTTGAAATACTAAGAGGTCTCCAGCTACAATTAGATCATAAGAACATTGTTCACATAATCAATATTTTATCAAAATCACAATCCGTTTATTTACGACCATTACACGAATTAATTGATGAAACTAAACTTGAACTGGGAAAGGCAAAGTCAAATATTGATTATTTACAAATATTAGTTGAGCCATGCTTACTATTAGAACAAAGCGAATCACCAGCTGACATTCCTAATCAATTGCCACGTATAATGCATTTAATTCGTGTTATATGGAAAAATTCAATATATTTCAATACACGTGAAAATATATCAGGACTCTTTCGTGGTTTGAGTAATCAAATAATAATTTTTTGTCGTGCAAAACTAGATGTCAAGAATATTTTAAAAGGAAATCCTAGATCAGGCATGAAAATAGCGGATATGTCAATAGATTGTTGTATGTGCTATAAAGAGATCTATAAAAGAATAAGTGAGTATCACATGAACCGTAATCCTGAAATTGGTTGGGATCTGGATTATGCATCGATTTTTAATCATGTTGATGCCTTTATTCAACGTTTAATTGATCTCATTGATATATGCGAAGCAATGATAGTATTTGGAAGGTGATTAGTATTATTTGAATGTAAATATAAATTAAAATTCAAATTCATTTTCAGATATAATGAAACGGAAGATATTCCGGTGCCCTTATTTGCTGGTACCCGTGGATTAGAATTTCAAAAAACATGTGCGGGAATTGAAAACACTTTTAATCTATCTTTGAAGAATTTGCAAAATATATCAGCAACAATATTAGATGTTCATGATAACTCTTGGTAATCAAAAGCCATTAGAAGATCTATAATATGTGTGTCCCATTTGTTTATAAATTATTTTTATTAGGTACGCTAATGTTGCATCATTTCGTAATACTCTGCGTGATTTAGAAGAAATTGTTGAAAATTTAATAGCAAATGTATTTTTAAGTGTATGCAATCCAGAAGAGGGATTAGAAGCCCTGTGCACATTATACAATTTTTCACAACGTAAAAATTTAAGACCAGCTTATTTACGAAAAGTTTCCGAGGTTTAATAAATTTAAATAATTATTTACTTCTATGTTATTTAAAAGTAATTTATTTTAAAAATCCAGGTGTGGAATTCATTATGCGCGACAATCACTAGAACAAATAAAGAAATTGTAAATTATTCAAATATCCGACCATCGATATTACCCCCATATAGTGGAAAATCTATTTGTACTAAAATACGACTCAATCGTATGGAAAGATTAATGCAACTATTTGAAGAATCCGAATGGTTGCCGATGAACTCAAATGCATATAAAGTATTAAGAAATGTTTTTTTACTTTGACAAATTATACAGAAAAAAATGTTCTTTTTCTAGGCCAGAGCAGCATACGATGCATTTATGAAGAGTGGATTAAATAATATAAACTTATTGAATGATAAATGGCTGGATGGTTTGGGCCTTGAAGTAGTGTCAAGGCTTAATCGCCCTTTAATGAATCGTAGTGTAACTCATAAAGGTTTACTCGAATGCAATATTGATCCTATTATATTAGAACTATGTGATGAATCAAAGTATTTTCTTCTGCTTGGCTATGATGTGCCGACAAATATAAATAAAGTTTTTTCAAAGCATAAAACAATAAAATTTGTATTTGATAGTGTTGTTACGGTTGTTTTGGATTATAATCGTATACTATCTGCTTTGTCGCCAAAAGAGCGAGTTTTATTTAAGGTTAATTATTTTATAATTTTATAGCTAATTAATAACATTAATATTTTTTTAGGCATTAATCAGTGCATGCGATAAGAAAATAATGCCTGGAATATTTAAACTAACATGGGGCGGTGAATTAAGTGATGCTTATATCGCAGAATGTGTTCGGCATACAGCACAATTACAAGAATTTTTGGATATTTATAAATTATCAAATTTACATATTGTGAAAATATGTGAAAAAATTTGTGATACTCCAGTATTGAAAATAACAAATTCATCGTCCGTTACTTTGCAGGAATTTAACAAAAACATGGAAAAATATCGTAAAGCTACAACGTATAAATTATTAGATGCAAATAATAATATAATAAAATTTATAATTGTTGTTTATGAAGGATTCGAAGCGTATATTGAAGAGGTTTTTATCTGTTATTTATTAATAATTTGGTAAATTAATAAAGAATTATTGTAATTTTTAGATGGATGTTGAATGGCTGGAATATATAAGAAAATTTGACAGTTTATTAGAGCAAGCATTACGTATTTGCTCAAGAAATTCATTATCATTTATTTACAATGCATTACACGGTGACGGTGGAACAGGACCATCACCGCTCATTGAAACTGAAGTTGATTTAGTTGATAATAAGGTATGAATTTTTGTTTACGCCAAAACATATAATTATTTTAATTTCATTTTTCCAGTTAACATTTTCACCTTTAATGCAAGAAATCGCTGATGTTTTTGGTAATATGTATAATTTGGTAATTTCATCAATAAAATTATTTCCACGTATTGCTGAACAGTTTGGATTACCATTTAAAGATGTATGCAAATCATTTAATAAAGTTATTGCGGAGGATGAAGAATGCACGAGAATACATACATTGATTTTAGAAGGTAATCGTCATAAATAATTACTAATTATAAAAGAAAAATGAAAAGAAAAATTTTTGTATTTTCATAGAGATATCAATTTGTCAAGAATTATTAAATAATTATACTGATATATGGGCACCGTTTAAAATGCAATGGGAATTAGATAAAGAATTATTTATGAAGAAATATGATGAAACAGCAACACCAGCAAATGTATTCGATACAAATATTACTCGTTATACAGAGATTGCAAATCAAGTGTCAATGCAAGAAACGGTTAAGAATGTGTACTTCATCACTGTCAATTCTAATAAATTGAAAAATTCAATAATCGCCCATATTGATGAATGGATTAAGTGTCATACAGAATTATTGCGAAAAATTGCGTATGATAAACTAAATGCCATTTTTGAATATACCAGAAATAATATTGCAGAATTATTAGTAAATCCAAAAACAATTGGTGAAATGGAAAAGTCTATAGTGTTGTATGAAAAACTAGTAGAAGATGCTCCACTTAGAGAGGCAGAATTTCCTAGTATTTATGACTATTTTAGAACTTTAGGTATGTCACAATAATATGAGAAATATTATTCACTAATTATTCTTTGCAATTATTTTTTTTAAAGACAAATACGAAGTTATTATATCGAGTAGTATGCGACAAATGTTGCAAACTTTAGAAACACAGTGGGAATGGTACTTGAAGAAAATAAAGGAAGGTGAAGAAATGTTAGATAACTCGAAAGATCAATTTAGGCTGACATTATTAAATGAAGCAGATGCTTTGAAAAAAGATTCGAAAAAATTACTTGATGATTTTGATGAAAAAGCTCCATTTACTTCAAACTGGTATACACTCGAAACCATTCCATCGCTTATATTTGTTCGACAAACAATATTATTATATATTTTTTTAATTTTAGATTATATAATTATTTAATTCCATAATTCATATCCTGTATTCCTTTTCCAATTCCTTTATTATAGGTCCCCTACCGACGCACTAGCTGCTATGGCTGAAATGAGAAAGCATTTACAAGAATTGTATGATCGAGAAAGTCAACTTATAGGCGATTTAGCAGTTTTTCATATAAATCAACCAGATAATTTAGTTAATATATTTTTATAAAATAAATAAAATACATACGATAGTTAATGTGTAATATTTAATAAAAAGGATTTAAGAAAATTAGACAAGGAATTGCAACAACTTGAAGAAGTTTGGGGTTATGCATACCAATGGGATGAGGCTTGGACAATGTATAAAAGTGCCAACTTTTGGGAAATTCAAACTGATGAAATGGAAAATATTGCTATGTCTTTGTTCAGGTATAATAATAATTTATTAAGAATAATGATTATTTAAAATAAAATTATGTACATTATTAGAAAATTGAATCGACTTTGCAAACAATTGAAAGAGAAAAATTGGGAAATTCTAGAAACAACACGGCGACAAGTTGATGAGTTCAGACGAACTTTACCACTATTGTCAGCATTAAAAAATCCTGCTATGCGACCACGTCATTGGGATCGTGTACGAAACATTATGGGAGTGTAAGCGTACACAATTTAATATAGTCATATCGTTGATAATCTCTACTAATTTTTTTTTTTTTTAGTGAATTTGATGAAAATTCAGAAGATTTTAAATTAGAAGCAATTGTAGCAATGAATTTTCAAAAATATGCTGATGAAATTTCTGATATATCAAATGCAGCAACAATGGAACTTCAAATTGAGAATGGTATTAAAAATATTCGCGATATTTGGTCTACAATGGCAATAGAAATTGTTATATTACGCGATAATATTTATCGCATAAAAAGTGTTGACGACTGTTTTGCTGTACGTATTTTTCATAAGTTAAATAAATAATTATTAATTCAAAAATAATTTAAATATCTCATTGGACATAATATTAGGCATTGGAAGAAAATAGTGTAGTCATATCAACAATGAAAGCGACAAGATTTGTTGAACCATTTATTAAAAAAGTAGATTACTGGGAGCGAACATTATCTTACATTATGGAAACCTTAGAAAATGCACTAATTGTACAACGGCAATGGTTATATTTGGAGAATATATTTTCAGGAGAAGATATTCGAAAGCAATTACCGGTTGAAGCAAGGAATTTTGATATTCTTACAGATGGTTGTATATACAAATCTTATAAACATATTACTAATAATAAGATATTTTTCTAATTATTTAAAAAAAGAATGGAGAGAAATCAGCACGGCAATGTATAAAGGCGGAACAGCACTTAAAGCAACACATTATCGAAAGCCACCATATCTTCTTGATAAACTAGTACGAATGACAGACCAGTTAGAAGTTATACAAAGAGCTTTAGAAGTTTACTTAGAGACGAAACGCCAATTGTTTCCCCGATTTTATTTTATATCTAATGATGATTTATTGGAAATATTGGGTAATGCAAAAAAGCCAGATGCCGTTCAAGTTCATATGAAGAAATTATTTGACAATTTAAACAAATTAAAATTAAATAAAATACAACGTGGCAAAATATTAACTTGGGAAGCGCAAGGTATGTTTTCGGATGATGGTGAATATGTTCAATTTTTGGAAAATGTGATTTTGGATGGACCTGCTGAAAAATGGTTAACCCTTATTGAGCGTGCAATGCGTATAGTGTTAAAATCGTTGCTTAAGCAAACGCGGCAAGGGTTAAAAAAGATGTTATCGAAACGAGACAAATGGTTAAATCTATGGCCAGGTCAGCTTTTATTAACAAGCTCGCAAATCCAATGGACAACTGATTGTACAAGAAGTTTAATACATTGCAAAATTTTAAATGAGAAGAAACCGCTTAAGAGATTACGAAGAAAACAAAATCAAGTGTTAGTAAAATTATCTGAAATGAGTAGACGTGAATTGCAAAAACAATTACGGCTTAAAGTCAATACTATGATTACGATTGAAATTCATGGGCGCGATGTTATTGATAAAATGTACCGCATGAATTGCCTTGATGTTTCACATTTTGAATGGTTTTCACAATTACGATTTTATTGGGATCGAGAACATGATGATTGTCTTATTCGACAAACAAATACACATTTTTGGTATGGCTATGAATACACAGGCAATTCTGGACGACTGGTAATCACGCCCTTAACAGATAGGTAAAAATTTAAATATTTTTAAAATAGTTGTTGTACCATTAAAAAAATTATTTGCTATTTGGCAGGTGTTATATAACTTTAACAACGGCTTTGCACCTTCATCGTGGAGGCAGTCCAAAAGGTCCAGCAGGAACTGGTAAAACGGAGACTGTTAAGGATTTAGGAAAGGCACTGGGAATGTGGGTTATTGTCAATAATTGTTCCGAAGGTCTTGATTTCAAAAGTATGGGCAAATGTTTTTCTGGACTAGCACAAACAGGAGCATGGGGTTGCTTCGATGAGTTTAATCGAATTAATATTGAAGTATTATCAGTTGTGGCACAACAAATTTTGTCCATACTTTCTGCTTTATCGCAAGGATTAAAAAAGTTTTTATTTGAAGGATGTGAAATAGCACTTATTCCAACAATAGGGTTATTTATTACAATGAATCCAGGTTATGCTGGCCGTACAGAACTTCCCGATAATTTAAAATCAATGTTTCGTCCAATTTCGATGATTGTACCGGATAATATTATAATTGCAGAGAATTTGTTATTTAGTGATGGTTTTCAAAATACAAAAATATTGGCAAAGAAAGTTTTCACTTTATATGAGTTGGCAAAACAACAACTCTCAAAGCAGCATCATTATGATTTTGGTTTAAGATCAATGGTAGCATTACTACGTTATGCCGGCAGTAAAAGAAGACAATTTCCGACAGTTAACGAAGACGAAATTGTATATTTAGCTATGAAAGACATGAATATTGCAAAATTAACTTCTGATGATTTCCCATTGTTTAATGGAATAATGTCAGATATATTCCCAGGTGTAACAATTCCGGTTATTGATTACGAAGAATTTCTAACATCAATACAGAATGAGTTGTTAGATATGGGTCTGCAAGCTGTACCAATAGCTGTAACAAAAGTAATTCAATTATACGAAACAAAAAATTCACGACATTCAGTTATGATTTTAGGAAATACTGGCACTGCTAAATCTGTAACATGGAAAGTTTTAAAAGTATATTGTGTAACAGTTTATGCTTTGGTGAATTAAATAATTGATTTTAATTTTTATTTATAAAGGGTGCTTTTGGTAGAATGAAAACTATTGGCAAACCTGGTTGGAATTTAGTCCATGAATATCCAGTCAATCCAAAATCGTTATCATTAGGTGAATTATATGGAGAGTATAATTTATCTACAGGAGAATGGTTAGATGGAGTTTTAAGCGCAATAATGAGAAAAATTTGCGCAGGTATTTATTTATTTTAATATTAGCAAATCTTTAATACAATAATTTAAAATTCAGATGAGAGCCCGGACCTAAAATGGATGTTATTTGATGGACCTGTCGATGCTGTATGGATTGAAAACATGAATTCAGTTATGGATGATAATAAAGTCCTTACACTTATCAATAGTGAAAGAATAACCATGCCGCAACAGGTATCATTGCTTTTTGAAGTTGGCGATTTAAGTGTTGCATCACCAGCAACTGTTTCTCGTTGTGGTATGGTATACAATGATTATAAAGATTGGGGTTGGAAACCGTATATAGACTCTTGGGTTGCAAAACAAAAGCAAACAAGTTATCAGAAAGAAGTTTGTTAACTAAAAATAAATGTAACTTACAACTTTTTTAATGAATTTTATATTTCTTTTCAGCTTTATCTATTGTTCGATAGATTTTTTGAAAAAGTTTTAAGATTTAAAGAACAAAAGTGTGAAGAAACAGTTCCAACAAATGAATTAACATTAGTCATATCGTTTTGCAAATTAATGGATTGTTTAGCAACTAAAGAAAATGGAATTGATCCAAGTAATGAGGAAACATTTATAACCATGGTGAAATTATGGTTTCTGTTTTGTATGATATGGTCTCTTTGTGGTACTGTGAATGAGGAGGGCCGCTTAAAAATTGATGCATTTATTCGTGAAATGGAAGGAGCATTTCCATTAAAAGATACAATTTATGATTATTATGTTGATACTAGACAAAAGACGTTAATATCGTGGGAAGACAAATTGCCTAGTCAATGGAGATATCCTAAAGAGTAATTATTTATATATAAATGTATGCATTAATAAAATTTAACCTTTAAAATATATGTTAAGCGCTCCATATTACAAAATAATTGTTCCAACTGTAGATACAGTTCGTTATGATTATTTGGTATCTAAATTATTAGCACAAAATTATCCTGTACTACTAGTTGGTTCAGTTGGAACTGGAAAATCATCGACAGCAATTAGTGTATTAGAATCTTTAGATAATACAAAATATTCATTATTATTAATTAATATGTCCGCTCAAACAACATCAAATAATGTGCAAGATACAATTGAAAGTCGTACAGAAAAACGCACAAAAGGTGTTTATGTTCCAATTGGTGGTAAAACAATGGTATGTTTTATGGATGATTTTAATATGCCTGCAAAGGAGGTTTACGGTTCACAACCACCGCTCGAATTAATTCGTCAATGGATTGATTATGGTTTCTGGTATGATCGGCTTAAACAGTGGCGTACTCATATTAAACAAATGTTGTTAATGAGTGCAATGGGTCCGGCTGGTGGCGGAAGACAAGTCATCTCACCGCGAACTTTAAGTCGCTTTAATGTAATTAATATGACATTTCCTGCAGAAGCTACCATACAACATATATTTGGATCAATGTTAGCACAGCACCTTTTTGATTTTCCAGAAGAGATAAAACAATTGGGAAAAACTGTTACATTGGCCACTATTGATTTGTACAAAATCGTTATTACTAAAATGTTACCAACCCCAGCCAAAATACATTATTTATTTAATTTAAGAGATATTTCAAAAATATTTCAGGTAATTTAGTTTATAAAATATTAAATTTTAATTGAGAATTAAGAACTATTTTTTTTTATTATTATAGGGATTATTGAGAAGTAATCGTGATTTTCATAACAATAAACCAATGTTTCTTCGATTGTGGTTGCACGAGTGCTTTCGTGTTTTTAGTGATCGTCTTATTGATAATACGTAAAATGATTTTCTTTTCTTATTAACATATATCATTTACTAGTTATTGCATTTATATGAAAAAATAATAATTTTATATGTACTTGTACTAGTGATCAAGATTGGTTTGTCACACAAATGGGCGAAGAATTGGGAACATTTTTTGAATTAACGTTCCATAATCTCTGTCCAAGTAAAACTCAGCCTGTTTTTGGAGATTTTATAAGCGCTTATGGTGTGTATGAGGATCTTAATGACCAAACAGTTTTAAGGTTATTTCTATTTAATATCTTTGAATTATTTTTTTTACCCTAATAATTTATGTTCATACATTTTTATGCAGAACCTATATGGCAGTCCAATTGGATGATTATAATAATTCACCAAACATTGTTCGATTAGACTTGGTTTTATTTAAAGACGCAATCGAACATATAACCAGAATTGTCAGAGTTATATCTCAGCCACGTGGAAATATGTTACTTATTGGAATTGGTAAAAAAAAATATTTGTCTAAATGTTCGTTTATAAATATTATATTAATTGTAATACATTCTAGGCGGTTCCGGACGACAGTCTCTATCTAAAGTAGCAGCTTATATTTGTGAATATAATACATACCAAATTGAAGTATCAAAGAATTACCGTACCGGCGAATTTCGCGAAGATTTAAAGACTTTATATCAAATAACAGGAGTCGAAAATAAGGAAACATCATTTTTATTTAATGATACTCAAGTAGTTGAGGAAAGCTTTCTTGAAATTATAAATAATATGCTAAGTACGGGAGAAGTCTCAAACTTATATAAGCCTGATGAATTTGAAGAGATTAAAAATAATCTAGATGTTGCTGCAACCAAAGCTGGCATTACTAAAACAACCGAAGCAATATATACATTTTTCATAGAACGATCGCGTTCAAATACTCATATTATCGTTTGTATGAGCCCAATTGGAAATAGTTTTAGCGTAAGAATTCGTCAGTATCCTGCTTTGGTTAATTGCACCACAATTGATTGGTTCCGCGAATGGCCAGAAATAGCGTTGCTTGAAGTGGCTAATAAATATTTACTTCAATGTAAACTTGATGTTGCAATCACTAAGAAAGAAGTTAAATTTTTTAAGATATTTAATAATAAATATAATCGTTTTCACTTTTTGTTTTTTTAATTTAAAGGCAAATCGTGAAAGCTATGTAATACCAACAGAAGACAAACTTCGAACCGCGGTAGCAGCAACGTTCGCTTTAATACATACATCAGTGTGTGAAACATCAATTGAAATGCTTTTGGAAATGAAACGTTACAATTATGTGACACCAACTAATTATTTGGAGCTAGTTGCAGGCTTTCAAAAGTATTATTGACATTTTTTAAAATATTCTCATTATTTGTATATTTTTTTTCTATTGTAAGGATGCTTTACTGGAAGCGTGATGAAGTATCATCAGCTGCAAATAAATTACGAAATGGTTTGTTTAAGATCGACGATACCCGTGAAAAAGTTGAAGTTATGTCTGAAGAGTTAAAGGAGAGTCAAGAAAAGGTTATTGAATTTCAAGCACAATGTGATGCATTTATTATAATCATTGAAGAACAGACCAAAGAAGCTGATGAACAGAAAAAAGAAGTAGCATTTAAAAGTGTTAAAATTGGTGAAGAAGAAGCTGAATGTAAAGTATTGGCTGCAGTGGCACAAGCTGATTTGGATAAAGCTATGCCAGCATTGGATGCGGCATTGCAAGCATTAGATGCATTGAGCAAAAAAGATGTAAATGAAGTAAAATCTTATGCACGGCCACCAGTAAAAGTTGAAAAAGTTATGGAAGCAGTAATGATTTTGATTGGAAAAGAACCAACATGGACAGAGGCGAAACGAATGCTAGGCGAACAGGTAAGATCATTTTTATTTATATATTTCTAATCTAATTTATTGATTTTTTTTATAGAGATTTTTGGAAGATTTAAAAAATTTTGACAAAAATAATATATCAGACAAAACATTAAAGAGAATTGCCATTTATACTCAGGACACGGAGCTTGAACCAGATAAAGTTGGTACTGTATCATTTGCGGCAAAATCTTTATGCTTATGGGTGCGAGCTATTGAGCGCTATGGAAAAGTTTATAGGTATTTACAAAATAAAGCACTGGCGAAATTCTAGTTGTATTGAATTTCTTATTTCCAGAATTGTGGCACCAAAAGAGCAACTGTTAAATAGTGCATTAGCCTCGTTGAAAATAAAACAAGATTTATTAGCAGAAGCGCAAGAAAAATTAGCCGAATTAACCCGTACATTAGAAAAACTACAAGAAGAATATAATGAAAAATCGGCAATAAAAGAACAATTGCGTTTAAAAGCAGAACATTTAAAGTAACAACAGTATGCAATTAAATAACCAAACAATTTTAACAAAATAAAAAATTATATTTAGATTGAAATTGGAACGAGCTTATATGCTAGTAGATGGTTTAGCTGGCGAAAGGTTACGCTGGATGGAGACAGTAAAACGATTAGATAAAGAGTTTGGAAATTTACCTGGTGACTGTCTTATTGCTACTGCTTTTATATCGTATTTAGGCCCGTTTGTGACACAATATAGAGAAACATTAGTAAATTTGTGGTCTAAAGTAGTTGTTAGTAAGGAAATTCCCTTCTCCATTGATTTTTGCATCTATGGCTTTTTATCTGATCCAACGACAATTCGTGAATGGAATATTCAAGGCTTACCATCAGATGAATTCAGTACAGAAAATGGAATTATTGTGACACGAGGAACACGATGGCCATTAATTATTGATCCTCAAACACAAGCACATCGTTGGATTAAAAACATGGAAAAGAAACACGATTTAAAGATTATTGACTTTGGCCAACCAGATTATGTTAGAACATTAGAGAACTGTGTACAATTTGGAAAGTCTGTGCTTTTACAAAATGTTATGGAAACATTAGATCCATCTCTAACACCAATTCTGACTAAAGCACTTATTAAACAAGGTGGACAGTTGATGATAAAATTTAATGACAAAATGATTACTTATAATGAGAATTTCCGGTATTTTATTGTTTTTTATTCTTAAAGTCCTTTAAAATACACATTTGTTTAATAAATGTCCTGCTTGTAGCTTTTTTATTACAACAAAATTAAGTAATCCTCATTATGCACCAGAAATTTCAACAAAAACAACATTAGTTAATTTTGCCGTTAAAGAAATTGGACTTCAAGCACAATTACTAGGAATTGTTGTACGCAAAGAACGTCCATCATTAGAAGAACAAAAAGATTCCCTTGTGGTAAATATTGCCAAAAATAAGAGAACACTAATTGATTTGGAAAATGAAATTTTAAGGTAAAATGAGTTTTATAGTAATCATAAATATGTCAATTATTTTACTTCTTGTATTTTAGATTGCTGAATGAGAGTCGCGGCTCCATTTTAGACGATGAGGAGTTATTTAGTACATTGCAAAGTTCAAAACAAACTTCTATAATTGTAAAGGAATCATTAGAGACGGCAGAAATCACAGAAATCGAAATAGATATAGCTAGAGAAGCTTATCGCCCAAGCGCAAAACGAGCGGCCATTCTTTTCTTCGTTTTAATGGATATGTCTAGAATCGATCCTATGTATCAGTTTTCTCTAGATGCCTATATTGTTCTTTTTACACAATCAATTGAACGGAGTCCAAAAAATCCAGTTGTTGCAGAGAGAATATCGAACTTAAATGAGTATCACACGTATAGTGTTTATCGTAATACATGTCGCGGCTTATTTGAAAAGCATAAGTTATTGTTTTCGTTTCATATGTGTGCAAAAATATTGGAAGCAGCAGAGAAATTAAATCTCAATGAGTTTAATTTTCTACTTAAAGGCGGGATTGTTTTAGATCGCCAAGAACAAATAGAAAATCCTTGCCCACTATGGATAACAGATACTTCATGGGACAATGTAACAGAACTTGATAAACTCCCTGGTTTTCATGGTATCGCAGATTCTTTTGAGCAATATGCGCGTGATTGGCATGAATGGTATCAAACAACTGAACCGGAATCTATTCCTTTAATTGGAGAGTGGGATGACGTTATGAACGATTTCCAAAAAATGCTGATAATTCGTTCCTTACGGCCAGATCGAATAACATCTTGTGTAACTACTTTCATCATTAGTCAACTAGGACATAAAGTAATTTTATTATTTATCAAATTCCATATTTTTGATTAAATTAATAAAACTTTTAGTTTGTTGAACCGCCAGTACTTGATGTTAAAGCAGTACTTGACGAATCTATGGCAAGAACGCCTTTAATCTTTGTTTTGTCTGCAGGAGTAGATCCTACAAATGCATTGTTGCAACTTGCAGAAACATGTAACATGGCAAGTAAATTTTTCAGTTTAAGTTTGGGACAAGGACAAGCCCCAGTAGCAACCAGGTTTCATTTTGCTAATTTTAAACTAGCTTAAATTCATGAAATGACTAATTTATAAAATTTTTAGTATGATTTCCAAGGGCGCTAAAGAAGGAAACTGGGTATTTTTGGCAAATTGTCATTTATCACTTAGTTGGATGCCAAAGCTAGACAAAATAGTCGAGACACTGCAGTCGGGAAGAATAAACAACAAATTTAGACTTTGGCTGAGTTCTAGTCCAAATCCTGAATTTCCAATATCAATATTACAAGCTGGAATTAAAATGACAACTGAACCACCAAAGGTAATTTTGGTAAAATAGATTTTCTATTAATTGTAAGTAATTAAACTTAATTAATATCAAGGGCATAAAAGCAAATCTGAAACGTTTATACAATATAGTCACGGAGGAACAATTTACTTCATGTAAAGCAAAAGAAAAATACAAAAAATTATTATTTTCGCTTTGTTTCTTCCATGCAATTTTGTTGGAGCGTAAAAAATTTCAACAACTTGGTTGGAATGTCATTTATAGTTTCAATGATTCTGATTTTGAAGTATCAGAGAATTTACTATCTATTTATTTAGACGAGTATCCTGAAACACCTTGGGATGCATTGAAATACTTAATTGCTGGTGTTAACTACGGTGGACATGTTACAGATGATTGGGACCGAAGATTACTTTCAACATATATAAATCAACTTTATAATGAAACAGTATTGGAAACAACGCAGTATAGATTATCCAGTCTGACAACATATTACATTCCTCGAGATGGAACATTGCAATCGTACCAAGATTACATTGCATTACTTCCAAATTTTGATCGACCAGAAGCATTTGGCCAACACCCAAATGCAGATATAGCATCCTTAATTATTGAAACAAGAACATTGTTTGAAACTTTAGTTTCGCTGCAAGTTCAAGCTACGGCAAGTGGTGGAGAAACAAAGGAAGATAAAGTATTCCAATTGGCAAATGAGATATTATTAAAAGTTCCCGAACCAATTGACTATGAAGGCACATCCAAATTAATTGGACCGTTTAAAACGCCATTAGATGTTGTTTTGCTGCAGGAAATTGAACGATATAATGTACTGTTAGTTAATATGAAATCCGGATTAGAAGACTTAAAGAAAGGAATTAAAGGATTAGTTGTTATGAGTACAGATCTTGAAGATATTTTTAATTCAATGTTTGAAGGCAGAGTTCCAATAGCGTGGCTAAGAGGTTATGCAGAGCATTTAGAAATATAATATTACAAGCTAATTTATAAATAAATATTTTCTGCATTCAATTACAGCATACTCATCGTTAAAACCTCTTGGTGCTTGGGCTAGAGACTTAGTGTTGCGTATTGAGCATTTTGCTGTATGGGCACAAACTACACATGAGCCACTTTTGTTTTGGTTGGCTGCATACACTTTTCCAACAGGATTTCTAACTGCTGTTCTACAAGTATAAATAATTTATTTCTATTACTCAGTTTTTACACATTTAATTTTATGTAGACTTCAGCACGTTCGAATAAAATTCCAATAGATGCACTTGGCTGGGAATTTTTCGTTTTTATGACCGATGAAAAAATTATAGACCCGCCTAGTGATGGTGGTGTTTATGTGAAAGGTCTGTTTTTAGAAGGTGCTGGTTGGAATAGAAAGGGTCAATGTTTAAAAGAACCACTTCCAATGGAGTTGGTTTGCCAAATGCCACTTATTCATTTTAAGCCGGTGGAACAACTTAAGAAAAGAACTCGAGGTTCATATTTAAATTAAAATGAATAAATATGTACTGTTTATTTTTTGGTTTTCATTTCTAGGCTTATATCAATGTCCTAGCTATTATTTTCCTGAAAGATCAGGCTCATTTATAATTGCAATTGATCTTAAAGTTGGTACAGAATCTAGTGATTTTTGGATTAAACGTGGAACGGCCATATTATTAAGTCTTGCTAATTAATTATTGTTTTTTTTTTACTCTTTAATGTTGTCGAAATATTTTTATTATTATTACATAATTTAAAATATATAATTAATATAAATGATTTGAATTTCTTATTAATTTTTAATTGAAACGAATATTAACTAATTATTATGAATCAAACAATAAATATTATAAAAATTTATTTATTTTATTAATAAAAACTAAATAATAAATACAAATTGTTCAAAAGGCATTTATGTGTGGGTGGCTGTAATATATATTTGTTTTAAATTCATTCAACAATAGTGTTATTGTTTTTATTTTTTAGTTTATTTAATTAAATTTTGCTTTTCTAACTCTTGCATTAATAATAAATACATAATTTTGATAACAGAGGAAATAAAACATGATACATCATATGACACTATTTATTTTATTTTTATATCTAGTGTTTTGTATTTATTTACCTGGCAACATTATTACACTCATAAATAATATTCTTTAGACAATGTAAACTTTACCCTAATCTTTTGATTATCATTTTAATGTAAATATTATTATTTTGTTTTACTTTCTTAAATATAAAATAACACAACAGTTTTTGTTTAAATAATTTTTAATCGTTAATGTTGTTTTTAAACATTGTTTGTCTTACAAGGAATTAAATAAAGAATGACTTCTTATGATTAAATACGACAAAATTATTGTTTCTTATAATAAAAATTAGAAATTATAATCAAAATTGAGATTTTAGTACGTATATTACATACCAATTAATTGATTATAATAAATAAGCAAATTAAAATGCATTCTTTTAATTAAAATTCAAAATTTATTATAATCTTTAGTTATTTAAAATTTTATTTATATATTTACAATCATTATTTACGGATGGGTTGGTTAAAGTCATTAAAGTAAATATATGACAAGTTACAGCACGAGTAATTTTTTGTAATAAAATCTTATTTATATAATTAGGAAATATCAATCATTTCAGTTATCTGTTTTTACTACCAAACGTAAAATTAACTCTTAAAACTAAAAACATAATTACTAAAGGTAAATAGTAAATAACGTTACCAGCAATTAATTATAATTTTTAAAATTCTTTTAATATATCTATGCGAAAAATTGCAATATTTATTGATTAATGGTTTTTGTGTAAATTAGCAATAAAGGTTAAAGATTAATATGTAGTAGATTTATTTTTATAATTTTTTAAAATTATAAATTTTGTTGATTTCAGAGTATTTAATTGATTTTTTTTTAAATGTAAATAAATACACCGTTTAAATAGCAGGTGCAAAGGTTATGCTAATTTTTGTCTAATATAAATGAAAAATATATTTTCTTTGATTATATCAATATAAGTATACAGTATGTACAGCATGTATTTAAGTATGGTCAGTATTAACTGATTTAACTATTTAAGTGACAATGAATGAGTAGACAGACTGATTTTACAAGTAAAATAACTATAAATAAATATTGCTTAAAAATGAGTTCACCATTAGTATTAATATTATAATTATAATAATAAAATAAATCAATAAAAAACCACTAAATTAATATTATATTTTAATAATAATAAATTAACATTTACTCATTTTAATTCCCACAGAATAATTAAGTGTAAATAAAATTTTAATTAATGCTTTTTTCTTGAAACATAATAATATTAATAAAATAAACTTGTTTTTTCACATTTATATTATTACTACTTTTTAGTTAAATTAATGATTATAATTATAATTACAAACGTTACCGAATGCAAATAAGCTTTTTAATTAATTTTGCAAAAGAAAATAAACATATTTTTCTTAATAATACTGTTATTAATAATCATTTTTGCATAGATTGTAATTTAGTAAAGAAATTAACCATTCTTTTTATTAAGAAATATTAATAAAACAGATGGCACTGTCGTCAGTAAAGAGAATCACCCTTATACATAGAAATTTTGCTTAAATTAATTATTTAAAAATTTATATTCATTAAAATTATTATAAATAAGTAATATTATATAGAAAAAATATTAATCAATCAAATGATAATCGTTGATAACTTCGATTTTTTTCTGTTTTAACAGGACAAAGTCCATTTCTTAATTTGTATTGTCCATATTCACAGGTTGGTAATGTGCATCTTCCTTCCATTAAACATCTAAATAATAAAATAAAATAAAAATATAATCATTAATAGCATATATAGATCAAAAACTAGTGAACATAAGCATTAATTTTATAAAAAGAAAATAATAATAAAAAAGATTTAGCTTAACAACACTTTGTATGCATTTTTTTAGACACTTTTAATGACTTTATATTTCTCTATAAGAAATAACGAAAAGCAATATGGTTTTGGCTAAAAATAGGTAAAATGTTGCAAGAATACCAGAAAAAATAACACAAAACTAACGAGACATGTTTTTATTGCAATGGATATGTTGTTCTGTGAAAAAATAATAAAGGAAGTTCTTAAGGTAGAAAACAATTAAAGCAACAAACTGCTCATAAATATCTGGTTTTGTTATATCGAAATATTATCCTGAGACTAATATTAGAACAGAATAGTGTGTGCCAATGAACAAAGGATGAAAATTACACCAGAAAAGTAATATTTGTGGCACTGTTCAGTTTCTTAGATATTACTTTTTTTTTTTTACAACAAATAAGAATTGTAATAGTCATGCTACAGGCCTGATAAAAATAAAATTGTTTTGTGTTTTATGTTAATCAAGGATGAAAATACGTTAATTAATTATGATAACTTACCCACGATCTTTCCGTGAAAAATAACTTAAACCATTCTTAAGTTGTCTGCACTTTTTATTTGTTGGCAGACAATCACATCGACACCTGCGATACGGATAACTATCATAATCTAGTTCAGCTGTATTCTCTGAATCAGTATTAAATTCAAAAATTTCTGTAAATGATTCTGTACATTTACAACGATCAGTCATTACCATTGGACTGGCTGTAGTAAAAATATATTCACTATTTCCAGATGTCGTTTTCACTTTAAATGTACTGCTGGACGATTGAAATTCTAGTGGTAGATTTTCATTACGTTGTTTCTGATTCATTTGTCGTGTCTGTGTCACACAATGACATTCCGTATGATTAACAAATGATAAAGGTGACACAATTTGTGAGTCCTTGCCCAACTTCAATACCTAATATGATTAAATCAAAAGAAAGAAAAAAAGATTATAATGATTAATTGATCGGTATATTCTCTTTAGTTTTTTTAATAAGTGTCACCGTTACAACAGCTTTTAAAGTAAATTTATTCAGAAATAATATTATTCATCAACATTAGAACATTGTTTATGATTGAAATTTAAGTAGAATTTTTAAGTTTCTATTTTATTTAAAAGAAAAACCTCTTAAAACATACAATTTAATAGTGGGTCATTGCCCGTTAATTGGTTTCTTTTATTATTTTTTTCTAAAAAAATTTTATTATTATTATTTTCTATTTAAAATAAAAATCATTTAATATTATTTATAATAAAATTATAATATGATTGAAATCGATAGCTTAATTTAACAAAAAAAAACCGCATAACACTTTGAACTTGGTAATTATGGGGCAAATATTTTCTCAAATTAAATAATATTTGTTTAGGAAATTTAAACCCTACATACAGATACTGTACTTGTCTTTTAAAACTTTATAAATGTAAAATATCTTTATATAACCGCATCGTAATACATAAAACCATAATATTTATGTTAAATAATTTAACTACCTGAACATTTCTATAAAAATTCAATACATTTTTATTCACTTTTTATTATTTTTAATAATAAATACCGCATAAAGAAATGCTTATAAGAGAAAATTATAACTTAAATAAGCATAATATTGGTTTACCAAACGTAAATATCTGCTATGTTGAACTTTACGCGGTTTAACACAAGTGTTTACTAATAAATAAAATTTGTCTTTCTATCATATTTAATTAATCAATTTAAATTAAAAAAAAAAAAACTAAATAGAAACAAACTATTTATATGCAAATATTTTATGATTTATTATTTATTTATAGAGATTTATTTAAACATTTCACCACATTATAATAAATAAGACATTTAAATAATTATTCAATGCAATTGATTAATGAATAAACAACCGCGTAAACTAAAGAAATTATTTCTTTTTTTTTTATTATTATTTATGTATATTAAAAAATATTTAATTAATTAATATTAAAACACTAGACAGACATTCAAATGAAAAATTAAAATTAACTCTATGCATTAAATTAATAAATACATATTATAATTTATGAGGGAAAAGTTTTTTTCATTATTATTTTATTAATTAAAATGTTGCAATAAATTAGATTGTGGCTTGTCTCTGTTATTTGTTAGTGTGTAAACACTTTCAGCACGAATATCGCCTCTAATACAATTTAATTAATTGAAGAAAGAAAATAAAACACTTCTTACTTTCTGTTTACATATTTAAGTCATAAACTGCATAATCAATATTAGCACAACTATTTAATAATAAAAAAAACTAAATATTCCCCATTTGCATGCATATGTTGCATTGTTAAGCAAAGTGTACTCAATTCTAGCACATGAGCATAACCATAGACAGTCAGTCATCCATAATAATAATAATAATGATTATAGAAATAATTTTGCACCAGTTTTACTATCCTTTTCTTATCCTTTATTTAAATATATATATATACAAGAATTTATCATGTTTAACCTATAATCAAGCACAGGCTGTTTTATTATCATAACGAATGTGTTACCCAAATGCTAGATAACCAAATAAAAAACATGACAATGCGGTATTTATGCTCTGAATTATAATAATAATTATTATTATTATTTACCAAAAATTTATGCTGATGATTTTTCATCTTGTTTAGGTATTTTAAACCAAAAAAAATACTAAAAAATTAATTACCTTATAACCAAAATGCATGTACTAAATTTTGTTACATAATTCTATAGTTTATGCAAGATATTTTGCAGATATATATGGCACAAATTTTAGCATTGTTGTATTAATAAATTAATATAAAATGTATGTTTAACTAATCAATATTAAATAACCCAAAAGTGTTTAAGAAATTTATAGATAATTAACAATTATGTAAAAAAGGAATAAACAAGGGAAATAATGTGGTAGAAACATAATGTTTGTTACTTTAACTAGTGCATTATTAATCATATTATAACATACAGTATGAATGTATATTTATTTATTAAAGACGATTGAAGACCTTTTTTTTTGTGGGCTCATCAATGCGGTATGCACATAACGACATCTTTTTCATTATGCTTAAAAATTTATGTTTTAACCAAAATGTTTATAATAATTATATGAAATGAATTGCTGTTGTTGAAATGAGCTTATAAATATAATATTGAATAGAGGAATGTATGCTAGGAATATGGGTTTCTTAAACAATTTATAGAGATGTAAATTCTACAAATGATTATATCCTTTCTGCGGCAGAAGCAATTTTATTTTTATTTCAGTCACATCACAATTCAACACCTATTCATTAAAGATTATACCTAGGCTTAGTATAGATCAAAAATAAATAATATTAAGATCACGATTATAACAATGGATTATTTGTAACCTATATCAATCCGAATAAAAACAATAAATTAATGATAAAATATAAGAAACTAAAAACACCTTTTCGTTTAACAATAATATTGTTTAAAGAGAATATTTATTACTATACGGAAAAGCAATTAATTAAAATAGACAAACAAGTATTTTGTAATTAAAACAATCTCAATATACAATTATTTACTTTATTTTTTAATTAATTAATTAATTATCAGCAATTGAATATCATTAAGCAAAGTTTACTCTGCCTAAAGGTTATAATAATAAATCAATTTGTTAAATAATGACTGCAGAACAATACATTTTCTACATTTCCTACTTTTGCAAAGTTATTCCTGAACAATTGTATTCCCTGAATTAATAATTTTTGATAACTCTGTTATTTCATCACCAACAATTTTTGGTTTTTTCTGTTTTTATCTGTTTTCTTTAACAATTTAATTAGTAATAATTCTGTTTTTTGTATATATATAGTTCTCGTATAATGTTTTTAATAATTATGACATAAAAGTGTCGATTGGTCTCTGTCATCATTAATGTTTATAATTTCTAAAAGAATAAACAAACAGGGGAAAATTTATTTATTAAAAAAAAAAAACAGAAAACACATCAATAATTGTTTATTTTATGTTTATTAGCTTCTTTATTGTATTTTTTTTATTTTCATTTAGATTCCAATAAATATTAAATTTATAATAAATAAATAAATAAATATATGATGAGACTATTATTATCACTATTATTATTATTATTATTATAATAATAAAAGAAATAAAAAATTCTAAGGAAATCGTGAAACAGGTGTCAAAATATTTGTTAATAATCAGAAGTTATTATAATTGTGTTTCTATGTTTTTACAAGTTTTATATCTATAAATTAAGGTATTAAGAAAATACAAAAAACTAGCTACACAATACAAGAAAAACGAAAGAACTAAAAAATAAGAATTGAAATTTTTTTTTAAATAATTGAACTCTCAAGGCGATATTATTAATAATAAATCAAAAAAAAATTATTATTATTATTTTTCATGAAGGTAATAAAACCAAAAAAATAAAGAACAATGTTCCGCCTCTAATAATAAAGATAATGGATTTTGATCAACAAATAAATAATAATAATAATAAACATAATACCGATTCATGTGACCGGCACCAATATACCTATATAAACAAGGTGAGTAAAACCGTATAATTTATCCAACAAACAGAAAAAAAAATAAAAAAACCAGAAGACAATACAGCATTATAATGTTTTAAATCTTGATTTCTAAATATTTTTAATTTATAAATTTTATGTTTTTAATCTGTTATATGATCATATTTTTGTGGCGCCTTATTAAGGCTATTTTATAAGCGCAACATGAGCTTTAATATAATAAAAATATTTCAAAAAATATTGACATTTATTATTATTATTTTGCTAAATACAAAAAAAAAATGCCAGCCAGCCACAGTATAGCGAATATTTTTGGTAATATTTAATAATAGCAAAAGCAAAAGAGGAGAAAAAGTTGTAACGACTTAAAACTCATAAGTTTTGAAACAAATCAACAAAGTTAATGAAAAAATAAAATCGTAAATAAAGCCAACAAAAAAAACCTTTAATAAAAATTCCATAGAAATAACGCAGCAGTATTCTGCAGAGAATAAATGTAATATCATCAATACTAATAACTTAAACTTAAAGAAGAGAGTCATAAATGTAAAGAAAACTAATTCAAAGTTAAAGAATAATACATATATGTTGTCTAGTCAAATGCTGACCTACCTTATTCACAATTATAGCCACAAACAAACAAACAAACAATACAAAATCATTGAATTGAAAATTGTTTTTTTTTTCTGTGTGTTTCTTCTTTTAAAATATAAAATCAAATGAAATATAAAACCGCATGTGAAATATAAATGTTATATAGACGAAAAAATAAAATAAAAAACGTCATTCTTAATTATTAACGCAACGTGACGACGTCGACGACGACGACAACGAGAACAACAAGTATTATGATATTATGATGATGATTTTACACATGAATGTGTTAAGGTTAAAGTGATATTTTGAAATGAAAAAAAAAAAACAGAATATTACCTAAACATATCATAAACAATGTAAAAATAATTAAAAATCATAAAGAAGAGACACGGAACTATTGGATAAAAATAGTCATTTTTAGTGTAATGGCTCGAACAGAATCAATAACACAGCCAACGTACTCAGAAGTTAAAATATTTGAACTTTTGCGTACGTTCGCTTCGTTCTTTGTAATCGGTTTCATATATTTTAACTTTTTTTAACATTTTTTATGTAAGCTGCGTTATATATGCTGCGTTAATTCTGCTCGGGATATAACTCCTTTGATTGATCATTTATCCTGTGAGTTAATTTATTTTTGACACGAGATAATAATTATTTTGATAGAAATTCATAATCTCAGTTATGTAACTGATGTTTTAGGTTCGTTTTTGTCTGATATTTTTAGTTTTTCTGCATGAATGAATTAATTTATAAAACTCATTTATAATTGCTTCTTGAAAAAAAAAGGATCTTTCTACGGAATGTTAGCTTTAACTTTTTGTTTATTGAATACTAAATTAATGTTTGTTGCATTTTCAGTTGCAAACAGTTCTTTTTATAAATTTAAATCAAAAGTTTATTCAACCAATAGATATAGAATATTTGTAAAATGTCCTTGTAGAAGTTTATTGACTGACTTAAGTTGAACTTAACAATAATTATATCAAAACTACTGGCTTACAGATGATGATTTTTAATACATAAAACTGAGAGTCTATAGAATATACAATGGAAAAATAAATAATAATAATAATAATTCAACCACTAGCTAGTCATCTTTATAATTAAATAAATATAAAATATCCTACAATTAAATAAAAATAAATAAGACATTAGTATCAACATCATCATTATTATAAAACAATAAACAAAACACGCAACACTACCACCCGCACTCTACCCCTGTATTTATATAATAATTTTATTACATTTTTTTTTTAAAGAATAATTTAAATATTTACTAAACCAACAAGAAAAAAGAAAACAAAATAAATAAATAAACAAGACAGACAGAACAAGAAATGAAAAAATAATATAATTCTTTAATTATATTTTAATAATGAAAACAGTTTTAAGCGAAAGAAACGATAAAAACGACACAATTTTCTGGCTCATATAATAACTTTTTTTTCTTAATCTTATGTTTACGTATTGTCTACTTGTTGTTGGTTGTTTTTTGTGTAAGAAAACATGCGTTCATTCGGTTATTTTTGCTGCATAGCAATGTAAATAAGTAAACAAAAAGAAAAAAGAGTTAAAAAATAATATAATAATTTTATTATTATAATAAATGTTATTTTTATTACATTTTTTATCCTTTTTCTGGTGTGTTTTATCGGCATAAAAGTATCATAATTGTGTTGTTATTTTTTTACTTCTTTAAAACATAAATCTATCATAATTTTATTCTAATATGCAATAATTGGTATACTGGTATAATAATAGAAATTTTTAGAGGCAAAACAAGATCAACATTAAATTTGATAATTTTATTATAAAACTACAAAAGAAAAACCAATTTTACATTTGGCCTTATAAATAGTTTTTTTATTTTGTTAATAATTCAATCACGTTGTGACAATGATCTTTGTGACTTTTTAATTAAACCAAAAAGAAAAGAATTTCTAACCATACTTCCGTTTGTTGACTGCAAAAAAATTAAAGAAAAACTAACATTTGTTACTTGACCAACCGCACTATTCACCAGATCTAAGCTCCAAGTGACTTCTTTTTGTTCCCTCAGCTAAAAATTGCGCTCGGAGGACAGAAATTTTCGTCAAATGAATAGGCAATCACCTTCGTGAACAATTATTTTGCAGAGACAAACGCCGAATACTATTTGGACGGGTTACAGAGATAGGAGCATCGCTGGAAGAAGTATGTAGAGTTACAAGGAGACTATGTTGGTAAATAAAAAAAAAAATTCTGAAAAAATGTCTTGTATCTTTGTTAGACTGGAAACTTTTCAGGCCACCCTCGTATATTTAATAGCAAAAAAATTGTTTAGGGATTTTCATTAAAAATTTTCGTTTTTTTTTTGGTACTTTCCTACTTAAAAACAGTAAACATTACATAATATTTTAATTAATTTAAATTCTTGTTGGTTTTCTTGTTTATTATTTTTTTATTTTACTGAATAAATTAATTCTTTTTCGTTAGTTTCATTTCTTTTCTTGTTAAAATTCTATTCCAAGTGGAATCATAAACGTAAACGTAATGGTACTTTATTGACTAAACATAATAAACACTATGCATGAAATGTTTATCAACTGTTGTGTTCTCTTTTGCCTAACAAACATTTCACTTTTAGAAAAATTATTAAATAGTTTTCTTTTTCATTAAAAAAAAAATCACAGTCAACTTAAAAAATAATATTATGAATGTATGTAGAAAAATCCCAAGAACTTAATTTCTATATAACAAAGAATCCATTCGTTTTGTTTTTCTTTTTCAATGAAAATATTTTTTTCAGAATCAAAAAAAATTTCTTTACCAACAATTTCAATTATAAAAGTTTTAATAAAATCTTTAATTAAACGCAAAAATTGTTGCAAATAGTAATAGGATTTTATGAAATATTATTTAAAATATAAAATTTCTGTATTAATGTTCTTAACATTTCACAGAGTTTATAGAAAATGGAATCATTTTGTTGGTAATTAAGAATTTAGAGCAGTAATGTCGAACCTTTTTGGGAAGTTAGTCAAATTTTGTTAATTATTTGTTTTTAGCAGTAGCTCGTGGGTCACAAAACCAGCCGTCTCTATGAAGAAAGAGATATTCCGTATTCATGTATTTAACGCATTTCTCATTACTTTATTTATTTTTGTTGGAAAATTTTACAAAATTCGTTGAAGAAAACAATTTTTCACACGAATATGTAGACCCGAGCATTTGTAAGTTTTTTCATTGATACAAAAATTATTTGATATTAAACCTCATACGTTCAGTATGGGATTATCATTATCTGCACTAATTTCAGACATTTTGCATCTACTTCGGAAATTAAGTTTGGATCATTTAAAAAGCTTGCGAGTGCCAGTGTATTACCAACGGGCCATAGGTTCGCCATCACTGATCTAAAGTATAAAAATAAATATTGTGTTTTTGCATAGAATCAACGTTATACACTTCGAATAAATAATTCTATGCAATGCACAGTATTATGTTAATTAAATATCAATCTGTTCTTCTTTAAACATAATAACTATCTCAATTAAATAAAATAAATTAAATAGAAAATAAAATTGTTAATGACGAGTAATTAGAAACATTATGATATTATAAACAACACTTAATATTCTATCATCATGTTATTTAAAAGATTAAAAAGTTATCAAAGAAATTACTTCAATAACGATAAATTTATTTACAAATTTTTCAAGTAAATTAACTGTTGTGACACTTTTTATAATTTTATTTAACAAAAAAAGAATTTCTTTACTTACATAAAACATAAGTTGAACAATTTCGGTTGTTTTTGGTCCACAAATATGCAATGGTGACTCACAACATCCTGTATCTATCGCACATCTATGTAATATTGTCGATGGTGGTACATATGTATTTAATGTATTACCATCAATATGTATAACACGAGGCTGTGGTAAACGACATTCGGCCGCTACTGATACACTTATAAAATGTAATCGTGCTTGTTCTATAAATATACATAAAAATTATGATAAAATATTATCTTTATACGCAAAAAAAAAAATATAAATAAATGTTAAAGCAATTGTTTGCACGCACAAATATAAATAATTTATTTTTATTTTTAAACCTTAAAGCAACATTGTATTATTATTATTATTATTATATAGTCAAACCGTATTGATTGAACCCTTAAGGGGTGGTTTTTGTTTTGTTTTTCTTTTAATAACTAAAAAAATAAACAATTGAACAAGATAATCAATTGTTTAATCATATTTAAATTAGATTAAAACGTTTTTTTGTTATTAACTTTAACTTTGTTATTACACAACAAAGCACAAAACAAGCCGACAATTATTTTTAATTAAATATTATTTCGAGTAAAAAAATAAAGTTATTCAAGAGTAAATTCACTAACAATTCTTTAAATTTATTTTTCTTTTCTTTCTTTAACATTTCACAAACGCACAACTAAATACAATAAAGAATAATATTCTTCCGGCATTATTATATATAAAAAAAAGAATTAAATTTAAATAATAATAAGTTAACTTGTTAAAAAATATAATTTTTTTTATATTATATAAATAAAGACATTAAATCGAATTTTTTGTATATATTTTATGATAATTTTAAATTTTCTCCTTTGTAATTATGATTGTGAGTCGTGCAAAAGAAAAATTAAAGAAGTTAAATACATTTATTCATGTGTATTAAATACACTTTAAGCAATTATTTATATAAACTAATTGGGCGTATCGAAACCACTTAGCGGTTTATTTTATTTTATTTTGGAATTTGTTTATGCGATCAGTAAAATTACGAATTATTGGCAATCGCAAAGGCAAAAAGCATATTTTGCTAATGATAAATCTAGTTTAAATCTCTTTTTCTTTGTTAATTAAAACCCCATTAAGCTTCTTCGTCTTGAATTTTAGTTTTTTAATGTATTTTTCGGTAATTTTATAAAATTTCTAATTTTAATATGTTATTTAGCTGATTTATTTCAATTTTTACAAAACGATTCGATTAAATAATAATCAATGTAGAATTTAAAAAAAATTAATTCATTTTGTGAATGTTCAATAAAATTTCTCCGTCTTTTACATAATCACTTTTCTTACTGATTAATAAAAACGTTCTATACCAGTGATGGCGAGCCTTTTTGGGAAGTGAGTCAAATTTTGTTATTTTTACTTTGTAGCACTAATTCGTGGGTCACAAAAGCATTGGTCTCTATGAAAAAATTGGGAGATATTCAAAATTCTAGTTTCAGTTAGTTTTTTAATATTACACTCATATTCCGTATGCATCATTCCGTATGGGATCATTATTATCTACACTAATTTCAGAATTTTACTACCGAAAACAAGTTTGGGTCATTTAAAAAGGCTGCGCGGGATATTGTCTGACACGCGGGTCATTGTTTCGCCGTCGCTGCGCTATACCGATTTATATAAGCATATTCTGTGTAAAGTGGTAATAAGTAAGTATTTTTTACTTGTTTACAATCCCACAGCTCGAGTAATCAATTTAACTTAATTAACAATGAACAATAGTTTCTATACAAGTATCTACTTCAACTTCTACTTTACTTCTTGCACGAGAACGTTACATTATTAATTATTTTGAAAAGTTCAATTTTCTACAAAAAAATAACTTAGATCTTAATCTTAGATTAAAAATTAAGTTATTTAAATATTTAATTATATATAATTAAAATTACATTAATATAATAATAATAATAATGGTTATAGACTTTAAGACCATTAATTAATTTTATTTAAATTAAAATATTCGTTAAAAATAACAATTAATCAACAACAAACCTTTTCTAATTGCTTCATCTAGAGCTTCCTTTGTGTCATAATCGGTTAATTTTTTTAAATTCATTTTCTGTATTGGTTCATCATCAGGATATTCCTAAAGAACATAATAATAATAATAATAAAATTAATTAAAAATCAAACAAAAAATGCTTTAAATTAGTACTAAAAAAATATAAAAGTGTTTTTGATGAATAAACCTTTCACTAACTTAAATGATGAGAGAACCAATTTATCATTATAATGAAAAAAGATAATTAGAAAACATCAAGTAATAAAAGAAGTAAAGTGTTTTTTTTTTTTTACCCATTAGTTATTAAAAAAAAAGGGAGATGTATTATTATTATTATCACAAATCATCTTAAAAATCATTTTTTCTTTACTATAGAATTGTATTTTTGGCAGAAAACTTTTTTTTACACATTTCTATAGCTGATAGAAAAAAAAATAAGAAAAAGAAAAATGAATTTATTGAGAACCAATCGACATTATCATCAATCATCACATGATGAAAAGTATCTTGAGATCGTTTTTTCTTTCTATCGTTTTCTTTTTAAAGTAAACTTTATTACTTCCTTACATAAGAAAAACAAAAATAAATCTTCTTATCATTATTTAGTTAAAAAAATGGAAAATTGTTTTACTGATTTATGATTATTAATATAATTTTTCTTCTTATTTAATTTAATCAATTTATATATTGAACAATGCATTCATTTTGTAAAGAAGAAAAAAATAAGAATTTTATTTTTTTCTTAATTATATAGAAAATTCAATATTAACACAAATAAATAACTCATTATCATATATATATATGCCACAACTAATCAAATCAATAATGATAAAATCAAATAAAATAAATAAATAAAATTGATATGTGTTTAAGATAAGAAATAATCTTGTTATAACGAGAGCATCTTTAATTGATTGATAAACTTGTAAAGTTATAAGATAGATAGATATGTAAAATATGTGGGTGTGTATACCAGAATTTATCGTAAATAAACTAATAAATTTACAGTTGAATTAAATCCATTTTAAAATTATAATTAATTATAATTTTTTAGAAAAATGTTACCTTTATAGAATTATTACTTTTTTTATTTGATTAAATTATAATCAAATGATACATTTTAATTAAGCCACGCGCAAACCAGAGCCATGGCAGTGCGGGCTCAAAGCGAACAAACTAATTCGCACATCAACGCGTTCACTCATAGTTATCGCTATATGAATTTAAAGTTTTAGTCTTAATTTTTCTTTATTTCGCAGCTTACAGCGATTCTTAGCTAATAATCATCTAATTTTGGCTCTTCACGCACTTTTTCCACTATTTACATGCACAGCGACTGTCCGCACCGTCATCGTGGCAGCCCGCGCTCTAGTTTTCGCGTCACTTGAAATGTGAATAAAATTTTGTCAATAGAAATTTTTTAACGTATTTTCTTACGTAAAGAAAATATTATTTATTTTTTATTATTCCTATTGCTATAATTTTATTTTTGATTTGAAATATTGACTGTAACACCATCCAAATAAATGACAAATCGTAAAACAGACAAAAATGAAAAATGAATTTTTATATGTATATTCAATAAATTGTTTTTTTATCTTTTATAAGAAAAACAAATATCAATTTTATTATTATTATTATTTTATTTTCTAAATAAATAAATATATATACCGTATATGCATAGAAAAAAGAACATAAATAAGTGTTTTTTTCGTATAGAAAGACAGACGGATTGATAAATAGAATTTATTTAATGTTAAAAAGAACTCACATCACCCAACTTATAGCCATAACATAAAAATAAAAGTATTCAATGTTGTGTTTTTTCTTTTATTTTTATAACATTTAAATTACTTTACTTTATTTTTATTCATTTTATATTTTGTTTTTTTGCTGGAAAATATATATTAAAGAAAATATTTAAGGAAAATTATTTAGAAGAAATATAATAGAAGGCATGGAATAAACAAAACAATTTAATGATAATAAAATAGTGATGCAATAAAGCCTTTCGTTTTTCGTTTTACTCATTATATATTTTTCTTGTTGTTTATATTAAAAGAAAGAATAAATGAAATGGATTTTTATTTTCTGAGAGTTAAGCTTTAGGCTTCATACACATATCTTTTGTGTAAAAAAAAAAGAAACATTACTTTTGGTATTAAAGAATAAGGCTAATATGGGTTAGGTATTCATATTATTGGACTGTTTCAAACCCTACATTTCACCCTGATTTCATGTACAAATAAATAAATATATAGACAACGAATATGTCTGACATTTTCGATTTATAATGTTTTTTTTTTCTTTTATTTATTTTCAAAATGTTAACCCATTGGGTCAGTATTACCAAGCAGTAACAGCAGTAGCACCGGCAGCAAAAACATCTATCAAGATTTGCTATTATTTTTTCTTAAATCAAACAAATAGAAAGAAGAAAAAATTACAAATGATTTATTTGATGCTTTTATTTCGATTTTACTTCTACTTCAGACTTTTTAGCTTGCAGACAAATCGACACAAATGTGCCATCATTGACAATGTCCATGAAAGAACTCTTTAACTATATAACATACACTTCCATTTACTTACATAAATGGCTAAAAAGAATATTTTATATATTATTTCTATTATGTTAGACATTTTATACCAATGTGGTCGTCAGTTTGATAATTTAGTATATATCGATATTGTTATTTTAACAGCAGCAGTACTACCATCAGAAGCAATATATACTAGCGTGTATATCAGTATCGTGGTATAAAATGTATATATATATATATATATATATATGGAAACGAGTAAATACTATTTTATAGAAGATGAGTAGCGGAAAATAATAAATGTATTGGAAACATAAAATTTTATGTATATAATGACGATCTTGTTGCCTCATCGTGTTTGCCTTATTAAACTAACAATGTTGCAAAGTATTTGTTATTGTAATCATTGTTCCATGATTTTGTTTCCCAAAATATATATTTATATATATATAATGGAAAGAGGATTATAGTAGGCAAGACATACGCACATATAAAATCCTTAAAGATATATATTTTCGTTCTTTTATTCAATATTTATAAATCAATTTTGCTTCTTTTTTTTATGTTTTCTCGCCAACCAGCTTCTGCCGTTATCATCTATAGGAACCACAAAACATTATAAATGCTCACATAGCTCAGGATCTAAATAAAATGAACCAACATATTATGGGTATTCATACATTCACACACTATATGTTATTCCTTGTTTTCACGATATTCGATTTTTTAGTTTTCTTTTATTATTTTTTTATATATTACTGTTGGTTGGTCTCTTTTACAATGTACTTAAAGGCTAATATTTATATTTATTTATTTTTACTTCCCGTATAATTTATGTTTTACCAAAAAATAAAAGTAATAATCATAAAGTGGAAAATAAAAGAGTGCAGATTTTTTCCTTACATTTTTATTTAACCACTTTCTGCACTATATTGTACGATAATATCAATTTTCTTTTCTTTTCTTTTTTTTTTGAGTATATAAATATATGTATTCCGAATGCTGTAAAATAATATGTAATAACAGTAAAAATGCAGAGTAAAATATTGAGTAAAAAATAAATAAACAAAGTCACGAGAAATGCTATTAAAACTGGTAAAAAGTAAAAATTTATATAAAGGGTACACAAGACACTTATTATATATGTATAAATTCTAGTAATAACATAACAGCCAAAAACAAGCATAAATCTCTTGTATATAAATAAAGAAAACGAGTGAAAATTGTATCAAAAGAAAGGAAAAGTATTATTTTTTCTTTGTAACCAACATTGAAGCACAAAACCACCTAATAATTAACGTCTAATTTACTTTTTCAGCTTTTTCAGCACAACAATTTTTCTTTCAACTTTATGAACTTTAACTTATCCCATTTATTAGTTTTTTCTTCTTTGGTTTTATTTTTTTGTATTATTAATAATAATTTTATTTTTCTTTGTAAACACCATTGAATTTTTAATTTATTCATAAGGCTAAGAACTGAGAGTTTAATACATTTTTTCTCGTTCATTCATCGTTAATGTTTGTAAGATTTTTTTTCTTTATTATATTACACGTGCCACGTCAAGTGTTATAAAAAGTATACTTTGTATACTTCCATTGCCATGGTATCGGTTAGCTTTGTATAGTATAATCTGTATACATAATATATTTTTCTTTTGTATGACTAAACACACTTGAAAATATGACAATTAGTTATATTTATAATTAAATTATATTTTTTTCTTATTTTTTATTGAATTATTCATATTTTATCCTTATGAAATCATCAAATTGTAATTTGAGCGTAAATTACTTTAAAAGAATGAAAACTTATTAATCATAGTGATTGATTTGCATTCAAAGAAAATTACTCAATCAGATTTTTTAATTATATAATAATATAGACAAATGTCAAACGTAAGAAACATAAACATTGCCACAATGCTAATGATAAAGATTTTATTTCCTTTTATATGTAAATCTTGATGAACTGATGAAGCACAATATTTGTGATTTTCTATGTTGCATTACTGGTATATTATTTCTTTACTGGTATAATTAGCCTTTTAACACAATATTTCGCATCACTTAAATAAATATCACAGTTTATTTCTGTAAATAAGAATATGTTTTCTTTTAAAATTCACAGTGAATAAGTTTTTTTTAAGCAATTTATTGATTTATTTATTAATTTTATTTTATTTTTTTTTTCTTATAAAAAATTTATAATAAAGTAAAATATTCATAATCTTGAAATTCCTATTAAACATCTATATTAATCAGCTTAAGTACATTATCTTGTAATAACGAGAAAATAAAATTCATTTCAGTGAATAATTATTTTGTAGGCGTTATAATGAGACGTAATCAGTAAATTGGTTTAACATAAACGAATATAATAAGCTACAAAATCATCATCATTAATTGAAGCTTGTTCTAAATGTTTATTTGTCTTGATAAACTAAAAACCACCAGTATCTTTGAAACAAAAATAATCAAACAACAAAAATTTAGGGGAGAAAACCAAGAAAACTCAAGACAAAAATAAGACGATAATTCCACCAAAATTTAATTTAAATAATTTAATAATTAATATTATTGTTTTATATAAAGATAAATTTTAATGCCAAGGACTTGTGAATGTGTAAACAAAACACTTTGCATTAGAATCGTTTATATTTTATGAAAAATAATACCTTAAGTGGCGTTATTTTGTTAAATTTGTCCTTTAAATTTTATCTTAAAAAGTTAAAACAAATACAATTTCGTATTTTGTGCAATTATTAAATATTTCTTAATACGAGTTTGTTATATTTATAAGGAATAAAAATTTATTCTTAATACTTATTTAAATTTTTCTATATAATTTTATTCAATAAATATATATACTTGAATAAATAATTTTAATAAGAATATAAGAAATATAAGATTTACAATATTTATTATTCATTTTTCTTTTGTAAAATATTATTATTATTATTTATCAAAATCTAAGTCATTATTTGTTTTTTCTTAATGTAGGTACAAAAAAAAAATATTTTTTCTGTTAAAAGAACTACAGAATGGCAAAGCAGTATAACGATAATGTAACGAAAAAAACGAATTATTTTGATTTAATATTATATACTTTAAAATATTTAAATCAAAAATAATAATGTACGGTAATAATAATAATAATAATAATAACAATAATAACGAAAGAAAAATACTAAATTATACCACCTACATAGTATTTGAAATATATCTTTGCAAAAATATCTGCTAAAACGAGAAGAAATAATAATAAAAATAATAATAAAAATAATAACCGATTATATAAAATTGTAAAATTGTAAATATTGAGAAAGGTAACTTAACGTGATGTCCTTGTTATTGCACGATAAATATTTGAATTGAATAAATATTTTTTTTTTTTTGTATTAAGGCGAAAACATCAACAAAATCATTAAAAAAATATATATAAAGAAATTTTTCCACAACTAAAAATCCTCTCGTTAATTTTTATAGTCATTTATAAAGATTAAAAATCAGCAAAATAGAAAAATCACAGTAAGTAGTGCCAAAACTTTGTAGTGAATGCATTTTTACGTAAATAAAATGATTGAATCATATATTTCAAAGTAATTTCATTGTTTTGGCAGTAAGAGTAACTAAATGAAAAAGTTTGTGAAAAATCAAAACTTTAAACAGAGTTGTTCAATGTTCAATAAAAATGATTTTGATTAAGAAAATTTCAGACAAATTTAGAAACAAAAACAATTTGAAAGAGTTTTCTGCTCTTAACAATTGAAAAGCTCCGAAAAAACTTGGAAAACCTATTTAAATTTGTTGAGAAAAACGAAAAATGAAAATTACTGTTTGTTCCGAGAACAAATATTTTGATTCAGTGAGAAAATTGTTATTTGTTTTGTTAGATTTTTATAAATTTTATTAAAATCACTCCATGAAAAAAATAAAAATATTATTCCAAATGACAGATTTAAAAATGTTTTCCCTTGAATAAACTAACTTCGGAAAATTCGGATAAATAAAAGTTTTTATATTTATTTTAATAATTTCTTTTCCGCTTAAAAGTTTAACATGAATTTTATTTCTAGAAGATGACAAGCTCTCAAAAGGCTAAATATCCATCGTTACGTTTTTAAGGATGATTGAGTTAAATTGACATCAATAAATCGTTCTCAAATCTTTTAAGTAATTCTTAAGTATTAGTAATTCTAATTGCCAATTGTATGTATTACTAAGCACAAGCTGACTAGGCAAAGCTATTTTCGGTTTACTGAATTCATAATAAATCTGTGGTGTTATCTTAAAGAAATAATCAATAAATTTTAAAATTAATTGTAGATGAGTATTTTGGCTTAATAATAAAGAAACTGTACAGTACTAATTACTGGTAATTAATGAAGTCATTTTTGCTGAATAAAACGATGTGTTACCTAGGATTCGAACACTTTAACCGCGTAAAATCAAAGTAAATTATTATTTGTCACTGAGCAAATTACTTTGACTACCTTACTGCTCCTAATTTCATACATAATATATCCTTTTACAAAACTGTCCATAAGTAACGAAAATTTATTTAAAAAATGCCATTTAAAAAAGCCACTAGATAGTCATTTATTGCTTAAATAACAGCAAATACTTAATAAAACTAATAATAAAAGGAAAAAAAAAAACAAATCAATAAATTTAACTATTAATTAAAAAATTCCTATTCAATGATTCATTAACATATTTATAAAAATAAAAATTATGTTTATATTATTTAATCAGAAAACATAATAGTAAATACACAAAAAAAAAACCGTTTTTTCACTTGAAAATTATTTAAATAAATTTGACAAAATTATAATTAATTAAATAAAAATATAAAGAAAAGAATTCTTTTATAAACTCATGAATCATATAGACTTTATTTAAGGAAATATCTAATAAATTTTAGTTTAACTTTTTTTATTTGTTAGAAGAAAATAAAATAAAATACAAAAACGAATTAAAAACATAATAAAAAATAAAAAAAATATATATTTTATACAAAAACGCCATACACTTGAAACATATACTATGTAAATGTTTATAAGAAATAAACTGAAATGCATATTCATTTAGTAAATTTTATTGAATAATTAATTTTTGTGTTATTTTGTTGTTTAAATGATTAAAGCGCCAAAAAAATAAAATAAAATAATAAAAGAGTTATACTTTTTGCTACTACCACCTACGCTACAGATGATTACGAATGATTCCTTTTAATAAAAATGAGCAAATAAAATTATTTTTTTTATTTACTTAGTACTAGTTTTTTTTTTTTGTGTAAAGACGTTATACTGTGCAATTAAAGAGCGCGATTTTTGAAAACAAAATTAATTTTTTTTACAAAGTAATTAAACGTTTGGCATGCGTAAGAATGTTGCGTTATTATTATTCTAAGTATTATTTATCGCAAACAGAGTTTAAAAGAATTTTATAAAATATTTGTTGAATGATTTTTTATTTTTATAATAATAAAAATAAAACATATGTTCGTTGTTCATTCATGGCGTTTCCATTCATTGATTTATTTTTAAATCAGTAGAAAAATAAAAGCAAAATTGCAAAACATATGAGAAATATTTGAAAAAAATATATTTTTTTCTTATTAGCTATTGTAAACAATTTTTACCTTAAAATCCCATCCTAATCGATGATAGTCTTTGTAATTCGGTGTTCGTTGGCGGCCACCTTTGGCTATGCTTGCAGCTATTGCATTATTCATAATCGCTTGCATCCAGTCGAAACGCCTTTTTTGTTCATACTGTGATGATCCGGATACATCAAGGTCATCTGTGTCAACACCATCCTCAAAGTAATCATCTTCATCATCATTTAATACATCATCAATATCTTCAACATATTTATTATTACTTTTACTGTTTGTATACTGTTCGGTTAATTTAGGTGCATTAGTTGTTGCCATAAATGTTGGTATCATCATTCTTGGTGTTGTCATTTGTCTGTTACTCAACCAACTTGTCGATGGTGTTGTATTTGGATTGATTGATTTACGTTTAAGGTTTGCAGCACTATTCTGATGACGTAAATGATGTGGAAATGCTGTTGTTTGATATTGCATGTTAAATCGTCCTTGCTGTTGTAATTTCAATTGGTGCCTGGTATGCGCATTATTATTTCTTGTAATTGGCTGAAAAGCATGTTTTGCCTCATGCACCATTTCTATTAAAGGATCAACAGTTGTTGTTAATATTGTTGTTAATGGACTTATCGTTGTTTGCATTTTCGTTATTGTTCTATTTCTATTTAAAGACCCCACATAACGTCTTTCTGAACGACCAAATGAACGATTATTAACGCGTACAATGCCACCGCCATCATCATCGTTACTACTATTCCCATTCAAAGTCACGTTTAAAGCACTAGCACTTACCGGTTGTGAAAATGCGTACAACACCGAAAAGAATAAAATAAAAACAATTAAATTAAGGCGCCTACAAGGGTACATTTTTAAGAAATTATTTTAATTGTTATCGTTATCGTTGGCAAAATAAGTTTATTGCTTTACTGCAGCCAATTTTACAATGAAAAATAAATAACTTAATATAATTATTGCACTAATTTCAAGATTTTCGTTTGAACTTTAATATTTATTTACTTTGTAAATACATAAAACCGTAAAGTTTATTTTATTTTTCACAACAATACAAATAAATTAACAACAAAATTCTTTGAAAAAAATATAGATTTTTCGGTAAAAAGTTTTTCTTTTTTTCGTTTGCATTTAATAAATAATCATAAAGTTACACCAAAAACAAACTAAAAAGGATTTTTATTCTTTACTTCACTTTTAAAAAAAAAAATAAGGAATTTTATTTCACTTAAGAAAAACTAAATTACAAAAAAATGTTATAAAATGGATTTTTATTTATTTATTTATTTATTTAAAGCTTTTATCACATTTTAACAATTACTTATTGGCCTTAGTGGAAAAAATTTAAAACTACAAAAGAATTATGTATACTTTAAAAGGAGCGAAGAAACTTTACTTTAATTTTATAACTTTAAAAAGGAAAAAACGAAGAACCCTTTTTGTGTTATTTCTACAAAATTACAAAAAGTCGAAAAAATCAAATTTAACCTTTAAATAACATTGTATTCTGTTTAAAGAAAATAAATATTATCGCGCTACCTATTGTAAACACATAGGTCGTCTAATAACAATAATAAAAAAAAGCGGATAATTGCCACAGCACTTAACACTTGTTCACTTTTGCACCATCAAATTTAATTACATCAGATTATTCACTTTTGTTGGTTGTACCTTTCATTGACGTATTAATCTTTATAACAATACTGTTAACGTTAAAGTGACGTGCTAATGCCCTTGTCTAGTATTTAACTAAGTATTTACGCGAAATTGAAATGAAATAAACACAATAAAAGCTAATGGTAAAAGGATTTGAAAAATTTGTTATGTTTTTTTATCTATATTTCTTCTATTGTAACAAACGTAATAGTTTTCGGCTTAAATAAATAAAATTTCGGGTTAGAAATAAATGTTAAAAGAATTTTTCAAATTGAATAAACACAAAACTGCAATATCCTGGTATACCCTTTTCTTGTTGTTTATTGAGTTTTTATTATTATTAAAGCACAAATAGCACTCGATCGTTCAAAACAAATTAATCAACTGAAAGATTACTAAATTCACTTTTGCACATTATTGTTTCCGTAACATGATTGTTATTTTATGTAAATGATGATGCTGAATTATTTAATTATATTTATATATTTTCACTTTAATTAATCACTTTTCTTTAATTCTCTTATAAAAAACACTTTTCAATAATTATAATTAATGACTAATTTAAAAGAAATTTATTAAAACGGAAACTAATTCACATTATCGAATTTCTATTCGAAGAATTATTATAATTTGTGTGTTTATTAAATCACAGCAGAGATTGAACTGCGACTATTTTGTTATTATTATTATTATTTATTTTTTTTTTATTATTATTTCTATAATTTTATAATTTTCGCTGTTTTGGCCACCATTCACCATTTATCCTACAATACACCGCTAACGTTATAGTTAATGTTGAATTGATATTAAAATTGTTGTGGCCGTGGTTAAACAATATCACAAATACAATCGGCTTTATTCTGATTTTTTTTATTTTTATTCTTTTAAAAAACAAAATGCTCACAAACAGTCTTTAAATAATAAAAAAAAAAAAAATACGCGACTACGGTCACGATGACGGCGAAAAAAAATATTTTTTTCTTTTTTTCTTGTGTTTGATCGACGATAATAAACGGCGTCGCGATAAATGTATAAGTCTTATGAGAACATGTGAGATTAAATTTACAGTAAAATACATTTATTACGATTAAGCACAGTAAGTAGTAGCACAGATATTTAGGTGTTATGACGTAGCAATTATTACGCTTTATGAATCAGAATATACATATTATATCTGATATTTCTGTGAAAATAAATTCTATTACGTTTATAAAGCAATAAATTATGTTAATAGTTTTATACTGTTTTTCTAAAATTTCTTTGCCAAAAAAATTTATTAATATATATATTGAGCGATTATTTGTAATTAATAAAAATATAATTCTCATTTAAAAATTCAATATAAAACAAGAAACTAAACACAATTTTCAAGATGTTTTATTTCTTTTTCTTTAATAAAAAAATTATTAATTGCTTATTTTTTTTTATTTTATTCGTTTCCATTCTCTATCCATTAACAAAATTCTATGTATTTATGTGTATAGAAATATAATTAAAATTCTTAATGATTCAAAACGTTTAGAAACGTATTTTTTGCAAAAAAAATAATAATAATTAAACAATTTAATAATCAATCCTACTCAAATATATAATTAATTATATTGATATAAAGTAATAAAAACATTAAATAGAAAAATAAATAGGTTATGTATGGTATATCTATGTGTTTGCTACATTTATATTGTTTAATTACTGACGGATGACGACACATAAACGTCAATAATTAATAAGATTACAAAAAAACAAAAGAACGAAAGATTTTTGACGACAATGAAGTCAACTGTTGTTCACATTCAAAAGGAAGTAAATACCATAAAAATTATTATTTTCAAACTCCGACATAACTATTTCTATTTTTTAAATTGCATTAAAATTATTTTTATTCAATAAATAAATATTTAATTAATAAATATTTATGCAAATAAAACAGACTAACCAAAAAACCAAATTCACAATGCTTATTAATTGATTGATTTGATTGTTTCTGAGCAATTTACATAGCTTCCCGGGATGTATTTTTCTACATTGAACAATATATGCTGTTTGTGGCTAAAATAACAATAGAATCGGCGACAAAAAACATCATTGGAGTAAAAATATTTTTCTAATTCATTTCCATAAAAAAAACTGTGTCGATAAGGAAATTAAATTTTCTTTACATAAATTCATTCTGTATGCTCCAATGAATTTAATTTATCGTAAATTTCATCAGATAAAATCATCGGAATTTTTTTTTATTTGCTTGTTATTCTAGTCTAGCGTGTTTTTTTGTTATTTAATATTTTATTTATTTATCGCAAAGTATTTTTATTTTTTAAGTTAATATCTCTTTGGTATTGTTTTGTTTTCAGTGTTTTACATAAACATGTTTGGAAAAGAAAATGCGTACGACACTACATTTGACATTAGACACCCATCGTGAGGAGGACAAACACACACTTTAGCTCGTTACATATTTATCCATAATCTAAGTTATAAAGTCATAAATCACATTGTTTTGCTGTTGATTCATTTTATTTTATTTTATTTTTGTTAATGCTCAGTTGACTCAAGAATATATAAAAAAAAAAAAATATTTATATTCCCAAACATCCTACACCCACACTATCCTTTTTGTACCACCAAATTTCATAAACAGAAAATTTAATATTTTATTTTTTTTTTCTTTTAATGAATCTGAATATTGGGTATTTAATGGGTAAATAACGATCTCTATACATTAACGAAATTAAGCAAATAAACAGTGAAATCGTTAAAACTGTACATTCTTTGCGTGTTTTTTTGTTTATTATTTTTCCATTTTAAACTGAGTATGAGTGTGTATTTGAGTGAACTTGAGGAAGGTCGTTTAATTTTTTTTTTATTAACGTAAATAAATAAATGTCTGTATAATCGATGTTTTGCGTTAATTTCGATTAAATTTTGTCTGTTTTCAAAATTTTTGTTTTATTTCTTTATTTATTATTAATTCTTTAAATTTTAAAATAAACAACAAAACCAGTAATATAAAAAAAAAAATCACAAAAATTTTAACATCAAATAACAAAATTTTATTTATTTTTCTGCAAAATCAAAATCAAAAAAAAACAGAAAAATTATTCAAAAAAAAAGAAATATAATTACCTAAACGTTAAACAGATTGATATCAATCATTTATAAATGCTGGTATTTCTTTATTCTTCTTGTTTCTCTTTTAATTTATCATTAATTTTAAATAATTACAATTTTGTTTATTAAATAATAATAATTATTATTATTATTCATTTTAACGATCTATAAAATTTTATTTTTACATTTTTTCTGCATTTTTTAGGAGTTGCTTAAATAATTAAAAATAAAAAAATATAAACATATTGGCATTGAAAGGTGAATACAGCGATAGAGAGGAGACAGAACATAAATAAATATTTGTCACGATATTTCAATAAAATTAAAACGTAATTAAATTATAAAAATTGAATAGTTAATCATGCGAAACGAATGATTATTATTTCTACGATCATAAGTAGTTCAAATAAAAGGAAAAGTACAAGAAAGATTTATGTAATTACTAATTATTATTAATATTATTACTATAAAATTAATTAATTTATTTATAAGGTGTTTTAATTAATTTATTTGTTAAATATGTTAATAGTTAATAAACAGTAAAACGTATAGAAAATAATTAATATAATCTAATCATCAGATTCTATCGGTAAACTTTGAAATTTGAGTGGCTTTGAAAATATTAATAATTAAATAAGATTAATGTGAATGTTGAGCTAATTATTTTTATCTACAAGTTAAGCGAACATCAATATCTATGACTCTAGAACAGTGATGGCGAACCTTTTTGGGAAGTGGGTCAACTTTTGTTAATTATTTGTTTTTAGCACTAGCTCGTGGGTCACAAAACCAAAGAGATATATTCCGTATTCATGCATTTAACGCATTTTTTAGTCAATTCATTACTTTAATTTATTTCTGTTGGAAGATTTTATAAAATTCATTGAAGAAAACAATTTTTTAAACGAATTTGTAAGCCCGAATATCGTTAACAAAGTATTTGCAAGTTTTTTCATTGATACAAAATTATTTGGTAAGAAATCCCATACGTTTAATTTAATATTTTCAATTTTCAATGTGGGATCACTATTATCTGCACTACTTTCAGACATTTTTGCGTCTACTTCGTAAATCAAGATTGGGTCATTTAAAAAGCCTGTGCCGGCTAGTGTATGCCCCAAGGGTCGGTTTGGCATCCACAATGCATTTTTTTAGCTGCTTCAAAATTATGCTTCTTTTTCCATTCAACTTATTATTTATTTAGAAAATTAATGTTCGCTTTTGGTTATATTCACAGTGATGCATCTATATAGAAATATTTTCCTGTCTGGAGCTTATTTACCTGTCTGAAATTGGTAAAATTATCTTTAAAAACACTTCACTAGACTAAACATAACTAAGTTTATATAACTACTTGTTACTAGCGAAATTATTAATATATATAAATCGATTATTTTGGTTATAATGTAGTTTTCAGAACGTCAATCAACTAAATCACATTTTAAATATTTATTCGTAAGAGTCAAATTCCTTCACCTCCGTAATAGGCATTAAATTTTTTAACACTTTACTGAAAACTCTATTGTAAATGATTCATATGATTTATATTTTAATTAAAAATTATTTCAATAATATTTCAATGAATAATTTATTTATTTATTTCAAGAATATTCTATTTCTTTCATAATTTTATATTTTTAGAGTGAGTAGCATCGATCAAGAATGTTTTCGTTTATTTTTACTTCATTAGAATGGGTATTTGTTAATAAAAAAAAGAATTTTAAATAATTATTTATTGATTTTGCTTGAGTGTGATTTATTTTTTATTTTAAAATAATTTCTTACATATACCAGAATTTATTTGCAAATTAGGTAAAGCCATTTTCTTTTGCTATGACAGCACCCCAGCAACCATATATAGGGGGTTTATTTTCGATCTAAATTCAAAGTGAAAAGCAATAGTATCTTAGTGATAAGAATTAATTGTGTTAAAGGTATGAGGCATATGCCATATGTATCTATTTTTAATAATTTTAATTTTAAAAATAAAAATTATGTAAATTATTTTAAACAATTTTGAAGAAAACAAAATCATAATTTAATTAAATAAAAAAAAATTATTACAAAATTCATCGTGGGCGATTTAATATTTATTATTTATTTCATTTTATAATTTATATAATTGAACTTGTTTAGGAAATTTATAATTTGATAAAGACGAAGATGAAGAAAAAAAAAGCGAAAAATTAATATGTTTGAATGAGTTTTAATAATAATAATTTAATTATTTATTTCTTTTATTCACTATTCTGATTACTTTCTAAGTATTTAGCAGGTTTTTGTTTTTCGCTGTTAAACAATATATCTTTTTTGAGATTTATTTTTGCTTTTCTTGTTTTTACTCTCAATCTGTCTGCATTTTCAAGGATAGTCAATAAATATTTAGTTTTTTAATAAGTTAAAATCATTTATGCTTATAATTTAATTTCAATTTACTTAGTATATTGTTTTTGTTTTAAATAAAAACAAAAATTTTATAAACGATTTAATAAGACAAAATGCTATTAGGCGAGACGACAGTAAATAAATAAATTTAATTTATTTTTTTCTTATTGTTTTGAATAGAAAATAGTTATTAAATGTGAAATGTATTTACAAAAAAAAAGGCAACAATGTTTAGCTAAAATCTAAATGTTTTTGAATTTTAAAGAGTTGAGTTAAAAAAGCTTTAATAGAGAGACAAAAATAATTGTTAAACATAAAAAATGTTAATTAACAAGTTGAACACGTGTACACAGCTGCTTTAACTGCATTTCTGTGGTAAACGAGTTGGTATGTTATTTGTTTTTATATTTTTTTAGCGTTGATTTTGTTTTAATTTTTTGTGTTAACGTTATTACATGTTGCTACTGTCGTGTATTTAATTTTAATAAGAAATTATACTAAGGCAGTGACTCTCAACTGGAGGTAATATTTCTGCTATACGTTCAGTTTTAGTCTATTGAATGGTATGGAAGCAGTTTTATTAAATAAAGAAAATGTTATCTAAATGCACAATGCGTGAAACTTCGCCAGCGTGAATATTGAACCTTTTACACTCGGCGTGTCAAAATTCATACGAAAATGAATCACAAACTCAAAAACTTATGTACATTGTGCTAAAGGCTTTGGTTTTTAAGGCTTTACAAAATTTTAGATAAGATTTGTCGGTTAAGAAACTAAATAAGATTTGACGGTTTACATCCACTGGACTAAAAAAAAATAATAATAAATATTTTTTAAATGCGGCAAATGCGTCTTTCTTGTTGTTTTTTAATTAAATTTATCATCCTCATTAAGGTAATTTCGTTATTAGTATTCATTATATATATTTTATTATTTTTTTTGTAAATACTGCTTAGCTGACGTTACATTATATTGCATGATGCTCTGTTTTTTTTACATTTACCTCATTATTATTCTGTTTAACTAAAGTGTAACAAATATGTGCAGATTGTTAACGTACATTCGATGGATAAATAATAAAAAGAGAAAAACAAATAATTTAAATAAACAGAAAATATTTCAATAAAAAAAAATAAAATTTAATTGTTTATTTAATTAATTTTTAAAATAGCTTTTATGTTTTTTTTTTTACGTTTTTTTTTTGATATATGTTGATTCATATTAAGCACAAATTAAATGCATTTTATTTTATTAAATTGTTGATTTGTTTATTTTAATAAAAAAATAAATGTAAACATTTTTAGAATGTACAAATATGTAGATTTTATTTAAATTCTGAAATCAAATAATTTTACGGATTTTGTACAAAAATAAACACAATCGATGATGGCAAGGACAAAAATACATACAGAGTGTAGTTAGAAAATTAAATAATTCTTTTTATAAAAAGAAAAATAAATAAAAATATTATTATTCAGATAAACCAACAAGTGTTACTTTTATTTTATTGTAATTTATGTTTTAATTTAATTATTAATATACTTCTATATACATATTTTACCATGAATTTATGTATTAATAAATTGTTTGTTTAGTTTTGGTTATTTCTTTCGTTTAAATATATGTTGATCCTACATATATTTGGTTATATTTAGTCTGCCTCGTTGTCTATACGTTTATACGGTTTTTTTTTTTTTAGAAATATGAAATATATTTACATATTTAGTCAATTCTGTTTTTTTGCGACTTTATTTTATGCGATTATGAAGTTATGCCATTTTTCAATACGATTTTTGTATGATATTTTTGTGGAAATCCCCGATTTATAAAGTTTTTCTTTATTTCTTGTAAAACATACGAGCAGTGCTTATTGCGCTTTGATCTGTTTGTCGCATTAAGTCGAAATTCGTGAAGTTTGCAAAGATAGTAGCTTAGATGTTTGATTTATAATGATTCGGAGATTAAAATTTTAAACTATTGATTAGATTCGTTTTTAATTTTTAACTTATTCTGTCTTCAAAAACGTTAGCAATCTAATTAATTCGTTTTACGTTTTACAGTCTAACCAAATTAATTATTTTCTTAGATAATGTTTCTTTTTATGCAATTTTTTGGCTATTTCTTTGATTTTATGCGCTTTCGATAAACGTGACACGTATCCCTATTCATTAGTCGTAAGTCGTGTTTTTTTATGCGATTATTTTTATTGCGTTTTGCTTCGGAACGTATCTACCGCAAAAAAGAGAATTTACTGTATATAATAATGATAAAAAACTGTTTTATTTACCCACAGAAACTATCAATGAGTCAGAAATGACTTACATAATTAAAATTATATCCATTTAAACATAATACTTAGATAAAATTGATACAAAAATACAAAATTATTTGTATTAAAACAAATAAAAGTTTGATTTTCTAAGACTAAAATATTTATCGTTTAGTATAAAGCATAAAAATAGTATTATCTAATGTTAGAACATATATATGCGATAAAAGTTATTTTCAACAACAAATTATGCAAAAAAATATAATTTTTATGCTAATATCCAATATCAATATTTATCTATTTATATATTTTTTCGCATACAGAAAATAGAAATACAAAAATAAAACAAATTTATATTGTAAAATAGAATAAAATATGTCTTAAGATTGCTTATAAGAAAGATGTAAAATAATCGCGGTATATTAGTCCCTCTTGAAAATAAAAACAATTTTATATTTATTTACTGATTTTTTGTTCTTGTCGCAATTTAACAATGTTGTCTAATATTTTATCTTATTCTCTTTTTTCTTTTATTATTATTATTCAATAAATTCAATCAGAATTACTATATACAATAATCGTGTTGTTATTTTTATTAAATAAATTTAAATAATATTATTATAATCTGATCCAGGTGTATCCATAATATGAAAATAAATATTTTATATCTAAACACAAAAAAAATATATCAATCTTTTTATCATTTTTAAATAATATAAATATTATTTTGTAAAAGACAAAAATCCAAAGCCGACACACAAAATATGTAGTCGTGTATGGTGTTGGAATAATAATTAAGAAAATAATAATTTATATGCAAAAATCGGAATATAATTACAATTTATTAATAAATAAATTTTGCATATCAAGAATCGCGCTCTGTATTCCGATATTCAAATAGATAGAAAATATTAATTTTTTGTTTTGTTATTCTGTGATTAATATCCATGCTAAAAGATCACGTATTTGTTATTCGTTAAAGTATTTTGATTGATTTTTTATTCAAATACACATGTTATATTAATTAATAATAATTTTATTAGAGTTTCTACGAATATAAGCGTATTTTTTTCTATTGTTTGTTTTTTATAACCTAAATTTGTGTGCTTCTGCATTTTAGTAGCAATAATTCGTATGGATTTATTATCATAAACAGCAAATAAAATAAGAAATTATGTTGAAACACTTAACAATCAGAGAAAATAACTTTATAACAAAATATGTATTTATTCCGATAAATTGTCTCTATGGCGCCCCGATTCTATACATAAAATAGTAATAACTTATAAGTCTTATAATTGATATGTCAAGAAGTCTCTATATAATTCAATCAAAACATGGTCACGCGTTTATTCCTATGCACTCGTGCGTATAGGCTGAATTTCTCAATATAATTGAATTCCCATCATTATCATTTTTAAACATAAACATCTGGGCATATTTTGTACACTTCTTCATATACTATTATTATTATTCTAGTTCATTTAATAAACTAAAGACATTTTTTAAACTGATGTTACAAGATTAACCGGATCATCAAAAGGCATACATCAGTACGTGGTTATTTAAAGAAGAAAAAAAAATAACAGACAAAACATTATTGTTTTTCTTAGTCTTGTTAACACTAAACAACATAATAACGTGACAACATGAAGACCACACATAACAAATATTTTAGCTTTAGGGTGAATTTTTATTATTCTTCGTCATTCGACTTCATTAATATGCTAGATTGCACATCATTTTTTTTTTAAAACTTATAATCTTCTTCGATTATTTTTTCTCTTTATTTTATAAAAATAAATTATAAAAGTTCGATGAAAGCTTTTGTGTTTTCATAAGCTATTTTGATAACCTAATTAATGCAACTATTTAGCAAACTTTATAATATAAAATTGCAACAAGATGATATTTTTAAAATTATAAATTCATATTAAAAACAAGAAGTAAAATGAATGAAATTTCATAAATTTTACTAAAAAAAGCATAATTTTGTTTGTGTTTACATTAAATGTTTGCTCACATAAAATGCCTGCCAGCATAGCACATTTAAACAATGCTTAACAATCATCTATCCTAACCAATTTATTATGTATACATGACATCCATAAACTCAATGGTATTTTTAGCTTATTATATACAAAATACGTAACGTACATATGTACACATACATTGTCTAATATTGATTCAATTGCATGAATTTTCCAAAAAAAATGGTTAGAAAAATGAATAAACAATTAGTGATTAGTACGTGATTTTAATTGTTTGTTTAAAAAACAATAGCATTCTAGAACTTACACCAAAAATATCCATAAATTTATAATTATTAATTCAATGAAATAATGTATTTCTTACACTTGAAATTAAAATTTATTAAAATTATTGTGTTTTTCTCATGCAATTAAATAAATTCCTAAACTTTGCTTATTATCCGACTGACACTTTTAATTTGTTTTATTATTTTGCAACAGAGTTCAATTACATTTATGTATATTCTATGATCTTAATTTGTATTTATTTTCTCTATTATTTAATTAATCCAAAGAAATATTTAAATAAATCATCTGGAAATTGTAAAAACTGTGTAAAATTCAAGAGAAACTGTTGGATAATTAATTTACTACTTCCAAACACAATAATAACACTTAAATAATAATAATATTGCTGCCATTTCATATTCTAACTCCACCTTAATAATTGATTTATTTTTTCTCTAATAAAATTAATTATATTTTAAGCAAAAAATTTGCAAAAATATTTTTCATGTTTTCATAAAATTTTATTGTATAATTAATCATGTATTATTTGCATTATTATTTACTTAAAAAAAATAAACGATTTTCTGATTGTAAAAATAAAAAATTAACGAAAGTGAATATTCGCAACAATAAAATATATTTCTTTAATAAATAACTTAGGCAATTTTAAATGGAATTTCTATTTACTATACTAATATATTGGTTAATTGTTTGTTATAAAAATAATATTTAATCGTGTTTAAAATTTAGCAAATGTTTAGTTTTAAAATTTAAACGTAAACAACAATTATATTTTATTTTGCATTAATTTGTAATTTTTAAATAAACAATTTTAAATATCTGCTAAAAATGAAAATTTCTTTCCGTTTTATATTGTGAAATGAATGCTTCTGTATTGTAATTAGATAAATAGTTATTAATATAATTAAATAAATAATAAAAATGTAATTGTATTAAAAAAAAATCATAACTAAAATCACTTTTACTTTTATAATTTTCTTATTTAAATAAAAATAATAATAACCTTGTGAATGTTAAATGAATGAAAATAAAATATTGCAATTTCTAATATACATACTTGTATGCTTAATAGTGTTGTTTACTTAATACTTTAATAATATCTAATGAACTTAAAATAAGTATTATTAAATTTAATAATAATAATAATAAATGGTGTAATTCGGTGAATTTTATTTCATAATGTGTTACAGTTCACTGCACAAAGTTGTTGATTTTATTAACTCTTCTGTGCCAAATTATGTGTTATATTAAATGTCTTTTCTGATTTTATAAAAAAAAAAGAAATATAAAAACTAAAATATTACTTTATTTGTGCCAATTTTTAAGTCTTCCTTTCACGATAATTTTTGCTAACAAAAAACACATTTTGTTTGTATATGATTCGTCATTTAAAAATCACATTTATTTAGCAATTTTAATGAATAAACTTATAAGCAAATAGACAATTAAATATTGAAATAGGTGTCAATTGTGAATCAATAGAAATTACTATATTTATTTTTATTTACCTGTTTTATGATATTTAAAAGAATACATAAATAATTTAACAGCTGTTCAATTATCACTGTAATAAAATTAATAATACACGAAAGAGAAATTGTAATTATTATTTTTTTATTTCTATATTTATTTTTAAATAAAAATTTCACACTTTTATAAAAATACATAATTATGTTAATTACTTTAATGTATTTAATAAAAGGGTGAACATAATTCAAGCAGTTATTAATTTATTAGTATTTATTATTGCATCTTCTATAGAATAATCTTATGACATCTTATTTTGATTGTAACTATCTTCGATATTATTCCATTTAAGTATCATTTCCTTAGCTACATGGCGCATAAGTTATGCTTTTAAACAGTTAAATTATTAAGTAAAACAAAGTAATTATTAAAAAATAAATTCTTGTAATGAATATTTAATAATTTAAATCGAAATCCGGTAATAAATAAAAACGTTATCATTGCTAAAAAAATAAAATCTTTATTCTAGATTAAGAATCGCGCATGCAAAGAAACCTTTTTCGTTGCTTACCTGTGAGGAAGCGAAATTGCAATAAATTATTACTCGTCCAACACTGTAATAATAAAAATTAAATTTTTTAATGATTTAATTGATAAAATGTTTAATAATATAGCATGAAAAAATTATTAATAAAATTATAGCAAATTTTTTTTTTGTATTATTTAATTTTGCAATTTGATACAGTACCGTAGCTAAAGTAAATGGTGTGCGTGGGTTCTGTTTTTAAATAATATAAATTGTCATAAAAAAAATAACGAAATTTAATTTTTAAACAAGATGATTTAATTATTTATTTATTTTGTAAGCATACAAAAAATATAAATATGTAAAATAATACATTTATTTTATTTTATGTAAATCATAAGAGATCATAAATTAATTTTTTACTTACCCTGTTCTATCTGTTGTTTTTATTAATTTTATTATTATTATTATGTATCTTGGTGATGTAATAATTTTTAACTGCATATATATATATATACTGTTTTATTTATTATAAGAATGATGGTAACGATTGGTGGTTATATAGGTCCTATTGAGGTCATCGTTAATTGCAAGGCAAACATGCAAATAACAGCGAATAAATGGTATAAATTTATTGTTTAACATCTAAAACAACAAAAAGACCTCAAGAGCGTAGAAATAGCAAAATAACAAAATAATAAAATAATATTATTATTTTTATAAATCGAAGGAAACTGATTGCATAACCAAGGTAGGTAATTATTAGTTATAAAAATTCTTCTTTTTCTTTTTCTCCATATATATTGTATCACTGATGATTTAATAAAACATTCAATATGTGTTTATGTTTAGTATTTTCATTTCTTTATTATTATTATTATTATTATTATTATTTTCTTTTGATAAATTTGCATCATTTTTGTTTTTTATTTTATTAAATTTTTCATTTTAAAGTTCAATTCATATTTATTTTTTAATTTTTATTAATAATATTTTTATTAAACATGTTTTTAAATTTTCTTATATTACTTGTATATTATTATTATTTAATATTTAAATACAATTCTTATAATATTATTAATTTTATTTTTTAATATTTATATTTTTAGAAGCAGCAGGTGATATGGATTTTTATTTTGCAAAAAAAAATAAATTTATTTTTATTCAATCATATATACTCTGTGCTTTAAGTATTTATTTTTTTATTTCAGACATAATATTTCATAATTTATTTTATTATTACTTATTACTTATTTCTTTTTATTTTTATTTAATGACTACTAACAACGTACGTACAACTAGAAGTTATGAAATTTTAATTTTTTCCCAATGGATGTGTATACATTTAAAGAAAAGTATTTTCTTTTAAAAATATATATTATTTTTTACATTAATTATTATAATAAAATAAGTAATTTAACATTTTATCTAATTGATAAATAAACAATTTAGTGTTTAAATACTGTTTCCGTATGATTAATTCGTCTAAGTAAAGTATTTTAACCGTAATGGGTTTTTTTTGTAATAAACTTAAGAGTTTTTTCTTGGTTTTGTTTTTAAAAACTAAAACAATCAACTAAATAATATTTTATTTTTACTCACTAAGGGATACAATTTTGTCGTAATATGTTGTAACTAGTATGAAAAATCAATAGCAATTGACCTTTGCCAATGAATATTCAAAGCACGTTTTAAAAATTTAAGCTCATCATTCCTAAGGGATAACATAAAAAAAAATTGATTTTATAAACATATATAATGGTATAAAAGAGTTTAAATTGAGTTTAAATGCGGTTAATATAATAAATACATGTCATGTTATGTTTTAAGACAAGTGTTTGTAATTTATGTGGTTTTCCTTTTTTTATTTTTTCCTGATATATACTTATATTGACTAATTTATGCCCCTTGGCTTAACTAATTTTATAAATTAATAAAGAATGATGAAATACGTACTGTAGAGAATTAAAGACCCTTTTTTAAGAAAAGTTTAATAAATATTATTGAGTTGAAAAAAAGTTTTGAAAAACAGAAGTAATATTGTAATAACAGAGAATCAACATTTTAATTAAATATAATTATGTCACAACAATACACGTGATTAATTAATATTTTCACGTTAAAAAAAAAACTTAATTGATTGATAAATCGATTTTATAATTTATAGAAAAAATTTTTAAAATTCTACCTTAACAAAAACAGAGAATAATTATTATTATTATTATTATTATTATTATTATTAACAAATCAATGTTGATTTACCTATAGCTGCTGAGAATAATATCAATAGAGCCGTCCGTTTTGGTTTGAATAAATAAATAACAAAAACAGAAAAAACGAAAGCAATAAATGCTTTTTCTTAAATTGGTTTTTATCAATATTTATTAACAATTAATTAATAATTTTTATTCAATTACAATTAAAATAATTTTTTTTTATTCAATTAATTAAAAATATAAATATATTTGAATTATTTTTTGTTCAAAAAGAAAAAGAAAATAAATTTGATTTATTAGTAAAATCAATTAAAAAGTTGCAAAAGTTGAATAATATATGTCATCCTGATAGTAATAAAAGCTTATAAAATAATTATTTTGGCACCTTTAATTTAATTAAACTACTATTTTAATATATAATTATATTTATTTTATCTCTCAGCTGCTTTTTAATATTAATTTATATAAGTATATATATATATTTATTTTTAATTAATTTATTTATGTTCTTACATTGTTCAAATAAATAATAATTAAATGTTTAAATCTATTATATATAAATAAATAGTTTATTTTATATAAGAAAACAGCATTACTCTCCTATTTATTTATTTTAAATTAATTTTTTACTTCTTTATTTATTAATTAATAATTAAAAATTTTCACTTAGCTATTATTCAATGTTTTTCTTTTATTTTTCTTTTATTACTTACGTTAAAAACTAATTAATTAATTAAACAAATTATTACAAATAAAATATATAAGAAAATATATAAGAAATATTAATTAATTAATAATTATAAGAAAAATTATAAAATAATAAAAATAATTAGACAATTATTGTTGACTAGATTTCATTTATGTTATTTTCTATAAGAAAATAATTACAAAAGTTTGCTCAAAAATTAAAACATTAAAATACGCAAAAGAAAATATAATTAATAATTATCAAATAATAAGTAATTAAAAATTAATTTATTTATAATAATTAAGAACACTTTTCAAATTTAAATATAAAATAAGATTCATTTCTTTTTAGTAGTTTCTTTTCTTTTCTTATTAATACAATTAATTAAGACAAAATGATTTAATGAAATAAAATAAATTTTATGCAAAACTTAATTAATTTCTAATTAAAATAAAAATATAAACAAATATAGAGTAAATTATACTTAAAACTATAAAAAAAAAAACTTATAATTTAATGATAATTTCTTGTTTTTACATAAATTAATAATTTAATTAATAATTAATAATAATAATTAATAATTAATAATTAATTTTTAAGAAAAAACATTTTTCTTTCTTTGCTTTACTTCATTCTTACTACTTTCTTACTACTTTCTTACTACTTCTTTCTTCTACTATTTCTTTCCCGTTTTATTTAAAATTAAATTAAAGTAATTTTAATTAATTTTTATTTATTATTAAAATCTATTTTGGAATTGATGTTTATCGCGGAATAAAATGAATAAATCTTTTCTGTTTATTTTTTGCATTTTTTTTAATCTGCTTCTCTAGGACAAACACCATCTGCTTTATGGTAATTACCATATTGACATGTTGGTTGTGTATAAAGTTTATTTATTATTGATCTATGATGAACAAAGTGGGAAAATAAAAATATTAAAATTAAAATTTAAAAGGAAAATTATTAACAGATATAAGCTTACTCTCTTTCCGTGTTTAAAAACGTCATTGTGCCATTTTTCAATGCATAACAATGTTGTGCCGACCCAGTATTTGGTACACAATCACAATGGCATGTTCCATCATCACGTGTAATACTATGAAAATATTGAGGACATCTGCATAATGGCATTTGATTGATAATCGGTGTTTCTGGTTTTATTTTTTGCTCAATTTTAGTACATTTACATTCGGTATGATTTTCAAATGATAATTTAACTGGCTTCTGTACACCCATTAAATTCACTGACTAGAAAAAGAGAATTTTAATTAATAAAAATATTTTCTTAAATAACAATACATAAACATTAATTCACATCAAAATATCATAATACAAAGTCATGAAAATAAGGTATGCTTCGCAAATAAATCAATAATTTAAGCACCTGGAAAATCTTCGATAAAAATATTTTCTTATCGTCAGAAAATGTTATTAATCGTTTAGAAAAATTATTATGATTAGACAACTTTCTGTATAAGCAAACACTTACTTTGCGTTAAAAAACGATCAATCTTTTGCTGCCAAAAAGAAACTAAAACTAAAACTAATTTTTATTTAAATATTCTTTTATTTCAATTTCCAAAATAGTTATAAAATGAGGACACAGTGACCTTACTTTAATATATTGTTATTGTTATTCTAAATCCAATAATCTAATAATAATGGATCATGATCCCTTTTTTTTGTGTTCGGTTTTTTTATGAATCCAAAAATAACGTCAAATTCACATTTATTTTTAATATCAAGTACATGTCTGTTTATATATTATAAAGAGTCATCCTTTGTTTATCGGAATAAAGACAAAAAAAAGGGCGGCTATGGAAAATGAAAATAAAAATAAATGTAAACAACGTGACGATGTCATCAAGTTGTCCGAATCGTGACTTTTAAGTTGAATATATATGTATGTTGTGGTTTATCATTCTTAAAAGCTTTTGTTTCAATTTTGCAAATATTCATAAACATTAATGTTTAAAAGATTCTTTAAAGACGATATGTGAATAGAATAGGAAAGTTCTATAACCCATTCAGCAGTTAATAAACTATTTTAGTGATTTTAAATTTTAATCAAAAGATTATCAGAATTTTTATGAAATGAATTTCAGTAGCATATCGATTGGTCATCACTGAGCTTTTGATAAAGAATAAAGAAATATTTTCTATTGATTCCGTATTCAATAAAGCATATATTTGACAAAATAATCTCTTATGAAATTCAACGAAATCGACATAATAGTATATTCAAGTAAAGTAAATAGCGTGAAAGAAAATGTTTTCTTAGAAAGAAAAAAATAATAAAAATAACATAATTGTTAGTTATACGAACTAATATAGCATTTTTTATGTGATTACGAGTATAATGTTTATGCGAATACGTGAGAATATTTTTTTTTATACACTTTGTTTATTGATTTAAAATACCTAGAGTGATAGAAGCCATTAAAATGCTAGCTAAACGCAATTCGCATTAAACAATGTGTCGTCATCTTTGAAGAAAATTTTTGTGATAGTGGAATGATCATTCATCGAACGTTATCGCCTGTTTGGGACAAATTTTGCTTGATTTTACACAACGAACAAATCGTGTTCGGTAAACAGCGTGTACGCCCGCAATATTTGTCATTATTTTTTGTCGTCACTAGTGATATCAATTTTTGATTTCTTGTATTTTGAATGATTTTTCAGTTCGGTATAGTCATAATGGCATGGTTTTTGTGGAGCATATGATACAAAATGTTCGTCGAACTATTCGTACGTCAAGCAAATGGAAGTGATCATTGAACGAGTTAAATGTCGAACGAGGCAAATGTCTTGGTATGTCATCTGTGACACGCGTGTCATAGGTTAGCCATCACTGGTCGAACATGTTCGTGTCGAATGCTTGCATAGTGGAATGATAACTTAAGCTACAATAAAGCATTCCCAATAATAAGACCTTTTAAATAAAATATTATTTCTTATTTGCTATAAATATCATTCTCATAAATGCCACAATAAATTCAATTCTTGGGTCACATTTAATATCTATAGAAATATACTTATTTTTATCAGTTATTATTCAAATATCGTTTATCTTATATTTGCAAACCGTAAAACTGAAAATATTTAGCCGCAAAATAATTTACAATTCATAAAAATCTATAAAATATTGTAATTTTTATGTAACTAAGTATATTTACTCTCATGTGTATTCAAACGTTGAAAATGTCATCAGTTTGAATTCAACAAAAAAAAAGTTTTTTTAACATCATACTTTATTCAATTTGGCCTTAAAATGTACAACTTTTTTTGCGAATTTTTATTTATATGTGAGATCCCTTTTGGTTATTATTCCCTTTTAAAATACTTTACTTTATTTTTGTTCATTTTGTGTATGCATATTGGTTATGCCTATCAGACGTGGGTGTCATCTCAATAAATTTGAACAAAAAAGTTAGCGAATTGAATGAAAATAGAAGCAGAAAACAATCGTGAAACAAAAAAAAAAGCCATAAAATAGCTGCCTTAGAGCTACTGATAAATACAGCTTGCTTTTGACATTCAACCTTTTTTTTTCCTTTTTACCACGATATTTGCCAATATTTTTTTTTTTTTTTTTATATCATAAATTGAATTTTTTATTTTCATGTTAGTAAATAAGTAGACATAGAATGATTTCATAGAAATGATATAAATAAAATCATTTATAGACTTTTAAACAATATCGACAATATAGTTCAGTGATGGCGAACCTATGGATCAGACACTGGCCCACACAGGCTTTTAAATGACCCAAACTTGATTTCCGAAGTAGAAGCAAAAATGTCTGAAATTAGTGAAAATAATAATAATCCCACACTTAAAACTGAAAATATTATATTAAACGTGTGGAATTCTTAGCAAATAGTTTTGTATCAATGAAAAAACTTGCAAATGCTCTGTTTACGACATTCGGGTCTACATATTCGTGTGAAAGTTGTTTTCTTCAATTAATTTTGTAAAATCTTTCAAGTGAAATAAACTAAGTTATGAATTGACTGAGAAATGCGTTAAACGTATAAAAACTGAATATAAGCCTAATCCCTACCCTTTGTATAGAGACCACTGGTTTTGTGGCCCACGAGCGAATGCTGAAAAGAAATAATTAATAAAATTTGACCCACTTCACAAAAAGGTTCACCATCACTGATATAGACGAAGAATTGTTTTATGTTGAGTCGTGTTGTTTTTTTTTGCGAAAACCAATATCTTATTGCAATTAAAGAATAAAGAAAAATTTTTTATTCGTTTTACCTTATGTAATTTATAAATTTAATTCTTTACTTATTTTTATTTATTAAAATTATATTACAATCGTATATTACACCAGAAGTGAGTAAAACTAGTCATTATAAACGAGAATTTAATAAATTCGAATTTATAATGACTAGTTTTACTCACGAGTAGTGTACTATGTTTTTTCTAATGATATTGAAAAATTTGATTTGATTCGATGAGAAATTTGATGAGATTCGAAAAAAGGCCTGCTACAAATATGGTGTAATGAAAATCTATTACTCAAGACTTAATACTAGACTTAATCAAGACACTTGATAGTAAAGTACAGCATTACGCTACGAAAACTAGTTGCCTAAAGTTCACTTTTTAATAGAATAAGAAAGAAATAAATTACATAAGAACAGTTTTGTCATTTCTTTAAATACAAATCAAGTAGTGAAGAGTTACCGAAGAGCTGGGAAATTTGGGTTTTTTAACTAAAAGTTAAATTACATTAGATATAATTAAGTAAAGTAAGAAATTTATTCATGCATATTAATTTTTGTATTTAAATATGTATTAAGGTCGATTAGCATACAAACGTATACTGTAGAAGCTCAGCTACCTTAAGCAATTAAGAAACACAATTTAATACTTCCTTTTTAAACGATTTTGTAATTAATCAAAGGTATTTATGTTTGGTTTATAATCCACCCAGTTTTGTGTCATATAAATTGCATTTAAAAAAAATAACTCTTTCATTAAGCTTTTAATAATACGATACAAATGAATTTAAGAATAAATGGCAATTAAGTAGATTTCCGTTTGAGGTAAAAATTTAATCATTAAAAGCTTTTGAAATAGTAATTAAATTAATCAATGAATACAATTCCACCTTAAAAATAAGTGATTGAAAATAAATGTTTGTCTTAAGCACGTAATTATTAAAACTAAAAGAAAATCAATAAGACATTATGCACCTTAAGTGCATAAATAATCAAAGCACAATAAAAGGGGTTTGGTTAAAGTGAATAAAATCCAATATCCCTAAACTGTATTTTTAATTTTTATTTCTTGAAAAATGTCTTGAATGATAAAAAACGTTTTTTTATTAAACATAAGTATTAAATTCATATTTTCGATATTTATGCTTTTTAATGTTTAAAATAATAAAATATTTATTTAAAGAGAAAATAATAAATTTATAATTTTATTGATTTATTATATTAGCGTGATAAAATTTTGCAATAATAATAATAATATTAAATCATCGCACATACAAAACTGTTGTACTTAAACAGTAACTAAACTAAAATAATGCATAATCACGTACAGTAGTTGTCTTTAGTGAAAAATTGTAAAAAAAAATATAAATAAATCAATTTATTGTTATTTTAGTTACATTTTTTGCATTATTCTTGCTTAGTAATACAATAAAATAATAAAATTGTTTTCCTACCACGAAGATCTATCATAAGCTAATAATTTAAAAAAAAAACGAGTTAAATGTGGTTGGAATTTGAAACGAATAAATATTTTTGCAACAAACTAACTAATTATACCAGTGATGGCGAATCTTTTTGCGAAGTGGGTCAAATCTTATTAATTATTTCTTTTCAGCACTAGCTCGTGGGTCACAAAATCAGTGGTCTCTATGCAAAGGGATTAGGCTCATATTCGGTATAAATGCATTTAACGCATTTCCCAGTCCTTTCATTACTAAGTTTATTTCTCTTGACAGATTTACAAAATTCATTGAAGAAAACAACGAATATGTAGACCCGAATGTCGTTAACAGAGCATTTGCAAGTTGTTTCATTGATACAAAATTATTTGGTAAGAAATCCCATACGTTTATTATAATATTTTCAATTTTCAGTGTGGGATTATTATTATCTCCACTACTTTTAGACATTTTTGCTTCTACTTCAGAAATCAAGTTTAGGTCATTTAAAAGCCTGTGTGGGCCAGTGTCTAACCCGCGGGTCATAGGTTCGCCATCACTGAACTATACAGTGCTACAGTTTTCATAGTATACATAGTGATGAAAACAGATAAATAACATTTGTGCTGTTTCCTTTCGATGCATAAAACACATTCAAGATTTATTTGCAAAAAAAGCAAAATAAAATCCATAAACAACAAAAATCAGGTTATTTATTTGATTTTGCTCTTGGTAAAAGCATAGTATATATATATAGAAGAAGATAAAACACGCAACATTTTCCATTCATAAAATGAAAGTATGTATTTTTTTTTATTGAAACGAACAAAATAACTAAAGCACAATGCCCATGGGTGATGCTCCTTTCAACACCTTTAGTTTGCTGCTTTAGTATGTTATTTGTTTTTATTTTATTATAAAACGTGTAACAAAAATGATGTCTATTTATTTTATTTTTATCTGTTATATTGCATTTTGAATGAATGAATGTTTATTATTTTATGTTTCATTTATAAAAATATTAAAATAAAATTTCAATTTTACTTCGTTGTCGTTTATTTTTTTATTACATTTTATGTCTGCGTGTATGCTTTAAATTACTTAATATTTTATTATTATTGCTGTTGTTGCTATTTATTTATTTGCTTTATATTATATCCACGCAACAAAATGTCAAAATTTAGATCTTCAACGTTTTTTCATCACAATTTTCCCACTTTTTCAGAATTTCTTCTATATGCTATAGCAAATAATAAATGACTTAAAATGTATCTACAGGATACGAAATATTCACACATAATAATAAAGCAAAACAGAAAAAATTCTATAAAATATGTATATGACCTATTTTATAATTCATCAGAAGATGACACCCAACAGACATCTAGCCAACGTCAACAAATAAAAATTTATAGCACATTTAAACAAATAAAAAAAAAACGCAAAATAATTCACTTTGCATGTGAAAAAATAAAACGATTTTCTCCACAAAGAATGTAAAGAAAAAACCAAGAATTATCAACAGAAAAGAAAAACTTTTTATTAAGCTGTTATGTTTCTCTGTTTTTAGTTTAAATGTTAAGAATATAAATTAATGTTAATTATGTGTGTAAACATGAATTTGTATTTGTATGCCAATTAACATATAATTAATTGTTTATGATTAAACATAAAAGCATTAAGGATTAAAGATTAAGAGAAATGAAAAACTAAAGCCACATACATAAGAAATTTATGACATTTAAGATGAATATGATTAAAATATAGATTCATATCAAAGCATAACATAATTATAACATTAATTTACATTAAAAATTAATTAATTTTTACTAATTTTACTTACAAAAAAATGTAGCTCAACATCTTCTTTATTTTTAACGCTACAATGTTCTGTCGCTTCACTACAGCATCCTGTATCGTTGGCACATCGATGTAAAATAATGCATGATGGATATAATTTATTGGGAAATTTTCTAACTTTAATCATTCGTGGTTTAGGCCATTTGCAATCACCTTCACGACTTATAAATTCTAAGTGACGTGTTGCTAAATCTAATTTAAAAAAAAAAATAAAATGAAATACATAAATTCTGTTTTTACAACGAAAATTATATTAAAATTTCATTGTATCACCTTCCATTTGTTTATTTTCTAATTGCTGTCGATTGAAGGATCTTTGTACCTTTTGCGGTGTACCCAATGTTAATAATTTATGTTCGGTTAGTGTTCCAGGCACATATGATAACGATGATGGATCAATATTCTGTGAATAGAAAGAAAATTTATTTACAATAATTAGACAAATAAATTCGCCTTTAAAGGTTATACAAAAATAAATAGCGAATAATTAAAGAAATTTTTCTTACAATAGATAATAATTGATTAGACATAATTGAAGAACTAATGAATTAATAAAACAAATCTCGTTTTAATATAATAAGGAAACGTTAGGCTAACGTTTTTTCACTTTGTTTTAATTGAATCTTTTCTATTTCCTTATAAAAGTTTATTTATTTTCATTAAACATCAAATATATGCTCTATTCGTTCCGATAAAAACAAGAATAAAAATCTTTTCTAAATAATCAATCAATTTAAATTGAATTGTTGATTAGTCACATTGTAAAAGGATAAATTTAATATATATTTAATTACTTTTTCTTATTGTTTCATAAAATTAAATAAATGCTCAGTTTATGCTACATTAAATTAAATTTGTTATGATAGAATTTTGTTGATATTATTTTAAATTGCTTTAAAAAGGAAAAACTACATTTATAAGTTAGAAAAAGTAATTGAAGATGAGTGCGAAAAAAATTGTATTAACTAAATTTCCATAAAAGAAATGAGGATTTTGGTTTTATCATAAAAACTCAGTCCTATAATTAAACTTAGATTAAAAATAAAATTAGCCCAGTTTAAGTAATTTTAACATAAATGAATTGTACATAGAGATATGTAATACAGAGTACATAGAGATAATACCAAATTAAGAATATATCTCAGCATATTTACTTGTAAAAAACTAACGAAGCATAATTATGTTTAAAGAAAATTACATTTTAATGAAGTGATTAATGTAAAATTTTATTTTCTTATCATTTTCTAATATTTCTCTGTTTCTTAGCATAAACATAAACTATATATATTCGCCTATTTGTTTTCATTGATTCAATGCTTTATATTTCTTCAAATATCAACTTAATCGATTTTTTTCACTTGATTATGTATATTTTTTGCACAAATATTTTATTTTTGGCAATAATAAAAAAAATAGGTACATTTTTCTCATCAATTTAAATAAAAAATAAACTTTACTGTTTATGCATGCAATGCTGTTGGTAGAAAAACAGCAAAAAAAAAGGAGAACAAAATTCACCAAAAATAAAACAATTAAATCGTATATTTAAACAATGACAAATTGGCAATTAGTTATTTATGTATTTTAAACATGATATAACTGGTTTAGTTTAATTAAAAAATAAAAAAAGAAATTAAAAATCAACTGATCAACTGTCAAAGCATTTAATGTTGAAAATGTATTTATGTTGCAGCGAATAATGAAAGAAATTTTATTTATTTTCATTCAATGATAATTGGTTACTTTATTAACAGCCACTGGCCAGATAAAATATTCCATTCAACATTGTTTTTCTGCAATATTTATTTTATTTCCTCTGCATGTTTTACTTTAAACAAACAAATTGTTAAATCATTGATTTAATTTATTTCGTGAATGTATATTTGAAATAACATTTATTTTTTTTTTGCTTTATTGTATATAAAAGTTAGCAGCAGACATTGCCATTATTTATTTTAATTTTCTTTATAATAAAATCTAAATGATAAATAAAAGTGACTAGCTTTTTGTATAACCGGTTGGGTAAAAAATATGATTTTTACGTTTTTATTATTATTATTATTATTATTATCAACAACAAGAAATTGCATTAATAAAAGATTAATTTATAGCAATTATATTCAAAAGAATTAAGTGATTTTGTATTTCTTCATCTTTTACCTATGACTTTTATCACAAATACACATTTATTAATGTTTTAATTCATAAAAAATAAAAACGCACGTGATTTATTTAAATAAATTTGATATTAAAATTCTTATAATCTTATTAAATTGTCCTAATTTTACTTGTTTTAAATATTTTTTTTCTAAATCTTTAATTTATTTACTTTAACTTTTAATATTTAGTTAATATGAGCTTTACGTTTATTTTTTGTGTTTAAGTAATCCGATCATCATCTTAAATATTAAAATATCAAATAGATTTAATAAAATTTATACAAATATGATAAATTTACTACAGTAGCGGAACGATGCAAGTATTTTAGCGACGCGCAAACCAGAGCGGGTGCAGGCACGATGGCGGGCGCGATAGCGATGTGGGATCTGCGATGTGCGATCTGCGGTAAAACACTGCATGCCCGCTCATTTCGCGCAATATTTTAAAATAGTAATCTGTGTCTGCAATACAGAAAATTAAATAGAAAAAGTACGTGAAGAAGAGTCAATATTAGATAATTATAGCTCAGAATCGCTGTAAGCTGTGCAATACACAAAATTTAAGACTGAAACTTAAAATTCATATCGCGGTAATTAAGAGTGAACGCCTTGGTGTGCGAACTAGTTTGTTGAACGGTCTGCCACCGTGCCAGCTACCACTCTGGTTTTACAAAAATAATAAAAAAAACAACTAAATTATGAAATAAATTAATTAATAAATGGAAAAACAATAAAAAAATAAAAAATAATTGTCTGGCTTAATTTTGTTTGGTTTTTTTTTTATGATTTTACACTAATTAAGAAAGCAAAAAACAAAAAAAAAAACAACAATGAAAATATAAAATTAGCTCATCCGTTAAGAAAAACCAAAAAATGCATTCAAGCATTCGCGCAAACACGATTTATATTTTATTACAGACTACTGTAATGGTAAATATACATATCGTAATTTTGTAATAAAAATCATCATCGATAGATAGACCAAAGAAAACGCAATAATTGTTTCGTTTTGATTAAACAATAAATACTTTGACTGCGCCCAAAAATGAATGAAATACACAAAAATAATAAAATCAATTAGCATATTTATCGAAATCAAATAAAGTAATTTTTTTAAAGCTTTCTCACATGTATGCTTTTTTTTATTTACAAAACTTTTATTGTCACTGTCACTGTCTCACGGTTGCCACTTAAACTATCGCATAAAAGCAAAAAAATGCACTTATTTTACGTGAAAAGTTTTTTGTTTGCAAAAATTTAACTAAATTTATTTATTTCGCATTCACCTGATATTTTTAAAGTAAGCTGCTTTGTGAATAAGATAAAATAAAATTCTAATAATAATATATTTTAATTTTTGTATATTTTTTTTTATATATTGATTTAAAAAATTTGCAAAAAGGATTTACCGTATTTTTTTTTCGCATTTTTATTAAACAAATTTTTCATTTTATTCATTGAAATACATTTTTCACATCAATAACAATACACCGTCTGTTGGAAATAAAATTCTTTAAATATTTTTAAAAGTATTTTTTGATTTGGTATTTTGTTTTTCCGGTACAAAATAATTTGTGAAAAATTTAAATCTCTTAAATAATTATGATTTTTTCTCTTAAATTCATTAAAACAATTAAAATTTTCTATTCTATTCTAATTGTTATTTGATTTTCTTAATCATTTTATTAATTAATTTGAATTTTCAAACGATAAACATACACGAAATAAAGATAAAAAAAGGCGACTAAGGAAAAATAATTTCACTCAATCATCATCATAATGTAATATTGTAAGATGCTAGAACCGAAAATGAAATAAAAATATATTAGATAATAAAAATATGAATTCGATTTTTCTTTATTGTTTTTGTGTTGCTTTCGTTTATCTCGTATATAAATAAATAAATAAAAATATATTTTCATTATATATTTCGATCGTTTGTCATTATTGAATTTATCTTATCGCATTCAGTTTTTTTCCTTATATTTTCTCCACTCTTTATTTATGATATGAATATATCAAATATTTTACAAACAAAGTGTTTTTTTTTTCTTTATTTTATTAAAAAAAATATTTGTACATTTTTATTGAATTCAAGAAAATAATCTTAAGGAGAACAACAACAACAACAAAAATAAATAAAAAGCCGGTTGATTGCTAAACGATTAAGTATTTTCGGTAACAAAAGCAAAAACTCATTGATTCCATTATTTTATCTGTTTTTCAAACTCGTCGAATTTTATTTTCTGCTTTTTTTCTTAAAGTCATAAATCATGTGGTTGATGCTCTTATTGTTTCTTTAGTGAACTTCGTGCTTTTTGGTTATTTATTTTGTTCACCTGACACATGCATACAGTTTTGTATGTTTTTAGAATTTTTGATAATGGAATACAGTGCTGTTTAAGGATTTTAACAATGTTACTTACGCAAACCAAGGAAAGGTTTTTTAAATTATAAACGTAGTTATGATTGAGGTCAAGGTCATAGCATCCTTATTTCATTACAACATAAAATACCAGCAACCGCTAATCAATACATAAACGCAATGAAAGTAACACATTTTTTTAAATAAAAAAATAATAACCTAAAAACTGTTCTTTATTATTTTTGCCATAAATAAAATATTTATTTATCAAATAACGAACGTAATTTCCATTAATTTTCAGCTAAATTTTCCAAAAAAACGAATGAAATAGATTCGATGGTGGTCTTAAGTTAATCTTTGAGATATGTAGCAAAAAGGTAAACTAAAGCTAATCGGTAAATTGACTTTTGAATTAATTTTATACAAAATTAAGAAAAAAAATAATAGTCTGCACAATTTTAATTCTATTTTTCTTATTCTCTATATAAAGAAAAAGTTTTCCACACTTTTTTTTCTGTTTTAACTTCATTTACTCAAATTAAATAACTTTGTTCAATTTCAAGAGAAAAACTAATTCAATGGCAAGTTTAATTGCAAATAATAAATATTTAAATTTATATAAAAATTGTTAGTATTGTTTTCACCACAATGTGCATTGTTAGGACAAAGTTATAGTTTGCAGAAAAATTTCTATATAAAACTTTATTAAATTTAGCAACATATAATCTAATTTAAAAAGAGGAAAAAAAAATACGTCATTCGAGTGGAATAAAAGTAGAGAAAAAGTGTTTTAATCACAAAAGAAAAAAAGATCAAGTTACAGGAAGAACTGTGTTCATCATCGTGGCTTCGTTTAATTATCATAATTGTGTGTGTATAAATATAATTATTATGTTTATAATAATTATTATTATTATTCTGAGAAATAATTTTAATCCTTTAACTCTGTTTTAATTAATTTAATTGTAATTTAATGAGTTTGTGAAAATTTATAATTTCACTAAAAGCATAAAAACATATCTATTTACTTTATGCATATGATAGTTATTATTTTAAAATTATTACTCCCCCTTTATTTTACATAAATATAATAAATTTTCTATGAATTTTAATATGTATTATTTTTTTAACTTTCAATCTAATAATCCTCTTCAAAATTTCTAAAGTACCATCATGTCATATGCGGCACATTTGATACTTTTTACAGTGAAATTGTTAGTAATATTCTTAATAATATTTTTTACTAAATAAACATATAGAAACATAAATGCCCGTATTTATTGTATTTTGGTTGACAAGTACTGATCTTCATCAATAAATGCGGTAATTTAACAAAGAAGCATAATTCATATAATAATGAGTCCTTTAATTAATTTCTAATCTTCTCAGCTAATTATTTTGTTTTCAATAAATAAAGTCATTTTAATTATTAATTGATTAGAGACTGACTGTGCCCTCATTATTTTTGGGTAAAACTAAAAAAAAATCTTTTGCATATCAATCAATTAAATGTTTGACATAACAATAAAATCATAATTATTTGTTTAACATAAAATTAAAGAAGTGAAAATTTCTAAAATTAAATAAAAATTATGTTATAAAATGTTGTGATATGAAGAAAGTCATCATCAGCATCATCATCATCGACGGTGGCAACAAATTATTCATTCATTTTAATCGATCACGACTTTTTTAATGATTTTTATTTCACATATTTTCACACACCGACCAAGTTTCATTATATGAAAATTATGTTTAATAATTTAACTAAAACTATTGGATAAACTATTGTGTATCGTCTGAAATGACATCGATACTTTTAAACATAAATGTTTATCTGTAGAAAGAACAGATATTGATTATCTGTCTGTATAGTAGTTATCTTTTAGTAATTTAACTGTAGCAGTATTTTTGTCAAAACAACAAAGAATTTAGTATTACAGTAAGTGCATACATTGTGTATTAAAAATTGATTAAAACTTAAATATAAATCGCGATAAAAGAATAAATTTTCTTTTAAAAATAATTAAACATAACTGTTGAAGTGATTTAACAAAGTGCGTTTGAGTCTTATTGCAATTAAAATATGACCTCCAACTGTTGGATTAATAATGATTAAACAATAAATAAACAGGTACAGAGCTTAATTATTTTCTCAATTAAAAGCATCCACATAAAAAAAATAAAAGAATTAAATTAATATAATTTCATTTACACAAATATACTCATTATAGTATGGGAAAAACCCATTAATTATTGTCAGAAGTTAAAACGTAATTTGATTACAACTACACGAATGCATAATTATGTTTTATGCATGTCCAGACTTTCATTAAACATTTATAATTATTTTTATATATTGTATAAACTGCTAAAAAAAACTTTTATTAAAACAATTAATGATCGATTAAGCAGCAGCAACAACAGCAACAACATTAATATGTTTAATAATTTATTATTATTTTTTTTACAATTCATTCATTCAATTTTAAGAACAAAGCGAAACATAAATAATGTTTATACAAGATAAAATAAGAAGAAAAAGAAACATAAAAAGTAAGCCAACAAGATTATGAAAAGTTAATTGATTTTATTTATAGAATATTAAATTTAATATTAAAATAAAATAATTAATGATTGGTAATTAAGCAATTTCAAATTTATCTAATGTCACGCAGATGGTGTAACGTGTTTCGTTTCTTTACTTTATTACAAAAAAATCAAAAATTCAAAATATCTCAATACAATTAGTCAAAATGACGACGACAACCGTTAACATATTTCCTGTTTGATTTTTTCATTGACTTTAATAAGACAAATAAGCACATGGTGTAATAATTATGTTAAATCAAATAAAAAATAAAAAACAAAAGAAGTTGAATCTGACATGTCAAAAGTATTAACAGTTGATTCAAATCAAACTTTCTAGCTAGACAAGACACTTATTATTATTTCAAGAAAAACAAAGCACACAAAAGTATTAGATATCGTAATCATTAAAATAATAATAATAAAGAAAAAAAAGGGAATTTTATATTATTATTAGATGAAATTAAAAAGATATATTTAGACAGGTTAAACAGTATTTAAAATTCAAAACAAAAATAAAATAATCGAATTGAAAAACACGCAATGTAAAAGATAAAAATAAATAATTAAACAAAAGGTTGGTATAATCAGTTAATATTTAATTTATATTACCGTATTTCAAGCAACAAAAATTATGTTTTGTCAGTTAGCAAGTAGGTCACCAAAAATAAGAGGCTTTTTAGGAGCAGTTTGTCTATTACAGTACACAATTATACACAAAAATGTTGAATTGTGTAATTCAGATTAAATTATTTAAAGGCTGTGGCCATTTTACTTGTTGCTTAAGAAGAAAATAATATTGTGCATTATTGATTGCTCCTTGTGCAAGGTTTATGGGATACAAAGGAACCACCTTCGTCAAAAAAGATAACAGAAAAATGATCGGCTATTCGTTTCTCTTCATTTTTAAGGAATTTTTTTCGTTATTTGATTTATTTTTAAGCATTTAAATTTATTTTTAGAATCGATAAAGATTTGTAAATAAATTTGATAAGATACCGCAAGATAAACTATAGCTAAACAATGTTATATTTTTAAGTATGGCTAGTTTAAGTATGCCTTGTTATTATCCCATTATTTATTTATTTATTCTTATTATAATTAAAATTATAACTATTTTTGTTGTTTTTTAAATGAACTAAATTAAAAAAACCCATGATAATAATAATAATTTTAAAAATAATAAAAAGCAATAGATCACATCAGTTAATTTAAATAATATTTAGAAAATGATGATAGATTGTCGCCTAGAATTTATTATAACAAAGTAAATAAATAAAAACAGCCAGGCAATATGTAATGCGGTTGTCATATACATATGTATATATGGGAAAAAGCAACAAATATGTATATTCACTGACCTAATTCACTCACTGTTTGTATTATAATTCATAATTTTTAATTAAAAAAAATAAAAAGCATTATGTTGTTATTATTTTCTTAAATTCTAAATTAAAATATAAATTAATTTTTATTCTATGTGAATTAAATAAATAATTTTCTATATTTTTTATCTTAATTATCAAAAATTTTATTTATTTATTATTAATTGCATTTATATTATTATTTAACTGTTATTTAAGTTGTTGTAAAAGCGAAAACAAATACATTAAACATAATAGATAAGCATAACTGAATAGAGCGTATATTTATATTTATTATAATTCTTATTAATTCATTTCATAACACAACTGATTAATGATTTATAAATTAAATATTAAGAATTTTATGTAACAAATATTATACGATTGATAATTATTGATTTTTTTTTGTTTTAATTGAAAACGATTGAAAAACAAACTCAATTTCTTTATAATTTAACGAAATAAATGGTGCTTTTTATTTTATTACTTTATTTATTAAAATGAATTTAAATAATAATAATATTAAAGGTCACGACTTTAAACTAATTAAATGAAGAAAAGAAAAGAAAACAAAAATTAAACGTGATGATTAAAGTGCACTGCACCGCGTATTATTGTCACAAATATATAATTTATATAAAAAAAGAAATTTTTTCGATTATTTTAATAAACTATATATAAAGTGACAATGTTTTAATTAAAATAAAAGAAATAGAGAAGAAATTAAACAAATTTCGACAAGAAAATAAGTCACGCAATAATGAATTATGATAAACGATTTTTTTATTACTTTATTTCGTTTAATTTAGTGGCTTCAATTATTTATTATTATTATTCTTATAAATTAAGAACGATGGAATTTTTATGTATTTTTAATATTTAAATATTCCAGACTCACGCTCAATAAATTGTTATTATTATTTTTATTTAATGCTCGCGTTTTACATAAGATTTTCTTAAAAACAATTAAAATTTAAAGTAATTCATAAAAATTAATTTTATTCAATTATAGAATGTTTAAAGTGATTAAATTAATAATTAAAGGTAATTAATTAAAAATATTAATTGAAAAATTGTGAAATGTACATTATAGATTATTAAATAAATTTATGATAAATTAATCTAAGCTCAATCTCAATAATTGATTTATACATTAGAAAAACTTGGCAAATTAAATTATGCCAATAAAATTTTAAGTAGAAAATGATTTTTAATTTCTTTATTATATATAAAAATAAAACCACTTTTAATACACTTAAATTGTGATTATAAAATCCATTTAGAAATATTTATTGCTCATGCTAATGATCATTTATGTTCAATTTGGCTTATTTTCGATATAAATATACATTATTATACCAGTTATATAATTATACCAGTTCCACATAAATCTTTTCAAAAGAAACGAGATAAAATATTAATTTATTCATAATCAATATGTATTACCTAACATAATATAGAAATTAAAATAAATTTAAGTGATACGTTTAATAATAATAATAATGTTATTAATATTATTACAAGTAATCTCTATTTATTTATATATTATAAAAATTATTCAAGTACCATCTAAACATAAATGTTATTGTTATTAATATCATAATTATTCAAATTTTAAATTCCTCTTAAATGATTTTCTTAAACAAAAAATTAATTTAATAAATAAATAAAGCAGCGGGTGTCTTTTGCAATAAAACACTTTTGTTTTCTTTTTTAATTAATGTAAATATGCCTAACGAAATATGATACGATCGATATGTATGTTTCAACTACTTAAATATGCTTTTATATATTTTTTTTTTATTTATTTAATTACCTTACAAAGGTTGAAAGTTTATTGAAATATCAAATAATGTACATAATTTTTCTTTTAATTATGATTTAATATATTTACAAAAACAGTAAAGTATCATAAATAAAATTGCAACCAAATGAATATACATATTTAGGTTAACGAAAAAAAATTATAATTAATTATTTATCTATTCACCTCGCCTACTTATGTTACCAAAGCATATAATAAATTAACCAAGCTTAAACATATTTCTTCTTTGTTTAAATGAATTTTCTTTTAAGTCAGCGTTAACACCTACTGTAAAATAATTTTTACAAACAAATCTCACTAACGAAAAAAAAAACACAAAATAAATAAATAACATTATTATGTTTTCGGTTTTTGTTTTTTTCACAAAAATTATTTAAATAAATTATTAAGCATAAAATTTATTAACCTATTATCTCTACGTTATTCTATTATGTTTCATAATTTTCTTTAATTGTTATTGAAGTAATAATTTGTTAGCCACACACGAATTTCATTTTCTTTATTTATAAATTTTTTGATTTTAACAAATAAATTTATGTAAAATCAAACTGGGGAAAAACTTATTAGCACACAAAATGAATAAATAAACATTATTTCCGGAAAATTTATTATTTTTAAAATTTTTTGGATAATTATTAAAAATTCGTTTGATGTTTTCATTGCATTCAAGTTTTTATATAAATTCGAGACATTCATTATTTATTTAATATTTTGATGGACTTAATGGGATTATATGTTGACATTTGAGCATAGTTAGTTAGTAAAATGTCTTGAGAAGCTTAACAGACTATAAATGAGTAAGAATATATATATATTTCTTCGGCTTTTCATAGAGATTATAGTATTTAATATTTAAATAACGTGATTATAGACACTTAATTAATTAATTACTGAGAATACAGTAATATTTTCATCATTAAATAAATCAACCTGATGAAAGTCACATAAAAGTTTATATTTGGAAAGGTTTTAAACAGCTGATTTAAATTTATATTTAAATAGATTTTTGCATTTCATGTATTTTAATTAAAAAAACATACAAATAAATTAAATTATTTATTTTAAACTATATGTATGTTTATTTCGTTGCAATTCGTTTTGTATTATATCCACTAAACATCTGTTTTTGTAACTTTTCCTTGTTACACTTCAGTTAAATTTTGTCTAATTTTTGCTGGTTTTTTTTTTTTTTTAGTTAGTCGTAACAACTAAACAATTTCGCAAAATTACACTATAATTGTGGAATTGCAAGTGACTGTGTTTTATTTTTGTTATAATTTAATTGATAAAAAAAAAATAACAATTTCTACAGTAACAGAGACAATGTTTAATAAATAAATAATTTAATTTAAATAAAATACTCAATGTTAAATTACCATAAAGTTGTAATAATGTAATATTTCTCATTATATTTAACAGAAAAATAAATATGTTTGCAGCCAACAATTTTATTCTTAAATGATAATCAAACTTTATGAACAAACGCTTAAATGAAAATTACTTGCTTTAATGTACTATGTCATGCAAATGAAACAATTATTTTTTATTGTTGATAAAATCCACTGAAATATATTATAAACTAGAGACGATAGATAATTAAAAGAAATATAATTAACGTCCTTATATGTTTATATAATAGAAGAAAATAATCATTAATTATTTGTTTTATTTTTTGCAAATTAAAATACGATTTTATCTTTAATATTACTTGTGACACCGTTTAACGATTACACAAATAAATTTTACTCACGTTTAAACAATTAATTAAAAATTCTACAGCAACATGTACTATGTAAATGTAATATTACTTGACTAACAATTTTAACAATTTCTTAACTGTTTTAATTAAACAAAACTTTCAATGTGATTTATTAATTATTTTTATGTTTTTATTTGCTTTAATTTATTAATTTTGAAATGAAAAACAATCCTTTCTATAGTTAATAATTTTATAATTTTTATAATGAAATCGACATGTTTAGCAATTACGAAGTGAAGTCGACCTGTGAATTGATTTGAGCTATGTTATGTGAGATATTTATGGACATTTGCTATGCGTTAAAATTTACTATTAATGTTATCAAAAATAATTTTTTATAAACTACTTTTTACACAATTTTTACAAAAATATCCACAAGCGACTCGTACAAAAGGAGTAACTTAAGAGAATACATTTAACAAATGCTAAAAAAAATGTTGAAAATATTTTATAAATTGTTTTTTATTAAAGGTAAAAAAGTAAACTAAAAGCATCGAAGATAATGTTTTGTGGAAAAATGCAAGCTTTAATATATTTTTTCTCTTTAAAATAACAAAAATATTTGTATTTGTAGTTTTAACATACAATACATAAGGATATATGAAATGTTAGGAGTGGCTGCATTCAATCTACGGATAAATATTTTAACAATGAAAATATATATATATATATGAGTAATAATAATCTTTTAAAAAGTCAACTATATTCTGTACAATTTTTCTCTTATTTTTTTGTTCATTGTATATAAAGAAATGAAAAACACGTAAGGTATATTATCCAGCGATGGACTAAGAATAATTGTTCCCCCCGGGGCATTTAATTATTATAAGTTTTTAGTGGAACGAATGAGATAATAAAGTGATAATAAATTGCAAACAAATACAATTGATTATTTATCATAATGCAGTATTTTTTGCTAACGATATGATCTGTTTCAAATTATTATGCTACTGCTGTTGTATGCTACCGCGGATTATTTTGTTAAAATTTGCAAATTTATATATATTTTTTTGTTTGTAGAAGTACCAGTTTCTTGAGTTAAACAAACTCATTTATTATTTATAATTTTTAAAAGTGAACTTTTTTCTGCGGTCCCACTTGTCTATACAGTAATACGTTACTGAATTTTATATGTTCTTTGTTATTAAGTTATTTATTTAATTTAACGTTTGTATAGTACATTTTTTTAACAATAAAAAGGTTCAGTGAACGAACCACGCGCCACAAAATCACCAGACGTTTTAATAAAACTTTACTTACTTACATTTACTCAGATATTATTCGTTTATTGTTTATTTTTCAATTAGTTGTAGTATTTTCAATAATTAAAAACTAAAAATGATTTATTTTAATTAATTAAAAGTAATTTAAGATAATCAACGTCACAAATTTTATAAGCGAAAAACGTGCACAGATTATTTAAGAAGGAACAACGATATTAGAGAAATGCTACTATTTATTCATTAAATATTTTATTTTGTTTCTTTGCACGTAACTAATTTCATATTTTAAACTAAAATTTATGAAAGACAAGAAAAATAATAAAAACATTAAAACGATTAGTAACGATTAGTGAATTTAATTAACAAGACAATAAAGTAGACTTCTGAGAGTTTTGTTCAAGAATTTTCGTTTGTTTTTTTGGTATAATTTAAGATAATTTTCTTTTTGTTAATTAAAATATAAACAAATATTTAATTTAATTTAATAAAACATTAAGAAAAGTACTAAAGAATATAGATAAAGATGAACTATCAATGTGTGCTCTTAATGGCTGCTCTACAATGTTACCGTATTTTTCGTAAATATGCGCAGAGTTAAATAAGCTTTATCGTGCACATGTAAACAAATACTACTAATTACAATGCTCTGGAGTCTATTACGGTAAAAAACTCCAGAGTTAAGTTCGTTCAAATTGGAAAAATACGGTAGTGGAGACGTTATTGCAGGTACTGAAAGCATTAAATTTTGATTTTAGTAGTGTTTTAGAACCATTTTTTTATTAAAAATTAGTGTACTTCCTTTTGTGTTTATAATTATAATTCCAACAAAAAAACTGTTTTTTGTGCTGCTATAGCAATGACTTAGTACTGCAAATAAGTCTAATATTTACGAAAAATACGGTAACATTGTAGAACGACCTTAAAGTATTATTAAACTCTAAATTCTATTCAAGTTTTGAGTAATGAAGAGACGACTTCTTTTATCATCTTTATTTATTTTTTTTTCGACTATTTTCTTATTTGTTATTTTTATTATTATAATTATTATTTTTAAATTGAAAACACGCGATAAGATAGTTTATTTGTAGCATCGCTGCAAGCCATACGTAACTGTGTGTTAAATATGACCACCCAATATGTTCTTAACGAAGTATTTAATAAATCAACGAGAATTCTTTTTTCTATTCTTTATTTATTTTTTTTATTAATTTTTAGTTTCTTTCTAATTTTCTTGTTACCGGATTAATACAAGCAACTGCCACTTGTTTGTTTATGCATTTTTTGATTAAAGAAAAATTTTAAATGACTTAATTATTAAGTTATCGTTAAAAAAATAAATGTTTATTAAATTTATTAAATTTATTTAATTTAATCGTTTAAAATGTTTTTTGAAAAAGTATAGAAATTCACGCCTCAGTAAATTTTCTTTTTTAGTTTATAATGAAAAAAAACAACCAAACACATAGTCAAGTGTTTTTAAAAATTATGTTCCTAGTCTATTTAAGTTAATTTTTATTTTTTTCTCTCTATAATTTATTATTTTTTATATATTTTATGTTTATAAATAAAAAGAAGAAAGAATAAACATAGGCTGCACTAAACACAAGACAGCAATCGCACATAATTTATAATTAGTATTTGAAATGATTTAAGCACTCAGTCATATAAATTATAAATTGTGATTTCATGTTGGATGTTGTTCTCCAACGTCTTTTGGAAACTTTTGGATCTTTTCCAAATATTTATTTAACAGAAAATTATTAATAATATCAATTCGTTTATTACAATAATTTTTATGAGAGAAATTTTATCGATATTTTATTATGAACAGGCAAAATTGAATAAATAAATTATGATTTTTGAAAAAAAATAAACTTAAATCATCTTCATTTGAATCCTTTTTTACATTTTTTTTTTTTTTTTGGTTAAATCATTCAACTTTTCTTGGAAAATTCATTTAAAATGTTAAAAATAATTATTTGTCTCTAGGGCATTTCTATAATAAAATCTATAAACTAAATTTTGAAAGTAAAAACAACATTCATTATATTTTCGTAATCATTTTTCGGTTAAAAAGAAAAAACTTTAAAAATATTTAATTATTAAAATTTTTTAATACATGACAAAACTTTTGTTTTATAAAATTAAATTCGATTTTAAACTAAGACACAAGTACTTTCTAATAGACTTTCTTAATTAAATTAAAATATTGTACATTCATCTGATTTTATCTATTCATTTCGTATTAATCATTTTCAGTGGGTGAATTGACCACAAGGAAAATTAATTATTTATGTACTTAGATGAAGAAAGTAATCCATATTTGTATGAACATTAAGTATTTGAAATAAAAATATAGACAATTATTGCAGAGTTGTATTCAGAAATATAAATACCCTGAATTTCCTTTATAAGTCACTAAATTCTATTAAACATCGAAGCCTAATAGTAGTTTTTGAATTGCAAAATGTTTTAGGATTCATCTAGGCTTCTTAATTTTACTAAAATATGAACGAATGGGAAGAGGAAACTTTCACTCCGCGAAAAAATGAGGAATTATTTGTTTAGATGAAGATAATTTTGCTTCATATAAAGTCGATGCTAGGCCTAAAAATTTAACTTTTTTTCTCTATTAAGCCAGTAAAGAGAATTCAACTCAATATTATTCAATTTTTACCAGAAATAAAATTAAAACTTTAACAATATTATAACTCTCGATATGAAATGTTTCTATATAGGAAAAACATTTAAATAATTTAATTCCCAATAGGAAGATCTCATCTCTTGATAAAAATCCCACAAATACATACAATATTGATAAGTTTAATTAAGAAACAAAGTAATAAAAACTCTTAATCAGACTAAAAACGAATTCCTTATGGGAAATGTGAAAAAACAAAAATTTATATTCATTAATCTAAATTTATGATGATAGAAAATAACTAAAATAAGAATTTGAATTCAATTAGTTAAAAAAAAAAAGTAATTACATAATTATTAATTAAATTAACAAAAGAAAATAAAGGATTTTTTCATCCATAAAATAGAAAAAAAGAAAACAGAACAAATAAAGAAAATCATTGCAGCTGCTATCAAGATATTCGGTTTTTATATTCAATGAAAATAATAGAATTGTTAAATAGGATAAAAAAGAGATGCTTAAACCCTCCTGACTATAATAAATTCATTATTAAATCTTTTTCTTTCTAATAATAATAATAATAATAATAATTTTTTTCTCATACGAAACCATTGTACTTTATTTTTTCATTTGTCGAATATCGTAGAGCAAAATTATTACAATTCAGAAGTAAATAATTGTTGATATTGAAGCGACCGAAGCATAGTAAAAATAACTTAACGTCGATAAATGAATTGAGAAAAGAAAAGTACGTAGGATAGAAACACAAGCAAAAATCATTGGAAAAATATTATGGGAAACCAACAAATGGATTTATTATTAAAAAATTTATATAAAAAGAAATTGAATCTTTTATCTATTAATAAACACGTTTAAATGTGCAAAATTAAACGGGCGTATAGATTTATTAAAGATGATATAGAAAAGAAAAGAAGATGAATAAAAATGCTTAAAAAACAAAACATTAAATACAATAACTGGGAAGATGAAAAATAAAATCTTTGCATCAGTATAAGTATAGAAAATAATAATAATTATTATAATTATGTCTGTCCGTCTGTTTATTGTCTAGTTAATATTTTTTATTTATTTATTTTCTATTTTATTCTAGTTTATTAATCTGTTGTTCAGCCATTTGAATGTTTGAAAAATTAAATATAGGTCGTTAATTATCTTAATGTATTCGTTTTACATTTTTATTCATTTCTTCTTGTACATTAAATTAGTGCATAAAATAAAATAAAATTTTTCATTTGTAAAATCATTACGATTAATTAAAATATAATTATTATTTATAGAATATTTAAATTTATAATTAATAAAATTATGTATTATTATAATAATAATCCTTTACATAATTACTTGTCAATTAATAAAAGATTTAAATTGTCACTTGTTAAAACACAAAATTTAATTAAAATCATTAATAATTATTATTATTTGGTTTACTGTTTTATTGTGTGCATTCAGATTATTTAAAAATAAAAATAATGTCTATGACAGACACATTGTGATTATATATAATTAGTTATTCATTTGACAAAATATCGTATTACCAATGCTTTGAAATCATAAATAACCGCATAGAAGATGAATTTCAATTAATTAATGCAAAATTTATAGTAAAAATTTTTCAGTTTCTGTTTATTATTAATTCTATAATTACAATACCACATTTAACAATGCATAGAAAATATAAATTAATATCGTTAAACATTGTTTAATAATTCTAGGAGTTTTGTATTAGTTTTATAGGTCGAACAGAATCAACGCAGCCTCTTACGTTTGCGTTAAAATATTTTTACTTCTGCGTTTGTTGTAATCGGTTTCATACATTTTTTGACATTTCTTATGCAGGTTGCGTTATGTATTCTGCGTTAATTCTGTATTAAATGTATTATAATTATTATTTTAGCGAAATTTAATTCAAAAATCTATTTCTATTCAAGAGTATTAACTTTTTTTTTGCTTGTTTTTATTAAATATCACAAACAAAATTATATTTGTTGACAGCAACAACACAAAAACGATAAACAATGACAACGTCTGACTGAATGTCTACTTATATTTTTAAATTAAAATAAAATACGCTTCTACTCCCACAAAAAGAATTCTTATTCCATTGAAATGTAGATCATCATGCAGTAACAGCATCCATCCATAGATTAGATCAAACATCAGTATATATTTTATTATTTTCAACATCAAACACAATAGCAACACAACAGCTGTACAGAGATACTTGTCATTATCAGTTTGAATAAATAAAATAGAAAAAAAAAGCAAAACCAGCATTAAGAATAAAAATAAAAAAATTTCTATAATAAATTTAATGTTTTTCTTCTTGAATATGCTACCATCAACGGTCATGATAATGTCTTAGCCATACACAAAAATACGCTAAAAAAAACAAATTTGTACATTTCAATATACATATTTCTGTGCACGAGAATAATGATTATTTATGCTTAAACTGAAACCACATGAAGTAAATATAATAAAACTAAAAAAAAGCATAAAAAATTTATGCTAAAATTTCCATTTATCGTGTCTGAACTTAGCTTTACTGCATTATTGTGTATGATGAATAGTTTATGATATAATGTTGTGGGCTACGTTTTTTTTGCAAACATTCGTTTTGTTGTTAAACGTTTCGTTGTTCTGTTTTTGCATTTTATTTCTTTTTTATCGAAAACAAACAAATTTCTGCACAGAAGTACAAAATAAATAAAATAAGAATTTTGTGTGTATAAAGTATCTGAGACGTTCTTAAAGCTTCTTTGCATTTTTTGTTCTATTCTATTCTGTTCTGTTGTCTTGTGATGCTGTCATCAACTTTATTCTTAAATTGTTTCATTTTATTCATCTCAAAAACACAATGACAGACATTAATGTTGTTGTAACGATACATTTCATTATTTATTTCCCGTATTAATAATAATAATAAAAATGTTTCTTCTTATTAATAATACTTGAATATTTTATTTATTTGTATTAAACAGAACCGAATTGTCATCATTTCATTTGGCTGGGGTTTATTGTTTTGAACAAGTTTTTGTCTTTCTGTCTGTTGTTCATCAGCCAACGCAGCAACATAACTAAACAACATGATTGTTTAATGATTCGTCAGCAGAAATTGCAATTTTTATAATCTGTACCCCTCTTGCAAGTGTTTACAGTTTGTTTAAAAAAAAATTATCATTGCACTGCGAATTTTTCATAAAAAAACAAATAAAATTAAATAGGATAAAAATTATTTTTTATAAAAAAATTCACCATACGAATTATACAATTTAATTTTCGCGATATTTTTTTTTTTATTTAGGAAGAAATTAAACAATGAACATTGTCAGCGGATGAATGAATTTCAATAAAATTTAATAACTTGAATACAATACAGAATTGTGAATTTGGATGACTTGTTTTTCAATTAATATTCAAAGTTGACAAATTTATTGTGTAAATTTTATTTATTTATTATATCTGTATTATGATAAAAATGCAATATCATTATGCAGCATATATCGGTTATAACAGACACTTATAAAATGCATTGTGATACGTTAAGCAGCAATAAACATTTAATGTAATAAATCGATAAGCTTTCTGCAATTTAATTAAGGAAATCTTATTAGCCAGACATAAAAATAATAATAATAAAAATAATAATTTACGTGATTGTAATTTTAAAAGAAATTAAAATATTCCGGTAATTATTTTTTTTACTTTTATTACAATAATTTAAAGTAATTTACACTTCATATCACATAAATTTTCTATTATTTATTTTCACATGTATCGTTTCTGCTAAAATAATAAAAATATAAATGACAATAAAGTTATTTATATTAAATAAAAACGTACAGATTTCATGCGTTTGATGTGACAATAAGTTTTATTTTTTATTATAATTAATGCACGTGTATATGACAGACAAACCGGCTGGCTTCCATTGGAATTTTAATGATTAAAAGCAAAAATGCAGTAAAGAGTAATAAAATAACTAAACATTCAATGACTCTTTAAAAGAGTTAAAGACTACAAAGACTAGAAAGAAAAATCAATAAAAAAATAAAACAATGTTAGATTGACCTTCGTCATCTTTGAATTTTTATAAAAACACTTTGGCTTCTGTTAAAAATACTAGTGATTGGCTTCTTGTGAGTTCGTGACAATCACTATTAAATAAAAAATAAAGAAAAGAACAATTTTATTCCTATTTTTTCTTAACATTTTTCTATTATCATTCTCAATCATCCCATTTATCAGATTGCAATCTTCTTCCGTACAATTTAATACTTAACTATCTACATTCTGCTATTGACTATGATGAATGAATGACTAGAAAAACATAAAACTGCAAAACATAACATGTTTGTAATAATATACGACACAATTTTCAACATAAATATATGTATATATGCTATTTTAGTAAAGATAAAAAAAAAAAAACAAATTAAGATTTAATGATGATACAACTATAGCAGATGCAAGTTATTTGCAAAATTAAAATAAAAGAACAATTTTTGCTCGCAAATAACTGAATGGCAATACAATAATTTAAATGTTATATGTATGAAAATTATATTATTATAATGTTAATTTTATTTTATAATATGACAGGACAATGAATGTTTGACAAAATATGTGCATGTTTTTTATTACAAGGAAAAATATATGTATTTAACACGAAGATATTGTCATTCGTATAATTTACTTGTCAAAAAAATAAGATAAAATAAATGATTTTAGTTTATTTAAGTATTTTCACCACTTTACTGTTTTTCTTTTAACATTTCTGCATTTTATTTATATAATAATAATTAATATAAAAATTAATTTATTAGTAACGAATGATAACTAATTACTCTGAATTCCCTTTATAGGCATAAAAGTATAATATAATTAATATTAAGCATCGACGGGACGTAAAGGACCTCATTATTTTTAACAAATATAGCTACGGACGTGGTAGTTTCAGCCCTTGTTTCTCGTACACGTTTTTTACGCGAAGGCATTATTTCGGAAACCTCTTTGGAACAATGTCCGTAGCTATATTTGTAAAAAATTCAAAAGTCCGCTACGTCCCGTCGATGCTTCAGCGAGTCTAATTTATTAGTGATAAAGGTAGTGACTAAATAGAAGAATTCTAAAACATTTTGCAATTCAAAAACAACTATTAAGCCTCGATGCTTATAAAGGTAACTCACGGTAATCAGTTACGAAAAACACAAAACATATCTATGATTTAAATTCTTTTTCAAGTTACACTTAGCTACCGACTTACAACGCATTTGTTTTTATAGCTAAGAATTTATATCGATAATCATTTCTTAAAGACGAAGATTAAAACCGAAAACATTTAAATAACAGTTAGTTGCAAATCAATTTAAAAATAATCACATGATTAGAAAACACAAATTTAACTTGTGATCAGATATTTATCAGCTATTTTAATAAATTTCTTTTAATTATTAATTTCATTTCATTAGTTGTTAATTTTTAATTTTATTATTATTTTATATTTTTACAAAAATTAATCTTGATACAATTTGATATTTTTTTAAAATGAATAAGAATGTATGTTGTACACACGCAGACAGTTATATTTTAGTTTTTCTGCATTTTTATCTGTTTTTTTTTTTCCCGATTCTTTTGATGTTTTTTTATATACATAAAAAAAAAACTGATAAATTTTAATGTCCAGTTGTTCGTTTATAAATTATAATAATATTAAACAAAAAAAGAAAAATAAAACTATTAAAGAAAATACTTAACAATCGAAGCGTCTTTTGACTGAGATAATGATTGTCGATACAACATTAAATTACATCAAAAGAAATTCCAATGCTAATCCCACTTGTATTCTATGAATTTTCTATCTATTTGCACAAATTTATGTTTTGCTTTTTATGCTATTTTTTTTTTTTTTTTTTTTTGCTTTATTCATAAATATTTTAAATATTTTCTTATAATCATAGAAGTATTTCTTCGGTGTGATGGTTTGTAAAATTTCAATTAAAATTTCTTTTAGTATGACTTTGCTAGTGTTTTTTGCGCTACAAATACTTAGTTTTTAAAATCTTATATAACGAAAATTAAATGTGGTTTACATCTATGAAATTAACAATAATAATAATAATAAATGAATAAAAAAATTTAAATCAAGTTCATAATTTCTTCTACAAATTTTATCTTCTACTCTTTTACTGAATGATTTTATCTATAAAAAAAAATCTAATAAATTGACTGCGGTTAGCAATAAGTTTTATTTTTATTTTTATTTACTTCGAACGAACGTAAAGAAGAAAATAGAAAACTTTCTCTTAAAGAAAAAATATATTTATCTTTTAAACACATAAATAAATAAAGCTAAGTATTCTATCAATTATGTCATTCAGATCACATCAACACAGTAATAAATGTTCATTCAATTATATTTAATACAAAAAGTAATAATAATATTAAATTGCTTTGGTTATTTGATGAGCACTAGCAGCAGCAATTGTAGACGCGACATCCGGTCATCAGAATGATGAGGTAATGGTAAGTGGATATTAAAGGGATTTTATTGTTTATTCAATTTAAGTTATATAATTTGTGATAATGATTGTTGAATTTTTATAAATGCATTTAGATAAATATGTTTTGACATTTGATTAACCCTTTCGATCATACTAATGCAAGTTATGTTTATAAAACAATTTGGTGTTTAAAAATTAATTCAAAAATATATGTATTCCCAAACCTAGGCTATTTAGCTTTAAGAAAAATTCACTTTTAGTTACTATTTTATGTAAATTTATCATTATTTTATCAAAATGTTGCACAAAATACGGACATACCACGTGAAAAAATATATAAATCTAACATTTATACTGATCGGAATAAAGGGATTTTATATAATAAACTTAAGTTAACGAAATTAGACTAATTTGTCTTATATATAATTGAAATTACAAAAGATCTGGCCTTATAAACATGATCTGGGACACTATAGTCTCGCCAGGGTAGAAAGGGTTAACTGAATAAATATTCTTATACGAAAGGAAAGTAATTACTTCTTTTACTTAAATATAATATTTAGAATTTTATTATAATTCTTTAAAAATTTCAAGGTGTGTCTACATTTTACAGTTTTGCTAATTATTTATTTAATTATATAAAACAAAAACATAATTATACAAATTTTAATCATAATAATTTATACATTTTTGAATATTTTTTTTTAAGAATTGCAATGTGTGAAAAACTATTTTCATTTAAATGTAAATAAAAATTCATTGAAACACCATTGCGGTATGTTTAATGCAAAAAAATATATTGCAAATTCATAATATAAATAATATAACTAAATGTAAATTTATATATAAATGTAACAATTGAATGTAAAATAAATAATTGCATAATTATTATTAATTAATTCTTTTGTTAACTTTTTTTGGCGAAATTCTCTTCTTGCTTTTTAAACATAAAATATATTTAAATTATTTTTTAAAAAAAGGAAAATAAAGCATCAATTGCTGTTGATAATGTTGCTATGCTGAGCTTAGGATATTTGGCTTAGATACGGATTAAGTAATTGATATTTGATTAGTTAAATCTGCATCTTTTGTGCAATAAAAGCAGAAATTTTCGTCTGTATGCAGATGCAATAACGATTTTTAGGAACTACTTACTGTACCAATAAATGAAACTACAATTTTGTTAGACACTGTACAAAAATGTTTTAAAAATATGCAAAAGAATAATAAACAATATAAAACTACGCTAAGAGTTTGTCTTTGTACATCTTATTTTATCTTTTATGAACAAGGATTAACATATAAAAGAATAAAATGTTAAAAATATTATCTGAAAAGTTATCATTACCATCAAAAATACAATGAATAATATGTTTTACACAATATTTAACATATTTTATGTATCTTGTCTTGTTTATTGTTTACTTTTGGCTTAATCTTTTACTTTAAATTATTACCGATTATTATTATTATTATTTTTAACAATTCAATTGTACATATTATTGTTTGATTTTTATGTAAATTTCTAAGAAAAAGCAAAACAAAACATTAAAAAAAAGGTGCTATTTGTTGGTAAACTACCGTTTATTTCATGTAGCAAAAGGTATGCATTTTCAATTTAACTTTATGTTTGGTGTAAAATTAATAAACAAATCATTGTAAAAGCGAGACACGATTTTTTTTGTTTGTGCGTTCGCGATCACGTTATAATTATTATACGGTATTGATTAAATTTGTTTGCTTAGACAGGTAAAACAGGTAATATCATAAATAGTGTATCTGAATGCAATTTAGACGCCTAAATGTGTCACGTAATTATAGGTTAATAGACATCAAAATCAGTCTTTTAAATTTTATTATTCAAATAATTTATTTAATTTATTTTATGATTATTGGTATGACATGATGAGATTATAAATTATATTTTTAATAATTTTTTAGCGTTTTTTTTATGAATATTATTTTCAATATTTTATTTTATAGTCACTCATCGTAGTTTTTTTTATATTTATTAATAAATTTTTATTATTAATATTCTTTGTTTTTTTAAGTTTACATTAATATTAAATAATGCGGTCATGTGAATTTTTAATTTATGCGTTTTATTCTGTTTCTTAGTTCTTATATATTATTATGATTAATAAATGATTTTGTACATATTACCTAATTGATATTAAATATAGATTTTGACTAAAACAAATCAATCAGAATTTATTTTTATATAATAAATAAATTAAATTATGAAATTTTCTATAAATTTTGTAAATATTTTAATATTATGTAAATGAGAAAAATTGTATATAGAAGTTTGGATTGTGCTATGCCAGTGATGGGTAACCTTTTTCACTCGACGAATCAAAGTTTATATAAAAACTCGGGTGCCGTGTCATATCTAGAATTATTCATCATTTTTTAATATTATGACGATTAATTAACAATAAATTTTTGATTAAATTGTTTCACTATTTCACTAGACTATTACATTTTATTTTAATTTTATTACAAAATTCACAAAAAAACAAAATAAATCCTGATTTTATTTATTTATAAATAATGTTAAACGTTGTCACACACTCAAAAATTCATTTGCATTTCAGGAAATTTGAGAAAATTCATTTAGTTTTCCAAGAAAAATAAATTTGTGCAACAAAAACCATTTAATCTTTTCTGAATTCCTTCTTTTTTAATAATTTAATAAGTACTACAGAGTTGCAATTCACGGATTTTAATGTGTTGATAGTTTTTGATAATTTTAATTTATCGGTGCTCTACGTGCCACGCAAAATGGCTTGACGTGTTAAAGGCGACACGCGTGTCATAGGTAACCCATCACTGTGCTATGCCATGCCTATATATATATATAAATATTTATAAATAATATATAAAATTTCTATATAAATACGAAATTTATTATAAGATTAACTAAGAGGATTTTATTTCAATGAAAAATTGAATATTTATTTTGTATTTTTCTTCTAGCTAATACATACTTTATCTTATTCATTTTTATTTTCTGTTTTGTCTTATTATTATTATTATTATTACATTTTTTTATATTTCTATATTAAGTATAATAATATTAAACAAATGTGTATATATCTCAAGTTTCCTTTAAACATAGTTAGAGATTTACATGAAAATCTTCTGCAATTTTTTGTATAAATAACAGAAAAAACGAAAAATGAAGAATATTTTTCTTCAAAATACTAAAAAGATGTAAAATTATTCGAAAAAGAAAGAAAGAAAGAAAGTTTTCTTATTTTTTTTAACTATATTTATGTATAAAAATATAAAACTTAGTTTTTCTCTTATTAAACCTTAAGGATTTACTTGTTGTTTCTGGTTTGTTTCTGTTACAAGATTAATTACATCATTAGAAAATTTCTATCATTTTTGTTTATTAGTTGGTAAACTTTTGTCAGAATTTTTTCTTATTTATTTCTAAAAATAATTTTTCTATCTTCGTTATTCTATCAAAAAGACAAAAGTTTTGATTATAAAATATTAATAATTTGTTTAACTAGCAATTCATATAATCAAAAAAAATATTCAGGCAAATTCACCTATTCATGATTCTTTTAACAGTTTTGCATCTTCCTTGAACATTAGACAAGTTTTTTCCATCGTGCCAGCCGCCGTGGCTTGCGCGTGGCTTAAAGTTTTATTTTCTTATGATTTATTGATACATTTTTATTTCTATTTTATTAGTAAAAATTTTTAATGACATTCTCTAAATTAATAATAACTCTCATAATGATAATAATAATAATAATAATAAAATAAAATTACTTTTAAGAAAAAAATTTCTATTTTATATTTTAATTGATTATTTAATGATAATTAATGTCGATACTTATTTTATTTGATTTTTATTCATATTTTCTTCGCTGAATTAGTGGCTTTTAAACTTGCTATACATAAAATGTTAATTGAAAAATATTTTTTATTATTTCTTAATGGATTTAGTATTAATTTTAAATACATTTGACATTTTTTTTTTAATTTGATTGATAATGGTATTTTAATTGCAATAACATAACAATAGTAATTTTTTATTTATAAACTTTCTTATATTTCATTGAATCTTAAATGGAAATAGTACAATAAGTTATTGAATTAATGAAATCTAAATAAACAATTCAAGTAAACAAAGGGCAAATATTTGTTATGTAATTATTATTTCAAAATGTTTAGGCAAATTTCTGTCACATCTATCAAATACTATCAATAACATAATAAACACAAGAAGTAACAGAAAATAATAAAAGCAAATAACTTTACAAATAAATATGATATGAGTCATTAGAAAGTAAATTTCTAAATTAATTTATGTTAACAAATACATAATCAAATGCTTTTATTGTCTGCAAATAATATTAATTAAGATTTACTTAATTAATTTAATAAAATACTAAAATCATATAAATGTCAATTAAAAGTGCACGCTTACCAATTTAAATGTATAAAAGTCGTGCAAAATGTGTTCAATAAAAATAATTTTGTATAAAGCAAATAAATTAAATAAAATTACAATAAAACGTAAATCAATTTAAAATTGACATTAAAATTATATTTAGTGAATAATTTTATAAAATAAACCTAAGCAAATTTCATAAGAAATTTATTTATTTTTGTATAAATTTTGTTATAAATTTTTTTCTTTACTTTTTATTATTAAATTGATAAATTGGAAGTCAAGTTGAATTTTATTATAAAATTTATGTAAATAAATAAATTGAAAATTTAAAAATAAATAAATTTTATGCAGTGTTTCTCAAGTCGTTTATTGTCTGTTTCTGTTTCTTTTGAAAATTTTACACAAATAACATCGCGGATTTAATGAATCATTTTCGTTTTTTGTGCCACAAATATATATGCCAGCATATTGAAAAGTTATTAAAAAAACGTTCTTGGCACTAACTACACCGATTCTATACTGCAAATGAGAATATATTTTTGTTTTAATTACTTTTATAACTAAATAAATAAATAAATAACAAACAGACCATGTACGCTTTCAAAAAGCAGAAATAACTATCATACACATGGTTTCACCTTACAAAAATTCATAAAATTTATAACCTTATGCTATGGTGTAGTGTGGATTATGTAATAATTTCTATTAAAACTTTTAACAAAAAGAAGCAAAAAGCATATTTGTATGCACAGTTTGAGAAGGTGATAACTTATAATTTTATATTAAAGAACAAACAAACAAATTAATATATTTTGTTTAGTCATATTATGCTCATATAACATAAATTTATCATTTAAAGTTTAATTTTTTCTTGTATTCATAATTTTAATTCATTCTTAATTGTGAAATGTTTTTCACTTCTAAACATTTCTTTATTTTCAAAATAATATTTTTATGTCATTGAATTAGCGAACGATTGATTTTTATTTGAATAAACAATCAAAGGCGTACTTTATATTATTAACAAATAATATGTCAAATCATGATTATAAAATTAGAAAATTTACATTTATTATTAAATATTTTTGAAAAATAAATTTTCAAATTTATCTGTCTGCATTTGAATGAGAATGAATCAGTCTGAATTATTTAAATTAATTTAATTATAATAAAACCAAACTAAAATAATATTTTACCTTAAGCAAACAGTTTTTTTAAGTATGAAAATCTCTATTAAAATAATATTTATATTGTATATAATAAATGTTCTATTGTTTATAATTAAAATTTCTATGTTTAACATAAATTCTAAATATATAAAATTGAATTATTTTATTCTTAATATGTTAATAAAATTATTACTGTTTGTAATAATAATAATAATAATAATAAACATGTATGTAATATATGCATTTCTATGTTTAAAAATATATCTTAATTAATTTAAAATAATTATATTATAAAGTGTGTTGCTTAAGAAACAATGTATAGAAGATTAGAATGAGTGCAATAATGGTCCGTTCAAATTAAGCGAATTGCGAATTGAGTAATTGCGAATTCGCAATTCACTTTCACGTGTACAGTCCTTTAACATATTATTATTGCTTTTACTAATTAATATTAATATTCATTATTAGTATATAGCTTAATATTAACAAATTAAAATATTTATCTCTCGGTGTAAAATCACATCTAATATCTTATTTCTGGCAATCGACATTTATAAATGTTTAAAGATTTAAAATAAAAGAAATATTTTAACACTGTAGCTTCCTTGTAATACATTTTTTTTTAATTAATTAAAAACATAACAAAAGAATTTTTTTGCCAGGTAAAAATAATTTGTATGTTTTAATTAAATTGTCAGTTGCACTGCAGCAGATAGATAATTGCTTTTGATATATCTCAACATTGTATTATTAGCCATTGGATATTTATCAAAAAACATAAAATAGCATAAAAATCAATTAATTTAATAATGCTTTAATTAAACAAAACAAAACAAAACAAAAACCCCCAACATATAATTAACTTTCAACACAAACAATTAAAAAATTCTATCAAATTTAACTGAAAATTTCTTTGTTTTATTTTTTTTAATTAATTATGTTTTTTTAAATTGGGAATTTATTAAATCAGCCAAAAAAAAAAAAAATAAACGAACAAAACACACTGTAATATGCAAATTAATTTTTCTCTTTTATTAAAACAAATTAAATATGTTTTATTTTTAATTTTTAAAGTACTTGTAATTATAATAATTACTTTGATAACACGTTATCGAATAATTTTAACATAAAAAGCACTTAACTAACTATAAAAGGGGGTTTATAGTAGACAATTTACATAGTTTTATTACTGTTATTATTTATTTTTTTAGAATATTATCAAATACATAAATATTTAATTTATGACGCCAATTTATTTCGAAAGACTAAGAATTATTTAATTGCATAAAATTCTTTCTTTAAATTAATTAGCAATTGCACAGTGTTTATTTACTGTTAAAAGAAATCATCTGTTTATGTAATTTTATGTTAATAATTCTGTTATTAGTTGTGTGTTTTTTTTTTTTATGTAATTAATGCTTTTACTATAATCTTTTTAATTTTCGATTTGATAGTTTTATTAACTTTTAAAATAAATAGTAACCAATATGAAGCATTTACCTAAGCATTTATGTTTCAAATAAACATTCTGTATGACCTAATTTCAACATTATAATAATTGAGACTTTAACAAGCCTTGAAATTTATGAATGATATTTATTTATTTTTTTTTATATTTTAAGCCTTAAGTGTTTTTACAATATTTATGTTTTTTTGGTATTATTATTATTATTATGTTTTGTGTTTATAAGAGAAGAGTTATTAATTTGTCTGTATTAATTTTAATTTTAAATATTTTATTTAAGAAGATTATTTATGTCTTACGTTTATCTTCAAAATATAATTATTTTCTAGATTTATAATTGCTGTCAGACGGTTTTCTTGTAATCAAAACCCATAGAGCATATGATAAATTCAGTTTTTAAATCTTTTTACCATAATAACTATCCTGAATTCACTTTATAAGACACTACATACTATTAAGCATTGAGGCTTAATCGTTGTTTCTGAATTGCAAAATATTTTAGGATTCTTCTAATTAGCAATTATCCTTTATTTAGCCACTTTCTTCTTAACTCTACTAAAATATGAACGAATACGAAGCGGAAACTTGCAATCTGTGAAAAATTGATGAATTATTTGTTTAGATGAAGATGTTTTTACTTCCGACGAAGAAGATTTTGATGAGTAAATTTTAAATTTCTATAAAGACTTAATAAAATTTCCTTTCAAAATTTATTTTTAAATAAAATCTGCAAAAGCCTCTTCCACTATTAGCCTCTATCCGATATTAAGCCGCTGCTAGGTCTTTTTTTCTCTATTAAACCAGTGGCCTCTATAAAGGAAATTCAGGATACCAGAAATTGACAGTTTTCAAAACTCGCAAATAGCAACTAAAATAATTGTTTTTCCAAAAATAACTAGTATACTGATTTTTAATTATTGCATAATAATTTGTTACGGTAATTTAGAGGATTTTTTTTTAGAAGATAATATTTGTTTACACTTGGAATGATTAGAGATTTATATTAACTTATTATTTTTATTTCTACATTTCATTAATCTTTGATCTTGTTTATGCTATTACTCACTGATATTTATTTACATAATTTTCATATTAAAAACGAAATGGGGAATAAACTAAAATTTGTATATAATTTTTTTTTTCTTAATCTCATGTTCTTTTAATTAAGAAAAAAAGATAATAATAATAATAATATAATTAACGAAATCTTATTTAATCGTATTCTTTGTAGTATTAAAGAAACAGAAAAACGGCAAAAAAAATTCATTCAAACTAGAATACTATGGAGAACATTTAACTTTAGATTCATTCTACGTTATTTATCTGTAATGAAATTCGATAGCAATGTTTTAAAGAAAAGAAAAGAAAAAATATATATATACAGTGGTTCCACGATATACGAGTACCCTAATATACGAGTGTTTTTTGTGATATGAGCCGCCGAGCAAGCGATATTTGGCTTTGAGATGAGAACAAGATTTTGGATACGAGGAATTGTATAACTGCAGTTTACGCGAGTTACACGTATCCTTCTACATTCGCAGCAGCATACGAACTTTGAGATATTCGCTTTGAGATACGATCAATTTGACATACGAGCAAGGTTACGAAACGAATTAAACTCGTATATCGAGGTGCCACTGTATGTTTAACAAATTTAATTATTATTTTTTTTCGAAACATCAACAAAGCAAAGTGAACGTTTGCAATTACAAATACATTTATTTGCCATTCCGGAAATAAAAATTCATAAAAAAAAATTGTCTGCTCATTTTTATTGTTCGTTTTTTTATTTTTATATTCTTGTTTTAAATAAATAAAACAACCGACATGGGAGTAAGAAGATCTTGTTCTGCTTCTTTATTTTTATTTTTATTTCTGATGTACAATTGTGATAATTGATTGAGCTGTCAGCATTACAATCTAACTAAATGGACCAGTCTGTATTTTTTGTTTAATTTAATTCAGTTTTATTTCTTTTTTCTTTTTATTACAATATAAACATATGTGTATACGTTTATGTTGTATTATTAGAAAATAATCATAAACTGTGAAATGTAATCAACGATTTTTCTTTTTTAAATATAGTGAAACTATTTTTATTCAACACTATTTTATTCAATAAACATTTAACTACACGAATGATAATTGTTTCTTTGCAGAAAACAGAAAAGAACATACTAAAAAAATTCATTTAAAGTCAATAATGATGAAGCGTTCTTATGATAAAACGCCTACAACATATCATGACTTTAAAAGAAAATAAAATAATGAGAAACAACAAAGGCACAAAACAAATTCTACTTACATCACTTGAATCACGATCAGCATTTGATAATGTAAACATTTGTCTTTTATTTTCATCCTCTTCAGAATTTGAAGAATTATCATCTTGTCGCTCCTGATCATTATTATATCCTTGATCTCTTTGTTGATTATTATTTCTATAATTATGATTATTATTATTATTGCTATTTGTATTACGATGATTATAGTTATTATGTCGCCTAGAAGTAAACGATTTAACCATCATACTATTTGGTTTTGTATCAATTTTTATATAATCATCATCTGTATCATCATTTATGTTATCACGTTTATTATAATTAAAATTATAATTTTCACTATAATCACTTAAATCAATATCATCTGTATCGTCAATGTATTCCTCCTTTGTTGGTTGTACTACTTTCGGGCGATCCTTTTGTGGTATTTTAAAAATATCATAAACATTACCACGTGTTGTACGCGGTTGCACACCACCATTCCGTTGTCGATTAAAATTTTGAAAATCATTCTGACGGTGACTGATTGATGTAAAATTTTTCGAACGATACAATAAATTATTATTACCATAGGATTGATGTTGATGCTGATGCTGATGTTGGTGTCGGTGTCGTTGATTATTATTATTATTATGATAATTTAACGCACCGTATATACCACGTACTTTTGATTGGTAATGTTGATTATATCGGTTTGGTATTTTTCGTGTATTAAACATATTTGTCGTTTGATGATCATCTCTGTGCTCCCAATAGTTTTGATGGCCAAAGTTACGATTACTATGTCGTAAACGATGTCCATCATCAAAAAATGGCGATGCGGTAGTCGTTGTTGTCGTTGTTGTGGTCAACCGATAATTCGATGCCAAACCACTATGATGATGTCTCATCCGTATATAACTATAATCAGGTTTTAATGCATGTAATGCCTCCTTAACACGTTCACTATAGTCCCTTGAATTATTACTTTTCTCATCACTCTCATCATTATAATTATTATTTAAATAATGTTGATGATGTCGCATTAATGGTTTTAATGTTGGCTGACTAGTAATATCCTCATCTAGATCATAATACTTTTTATCACTCGTTGTACTACTTGTTACAACTAAACCAATATTAATAATAAAAAATAATAATAACATCAACATCCACTTAATTATAATAACACTATTTAACACTTCCATTGCCATAATTGCATTGAATTATATTTTTATTTTTCTTTTAACAAAAAAACAAAACAAATAATTATCAAAAAAAAACTTTTTTGCACAATTTTACTTTAATTTTGATTATAACACGTGTTTTCGCTTCGTTTCGTTTTCTTTTTTTTTTTATTATTAATTATTATTCTCTTTTTTTTTTGGTTAATTATGTTAAATTATTAATAATTTACTGTCCAAAAAATAATACACTAATTATTTAATTCAATTATAAATCACTCGGTATGTTTTTTTTACACAACCGACTTGGCAACATTTTTAATTTCCATTAAACAACAATAATAATAATGTCGGCATGTTTTTTCAGTTGAATTTTTTCTTTTTCTTTTTCTTTGCTTATTTTAATAAGAAAATTTATGATATCTCAGCTAAAAAAGTAAAGATAAAATTAAATATATATAAGATTAAGTGAAAAATGAAATAAAGAAGCAATAATTATGCTTTTGAAGAATTAAACATAATAAACACTGAACGGAATTTTTAACCAAAAATCACTAATTGTGAATTTTTTATTTTTATTTTTTTGCAAACATTTAAATAAACAACTTATCCTCATAATATATGTAATTTTTTTAACAGCATCATAAATTGCCTTTTTTTATTATTATTATTATTATTATTAAAAAGACTAAAATTGGTATTTCACTAGAAACGTATGAAAAATAAGAAATGAATTCAGTTAAAAATGCATTTTTTTTTTTTGCAATAAATTTTATAATTAACAACAAAGTGTTATAATTCTTTACAAAAAAAAAAATGTATTTAAATTAATAATTGGCAAACAATTTATTTAAGAGAAAGATTTTATTTTATTTCTTTTTTTCTTTGCTTATTTCTTTGGTTGCATTATAGCGCGAATTTTATTCGCTAAACTAAAATTATGAATAAAATACCTAATTAAATACTTTTTTTAAATAAAAAAAAAAACAAATCACTTGTTACAGCAATTAATAAGATTTAAATCAATTTGCTTCTTAATAATGAATAACAAAAGGTTTTTCTTATTTAAAATTAACGAAATGTAATTTAAGAGTCAAGTGATTCATACGGATTATAACTATGTAATTGCGAATAACAAATACAAATAATTATTTATATATATTTATTACATTAAATAATAAAAAAATAAATATAACAAAGCTTTCCTTTTTTTTAAATGCAATGAAAGCAAATATATAAACGCAAAAAATATAATTTTCTTTATAATCTAATTATAACATCGTGAAAATTCGTCAAAACACACACATTTCACTCAAATTTTTTTTTTTTTATATAAGAAACAAACAATATTTATAAAATCACAATGAAGAAATCTATGTTGCCAAATTATAATAATAATAATTATTATTATTATGATTTTTAAGAGATAAAATAAAGGAAAATAAATATAATTCACTAAATAGAAGATAGTTTAATGTGTGGTCCGGTCTGTTCTCCTTTTATCTCGCTTAAAAATTCAGCTGTTTTAACTAATATAAATTATTTTTATTAAAATTTATATTAAATAAAACTCTAGTCCAATGCTTTATAAATCCAAGGTGAGAATAATTCGTTTATTCGATTAACACTTCATTTAGTTTATTTCTTAATGATACAACACGATTTTTAATTTTTTTACTTTAAAACAAAACAAAAAAAAAAATATTTAACATACAGACGATGATTTTTTCTGATATAATTATTTCTCTAATTATTCACAAAAAAATAATAAATTTCTTTTTCTTTAATTAATTTCTTAATGAAATTTATTTAACTTTTAAAATCGAACCGTACAGTTTCGCGTCGAGATAACAACTGAAAACTGATTCTATATTCTACATGTAACAAAAAAAAAACACACGAAAAATAATGTTTAAATGTTTTTCCTACTCTGTTGCTTGTATAGACGACGGCTGCCACTGGCAGTCACTGCGATCTGAGTGGTTTTTTTTTAACTTTTTTGTTATATATTTTCTGTATTTATTTTTTTATATATATATAAATATATACTTTAATGTTATTTCTAGTGGCAAAAGAGGAGTCTGCTTTCAATTTTTGAGTATATTTATTCAACTGTTGTACCGTCATCAACGCGTAAATTCTGCGCTACACAAACAAAAAATTGATGCGTCGAATTGACGGCGTATCTATGCGGTGACGCATCATTATACTGCAACGATTCACTTTGTTGAGTGAAAATTTTATTCATTTAACTAAAAATGCAACTTTTAACAAAAAAATTTATTTCAAAATGTGCATACTTATGAAAAACAACAAATAATTAGCATAAATACCTAATCATTTCACTTTTAAATATACATTTTTTTTGCATAATATACGCATTAGTTCGCTTGCAAAAATTAAATACTTTTTATTATGTATTTTATGTACAGAAGAAAATAATAAAATTATTAAAAACACCATTAAACATTAAGAAAACATTAAAATGTTTATTAATTCATAATTATTTGTAGTAAAAAACAGTTTAAATTAATACAAAGAAAAAACTGTATTTTAGCAAAAATTATACAAATAAAATTTTATGTAAATAAATGAAATTCGCGAGAGTAAATAAAATTAAATAATAAAAACCATTAGTAACTGGTACATGCTTTACTGTTTCTACATTATTATAATTATTATTTTAATACTTGAGACATACTTAATAAGACTTTGTGGCTCTTACAAATGTACAAACAAGAATTAAACAGTTTTTCACTTTTTTTCTGTGCATTTTATCTCACATCAAAAATACACAATAAATGCAACAAAGTAGACTTTTCTAACGATAAATTGATACTCTTCTTTATTAATTTTTTCTTTTTAAGACTGATTTTACAATCAATTTTCTTTTACCTGTAAAGTTAAAAAGATAAGAAAAACACTGCAAATCGTCTAGAGTTATAGATAGAAAATAACTCACTCAAAAAACTACTCATAAAAAATAAAATCTGTATCCGTCTGGTAAACACTTTTAACAAATCCTAAATGATAAATACATATGAAAATGACACAGCAATAATAATTTCGTTTAAAATGAAAAGAAAAAAAAAACGAAGATTAAATTATTACGTAAGCGTTTTATTTGTAGAAACCAATTTCTTTATCATTATTATTATTATTATTTTGAGGAAGACAAGAAAGGATGTCATTAGATTAAGATAAATAAATAAACAAAAATTATATTATTGATGGAATGTCTATCTGTCTGACGATATTTTTTTTTTTATTCTAAATTTAGCCGGCTATTATCCTACCTTAGTTTTATTTATTTATTTAGTTTTTGTCTCCTATTAAATTTAACTTAGTTTTGTCTGACATTTTTATTACCCTTAAAAGAAGCGTAAATACTGTATTTATGGATTAATAATATTGCATTTAGTAATGTACGTTATGAGTATGACATCATCGTTTATACAAAATCAAAGAAATATTATTTATTTATTTGAGTAGAAGAAAAGGCTTCTTCATCTTTGACTTATTATTAGGATAATAAAGATGACACATAAGAAAAATATTTATGCATTTTTTTCTTTAGAATACAAATACAGTGGTACCTCGACATACGAGTTTAATTCGTTCCATAGCATTGCTCGTATGCCAAATTGATTGTATATCAAAGCTCGTATGCTGCTGCGAATGTAGATGCCTCGTATCCCAAATCCTGCTCTGATATCAAAGCAAAATATCGCCCGCTCAGCGACTCGTATATTAAGGCACTCGTATATCGAGGTCCCACTGTACAAGATTACAATTAATTGATTTTAAATATTTTTTTTTATGAAAAAATAAAGGATAAAGCTTTTAGTTTCGGGCATGCAAAACAACAAAACAACAGAAAAAAAAGCAAACGAATCAACAGAAAGCTAAACGAAAAGTATAAAATAGAATTATAGCTAAGTAAAGGAACTAATAAAAAATATCGTTATTAATAATAATAAAAAAATAACGAACTAATGTAGTCGGCAATTGAAATGCTTTTTAAATTCCAAACATATAATCTTAGAATTTAAAAATTTGATTATTAAGAAACGATTAAAAATATAGAAAACGAAGATTTGTTATAGTCTTTGGTGGGCGACACTTTTAGAGGACAAATTAAAGCAAATTAAAAATTTATAATAATTTTGTTAATTATGTACTAACAAAATGTATAACGAATCAGTTTTTTTTTTGTTTTGCTTAAAATAATGATTCGGATTAATCTCATTATAAAATACACACAAACAGATATAATTCAGAAAACACTAGAAAGCTTCAGGTCTTTTATGTTTAAAAAAGAAATAAAATAATTATTAAAGTTTAAAATAAATATAGTAGAAAAACTCTGTAATTTAAGCTTTTTTACAGAAAAAAGTTCTTTTTTTTGATAAAAGTTTAATATTTGCTCATTTCTTAAATGCAGAATTAAATTCTATAAGTTTTCAGTTGTAAGTAAGATACCTATACATATTTTTAATAATGAAAGAACTTTATATGGGGTACTAAAGGTGTATTTATTATAACTATATATTCTTTATTTATAGAAAAATATATAAATTCCAAAATGATATGTACTGTGGCGAACAGCAGACATTCACTTGGTTTTTGCTTTAATATTTTTACAAATAAAATGATGAAGTTTCCCTTCAACATTTTGTATTTCTTTTTTGCTATTTTTTGTATATATGATAAGAAAAAAGTTTTACATTTAACATCCTATACCAGTGATGGCAAACCTATGACGCGTGGGTCATACAGTAACCCACGCGGGCTTTTTAAATCATCCAAACTTGAATGACCCAACTTAGAAACAAAAATGTCTGAAATTAGTGCAAATAATAATAATCCCAGACTGAAAATTAAAAATATTATATTATACGTATGGGATTTCTTAGCAAATAATTTTGTATCAATGAAAAAACTTGCAAATGCTCTGTTAACGATATTCGGGTCTACATATTCGTGTGAAAAATCGTTTTCTTCAACGAATTTTGGGTAATCTTCCAACAGAGATATATGTATTAAGTAATGAATTGACTGAGAAATGCGTTAAATACATAAATACGGAATATCTCTATCTTTATAGAGACGACTGGTTTTATGACCCATAAAAACAAATAATTAACAATAATTTAACGCACTTCCCAAAAAGGTTCACCATCACTGTCCTATACAATGGTGGCACGATATACAATACAGTAATGGATGCAATATACATAATGCAGCAACACCGCTAACAATAGAAATTACATAAAAATTTATAAAAACGACCAAAAAAAAACTATTGAACAGCATAAAAGAAAATTTTGTTTTTATTCAAAAAAGCATCATAAACCATCATAATGTATCCGTACATCTATAGATTTTGTAAGATCCATGTTAAATTGTGTAAAAATATTAATAATAGAGTTATATGTGCAAAATGAACATCTATCTTTAAAAACACCCACTGTAGAAAATACACAGAGATATATCAGAGACAGACGGCTGATATAACTTTTGTTAACAAAAAATAAACCACCATTTTCGTACTATGTAGATATATATATATAAATGAATAAAGTTTTATTTGTTGTGTATTTGTAGCAAAATTTTAGTATAAAGATGAGGATATACAAGACAATTTATAGAAATAAATAATAATAATAATAATAATAACAATATTATATATATTAACTAAACTTTATGAGATAACCTATTTTCTTTTCAGTTGTGTTTATGTCACAACAATGAAAATTTTCTATAAGAAATCTGCAGTATATAAACTAAATACAAGAAAATACAAAAAATTATAAACACTTTATATGTGTATAGAATGAGAAGAAAATAATCGCAAAAATATAAGTAACATAAGAAAGTTTAATAGTTTTTACCATAGTTCTTGTGGGAATATTAATTTATTTAAAATAATACTTTTAGAAAAAAAAGAAATTAAGAAAAGATTTTGATATTTATTTGTTTAAAGAATATTAGAAATTTGCAAAATTGTATGTGTCTTCAACAAGGTAAAATATGCTTTGTACAGTGATAATAGAAGATACACATTGAGATTTCATTTATTTTTAGGAAATTGTTTTATTGTTTTAAATTTGCTAAACAAATTATAAAATCACTTTGTAGTATTTAAGGAAAAAACAATAGCAATGGTAAAACATTAAACAGATAATCAAATTTAATTATATCACAGGAATCACATTTATTTGCAGTTTAATGTTTATTCTTAATACAAACATCCAAAACTATTAAAAACTATTTTCTTTCTTGTGGGTTCCCGACAAACTTTTTCCCTTTTAATATTGCGTAATATTAAAAATAGACATAGTTAAATTAAATCGTGTGCGAATCCTATTTCATAATGATAATACAAAGTAAAAACTGAATACTATCAATTTGTGGACTAGATTTTCTTATTGCAAGCACTGGAATCTCAATAAAATAAACAGAATTATTAAAGTTAAATTAAATTTACAAAACAAAAAATAAAATTCATTTTATTACTTTAAAGTTTATTTACAATGAGATTCTACAATATTTTCTATCTTTTCTGTTGTCTTAAATGTCTTCTATTCAAGTATAAAATCGACAAAATTATGCGAATCTATAGTGCTGCTAGCTATTAAAGAAGGATACTGAATGGTAAATGTTTATAGATTGAAATGGGGGTGCCGGAAATTTACTATTATCTTCAACTTTCAATACATTTCTTTACATTTTACATTAGATAGACACATTTTTAGTCACTATTGTTTATTTTTGTTTTATTTCGTAATACAAGCATTTTGTCTCTTCATCAATTTTTGCATTGGCAAAAACAAAAAAAACCTTTAATAGAAAAGTTTATTTTAAAGAAAAAGTTTTCAAATAGAAAGTTAGGACATTAATGATAACAGAAATAGTAAATATGCTTTAAATATTTATTATATTTCTTCTTCTTTTTTTTTGTTATGTATTTATGATTCTCGTAATTATGTTTTATATATGAAATTGACATGTTTAGGAATTGCAAAGTGAAGTCGACCTGCGGATAGCTTTGAGCTACCATGTCAATTTATGGGATGGGATTTAAGATATTTGTTGACGTTAGTTTTAAAGGATTGGATATTAAATTGGTTTGGGAACGCACAGGCTGCTAAAGCGTTCCACTTCTTTGTTGTACGAGTAAAGAAATCGTTTTAGAACTTCGATGTTTGCACCGAACTTAAAGTTACTGCTCGACCGTTGGTGGTAGTTTCACTCCTTATTTCCCGGATACGTTTTTCGCGCAAAGGCATTATTTCGGAGCATTATTAGTTTAGTTTTATTTTATTTTTTAATTAAATAAAAAACAAATAGATATCTCCTAAGCATTCATCCTAAGACTAACTATACAGTTAAATAATAATAAATTCTTTTTTACAAAAAAAGTCTTTAAACAGCATAAAACTTAACTAAACTTTTTCAGCATAACCAAATGTTTAACAAACTAAATACTAATATTTACATAAATAAATTAATATAATTTTTCGCTATTAAAAATTGTTTTTTATTATTATTATTTATTATTAGAAAAAAAGCAAAATCCAATCATGATAAAAATTCTATCTTTATGTTGTGCTTTTTTGCGTTTTGCTATATTATGTATTATCCTTTTCAATATAAAAGCAACCAATTTTTAAAATGAGTTTTATAGAATATTTTCCAATATGTTTACCTCTAAAAGCAAGTTTACTATAAAGTTGTTTTCCTTTCTTTTTTTTTGTTTGGCCGCGTAATATGCAAAGTAAAAATTGAAAGGAAAACAAAAACTGTTGATCTTTTGTATTGTTTGTTCTTTGTTATTGAAAAAAAAGCTTCTTTTTTTCTATAAAACTAACAAAAAGAAAAATATGTGTAATACAGACAACATAAGTAAAAGTTCTTGTTGTAAATATATGGGCAACATATTGCTGCAATAAATACTTTTTTTTTTGTTGTTTAAATGAAAATACAGCAAAAAATAAAGAAGCATCTCCTTGTTATTAAAAATAAAATCACCGTTTTAAGCAAATGTATTTGATTATTTTTAATTTAACGAAAAATAAGGACATCTAATGGTTTTTATTACTTTTACCAAAACAAAAGCTTACAAAATGTTTTCCTTTTGAAATTTCCCTTTTTAAAGCAGGTTTCAATATAAAAATATTGAAAAAAAAACGTGAACAAAATGCATGTCAAATCTGATTAACATAAAATAGTCTTATTTGAAACAATACTAAAACCACTCGCTAATAAGTAAGTTTACTTTATTCAAGTAAAATATACAAAACAAAATAAAACTTTAAGCTTCAGCTTTAGCTTATATTATGCAGATAGAAAATCTATACTGGTGGTTAGTTAAGATTTTAAGGATCATGTACCTTCTTCACTCATTTATAAAAGTGCAAAACAGAAAAAGAAATAAACAATAATAAGAACAGAAAAAGCGAATATTTACGATTACATAAGCACCATATGGTCTTTGGCAATAAGTACTCTGCGCTTATTATTATTATTGTTATGTTTATATTTGCTATTTAGTATTAATCCTATTTTTTATGTTTAGTTTCTTACATTTATACGGGGGTGAATAATGCTCCTCTTCATATATAATTTCAATGTAATATATACTTTGTATTGCTGAAATGAAAATAAAAAAATTTTTTTCACAAATATTTTAATTTAAGTGCTTAAAAAAAAAAAACTAAAATAAAGTTGATGTGTTTTTGTACGCAACTAAGCATAAGACGAAGACTACCTTAGATTTATTAGATATGGTACAAAACCGGACCATACGGCTAATAAACAATTCTGAAATCATTTATAAATTATTTTGTTGATTTTGTTCCTACGTAATGAAACGCCTAAACAATCCATTTTACATGTTTCGCATATTTTAAAGTATTTTTTAGTTTAAATTTTAAAATGAGATAAGAAAAATTTTCATAAATACAAAAAAAATGGTAGTTAAAAATACAAATACCTAACTAACTTAACTATTTTTAAAGTAATAATAATAAAATTATCAGAATATACATTTAAAAAAAAAAAAAGGTAATAAAAACTCAATTAGAACTTAGTTAACTGACCTATTTAAGGTATAATAATTTTCACTTGTAAACACAAAACACAACAACCGGCAATACAAATAATAGTAATATTACTGGGTTTTTTTTTTTGGCACGATTATTATACCTTATCTCTAACAATACAACGTTATAATTAGTTTAAATAACGAAAAAAAAAACAATCTGAATAATTAAAACAAATAATAACAACAATTGTCACTGCTGCTTATCGGCCACAATTATCTTATTTTAATTTTTGTACTTTTTCTTATTATTATTATTTCGTACATATCTTTATTTGTTTAAGTATTATAATTAGCTATGTACTAACTAAGATAAATAATAATAATAATAATTATAATTTATAACTTTAAAAGATAGAATGATAATGAGATGTCTGATTAAAAAAATAAAAAATTGTTTCTAGAAATTAGCAAAGACATTAATTATGAAATGTTTTAAGAAATCTTTGCTTTAACAGATTAATTTACTAATAAATAAAAAATTTAATTTATTTATCATGTCAATGTACGACAATTTTAATATAATGTACCTTTAATGAGAAATTAAATAAATAAATTTGGTTGGTTTTGATTAATAATTTCATAATTTATGTAATTACTAAATCACTAGTACAGTGATGGTGAACCTTTTTAGGAACACTAGCTCGTGGGTCACAAAACCAGCCGTCTTTATGAAGAGAGATATATTCGGGATTCATGCATTTAACGCATTTTTCAGTCTATTCAGTACTTTATGTATTACTGTTGGAAGATTTTACAAAATTCGTTGGAGAAAACAATTTTTCACACGAATATGTAGACCCGAATACCGTTAACAGAGCATTTGCAAGTTTTTTCATTGATAGAAAATTATTTGGTAAGAAATCCCATACGTTTGTTATAATCTTTTTAATTTTCAGTCTGGGATTATAATTATCTGCACAACTTTCAGACATTTTTGCTTATAAGTTGGGTCATTTAAAAAGCCTGCGCGGTTCACTGTATAACCCACGGATCATAGTTTCCCCATCACTGAACTAGTAGATATAAATCTGTTCAGACAAACCCATATTTTAATAAAAAAATAAATTACAAATAACAAAAAATTTATGCATTTTTAATTATTAAACCATAAATAAATAAATAAATAAATTTTATTTATATTTAATTGTTTAATTTTACTGTTTTTTTTTGTCTCTTTAACAACATTATTACATAACATTAATTAATTTTTATTTTCATTTTTATTTTTAATTATTTTTTTTATTATTTAGAGTTAAATAACGTAGAATTATTAAATAAATAAATATTTTTTTTTTGGAGTAATTAAAATGACTTTCAATGCTCACTAAATCATACATTTATTTTTTTGTTGTTGTCTTGCGTGCTCATATTTATGAGCATAAAATACCGGAAGCATATAATGTTGAATATATATATATTTTAAAATTTATGGCATTTTTAATAAATTTCATTTGATTAATTTACCATCTGCTCACTAGCATATTATTTATAAAATTTTAATAAGAATCAATTTTAATTTTATAAAATATTTTCCGTTGTTATTTGTTCCACAAAATTTCATTTCGTCAGACGAAAAAAAAACGAATTTGTTTATAATATGATATAAAAATCACTAGAACGTGCCAAGCCCACGATGGCCACCCAGCCATCAATCACACGTCACGCTTAACACTGTCTGAATATTTGAGAGAAAAATACAGCAACAAAAAGGTAACAACGACAGTGACAATGACAATCAACTCTGAATGAATATATCACGTAGAATAATTTAAAAATAATAAAACCGAAAAATTCTGGTTAAAAAAAATATGTATAAATTCGGTTTTTGAAAATAAAAACCCGGTGGCTTTTTTTATTTAATTTTAACAATAAAAATTTATTTTTGAATCAGCTGACGTGAATAACGGGTGACAAAAGGAAATTAGAACGGAAGTTCTCTTAGATATAAAATATATATTTCAGAAATATTATATTTTTATAATTTTAATTTTATAAAATCAGGTTGTTTCACCTTCTGGCTATTCTCATACACAAAATAATAAGAAATTCTTAACTGTAATAACTAAAAGAATTTCAATCGTCGTCTTAACGTCTGTTCTAGACTCCTGTGTTTATGTTTCTTGTGAGGATTTATTTTTATTTAAGTTTTCTTTTAATAATAAACGACACGTCACGACAAATTAAGTAATTTGCATGTGAAGCACGTTTAAGAAAAGAAATAATAAAAACAGCAACAACAGAGAATAAGATATGAAACAATAAATTTGAAGAAAAGAAAAAAACAAACTTCTGAATAAGATTTATTACTTTTTATAAGTTAACGCACTCACTGTACATCAAGAATTTATTTTTCTTTTTTGCATCATTGAACAATCCTGTTGCAAATATTTTAACATTAAAAATACCTTAACGGTTTACTAGCAAAGTGAATATTTTTATTTAAAAATATAATTGATTATTGCTATTATTTGGCTCACGATGGTGCCAAAAAAGTTGCCAAATTTCCTACAAAATAATAGGCAAAGGTATAAAAAAAATTAACGTTTAACAACGAAAAATATCTGTCTTTAATAAATAATGTAGCAGGCAGCATAAAAGTCACGTTTATTTAATTCACTTCATTTTTCAACAAATGTCATTACGTAATATTTCATATCAACAGAAAACATAAATATATAAACCAACTTTGTTGTCATTTCGGTTTTATTTCTATGGCAAACTATGTTTCGCTCAAGATTATTTATCATCAACATAGAATGTTTACTAACATATTTTTATATAAACACTTGAAGGACAAAAAATTAAATAAAAGCACAGTAAAAACAACATTATGTATCAAAACTTAATAAAGAATGAAAAACTAATAAATAAAAAAAAAATATATATCGTGCGAAAATCAGTGCGAAATTCCTGCAATTCATTCATTTATTAACTAAGTACTCATTCTTAATTACTTTCAAAAAAACTCTTTAAACAACTTAATAAAAATTTATATTTTATTATTTTTAAATATTATATTGAGTTTTGTTTGAATTCTAGCCTAGCCTAGTCATGATATTAAATTTATTAATAAAAAATTTCCTATAATAAATAAATAATATAAATAAAATATCAATTAAATGCAATGTGTGTCCTACATATCATTGCCACATTGTATAATATTTTTATTATTTATGTAAATGAGAGTTTCCATTAAAGTTTTTACATAATAATTTACCAAATATCAGAACAACCACAAAAAAAGCAACATTATATTCGTCTTCAGTTTATTAAATTTATTAGAAGTAATTCTTTAGTTAAATCATTATTTTTCTATTAAACAAAATTATGGAAGCGAAAAAATCAGTAAATAATTAACAATACGATAAATATGTTGTGAATGTTATTTACAGTAGATTCTGCATAATCTAGACACCGGCTAATCGGGACAGTCATTTAATTGGGACAAATCCTAAAGAATAAATATAAGATCAAGGAAATAACACAAATTTACTTTGCTTTATCGGAACAATATTTCGTTTAATCGGGACAGTTTAGGTGACGAAAATGATTTTATTCAGCAAAAACCAAAAGGAAAAGCACTTTTAATGAATATTTACAACAAATTTAATTAAAATTTAATCATTTTAACATTATTTAGGCATTATCTATTAAAATTTATTGAAAAGTGGTGCCTCGACATATGAGTTTAAGTAAAATTGCTGAAAGTATCTTAAAGCTAGTATGATGTTTCCTGTTGTGATTCCTCATTTTTCAAATCTTGCTGTCATTTCAAAGTTAAATATCGCTCGCTCGGCAGCTTGTATCTCAAAGCACTCGTATATTAGGGCACTCGTATATCAAGGTACCACTGTATCTATGGACAATTATTTATTAATTTTTAATTTATAATATTTTTTATTATGGATGTACATATTTATGGGTATTGTTAAAAACACGAATCCTGTATGGTTTGTGGCACTTCGAATAATTGGGCCAACCACTAAATCGTAACAAATTGTTATACTATAAATGTGTCTTGATTAGCGGAATCTACTGTATATAATATATGAAATAAAAAATAATTGAACAGGTTAATATATTAAATGTTACTTTTTTTCTATTATTTTTTAATATATATGTATGTTGCTGTTGTATTTTCATAAATAAAATAAAATTAATAATAAATATGCAATATTCATAGATAAAACTAAAACTAAAAAAAACTTAAAAAGAACTTAAAATAACATAATAAAAATAACATTTCGTGTTTAGAAAAATAAATTACAATGAAAACAACAAAAAAAAAATACATAAACCACGAATAGATTTTGTATGAAAAAAAAAAAAACGTAATAAATAAAATAAAACATGTTTTTGACATATTAAAAATAACAATATTTTCCTCCTGTTTTTATTTTTATTTTGGCAATATGTGTGGTAAATCCAACATGATAATATTGTATTAATCATAAATTTAATAAAAAAAAAATATTAAATAAAAGTTAAGCGGTTTAAATAAAAATTATATCACTTTGCATACGTACGTTGCAATGTAGCTTTTTTATTATTTTGAACAATATTATTTATTAATTTATTTCGATTAAATGAATGCCACAGTAAATAAATTTATAAATGAAAATAATAATATTTATTTAAATCGATAGTTATAGTGTTTTTATTTATTTTATTAATAATATCTTATTTATAAATTGTAATCCGTCATAAATTTAATTTAATTAAAGCTATTGTTAATTATATTATAATTTTTAATACAATTTATAATTTTTATTATGATAAAATGGCGAAATATAAGCATGAAATTACTTTCTCATTTAATTGAAATACTTTTGAAAATATGCGCAGAATGTAGAAATATTAAAAAGTAGTTTGCTCACCTTATTTACATAATCGTTAATTAATATTAGTATAGTGTTTTACGGACTAGAAGACGTGACTTTTTTACCTTGGGAAATGTACTCAAATTTTCAGTGCGTCTTATGGTCCGAAGATAACGTTATTATAATAATTTTTCCTTAAAAATCATCTTATAAATTTGAGGTGCTTCTTATCGTTAAGTGTGTCTTATAGTCCGTAAAATACAGTAGTTTATTCCTCAAAATTCATTAAGATCGATGTTATATCGATGTATTTATAGAAAGAAAACAACCGGTTAATTTTGTTCTAAATACAAAAGAGTTTAGAAAATATTTATACATACTTTGAAAGTGTACTAATCAATTTAATTACTTTTATTAAAATATTCAGCTATTGATTTGATTCTTTTTAATTTTTAACTCATTCTGTCTTCAAAAACGTTTAGCAATCTATTAAATTAATTATTTTCTTAGATAATGTTTCTTTTTATACGATTTTTGTGGATATTTCTTTGATTTAATGCGATTTCGATAAACGTGGAACGTATTCGTCGTGTTTTTTAATGAATTTTGCTTCGGAACTTATCTACCGTATAAAATGAGAATTGACTGTATAATAAATATTACAAAAACGCTAATATGAATCTAGATAAGAAAGTTTTTTTTTTTAGAAATTTTACTTCATTAAATTGATTTTCAAATATAATTAAAAATTCTTTTGATTTTCCTAAAACGAGAGTAATAAAAATTCAAAATATAAACTAGAATCAATTTCTATATAAACAACGAAAAATAAAAATTAATAGGTATATAAAAAATAAATTATAATTAATTACTAGGAAGTTAATATAAAATAAAACATTAAAATTGTAATAAAAAAAAAAAAAATTCTATAGGAATAAATTTAAATAAAGTGAAATATTAATGTTGCGATTATGAATGTCCCGAATTAGAATTAGAAACGCGACAATATTAACATCAAACTAAATATATAAATTATTTTATTTATTATGGTTTTTTTTTTTTTTTGGCAAAATATCAAAACATAATAATAAATTCCATTTGCCCTATATAAATTTTATATTTTCTATGTAATTATTGCACTGAAAACGTTAAAAATTTTATTTTTAATCATTAACTAAGTGTTTATTTGTTTAAAATTTTGAGTATCTACATATCTTATCAAGATTCTTCTCTATATATTAACACTATGGCATTCGGCGACACCACAGCGGTGTCGTACGCAAAGTATTGCTAGACTAATTTGATATGCAAGTCGTGTGGAATTGCATTACATGTTAGAGATTGTTTTGCCTCGTACCATCTAAGGGAGATATATTAAATAAATTTTACATTTATTCGGCGACAAGCAAAGTAACAGAATTAGTACTACCGTTACCAAACGAAGAAATTTTTACAAACAGTGCGGACGTCAAAGTGTTACGATTAATTGAAAATTGTTTTTTAAATATAAGAACAAGTGTAATGAATCTGACAGTCATAGAATTATTTTTCTCTGCGAATTATGTCAGAGTGCCATATAATAAAAAAAATTATACAACAGTCGACAGTTTTTGCAAAATAGAATGTCATCGCCAGTGACAAAGAAATATTCAATCAATCAAAAAAAATTGTAAAAACAATATAAACAAAAGTTTTTAACGTTATAAACTTTAAGCATTAATTTATATACAAACAAAAGGAAAATATTAGTCGATTCAGCTTTAAAAATAGAATAAAAAAATTTTAATCTATTATGCTATAAAAAGAAAGAAAAATAAAAAATAATAATAATAAAACACTTTGCCTTTGTATTAACTGATAATTTCATAGCAATAGAACAGTGATGGCGAACCTATGAGTCGTGGGTTGATCGTACACTGATCTGCGCCAGCTTTTTAAATGACCCAAACTTGATTTCCGAAGTAGAGGCAAAAATGTCTGAAAGTTATGCAGATAATAATAATCCTACATTGAAAATTAAAAAGATTATAATAAACGTATGGGATTTCTTAGCAAATAATTTTGTATCAAAGAAAAAACTTGCAAATGCTCCATTAATGATATTCGGGTCTACATATTCGTGTGAAAAATTGTTTCCTTCAACGTATTTTATAAAATCTTCCAACAGAAATAAATTAAGTAATTAATTGACTAAGAAATGCGTTAAATGCATGAATACGGAATTACTCTCTCTTCATAGAGACGACTGGTTTTGTGGCCCACGAGCTAGTGCTGATTAATTAATTAATTAACAAAATTTGAACAACTGCCCACAAAGGTTCGCCATCACTGCCACAGAATCTACTGTTTAGTTTTTACGACAAAACTTTCAAAATAGGTTTTTATGGAATAATCATTAAATTTAATATAAAACCTATTGAATGCGCGCAATGGACGAATTTATTTTTTGTTATGAATTAAACATTAGAATCGTTTCGTTTACTTTTAACCTAATTCTAAATGAATATAAAAATGCTTATATACTAACAATTGTTGTACTTAATAATAATTTTTTATTACTTAATGTAACATTCTGGCGTAGTTTCATATAGCTTCTTATTAATTAATTTTTCAAAAACAAAAAACTAAAGAAACACTTAAATTCCAGAGATTTTTAAAGATCAAAGATTTTAAAGATGAATTATGGCATATTTTTACATAGTATTTAACAGGATTAATACATATGTTAAATAAGAATAGATAGATAAATGTCTAACATTGTATAATATTGTAGATGAATGCAGATTTTAAAGAAAATATAACTAATCCTTAAAATTTAATTTATTTGTTTTTTCTTGTCTTATTATTTATTTATCAATTATTTTATCCTTGCAATAGCTACAAATTTTTAAAAGGAAATCTATTGTTGTTTTAGTTATAATTTATCTTTAAACATCCTGTTCAACAAATAAAACAGCAATTCCTTGTTATTTTCTTTTCTTTTCTTTTCTTATTTTTTTTTACTATTTATGCTAATTATTATTATTGTCTTAAAGAAATAAAATGCTTGTTTCTCCTTATTTCATTCTATTTAAATTAATATTATTTTTATTACATTTATATAGCATGATGTACACCATATGAGGATTTCTTTGTTTAAATTTAAACAAGAAATATTTTAATTGTTATTCTTCGTATTAATATTATTATTATTATTAAATTCTTTTATACAAGTGTTTATCTTCCTTTCAAACTTTCAAATAACAGAAGCTATATTTGCAGTACTAATAATAAATATAACATTTAAGAAAATTAATTATTAATATTATTCAATTGAAATTTATTAATATAAAAATTAATAGCGAACAAAGCAAAAAAAACAGGAATTCAATAGCAAAATTTATTCAACATAATTATTATTAATTACTAGTTTTCCAAAATTTTAATTTTTCGTTTATATTTTTAATCTTATTTAACAAACAATACAGCATTTATTTACAGTAAAAACTTTTCTTTTATATATAATTTATGTAAATTTAGCTATGTATGTTACTTAAAACATTTCATTACATAAATTACATTTACCCTTAAATTAAAAATAAACTATTAGCTTTAGCATCACGACCAAAAAACAAGCAAAAAGTCAGTGTAATTTATCACCTGAAAAAAACTATTTTCGTGGCAAAAATAAAACATTAAAAAGAAGATGTAAATGAATGTTAAAAGAAGAAAAACGGTTCTTAAGCACAAAATGTCTATTTATTTATAAACAAAAAAGAAAAATACTTAAGTAAAGTTAAGTCAACTTAGACTTACTGCTTATACAAATAATAAACAACGATGAAAAATAGATAAAGAAAAAATATCTTTATATTTTTATTAAAAATGTCAAGAGAAACGTGTCTGCTTTTAGCACTTTTTTCCAAGTCTTTGAGAATATTTTATTAATTACAAAGAAATTAATTTTTTCCTCTCGAATATTATATATCAAGCTGTAAACAGAAGAGAGAAATAATAACACGGAACAAATATATCATCTAAAATATTATAAAGATATTAAATGTTGTCTAAATGCTGCCACTGTTATTATTATTATTATTATTTTTCTCTAAACTATCTATTTATTTATTACTTGGGACGTTAAAAAGGATAAGAAAAATGTCTTGTATACATGAAATGATGCATTTTACTTATACAGATTTATATATAAGCAAATAAAATTATTATAAAAATTTATCATCGTTTCAACTAAAATTTATATTATAAATATTTATATATTTAACACTACTGTCTCGATTTTTTTTTATTATTAATTACCTTATTATATAATTATAGTCGCTTAAGTATTAAAAAGAAATTATAATAAGAACAGTGTGACAAACAAGATGATGACGAATGTTTGCTGTTTTGTTTACATGAAATATTTCTCCAAGAACATGAATAAATATTAACAAAAACGTTATAAACGAAAGAGAGTAATGTTTTTTAATTAATTTATAATTGTTAATCTAATTGAAACACGTGGTAGAAATAAATAAATGAATCTTATGTATTTTGGACGGTCACCAGACAAAATAAATAAACTTTAAAACAGAAGATCACAACAATTGTTAATACAGGAAGCTTTAACTATTTTTGTTTTTATCTTATTTGTTTGTTATTATTTCTTTATAATACACTAATAATTATTTATTTATTTTATTATTATTATTATTATTATTATTATTATTATTATTATTATTATTATTATAATTACTCTCCTTGTTGAATAAAAACGAAACAATAAAAAACACTTTAAAGCATTCTTTTACAAAAGTAACAACTTTATGTACATATTTTTTACTGTAAATATTTGTAATAAAATTAAATTTATTATTATGACTCAACAATTAATAATTTTGAACATCATTACGTACAGAAATTAAGCCTAATGCAATACAGAAAAATATTTATTCAAACAAAGAATATTATTATATTTTGCATACAGCGAAACATTTTTTTTCATTTTGTTGGATTGCAGTTTTAAAATCTAAAAAAAATGTATGAATAAAACCTATAAGAAATGTGTATATGTTATCCGATGATGAATTTAACTAATTTATCGTTGTTTTATTTACGATAAACTTTCTAATTGCAGAAAATAATTTTTTGCCAAATATTTGATTCATATTCGATAAAATTATAATTTATTTTTAAATAATAATAATAATACATATTGCATTTAGTCTGATAAATAAATAAATCAATAAATATTCATAGAGATAATAATTATTATTGGCTTTATTCCAAAAACTATAGAATAAATACGATAAAAAACAGAAAAGATTTAAAAATTTTTGTCGTTTAAATTCCGAATGATTCTTTCTAACCACATTATTTGTGTGTGGAATAAAATCAATATACTTTATTAAGTGTTAGCTTATTAACTAGATTATTATAAATTAACGAGTCTTAACACTTAGATTTTATTAATAATAACAGATGGTTAATATAATATTCTTGTTGGAAATAAATCTATGTAACTAACTACAGTACTTAGCTGATATTTTATTATTCGCTGAAAACATACCAAATGTTGACATTGATTTAATTAATAAAAATAAAATTTAACATGACGTATCGTCTAATAATAAATGTAATTATTATTACTTATTTTTATTAATTACATTTACTGAACAATAAAATATTTTATGTGTGCTTTTATGTTTAACAAACGGAACTGTTTTAATAATTATAGAATTTTGACAGTTTTTTTGCTAAAATATTAATAAAATTTATTTATTTATTTTATGCTTATTGTCCGCGGTTTAAATTTAATTAATTTGATTTTATAAAATATGATCGTTAATGAATTTATTTACCTTGAATGCATACATACCTGTTATATTCGTTATTTTTAACGTATTCTAACTAATTTTTCTGCTCCTAAAATTCAGTGACACTCTAGTAAATTCTTTCAACAGTATAAAAAACATAATTTCATATAAATAAAAAGAAATATTATTATACTTTTATTGCGGTAAATGTTTTAATGAGTAAAAATTTATTTATTTTATACATTAAAATTTAAACAATTATCATAAATTTGCCAAACAAAATTTCAACCACAAAATAAATTCATAAAAAAAAATGTCTACACCCTGCCATAAATATTTTTCATAGCTGAGGAATTTTTTATATTTTAATTATAGTATAAATATTATTATAGGAAATCTTCTTTTGTTAATTTCATTGAAAATGAAATCATTTAATTTGTACGGTTAACAGAAATAGACATTTTATGCGTAATTTGTTAATAGTAATTAATAATTAATTTCCGCCACCCTTTAATGGGTTATTTATGGTAACTGTTAAAATTTAAATAAATAAAAATAATACAACACAGAATAAATATTTCCTATTTATGTGTCATTAATGTAAATTCTTAAGAAAGACGATTGTTCAGAAAGTGAGTGTTTTTACAGTTGAAATGTCTGTTTAACTTTTACTTATTTTTATTATTAATTTACTTTTATTTACTTATTAAACCAAGTAATAACTACTTTATATAATTGCAATTAACGTATTTCTAAAGTAGAAACATATAACTGAATAGCAATTACATACAAAAAATATCAACAAGCAAAAGTAAATTGAAAATTATTTGTAAAAAAATGTGCAAACATATGATTAATTTAAATATTTTTTTATAATTTTCTATGCTGATTTATTTCCTTTTTTAAAAAATATTATTTTATGATTTGTTGCGGACAAAAGCACTAGACGTAGCCACATTATATTTTTATTAAATCTGTGGTTTTATCAACTCAATAAAAAAAAACTTGGTATTAATAAAAATATTAATTAGAAATGCAATAAAGTAGATCTTTGTTCTCTTCTTCTACCTGACAGGTGTTTTATATATTAAAAAATTTATTGCATACTTTAAAAAATATTGTAGGATATAAAAAAGTTATTACAAATAAATTTGTTTATATATAATTTATTAAATTTAAACAATGAAATAAGCAAATAAAACAAGAAAGGATGTTTATTATTGCATAATAATATTTCTCCTCTTCGTATTTTTAAGAAAAATAAATCATATTTAAGCTTTTGCCATGGTACCATTCACATAAAATAAAGTAAATAAAATACTACTATAAACACTGTTTTACATTATACGTTTTTTTCTTTACCGTCATTTGATTAGTTTATTAACTTCCTTTCTATAAATTACAGAAGTTTACTTTTGTCTATTTTTAATGACAAAAAAAAGCGAACAACAGAAGTAACTGCAGAAGAAATATTATAAAAATCAACAAACCATAATACAACACAGTGTATGTATGTATATTATTTACTTTTATATAATAATATTTATACAAAGACACTTCATCTTCATTTATTAAGTATATAAAATAATAAAAATGAAAACACTTTATTATGAAACTTTATGTGATATTCTCACCGTTTAAAAAGATTCTTATATTTCTATAAAGTTATTTCTCTTGTCTTACAAACGCTAGAATATGATATCATACCATTGTTGACAACCTTTTGTAGGATAGTTATATTTGAATTTGATAAGATTTTATACTTTTTAGGATTTATGAAACTTCGTAAAGCGTATTCGGATAATTAACCACAGGAAGGTTGATCATAGGACGGTTGTCCAAAGGATGGTTGGCCCACGAACTGTTATTCATAGGAATATTGGCCATAGGATGGTTGAGCACAAAAAACTTAGGGATTGCCATATTGCGGAAAGATTGCATGGTGTGTTATGAGGGATTGCCATACTGTGGAATGTTGTGTACTCGATGGTGTGGTATAATGAATTGCATGAATTTTAAAATATACGCTGCAGCAAGTCCTATAAACAACAATCCGCTATGGTCAATAGTCCACTAATCTTCGTAATGAGGAAATATTTCACTCTGCATTTTTCGCTTTTTAATCATCTAAATTTCAACAAATTTTATTATTATTTATTATAGAATTAAAAGGTTTTAAACAACTGATACTCAAATGCACTTTTATTAGTTAAACGAACGACTGAACAACGAACGAACTTATACTTCTTAATAAACGTAGGCTAAACATCTTCAAATGAATTATTACATCATTATATAGTCATTTACTTAAGTATCTTATATTGCTCTAATTGTTTATTTATTACAAACTCACCTAAATCTCTAAACAGTGTTAACTACGGCAACAATAACTACAATGTCTACAACGACAACATATAAATATTATGAAAGAAATTTATTGTTATCAGACATTTTTATCACACATTATTATTATTTTTGTTTGAACTTTCGGTTTCTTTTCACTATTTTTTCATTTCAATAAAACAATAACAATGTTTTTTCGTGTTGTTTGTTGATTTTTTTTAAAAAATATTTATTATAGAAAAATATAATAAATAAGAGCTAATCTCGGTGATTATAATATGAATTTAAAAGGTAGTAATCATATTAAATACTAATTTTTATCTTTTTTGAAATATTTATGTGACGGCTTAAAGCTTAAAATAAATTTAAAAACGAAAATAATGTTTAAACGGATGTTATATTTGGAATGGTGATTCTTTAAACAAGATAATTTATTTTAGAAAAATTCTACAAGCAAATATATCAAATAACCTGTTGAAATTTTAAGTAAATTTTTTTATATAAAAATGTTGCAAATAGTTTGCCAAAAAAATGTAACATTAGTTGCATTATAAATTTAATTGAATTTTCTGTCATTTTGTTGTTTCTGTTGAAAAAAAACTTTTAACAAACGTGGCATATATTAAAAATTAATTCATCACAATTGAAAACATGATAAGGAAGATAATTATAAAGCAAAAAAAAAAAAATAATAATAAGAAAGAAAGCAAAATAAATATATTTGCATGAATAAATAAAATACAAAAAGATTAACACAACGAGATTTACTATATCAAAGTTCATAAGTTTATTTTTATTTTTATTTTTTTAAATTATTAAAGAGTTGGTTTTAAGTTTTTTCAATAAAATTATGATTTAAGTAATTATTAATCAAGTCAAGAATGATGTTATGTTTTTCCTCATTTCTCTATTCATATTTCTTTAGTTTGCTAGAATGATAGTAAAATTTAAAACTAGAATTACAATAGAATAAAATTTGATTTTGCACTTATATATAGTTAAGTCGGTTTTTATGCGATTTCTTTTATATGAGATTTTTGTGGGAATTCTTGGGATTTATTTCTTGTAAAACATACGAACAGTGCTAATTGTGTTTTGGTCTGTTTGTCGTATTATGTAAAAGTGGAAAGTATCCCTTTTCATTAATTGTTAGTCGTGTTTTCATTTATGCGATTTTTATTAATGCGTTTTGCTGCGTAGCGTACTATCGCATAAAAAGAGAATTAACTGTACAAGTATTTAAGTAACTAAATGATAACCTAATAATAACATATAAATATTAATAAATTATTTTTGTATTTTCACTGTGAAATAAAAACAAACAATCAAAATTGTGAAATAAAATGTATGAAATTATAAAAGTTTTATTCTCATCATAAATCTATCAATAAATAACAAGTATATTGCCAATCAATAATTTTGTAAATAAAAATTCAAAAGTACTTAAAAGCCTAATGAAATACAATTGAAAATTTATTTATTAAATTGTAAAAATTGAATAAAATTAAAGGTTTTACTTTTAAAAAGTAACTAAATGTGTATTATTAAAGCAAATAGAATGCACTTTTATTATTGACTGATATAAACATTTCTCTGAATCAATAATAAATAAATTCTTTTTTAACAATATCAGTCTATAGCAGTGATTGCGAACCTTTTTCGGGAAGTGGGTCAAATTTTGTTAATTATTTGTTTTAAGCACTAGCTTGTGGATCACAAAACCAGTCATCTATTTGAAGAGAGAAAGATATTCCGTATTCATACATTTAACGAATTTCTCATTCAATTCATTACTTAATTCATTTCTGTTGGAAGATTTTACAAAATTCGTTGAAGAAAATAATTTTTTACACGAATATGTAGACCCGAATATCGTTAACAGAGCATTTGCAAGTTTTTTAATTGCTACAAAATTATTTGCTAAGAAATTCCATACGTTTAATATAATCTTTTTAATTTTCAGTGTGGGATGATTATCTGCATAACTTTCAGATATTTTTGATTCTACTTCGGAAATCAAGTTTAGGTCATTTAAAAAGCCTGCGCGGATCAGTGTATAATCCACGGGTCATAGGTTCACCATCACTGGTCTGTAGGAATATATATCATTAAAATCAGATTTGAATATAAAAATGATTAAAAATTTCACATTATGTACATTGTTTCGTGTTTCGTGTTTCGTGTTTCGTGTAATCGTTAAAAAACTTAAATATAAATGAAATATTGCATTTATAAGTTATAACCAGTAAAAAAGGAAAGAAAAAAAAACGTATATACAATAAAAATTAGGTCATAAAATATATTTTTGTTAAAAAAAACAATTACCTGTCAGAATTAAATATCTATCAAAGATAAAAATAAAAATAACTGAAAGATTTTTTACCTGCTTCATGCCATCAATAAACAGTTTTTTTTTTTATCTTCTCATTTTCTTATTATTATAATTTATCCTTTTTATTTTTTTGTTTAAAATATTAATAACATGATATTTGCAATAAATAATTAATATCTACAGTCTTAGTTAGTAAAGGTATACGCAAAGTAAATAAGGTTCTTATATCTTTTATGTAAAATAATAGCCATCCAAGAATGTCCTCAGTTGTACGTTTTTTTTTGTATATTTATTATTATTATTAATTATTTTATTCGAAAAAACACTTTGATATTTGTTAAATCTTCTACGAGTTAAACCGGAGTTAACAATGTGTTTCATTTATATAAATATTTTTACACAAAGATAATTTTATTATCAAACCTTTAATAAATACAAAATTAAAATTATAATTCATATAAGATCTGAAATAATCATAAATAAATACTTGTAGTTTATAATTATAATAAATAAATCATCTGAAAATAATTAAGATATTGTTATTGGCTTACCTTAAAGGAGGTAAAACAATGAAACAAAGACGTAGATGTAGATATGCATACAGAAGAAAGAAAACACTTTTACTCACTCAGCACATTTTATTCGTTTTACTCGTTTTCATTTTTTAATGTATAAAAAGACATTATTAATCATTTGCCCTCCCAATATGTATTTAACATTTTATTTCTTATCGATATTTATCTTTTTAAATACATAGTAAAATGAAAGTCCATTATTGTTGTTCATAATTTTTATGATTCTGATAATTTTACATTATTTTATGTGACAACAAATTGTGCCAGCGTTTTTTAGCTGACGATTTAAGTTTTTTCACAAATCTTTAAAGCATTAAAAACATAAAAAGATAATTTTCACTTTTAGTATATATACTAAAAAAAATCACATAAAATTTTGTATTTCTGTTTTTAGATTTTTAGATATTTTCAAAGTGATTTGCTTCTTATTTCGCTTTTTTTGAATTTTTATCTTCGTGTCTTCTGTCTAAAAATCTAAACCAGTGATAGCGAACCAAACTGATCCACGCATGCTTTTTAAATGACCTCAGCTTGAATGACCCAACTTAGAAGCAAAAATGTCTGAAATTAGTGCAGATAATAATGATCCCACATTGAAAATTAAAAAGATTATAATAAACGTATGGGATTTCTTAGCAAATAATTTTGTATCAATGAAAAAACTTGCAAATGCTCCATTAACGATATTCGGGTCTACATATCCCTGTGAAAAATTGTTTTCTTCAATGAATTTTGGAAAATCTTCAAACGGAAATGAATTAAGTACTGAATAAACTAAGAAATGCGTTAAATGCATGAATACGGAATTAGTCTCTCTTCATAGAGACGACTGGTTTTGTGGCCCACGAGCTAGTGCTAAAAACAAATAATTAACAAAATTTGACTCACTTCCCAAAAAGGTTCACCATCACTGCTCTAAACTATCACGTTTAATATTTTTATTAATGTAAAATGCTGTTGAAATGTAAGTAAGTAAGTATGCACAAACATTTTTTTTTGTGCATTAATAATGTGTTAAGCATGATGTTTTTAATTTTTATTACTAAAAAATAATAATTAATTTTACACATAATTTTAGCATAATTTTACGCAAACATTGTTTTATGTTAAGAAACTATTCAGTTATCCTATTTATAAATACTCTAAACAATCCAGTTATAGAAAAGCATTATTTATTAACATATAATTCTAGTCGAAGCATTCATATTTAGACAATAATTTCAATTGTTTCATTTAAATAAATTAAATTTATTAAAATTCCAACTTGTCACTTGCTCCTTTTTATTTCATTAGCACTAAATTATCAATCTTCAGTACAATTGAAAATAGATGAAATTTTTCTTTTTAAATATTTATCCTTTATTATGTTACAAAATTCTTTAGATGCCATCATCATCTATTCCAAAAAATATAAATAAAATAATAAAATGTTAAAAATTTCCATTGAAATAAAAATTATAAAAGTATTTCTCCATCGTATAATCATTTATAAGAGAATTCTTTTGAAATTTAATGTATTTTTCGGGCATTGTACTTTATGATTATAGATTCTTACATTCAATAAGTCTAATTTGCGTAGTTTTATCGTGGTTTTTTTCTTCTAAATTGTTCTTGCCGTTATTTATTTTGTGTTATAATTACTTTTCTCAGAATTACAGTAGTACCTCGACATAAGAGTTTTTTTGTTCCCTCATCTAAAAATTGCGCTCGGTGGACAGAGATTTTCGTCAAATGAAGAGGCAATCACCTTTGTGAACAATTATTTTGCAGACACAAACGCCAAGTACTATTTGGACGAGTTACAGAGATGGAAGCATCGCTGGAAGAAGTGTGTAGAGTTACAAGGAGACTATGTTGAAAAATAAAAATTCTGAAAAAATGTCTTGTATCTTTGTTAGGCTGGAAACTTTTCAGACCACCCTCGTATTGTTGCATCAATTAGTTTAAAAAAAAATCAACATGATTACATTCACTTTACATTATTGTCAATTAATAATTAACCGAATTATGTTAGTTAATACATAATTTTAATTGTTATTAACAATAATACATAACAATCATAATAATAATAATAATAATTTGATTGAAAAATTATAATATATTGATTGCGTGATTTGTATACAAAAATTTGTATTAAAATGACAAAAGGGCCAGCGAAAGAAAATATTTGTAAATGCATAGACAAAGTGTTTGTCATCATCTCTGTGAAATATAAATATTCGCCAACGCATATTTTTTTCTTTTATTAATTTAAATAAATAGAAAATTAATAAATTAAATAAAAAAAATTAATTGAAAAAACATTGACTTGTGTTCGTATACACAAAAAAAAAAACATAAATAAGAAATGTTTTCCAATCATTTTCTAATTATGCAATACAAATGTGTGTAATTAATGTATATTCATGTATGCTTAATGATAAATTATGTTATTAAATTAATGTATTTTGATTTAGAAATGATTTTATTAATTGTTTTCACAATTTTGAATATAATTTTTAAAGGACACGAATCTCTAACACGAATTAATTATTTGTCGTTTGTGAAATTGGATTGGAATTTCGATGTTCGCACCATACTTAAGATTACTCGACCGTGGATGGTAGATTTTTGAGACTTCTTTGGAACAATGTCCGTAGCTATATTTATAAAAAATCGTGAGGTCCCGACGATACTTAAGCGAGTCTAATTTATCAGTGATTAGCAGCCCCCCATACATGACAACAATATTCCATAAACGGCCGTTTGAAAGACGCACCTATGACTCTTTTTCTAAAGGAATTGAGACAAAACTTATACTTTCGTTTTTATTTTTATGTTTTGGTGATGGTGTTTGAGTAATAAGTGAGTTAAAAACTCTACAAATGACACATAGAAGCAAATATTGCTTTTCAACATTTATCTAGTAGGGTAGAGACTCTGGTATAGGAGGTCAACAAAGATTAAACATTATTGTAAAATATTAAAATGCTAAATTCTTGTACCATTTCAGTCGACGCTTAACCCGGTATTGCAATACCACCGGGAATGACCCACATAAAACATTATTATTGTTAGCAATTTAATTATTTAACAGCTTTAAAAAAAAAAAAACTCTTCGAATAAAGCAAAATAAATTTTATCAACAAAATTTTAATGAAAAACAAACACATTGAAATTATGTGTGACTTTGAAATTTTTGCATTTTTGTTAAACGTTTTTTTTTTTTATTTTTTTGTTACATGAACATACATATATGATCAGCCACAACATAACTTTAATGTTTATTTTAAATTTACAATTTTTTTGTAAATTATTATATATTGTCAACAGTTTAAAGACGCCTACAATGTTCTGTAGGAAAGTTATTGTCAAAGCATAATTTATGAGAATTATTTTTATAGTCTGTTGTTATGAGAATTTATAGAAAATTTTTTGTGTTTTTTTACTTCTTTTTCTTCATTTGCATTGGGAATCATTGCATTATTCAGTCGTTACAAAAAGAAGTTAGAAGAACTAAGACAAAAGAAGAAACAATTCTCTTCTGAAATTTCAATTTACATTTAAGCACGTGTCACTTATCCGTTCACTAAATTCTATGTTTTTTTTGTATTTGTCAGTCAGCATTCTCATTCTTTTACTGATGAACCACTGTCAGATGATCTCTCACCACTAACGGCATCGATTTCATCAAAGAATATGATGGCAGGCGCGACTTGTCTTGCTTTTCGGAATAAATCCTGAACAGCACGCTCCGATTCACCCACATTGAAAATAATTCTGATCCTTTAATAGATAAAAAATTCACTTTACTTTCCGTTGCTAATGCTTTAGCGATCAATGTTTTCGAGCAACCTGGTGGTCTAAACATCAAAACACCTCTTGAAGGTTGGATGCCCAATCTTCTTTGTATATAAATAATAATTCAGAATGTTTTTTAATGTTTTTCAAAAATTTTATATTTTCTCATTCAGCAAATTTAACAAAACGTTTAGAGTAAAATTTTTAACAATAAAAATTTAATCAATATAAAAAGACTCTTTTACAGCGAATTAGACAATCAAATGAAAACAATTAAGTATATCGAACATTGTGCTGCTTCAATAGTAATTGTAAATTTATTGAATAAATGATGTTTTTAGTTTTTCCGTATAAATTTCATTCGTTTATTTATTTTATTATTAATAAAAATCGATTGTGACATTATTTTCAAGAATTTCTATTTATATATAAAATTGAAAATTATATAATATTGTTAAATTGTTTAATTTAAAAATAGAAAAAAAATAAATAAAAACTGAATTAAAAAACCGAAAAATGTAGGCGGTGGATGTAATACGCCCTTATTCTCATTAATTGATTTTTTTATATATATTTTCCGATTGTTTTTTAATCAATTTCTTTTCTCACTTTAAACGAAATTAATTTACATTTTTCTCGTTTAGTTTTTTTTTGTATCTTTAAAAATACAAGAAATTAATTTTTATTTTTACTTTACTGTTTATTCCACCACTTTCGGTTTTATTAAATAAATAAAAACTTAATTTAGAGATTTCATTTTTCTTTTTTCAATTCAAATTAAGCGACTAATTAAATGTTTTTAGTAATTAAAATGAAAAATATATTTTTCTTCTTTATTTAAATGTGTTTTTTCATAAATACAGCAAAGAATATAGATTTTTTTATTACTTAATTATGTAAGAATAAAAATATAAGTATATTAAATAGAAGAAACAACTGTTAAAATTAACACCAGACAAATTATCCAACGTCATAACGGCGTAAAATATGTTATTTTCTTTGTACTTTAGTAATAAGCGATTCGGTTTTTTCTATTTCTTTTCTTCTGTTCACGGCATGTTTTTTAACCAATTTTTTATTCAAATTAATTTATTTAAATTTTCAATTTTATCTATAAAAATTTAATTTATTTTAGTATTTTTCTATTAATACAAATTTCTTATCATAATTGATCAATTTATAAAGATTTATCGGATGTTGATTTAAATTTTTAATGAATTTAGTTTTTCTTTTAATTTAAATTTGATAACTTTTTGTATCGAAAAAACAATTTTAAAAAAGAGTATTTAAGAGCAAAATACTCCATGCAAAGGATGTTAACCAACTTCTACGTAATAAAACAGAGAAAAATTTCATTTTACAAATTTTTATTTAAAAATCCTGAATATATTTCTCATACAATTCTAATAAATCTTTACTAGTTCTTGGTCGAACAATTTGTAATGCATGTTGAAAATGTTTCCATGTTACAATGGTTGCATCAAATGATTCTTCAAGGGCTTTAAGTGCTGCCTCATGACAGACTGCTTGTACTTCTGCACCTGAGTAGCCATTTGTAGCTTTAACTAATTCATCGAGACTCACATCTGCTTCTATTGGCATTTTAGCTGTTTTAATACGAAATATTTCGAGACGTGTTTCGTTGTCCGGAAGTTTTACATAAACAATACGATCGATGCGACCGGGTCGCATTAAAGCCTTGTCAATTAAGTCCGGTCGATTTGTTGCTGCTACTATGGTGACATTATTCAAGGTATTTACTCCATCCATTTCAGTCAGCATTTGGGCTAGTACACGTTCTTTTACTGATGAACCACTGTCAGACGATCTCTCACCGCCAATGGCATCGATTTCGTCAAAGAATATGATGGCGGGTGCAACTTGTCTTGCTTTCCGAAATAAATCCCGAACAGCACGCTCCGATTCACCGACCCACATTGAAAATAATTCTGATCCTTTAATAGATAAAAAATTCACTTTACTTTCCGTTGCTAATGCTTTAGCGATCATTGTTTTCGAGCATCCTGGTGGTCCAAACATCAAAACACCTCTTGGAGGTTGGATGCCCAATCTTCCGAAAACTTCCGGATGTGTTATTGGCCATTCAATGGCCTGTTTTAATTTTAATTTTAGGTCATGCTGACCACCAATGTCTGTCCATCTAATATTTGGATTTTCTATCAACACTTCGCGCATTGCACTTGGTTTCACAAAACCTAATGCCCATTGGATATCGAAAAATTGAACACCCGGTGTATTATTTGTTGAATTGTGCGGACGCTTCATAGCATTAATCGTGGCTTTTGTTAAAAGACTAACAAGATCAGCTCCAACAAAACCATGCGTAATTGTTGCAATTTCGCTAATTTCGTCCGCTGTCAATGAATTTGTTATCTTTGATAAATGTTTTAATAAAATTTCTTTACGTTGATTTGGAGAAGGAACCGATATCTCTAGCTCATAATCTAATCTACCGCTTCGCCGCACAGAAGGATTTAAATTATCCGGATTACTTGTTGTCGCTATTACAAAAACACGACTTCCTGCACGCTTCGAATGCAAATTATCAAAATGAGACATCAACGATGCCGATATTCGCTTTACGCTATCCGAATTCTCAGCTTTAGGGCAAATACTATGAATATCTTCAATGATTATAATACTTGGCTGTGGATAATTATCAAATGCCTGTTTAAAATATTGTGATAAATTACTTTCTGTTTCACCATAATATTTGCTGAAAATTTCAGCTGCGTTTAATTTTATTTCGAGTGCTCCACTCTGTGATGATATTGCATCGCAAAGTATACTCTTACCACAGCCTGGCGGTCCGTGCAATAACATTCCGCGACTTATTTTTAAACCACTTATTGCTTTTGTATATCCAAGTGCTAAGTTCATTGCATCCGTTATTTCCGATATTATCGAATCCAAACCACCAATCATAGACATTTTATTTTCAATTATTTCCTCATTGTCGATTGCAATTTCATTTTTATTTTCAATTTCAAATATTGTTTGTTGATTTACTATGTAGAAATCATTTTTTAATTTACTATAAATACTTAAACTTGCCATTTGAGCACCAATAACATCTAAATCATTGACGTTTTTTCCAATTATTGAAGTTATTTTTAGCTCAAACGTTTTGTGGAAAAACTCAAATTTAATTAAATTATTCACACAGAAAACGTTAAAATATAATTCCTTTTTAATAATTCTAATTAAGTCATTATTTGCGGCCGCATCAAAATCATCTGTATTTACATGACTTAGAGTTATCTTTGATGCAGGAAATGGATCTTCTGGTAATTTTTTTACTTTTAACTGTACATTTTCAATATTGCTTCCCCACGTTTTCTCAAATTCTATAAATTTAGAACGAAAAAAATAAATAAAAATAAGGAATTGTTAATAACTAAATCAAAGACACAAACCATTTCTGCACACAAATAATTTTGTTAAAAAACGATCAGTTGTTGGCCATGCGCGCCTAACAATAGGTATCTTATTAGAACCCGATTCTTCAATAATAACAAAATCTCCTAATAGTATATTACATGTTTGCATTGTTAATTTACTTAAAAATATTAAATTATTTATTTGTTTTTCTGATAAATCAGCAATATCATCCGAAGGAGCCTTTTCATCTAACTGATCTGTGTAAAACGTATCATCGCAAATATAACTTTTTAATTTAATTTCAGTTTTATTTTCACAACTCTCGGTATGTTTTTCATGTTCCTTAGAGGTTATGTATATATTGCATTTTTCACATATTTTCCAAGAATCTGTATTTTCTTGCCTTTTCATTGATTGTCGCTTCATTTTAAGATGTTTTTCTTGTTTTTTATTTTCTCACTTTATCACTTATATTGTTACTTTATGAAGCAGGTAAATTAAAGTTATTATAATTAATTATTAAAACGATTATATGTATTTACATCACATGGCAACAGGTATTTTGACAGTTCTGTTTCTAAGTTTTCCTTAATGGTGGCAGCATTACATAAATGTATGTTGTTGGTTGTCATAGCAACCATAATATTTGTCAACAAAAGAACTGTGTTATTACGGATTAATTAGAAATATATACCAGTAAAATGGATTGGGCTGAAGATCTTAAATTTTCCTTAAAGGGAAAGGTATTTTGAAATGAACAACAAACTTAAATTGTGTATATGGAATTAAATTGGTGGTTTTAGTCAACAGCAAAAAAAGGGAGACGTGCTGCAGCCGCAAGCTCTACATCAAGTCAAGAACCAAGTTTGACATCCACTAATGAACAAACAAATTTAGGCACTGGAACTGGTAGTGAAGAAAAAGAAATAGATATATCAGTGGAAGTAGGCATAGAAATACCACACGTGCCACCTAGATCAAAAAAATCTGGTCTTTGGGCAGATGATGCTACGAAATCTGGAAAGTATGCTTAAAATACCATTGTGATAATCTGGCTTTGTGACATATTTATTTTTTTTTCAGAACTAAGCAAACGACATCTAATCTTATAGAACAGTAAGGCTAATATTCTTTTATTTTTTCATATTATTTATAATTTAAAATATTTGCAGGGAAAGATTTTTATCCAACACAACGCCTTTGTCTGATGATGAAATTCCAATTATACCAGATCTTGATGACATTCAAGATGAAATTTTGATGAATGATATTGTGGAAGCGCCGTCTGTATCGGTTAACCGAGTTGCAGCATACAAGGAACTAAATTCCGATTTATCTAAACAAATGTCTCTTGCCACATTGGAGGACATTGATTTGTCCATTTTGGCAAAATATTTACAAAATGAAGCAGCCCTCGAAGAGCCGGACGATGTGTGGACGTGGGAACAACTATTTACCGAGGTTACCGCAGAAATTCATGCCGATAAGCAGAGCACAACGGATCTTGAAACGCAATATGTTAATTAAACTAGAAAATAATAAAGTCTATGGTTTATTGAAGAAAAAAAAATGTGTTTGAATTATTTAAATTGGCGTGGGAAAAGCAAATGACAAAAAGTGATGGGCGAAACTGCTCGGCAGTGCCCGTTTCATGGAAGTGTTCTGAACAAATTTTGTAAATTGAATCCGAAGCTAAGCTATCTGTTTTAATTTACTTATTTTACCAACAAATTTTGAAAGTTGGCAGGATCTGGGATTACAGGAGAGCTCAACCGTGCAGTCCGGCCCGTCGCCGTGCATCGGGAATTCACCCATAATACCAGATATTCTACCATTTTGGTGTGACGGAAGCCACTGAGCAGATCTGCGTACTAACACGTATAAAGCGATCTATGTCCAGTTCGTGCCATCACAGACAGAAGACACACACCTCCGAGTATGTTTAATTTGCTCAAACTATATATACGATATTTTACAAACTTTATTCTTGTGTTCTTTAAAAATGAATTTATACTGCCATCTATTATTCCTAAAGTGAAAAAATTTTTACATGCATTTACACACTATATTTTTGATTTTTACTTAATTTTAATTTATTTCATTGTTTATTTCATACACTTAATTAGGATAATTTAATTAATATTTCTTCACATTCTTTATTTACAAGTTTTGTAGTTACTTACAGCAACTGCAAAACTGTTTCACATATTTCAATCATTTTCAAAACGTATTTCCATATCTTCAACCACAGCATTGCCTACAATCACTTCGTCGGCGGGTGTTGTTCCCTCATCATCGCTGATCTCTTCATCATCAACTGTCATTTTTGGGAGTAGACCATCGTCGTCGGCTTTTTGCAATATGTCACACAATAATGGTGACTCAACACCCAATATATATTGACAAGTTTGTGGTTCAAGAAGATACAGAGCAATTGTTGATGGATTAGCTGCATTCTCTAAGCATTTCAATTTAACTTCAGTTTGACGATTTTTACCAGTTTTTTCACAAACGGCACCGTTATTATAAAAATGTATAATATGTGTTCGGCTACCCTTTGGCTTAGGACGTTTATGTGGATTATTTTCAAGATATTCTTTGTGTGCTTTCTCATCAAAGTAACCTAATGGAAACGATACTTCACGATTGCCGTCTGTATGAAATTGACGTACATGACGTCCATAGCAGAACTCGTATTTCCACCAGCCAGTTCCCTTCATTAAATAAATAAATAATTTTTTATACGAAAAAACCAAAATATTATAAAATGCTTACGCCAGTTAAACATGATTTTCCTTGAAAAAATGTATCGAACGGTGTCGTATCTTTAACATTTGTTGTCAATACAGGCAATTTAGGCTCCTTAGGAACCAACGAATCCATTTTTAAAATATTTCCAAGTTTCTCATTATCAACACCATCAGCTTGCATTATTTCCATTTTCAATGTGCCATCCTATACATTATTCAATAAAACAAAAAAAAAAGCATAATTAAGTTAAAAAAGTTTTTTGACTAATTTAATTACTTTATAGATTTTTGAAAGCGAAAGATTTTGAAAATAAAACAAGACAAGCATGCTTGAAAGCAATTTTATGATAAGAGAAAAGTAAATTAATTTTTAATTCACAAACCTTCGGATCTACTTTGAATACAGCAACTGTTTTCTTAATATTCTTGTGTGAATCCTAAATACAACAAAATAAAACATAATAAAAACGAAACTAAAACAAAATAATTGTGGCCAACTACTGTACATAAATAAAAACAAAGAATAAAATAGCTAAAAACTAAGTACAAAAAAATTTTAAATGACAATACAATAAACAAGTTTTTCACTTCTATATCAACAGTCAATGTAATTACATTTTTAAGAATGTTCTACATTATTTTCTTGCATTGATTTAAGCGGTTTGTTTAAAACAAATGAATAAAAATATCAAAAAACAAAACAAAATTAATTAAATTAACTTAATTTCGAAGATAAATGATGAAAAAACATAAATAAAAATAATTTATAATTACCGCAATTTTTTGATAATGTAATTTTAAACTTTCAACTTCCATTGCCAATAGACTGCGTGGCTTTATTGGTGCATTTTGTAATGGTAAACAATTTATAATATTATCAACAGAACCTTGTGGACGATATTTCGGATGCAAACATAATGTTTGTGTTAAGATAATTACTTCATAATTGCATGTTGATGTTTCTTTTAATGAATAAATTTCATTATTACCATGCACATAACAAACATATAACACTTTTGTTACACGAGGTTCATTATTTAAGTCGCATAATGTGCCTAATATATAAAAATTAATCAACTATAAATATTTATCAATTATGATAAAACAAAAATAATCAAGTAATTACCATCTCCCATTTCTAACTCTACATAAGGTAAATTTAATCCATCAATTTTTTTATATCTTAATTTTTCATTTTCTCTATCAGCCTTTTCCATTTTTTCACGTAATTTATCTGTCATTTTTGTATCCCATTTACCCAAATAATATTCTTGTAATTTCACTCGTTTACCTAATAAAAATATTTAAAAAAAATTAATTGCTTTGGAAACATTTAAAAAAAAAGATAAATGATGATTACTAGAACCTTCACGTTCTTCGTGAAATTGTTTTATATAATTTCCATGGCATATTTCATAAGTCCAGTAACTTTCAATACGATACGAACAACCGGTGAGTGAAAAATGTGGCACTATTAAATCAAGTGGACCTTAAATTGGTAGTAATAAATAATCACTATTTATAACAATTCTTGTTTTTTTTATTATATCAGTATTTACCTAATCCAACAATAGTTTGTTCACTGTCATTTTCTTTGGTTAGCAAAGAAGGAATCATACATTTATATTTTTCTTTATTGCTTGTTGTTACAATTAATGGTTCGCTTTCTTGCAATGGATCTTTCTAAAAGGATAAATATAGCCGAATTATAATAGATATTATTATTTATCGAGATTTTTATTGTATTATTTACCAAAGCATTCTCATTTGACCAATCAATTGTATATAAAATTGTATCGTCAAACCCTTTAAAATCATTTCCATAGATAATATTTATTAAACTAATGAAACATATAAATTTGTAAATGTTTAAACAAATCATAATTGTAAGTAGATGTTTAATTTTATTATAATTTAAAAGAGATCATTTATATTTAAATAACTATTGAACAATTAAAACACCAATAAATAATTAAATAGACGTGGTTTATTTTTATCTTTTAAACGTCAAAATATGAATTAGCACAGTTATACCAGTTTTTAATTTCAAATTTATATAATAGAGGCGCAAGTATACGAAAGAAGAAGGACAGAAAATGGAACTAATAATTTGCTAATCCATAAATAAAAAGTTATTTATTCAAAAAAAAATCTTTATTTTAACTATATTTTAAACATAAATAAATAATATTTATAATAAAATTAACGAAATTCTTTATTAGCATTCCAATACATAGCTGACTCAATGATTGTTGTGCCCCTATAAAAATCAACAGCAACAATATTAACTTGTGAACCCCAATCATTGGCATACCTGAAATAAATATTATTTAAAATTCATTCATTATTAAACATATCTATAGTTTTCTATTTTACCAATTTGATATATGTTGATTAACATCATCAGCTAATAATCTTAAGCCTCCATAACGATCGGTTATTACTCCCCAGGCATCTGGAGTAAATTCTGCCATATGAGCATTCGGTCGGCTCGAAAAATTCCTTTATTAAAATTTAATTCAAACAAAATTAATTACTTTTTATTTTGCAAACAAATAAAATCAAAAATATTCTTACATTAAAGACTTATTTAAAAAATATGATAAATATCTTTTAAGGCCAGTCAACGTTTGTGTATTCGCCCAACCTTGTTCAACAGATGGAAATAGCAGATTTGGAAATTCTCTTACCACATTCTCTTTATCATAGCTAACAATAATATTCTTATTTTGTTGCCAAATATTTTTTAATGATGTATTCCATGATAAATTTGGCAAGACCATTAATTCACCGATATAATCATGAATAAATTTCACTAAAAACCTATGAATTTCCATTTTACGGAATCCTAAGAAACGAACAATATGTAAAATTAGAAATATGTATTAAAAATTTGATTGAATTGTAATAAAATTTAACAAATAAACTTCACCAACAGGAAATTCTTGGACATCAAATATCACTATTTCGTTCGTTTCCAAAACAAAATCACGAACTTGCTGTAAAATAAAGTCCAACGGCTGTTGTTTTGATATTCCATGATTAGCCCAGAATTGTGGCTTCATTGTCTTATAAAATCCAACTCTTATATCCAAATATCGTATTCCGTGTATTAATTGGGTCATTATACTATCATCCTTTAATAATCAATAATTAAATAAAATCCATCAATTGCTTCTGGATCAAACAAACCTGTGTTAAAGAATATTTTGTCACTAAAGTTTCACTTTTTAAATGAAAATTATCACGATATGATGCTGAATCATGAGTGCCCGGTATAAAAAGATCACGAAACTTTTGATTACCAATTATATGCTTCATATTATTCATCCATCTGGGATACACTCTTAAGCATGTTGTATGCAATATTGTACCATTCTCTGATATAACATATGCCCAATAATTGTAACAAGTAGAATTAACTGTCAATTTTTTTACTAATTGATTATTAAACTTTAAACCTGTAATAAAAATTGGATAAATAATTTTATTTAAATTAAAAATATATATTAAAGTAGAAACAAAAAGATATTTTTTATAAGATAAGCCAAATGTAACATTGAAAGCCTTATCTTGATTTACATTAAAAATTTGAAATTATAATTAATATCATTTTATTATAATTTAGAATAACTAAGAGAAACTGAATGAAAAATGAATTACCAGTAGTTATCCATCCTTCATCTTTCTTTGGTTCTGTTTCATACAAAACTGATGAATTTTTCTTTCCATAAACCCATGAAACAAATGGTGTAGCTGTTCTTTCTAATTCTAACGAATCTGTATACTCTGCCGATTCATATGACTCTCCAGAGCCAAAGTCTTGTAATCCAATAATTGAAGTATTCGTAATACTAGTATTTGCACCACTTCCATCATCTTCAATAACATCACTTAGGGGTAAAACTTTAACTAAGCTTTCACTATTACTGTGCTCACGATAACGTTTAAACTGACCTAAAACACTTTCATTTGTTATAACAATAAAATCACCATCAACTGACTTTATATTTTGCCATGAAACTTCAATTTTCCTTAATCGTGCACTAATTGTTAAAGAGAAACGTGTCGGCTTATGATCTACAATATTAAATTATTAAATTATTTTTAAAATTGCATTTTACGAGACTAAATAAACAATAGAAAAATTTATGAATGAAATATTTTATTTACACAAAATATATACTAAAATGAATTGATTTTATTTATCCGGTTTAATTGATAAACAAATTAAGTGAATAATACTAGTTTTATATACATACTATTAAATATAATTATTACCATAACTATTACTATTTACATAATTGAGAATATAAATCATAGAAATTAGAAAAACATAAAACTTTATAATTGAATACATTTTTCGTTCGTTTTATTAACCAAAAACAAAAAATTTCACTTCCACATAAATGTGTTCTTTTTATGCTTTTAATCAAATTCAATAAAGCAAAGATTAATCAAAATTACAATTTTATTAAATTAACATAAAATACAAATGTATACCACAATGTAACGTATATTTTGGGTCAGATTATTTGTTTATTTATTTATTTATTTTTTGTATTATTAAAAAGAATGTGAAATTTAATTTAATTCATTAAGAAAACAACAACAGATGATCACTATTTTATTAACAAAACTGATAAAACAATTTTCCTTTGTTGATATTTCTTTACATGTGATTTCTTTGAAGTGATTGAAACGACTGAAAATAAAATTTTTATTGTAAATAATTAGCGACTTTAAATTTAAATACATATAGTGGTGTGATAGCAAGTTTATTTGTGTGCTTTTTTTGCTTACAATAATAACAGAATATATCGCGATCGATTTGATTGTTATATATTTACCATAATTTACTTATTACTCTGTGTATCCATTGACATTGTAAACTGAACTTTAGTTTAGCTAAATAATAAGCATCAGTATTCCCAATACAATTACAACAGCTTAAAAAAAAAGTTTATTTTAATTTAATTATTAAAAGAATTTTAAATTATATATTCAAAGATTATAATTTAATTATAATTTTTGTTTAATTTTTAAACAAAAATATTGTCATATTTTGGTATTTCTAATAATTAAACAAAGTTTTTAAAATCGAAACAGATAAATATGAAAATTTAATTTAAAAAAATATATATAACCTTCGACGTATAGAATAATTATAATTTTTATTAAGAAAAGAATACATTTTAAAATGTAATAAACATAAACACATGTGTAATTAAAATAAAACAAATAAAAATTTATTTTTTAACGCAAAAAAAAGGTGCAAAAATAGTTGCTAAAAAAAAAAGGTAGCAAAAACAGCATACTTAACTCATTGGAATATAGAAATAACATAGAACGGCTCAAATGTCTCATAATTTTGATCAGTAAAATATAAAATCATATCCGGTTAGTAAAATCATTTAATTATAAAGAACTTTATTAAGAAAAGACACAGAAACAAAAAAGTCTTTGTCATTTTTGATTCAACAATTTGATAAAAATTAATATTTTAAAACATTTAAATGTTAAATGAATAAAACATAAACAATAATACATACAATATTTATTCAAAAGCAATAAACTTACTTATGATTTTATGCTATAATTATTTAAGTTATAAATGTTAATTATTTTGCATATTTATTTTATATAATTAGATATGATAAATGTATAATTTTCGCGTTTATATTTGGTCCATTTGAGTTTAACGGATGTGTATAAGCATTTCTTGAATGCACAAATAATTTAAAGTGATCAAGAGGTCAGCAAAATACAGATTAGACTGGATCAATGTATGAAATTTGTATAGCTGATCTTGACTTTAAATAAAAAATTCTTAAATTTAAACAAAAATAAATGAATCAATTATGATTAAGTACAACTATATTTAAACAAAAACAAATAATATAATCTATTTAATCTGCGTAATTGTAAAAAAGTCTAATTTATTCAATATTTAACATTTTTGAATCATACAAATAAGCATTATTAAAAAATAGGGAAGCAGTATAGTCGCATAATTCAATGTTATTAATGTTATATATTATTTAAATATATTGTTTATAAAGTACAATTTATAAGTTAAACGTATTTTATAGTATTTTATACAATGTCATGGTTAAATAATTTAACTTTTTATTTCTTTTATATATAATCTAATTAAGTAAAAGGAAAATTATTGTGTTAAACTCATTTTGCATAAATTACCATATATTAGCAGAATGAAATTTATCGTTTTATTAAGTTAATATTGATATAAGATTTTTTAATATATTTTATTTTATCAATATGACCTGGTTTAATATTAATTTTTATTTTTTGTTTGATTCACTTTAAGTAACATAACGTTTAAAAATTAATCAACTTTTAATATGACTTAAAAATTAAATGTTATTTTTAGAGTTGATAAAATCTGTAAGATGGCAGTTCAGTTGAAAAGGTGAAAATACAGCTGTTTGTCAATGTTTTGTTTTGTTCTTTAAATTTGACATTTTAAAGTATAAATATTATTATTTTGATTACTGATGGACACTTATATATAATGACAAATTAATATAAATAGAGATAAATAAATTACCGATAAATATGGATAATAATAAATTAATAAAATTATTAAATGATCAACGTAAAATTGGACAATATTGTGATCTTATTATTAAATTAAATAGTAATTTTGAATTGTCAGCACACTTTTGTGTTTTAGCTGGCCAAAGTGGTTTTGTAAGTAATAAATATTTCTTACAAGAAAAAATGCAATTTTCAATATTAAATCCATTAAAAATTGAAATATGCAATTTTGACTGTGAAACATGTTTAAGTGATGTTCTAGATTATATTTATTCATCTAAATTAATTATAACAACACATGAACATGAAGAACATATTAAATCATTGTCAAAAATTTTATCATTACAAGAATTACAAAATTATTTAAATAAAAATATTGTTACACCTACAATTGATAATAATATAACGTCGCATAGTATAAATAATTCTGATTTTATAACTGATATACAAAATAAAATTGTAAAAAAAAATAATTATCAATATAAGTAAGTTGTTCTGGCATAACAATAAATTTTATGGATAATCAAAAATCATTAAATCTTATTATTTTAAGAATACGAACAAGACCATCACAAAGTAAGATGCATGCATGTAACAGTTGTGACTTCAAATGTTACAAACCATCAGAAATGATAGTACATGTGAATGATTGTAAAAAAACGTGTACCGTGTGCTCGTTATGTGATGCACAATTTTCATCAAATATTGATTTAAAGTAAAAAAATTGTGGCATACAAAAAGTATTCCTTAATAATATATCCTTTTTTTAATTTATAGAAACCATTTACTATTACACGAACATGAAAAGCCATTTTTTTGTGTCGATTGTGATCTTAGATTTATTACTAAAACTGCTTTAAGATTGCACACTCCAAAACATTCAACGGAAACACCACATATGTGTTCGCATTGTGGTAAAGGTTTTAAATGGAAACATGGTCTCAACAGCCATTTAATTGTCCATTCAAATGTAATTTATTAAGTAGCATTATTTTTAAAAATCACATTTTAAAATATATATTTGTTTCTCTGATCAGGAAAAGAAGCTTTTATGTGACGAATGCGGTTATAGTACATCGCATCTTAAAACATTGCGAGCCCACAAATTAAGTCACACAGGAAATTTATTACGATGCTCTGTTGCTGGATGCACACACACCTCGAGACGTAAGGATAATCTTAAAATACACATTGCGACACATAAAAATGAAACACCATTTGTTTGTGAGATCTGTGGTCATCGTTTTAGTCAAAGTAAAAATTTAAAGGTATTAAAAAATTATTATTCACTGTAAAATAAATTATACAATACTCTTTACAACAAATAATTTTAGCGACATGCCTTAGTGCATATATCAAAGGACTTACACAAATGCCCCCATTGTTCGTTTGCTAGTCATCGAACAGACAAATTACGTGAGCATATAAATCGTCAACATACAGAAAAGCCATTATTACTCGAATTAACCGAAGATGTACAAAATGTCTTTGATACAAGAGAAACTGACATTCTTACAGCAACTATGAACAATTTAGATAATGAAATACCAACAGCAACAAAAATTATAAATAAACAGAAAAAGAATATGAAATTAAGTAGAATTAAGAATAAAAACAATAGAAAACAAAAAATGTATAATAATAATAAAGTAAATGATATAAAATTCCGTTTATTAAAACCAAAACCGGATATACAAACAACAGGAGCACCGACAATAACAACAGCAGCAGCGTCATTAGTAAATAATGAACCTTTATTTAAGTTAGATGAGTCAATTAAAGTTTTACCAATATCCGATTACGAATTATTAAATATATTAGAAAATAGTCCAATTATTATGTAAGAAAAAAGAAAAACATGTTAATTATATACATAAGTATATATGTATATTTAATATAATATAATATTTATTAAGCAAATATAAATAATAAATTTTAAAAACAGAAAAAAGTTTTCTTAATACTTTTAGTATAAATAATTTTTCTTTTATAAATCATAAGTACATTCAATTTTCTTCTTTTTTTTTTATTTTCAATATAATTATAATACCATAATTTCTTATGTTACACAAAAAGAAAAATCATAAAGCTTAAATGAAAAGTGTTTTGCATATTTGAAAATAAATTAAATACACAGAAAATAATAATGTAAAAATATAGTATACATTTAGGCGTTTTTAATTTCTTCTAAACCGTCAACAAATACAGCATTAAATAATAATTGACATACACGTTCAACGGTATGTGCTACTGTACCATAGCATTGTGGTTTATTTTTCCAAATAATGCATACATAATAAACAGGAATACCAGCTAATGTAATTAACATACCATATACGATATTCATAGGTTCCTCAAAACATGGTGCCACTACTAGTACTAAGCAACATATGATAAATGTTATCGGTAGTATGATATTTACTTTAATTGGACGGGGCATATCTGGTCTGTTAGATAAATTTATAAAATTGAATTAGTGAATATAAATATATAAATCTTTAAATAATTTAAATTACTTTTTTATTCTTAACCATAATAAACCAGCTATACTCGCCGCAACTGACAACCACAATATTTGACTAAAATAATTAATCAAAAGAAATACATCCGAAATAAGAAGCATAATAAGCGACATAATGCACTGGAATATAATAAAAAGGAACAATTATTAGTTATAAATAGTATAATTTTTCATACTTACACTGAATATTAATGACGGTATCGGTGTTTGTTGTTTGACATGCACTAAATTGAAAAATGATGGTAATTGTCCTTCTTGGGCACCTGTTGCAAAAAGTCGTGCAGATGTAAATATTATTCCATTAACACCGCCAAATGTACTTAACGCAACAAATATCGGCACCATCCAAGCTAACGGTCCAAACATTTTATTACCAAATGTCTGAAATTATGTTTCAATAAATAATTAGTCTAAGAAAAAATTAAATATATACTTACGACAGCAACAGCCAATGAGCTCAACATTTCACTGCGTGTAACAACAGCAAAATATGCTAAATTAGCGAATACATAGATTCCAGTAACTAATGGCATTGCAATCCATATTGCACGAGGTAAATTTCTATTTGAGAAAAATAAAATCATCAAAACATAAAAAAGGAATCAAAAATTAAATTGTAATTAAAATCAGAAAAGAAAAAACTTCTACCCAAGCTTTAAGCTCGTAATATTTATTTTAAATAATATCCGTGACTATTGTTAAATCAACCTACTTTTGAGAAATTTTTCTCGTTTGCTAAATAAATCTTTGCTGGTTTTTAAATATAAATTTGCTAAAGTCTTCAATAAACAGTAATAAAGAAGAATCTCAAGTTTTTCTTATATTTATTCCTTTTATTTTATATTTCTTTCGTCTAACAAGAAAACAGTGGGTGTAAAAAGTAAATAAATTACTATAGTATATACAATTTGAATTGATATTTTTACAATAGGTCTTCTTATATACAGATATTTTTTTTAATGATTTATTGACTTTATCAAGAATTAAACTGCACAAAAGAAAAGGAAAACACTTTGTATTTTTATACATAACTTTAACGTAAAAGCATTATTCATTCGTATAAAACTCCTTTTTAGCATTTGATTTTTTCTTCTCTTTATTTAATTCCCATTAGATCTTTCAATTTTATTAATTGTTTCTCGACTGATTTTAAAAATAAAATAGAATATTTTTTAATTAATTAATTATATAGTATTTATCGGGAAAAATAACGTATTATTTCTTAACATCTAGCTGTCATATATTAACCAATTTAAGAATAAATAATATAATTAAAGAAAACACTATGAAATACTTAAGTGAAAGAATAAAATATACCTATAGTAAATGATTATTTTATACAAATAAATAAAACATGAGCATCCACTTACATTATCTATGTATATTTAATAAATGTTTACCCACTATTTTCTCTTACTATGAAAGGATATTCATTTCATTTATATATAAGCTAATGCAAACAGCTAAACATTAATAATTTTTCATTTATTTATTTTTTCATTTTAATAAATAAATAAAAACCATAAACATATTTTCGAAAGCATAAACACACCCAAAAATTATTAATAAATATATATATACAACGATATGCTAATAACGAATGGAATTTGTTGTAAATCAATTAGTTAATTATGGAATTAGCTTACCTATAAGGATCTTGTAGTTCTTCGGTAACAAAATTTAAAAAATTCCAACCACCAAATGCAAATAAACCAGAATAAAATGCATAACCAATATTTGGTACAGTATAATTACCTTCCCACGGATTTTTAAAATTATTTAAATCACCTTTATGAAAAATATCAAAAAAAAACTTTAGTTTATTTAATTTATTTATATAAATTAATTAATTTACGTTTTTACCCCATATAATATAATAAAGACCGGCTAATATAATTAATATTAGTGCTAATAATTTTGCTGCTGTAAATATATCCTGAATTTTCATTGCCAATTTAACTGATGCACAATTTATTGCTGTTAAAAGACCTGTAAGCAGAACAAATTTCGTTAAGTATTTTGTATTTGTTAATATTAATTTAATTAAATTACAATTAGCATACAATTATTATATAAATAAATTCATTTCTATTCATACGTTAACATTAATTTCCATCTCAATAGAATTATGTCAACAAATAGAGAAGGATTTATATGAAATGCATAACAATTGTTTGTTTCGTTAAAGATGTTTGAAAGTAAATATCATCTATTCATATACATATTTAATTTATGTAAAGTTTTAAGTATTTGACAAAGCAACAGGAAACCATATTATCATCTACATTATAGAAATAATTATAATAAAAATTATTCCCATAAATAAATAAAGACTAAAGAAAATGACAACTTGTTGCATTAATAAGTTAAAAATTAAGTAAAAACAAATCAATTAAAAAGATGAAAATTAATTATTCATTAAATAAAAATGAATCGGGGTACATGAATATTAATTTATTTGTCTTAATTAAAATATGTAATAAAAGATTATTATTATTATTATTACAAAGAATACTAAATAAAATAGAAAGAGTTTATGCTACATTAATTTTCAACTATATACATATATATTTAAATCAATTGCTTTTGTGAATTAAGAATAAAAAGATAAAAATTTATGTTAAACTTTTTTTATACATATTAAAATTTATATTTTTTATGACTTTTATTTTGTTTTTGATTAAGCAAAAAAATAAATAAATATATTGAATTGTAAAATGTACACAGGGAGAATCATTTATTCTTTTAACATTTATTCAATTTCACAAATTAGATATTAATTACTTTATATACCATAAATATGAATAATGGAAATCACCTTTATTTTTATATTAATTAATATAAATTCTTATAATCTTATGAATTATAATAAACAAAAAACTAAACCCAATTAAAACCCAATAAGAAATCATTTTATTTAACAAATAAATATGATTACGAATTTTATCAGCGTTAATTCAAATATTAAAAACTATTATTAAAATTTTACTAAAGAACTATTATACTTCTCTAGTTTTAGTATAGCTAATTGATTTACAACAGCGATAAGCTAAACTTTTATGTTTATAACGAATAAAAAAGCATATAAAGTAAATAACTTTTGTGTAAAAGAAACATAAATTTTATTAATAATTTCCAAAGGAAATAATTTTCAAATAATCCTATCAATTACTAAGTTTGATTGTTCATTCAAAGTAATTATTTTATTAATGTTATCACCCTGTTAACAACTAAGCATAAAAGTTTAAAATAATATCTATTATGCTGTGCTTATGACAGAATTAATATAAAGGGATTTATATAAAGTCAAATATTTAATTAAATTCATTGCTGTCATTATTAATTGTCTCTTCATACCTCGTTTAGTGAACAGAATTGCTTTAAATATTAATTCTCTTTGTCTCTTAAATAAATGTGAATATTTAAATTGAAATAAATGAAAAATTAAAAAATAAAGTAAATTATAAGATTTTAATTATTATAAAAATATATATATCAATAATTCTACTTACATAAACAAACTGCCGCTAATAATCGTATTGCATGGTCGGGTGGTGAACAGTCTGTAAAAAATGGTTTAGCCGCATATTCAGCAAATGTTAATGCAACAATTGCCTAATAAATTAGAATAAAAGTAAAAACATAAATTAATTATTTATTTATTAAATGCAATTTTTATAGATTTTTTAATTTGTTTATAAAAACTGAAATAAAAATGTTTATTAAATACGTAAATTTTTCGTAAAAATAATTAAAACATATTAAATTACATAAAACCCATGAAGTTATTTATTTATTTTAAAATTGTCATTAGTATTAAATTTCTTTTGCAATAAACTGGCAAATACTAGATCAGATATTACCACAGGAAAAACAGGCACAAATTTTTTGTATATTTTGTATTTACCGCAATGTTTTTCTGAAATAATTTGTTAAAATTTCACGATTTCATGATTACAATGCAATTTTATGTGATGTTTTTTGCCTTCAAATTTTGAATAAAATTTATATATCTTTCATAATAAATCGTTTCTTATTCTAATTAGACATAGACATTAATATTTTCATGCATTTCATACATAGAAATAAATAATCTAATTGATTATTATTGAACTTGAGAAATGTGTTTACGAATTTATAATTATAGAATGCTAAACAGATAAGAAAATTAATTTGAATAAACAAATGATCTTTTTAATTAATTTATTAATAAATAATTAATTTTAACATTTGTGCGTATAAGGAAAAATAGAATTTTCTTATGTATTACACGACAGGTGTGAATAAATTCACCTACAGTTTAACAATACATAAAAATAAAATTTCCGCTATATGTTATACTCATACTGAATAAAATTTATTATTTTAATTCGCAAATAACAAGTGACACGATAAGAAAATTGTAAAAAAACAAACCTGTGTTGTAGGTCGTATTATAAATAATGCAATCCAAAGTCGTAGGAAAGCAACTAGTGGTCCAAAAGCAACTAGTAAATATGCATAATCACCACCTGATCGTGTTATACTTGTACCAAGTTCAGCATAGCATAATGCACCTAATGTAGACAAAACACCACAAGCACCCCATATAACTAAAGATGTACCAACTGATCTGAATTAAGTATTTTTAATGAAAAAAAAAAAATTAATAAATCAGGATTTCACTTTAACACAAGATAATTCTAGTGAATTCTAACTAACTCTGTAAATTTGAAAACGCCAGTTGGTGCAATAAAAATTCCTGAACCAATAATGGTACCAACAATGATTGCGACACCATTAATTAAAGTAATTTTACGTTTAAGAACAATGCGATTATCATCCTGTTTTTCAGCATTATCTAAATCATTTTTCACGTCGTTTTTTGTAACGTCTCCGGACATCTTAATTTTTATTTCAAATCTATACTAAGATTTTTATAAGAAGTATTAATTTAAAATCACGTTTATTGATAAGCGACACACGAATTTATTAAATTTTATAATAAATTAGCACTTCACTGTAACCATGCTTTGTTTTAGAAATGTTTAAAACTTTTACACTATTTTTGATAAATTGTTTTATTTATATTTTTATAAAACTTATTTTTTATTGAATTTTTCTAATGCAACAAACGTAGTTACAATAAAAACTAAATTTACGTCATGTCGTTTTTTTTTTGTTCGTATTTGTGGAAATATTTTCTTCTATATCCTTATTATTGCCGGTATATTTAAATTTTAATATTACAATAATGATGTAATAATCAAGTAACGTTAAGTAAGTCAGTAATTAATTTAATATATTAGTCACTATCAAACTGTGAAATTAGTTTTTTTTCTTTTTAATTAATAGACTTTAATCAAAAACACGATGGTGATTTGTTTTCCGTATTATTCGGATATAAACAAACTTTCAATTATGAACAAATAATCATGCGAAAAAATCGCACAAGTATTTTTTTTTTTTAAAGAAACTTCCAACAAAATGAACGGTTATAGAACATCTGCGTGTCTGCTATACTAACCAAAAATTAAATTCTGGTTAGAATTATGCCATGCTTATTTTCCACTCTGAAAAAAAATATAAAAACGGAGTGCGCCGACCAGCCACACTATAGTTCTGACTCTCTTATATTTCGTTATGTTAAATGAAAACATGTTTTCTTCCTTTTAGAAAACTCGTGCAATTTTTACTGTAAAATGTATATAAAATTTCTCCGCAAAGCACCACCATTTATCTCTTTTCCACATGCATATTATTGCATCGAAACTTTTCTTATTCCTTTTATAATAAAATTAATTTTATTGCCAATCCAGTGGCGGCCACAAAATTTAATTTTCCTAAGTTAAAAGGGTTCATTCTAATTGAATTGTTTTTATGCAAACAACTTGAATTTGTCCTTGCACCTGAACTAATTATATAATATTAATGAAATAACGTATTCATAGCTCAATAAAAATTTAAAAATGCATCGAATTGTCTTTTATAAAAATTTATTAAATATATGTAAAGAAAATATTTTCTGATTCATTGTAGGGAAATCCAACAAATTTTAAGCTACTTATTAATAAAAACATTTGGGAAAAAATCATACGCACTGGAATGGGATTATAAAAATAATAACATCTATTTTTAATTTAATATTTTATTATATTTACTAAAATTATCATTTAAATATTTTAACTGCTACCGGGAAATGGTTCAATACGATTTTTACGTAATATAAATTGAATTTTTCTATCCATATCCTCATTATAAATCGATTTGCATTTTTCGAAATTTACTCGTCTCCGTGTCTGCAAAAATATGAAATTTATTATCATTTCAGTTTTATTAAAATATTCTAAATGTATGTAAAACATATAAAATAAATACCTGATAAGGTTTTTCATAAAATCTTGTTCTTCTAAATTGATCCAAGATTCCTTCTTTTCCTAGAATTCTATTAAGCACACGAGTTGCTTCTTCAATATTATTATTTTGGACGAAAACAGTCCTAGCAAGGAATTTCACATGACGCATTTTTTATGCTATTTACCTGGTAATTATAATTTAAATAATTTTTTATGTAGTAATTATTATATGTAGTTACTATCAAGAAAAAAAATTACAAGTTTTATAGGTTATGATGGATGGTAATGCAGATTTCTTATTATGTTATGTCAAACGCCAAACGTCATATTAAATCCAATTGGAAATTTTGTAAACAAACATCCAAAATGTCAGAATTATTTCCAAGTGAATTAATTAATCAATATAAAAATACATCAAGTAAATTAAAGAAAATACAAAAAATCGTTTTTAAGTATGTTTTTCTTATTTTTAAAATACATATTAACTTTTTATTATATTATTCTTTGCTAGACGTTTTGCTCCAAATGTATCCGAAGTCTCTGAGGAATTTAACTTATTGGCATTAAATTTTGATAATTCATTTTTACCTCATTATGCTGGTTTATGTTGGCTTGGCACAGCAAAATGTGAAAAGGTTTTAGGTAACTCCTTATCGGAAGTTGATGCATTAGTTAAATCAGCTGATTCTTTTGTCAGTGCAAATAAAAATGTAGAATTACTTGGCATAAAAAGTAATAATCGTGAGCATATTGAAGTAAATAATATAAATAATTTAATAAAATGAAAAAAAGATTATATAAACAATGTTATTTAGGGTGCTCTAAGAGGGTATTATCAAGCCGCAGCAAAATTAGAAGCTGATGCTGTCATGAAAGCTGCAATCATAAGAAAAATAAAACATATTCACCCAATTATTGAAGTAACTAGTAATTTTTCCTCACCAGCACATAGAATCTATGATTTGGAATTATCTGTTCAGCAAAGTATTTCTAGCGGTGATTTCGTTGCAGCTTTGGATAAACTAACCGAAATATACGAAGATATCGTTGAACGTAAAGCTCAAAATCTCTATACCGATGTTCTCAAACGTAATGAATTATCAAGGCTGTTATTACTATTAATCCTTGACTTACCACCATCTCGACATTCACCATCTCACATAAAACTTATGGAAAGATATTCGATTGCCGAGGACTCACTTACTGATCAAATTTATTACGATTCTAGTAAGTAAAAAAAAATATCATTTTTTATAATATTTATTTCAAACATTATTCTCATTCATCTTCCAATTTGTCCTTGTAGATGATTTTGGACTAACAGAAGATACAATAAATTTATTCCAAGGTCTTGTATTAGCATGTAAAACGAAAAATATAAAATCAATAGAAAAGATTCATAACGAAATATTAAACTATTCTGAAATAACGAATGATCAACATATTTTGTTAAAGAAATTAAGTGAAAAATATATTTAGAGATTTAAAATAAGTGAAATTTATTTTTTTAAATCATAAATTTTACATTTCTTGTTTAACGTTAAACTAACTTACTTGCTAATGCCAAAAATAACGAAGAAGAAGAAAAAAAGATGCTAGGAGACATAAAGTATAAACAAAAAAAAGAAATTATAACTATTATAAATGAATAAATAAAATGTTTTTATATGCGAAAAAAAAATGATTTTTAGTTTATTTTCACTGTTCGTATTAGTGCATTGCCAATTTTTATGTTTTGTTTTACCTGAGCCTAAGCTTGTGAAAAACCCTGCGCATATGGATTTAAGTGTAATAAAAAACTTCAATTACCTTAATAGTACTGTTATTTTTTTACTTAAATGAGTAAAAGAAAAATATTAGTAAAATCAAAAAATAAATTTCTGGAAAATTGTAGGCTGTACCTTGCTGCATTCTATGCTAAAAAAAAAAGACAAATAGTAATGGAGTTAAAATAAACTATATTAAATAAAATAAATGCTGGGGTAATAATAAATAAAAAAAAATAATAATAAAAGACCCTAAATTTCCAATTGGGACTTAACTAATATTATTTAACGTATTTATAGTAACTTCAGGTATGAGAACCCCATTGCCAGGTCAAAATAAAATTTGAAACACATTTTCGTATACAATTCATTCAAATAAATCGTCGTATTTAACGTAATAAACTAGCAAACATGTACGCACACATATGTATGCATATATCGTTTAAGTAACAGGAATATGCACATTTTTTTGTCTATAGAATAAAATTCAACAAAAAAAAAAATTAAAGTATGTAATATTGTTAAATGTAAAAAAAAAAACTGAAATAAAGGATCAAAAAGGTGATTAGAGCAACAAGGACAAGTAGTTTGAGTTTTAAAGCGCGCGTAAAAATTTACATTGTAATTTTTATTTTATTTTTTTTTTTTCGGTATAAATATAAAATTAAAAAATATAAGGGATTCTTCTAACCTTCTTGTATAGACAGTATTTATTTTATTTTATTTTATTTTACCTCACTTTAAGTGCATATTTTGATTTAAACAGTCGTGTCCTGTCTTCTTTCCAAAAAGTAAGCAAAATTATTTTGGTAAAATATTGTGTTAACAGTTTGATTATAACATCAAATGTATAGCTTGGTTTGTTTTTCTTAATTACATATTTCTATCATTGTAATTAGAAATTAAACCTTGTGATAATAAGGATAATTCAGTTTCTTTTTTTTTTAAATACTTTAACATTATTGTTATTGTTTTCTTTTTGTGTTTATCGGAATTTTGTGTTGTTATTGTTTTTTTTTATATTTTCCCATTGTGCTTGTGCCGTTTATTTCTGTTATTGTTGTTTGTGTTATAATAGTAAAAAAATAAAATGTCTGATTCTGATATTCAAATAAAGAAACATCATGAAAAGATGTGGTTATTAATTGAATGGGAAACTACATCTGGACCCAATACTTATACAGTGGTTAATTCATTTGATATTGTTGGTGCACCGCATAGTGATTTATATACCGGAAAATCTGTTTTTGTTCGTCGTGGCGGTAATAAGGCTATGCAAGCCACAATTGTTACAATCTCAAGTAAGAAAATCATTTTTAATTTGTGTAGTTAAATGAAATTTTAGTTAAACTAAAATCGGTATTTTGATTATTTTAGAGGATAAGCAATTTTTGGACACTGAGTTAAAACAGTTGAAGCGCATGTCAGACGAAAACCTAAATAAATCTGAATATTTATTAGAAGAAGAAAAGGGAAAAAAACAGGTAAATAAATTTAGAGAATGTGGTTTTGTAGCTTAATTTTATTATTATTAATTGTTTTTTATTTTCTTTTTTAATTCTAATTTTAAATGGTAGAACCGAAAACGTCGTAGAACAATGCAACCGTTATCTAAGTCAGAGGATGTATTAAAACCGTCAATCTCGTCTACTTCACTAAATTTTTCACGTGGTGTTTCTCCAACATGGTTACCACAGTCGTCCAGTAATAGTGATGCCAATTCAAACTGTGGTAGTACTACAACGACAGCTGTGTACAGTTGCCATGTTCCCCCAATGACATTTGATCAACAAACTCAAACGGATAATAAAAATACAGCAACAAGTGGCACATTTTCAAATGAGCAAATGGAGAAAATCTTATCCGTGCAGCAATCAATTTTAGAAGAAAATAAATTAATACGCGCGGAATCATCAATTGCACGAAAAATTTTAAATGATTTATCAGAGCAGATTACTGTTTTAACGAACATGTACACGGAAATTAAGACAAAAGTAATTGAATCAAAAACGATTGCCTGTAATAACAATACTATTAATAATAACAATAACAATGTTCAAAAACCCATTATATTAAATGGGACAAAAAATAATTTATCTATGAATAATATCCAATCAGATGAATCCGTCATTATATTTGAAACGCATGATGAAAATAAAGATGATTTACGATTAGACAATTCACAGATACTGAACTCAACAAATTGCTATGAGAATAATGATAATAATTTAACAATTTCCTTTAATGGAAATAGTCGTTACTCGTTTAATGACTCCTCAATTGAATCACAAAATAAAGATTCTAAATCAAATATTATTTTAGAAAATTCGAAAATTGATTGGAGTGAAATTTTCAACGATGAAAATGAAAAAAGCGATATTGTTCATATAGGAATGAATAAAACAGTAATTCCTCTTCATATTATGCGATCAATAAAATGGTCTTCTCATACAGCTGCAACAAGAAAATTGCTCATGTCTGTTTTTCCCAGGGATATATTAGCAACACATTCGCTAACGGGAAAACCATCACCAGGTACATAATATGATAAATTCTAATAAACATTTTTATACAATAAATTATTTCTTATTTTTTAGCATTTCAAGATCGTGCTAAACCACCAAAAATGATGTTAGATAATAAAAAAATCAGCGACATAATACAAACAGTAACGAAATACAGTCGTGTGCCTGAAAGTGTTGTCCGAAACGCGATAACGACCAAATGTGCCGATGAAAATAAAATGTTTCGACAGCGTGCATCAAAAACAAATAACAATAATAACAGTAGCAATCGTAATGAGGAATTGATTCCATTAAAAGTAGCAAATGATAACAAGGAGAACATACCTAAATAATGTTAATTTATCGTCAATTGTTCATTTAATTATACAGAGATTCGAAGGTAAATAAATTTAGAATTAAGTTGATCAAAACAAAAAAAAAAAATGGGAAATCCAGTTTAAGAAAATCAAACATTTGTATGAAACATAATATTAAAAGATTTTTTGTACAGAAGTCAAGTACATACATCGAATAAAAATGAAAAAAAACCAAATAAAAAATAAATATATCTTAGTAAAAGTAAAGTTAAGAAACTAGATTACGCTTAAGACTGAGATTAAATAAAAGTATTAAATTAATAAAAGACATACGAAAATTAATTATCTAATCATACGTAAGATACCTAAATGAGAGAAGAAACTATTCGTAAGTCAATTATATGAAACATTATTGTACCTGAAACGAATTTATATATTTTTTTTTCTTCATTGTTATTAAATTAGTCCCCCCATTCGTTTCTCTTTTAGCACTTGTATCCCTTTTATGTATTGCTAAATTATTTTAAGTATATATATTTGTTTTTTGTATATCCTATTTATTATTTTATTTTAATTATTTGACAAAAATGTGTCCCAAAAATAATATAGTAAATTTATTAAATAATTGTTTATGATTATTATATAATTAAAATGTCTTGTCTTTGTAAAGAAATTATACTTTTCTTTTCTGTATATTGTGTTTATACAGAATTTCATATACATATGTTGATGTTACCAAATTTATTTCTATAAATATTACAAAAGAATTGCTTTTGTAAAAATAATAATATCTTTACGTGTGGATGCTGAAATAATCATTAGTTTATATTTTATTATTAGCATTTATGTTTATTAAAATCTAAACTAATACTATGCACAATATTATTTTAGTTAAGAAAATAATTATAAAAGTATACAGAGAAATTCTTTTCACAAATTTAAGGAAAGGAAAAATTATTATTATTTATTGTGCAGAAGTGTAAAGAAAATTAATTAAGTTTAATTAGTAAAATTGTATTTAAAAGAAGTTTTTTTTTTTTTTATTTTGTTATAAAATTTAAATTATAATTTTTATATAAATAAATTTAATAATTGAAAAGAAAAAAGAAATTATTATTATTGAAGAAAATAAATAAAAAAAACTATTATCTGATTTGTTGCTGCTGGTTCTTGTGGCATGACTTATGGCATGTTGCCAATTAATTTATAATTGTATGTGGAAAAATATTTAATTTGTGTATATATCTGCGTTAAAAATTTATGTTTACATGTGCACAACCTTATCATTATGGCTAGGAAGTTACAAGTACGTTCGTTGAGTGATTTGGCCTTAGGCGATTTGGCAAATATAATTGTATCCACTGTAGGTTTTGCTATGCAAGCAGAATTAGATAATGATATTGCATTTACTATGGTAGAAGTAAATACATATTTGGACACATTGGGAGCAACTGGAATCATTTATCAAGATATGCTTCGTGTTATTTTGTCCTCTGATTATTTAGAAGCATCTATTCGATTTAATTGTTTGCAAATGCTGTTAAATCAAAGTGTGCAGTCATTAGTGACCGAAATTTTTCCGTTTCCATATTATGAAAAAATACTACAAGTCATAGCTGCACAGGGTCAAGGATTGAGATTATTAAACTTGAAAGGTGTGTGGATTAAGGACGAACATATGGTCTACATGCATGAAATAATTAAACAATTGCCAAAACTAGTGAAACTGAGTATACCTTACATAGCTAATGATGAACTATTAAGCACAATAGCTGATTACAGTGAAAATTTAAAAGTTTTAGATGTTTCTGGCAACACAGATATAACAGAAATAGGAATTGTCTATTTATGCTCGAGCTTTGTGAAAAATAATTTAACAATTGTTGATATTGGAATATTAGGTGAAGAGAATATATGTCATACAGATATTGCTATGCTGATCCAGAATTTGCCTAATTTAGTGAATTTGGTGACTTATTCGTTTGTGGGAAAGTCTTTACGTTTTATTTGCGATAAAGACCCAAGCTTCCGTTCCAAGTTAAAGTATATTCATGACACCAAAACACAAGCATGTGAACTAGAAGCTATTGTAAAATTATGTCCACATTTGGAAAGCTTGTACATGGACAATCCACAGCCTGGAATAATAAATCAACTAGCAATTTTGAAATTAAACAGATTAAAAATAAATAAATTTAATAGTGATGAACTATTACACTCATTGGCGATGATAGGAAAGCATTTGTCTCATCTCACCATGGTAAGGGGTATTGGAGCTCTCGATTTAAGTAAAGTGCGAAAATTCTGTCCCAATCTAATAAATTTAGATTGTTACATGATGGAACTTGTATCTATTTCATCTGACATGCCGTTTGATCAATTACAAGGCTTGGAAATGCTTAATAGCCCTTTATCAACAACCAGTTTAAAACATTTTATTTCAAAGATGATTACTCTACGACGTCTTGCGATTGACACAGTCAGCTTTACTGATGAAGATATGATGCAGTAACTATTAACTTAATTTTCCATGCATATAAAGTTCAATACTAATAAGATTGTAAAAAGTATTTTTTTAGAAAATGATTTTAAATCGTTGGAAGACATTTGGTTTACTTCAGCTCCAAATTTAACTGTGGTTACTGTTGAGGTTTGTTGAAATGAGATTTATGTTTCAACAATACTGAGCAGCATTATTTTTTTCAATATAGGTTATGATGGATCGATGTCCAGAACTACAAAGCTTAGGACAGCTTAGTGGATGGGATATGTCAACTGATGACTTATCATTATTACGTGGTATATTAAGAAGTAATAACTCGTCTTTAGTTTTATCACCAACGAGTATATTTCCTTGAAAGGCTTGTAATAAATTAGCATCGCATATTGTTTTAATAATAATTTAAAAGAAAATAAACAACTTATTCTTTCTATTTCTACTAATGCATAATGTGAATGTAAACAAATAATTTTGACAGCTCAATTTGGCATATTCTACCGGAACCATGCTTATAATTGTTGCCATTATTAAAAAAATGGATGAATGATGTCAAAATATCAATCTGGTCATATATAACCCATTCCTTACTTCAATGCAATTAAAATAATATGAGTCAGTCGGTCCGTGTCATTTCCGGAGCTACCCGTCCCCAAGTGACTAAAGTAAAAAGTCAAAGGAAAAAATTACTACATTTCGACTATTTTTTTTTTTATTTAAACTAATTTAAGAGTATTTTTATAAATAAAATTCTAATAAATATTATATATTCAAAAAGTTGTAATCTACTATTCAATTAAAGCATTGTGATTTAATAAAGCCTCTTGTGTTGTTTATTTTCTATGCAATAGTAAATGAGAAAAATATAGAATTTTTTTTTTATATATATTGTAGAGACTACAAAATAATATATTAATGTTTCGATAAAATATTTATTAGTTAGTTTCATAATTAATCAACTCAAATAGTTAAAGAAAATATTTTATTTATCAATTAGAAAAAGTTAAAATAAATAAAATTTTATAGTCAAAATGATCTTGCTAGAGATCAATAATAGAATCGTGGAAGAAACACTTACTGTCAAATTTAAAAATGCTCTTGCTGGGTGAGTAAGAAAATTATTTAAATAAATAATAAATAAAATAAATTTCAATTGTTATAAATTTATCCAATTATTATTACTTTAAATAAAGATTTATTTATTAAAAATAATATGCATTCAAGTGACAAATATAGAAATATTTTTTCCCCTTATCATTGGGAGTGTCAATTTTTTATTTATTTTTTATTTTTAAATTTAGATTAGATAAATATATAATATATTTTTTTGATTAATTTATCTTTTTTTGTTAATTTTAATTTAAATGTCAATAACATTTACATTTTATGTATATTTATTTATTTTATGTTGTTTTTTTTTAGAAATAAGCCGGAATCTATTGATGTCACTGTAGCCGATTTTGATGGTGTTCTGTTTCATATATCCAATATAAATTCAGACAAAACAAAAATTCGAGTAAATTTATACAAAAAAAATTAATTATTTAATTAATATATTAATTATTTTCATTTAAGACAAGTATATCGTTGAAATTTTATAAACAATTACAAGAGCACGGAGCTGATGAATTATTGAGAAAGGAATATGGTGATTTGCTCATAGATACTGAGGATGGATATAATGTTTCAGTATTAATTGATTTAGAAAATATACCTACTAACTGGGAAGAGATTGCTCAAAAGATTGGTTTACTTAAAAGAAACTGTTTTGCTTCGGTTTTTGAAAAATATTTTGATTTTCAAGAGAGTGGTGATGAGGAACAAAATCGTGCTGTTATCAATTATCGTAATGATGAAACAATGTAAACAAATTATAGTTGATTATTATTTATACGCTTTCTGTATTAATTATCTTGATTGGATTAAATTTATTTATATATATTTATTATAGGTATGTTGAGGCAAAAGCTGACCGTGTTACAGTTGTATTTAGTACGATATTTCGTGACGAAGATGATGTTGTGCTAGGCAAAGTGTTTATGCAGGAATTAAGAGAAGGAAGGCGAGCCTCACATACTGCGCCTCAAGTTTTATTTACGCATAAGGAGCCTCCATTAGAATTACAAAATACAGATGCTAAAGTTGGTGATAATATTGGCTACGTTACATTTGGTACTTATGGCTTTTAATATTTTTGCATTTACAAATGGTTTTAATATCAATTTGTTTTTTTTTTATATACAAATTTAGTGCTCTTTCCACGTCACACAACTAAAGATACCAGAGCCAATACAATTAATTTAATTCACATGTTTCGTGATTATTTGCATTATCATATAAAGGTATATCAGTCTTAATATTTATTTAAATTATATGATTTATTTGATTTATTCGTATTTTTTGTTATTTATAGTGTTCGAAGGCTTACATACATTCACGAATGAGAGCAAAAACTACAGAATTTTTAAAGGTGCTTAACAGAGCTCGTCCCGAACCACGAATTACAGAGAAGAAAACAATTACGTAAGTTAAACAATCATAATATATATATTTATGTGCAAATTTTATTATTTATTTTTATTTTAGTGGCCGAACATTTGTTCGTAAGGAATAATAAATTATTTCCTAAAAAAAAGAAGAGAAGAAGTACATAATTGGTCTACTAATATTGAACAAAATAATTAAAGAAAGTTATATTGTAATAATTTTATAAATAATAAAATATAAATTTAATGAATGAAATATATTCAAAGAATGGTAATGAAGTTAATATTATATGAAAAATTTAATTAAATTAATAAAGGAGATAAATATGAAAATAAATTCTCACATTATTTTTGCGTTTTATGTTAGACAAAAAGGAAATAAACTATATTGCGCTACCAAAACACAAACAATCAAAACAATTATATTTGTGCTAAAATATTATGGTATAAAGAAAAAAAGAAGCAAAAACATACATAATAAATATTTTTTAAAATAAAGTTATATATTCATGTTTATGATGATGTTCTATAGAATTTTTGTATACAATATAACATAAAAATAAAATTGTTCCAATTAAAGTTATTTTAAATAAATTAAAAACAAACATTATTTAGAACATTTAGTTATTAATTAAAATGACAGGTATTAATCTGGTAAACGTATTAATGGCAAAATTCGTAGAATCAATAACATTTTATATGATTTTTTGCACGACGTGTCGTTGAAAATTTAACAATTGCTGTACTATTTATGAATTTTCTCTTATATAATTATTTTACTGTTTTATATCACTTATTTTTTTTTTATCTAAATTATACTTTTATAATTCATATTTTTAAAATATTGAAGTAATCAAATGAAAAATAAATAAATATAACATTTAAATAGTAAAGGAAATATAAAAATATATTTATCTAGTAATTATAATAATTATAAACAAAGTTTTCCTTATTAAAAATATCTATATTTGTGTCACAAACTGTTAAAATACATTGAATGAGGATTTTCTCTGATGTTTTCACTATTATCATTAAAATTTTCATTTCTTCTTTCGTTTACTGAATTACATTTAATCTTCTCTGCATTATAATTAAATATTAAAATATTTTTCTAGTTTATATATTATGTTTCTTATTTATTAAAAATAATACAAATATTATATACACAAATAATTGAATTGATTAATAACATTTGGTGTGAGTGTTTTATGATATTTTATTAACGAAAATATAAAAGAAAATAATAATAAAATTATTTGTAGTAACTGAAGAGAGTCTGAAGGAATAATAATAATATTTGTAAATCCAATTTGAATGTGTGTGTGTGTGTCAGTTAATCAATATGTGAGTCATTGTCCACTAAATAATTAAATAAATAAAGAAAATAAAAATGAAATAAGATTATACTTTGGAGGCATGGTAATCTTTTGTGCCACCTGTAGAGATCAATTGTTGGTTCATCCCTTTGTTTACTTTTTTATCTTCTGCCTCTTTTTGTAGCTCAGCTAAAACTCCCTCGCGTACACGATCAAGTGCTAATAACATAATTAAAATATACACACAAATAATTTATATACTTTATTTATTTATTTATGATGTAAGAATTTGTATCCATTTGAAAAAAAACTGTTTTTTGAGCATATTTGAAAATAATATTAAAGAAACTAGCGACAAACTAAAGGAACAAAAAAAAAGAACATTTCTTAATTCTCACCTAATAAAATTTTCTCACCTTTCCGTAGATCCATTTCATCCATTTCGGAATTTTGTATACATGCCAATTTTTCACGGAATTTTTTTGCAATTCTTTTACGTTGATAGTCAGCTTCTATGTCTTGCTTGGTTCGTGGAATACGGAAACGGAAACAGCAACATAGCATAATCACTTCAAAAATAATATATATATATAATTTTTTAATTTTATTTCTTAATTTCACTTGTTATTAATTTTATTACCAACACTTAGTATTGCTCCTAAACACAAGAATATTATTTGCCACACACGAAATCCACCAAACGCTTCTGTTTCCAGCCATGCTGGATCTTCTAATGCTGGTTTAATATCCATTATTTTTCTGTTGTTTTTATAGTTATGTGTTTATAGATTTGCCTATTCGTTTATCAATTTATACGAAGGCCAGACCTTATCCTGTGGAAAACTACACAGATATGAAAGGAATTATAAAAATTAATTTTAATATCTCAATATAGTATAACTACTTCTTTATTTTTATATTTTCTGTGTAGTTATACATTTGTATATAGAATGCAAGCATACAGACATCTCATGTACACATTAAGGAGTGCCTCTTGACGCACCCTGCTGATTATAAGAATCGGTTGGTTTATTTATAATATATATTTTATAGTATAGAAAATACATTTTATTCAGTGGTGTTGGATTTCGTGATGGTTTTATCATGAGGGGTTGTTTTTTTTTGTTTTGTATTTTGAATTTGAACTTTCGGCATAGCCTTTTTGTACGTTGGATAATAATCCTAAAACCAAACATTCAATTATTTACTTTTAAAATAATTTAAAATAGTAGTTAATTTTCTGTTAAATCAAAGTATTTAAATCAATAACATAATATTTAAATTAGTATTTTATCTAGTGATTATAATCACGATTTATAATTATTAAATTGCTTAAAAAATTTCTACTTGAAAAAAGGGAAATTTTTTATAATTTCCCTCGTCAATAATTCTTATATGAATATACAAAATGGTAATTCGATGTTTTAGCTGCCATCTTTAAATAGCACCATATTGACCATCTGGTGATAATTTTAAAAAGTAATCAAGAGCCATAGAGAATTTTACGTACCCCGCAGAAAAATAGGGTGTCCCAATCATTATCCATAACCTTTCAAATAACACTTAAAAATAAAAAATATATATAAAAGTTCTCTATATATTAAATAATAATTTCAAAATGACCTATTCATGATAATTAAATGGATAAAACATCAAAATTAATTAAAAATTTGTTGTAAATTAAAAGAAAAAAAAATGTTAACATATAAATGTGTTTGTCATGTTTGGTGGATAGTGTTATAAATTGTAATATCCCCAGTGTGGTTATCAAAAGAAAAAGAAGAAATTATAAATAAAATATCTTTTAAATAAAGTAATATTGGGGCATAGTTACAAAAAGTGTGTGTTGTATGGTTTGAAGCAGAATTAGATTTATATATATATTTATATATATAATAGTTTTTTTTTTTTTTTTTTGTGAAGAAGAGAAAAGAGAAAAAAAATTCATGAAACCAACATGGCTTCATCAAATCGTGGAATACAAATTGGTTCGGCGTGGTTTCAAAGGAAAATAAATTTACGACCACAGCATCGTGGTGTCCACTTGGTCACTGAAGAAATTTTAAGGCAAATGCCAGAGCTTGGACAATTTTCAGTCGGCCTCTGTCATGTACAAAGTGAGATAATATTTCCAAAAAAAAAAAAAAAAAAGATAAAAACTAAATGCAAATTTTTATTTATTTATTTTTCTTATTATTTTGTTATTTTGGGTTGAATTATTTATATTCTGTTCTATCAATTATATTAATAATTTTAATGTGTCTATTATAATATATTTATTGATAATCGGTGTAATTGTGGGTTCGGTTTTTATAATCAATTAATGTCACTTCTCATAATTATGGACTTGGCTCCCAAAGTATAAAAAAAAAACAGAAGTGATTGTTCTTATACATTATGTTTCACACGTAAAGTATGATGTGGTTATCACTTAGCTTACTGTCTATACTCATTTTAATTATTTATCTTCTATTTTTTTTTTGCTACACCTGTCCCTGCTAATGCTCATCCAGGTATTACATTAATATTTCTTCTTCTTCTTTTATTTTTTTAATAAAGACAATAATTTTAATCAACATTTTTTGCTAATATATAAATTTAAAGAAAAGAAAAAAGAGTATGGAAAATGATAATAACAAATTAAACACAAATATTAAGATACATTGACTGCAATATTCCGCAATCGCGTGTGAAATTTATGAAAACCAAATGTCAAGTTTTTCAACAATTGCTCGTTTTATTTTCATTCTCTTTGACTTTTCTATGTTTTGTCTATAATAACTACAAAAAATAAATGAAAAATTATATAAAAAACTGAATATTTATATATATATATACAGGTAGACAGTCAGTACTCTCGTTATATATCCATCAATCAGTTAGAATACGTTTTATTTTCAGTTTTATATACTTTATTGTTTGGTGTCCAAAGGGGGGTATTGTTCATCGTTTGCTAAATGTTTCTTTTTTTTTTCTTCTAATAAGTTTATGTAAAGTAATGTGTACTACGTACAGTTATTTTACAAATATTACATATATATGATGTCGACCGACTATGTACACACATATATATATATATATATATATATATAGATTATAATTATGACTTTATATTGTTATTTTGTACATAATAAAGTAGTTAAAAAAAAAAAGAAAAAGAAATAACATAATATATAGGAATAACCTCGACATAATTAAACAAATAATAATAAAAAAAATACAACATATATGTGAAAAGGGAAAATATGAAAATGTATAATGAATAAAAATGAAAATTATTATAAAATTCAATTCATTTTTGTTTGTCCTCCCCTTGCTGCTGTCCATCTATGGATTTTTATTCAGTTTATGTATGTTTTTCTACTTTTTTAATTATGTGGTTGAGGAAGATTTAAAGACTGAGGATAATGATAACACTAATAAGTCATTGTGCAAATAGAAAATGAAATAAATATGATGAGGTTGCATGTTTATTTATGTTTTAAGGGAAATATTCTATAGTTATTATTATTATTATTGCTTTTTAATATTTTAATTTGAAACGTCAATAAATTTAGTTGAATAAATGTCAAAAATGTTTTTATTTTTTATAAAATTAAAATTTATGTATATTATTAGTTTTAAATATTTTAATTAAAGAAAAAATGAACATTTTTTTAATGAATTTAATAATAAATTAACCAGATATATTATTGGGCATATTTCTGATCATATAGAAGTGCCTCAATATTGGCATGGACAAGAATAAGAATTAGGGAATCAATATAATTATTTTGTAAACAAAACAAAAAGAAAAACTTGGATTATAATTTAGTTTAGCTATTAGAGGAAAGTTTGTTGATTTTTTTTTTGCAGTTTAGAAATGAATTTGCAGAATTTTTTTGTAACCAATTTTTTTTTTTTTTGCATTAATCACTTGTTTATTGTTTTTAATTTTTAATAAAATATATAAAATTAATTATTTCTCATCTACATCTTATAATTTGTTGTTCGTCTTATTCTTTTTAATTCATTCGTAAACTTCTCTACTACTTCTGTCCGCCGTCATCGTTGTTCGTCGTCGTCGTCCTCCTACCTAATGTGTGTAATTTGTGCCGTAAGTTTGCTTTTAATGACATTATTTATATGGCAGTAAAAATACAAAATAACCAAATAGAATTTTTTGTTAATAGAAAAATTTGACCCAGAACTATATAATAATAATAATAATAACAATAGTGTTTTATATATATATTTGCTCTGTTGCTGCTTATTCACTTTGTGTTGTATTTTTAATATTATTTCATTCGTTTACATTAAAAATTATTGAATTTTATTTATTGTTATTTTTTTTGTTGTTTTATTGTTGCTGTTGAAATATTTAATTAGTTAATTTGTTTTTTTACTTTTGGTTTTGTAAAACTTAATGTAGGTTTAAAGGTTTTATTATTTTTTTTATTCTTTCTATAAGAGCTAAATCAATGAAGCTTCTTTTTTACTACAATATTAGCTAAATATAATTTATTTAATTTTATTTAATAAAACTTATGTTGTATACACACATAACTATGGAAGAGTATAAAAAACAATAAATATTGTAAGATTGAAAAATAATTAATAAATAGTAATAAAAGTAAAATAATTAATATAATTTCTCTATTATTATGTGTTTAATTATGTTTATTTTAAATTTGTATACAGTATTTGTATGTGCGTACATAAATGAATGATTTATTTATTATAATTATATCACTTAATCACCGTAATGTTTATGATTAACAAAAACAATAAAAATTTATGTAGACTTATTTATAAAAATTATAAATTATATTTTTTGCTTCTCTAGTTTTGCACACATCAGCTAGTTTAGCATTAAATGAAAGCTGGGATCCAGATGTCAGGTAACTTTTTATTAATATATATTTATACCGTATTTATATTATTTAATTAATTTTTCTAAAACAATCTCTAAACCAAAATTATTGACTGTATATATATATATATAATTTTTTATTCGATGAAAATGCCTTTAGTTGTTATTTTTTTTTTATTTATCTTTTTAATATTGTAAAAATAAATAAATAATATAATAAAAAATCATTAATATTTTTCACAATTCTTTAAAAACAGAGACGATATGGAAATGATGTTGAATAAAATAGTTCCAGAAGGTTTACCATATAGGCACTCGTGTGAAGGACCAGATGACATGGTAAAAAATCTTTGTTTAAATAAGAATTATAATAAGTATTAATTAAGAATTTCACGCTATCTTAAGAATAATAATAAAGCAAAGCAATGTAGAAAAAAAAAAAACTAACTCAGAATGAGAAAGACAAGAGAAAAATCGAAATATTAAACAGAAAAAACAAAAAAACATTCGTGGGGTAAAAATGCAAAATTTTTATTAATAAATATAAGTAATAAAAATGCTTTATGAATTTGGGTCACCTAAAGGTTAAAAAAGTGATTTTTTGACACAGTGTCTGTGTGTCTTTAGGTGTCTCTCTGTTTGTTACATGTATATCCTTCTATTTATTCTATATATAGATAAATATAGATATACCTGTAGCTAGAGCATATGGTGTTGTGCTATTAGCATTATCATTTAAATTATCATTATGAATCTTTGAAATAAATCTTAACTTTGAATCCTTGATTACCTTAATACGTTGCTTTACTTCCCCTTTTAAGATTTTTAAATTGATGATCTTATTAATCGATGAATTTGATAAATAAAATATACTCTAAATAAATAATAGTAATAGTAAAATTCTAATAGTTCTTGTTTTAATTAAATTACACTGTTTATATTTATTTTATGAACTTTAATTAATATTATTTGATTTTCAGCCAGCACATGTAAAAGCATGTTTTCTTGGTAGTTCATTGACAATACCCATAACTGATGGTAAATTGTCGTTAGGAACATGGCAAGGTGTTTGGTTATGCGAGCACAGAGATCATGCAGGTTCAAGAAAATTAGTAATTACATTATCTGGATGTCCAAGAGATTCAGCACGAAGTCCATTGTCACCAGTATCACCAATAGCATCAACATCCAGTTAGGGGCGGCCACGCTCTGCTCGTGATAGCCGGTAATCATGGGGGAGCGTCACACGAAACTACTAATACTTATTATAATTATAAATTAAATATTAAAAAAATTATTTTCTATTTTCAATTAATTAATTATTTATTGTTTCAAAAAAAAAAAAAAAAAATTAATAATATTCAAATAAATTTAATAAATAAAAAGACAAATTTATTCATTTCCATTTTTTTAGACAAAATTAATAAGTTTAAATAAAATGATAATAAAGAAAGAAAAAATATTACTATACCGACTTCAGGTAGAAACTCTATTAAATTACTATATAAATATAAATATATTTAATAATTAACTACAACTAGTGAAACTAATAATATAAATAACGAAAAAAATAAATTACTTAAATTACTTTTTTAAAAAACACAATAATTACAAAAAAGACAAAAAATAAATAAAAAACTAAATAATAAAAATATGTTGTTAACTTAAAATTATCGGTGGATTAATATAAATAACGCATAAATTTAAATACATAATTAATTAGTATAAATTTAAGGTAAACAATTTCTTAAATTTAACAATTTAAATTATTATCAATAAAATTATTAAAAACACAAAAATAAATATTGTTGGACGATGTAAAATGAAGTAAAATTTACATTTAATTATTATTAAATAAACAATAAAATTAAACTATAAAAGAGATAATCTCTAATATAAATATGATAAAAATTATTATTATTATTATTCAAACACAGAAAGATAATTTAGATATTTAATAATAAAAAAATAAATTTAAATTAAATAAAAATGTAAGAATAATAATAATTATTATTAAAATAATAGTAATGTGTAATAGACCAAATGTTATTGTAATAATTTATTATTGTTATTTTTATTTTTCTTAATTTTTGGTTATGTTTTCGTTGATTTAGTTACTTAATTTTTCATAAAGAAATTAGATTTGCTAAAAAATCAGTAAATACAGTAATCCTACCGCTTTACGGACAGGATGTTTTCCTCGCAAACTGCCCGTTAAGCGAAAATCGGTAAAACAAAACTGCTACTAAGTTAAAAAAGTAAATTTATATAAAGAAAATGGAAATAATAATTTTGTCCGTAATTTGCGAATATATCAGTATCCGTATACCGAAATTTTAATCTTCAATTAGTCATGTCCGTAATTTTGAATTTCCGTCAAACGGGCGTCCGTATAGCGGAGGATTACTATAAAGGCAAAAATTATAATTTAATAAAAACACAAATTTGTATATATTGTGTAGAAAACTATATATATATATACTGTTGGAACCTCGATAATTTGACGCTTCAACAGACCCAGAAATTAAGCCGAATAAACGGGGTACTATGTTTGATTTTTATTTCAACAGACGACATTCCGAATTATCCAGGAGTCGAATTATAGAGAAACTCGAATTATCAGAGTAGGTTTGAATGTAATTTTTAACCGACTATGAAAAATGTCGCATTAAATAGGGAGGAAGTTGAATTATCGGTGAGTCAAATTATAGAGGTTCCAAACCGTATATACTAATATTGTGTATGCTGCTGTGTTATTGCAAAATTCAATTATAATTTTTTTTTTCTTAATAAAATTATTAATTCGATTGTTGTATTAAAACATTTTACATATTAAGAATGTTGTTATGGTGCTTTTAATTCGGATTAATTATCCGTTTATCATTCAATTAATTAATTAATACAGATTTGTTTTTGTTTTAATTTGTGACATTTTTATTTTGTGAAAATTCTAATTAGTTAATCAACATAATAACATGAAATGGCAATATTTGTAAAGTAAAAACACAATAATAATAATAATTATAATTATAATAATAAAAATTTAATAATAATAATAATAAAAAATATTAATAATTATAATAAAATAGTAAATGTTTAATTAATTATTTGTATATTACAAAAAAAATAAAGAAAAGAAAAATTTGAAAAAAAAAAAATACTGTAGTAAATAAGAAAAAAGAAAATTCAATCTCTCCTGTCAAATGCACAAAAATTAATTAATTAATAATTTTTATTTATTTTTATTTTAATTTTACATTTGTTATTATTAATTATTATTTTTTTGAATAAATTCTTTGTTAATTATTTTTACTTATTTTGTTATTAAAAATACAAAAATATAAGAAAAAAATAAATATAGATAATTATGTCGCGTCCTTATACATATATATATACATATATATATATATATATATATATATATATTTAATTATAATAAAATAAATAAGCATTTATTATATTATTATTATTATTATTAATTGTAAATAAATGATTTAAAAAAATAATATTAATAATTAATAAAAAGATAAAGAAAAAACTACACTGGACACAAATGGGGTTCTTAAAATCATTATTCCAGCCAAAGTTATATATATATATATATATATATATTAATTAATTTATTTATATATTTGTAATCACATTCCACATATACACAAGTATAAAATAAAGACACATACATGTAAAAATAAACACAAAAAAAAATTAATTAATTAAATAAAAACTATATATTCTTTACGCCATATTTGATTGATTCGTTTATACTTTATAGAAGAAAAAAAAACTTGTCCGATTTATATATAATTAAAAAAAAAAATATTTTCTTTAATTTTTTTAATTAATTAAATGAAAATTTAAATAACATTTACAATTATAATTGTAGAATTAAAATTAAAAAAAAATTTTCACTTTGACATTTTTTTTTTGTTCTAAATAATTATTTTTTTTCCCCTAAATTTAGACAAAATTATTTACATAATTAAAAAAAAATATTTAACCGATTTTTCTCCTTTATAGAAAATTTTTATTTTTTTTTTATAGAAAATAATAAAAAATAAAGAAAATTTCAAAAAAAAAAAAAAAAAAATGAATAGAAATTTTTTCTAATTAATTCTTAATTAAATTTCGAAAATCACATCTTATTTATTACCAAAAATTAAATTTAAAAAAAAAAAAGAAGAGAAAAATTTAAATAAAATAAATAATAATAATAAATTTCTATTTAAATCATAATTAAATTTTATAAATAACCAAATTGCCATTTAAAAAGTCTCTTTAAAAAATAATAATTTATTTTTTTAATTTATAATAAAATACAGGGTGTAGATTTATTTAATAAAAATAATAAAACTAAATTAAATTATAAATTTAAAATTAAAAATAAATAAATAAAAGTAATTTAACCTTTTTTTTTTTATGATAATAATAAATACTCTAAAAATAATAATAATAATAATATAAATAATTAAAAATGAGAAAAGAATTATTAATTTTTGATTTTTTATTTAATTTATTAATTAATTATGTAACTTAAATTTTACAAAAAAAATAACACTGAATATGCTATTTATGTCTATTTATCTCTTGTATTTTTATTATTATTTCTTTATTGATAACATTACGCTGATTAAACGTTTTTAAAACGCTTTAATTATTATTTTCTTTGTTAATACGAGACACTAACTGCCTGTTACACCTTTAAATATTAATTATTTTATTAAATCTCTTTAATTTCTAAGTCCGTCTAGAGACTGGCTTTGATTTAACGTGATTTTACCGATAAAATTATGGCATTAGAGGGTTAAATCACTTTAATTTACGTCTCACGGAAAAATACCGAAAATTTTATTCAACTTTCACAAGTTCTCGTATTAATTAGTTAAAAACTTATTTATTTTCTTGCAGATTTAGTTTTTCATAATTTTTTAGACATTTTATTACCTCTACACATCATTTACATAATAAGGATGTGTATAGAAGGTGTTTAAACGGTAATTTTGATTAAATGCAAAAAAAAAAAAAACAGAAAACGTCCATTAAAAATTTTTTAAACTTTGTTATTTAGGCACTTTTCAACTAAATTAAATAACTTTTTCTAATTTTCTTTAAATATTAATTTTTCTCTTAATTAATTGCTAATTTATTCAATTATAATAAATACAAAATTAAGCACTGCCACCGCTATTAAAATAATTTTCCTAACCTTGTAATTTTCATATTTTTTTTGTTTTTGCTATCCATAGCATAATTTATTAGATTTTATATAAAATGCATTAAACACTAGTTGCTAATAATGGTGAAAATTAATTTTAGAAATTATTATTTAATAAAAATAATATTTCTTTAATCCGTTTATAGCTGCTTAATGATTTTCTTTTTCGATGTAAATAAAATATATTAGAAAGCATTAAAAGTCTTGACAGAATTCAAACATAATGATGTATCAGTTATATGTAGAGAGAGTACTATCTACTAGCGCAAATTTAATTAATAATTTGAATAAATAAAATTACACAAATACACACACAGCATTAGAAATAATAATAAAATTAAAAAAAAAAAATTAATTTCAAAGAAAAATAAAAAAAAAATGGTGACAATATAAAAATAAATTTATTTATTTTAATTAAAAGTTAATAAATTAAAATAAATATAAATAATAATAATAATGAAGAGAATATTAAATCTGTATTGTAAAACAATAAATAAATGTTATAAAAAATAATATTATTTACTTTAAATACCAAAAAAATAAATAAATTAAATTAAGTTAAAAAAAAACACGAATTGTAAATATTAAATGATTTCAAAAAAAATTAATATAAATTTGTTAATATTATTGCAAACAAACGTGACTTATTATATTGAATTATATTAAACAATTAATAAATAATCATTTAAACATGTATATTAAAAATGGGGAAAAAGAGTTTAATTTAATTAATACAGCCATTTTGTTTTGTTTTGTATTTTTTTTTTATTTTTTGCTAAATAATAAGTAAGTTAATTAATTAATTAATTATTTATTTACACAATTCGTTTACCAGTTATTTTTTTTTATTAATTAATTAATTGTATTTTAATTAATAATAATTTTTATTTTTTTAATAAAACAAAATAAATTAGTTTTCGGTATAAATAAATTTAAAATTAAATAGAAAACCAATTTCGAATAAAATTTTTGAATAAAACTTCGAATTAATTTTCGAATAAAAATTTAAAATTAAAAAAATACTTTTTATAAATAAATAATTAATCAATTTAATAAAATAAAAAATAATAATAATTATTAAAAATATATGAATAAATAAGGATAAAACAATTAATTAAATTAATTCTTACCATTTTATGTGTAATTCTGTAAATTAATAATAAATAAATAATTAAAAAGTTAAAAAAAAAAAAAAAATAGTTAATAAAAATAAAAATAACATTAATAATGAAATAAAATGAAAAGAAACCAATAAAAATAATAAATTATTTCATAAATTCAAATAAATAATTAATTGTAATATAATAACAAATAATAATTTAATTAATATTTAATTAAACAAAGTAGTGGCAAATTATAATAATAATAATAAACAAATAAATAAATAATTAAATAATAGAATTATTCGTTTTTTTTATTATTATTATTAATTATTTATTAATATAATGAGATTTATTTTTAATGTTAATTAAATTAACAATAAAAAAAAAGTATATAATAGCACATAATTTTAATTTAATTTAATTCTTTTTTTTTTGTATTTCTTTATTTATTTATATTAATTACATACTTCTTAAGTATTGTTTCTTAACAATAGTAAAAGTCATCGATTATTTTTGGCTAATATTATAATTACAATGAAGAATGCTGAGGTGGTGATCTTATTTCTTAGAAAAAATACTTAAAAACTAACAAATAATTGTTCAAATACGTAGGTTCAGTACTTGTTAAAGTGGGAGTGTGATCATATTTCTTTTGAAAATCAATAGATAATTCAAATTATAAGAAAATATTTGATTAGTATTAGCTACTAATTACGTCGCTTACGAATAGGGCTTCCAGTATCAATACTTTCGATACTATTTTTGCGTTGAAATTTGTGTTAAAAACATTAAAATAAAATTCAAAACATAATAGTATCGAAAGTATCGAGACCGGAAGCCCTATTTACAATAAAGTCCACTTTTTCCACTTAGAAGATCACTTTTAATCATAAATTAAGCAAATTTATTTCAATAATCTGTTGTTGATGAAAACTTAGGCAACAAATATTCATAGAAAAATAATTTAATTGATTTTCCTGCTCAGACATTCTTCAAACAATTCCTTATATTAAGATAATTCCGTTGATTTCGTCGTATCCAGAATACACGAGTTTTATTGGTTATAATTATTATAATTTAAATAATTTATTATAAATTTTTTTAATTAATTAATTCAAATATTTCAAAACAAAAAAAAAATATTATTAAAAATTTATATGAGAAAATTTAAAAAATAAATGATAGTTGCTTGTTCAAAAATTGTTAATTAAATAATAATAATAATAATTATTCTTATGATTTTGATTTAAAAATAAAAATTTAAATTAAATATATTTAAGAAAAAAAAAAAAAAAAAAAAATGTAAATTTTATTTATTTCATTATAATTTCACATAATTAATTCAATTTAATTTAAGAAATTACATTGTTTTTCCTTAAAAATATAATAAATGCGATCAATAGATATGTATAGCTTTATTGTTTTTATTTTTTGTTTTGTAAGTGATCAGCTTAACATTCACAAAATATTATTAATAATAAAAGATGCAATCAAGTAATTTTAAAAAGTAATTAAATTGAGTAAACATTTAAATTAAATAAATAAAGTAAATTAGAAATGTTAATTATTATTATATAAATAGTCTTCCTCGAGGTTATACATTTTATTGATCGCAACGCTTTTCACCGATTCTAGTTGAAATATGAATGAAATTTTACTTAACCTAACTTAATTACAATTCACTATCGTTAAATTATGCAGTAAGAAAATAATTCAATGATTTTTTATTATTAAATCCTTACAGTAAGATCATCCACTTATCAGTTTTATTATTAAAATCCTTTTTTGAAAAAATAACCTAAAAAAAAAAATGGAATTTAATTGTAGTAAGAGCCCCTCCTTAAAAAGAACATTAAAGATAATTGAAGAAAAAAATAATTAAATAAAATAAAATCGAACGAATTAGGATTAACAAAAAAATAAAATAAAAATAAAAATTCTTCAATAATTTAGAAAATGGCTTAAGAATGGCTCAGTCATAATTAATAATAATAATAATTATAACCACGATATAATATAGACGTTTACAATGCAAACGTATTATATATAATTTTAAATTAAAATTATTTATTTATTTATTAATTAATAATTAAATATTTTTTACCAAGAAAAATTAAAAAGAAAAGAAAAATTGTTAAAACAAAAAAAAAAATTACTAAAATAATAATAATAAATAATCTAAATAAATATTTAATAATATTTAAAATTGCTTTAATTATGTAATTATATAATAATAATATTATAGATAAATATTTAAGAGTAATTAAATAACAATAATTGTATAGAATTAAAAAAAAAATAAATAAATAAATGAGAATATTAAAATTAATAGAAAACAGTTTATAGTAATAATTAATTAATTAATTAAAAAGAAATTTAATTAACGAAATTTATGGAAAAATTTTTATTTTCAATCTTATGTGAGGCAGCCATTAGTCGACACACAAAACAGATAAAAAGTACGAAAACAACAAGAAGAAAAAGAACGACAACTAGTCAAACGTCAATAAAATTTTTTATTCCCTTTTTGTTTTATTTTAATTAAATATAATAATAATTATAATTATTATAATTTAAATGCTAAATATTTAAGTAAAAAAATTATATAATTTTATTCACAAAAATAATGAAAAGAAAATTGAAAAAAATAAAAAAAAGAAAAACAGATGGTGTAATTGTACTAAACTAATACACAAAAATTAACGTTAATAAAAATGTGCATTGTATATTTTTGTATTAAAAATTAATTAATAAAGTAAAAGAATAAAAACAAATTAAATAAAAAATATAATAATAATAATAATAATAATAATAATAATTATAATTAATTTATAAAAACAAAATTAAGAAAATATTTAATAAGAAAATAATCAAAAAACAAACAAAACAAAAAAAAAAAAAAATGAATAATTAAAAATTGAATAAAATTTATCTTAAAATAAATTAATATTAATTAATTAATATATAAATATATATATAAACAAAGCAATCATAATTAAGAATTGATTTTGTTATTCAAAAATTTTTTTTTTAATTATTAATTTTTGGAGTTTTTATAATATAAAAGAAAAACAAATTTATTTTTTTGATTTCATAAAATGTTTTTAAATGATTAATTATAATTGAGAAATGAAAAAAAATAATAAATTTAATTTAAATTGACTTAAACTTAACTGCCAATATGATAAACATTGAATAAAGACCTAATTTAATTAATTAAAATATGAAAAAAAAAAACACAAATACCAGGCGATTTAGTTTCTTATTTTTTTTTTGTTTAATTTTTGCTAATTTTAATTAAATTTAATCACAAGAAGAAACATAAGAAACGTAGGACGTTTTCGTTAAATCAGAACTTTCTTTAGATCTGATTGTGCAAAGTGTTCGATAATTCGCAATTGCAAACTCAGATAAGTAAGCGTTTTTTTGATAATTATTTTCTTATATGGTAGTCTGTTCAAAAATTCGCTGAAATAACAACTTATCAAAAAGATCTTTTGAAAAACATATTTAAAATTATAAATATCAGATAGTTTTAAACTGTAAAAGGTAAAACTTTTCTGCTTAGCCTTACTTAGTTATTCATTTAAGCAAAAAAAAAAAAAAAGTTCTTAAAATCTTGCTTGAAAGGTCTGAATTATCGAAAATGCCCGTACATTTATGAGAAAGTTTTGATTTTTATGTGATTAGACACGTTGACAGTTTAGCTGATTTAAAATATTTAAATACGAAATAATCATACATAGGTAAATTAAGTAAGTACAGAAATTAAAAAAGAAACCCATAAACATAATTTTGGCCACTTAAGATGTGTGTATAATTAATAATTAATTATTCTAGTTATAAAAATTTAATTCAAATTATAAAATATAATTAAGCAAATAATGAGAGAACTTGTAATAATTTTTGTATTGCACAATAAAAACGAAGATCTACTTATGTCCATAGAATTACATCCATCACCATAACAAAATTTACAAATATTTGTATTTTTACAAATCGAACGATCAAGATTGATATCATTGGAACAGCCTCGTATTATCTTCCTATCTATAATAAGATATTAAGTGAATTATATTTTGATAATTTTTTTTTTATTAGTAAAAGTATTACTCATTTTAATTACGTAACATCCTCGATCACTATATAAATTATTCCAGTTGCTACAAAGAGATGGTTTAAGACTTGCATTATGACCGCAATTTTTACTATTTTCATCGCCTACACATTGAACGCATAATTGCTGTACAAAACTACGAGAATTGCAACCGCTATTTGTGCACTGTGCACAATTTGCATCAGAAATACAAAGTTCAGGAGTGTCATAATAACAATCACGGTAAATTCCACCCTCATCAGTTATATATTCATAACATCTTTCTGTATGTCCAACTATAATTTGATGTATACATGGCACTGCTTCAGTAGATAAATGACCCCAAGCACATTTTTCATCATTTTCAAAACATTTAATACAAGATAAATTGGCTGGCTGCATCTTTGATTGTGTATTACATCCTATCGAATTACACATAAGACAATTGTCACCTGCTTCACCGCATTTTTTTACACCAATAGATTTATCAGATGTACAGCCTCTATAAATATCACCAAGTTCTAAAATAATAATAAGTAATGAATTTAACGAATCTAAAGACATTTAATTTACCATCAACAACAGTATAACATTTGTCATTTGGATCATAATATTCACAAACTTGTTGTTTATCTGAGTTTTTTAATATTATGTCGGCACAATCAAGTGTTTTTTCACATATATTACATTCCATACGGTTTTCGGGATATTTAAAACCATTACATAAATTAATATCGCATAAAACACATGTATCGCTATTTGCAGTACAGGGTCCGTTTTTTATTTCATTATTACAACCACGTTCAATGGCACCATTTTCTATAATAAAAATTTTTCATAACATTAATTTCGTTAAAATGATCAAAACTTACTTCGGGCGAAAATTTGACAAGTATCAGAATAGTCATGACAACGTATTGTTTCAAGAGCTTCCATTTTATAAAGATGAACACAATTAAGATCTTCTGTAGAATTACATTTATAACAATTTTGAAATTCTTTTCTACTGTTGCAACGATCACCTAAACATGTTTTACACGTTGAATTTCCATTTTGACAAATAGCTAATAATTCTGGTAATACTTTTAGGGATACAACGCAACCACGAACAACACCAGTTTCTATTGGTAAATAATATCAAATAAATTAATCGTAAATGAATAGAATGAAATTACCATCAATATTATGAAAGCAGCCAAGCTCATTATCTGATAAAGCTTTTGGTTCGCAAATTACTGCAGTTTTTGGAGTATTTAAACAACTTGTATCAATGCTGCTATTGCATGAAAAACAAGTTTCGACAAATTGCTGATCAACGTTACATTCAGAATTGTCTTCGTTATTACAAAGTTGACAATAAAATGGATGGCTAGAGCACATTTCACGAAACTCTGCACTTTCGTCAAGTAAACAACCACGTTGAACATTATGATTGTCACCGTTAATTAATAAAGTGTAACAGAATTCACGCTCATCAAATTCAATTTGTCTCGAACACGCAGTAGCGTTTTGCGGATTGTGTTGCAAGTGGCAAAAATTATCATCCGCTGTATTACAATGAATGCATTTTAATGTTGGAGCCGAATAAGGTTTATGATTGTTGCATCCAACTTTATTTATAATTTCAATTGAACAAAAATAAAAAGTGTACATATAAGGGTTTTCTCCTGATTTTGTTTCCAATAAATCTGATTCGCATCCTCGGTGAACAGTACCATCTATTCCAATAAAAACAAATTAAAAAATTGTAATTATATAAATAAGAAAGTGATAACTTACTTTGAATACTTGAATAGCATCGTTCATTTATATAATAATTAATACATGGATAATTGTATTTAGGCTCGGGAATCTCACATTCAGGACCTGAACATTGATAGCAATAACGTCTATTTATTGGAATTTGTATAGTATTGCAAAAATCTAATGAACATTGTCGGCAATTATTTGTGTTACATTCTAATGGTGCAATATTATCACTTTTGCAACCACGGTATGTTGTTGCATTTATTGTTGCTAAAAATTATTTTTATTTTTATTGCATAATATTATTCAAAATATTATATTTATACTGTTCAAGTTGTTCTCGATTTACACTTATATTTGTGTTTAAAAATTAATTAACAAAATATATGTTTACACATAAATAGATTATTAAATGTTTGATTGACATTAATTAATACAATAAATTACAATTAATTAAAGAAAGGTGTTCTGGATTAACGTAAATAAATATAATTTTAAATCGAAAACTACTCGTTACATGTAAGAATAATAATAATAATAAAATTTAAAAATAAAAATTATATACAATAATAACTATAGCATTTCTCAAAACATTGGATTGATGGTAATGTTCCTTGTAGATTTACACAATTAACATATGACTTAGATGTACAAGTATAACATAAAATTGAATGGACAACTAATTAATAAAATAATTATTAACACTTTTTAATAATAATTAGAGAAATTTTGTTTTTTTTTTATTTAATTTTACCATTAATTTTTAATATATATAAAATCAATATTATTTCGATGAATTTCTTTAACATTGTTTAAAATCTATTTAAAAAAAAAAATAAAAATTTATAAATATATAATAATTACAAAAATTATTATTAATGTCAATAATCGGAATAAATTAAACAAAAATAGCCTACTAATTGCGTAAAACTATGATTTAATTAGCAATTAGGAAAAGAAAAAGTGTCATCGGTGCGTCTTCTTGAAGTTAATACCTTATCAAATCTGTTGTGGCATGACCATGTCATGAATATCGCAAAATTAGGTTTCTTGCATCGTTGCAAGTCATTTTTGAACGCCCAGCAACTATGCCTCATATGCAAATCTTTCATAAGGCCGTGAATGGAATATTGTTGCCATGTATGGGGCGCTGCAGCGAAGACCACCTTAGACCGCCATACGGCTAATAAACATTCCCGAAATCACTGATAAATTAGACTTGCTTAAGCATCGTCGGGACGTAGCAGACCTCACAATTTTTTACGAATATAGTTACGGGCATTGTTCTAAATAGGTCTCCGAAATAATACCTCTGGTGAAAAACGTGTACGAGAAACAAGGGCTGAAACTACCACCCATGGTCAAGCAGTAACTTTAAGTACGTTGCGAATATCGAAGTTCCAAAACGATTTCTTTACTCGTACAGCAAAGAAATGGAACGCCTTAGCAGCATGTGCGTTCCCAAATCAATTTAATATCCAATCCTTTAAAACTAATGTCCATAAATATCTCAAATCCCTTCCCAAAAATTCATATGAAAGCTCAAAGCTATTCACAGGTCGACTTCACGCCGTAATTCCTAAGCATGTCAATTTCATTATAAATAAAAAAGAAGCAAATTTCTTTAAAGAGAATTTTGTTTTTCTTTTTGTGCAAATCACTATTGTGCAAATCAAGAACTCTATCAGATAAATTTTCTAACAATCAATATTGATTAAATAAGTAAACAAGATAAATAGATATTTTAATTAATTTATATACATTTCGATTAGCTTTACTAATCTACTTTTTTGTCTTTTTTGTTTTAACACTGACAAAAATGATAAACATTTTATTTATAATTAATTTTCACTATAAAAACAAATTAACTTTATTAACTTTATCAATTACTACTCTCTAATGAATACATTTATATAATTATTTTGCTTTTTTTTCTACAAAATATGTTTTTCTATGTAAATATTTCTTCTTTTTCATTTTTATTAATGTCGTTTAAATTAATTTTGCCATAATAAAACCAAGTCAAAAAGAAAAGTCTTCTAGCATTAACTGTAAAAATAAAGGATGAAGGTAACAATACAGAGTAATTATTTTATTTAAAAAAAGAGTAATTATTTAAATAGTAAAATAAATGAAAAAATAAAAATAAAATAAATTTTAAAATTTAAGAAAATTAATGATGCGCCACTTAGTGCCATTGTATTGCATCCATCTTCCATACAAATTTTACAATAATTGTCATTATCTTCACATAAACTACGATCAACGACCAGATCATTGGCACAGCCTCGTATTATTGTATTATCTGAAATTAATTTTTCCAAAAATATATATATATTGTCAATGAAAATTAATGCATATTTGAATGTACCTGCTCTTAGTACGTAACATCCTCGATTTTCGAATTCTTGTACATCACCAGAGCATTCAGATGGTAGAAAATCGTCACCTGATGTAGCACATTCACTTTCAGCAGGATTATCGCTACGACATTTCACACATGATTGCTTTACAACATTTTTATTATTGCAACCGTCGCTCATGCACTTTTCACAATTATTATTATTTCCATTGCAAAGTTCTGGTTGGTCATAAGAGCAGCCACGAGTGATTTCTCCTTGTTCGTTTCTATGTTGGAAGCAACTTTCTGTATGTCCAATTGTTATTGGGTTAATACATGTTTCTGCTGCACTTTCTTGATAACCCCATGAACATCCGGGATCAGATGAATCACACTTTACACAATGTAAAGAAGCTGCTCTGGATGACGGTGCATAATTGCAACCTATTGTATTACATATGGCGCAATTTTCTCCGGCTTCTTCACATTTTTTCGAACCATCATCGTTGTCTGTAACACAGCCCCGATAAATACGTCCCTCTTCTAAAAAATTAAAAACATATTTAGTTTTTGGAATTCATAATATCTTATAAAATAATTTCGATCACCATCAACAACCGAATAGCATTTGTCGAAAAATACAAAATTTTGACAAACAAATTGCTTTCCTGAGCCTGACAGAATTTCGCCAGCACAATCAGCACTTATTTGGCATGTATGGCACTCCATTCTATTTCTTGGAAATCTATAATTATTGCACAATGTCGGTGCACATGCCAAACAATAAGAATTTACTCCAACACAAGGACCACGTTCAAGTTCCTTATCACAGCCACGTTCTGTTGCACCATTTGCTATTTTAAAATATTTTTATTAATAAAAATATATATTTATATATTTGAAGTCAATTAAAACTTACCCACGGCATACATTTGACAAACATCTAAATAATCATAACAAACTTTAGTTGGTAAAATATCGACATTAGTTATCTGAGCACAATTCAGATCTGTAGTGGAATTACACGTGTAGCAAGTTTGAAATTCTGTTCTACTGTTGCATCGTTCACCGTTACAGATTTTACATGTGGAATCACCATTACGGCAGGTGTCTAATAATGCTGCATTTGTTTTTAACGATGCAACACAACCACGTTGCACCGAATCTCCTATTGAAAATAATTTTATTTATTTAATTTTTTAATTGAAATATTTGTAATTAATTTCGTATCAAAGTGCACTCAAAATTTTCATTAAGTCATAATTTATATTTAAATCCATACGAAATATTTTAATAATTTAGATTATAAATGTGCGCTTTTTTTTTTTTGTTCTGTGTAAATAATTAATATATTTGATTAAAATCATAGATAAATATGTATGATTTTGTTGGTCGACTAAATTATTACAATATCAATATAAAAAAAAAAAACAGGCTAATAAAATAATTTCAATTATCATCGCATTTTGCTAATTTAACAACTAAAGTACATTAATAAAATTGATAAAAAAAAAATTATTTAATATAATTATATTTATTGATTAAAATTACCATTAATATTATGATAACATCCTAATAGATTTTCGTCAGTAACTGCTTCACATGTTGTAGAAGGTATTTGCAATATATTATTAACACAATTTGGATTATCATTACTATCGCATGTTAAACAATTTTCTGTGATCTCTTGATTAATATTACATCCATTTTTATTATTATTACATGTTTTACATTGTGCAGGATTTCCAAGGCATGCTGCTTTAAATTCAATACTTTCATCAAGTAAACAACCACGTTTAATATTATAAGGATTTCCATCAATTTGTAAAGTATAACATAATTCTGCTTCATTAAAGTTAACATCTGTTAAACACTTTGAGGAACTTGCGGCTACTTGTTTAAATTGACAAGTGTTGTCCACCCTTGAATCGCATTTTACACAACTTTGTAACGGTGCTGAATATGGTTTATAGTTATTACATGCTTTTCCTCCAGCTACAGTACAAATATCACATGATAAATTATTTTTCGCACACAATGAACGGCCTAATATTTCTACAGAATCTGTCTCACATCCTCGATAAACAGTATCATCTATATTTGAAATAGTTTTTATATTAAGAAACAATAAGTTTAAAAGGTCGTTAATACTCACTTTCGATTACAGAATAGCATCTGTCATTAATGCTTAAGAAATTAACGCAAGGATACTCTAATGAAGGGTCTGGTGTAATGCACTCAGTACCAGAACATTGGAAGCACATGGGTCTGTTTGTGGGAATTTTAATATTATTGCAATCATTATCTAAACATTGCTTACAATTATTGTTATTGCAAGTATTTGGAGCTATTCCGTCTGTCTTACAACCACGATATGTAATATTATTTAAATAATAACTATAACATTTATCCGTACATTCGATTGTTGGCAATGTATTTTGTAATGTTACACAGTTTACATCATTCTCTGATTTACAGGAATAACATTGAATTGACTGAACGGCTGAAATGTTTTAATTTAATTTTTAATAATAAAAATATTTACTTTATTACGGATAATTTTATACCATTTATATTAATCAAACACACGATGCATAATATTTGCAACACTTTAAAAATTTTATTATAAAACATTATTGATAATAGAAAAACTGAAACACTTTTAAACACTTAAATTCAACTGTCGATACTTAACTAATTTTTTCGAATTTGAAATACTAAGTTGATGCAATGGTTATCAATTTTTGCTTGTTTTACATCAAATTAAGTATATATTTTATCATTTTATATTTGATGAATACAAAAAAACATATATATACTAATAATAAATTAGGAAAATAGAAAAAAGAAAAAAAAAAAAAACTGCTGATAAAATTGTATTATTTATATGAAATTTATGAGTTTCTGTATGATAAACTGATACACCGATTAAGAGTTAGAGTAGCAAATGAATATGATATTTATTAATTTAACAAATTTGCTCTTTTTAGTCTTTTAGTCAATTAATAATTTATTATATTCTGCGATGTAGTATAATGCGTGTAAATCTAGCCACATATTTATTGCTTAACGGTTACTTGTTCATTACTATTCACTTGTAATTATCTAATTAAACTTTAATGTTTAACTTTAAAAAGATTTATTAAATCTGAATAAATAAAATTTATATAATTTGGTCGAAAAAATATTTTTATTAATAGCCTATTATTATTTATTAATCTATAGCCTATAGATATATAAATATCAAAAATAATTAAAAATATTTTTCGAAATTAAATCGATAATTTTTTTTAGTCAAGATTAAAACCTTTTTTCTTATAAATTATTTGCATTGTACTTTAGTATAAAAAACACTTTACTATTGCTGCAGGTATATTTATACAATTTAAAACAAATATGTTCGTTAATAGATGTCTCTAATAATTTAATATAGCAAAGTAATATTAAAGATGTCACTTTGCTAATCAATAAAAATTTTAAATAAATCGTATTTCCGTTGATAAAACAATTTACCGATAATTATTAATTTATACCGGTGATAACAGGCAGCCGTATAAATTATAAATTTTCTATAAAATTACAGTGAAAACACAATAAGTATTTTTTAATTGGAATTAATATTATTTATTTTTATATAAAATATTTTTATATATTTTGTCTTTATAATCAATAATAATAATAATAAAAAAAAAATCATAATATATGATAAATTATTTTATATGCCTTTTAGATAAATAATAAAAAAATTTTGTTTGTATTTATAACATTATCAATAAATCAATTATTTAATTTATTACATAAGTTATGTTAAAAAAAATAAACAAAGTTAATTATGATAAAAAAATAGAAAGATTTTATCAGTGACAAAAGAAATATAATAATAATATTATTAAATTGAATAATTTTTTTTTCTTTCTACTTCATCATTTTTTCTTTAATTTTTCAATAGAATATAAATTTAAAAAGAATATTATTTTACATAAATAATAAAAATGGCATGAGTATACATAATATTAATGAATAAATTAATTAATTATTTTTAAAATAGAAATAAAAATGCTTTTTAAAAATTTCTTAATAATAATAAATAAACAAAATATATAAAGTAAAGCATAATGAAACAAATTATTTATAAAATATATTTCTAAAATTTCATTTTCATTGATGGCAGCAATCTTACTTATTTTCTGTTGATTTCTATTTACACCAATTGTCCGTATTAAACGCTTAAATCTATTAAAACAGTAACAAATGAAATGAAAATGAATTAATCGTTTCGTGGCTTTTGGATTTCCATGACTTTTTTTCTTTTTTTTTTTTGTTCGTTAGTTAGTTTGCTTCTTTAGTCATACAAATCTTTGGTATTAAATTATAAACATTTATTTCGTTAGTTTTTCATTAATTTCTTAAGGCCATTAAAATAACTGATAAAATGCCGACGAAGGACACTGCCAATCTGGTTGCTGTGTTACAGCCTTCATGATCACATAAATTACAATGAGCTGGTGTTGCACCGGCATTTGCTAAGGCACAAGTAGTTGCATCATCTGCTTGAGCCTGTACACAGCCACGACTTATCACTGTTTGTTCATTAACTATTGAATTTTGTTAAATTAGTTAATTAAAAAAAATTAAATGTATATTTCTTGAAATTACCTATTGCCTCTACCCGGAAGCACTGCATTCTAATATTTTCTTGACGATTATGTAAATCAGCCATAGTGGGTCCTACAGTTGTTGTCGTTGGTATGCCTTCTGGAAGAGGTGATGTTGGAATAGTAGTTGTTGGAACTGTAGGACTTGTAAGGTCTGGTGTTGTTATAGGCGGTGGTGTAATTGGTACTTCTGTTGTTGCATCAGTCGTTGGTATAGTTGGAACTGTTGTTGGTCCTGTTGTTGTATCTGGAGCTACTGTTGTAGTTGTTGTCGTTGTTGTAGTACCTGCTGGACATAATTGTAATAAATCTTCACTTCTGTTAAATGGATCAGGACAGTCAACACAAGTGAAACACCGTAGCTGTGCGTAACCTTTAATATTGTAAAACAGAAAAAAATAATATAAATATAAATTAAACTTTAATAAAACAATTTTAATTATAATTTTTTAGTTAAACACAATTTTCACATAAATTATAATCAAACATAATCCGTTAAAACATTTGGCACACCTTGTGTTGCAATCGCCACCACCATTAGTATTCCAAAAAATATTTTCACCATTTTAATTTTAATTTAATATTATTATTATTATTATTATTATTATTAATTTTTCTATGCAATTTGTACTATGAATTTTCAACTATGAAAATATAATTAATTGTGCTGTGGCTTTTATAGCATTTTGTTGAGTTGTTGTGCCATCAACACTAGGAAATATACGTTTTATTTTATTTTTTTAATGTATAGGACCTACGCAATCAGATAAAATGATGGATTTGATAAGCTTGCATTTGATAAAAGTCTTGTACATTCATAAGCGATTTTGTTATCATAAATAAAATGAAAAAAAAAATATAGTTTTTTATTTTTTATATTCGGCATAACGCAATTATTTTTATATCAAAAAGATAAAATTAGTCATAATTAAACAATTTATTTATTAATATAATTTATAATTTCTTTATTCATTAATTTCGATTTTTGTTTTGTGTTTGAACGAATTTACACGAATATTTTAAATAAATTTATTTTATTTGATATTTTCTTTTTTTTTTCAATTTAAAAATATAAATTTACAATTAATCAATAAAATAATCAATAAATATATAGATTATTTCATAACTGGCATCTACTAACTCATATGTCGAATATTTTAATCCGTTTTGATGTTTTTCATTTGTTTGTTTTTCTCTTCAAATTGCTGAATAATATTTATGAATCACCTGATCAGTTGATGAATCACCATCATGTTTTGTTAATATGATATTTGTTTTAAAATCCTTTTATGTAGATGGCATTCTTTTAATCTTTATTTTGATATACTAAGGACACATGCAAGGATTCAAACGAATTTATGAATTTGCTCATACTAGTACCATTTGTACTATCAACAAGCTTAGTTGTTTGAAATTGCACAGTAATGCGTAATACAAAGAATAATTATTTAATTAATTCTGTAATTCCTAAGTCTAGGCCTAGTGATTTTACCGACACGAAATTTAACAGTTAACAGAAAATCCTTTACTTATCCTTAGGATAATTACGTGTAAGTAGAAACTATAAGTTAATATTTTTGCTGTTCAAAATGCTAGACAATGATTAGGTGAATAAATAAATTTCTATATGATGTTATAGTCTGTATCTGCCAATATTACCTGTAATTAAGCAAATATTAAGATAAAAATAAAACTAATTGAAAAGTATTGTCAATTATATATATATATTTTGTATATTTTCCTTTATTTTATATCTTAATTAAGTGCAATGCAATAATTTTTTTATAAATTAAATAATAATATGAATCATTTAAATTAGTTTTATTGTATTTCTGTAGAGTAGAATAATAAAATTATACAATTTAATGAAAATAAATAGAATTTTTTAATTATTTTACTTTTGCATATGGATTAAATAAAATATAATAAAGATTATTTTATAATTAATATAATTATTTGAACATTTATATTAAATAGCAAAACGTTGAATCAAATATATTGATATTTTCTATTGCAAATTACACTGTTTATACATTATTTATTTATTTAAATCTTATTAATTATTTATTTTTATTTTTACTTTGCTTTTGCAATTGAATTACATATAATATCATAATTAAATTTATTTTTACTTTAGCTATTTTTGTATTATATTGTTACTTTATAAGCACTTTTTAAGCCTTATTTAAATCAATCATAAATTAGTTTTTGCGTTTATTATTATTATTATTATTTTTATTTTAAATGTGATAAAAGTACAAATTTACTTTCGTTTTTTTTTTTTTCTTTTATAAATTACATACAAAATACTTATTTATATTCTTTTTTTGGACTAACATTTATTTTATTATGCTTAATTATCATAATTGATCGCACAAAATACTTATTTATTAAATTATTATTTATTATTTCTTTGGTGTTTTATTATTGCTCGGTTATTAATCAAATATAATTATTAATTATTGTGCAAAATATATAAATATAAAATTTTTTTTTAATTCTATTTTTATTTTATTTTTTTGTATTTTTATTAATTAAATAAAATAATAAAATAAATAAAGAAAATTTATAGAAAATTATAATGTTTAAAATTACAGTAGAATATTTCTTTTCTTTACTTTTTATTATCAATTTGACATTTGGCTAAGACATGTCCTTTTTAAGAATCTGAAAATTTAGATGGTGTAGATTATTTTGGTGGTTTATTCAATAATTATTAACATAATTCCGTTGAATATTATTGAATAATTTACATAAGATTGACGTTGTTTATAAAAACTTATCTACTGTAATTATAAATAATTATATTCTATTATTATTAAATTATTAATATTTTTATTTTGTTATTTGTTTCAATATATACGAAGGCAAATGCGTGAATTATTTGTGTTTTGCATATAATTTCTAAAAATACATTTTTTTTTTATATATATATATATATAAATATTATTCTTTTTTTTTTTAATACAATCAAAATTATATTTAATTATTTTATTAATAATAATTAATAATAATTTCTTAGAAAATTATAATTTTTACAAAAATTCTCTGAAAATGGTAGCAAAACAAGCTGCTAGCAATATTGGTAGCCATACTTTTTTATCTGTAGCCGAGTTACAATTATCCTTGTCACAAACCGAACAATGTTCAATTTTAATACGATTATCAATTTTTGCTTTGCCAGTTGCTATTGTACACGGATCAGTTTTACCACCATCAATTTGACAACTGCGAATTGTTGTTCGTTCATTATTTTCTATTTATTTAAATAAAATAAAACAATTAAAAAAATTTATATATAATATTCAAAAGTAAAGAAGAAAAGAACTTCATTTTCAAAATTACCGTTAACTGCAATTATTTTCTGGCACAGCATCGGCACATTTACTTCCATTGTACTTTGAAAATAATCAATTTTTATTATATCTCTTAGCCATGTTGATGCCTCTTGGCCCATTTTACTTGGTGTACATGTCTTTTATCAAAAAAAGAATAATTCAATAAAAATATAAAGAGTTAATTAATCATAATTAAGGATTAACAAATATAAGCACAAAATGAAAAACAACTAATTAAAATTATTATTATATAAAAGTTTCAATGTTATGTCTTGAAAAGTGATTATAATACAAAAAAAAAAAACGAAACATAAAATTGATAATCTCTGGTTTGTTATTGATAACATTATTACTATTGTTATTGATATAAAAATCACTGATTTTAAAAATCAAAAAAATCGTAACTGCTTGCACAATAACGCGTAATAAAGATTATTAAATAACTTTAAATAACTTTAAATTATTAAAAAAAAACACACCTCAGCAACAATACCAGAACCAGCATGTAAATCAGTACAGGATGGATTTTTTGCTGAATCACAATTGTAACATTTGATCGCCAAACCTATTTATTTTCATAAAATGTAAATAAAATTTTAAATTAATGCAAAATAATTCAAAAGAAAACGAAAAAAAAACGAAAAATTTCTCGTACCATTTTCAAACAGTAAGGCAATCAGTAATAACTGCAACATCGTTAAACTTAATTTATTCATTTTTTGCTTTTTTTAATAAATAAATAAATAAAACTTTAATTATTTTTAATTTAATAAAAATGCACTTTTTTTTTGGGGTTTTAATAAAACGAATTATTTAATTAAAACACTAAGAAAACACTTTTGTTTAAACTTAGCTTTAGTGTTGTTAATCTACGACACTTGACTTTACTTAATTTTATTGTTTTTCTTCTTTTAAAGATTAATTTAAATAAAATATAATTTACTTATTATTTTTTATTTTTGCTCAAAAATTGTTTTAGTTTTTTATTAAATTAACAAGTTCTGATATATCATCTCATCTGATGTCACTCTGATTCTGTTCTGATGATTTCATTCTAAAAAAATTTAACTTTTGCTTATGTTGACTGAATTTTATTTTATTTTTTTTTCAAGTTTTATATTATTTACTGTATATATATATATATATATATGTATTGTGTGTTTGCTTGATGTGTATCTCCTTGGGTGAAATAAATCTATGTTGGGGGGGTGGGTTTATATGGGTGCCTTTTTCAACTATACGTAGAAGATATTTTATGTGTTTTGAATGCGCAGAAAAGCTAAATCTAAAACAGTCGCCCGCCGACACAACGCATTTTTATGTGTTTTCATAATGTTTCTTCGGTTTTTTTTTATTTAGTTTTTCTTTTTTAGGGAGTAAAATAGATTGAAAAGAAAAAACAAAAAATAAAATTAAATTATAGTAAAAATAGAGAAGAAAACATATATATATCCCATTATATTTGTGTGGTTGAATTGGTGACGATATTTGTTAACTTAATTCTATCATATTTTACTATTTATATATAGTAGTTGAATTTTCTGCCCTTATATTTGTTCAAAAATTTATATAAATTTATATATATATAATAAAAGTATTAAGAAAGAAAAACTTTCATCAATTTTCTTTAAATTAAGAAAATGAAAAATAATATTATAAACGTGCAAAAAAAGAATGAAAAAACATTTTTGATGATTTGAATATCACTTTAGTTATTTCTGCACCTTATACACTAATTTTCTAATTTTTTTACTAATTACATACATGTTTTTTTAATTAAGTAAACTATTCTGTTATGTAAGATGATAGTATTATGTAAAATTAAATAAATAAATAATAATAATCATATCAATAATATTACGAAAACCAAAAAGTTTGATAGATTACTTTCAGCATGCAATGGTTATTCATTTTAATTAATTAAAATTGAAACTAATATGTATATAGAAATTGATTAATAAATAAATATTCTTTAATTTTTAATCAATTTTATTATTGTCGTTATGATAATATAATATAAATATTTGAAAAATATATAAAATAAATATATTTTATCCATCAACAGGTTACATAAATGATTTTTATCTTATATTTATAACAGGTAATTGATTACTTTTTCAATTTAGTTATAAGCAAAGTACAGCCAAATCACAAATCAAATGATTTCTTTTGCTTGATAATAAACAAAAGTATAGCAACAATTATCTTATAATTTTGCCAAAAACAATTTTAATCGCAGATTAAGCTTGAAAAATAAATTTTTTTGTAAGAAACATTTAAAATTTTTATCGTTTTTCAGATCTAATTCTGAGAATCAGTATTGTATATTATGTGCCAATTTTATCTTAATTTATTATTGGTTTTAAATTAATTTTATTTCTATTAATATTATCGTTACACCTTATAATTATTACACTTTGCCATAATAGAAGTATTATTAATTTATTAACTATTGTAATGTTTTCTTTATAAAGGCCAAAAAAGAAAGGAATTTCTTCTCAAAAGAATCTTTAGTTAGAGTAAATAGTCAATACGTGGTTAGAATTAAAGAAAAGTTTTTTTTGTAAAACTTATTCAATGTGTGAAAAAGAAGTCAATATCAGAGACGTGATGATGTCAATTCAGCTAGGTGGTGTAATATAAAAATATTTATTCAGGTGCGAAAAAAAAAATAAATAATTTTCGCTGAGAGTTTTTAAAAGTTATTAAAGTTAAATTTTACAATAGATAAGCCAAGCAGTTAAAAGAAGAAAGTTTTTCCGTTTTATTACCAATTTAATAATATAAAACTTTAACGTTATCATCACGAGTCATCATGCTAACAAAATAAAATGTAAAATATTGCAAAAATAATAACTACAAAGTGTACGAAACGTAATAAAACATAGAATTTTGTTGATTTTTTTTTTTTGTATTTATTCTCTAGTTTTTCCTATACGAACTTATATGAATATTTTATTAGCATAAATAAAACTGTCGAATTGCTGCTTTAGTTTTTCCTTTTATATTATCTATTTTAAATACAATATATATGTATGTCTTTAATGTATTGTAATATTATCAGCTTGACACTATTTATATAATTAATTCCATTTAATTAATAGTTTCAAAATAATTTCTATAAACAGGGAAATAAACAAAAAAACTAAGAATAATAAAATTGAAAAAATAGAGAAAAAGGTAAACACTAGGTTAGTAGTTTTACAGTGTTAAGATCCTTATACGCACCAAAATACTAAACTTATCTAAATGAAAACTAAAAAAAGAAATCATCTTACCTGTTTTGTTGATTTTAGGGCAGTGATGGCGAACCTGGTCATACACTGATCCCCGCAACTTTTTTAAATGATCCAAACTTGATTTCTGAAATAGAAATGGAAAGCTTTACCAGCGTGTGCGTTCCCAAATCAATGTAATATCCAGTCCTTTATACAAATACCTTACATCCCATCTCATATATGACATGGTAGCTCAAAGCTATTCACAGGTCGATTTCACGTCATAATTCCTAAACATGTCAATTTCACATATAAAAAAAGAAGCAAAAATGTCTGAAATTAGTGCAGATAATAATGATCCCACACTGAAAATTGAAAATATTATATTAAACGTATGGGATTTCTTAGCAAATAATTTTTTATCAATGAAAAAACTTGCAAATGCTCTGTTAACGATATTCGGGTCTACATATTCGTGTGAAAAAATGTTTTCTTCAACGAATTTTGTAAAATCTTCCAACAGAAATATATGAAAGTAATGAATTGACTGAGAAATGCGTTAAATGCATGCATACGGAATATCTCTCTCGTTTCATAGACGCGACTAGATTTGTGACCCACAAGGTAGTCCTAAAAACAAATAATTAACAAAATTTGACCCACTTCCCAAAAAAAGGTTCGCCATCACTGTTTTAGGGGGCTCAACGCTCTGATAAATTTTTGAATTGTGCCGTCAGATATATATATATCTGTCGAATTATGTAGAATTTTCTTCTTTTTTTTTTTTGCTACGATATAAGAAAATTTTTGAGAATTTTTCTTCGTTTAATTAATAATATTTTGTCAAGTAAGAAACTATGTATAGCTGAAAGTTTTCTATTGATTAAGGACAAAATAAGGTTAAAATAATAATAAAAGAAAAACAGGGAGAAAAAATAGTTTTTATTTTCTTTCATTTATATATAAATATTTTGGGGATAACAAACAACAAAGGATACTTTATTTTTTCTTGTTTATTTAATTTCATTTCTTTGTATTTTATTCTATTTATTTATTTTCATATGTCGTATGACCTGTTTAATGTATTTAGTGAAACTTCATTAGTGTTAAGCTTTTACGGTGTTTATGATGGTTATTCTAGGGGACAAATATTCTAACACGACATCCAATTATTATTATTATTATAATTAAAAATTTAGTTATTTATTTCTTACATACAAAAAATAATAGAAAATTGTACATATTTAAATTTAATCGATTTATAATTAATACTTACAATACAATAATGACAGCCGAAACGTCTATTTAATATTAATTGTGTTATTAAAATTAATTTATATATAAAAATATATACACAATATTTGTTTATTTATATATTTAATTGCTCGAAATTTCTTTGTCTTGCTGACAATTCAAGTTCTTGAAGTAAAAATATAATATTAACAGAAAAAAAATTATTCTTTTATTGATTTAAAATAAAATTACTTATAATAAATAAAAAACTTCTATAGCATATGAAATTGTTAATGTTTTTTGGTGACAAAAATTATGATAACTATTATATATATATGTGTATACAGTAGATTCCGCTTAATCGGAACACATTTATACTATAGCACAATTTGTCCCGATTAACCGACTGGCTGGCTCAATTATCCGAAGTTCCACAAACCATACAGAATTAGTGTAAATTTGTGTTATTTCCTTGGTTTTAATTTTATTCTTTAGGACTTGTACCAAATAAGCGGCTGTCCCAATTAACCAGTGTCCCGATTAAGCAGAATCTACTGTATATGCTTTTAAGGTCAGAAAACGATGATTATACTTTTGTATTGTTGGTCCCAGTGTATTGTGCCAATAATTTTTAACTAAAAATAAGCACATAAATTAAAGAAATATATTTTTTATAATAGAATTATTTTTCGTTTATTTTATATAATTTATTTGCTGTGCAAAATAAAAAAAATTAACACTGAGAGGTCTCAGTTAGCAGCCACTGTGCTTTTTTATCTAATGATAAAAGTTACGCAGAATACATTTCTACATGAGCTGTGTGCCTGTGTGCTCAATTTATGTTATTGCTGCTATTATTTACATATATTTACTTACTCAGTTGATATTCGTTTAGTTGATCATTTAAACCTAAAGAGCTTCCAGCGATCATTTTATTTTATGTGCTTTTTTCTGCCCTTTATTTTTGTTTTTTTTTTTTAATTTTTTACGTGACAAACGTATGCGTAAAAAAATGTTGAAAATCTTATTTAATCTAACTTCCTTGTAGTAATAAAATTTTAAAATTCTCTTTTATTTATGTCTGTTTTTTATGGTTTGATTATTTTTATATCATTTTTGGACTAAAATGATAAAAAATTAGCTACCTTTAAATAGATTAAGGTTGAATCAACGCAGTGTCACAACTTATCGACTTATCATAACTAACTAGTTATTATTTTCTAGCTAACTATAATCACAATTTTAATATAAGCAATTAGATTTACGTAATTAATACAATAAAAACTCTAATCAAGAATGATTAACATAAACAAGTTTTAATAAAATAAATAATTAATCACAATAATTAGCGAAATAATTGGCATTTTATTAATTAGTTACAAATTATCCACTTATATTTATCAAATCTTGATTATCAATAATATTAAATTTTGTAAAAATTAATTAATAACTGAAATTATCTTAGAAAGATTATTATTTTATTAAAATTTTTTTACAATGAATAATAATAAAAGAAATTCAACAGCTTTTTGATTGTATTTATTTCATTTAATCAAAGTCAATATTTTTATAATTTAAAACATAATTGTGTGTGATAAATTTGCGATAATTTTCTGTATTTATTTTGTGATTTTGCAAATTTATTGTTTGACGAGTCATCATCAGTATATTTTTCTATGATTGATGGTTTAATCAGGAAATTTCACACGATTTTGTCATAGTTGATGAAATTTCTAAATGTTTAACACACAGATAATACGATATTTTTTCATTTACTGTTTTATATAAATAATAAAATTTTGATTAATCTATTCGAAAAAGGAAATGATTCACAAAATTTTCAATTAATAGAAAAAATAAAATAAAAAGACATGTGAAAAGACTTTAAAGGTGCTACTCAGTTCAAGTATAGCCAATATATTATATTATGTTGACAGCGTAGATATAAAATAAATATTATCTAATGCTTTTTTGAAACAAGGATGCATACAAATCTTTAAACCTTACCATTGAATTTACATGGTAGCGCCATGCAATTACGGCGTGAAGTCGACCTGTGAATAGCTTTGAGCTACCTTGTCAATTTATAAATTAGGATTTAAGATATTTGTGAACATTTGTTTTAAAGGATTGGATATTAAATTGGTTTGGGAACGCACACGCTGGTAAAGCGTTTCATTTCTTTGCTGTACGAGTAAAGAAATAGTTTTGAAACTTCGATGTTCGCTCCGTACTTAAAGTTACTGCTCGACCGTGGGTGGAAATTTCAGCTCAGATTCAAATATTCCAATAAATAAATATTCAAAGTAGTTTATTTAGTCTTAAAAACGCTTTAGTCACAGATTTCTCAATTCGCAATTCGCTTAATGTGAACGGACTATTATAGTCCATAAAATACGGTAATTAATTGATAAATCTAAAAACTGAATTATTATTTATTTTCTATTAAAAATTCAATAAATTATAAATAAATTTAAATCAATTAAATTGACTAATAAATCTGTATAAATTCTAAAATTTATGACATTCATTTATCTTTATTGCATTGATTGCATCATAATACGAGTATACGTGCTGTGTCTAATCAGTTTTTAGCAATATTTATTAATTAATGATATTTATTGACATTTGATTGGAATTTCTATTTTAATCAAAATCAAGTGAAAAATATTAACTTCGAATAAAGTCACATGAAACGTTAATAATTATAAATACTCAATGTTGGAGAAAACTTTGTTGCGCAAAAAAAATGTCAAAATCCGCATTTTTGTGATTGTGATTTTTACGTAGTAAAAACACCCAAAAACGCACATAAAGTAATATAAAAAAAAAAAAACAAAAAGGATATTAGTGAATTTATTTTTTATAAATAAATAAATACAATGAAACTGAAACAGAAAATAAAGGAGAAATGTATTAACAAATAGTAATAGGGCGCCATAAGGACGAAACCGATCTTTAAATAACGACTTACTGGCGCCAAAAATTATTTTTCCCTTTATTTTATTAGAATTTCAATATAACTTGTTGTTCGCATACATAATTTTCCATTATTATTATTATTTTCATTCATTTTTGGGACATTAAACTTATTTCTTATTGTATTTGAAATTTATTTCTTATCAAGAGTTATGTACATAGTTTGGACTTTGATTTTATATCCTCGTTATTTGTATAATAATTATTATAATGTTCAAATTATAAATAAGAATATGTAATTACACTTTGTGATAAATCTGTTTGCAAAGTTGTTGTTTTTTCCTTATTTGTTGATGTTTTTCGATTAAAGGATGAATAGAAAATGTTTACTTATGAATGTCGTATTGTGTAGGATAAGCAAAGGAATGGATAAATGAAAATAATAACAAATTCAGTAAGATTAGAAGGATATAAACATACTATAAGTTTTTTAGAATCGTTTATAACTTAAGATAAGACTATTTTTCTTCCAATTTGGTACACTCTAAGTGTTTATAGATAAGACAGAAAGCTTATCAAGATGTTTAACGTTACGTTTAACATATGCTTTAAGGATTAATGAGTAAATTTAAAAAATAACATCTTTTTCCCTTATTTTTTAGTAGTAGACGTGTACTCATTTACTTTTTTTGATAAGACTTGAATCTTCTTGAATTATGTATAGAATTATGTAAGAATATTTATTATTGATTTATTGATAAACTGTATTCTGTGTTATTGAAATTTCAAGATAATAAACCAAGTTTTGAAATAAACATAAATATAATATATTTATAAGAAAAGTTATATTGCAAAATTAATGCTAATAATATAGCACAAATGTAAATATACTTGCTATGCTACAAGTGGCTATACTAGTGATATTCTGTTATGAAAATAATAAAAATCAATGCTGATAAGATTTAAAATTGTTTTGATGATTGTTAAATGCCAAAAACAAATATAAAATTACAAAAAGGGAAATACCTTTACTTGCAGAACCGAAAAAAAACCCCCACCGATAAATGATATTGACTTAATGATAAAAAAAAATTGCCAAATATAATATAAAAATCCAATTCGTGCAAAGTCAAAGCTAGAAGAAAATAATCACTTGATTAGATCTATATGTAATTAATTATTTGCGAAAAAAAAAATTTATTACAATATTTTTATTAATTAAATATTTTATGTTTTTTTGCAATTTTATTATTTATTTTTTAACAGAAGATTTATTATTGTTATCAGCTGTGCGATATTTATAACTGCATATCAGTAGCAACTTTTATTTTATTCAAATTAGCACGGATATTCAAATTCAGTTTGTAACTTTTTTCCTCGTAAACAAATTAAAATGGTAAAAATATGCTTTTTATGATAATATTTGTTATTTATACGTAAACTATAGTGAAACTGTCTAAGAAAAGGTTTAGCCTTTTATTCTCGGTTTTATCAGTTTGTTATGAAATTATTAACATAGATAATAATAATAATGATAATTTTATTATAAAAAAAAATAATCAATTATGATTCAAGCCAAACGTCTAGTCAAATTACAATTTGAATAAAAATAAAAATATATTACTGAGTTCATTGTAGCTAAAGCCATTGATTTGTCTTTTCTTCTGTATTTAATTAACAGCATAATTTGCAACATTGCATAGTTTTTTAGCATAAATCTTTATTAAATAATATTGATTTGTTTTTTCGCTTAATAAATTCAGACTTGTCAGGCTTGACTCAGATTTGTCTAATTTGTTATTTTCGTTAATAGTAGACGATTTTCTTTTGTTTCAAAAACACATGGATAAACAAATGAAAAAAAAAACGTTGCATCTCTGGTAAGAGGGTTATGGCGACAACAAACCGAGAAAAAAAATAAATATTTTAATAAATAAACTTAATAATAAGAGAATGAAATTCTCAACACATTAGTCTGTTAGAGAAAAATAAACGCAATGGTATGGCAAAATGAAAATTAACATTAGCAATGTCATAACAATGACGTTAACATTAACGTTAACTTAAGCGATAAACGTGATCTGCTGTTCAAGTATTTATTTTTCTTTCATTTCTATATATCTTCTTATGTTTTAATTTTTTTTTTTTGCGATTTATAATTTATATTTAGCCTAGTTTAACAGCAGTTTAACTATAAAGATAAAATGAAAATAAATATTTAAATAATAAACAGTAAATAGCTGGTTAAGCCTAATTTTAATGCAGTTTTTGTTTTGGCTCATAGATAATAAATTTTTATAAAAAATACGAATGATCAAAACAAAAAAAACGCAAAAGAAAATTAATTTTAAATAATTTTGTTATAAGAAAATATTATTTTTATTAATCAATAATTAAAACCAAAAGGCATAAAAAATTAAAAATAATATTTTCCATTAATTTTTTCCGATTTATATTATTATTATGTATAAATATTTATTTGTCAAAACAATGAAATATGATAAAATTAGTAGTAGCAAAAAAAAATAACCAAAATATGATTACAGTGTCTTAAATAATATTATAAATGTGATGATAACGCGATAACAAAAAGGCTAAAAACAAAATCAATAACAGCAAATAAACAAAAATTTAATTTACTGAATATTTGTGCAAATAATTTTCTATTATTATTATTATTATAAAGCATTAAAAACTGACAAAAATTTGGCATTTCCATCAGCGAATATTTTATAAATTAATTGAATTCTTTATTTTATTTTATTTTTTATTTTTCTTGTTATTTATCCTTCACATAATGATTTTCCTGAATTATTTCATGAAATCTAATTTTGCTTCGTCTTTTTTCAAACAATATTGAATACAAAATTCACATGTTGCGTGTTTAGTGATTCTTTATATTTATATATTATCACATAAAGAGTTTTATATATAAATAAATAAAAAGAAAATTATATTATTCTACCTTTAAAAAATTAATAAAACTATATTTCTACTATTTTACCTTTAAAAGAAACATAAGAAAAAAACACCCCCATATATATTTTAAATTAATTTTCAAAATTGAAAATACTAAAAATTGTATAGAAATACTTTTGACATATTTTGTTTTACCGGAAAACATTAAATTGTGAAGGCGTTTGGACAGTTATAGTTAATACTAGTACTAGAATTTCCTTTAAATAATAAAAATTTTAGATTAAGGATAAATTTATATATATATATTTGGGGCAAAACACAATAATAATAAATCTACTGTAAAGAATTGTTATGTATTATGTTGTATTGCTGTTGGTGCTCTATATAATACAGTACATTTGTGGCATGTACTTAAAAAATAAAGAAAAAACTCTTAGCCCATGGGTCATAACAACATTAAAAAGAAAACTGTATGTATGTACATGGTGGTGGAATAAAATCAAAAACATTGACAATCATTTAATTAGATTTATTGATAATTTTCTATAACTATTTCTCTTTATTTATTATTTATATTTATTTTCATTAATACTAATCAATCAAATGTGTGTTTTTCTATTCTATTTTATTCTATTATTATTATTATTCACAAACAGAATAATATACATAATGGTCAATATATATTATATAGAATATTATTGCATAATAATTATTAATAAAATAAATATAAATAATATTCTAGATAATTTATTTTTATTGAGAATACCATTGCAGTTATTTTGATTGCATTCACAGACAATCTATTAACGATTTTTTTTTTTGTATTTAAATTAAGCCTAATATTGTTAATTATATTTTTAATTTACTTGATGAATTTTATTTGGAGTTGGACCATTATTGCACGATAAATTATCTAATTTAAATGCACATTCTCTATGGACAAGAATTTCAGTTTCTTCTAATATTCGCACTAAAAATAATAATAAAATAGATTAGAATTTATATGAAAATTAAATATATATACTTTCTTGATAAATTTTCCGACATCCGTTCATATTATCTGGACATAATTTTTTATATTTTTCTGCTGGTGAATCAATACAATCGGCGTCTACATTTGAATTACATTGATAACAAGATATTCTCTTGCAATTAACTTTAATGAAAATATTGAAATTTAGTAAAGTTTTATTTTACAAAATATCGAAAGTTATAGTAGATTAGTAATAACACAAACCAAATATATATATGATATTGATCAGATGTCGCTATAAAAAATTACAATAAAATATTAATTACATTACTCAGGTACATTACCTTCCTCAATTACAAGAACAGCTATCAATATAAAATAATTATTAATAAGAAACATATTATTAATGTTTAATTTTTGTTAATTAAAATTAAAATTCATCAATGCACAATAATTTAAAGAAAATAATTTTTTTAACAAAAAAAAAAATAGAACATTACTGACTACTTTGATTTAATTTTATTTTTACAAAATAATTAATTATTATTTTTATTGTTTAAAGAAATAAATTTCATAAAATGGAGTCATCTTCGTTGTTATTCTAACAAAAGTTAATTATAATTTGTGTTAAAATACTATTAAATTCTCATATAAATGCTAATTAAATGATTTACATAATATTTTTCATTATCATCACAATAATAATAATAATTATTATTAATATTTTAATTAAATTAAATTAAATTTTAATAATACTGTATTAAAATTAATTAAAATTTATTTACTCTTGATTAAATAAGTTTATAAATTAAGAATAATGAATGAATGAAATGAATTAATTAAAGAATAAAATAATTAACTTAAATAACTGAAAAAAAAAACAAAACAAAATAAAATAAAAATGCCAATTTTAAATACTTCTATTATATAAGTTAATCTAATGATTTTCTTTAACACATTTTAACTCTATATAATCTTCAACATCCGGTTTTATATATAAATGTTAAATAATAATAATAATCAATTTAAAATGTGTGTCTTTCTAACGTTTATATACATTATAAATGAAATTATTATTTATATATAAGATCTTTTATATTTGTTACTTGTTTGCCTAATTTAAATGAATAAATAATTCAACATACTATAATAAAATTTTATTCTAATGATAAAAATACTGAATGCTAAAAACATTTCCAACAAAACCACAAACACTTTTTTTGTGTTTTTCTTTAACATTACTATAAATACCACTTCTGAATTATTATTTTTATTTTTTTTTTAACAATGTATTGTTTTTATTTCTATTCACAATACTTATAAAATATCATTTACATATTATTTAGTATTTTTCATTTTTTACATAAATTACTAATGTATTCTATATACTACAAACACTCTATATTAATAATAAATAATTTGTTACACTAAAAAATATAAAATAAAATAAAATAAAAAGCATAAATGATTATACAATTATTACAATTTAAAATATAAATTGAATTTATTTAAGTGCCGCTCAATGAAACATTATTTTTATATTATTTACTCAGACCAGTAATAAGTATAAATCTTAAGCTTTAGGTTGTGTTTTATTAATATTTTCAATTAATATAAAACTAAAAATATTTAATAATAATAATAATAATAAAAAGTATAAATAATAATTAAAAATGAGATCAGTTCAATCAATAATATCAACACTTAGTTTATTAATTATATTTGTGATGTTTGTGCATCAAGGTGAGAAATTTATGTTAATTATTTAATCAAATAAATACTTTTTTAAGTGAATTAAAAATGAAAAGAAATTTTGTTTTTTTTTTTTGTTAAGTTGAGTTTAAATATTATTAACAAATAAATTAAAACGAAAATAAATATATATATTTATTTAAGAGAATAGATACGATGTGAATCTTTAAAAAAAGGTTATCGTGGTCTTTGTTTTTTTCTGATAACGAACAAAATTTACTTAAAGCAAACAAAATCTAATATTTTTATGAAGAATAAGAATATTCATTTATTATTATAATTATTATTATTTTTTTATAGGTTCTGCAATTCAATGTTTTGAATGTAATAGCCATAATGATTCTAGATGTGCTAATAATAATCCACCACAAGATTTATCGATTGAATGTGGGAAACATAGACATGGTGTTTCATATACATTCTGTAGAAAAATAACCCAAGTTATTGAATTTTCTGTTAATGGATGTAAGTATTTGTTAAATAAATTAATGAAAATATTATATAAAAATAATTTATTTATTTATTTATAACAGTACCACCAGACAGTCGGGTTATTCGCGGTTGTGGTGTAGAAGATTCACCAATTAAAGTATGTTACAAAGTAAAATATTAAATATTTTAAATGACCTAATTAAATATTACATTATAGGGCAAATGTTATCAAAGAGCTGGTTTTGGTGGCCGTCAAGAAGTATGTGCCTGTTACGAAGATAATTGCAATGGTAGCTCATCATTGAGAAGCACTTTTGTTACTCTAGGAGCTGCATTTATATTTATTGCAACATATTTTACATATGTTTAACTAAAAAATATTTAACTTCTTGTAGAATTGTTATGTTTTTATTTTTATGATTTTTCCTTTTTTTTTTTTTTTTTGAACATATTTAATAAATATGAATTTATAATAAAATAAAATTTAAATTAAATTAAATTAATGTGGACAATTTTAATCATTTATATGTTTATCTTATTAGTGTCTCTAAGCATAGAAAATACCTAAATATATACATATTTAATGTTTAATATGAATACAATGAGAGATAATTTAATACAAAAATATATATTGTGTAGAATATTTTGAAAAAAAAAAAAAAACTGGTCAATAATTTAATTATATAAAAATGTAAAATAGAGTTTCCTGTTCCTATTTATACGTTAATGTTTATATGTATTCAAATACAGATATATATATATATATATATATATATATATATATATATATATATATATTATAATAATATAAAATAATCATTGTTTTATTTTATAGTAATTCTAAGATGATTATTTAATTTTTATTAAATTTAATTTATTTTAAATGAGTTAAGCATTCTAATTTTATGATGAAACTGTAAAAAATATTATTTTTATGAAGTTAATTTGTATGGTTTTTTGTTAAGGAATACAGACCCGGGTTTACGATATCCGGATAACTCGGAATTTTTGTCTGCAATGTTTGAGCCTTTTTTTGGGAAATTTATTTTTCATTTAATATTCAACTATTTTATTTATAAATTTTTATTAGCGTTAGTATTATTTTAACTAGAAATATTTGTTTTTTAAAAATTAGAAAATTACCATTATTTAGCTTCAATTTTCAAATATGATCTGTATTCAGTCATTAAATTTGTAAAAGTGAAGCTGCAACAGCAGCAACTATCAGTTTTTATAAATTTAAATAAATAATTTTAATATTATTAATAAGTAGTTATATGCATAAATGGAAAATAATATTATATAATTATGGTAAAATTCTGGAACCGATTCCAGAACCGAGAACCTGGTTTTAAAAATTTCTAGCAAAGAAAACTCGGTACTGGTATAATGGCACGATTCTGGAAGCCCTAGTTCTTATAAATAAATAAAAATTATCTGCCAACATGTTCAAAAAAAAAATATAATTATCTGTTATTATAATTTAGCAAAAAATATACATTCATCATCCGATTTACGCGGTATTTTTTATACACGGAGTCACTTTAGTGCGATCAAGAAAAATTACTAAAATTGAGCTTATTTTGCCATTTTCTTCATCAGTGGTTTTTCCATCTTATTCATGCACATATAAATAATGATGGCACTTGCTTACACCCGAAAATCACGTTAATCTAGAAGCAGCTATACTCCTAGAGGAAACTAATATAACACGAAGACTTCAAAGGACTAAACCATTTGAGTTGATGAAAATTAAATCATCTATGAGCAATGTTGTATAAGCAACTAAACCGGAAGAAGATATGAAATCTCAATAAGTAGATTTTATTTAATATTTATATACATTTTTATTAAGTTAGAATTAAATTACTTATTAGTTCAGGAGACTAGATTGTATTTTAATAAAGTGTTAAATTATTGTTTTGTTAAAAAAAAACACGATTTACACGGTTTTTATTTACGCGAGTTTTTGCAGAATATATCTACCGCGTAAATCGGTAGTTTAAATTGCATTTATTATTAAAGAAATCACAAAAAAGTACTTTATTCTATGAAAATCATTTAATTTTCAACGTGGACAGCCTACTAATTTCGAATTTTAAAAAATTCTTTTCTGAATCAATTCGAAACTATCTATCTTTTGTTTTTTATATATTATTTTTTTATTTTAATTTTTATTAAAAGTAGAAGCGGTGTATTTTTTTTTTGTTTTCATTGTAGCATCTTTAAAATTTTCGTAAGTTTATTTGCTTTATTATTCTAAATTTAATTCAAAAATTTTTAGTGTCTGTAGTTTTTTTTTTTTTTTTTTTTTTGATTTCTTTTAAATTAATTTATTAAATCCAATAATAATAATGCAATAATTAAAAATAATTATTTTGTTTTTTTTTTTTATAATGGTTTTTGATAAATTTGTTATTAATAAAATTCAAAAAATTGTATAGAAAATAGTTTTTCTTATTTAAATTATAAGCGAGTCTCAATGTTTTTAAACTAAAAAAAAAAAAGCGAATGAAAAAACTTAGTGAAAATTTTATAGAAAAAAAATAGAATTTTCTAGACTAGAAAAAAATGATGCTAATCTATTTTTTAATAATTTTTTTACTATTTCTCATCTCTTTTAGCACGTCACATTATTCTAGAATCAATGAACACACAGAATAGTATTGATCGTCGTCAAATGGCTGGACAATCAAATATGTCGGTACCTTCAAGTTCTTCATTAAATATAAATAATACATTAATTAGTAGTAATGATCGTTGGCAATTTCCGAATGTTATTTCACAAGGTAAAGCAATTATTTCACAATAACTTATTTTTACAAAGATATTATGATTTTTATAAATATTAGATTATCACTCTTATTGGTCTTATGGTCAAATAATACCACCAATGTGTCCAGCAGGTGTATCAATAATGCCAACACCATCGCCAATGGCTATTCCAATGCAAATTTATTATCAACAACCGAATGGAATTATGTCTCAATACGATAACAATAAGTAAAAAGTCATAATTCTTATTATTTTCTTATTTAAGAAAGATTTCTAATAAAAAAAAAAATACATTTTAGATACATGCAAAACTATAATATGCAAAATCAAAGACAAAGCGATATGACTAGCTTAGTAGCAATGCAATTAGGACTTAATTGTGGCGGTTCAAAAATGGAATCATATAATATACCAGTATCGGCATCGCAAGATACACAAATGCAATTATTAAAAAATTCAAACAATATAATTGATCAACCATATCCTCAAGCATATAATATTAAAGCTCCAAAAAGCTTTAAAAACGCCAATGAAGAAATAATTACGCTAAAGGAACTAGATGACCAAAGGTGGTAAGTTTTGTTCTCTGATATGTTAAATATATAAAAATATATTTTTTAATGCTTATAGTGATGAATTTGATCGCATGTCTGAATATGATACACCTGATGTGCCTGTTATTTCATGTAATCAACTTAATCCTGATCAGCTTGGTGAATTAACTAGAATGGCTATGAAAGGATGTGAATTAGCAGAACGTTTAGCACATACGCACAGAAATCGTCCGTGTTTTAAAAAAATCGATAGTTTATGTGCTCGCATGAAACAAGACTTAATACGACCAGATGGTGTATTGGCTAATATTAATTCACAAGGAATTGCCTGGGCAGTAAAAGATTTCATATTTGTTTTTACAAGAATAATAAATGCATGGATAATTATAAAAGGTTATGTTTATAATACTCCCGAAGGTTTAAATCGTGTTAAAACCGCATTAAATCCAGAATTTATAGAAAGTTTTATTAAATGGCAAGATGCTACAATGATTTTTGTTGATAATATTATTAAATCATTTCTAAGTCTTGATCAACTTGTTCAGAATCATAGAACAACATTTCAAAAAATGGATATTATAATAAATAAATCGAATACATCCTCTTCCGGTAAATCATCAAAGGATGACATTGATTTAACGAAAAATTCTTTCTTTAAAAATATAGACGATCCATATGATTATTTTTTGGAAACATATTCGGATAATGAGCAACATGTTAAGAAGATCTCAAACAATGATACACATGGTAATTATTTTTCAACAGTTGTTAAAAATTCTGAAGAATCTCAACGTAAGGCATTAGAAAATGGTACATATTTTAAAACTGGTGTATACAATCCATTAAAAAGAGACACAAATGCTGCTACTGTTTTTACAAAAATAATTGATAATAATGGACATTTACCAGTTGCTAAAGATTTAGAAAATGATAATTTTTTACAATCGAAAAATAATATTTCATTGAATAATAATAATACTAATAATAATAATAATAATAAATTTGGTAAGAAAGATATAAATAATAATAATAATAGTGGTAATAATAATAATAACAGTAACAGTAATAGTAATAATAATTTAAATAATAATAATTCGAATACTAATAATAGTATCAATAATAATAATAATAATAATACTAATAATAGCAATAATAATAATACCAATGTTAATAATAATAATAATAATAATAGTAACAATAATAACAACAATAATTCTTCCAATAATAATCTAAACAACTTTGATCTTAATCAAAATTTGGAGAAAGAAAATAAACAAAATTTAAATTTATTAAATGATTTTAATATTTCGCCAACACATGGCGAAGGTGACGGTACAACATCCACGTCAAATTCAAATTTAAGCATAAAATGTGAATTATTTGATAATGAGAATATAGTGAGTGGAGAACAGGGATCCAAAAAACTATTCGACAATGGTCTGCTCAGCGAAACTGTACTAATGAAATATTTTGAACCGGATATTATTGATAAAATTAAATATTTATTGCAAAAAATTTGTAATCTAAATGAAGCAAAATATTTTTTTTCCGTTAATTTTACAAAAAATTATGTAAGAATTTCTTTAATTATGTATGACTGTGTGTGACGATTGATTGATTTAAATATTAATTTTTCTAGTTTCCTGATTTCTTAAAAGTTGTACCGAATTACATTGATATACGTTCAATAATATTAAAAATGCAAATTGGTGGTTATAAGAATATATTTGAAATAGTTCATGATTTACGTCAAATTGTATTGAGTGTTAAAATATATCTTCAGGTAATTAGTGATTTATAATTATTCTTATGTGTCTAGATAGTAAAACTATTTTTGTGAACATTTTTTTTAGAAAAAACCACAAAATTTCCTACTAAAATCAATATTAATATTTGATAAAGAATTGGAGACTGTATTGGCTGAGAATATTTTTGAAAAATTTGATTTTGGTAATATACGTTCGTCATGTTGTTTAAATAATAATGCAAATAATTACAATTTAAATAATATTTAAAATAATGCAAAAAAAAATAAAATAAAAATACAAAAAAAAATATTAATTTATAAATAAGAAAATTGGAAACCATAAAAAATTAACAACAGTAAATTATAAAGTAAAAAAAAATTATATTTAATATAAATATCGAATAAAATGGAAAAAATTAAAGTAGAAAAAAGAAAAAAAAAATGTGTGAGAAAAAAGAAAATTTATAAAATTATGTAAAAACGTGTATAAGGACAAGTGAATAATTAATAAATACAAAATAAAATGAATTAAAGATTAATAAAAATAAAAAACTTCATCATCATCGTCATCGTCGTGGTCGTTCCCATAAACCATATAAGATTTAAAAATTATAAAATAAGAAAAAGTTTATTAATTTATAAATTTATTTATTTAAAAAAGTGAAAATATGAAGAAAATTTGTGTTTTTTTTAGAGAGACCCGCGCTCAAGAATAATTATAATTAAAATTTTTATTTTTAAGCTATAAATTAGAAATAACGTACGTACGTACACAAAATATATAAATATATATATTTAATTTAAAGAAAATAAACATATAGATGACAAAGAAAATTAAAATTGTAATTGAAAAAAAGATGGAAAAATTATTTATTTATATATATAATGAGAATGATAATAATAATATTAATAATGATTATAATAAATGTTAAAATGATTAATAAATAAATGAGAATTATTAAATGTATGTTATTCTTATTAATGCACCGCAATTAGCACTAGCTCTTATATACTAATAAATATAAAGAATTACTAATTATTACAAGTTATTACTTATTAATAATTTATTGTGTAAATGTAATCTTTGATGTGGTTTAGAATGACTTCAATTCATCATCTGAGTGCATATCTTACTCCAATTTCCCTTATATCGATAATGGATTCTTGCCACCGTTATTGTTATTCGCATTAAAAAGTTTTGCCTTATTTATTACTTTGCTCAAGCTATCAAAAAATATATAATAAGACTTTTTACATAGATTTTGGATTTTATTTATTGTTTATTAAAATTATTAATTATTAATAAATAGAAATAATTATAAAATAAATATTTAATTAAAAATATTTCATTTTTGTGATGAAAATAAAATATAATGTGCTGTAATATTTTCCAGTAGTCTGGACACAAAAAAATGTTTATTTTATATTTAAACCAAAAATGAATCATTGATATGTGACATTTTTTAACTTACGTATATATAGCCACAGTTTTAAATAATTTCTTTATACATTTATTATAATTATTATTATATTTATTATCTTTTATTACATTAATAAATACATTATGTATTTGACTACATGAATATGTGTATTGATTTTGATAATATATCATTATTTCTAATATATTTTTAAAAATTAATTATAATTACATATAATATTTGTATAAATGTTTATTCATCTATAGAAATTTTTATTCTTTAAATAAATTAAATTCTTGGCGCTCTTCGTAATGGTGCAAAAGAATCTGATAATGAATAATATTTTGCATTTTCTGGTATTGTAGGAATTTCTGGAGACATTATTGGTTCACTAAAAAAGCGTTCCTTTCCATAGTGATAATCATTATTATTATTATTGAATGTGCTGCTTCCAAATCCGCCAACATTATTTAGATTCTTTTTTGCAACCATAAATCGTTTTGCTGGATATCCTAAAAAATTATAATTTTAAAATTTAAGTGATAAGAACTAAACACATATACCTTTAGTATCGTAACCGAAATTATAATCATTATCATCGTATTGAAAATTATATGGAATGTTATCAACAGTTGGTTCTATCCAATAACTTGCCCATTCACCAAATTCATCAAAATTTTGTAAACTCGCTGGTCCCAATCCGTAAGGTAATAACAACTGTGTAGCAGCAATTAATTCTGCAGTTTTTACTGGACCAAATATATCTTTATATAATTCAGGATTAGCTCGTGCTTGCATACCAGCTTGAGCAATTGCTGTTACTATTGATGGTGTTAGCTTTGAATTACGTTTACTCCTTGAAATAAATAAAATATTAATAAATAATATACAACAAAGCAATCAATAATAAAGAGTTGTTCCGATTATATACAGCCAATATTGCAATTATATCATTTTGGCGTAGTAAAATCTGTTCAATTGAGTAATTTTAAGCAAAAACATCTGTGAAAAAAACATGAATTATTAACTGCAAAAGGTGTTATACGTAAGTAATCCATTTGGTATTCGATGAATAATTTATTTTGCATAATTAAAATATATTTTAATTAAAGAATGAAAAAGTAATTGGCAATTTTAAGCAACTGGTTGATTAAATTTTCAATTTCCAAAACGTAAAAGATTCATTATGAGAAAACTTTAATACTTTAAAAATTTTACTTTTTGGTTGTTTTATGTAAAATAAAGTTATTCAAGGTGTTTTAAAGTTATTTTAACGAAATCTTTGTTTTTATTAAAGTGAAAAAAGTTTTGGAAAATATTTGCAAATGTGTCACTTCGAACAGCACAGAAACGAAGACAATGAAAAGTAAATGAATCTGCATACCTATGGTTTATGTGATGTAAATGTTACGCCAATGGTTTTATACAAAATGCAGATGTTAATTATGATTATTATTTTTAATATTACTTTGATGTAGCAACATCATCCCTATTAATTTATAAATTTATCAATTATTATTTCTAGGACAATGACGAAATAAATTAAGGTTTTCTTACAAATAATAGATGGGATTTATTTGGTTTTGATTTTAATAGAAATGAAAAATAATCAGACTTTGTATTTTACTCTACTGAAATAATAATTACATTTAATATAAGTTTCTTATATTTAAATTTATTTAATTTCTTAAATTTATATTCGTAGAAATAAAATAAGTAAAAAAACTACATAAGATGTAAAATGTTTTTTGCTTTACTAAAAATAGGCAAAATTTAACAGAAATATAAATAAAAAAAATGATTTTTCTAGCAAATTTATTAGAAAAATAAATATACATATTACCATGGATCGTAGTGTTGTGATTTTTCTTGACTAGAATAGACTAGAATTTAAAGAAAATAAAAACCAAGACAACACAATTTTTAGCATAAAAAATAGCAACAATATTAAGAATAACAAAAAAAAAAGTAAATATAAATTTTATCTTTAATAAAATAAAATAGAAAATAATGAATTTATTTTTAAAACAGAGTTAGGTCTTGAATTGGATAAATAAAAGAAGATTTTTATTTGTTTCTAAAGTATCCGTATTTTTTTAATAATGCAAACCTGTGCTTAACGAAAAAAGCTTATAAAGTTTATAAAATTTTATTATTATGTGATTTTTCTGTATTAAGACGAAGCCAATAGTCTTTATACATGGAGAATTAAATTCGCAATAAATTAAATAAATCACAAATTGCTACTTACTTATAAACGTATATTATTAAATATAAAGTATTTATTTCAATTTAATACTATAATCGTGCGATTATATTAGGGAAGAAGATGAATTTCTTAAGAAATAAAAACTCATGCTGTTAAATGAATTTTCAATTTATTTATTGATTATTTGTTGATTGTATATGGGCTACAAGGGTAGTTAAATTTAAATTTAAACAATTTTGTTTTGATTAAATTTATTACTCGGATCTTTATAGCATGGGATTTATTTATTTAAATAAAAAATAAACTCTAATTTGTTTATTGGCAAATATACTAGCAGTCAATCTATAAATGTTGAAAATTTTTTACATTTGCAAAGCAGTAAAAATCTATTTTATTGTAACAACTATTAGTAGTACATAATAATATACAAATTTTAGTATTTTCTTTTAAATAAAAACCATAGAAAGTTCTTATATAATTTTTCATTTATATTAAAAAAGCTTTTAATATAATTTATTTATAAACTTTTATTGAAAATTTGTTCGTTCATCAAGTTGAATGATAGCACGATACGTTTTTTTCTTTAAAATTAATTGAATAATAAATTAAATTAAATTAAAAAAATAAAACTATAGAAAATGTGTTATAAAAACTGAATGTGTGGGTGGTAGATGTTTTTCTTTTTAATAAAAACTCTTTAGTTTTTTGTTATTTTTCCTTTTATTCACTTAAAAACAATTTGATAATTATAATTAAAAAGAAACTTTATAATGTTTACCTTGTTTATCGCGTACCTGTATACTTTAATGAAAATAATAATTCATACAAAAAGAGTTAAAGAAAATTTAATATATTTTTTATACAGAAACAGTTATAGGATTTTATTATGAATAAAAAGGAAATTCTATTTTTATTATTTTGAATTCATTTTCTTTATAATAACAGAAATAAAGTTAAACAGTAAAGACAAACAAATTAAAAAATACTTGAGTAGAAAATTATAAGTAAATTAAACGATTCACACTTGTGGAATCTTTTGACATTCAAATTCCATTCAGATGAAAGTCTTGGAAGTTAAATATTCAAATTAAATTAATTCTTAATGCAAATAATATTGCTAAGTATATGCTCGTATAAAAGTAAATAAATTTAATAATGTTAATAAAGTAGATCTTGTCCAAAAGCACTTTGTCAATTATTTTCCTTTTTTTCCCTTATTTATAAATTATAATAAATCAAAAGAAAATACTAAATAGCTAAAATATAATTTTTATTTTAAGAAAAAGCATTAAAAGTGCTAAATATCCATGTGACATTATTATGTTTCTCTAATGAATTATTTAATTATTTCTTTGTTCTTATTATAATGAAATGTATAAATACATATAGAAAAATTCTATGCAAATTCTACGCAAATTTTACGCATTAAAATGATAATTTGTTCATATTGATAATAATGGAAATTTGATCAGTTATTCAAATTGTATTGTTTATTTTTATAAATTTCAACGGTTAAAACCGCACAAAATAATCATTTTAATGGAAAATATTCTATTCCAAAATGTTTAACGGTTTAATGGTTTTATGTTTTATCCGAAATGTATACTAAATTATTTACTTTTGTTTAGCAATCGAGTGCAAAACATTATACTTGAATTAAATTTATTTTATATTTTTTAAAGAGCATCTTGTAATCCCAAACGTTTATGTTAAACAATATAAAAAAGAAATATTTAATGGTGTTTTGTTCAAGTTCCTGATAAAATATTGAATACATTAGGATAGAATTGGTTTTTTCTTATTATCTATTATTTGATAACAATAAAAATTGTTTTTGCAATAAATATTCGAATAATAATTAATGGATTTTTGTAGTTAGTATTATAATTAAAATAATGATTATGTCGAATATTTGATTGATTTTAAGTAAATAAAAATTCTGTTTAAAAGTAATGAGCTAATGAATAAAACTTTTCCACTCTAATGTCTCATAATGAAGTGCACCATCTGCTAGTTATTAGCTACTTTTTGTATAGGTGGTTGAACAGCTAATTATACCTTTTGAATTTAATCATAACTTTGAACAAACCGATTGATAATAATTACATATCTCTAATTAACTAATAATTTTGAAATTTATACTAAAACTTTTATTTTTCAATAATCAATCAGTTTGTCTTTTCATTTCTTTTTCTGCTTTTTGTTGAGGGTTACTGGTAAGAACTTAAATTTATATAACTAAGGGATGATGCTTATGCCTTAAGCGAGACATTTCAAATAACAGAAAAGATTAATTATTCCTGTTACAAATAAATTAAAATGTTTGCATTTGACATTTTGATAAAAATGATAAAAAAATAACTTAAAACTTTGCTGACATATAATCTGTGTTTACTTATTAAAGAAAATCTATATCCTTTTTCTTATTATCTTTTATACACATTCGAGTGAAAATTTATTTATATTTATAATAAAAAAAAAGCAATATCAACAAGTAAATTGCTTCTGGGGGTTAAATTATTTTATTTGTGCTTCAATTGAAAATCAGTTTTCATCCTCCATACAAAAATTCTACAATGATGTTTGATTTCCTTTAGTAAAACATAATGATAACAAAAGTAAAGTACGTGTGAGAGAAAATAAAAAAATCATTTAATGATGAAATTATTAAACCATTAAAACAACTCTGATCTCGGATTACAAAGGAATAATAAAAATTGGTACACTTACCGATAGCTGATTGGATGCATTGATAATTTTTTATTCATTTTACTGTTGGATCTTTTTCGTCGTTTATCATTATAGTATGCTGATGGTATACCAATTTGAAGTGGCATTAAATCGGTAAATAATTGCTCACCGTTGTTGTATAATGATGGTTCTGGAAAATATATTATTTAAAATAACTCTCAAAAGAAGAAAATAATGTCTGCAAACCTTGTAACCCTTGTATATCAGGATACATAAGTGAATTATCATTGTCTCCCCAAAAACCGTATGGTAAATTCTCCAACAAAGTATTTCTATCAGTAAAATATTGATTGTTGACTATCAATATAAAATAAATATAGATTAGTTATTGAGGAATCGAGCGAAAAGAAATGTAATTAAAACCCACCTCCCCGTTTCTGAGGTATTAATTTTAATTTTTCCGAAATAACATCATGCCCAATTGTATTACTTTCATCATCATTGATCTCTTTTACTTTGATATCGATGACTTGGTCTTTTTGATTTAAATTCTCATTAAATGGTGCCCGTTTATCTAAATAATAATAAACGAAATAAATTATACAGTGAACCTCAGTTGCATTTTATATAAATTTTTACATAATTTGGACAAACTTTGCATACAAAAACGCACGATTTTTAATAAGAATCAGTATAATAACCAATTAAATTACCTTTGTTTGTCTGCAAACGGCTACTCTCCTTTTTATTAATTAAAACTGATTGTGGTACACAATTCACAAATATAATTATTGATAATATAAAAAATAATAAAATGAAATTTATATTCTTGTGGTTTAAAAACATTTTTGTTTTTGCGTTTAGAAAATGAAACTTTGTAAAAATATTTTTTAATTTAAATTTATTATTTAGTTCACTTGAGTTATTCAACAATTGTTAAATGACGATGTCAACTGGTGGTCTTACACCGTATAACTGAACTCATGAGGTGTAAGTTTAAGTATTTTATCTTTTTCTTGTTGATTTTATAATTTCAAATAAGGCGCATATTATAATTCTTTTTGGTGTTTTTAGCAAACATCAATAACGCATGCGTTTTATAACTTTATACATTTAACAGTGATGTAGCTTTGCTATTATTAATTATTGTTTTTCATTCTTTATTTATTTTTATTTCTATTTACTATTATTATTAATTAATTTAATGTTTAAATTTATTATAACTTTAAAAAAAACTCACTCAAAACAATTATAACTAGGCTTTTAATTGTATAAATGAATGGCTTAATAATAAAAAATTTTAGTTGGAAAAAATGCTAAAAGAGTTCGAAAAGCACACCAAAGTTAACCACTTTTGTGTGATATTTTGAATAAAAATATTTGTGACAAATAAAATATGTCCACTAAAATTTCATCTGGTAATGAAACTTTTGAAGTTAAAGATTTTTTTTTTATTATTATCATAGTAACAAAAGTTGACACATCGATAATTTGTTTTTAAAAAATAATTATTTATAAATAAATTAATTGTTAATAAGTTAATAAATGTGTGAAAAGAAATAATAAATTCTAAATAGATAATTTGAAAAATAAAAGGTGAATAAATAATAATTTTTTTTTTAAATATCTGAAGCTAAATTAAATTAAAAAAATGGATGACAATTCATGGTAAGTTGTATAATTTTTTTCTTTTTGAACTGCAAGTTTTATATTGTTATCAATTGTGAATCTTATCTTTATCAGTTTTTATCAAAGGCAAGTTTTATTTATAAAAAAAAACAACATGATAAAATTATTATTATTAATAATTTTACTTATAAGGATATTGTTTTTTTTGTCTTTTTGTTATCAGTGAAATTGTATGTTGCCAAATTTGTTATATTTCTGCTTCAAGCAACAGTAACTCTAATTTTTGATTATTTAATGAAAACATCAATAAAAATAATAAAAAAAGCAAACAATCAATATAATGTTTATTGCTTTTATGTAATAAGAAATTTATTGAACAATATTAACTAAAATTAATTAATTTTATTGCTCACGCAAACGGCTCAATTCATTTTTTCTTAACAAAAGTTTTTAACTATTTTCTTTCCAGATTAATTATCACCTGTATGATAATTATCTGCTGCGTAAATTTAAACCTTGTTCTAATGGTTCAATATTAAGTAACTAAAAAATACTATCTACTAAACAGTTTATTTAACTTCCAAGTAGATAAAACTAAACTGTTATGACACAATTCTGTAAACAAATATAAGATGATGTCATTAGAAATTAATTTGTTGCAAGTCGCTTAAATGCTTTCGTTTTAATAAATATTATTTCACTAATTTTTATATATACTTAGCAAAATTGATTTATTAATTAATGTTTTTTATTTTATTAGGTTAATTGACTTGGAATCAGCATTATTAGATGATGAATGTAATATAAATGATATATATTCAATATGCTATGGTAAAATAATTCCCGAACATTTACGGCCAGATATATGGAAAATATGTTTAAATATAAATAATGAGAATAACGATACAAACGATTTAATAAAATTTAATTTAATATATGATTTACCATATCAAAATCAAATACATTTAGATTGTGAAAATATTATAAAAAAATTACATTTAAATAATTTTATGCAAAATAATGAAAATTTAGATGCTGAAGAGATTGATGCTGCAAATGATTACAATTTATTATTATTGAGTAATATTGAGACAATTATAACATATTATTGTAAAAAGCATAATATAGATAATTATAAAAGTAATAAAAATTATTGGATCGATGTATTATTACCAATATTAACATTAAAATTAAATATAAATGATACATATAATATATTTGATAAAATAATAAAATTATTCATACCAAAAGATTTATACATAAATAATATAATAAATAATAATAATAATATTTACAATTTATTTCGTTTATTATTATTATACCATGATCCAGAATTATGTAATAAATTAGATACAAAACGTATATTACCACAATTATATATAAATATATGGTTGGAGAGTTTATTTGCAACAATTATAAATGATTTAAATGTAACAATATTAATATGGGATATGTACTTATTACAAAATGAACAATATTTAATACTGTTTTTAATATTAATTATTTTAATTAATGAACGTGATAATATAATAAATTTTTTAGATAATTTAAATAATAATAATAATGATATAATTGCGTATTTAATAAATATACCATCAAAATTAGATAAAGATGATGTTATTGATTTTTGTACAATTGCGAAATACTATCTAATTAAAACTCCACTTACTTTTAAACATATTTTATATAATAAAATTTTTAATGATAATTTATATAATTTAAATGATAACGATATTGATTTTTTTAATGATGAGTATGATTTTAATGATAAAGATAATATAAATAAAAATGCAATTGATGTAAATAGTAATAATAACAATAATAATAATAATAATCCAGTCAATAATAATATATTATCACAGAAATTATGTTTACCAGTAAATATAAATGAATTATTCAATACGAACAATGTAAATATAAAATTTTTCTTAATTGATTGTCGACCATATAACGAGTATAACAGTGGACATTTGATACAAGGTTATAATTTAGACAGAAATTTAATGCTACAAGAACCAATCGAGTTTTCAATATCAATACAAGGCTTATTATTAATACAAAAGAAGATAATTGATAAGAATAGTACAAATAATATGAATAATAGTGGTGAACATTTATGCTTTATGGATAGTGGCAATAAAGACGATGAACAATATACAAATATGATAATTTCATCATTTTTACAAAAAAAGACACAATATGTTTCAATATTACAAGGAGGTTATAAAAAAATTCACGAATATTTTGGTGAAAATATTGATAATGTTCTAGAAGATCATAATTCATCTACATGCATTGAGTGTTCTAATAAGAATTTATCTAATAATCATGCTACTAAGAATAAGAAAGTATTACCCTCAACCAGTCAAAGTGGTAAACAGTACACACAACATCAACAGAAACAACAATCTTCTGATTTATTTAGTAAATTGTCATCCGTTATGAAAATAAAGTCGGCTGAAGTGAAAGATAAATTATATGACTACATTGTAAATCCAACAACTTCGCAGGCTGGAAACGGTGTCGTTGGAACATCGGGTGCTGCAAATAATTTACCGTCCGGTTCCAATTATATATTAGAAAAACATGTGTCCAGCAATGAGAAAAACGATGGCAAACGTTACCGTAACATTCAACCGGTGTTTAGTATTGATGATGATGTCAATGATGATTTTAACCAAATAGGAAATGATAACGTATACGATGATAATTTTACTGATGAAAATAATCTTAATGAAATTGTGAATATACAAAAATATTTAAAAAATCCAGAAGTAATAAATCACTTTAAATGCCATGAGGTGCAATTAAATGGTTATATGTATGACAGTTACTTAATTATAACAAATAACCATTTAATTGTTTTAAGAGATTTACAGAATAATAATGAGGCGAAAATAATTGTTAAACGTTTATTATCGAGTATCGTTAAAATAACAGCGAAAAAACGCCATCGAGATTTAATTACATTTAAATATGGATTTTCCGACAAGGATAAATTAGTTGTAACTGATATGGATAGATTTTTAATACCGGATGCTAGTAATGTAACAACAATTGTTTCAAAGCAAATTGTTAAATTTATAAGTGTTGATAAGTAAAAATTATTAATATTTATTTTAAAAATAATATAAAATGAAAAATAAAAATAGAAAAATCTATAAAAAAAATATTTTAGTCCGTTAAAATTTAATTATTTTTAAAATATGTAAATGTACTTTTGTGTAATATCTTTGTGCAAATTATTAATTGTAGAACATTTTTTAAAACAAAGTTGTTAATGATTAAGCGTTATATGCAAAATTATTGTAAATTATTATTATATAAATATATTTAATGTTTTATTTAAAAATAAATTAACTTATTAACAAAAATATTACTTTTTTTGTCCTAACTTATGCTTTACTTTGTAGAAAAACAACCTGCTAGTTAATGTTCAATAGATGGCGTTGGTTTTGTATAGCAAAGACCTATAGAAATAGAACACGAACTCAGTAGATTAGGAAATTTATTTGAATTTTTATACGGCAACATTTGAAAAAATACCTTATTTCTAAACTCGTAAGGTAATTTATGTTGCGCATTAATAAACTCATGCAATAAAACAAAAATAAACCAGCATGACTATTGTTACTCTTTCTATCAAATTGCAATCACTATAATTCTGTTCCTGTTTTCGTTTAATAATTTTTATTATATGCATCCACACACAGTTAAGCATAATATTTGCATGATTGTGGAACTGTATATTTTTTTTGCTCCGTTTATTATTTTCTATATTAAAACATTTTTTAGTTAGAAATTTTATTTGAAAGTTAATACACAGCTGTTGTCCCGTTTTTCATTTTATTAAATACAAAATTGAAAAAAGAAAACATGAAAAATAACATTTAAAAAAAAAGTTTAAATTAAATAATATAATTGAATTGAAAATTTTATTTAGTAACATCATTTTAATAACAATAATTAAATATAATAAATATTAATATTATTTTCATTTAAAACTATTGTGATATATCTATTATTTAGATAATTTCGATTGAATGAATAAAATGTTTATTGTTGTTAGTCAATCAAAAACAATCATCATCAATACAGAAATATAAAATAATTGTAAATTAGTGAAACTTTTTTTTTTGTGCAAAAATTTATTTATTTTATTGTTATTATATTTTTATTTGATTTCTACCTCAATAAGACAAAATGGTGAAATTTTTTATTTGTTTTTTAAATTAATTGATTGTCGTTTTTAGTTAAATAACATTTCGTTTTTTAAGGTAGGTAAAATGCAAAAATTGTTTAAATATTTTGTGTTAATCATATTATTGTGAATGTGAGGTTAAGTGAGGTGAATGTCAAAGTTTTTTTCTTGTTCTGTTCCGTTTCTTCCTTAACATAATATAGTAATCAGGCCAGCGCAACAGCATCGTACATGAAGAAATAAAAAAATGCATCTTCAATTGAAGTCAATATACACTACACGAGCACAGCTTCTATTATTATACCGGGCTATGAAATTGTTGCATTTTTACTCATCTTCTCTTTGTGAACTCTTAAACAATTTTTTGTTGACCTTTTAATCTATTTCCGTTCCATATGCTTAATCTACTGCAAAAAGGGACAACCAAAAAAAAAAAAAAACCGCCTTTGACTATATATTAATATGAAAAAATTGAGGCAAAAAGACAGTTATTTTAATTTTTATTATTGAATTTTAATAATAAATTAAAATATAAAAAAACTAAATGAATCAAACTGGTTTGTTTGGTTCTCAAGCAGGTTCTTCTGTTCTTTGTTATGTTTTCCATTTATTTATTTAACAACATATTTTTGTTTTTGTTTCCTTTTTAGGACGCGCTAGCAAAAACACGCTTATTTAGTATTTTAACTATGGATATTATTGCAAATAGAAAATAAAAATTTTTGCGAATCTTTGTCATATTTCATTGGGAATAAAACCTACATTTGACTAAACTATTACTAACAAATTATAAAAAGTATTTTTATTTTTTGATAAATAATGCAACCAGGTAACTGCTTTGCTTCTGAGTTTGTTATTTTTTAATACAATAAAAGTCATTAAACCGTTTCGCGTACTCGGTACTACAATCACATTCGTTTTATTATGTATCTTACAGAAATAATAATTTTTCAACTTGTCTTAACAGCTCTGGCTCTATGCAAATATTTTTTACAACAAAAAATTTACGTCAATTTATATTTTATTTTTATGAAAAATTACAAGAAAAACATATTACTGTGAAAAAACACAAATATTTGCTTAAATATTTGTAGCATGAATTATTTACTTAAAAATTATTTTATACTATACTTTTTTTTTTTTGCACAAAAAAATAATTATCATAAAATTGTTGGTAAGCAAAAAAAAAAATCGCATAAATATTTGTAGCGACGTTATAGGCGATATTATATTCTATTTAATTATTAATCCTATCGAAGTTGTCATAATTTTTGCAATTCTGATGTGATTTGATTTTTTATTTTTGTTTAGTTAATAATTTTTGTCTAGTGCCAAAAGATCACAAGACAAAAAATAAAGATGAAATAAAATAATCATTAATTTGCTTTAATTTCGTTTCTTTTTTTTTTTTGTAAAAAATCATATGATTGTTGGTTTTTTCCTTTCTTTTTTACTCTTTAAAATAGATTCTTAAACCCTGATTCACAATTATAATTATCCATTGATTTTGCAAATTTTGTATTTCTGCATGTTTCTCTTATACGAAATATCCATTGTTAAAGGTTAAATAAATATTCAAATGCAATTAAGAACGTGCAGCAGTAGAATTTTGCAATTATTAGAGTTTTATGTTGATTAAACCTTGTTTACAGTAGAATGTTTTAAAAATAAAAATTGATTTTCAATTTTTCCAATTATTCAACATTAGGCTTATCATCAGTTGTTGTGAAATAATGCTGTGAATTAATTTTATTCATTATTAAACTCTGTTATTTCCATTAATTTGAATTCATTCATTATTCTGTGGTAAGAATATCTCTTTGTAGCAAATTCATTTCCAACCAAAGTTATTTGCGAATTTTTTAAAAGTAATTTAAGCTAAGAAACTAGAAAATTTCTATAATATTAAACTTGTGATTTCATCATAAGAATTCTAATATTGTTATGAGTCAATAAAAGTCATCATTAGATTTTAAATGATTATTTTTTTTAACATTATTTCTCGTTTAACAATTTTTCGTTAGTTTCTTTAGGTTGCCAAAAATATAAATTTTCTTATTTAAAAACAACAGAAATACTGTAAAATTATCATACTTGATATTTTCCGCAGTAAACACAAAAAAAAAAAATACGCCCAGAAACAATTTACTTTTAAATTCTTTTTTTCTACAGAAGGTCAATGTCACAATTCACATACAACTGAATATTTATAAATGTTTGTAAATAAATTTTCATTCAATTATAATTAATAAGAAAAAAAATTAATTTTATTCAATTAAATTTCGATAAAAAACTAAGTGTGTGCGTGCGGTTTAGTAGTTTAATATTAATTATTGATTAAAATACATGTATGGAATTTGATTAGAAATAACACATAAACTATGATTTTATTATTATTTTTATAAGGGTTTTGTTTTTTCTTATAATCAAAATTACTACAGAATAGTAGTAATAATAATATTTAATTGTTTTTATGATACAGTTATGGTTAGCTATGAGTTATCTTTCTATAACAGTCTATGCTAATATTTTCGCTAAGTTTATATTGTGCGTTCAGCACATGTATCGTGTGACATGTATAAGTTTTATTATTTTTGATTTTAATGCGAAATAAATTGGTTTTTTTTCGATATAATATATTCATTATTTTATTAAATGAGTTGAGTGCAAAATAAAATTGATCTTTGTTTTTTATAAATTTAGAGAGTAATTTAATGTCTAAATAAATTTTCTCATTTTTATTGAATATCTTTATAATTTAAATTCAGACGAACAATACAAAAAAAAAACTGAATCAGCATATAAATGAAAAAATAAACAAAAATCATGATCTTTCTCGCTTGGCTATTTTATTTTTTAATATTTTTTTTTAATTAACCATGTAAAATATTTTATTTTGCAATAAAAAAAAAAAAATAATATATTCATGACACGAATTTTGATTATTGTTTTATTTTAATTAATTTTTGATTTCATTTCTGTTGTGCCAAAAAAATGTTTAGTATGTCTAAAAAAAAAAAAACGAAAATAAACATTTTTTTTTTCTTCACACACTATAATTGATTTAATTGACTTAAATTGAATTAAATCGTTTTTTTTTTTATATTATCAAATTTTGTTTGATTTTGCATAATAATATGATTATTATTATTATTATTGACTTGATTATTGGATGAAAAAAAAATTAATAGCACATGACACTGTATCGTTTCTTCTTTTTGTTATTTATTTACCATTAAAAATGTTTTTGATTTGACTTATGCAAATATACCTTATACCAGTGATGGCGAATCTATGACCCGCGGGTGAGACACTGACCCGCGAAGGCTTTTAAATGAGCCAATCTTCATTTCCGAAGTAGAAGTAAAAATGTCTGAAATTAGTGCCCAGATAATCCCACACTGAAAATTAAAAATATTTTATTAAACGAATGGGATTTCTTAGCAAATAATTTTGTATCAATGAAAAAACTTGCAAATGCTCTGTTAACGATATTCGGGTTTACATATTCGTGTGAAAAACTGTTTTCTTCATTAAATGTTGTAAAATCTTCCAAGAGAAATAAACTTAGTAATAAATTGACTGAGAAATCTGTTAAACGTCTAAATACGGGATAAGAGCCTAATATTAAAAACTACAGGTAGTCCTCGACTTACGACCGAGAAAGGTTCCTGGTCATCGGTTGTAAGTCGACTAAGTCGTAAGTCGAATCTCATATAAGACTCATATAAAAAAAAATTAAGAAAAAAACTATATACTGTACTACTAACTTTTAGGGTCTTTTTCTATGAAAAAAATTGGAAAAAAATTGGTCGTAAGTGCGAACCGTCGTAAGTCGACTCGTCGTAAGTCGGGGACTACCTGTAGTTGAAATCCACCCTGCAAACTGATCTTTGCATAGAGATCACTGGTTTTGTAATCCACGAGCTAGTGCTTAAAAGCAATAATTAACAAAATTTGACCCACTTCCCAAAAAGGTTCGCCATCACTGCCTTATACAGTCATTTAACTAAATATCTTTTCACTATAAAATTATTTTTTATTTCTTCAGGTGAAACTATTATATTTTAGTTATTTCAAACAAAAATCCAGGAAATAGTGTCTCATTCAAATAATTTTTAACCCAAATTATAATAATACATTTATTAGATAGGGTACAAAACCGGGCCATTCGATTAATAAATAATCCCGAAATCACGGACAAATTAGACTCGCTAAAGCATCGTCGGGACGTAGCGGACCTCACGATTTTTTATAAATATAGTTACGGGCATTGTTCGAAAGAGGTCGCCGAAATAATGCCTTCGCGCGAAAAAAGGCTACGGGAAACAAGGGCTGGTACTACCACCCACGGTCGAGCGGTAACTCTAAGAACGGTAAGAACATCGAAGTTCCAAAACGATTTCTTTACTCGTACAGCAAAGAAATGGAACGCCTTACCAGCGTGTGCGTTCCCAAACCAATTTAATATCCAATCCTTTAAAACCAATGTCCACAAATATCTTACATCCCATCCTATAAATTGACATGGTAGCTCAAAGCTATTCACAGGTCGACTTCACGTCGTAATTCCTAAACATGTCAATTTCTTTATAAAAAAAAAAAAAAAAAAATAATGACAATTTTAATTATAATAAGAATGACAACAAAATAATAAATAAAATAGAAAATTGCTTAAATGAATTGTAATCAACGAAGAAAAATGAATAATAAATATTTATTTTGATTGAATTATGACAATTGTTGCCTTGCCACTGCTATTGTTTTATAACTTCATTGATAAATGATAAGAGAAATGAATATGTTTTGTCACAATAATAATAATATATGTTTTCTTTTCTTTTACTTCTAGAAACTTCTGATAAACAAACTATAGTAAAAGTATTATTTTATTTTGACGATATCATACACTCTACGCAGAATTGAGTTTAACTGTTCAACCAAGAAAAGTAAAAGAAAAAACTACTGTAGAAAAATGAAATCAGATGGTAATAGTTTACGCAATAATAATCATCAGATAACAAATGGAACAACAGTCGGCTCTGAATGGGAAGATAATATATTATTTGATGTTGACGATCCAGATTTTAATGGTGGTCAGCAACCTCCACAATTAATAACGGAACAAACAACAAATACAAATAATTCTGATTTAAATATGATGAATACGTTAATATTTCGTGGTAAGTAAAAATTAGACATACACACATATTCATTATCATTTTTATTTTGCCATTTTTTTATCTTTTGATAAATTTGTTTTGTTTTGTCTTAGTTTATTTTATTTATTTAAATAATTCATTTGATCTTGTTTCTGACAATATCAAATGCAGGGTGTTTTTATAATTAATGTTTTATGAATTTTATTCAAATTTTAACATTATTTGCTGTTGGTTAATTTTTGTTTTGTTTTGTTTTTATTTTTTTGCAAAATAATCGTACAACAAATACATATAAAGTAACTAATAATTGATTTGTAAATATTGACTGGGTAATACTTTATAATGTTAACAAATCCATGCATCAATGTCGATATAATTATTTAGTTTTTATTATATTTGTAATAAAATAATAATTGATATACAGTGGTACCTCGATATATGAGTGTCCTAATATACGAGTGTCTTGAGATACAAACCGTCGAGCGATCGATATTTTGCTTTGAGATAAGAGGAATCGTATAATTACGGTTTATGCGAGTTACAGGATCTACATTCGCAGCAGCATACGAGCAATTTGACATATGAGCAAGGTTACGGAACGAATTAAAGTCGTATGTCGAGATACCACTGTAATTTGTTTGTTTGGCTGTCTGTTTTTTTTTATAATCACCCAATATAAACGTTAAGTATGGAATATGATCATCATGATATATATTACGAGGCTAAAGGATAAACAATTATTTTTTATTTATTTATTTATGTTTTGTTTTGTTTTTTTGCTATTTTTTGATTTTTTTGCGAATTAAATATATTTGATGCATTGTCATCATGATACATTATTATTATTATTTTTTTGTTATTTAATTTGTGTTAATTAAAATTTATTCTATTTAAGTGTTTTTGGTTATGTTTTTACTTAATGTATTCAGCAAATTTGTTTTAATTTTCCTCTTTTGTGTTTTGCACACTTATCGTAACGAAAAAACATAAAATTCGCAAAACTGCAAAATTATTGTTTTAATTTTAATTAATGTGATCTATGTGAACTGTAAATACATTTTTGTAGTTTATAAAATGTGCTTAGATAAACTCACTGTATGCGCAAATTTCTTCTTCTTTTTTCTATTATTATTATTATAAATTATTATCAGGTAAAAATTGTATCTTGTTTTGATTTTAATTTTTAAAAATACTTTTTATTTATCATAAAAGAGTTTAACCGCTTTAATACTATATCGGATATTTTATTATCACTAAAATTAAGAAGCAGAAATTTGATAAACTTTAATCAAATATTTTTTTTTTTTAAATTTACTTTGCTGTTTTACCTGCTGTTTTACCTAATTATAATGACAAATTATGTCATTTATGTTATAAAAATAGAAATAAATTTATTTATAATAAAATGAAACTCTTTTCAAGATCAAGTGTATTTTGAATAATTAAAAAAATAATTTTTTGTTTACATTACCCTCTTTTTCAGTTATAAACCGCGGCTTATTAGTGAAAAAAAAGTTTCTGATTTTTTATTAAAGGAGTGTGGAGGAACTTGAATAAAGGAACTTGAACAAGTTTTTTTAAATTTTATGAAATATAAAGAAAATATTGTTCGCAGCGTATTACCGATTCCTACAAATTTTTGTTCTCCACAATCACGGGAAAAGGTATCAAACCTATAGTATAGTAATTATTAATAAATTTTTGTTTTAAGAAAGAAAAACAAAATTATCCGCGTCCTATTAGATGATCGTGGCTTAATAAAGAAGTGCGACTTATTAGAGTTTTGCAAAAACTTTTGGTTAACAATTACCGCGGCTTACAAGCGGTGTAACGCGTATAACGGAAAAAGAGGGTAATTGTTTTTTTTTTACAACGTATCAGTTGACACAAAATTTCTTTAATTATGTTAATTTTTTTTATAATGAGTAGAATTTTGCTTTTTTTTTGCAGTAATTACTTGAATTACACAAATATGTAAAGCGTATATCTCTACAATATTTAATCAAGAAGTTAATTGTACATAAAAATAATTATCATAACATCCGTGAATTATTGGCATTTACAGTTTTTTGTGCCGGTAAAAATTATTTTAATTATTATTATTATAAAATTTGATTGTTAATAATACAATAATAATTAGTTTTTTTTGCTTAAAATGACGTACATTAAAACTTATAATAAATTATTTGCGTTGTGTTAGATGATGCCGTTTGAATATCTGTTTAAAACCTTTTTTTGCTACTTTTATAATTATTATTTTCTCCTATTATTCTTGTTGTGCTTTTTTTTTTAATATACTTAACATTGCGATTTTTTTATACAAATGTTTATAAAATAAGTAAAAAAAAGCACGTAGAAACATAACAATGTTACCTGTTGTTACTTTGTCGAAGATTTTAATGGTAAAGAAATAAAGAAAACGATGATTAAGCGGTTTTTGAACTTAAAAATTATAAATGGATTTTACGGTGTTTGCTGAAATTGATTAGATTGTTTAATTTTTGCTTAAAAATAGGAACATGAATTCATTGAATCAATATAAATTATAAAATCCTTGAATTTTTATTTCTCCACAGTATTATATGCACTTTCATTTTTGTATTTTAATTGAAAAAAAATTTAATGGAAAAAACTAGAATTGTTTTATTAATCTCTGACATTAACTATTTATAAACTATTTTAATTGTATTTTAATATAATTAAACTATTTAATTTTTTTTTTGTATACAAGTAGACAATTTATTTACATTATTTAGATTTTTTTTAATTAAGTCATGCCCAACTCAGCAAATATTACCTCATTTTTTTATATAAAAATTTTCACTATACTAAACTAATATAATAGCAAAAAAGAAACAAATTAGTTTGACTTAACTTGCTGTTTATGAGTTTATTTTGCTAATTTTTTAATTTTATTTTAATCTGTGCATATTTTTTGTAAAGAAAATATTTTATTCTTGATAAGTTGTGATTGTACTCACGAATATTATATTAATAATCGTCGTAAAATGTTATAAACATAGTATAGGACAGTGACGGAAAACCTATGACTCGTGGGTCAAACACTGACCCGCGCAGGCTTATTAAATGACACAAACTTGATTTCTGAAGTAGACGCTGTCTGACATTAGTGCACATTATAATGATTCTACACAGAAAATTGAAAATATTTTAATTAACGTATGGGATTTCTTATCAAATAATTTGTTATCAATGAAAAATCTTGTAAATGCTCTGTTAACGATATTCGGGCTTACATATTCGTGTCAAAAACTGTTTTCTTCAATGAATTTTGTAAAATCTTCCAATAGAAATAAATAAAGTAATGAAATGACTGAGAAATGCGTCTCTATTCTCATAGAGACGACTGTTTTTGTGACCCACGAGCTAGTGCTAGAAACGATAAATTAACAAAATTTGACCCACTTCCCGAAAAGGTTCGCCATCACTGAGTATATGAAATAAATTAGAATACAGTCAAAGCAATTTTTCTTTATAAAAATGCATTTTTAATATCCACAGATACAATTTTTTTAATAATCAACTTTAGCGTCAATAAAAAACAAAATAAACTATTGCTCTAGATTCTGGGTTAAAAATAAATCATCTGTCTAACAACTAATCACTTTAAAATAAAAATCAAAACAATTTCTATAACTAAGAGAAAAAGTGTGACCCAATTTGTTGGTTGTTGTTGAAATTTAAAAAAAAAAATAATCTAATTAATATTCTATTTCTCTAAGTGCTCAATATTATTTCCTATATATTTTATATTATGCAATTACTTAAAGATTGAATAAAGAAATATTTAAACGTTTATGTAATCAGTTAACGCTAATTGGATAAAATTAATAATGAAAGAAATCATAACTTGGTAGTTATGTACTGTTTATGGTTGCATTAATTTTAATTTACTTTCTGGAAGTTTATATACTTGATAATAAATTGCAAAAATTATTATTTTGTTATTAAATTTTAAGAGATAATAATCTCGTATCTCGTCCACCCACAAATTATGATACTTTATTACCAAAAAAATAAAAAGTCAATGAATTCAATTGTACAGTGGAATTTCATGGTTATGTTTTTGCTTTTCTTTCAATTTTTGTGTTTTGTAAAGAAATTAATAATATCAAGTTCATGGTAAACATAATTTCATTACTTTGTAATTTTTGTATAATTTTAATTATTTATTAAAAGCAAAATAATTGTTTATTGGTTTACATTACTGTACAAATATATGTAATAAATAATCAATAAAATTTTTACATAAAAAATATATAAAGAATGGAAGATTTTTTATTAATTAATTAAAGTTTTAGAAAATAATTTACATAAACTAGATATTTTTATTAGATTAAAAAAATTAATTGCAATTTCTTATGCAATCAAACAAAATTTTAATAAAAACATATGGTAATATTATTGATTTGCGAAATTTTTGCGATTAGTAATATTTTATTTATATTCTTGATGTTATTTGATGCTAAAATAAAAAACTATTTACAAATTTGATTTTAAAGCAGTAGCAATAACAGAATTAATTCGCAAATAAATTTTTAATTGTTGATGATGCCTACAATGAAAATTAAATTGAAAATTTTCCTGATGACTGTACAAATTATTACTTGCAATTGCCTAGATTTTGGCGAATTAAAAATTTACTTTACTTTATTTTTTTAGCAAAATAAATTTATTTACACAATCTACTTGTAATTAGAATATTGCCAACTGTATAATGACTTTTCTATTTTTAAACTAAAAAAAAAAAAAGAAAATTTAAACAGGAAAATAAATTAGATATTCATTTTATTTTTATAGATACCTACGTACGTCATTAAATATAAATTTATAAAAATGAAAATGTAATTTAACGTCATCAAGCAGCCTATTCTATGTTGATTTTATTTAATTTAATATTGAAACTCCTTTCCTCAATACATTTGCCCAGTTTTTGTAATATTGTTGTTCTCTCCTACGCTTCAAATTTATCGTATTTATATAAAAATAAAAACGAAAAATTTACATTGAGAAAAACATCATAAATTCAAACGACAGTTTTTCTATTGTCTTCATTTTCCTTTCATTTTACGACTGTTTTTCACAAATTTGTTTTCTGTTATTCAAAGTTCATTAAAAATATTTAAAACATAGAAATTTTAACTATTCATAGACTGGTTTTGGTTATTTTTAGTTTAGCTTAGTAAATAAATTTTAATCAAATGCTTTAACTTTTCTTTATTTGGATTTGTTTTCTTTATTATTCTCTTTACTAAATTATTTTTATTAAATATTTTTGCTGATACTTAAATGCTAACGAAATGCTGCTTAAAGTAACGATAGATGTTATTTTTTATCTTATTAAAGATAAACGATAAATGTAAATAAAGGCATTTCGCGTGTGCCACACAACAAGTGTCAATTTTATATTTAGACTAATTTCCTTAAAAAATGATAACTATACTGATAAGCGGAAAAGTAGTTTTTTTTTTTATTAATTCTCTTGTGTCTGCTTATTTATTATATACGGTATTAAAAAAAGTAAATTTTATTTTACCTTACGTTAACAATTATTTTTATTATATAATTTAATATTTAAATCATATTAAAAAACAATAAAAAATCATATTACAAAAAAAAAATAATAATATTTTATCTTTCACGGAAAAGATAAACGTGTCTGTCTGTCTATCTATTCATATTAATATATATTTTTATTTTATGCAAAATCATCACTTGTCTGAAGACACAAAAATTCTAATCGTCTAAGTTTACATAAATTTACTTGTTTTTTTTTTAATTATTCATTTCGCACGATAAAGACACGCGACGTAATGTAAAAAAATGGTTTTTTTTTTGCAAATTCTATTTTTATAATTTTACTTCTATTGTTTGTTTAAGTTTCTTATTATTTTGCATTAGGTTTACTCTAAACTCGAATTACATCTGTCCGTGTTTACTGTTTTGCTTGGTTTTTTTCCAAACGAATTTTATCGGTTTTTTTTTATATTTTGTTTTTATTAAATTGCACAGATAAGAAAAATTAACACTATATTATGGATTAAATGTATAAATTTAATACATTGATAAGTGCAAATATAAATATTTTAGTATTTATACGGTATACAGTATATAGAAAAAATATTTCATGTCAACAATCTGTTATTTATTTATATATTTTTCGCTAATAAATAATTACTTGACGTAATTTTCAATAAAAAATTGATTATTATTTGTTTTTCATTTTTATTTAATAATAATAATAATAATAAATTTTTACAGAAAGAAAAGACCAGCCCCCATTTCATATCATTTTCTCGCGTGTTTTCTGTTTATCTATTTAATTTATTTGTTATAAATAATTTGTGGAATACGCGTAAATAAATTAATTTGCATATATATATTTTCTTTTAAATTAAATTTAATTAATAACATTAAAATTAAATAACAACATACTTGAATACTACTGGTATTTTTTATTGGTGTATTTAATTAATTAGCAACAATTGATAAGAATAGCAATGAAAGAAAATTAATAAAGAGAAGAAAAAAATGTGTCAAAATCTTTTTTATTTATTACTTATTACTTATTTTGAAACCTTAGTATCGTGTTTGTTAAGAAATTATAAAAAAAAATAATTAAAAGAAATTAACCCAGAATTCCTTTTATAGGCCACACTGGCTTTATAGAGAAAAAAGGTTAAATTTTTAAGCCTAGCAGTGGCCTAATATATCGGGTAGAGGCTTAATAGTTGGAGATGCTTATTAGATTGCATATTTTTAAGAAATTTGATTGAATCTTATTTACTCATCAAAATCTTCTTTATCGGAAGCAAAAATATCTTTATCTAAACAAATAATTCTTCAATTTTTCACGGTTTGCAAGTTTCCTCTTCGCATTCGTTCATATTTTAGTAGAATTAAGAAGCCAGTGGACAAATAAAGGCTAGTGACTAAATAGAAGAATCCTAAAAGATTTTGCAATTCAAAAACAACTATTAAGCCTCGATGTAGAATGTTAATAGAATGTAGTTGCTTATAAGGGGAATTCAGGGTACTTTATTAATAATAATAAAGAAATTTAAATTTGACGTAAAGTACTTATCGCGTTATTTTTATACTCTTTTATTATTTCTTTTTCGTCATCTATTAACATTTATTTTATAAATGTTTTGCTATTCCACAAATACATATGTTTTATTTGTATATTCGTTCAAAATAAATAAAATTTAATTAAATAAATTATTATAATTTAGCTGTAAACATGTTTGCTCTTTTTTAATGGTCATTGTTATTATTCTAATCTTATTATGCATTATTTTTTCTTATTTTTAAATAATTAATTATAATAAATAATAAAATCAATAAAAAAAAATAATTTTAAAATTCTGTTTTTTTCGTTTAATCGTGAAATTTTTCATCGATAATCATTGTGTTGATTATTTATTTTATTTTATTTTTTAATGTTAATTTATTTATTTATCATGATTTTTATTTTTATTTTTTACTTTTTTTTGCACTATAATATCGAGATTACAATTTTATTATTATTATTATTATTTAAATGTTTCTGTTTTGCAAAACACTTTGTAATTTGTCTTTTAATTGTCATTAGCAAAAAAAATAAACCTTGTACAGATTTGATTGTTATATGTTGCTCTATTAGACGGCTATTATTATGATTAATAAATTTCAAGATTAGTTCTTTGTTTAAAGGTTTTTCTTATTTGCATATCATTTCACATAGTGATTTCCAACATTATTTTTCAAAATTATGATAGGATTTTTTTATTATTATTTAGATTTTATAAGTACTGTAGATTCCGATTAATCGGGACACATATATACTAGTATAATTTGTTCCGATTAAGCGGGTGGCTCAATTATTCAAAGTTCCGCAAACAAATACAGGATTAGTGTTTTTAACAACAATTAAAAATAATAAATAAATGTCCATAAATGTAATAAATTCTATTAGTTAATGCTTAAATAATGTTAAAATGATTAAATTTTAATTAAATTTGTTGCAAATATTCGTTTAAAGTGCTTTGTCTTTTTGTTTTTGCAGAACAAAATCATTTTCGTCACTCAAACTGTCACGATTAAACGATATATTGTCCCGATAAAGCGAAGTAAATTTGTGTTATTTTTATTCTTTAGGATTTCTCTGTCTCAATTAAGCGGTTGTCCCAATTAAGCAGCTGTCCTGATTAACCGGTGTCCCGATTAAGCGAAATCTACTGTATTTAATTTCCGAATAAGATTCAGAAGTGCTACAGAAATACCATCATCCATAATGAATTTAATTTTATTAATATCAAAAAACAATGATATTAGAAATCAATTTATGTTAAAGAAATTCTAAATAAATTTCCACTTACTTAATTTTCGATGTTACAAATTTACCTCTACACCTCTCTAACTTATTTTATTTTTATATCAATTTGAAGGTGACTTTTTTATAATTTATAAAAATTTTATTTGTTTATTTATTTTTTTTGAAAGAATTGTTATTGTTCATTTTGTTTATTTATTTAAAAAAACACTTTATTTTCTATACAGAGAAAAAGAAAAAAATAAAATAAATTATATATAAAAAGAAAAGAAGAAATATTACCATCATATGACGGAAATTTACCTTTATTTATATATCGTGTAACTGAATATTTCATAAAAAAAAAAAAAATAAATCAATAATTCTCCCGTCCATTAAACTGTAAATAATTAATTAAAAATAGAATTAAATAATTATTTTAATTAATAGTAAAGCAGTAATATTAGAATTATATTTTTATTATGAAATATTTTGCAGTAATTTTTCTTAGCATATATGTGTTTTTTACGTACGTGTCCTTTGATACCGAAAATAAGTTAATATTTTTATGCTTTGATCATATCTTATGCAGTAGATGCAGAATAAATTTTTTTGTAATTAGGTTATATTTAATAGGTAATTATAAATCATGGTATAACAGGTGTGAATTGATTAAATTAAATGTGGATATTTTTGTTTCGTTAATGCATTATGCATTGCGATTTTTATTTCTAGATTTATCTAGGAAAGTAGATGGCTAACCTTTTACACTCGGCGTGTTAAAATTTCTATGAAAACTCGGGTGCCGTTCAACATTTTTTAATAATTTAACGATTAATTAAACAATTTTTTTTATTTAATTATTTATTATAAAAGCAAAAACAAATAATTCATTATATTAGTGACTTTTTTGTTGCTGAATTTCATTTGCTAAAACTCAACTGAATTTCATTAGCAGGTACAGAGTTACGATTCACGGATTATAACTTGTTGATATTTTTGACAATTTAAATATATTGACATATCATCTGTGACACGCGTGTCATAGGTTAGCCATCATTGATCTAGGACATCAACAATATGACAACGAAAAATATCTTTTGATTTTATGAATATTAATAATCGTTTGTTTGTTTTATTTAATGATTAATTAATAAATCGTAAAGAAATATATTGATTATTTTTACGTAATTAGTTTATTTTGTATTTTAAATAAATTTTAATTGATTAATTTACAAATTTTTGTTCGTTTATTTACCTAATCGATGGCCTTTACTAACATTGAAATTTAATTTACTTTGCAACATGTTACACAAGTGGAAATGTCAAGGCTTGGATTTACTTTGAATGCATGAATAGTACAGAGCAGTACAAATTATTTATCACATGCTATATTGATTAAATTTCCGTTGTCTATATAATTAGAAAAAAAATATAAAATTACTTTATGTACAACCGTGTACCGTGAGTAAAAGTTTAAATTATTTTCTATAATCATTCACGAGATATTTATATTTTAATATTAAACAAAATTTTTGTATTGTTGCTTTATAATTACTGCATAATTGTTTAATTCATTTATTTACTTTTTTCTTAATAGTATTTATTGTTGTCATTTTGGAGAACAATAGGGTTATTTTAATTATTTAAAAAATTAATTCACTTAATAAGTGATAATAATATTCTTTTATTATGTTTGTCATTCCTACAATACATACAAATATTGCTATACAAATGTATAACATAATTAAAATGATAATGATTAAAATTCTTAATTAATTCTTTGTCATCACCATGATGCTTAAACGTGTTTTATTTATTTATTTATTTACATAAAATTTTTTAAATAATACTTAAATTACTTTTTTTTACAAATGTTGTTATTACCTATGTATATCACTACATATTATTAGTATTAGCTACAACATATGCTAAGCTTATTATTTTTCACTTTTAAATTTTAAACACTTATCTAGTATTGTGATAAGTAAATATTTTTAGTATGTCAAAGAATAAAAAATATATTTAATTAATTTCTTATATTAAAATTTAATTAATTATTATAAATATAGTGCTGTGATGGCGAACCTTTTTGGGGAGTAGGTCAAATTTTTGTTAATTATTACTTTATAGCGCTAGCTCGTAGGTACCTAGCCGTCTCTATGAAGAGAAAGATATTCCATATTTATGCATTTAACGCATTTCTCAGTCTATTACATAATTTATTTCTGTTGGAAGATTTAACACAATTCGTTGAAGAAAACAATTTTTCACACAAATATGTAGACCCGAATATCATTAACAGAGCATTTGCAAGTTGTTTCATTGATACAAAATTGTTTGATAAGAAATCCCATTTGTTTAATATAATATTTTTAATTTTTAGTTTGGGATTATTATAAGCTGCACTAATTTCAAATTTTTGCATCCCTTTTGGAAAACAAGTTTGGGTGATTTGACCCACGGGTCATAGGTTCGCCATCACTGATATAGTGACTAATTTTTTTTTTGTAAATAATTAATTTACAAACTAATATTTAATTATCTAACGTAAATTATATGAGAGGAGTTTTAAACGAAATGTATTTATTTTCGCTTCTGTTTTATGACATTATTTTTTTCGTATAAAAATGACATTTTTTCAGGTGACATCATTATTCTTCTTCTTTTATAAGTTAGTGAATAATTTTTTTTTGTTATTATAATTAGCACCATGTTAATCAATAACTGAACGTTTGAACTGACCAAATGTTGTATTATTTGAATTAATAAGCTTAAATTTTTTATAAAAAATAAATTACCAACTGCCAAAAAAATACTAACCGTGTATATTAACATGTATAGATTTTTTTTTTTCGTGCATTCATTAATTATTGTATTAAATTCGTTTCATGTGAGAACAACATCGTTATCAGTCAGAATAAGGAATTTATCTAGAATTTATCGATTCTTTTTTTTTTTTTTTGTTCATTGGTTTGTTATTTTTAAACAAATATTTCGCATTAATTCTTGTTTTAATTATGTTGTTGCAATAATACAGACAAAGGAATTTTTTGGTGGTTAGATAAAAATTTTGTATCTCTTTATAATAAAACATGTGATGAAATGAAAATGAAACTGCTTCTGTTGCTCTCAAGTATTGCAATGATATTTATGAATCCAAGTATATGTGCATCAGTATTCAATAAATCAGTAGTATTTTAGTTGTTTTACTTCTTAATTAATGCTACTATTTTTAATTGGTAGAATTCTATTTATAAATTCAAATAGCAACGTTTTTTCTAACACAATTATTCTGTCTATAATTTATGTTAATTATGTACAGTAATTATGTAAATTTACTAATAGGGAATTTTTCTTATTTTTAATAAAACTGCTTCTGCTGGAATTACCTTATCTACTTGATTATTAACAAATTTGTATATAAATTTATGAATTTATAAATTAATAAATAATTGATAAATGAACAACCAATAGGTATTTGTTTTGTCGTTATTTTAATTTCGTTGAATATTGTCAATTTTTTGGAATTATAATTTTAATTCCGTTTATTTTCATTTATTTGCTTATAGGTTTATTTTTATTGAAAACTTTAATATTTTTTTCTTAAAAAATAAATTCAAAGTTTTACTGAATATTTTCATGATTGAATATACAATTTAAAAGCAAAAAAATAGTAAATAATAAGAAAAAATTAATAAAAATTAGCCAGTATTTACTGCTTTTGTGTATATAAAATAATTAAAAATTAAATATTTATTTTATTATCGCCATATTATATGTATACAGAAAATCTGAATCGTTTTAATTCACGTCGTATTGAATTCGATATACGTTTTCTCAGTATGTATATACATATATTTGTTGATAATAAATAACTGCTCTTTTATATTGTTAATAATAAGCAAAGTATCAAACTGAATATAATAAAAAATACTCATAAGCACTATTACACAAGAACTCACACTGTCAACTGCTGTTCATTTCCAACAAGTGAATCAAAAAAAAAAACTTTATAAATTTAGTAACGATATAAAAATGTTATTCAGTTCAGTTTAAGCATTCGTCTTGTAAATATAATTAAATAATTTAAATAACTAAAGGAAGAAGCTCAAGAAAGCTTTTAAAGAAAATAAAGCAGCTTTTAAGTTTATAAAGAAGAAAAGTTAAAAGTTTATTTTGTTTTTAAAAGTTACTAAAAATTATTTGTTGGTTTTTCTTTAGTGAAAATTTATTAACATTTAATTTAAATCCGGAAATACAAATATTTAACAATAAAAGAAAATATTTTCTTAAATTATTATTTTCTGTGGATATAAGATTGTTTAAGGATTTTCCTTGTTTGATTGATTTGCGATAATAAAAAAGTGAGTTTTAATTTTTAAATATTTTTATCCTATTTCTAAGTAATTTCACGTTTTATATGTTTTAATTAAAAATAAAAGTAAACCGGGGCGCCATATAATATAATTAATTTATTTAATTACATAAATTATTTAAACAATTTAATAAAATATGTATTAGTTAAATATCAGTCTAGCTAATCAATATATATTTAAGGTGAAATATATATGTTAAATGTGAAAGAATATAAAAAGAATAAAAAAAATTATTTTATTGATTTTTATTATTATTATTTATTCGTAATTCTAACTTATAATTAATAAAATTATTTAATTTATATTAAGACCTTGATAAAAAAATATTAATTGTAATTGTTTTGATTTATTTATATCTATTTATATATTTATAGATTTTAATTGGTTTAATTAATGATCTATTTACATGAAAGAAAATATAAATTAATTATAATTATGGTTTTCCTAAAAAGAAATTTCTTTATGCAAATAAATTATTAAATTTTTGTGCTATTAACAACGGACTCTTTTGCGAGAATTTCAAATTTCAAAAAAAAAAAGTTATAAATTATAAATAAATATAATTATTTAAATTCAATTGCATTTCTCGTTACAATTGAAAATAATTTGCAATAAACCGGCAAAAATTACAAAACATCCCAAAAAACAAGGTTTACCTGCCGACAAAATAGACTCGTTACTTAAGTGTTAATCGATTGAATGCAAAAATCTAAGTGAAATAATTTTCTGCAATAAATAAAATAACCGGAGGTGATACCACCTACTACTATTACAGTTAAATTTAAACCAAGATTTTCTAATTTGCATATTGTGTGGATTCTGCGAATTTTATGCAGCTGAAAATAATAAAATTTTATTAATAGATAAATAAGTTAAATAACTATTACTTAACAATTTATTTATATATACTGTAAGTGCATACAAGTAGTCATAATATGGGAAGTACGACATAGGATAGATAATTGATTAAATAACAACCAGGACATGATGAGGAGTGGCGGTTTATATAATATTAAATTTATAATTTAAATCGTTTTAAAATTTAAGTAAAATCATTAATCAAGCAAAACATTTCAATTTATTTAAATTATATATTTTATAGCAGATAATGTTATTTTATTTAGTTTATGCTGATTCATGTATTTTGCATAGATTTTTTTTTGTCTCATATAGAAATAAATTATTATTATTATGAATTATTAGTATTTAAATCGTATGTTCAATTTATCGGTTCAATTATTCTTATTAATGTTACTTTATTGTATAATAACAATAGAAATGATTAGAGTATGAATAATTTTTATTAGACATGTTTTGTTTAGTCAAGATTTGCTTTTTATTACAAAAAAGTCGCTTATATATATTTTTAAACATAATAAATTGCAGCGCAAAATACATAGTATTTTTATATAATAAAAAGGAATTATAGAGTCGTTGACGCAATGTTAAAAAATGCAAGTACAGTTTTGAGCGCGCGTGTCCCAATTTATTCACATTTTTATTCGAAAATAAAGTAATATAACTCTGCAGAAATGTAAATTACGTATGGTGGATGTGTAATAAGCAATAGAGAATTGAAAAAAATACTTTTTTTTTACACCTTTTTCTCAATAAATTATTATGTTTTTTGTTTAAAATAAATTTTTTCGTAACATAATTATATTGAATAAAATCTTCTTTATTATCATACATATAATAATAACATAAATGCAATTTTTTAGATGTTTTCAGAGAAAAAAAATCAATTATATGGCAAACGCTAATTTCGAATTTATTGATTGTAAATATTTTATTTCGTTATAAATTTCTTTTCTTAATAAATTCGAATCAAAAATTTGAATTGTGCTATTGCATTAACTCTTATGAAATGCGTATTACCGCAATAACAATGAAATTATGAATTTTGAATCATTCAAGAATATTTGCAATTAACTATACATTTGCATTTCTTTTTGTTTAAAATTTTATATGAATGTGTAAATAAAATTAATTTAAATGAATTTCATTCTGTTTTTATTATATTGCGACAATGTGTCGACGTCATACTAAGTATTAAATTGACACTGGTTATATTACTAGTTAATACTAGTGTTTGTCAAACAATAGCAGTAAAACTTGGTTCTTTTAAATAAAAAGTTATTTTTTTTTATTTATTTCTACATTTATATATATATTTTTATTAATTTTCATTTAAATAAATAATAAAAAATAATAAATTAAATAATTTTCCAGCATGCAACGTCGTTTTATGCCATTTAAAATTACTTTTTATATAAATTGTACTTTGCTTAATTGTTATAAATTAATTAAAAAGTTAGAATAATAAGTGAACAGTAGAAAATTTATGATTTTTTTTGCAGGAAACACGTATTTTATTATTGAAAGGCATTTATTTTGTCGTTCATTGTCTTCCTGAGTAAAAGTATAATCATGCAAAATAGTAATCAATTATATTTTAATAAAGGTTATACAAATCTTTCAATGGCCATTTAACGCACATACACTAAGTGCATTCAATTTTGAATTAATTTTAACCTTTTTGTTATTTTTTTGTTGTAGAAATACTATACTACTTCAGTCAAAAAAAAAAGTATGATGAATCCGAATTTTATAAAAGTGAAAATTTTATTATTAATTAAAACTATGTCAAGTTTGTCTTTTATTATAAATTTAACTGTACAATAGTGGTTCGTTGAATAAACGTAATTACGCAAAAAAACAATTATTGAACTTCTTAATAACACATAAAGATCACAAAATTTACATTAAATTTTTATATGCTTTTTTCTACTTTCACTAAAAATTGTTTTTTTTTTAAAGATTTGTATTATCTAATGCGAAAAAAAAACCAATAAATTTATATTTGCAAAATCAAGCATAAGATAATAATTTTGCGTTTTCTTAATAGGTTTTAGTTAAAAAAAAAAATACTTTATTTTATTTTATTTTCCTTACAAAATATACATAAAAGTTGTATATAATTTTATGTAAATAAATGTAATAATAGACAAAGAAATATATGAAGAAATATTATGTATATAAAAACAGCTAATGACTGTGTCGGCGGTCACAAGACACACAGAAAAAAAAAAGAAATTTTTTGTCTATTTTAAAATTTTAACCGAGTGTATTGGATTTATTTTTAAACATTTTTTCAATCAATGAATGAGCTGATTTTATTGAAAAAATAAAATGTTTTAAGGTTTTCATAAATGCCATTAAAACTGGCATGATTACGTTCAGTTTTTGCAGAAAAAGCGATTTTTTATTGAAAATTACGTAGTCGGACTATTCATCACTGGACGGCTCATCATAGAACACTTCACCATAGGACGAATGATATGAACAACAGTGATTAACCGTCCTATGATAAACCGTTCTATAATTAACCGTTCTGTGATGAACCATCCTATGATTAACCGTCCTATGATGAACCGTTCTATGCTTAACTGTCCTATGATTAACCATCCTATGATTAACCGTCCTGTGAATAATAGTCCGCGAACCGAAAATTAATATATTTATTAGTTTTCCTATATTTTATTAATTATTTTTATGTTTTATTATTTATTTTAAAGAAAAAATTAATTAATACCTTAAAATACTAATTATACTTGTAAATACGTATTACGTTTTATTGTAAATGATTCGTTATTTTATTTTATTTTATTTTCGAAGGTTATTGTGATGTTTCTCAAAGTAAAATTACAAAAAATGAAAAAGTCGTAATATTTCCATGTAATAATTATAAAATATTTCCGAAAAATAATATAATAATTACGTTATATTTATTTTTATAAGTTATCATCTATTAATTTGTTTACAAAAATACATATCTTCCTTTTTTTTGTGTGACAATATTCGTTTGAATTTCATTGGAAAGTAATTAATTATTTTTATTTACGTTTCTGAAGAAGATTTGGAGCAAATGTGTTGCTATCATCCTAGGTTTGCGTTAGTTTTGCACCTAAAAACGTACGTTTCTACAATTTTAACTCCTCACTAAGGAAGAATGCTCGCAATACGTTTATGTCGAAGATTTTTATTTTTATCAATATTTATCACTTTTCTGTTTATATTTTTTAAATGAATTATGTAACCATATAGTATTATGTCATATAATGCAATATTTTTCATTATAATTATAATTATATTAATAAAAAATAGTGACAATCTCTCTTTTTAACATAATGATACATCATTAATTTACCTTGACATAAAACTCATTGTAGTAACTATACACTGTGTATACTTGCGATTATTTTACTAAGATTAAGATTTTGTATTTTTAATATTATCTAATAAACGGAAATGATTATTGTTATTTTATATAAATATTTAGATAGAGTTTGATTTTATTATTGAATAATTATAAGTATTGGTTGCAGTGTTAAGTAATAATAGTTAACATTAAAGTGTTAATTTTAAAGATTGACAATTTGTTCTCAAAGAATAATTGTTTTGGTTGTTTTTCCTGTAATAATTTACAATTAATTAATTTAATGAAATAAATACAAAAAAAAAACTTCACTGTAGTTGCAATTTATTAAGGTATGATGACGAATTAAAAAGGAAAGAAAATTATTGATGGTTCGTTCAGTATTCACTTTTTAGTGGATAGAGTAGATAGAGTAGAATATATTTGTCTGGAGAGAAGAAAATTTGATCAATATATCAAGACAGTGGAATTTTCCTTACATTTTAATAAAAAACATTTTTCCTACTGAAAATATGATGCCACTGTACAAGTAGCTAGAGGAATTGTGTAGTAATTTTCATGCTGCTGTTCATCGTACCACCGTTTATAACCAAAAATTTATATCTTTATAAAAACATACGATAACGATATATATTATTATAATTTTATATAAATCAATAATTATAATAATATAATCATGTTTTTAAAACGTGCCTCGTGTGAGAAAATTAATGAAAAAATTAATATTATTGCATCACACATATGTTAATCATTTAATGAAAAGGCGAAATTTTTTCTTATCACTTTGTTTAGAATATGGTGATTTGCATTTTATTATAAAAAAAAATTTAATTTAATTATTTGTTTTCATTTAAAAAATATTAATTAATTTATTAAAGGGGCAAAGAGTGGTTAATAACATTTATTTAAAATATGTTTTGATAAAAATCATAAATTTACTTAAATTTGATTATTACAATAGATGGCACTTTATACTTTTTAATTATATTTTATTATATAAATGGATTTAATATTAAAAAATAATTAATTTATATAATTTCTTTTATTTATTTACAATTACAGTACCATCCGCTACTATGTCTCTTGGAAGCATTCAAACAGCACCACATTTATCTGACTTATGTACACCAATAAGGTGAGTTCGAAGAATTTTTATTGTGACTTATTATTATTAAATATTTGTTTAAATTAAAAAGTATTTAAAATACCTAGTAAATAATGTGTGGTATTTAGAGCGTAGTATTATAATAATATACAAAATAAATAATTTTATTTATGCTTTTATATAAATAAATATTATTTAATGAATTTATGACTAATTAAGCACGAGCCACACATATGGTTGGAAACTTTGATTGGAATTTTTGTTTATTGAATTTTTATTTGTGAATCATTTAATCCATTTTTCTTAGGAAAATTATCTTTTAAAAATTAAATATGCAAATTTTAATTTATTCATTTGTGAATTTTATTGCGACTAATAGAAATCCATACAAACCTATATATATATAGTTAATTTTATTTTGGAAATTTTATGAAGTCATTATTTTACAGAAAATTTTTTGTGAAAATCCATGCTAAAATGAATATTATAGATTCAAACCATTATTTTAATTAAAATTTTAAATTTTTCTCTTTTGCAGTCGTTCAAACTTAAGCTTATCATCATCTTTGTCTGATATTTTTGTGAGCAGTAGTCCCTCCTCAATTAGTTTTGATACAGTCAATGATAATAATATGTTGACGATTGAAGAACTTCGTGCCCATATTGGCTCATGTTTTACATGTGGTGTCTCTTGGACAGATGATCATGTGTCCCTTGATTGTCAAGAATGTGGCGGCTACAGTACAAAACGTGACTGCCCATTATGCGATGGCAATTGTGGTGAATCATGGCAACGCGATTTCAGCATGGTAAACATTTATTTATAACATTGTTTCTATCGAATATTAATAAAATTAATATTTTCTTTAATCATTTTAGTCTCATGCAATGGGTAAAGCACGCTGGATAGGTATATGTCAAATATATCCACCTTCTGTTGTTGTAAATCATCATTTATCGTCATCTGTAACCATGTCATCGGTTACACCATCAACATGTAGTAGTAATGTTGCTAGTCAATTACTTGCCCAGGAACTGTGTGTTCGCTTAGAAAAATTATCATCAACGTAAATTAAGAGAAAAAAGAAGATAATTAATTTTATATAATAATAAAAAATGAAAAATTTTACTTTTAATTTATTAAAGACATATTATATACACATAGAAATTTATAACGCAATCACTTAAAAAAAAACTTAATTATTTTTCTTTTCTTTTAATTAAATTTTGTTTAAACATTAAATTCCTAAAACGTATTTTTCTTATGTCGTCGTGTTGTATTTAAAATTGAAAAGAAAATCATGAAAAACAGCTAAAAAAAAAAAAGGAAAAATTATTAAATTATAAGCTAGTTTTAGATATGAATTAATTATTTATTAAGATAAAATATAAAACAATAAAAAGATGTTAGTTAAAAAACACATAAAAATAATGATAAATATGTAGCTAAATTAATTTAAACTAGAAAAAAGAACAAAATTAATTAAAAATCAGACTGTTTTCTTTATTTCTTATACATAAATATGTGATTTGTTTTTTGTGTATAAACGTTATAGAAAAAAGAAATGCAAAATTAATTATAATTCTTTGTCTTTTTATAATAGAACTGTGCAAAAAGCTTAGATTTTTATCATTATAAATTATCAAAATTATTTTAACATAAAAACAAAAAAATTAAATTGAATCTAAATCTGTTACTGTGTAATGGAGAAAAGACTTAGTTAAGTGACATGTTTTCGTTAGACGTATCTTAAGTTAAGAGTTTGGCATTATATTTTTATTTTTTATTATTTGTTGGATAAAAAAAAGTTTTTTATTATTTTAAAATAATTAATTAATTTTATAAAGAAAGATTACTTTGCTCATTTTAAATTTTTGTATAAATAAAACTAATTGATTAGATAAAAAAAAAATTTGTATATAAATTTGGATGTAAATGAAAATTTCTATAAAATTTTTTGTAATTGGTAAAAAATTTATCCCTTCATTTAAATAAAAAAAATATTAAATTTGTTTTCGTCAATAAAATGCTATGATATTTTTATCATAAAAACTTAATTTATATTTTTTAATTTTCTATTTTGTTCTATCTACCTTGAAATCATCTGTCTAAAAACTAAATAAAAACTAATAATAACTTTGTTTGGTGAGGAGAATAGTTGTGTTAATCCAATACATGCCACGGAAAAACGAAAATAGTTAAAATTTCTATAAAAATAATGAAATTGCAAGGCTGCAAAAAGATAAAGACCATAAATAATAGATGCAGAATAATTTTTATTTGTATTTTAGGGATCAGATAGGTTCACTGGAATTTTAAATATGAAAATTGTTAAATGAACATTGTTCGATTAAAGCAAATTAAAACTCTGTGCCAATAATTGATACAGTGGTAAAACACGGGTTAAAAACGAAGACAGCCATGAAAATATTATAAAACAAAAAATAAATGAAAATTAATATAAATTTGTTGTTAAATTTATTGAAAAAAAATAATGACATATTTTTCATTTGTTAATAATATTTTGTCCATTTTGTTACATATAAATAAAAAATAAATTTTCTGTTAATTATAATCTCTAAAAAATATTTATATTAATTAATTAATAATTTATAACTTTTATTTTATTTTTGTTTTTCTTTTCTTTTTTTGTCTGTAATTATTTATAAAATAAATATAAATATATTTATATATATATTTGAACATTATTTATTATATATAAATACGTATAAGTTGTAGCAAAATTATATTAATCGAATTTTTATTATATTATAAAACACATCATATAATTTATATAAAAAACTAAATAAAAAATGTCAAATCGTCATCAGCAACAAAATTATTGTTCATATGATGAAAATTATCAAAATTTATCACCAGTTAATGAGCTGGAGGAGAGTCTTTATTATTCGAATGAATTAAATGATATTGATGAAAATGTTTTAAATCAATTAGAAGCGGAACTGATACGAAAACAAATTTACGAAGAACAATCAAATTTACAAAAATTAAAACCCCAATTATTTAATGATGCGGTGGCGAAAAATCGACGTCCAGTAACAAGACAAAAATATTATAATGATAAGGTTACTTTTCGTTTAATTTGATTAAGATTTATGAATACTAATTTTTATATATTTATAGATGCCATATTATGACGAGCAAAATTGTTATAAACAGCAGTTACAGCAACCAAATTACGTACCACAACCGGTACAAGAACTGTATTATAATCCAAATATCGACCATAATCAACAACATCAGCAGCAAGTACAGCAACCACATCAGCATCATAGAAAATTACCCAAAAATTCAAATATTCAACAGCAACAACAATTATGCGATCCTTATCCAATGCCTAGCATGCAAGTAACACCTATAAATTTAACATCAAAAGCATCATTGAAAACACGATGCAATATTGCACTTCAACGTACTGCTGGTGGCAAAAATCAAGAGCAGGTATTAAATTTCTGATATATTTTATTAAATTTAATAAGGTATTTTAATAGCTTTTTTTCTTAGATAAAACAGAATACAATAGCTAAAATTGATGAATATACAAAAACATTTATACAAAATAATAAAATAAATCAAAGAAAATTGAATCAACAATCAATTCATAAAGCTAATAATAATTATTCGATGGCTGTTAATGAAATGGAATTGGCAAATACGAAATTAATGGAAAATAGTATAAAAGAGCAACAGGCCCAGCAATTAAAACAACAACAGCAGCAGCAACAGCAACAATATCAACAGCAACAAGAACAACAGCAGCAGCAGCAACAATCCCAAAATTACAAGCAAAGTGCAAAATCTTCAAAGACGACTCCTCCAGTGAAAAAATCACCTATTCGTCAAAGTGAAGAATGCGGAGACTGTGGTGATTACTTTGATTTGTATTCATATGATGATGACAAGTATGGTGATTATAAATTTGATGACTATGATTACAATTATATGCTTGAGTTGGAAAAAAATAATTACAATAATGCGATTAATCAATTGGATGATAAATTTTATAATTTACAAAATAAGGAAAAAACTAAAATTGATGAAATTAAGCAAACAAAATTAATAAATCAACCGTTAATGCCACAAATACAATCGACTGGTGACACTATAATTAATAATTGTATGCAGCCAAAGCCAAGAAGTATTATTCTTGAAAAGTTATTAAATTCAAAGGAAAAGGAGAAACAATTACAAAAGCAACAGCAGCAGCAACAACAATTAAAAAGTGAAGAAATACCAATAATAGCGACAACAACTGCAGCAACAACATCATCGCAACATCAAAAAAAGTCAGTTGATAATGATATTAAAATAAATTATCATAATAAAAATTTTAATGAAAGATTATCAGTTATTAATAATAGTAATAATATACCTAATGACAATGATTACTTATATAATAATAATAATAATAACGCAAATTCTTTAGACGTTGTTAATTTGGAAAAGTCAAAAAATATTGTCATTGGTCTAATTGATAATGAGTTAAAGAAATTATCAAATGATAAAATAAATGAAAAACATGTTGCATCAATAACAAATCATAATAATAATAACAATAATAATGCAACAACTATAACAGCAAGTAATAAAAGTAATAAAGTTGTTTCTTCTTATAATAAGACTGGTGATGATTTTGCAATGAATGAACGTATAAAAAAATTACGAAATGCCTGTTTTACAAATATAATAAATGAGGTGGAACGTTTACAAAATTTAGAAATGGTAACCGATTTTACATTTGTTAAGCCCGGCTCGTCATTATCGTTCAAGACAAAAGTGACGCCGCAACCAAAATCACCATCATCATCATCGAAGTAATTTTTCTTGTGTCTTGTTCAGAATAATGTTAATTATTTTATTTTTTAATAACGTTTTTGTTTTTGTATAAAAAGGATATTCGATTAATTTGTATATTTTTATTTTTTTTTTGTTTTCCGTATATATTTTTCTATTTTGTGATAATAAATTGTTTTTTTTTTGTCTTCCGTTTAAATTAAATATTTTTCGTTTTAATTGTATAATGCAATCAATGTTTATAAAAAGGAATTACCAACGCGTATAACTATTTTAACCTTTTTAATCAATATTCTAATAATCATTTATGATAATTTTTCTTGGGAATATATTTTCAATTTAATTTAAAACCCTTCGTTCACCACATTTGGTTTGTTTACTATGTAAAATTAGGTCATTTTATAGCCGATTGTAAAATTTTACATTATATGAAATGTTTCAGTATTTTTCGGGATTTTCATTCAATAAAGGTTGAAACGATAAAGTCAATCAATAGAAATTAATATCAAATTTCCCACACTTATTTATTATTGTTTTGAGAAACTGTTTACAGTGCTGCATTTATTATGTCGCCTTACAAGAAAAAATGTTAAACACAGCGTATTGATTATAAAACATTAGTCGTTATTGCACTCAGGTGTAATTACAACGAAATTGTGACTAGCAATCATTTTTATTAACTAAATTGCAGAAAAAAAATTTTTAATTACAAGTGCTGTTGCCCTAATTCTATCCTGAATATAGCATTGTATAGCCCCAAAGCGCAAACAACAGCACATAATTTAAATAAACAATACAAAACTAGACAAACAATAATAGCATATATAAAGGTAAATAAATAAATTGAATAGGGCAGACACAGTGAATGAATAAAATTAAACATGCAAAAAAAAGAAAAAAATATTTAAATATCAATTAACCTAATTTTCTACACTTTATTTATTTTTTCGCCATTTGATTAAAATGCTAATGAAATTCATTGTTGAACTTCTGTGAATATTTAAGTTATTCGTCAAGGCACTCTCGCATAATTGCACATTTGTTATTTCACTAATGTATTCGGTTGTGATATTTACTAAGCAAATACTCACTAAGCCAGACTTTTCTATTTGAATTTTTTGTTTTTGTTTTATATTACTTTTGGGGATTAAGGAAAATTTAATTAAAATAATTTACAATTTTATTTAATTATTCTTTATTAAATATTTATTTTTTAATATATTCGTATTCAAGAATGAAGAAATAAAACCAAATAAATAACTATAGAGGAAGTTAAGCTGGCGACACAACAAACTTGTTGTTCCGGTTAATAATAATAATAATCAACAACCAGAAGTAGGTTTGTAGTCGTAGAGACTAAACAATGCAAGATTGTGAAAGAATTTCTCTGTTAATTCTATAGCATAGAGGAAAATCTGTTTTTCCTTTCCACTTACACTTTATTATTTTTCGTTTGTTGAATGGATGATGATGATGATAATAATCATAAGCACCAATAAAAACCACCCACTCATATGAAGGCTGCTTGTTGCTTACAATATACATTTTTAATAAAAAATTTCTGCTTTTATTATTATTTACTTGTTAGCATTAATGGTCGAAGTTATTTCATTTTTCGTTTTATTTTCATTTAAAGAATTTTCACGATTTACAAGTTTGAATTAAATTTTCTACACAAAATTTATATTTATTGTGTTGAATTGGAATTTTTATTTCATTTTTTTTTCTTTTTACCATCGCAATAATTAAAATATAACAAATTCTGTGTAGTTTGTTTGAAAAGTTGTCTGAATCCAATTACTCGCTAATGTTTTCTTGGATAAATTATTTAATTTTCTACTTTATCTTAACATTTTATTGTTTATGTTATTTCTGCGGTCTTCTATTCTGGTTTTAATATAAACAATTTGTAATGTTATCTTGTCTATTCTATACAAAAAGTTAAAATTATTTACAAACATTCTTTACAGAAAAATAGTTACATTCCTAAGCATAACTCTATCGTTTTGTCATTTTTCACAGAATTTATATACCAATTTTAATAGACAAACATTTTTTTTAAATCTCCTTAGAATCTTATTAGATATCCTTTAAACCTTTGTATTATTAAATATAAATAAATTTAAAATAATAAAAAAAACATAATCAATAGGAAATTTTTGTCGCTTTAATTGGGATGAATTAGATTCGATTGACCTCAAATAACCCAAAGCTCTTTTTTTATTAATTCGAATCCCTATTTTTATAGTTCCCTTATTTATTTGTTGATGACTATATCAAAGAAACGACAAATAAAAATCAAGATTCTTGCTTTCTTTTGTGTAAAAAGCAAACTGAATAGATACAATCACGTGCTATGGATCCTTTTTGTGTTTTTATTATTTTTATTACCCATTAGGAACGTCAATTGTCCACATCTATAGAGGGTAAAAGATACTCGCGCATGCTTTGAATCAAGTGCAACACATGAAATTTAAAAAAAAAACTACAAATAAGTCATAATCATTCACCCAACCTAATAGCATATAATTCTCCTTTTGAACTCCTTTGCGGTTAACAAACTAAACTAAGGTAAATAAAACCCCTGCGTGTAACTTATTTATTCTTTACAAGTTTATTGACCATCTGATTTCGTATCGCTGTGAATTTTATTTTTGAAGTCATTATAATTTAGTCCTGAAATGATAATAGTTTAGTTTTCAGACATGTAAAAGACATTGAAAATTAGACATTAAATAGGGATAAACTGACAAATCATGGTATTTGTATTGCATAACAAAAGGGAATAATAATAATCAAAAAAAATGTTTTTCTTGTAATTAAAACGATGTCATAAAATCGTCAACATGTTGTTTTGGAAGTTTTGGACAACAGAAGTCAACAGAAGTTTTGGATTTATAGAACTACTACAGCCGTTTAAAACGTAATGTGTGTTTATCTATTGCTTAAACTGTTTTTAATACATTTTTTAGTAGCTGGGTTAAACTAAACTTAATAGATCCACAAGAGTAATGTAATATTCCTTAATAATATTTAATGAAAGTACATATAAATATGATCATAAAGTGTACAACATCTGTTTAAAACACTAATAACGCAATAACAGGACAAAAAGGTAAACGTAATAGTCATGATATTGAGAAACACTGAACGTATCCGACATAAGAAAATAATAATCCATGTCAGAAATATCATAAAAAAGGACTACTATTCGACCCTTTTAAATACTCATTTCATATACATTACGTATATTTAAGTTTGAACTAATATTTCCTTGTAAAACTACCTATACTATCCTTATTAATGAAAAACAAAAAACGTGAAAGTTGATAATAAAACAAAAAAATACGTTAAAATGTAAAAACGTGCAGGAAACATAAGATTTGCTTTCGCGACATAAACAAACATCAAATTCCAAATGAATATAAATAGTGCAACGTTAAATAATGGTAACAAAGCATAAACAAAACGAAAAATCTGTTTACAATACATATAGCCAAAGCATAACAAGGAATAGCATTAAACTTATCGTACGTATCGTAATCGGGAGAGTCATCAGCAGTAGAAAAATGAAACCAGAATTATTTTTATACAAAAAATGAGGGTTAGCTAAATAGACTGTTAATAACTAAAGTACCACTCCTATAATTTTAATAAGGGACAAAAAAATAATTTTAAAATATAAACACAATAATTATGGGGATAAAATAATTTAGTAAATTTTAAGTATATTATCCTTATTAACACTGGGTGTAGGATAGTAGAAAAAATGTTTATTTTTTATTATTAATAATCGTTACGTTATTGTCTGGCTACTGACATCAATATTCTATATTAATTCCTTTTAACCTGATAACAAATTATCTAAGCAATTAAACTCAATTTTATTATTTATTGATTATCGTAAATTGTCAGAATAAACCACAACTAGTGTGTCTTTGACATATATGCAGATAATAATAATAATAAATAATTTAAATGGATAAATATTTATATAAGGACTTTATTATGTTATTAGTTATTAGTTATTTGGTTTAAACTATTAGATTATTCGCTATAAAACACATTAAACTAGAATAATTTGAATTATTTGCTAGACACGTTTATTGCTTGCAAACGAAAACAGTCTTAACGATGCTTCATCATTTAAATTTTATATTTCTAATTTATTATATTAAATAAAAACTGTAATTAAATGTGGAATTTTTCTAAAACTTAAATAATTCTGCACGGTGAATAATGTTTATTAAGTATGTACCTCTCGGAATTAGCACTTCGTTCATTAGTTAATAACAAAGACTACAGACTACACAGTACAAACATAGTGCTTATCACTTTAATTTTTATTATTTTTAACTTATCTGGTTTTTTTCTGTAGTTTAAGAAATATTTTACGTACTTGAATAACGAGACAATTAAACATAATTAAGTCTGCAAATGCCATACGACATATATATAACGTAAATCAACAGAGTTTAATTTAAAAGTTGATGGACGTACTGGTATATAAGTAGAAGAAAAAGTACTCTGTAATGAGGCTGTTTGTATGCAAAATAAATAAAATACATTAACTGAAATGCAATAACAAGTGTAGAAAATAAAAAAAAAATTGTAATAAAGGAAAACTACTCACATTAAAGAAAATACACACCCTCGTTTCGTATGGGTTATTATTTTTTTAAATAATTTTTCCTCTAAAATATTAAATTTATGAGATGAGATTGTGTGATATTGATTTTACTTTGTAATTCTTTGAGTGTATCAAATAATAAGTAATAAGTAAATAATAAATAAATTTAAAATTAAAGCTAAACCCTTAAAATAACTCGGAAAGCTATAAGATTCCACTTCACACAGTTTCTGTGATGTTTTTTTAGTGCACTTTCATTTTCTTTAAACTTTATTCAACTCATATAAATTTTAACTTAAAACTCACATATTTCAACAAACTGTAGTTAAAATAAAATAATTTTGGTTTTTATTTTTGCACAAGAAAAAACGCATAAAGGGACGATAATAGAATGGTAAAAGTATAAATGTGTGTAAAAGAAACGCAATTTTCCTATGGAAATACTTTTATTATTTAATTTTAGTTTATATACATAAAGACGCATAAGAGAGACATATTATCCTTCAACATGACATGTTTTTAAAAGTTTTGCGAAAAATAATAATAATAATCATAAAACAGGGAGTAGAAACTTCAATCTGCATCCTTTGAATGAAAATAAAATTTCAAATCATATATATTTTTTGTAATTGAATAAATTTTAAAGAACTTTTTTTTTATTCAGTCTACAAACATACAAATACAGTGGTACCTCGATATACGAGATGTGGAGGAGGAGATCTTTGGAATCTGGGAGAAAATTGTAGAATTCGTGGATAAAAATCACCCCGAAAAAGTTGCAATTGGTCCGTGCATCGGACTTGTTCTACGAAACATGTCTAACACATTTCTGCAATATCCTGAAAGGGAGGAAGAAACAAACCTCCTCGGACAGTTTTTTAAACGATCTGCAGGTAAAAGTGACCAAAACGTGACGAAAAAAGCGAGGACCAGTGATGAAAGTTAAACGCTTCCGTAAATACTTCACTTTTTCTTTAATTTTAATTACTTTTAATGGGGATATTTTCTATGAGATACAAGCAAATTTACGGAATGAATTAAACTCGTATGTCGAGGTACCACTGTAATAACAATAACCCCATAATTATGATTGAAAAATGCTTTAAATTTTTTCGTATATATTTTTAAAATAGAAATTTAATAATAATGATAACACGCCTTGTTTAATTGAATTTAAGTCTAACGAAAAGGAAAACCAGACACATTTTTTTAATTAATTTTTACAAATAAATAAATTATAAATCGTTCAGAGCTGTCTGTTTTAAATTAATTTATATTGCAATTATGATTTTCTTTTCATTGGAAAACTTTCAATTAAATATATAAGAATTTTTTTAACCAGCCCAGCAACTCTGCCTCATATATAAGTACTTCATACGGCTGTGTATGGAATATTGTTGTCATGTATGGGGCTCTGCGGCGAAGACCACCTTAGATTTATTAGATAGGGTACAAAACCAGGCCATACGATTCCGAAATCACTGATAAATTAGACTCGCTCAAACATCGTCGGGACGTTTTGGAGCTCACGATTTTTTATAAATCTAGCTGCGGACATTGTTCCAAAGAGATCTCCGAAATAATACCTTCTCGTGCGAATACATGTATGAGAAACAAGGGCTGGAACTTCCACCCACGGTCGGGCAGTAACTTTAAGTACTGTGCAAACATCGAAGTTCCAAAATGATTTCTTTACTCGTACAGTAAAGAAATGGAACGTTTTACCAGCGTGTGCTTTCTCAAACCAATTTAATATCCAATCCTTTAAAACTAATGTCCATAAATACCTTATATCCTATCCCATAAATTGAAATGGTAGCTCAAAGCTATTCACAGGTCGACTTCACGCCGTAATTCCTAAGCATGTCAATTTCATTATAAAAAATATGAATACTAAAAATCATTTAATATTTAAAGTAAATAATAACGAAGCAATTCCTGCGTGTCTTTCCAAAGAATTTATTCAAATTTGTTCTTCATTTAATATACAAAAAAAAAAGAAGAAAAAAACACGCAATTACCATGAAAACACCTACAGAAATATAACAATTAATATAATAAACAACGAAATTGTCAACTAATTCGTAATTTGTTTGTCTTTTTTGTGTGTGTTATCTTTTCACATTTTTTATTCTAACTACTAATCACCTTCACCAAACTTAATTTCTATGTTTATTACCTATTTTTTATTTTCAGGTAAATTTAATCTAAATAAAAAAAAACTGTTCTACCAATATGCATAATTGTAGCAAAAAAACTAAATATTTTTTGTCGTGGTTTTACACTGTTTGTATTTGGTTTGTGCTGTGTTCCCTTGTAGAATTTATTTCAACAGATAAATTTATTGTAATTAAATTTTCACATCGTTGTGTCCTTTTTGGCATTTTTCACGTTTATATGTTTATTTTTGTTTATAAAAACATTGTAGGACGTAAATTATTCCTCGATTGTCCAGACAGACATTAGTTCAATTATTCTATACGCAAAGAAACAAATCCCTAGTCTAGTTAAATTCAAACTAAAAACGAATTTAATCAATCTCATTGTTTCAATTTAATCAATTTTTTTTTATGTAGTTTAATAAGAATGTTTCTCCACTCACAATGAACGTCGAGGAGCATGAGGTTTTTTTTTTATATAAATATTTATGATTAAATTTCATACATATAATGATTTGACGAATTTATTTAATTAATTTAATGTTTTTATTCTAATAATATATTTTGATAAACAATTTAGTTATCAATTAATTATTCAGTGTCATAATGCTTCTTATATATGTAGTGGTAATGAAAAATTAAATAATAATTTCTAAAGAAATTTGAAATATTAATGATTGTTGCCGTTTAATTTTAATTTAAAAAGGACTTTAGTACTAAATAAAGTAATAAAATTTAATTTCTAAAACTTCGTGTAAATAACGCTTATAGTACAGTGTCAGAAATATAATCTCTGTAATAGAAAGCAATTAACACATAAATCTGAAAATAATATATTTATTAACGTACTATTAAACATCAGTCACTGATTACAGTTAATGCCTTGGTTATAGTGACGCTGCACCGCATGCGACGGCAGTTAACTACTAACAGCAAGTAGCGAGACCAGTTATAATAACGCTAGAAAGTAACGTATAACGTTTTCTATATTTAAAACCTAAAACAAACCGATATATTGCTTAAATAATTGAATATTTATGTGTACAAATGTTTTTCATATTTTGTGCAAACTTAATTGTTTTCTTTTTTTTGCAATTATTTGCTAATTATCTTTCATTTTCTTTGATATTTACCGATTATATATTTATACTGACGGTGCAGCGCTACAAATTTAAAATTTTTAAAACTTGTAGCAGCAAGTGCGGCTAACAGCAGCCACATGCGATACAGAGCCATTATAACCCAGGCATAATACAAAAGTCATTTAAAGCAGGAAAATACTATAATCTCTTTAATGCAGTGACCATCGCAGACATCTGTATTACCTAAAATACTCATCCAATTTATTAGCAGAATTTTTTTTGGCACGCTCATTGTATTTTAATAAACAGAACGTGTTTTTCAATAACAAAATAAGGATTATTAATATAAAAACACATAATTTAATGATGCTGATGTTGAAAAAGTGAAAAAAAATAAAACTTTAGGTATAATCGGATTAATTATGTCTACACTTTTCGCTGTTTTGTTTTCTACCTAACTGTGTTTACTGTTAAATAAATAAAAACAGATTATTCCTTTTAAATTTATTTATTTATATAATTATTAATATAAGTAATTTATAAATAATAAAAATAATAAAAATATATAAGAAATTTTTAATAATTAAATCTTCTTTTTTGCATAAAATTTACTACAGAAATACACTGTAACTAACCCAAACGCAAGGTAGAAAATAACAGCACTAAACAAGAACAACATGACATAATTAATTAAATATATATATTTTTTTATATAAAATATAATATTTTAACTTTTTTTATTAGCCTGCACCTGGTTAATATCAATAAATAACATTACAAAACCACCTACGCCTATATATATATATATACCTTGGGTCGCTGTTTATTAAACATTCGTTTGCACATAAAAAAGTGCTTTAAGCATTAAGTTTTATCAAATATTAAATAATTTAATAATTGTTAAAATTTTATTACATTTTAATTAACAAATAATTATTTTATTTTATTGTTATCACTTTATGTATTTTAATATCATTTCGATTAATTGTTATTAATTAAGAAAAATAATTTACCATTTTTATAAGCATTTTAAAATACTATTTCGCAGTTTTTAGTTTAGCCATCAATACCTATTTACGACGGTTAAAGTAAATTTAACAAGTGCTTTTAAAATTAAAAGAAAATTAATTAAATTTGTAGAATGTAAAGCAGATTATTAGCTTAAATATTATATCAATGTTAAGAATTAACATCTTTTTGAATTAAATGGTAAAATTCGCTGTATGTAACAACGTTAATTGCTGTATTCGTTCGTTTTGTGCACCGTCTAGCCCAGTGATGGCGAACCTATGACCCTCGGGTGAGACACTGACCCGTGCAGGCTTTTTAAATGACCCAATAACTTGATTTCCGAAGTAGAAGCAAAACTGTCTGAAATTAGTGCAGATAATCATAATTCCACACTGAAAGTTAAAAATATTATATTAAACGTATGGGGATTTCTTAGCAAATAATTTTGTATCAATGAAAAAACATGCAAATGCTCTGTTAACGATATTCGGGTCTACATATTCGTGTGAAAAATTGTTTTCTTCAACGAATTTTGTAAAATCTTCCAGCAGAAATAAATTAAGTAATGAATTGGCTGAGAAATGCGTTAATTGCATGAATACGGAATATCTCTCTCTTTATAGAGACAACTAGTTTTGTGACCCACGAGCTAATGCTATAAAGAAATAATTAACAAAAATTTGACTCACTTCCCAAAAAAGGTTCGCCATCAATGGTCTAGTCTATGTACACTTCTTATACATTGGAATTTATTGGCAGATATCGATTATAAAGTAAATATGAGTAATAAAAATAGGAGAAAAAGAATAAAAAAAGCATGCATAGTAAATTATTGATTATAAATCAAAATAAAATTTATTTCATAATTATATTTGTTATTAAATTATATAATGCAGTAAATGTAAAAGAATGAACATAAAAAACCTAAATATAATATCGTGTATGAAGAGATTTAAAAACAGTTCAAAATATATATATAAAATTATTAACAAATCAAAATATGTTTAGCGACAAAGTAGATAAAATAAAACGGATATATGCAATAAAGATCATAGTGCAAAAAATATTGTAAAAAATAATAAATTTATTTACATTTTCTATATACTAAATAGAAATGAAAATAAATATATAACGATTGACGTATACATTTACGATTTAATTTAATTTATCCAGTTGAATAGATATCAATACTTTTCTATTTTCTTATTTTTTACTTAAAATGTCATTAAAATACTGTCAATCTTTTTGCATTTATTTTTTGTTGAACAGTGATAAGAAAACACGAAGGTTTAAACACATAAATAAAGGAAAATTTATGTTTATTTATTATAATTTTATTAGAGATATATGTATTTTTTGGAACTAGATAAGAAACGTAAATTATCTGGTGTGAAAAAAGTAACAAAAATCAACAAATAACTGATAAAACTAGCTAGTATTATCCTCATAAATAATAATTAATGTTGGAAAAATAAAACTATTATATTCAGGATTAAAGCAAGGAAATAAATAATAACAATAATAATGAAAGCAGAAAAAAGATACTTTCTTCACTATACTATTGTAATATATACATTAGATTATCTTTATAAACTCAATAGTTAATTTAATCTCTCTAAATGATAAAATACTAAATTATTGATTTTACAAAACGTGTATATTATTCTATTAATAAATAAAAAAAATTATAACTGATAGCCGTTTTTCCCTTGTTGATTATTTAATTTCTGCAAACACTTTTAGTCATTTACTTATTTTGTCAATTACAATCTCGCTCAAAAGGCAAAATTTTTGTAAAAATTCATAACAAAACTAATTAACAAAATTATGCTATGACAAATAATTAATTTTTGTAATTAATCTTTAGTCAATCATATGTATAACCACAATGCTTTTGAATTTAAATCAATTATCCTGCACAGAAGCAATTATTCAGGTGTTGTAATTACATAAATTTTATAAAACAAAATAGTTTAATTGATTTTTTAGTTAATTAAAAACACAGATTGTCATTTTTATATTGTTTTATAATTTAAATGGCACAGTTGGGTATAATTTTATATTAAACTCAACATTTTTTCTACTTTTGATTAATTCTTCTTGTTACCTTGTGTTATTTTTCCTCGTTTCTTCATTTTTTTATATTTTATTTTGTTCATAATAATTAAATTTAATTAACCTTAATCTAACTGATTTCATTTAGTATTTTTTATTAGTGTGTCATTACATTAATGTTGCATGTAGTTATATACCTTAAACAGGGTTATAAAGTTTAATTATTAACCAAATGCAAGTTACTAGAGTTGTTGTTGACTGTAGTCCTGTGTTTTATTTATTTGTTGGCTTGTTGAGGGTAATATTATGGGTGTGCTACGTTTACTTTGTCTATTATAAGGTACAAGCAGAATAAAAATTTATTTAAAAATAAGATAATAAAGTAAATAAAATTAATCAATTTAATTTACAATGTTTTTGTTATTTTTTATGTTATGTAAATTATTTACTGTACTTATGTGGACTATATATGACAAAAGCTAAAAATCTTAATTATAAAAATCGTAATAATTTTAAACTTTATGATGATAAGGTAACATTTCCATAGGCAACGTGATCCCATTTAATCATATTAAACGTTTAATTAAGTTTGTAAGTCAAACACCGTTTCGTTTTATTACAAACCGGAAGAATTTTACACGGATAATTGGGATAAAAAAAAGAGCTTTTTCAATATAATTTTTTGTTCTCTGATCATAATTTTTTTGTCTCTGTACCTCACATGCTAATTAATATTTTTCTTTATAATAAGATTTTCGATTTAACTTTGTCTTTTGACCAATATTGAAGAGAATACGTTGGAATATGGAGAAATGTACTGAAAAGTTATAAACAATAAGTAAATGCTCAATAGATGATACTTTTGATGACTACATGAATTTATTTAGTATAATGGTTCGATGGTGGGTTATTTATGGATGGTTTATCTCTTCAGCTATGTTCAGTAAAATAATTTCTCTTCTTTTTTTTTTGGTTTTTATTGTTATTTTACTGTTCAGATAGTAAATATTGAGTGGTTTTCCTCTCTTAAATAGAGAAACAATGATAATAATAATGGAATAAATAAATATATTGAACGACCAGAGAATATTGAGGGGGTTGTTTAGTTTATATTCATAGAAAATACACAAATACACGATAACAGAAACCGGCAAATAATTACATCAAAATAAAAAACAACCCACATATAATATCATCATTCAACATTCACTCATTTTACGTTTGTAAGCTGTGCTGGCGTGACGACAATTCAATAATAAAAAAAATAACGTAAAAGACAATACAAACATTTTTCCAACGTATAATGTTTAGTAAAATTCCGTCATTTGAACGATATGGTTATGCCATACGAAAATTAAGTATTATTATTGTGCTCGATGTTTTTGCAGATAATAATTGTTAATAACAAGTGAAAACTTATAAATAAGTTCTGCGAAAGTCAAAAACAACATTTTGAACAAAAGTTTTAAGTGAATTTAAAGAGAACTTTAAAAATTAAATCTGTTAAGTGTTTTAAAGGAAAAAAGTGTTTATAGTTAAAGTGTTTAGTAATAAAATTAATTAAAAATGTTTAAACAAAGGATCACCACCACCACGACCACCACAACCACCACGATTATAGGCTTAATTTTATATATTTCATCATTAAATTTTACATCAGGTAATTATGTATTTTATTTTTACTATTTTATTTTATGCTTGTTATCAATTCCGATAATAATTTTATTATTAATAATTTTTCTGTTGTATTCTATCTGCTGTGCACAATCTATTTTGATTTATTAGTGAAATTCGATTAGGGAATAAAACGATAAAGTTTAAACGTTAAACCAAGTGACAGACATCAGTTAAATTATTATTGACTTTTTTTTTTGCGTTTTCTTTCCATATTTTCCTTTACAAAAATTAAAATTACTTTTCTTTTATTTTGTAACGTAAATCTTACCACTTGAATGAACAATTTTTTTACGGTTTTTTACTTTGTATCAAACTTTGATTAAAAAATAAAAATAAATTACTCTGTTTTCTACTTGATTTTGTCATAATTATTTAATAATCTTATGAGTGATCTAAAAATAATTTCAATTTCTTGGAAATTCATTATTATTATTATTATTATTTTTATAATAAAATAAATATATTTTTTAAGTTGCTTTTCAATATAAATCACATTGAAAAGTTTGGTTTTTTCTTTTATTAAATCGGAAACGATAGAAAATACACGAAAAGTGAGTTAATAATTGTTAAAAGAAAAGTGGTCTTGGTTTGTTATAGGACTAAAGCTTTTATTCCTATGGGTACAATAAGACGTTTTATTACTATTTATTTCATTTCATTTTATACTTAAAGAAATTTAACGTATTTATTTATTTTCTAACATAATTCTGATTAAAATTTTCTTTTTCCTTGTTTTGTTTAAAAATATTATTTAAATTAATTTCACAGACTAAAATTATAATTTCTGGAATTTAGTTCTTCTCTGGTTATGCATTGTATTAAGAAAAATATAATAAAGATTTTTAATATGATTTATAAAATTAAATTTTATAATTAGTAGAAATTTTATTATTAGAAAATTATTGCAGCAATGTGTAGCTAAGCAACTATCAGTGTTTAAATAATTTTTCTTATTTATTTCTGGGTTGGCGAATAAAAACTTTTTTTATTTATTGAAAGCAAATGATTTGTACATTATGTTGAATGCTAATTTTTTTTGAAAAGGGTAGAAAATTGTATGTTAAAAACTCTTTCCGTCTAACAATCCATTTCAAAAACGTTTCAAAAATTTATTTTAAAAATAAATAAAAATTTGATTTGTTTGAATAATCAAGACAAATAAATAAAACAAACAATAAGTATTGAGAAATAAATAACCCCAAATCAGTGAATTAATAAAATATTTATATTAAAATTGTGAGCGTTGAAACGAGAAGAATTTTTTTATCTAAAAATACCCTAAAAATTAATAAAACATTATAAATAAAAATGTAAGAAAATCAATTAAATTTGCCTTCCTTTCATTTTCTATGGTTTTTTTTTAAAGAAAATATTTCTTTTCCTCCTGTTTGTTTTATTTTTAAATTATTTATAATTTTCGTACTTTTTCTTACTTTTTGGTTGCTATTGATATGATATAAATCTTGTGACAACTAAGAGAATAACAAGGGAAAAATAAATGAAATAATAAAGACAGCGAAATACATAAATAGAACAATAACTAAAAATATTTCTTTAATATAGAAATTTTTATATTAACTGAAGAAAAGCAATGATTTTGCTTCGGACAATATTCAAAGTTTTATACAAAGATGACAATAGCGATGGTTTAAAAGCAATACAAGCATTCAATTTACATATTTTCCTATTTTATATTATTTTACTCAATTATGTACGACGATTCGCTTTCATTAATTTTGTTATTGTTTAGAAATTTTCGTTCTTTTTTTAGACGTAGTATTTAGAATTTTCACTTAAATCTTCAATTTAATTTATTCTTTCATCTTTTATAGGAAGAACAAAATACGCCGAAAAGTCAAGACGAAAGCTTAAACTATTTTCTTTTTTTGATACATTTTTTTAAAAGAAAAATACATTAAGTTATATCCCTTAGTTATTTTTCTTGATTTTTCCACTTGTTATTTCGCTATAAGCCAAACAAACGAGACGTTATTCAAAAAAATAAAAAAATTCATTGTGAAACATGATTTTAAATTATTATTAAGGATTTTATGCAAATCATATAAGTAAACAGTAGCGAAAAAGAGAAGTATCCAACCAACTTCTATGTATACAAAGTAATTTCATATCGTCAAATACATTGAGACGTACTTTGTCATTTTTATTTTGCTGAAAATAAAAAACAATAATGACGAAGGAAAATACGCAAAAATACTAGACAAAATTAATAGCGAAAACAAGCAAAAAAAAAATTAATAATACTTAAGATTAAATTTCTGAATAATAAAGACAAAAAAAAAAAGATTAAATAAAGCAAAACGTTATAGATAAATTATTAAGATTTTTGTAAGTCAAGATTAAACGGAAAAATTCTCATCTTTTATTTTATTTCTTTTTCTTTTTTGGTGCATTTTTACTTTGACTTTCAACGTAGCGATATGACTTAACTCTATTTCGTTTTACATTTTTTATTTTTCCCATTATAAATAGCAAAATATTGGCAAACGTGACGCAAAAAAAAAAACATAATTATACAGCGAAAAACTAAAGAATGTTTTTATTCTACTATTGTGTATCCTGAGGGCGGAAATGTTTTCCTTTTATCATGTTAGTTTGATGGACATATTATTATCTATTTTCACGATTTAAATATTTTTTTTTTTAATAATAATAAAAAACTATATGAGACAAAGAAATGAAACAGAAAATTATTTATTTTAACCCTGTGCAAATAAAATAAAATTGGCAAACACACAACAATAATAATAATAATAATAAAAGTAAAATTATTCCAATGCCACAATGGTTAACGCAGACAGTTTTTTATTACTTATTCCATGCCATTTTTTTTTTGCTTATTTATCATTTTAAGCGGACAATTAGTTAAAATGCAAATTTAAGTAAATATAATCAATTGTTTTGTGGCTTGATTGCTGCAAAATAAATAAATTTTAATAATAAGAAAAACGCAGTTTTGTAAGCAAAGCAATAGTCTGAAAGGATATTTCTACAAAGCTAAGCATTGGATGAAGTTAAAACAAAATAAAAGCAAATTTTGCACTAATTAAATGTTTAAATAAAAAATTAATTGACTTAACTAAATTAACTAGGAAACGTAAACAGAGGAAAAATAACTTTTTTAATGAGTTTAAAAATAGCAAATGAAATCCGATATACCTGAAATTTCAGTTTTTATTTTTCATTTATAACCGAAGAGGATAATAAAATTTTGTGGAGTTTCTATGACAGCATGGTGGTTTTCATTGTTTTTTTATCTTTTAATATTGTAATACAGGGAGTTTTTGTCTTGTTTTCTATATAAAACAATCACTGAAAAGGTAAAAGGACAGGTCAAAAAGGAACTTTCATTATTAACACTATTGTTTGTTATTGTTTTGGTTAATTAATTGTGCTGCTTACAAGAGCTTTTTTACAAAAGAAACTTCAAGGTAGCTTACAAATATTTTAGTTTTTAATTTTTTGACATTATTAACAGAGTAACGTTGCAAATACAAATTGATAATTTTCTTTTCATAAATTCGTGCAAAAACATTGGAAAAATATACATATATTTATTTTAGTTAAATTTTTCATAGAAAATAAATTTAATAAATATTTATTACATTTATTTATCTCAATCACGTTAACGTTAAATGATGATAAATTATTATGTTTTAACACATTTCTTTTCTATATTTTCGAAATTTTAATGTAATATATAGAGAGTCTGTCAAAAATAAATAAATATAAATAGTAAATTATGATAAATAGCATAATCTAAACGTTGATATTCTCTAATTGTTGTCAGGTATGAATAAAAATAATTAATATATTGTAATTTTTTTTCGCAAAAGCAAACGAATAATAAATCTACACAAATGATAACGAATGTACAATTTAATAAAACAATAATTTATTACCTTTAACACCGGTTATTAATTGCTTTTCAAATTAATAATAATTATTCACAAAAAAATCAATAAGTTATAAAATGAATAAAGAAATGTCTTAGCCAAAGGTTATGAGGTTATCTTAATCTCAGTTAAATATTTATTAATAAACCATCGATTTCTTTAACTAATTAACATTTAACAGTCGTCTTTATCTTAGTAAAACAGTAATTGTTTGCTGTAATAAATGTAATAACATTATTATAAGCTTTATTATGATTTAACGTTGAAAATTCTATGTATTTTTTAAAATAAAATTATTTTTCCGTTAAAATTCTAATTAATTAACAAAACAATGTACGGTTTAACACCTATAATTATACTACTTTTGTATAAATGACATTAAAAAGGTTTAATGACTTTATTAATTATAATAAAACTTTATCATACCCAAAAGAAAATCATTATCACCTTATTAACTAATGACTAATGACGTACATAATTTTTAATGACATTTTATTACGTCTTTACTTTTATTATTATTTCTCTACATCATTTTTCGACATATATTTTCTCTTAAGTTGTTGATTATATGATGCTTTTCATGCAGTTTTATTTTTTTTTTATCCTTATGTTTTATGAACTTATGTTGTTATTATGAGTCATCAACTTCTACTCATTCGCTGACTAATATTAAAATGTAAAATTGTTTTTTTATTTTGTTCTGCAACACTATTTGCCACTATTGTGCCAAAACTATTGTGATTTCCTTTTTTTCGGTTTTGACTCAAGTAAAGAGATTAGTATAAAGATTGTAAACAAACTTTCCCAAAATATAAATTAAACATATTAATACGAGATGTTTCATCATTTCTTAAATAAAAACTTGCAAAACCAACTATAACAAGGGTTGGTTTAGCATTTTTAGTTGGTTTAGCATCTTAAAAAAATATATTTTTGAGTTGATTCATTATAGATTTTTGTTTTTTGTACATATTTTAATGAATACAAACTAGAAGCAGCTGAGAAAAAACATTGAAAACAATGCAAATATTTATATGAATCATAAATAATAACAATACTAAGTAAAAGAAGATAATAATAATAATAATAATATTAAAACAAATACGGAACAAATAAGCGAAGATAATAAATATATTGTCGAAAAATATTTATTTTTATTATAAATACGACCTTTGTCTCTATGTCGTATTTCTAAAACACACAATAGTGTGCTGATAGTCATAGCATTATCTGTATGAATATATACATAACTTTCTAAAAAATATTGAAAAATAACTAATTATTGAGTTAACAAGATTGCTGAACGTACAAAAAACCAGAAACATCTACGTGTTATTTTAACGACAGTGAAGAATTTTAGTGCATAATAATAATAATAATTTTATTTTAATCAATAAATAACTTAGCTTTTTGCTTGCACATAAACTCACATTATTTCATTTATTATATACATATTAGAAAGTAATTAATATAATTATTGTTTAACTAGTAATGACCAATATTGATTAGAATTTACTAATGATTAGATATAAATTGATATTAGTTTGTATACATTAAATATTAGAAAAGTTATTAGTTAAATAAAACTAAAAAGAAACAATAAATTAATGTACATTAATTAATTAATTTTAATAAAAAATTTTATTAATATATAAAGGAATAATAAAACTGAATAATTAAGTAATGTCACGCTTATTTAATTGTGTCATTGCAAAAGGAAAACCCTTAAACATCATTAAATATAAAATATCTTGTATAGCAATAATAATAATAATAATAAGGATAAAAACCGACAAAAGTCAGTTTAATTTTTTATTCACACCACGTTTTATTAAAATAAAAGTTTTACATAGAGAACATAAAGCTTCGTTTTCTTTTTAAGTATTTGTTGTGCAAAAAATATAGCATTTAACATAGAAAAGAATAAAAAAGAATATTACATAAGAGATCGAAACAATAAAAATAAAAGCTCAATCCACAAGTTGATTATATTTCATATGAACATTTGTTTTTGGTATACACAGTGCCAATCTATATTACTACACATGCAACTAGTATTTATATTAACGAAACATAAATCACGAAACACTAATGATTCTTGTTAATCAAATAAATAAATTCTAATGTTATTTTCTAAAAATTTACTTCTAAAAAATTCTACTGTAAATTTATAGATTTTACTATTATTATAATCCTGAAAAACATAAAAAGTCTTCATAAAAGTAGGTTCATTATAACAATGAAACGTTTAACTGGTTAAATATAACCATAACGAAAGCATAACGAGATGAATTATAAACTAAATATAGATAAAAATAAATCCGCATCCAATTATTTTCATAAAATATGTACAGTCAATTCTCATTTTATGAGGTAGATACGTTCCGCGTTTATCGAAAGCGCATAAAATCTAAGAAATAGCCAAAAAAAAACCATAAAAAGAAACATAATCTAAGAAAAAAATTAATTTGGTAGATTGCTAAACGTTTTTGAAGACAGAATGAGTTAAAAATTCCAAAGAATTAAATCAATAGCTTAAAATTTTAATCTCCGAGTCATTACTAAGCAAACATCTAAGCTACTAACTTTGAAAACTTCACGAATTTCGACTTAATGCGACAAACAGACCAAAACACAATTAGCACTGTTCGAATTTTTTACAAGAAATAAAGAAAAACTATATAAATCGGGAATTCCCACAGAAATACATATAAAAAAGCTCGAATAAAAATCGTATAAAAAACCGCATAACTTCAAAATCGCATGAAATAAAGTCGCAAAAAAACAGAATTGACTGTATATTAAAAATAAAATTTAATTAAAAATATAAGTAAATTTAAACAATGTCACTTAATTTAATCTTTTTAAACTGTGCCAACAAGTTGCAACATTTTGTGTAATTAGTTTCTTTTACGCAAAATAAGAAACAATGGCATATAGTAGTAGTAAAAAGCAAAAATATATAGTAAACATTTATCCCTTTTATTTATTTTTTCATTAAATAGGATAAAAATGTTATAAACCCTTAAGAATCAAATTACATAAAAATTCACATTATTTATTTTCTTGTTGTTAATCGATTAATCTGATCAACAAAAGAATATGTGACACACAGACAAAAAAAAAACAAAGTCCACCGAACACACAATGTTTTAATATAAAATCATTATTGGTACAATGGAACGAGGATGGCTGGCTAAAAGAATTGTTTTTTTTTCTTAACAAATTTATTTATGATTAAATTGATTTTGTTTGTCATCGTATAGTATCAGAGTTTGTTCAGTATTTCTTCTTTTTTTGTTGTTATTGTTTGGCAAATATATTACTATCACTTTAAGTCGGTTTTATTACTTTTCAACTTTAATCAACATTATTATCCTTTTTATAACTTAATAAATATATTATATTTTACTTTGCTTTAATTTTAGTTAATCGAATAATTTTTCCTCTATACAGTATCTTCTGGTATAAACGAATATCAAACGAATACCGATGAAGAAGAGTAGTAAAATCTAATGATTTACAATAATAGTAGAAGTAAAGTCTATAATGAAAGTTAGTTATTTGCAAATTCAATCAATTTTTGGCTAGACAAAAAAAGTAGTGTCATTGTAATCGCGAATTTTCATCATTATGTTTATTAATTAAGTTTTTATTATCGTTATAGAAATTTTGTGTTTTTAATTAAGTAATAAACACACACCTCTGTTGTTTAATAATAATAATTTTACCAGACAGTATTTTATGCTCTAAAATTATGTTTCCAATCAATTAAAACATTTATTTTACTTTTAAAATTTAAATATATGAACGTACTTTAAGTGTTGGACAACATTTATAGCAATAAAATTATTATTTATGTGAATGTCTTTTCTATGTTAATGAAATTACATACCTCTAGGGGTTTTATATGGGAATTACAAAATCTTTGCTTCTGGCGCACCAGCATAACATAACGTGGTTTGAAATATAAGAGCTGCAAATCCTTTAATTTTTACACCTTCTATCCTACATCAGTGTCTACAGTTATTTCTCCCTAAAGGTATATATTCTGATTTAGCTTTAGGCATCCCTTAATATTCAATAAATATACCATACATCGAATACTTATTACAATTTACATTCAGTCTCTAAAAATAAAAATCAGATAAAATCATTAAATTGTAAAACAAAAAACCGATTAATTCATTTATTTAACAAAAACCAATTTATTTAATTACATTATGTGTTTATTAAGCATGAAAACTTATTTGACAAATAGTAAAAGTTAAAAATAGAGAAAAGAAAAATTATCAATGAAAATTGCGTGCGAATAATAAATTATTATTTCTTTTTTTAGCTTTAATTATTAAAACAATTCTACTGTATTTAATTATGTAAAAATACTTGCAATTTTGTATATTTATATATTTTTAATGCATTACTATCAATCAAAACTATAAAAATAAATATTAAATAGATTTTATTTATATTGAAATATAAGTCAATGAGTAAAGAAGTGTATTTTATAAATAAATAAAAGAAGAGAATTGATTATGGAAGTAATGTATGTCATTAACATGTTGTCAATATATTTATTATAAATATTTTACAACCCTTCTAAATCCCTTTTTTCTAAGTGACAAACGTCGTTTAACGCTAATGCAAGCTTTTATACATCACGTAAATGGTAATTTATTGTCACGATATAAAAGCGAGGAATTAAAAATCAATTGATGACATGAACTATACCCTATATTTGTTTATATTATTATTAATCGGTTATAAATTGAATTTATTTATTAGATAATTTATTATTATAATCATTATTTATTATTTAAACTGTAAGAAATTATTTTAATTTAAAGCGTTATAATCTAAACGTGTAGAATCGTTTTAGGTAGACTTTTAAAACTGGAAAAATATACTTAAACATACAAATAAATAAGTCGTTTAACCGCAATTATTGATTATTTCACATATTTTATGTATAAAATCCTTAAACAAATAAAATATGCATTAAAATTATGTAATATTCTACGTATAAACAACAATATTTCCAATGCGAATACCACTTTTAACCTTAATCAATCCAATTAACACAATTACTCTATTTATTTTTATAATGTCTTAATTTTTATTTAATTCTCAGTTCTTCGCTTTTTATACACATATATTTTTGTATTAAACTTTCTTTACTGATTAAATTCTATTAAGACATTTTTATAAAAAAGATAAGCTAAATGAAATTCGATTATAATTAAAAATAGATAAAGAAAAAAGTAAAGCTTATATATATATAATAAATTTATTTTCAGAAGTAAAACGAATTGATATTATATTGGCAAAATAATGATAAGAGAATTAAAAGATAAACGATAATCTCTTTAATTTATTTTTATAGAAAGAATGAATGAGAAATAAATTTTGTTCTTTCAATTATTTAATTAAATTTATTATTTAATAAATTTGGCGTTAAAATGAAAATTAATCAGAGATATAGAGAAGAAAATGTTTTTATTTATTTTCACATAATTAATATTATTTATTTTAATTAATAATCGTTAATAACTTTCTTAGTCTTATTATTGGCATTCTAATCACAGAATGGAATAAATGTTCTGCTTCTTTTCATGACTTAAGATATATAATAACTACTCAAAGTAGAAAATAACATCCTTATTGATTTAAATTGTTCCACAATCAAAGAATTTTCAATTTCAGAGATGTCAGAAACAATCAAATAAATAAATTGTTACAAAAACTTTGAATTTCAAAATGTTTTAACAAAAGAATCATGTTTAGCTGAAAAATTTAAGGAAATTCTTAAGGAAAAGTGATATTTTTTTATTATTATTATAAAAACGTTTAACTAAAGCGGCCTTATTCACCAAATCTACTAAAAATTAATTAGAAATTTGTGACAAAAAGAAAATATTAGGTAATCCTTTGTTCACCCTAAAGCACAATAACAGACTATTATTATGTTTGTTTAATAATGAAATTTGGGAAAAACAATTAGAAAGAGCAACATGAAAATAAATAAAGGAATAAACAGTTAGCCAAAAAATTGTAAACATTTTAATAAAGTTGTAAACGTTACACCATTTACATTAAACCATCTCATTATTGTCGTCTAAAAGTAAACACTATAAGGATAAACGACATCATCAACACATCATCGCGACTTTATAACCTATATAAAAACATATTATATTTTGATTTTTTCTATTTTTATTATGTAAGCGATATATATTGAAATTGTATTAAATCGCGTAATAAGCACAAAATACCGGTTATAAAATCAGGTGGTGAGGTAAAAGAAAATAAATATATATGAATGGAACGATGAATGAAATCACATTTTTTTATTCATTTATTTTGATGTTTTTCTACTAAAATTAATTTTTGTGGAATTATTAGCGTAATTTTTTACTTTTAGGATGATTGTTTCTCTTACCCTGAATTCCCTTTATAGGCCACTGGCTTAATAATGAAAAAATGTTAAATTTTTAGGCCTAGCAGCGGCTTAATATCGAGTGGAGTCTTAATAGTTGGAGATGCTTATTAGATTGCATATTTTGAAGAAATAATAAAGAAATTTTATTGAATCTTATTTAATTATAGAAATTTAAAATTTACTTATCAAAATCTTCTTCGTCGAAAGCAAAATTATCTTCATCTAAACAAATAATCTATAAATTTTTCACGGATTGCAAGTTTCCTCTTCGCATTCGATCATATTTTAGGACAATTAAGAAGCCAGTGGCTAAATAAAGGGTAGTAGCTAAATAGAAGAATCCCAAAACATTTTGCAATTCAAAAACAACTATTAACCCTCGATGCTTTATAGAATGTAGTTGCTTATAAAGAGAACTCAGGCTTAAAGCTCATATAATTACCTTTTATAAATAAATTTTTATAAAAACAATAAATATTCCACACCTTTTACTCAATACTCAATAAAGATTGCTTATAACTGACACAAAATACATTAGATAAAATTTTTATTCGTTTCTCTATTCAATATTAACAATTTACATATTTATTTAAATATCTGCAACCCTTATTTGTTTATATTCAGTTTATAACTGTTTTTATAATACAAAGTAACTTTTTATTATTATTTTGTTAAAACAAACAATATTCACCTTTTTTTTTTGAGGTAAACATTAAAGAAATTATTTGACATTTCGTTAGTGTAAATTTGTTTAGTTTGTGTGTAAATATTTAATTTATTATAAAATTATATTTAACCGGAATATTCATTTTTTACGTTAACCTTTTATTATTTTTTACTCTTTTCAGGTTTTGAGGCATTTTTTCCATTATCAACAATTACAATGACAATACCAATATTCAATGAGATTGATAAGCAACCAATAATTAACTTAAATGTTGTTAATTTTAATTCAAATAATAAAAATTTATATAATTATAAAATTGAAAAAAATAATAATTTATTAAAAATTGATGAGAATACCGGTGATATATGGTTAGATAGAAATTTTACGCAAATTAATGGTTAGTAGAGCAAACATTTATTATATTAAGTAATTTGTATTAAATTAATTTTATTCCAATTAGATAATTCTACCTCATTTCTAATATCAGCCGAACAGAAACCAGGCGTCTCCACTGCAACAAATTCAAAAACCGTAGCGAGAGTAACATTAAAAATTCAACCAAAAATAATCCCTGTAAATACTTTATTACATGATTTTTGTATTGATAATATTGATAGCATATGCTTTTTTGACAATATTTTATATACAACAGTAGAAGATGATGATAATAATAATATAAATAAAAAATTTATTAAGAAAAAAATTGGTGAAATTGGTCCAAAGAGTTTCTATAAATTATGTGAAAATTTTATTATTAATTATAATTTAATAAATGCTACCGAATATATACAAATATTAAATAATACATTATATAGTAAATGTACATTTGATCATGATATATTTAAGCCTGGACCAAATTTAATTGTCGATGTGCAATGTAATGTAAAGATTTTAAATGAAAAATTGTCTAGGAGAAAATTATTGCATATAAATATATTAGATAAAAATGATAATTCGCCATACTTACAGGATCATAATTTAATTGATATATATTTGGATGAACCGCATTTTGTTAAGGTAATTTATAATTATTTTCTAATAATATTTGTCTTTTTTCTGTATCTAATCCCATGTTAAATTAGAAATCAATAAATTTAACTTATTTGCTGATAAATTAACAATGATCAAATAAAACTTTAATTTAATTCAACCAATTTATAAAATGTCAAATAGAGTTTAACGGTGTCATATTGATTATTTTAACAAAATTAACATATTTCTACAATGCAAATAAATACAAAAATAATTCAAAACACTTATACAGTCGAGTTATTTATACAAATTTATAATCAGTTTATGTTGTTAATTCATGATAAGAGACTCTTTATATTTAATATATTTATTTGACAGAATAATAATTAAATAATTAAAGTGGAATTTATTTATTAATAGAGATGAAAACTTAACTAAAGCTAGTTATTCATTTATTCCAAAAAAAAAAAAACAAAAAAAATTATCAAGTCCATAATTATGTTTAAAATTTCGATTAAAACAATCAACCTTTTAAAGTAATTAATTGCAATTTAATTAAATATTTATTATGCTTGAAGAGAGAGAAATAAAACCACAGAAAAATTCGACAAAAATACATAAATAATTACAACATATGAATTCCCTCGTGTGCTTTAAATTTGGCAAAAACCACTCCTCGTTATATTACTTATTTTCATATTTTGTTACTATTTAGTGTTTGGTTTGCCTATTTTTTGTTTTTTGCTTAAACATAGTAGATGAGTAAATGTTGAATAATTTTCTGCAATAATAATAATTGCTAATTAGATAAAAAACCATTATGTGGGCGAAGTAGAAGACTTAAAACCAATATTGTGTAAATTATAAATGAATGTTTATCCATTTGTTACCTGAATGAAATATTAATGTAATAATTTGTATATTGAGTAACTGTCTGTTGGTAACCTATTCACCAGGTGCTTATATTTAACGTTTAATCTTCTAAAAACCGCTTAACACAATAATACTTCACAAGGGATAAATACACTACATCATTACCAAAAATAACAAACATTTCTAATCAAATTATGTATCTCAAAATACCACCTGCTACAATCTGCTACCACAACTGAATCACATGATTTAACGACTAAAATTAATTTTATCTTTAAATATCTTGTTTTAATAAAAATTATTAATTAATTTGCATAAGAATAAAATATTTATAAACATTAATTAATGTCAAGACAAATTATACCTCTCATCGTATAAAGTCAAAAAATTTAACTAATTAGTCTCTCTGTAAACAGGTAGTCGTAGTATTATATTACAACCAAATATATGTATATTCTTATTAAAATAATTCCTTTATTTCATTGAAATTTAATCGCATAATTATATTTGATTTTCTTTAACATTACAAAGTTTTAATTATTATTTTTAAAATTAAGCTTAAAACTCATTGAACAATGTGAAGAATATTCTTATTCGTATTAACAAATAGCTAAACATGTGACAGTTAATTAACACGTAATTAAATTTTAATTCATTACATTTTATATTCATTAATACTAATTTCTTTATTTTCATTTTATTTATTTTCTTCTCACATTTATATTTTTCTTTACATTTTTCTATTTTATTTTTGTCACCCCATTGTTTTTATGATTATTGACATTGTTAAAAAGAAAATGTTTTTTAACTTTTATTATTCGTAACAGTAAAATAATCTCTCTCTCCACAATCTTTGATACCTTTTTTTCATCTTTTTTTTTTTATTACAAACTTCATTAAATTCACTACGTGACTATATTTGTTTATTTTTATCACGATATGGTTATGCCATAACTATATAATTTTATTAAAATAAAAATACATTTTTTTAGTTTAAATATTTTAAATAAATGAAATTGCTTAAGTTTCGTATAATGTTTAAAGCTAAAGACGCGAATTTCGATGTGCATTGAATACTAATTAAAAATCATTAAAAAGAATTTTATTTTCTTCAATAACGGCGGTTTTAACATAATAACTTTATTTATAAATAATAATTAATTTAAAACTAGAAACAATATTTAATTATTTATTTATAAAATAATTATCTTTATTCTAAAATATGCAAGTAAATATAAGCAAAAACCACTTTAGTGGAGTTTAATCTAAAAATAAAATTTAAAGCATTTAACTTATTGTTTCACAGCAATTAGTAGAAATTTGATTAATGAAGAGAAATTCGCATGAAACAAGCAAAATTTTAACATAACAATATACAAATATTTAAAATAATTAATTTAAATAAAGTAAACAAAAATTTAGTATAAATTAGTTAAATTAATAAACATTGTTTATGTAAAATATTTCAACTAATAGTCGTGTAATGCTTTGTTAAAGCCAAAGTTAAACAAACACAACTCGGTCACTGTTGATTGTAGCTTAATTAATTAGCTTAATTAACATGTTTCATAAGATTTTAATAAGGAATATAATTTAAATATGAATTCAGTTCATTTTTGGTCCATTAAAATATTTATAATAGTTTGATAAGCAGAGATCAATTCCTAATCATTTTTTTGGATACAAACTAGACAATTTTATTTAAATTTTAAACGTTTTCAAGTAAAAATATTGGCATAAGTACCAAGAATGAGAAAGCATAATAATTAAATAATAATAATAAATTAAATGAGAGATATATACATAAATTGATTATCATAAATTAATCAAGAAAAATAAAAGCAGAATAAAAAAAAAACGGCAAACAAATGCTGATAAATTGTTTGCATACACGAACAAGATATAAAAATATAACGAAATAAAAATTTAAGTGATGAAAATTAAAAATAGTAAATTGTGTTGCCTTTTTTTTCAATTACTGATTAATTCCGATAAAGGTGGAGAGTTATTTATTTTTTTTTTTGCTTGGTTTGCTAATAATTATGAGAAAAGCATATGGCATTTGATAGTTAAAGGCATGCTGTAGTGTCCTGTGAATTTTATTTTTTATCAAAACCGCGGTAACATTTAATTAATGCTTGCCTGGAGAATTCAATTAAATTGAATGATTTATTATTAAAAATTTATAACCATTTAGCCATTTAATAAGTACTTAAAAGTTATTAATTGATTTTTATTTTATTTTAGTCCTAGAATATGTTAATATTTGTGCAAATAAAAAGCAAAATAATTTTATTATTTTTAGGATAATCCAATAGGAAGAGGTGGTATAATGTTTCTTGATAATGATTCTTTATATGCGAATACACATATTATTTATGAGGTAATAAATGATACCTTGGATATTATAAAACCAGTATGTCAAGCATACGAAACTGATCACATGGGCACAAAAATGAGTGTTATCAGCTGCAGTAAGTGCAAATTTTGTTATATGTACAATACCTCTATTATTATAATTTATTCTATATTCTTTTCTCTATTCTAATCAAAAAAGAATTACTATTTTCACGTGATGGAATTTTAAGACGTAGTCCATATTGTATCAGTTTGAGAGCAAGTGATGCAACGGTTTTATCATTTAATTATACGGAACACATGGATACAGCAATGGCAATAGCAAATATTTGTATAACAAGTGATTTAACAAAAATACATGAAACAGATCGTCCAACTGCATTGGCATTACAGTCTACACCACCGATAGGTGATACAATTATAACAACTCATCGTAAAAATGGTCGTGAAAAGAAAATCGGAAGAAAATTTACATGGGAAGCAGAAGACGTACAAAGTGGAGGAGATGGTTCAATGAAAACTGTAAATAAAATTGGTAAAGCTTTTAATTTTTTAAATAAATAGAACAAAAAAGCTTTTAACTTTAAATAAATAAAAATAAAAACCATTTATTTTCTTTATACAGTAAACTTGACTTCTTATCCATCTGATGTTACGGTTTTTCGTTCAGCAACAAACTTATCACGTGTTACCCAACCAACAAAAATGTTTGATTTATTAAAAACTTCAACAAAATTTAAGTAAGTTTCATTGTTTTACAGAGAAAGTTTATCTTAAATAAACACAAAATAATTTTATTATAAAAAATAAATAATTTTTCTTGTAACAGAATTGTAACAGATCCGATTGGAGCATTTGGTATAACACAAATCGGTGGAATAATTTATCTAAGAAATGTTACAGCATTAATTGAGGCAACAGAAAATAGATTTTAGTAAGTTAAATAAATTCTTTTTTATTTTTTCATATTATCCAGAAATAATTTATTTATTTATTTAAATAAAAAGTTTAACAATTGGATGGCAGAAAAATACAGCAAATATACTGATAAATATTGAAGAGACGACACTGATCAATAATAATACGTGTAAAAATATTGAAGAGAAATTTCTTAAACCATGTTCTGAAATGGAAACGAAAAAAGATTGTAATAAAAATTGTGGCATAGGAACAGAGGCTGGTTTTTGCCAATGGCGTACAAATAATTTTACAGGATTATTAACAACAAATTATGCAACATGTTCACCGAAATTAACCACATGTCCCGATAATATTTGTGATCCTTTAGAACAGATAGCGCAAAGCTTAGAGAAATATATTTGTCCACAGGATTGTGTAAAAGCGGATAAAATTTTTGGACCACATATTACCAATGAGGCGACAAAGCTGGGTATTTACTCTGCATCGGGTATTTGCACATGTGATGATTATGGTAAATGTTCTTGTGGAATACATACCCCGCCGAAAAATAAAAATGTGAAAAAAATTAAATCGAACACAACTAGTGAAAACGTTACACCAAGTATGGGTTTAATAGAAATTGCAACCACAATTTCCATTAAAGATTATAATGTCTCGGCACAAAGAGGTAAGAAAATTATCACAAAAAAACTACTTAATTAAATATTTCTAACTAAGAATCAATTTTTCAGCATCTTGGGATCAATTCCAATGCGATGCACCGTGTTTAGCTTTGATTGTTGGCTGTCCACTATTACTTATTATTATTTTGCTACTATTAATACTATCGCGTCGTCATTTTGTAAGAGCGACAAAGCGTAAAGCTGTTACTAATTGTACACTTAATCGCAGTTTTAATGAAACAGAAACATTTAATGTAGAAGTTCCTCTAGTGACAATGAGTAGCGCAAACGAGATAAATTTTAAATGTGACATTAATTCCAAGTGGGAGTTTAATCGGCAACAATTAATCTTAGATATCAGTTTAGGCGAGGGTGAATTCGGGAAGGTTGTTAAAGGTTATGCAACGGATATAAATGGTAAATCAGGAACGACCACAGTTGCTGTAAAAATGATTAAGAATGGCGCAAATTCTGTTGAATTATTAGCACTTCTATCTGAATTTCAATTATTACAAGAAGTATCACATCCTAATGTAATTAGATTGCTTGGCGCTTGTACACAAGGGGATACACCGTTAATTATAATTGAATATTGTCAGTTCGGTTCATTAAGGTTAGTTTACCTCAAATAAAATTGTTATACACATATATATTTTTAAATTGAATTTTAATTTTTAGAAACTACTTACGGCTTAGCAGAAAACTTGAATGTAGTGGTTTTGAACCGTCTGATGGCGTTGAACCTATCACTGTCAAAGATATTTTATCTTTTGCCTGGCAAATATGCAAAGGGATGGCATATCTAACTGAAATTAAAGTAAGCAATTTCAAAAAGAATTTAAAATATTATTGAGAAATGGTGATTGTATTTGTTTATTTACATATAGTTGGTACATCGTGACCTAGCTGCACGTAATGTACTCTTGGCTGAAGGTAAAATATGTAAAGTATCTGACTTTGGCCTAACACGTGATGTTTATGAAGATGATGCATATCTTAAACGTAGCAAAGATCGTGTACCAGTTAAGGTGATCTATCTTTAATTAGTTTTTAAATATTTATTCGAAATTTAATTCATTTTTATATTTCTATGTAAATTAAATAGTGGATGGCACCCGAATCACTGGCTGATCATGTATATACTTGCCGTTCTGATGTTTGGGCATTTGGTGTTCTCGCATGGGAATTAATAACATTAGGCGCATCTCCGTATCCAGGGGTTCCTCCACAAAATTTATATCATTTACTTAAATCTGGTTATCGTATGGAACGCCCTGAAAATTGTTCAGAAGAAATGTAATTTAATTAAAATTTTATTTATGTTATTTTTTGTAAATTTATTTACTGTTTTTTTTTTTACAGATTTTTGATAATTCGATCATGTTGGGCAGATGAACCTGCGTCACGTCCATCGTTTAAATATTTAGCCTCACAATGGGAAAAATTATTAGGGCGCAATGCAAAATATTTAGAATTTGATCAAAACGCTGTTTCCAATCCCTTTTATTGCACTGAACTAAATAATATTGTTGAAGAATTAGAATCTCCAACCGATAATAATGAAGTAGACGATTTGCAGCATCTTTGGCATGCACCAAATGTAAATGGTACAGAAAATGATGATTCTTCTGATAAGAATGATGGGGAACGGACAAGTAGTACTACGATTACGACACCGTCGACAATTGCGCAAGATTTTTCACCACAAACTCAACAAGGTGTTACTGGATATGACATGCCTCGGCCATTGATTGATACAAAAACAGTTGAGCAAAAATTACGATATGAAAACGAAGTCACATTACCAACGAAATTATTAAGAGCATCAACATGTAATAGCAGTAATACAAATTCATATATAAATAACCCCAGTGACTGTAAAATTAGTGAACCAAATTTAGTAGTCATGAGTCATTACGAATCGCCTATTAAACGTGGCAAATCTTATATTGACATGTCTTCAGGTATCAATGGTAGCCAAGGTGGTTTAAGTACAGGTCTAAGTATTAATTTAGATACGAAAAATGATGAAAAAAAATTATCAAAGGATATAACATTTAAGTTTTCTAGTTTATTAAATTTAAATGAACAAATGACATCAGTTATGTAAAAGAAACTAATTTTTAATTAAATATTTAAATTAATGTGATTTATTTTTATAATTAAATTATTTTATTTATTATTAGTAATAGTAAAAGTTATTTAACTGAACTTAATATTTAATTTAATGCTAAGATAAAATCGTCAATATATTTTTGTGCTGTAATTAAAATAATATTTTTTAAGTAATAAGAAATGTATCTATTGTAATTATTTAAAAATCTATAATGGATATTTTTAATTATGTGCCACATTACCTCGCTTATATGTGTAATCTCCTATATCCTCTTTTCTTTTATGGATTTACATAACAGACGCACGTGATAATAAATAACAAAAGTATGTACCATATGAAAATACCTATCAACCGCATATATGATAAATAAATGATCTAATCAGTTAAATTTTATAATCAATAATTATGTTTTTTATGTCTATAAAAGGATTGACGAAATGTAGCAAGAATATTACAAATTTTTCAGTTATAACCATATTTTTCTTATAATAACATAGATGCCGTTCTTGTTGTAAAAACATAGCAACAGCTAATTTCATCGACAAGCATATTTAATTATATGAAAAGTAAAATTTAATAATTTTCACTTAAATAGACTTTATTATCAGCTATTTACATGTAATTAAACAATTTTTTTAATCCGTCTACTATTAAAACAAATCTATGTAAACAATGTAAAAATATAATTAACTTAATAAATTATTATAATGAATAAATAATAATTTTAATTCTATTAATTAATATAAATTATATAAAAACAAATAACATTTTACAACTATTCTGGCACAAGTAAATTAATATTCGAGCATTTAGTTAAACCGCCAATAAATGTTTCTTCATCACCACGTATTGATAATTGATTACTTGTTTTCGAATCAATTATTTTATCTTTCATCATAGCTGAACGTTTCCATCGAGAACTATGACAATTTTTACAACTAATTTTAGGTATTCGATGCAATGTAGTTGTACGATTGCCACAATCTTGACATTCATAAAAACGTTTTTCAGCATCAATAACACGAAGTGGATGTTTTTCCTCTTTGCAATGATCAGCTGCTGCAAATGCTATATATTTACATTGAGAACATATAACAGCCTTACATGAAACTTTAAATGTATTCATCATTTTCTCTTCCATTGCTTCCTTTTTTTCTAGTTTATTAAAATATACGTCTTGTTGTTCCATTTCGTGTTTATTTATTAAATCTACATGCGATGAAGTTTTCTCAATCATTTCTTTTATTTTTAATTCACGTTCTTTTGATATTAGCTCATTATCTATTTTCTGCTTTTTCTTCAAGTTCTCATCTAAATTCTCAATAGATCGTTTCTTACCAGTCTCAGTGCCACGATACTTAATAAAATTTGGATTTGATTTTTCTAAAGGTTTATTTTTTAAGATGCGACTAGCTAGTATTTTGGCATTTTCCGATTTTTTAATTGATAAATTTAAATCAATTGAAAATGCGCCATTTGATAGTTTTGGTATTGATTTAGCAGCACTAAATTCGCGATTTTTAAATTTATCTAAAGTTACTATCTCTTTTTGGTTTCCGTCGAAATCAAGATTTTCGTTTTTCTTAACATTATCTCCACATTCAGTAAAATCTGGAGTACTACCGGTTAACATTTTTAATCGCTCAAGATCTTTTTGCCTTTGCTGGATATTTATTTCGACACTAGCAGCTGACAAAATTTTTTTTACCGGAGGCTTTGTTTCACATAACCGAGAACGATATGACGCTTCCGAACTAGTTCCAACTGGTGATTGATAATATTCAGATAAAGTTAGAAGCCGTTTTTGATCTTCTTTAACAAGTTTTGGATTTTTTTTAGCTGTAATTGCTGTAAAAGATTGACCTCCATAAAAAACTTCACTTTTACCTAAAACTTTATTGCGTAATTCATTTAAACCACGACCCGCCGTCGAAGATTGCAGTTCAGAACGACGAGATGCTTTGCCATATTCCTGTTTTACATGATAAATACAATATTCACAAGTATTTAAATTGACAATAGCGGTACACATATCACCATTTTTTTTTTTACTTTTGCATGTACCTAAATCTTTGGACTGACCTAAAATCATAACTTTTGACGGATTATCAATCGATAATGCAGCTTCGTCTGATTTCTCATCGCGTTTATCTAATACAGCGGGATTCAAGATAGCTACTGCTGTACCTTGATTTGTTTTCCATAATTCCTTATGTGCATTCTTAAATAAGAATAACGCCACAGTTTTTATATCGCCTTTTAAATCACTTAATTTCCATATTGAAAATGCAGCACCTTTTTGTGTTTGCTTTACCGGACTTTTATTAACTAAAACACCAGCGACAACCCAATCTTTAGATAAATCACTATTTTCAACATGATAGCGTATTCGATTCATGCAGATTGCTGTTCTGCCTGTCATTCGCTCTTTTAATAATGCACTTGATATTAAAGGATGCACTATTCGTAATCCAAAAACAGGGTCAATAATTATATTTGATTTTTGGCTACTTGTTTTAGTGTTTATATTATTTATATTAACTTTATCTAAAAATGAATTACTTTGTCCGCTTGTATTTTTAATTGATTTTTCTTCAAGGGACCGACTAACAAACGAAGTAACTGCTTGATTTTGTTTCTCGTCATTTTTTATTTGAATAAATCTTTTAACATCTTTACCGTACTCACTGTACTTCGACAATAAAGCAACGTTCTCGTTATCATCATCTGATGAGTCTGCATCACAAATGGTTTTAGATATTGAGTCTGCACCAACTTTATTCTTGCTATTTTCAAATAGTTTGTTCTCTGTAGATTTTTCGGTTTTATCATTTTCTAAATTAAATAAAGCATTTTCTAGGTCATCTAACTCCGAATCCGCTAAATCATTCATTTTTCTACAAAGAAAAATTAAATAAAACCATCAAATTAAATAATACCACCCAAATGTTTAAAAAGATTTTTATTTAATTCTACAAGTAATAAAAAATACAACAAATTTAGTTTTCTTCTTCTGGAATAGTAAGTTTATCTGTTTTTCGTTTATTTATCATTTCAATTAATTTATCATCGTCTTCTTGGGTTCCAGCACCATAATCTTTCAACATTTGTTCTATCGATACTAAACGACTAACGTCATTTTCAATTCTTTGCATTTGCTCTATTCTCCAATGTCGCAATTGTTTACAAAATTCAACCTTTTCATCACTTGTGTCATCATTTTTCAACAATGACAAATCAGTATTATCAGGCAATATTGACAGCTGATCGCATTGCCCAGTTGGCTGCATTAACTTTTCCAACTTTGCCGGATTCGTTGTACTTAGCATATCATTAAGTGTAACCGAAATTGGAAATGATGAATTTGCCATATTCGATTTAAGCGTTCCTGCTTTAGAAGTATCTCCAGTTGTTTTGTTACCCCCAAATGTTGTATTGTCGACATCACCTACATCATTTACAATTTCGTTTTTATCATTTGCCTCAATTGGAGACAGTTCGTCTATATCGTCTAGATCCACAACCTCTGGGAAATGAGACATATCTTTTGCAGACCCACCTGGTGTAGACATTGCTGTGGGATGACTTCTCCCCCTTGCTTTTGGAGGGGTTCTATATTTATCTGGACTTTCTGTATCTGGTTGTGGTTTATCAAAAAATCCTGAATCTAAATATTTTTCTCCATATGAAGAATACAATAGTAAAATAATATCTTGAATTTGATTTATTGCCAAGTTAACATCTCTCGGAGATTTTCCATATTTGTTACGAATACCTTCTAAGAATTTAAGGGCCCATTGTAAATGGACTGGAGCCAATTTTCTCCAATTTTTTGTGTCCGAATAAACTAACCATATGACAGCTATTGTATGATCTAATAATACATGGAATTCCGGACATATTATTTTTGCGTGACGATACGTATTTAAAGGATCCAAAACACTTTTAATATGACTATCATTTTCCATTTTAAACATATATAATTGCGGTGTAAAAACTTCTAAAATTGATTTAATACTTTCACTCTCAGATGATGACGAGGAAGCAGTTATTTTTACTCTGGGAGAGATCTTAGTTTCATTTACTGTATCTTCAGCATTTTTGTCAGTCTCAGCCATATTTTTTAATTAACAAAAATTTAAGAATCAAAACTATATTTTTAATTTAATTTTTTTTTTTATCATCGAAAACAAATTTTTCGTACTTTTTCAAAGATTACCTCTCCAAATCATAGTAAACTACTATTTTATAAAATTATTTTTTAATACTTACTTGTTTCACAAAAGAATTGAAATAATTTAATATTAGAGTTCTTGTAATAAAATTAACTAACTATTAAATTAAACTGTACTTGGAAAACTGTGTGATGTTTAAAGTAAACTAGAAAAATATCCCGCCAAATATTTTTTAAATCACTGAGTAAAATAGTATAATATGACCTTTAAAAAATTAAAAGCTTTTTTAAGGTGTTTTTTTTTTTAAAGGAAAGTGAGAAACCTATTTATAAGTTAGCATTAAAAAATAAAAAATTTATTCAACAATTTAATATTATTATGGTTTTTTTTAATTATAAATTGTTTTACAAATAGACAAAGTACATAAATCTGGCATGGTTATTTCGAAAACTTTACTTAGCCGGACCGGCAGGTCGCCATCTTTCGGTATTTGTATTGTCAGAAAGAAGAAGTTTATTAGTGCACTGTGTACGTGAAAAGTAAAAAAAAAAAAAAAAGAAAAGCAAAAATTTATTGTGTGTTAATGCAAACTATAATCATTGTATATTTTTTGCATTATTAAAAATAAAGTTAAGATAAAATAATTGTATAACTAATGAAATATAAAGTAAAAAAATAGATTTAATTTTTGACAATTTCTAAAGGTAATAAAAGTATTTTTGTGTATACAAAGTAATTTTGTTAAGTAAAAATTTAATTGTCGACAAAAAGAGAAGAAAAAAAAAATTCTTATTTTTTTATATATATTTATATTATTTACGGTGTGTATGTGAATTTGTGTAAAAATATATAATTTATGTAGCGTAGTGTGTGATGTGAATATTTTCAACAAATGTTAATGAAATTTATGTTTTACAAGTGTGAGTCGTCTACTGTGTATGTCATTTTCATATCGTTCATTTTTTTTGGAAAAATTAAAATATTTACAATAAAAAAAAAAAAAAAAGTTTATAATTATATATTTCAAATAATTGTAAATTCGAAGAAAAAAATATCTTATCATATAAAATTTTAAATTTAAAGAAAGAAAAAAATTTAAAATTAATCGAAATTTTTGGTTTAGTTTATATTTTCACTTTGTCAATGAAGAAACGCAAGAACCAAATAAAAAGAGTCAAAAAAGGATCAATTAAAAAATAAATAAATATATATATATATATTTGTATATATATATATAAATAAATATATTAAATTTGACTTGCATAAATTAATATAATTATTATTTTTTTTTTTTTATTTTTGATTTATTTATATAAAATCTTTTTTAATGTTTCTTCGTGCAATTTGTCGTGTAAATTTAATTTAAATTTTATTAATTGTATTTTATATGTTTTGCTAGTTTATTTTTTCGTTAAGTTTAATTGTAAAAAAGAAAAAAAATCTTACTCTTCATTACTGAAAAAACCAACACATGTCAAAAGTTTTAAGTTCAAAAAGAAAATAATAAATAAGAGGATAATTTTGCAAATGGGTGGTTTCGGGCGTTATTATTGTCATATTTCCTTTCATTTTATATTTTCTTTAAATTTTCTTACAATGCAATATCTGTTTATTATCGTTTTTATCATTTTAATAAATATTAGGCTTTTTTTGGGATTATACAGCATGCCTTCTGTTTGTATTGAATTTTATATTAGTCACCCGTCATTCAATTTAATTAAGTAAAGAAAAAAGTAAAAAGTTTCATAAATATCATAAACAAAATATGGAAATTAATTAAAATAAATAAAAAATTTATATTCATTTTAAAAATACTTAATTGTTTAAAAAAAAAAAAGAAGAAAAAGTTATGGGGAAGCCGCCCTTTTACTTGTCATAACCTCACTTATTACTTTTTTTTTTCTATTAAAATATATGTGTCGCTTTTATTATTTATTTAGCATATAGAAAATATTTATGTTAATGTGTTTAGAATAAATAAATATTTTGTCAATTTTTATATATATATATATATAAAATTATAATTTTCATTTATATACATATATTGTGCAATGTCATGTCATTCATACATCTTTTCTCCTATTTAATATTATATCTTTCTGTTGATTTTCTTGTTCTCTTGTCTAATCATTTATATCTGTTTATCAATTTTATTTGTTTATTAGTAATTAATCATAAGATACAAGTTTTTAACATATATGTTAAAATATTTTTAATTAAAATAAAATAAAATGAAAGGTGGTAAGATTGAATCTAATTAGTGCGTATTTTCATTAATATAGAAACAATAAGTATTAAATATTTAATTATTAAAGTGTTAACACATAAAGTATATAATTTAAGTTGTAAAAATGTTAAAAGAAATCAAAATAAAAAGAATGTTGTAAGCTAGATCATCAATAATAATAGTATTTTATTGTTAAAAGAAAAAAAAAAGTTTTTGGAAGGTTGATTTTTTTATTTGTTCGCAAAAATAAAAATCAACCTGACACGAAAGATAAAAAAAAAAAAAATAATATAATTAGCAATGATAACAGTGTTGAAAATAAATGTGAACAAAAAATAATACTAATTTTACAATAATTTTGTATAAAAAATAAAAAAACAATATCGAAATTTTAAAACTGCAATCAGTGCGACGACATTACATTTTTTTTTTTTTTATAGGATATAAATATATTTTTTTTATATAAAATTTAATGCAAAATCCTGATCGATTTAGTCTAGCGCATTAAACTTTCTATATAGTTTTTATTTTGAATATTTGTATTTATTAAAATATAAATCTAAAATGTGACTCTTGTGTACATCCCTGTATATTTGCTGTATTTTTTCCTTTTTTATTACAATATATAGAATACTTCTCTATTATTTTATTTTTTTTCTTAAATTTTAATGACATCACGGCTGCTAAAATGTAAATTTTTTTTTTTTTTTTGTTTTCTCTATCAAATTGACAAGTAAAAATATTATATATTGTTATCACTGATTTTTCTAAACTATTAGCAAAAATAAAAAACGCACCAGCTTTACTTTATATATATATATATATATATCCACTTTGTGGTATTTAAAATATAATTGTTTTGAATAAGCTTATTAATTCTGCACATATTTTCCTATTTTGTTTGATTTGATTTTGGCATCCTCCAAATTTTATTTTTATTTATAATTTTCTTTTCTTTTTTTTTTTTTGTGACCTATTTTTCTATATATTATTTATTTTATTAAAATATAGTTTAAAATAATAATGTAATTAAAACAAGTTATAAGATTATAAATGTATTAATAAAATGACAAATCCACTTTTATCATTTGTTAAATTAATGAAAAATGTTGCTTTAACTAGTGAGAATAATAAACGTGAAGAGGTAAAATGGGTTTAAAAATCATCATTAAAAATTTATTATAAATTATCATTTAATAATAATTAATAATTAAAATGCCTAAAGTTTTCTAAAGTATTTATTTTTCTTTCATTTTTTTTTTTTTTTTGTTTATCTGAAATAATTTTATTTATTTGTTTATTGCCAATTTATTTTTTTTTTCTTTTTTAAATAAGAGTAAGGATAATAAATTTTATATTATATTACACGTTTTATTTAAATCCTTTATACTACACATTTAAATGTATTTTTTATTATCTATTTTAAGTGTTGTAACGAACAAGATATGAGTACACTTAATCAAAAAACCTCAATAATACCATCAGCTGAAAATGGGGGATTACACAATGATAAAATTGCAATTTTGGATGCCGGATCTCAATATGGAAAAGTAAGAAAATTTCATTTTTAATTTTATTCATTTAAATTTATAATAAATGTGAAATAAAATTAAAAAAAAAACGTGTTTTTTGCTCTATAAAACTATAAATTATTATTATTTTAGGTTATTGATAGAAAAGTTCGAGAGTTACAAATTGAATCGGATATATTACCATTGGATACATCTGCCTTAAAATTAAAAGAAAGTGGATATCGAGCAATAATAATATCTGGTGGTCCCAATTCTGTTTATGCTGATGATGCACCACGGTATGATCCTAATGTATTTAAAATTGGGATTCCAATATTAGGTATTTTTGTATTTAATTAAATTTCATTTAAAATTAAACTAATTATTAAATTATTTTCATATTACAGGTATTTGTTATGGTATGCAATTAATTAATAAAGAATATGGTGGTACTGTACATAAAAAAGAAATTCGTGAAGATGGTCAAATAAATATAGACGTAGAGTTATCCTGTCCACTATTTAAGTATGTTTGATTTTATGTTAAATAAAAAATATTGTATAAACATTTTGGAGAAACAAAGAAAGAACTGTATTATTCTAGCTTAAGTCTTTTCTGATACAATTCTCCTATATAAAAATGGCATTTGAACAATTTAATAAATTTTTAATATTAGTTATTAAACTACAATTTAGCCACACAATCATTTACACATAAATGCGTAAATTTTGTTTAACATATTGATAATAATTTTATAAAAAACTGTTTTTTTTTAGACGATTGAGTCGAACTCAAGCAGTTTTACTTACCCATGGGGATAGTATTGATCGTATCGGCGATAAACTAAAAGTTGCCGCTATATCAAACAATAATTTAATTGCTGCATTATTTAATGAGCAAGCTCGAATTTATGGTGTACAGTTTCATCCTGAGGTATAAATTAATTGAATTTGCTCTAATCACAAAACCTTTATAATTAATATTATAAATAATTTATAGGTTGATTTAACAACACATGGTAAACAAATGCTCTCTAATTTTTTGTTTGATATAACTGGTTTAACACCAAATTTTACAATGCAATGTAGAAAAGATGAATGTATTAAATATATAAGAGACAAAGTAGGAAATAATAAAGTTTTATTATTAGTAAGTGGTGGTGTTGATTCTACAGTCTGTGCTACATTATTAAGGCAAGCATTATTACCAGAACAAGTAATTGCTGTACATATTGATAATGGTTTTATGCGTAAAAATGAAAGTAGTTCTGTCGAAAAACTGTTACGTGATATTGGTATTGATTTAATTGTTAAAACAGCAAAGCACCAATTTTTAAAAGGAACAACCACTATAAAATTAATTGGAACATTATATAGTACAGAGACACCAATGTTGTGTCTAACTGTTAATCCAGAATATAAACGAAAAATTATTGGTGATGTATTTGTCAAAGTAACTAATGAAGTTATTAAGGAATTAAAACTAAAACCAGAAGATGTTTATTTGGCTCAAGGTACCCTTAGACCAGATTTAATTGAATCAGCGTCAAATATGGTTAGTGCAAATGCTGATACAATAAAAACACATCACAATGATACTGAAATGATTAGGTAATTTATGGTGATTTACTTTAAAATAACACAATATTAATATTATTTTTTTTATAAAGAAAATTGCGCGACGCTGGTAGAGTCGTAGAACCCTTAAGAGATTTTCATAAAGATGAAGTAAGAGCATTAGGTTATGATTTGGGTTTGCCAGCACATTTAGTTGAAAGGCATCCGTTTCCTGGTCCAGGTTTAGCTATACGGATTATATGTGCAGATGAGCCTTATATTGAAAAAGATTTTTCTGAAACTCAAGTAAATTTTTATTTTCAATTAATTATAGTTGCTTGATTATACAAATTTTGTCTAATTAATATTTTTCAGGTTATAGTAAGAGTTATCGTAGATTATAATCAAAAATTATTAAAAAATCATGCATTACTTAGTCGTGTTGCTGGTGCAACAACGAAAGATGAACAAAAAGAATTGTGTCGTATATCAAGTACTATAAAAATATCAGCTACCGTTTTACCAATACGAACAGTGGGCGTTCAAGGTAATAATAATCGTCTAAAGATATATTAATATATATATTTATTAAATTATTTTATTTTTGTTTTTAAGGTGATAAGCGTACATATAGTTACGTTGTAGGTATTTCAACTGATTATGAACCAAACTGGCATGATATGCTTTTTTTGGCACAATTAATACCCAGAATATTACATAATGTAAATAGAGTTTGTTACATATTTGGTGGAGTCGTACAATATCAATTAACAGATATAACATATACACACTTATCAAGTTATGCATTGTCACAATTACGTCAGGCAGACTATATTGCTAATGAGGTAATAAATATATCTAGATTGTTTTGCAGAAATATAACAATATTGTATATTTTTCAGGTGCTGCAATCATTTAATTGTAGTAAAAATATATCTCAAATGCCTGTAGTATTAATACCATTACATTTTGATAGAGATCCTGCAAATAGAATACCTTCATGTCAAAGATCAATTGTATTAAGACCATTTGTTACAAACGACTTTATGACTGGTCTTCCAGTTTTACCTGGCTCTGATAAATTACCAATGCACGTAAGTGAATATGTGAAAATAAATAATAATATTATTATTATGTATTAATTATATCAAAATAAATTAAAGGTGTTGGAGCGAATGGTACGTGAAATAACATCCATTGATGGTATATCAAGGGTATTATATGATTTAACACCGAAACCCCCTGGAACAACAGAATGGGAATGATTTTATTTAAATATTTCTAGTTATTTATTATTATTTTTTTTTTTATTATTTTATATTATAATTTTGTTTAATGATGAAGAAGCCATTTTATAAAAGGAATAAGCGAACGAAAATAATTTTTTGTTTTAAATATATAAATAAATGAAAATAAAATAAAGTAATAATCAACAAAGTTAAACAAACTAAATTGAAAGAAGAAAAGTAAATATATTATTAAAAAAAAAAAATAAAATTAAATAAAAATAATTGATAAAACTACATACAGTAACAAAAAATATAAATCTTAATATATAAAAAGAAAAAAATACAAATATGAAAACGGATAATTGAAAATGTATGAAAATTATTGAAAAAGTTTCAGTAAAAATAGAAAAGTTTTAATATAAATGTTATTTTTTTATGTTTAAACATTTAATTTAATTTAATTATTTTTATATATATATAAGAAATTACAAGACAAAAAATTAGTGGAAAAAAACAAAAAAAAATGCAAGAAGTTTAAGCTTAAAACATAAAGTTTCTAATTGGATGGTTTATATAGTTGCATTTACAAGTTTTTAATTTGTGTCGGATGATTTTTTTTTTTTTAAATAAAACCGCTTCTAAGTATTTCTTTTAAATTTCTTTTTAGTTTTGTATGTAAAATTTGAATAATAATGATAATAATAATAACAAACATTGAAAACATTACTCCCATTATTTCAGTGTCACACAATCAATACACTTCTTGAGTTAAGTTTGGTTAAATTAAATAAATTTATACAAATGTGTTGAGTATCGTGTGTCGTCTTCTAAACACGAGAAAATTTATAGAAGAAACAAACAAAACACAATATTATTAATGATTTTATAAGGCATTTTTATATAATATTATATAATATATAAATACTTATTATATAATATATTTATTTACTTTAATCAGTTAATAAGATTAAAGTATTTTCGAATAAAAATTTGTAACACACATTTTTATTATTATTTTTTATTATAAATGCAACCACTTTTCATTAATTGCCAAATGTCCAAAAATTATATAATGCAATAAATGCTTGTAAATTTCAATGTAACATAATAATTAAAAAAAAAACGTTAATATTTATAAAAATTAATAAATTTATATTGAGTATGTATATATGTGGGTTCCCAAACCAATTTAATATCCAATCCTTTAAAACCAATGTCCACAAATATCTTACATCCCATCCTATAAATTGACATGGTAGCTCAAAGCTATTCACAGGTCGACTTCACGTCGTAATTCCTAAACATGTCAATTTCTTTATAAAAAAAAAAAAAAAAAATAATTAAAAAAATTAAAAGAAGAGAAACATTAGAAAAGAAACCCATTCAATAAATTTATTTTAATTATATTATTATGTTTTTGTTAATAATATTATTATTATTATGCTTGTCTTAAGCTTGACATTTTTATTATCTAAAAGTGTGGTATTTGTTGTTTTTTTTTTTTGCATAACAACGATTAATTTAATTAATTTTTCGCACTTTCCGCAAACGCATCGTCGCAAGCTTATTTAAAAAGAGTTTAGTTTGCGTTAATTGAAATACGTTATTACCGCAGTGTTTATCTACATTATAATTACAGTAACATAAAAATCACACATTTTATATTATTTGTTTTCATATCCTAAACGTTTAACGCCGCATTAATGTTAAAACTTCTGCCATCCTTAAAAAGAAAACAAAGTAGAAGAGAGCAACATCAAACAAAAAATATTATTTTCATTATTATTACTTAATTGTAAAAAACTTACCCATATTTATAAAATCAATTAATTAAATAAATAAATCTAAAAAAAAAAAAATTAAATCAGTTTGTAACCCCCGAAATGTTAAATATTTTTTAATAATTTAATTTTTTTTATTTGTTATAATAAAGAATATGTAATTGAAAATCAAATAAGTAAACTCACACTCAATCACAAAAACAAATTATTTTTTCTTTTTTTTTTTTTTGACGTTAATTATTCTTAAATTTATTTATTAGTCTCATTATTAATGTAAAATTGTTTTAGTTTGAGAAATCGCTGATTTTTTTTTTGTGTTTCATAAAAATTAAAATATAATAAAAATGCATTAAAGTAAAACACATTTGTGTATATAAAATAATTAAACAAATCAAAAAGAAAGAAAAAAAAAAAACATAACTACAAATTAATAAAAGAAAATTGGATTTTTATTTATAAAATAAATTAATTTTTAATTAAATTGTCGTTACTTTTTAATTATTTATTTAAATAAGGATTAATAACTTCCTTACAATTATTGTTTGAATTTTAAAATTTCCATACTTTTAATTACTTGTTACATACTGCCATCTATTAGAAAATTATATTATTTGCAATAGACTTTTTTGCTAATTTACCTATATTTGTTCCCTAATTAACTATTTATCAATATTTTAATTTTTTACATTTACTTTTATTTATTATATAAAATAAAATATATATTTTATTCTTACATTTTACAATTCCTAATTATACAATAAAATTTACAACAAATATAATTTATACAACGATAACGGGTTAACATTAAAATTATTAAACAAAAAATTGAATAATTTACAATTTTAAAAGATTTACTTGAGTTAAATAAATTATTGGATTGCGGAAAAACTATAAAAGGAAATGCGTTTATCTATCAAAAGATAATTTTGATTCATTCCCCTTTCATTGATAGAACTTTCAATTAAATACAATTAATTACATTCGTGTTATCGAATAATTATTAAAGTTAAATCATAAATAGTCAAAAGTAACATTACTGAATAAAATTTTAAATCATTATTTAACTGGTGATATTAGTTGTATTTTAACTAAAACGCTTCTTTTTGTTATTATCAATGTCATTATCGAATTCTATTTCATATAAAATCGTCTGTATTCTTAAACGTGCGAGAGCGTTCTTCTGCACAGATAAGCGTTTAAATGCTGGTGCACAACTCATTAAAAATTGTTCATCACAATCAAGTGTTGGCGGTGATCCAGCTGTTGATGTTCCTGTTCCAGGGGTTACATTACCACTGGAAATACTACATACTCCTGTTGTGGCGATCTGTTGTATTGGAGTAACTGGTATGATTTGCGCTTGTTGTTGATTTTGTGATTGCTGTTGATGTGATGGCTGCTGCAGATGAGACGGTTGATGTATCGTAATACTATGTTGTTGCATAGTTGGTGTTATACCAGCGGCAGCAACTGCTGCTGCTAATGTAGATTCTACCATACAACCGTCCATCATAGTACCACCTGATGTGTTTGAGCATGCTGCTTTTGTTGCAGCTTCTTCTAATTGATTGACACTCATTTGATTATTGTAACAGGAATTCGATGTGGATGTTGTTGTCATAGTGCAACCAACCGCTGTTGGTGCTGCTGTTGTTGTTGTTAAAATTATTATGTTATTATTGTCACTGTTTGTATTAATTAAACTATTATTTTCATCAATCATGTCATTATTATTAAATTTATCAATTTTTAAACTGATTTCATTCGTATGATGTGCGTTGTCAATTAATTCATTATCAATATTATCTGGATCAAGTTTTATATCAATATGTGGAAGCAGAAAGTTCATGCGATCATAAAATAACCATTTTTTCTTATTAGTATTATTATTATTCATTGACATATTATCATTTATATTGTAATCTACATTTCCAACTAAACGATATTGTTTCATAAATGAATCGCGTAAACTTCGCCAACGTTTTTTGCATTCGTCAACTAAACAAATAAATTGAATAAATAAATTATAAAATAAAATAAAGGATAATAATTTATTTAATCATACTTGGTGAATTTAAAGCTGATGCCACTTGATTCCAAGCATTTTCACGTAAATTGGGTTTTCGGTAGCCTTTCATAGCTTTTACATAGAGCATAGGTCGTTTTTCTATTTCTTCTATCAATTTATCCTCATTTATACATATATATTGACGAAATTCACGTTTTTTAGGCATTTTAATTTATTTTTGTTAAAACTTAAAATAATTTATTTTGTATAATAATGAAAAATATAATAATTTTATTTACAAAACGTTATTTGACGTATAAAAGAAATCTAATTTTTGCTTGACACAACACTTCAAAATGAACGCAAACGCGACGAAAAATGGCTGAGTGCACATAAATAAAAACGAGAAATGAAAAAAAAAGTTCAAATGTCACTTTACTGCGGTAAAAAGCTATAGAAGTGAGTTCTACAGCAACAAAACAATAATAACAAATATATTTAGTTTATGATGCGATTGCAGACATACGTTGCCGTCAAAGAAACAAAGTGTTGTCGCTTACGAAGCACTGTGCAGAGTTATGTACTGTAATCTTAAACTGTACTGTACTTTTTATTAGACAACGCTGCGTTTTATTTCGTTGCATGCAAGTAATATATATTTGAAATTAATTGATAATTTATTTACATTTAATTAATACATACGTCTAATCTTTATTTAACGAATAACGGATAAAAGTAAACAATACTAAATTCTTTGAATTTACGTTGCTAATTTTAATTAAACACTAAATCAATAGAAAAAGTAAAGCTTCAAACCAACGTTAAATCATATTTTATTACTTATAACACGTGTTGCTTCAATTAAAATAAAAATATTTAAATAAATAAATTAACAATATTTTTATAAAAAAATTTCTTTAATTAGATCAATTTCACATGTGTTTATGTATATGTAGTATGTGAAATAATAATTTAAATTTAAACAAAAAATATTTATAAGCACTTTGCAAATCAGAATCAAATTGGAATTCAGTCAGTTAATTTCATTTAGATCGTGTACACGCTAGAGTAAAGTTAAGGTAAAATTAAAAAATCTCGTTTTTTTTTGTAATATTTAATTAAATTGTTTTATTTTTAAAAATTTGTGCTGCATATATTGTGTTTATTTATTTATTATAATAATTAAATCAAGATAAAAATTAAGACATAACCTTCAAAAACATTTTTTAATGTTTTATGTTTTTATTATTTTCAAATTAACCTCATTAATATAAATTTCTGTTTATTGTTTATGTTTTCTTTTTATTTGATTTGCAATAATATTATTGATTTCGTTTTGCATTGATAACTTTTAACCTTTTCCAAATTGCAAAAGACAAACACATTGATTATCGTAGTTAATGCTTTAACTTGCTTTATTATATTTGTTTCTCTTCTAATTTATAGTAATATAAAAATGTCAATAATAAGATATTACCTCTTAAATGCGTATGATGAAAGTAAAACTTATAATATATTTAAAAATCTACAGGATGTAAGTATAATATACAATTTAAATATATATCCAAAATTAACACAATTCTTATTTTAGATAAATAAATCAATTGTTGATTTAAAGACAGAAAAATGTTATCATATTGAGTTTGATAATGATATTCCTTTAACAAATGATAATGAGCAAAAATTAAGATGGTTATTAAAAAATGAACAGGAAAATGATAACTTAACAAAAACATCTAGTTTACCTGTCAAACATTCAGATTTAGATCTAGAAATAGAGATTGGACCAAGGTAAATATAAATTATTATTACCGATATCCGAAATACATTAATTTTTTTATTTCAGATTTAATTTTTCCACTGCATATTCAACTAATTGTATCAGTATTTGTCATAATATTGGATTGAAGTCAGTTAAACGATTAGAATTGTCTATTAAATATTTAATATCATTTAATGAAAAATTTACAAATTCTATTGTAAGTATTAACAATAACATTTATAACTTTTTTTTTATTAATTTAAATACGTTTATATTAAGGAACCGATAATATATGCATTAAGTGATAAAATGACCGAATGTCGTTACACAGATGAAAATCGCCCGATTAAAAGTTTTGATGAACAATTACCAAAACAAAGTGAGAAATGGTATTATGTTCCATTGCTTACAGAAGGTCGGCAAGCATTAGAAAATGTTAATAAAAAATTGGGCTTAGCATTCGACAATTGGGATATGGATTATTATACAAATTTATTTGTAAATGAATTAAAAAGAGATCCAACAACTGTCGAGTTATTTGATTGTGCTCAATGCAATAGTGAACATTCCCGGCACTGGTTCTTTAAAGGAAAATTAATTGTAAATAATAGCGAAATAAAACAATCATTAATTGATATAATAATTGATACGCAAAATTACACAAACGATAATAATGTTATTAAATTTAATGATAATAGTAGTGCCATTCGGGGATATAAACATAAAATTTTACAACCAACAAATTTCTTAGGTCCTGGATTAATGAAAATTGATAATATTGAATCAAATTTAATATTTACTGCAGAAACACATAACATGCCTACTGCTGTCGCCCCTTTTAGTGGGGCAACAACTGGTACTGGTGGGAGAATAAGGTAATCAAATTAAAATGAGTTTTAAAGGTTTTATCTAACTAATTTATATAACCATATTTCAGAGATGTTCAAGGAGTAGGTAGAGGTGGATTAACTATAGCTGGTACAGCTGGTTACTGTGTAGGAAATTTAAACATTCCAGGTTAATTATAATTTAAATAAACGTTTTGTTTTTTGAATTAAAGAATGATTTCTTTTTAAATTATAATTAATAGGTTTCGAAATGCCATTTGAAAATAATAATTTTGATTATCCGAAATCATTTGCAAAGCCATTGGAAATTTTAATTGAAGCAAGTAATGGTGCTTCAGATTATGGTAATAAATTTGGAGAACCATTAATAAATGGTTTTACAATTTCGTATGGTTTAAATAACTCAGATAATCAACGTGATGAATATGTTAAGCCAATTATGTTCAGTGGTGGTTTGGGTATCATGAACGCAAAACAAACTAAAAAATGTGAACCTGCCAAAGGTAATAAAATAAATATTTAGTAAAATTGATATTTAAATAAAAAAAATGTTATTTTAGGAATGCTTCTGGCAAAAATTGGTGGTCCTGTTTATCGAATTGGCGTTGGTGGAGGTGCTGCGAGTTCTGTTGAAATTCAAGGTGTAAATAGTTCTGATTTAGATTTTAATGCGGTACAACGAGGTGATGCTGAAATGGAAAATAAATTGAATCGAGTTGTTAGAGCGTGCATCGAAATGGGCGATGAAAATCCAATATTGGCAATACATGATCAGGGCGCAGGTGGCAATGGTAACGTTTTAAAAGAACTTGTTGAACCTGGATATGCCGGCGCGATAATTTTTTCTAAAGAATTTCAATTGGGTGACCCAACAATAACGGCGTTAGAATTGTGGGGTGCAGAATATCAAGAAAATAATGCAATTTTATGTGCTTTTGAAAAACGTCCTTTATTAGAAGATCTTTGCAAACGTGAACGTTGTCCGATTAATTTTGTTGGTATTGTTACTGGAGATGGCTACGTAAAATTAAATGAAACTGATAATTTAAATTACAATACTTATGATCAATGCCTTGTTAATAACAATGAGGTGGAAAAATTACCTTTTAATATGCATTTAAAAAATGTCTTGGGCAATATGCCAAAAAAAGTTTATCACCTGAATAAAATTGAGAAACAATTTCTACCTATAGAGTTGTCCTTTGATGGGAATAATTATAATGTTTTATTAAAAAATGTTTTAAATATTGTAACAGTTGGAAGTAAACGATTCTTAACTAATAAAGTTGATCGTTGTGTTACTGGTTAGCTAGTGTAGATATATTGCAAAAATTCTTAAATTTTACTAATATTTGATTTATTTTAAGGATTGATTGCACAACAGCAATGTGTTGGTCCATTACATACGCCGCTGTCGAATTATGCTGCTACAACAGTGTCATATTTTGGCAACGAAGGTATTGCAACATCTATTGGAACGCAGCCAATAAAAGGCTTGATAAATCCAAGAGCCGGAGCTCGAATGTCTGTCGCTGAAGCGTTGACAAATTTGGTTTTTATTAAAATATCTGAGATTGGAGATATTAAATGTTCGGGAAATTGGATGTGGGCAGCAAAATTACCTGGTGAAGGATACAAATTATATGAAACGTGCAGAGAAATGTGTTCCATGATGAATCAATTAAATATAGCAATTGACGGTGGTAAAGACTCATTGTCCATGGCCGCTCGCGTTAATAATGAAACAATTAAATCACCTGGCACTTTAGTCATATCAACATATGCACCGTGCCCTGATGTAAGTATTAAAGTGACCCCAGATATAAAGTCACCGGCTGCTGGTAAAATTGGTGAATTAATTTGGTTAAATATTGATAATAAATTTCGAATCGGGGGTTCAGCATTAGCGCAATCATTAGGACAACAAGGCGATGATACACCGGATATTGAAAATGTAGAAGCATTGAAAAAATTATTCAATATAACGCAAAATTTACTGAGTGAAAATAAGATTTTATCTGGCCATGACATAAGTGATGGTGGTTTAATTGTGTGCCTAATTGAAATGGCGATTAGTGGATTATCTGGACTTAATATTGATTTATCAAATGTTTTAAAGAAAATTCCAATTAATAATTTTGTTACTAAAAATTTCGATCCATTATTATTAATACTATTTGCCGAAGAATGTGGTTTGGTAATTGAAGTCTCGAAAGATAATTTAAATGATATTATCAAATTGTATACGGCTAACAATATAAATGCCTATCATATTGGTCAAGCAATTGGATATGGATTGAGCTCCAATATAACAATTAAATATCACGAGAGCACTTTAATTAATAATTCAACACGGAATTTATTAAAACAATGGGAAGAAACTAGTTTTGAAATTGAAAAACTACAATCAAATGAACAATGTGCTATAGATGAATATAATTCGTACGATTATCGTAAAGGTGTTCAATATATATGTACATTTAATCCAGATAAGGGGATTTTGTTAAATAAAATAGATTCAGTTAATAATATAAAAGTAGCTGTTATACGCGAAGAGGGAACAAACGGTGATCGTGAAATGATTGCAAGCCTGATGAAATCGAATTTTATTGTTTATGATTTAACAATGGATGATCTAATAAAGCGTAAAATATTTTTAGATGATTTTCGTGGTGTTGTTTTTCCTGGTATTTAGTTGCTTCAATTTAAATAATACTTAAATTTATTATAAAATTTTATTTTAAACAGGTGGCTTTAGTTATGCCGACACACTTGGATCAGCTAAAGGATGGGCAGCAAATATTATGTGCAATGATATAATTAATAAACAATTTACACATTTTAAAAATCGTGAAAACACTTTTTCATTGGGTGTTTGTAATGGCTGTCAATTAATGAGTCTCATCGGTTGGATTGGTTATCAAAGCGATTGTAACATTGAAAGCATAATTAATGAACCGAATGTGGCATTATTACAAAATAATTCAGAAAGGTAGATAGATATTCTTTTATAAAATAGAAAATAAACACTTTAATTTTGTTTCTTTAAATATAAAGATACGAATGTCGCTGGAGTACATTAAAAATAAATAAAAGCAAATCTATAATGTTGCGAAATATGTCAAATAGTGTCTTAGGATGTTGGATAGCACATGGCGAAGGAAAATTTTCATTTAAAAATGATCAAATACTAAATGAATTAAAAATGAATCAATGTATTGCTTTGAATTATGTTGATGATGAACATTCAAATACAGAAAAATACCCAATGAATCCAAATGGTTCACCAGGTAATTTATTATTTAGTTAAATATGAAGCATTACCAATCACTTATGTGTTTTTATTTTAGAGGGTATCGCAGGAATATGTTCGTACGATGGACGCCATTTGGCTGTAATGCCACATCCAGAACGTTGTAGTATAATGTATCAATGGCCTTATGTACCACATAATTTTAACTATCAGAAATCTCCATGGCAGACAATGTTCGATGAAGCATATCAATGGTGCTTAGATAATTAATTATAAAATAAATGAAAAAGCAACATTTGTTAATTGTTAGACTAGATTTTGATATATTTTTTCTACAAACTTTTTATAAATGGGTTTTATATATTATAAATTGTTTAATTAATTTGCAATAAATCTTTTATATATTGAATTTTAACACCTGGTATATTCATATACAAAGAATTCCATTCATTTAAATTTATATGAATAACATTATATCCTAATATTTCTAAATGACGATCCTTTATAATTGTTTGTCCTTTCTCTAAACTTTTATCATTTTCACAATACGCATCTAATTTTAATAATAATATTGCATATTTTTTTATATACTTTATTGGTAATTCATAATTATTTATTGATTTGTTTAATGTTTGCGGTGAAATAAATTTCTTTGTGTTATTATCTAAATGAAGTACAAAATCAATCTTCAAAAAAAAAAAATTTAATTATTAAAATCATTCAAATAGAGTATAGAATAACTCGTATTACCTTGTAGCCATACGGTGTTACATGATTTGTTTTAATAACCGAAGGATCACTAACAAATGATAATAAAATTTCCTTTATATCGTTTTGAAATTTTGATTTTATTGTCGGTACTAAGAAAAAAAAAAAGAATAAAATCACTGAAATATAAATATTATTTTTAATAATTACATTTTGACATTTGTGCTTCAATATAATTTTGTTGAAACCATGGTACACCAACTTCTGGATAATCTAAACAAACTGCACGATTTAATTGCATCACTTGATTCAGTACACGCTCTGGATATGTTTCCTATGAAATAAAAATAATAAAACAGGATATTATTTATTCAAACATAAAAAAAAAACCAATAATAATTACTTTTGAGTAACACATCTTAATTTCATCTTCGAGACGTTTTATAAAATCAATATTAAATACACGATTAATTAAACTATATGATAATTTTCTATAAAAGCATAATGCTAAACACGCTTGTATAATACTTAAACCGGTCATATAATTAAAATCACGATTAATTATATTAATTGAATAATTAAATAATAAATTATTATTATATTCATTTTCATCATCAGGTTTATAGCCCAAATTATAACAACAATATAATATTTTTTCAACTGTATCACCAATTATAAATTGATTATTATTTAAAATATAATTAAATAATTTATCACACATATTTTTTAAATGGAAACCAGATGCATTTAAATTAAATGTAATGTCACGTATTAAACGTGATGTTAGTGTCTCATTTGTTGTTTCATATTTTTGCACAATATTATAAAATAAATCTGTGGTACGAGATGCTAAAAATAAATAAATAATATTACAATTAATAGTTATTAATCAGTATAACTAGACATCTTACATTTTCGATTATTATATGCACGCATAATACAGTTAATATCATTTATTGTTAAATTATTTAATTTTAAATGACGTTCAGTACAATTATTTAAAACATTTTCAATTTTGAGTAATTGTAATGCAACACCATGTGGTATAAAATATTTATAACGCATTTCATATGAAATTTGCATACCACGGGACAATTGTAAACAATCAACGATTGAAAATTGATTTGACATATACTCAATCCTTTCAATTATTATATTTGGTATACTTGGAGCACTTCTATCCGATTTACTACTTTCATCATTAAATCCATATGCAATAATAAATGGTGCTAATTTTGTAAATTTAGATGGTATTGAACATGTTATATCATTTTTAAAATTATTCATTATTAATTTAGAAATTGTTTTTTCAAAATTAAAATGACGATATGTTCCACCTAAATTGTTGTTAAAATACATATACCTTTCCAAAACAGTAATAAAATTAAAAATTTCGTTTTTATAATTACAAATAAATATAATTAAAATACCTGTGACAATGTCTTGCTATTTTATATCCTTCTTGTTCGTTTGGATTTTTTTTTATTTCTTCAATAACCTTTTGCCAATAAGTATTGCATAAATTTATATTTGCAATTTTCAACAAACGTAAGGCCTGTAATAGCAAAATATTATAACATTGTTAAATGAAAACAATCAAAATTTTTAAAAAAATATAACTTTAAACAATGTTGGTAAATTATTTGAATTAAAATCAGCTGAATAGATTAATTCTTTAGCAACTTCCGTCAATTCTAATCGTTTCTCTGGTAATGTGTATAATACAGAACACGCTAATAATTCAACAGATGGATTATCACGTAATAATTTGTTTGCTTGATTAGCAATTATTGGTACCATTACAGCTGGCTCCAATTGACTTTGAAAAGCCTAAGGGAAATTCAAATACAAAATTAATAAAATTTACAAGCCATAAATTCTTTAATAAACTTACTCTAAATACTGTCATTAATTCTTTTGACTGTATGTCATTTATATTTTCACTAAATAATAATAAAATTTCTCTAATTAATAATGCATTTTCCTTAGCCCAAAATGGAAAATTTAAAAAATTTAAAATTTTTAAATTACAACGAACAGTACTATTATTTATTATATTATCATTTATTAAAGATTCAATTTTATTTTTGTAAATATTTAATAAGTCTTTCGTAACAATTTGATGCAAATTATTTAAGCATATTGTTATAAGTATTATATCATCTGATGTCTTACATGCTAATAAATAATTTATTATACTTGGTATTGCATCTAAACAGACTAAATAGGGAAAAATACCATGTTCTGTACTTGCGACTACAGTTAAACGTGATAAAGATGTTAATGGAAATTCTATGGCTGCGGAAATACAAATAATACGACATAGACAAATAAGAATGATAATTAATTAATAAAATAAAAATTACCATTATTTTTAATTAATGTTGTACAATGACATAGCATTTTTTGTAATAATTCATCTTTAATATGTATACCCAATTTATTTAAATATAATAATGAACATGTTAATTCATCTGGTGTCATTTGATCGCATAAATTTGTTAAATTTTTTATTATATCCAAAAATAGATTAGATTTATTATTTTTTAATAAATATTTTTTTAATAATTCATGATCATTATTTGTAAAATTTGCATTTTCATCGGTATTTATCTGTAAGAAAAGACCGGGCGTAGTTTCTAATTAATTTTTTTAACAATTCAACAACTTACTTTTAATAAAGACCGTTGAATATCGTTTAAAACTAATATTGTTTGCACAAAATGTTGTACTTGAAATAGATTGTGATTTTCTGCGTAAAATTCAAAAATCTAAAAATGAAATATTTGTTATAACTAATTAGTTAATTAATTAAGAAATAAATACAAAAAAAAAACATACACTTTCAAATGTATTACATTCATTTAACTTATCCATTAAAGAACTATTTACATTATATAATAATTTTTTTAATGTTAATGATTTTATATTATTAACATCAATTAAATTATCATCGTAATTAATTTCTACATTATCAATATCATTTTCATTTATTATACAATACGAACGGCGGGTATTAACAATATGATAATTGTTTATAAATTTATTGTTTACTATATATCTACATAGATTTAGGTTATGATAATTTCTTTTTAAATTAAAAATTATCTTTTGATTTATATATAAACATTTTACAGTATTTTTATACATATTTTATTGTTAAAAAATGAATAAGTTTTTATTAACTCGTTTTTTACATTTAAAAAGTTTCTTTGCAGATTTACACTACGTTTATGCAACGAATGTTTACTGCATTTAAACAACCACGTGAATTAGACTGTCAAACTGACAATTGAATATTTTTGTTTAGTTTTATAATCGCTCCGCTCTGATAGAACAATATTGATTATTTCTCTCTGCTTTGTAAATTCTCTTTTTATGTCAAATATATAACATCACTAAGAAGCATACATTTTGGCGAAAAAATTTAGGTGAAATTACTTAAAATAATATCGAATAAAAATATATTTAAGTATTACTAATAATGTTGCATTAATTCTTGCTTATGCATAAATAAATAAAATAATATTTTTAATTATTTTATCGATATAAGCATTCATTTTTTTTAAATGTAAAAAGTGGCTTAAGTTATCGATTCTGTAAATATTGTCATGTTGACAGTATAACTTTTGGCGTAATTAGGTCAGTAGAATCTTTGTTTAGTTTATTGCACAAATACCAATTTTTCTAATGCATTATAATTGTACACCTTTGATTAATATAATAATGGATAAAATTGGATAATTCTTACAATAAAGAGAGAATTTATTCTGCTAAGTAATTAATAATTGTATAAAATAAAGAAAAATCAATATATTTGACATATTGTCCTTAGTAAAGGAATATTAACGCAAAGGTGTTTTTATTCTAGAAATTTTATTCAGATTTAATTACAACAGTAAAAAGGTAAGTAAGGCCTAATATATCTTTATATTTGCAAAGCAGAGCTAAATAATGTTTATATCAATAAAGGTTTAATTTAAATAAACTCAAAAAATATTATAAAACGTGGCGGTCGAAAACGGCATCAGAACGCAGTGCAGCAAGGTCCATCCTAGTCCGGGGGCTGCCCGTAGTGTATGGGCACTACCCCTGACAGCCTCGTGTAATATGGTTGCTGAAGAAAATGAACATAATCACACAGATCGAGAAGAAACGTCTCCCACAGAAGATAAAGACAGTAACATTATTTGTTGCTCAGACAGCACTGAGCTTCTGATACAACATACAACGGATGATATTTTCGATGTGATCAAAAATGGGTAAAGCAATCAATATAATAATATATGTTTTCAGTTATTTTGTTAACAGCAATAGTTTTAGTGAGGTATCGGATGTAGAAAATTTGGTAGAAAAACTTGGTCCAGAAGCGTTGAGTGCTCGAGATAAGCATGGTTATACTCCAGCTCATTGGGTAGCATTAGACGGTAATGTCGAAATGATGCGTTATTTGGTTGAACGAAATGCACCAGTCGACTTACCGTGTCTTGGAACCCAAGGACCTCGCCCAATTCACTGGGCGTGTAGAAAAGGTCATGCTGCCGTTGTTCAAGTTTTACTTCAAGCAAGTGTAGCTGTAAATGCCGCAGATTTTAAAGGTTTAACACCATTAATGACTGCTTGCATGTACGGCAGAACAGCAACAGCAGCATTTTTATTAGGAATGGGAGCACATAACCATTTAACAGATATTAATGGTGATACAGCCTTGCATTGGGCTGCATATAAAGGGCATGCAGATTTAATACGTTTACTAATGTATTCTGGTGTTGATCTGCAAAAAACAGACAATTTTGGTTCCACACCATTACATTTGGCTTGTTTATCTGGTAACCTAACATGTGTTCGTTTGCTCTGCGAGAAAAGTAATTTAGATTTAGAGCCAAAGGATAAAAATGATAAGACACCATTAATGTTAGCACAAAGTCATCGTCACAATGAAGTTGTTAAATTATTGCACAATGAAATAAAAAAGAAGTCCCGATGGATGCCGCCTATTTCAGAACTATGGGGCCTGCTTTTTGGTGGTGCTGGCGACTCTAAGGGACCCTTACTTTTATTTATGTGTTCAGTATTGCTATGGGGATATCCTATGTACATGATTCGAGTAAGTTACGCATTGCATTACACAATTTATGTGGCTAACCAAATATATAAATTTTTGCAGTGCATTCCCATAACATGGAATATATTAAGGCGCTCACATTATTGCTTTATATACTGGAATTCCGTAATGTGGATTAGTTGGATAATAGCAAACAGACGTGATCCGGGCTATATACCATTAAACTCGGATACTTATTATCGGGCTATCAAGCAAATCCCGTATTATGACAAATGGAAAAAACGAAACATAATTTTATCGCGACTGTGCCACAGTTGTCGATGTTTACGGCCGTTGCGTGCAAAACACTGCCGTGTATGCAATCGATGTATTTCATATTTTGACCATCATTGTCCATTTATATATAACTGTGTCGGATTAAAAAATCGAATGTGGTTTTTCCTATTTGTTTTGAGTATCGCTATTAATTGCTCGTTTACCATTTATTTTGCATGCTATTGTGTTATGATTGAAGGTTTTACATTATTATACGTACTTGGACTGGTTGAAGCGTTTGTTTTCTGTGGTCTTGGATGGATACTTACGTGCACTTCGGTAAAAAAAATACTTTTTTTATATTTTATTTTTATCTGATAATGCTTTATATATTTTTTTTCTCAATATTTACAGATATTACATGCATGCATGAATTTAACAACAAACGAAATGTTTAATTATAAACGTTATCCATATTTACGTGATAAACGTGGCCGTTATAATAATCCTTTTTCACGTGGGCCAGCATTAAATTTATTTGAATTTTTTATATGCTTACCGGAACGTATCGATGATGATAATGATATTATAATCGATGAAAATATATGAAAATTAATTAATAAAGAAAATATTTTAAAAAGCTAAGAAATTAAACTAAAAAATTTTGCTTAGATTTTACATTTAAAAAATATTTATTTTATTAATTATACAAAATAATTTTGTGATTTTAGACATAAATTAAAAATATTTTTAATTTTTATATAGTTAATTATTAATAAAAAAAAAAATAAAATAAAATTTATCATAATACTAATTGCACATTAAAAATTGTAAATTCATTAAAAATGAAATGATTTGTTTTATTGTCAAATTGTCAATAAAAATGAAGATAATTAATTAATTGCAATAACAAGAAAAACAAGAGAAATAAATTAAATACAATTGATTTCATATAAAATATATATAATTGAATGAAATAAATATTCAAATATCATACAATGTGAATGAAAGACCATACAAAAACACAAACTTATTAAACGTTAAAATATTATTAACATTCAAATTAATTTTATTTTCAGAATAAAATAGTTAAAGCTTTAGCTAATTAATTGAAAATAAAATAAAAATGACCGTCCGACATTAAATTAATGAAAACAATTGGATTTAATGATTTATGATTCTCTCGTTTTGTTATTTTCTCTGTTAAACAATAAATTAGTACTTTTGTTCTTTATTTATTTCATAAACTTAAAATGCTTTTAAAATAAAATAAAAATTCTTAAATTAACATTATAAGTTTGTTTGTTATACTACATAATTACACTAAACATAACAATAAAATTGTAAAAAAAATTTCAATTTATAATGATAAAATTAAAAGCTTAAGAGATTAAGATTATAGTAAAGTAACTTTTAAAAATAAAAAATAAATGGCTTTGGCATGCAAAAAATATATAATTAATACGTCTTTTATTAAAAATATAAAAACTATTTCATTAAATAAATGAATTTAACTTTCAAAACAAAAATCATAATTATCTGGATCATCTGGTATTATAGGTGGTTCTTTTGATATGTCAACACCCTCAGTATCTAATAATCGTAATTTAATTTCCATTGACAATAAAGTTTCGAAATCTTCATCCTTTTGTTTGCTCACCATATTCTGATCAAGTAACGCATTTATACCATCCGTCCAGTAATAAAACGTTATATCATCTGGCGCAATAAAGTCTAATGTTGTATGGTCCATATTATCGAATGTTATTGAAAATCCTAAATTAACAGTTGATTTTCGATTTCGTATTTCTTTTATATGCGGACACTCTTTACCAATTAATAATTGTTTTATATCACTGACTAATATTTTATTACTCAACTCATCAATAGTTGGTATTGTTTTCTCATCACAATCACCATAATGAATAACTTTTTGGTTAGGGGATAGTCGTGCATACCAAAATTTATCCTTACTACGAACACCTCGAACATATTTAGAGAAACGTGTACCATCAATTAAATAACTGAATCGTTGCAATTTTATTAAATGCATAATATCTGGCGTTATTTTTTCTTTGAGCGTCACAATTGCGGATGCTGTACTTTCAAAATCTTCTTTATTTGTCCTTTCCTGTTGTCTCAATGTTGTTATTTTGGTATAGGTAAAGACCTGTATTCGTACTCTGAAATCGTCTAAATTATTTGGACGTTGCTTTAAGCTTCGTATTATTTGTTCACGGACAACACTAAATACTTTATAAAAATCTTCGTTCGTTGCTCGCATATCTTTCCATGTTTTATTCAAAATAACAATACATATACAATAGAATTCTTCAAAAGGATGATCATGAGTAAAAAACATAGGATAATAATCTTGACCCTGTTCGGATGGAATATCGCCAATGTGCAAAATATCGCAAAGTAATTTTACCAATTCAATACTAGTTTTTCCAAATGGACATTCATGTTCATCCGCACGACAACTGTTTTCATGAACAACTTTTATATAATGTTGAACATAATTTCTAGCAAAATAAATCATACAGTCTAATGCCAAAATTCCTGGTGGTGTTTCGATAAAATCTTGTGCTGGATTAATATCACATTTGAAACCTAACTTTTTGTAATAATTTGATAATCCATTGTTTTGACGTCGCCCTTGAACATCTTGCTGTATATCATTGCAATCGTCAAATGCAATACGCCGCAATTCTTTTATCTTGTCTAAAGCATCCTGATCCTGTGAGTTAATTTTTGTCATCATACGATTCTCTAACAAGCCCAAAGTTAATGTTTGCAAAATGTATAATTGATGTGCCATTTCGGTACCAGTATCCTTATTAATAACATTATTTAATATAACCGAACGATATTTTTTCGTACTTAAAGTATTCGCAATAATTTTTTTCTTTGAAACATCTGATTTTATAAATAATGCATTAATAAGTGCAATTGTATTTTGTTGTATAACCTGGCTACCAGAGTCTTGTAACAATTTCAATAAATTATCAAATGTTACATCTTTCTCAATTATAATTTTATAATTTGTACTATTTTGTACAATATTTTCTAGTATTGATAAGGACGATTGAAGAATTTCTTTATTACTTATATTGATATTATTTATAAATTGCAAAATTCTATTTATAAAATTTGTATCTAAAATATCCCATGAAACTGTGCCATGTTCCATTAATTCCACAAACGATAACAAAACAAATTTTAATACATCGTTTATGCATTTGTCATCCTTTATCATGTTTATGATTATGTTAAGACCTTGTTCCTTTATGAATTCCAAAGCAAAAGTTATGTCTGAACTTAATTTTGATAATTTTTCTAAATTAGTAGTTTTTTCCAATATTGAGCATTCATTTTTCAAGACATCTAAAATATCGTTTGCTGTCTTTGATGGAGAATGACATAAACTTAATACTAATCCATTTTTCACCTCATTTCGATTTTTTTCAGTAATATAACATTTATTATTTGGTTCGCAAAATTGCAATGAATAGTTATCAGCATTCGTTATATTCCAAGAATTACATAAATCTTGTATAATACTTGTCAAAGGATGACGTTGATCAAATTCAATTAGTTGTGGTGACTGACTTTCTAATTCAACAGCTATCTTAACAATGTGTGAATCTTTAATAGCAGGCATACTTGCTTTTGGCAACATTGATTTATTAACAAAACAAACAAATATATAAAAATTAAATAAATAGTTTATAGTTTTTTAATTTATATATAAATTTACTAAACTTTATTAAATGTTTAATCACAATATAATAATAGGTGTACGCCCTTTAATTGATGTTGAATTACATTACAATTATACAAAAATATGACAAACAATAAAAATAAGATTAATCACACACTGGTACAAAAAGACTTCAGTCTGAATTTAAACTAAGTACGAGTAAATAAACATTAAATGGCGGCTTTATTTAAATCAGGCAGTACTTTACTGCAGCTTTACTTTTTATATTGTTATAATAATTAAATATTAAAAAATTTTTAATTTTCTATGATTCAGTCTGATCACATAATATTAATTAATTAATTTTTCTTTAATTTTTTTTTACATAAAATAAACACCAAATAAAATTTAAAGCAAATTTAATTATTGGCTAAGTGTTGTAAAAGTATAGTAGTTACAGGTTAGCCAACATTGATTAAATTTTTGTGTTTAATAAATACAAAAAGCTTCATAAAAATTGAAGTGTGCATTGCAATTGGACTAAAAGTTATTCGCTATCTGTTTAATGTCAGTGCTATTAATGAAAAAGTGGAATGAATTTTGAGTTAGAAAATAATTACTATTTTTCGTTTAGTGGTTGTTTTACAAAATAATCAATAAAATCAATATTTTAATTAAATTTAGTTCTGATAATCGTTTTAAAGGACTAAAATAATAAACACAATGGATCGACGTAAGCTAACAGCCGCCATATTGAAATTAATTTTAATTTATATAAATTTATTTTCTTTTGAATATAAATATTTTTAATGAACTTTTTAAACTAAAATTAGATAAAGTTTTTTATAAGCGTAAACATGAAAATATGTGTTTAAAAAATATAACCATAAACAAAACTATGAAAATATTTTTATAGGTTCTCATAGTCCGGATAGTTCTCCGGCACATTACTCAAGAAGTCGTCGAAAAGATGACCGCGATTATAATAGAAATAAACGAAGTTGGTCCAGGTAACTTAAAAAAAATAAATTGTTTTCTGTTATAAAAAGAGTTAATAAAATGGTATTTTATGTTTAAAATCATCAGAGACAGAAGTCGAGAGCGTGGTAGAACTCGTAGAAGTCGTTCAAGATCTCGTAGTAGAGATCGTAACTATCACAGAAGCTCTGAAAGAGATTTGTACAAGGATTTAATAAATCAAGATTATCAAGAAGACAAAGACAGGTAAATTTATATTAAAAAACACAATCTTTGTCTTTTATGAGCATATTTAAAATTTTTTTTTTCCAAATATACAGAGATCGCGATAAGGAAAGATATTATTATAAAAATGATAGGCGAAGGGATCATGATAGAGACAGAAGGTAATACTTTTTGTTTACATTAAAGTATTTAATATTAATTGTAAAGCACGATAATTACGTAATATATAATCCAATTTATATTTATATTTAGCAAATATATACTTAAATGTGAGTGTATATTAAAAGCTAAAAGCTGTACATTTTTTATTGATTTATAAAACTACATAACATAGTTTACCCCGACTTACTTATTGCATTATTAGTTTTAGCATATTTTTCATTATAAATATGTTTGTACCTTGAAATAATAATTGCAAATAAGTAATTGATTCATTATAATAAATAACATTTTTTTGGAAATTGACTGATTAATATATAATTTATTAAAATATTTTAATTTTTATACTGTAATAAATATTTTCTTTTTTTTTTTAACAACGAAAATAGAGATAGAGATCGAGGCTATAAAAAAAATCATTCCCCATCTTCATATGATGACGGCGTAAGCAATAGTAATGATAGTCATGAAAGGTATATCTGTTTTGTTGTCATAATGTAGATTACGGTTTTTTATTAATAAATTTTTCTTTTCTCTAAATTAGTGATTCCTGTGAACATTACTATAATCAGACACCAAATAATAAAATAATTGTTAGAGGTTTAGCACAACACATAACGGAAGCAGATGTAGGTTTTGATTTTTTTTTGTTAAATTCAATTATATTTTATACAATGAAATAATTAAATGATTTAAATCGATAGATAAGTAGTGATTTAATGCAGTGCAGTTTAAAGCCGTCATCTATACGTTTAATAAGGAAGAGAAAAACAGGTAATTAAAATTAAAACGAAAATTATCCTATGTATTTTTTTTTTCTGAATATTATTTGTAAAACCGAAAATAAAAATGTTAACGATTTAGCATTATTATTTTTTAAATATCAGCGTAAGTATATCTCAATATGATGTTTTTCAATTTAATTATATTGTAAATAATTTTATTTGTTGTTAATATACCACCAACAAATATTATATTACAATTATTCAGTAATAAATAATATATATTGAAAAGCATTTGTGTATCGTGGGTGGCCCAAAAAATGTTTGTTAAAAGTATTAAAAAAAAAAAATCACCCAACATCTCCCAAATTGTATAAAATTGATATCGTATTTTGTTGTTTGTTTTATTCTCATAATATAGGTGCATCACGAGGTTTTGCATTTGTCGAGTTTAGTACAGAAGAGGAAGCAACTCGCTGGATGGAATATAAACAGGTATCATAGTATCTGGCGAAATGAAATAAAATTATTGAATATATAAAAACAAGCATTTATCTCTTTTATTAACATTTTTTTATAAATATATTAAAATCAGTAAGCAATTATTAATTATTTTAATTTTTTTCTAAATTCAATTTAATAATGAAAACAGAAACGTATCTCATTCAAAATAAATACTAATAGAAATATTTTAACAAAGTTATAAATATAAAGTAGATTATTATTATTATTTTTATTATTTTTATTTGTCTGTTAATAAATTTAATTAAAAAAAGTCTACGTACATTATTTTTCTAATGAATGAGGTTTTTATAATTATTTTGTTTAACATTTATTATTTATTTTTTTGGTGTTTTCGTTTCATTTTATTATCGTTTTTATTTTTATTTAATGTTATAATAAATAGAGATATATGTTTGATTTTTATTATTATTAAACAAATATAAATAAACAATAAAAAAAGAACATACACATAAAAAATGTGTATTGTGAGAGAAAAATAAAACATTCAGAAACAAAAATTGTTTGAAATCATCAATCAAAAACTGAATAATAATGTCAAAAAGCCATCAAAGTCGTCTTCAATCGTCCTTGACAACAGTTCTCAAAAACTCGAAACTCCTCGTGGAGTTAAAATTTATTATAAAAAAAATAAAATTGGATGGAATAAGTGAGATGACAATTTTTTACTCTAATTGTATAATTAATTTTTTCAATTATTTTTTTTGGAAAAATTAACTTATGGACAAAATATAGAAAGAGGAGAAAAAGTTTTTTATTTTATTTAGTTTTATTAAATATATTAATATTTTTTTTTTTTTTTCTATTTTTTTTATCTCTGAATAGGGGATTTTGATGTTACAAGATCAATATCGCGCCGTTATGCAGTATAGCATCTCCAAAGATCCACCATGTAAGGAAAAATTTGTTACTGATTGGTATTGTGCTAAGGTAAGGAATAATTATTTAATTTTTATTTATTAAAAGAAGAAAAAGATTTATATAAAATATTTATATTTCTAGTGTGGTGTGTTTAATTTTAAACGCCGAGAAAATTGTTTTAAATGCTATGCTTCACGTGAAGAAAGTGAAAAAGGCGGTGAAGGAAGCGATGAAATAAGCAATATTTTAACTAAAAGTAATTAATAATATTTAGTTAATATTCAAAAAAATAAAATAACGTATTTGTTTTTAATAATTTAAGAAATTATGCTGCGCAATTTAGATGTTTTAACAAACGAGGAAGGTGTTTTAACAATAATGCAAGAAGTAGTACCAACATTGGTGTCTAAAATTTCGAAAATTTTAATATGTCGCGATCCATTAACATCAACTTCTCGCGGCATTTGCTATTTATCATTTGATAATTTAGTAGATTCAATGAATTTACACAATGCATTAAAAGCTTTAGAAACTCCATTGACTATTGAAAGTCGTGAAGGTAAATAATTTGACGAATAATATTGTTATATTTATTAACTAATAATGATTTAATTCATTTGCTCAGTTTTGATATCTTATTGTGTCGACGCCGAGACGAGAGCAGCCGCTGCTGCTGCAGCAGCATCCAAAGAACATCATTTATCAAATAAAAATTCATCGCTAAGTCACGCAAATAATGATTTAAAAAATTCGTTTAATCAAAGTGGTACTTATCAGTATACATTGGCAGACGTACCAAGACTAGCAGAATACAGTGCTAGTATTTATTCGTCAAATAAACTTGAGCATGATCATTATATAAAATATTACACTCATTATTATATAAATGAAATAACAAAGGGACAATTCAATAATTTACCTACAATGAGTCAGTTAGGAGAGACTGCAAATTCAGGCGCAGCTGTTGCACAATCAGCAATCCAACGTAAACAAAATGCCCAAAAACAACAATTGCCAAATAATTCTCATGGCCATACTTCAAATAATATATCTACGTCGTCTGTTACAGTTCCACAAATGCCAACACCAAAAGGAAATGATGGGAAAAAATATGGTAAATTAAATATATTTTCTTTTAAAATTGAATTATGTTTTTAGTTTGTTATTTTGTTTTAAATTCTAGCTACTCCAGACATTACCCATTATCAATACGATGAAACATCTGGCTTTTATTATGATCCGATCACCGGTTTATATTATGATCCAAATTCTCAGTACTACTTTAATAATGAAACTAATTCATATTTATATTGGGATAACGAAAATAGTACATACTTACTAGCAGCAAATCAGACAAGTAAAAATAGGATCGATGAGCAACCTCAAGATACGCCCAAAACTTATAATGATGAGAAAAAAGAAGCATTTAATAATAGTAATAATAAAGGAGGCAATATTAATAAAGAACAAAAGCAAGATAAAGTGAAAGTTGCAAAGAAAATAGTCAAGGATATGGAAAAATGGGCTAAACAGCTGAACCAAAAGAAGGATATGAATATATTACAACCACCTACAATTAATGTTAAATTAGACGATATGAAATTGCAGCAGCAGCAGCAACAGTTGTTGCAACAACAACAACAACTACAAATGCTACAATCACAGCAGATGCAACAGCAGCAGCAGCAACAACTACAACAACAGAAATTATTTAATGATTCTGGTTATGCTGACGTTGGTTTCTCAATATTAGAGAAAAAGGATAAGAATTTGAATAAATTTCAAATGGATTTATCAGCGACGACAAAAAGTACGACGCTATTACCAGCAACTGTCCATTCAAATACAAATTCAAATAGTAGCAGTAGTAAGGTCTTAGTAGCTGCTTATGGTTCAGACTCAGATAATGATTTAGATGAGCAACAATTCAATACTATGAGCACAAATGAAAAGGATTATGTTGATTATGAACGTTTAACATGCTTATTATGTAAACGTGCATTTCAATCACAAGATATATTAAACAAACATTTAAAAATGTCTAATTTACATAAAGAGAATTTGCAGAAGTATAAAATGAACCGAAATAACGAGTTAGGAAACGCTAATATGGGGTAAATTGATTAACATTAAATTTTAATTTAAATTCAATTTTTAACTATGATACTTTGTTTTTCTTTTAAAGTAATTATCGTGATCGTGCAAAGGAACGTCGTTTGAAATACGGCGAAACAGATTCCCCGCCAGTAAATCGTAGTAAAGAACGATTTCAAAGAGAAATGGAAAAGCAACAAGCCGCCATACAAGCGCAAACAAATATAGCAAATGTACCAATTGGTGAAAATAATGTGGGTAATCGTTTATTACAAAAAATGGGATGGACCGAAGGCCAAGGTCTAGGCCGAAGCAATCAAGGGCGTACAAATATTATTGAAGTATGTATTTTGTTAAATTATTTTCCCTTAAACAAAATTTAAATTGAATGATTGTTTTTTAGGCTGAGAGTCGTGCACCAACTGCTGGTTTAGGTAGCAAAACATCAAATTTTGGTCCAGGCGATGATTATAAATCATATATTAAACGTATGATGAAGACACGCTATGAACAAGTTGATGTTAAAGAATAATAATAAATAAATAACAAAATTATTTTAAAATTGTTCCATAATAAAAAATTTATTCTAAAATACATAAATTCCATATTTTAATAATATTTAATTATGAGATATGACACTGAAAATAAAATTACTTTAGTTGTGATAGCCATCAACACACATAATTGCAAAAACAAAAAAAAATCTTTTTATAAATATGTAATCACATGAGTAATTTCGCAATTTAGTTATTTAACTACAATGTTTGTTAATTTTTTTTTTTGTTTTATTTAATTAAATATTCTTATAAAAATAAATACGGCATTGTTTTAATTACTTAGTATTCGATCAGTTTTTCAGATGGAATTTTAAGCAGTGGATCTCCTGTATAAATTAAATAAACATTTTGCAGATGATGCATACGCAAATAATATCTTATGAACAAAATTTTGTATGATTTTTTAATACATTATCATTTTCAAATAATTGTTTACATAATAAACACTTGACAGGTATATCACGCAATGTATTTTTATTAATATTGCTATCTAAAATAATTTTATCCTTATCATGATTGACATTAGTGTTCAAATTATTATTCGTAATTTCTTTATTGTCGCTATGCGATCGTTTATGCTGTTCATAATTATCTTTTGTAGAAAACTTTAAACTACATAATTCACACATATACGAAGTATTTGATGTGTTAACATCTGAAATAACATTTTTTTTAAATAAATTAATACATTATTTCTTATCTATTTAAATAAAAAAAAAACTAACCATTATGATTATGCAAATGTAAAAATAATTCATTTCTGGTACAAAAATTATCATCGCATAAAATACATTCATACGGTCGTGTTGAACCGTGCATTTCCGCTTTATGATATCCATAACGAACTAAATTTGTGAATTTCTCATTGCAAATATTACATTGTAAATTTGTTTCTAAGTGTTTTTTTAAATGTTGATAAAAATTTGAACGTGTTGATAATATTTCTTTACATATATGGCACGTGTAATTTATTCGTAATGAATGACGTCGTTTATGTAAATCTAGTAGCAATTGATTTATAAATATTTTATTACATTGATTACATATAAATTTTGTATTATTATGTAATAATTGATGTTTAATTAAACTGTCCTTTGTCATAAAACTATCCACACATTCATCACAAGGATATGCTAACAAATAATTAATTTAATATAAAATTATGTATGGAATAAAAATAATAATAATAATATTACCTGCTTTACATGTTATTCGGTGATGCTGTAATGTTTGACTTCTTACAAATACCTTATTACACACTTCACACTTGAACATTATTCGTTCCTTATGTATTATAGAATGCTCGTTTAATTTACGTTTTGTTAAAAACTCTTTACTACAATCATTACAATGATATTTTTTTATATTTTCATTATGAAATAAATTACGATGTTCATTGTACATATCCATTGTATAAAATATTTTACTACAATCTGGACATGGATGTGTTTCTGTATTTTCCACGGTTTTGTTTTTTACACTGCATGGTAAGATAATAGAAAAATAAATTTTTCGAAAAAAATAGGGGTTCGTCGTTTTACTTTAATCAAGTCTTTTAAATATATATCGTGCGGTAGAAATGTGTTTACTTATAAAAAATTAATAAAATTTATTAATACTAACTTGTGAATACTCATGTGTCTATTTAAATTAGCTTCCTTATTAAATTTTTTTTCACAATCAGTTATTTTACACGTAAATATTTTTTCCTTAACTTTATTATTATTATTGGATTTAGGCGATTGAAATCTTCTACCATTATGATCATTTATTTTATGCATTGTTCTATCTTGTGTAGTTTTAAATTGTTTAGGACATTCGTCACAACTGTATACCAATTGTCCTTGATGCTTTCTAAAATTTATTTATATTTATATGCTTGCTCATTGCGTACATTTATGAATGTGTGGCTAAATTCTAAGCTAAATTAAAGTCAAAACACATTTTTACGATTTTCAGTTTATACTCACTTTCTCATATGATTATTAAGACCAGAAATCGATGCATACGTATTTTGACAATCAATAACATTACATTTTAAAATATTTTGCTTAAGATGTTTTTTATTTTTACCATTTTGTGTACTTAACTCATTAGGAATTTCTGATACATCTGTATTACTTAAGATTATGTTTGGTGCAGTTTCTTCTGTCTGCTGAATAACTATTTCTGTATATTCATAATTATCTTTTTGTAACTTTTGATTTACTCTTTCACTCTGTTCATTCTTATATTAAATTTGTAAAAAAAAAAATAAACTTAATTAAATTAATTTTTCAAATTTATTAATAAAAAAAAAAAAAATTCTAACCTTTTGATTATAATAGGTTAAGTCTGTTAAGCATCCAGATAATGGTGGTTGATAATTATTCTCCAATGTTATTTGATTTAAAACTATACCATTACTTATATAATTATCTTCATCCATATACTTATCATAATTCATTTTAGAATATTTATTTTTTATTTAATCAATTCAAATATGTATTTATAATTAAATAAAACTTCACTTTTTTTTTTGTTATAGCAAAAATTAAATGATGGAAGCCATTTTTTAATTAATTATTTTATTTATTTTTTTATCTTACCTATTCAATTGTTTATTCAGGTGTATTAGTTTTTTTAATTAAATATTCCATAAATAAATAAATACTTTTATATGGTTGTCGTCTATGATAAAAGTTTTTTTGACTTCTTTGTAACGTTTATTTGAAATGAGGCTGTACAAGTGATTCTCTTTAAATGGGTTCTGGATTGCGTAGAAGAGTGGTTTTGGTGTTAATCGAAAGGTATTAACTCCCTTATGGTAAGTCCGGACTCTGAGCACCAATTTTCAAACTGGTTTGCTTAAATTTCAAAAGAATATGAGTGTCGAATATATATCGAATGCCCATAATAAAGAAAAACTGTTAATAGAGGAGGAATTGTTTCAGCGATTAAATTATGCCAAATATTCTTTTAATTAAATTTCAGGATATTTATTTGAAAAGGATAAAAAAAAAGAAAAACAAAGTTATAAGAAAAAACACAAATTTTTTAGATGACGATAAAAAATTAATGGCACTTCGTTTGGCAAATTAATTTTTAATTTTATTTATTAATTAATTAATATACAATGTTTAATAGAAAATAAAAATAATAATAATTATAATAATAAAGTATTAATAATAATAAATAAATTGTTGATTACTTTTTTTTTTTTTTCATTTTATAAAATTTCTTTGGAGTAATTATCATATTGAAGACATTTCATAAAATAATAATAATTAATAATAATAAAAAAAATATATTTTCTCTTTTGTTTTATTTATTTTTGAAAAATTATTGGTTAATTATGGTTATTAGTTTATTGTTGATTGAATTGATTGTTATTTATTGATTATGTATTTTTGAATTTAATAAATTTATTATAAATATCACATATTTATTGTAAATTAATGTACTGAACTTTATTTGAGAAATATATTAAAATAAAACTGTATACATATCATCATGAGAATTGATTAACTTTTTGTATTGGAGAACAATTCATTTGAATTATTTGAATAGTTGAAGTAGAAGCAATAGAATGGTTTAATTATTATTAAGCATAATTAACATAAGTATGTAAATTTTTTATTATTTTTTATTTAATTTTCTGTTTTTAATATTTATTATTATTATTATTATTTTTTTACATTTAAAATTACATAAAAAAAAAAATCTATTTTTCTTAATTTAATTTAATCATTTATTTATTTATATTCTCTCTTTTTATTTTTTGTTTACTCCTTCATTTTCATTGTGTGTTTAATGTAAATTGCGTTTTGAACGTCTTAAACAATTTATTTTCTTTAAATTATTTTATATAAAACAAAAATATATATTTAATATTAAATTGTTTTGTTTTAATTTTTAAAATTTTTTTTTTTTTGGTATTTTAATTTGACAAAAATAGAAAAAGTTTTATTTTTGAAGAAAGAAAATATTTGTTAAAACTCTAATAGGACTGTTACTATTTTTGATAATTCTCTTCTTTTTTTTTTAAATTTTTTTTAACATAAAAATTTTTTTTTGTGTTTATAATTAATATTTTTAACTTTAATTAATAATTTTTCTTTTTTTATTTTATTTTATATTAATTCCTTATACAAACTTGACACCTCGAGACACGTGTCAGTAAACTACCAGCCTTAAGTGTTTGTTGTTCAGGTTTGGCGAATTGTTGTGATTCCTCAACTGTTGTTAACCAAAAACTAGTTTGTGTTTCATAATAATGACAATGGCCCTTGGCACCGTTACATTCAATAAACGGCGTTGTACGGAAATCTTCTAAGCAAGAACCTGGACCAGATAACTGCTGGCCACCACCAGATTTACCGACTCCAGTATGCTACAAAGAAAATTTTTTATTCACAAATATTTAATTAAATGAGAAAATAATTTTAGTTACCATTAAGAAACTGTAGCCTATCCATAAACCTTCCCAGCCTGCAGGACATGTGGGTATACTTAAAGACTGACTATGCACAGCAATTACATTTGATGGGACTTCACATACTACGCAACGAGATATATATTGTTTCATTTCAAATTGCTCAACGGGCATCATTGGTATTGGGGCAGATGTAGACAGCCAGAATGTACGATCGTTTCTTGATGCATAATTACAAACATTATTTTGTCCACATACAAGCATTGGAAGCGTAGAGAATTTTCTTACACAAGAACCAGCAGATCCTAAATCTTGATTATGTGGATAATCATTTCCATCAAAGTATAGTAATGAATAACCGTCCCATAATTTTATATGCCCAGTTTCACATTGGGGAATTTCGTCAGATTGGCTGTGTCTTACTAAAAGAATTCCAGTAAGATAATCTGGTGCTGGAGCGCAAGCAGCACCAGCGTCACCTTTCAAACCTATAGCACCAGGGCGACCGTCAATACCAGGTGCACCAATCATTCCTGTTTCACCCCGAAGACCGGGAGGGCCTTGTGGTCCCTCCAAACCTGGAAGGCCTCTTTCTCCTTGTTCGCCTCGTTCTCCCATAAGTCCGGGAATACCAATAGGTCCTGGCATACCTTGATTACCTTTTTCACCATCCCTTCCTGGTCTCCCAGGTGGACCGGCAGGTCCAGGAGGTGGAATCATACCTGGTGCACCCTTTTCACCCTGTTCTCCTGGAAAACCATCTTTTCCGTCAATTCCTCTTAATCCGGCGTTTCCTTTTTCACCCATGAATCCCATTTTTCCAGGTGGTCCATCTTGTCCAGGTAAACCTCTCTCACCTTTTTGCCCTGGTAAACCATTATGACCTGGTGGGCCTGGAGGACCATTTGATCCTTTTTCACCATCAATACCAGGGAAGCCATCCATTCCGACTTCTCCTTTTTGTCCTTCATAGCCTCGTTCACCTTTGATACCCATCGGACCTGGCATGCCATCGGCACCTTGCTTTCCTGCAACGCCTGAAAATCCTCTATCACCCTTTTCTCCTTGCCGGCCTTGTAGTCCAGGAAGTCCTCGTAAGCCAGCGGCACCTGCCAAACCTTGAAGACCTTTTTCACCTTTCTCACCAGCAAGACCAATTAAACCATCACGTCCATTTTTGCCTGGTCTACCAGGTAATCCCTTTTCTCCTTTAAATGCTGGTCCAATTTCACCAATGTCACCAGTTAAACCCTGGTCACCCTTAGCACCTGGTATACCGCTCATACCAGGCATACCCACTGGACCTGGCAATCCTCGATTGCCTTTTTCACCGACAAGGCCATCATCTCCCCGTAAACCTGGGCGACCTTGTTCACCCGGAAGTCCTACCATGCCGAAATTACCTTGTTCACCTTTTTGTCCTTTAATGTCTATTGCTGGACCTGGCGGACCAGAGTCACCTTTGAGACCTGGTTCACCTTTAATGCCATATTGTCCATCACGACCTGCATAACCAGCATCACCCTTCTCACCTCTTTCACCCGGTAATCCAGTTAATCCTCGTTCGCCTTTCGTACCTTTTTCACCATCGAATCCTCGTGGACCTACAGGACCATCAGCTCCAGGTCTTCCATCTAAGCCGGCAGCTCCAGGTATGCCAGCTGCTCCTGCCATACCTTTATCACCTTTCATACCAGTTTGTCCGTCGGTACCACGATCTCCTTTTGGTCCTGAAAAACCTGGTATTCCTTGTGAGCCACGTAAACCAGGCTCTCCCTTACTACCAGGCATTCCTGGTAGTCCTACTCCTGGTATTCCATTATCACCTTTTGCTCCTGGAGCCCCATTTAATCCTGGGCGACCGTCAACTCCACGTAAACCAGGCGCTCCAGCTTCTCCTTTTTGTCCTTTCTCTGAAACATCACCTGGTTCTCCTTTAGGTCCCTCCACTCCTGTAAGTCCTCGGTCACCTTTTTCTCCATCACGTCCTGATAATCCATCTAAACCAGGTTGTCCAACAGCACCAGTCTCTCCCTTAAGACCAGGTGGTCCAATACGTCCTTGAGGACCTCTAATACCAGGCATACCCTCCATACCTTGGAAGCCTTTGTCTCCTTTAGCTCCTCTTAAACCGGGCTGGCCAGCTGCACCAGGCATACCACGTAATCCAGCTGTACCTTTTGGACCTTGGAAACCTTTTTGACCTTCAACGCCAGGCACGCCTTGAGTTCCTTTTCTTCCAGGCATTCCTATAACACCAGGTGAGCCACCTTCACCTTTAAGACCCGGTTCACCACGCACTCCATCAATCCCTGGTCTACCAGGTGGTCCTGATGAACCTTGTGGTCCTTTAGGACCAGTGTCTCCCTTTGGACCAGTAAATCCTGGAGGTCCAGGTGTTCCAGGTTCACCAGCGTCTCCTTTATCACCATTATAACCTACAGGACCAACAGCTCCATCAATACCTCGATCGCCGGGAATACCACGATCGCCCTTTAAGCCCATAAAACCAATGTTTCCTTTAGGCCCAGGAGGACCAGCCATTGAGATTCCAAACTCTCCTTTTGCTCCCTTTTCTCCTGTTAAACCTGGTAATCCACGTAATCCATCTCTACCATTAACACCGGGGAAACCCATTGGGCCAGGATTACCTTTGTCTCCTCTAATACCAGCTAAGCCTCGTGGCCCCACTGGTCCAGCTGGACCAGTAAAACCTTGATTACCCTTTTCGCCTCTTAAACCTTGTTCTCCTTTATCACCAGGTTCACCTTGTAATCCTTGAGATCCTTGATCTCCTGGTGGACCTGTGTCACCTGGCAAACCTCTATTAGTTGTAAAATCAACCGGCGGACAATCTCCATTATCACCTCGTAATCCGGGAAGACCTGTATTACCTTTATCACCTTTAACGCCCATATATCCATCTTTTCCAGGTTCTCCTTTTATACTCTTTCCTTTCATACCAGGGAAACCATCACGACCAGGACTACCAGGAACGCCATCTGCACCAGGGAAGCCATTACGACCTGGCTCTCCCTTAAGGCCTGTATCTCCCTTTGGTCCATCGCGACCAGCAGGTCCTTTAGGACCTGTCTCTCCAGGTGGGCCTTGTCTTCCAGTTAAACCTCGAGGTCCAGTATCACCTTTCTCCAAAACTAATTGATCCATTGCGACATATGCATTGTCTCCACGTTCACCATCAGGTCCAGGTGGACCATCCTTTCCATCTCTGCCCCTTTCACCAGGTGATCCTGTTAATCCCGGAGGCCCGTCGAATCCTGGTTCTCCAGGGTATCCACGTTCACCCGATGCACCTACTTGTCCCATAGCTCCTGGTAAGCCATCTAAGCCACGATCGCCTTTAAATCCTTTTTGTCCTGGGCGACAATCTATACAACGGCCACCTATGTCACCTTTGTCACCACGCTCACCCTTATTGCCAGGCAAACCAGGTCGTCCTGCATCACCTTTATCTCCAATTCTGCCAGGACGACCAGCATTACCAGGTCTACCATCTTTAGAGTCTCCAGGTACACCCATAACTCCTTGATAACCTCGTTCACCTTTTTGTCCTTTAATACCAGGAATACTGTAATGAATTGCAAATATTATTGTATGAAAGTCATTATTATTATTATTATAATTTAGTTATTTATTATTATATTTACCCGGATATACCTTCGTCACCCTTTGGACCTACTATTCCAACACCGGGAGCACCTGTTTCACCACGTTGTCCTTCCGGTCCAGTAAAACCAACATTACCTCTTGGCCCTGGTAATCCCTGTGCGCCAGTTTTGCCACCTTCACCTTTTTGCCCCTTGTCTCCTGGCATACCTTCTGGACCAGCGCGACCTGGAACACCGATTCCACCCTTAAGTCCCATTGGTCCTCTTGGTCCTTGTTCGCCCGGAAAACCATCTAATCCCTTTGGACCAGGTGGACCTATGAATCCTCTTGGACCTTTTTGTCCTGCTGGGCCTGGTTTTCCTTTACCACCTCCTGGTGGACCTGGAGGTCCCGGTAAACCTGGGTTGCCTATAGATCCAAATGGTCCTGGCTCACCTTTAAATCCTGGCTTCCCATCTAATCCACGAATTCCATTTTCACCACGATCTCCTTTTTGACCGGACGGTCCTGGTGGTCCAAAATTACCATCTCGGCCCTATAAATAAATGTTAAGAAACATTTTTTAATGTTAAATGATTTTAAATTGAAATTTTTAGTAAAAAATTTCAATACTTACTCGTTGACCTGGAGGTCCTGGCAAACCTTTTTCACCAAGTGGTCCACGAGAACCTGGTTCACCAATTTCACCGTCGTTCCCAGGTGCACCTCTTGGTCCCATTTCTCCTGGATATCCCTTTTCTCCATTGTCTCCTCGAGGCCCAGTACAAGTAACATTTCCTCCAAATTCTTTAAATGCAGATGGCTCTCCCTTTTGTCCTTTCGCTCCTGGCACACCTTTTTCACCTTGATGAAATAAGCATGTTCCTGAATCTCCCTTAGGACCTCGTTCTCCCTTAGGACCAGGCAATCCTGGACGTCCGTGATCACCGGCGGGTCCACGAGGTCCTGTTGGTCCTGGCATTCCTGGCACACCTGGTCTACCTTCAAAACCAGATTCACCCTTTTGTCCTTTATTGTAAAAGTCAGATTGCTGAGCGGGTTCTCCCTTTTCTCCTTTGTAACCAGGAGTGCCAGGATAACCACGAGGGCCAGGATTACCAGTATAACCGGGAACACCTGGTAAACCATCTGTTCCATTACATCCATCTACTCCTGGAATTCCAGGGGCTCCAGCATTGCCTTGAATACCAGGTAAACCAGAAATACCAGGAAAACCGGGGATTCCAGTTTTTCCACGGTCACCTTTTGGGCCTCGAGGACCACTTGGTCCAGGATCACCTTTACTCCCCTTTGGTCCTGGCAAACCTTCCGCACCAGTAAAACCAAGAACACCTTGTGGTCCTTGCAAACCAGGTAAACCCGGTAAACCGCGATTACCCTTTTCAGCAAAACATTTCGGTACACAGCAGCCGCCACCAGTACAATTTTTTCCGGGTGGTCCAGTTCGTAATCCTGTACTTCGTTCAAGTAAATCATAACTGCTATCTATTTGAGGCGGTTGTGGTTCCTGATACACTTCCGGACGATTCAATGATCCAACGCCACCGCCACTTTGTTCGTTCCAAAATTGCCCTGTTACACCAACAGCCAACCACAATAGAGTAGCAGTTGCTGCCAACCTAAATGACCATTGAAGAAATTCATATCAAATTATTAAAATTTATTTTTTGTATAAAATGTCACTCAAAGTTTGAGTGATTTTTAAATGATCATTTCGACTCAACAATTGAGTGGTTTTATTAACTTTATAAATATAAAACTCTCACTCACCGCAATGATGGGGTGCGCATGGCTCCCCAGGCCCTATCCAGGGCACAGAACTTCAAACTTTCACTTTAATCAAAATATTTATTTGAAATGAAACACAAATTTCACTCAATTTCTTTTCTTTTTTTTTGTTAAAATTTTCTCAATTAAACTTAAAAATTAAAGGAAACGATTTTCCTTATTTCACTCAATAACACTTTTGCTTTTAGTTCGCAGTTAATTTGTTGTATTTTCTTTTATTATTTACTTAGTAATTAATAATAGAAATAACTAAAAAAAAAAAAATAATAATTAAAAAACCCTTAGAGTTCTAGAAATTAATTTAAAATAAAAAAGAAAAATAGGTTTTTTCTTATTTAACAATTTTATAATATCTTTAATTTAATTACAGTAATTTTAATAACTAAAACTAACAAACAAAAAAAAAACTACAGAAGAAAATTTTTGAGATTTTTTTTTCAAAAAAAAGGAAAATTCTTAACTCACTATGTCTAAGCCCCGTTTTCTATTACAAAAAAAAAAAAAATAATAATAATAATAATTTTTTTTTCGATCTAACACGTTGGATCGTCCAGAGCGTACTGAATGGTTAATTTTAAAATTTATATATTCCCGAGTAGTGACTTTATTTTATGTTTAAAAAACAAAAAAAAATTTAAAAAACAGAAGAGACAAGAAAAAGAAATTATCCTACTGTTACTTGTTGGTTCTTTGATTCAACGATATATATATAATGGAAGAGATGCGATTGCTCCGTGATTTTGCTTCTATTCCAAATGAACAACAACAAAAAACTAAATTTAAATTTTATAAAATAAATCTCACTCACTCACTATATAGATTAAGTAAGGTTCGTGCTAGCCAACCAACACGTGTTATTTGTTTTAATGAGTGCATTTGTGTTCGTTTAACTGTCCGACAGAATTACAGAAAAAATCAAAAAACGAAAAGTCTGGTTGTGTACAGTGTTAGTAAAAATCATACAGAATAGAATAAATGGGGTAAAAAGAAGAAGCAGAAGTAAAGAAAAATTCATTGATCGTATGAAAAAGCAAAAAATAAGAATAAAATAAAATATCAACAAAAAAATTTTTGTAGCATGGATTTGACTTAACATCGCAACATGATTTTAGTACCGTTTTGAGCGCTTAGCTTGGCTCCTCGATGTGTATTAACTGATTTTTCTTTTGTTTTTGCGCCGAAGCCAACAGTCTCGTAGTGTTTTTGTTTTTTTTTTTTTTTTGTATTTTAAATTTTTCTTTTGTTACAGTCGACATTTTTTCTTTATTTTTTTATTCTTAAATTAATTTAAATATTATTTGCTGGTTTTTGTACAATTTATTAATCCTTTGTACCATTTCTTAATTATTCACATAAATTCCTTTTTCTTTTGCCTTTAGTTTAGTTCAAGTTAATTACACTAATTTTTTTACTGTTTACTTAAAGAAAAACTAAAAATTAATAATAATAATAAAAAAAAAAAAGTGTTATTGTGTTAAAAAATAATAAAAATTTATACAAAAAAGTGTTTTATCAAATTAAGGACCAGAGAGGAACATTATTAAAATTTTAAATATAATTATTTTTTTCGCTTAATACTTTCTTTTTAATTAAATTTAAAATGCGATTGCCTATAGGCCCTAAATTGGGCCTGGGCACACCGATAATAACGGTTTTTTTACTATTTTTATTGGGCTTTATACATACAACAAATGCTGTGGTAAGTTAAAAAATAATAATTTTTCTATACAAATTTAATTAAAATATTTAACTTGAGTGTAATTTTAAAACAAATATAAGAAACCTACAAAAATGAGTAATTTTTGCTATACTTGTTCGTACACATTTAACTTGTTTCAAACTTGTTTTTGATGCAATTTTGTAAATGCAAAAGAAACTATGTAAGTATTACACAAAACAAAATAAATGTAAAAGAAGAAAATATTAAAAAAAAAAATACATAAAAATATGTTGTGAGTAAAAAAAAAATAAAATTACTCAAACGATGAAAAACTACTCAAAAAACAACGAAAATAATTAAGAACGTTTTAGATGAGTGAAAAAATTCTTCCATTATAATAAATATGAGTGATAATTATTATTCTTATTATTTTTTCTAAATTTTATTTTATTTTATTTCTTTAAAATAAAAATTAAGTGATAGTGTTATTATTATTTTGCTCATCCGGTTTAATTCTTCTTCTTATTCTTATTCTTCTTTCTTTTATTATTATTTTTATTATTTTTGTCTTAATTAGAGACAAATTTGATTAGAGAAGAAATAAAAAATCATTTAAATTGCGCAATTTTTTTCGTTTTTTTTTTTTTGTTTTAATCTGTATATGTTTAACAGTTATATATTTGGCGGAAAAGTTATTATTCTATAAATTTTATTATATTTATTTTTTCTTTTTTAATTATTTGTTATGATCTAACTATGTCATCTTTTTTTTGTATGTTTGTTTGTTAAATCATAATATTTAGGCTTAAATCTTAAAGTATAACCTTTTGAGACCTTAATTAAAATTTTTTCTTTTATTTTTCTTCTTTTTTTTCTTTTTATGTAATTAAATTTAACATAATTTTTTGATAATTATTAATACATTTTTTTTTTCGTTATTTTATTTTATTTTGGAAATGTGTTTTTTTTTTTTTTGGTTTTGATAAGAAGGCGACTTTGTTTATTATATTAGAAAATATTAAATTAAATTATTTGATCTTTGAATTATTCTAGTTTTTTTTTGTTAATTATTTGCATTTCGGTATTTTGATAAAATAATAAAAAAAAAAGCTTAACTAACAATTAGATTAGACATTTAGCTTTATATTTATTTATTTATTTTTTTTAATTAAAAACGATGATGTAAACCTGATAAACGTTCGGCTTCTGCTTTTATTAGCATTAAAGTAATTAAAATTATATTTGATAAGTCAATTACGTAATTTCCCTTATTATTATTATTATTATTTAAAAATAATAAATCTAAAAATTTAAGAGATAGATAAATACATATTAAACACCGTTATTTACTTCCCTAAACATAAAAACATATATTTAGTTTCCTGTAGTTTTTGTTGTCACTCGCTCAAAATTTAATTTTTGTCAATAATTATTGTCCTTGACTTGCAAAAATTATCAAGGAAAAAAAATACAAAATTAGTTCGTTTATTTATAACCGAAAAGGTCATTATGGGCATCATTTAACAATTTTTCTTTTTTATTTTTGAGTATTATTCGGTTATCTATTCAGTTAATTTTATTTTTTTTTTTTATTTTAATTGTTTAATTTTAAATTGGTATAACTCTATTAACAGAACTTAATTTTCTATTGCAATAATATTCGCTATTTGCTATATTCTATTCGATGCGTTATTAATTATTAAGAATTTTATTTATTTTAACTTTAATTTGATATTTTAATAATAATTTTTTTTGTCACTTATTTAATAATTTAATTTAATATTTCTATAGTTCTTCTGTTATATACATTGGATAACAAACAATTATATAAATTTTATTACTCTAGATTAGCAAAAAAAAAATGTATATAAAGAAAAGTACGAATTTTATTCAGTACAATTATTTCATTTAGTTGTCGTTATTATATAATTTAACATAATATAAAAATATAACAAAAAAAATTTTAAACTATTTGCACTAGATTAATTATTATTTTCTAATTTTAATTTAGAAGAAGAACAAGTAGATGAATTACTTTGCTCATTGTTTTCATTCACTTATGTCATATTTTAATGTTTCTTTTGATTAAACATACGTTTATAATATTTCACTTTTGATAAAATCAAAGAATTTTTATTCTTATTATATAGTTAGGTTAGTAAACTGTTTAATTAAATTTATTTTGCATAATTATTATTAATGATTTAGTTGCTAATGCTCTGACTAGACAAACACATTGATATTCTTGATTAAATGAATTCTTTTCTTTTTGCTTTTTATTTAATGAAATTAAATTCAATTATTTTGTCTGCTTTTTAATAATTATTTTATTTATTATTATTATTATTTATTTTAATAAAAATAAAAAAATAATTGTCACAACAAAATAAATTTAAATATATTTATATCATAAAAACAAAACTATTTAGATTGTTTAACCTCATAATGTTTTCGATGTGGGTGGCTTTCGCTAGTTATTCTTCAATATATAAGTATTATATAATTTTAGTAGATTTATGTATATATATATAAAACAATTATTATTAATTTATCACAATTTTAATTTTATTCTTTATTATCTAATTTGGTTAACTTGCTTTAATGTATAATAATAGCCGGCCGGCGTTTCAATTTAACCTTAAATTTTCCATATACATTAAACTTGTTTCTGCTCATAATTTTTATACATATTTTGTGCATAAAATTTCAATATTTTTCCAAACAAGAATATTTATAAAAAAAAAATTATGATTTAAACGTATAATATTTGCGATAAATAAATACAGGTGAAAATCTTAAAATAAATAATAAAAAATTAGAAATAATAAGCAAACAAAGCAGGTTAACATAGATTTGCAATCTTTAAAAGTTAACGCAAAAATAGAGAAATTAAAAATAAAATAATTTAAATTGAATAATAACAAGTAATTTTAATGCTTTAATGTTTTTCTTTACAAATCACTGTAACATTTAACGTGAAATGTAAAAGAAAAATTATTAAAACAAAATATGAGTTCAATGATCAGGAAATATTTGCTTTTGCATATTGAAATATTTTGTATTGAAAATTAATACTTTTATATTACAATTAAAGAATCTAATTATTATTATTAATTAATTAGTTTAATTACAATTTTTTTTTTACTTTAGTATTACACTCTCTGTTAAGTGATTTGTATTGTTTTCTATCAATGAATTTTGTGTTTCATGAATGAATGATTTTTATTTGTATAAAAACAAGTTTCCATTTTTAGAGAAATTCAAGTTTTATTTATTCAAAAATAAAGTCACATAAGTTACATTTGCAGTAATGTAGAATCAAACGAGAGTTTTTATTTCTATTGATACTTAAAATTGAATCTTCTAAAAGGAGTTTTGTAAATCTTTATTCGCGTTTTGATTGAAACTTTGTAAGATGTTCATAATTGAAGATATGCATCATTTAAAAATGCAGAAAATTATTATTTCAATTAAGTTCAATTATCATAAACATTTAATACAATATTTTTGTATTATATATTGTCGCATTTTCATTAAATTAAATACAAAAAATAATAATAATAATAATAATAACCACATAGAGAAAATAAAGTGAATACAATTAACCAATTATGCTTAATGACATCATCGTTTATCATCATAAAATTTGTCATTTTTTTGTTTGTTATAAATATACACTTGTTTAGAATGCAATTTTATTTAAATGTATTTTATATTTAATATATTAAAATTAATCATAAAAAAACAATAAAAAAAAAAATATACAAACTAAATGTCGCTGTAATATTTTATTCTTCTTTACGTTGCCTTTTAAGTAGCTCAAAGTCGCCTACACATGTTAAATAGTGTTTTTATATGAAACAAAAAAAAAAAAGATAGAAAAACATTAAATATTTATCTTTTGTTGCGTTAAAATGCAATTTTTTAATTTAATTATTTTTATGTGATTATGTCATTTTATGTTTTTGCTTTTATTTTTCCAAAATATATTATTGCTTTGCGAAAATATTAAAAGATTTGTGACTTAAATGCCACATGGATTACTTAGAATTTTGTTCATGAAGTAATAAAATATTTTTTCTTTTTTGCTTTTATTTAAATGATAATAAAATGAGGTTTTTTGCCATTATTTAAACCCTTTTAATTTGTATTTTATATTCTTGTTAAAACTACACTTGTTTAAAGATTTTTTAAATAAGTTTTTAACGAATAACATATAATTAAACCTTTCTCTGTAGTCTTTTAAAACTTTTTTCGTGTATACAATTAAGGTCGATTTAATTTTAATTTTTTACTTATTTATTGATTATTATTATTATTATATTTCTTTATGTTTTATGTAAATTGACCAGTATAATTATATATTATGTTTATTAATCGATCTTAACTTAAAAATTATCAATTACAGTTTTATTATGTTTTAAACCAGTTTAAATATTGTTTTCTTTTTAAAATGAAATTGACATGTTTAGGAATCACGACGTGAAGTAGACCTGGGGATAGCTTTGGATATTAAATTGTTTTGGGAACGTACACACTGGTAAAACGTTCCATTTCTTTGCTGTACGAGTAAAGAAATCGTTTTGGAACTTAGATGTTCGCACCGTTGGTGGTTGTTCCAGCCCTGGTTTCTCGTATATGTTTTTCGGGCGTAGGCATTATTTCGGAAATGTTATTAATTTTTTTCAACTTTTATACCTTAACCACCTTCATATCTAAATTTGCATAGGTATAAATTTATTTTTCTAAAATTTTTGTACAATTTTACTGTTCTATTCACGTTCTACAGGAATTTGTACAAAATTATAAAAGATTTCAATAGAGTATTTTATAAAAATGGAATTAAAATTAATAAAAAGGTATTAGGAAATTTAATTATTTAAATTTTAAGTAAGTAGGAATACTTAAAGGAAAAACGTTTTTTCTTTATAAAGATTTGTAAACAAAAGAGTTCAATGTCTTAAAATAACTTTAATAAATTACAAAATAATTAAATAAAATAAAAGAATCATAAATGTACGGAAGTAGGAATGCGATTAAAAAATAATGAATCATTTATATGTTTTTATTTTTATTTTATTTAATGAATGAAAGGAGATGATTTTCCCTTTTCCGGTTTTGCTTATGGTATTTTTATTTTATTTATTTATTTTCTTAAAAATAGTTTAAAAACCATTTTTGTGAATAGAATTTTCCTTATAAATTATATAATTAGGTCAAAAGTGATTAGAAAATATAACAAAAAAATAAAAATAAAAAAATAATTGTGCTAAATTTGATTGAATTCAAGAAAGAAAGGAAAAAAAAACATTCAGCTAATTAACGGATAATGCATTTTTTTTCTAATGAAAAAAATAACTCAATGTAAATTTGCAATATTTATCAACATTTCTTCATTTATTTATTTATATTAATTTTGTCATTCATAAATATTATAACATAGAATTTTCTTATGAATTTTTATTATTGTTATAATAAAATAATTATTTTTTTTTTTTCTTTATTCCGCCTTCTTGTTCCCGGATGCCGCGAATGCATTTTGCTGATAAGAAATATTTCTGATTTATATAATTTTTTTATTTTTTTTTTTTTTGTATTTAATTTCTTCAAAAATAAAAATAATAATAATATTGTATTAAATTTATTTATTTATATAATTCTTTCTTTAAAACAATTTTTAATTTTTTAACCGCAATTGATATTAACAAATAAGAAAATGCGTCTATTTATCGTTTATTTTAATAAAAAATACAAAAATATTGAAATTAATTTCAATGATAGAATACATTAGAAATGAATTTGTATATTGGATATGATTTAATATCAGAAATATTGTTGCCTGTTTAATTCGTAAAATTAAATTTAAAAAACAAAATGTGAATAAACTTTTAATGGCACGCGTGCATCCATCAACAAATTAATTAATTGACATTTATTACGCTATTAAAGAATGCTTTTTATTTATTTAGGTTTTTTTTCTTGTTGTAATAAACATTAGAAAAATTCTAAAACATTATTTTTTATAAAGCATATCTTGTTGCAAACTAGAGTTAATTGTAAGCTAAAAATTAGGACATATTTGAGTTCCTACCTTTCTATACAGCATTATTATTCAATTTTTACATTTATTAATTACTTTTTTAATCTAATTTGTATATTAGATAGATTTATATATTTTTCATAAATTTAAATGTAAATAAACTACAAAAATAGAAAGATGATCAATCAATATACATGTGTAATAACTTGCTGAATCTCATCGATCACAAATTTACATAGAATCAGTGATGGTGAACCTTTGTGGGTCAAATTTTGTTAATTATTTTTTTTTTTTTTTGCACTAGCTCGTGAGTCACAAAACCAGTCGTCTCTATGAAGAGAGAGATATTTCGTATTCATGCATTTAACGCATTTCTCATTACTTTATTTATTTTTGTTGGAAAATTTTACAAAATTCGTTGAAAAAAACAATTTTTACACGAATATGTAGACTCGAGCATTTGCAAGTTTTTTCATTGATACAAAATTATTTGCTAAGAAATCCCATACGTTTAATATAATATTTTTAACTTTCCGTGTGGAATTATTATTATCTGCACTAATTTTAGACAGTTTTGCTTCTACTTCGGAAATCAAGTTATTGGGTCATTTAAAAAGCCTGCACGGGTCAGTGTATGACCCACTGGTCATAGGTTTGCCATCACTGACATATTTTTTTTTTTGCTAGGTACAGGGATTTTACTTCGTATTTATTTTTATTATAAATTTATTTCTCTTAGTATCGAAAATATTTTCTGTTTATGTTTTTTTTACACAATTAAACAGAAAAATAAGAATTATTATTTTAAATAAAAAAATTTTATTTTTTTTTTGTATTTAAAACAACAGGACACATGTTTAGTTTGGATTCCTAATGTTTATTTAGGAACTTTATTTCCAAGAATAATTTTTTTTTTTTATTTTTTTGTGATTTAGAAAATAATTATCTTAATTTCGTATAAATATACAAATTTTTTTTTTATAAATTCTTATTGATTTAACATAATTTATCTTTTCTTCTGTTATTTCCTTTAATTTATTTAATTTTTTCTTATATAATATAAACATTTTTATCCTTGATTTAATTAAAAATAAATTTTTCTTCTTTGTTAATTTTTGACATTTTTCATTTCTTATTAAAATCATTCAAAAGATTTGTGGGAGAAATTTAAGAATGTGTTTATAGCAGGTGCTATTATTAAAATAATAAATAATAATTTAAGAAAGTGTTTTAAGTGGTAAAAGTGACTTATTATTAGAAAATTTATTTTATTAATTAATTCTCATCTAGAATTAACTAAAATTTATCAACTAATTGAAGTGTTTATGTATTTTCTTTCAATTTTCAAAAAATTTTGAAATATAATAGCGTTTGTGTGGCCATAATAGTTGAATGGAAATTTATTTATTGAATATTATGTATAAAAATTGTAGTATGCAAAACCACTAATATTTAAAGTAAAATGTTTTATAAGTCGATTTAAAAACACCTACATACGTTTAGATGTTGTTTTACTGTTGTTATTACAAAAACAGACATAATCTTCTGTATATAAAGTCAAAGCAGATCAAAACAAGTAACTTTTATCAAATAAAAATTCAATAAAGGATTATAATAATATGCATCGTTGAACCTCCTTTACGGGGTCATAAATTAGTTAATTTAACAACACTGTATTTATGATGTTAAATAACATTTTAATTATTTATTATTTTCTTTAATTGCATAGCTAATTTTAATTTATTTTTATTATACAAAATGTTATTTTAACCTAATTTTTCCAAAAAAAATCTATTAAGGGTCTAGACTAGATTATCTGAAGAAACTTATTAAAATGAATAACATAATTTCAACTTAAGTTTATTGTTTGTATTAGTTATATATTTGAAATGCATATAAAGTGACAAAATTGTTACAAAAGCTCATATTACCAAATAATTATTGAAAATAAATTTTCCTGTATCCTTTCAGTGTAAAACTGAATGCAATTCAAAGCAATAATAATAATTATTATTATTACAATAATAAATGAATAAACAAAACGCATATGTTAATGTTTGCTTTTACCGATATTTCATATGTATAATATACACTTTTCTTTTCATTTCTTTTATTATATTATTAAACTGATCCCTCTCATTTATAATCTTGCTGGCTGTTATATATACATATATATATGTTTTTTAATAAATAAAAATAAATATAATCTGTTCTCCTTAATATTCTTACATCTTAAAACAACAAATTATTTAACATCATTTTTAAAAATAGATTTTAACAGCATAATACAAGCAATATACGTTTGTTGTTCATATAAAAAACAATAATATTATAGGAAATTTATATAGAAAAATGCATATAAATAAAAAAAGAAAAAATAATTTATTAGCAATATAAAATGATTGAAAATGTATAATTTCATAATTTCACTGAATCAATGATAAATAAAATTATGCTAAATATTAATTTAAAAAAAAATAAAGAAAATCTATATTTATGCGTAAAAAATGTTTAAATAATTCTTTTAAATTTACTTCTATTTACATTATTATAATTATTAACCTATATGGTTTGTACCTTATGTTAACACTTAATTAATAATCAACATAAATGTTTTCATTACATTTTTAATAGAAAATTGTAAATGTAGAAAGTCAAAAAAACACATTAAGAATTAGAATTTAATCAGTATAATTCACAATTTCGAAATGATTTCATTTAACTAATACACATATGTGTGTTGCTTTTCATTTTTAATTTTAATTTTAATGTTTTTCTTTAAATATATACATTAAATTTTTTTTTGGGGGTGGATGACCGTAAATATTTACAACAAAAAAAAAAGAAGAAATTCCTATACGATGCACATGTAAATTTTTTTTTTTTAAGTCATTATATTATAATCGGAACTGAAATTAGAGATAAACAAATTAGAAGTTTTCTTTATTTTGCTGCAGTTTTTGTTTATAATTGTTTTTCATTCTTTTTTTTTTTTCTTTTTTAATTAATTAATTTTCCTTTTTGATTTTTATTTTTAGTTTATTTGCTTTCGAAATACTATTCTGCCTTTTTTCACCTTAAGTTTTTCTTTTCTAAACATTACCAAGTAGGCAATTAGTAAATGTTTAATAATGTGTTAAAGTTGTTTGGACAGAAGCGATATTTTTTCTTATGTTGATTTTGATATAATTACTTAATAAGAATCATAAATAGATAGAATTGTATTTCTTTAGTGATAAATTTTGTTTGAATATCACTTATATCAGCAATTATAAAAATCTGAAAACAATATGATACTTTAATAAAGCATCATCATCATGATATTTTTTTTTCCTTTCATTACTAGAAGCATGAATATAAATATTATTATAAAATTGCATCGCAAACAATTATTTAATATAATGTTTTTAAATACCGTATTATGCATTTAAAGTACAAAAACAACCAACCAACCAACCAACACACAATAAAGAATATTTATAAAAATGCTTTATTGAAATAATTATTCACAATTTTATGTTGTGTTTTTAGTAATATTTTATTTATTTGTGATATATTTATGTTATGACATTGAAATGAATTAATAAATTAAAAAATTTATAAGGAAATAATTATTTTAAAAAATGCTCTTAATATGTTTCTATTTGGTTTTTATTATGCAAGCATAAATTTAATGCTTTAATTATGATAACAGAATATTTTTTTGATTTATAATTTTTGTATTTAATTCTAAAAGTCTAATTAACGATTATAGAAGTTGCCACTAGATAAATAATTCTTTTACTTATCGTATTTTATGGACTATAAGACGCACTGAACGATAAGACGCATCTCAAATTTATAAGATGATTTGATAAGATGCACTCAAAATTTGAGTCTATTTTTCAATGTAAAAACTCGTGTCTTATACTCCGTAAAATACGGTCATTTGTAATGAAGAAACGTATTTTATTGCAAAATTAAACGTTTAACATTAATAAATCACTGATGCTGGATTATTATTAATAGTAAAAGTCATATTAAAGTTCTAAAATAATAAATATATGTCATAGTTATAAAAATAACCTCGATTAAAATTAAAATTAAATACAAAAAAAAAACTGCTATAACCTAGTCTTAAATAATTAATAAAACTAAATAAGGCACAGTCATACGTAGGAGTGCGTTTTTGTTGAAAAAAAATAAAATAAAATAAAATATTTAATAAATTAAAATGAAGAAAACTCGACTAGTAACACTAACAGTCAACATGTAACGATTTGTTGGAAAATTTTAATCGAAATAATAAAATTATAAATGTACAAAATTCTCACTCATCGCATTCAACAAATGTAAATAAGTATCAAAAAATTTAAGTGTAAAAATGTACCATGCAAAAGACAACACATAAAAAAAAAACCAATTTATGTTAATGTGCAGTTAAATTTTAACATATTTTACACATTTTTTATGCTTCAATGATTTTCTTAATTAAATTTATTATTAGAGAAATAATTTACAAAACGCTTATTATTATATTTGCAAAGGAATTAGTTAATTTTCTTAATTTAAAAATAATAAACACCCGTTTTACAAAATTAATTATAAATTTAAATTGCAATAATTTACATATTTATAATTTAAATTTTAAAATTTTCTAATGAACATTAATTGATTGATTTATACAAATTGTTGATTTATAATTCGATCGATGATCGACAAAAGATTTGTTTTGTGAAAAAGAGCAAAAATTTAATTTTATTTTTTCTGTATTAAATAAAAGGTGAAATTAACTAAAGATAAATGAAAAAATTTCTATATTTAAATAAATGCTGAAAATATTTCCTTTTTGTACACTTTTATAGATTGATGATCGTTATAAATAGATATGTTGATTTATTTTTTTTTTTTAGTTTTAAAAGTAATACATTAATATTTAACACACTATAAATTATTTACTTTAATTTTTTTTTTGTGGTTTATATTTCATTAAAAACCTAGAATATTAATGTTAAATAAGCAAATAATGAAGATAAATATGTATATAAAGTAAAAAAAAAAAATTCTACATTTTCTGTGGTTCCCAATTTTTTGTCTTTAATTTTTATTGCACTCAATTCTGGTTTTATAGTTATGCAGTTTTTCTATACGATTTAAATATGACATTTTATTTGGGAATCCCCTTTTAATATTGCTTTTAATGTATTTTTTGCGTTAGGAATCTCTGTTTTATATAGTTATTAAAACGAATTTATTGAAAACAAAACTTTATTTTAAGCTATTGATTAGATTCTTTTTAATTTTTAACGAATTCTATCTTCATAAACGTTTAGCAATCTACAAAATTAATATTTTTCTTAGTTGATGCTATTTTTTATGCCATTTTTTTGACTATTTGTTTGATTTTATGCGATTTTTTTGGCTATTTCTTTGATTATATACGCTTTTGTTAAACGTGAAACGTATCCCTATCCATTAGTCATAAATCGTCTTTTTTATGCGTTTTTTTTTTCTTAGATGCGTTTTGCTGAGGAACGTATCTACCACATAAAATGAGAATTAAACGTCTTAAAACCTTTGTGTAACTGTGAATAAATAAAAAGTTAGCGAAATTAGTGATTAAAGTAAATAACTTAATGTTCAAAAATCCACAAAAAAATGAAAATTTTTGCATTTTAAAATAGTTTGAGAAACGCTTAACTAAGTCACAAGTAATAAACTAAATTCATTTGTTTAATAAAGAAAAGTAAAATCATTTTAAATATTTTTTAATATCGCGGAAATATACTAGATTATTTCATGGTTTTCATTATTTTACACACAATGTTTATTATTATTTAAAAAAAAAAATTATTATTTTTAAGAAATTATTTTAACTTTTTACATTTTTATTTATATTTGTCGGAAGTTTGTGGTTATTTTTTGTTTTTTGACTCTTTAGATTTTAGTTGTGTATAGAATATATAGGAGGTGGATCTGAAATCATCTGTTTAATTTAATAAATATTAAAATAAAATAAAAAAAAATTATCCTATTTATAAAATTTATTCTTTATTTAAGAATATTAAAAATTAAATTGTAATAAAAATTTATAATTAGCAAATATATGGTTCACATTACATTATGGGTTTTGTGTTTCTTTAATTATAATAAAAGACAAAACATAAATATATATGTATATAGATTATTATTATTATTTGCATGTAAATTTATAATTTAGCTGAATTTGTAACATTTTTATTATTGTTTTGATAGGCTTTAAGTTATTTATTTAAAAAAAAAAAAATTATTATGTAAGCAAATTTAATGAAATTTTTATGCAGAAATAAACCATAAAGAATGACTCTGTAATGTGTGTTTGTATACTCATAGTGTTTTCTTTTAAATAATAATTATTTTTCTCCTTTTATGGGTTCATTATGTATTGTACATACAAAACTGGTTTTTTTTTTATTAATACTAATTAGTATATATTCTGGTGTATTTGAATATTTTTATAAATTATTTTCGCGAGATTTTTATAGCCACAATGCTACATTTCTTTCTGTTCTACAATTTGTATTTTAATTTATTCCATTTTGCTAATTTTATAATATGTTTAATGCTCATGTTACGTTAAATACTCTCACTTTGACACATATTTTTATGTCTACATATGAACATATGTCTATTAGCATTAAAATGAAGAAGATAAATGACTTTGCAATGCAATGAAATGCAACTAATTCTTGATTCTGTTGTTGGCGTTTTTCTGCAATAATATATTTATTATATCACATATTATGTTTTATTATTTATTTTCGTAATAACCTTGGATAGAAAAGTATTTTATAAGGCAAAAATGTATCTCTATTAAATTGTCTCTATGTAATAATTGAATGTAAGAAAAATAAATAAATCTTAAAAGCCCATGTTGTATGATGTCATAGCTCTGCAAATACAACAACGGATGCCTTTTCACTCATCTAAATGCATATTTTAAACAGATATACATAAAATGCAGAGTTCAAGACGACAAATACATAAAAAGAATAGGAAATTATTTTAATTTTAATTTTTTTCGCTAAATTTATTTCTTTTCATTATGCGTTACGTTCATTCGATTGTGGTTCCTGAAAACAAGTTTTTTAATATCATTGTAAATGTTTTTAAGTTGTCGAGAGCAACAATGTACTCAAAATATATATAATATTAATAAAATAATAATTGTAAAAGATTTTTTGTGTTGTATCTTTTCATAAAACATCAATCGTATCATGTCATAAACAACAGAAAGAATAAAAAAAATAAATAAATAAATTTTAATTAGAGATTTTGTTAAATTAGAGAAAAGGGTAAATCTGATTCAAATTAATGAAAAAAAAAAATAATAATAATAATTAAAACATAAACATAACGAAGCAACGGGGACAAAAAAATAAAATAAAAACATGAAAATTTTGTAATGATTTGTTTTCTAATTAGTTCATCCGAAAATAACAACATGGGAAATGTGTGAAAAATTCTAAAAACTTATTCGATGACGTAGTTTGTCCTATTTTTCTTTTATATCTTTATTTTTACAAAGAAACATTATTTTATTCTATATAATTTTCTATGATAAATAAAAATTATTGTAATTAAGCTGTTTATTATGTATTATAAATATTGTGTACCTTCATCATCTCATATAGACAGAACAAGGATTATCCTTTGAAAGTAATGTTTGTTAAATTATTTAAGAAATATTTTTACTAAATGTGTAAAGAAAGACATTTAATAAATTATTACCCATTGTCAATTGATACAATTGCTTATTATCTGTTAATAACATTGTTCTGGTTAATAAGAATTAATTCCAATTTTAGAAAAATATTTGCTATTTGCAGGTGATTTCAGTTTTTAAAATAATTGTTAAAAATGTTCCTAAAGTGCTACTAATGTCGTTGCGTGAGCTCAACTCTACTTAATAATATTTTGATTTTTTATTTTGCATAAAATAGAAATAAATTATTAATAGATCAAGAAGTAGAGTATATTGTATCACCCTGCATTAGTTATACTCCTATCTAATAAAATCAAAAATTGATTTCTATCTATTCGACTGAATGCAATAAATATTAAAAATTTATTTTTATTAAAATTTAAATACAGTCAATTCTGTTTTTATGGGACTTTATTTTATGCGATTTTGAAGTTATGCGGTTTTTCTCTACGATTTTTATTCGAGTGTGATTTTATATGATATTTTTCTGGGAATTCCCGATTTATATAAGGTTTTTCTTTATTTCTTGTAACAAATAATAGCAGTGCGCATTGTGTTTTGGTCTGTTTGTCGCATTAAGTCGGAATTCGTGAAGTTTGCAAAGTTAGTAGCTTAGATGTTTGCTTTTTAATGATTCAGAGATTGGAAATTTAAAGCTATTGATTTAATTCTTTTTTATTTTTAACTCATCCTGTCTTTAAAAACGTTTAGCAATCAATCAAATTATTTTTTTCCTTAGATTATGTATCTTTTTATGCGATTTTTTGGTTATTTCATTGATTTTATGCGCTTTCGATAAACGTGTTGCGATTTTTTTAAATGCGTTTTCCTGTGTAACGTATCTACCACATAAAATGAGATTTGTCTGTATTTACCTACAAAAGCAGAAAACTATTGACAGTGACATCATTATATGGAAATTGCAAAAGTTTTCATGATCTTCACAGTTAAAGAAAAAAAATCAACTATTTAAATAAAAAAACCCACAGTTGTGTATTCCTGTTGATAAATAAAGATTAAAGATTTAAAATTTACTTGATTTAAATATTTATATAAATTTATTTTAATTTTCTTTATTAAATGCGAAATTACAAATATCAAACATTGATTTTACGAATCAAAAAAAAAAACATGAAAAATTGGTTAATAAAATCAAAAACAAAAAATTTGTTTAAAATTAAGGCAAAAAAAAAAAAAAAATAATAGTGATGAAAAGATTTATAGAAATAAAAATAGAAAGAGTTCTTTTCTGGTTTTCTGATTATATTTATTTATTTTCTATAACAAATAGTTGATTCATCAAAAAAAAAAAAAAATTTTCCTTGCTTAAATATTATAAATGTTGCAAAATTACAGAACTAAAAAAGTAAAAGAAAAGTTAACATAAATAAATAAACAGACATAAAGAAAAATTAATGAAGAAAATAAAATAAAAAAAAAAGATCAAAAACCTGATCAAAAATTTTAAACGCAAATGAAAAAAAGTTTTTAAGAAAATTTTTTTAATGAAAAAATCATTATTATTAAAAAAAAAAAAAATAAATTAATTTTTATAGTTTGACCGCCTTGTACTTAAATTAATTTATTATTTTAAAAAAAAAATAATAAACAGGGTATATGCTTGCAAAAAAATAAATAAATAAATAATTAAAAGAAAAAATATTAACACCAGAGATAGCCATGAGTATATCATCTGCAATGAAATGATCGCTCGCTTAATAAATGCAACAAAAAGATCGCGCATCACTGGCAAAACAAAGACGATATTTTTTATTTTTATTATTATTTTTTATGTTTTATGTTTTTTTTTTTTTTTTATTTATGTTCAAGAAAGAAAAAACACAAAAAAAAAATTCTTTTTTATGCTTAAATTGCTTGGAGCGTACACATTTTGTATGTTGCCGGTTGTTATTGTATTTTTATTGTTGGTTTTTATGCAATCCCCATAAAATGTACAGAGAAACATGTGTGTGCTTAAATTTATGCTTTTTTGTGTGTATAGAGTGTTATTTTTATTTTTTATTAAATTAAATGTGCATAATGTGCTTTTTGCATTGGCATTTGCATTGTTCTTAAATTTGTTATTCCAGTGGCAATAGATTTTTGATTTTTTTTGTGTAACTTTAAAGTACTATTTCACGTCGTTAAAGTACAGACTTTTACTCACTTAAAATGGTAAACATGGTACCACTGGATATAAATTTTCTCTAGAAGACAGTTTAACATAAATTAAATAAAAAAGATTATACAACAGCATAATGACCATAAATTTAATAATATTAAAGTTAAATAATGACACATCAAAAATTGTTAATTAATTTAGTTTATAAAAATTTTCTTCACTTAATTAAATCATTTTTGTTGTTTATTTTTTATAAAAATAAATCAAAAAATATTTAACTGAAACATAATCTTTAAATAATTTTTAACTTGAACTTTTATATTTAATGTTATTTCTCTTCGTTTTGTACTGTTAAAATATGTAAATATGTCCTAGCATACATTATATAAGTTAAATTATTACCGTATATTATGGACGATAAGACGCACTGAACGATAAGACGCATCTCAAATTTATAAGATGATTTTTAGACAAATAAATTGCATAATGTTATCTTTGGACCATAAGACGCACGCAAAATTTGAGTGCATTTTTTGCAAAGTAAAAAGTCGCGTCTTATAATCCGTAAAATACAGTAATTAACTCAAAACAGACTTATAAACAATATTTGACCAGTGCAGCGTTAAAGTATTTTAATTTAATAATTTTTCAACACAAATGAAAATTGAAAAGTGTTTTTATAAAATTAGAAGCATAAAAATAAAGAAAATGAAGAAAAATTTAATTAAAATTTTTAATTGTAACGAATACAATACATCTTTGTTATATTTTATTTATATTTATTTTATTTGCAAATTTTTAATGATGTCGTCAAAATTTACCATATGTTTTATTTAGCATAAGTTGCGTTAAATGTTATTTATTATTTGTATTTTTCGAGACATTATTATTTGAATTTTTATCAAATGATTTTAAATTAATACAAAATAAATGATTCTACGATATTATTGCAAAATAAAATAACATTTCTTTATAATTCTTTATATTTAGAATGAAATTAATTAAATATTTATTAATTATAAGAAAAATAATTTTAATTTTGTCCATTTATGCTTAACATGAACAATATTTTTTTCATTTTTAAAGTTAATAAAAGAAAATTCATAAATAAATAAACGGATAACCTAATGTCAAATTGTCTTCTTTTTTGTTTTATTTAACCACAAAAATCACAATCTATTAATTAATTAAATTAAAAAATAAAAATTTGTAAATAAGAAATGAATAGAAACAAAAAAAAAATGTCAAAAAGTGTTACTGAGCGATAATCTCATTATTATTATTTCATTATTTTTTTCTGTGTCTAAATATAATTTTTTTTTTTTTAATTAATTAAATAAAATAAAATTTTATGAAATAAGAAAAAAATTAAGAAAAGGAAAACAATGTGATAACAATGCTTTTTTTTTTTTGCTTTTTGCAAACTAAAATCAAATAAAATTTCCTACTCAGTTAATTCAGTTATAAAATATAAAATGTAGGCTGATGAAATAATCATAAAAAAACAGTAAAATGTATAAATATGTTTTTGGCTATATGTTTTATCTCCTTAAAGTTCAGTTAAATCAATTGAACTTATCATTATAATATAATACAAAGAAAATTAAATCTTTAGCATTCCTATTACAAAACAAGAAATACTAAATTATTAAAAAAATCTGCAAAAATAATTTAATTAAAATTTTAACAGTTTTTACATAAATTTTTTCACTTAAATCAATTAATTAAATGTCATTTTTACTGCAATTAGTTTTTAATTATTTAGCATCATTTCACTTAAAGATTAATAAAAGCATTGAAATATGAGATATAAAAGAATTAGCACAGAAAATAGAGGAAAAACATATATATATATATTTTTTTGCAGAATATAAAACTAAAAACAAAAACTAAACCAATAATAATAAATTATTATTAAAGATAAAACGACGTTATTTTTTCCACGATAAAAATTTAAATTAATAAACCACACACATGTTGTATTATGTTTTTGATGCATTTTTTTATTAAATCGCATTTATAAATCGCACCAATGGTAAAACAACAGAGACACATACAAGAACGGCCTAAACAATCATGTCTCGTATATATTTATAATTATTTTAATTAGTATGATGTAATTCAACAAAAAAAATTAACTAAAAATGTGGTGACATTTTGCACTGGTTGCACTGGTGACAACAATGTACAGTGGAGATTTATGCATAAACTACAAACATTGAAACGACAAAGAAAATAATTAATTTTTTTTTTTATTTTAATGAGTTTTATTATTCTTTATGACTTTTCCTTAAAGACTATTTTCTTAAAGGGGCAGGATTATGTTTCTACGGTTATTTGACAGCATCCAGTAAGCATTTGTTTTTAATAATTTATGCATATTGTCATTCAACCACAAAATTTCCTTTTACATTTCACACCAGTTATTTACTAAGGGAAATATGAACAAATAAGGAGGCAAAAAGGATCAAATTTCAAACAAAAAAAAAACTAATAGTTTTAATTGAGTATTAACAGAATGTTTAAGCAAAACGAATTTTATTTGTATTAGAATATTTTTTTTAAGAATATTATAATACTCTAAGCTGTTTTAGTGTTTTAAAGTGGAATGGATATTGAATTGAAAATTGTTTTGCAATAAAACGAGACTGTTATGTTAAAAACTAAATATTTAAGTGTTTACATTTACAAATCTTTAATCAATAAATTAGTAAAACGAAATCCCTTTGAATTGAGTGAAATTTTGTGCAATTGAGTGAAATTGTAAAAGAGAGTTATTTTGTTGTTCTGAAACAGTATCTAAATCTTGGTATTTGTTGATAAATAGCATTATTAAGAATTTATGTGACTTTGCCAATTATAAAAAAAAAAAAATCAGACACATGTGGAAATTTGCCAAATATTTGTACCGTTTTTATTATTATTTTTTTAATTTTCTGAACTTGTAGTGTAAAAACTCGTGCCACTCGTGTCTTTACAAACATTTTTCATTCATAAAAGAAAAACCAAAAAAAAATTCACCAGAAATAAAATGTTTTCTTATTATTTGTTTGTTTCTTTGTTGAAAATTTTGTTGTTTTTTCTTTTCTTTTCTCTTTAAATTAATTATATTAATTTTTAATTTTAATGAAGAATAAAAAAAAATGAATATATATATTATCATTAAAAAAATATATGTAAAAATTGAGTGATATGCTCCATTTTAAATTTGTTTCCTCTGTCGGCGACAACGTTTTTTATTTACCAAAACTAAAAAATGAAAAAATATAATAATAAGAATAATAATAATAATTTTTATTAAAATTATGATAATTTGGTTTTTTTCTGATACTTGTTTCTTGACCCTGTGGATCAAAAATAAATAAATAAATAAAAATAAAAAATATTTTAACATTTTTTTCGCCTGATATTTTGATTAAAAACTTTATAAAAATAGAAAATTAGCATTTATAAAAAAAATATTTATTTCGCAATTCTTTGAAATTATTATAATTCTTAATGTATTTATTTTAATTTATTAAAAAAAATTTTAACTTATTTATAGTGAATTAGTTATTTAGCTATTCTTTAATTATTGTTAACAATAAAATCATATAGTTTTTCTTATCCAAAATTTATTTAATTATTTTAAGAATGTAAATTATTGTACAGAAAAAATTACTAAAATATTTGAGTTTGACCAATGTCCACAAAAATCTTACATCCCATCCTATAAATTGACATGGTAGCTCAAAGCTATTCACAGCGACCTGTGACTTCACGTGGTAATTCTTAAACATGTCAATTTCTTTATAAAAAAAAATGATAAAATAAATTAAATAAATTTAATATCTTTTCCATATTTGCAAAAAGTTTTGAAAGCATACCGGTTTTTATTTAAAAACAAAACTTTAGAAAAATGATTGGAAATGTGAAAACAATTAATTGATTATCATACATTATGTTTATAGAATTGTAATCGAACAGAATGTGATTGCAAAGGATTAAAAGGTGCAATGGGTGTCGTTGGTGTTATTGGTTTACCTGGTTTGGAAGGGCAGCCAGGTGATACAGGTCCTGATGGTCCACCAGGTAGACTCGGTGATGATGGTGATTTTGGCGAATATGGTCCTATTGGCGAAAAAGGTTACCGGGTAAGTTATAATTACATTTTATACATATATGATTTTAAAGCAATAATTAATTCTTGGGTATTAATAGGGTGAACAAGGAGAGAGAGGTCTTAGGGGTACATCTGGCATTCCTGTAAGTTGAATCCAATATTTTTATTATTAATAATAAATTATATGTACATACATATATAATTATAAGAATAAATTTTATATAACTATGTTTAGGGTATGCCAGGTGATGAGGGACCCCGAGGCCCACTTGGTATTGATGGTTGCAATGGTACAGATGGCGCAACAGGTATACCGGGAAATCCAGGTGTACCAGGTCCTCGAGGATCCGCCGGTGAACCCGGACTCGCGGGATTACGTGGTGAAGCTGGTGAAGGTGGTATTAACTCCAAAGGTACGAAAGGCCAACAAGGTGATTCTGGATTAGATGGAATTGATGGATCTATGGGATATGTAGGCCTTATTGGTCCAAAGGGTTACGAAGGAATTCCTGGTCTTGAGGTTTTATTTTCGTATTTCAAAAATCAATAGTTGAACTATACGGGCATGCATTTTTCGTAGGGTAATAAAGGTGAAGTTGGTGATAAAGGCCCACTGGGCGATAGGAGCTCGAGTCAAAGAAACAATACAGGACAAAAAGGAGATGTTGGCATGCCTGGTGATCGAGGTGTTGATAACGAATTAGTAATTAACAACTCGACAACAAGCTTTAAAGGCCAAAAAGGGGAAATCGGTAGTAAAGGGTCTGTTGGCGAGGCTGGTTTAAAAGGATTTAAAGGATTACCTGGAAAACGAGGTGAAATGGGTCCCAGGGGTTACAAAGGAGAGGAAGGGGCAATTGGTGATCGTGGCAAAGTCGGAAAAGAAGGTCCAATTGGTGGTATGGGTGAAAAGGGGCACAAGGGAGCTCCTGGTTATGCTGGAGAAGATGGAGCAGATGGTTTGCCAGGCTTAAGAGGTGAAGAAGGATATGGTGGAATGCCAGGTCTTCAAGGCCCTTCTGGGCCACCTGGTCGATATGACCCAACATTAGACCAAATAAGCGAAGGTCCGATTGGTCCACAAGGTGATGCTGGAGATTATGGAGATAGAGGAATGAATGGTATTCCCGGAGAACCAGGACGTATTGGGTTAATGGGATTGCAAGGACCATCTGGTGACCCTGGAATTGATGGTCCACCTGGAAAAAAAGGAACATCAGAAAAAGGACAAGCAGGGGAAGAGGGAGAAACAGGACCACCTGGCATTCCAGGGTTAATAGGCCCAACAGGGTTTGAAGGGCGTCAAGGACCACGTGGATTTCCTGGTAGAGATGTTGTAGGAGGAAAAGGTGAACCAGGCCGTGATGGTAAAGATGGCCAACCTGGAATAAGAGGTGAAACTGGACAAGCTGGTTTACCGGGTGTGAAAGGATTACCTGGACAGGGATTTAACATTACTGGTCCTCCAGGCGTTGATGGTTTACCAGGTCGTCGTGGACCAGCCGGTATTGATGGCTTACCGGGATATGATGGTGGCAGGGGTGACAAAGGTTATCGTGGAGATGATTGTGGTGTTTGCAGGCCCGGTGCTGATGGTGAGAAAGGTGATAAAGGTGACGCTGGGCGTGATGGAAAAGTTGGCCTTCCAGGATTTCGAGGTCGCCCAGGACCTAGAGGTGTGAAAGGTTTGGATGGAAAACGTGGCATTATTGGATTTAAAGGCGAACCAGGTAATTTAATAGATGCGATTTTTGCTAATCGAATAATTGTTCTTTGAGAAATAACATAATTTGGCTGATTATCTTTTATTTATTTATATGTTTTAATAAATAGGTCCAGCGGGCAGTGATGGTTTACCAGGTCTTCAAGGTATTAAAGGTCCAGCAGGTAAAGTAAACTATGTTGGCGAGGCCAAAATAAATCCTGGAGACCAGGGTGAGCCAGGGTATCCTGGTGTTCAAGGAGCAACAGGAAAAATGGGAGCAGCTGGTGACAATGGTAACCGAGGCCAAGTTGGTGAAAAGGGAGAGCCAGGTGATTATGGCTTATATGGTGCTCCAGGAAAAGATGGGTTACCTGGGCGTGAAGGACGAAATGGTTTAAATGGCGAAGACGATCGTACACCTGCCTTATATTTAGTCGGTGAATCAGGACGTACAGGCGCACCGTAAATATTATATTCAATATTATTAGTATTATCAATTTATATATATTATGTATTTAATTTTTTTTTATTAATATAGTGGATTTAAGGGTGAACCAGGTTCACCGGGTATAAAAGGTGAAAAAGGTGCAATATATGTTGAATCTATTGTACTATTAAAAGGATTTCGCGGTATGAAAGGACTGCCTGGCAAAACAGGCATCCGAGGCCGAAAAGGAATTAGTGGTGTACGCGGTGATAAAGGTTATGTTGGCCAAGATGGAGATATTGGTTTACAAGGAATATCATTACCAGGGTTGGAAGGTTTTAAGGGTTATCCAGGCATAATTGGTGATCATGGACCTACTGGTTCTCCAGGAGAAACTGGTAAAAATGGAGAAGTAGGAAGCCCAGGCCAAATTGGTATGAAAGGAGCTCGAGGGGAGCCAGGACGTGCAATCATTCCTGGTGAAAAGGGTTTGCCAGGTGATGAAGGCTTTGTAGGCATGATGGGCGACAAAGGATTTATGGGATTTGCTGGTCAAAGAGGCCTACCTGGTCTAAAGGGCATGAAAGGGATAAAAGGTTCAGTCGGTCAATCTGGTATATATGGTATAACTGGGAATAAAGGACAGCGTGGTGACTACATTATGGGTGACATGGGTATGCCTGGTCTCCCTGGCTTAGATGGCAAGTCTGCTCCTTATGGAACGAAAGGAGCTAAAGGTGATGCTGGCCCAGATGGTCCAGAAGGAGTGCCTGGTGCACCAGGTGAAATTGGTCAACCTGGAAGACCTGGATTAAGAGGTGACACTGGTGAGCCAGGCGATTTAGGTATAGCTGGATTACCCGGATATAGAGGAAGTGATGGTGAAGATGGTGAACGTGGTGATACTGGCGAACTTGGCAGATACGGACTCGCTGGAGAACCGGGCATGCCTGGTGTTATCGGTGTCATTGGAGAAATCGGTGAAAAAGGCGCACAGGGTATGTCTGGCAGATTTGGGCGAGATGGTAAGAAAGGAATGCAGGGAGAATTTGGTTTCCGTGGTGTGAGAGGACAAAAAGGTAGTTCTTCATTCAGTGGCGTAAAAGGAGAGGTTGGTGTTCAAGGAGTTAGCGGTATGCCTGGTTTTGACGGTGTTCCTGGATTTGCGGGCATAAAAGGAAGTCAAGGCTCCTCAGGGCTCAGTTATGAAGGAGCACCAGGTTACAAAGGAGAAAAAGGTAATCCTGGTTACTTTGGGCGGGACGGTTTACCTGGACGACAAGGAGAACGTGGTGAAGCTGGCTTATTAGGACTTCAAGGTCCGAAAGGAGATCCAGGTATGAATGGGTTCCCGGGACTTAAAGGACCCAATGGACTCAATGGAGCGGCAGGTCGTACTGGACTAAGAGGAGAAAAAGGCTTCCCCGGTGATAAAGGAGAATTTGGAGAAGAAGGGTTCATAGGAATAAAAGGTCAGAAAGGATTCGCCGGTATTCCAGGCTTACCAGGATTAAATGGCTTACAAGGAATGCAGGGAGACAAAGGTGTTACTGGTTTGCCTGGTAAAGTATCACGTATTAATGCAACAAAGGGTGATATGGGTGATACAGGTTTTGAAGGAGTAAGAGGTAAACCTGGTCCAGTTGGTGTAAAAGGTTATGCAGGGCTTCGTGGAAAGAAAGGAATGGCTGGGGATTTTGGATTCCAAGGAGCACCAGGTTTTGAAGGGATTCATGGTCTAAAGGGTGCACAAGGTGATAAAGGCCGAAAAGGCCTCCGTGGCCTTACAAATACATACGCTGAGCATGGAGACGAAGGTGAAGCAGGATCAGATGGATTCCCTGGTGCTATTGGTATGACAGGGCCCAAAGGTGCTCCAGGGGACTATGGAGATGATGGATTAATGGGAATACAAGGACCAGTTGGTTTTAGTCAAGATGGAATTAAGGGTGAAACTGGTGATATTGGTTTAACTGGTTATCCTGGACAAGCTGGATTATCTGGACTAGCTGGCCCACAAGGTCTCAGAGGAGATGATGGGTTCAAAGGAGCACAAGGTGAACGCGGTAGAAGCATACGAGGTAGAAAAGGCATATCTGGTATGGTTGGATTAGAAGGATTTCCTGGTATGAATGGAAGAGTGGGTGAAAGAGGTGAACAAGGCATGATAGGATTCATTGGACCACCTGGATTATCAGGTCCGAAAGGTATGCAGGGTGATAATGGTTGGAATGGAATGGATGGGCAACATGGACAAAAAGGAATTAAAGGAGAGCGTGGCTATACTTATCCGTTTGAAATGGCAAAAATGGGTGAAGCTGGTGTTGATGGTATGCCGGGAAGAAAAGGTGAACTAGGTGATATTGGTGAGCAAGGTTTCTATGGTGTAATTGGATACCGTGGAGAAAAAGGATTTTCAGGAGAAATTGGCTGGCAAGGTTTAATGGGCAAACAAGGTAATAAAGGCGAAAAAGGCTATCCAGGCATTAAAGGAATGTCTGGGTTAGATGGTTATAGAGGGTCGAAGGGTGTTCAAGGCGACTTTGCACCTGCTCCTCCTAGACCAAAAAGTCGTGGATTTATATTTTCTCGTCATTCGCAATCTGTTCGCATACCCACCTGTCCTCCAAATACTATTAAAATATGGGACGGTTATTCACTAGTTAATATTGTTGGATCGAGTCGTTCAGTAGGCCAAGATCTTGGTCAGGCTGGTTCCTGTATGAGACGTTTTTCGACTATGCCATATCTATTTTGTGATTTAAATAACGTATGTAATTATGCCCAAAATAATGATGATAGTATGTGGTTAGCAACAGCTGAACCAATGCCAATGTCAATGACACCAATTCAAGCTAGAGAAGTTGAAAAATATATCTCAAGGTATTTTAACTATATATGTGCATATATTTGTCTTAATTGATAACTGAATTTTTAATAAAAAAAAAGGTGTTCCGTGTGTGAAACAACAACCAGATCAATAGCAGTACACAGTCAATCAATGTCTATTCCAGATTGTCCAAATGGTTGGGAGGAAATGTGGGTTGGCTACAGTTACATAATGGTATTTTTTTATATATATCATTTTTTCACATAACTGCCTATAAAAATAATATTTCTAATTAAAAGCACACAACTGACACAAATGGTGGTTATGGACAAGATTTAATTTCTCCTGGTTCATGTATGGAAGAATTCAGAGCCGTACCAATTATTGAATGTCATGGTCATGGTAGATGTAATTTTTACGATGGGCTAACATCATTTTGGTTAACAACAATAGAAGATAGTGAAATGTTCAGTAAGCCAAGACAACAAACACTTAAAACAGACCAAACAAGTAAAATTAGCAGGTAAGTTACTTAAGAATCAATCATAGAAACATATACGATAATTATTCAATGTAAATTGTTTATTTCAATTAAATAACTCATTAGATGCACAGTCTGCAGAAAACGTGATACTTTTATACGAGAGACAAAAGAATACTCACGAGCATCAGCTTTAATTGGCCGTGAACCAGAATTATCGCGCCCATATCCACCACCTCCACCAGCTATTCAAGCAATACCAGTGCAGCCGCCAAGACGGCGACCAATTTCACGTCCACGTGTAAGAAGTGGTCAACAAACAAGACGAAGATACAACGATAATATCAATGGTTAAAATAATTAAATTCATTTAATAATAAAGTAAAATGGAAAACATCAACGAACATAAAGATGTATATTGTCGTCAATTGATAACAGTTTTTATAAACCTTTAGAATTCATAAAAAAAAAATATTCGAAATTTTTTCTATCATCTCATATTCCTCTCTATGTTTATCATTGTTTTTTTTTTTATATATATATATTTTTATTAACAGAGTGTTCAAAGATTATAAAAATTATAAGATAATTAAAACACGAAAACCAAGTAATTTGCAAATTAAAAATTTGTTTTTTTCTTTGTCTTAAATTAAAAATATAATTTTATTGTCTTAAACTTTTTCAATTTTATTTAATTAAAAAAAAAATCAATAAATAAAAAAAGAGAATTAAAATAATTAAAAAACAAGTGTCCTTGCATTAAATTGTTTTAACAAAAAATAAGAAGAAAAAAAACAATACAATTTTAGCCTTATGTTTTCTTTTTAGTCACATTAATATTATTGTTAAATAATAAAATGAAATTATATTGTGAATTTATATATGTAAAAAAGTAAAAGAAATATTAAATAATAAAATAATATAATTAAATTACAAACCAAATAATAAAAAAAATATAACCAATTCTTGAATTTTATTGCTAAATTAATAATTATTGTTTCAGATAGATTATTTACTTTTCATTTATTAAATATATAAGAAAAACATTTATAGCATAATGATGATTATACATAAACTGACTAACGTTACGAATATATTCAGGATATTACTAGTTTAGAACTTCCGTGTCATTTGTGGAAAATTAAAGATAAGAAGTTTTTGAAGATTTGTAAAAACTGACTTAGTTCCAACCATTGTATAAGTTTTTACTCGCTTGAATTATTTCTAAGAGCAGCATTATGAAAAATTTATAAGATACCCTTAATTACAATTATTTTTTGGTATTATTCTATTAATCAAACAGATTACCGTGGCTCGCGAAACACCATAACATTACATCTTCGTGTTTTTCCATTTATACAACTAAAATGGTTTAAATTTTACTGTGAACACAATTGTAAAAAATAAATAATCACATTATCAATATTTATTTTATTTTTTTATGATCTTTTCTTTTATTAAAAATAATTAAATTTCTCTTATACATCTTTATATTATTACTTAATAAAAAGTTCACACAATATATATATCAATTAAAATAAAAGAAAACAACCAATAAAAACAAAAAAAAAATGGGAGATTACTTTTATAATTAATATTAAATATACTTAAAATCTAATATTTTTATATAAAGAATTCTTTTTTTTTTTCTTATTTTATAAATATATTTATTTAACGAAATCTGGATGTTTATCAATTTTATCAGAAAATTGCAAATGACTATCAATTATTTGAAATAATTCTTGTGGTGCTGGAATACGGCCAGTTTGAAGTTTAGACCAGACCGGCACATCATTAAAAGATATTTCAAATGCACCAGACGATATCAACTAGAAATAATGAAAAAATAATGATTGTATTACAATAAAATGTATAGATTGTGCAGATTTAATTAATGAAATGTACATTGCACATGCACCTCTAGAATATATACATATTTGATAAAATTTTAATTCAAAAACAAAAATACAGTGACAGTGAAAACGTTTTGTTAAAGATTAAGTATAATCTAAGATAAAATATTTTAACATTGACATTTTTTATTGTTATATAAGTTCCAAATACTATCTCAAGTCTTGTTATGTAACAATTTTTTATTTATACAAAATTATGCTAAATAATAAGGATTAAAATATTTTATTATTATTCATTAAATTACCTGTGCTTCAATCATATTTCCAAGAAAGAATATCATCATACATGCATATAATTTATTATCAATGCACCATTGCCACCATATTGGCATAGTTAAATTAAGATACGTAAAAATATTGAATGATGATAATATAATAAATATTAAAACAATTTTCATTATCAATATAATTTTTGATAAATACATATTAAAACCCGGTGGATCATAATTATAACCTTTAATTAAAATTTCTGGATATTTATCATTTAAAATATTAACATATTCATCAAATGCTTTTCTATAGCCACATGAGTAACTAAAAATAAAGTTAATTAAATTAATTTAATAAAGAATCTTAATTAAATTAAATTATTATTTTTTTTTTGTATTACCAATAAAGAAATGTCATTGTTGGTCCAACACCAACATTTTGGCCGAATTTGGAAATCGGAATTTCTTTGTTACCATTGCTACCATTTATATTTATGTTTATTATAATAAATAATATAAAGAATATTATAAAAACGATAGTTGGTAAACTTTTATTTATTAAATTCATTGTATTATTAACCTTTTATCTATTTGTTATTTTTTTTTAAATGTGATGAAATGTAATGTACATGAATAAAAACTAAAGTAAAAATTTATACTTCAAGCACTTAACAAGCAATAAATGAACTAGCAAATTAGTATAGAATTGTGATTTGTTTAGCATTTGGATAAATCGCGATAACGTGTGGAATACATTTGTATTATCGATAATATATTAATCGTTTTGTCATTTATATTATATTTAAATAAAAAATTTGAAACTGTAGTAGCATTATCTTATCTTAATTTTTAAAATAACATTAAAACTGCATTAAATTATTTAATTAAATCTTTTCAACTAAATAAACAGGTGTCCACAAATTGACTTGTAGAAATTGTGTTTGACATTTAATCTGACAGTACCGCCATTTGTATATACTGCGTATTTTTTCTAAACTAAAATTATAGCAGTTTAATTTTTTGTTGTAGATTAAATATTTAAAATTTTATATAAATTATTTTATTTGTATAATTAATAATATGTATATATATTTTTGAATGTAACTAGAAATTAAAACTGAATAAAAAAGTCACTACAGATATGAAGAAAACATACTAGAATCAAAACAAAAAGCCAGCAATTGCAGCGCCACCTTCGTTTTATTTGTAATTTATGTAATTGAGAATAAGCAGCGACTAGTCTAAAAGCAGACATTTTTATTTCTTAGTGTGCTGCATAAACTTATTTTTCCAACATTGAGTAACAATTAATTAATGTACTTTATTTCATAAAATACCAGAAAAGTGCAATATAAACAAATTTAATTGATATAAAAAATTTAATAAAACCGCAGGTATATCTGATTTTATATAAAACAAAGAATACATAAAATTTATAAAGCATAACTTTCTATGTGCACCAGAAATGGCGGAAGATTTTGATGTAGAAGCCATGTTGGAGGCACCATACCGAAAAGATGTAAGTTTTTCATACAAAAATTTATATATTTGGGTAAAATAAAGTTTTTTCCTTTTTTTTTCTGAATGAATTTATTAAAGGTAGTAAAAAATATATTTGTAAAAATAAAAAAAAAAATAAAATAACAGCAATTTAATTTCTTATAATATAAATATAACAAAAATATTTTTTTTTTGTTATTTGCCTTTAAATTTGTTTTAAATTATTATTGAGTTGCACTCAAATATCCTCGTTTCTACATTTATAGACAATTGTTGATAATCCAGCAACTGTGTCATCAGCTCACCAGAAAGGTACATAATTAAAAAAAAAAAAAACATTGCAAAAAAAAAAAATCTTGATTAAAATATTGACAAAAAAAAAGAGTATAAATTATAATTTTAATTTAATTTTTTTTTTAAATATATATTTTATTCTTGATTTTTGTATTGAATAAATATTATTGAATTTTTTTAGACTTGTAAACCAAACTAGTAAAAAAAATTACCAACCACAACCACTAATAGTAATAATAAACAGATCTCGTGAATTACGCGCAATAAAATCAATATTTTTTTTAACTTAAAAAAAAAAATCTATTGGTCAGTCAGTCGGGCCAAAAAAAATGTGAAAATTGTGTTTCAAAGAGCATTTTTAAATTTGTGTTTATATATTTTACACTAGCGTAAGTAATGCAACAAAAAAAAAAAATAATAATAATAGTCTTTGGAATATTTTATCGAGTTATAACTAATAACTACCCAGCAGCAACAAATTGAATAATATTTAATTTTTATTTTATTTCGCAGAATTAATAAATGGGGGAAAATTGATAATAATGATAATAATAATAAAAAAAGTTGTGAATAAATTTTTCTTTATTTTTTATCTTAATAGGTTTTTACTCTTTTGGAATATGTATGACATAAGCTGAATTATTTGAAAATGTGTTGATAGAAAAGTGTCCTATGGAAAGGAATTATTAAATTATTATCCTTTAAAATAGCTTAGCTTTTCTTTTAATTGGAAATTTACTCTTTTCTCTGTTTTATTTTAGACAAATTTGATTATTTGACATTTGGCGGTATTTAAATAAGATTATGTTACATTTATTCTCGTTGTAAGCAATACTCATCGATAGGTTGGTTTTATATTTTTTTTTCCAAAATAATTTCTTCTTTTTTCATTTTAGATTACAATTTTACATATATAAAAATAATAAACCTACAATTGTAGTGCCTTTGTTTGCGTTTCTATAAACATGAGAAAAAGTAAACGTATTACAAGTAGTGTATCATTATAAGAATAATATTTACTCTAGTTATTATAAATTAATAATTTGATTTTTTGTTTTAAATTGAAAATATTTTTCAGATAAACTTTTTATTCATTTTTAAATTTAATAATGATGTAATTAAAATGCCGAATAGGAATAGTGTATCGCGTACGTAATGGAGAAAACATTAATACATTTATTTAGTTAAATTATTATTTCTTTAAAAATAATTTTGTTGGGTTCTTATATATTTTTGCTTCTCTTTTGTATATATAAAACTAATTGATAGGAAAAATATGTATGATTGTGTAACACATCTGTTGTTTAATACATTAATATTTACTTAACTTTTGTAGGTTATTTTTTCTATTAACAGAATTGTATATTTAGCTCTAGATGTCTTTTTTAAAATTCAAAATTTTTGCAAAAATCTCAAAGATTTGCTCTATTTTCACACATGGTAGAATGTAAGGATTTTATTTAATTTAATTTGTAGGAAAATATTCTTGTCTTGCATATAATAGTAGACCAAACCAAATGATAAAATATATCCATTTTTTTTGGGGAGACAAATATGCTAAAGAAATTTATTGATTTAAATTATTTACTTAAAATAATAATTTAATATTTTATAAATTATTAATAATTTAATCACAATTTACATAGAAGAATAAATAAAAAATCAGTTAATTGCAATTTAACAGTTGCCATAACTTTACATGTCCGATATTTGTTTAGTAGGATTTACACCAGTGTATCCAATCTGTAATTAAAAGTAAAACATTTCATTAGGAGGATCAGTTTAGTTTGAATAATTTATTCTTTTGAAACTAAAAATTAGTTGTACTCTTTTATCATTTTTATTTTGTTATTGTTTTTATCAATTTTAATTTATTAATTTTTATTTTATTGAAAGAATTGAGGATATTTGTTTTTAACAATAGATTTAAAAATCTAATAAAAATACATTTTTACACTCAGCTACTACTACTTCTGCTCAAAAATAAATTTTTATTTTTTACTGTACTTGATTGAGTTATCCATCCGATATGTATTTATAAATAAAAAAATAGAAAATATATTTATTTGAAAGAAATTTAAACAAAAACTCGTTAATTTAATCAAAATAATATTTAATTTTTGCTTATTTATATAAAATTGTTTTTATTAATTTATTTGATTTTTATCCTTGTTCCTGCTATTTTTTTTATTTTATTTTTTTTTTTTTCTGTGTAATGATAAATTTTATATGGTTTATCATTACATCAACTCATCATTATTTTAACAACACACAACATATTTACTGGATAAAATTGAACTTTTCATCAACGACAACAATATCAACTGTATGGACAACCTATTGTTAACTGAAAATCAAATGAACACAAATAATTCATCGATGGGACCCCACATATAACATCTTGGCAACGTAAATTTTTTTTGTTGAAAAATAAAAAAAAAATCATTTTATATTTGATGATAAAATAAATATCTTAAAATATAACAAAATATTAAAAAAACGTAATAAAAACAAAAACACTATGTTAATAGGATGACGGATTAACATCATCATCACCTCGTGTTGCCCCAAATATAATAAATGGGAAGGAAAATGTTAGTAGTAGTAGTAGGGAAAATGGGAAACATAGATCCTCAAGGTAAGTCGATTTTTTTTTGTTGTTGTTTAATTTCCAACAATTGTTGTTTTATCTTATTTTTATTTTAAAGGAGAAGTCGGTCAAGATCCCCTCAAGAATATAGAGACAGAGATGGTTCAAAAGGACGTGGAAGCGGTATTGATTCTGACATGATTATAGGACGAAATCATCATCATAATAATAATAGTAATAAAATTGATGATAATATAAGAGAAAATAGAGAACATACATCACGAAATCGTCGCGATGGTGGTGATCATCATCATCGTGATCATCGTAGTGGTAATGATAATAATAGACCGTCACGTCGTTCTAGAGAGCGTGAAAGGGGTGAACGAGATGGTAAACAACGGCGTTCAAGTCGGGATAGGGGAGGAGGAGGTGGAAATGGCATGGAGCAACCACCACAGCAACGTAAAAGGAGTAGATCACCTCGTGACAAACAGAAACAAATTAGAAATCATTCGCCACGGGAGAGTAATAGAAGAGTACGTTCTAAATCTCGGGAGAAAAAACGTTCTAGCCGCACTAATGAAGTAGCTGCAAAAAAAAGAAGTCGTTCTAAAGAACCTTCGAAAAGACAACGATCACCTCCGCCAATTAAAGAGAAAAGACAGCGCAGTAAATCACGAGAAATAAAACATCCGCGAGAAGTAATCAGAAGGTATATATATATATATAATTTAATTGCTTAAAGGCTTAGTAGTAAATTCATTATGTTTATAATAGGAGGCGTTCTCCATCACCACGTCCATTTAGACGTGGACGTACACCCCCAAACGGCTTGGGTAATCATTCCCCCATTGAAGACCTGACACCAGAAGAACGTGATGCACGAACGGTTTTTTGTATGCAATTATCGCAAAAAATTCGTGCCCGAGATTTAGAAGAATTTTTTTCATCGGTTGGAAAAGTGCGAGACGTTCGATTAATCACATGCAATAAGACAAAACGCTTCAAAGGAATTGCGTACATAGAATTTAGAGATCCCGAATCTGTGCCATTGGTATTGATTTTAATTATAGCATTATCTATCTGTATGACATTTTACGCATATATTTATCACTTTTAGGCATTAGGACTATCTGGACAAAAATTATTGGGAATACCGATATCAGTGCAACATACACAGGCAGAAAAAAACCGAATGGCTAACACTATGCCCAATTTGGTGCCAAAAAACCCAGTTGGTCCAATGAGATTATATGTTGGTTCGTTACATTTTAATATCACAGAGGACATGCTACGTGGAATTTTTGAACCTTTTGGCAATATTGACAGCATTCAGTTGATTATGGATCCTGAGACTGGTCGTTCGAAGGGTTATGGTTTCATTACAGTAAGTTACTTGTTTATGTTTTTGAATTTTTCTTTAATGTTTTTAGCATATACTAGTAGACCAATTTAATGTTTATTATTATTTTTATCATTTTATTGGGGAGACAAATATGCCAAATTAAATTCACAATAAAATGGAATCAATTATATTATAATTATCATTTTACTTGAAATTATAAAATTGCATTTTTTTGATACAAATATTCTCATTAAAGACAATCGATAATCATGAGCTGTCTGTTAAAAGAAAAAAAATTAATTTACTATTTTATTTGTTTCAGTTTCATAATGCTGATGATGCTAAAAAAGCATTAGAGCAATTAAATGGTTTTGAATTGGCTGGTCGTCCAATGAAAGTTGGAAATGTAACAGAGCGGTTAGACATGAACACAAATGCATCATTGGATACTGATGAAATGGATCGTAGTGGAATAGATTTAGGAGCAACGGGACGCTTGCAATTAATGTTTAAATTAGCCGAGGGTGCAGGTTTAGCTGTGCCACTTGCAGCAGCTAATGCATTACTTGCAACAGCACCTCAACCACCACCCATTCAACAACAGCAAATATCTCCACCAATTGCTACACAGTGTTTTATGCTATCAAATATGTTTGATCCGATGACAGAAAATAACACATTACTATGGGATGTAGAAATACAAGATGATGTAATTGACGAATGTAATAAACACGGTGGCGTTTTACACGTTTACGTAGACAAACAATCATCACAGGGTAATGTTTATGTTAAATGCCCTAGTACTGCAACAGCAGTGTTAGCGGTTAATTCATTACATGGTCGATGGTTTGCCGGTCGAGTTATAACTGCGGCTTACGTACCACTAGTTAATTATCATTCACTATTCCCTGATGCATTAAACGCATTGGCATTACTGCAACCGACCAGAAAACCATAAACAAATTTAAAAAATGTTTTTATTGTAATAGTTATCGGTTTTAGTTTCATACACGTTTTTGTTTTTTACTTTATATAGTCAATAAAATATATATTTAAAAAATTTATTTTTTACATTTAGTTCTAACCAATTGTGAAAATATGGAATTCATGTTTTATATTATTAGTCTGGTCAATTATTGAATTTATTTTTTTAATTTAGCCATAAATACTTTTGTGCGCGAGCTTAAAAAAAATTATATAATTGAAAGAAAAATGAGTGAATAAAAATTCAAGTTGAAAGAATTTTAAATAAATAACAAAACAGATAATTATTATTATGAATAAAATAAAAAGAGAGAAAATGTAAATAAATTTAATTACTTTTATTATTATTTTAGTTATTTGTTTTTTAACAAATTCCTTCGCTTTTTTTATTATAATTATTTAAGGAAATTGCACATTTATCGTTTATTGTAATTGTGTTTTTAATTAAAATAGGTAAATTACTGATGAATTGTATTTAATTTTACACAATATAATTGAAATAAAAGATTAATATTAGAGCGATTTATAGGATAATTTTTTATTTGCCATTTTCGTTTTAATTGTCAAAACCTCTGTGTTTACCAAATTAGTTCTAAAAATTAACACTAAAATACGCCACTTCTACTTCAATACAATAACTCGTCTGTCAACTGTATATGTTTCTCGAAGAAATATTACGATAATATTCAATTTAATTAATAAGCGCAATTATATAACATATTAATTAAGAAAGAATTAGAAGATTCACGTCTTATATTATTTAGGAAGTATAATACTTGTATTTAATTTTTTAAGGTTAGAATGAAAATATTTATTGTGAAAAAATCTTGTAGTAAACAATGAACGATGACTCTCAGAATACGTTGGAAGCAGAGCATGAAAACCAGGTAGATGCGGATCTTGACCAAATAGATCAAAGTACTTCGAATATAGAGGAAAATGATGCTAATTTTCAAAATGATTCAGATGATTCAAATAGTGACGATGACTCTTATGACACTGAAAATTATACTGACGATGATAAGGAATTTAACTTTTATACAAGCACAAAAAAATTATCAAATTGGGTTATTGGAAATTTTATACCTGAACCAGTAGTGAATGATTTGCTTACTATAATGCGTGAGGACTACCATAACATAGTTCCTCAATCATTTCGCAGTTTACTACACATGGGTCAATCCCGAAAAATGCCGGGTACGCTTTAAAAAATTTCATTTTGTAAAAAGGTTTTATTTTATTAATTTACTTTATTTTCTTCTTCAGATGGTATGTCTACAATTCCAAATGTGGTTAATTCGCCTGCAGCTAAACAAAAAACAAGTGAAGCAGCAAAAATTACAGAAACTAAATCAAGAGAGAAACATATTAAGAAGAAACATATAATTAAAAATACTTCTGAAGATGATAAATGGAACGGATCTAATTCTCCAAAAATTATGGCAAAGAAAAATAAAGAAAATGATACAAGGGAAGATTTTTTATTAACACATGGCTTTCCAATAGAAACTGAATCTACTTTTCAAGAAATAGAACTCAATTGCAATAACAACGATGAATTTGTATATCATTTGAAGAAATATTTAAGTAAATATAAACCGAAAGAAAATAAATTTGCCTTCGCATTTCGACAAATCTTAACCGATGAATTTCTTATTGATTATAATTGGGACGGAAGTCATGGGAAGAAGTCTTTAGCTGCCTTGAAATTTTTCTCAATAGTTTTATTCGAAGCTTGGGCATCACCAAATTTAGACAGAAATACTTATAAAAAATCTGTACAGTTTCAAGTGAGACAATCGCATATAAGATATTCTAAAAATAAAAAAAAAAAAATAAATGCAACTGCAAATGCTTAAAAAAAATGTCAAATTGTGTTTAATTTCTTTTGGTTGCTAGTGTGCTTGTAGATTTGAGAATTTATGAAATGAATAATCGTGTACTCGAACCTTAACGGAATACTGTACTGAGTTCGTGTTGAGTCTGTTAATGGAATCTTTGATTTGTTGATTTTTGGTACATATTTTAAAGATTGGCTAAAAAGAGGAAATCGACATACATCAAGCAACATTTTTGAAATCTAATTTCTCTGCATAACATTACTGATATTTTGACTGGGATCGCATAGAACGAACCACATGTGACTATTGCAGACTATGGCCATACTCAACCACAATGCATGACTGGTATTGTCGCGTCATTCCACAAATTCTGCTATCTCCTTAACTGATACTATATTCTATTATATTCTCTACTATACCGTATTGGCGTAGGAGTTTTTTTGTTTATTTATCGAAACAACAAAACAACCGCGAGAAATCGCGTTGTTTGTGTTTAAATTAACGACAGGTTTTACCAGGCGCACATGACAGTGCAGAACGTACTGTTTATACCAAAAGTATATAGCAAACACGTCAGTTTGTTACCATAAACGCCTTGTTACCCTACTACCAACACTACACCTTAGATGAAAATAGCCGGTATAAAAGAATGTGACGTCGTAATATACAGTTAAATGACACAATACATTTGAATTTTTACAAATGGCGGCTGAGCGCAACAAATAAGAAGAAAGAAATTGGAACCTAGGCGCGCGTCTTCTACCAGGCAACCAGCAATTTCAGCTGGTGTTTCTCATTCAACGTAAATATATGTGCTTTATTTTTTTTCGTATTTCGTATTCCACATTCACTAAATGAATGAGATATTATATGTATGTATGAACGAGAGTGGAAAAATAATTTATCATAAGTGTGTATGAGTAGAGAACTCTTGATTGAAAATATTATAAAATGCAGTGACGGCGTTGTTTTTTTATAAAATTTAATAATTTTTATTTATTATAAAAAAATTAAAATTTTAAATTCATGCTGGGAGATCTGCTATTTAAAATGTTTTATTTTTAGGATAATAATATAAAAATGAATTTACTTAAATTAAGGATTCATTGGGTTTTTTCTCTGTATCGTATTTTATACGTTATTTCTGTTCAATTTTGAATTATTTATAGAAAGAAAAATATTTATCTTTTTTAAATAAATTTTTCCAAAAACAATCCAAAACTATGAAATGAAATGAAAATTAAATTCTTTCATATGGATCTATGGATGTTTTTCTTCAATTATAAAGTAAACCAATGAAGAACATATGGATGCATATGACGCAAATTTGTTTATAACTAAGAAAAACTTTATTATTTTTATTAAATTTAATTTAACTTTTGAATTTTCCATTTTTAAAAAATTCCGCGAATATGTATTTATTTTTTTTTTGTAAATAAGATAAAATGAATGAAAATCATGATTTTTACACATATTTTGAAATCCTTTGCTATTTCATTGGTTGATTTCAATAAAAAAATAATTCTATTTGGCTTGTCTGCAATTATAAAACTCAGTTTTGTTTGTTCTTTTATACAGATTGGGAGCAAGAGTTTACTTTTTGTGCGAATGTGCCTTATCCACACAAAGATGTTTAAACGTTAGAGACCCATTCTCTTATTGTTTTTCTAATATTCTTTGATGGCTTTACATTGCTTTAATGAATGAACAAAAATAGTAAAATATTTTTTATATGATTCATATTGCCGGCGATGACAGATAGAAACAATTCGGTTATATAAAAAATTAAAAGAAATATAGAAATCGATAGAAAGGAATGCTATATTCATTGATAATTGTATTGTTTTTCATTTAATTTCATATTTTCAAATGCATTTTAACGATAAACAAAGTAAATTTTATTTTTATAGCCACTTGTGTACTTAATTTTTTATTATCACCAAACTTGATTATGGCCATATGTAGAACATTTGTGACCATTTGTTTGATACCGCCCATTATCACTTGATATTACATTAAAGAAAGACGAAGAAACAGTTCTTATTATTTAACGAAATTTATGGATTTTTATCCAAAGCACATGTAATAAGAAATAATGCCAAGTCACCCCAATTATATTGTATTATTTTTCAGTTTGTATTTCTATGTAAAGCAAAATAAATAAAATTTTGATTTTAAAATAACAAATAATTAAAGATTTGGTATTTAAGTCGTTTTAGTCGCTTTATTTGTAAACATTCAATAATAAAATGACTCTTCAAGTTAGACAAAACCTATATTATGCGTTATTCCAGACCCTCAACAAAAAAAAAAAAACCATAAACGCTTTAGAGCTCTTTAACATCTTTTTATATTAATTATTATCTGGTTTAATATTAATTCTGTTTATTATTATTATTTTCTTTTTAAAAGACTATTTAACAGTAATTTGTTTTAATTGCAAAGTCAAAGTGTTTGCTTCCTACAGTCTGTAATGAAATCCATTTTTTAAAAATTATTTTGTAAATATCAATGCATCAAGTGGATTTCTTTAGTTTTGCTTAATATTTTTCTGTTTTTTTCCCATCGAAGATAAAAAAACCAACTACATAGTGCCATAAAGTGGAGTTCAGTGGTTATAACAGTTTAAATTTTATTTAAAAATGCAAATGATGATAGATATGCTGTTCAAGTGTTCGCGATGTAACAAACCGACGGCTTAACTAGTTTTTAATATTTTTGTATAATTAGTAATATAATTTAGGTATTTAAATTAATTATTTCTTCTTTTGAGTATTTTTCTAATGTTGAATTATATTAAAAACTAGCTGAAAACAATTCACATTCACAATTATTGCACTTAAATGACTTGATGAGTAATCCAGATCCACCCACTGTCCATGACTGTAATAATTACAAACGAAATATATATATTAACGAAATAATAAACAAGAATTTTTGTTAATTATTATTTTTTGTGTATACAAAAGATTTAATACCGTAAATATGCATTTAGTTTTCTTCGTAAATATTTCTTTTAATTATTTCATTTAAAAACGCAAAAAAAATTACTGAGTGAAACACAAAAGTTAAATATGAAATGAAACTGTCAGTTAATTTATACAAACAAATCAACACAATTTACCATATGTACTGCCATCAAATAATAATAATTATTATTTTTGGATTAAAAAAAATTAAAATTTCATACTTAAAATTATTATTTGTTATGTCTTTGGAACACTCAAATGCAATTAAAATGAATATTTTACTCGCTTGAGAAACAAGAACTCTGATGTAGTTCAACAAAACCGAATATACATTTAATTTAAATTTATATTAATAATATTTTTCAACACTTGACAAATATTTTTCTTCGTTTTTTTTTTTTTTTTGTTTTACTTGAAAATTTTACATTTTTTATTTTCGTGGGCGTAGAGTATTTCTTATTAAGAATTAATTGTGAAAATGCACAAGAAAAAAAAAAAAACAAGAATAACTTTGGAAAACAGTACCAATCAAAGACAGTGCTAAAAATAATATTTCATTTTAAATGTATTAATTAATTAATAATTAAATTTTAATTCTTTTAACACATTAATTTATATATTTTTAATAGATGCATTTTTAGATATAAATTTAAATAAATAAATCACTTGCGTATCATAAATACTTTGGTACAGTGCCACTGCTAAAATTCAGTCACTTATTTGTATCAAGATCTCGAACAATTAATGAATAAAAACCTGTGATATTCTTAAAAAAATACTTTTACTTTATAAATAAAATATAATTTAATTAAATTTAATAATATTAACATAAAATAAAAGAAGAAACAATTCGATTAGAATTTTTTTTGAAGAAAAAGGAAAAATTTGGAAAATTAATAATATAACGCCCCCCATTGCGTCAATGGCGCCGGCTTTAATATATGTTCGCACTTTTGACCATATAAGCTGTAAAGATGGTTCTTTCATTTATTTATTATTATTAAAATAGGGTGACCTAAAGGTTTTATAATGAATTTTTACTTTGACTATAGATTTGTGAAAAGAATATCCATTATTACGTTGAACTTATAAAAAGTATCAGTATATCAGTATAATTTATAAATTAATCATGTTAACACCACCCTGTTTATAAAAATATTCTTTCAATAAATATTCTATATAAAGTGAATTCGTTGTTTTAGATATTTTTTTTTTTTATTTATCGGTATATCTAGTCAGCTCATCTTCATTTTTATAGTTTTGTTTGGTGTGTTTTGTTTAGTTTTTTATTATTTGATTATATTTTCTTCAATTCTTCTGTTGTTAGCGGTTTTATTTTATTTGGTTATATGCTGCTATCGGTAATCATCGTCGACATCGTGACTTCTTTAAGGCGCCTTTTGTATTGACGCGACGACGGCATTTTATACTTTATCTTCTTCTTGTATTTTATCTCACATTTGTTATTTAAAGTTTATTTTTTTTTTTTGTGTTAAAGGAAATATTGTTAAATGGTTAGAATTTTGAAACCACAATTATTAAAGAAACACTGATTTTTATTCTCTTTTATGATCTTTAAACGTTTAAAGTTATATTTTCTCTTAATATAACAGCATACCGAGAAAGGTGTAACATTACTTAATAATTAAGTGTATAACTAGGCTACGATTGGATATTTTCTTTATACATACGAGTATTTATAAATACCAGAAATAACCCATGATTTATCTTAAACCTGTTAGCTAATGTATGAATTTGCTATAAACTAATTAGTCACCCTAAACGAATACAACTTGTAAACAATAATTATGTAATTTAGTTTTATATTTTTTTCAATGAATTTAATTTTAATGTTAAGAACTTTACATTATAAATGAGATCCTTTATTTATTCTTTCGTAACCATAAAAAAGAGGAACAGAAAACAGATGTGACTCTTAAAGATAGTAATTAAATTTTGTTATAATAGTCTGTTTTATAAATTAGTAACAAATTGTTTTGTATTAAAACCTCTAGGGTTAAAAATTAGTTAATGAAATTTTATAAACAAAACTTTTAAGCTTATAAAGCAGATAATACAATATTTTTGCAACACTTTGTTCATTGTCAAGCTATTTCTATCACCCATTTATAACATCGACAATAAGCTTTCGCGAAAACATATTAATTATTACTTTAGCAGCTATTAATTTTCTGCATTATGTCTGTTATGTGTAGTTAATTATAATAAGAAATTCACTTCCGAATTTAACTTCCTCTTTGGATAGTTTTTTTTAGCAGAATTTTAGTTATAAAACAAGAGACACAATTCTTAAAATTAAAAGGCACTATGACAAAGGATAGTTTGGCGGTAAATGCCCTACATATGTTAAAAAAAAAAATAAAAAATTTGCAGTCATTATATCTGCTTATTTTACAATTCTAAGAAGCTAGGCATTATCGAGACAATAAATCGTGTTGACGGTCTGCTGTTAAGAAAAACAAAAAAATAATCATTTGAGGCATGGTCTTTAAATTTTCTTTTTGCTTTTTGTTATTTCTATTATTTGGTTGTATAATATTTTTTTTCTGTCTGTTTGTCTGTTTGAAATAATATTCTTATTAATGAATAAATTAAATTAAAAACAAAAAATGTGTATACTCTTATAGTTTTCTACGAAATGGCAGTCAAGTGTTGACCATATGGGCATATATAGCAAATGGGCAGCAAAAAAAGAAAATAAATATATATTTAAAAATTGCATTGTATAATGGATAATCTGTTACTTTTCTTTTTTTTTTGCTGTTTAGATTTTAAAAGAATAACATTACTGTGAAAAAAAAACATAAATTGAATACATTTAAAGAGAGAGTGAGCACAATTGGCAATAGGCGATTTTATTTACACTTGAATTCAACTTGTAAATTGCCATTTTTATGTGAATAAATAATAATAATAATAATAAAAAATAATAAATTAAGTATAATTGTTATGGAACCACTTGTAGATATATTTTTCTACTTCCTGGAAATCAAAATAACAGAATTACAAAATACAATGACGAAAATGTGGTTAGCAGATTTTTTTTTTTTTACAAATATGGAGTTTATTTGCAATATTTTAGCAATTTTAAATTAAAACAATGCATGCAATTTTAATTTATTTTTTTTTGTCTGCTGTTCGTCTTTTAAAGCAAAACAAAAATAAATAAAAGAAATTTTGATTATTTTTTTGCTTTTTTACCGTAGTTAAGTTATAGTTCCGGATGTTCAAGTAGGTTTTTGTTGCCATTTCAATGAGGGAAAATTTTCTATTTTTCATAAACGTAATTTAACTTATTCATTTAACTCTAAAATTGTCCTTTATTGTATTTTTTATCTTGATGTTGATGACAATGACGAAATTAAGGCTTTGGTATTACACATAGAAAGCTCAAAATATGTACTGAACAATCGAATATAATCGCGTTATTGGCAAGGACACTAGCGTACAAACTTGACGCCGATTATAATTATAAAAATAATAATTCAAAAGAACAAAATAGTTTTTTTTTGATGGTATGTACAAAGTAAATAGAAAAATAAAATAAAATTACAAGTGCAGAACACTCAAGCCGCAATACAAAAACTAAATTAATCTTCTTCTATATATTTTTTATTCTTTACTTTTTCTTTTGTTAATATTATTTACGGTCCAGACACTATAGTCCAACACCCGCAGTGTTAATGGCGCCAACAAATGTACAAATCGATTGAATTTCTTCTTTCTATACCTCTAAAGGTTAATTTGAATTGGATATTACTTTGTGTTTTCTGTTTTTTTTTTTTTTGGTTGTTATTGTGAAGAGAATATTTCGTAAAGTGAAGAAGTTACTTAAAAAGGTAATACAAATTATATTATTATTATTATTATTATTCTTATTGTGTACAATGACTTTACTAGACACTACACCATTTCTAACATAATTTAGCCATTTGGCACTTGTCGCCTAATATCCTAATACACACTGTGAACTTGAATACAAAAAACCAAAAACTAAGAATTTGCCATACCGAAAGTAGCATCACAGTCAGGAGGAAAGAATTTACAATTTAAGCTAAAAGGGATATAAAAGGTTTTGGCAGCAGGTATTTATTTTAAAAGGTCGTTTCTGTTATATTTTTTTTTTTTTTGTTAAGAAAGTGCAACAAGTGATTGCTAGTTACATTAATCTTCTACAGTACACCGCATTAGTGAAATCCAAAGCGTGGAAAATTAAACAATTGTACTCAAGTAAAAAACAAATTCATATAAATTTCTTAAGTAACAGCATTATAATTCTTATAAAATGTAATCAGAAAATCATAAAAACAAAAAATTGTTATGCTCCTTTAATAATCTGCTTCTTACTTTTGTTTACACGAACACCCTTCGGCACTTTTAAAAATATGTATATTATTCCATGGAGCAGATTCAATTTATTTTATAAAAATATTTTACTTATAAATAGATCAATACTTTTATAAAGTTATTATTTATGCTAAGAAATTATGTTTTTGAATTAGGGTTGTTCAGTGCACTTAGTTGAATACCTTTTAGTTTTAAATTTTATGAGAATCTTTGAAATGTAATGGATAAATAATAATCCGAGATGGTTTTTCTTTAATTACTGTGCTTTACGTTTAAGTAAGAATAATTAAAGAATTATATAAATTGTAATTTAATCCTTTTAATTTATTTCAATTTTAATTTAAAGGAAAAACACAGTTCATTAAAGACAAGTAAAATTAAAAGAGTTTTTGATCATTTCATTAACAAAATTAAAAGTTTTAAATAAATTTTTTATTAATTTCTTTTCTTTAATCCACATTAATCTAATATTAATTAAAATAATTAACAAATTTCATTTGTTAAAAAAAAAAAAAATATAACAGAAAATCAAATTCCATGCATAAAGCACGCAATAAAAATGTAAAAAGAACGCAACAAATATTCTAAAATGTGGACACTGTGGGAAAATATTTGATGGGAATATGCAACTATAATTTTTATATTTTGTTTTCGGTAAAAAATATATATAACTTGACTTCGCATTGAAATAAAAATATATAAATAATAAAGCAAACGGCAAGTATAAAAAAAAAAAAAAATATCGCTGAAATTCGCGTGCTAAAAATTCTACATATGATTGGTGTATTATCTAGCTCTAGGCCGTCACGAGGGAGTTTTAATATAAAAATCGAAAAAAAAAAAAAATCACCAAAGCTAACACACTAGCTATCCGACTTAAGTAAGAAAAACTAAAGTAAAGTTAATTAAGAATGAAAATTTAACATCTTTTATTCTGTTACTCCAATTAGATCTTACCATCTACCATCCCTATTATTAATGTTATTTTTTTTTATTATGCATTACTCTTCTTTAGCGTTTTTATTATTATTATTGTTTTTTTTTTCTTTCTACACAATTAAATAAAGTTTGCGATAAATTTTGATTATTAGCTTTGCTCGTTTTTGTATTACAAGCAGATGATTGTCTATCTTATTAATCCTAATTTAATAATAATAATAATAATTCCTTTACAGTCTTATCACTATATAAAGATGTGGGAACTTTAATATTAATTTTTATAACATTTTGTTGTCTTAATTAAATAAATGATTGCTTTAAGCATTACTAATTATATCACGAATATTTTTTTTATAAAAATAAAGGCAAAATAATTTTCTTTATTTTATGCCTTTATTATTAAAACTTAACAGAAAAAATGAAAACTAATATGAAAAATGTTCATCTGTTGCCATGTAAAACTTTCTAAACTATAAATTTAAAGAAAAAAAGAAGTATTTAGAGTTAAATTATGTAAAGAAAAAGAACCCGTACAGTGCTAAGAATTGACATGAAAATAGTAAAACTATCTTGTATATATAAGGAAACAAGACGTAATATTACTTTTAAAATAATAAACGAAAACCATCTTGAAAACATATGGAGTATTTCCTCAATTGAAAATATAAATTACTTTTTTTCATTTTTTCATTTTAACCGGGTAAGGGTAAACCTTGCTCATAAACAATTTTAAGTGCAAAATAATAGTTTTAATAATATTTATGTACCACCTATATGACGATGATTTATATACAATGTTTAAATAAAGTTTTATTTCTTATTTATTTTTTACTTTGTTTTTAGTGAACTAAGATGGAAACAGATGGAAATTAAATGAATTAAATGTTTACTTGACTAAAATGAGAAAAAATTATGCTGCTTTTGTAATATACATTCATCAGTTTCCCAATATTAATTCTTCTAATGTTCTAAAGTTCGTTTTGTGTTTGTTTACAAGACGACATTTAAAAAAGAAAATATGGAAAATTCATCTACAATTATAAATATATAACAGAATGATAGAAAAGAGTAAAAACACAAGACATATAATAATAAGAAAAACGGAAATAAAGATAAAAAACAAAAAAATGACGGAAATATTAATTGAAATCAAAGCGTTAAAAATACTCTTCATATGTGCTTCGAACCCTTTTACTTTATTTTGTTTACTATAATAATCTTAAAATAGTAAAACACATTTTCTTTGAATATATTTTCAATGAAGATAAATAATTTTCCTATTTTCTATTTCCAAAATAATAAGACAGATGTATTATCATTTTGTATTTGTTTATTTAACCGGAAAATAGTAATAAAACCGGATGGATTAATAAATTAATAAAATTGTCTTTGACAGTAGTTGATAACTATAGAAGAGATACCAGAGGCAGATACTATGCCAGTTATGACATTTGTCATTTATATTACTACGAGGATGCTTAATTTAAAAGAGTTTTCTTAAAGTACGGCACTTTCTAATTATTTATATTATTAATAATTAATAATCTATGTTCAATCTATAATAGTTTGTAGGTCATTTTTATTAAATATAATAATCTAAAAACATAAATAAATTATACGATAATCCTCCACTGTTAACATGCAAAATATATTAAAATTAACATTTTAATTATATATTATTAGCAGAAGTCACAAATTTGTTAGCAAATAAATTAAGTTATATATTTTCTTTTCCATTTTTCTGCTTTTCAAAATACTAATGTAAATTATAAATAATAAAAATAAAATAACATTAATTATTGGATTAAAGGGGACACTAAATAGTCGGGTTAGGTCAAATATATATATAAATGATACAAAACATTTAAACGACACGCGCATCTGTCATAACAAAATGATACAAAATAAAATCCAACAATGTATTCACGTCCAGTTTAATTTTTATATGTATATAGTGGATACTTGAAAATACGCCAAATGCCAATAAAATAGAAAACGTAAAAGAAAAATAATAAAATAAAACATAAGTTAGGTCTTTTCTTAAATAAATATATTTCGAAAATAATCATAATATGTGGCCAGATTAAAATATGTTATTTAGTAATAAAAAAGAAATTTAGATCATTTATAAATAAATAAAATAAAATTTTCTATTCGAACAGGTGCACCAAAATTTGACAATTATTATTTGAAATTTTATTTTTTAATTAATTTATGTAATATTATAACATGAAGAAATGGTATAAAATTAATTTATTTGAAGAGATAACCCCCTATTGATGTGTGACATTCGGATATAATTGTGATATGAAAGGTGTTTCATTGAAATTCGTGCAATTTTACTGTAAATTTATAAAAATATTGAAATTTCCAGTTTTATTGAAGCCAAAGTTTTACCAACTACAGTAGCTAGTTACCAACTACAGTAGCTAATATGCCATTTACTTATTATCGGTACGAATTCTTGATGTCAAACAAAATAGTGATATAAATTCACGGATAATTCACTATTCGTTAACTATCCACTAACAGTTTTAAGGTACTTCCTAATTATGTAATTTGCAGGTGATTAACTCATGCCTATAAAAATATTTAAGCTTAAAGTGTACTAAACTTCTGTACTTATACTTTCCGTTTAAACTTTAATTTTCTTAGGTTAAATATAACTGAACTACGTGAATGAATTCTTCTACACATAATTACATCTGCGCAATGTGTTACTTAGCGCTACAAAGCCAATAATTGCTTATTTAATCACAGCTAAAATAGACATTTTATTATCACTTAAAAATAATAAAGAAACCAATGAAAATAAATAATAAACAAAGCCAGCAGTCGTATAGTAGTGGATATTGATTGTTTTAAATTCCTTTTAACAAACAGAAAACTAACAGCTGTGCTTTATTTATTTTTGTAATTACTTGTTATTTTTATAATGAAAAAAACAATACGCATCATTGTCTTCTAAATGACTGCTAAACACAATTAATTGTTAAGTTTTTTTATTTTCGTTTTTTAAATGACACAACATAAGAGAGAAATTTAATTCTTTAAAACCTACAACTTTTTCATCTAAACGAATGTATGTATATTTTTATTACTTTTGGTAAATCAGGAGACAACGAACAGAAATGAAAAGAAAACAAATACTAAATGCACGCATAGATTAATTTCTACCAACAGAATGAATTATTATATAAATAGTATTATAAAAATGTTGTTAAATATAGCAGGCGATACATGTCAGGAATTTTTAACGCGGTAGTAACGCTACTGTTTAGTTTAATCTTTAACAAAAAAATAATAAAATTTTTTTCCTATTTTTACTTATTTCATTCGTGACACTTAAACAAAAAAAAAAATTGTTTTATTTAAAATAAATCTATGCGCGATGTCGTGTCGCGACTTAGTCTTTTGTTTACATGTGACCAGTTGTTATTCTCGCAAATTGCTGTTGTTTTATCTTTTAAAATTAAATTTAAATCTACAAAATATATCAACATCATCATCATAGTCATACCGTCAGTTTATCTTAAATAAGAAATACATAACAATTTATCACTTAAATGTAAAAACATTACTTAAGCGAGCGTCACCAATGAAAAGGCGAAAAAATATTTTATTTTTATCACATATAATTGGTGGGTGGCTTTCAATTAAATTTAATTTATTTAAGAAAAAAAAAAGAAATAAAATGCCACCCGAGAAAATTATTTACTCCTTGTGCGACTTATTTATATTTATTTACTGGTAATTATTTGTCCAGTTATAATTATATTTTAAATAAGTTTTACCCACCACGTTTCATTGAACAGAATAAAATTTATAAAAACTTAATAGTTAAACCTACTTAAATCGCTAGAAAATAGACGAAAATACAAAACTTAAAACATTAATTAGAGATGTTAAAAAAATAATAATAATAATAATTGTAATTGGATTAAAATTCACCTGTTCACCTGTTCTGTCTTAGCACCGATAGCACAAAATTATCGCAAGGTCTATATTTAAATTTATAAAAAAAAAAAAATTATTGTGAATGAAGTAAAAAAGCAAAAAAAAAATAATAATTAGAGTTAAAAAAAATAAATAAAATCGCAATAATAATTGGTTGTGCTTTTAGTGCGTCTCATTTAACATGTGTATAGTTTAGCGCACACTGGATCCATTAAAAATATTCTTGGCTGTGCTCTGTGTATAAACAAAGATTAGCCGGGTGTTACTTTTAACAAACTGTTTTTGTTCGTTATTTTTTATTTTTTTTTTCATTGGTGGGGTGAGGCTAAATGATGTTTTTAATTTCTATTAATTCATTCAGAAAGTAACAAAGCTTAGTTAGTATTGTAATTACGTTAATAATAACATTTTATGTGTTAAATTTGTACAAGATGTTAATGTTTATGGAATGTTAATATATACTGTAATAAGCAGGAAGTAATTTATGACTCTTTACAAGATTTTCTCTTTTATTTGCTTTTTTTATTTTTTGCAAATTTTGGCATGTGATTATCTGAGAAAAATCTACAAAGGAATTTGAGGAATAAAATAATTAAAAATAACATTGTTGAGCAAAAAAAGATTAATTATTATTCAGAGCCGGATTATTGGTTGAAATACAGTCAATTCTCATCTTATGCGGTAGATACGTTCCGCAGTAAATCGCATTCAAATAAATCGCAAAAAACAGGACTACGACTAATGAATACGTTCTACGTTTATCGAAAGCGCATAAAATCGAAGAAATAGCCAAAAAAGCAAACATCTAAGCTACTAACTTTGCAAACTTTACGAATTTCGACTTAATGCGACAAACAGACCAAAACACTATGAGCACTACTCGTATGCTTTCCAAGAAATAAAGAAAAACCTTATATAAATCGGGAATTCCCACAAATATATCGAATAAAAATCGTTTAGAAAAACCGCATAACTTCAAATTCGCATAAAAACAGAATTGACTATACATTGGTCGATTCGATATTAGTTAAAATCACAGTTTAAACTACGTTGAATTTATATTATTTCTATAATTATGCAGTAATTAAATTTGAAAGGACATTTGTCTTTATTTCGTTTTAATATCATAAATTAAATTAAATTCGTTATTAATAAAAATTTAATTTATTTGATTCAAAATAATTTTCTGTTTCTTTATATTAACGTCAATTAAATAACAACATTGTAGTTTATATGGTATTTTCGTCCAAAAAGAATAAATTATAATTGATATTATGCACTTGTCTTATATTATTTCGGTTTGGTATTTGCTAAACATAGAATAGTAATAATAATAATAATTATTATTATTATTTATAATAAATATAAAAACCATTCAGCCAAAATATATATTTACAGCTTTTCATTTATGTTCTTAAACACCTTATATCTGTGTATTTTAATTTTTGGTATTTCTTTATTGTGCACAGGAAACGCTTTAGAACAAACATCTGTTCAACGTAGAATAAATAAACATGAAAATACAATAAAATTAAAACATTAAAAAGAATTAATGTACATAAATTTATTCACAAATATAACACATTAAAGTGTGCATGAGACTGAACATACGGGCGAGTTAAACGCGTGTTCATACACTTATAGTTATATTTCTTGTAATTTGTATTACAGAAAAAATGTTAGATTTTAAACAGAAGCCACAATGGCTTAATTACTATAATTAGATATTGATAAACTGAATTTAATAAATGACTGATTAGTGAATATAAGAAAATTTTCTTATTAAAATTTAGTTCTTTTATTCTAATGTAAATAACTTGATTTAAATAAGATTTGCCATTATTATGTAATTTTCGATTGTTCGTTATCAAAATTTATAAAATACTTTTCCTTAACGGAAAACCCATTTATCCAATCAGATTAACAAATTCAGTATTAATTCGTTAAATAATTACAAACACATTATAAGCGTTTAATTAGTGCGAAAAAAAATTGCATTAAAAATAAATTCAAAATTATTAATTATCGTTGATAAGAATCGTTTAAAATTTATTAATAATAAAAAACGTAAAACAACTGTATTCACAAACAACAGAAAAAAGACCCGATAATTGGTGCACTTGTTTGTGTAACTTGACTTGACTAAACCTACGTTGACTTAACATAACAAATAATACCTTGCATATTTTAGTAAGTATATAGTTCTTATCGTTATGCATTGTTTAATAATTTATTATTTAATCTTTAAACACACGGACCCATTTCAAATGTATTTTTTACCATTAATTTTAAATTATTATTATTATTATAATTATTAAAAGAAATTTATTTAAAAATAGAAGCATACACTCGTTGAAGTTATACAGCTGCGTGTGACATTTGGACTTATTCTTATTGATACGTTTAGTTTTTTTTTTTTACTTAATTCAACAAAACCATGAACAAAAACATAAAATTACTGTGTGTTTTTGGTGGTTAAATTTACACAAATTTTTCAAAAAGGTAACACACCCGGCGCACGTTATGTATGTATACATTGTTTTTTATTTTTTACCTGTTTTTAATCGGTTTTATGTCCACCTTATATTTTGTTGTAGATTAAAATTATAACCGCCAAAAATTACCCAAAAATCGGTTGGTCTTTAACTAAAATAAATGTTTTGGAGGGCTTTAAATTAAAAACAAGCCAAGGAATATATGTATACATACAGCCTGAGAGACAAATATCGAAATACTTCTTCGTTTTTTTTATTAATTATATATTTTTGGGATTGGCTAATTGACTGTCTTTCTGCATTGTAAAATATATTTTTTTCATAAATTTCTTTAAAGTCTTTAGATGTAGATTATTTTGCAAGTGCAAGTGCATGAATTTGTTCTTTGTGATAAACTTTTGAATATAAAAATGCCAATGCCACGTAGAAAAATAGTTTTCTATCTGTCTTGGTCATCATGGAATAATGACGAAACGTACAATACATGCTACCTTTAATATAATAGATAAATTCTATCGAAGACTAAGAGTTATTTTTTACATAACAGATGTTTATAGACAGAGTTATTTAGGTTTGCCAATATGCTTGTTTTTATATTACTTTTTTATTTTCATCACTAATTTCAAAACACAAATTTAAATTTTTATGTTTATTTTGTAAAAAAGAAATTTTGTTGTAAATTAACAAAAGCAGTAAAAAAACAGGTGTAAGCATCACAGGTTAAATGTATTTTCTTTTTTTTTGAAATTAATTAATTATTATTTTTAAATCGGATTAATTCTTTTATTAAATTTATGAAAGTCACCGAATATTTTTAAAGGATTTATACGAAAATCTATAAAAACTGAATGGAAACAGAAAAAAATTTAATAAAATTATTCAATCTAAATAGATTAAAAGAGTTAAAATAATCATTCAGAAAAAACTTCACACTTGTGGTCACGATTTACCATAAACAAGTTAACAAATTTTATTTTCAACATAAAACCGATTTGAAAGGAGTAAATGTGATAAAAAGACTAAAAAGATAATAAAAACTTACAAGAGAAGAACAATATCACGCAGCAGCTAAAAAAAACAACGAATAAAAGCAGCAACAAAATCGTCGCTCTCACAAAAGTCACAGAAAAAAAAAAATGAAATAAAATTAATCTTAGAAAACAGAAACAGCGAAGAATTAAAAAAAAAACACACTTTATTCCGCGTAGGCCGCGACAGGCGCCAGATGTTAAAAATTCTGTTTCATTCGTACTGTTTACGGCCAGTATACGGTATTCTCAAGTGTTATTATTATTTTTTCTGTTAAATATTATCCACATATATACACACATTTTCACATTCATATTAAACGACTCATCGTCATTTTGCCGTCGACAACTTCTACTTTTTATAATAATAATTTTTTTTTTTTTATTCCTTTTTTATAAACTAAACATTGGATATGGGTATAACGAAAAAAAAAATAATGAAAAGCGAAGAAAATAATAATAAAAATTTATATAAATAACACTGCACAAGTGTAGAAGTGTTTTTGTCTCAATCATACTACCACATTTTTTAAATAGAAGGTGTCTTATTTTCGTAAACATATGTTATGTGTTATGATGATCATCAGCCTTTTCCCTTTTTTTATTCCCTCTGTATTGCATACACTTGACTTCTTACATTTTATTGTGTTTACTTGAAGATTATTTTCACCATTTCAATCAATCGGTTATGGTTATATAAAACTATTGATGATTGAAATAACTAGCAAGTACCAATATCAAAAGAAAAGATAATTAAATATTTCGTTTTGATCAATTATGAAAGAATGTTTTTTGTAGGGAAATTCAGTTTAATAATATCCCGAAAATACCTTTAATATTCTTAATTTCTAGACCAAAATTAATTGAATAATTCTGTAAATTATCTTAAAAGTTCTAAAGGTAACATTTGCGATTCAATCCATAAAGCATTAAAACTCTATTTTTTAATAAATAAGTACATTGTTTTGAAATGCAGACCGTGTCTCTTCGACCGGGACTAACGTAAGTATAATTACGTGTCCGCAAAATAAACTAAGGTCGCCTAAAAACCTTATAAATAAATGTTCATTTTCATTTTATTTAACGATACTGATCAGTGATCACCTTACATATATTTTAGTTTCAATTCTTCTTAACGCGTATTCAGGTATTTTTTTTTGTAAATAATACATAACTGATCTGTTGATCTTAAATTGAAAATATAAATATTTTTTTTATCGTTTAACACATGCATTTCTGGCCCTTATAAAATTCAAAATGTTTTTAACTAAAAATGTGTTTGATCAACAATCAAAAACAATGTTTTTCCCTTTAGAGTCATTTTAAGTAAGAATTTTTATACAATATATTATTATTATTATTTGTTGGGATTTGTTCTGATAAATACGACGTATAAATAACAAAAATAAATAAAAACCTTGCCTTGCCTATTTACCTTGCTTTAGCCACTTGGTGTGTTTTTTTTATATTCTGTTGTTTAAGTATTTAATATATGAAAAAAATTCTCATTTCTTATTATGCGCGCTCTTGAATTGTCAAAAAAATAAAATAAAAATATAAATATATATATATAAACTCTCTTACACATAAGCTTGTTTACTCACTTTACCGAACTGAAAAGAATGTGTTGCGTTTCGTGTATTAAAGTTATTTTTTATCGGTCGTTTCGTATATAACTTAAATGCTAATAGTAAGTCACCAAATAAACGTCGTACAGAAAGGATGTAAAACATTTTATAAAGTTTTTATTTTAATTTATTATTATTATTATTATTTTGTTCGTATAAAAATAATAAATTATTAAGTTATTTTTATTTAAATTAATTGATTAAAGTTAATTATTTGTTTTGTTTTTTTATAAAATTTGTGATAAAACTAAGTGATTAGTTGGAAATACTCAAAATCTTTTTTAAAAAAAAAAGTGTTCTTAAAAGTGATTTTTATAAATAATTAATTTACAATTAACAAGTGATTAGTTATTTAATTATTAGTAAAGAATACGTTAAAAAATTGGATAAATAACTTAACACTGTGGATATAGTAATTCATTTCGAGGAATCAGGTGTTTTTTTGCAATAAAAAAACAGAACACACGCAATTTAAATAATGACGTCAATTGGCGAAAATTTATATACAAATTTAAGTGCAGCTAAATTGTCAGCAATATTATTAAAAGGTAATTTATAAATTTATTTAATTTTTTTTTATAAAAATATATATTTGTTAAAAGCCATCAAATTCAGCACTTAAACTATGAATGAGTGAAAAACACGGCACAACCGGCTAAGATGTAAATTGACAAGTTTTATTTAGTTTTTATTACCTTTAAAGAAAACAATAAAGAAATTTTTTACAATGTGACGATGTAATTGTGGCGCCAACACTAAATACGTTCTTATAAAAACAAGAAATTATTGCATAATTATTAGCTTCGGTTTTATAATCTCGTTAAATAGATACATAAATCGTGTATTCAAATCACACCGGCCAATAAACAACAATGTTGACAATTCTCGTTTAATTTTATATTTTCTTTATGAATTGTAATATTGGCGCTATGTAGACGTTCAGCTTTAATATTTCTTATTCTATTAAAACGATATTTTAAATATTTCTTTATAATAGTTTTAATTTTTATATCTTTTATATTGACGGATTTATCCTATGAATACTTAAACGGTTTTTGTAGGTAATTCTCTAATGTGTCTAGCACAGCTAGTAATAGTCACTTTGGCGAGACAATATTGTAGTTATTCGTGATAATCAACAAAGTTCTTTATTAAAATTTTTTTTTACCTAAAATATTAGAAATAACTGGACACCACTAGTTTTATGTTTAAAAACTAAATTAATATAAAAAAAAAACTACTTAGAAAAACTTAACAATGCAAGCATGTGCGCTAAGTGTTTTTTCGTTTTTAAAGATGAAATTTTAAATTTTTTTTCTCTTGAATTAAATTAAATTTTTATTGCTTACTTTAAAAATAATGAATCAAACCAATCAGAAACACATTTTGCAAATAAAGAAAAACTTGATTCGGTGTTAATTTGGTAAAGATGCCCGGATATTAACATAAATTTGTTAATTTTTATTTTTTTTATTGTTTTGTAATCTTGAGTTAAATATTTTTTCTTATATATAAATGTATTTATTATTAGAAATATCGCTTTATAAAATATACTCTGTGGTTTTTTTCAAATTAATTCGTTAACTGATGAAAGTGCGACAGATGTTTTTTTTTTACTTTTTAATTCAAAATGAATTAAATTGATATTTGTTTTCGTTTATTCAAAAGAAAAGAAAAGAAAAAAACTTTACAGCACTTTGTTTTAATTGTATAGACAGACACACACTGTATGTATTAACTACTTAAAGGAGAAAAACATTTTTTTTTTTTTGAGGATAAAATCGTTAAACACAAAAACCATAAAATAATAATAATAAAAGTAGCTACACAGTCATAATCATTTTTTTTTTTGTTTTTGCCGCGTATTTTTGCGCAATCGTCTAACCTAATACGGACATGCCGTGCCGACAGCCAAATTTTGTTTATAAATTAAAAAAGAAAAGAAAATTAAAACAAGTTCCTGCAGATATGCGGGAATATGGTTTAAATATTCGACAAAACCATTTAAAAAAAATCCAATATAAGTCGATATTTTGCAGCGCTTATATGGATATAATGCGATTTTTTTTTTCTTTTAATTTTTTGGTTAAGCAAGCGACCCAAATCAACCTGCATATGGCCAATAGTGTTTTGTTTAACCAAGCACTGGTCTTACGTTTTTATTTTTCTGTTTTTAAATTTAAGCAATTTATGAAATTTGGTCCAGTGAATCTTAAATTATTCATCTGCATTTACATGAATGCGTTATGAACTACTTAAAGCATTTTCCACAATTGTATATTTAATTAATTTATTTTCTATAAGCCATTATCATGCTATTTGGTAGCTTATTGTGAATGAAAATAACGACAAATAAGAAAATAATTTTTATTTATCCGATTTTAATGGTAAAAAATACAAAAAAAAAAACACAAATAATACTCTTAAAATGACTCACATAAGATTGCCAGTTGAGCGAACACTTGGCGCCAGTCCTACACATTGTTCACTTTTTCTGTATAACAATAATATGTATAAAACTAACATAAATTGAACAGCAATTGTGTTATTTTTGCAAAGTTTTGACTTCTTACAAATACATAATCAATCCAAATTATGTAAAAAATACTTATGCTGATTTGTTTTTTTTTTTTGTGTGTTTATTTTAACATTTGTAATTGATATTTTCTTTAATTTTATTAAAATTGATTTTCAGTACCTAATAAATTAATTGTTTTTTATTATATTATTATATAAATATTAAATTCAGAATGAACTAAACTGTGGCATTCACAAAAATCAAAGCAAAAATCACTTCTTACTGTCGATAATATAAAATAAATAATTCTCCATAAGTTAGTCTACATTGCACCACATCTTTTATGCTTTGTTTAAGCACAGATTTGAGCTTTTTATTTATATATTTATTCATCTTTTTTTTTTTCTCATCTCATTTATAAAAACAACAATATATCATTCTTATAAAAGCTTGCTATATGTTTATTATTTAAATTTTCTGCTTTTATTTGGCGCCATCGTGACGATCAAGATGAAATAAAATAATAAAGAATGAAAACAAGAAAAAGAAAAAAAAAAAACACGTAAATGATAAACAAAAAACAAAATATTCAAAACACAAATCATATAATGAAAAAAAGAAAAAAAAAACTTATAAATCGTCACTGTCGCGGTTGATGATGCTGTGTGTTAATGTAAATGTTAAATACCATCATCGACACATAATCATTAAATTTGTTGTTTTGTTTCTTTAAAACTTTTTTCTATTTGACTTAACGAAGAAATAAATGTATAAATTCTTCTTAAAGAATTGAATTAATTTTATTTAAATTTTATTTTTCTACACACTAATTAAGTCATTATCAATATAGATAAAGAAAATTTAAATATAACTACTGTAGTTATTACCGATTTATTATTAAAATTGTATTAAGAAACTGAGTGACTGACTGACTACGACAAAAATTATATTAAAAAATGCATTTTTCTCTCCGTTGCATCTCATTTTAACCATATGTAAAATAATAACCATTTTATTGTTCTGTAAAATTAGCAAATATACTTAAAATTACTGCAAAATTAGTATTAAAAACACAAAAATTAAATTAGTTAGTATATTATAACGTAGCAGAGAAGAGAACAGAAGAATAATACCCAGCGAAAAACGATACAAAAATCATACATTCCAAAATCCAAAAAAAAAAAGAAGCAAATAAGCAAATGAATGTAAATTTTATAATCCTATTAATTAAGAAAGAAAAGAAAAAATAAGAAAAACTTAAAACAGATGTTACTTCAATATAACTTTATTTCATTTTAAGATTATTATTTGTCGACTCGGTGCCAGACTAGAGCGTGTACATATACATGTTTCTTTAAATTAATTTCTTTCTTATTTATTTATTTATTATATTTCTGCTTTTTTATTTTTATTTTTATTAATAACCGCTTCACCACAAATTTATTTATTATTATTTTTCATAAAAGTTCATTCTTTTAATGAATCAAAATTTAATTTATATATTATACAAAAAAAATATATGTATATAGTTCAAAAAAGTCACAATTTATAAATTTATTAATTATTCTTGTTTATATAAATTAATATGTTTATATCACCGCAAATATTTATTTATATTACAGTAAATTTGTAAATTATTTTTAATGCTCAGAATTTAATCCACGATTTGATGATTTTTTATATTAATATTTTTTATTTTAACACTTTGCTGACCGGTGACGACTTAACTCGTCATTGCACTTGCATTATCTATTCAATTTATGACACCCAGGGCGATATAGAAGCCGTTCCCGCTTTATAATAAAAAACAATTACTTTCTTGGTATTTAGGTTTATATCACAATTTTAGAATAATTCAAAATTTAAAACATTATAATAATTGCCGGTGAAATGACATAGTTTTTGTGTAAAATTTGCCGGTCAGCAAAGTGTTTCTGTTTTTGTTTAATTAAAATTTAATATGATTTATAGTAATTATTTATTCAGTTTTTAATCCTTTACACTATAACATGTATATAAATGTTATATTTTGTAAGTTCATAAATCGACAGCCGGTGATTCTTTATCAACAATTTAAAGTTTAAAAAAAAAATGCGATGGAAAAACCATTAAAACACCAATAGTGTTAATTTATTACAAAAATTAATATTAAAGATGAACAAAATTATAATAGAAAATCAATAAATCAATAATAACAAGCTAGATACAATTAATTATGCATACAAAACATTTTAATTATATAAAAGAAATTATTAATAGCAAAAGTTGATTAACTATAATTACTAATTGATCTTTGTAGTGTTTTGAACAGGTGAAACGTTTAGAATTTTATTTTATTATTTCATTACTAAAGGCGACATTTGTCTTGCCGCCAAGTAATTATTAATGAAAAAAAATAATAAAAATAAACGTGTAATGTAACATATTGCTAATTATTAATAGGTACATTAATTATTAAGTACTTATTTTTAAATATATAATCATATTTTAATTAAGAAAATTATAATGAAATAAAATTTAAAGATCAACGTCGCGTCGTTTAGGGTTAGACGTTATCAAAAACAAGAAAAAAAAATATACAAAATAGCGAAATAATTAATTATGAAATTACAATTAATTGATTCTGGTTAATATATTATATAAATTTATTTAATTAATTAATTATTAAAATAATAAAATTAACGTCGCCTGTACAATTGAAAATACCAAATAAAGTGTTTATATGAACATAATCAAGCTTAAAATAAATAAATAATTACTAAACTGCAATTTTATTATTATAAATAATTAATATTTATTTATTTATAATTAAATTATTATTATTATTAATTTATATATATATATGTTTTAAATTTATTTTTTCATAATGAAATAGTGTATGACGAGACATTGGCACAAACTGGCGCCGTTTAAGCATATTTTATATATATAAAAAAAATATTCAACTAAAACCAAATTAAAAAAGAAGAAAATCTTACAAAAACCTAACACAAATACATCACATATGTGTATAAGAGTAAATAATAGTTAAAATGTGCATCAAGAAAAAAAACACTTTATAGTTTGAATAATGCAAAAAATATGCGACACATGCAAGCGTCTCTTCTGATTATTGTTTATTTTTATTTTTTATATAATATTAGCAGTTAGCACTGTGATACACAACCATTATATTATCTAGTTTTGCAACTTATTGTTATTATTAATAGACGATATAGCGCATAACATACAAACAAGTGATTTTCTTTCAATGTTACTATCGTTATGGTTAGCAAATATGTTATACATTGTATACTCTTCGCAAGTTAAAAATTAATATCTAATTATGTAATTAATTGTTAAAAGTTACGTTCTCTGCATTTTTGACAAATTTTTTTGCACGTATTGTAATAAATCGCAAAGAAAATAATTATGTTTAATACTTTTTTTTTTGAAAGGTTTTAGGACTTTCTGCATATTCTTATCATTTTTATTGTAATTTTATTTATTCTTTTGCATTCCACTAAGTGATTTCTTATGTGCGATTTGTGTATCAAGTGCCTTTTAGACATATATATTAACTATTGCTCGCTTTTGAATATAATGACTTTTCAAAGTCATAAATTATTTAAATAAGTAAGATGAGCCGTTCTGAATAATCACGATCTTAAGAACGTTTATAAATTCATCCACCATTGCGTTACAATAACATAATATCATCATTACACAGAAGATTTACCAGTAGAATAGTCTTCACTTTGATTGGAAAATAATATATGATTTAAATAGAGAAAATCTATATTTTAAGCGAATAATATGTATAATAATACTAAGAATGCGGAAGATAAATAAAATCAATTAGGATTGAGTTAAATTTTATGCTGCTTGTTTGTTTCTTAACAAAATAATAATAATAATAATAATAATAATATTATATTTATAATAATAATATGCAAATAATTATATATGAGTTTATTATCTCTATTTTGTTTAATTTAGGGTCATATAATTTTATCAATAGTTTTTGTGCTTTTTGTTTGCTTTTAAAACACAGTGACAATATTGCATTTAGAAAAAATAAACATGGATATAGGGAAAATCAATTTATTGCTTTGTTATTATTAATTATTTAACTAAAATAATGTTATTAATAGAAATATTATAGAAATGATAATAATGATAATACTACATGATAATATTTATGTTTTTACATAAGGGGGCCAACAGGTGTTTTTTATGTAATAAATTAAGTCATTAAAAATAAAAATAGTTTATTATTTTGATAAAGAAATTATTACTAAAAACATAAATAAATAAATAAATTAATTTTCTTTTTATTATTGCGAATTTTCAGATGTAGCAATGTCATCAATTTTGGAACGTGACGCTGGCTTTTGTTCAGGTAGTTCGGAAAATGGTGACGATATTATGTTGGAGTCATCAAGAGAGGGCCCACGCAGCCCTACAGATGCATCAGAGGATTCAATTGAAGTTAAAGTGTCGCCAATTACGTTGCCACGTAATAAACGTAAAAGTTCAGAACCTTTACGAGTGGTATCAGAAAGTGATATATGTGGTCCAATTAAAAAACGTATTCGTTACAGTGAATGTGAAATGAAAGTTCAAAATATAAAAAACTCTATGAATGACACGACAAGTGATGCGCTATCTAACAGTGAAGAACTAAAAAATAATGATCTGCAAAGTCACTTTAGGCCGTGGGCACCACCATCAACAAATGCCGAGGCCAGCGAGCATTTACATTTGTCTCCAAATCCTGCAGAAATATTAACAAGACATCCTGGTGTTACGACCTTGCACAGGGTACCATGCAGCAGTCCCATTCAAGATCAACCATTGGCTCTCGTTGCCAAAAAATCGAATAATCAAATACGCGATCATACACCTACAAATCACAATAGCAATGAGAATAGATCAATTTATTCGCATCATGGACAAATTACAAATCTACCTGCGGAATACACATCTACAAGTTATTCTTTATCTTCGTCATCTGTCTCTACCTCTTCCAGGGGTGATCTTATAAAAGTAAAATCCGAACCTGATAGAACTGTCACACCGATAGAAAACGATTTAAACGGTGGTTCTAACTCCAATTCATCAATGTGTCAACTTCAGCAACAAGCGCAACGAAATTACAAGAACATGACACGTGAACGTCGCATCGAAGCAAATGCTCGTGAACGTACTCGCGTACACACAATCTCAGCAGCATTTGATACACTGCGGCACTCTGTTCCGTCCTACTCAAATCAACAAAAGCTTTCCAAGTTATCAGTGCTTCGGATTGCCTGTTCTTATATATTAACTTTAAGTAGACTGGCTGGCCTAGACTATAGTCAAAACGAAAGTGAACCGTCACTATCGGAATGTGTAGAGTTGGTAACAAGAACTATACAAACAGAAGGAAAACTTCGAAAGAAAAAGGATGAATAAATAGTATAAGTGACAAAATAAAAAAAAAAAATATTGAATTTATGTATAACAATGAAGTCCCTCCTTTGGTTGCCAAAAATAAAAACAAATTGTAAAAAACAAAAATTATTTTTAATTGTAGAAACATGTACGTCAGGTGCTGATAACAGATTGCTTATATTAAAATTATAAAATAATGATAATAATAATATTATTATAGACATGTTAATAATATGTATATAGAAATAGCATATTAATCCGGCCAAATCAATGTAAAATTATATTTTACATAATTTTAATAAATGTAAAAAATAATAATAATAAAGATCTGTTTTACTATGTTACTATTTTATACTTAATTGGTTAGGTATTAGTTTATAAAATTTCTTTCTAAACTATATTATTATTTAAAAAAAAAATGTAATTAATAAATACTTAATTATTAACAAATCAATTGTAATTTAAAAATGAAAAAAATAAAATAAAAATGCAGTACAAATTTTTAATTGTTATTAAATAAATAAATTATAACGTAGAGTTCTAATTAATGCAAATAAAATAAGTAAATAAATAAAATTGTGTGGCATAGATATTAATTAATATGATTAGTTTAATACACAGGACTTGCTCAAAGCTTACATTTAATGTGATCTTAAATAATTATATGGCGATTTAGAATTTACTTTAAAGCTAAATCACTATGATTTATTTCAGGAATTATGCCTTAAAAAAATTTTATTACAATAAAATAGAGAAAATAAATTATTTAGAAAAGTTTACAAAATCATATAATCAAGTGCCATAATTATATTACCAACAATAAATATGCTAATTAAGATGACAAATTCACATACAAAATTCTAAATTTCAGAATATTTTATAGTTAATACAACACACATTTTATTATTTGCTTTAATTTTTATGATTTTAAGAAATTAAATTAAATAATAATAATAATAATATTTATATGCCATTTTTTATTTGTGATAAACAAAATTAATTAATTAAAATAATTTAAAAAAGAAAACTAAAATATATATATATATATGATATAAAATTAATACTTATTTGTTTTATTTATGTATGTCTGATTGATTTGCTTAGTCTTGTAAAAGATGTGCATTTTTGTAGGTAAATGTATAGTAAATGTGTTGAAAAAAAAAACCGTGTACAATCTGGTTGGACTATTTGATTGCAAATTTATTTTATAAGGTGTGTTGTGATAGGTGATAATGAAAAACCACCTCCAATCAAAATGTCGCTAAGGTGAAAAAAAAAATGAAAAACAATAATGCTATAATTAATTAAAGGTGAGGAATAGACTGACAATCAACAAAATTTTTTGAAAATTTAATCATTTATTTATCACATGATTGGCTCTCTATACCGAATAAACATTATTATATGCTTTTCTAATACATAATATTATTTCATTGATACGTTTCTGTTATTTTTACTTTTCAAAAGTACGTGGTAAATTTTCGTTGTGTTTTATTTGTAGGAATGCCATAAAATAAAAAAACACAAAAATTTAAAATGGCGAAAAAAGAGGTGTTAAATCGAAATTAATTAATTTTATATTATTTTTATTGAATTGAAATTATCTAATTTTATTTTCTATGTTATATGTGTGAGATCTGTTTTTTTGTAGTTATTGGTTAGAAATGTATGCATTTAATTTAATTTTTATGCTGTTTTAATGGAATGAATTTTACTACGCGTGAAAACTTTATTAGAGTATCAAGTAGTATGATTCGTATGTACCCTGAATTTCCTTTATAGGCCACACTGGTTTATTAGAGAAGAAAAGTTAAATTTTTAGACCTAGCCACGGCTTAATAGCGGATAGAAGTTAAATAGTGAAAGAGGCCTAATAGAGTGCATATTTTTAAAAAAAATAAAATTTGAAAAGAAATTTTACTGAATCTTATTACTCATTAAAATCTCCTTCTTCGGAAGTAAAATTATCTCCATGTAAACAAATAATTCATTAATTTTCCACGGATTGTAAGTTCAGTAATGAGAATATCAGCCTGTTTATCGCTTTCTCCATTCACATTTAGTAGAATTAAGAAGCCAGTGGCTAAATAGAAGAATCCTAAATCATTTTGTAATTCAAAAACACTATTAAACCTCGATGCTTAATAAAATGTAGGGAATTCAGGGTATGATAAAAAAAACAACACATACGTTTCTTACAAAATAAATAATTAATAAAAGAAAAAATAAAAAAACGATACGATATTACTACACTAATTATAATTAATTTATAAAAATAAATTCTTTTTTTAGAATAAATTTTTAGTTTGTTTTCCTGTAAATGACTAATAAATCCAATGTATAATAAAATTAGTAATATATATAAATTTCTCTTAACAAACGTGTGTTTGTATAATTAATTATAGACAAGCGAAAATTAATATCAATAAACACATTATTTTTTTTTTAAATATAAAAAAGTTTTCATATCCACCTGACAAGTGACGTTTTTTTCGTCATTCATTTTAGCTGAACAATAATTTTTCTAATTATTCTATTGACTTTTCTTATTTAAATAGAAATATCGACTGCGAATACATACAATATGCACGCCAAAATTTTAATTTGATAATAAATAATTATGTTATTGACATAATTATAAAGTTTATTTAAATAAAAAAAAAAAGTTTTAATTTGCAATAAATCATGTGATGCAAATTTGTAAATTATTTTTAATTTTAGAATTTACTATCCAGATGTAACTGGCTTTAATGTTTATTCATGTCAGATAGCTGCTTATATAAACAAAATACCTATGTATAGTATTTATATTTGAAAAGAGAAATAAGCAACGTAGATCAGAGATCTTAATTTAATAACCACGTCTAAGTCATGCGAATTATTTACTGTAAGAAATTGTGATTCATTTGAATTATATTAATATTTTAAAAAATAGAGAAAACCTGATTTTTAACACAATTATAATGATTATCAATATTCTTATCATTAATTTATTTATTTATTGATTTTGTGTGAATATTTATGATTTATTTTTGATTTAATTACAAAAAGTGTTTAATTTTTTTAGTCATTGGCCATAGGTACATTGCTTAAGTTAAGTACATTACATACACGAGTGTATTGCGAACTTTATTAGTTGCACTGAGTATTTAAAACTGATGATTTTCGATAATTCAAACAAATATTATTCAATTTATTTACCGGATATATAAACAAATATTCACTTTATGCTATTTCAATTGATTGATAGCAAGCTAAATTTTTATTTATCTATTTATTTATCTTGCCGTTCAGAAAACGTGCTTTTAAGCAATTAAAATAAAAGTATTTTTATTTTTTGCTCTGTAATATCCAGTGCATAAGGCGTGCTTAACAGCAAGTACATTTATTTATACGAACAAGTACTGTTCAGTGCATACCCTATGTTTTAATTATTTAGATTTTTATTGTCACACATGTATGTTATACTAAAGTAAATGAAAGAACTAAAAACTAAATGTGTATTTATTTATTATGCTTAGTAAATTATAACAATAATTTGTTTAAGGTTAATATTTAAACAGATAATAAGTTAAAAAAAGAAGAAGAGACATTAATAATAATAAAATTCTGTTATCAGAAACAGATGTTAAAATTTTATTTTTTTAACTATTTAGTTGTTTATCATTTAGTACTTGTGCACTGAATATGCACTTAAAATAAATAATATTCAATAGACATTAAATTTGTATTTCAGTTTAATTTAAACAATGTGATTGTTATTTCTTATCATATAGAATAAATATATGTATTTTTACACGGATTTTATACACTACGCTAAACTACAAATATGTATTTGACAAGCTAACAGAAGTAAAAACAAATACAGCATATAAAAGATATATCAAATATATATGTTTTTATCAGGAATATCAGTAGTGTTTACTTTTTTTTAAACATAAAATTTGTATTTATTTCTCCTGTGTTAAATATGTTTTAATAAATTGATAAACTTGTTGGTTTTTAGCAGAATATTATTTTCATTAAAAATTTTTTTTTATTAAAAAAAGCAAAAATTTCATAATATTAAATTGTAAAGGTCAGTTTTTTTGTGGTTGCTTACTTACGTACTGGATTAAAATGTTATTTTTTTGTAGCATTTCCGGTCAGATTAAGTTTTATTTGTTAATAAATATAAGCACTGTAGTGCTTATACGCTGTATTTTAATTAATAGAATTTGATTTCATGATAAATTAAATGTTTAAATAAATAATTAGGAATTATTAAATGAAATGTATTTTTTATTAAAATCATAACCAGAGCCTTTGTTTCATTAGAAATTCGCTCTACTCCCTTGAAATAACACGATCAACAAAAAAGAACAATTACTCTGTTTTTGCACAAATTTATTCGATCTAACGCGAATTTCTAAATAATTTTATGACTTTAATAAAAAATTTGCAAGAACTCTACAAGCAACTTGAGAAACCAAAATCAGAGATTCTCATAATGGATTTCTTAATACAAAGAACATATCCTCAAGTTTTACTATGTCTACATGTGTTTTCAAGGATTTCTTTGGAACATATCTACGGTGTAAATTCGTTTTGAAATAATGTTTTAATATTGTGGATATGATCGTTGTACGTATTTTAAGGGTGCTTATAACGTGATTGAAATCATTTCTTTGCGATTTTTGCATCGAGTGTAATCAAACAAAGTAATATTAATGCAAAATAATTACATAAATGTGTCGAATGCAAATAAATTCCTATATAGACATTTGCAAATAAAAAATTAAGATCGGTAAAAATTAAACAAAAATAAAACTTTCAAATCAATTTCAACGGAATAATTAGCATAAAAACAGATAACGGACTACAAAGTTATCGTTTAAAAATAATTATAATACTAAAGTCATAGCGTTTACAGGATAAATAAGCGATTTGATTTGATTTGATTTGTTTTGTTTTTTTGTTTGTGTTGTGCTTGATTATGAAAATCACTTTAAATATTTTTTAAATAAAACTTTATATTATGTACAAAGAAAAAAAAAAACCATTTAAAAAAATTTTCAAATTTATTTTTTGTTTGTGATTAGATTTTTGATGTGTTTTGATTTTATTTAAAATAAATTATTGGATGTAATTTAGTTTGAAAAACATTTAATTAATATCGTGATCGAGAAGCTTAATTTATTATTATTATTATTTTCGTTTGTTTGTTACGCTTTATCGTTTTCTTTTTGTAATTCTTTAAATTTTCATAAATAATTTTTTTTTGTTGGACTTTTAGTTGTCTTTTTGTTAATAATGATACGGTTTTTACGGTGGTTTTTTTGTGTTTCAATGTTTCTATTTCAATTTTTTTAAATTGTTTATTGAAATTTATTGTTTTAGTTAAAAAAGAAATGAGGTGATTTGTGGCGACGAAAAATATTTACAAATTACTGATTTAAATGCAAAAAAATCATGTTAAATACACTGGACGGGAAGTGAATAAAAATAATTGAAACAACTAAATAGTTTTTTTTTTTTTGGTTATTTATATTGATTGCGTTATATGAATGCTATATTAAAATTCGTGCAAGAAATATAACTCTTTTAATATTATTATATAAAAAAATCGATTAAAATACTTAAAAGAAAATTACCTAGAAAATTATTTTAATATTTTTTTTCCCGTCAAACATTTTACATATGTTTTGACACGAAAAACAATAAAATTTTTTTTTTTTTTATTGTTTTTCCATCACTTGTTATTGCTGGGATATAAATGAGGGTGCTCTAAGGTTTTTTAAATGGGAAAATTAAATAAAATTTACTTAAAAAGCGTACAGTATTTTCGTACCGTCGATTTATTTGATTTAATTTATTTATTTATTTTTCAAAAATTGTATAATTTTTATTTTTATTAATTTGACATATTTATTTTATTTTTTTTTTTGATAAAAAAAAAATACTTTGTCGTAATAAAAATAATAACATTACAAAATGTTAACAAAATTGTCAACGGCGCCAGTTTAATAAGAAAACAGCCCCGCTTAAATTAAAGCGCATACATATACGTATTGCACATGATTCCTTTATATTTTTGTACATTTTTCCTCTCTTTATAAAATCGTGTAAATATTATTGTGCAATTCTTTTATCAAAATTTTTATTATTATTATTAAATTTATTATTTTCTTGTTACAACAATAATAATAATCATAATATAAAAGTCGCAAAAACTTCTATTAGAGGAATTGAAGGATACTTTTATTAAAAGTCACAAGCAAGCAAAAAAATTAAAATTCATGGAGATATCTTGTCATAATAATGTCTACAATATGTTTTCATCGCATTGCCAATCGATTTTTATATTAAAATTTAATATTTCCTCTTTTTTTGATTGTGATTTCATTTCGCAAAACATTTTTCCTTGCATTTGGCAACTGGGATGAGCACACAACCTTTATGGCAATCAAGAACATGCATTATTTTTTTTTTTGTATTAAATATTTTTGTCAATTGATTAAAATGAACAGCATAAAGGATACAAAAGACAAAACTTACAACATAAATATCATAAAACATTTATCAAATATCCATTATTATTATTATTATTATTATTTTTTTTTTTGGTTTTATGTCAAAAATATGCAAGCGAAAACAATTTATGCTTTTTTATTATTATAAATTAAAAGAAATATCATAAGTATTTCTGAACGAATTATATAATAATCAATCAATAAATAACATAACAAGATAGCAAGAGGATACAACGATTCAAACACAGATAATGATAATTATTTAGAAAAAAACTTACAAACATTCATTAAGAAGATGAACAAACAAAAAATTAATTTCAAATTTAATATTATATTATTTGAGTTATAAGAAAAAATGAAGAAAAATCTTAATCAAAATGCCATTATTAAAATGCATATAGATTGGAGAGACTATAACAGCAACAGCAACATATCAGCAAAAATTATTAACATTAATTTTTAATACTTTATAACAAGCACAACAAACAATACATACCGATACCACTAAATTGTCTTACTAAACATAGTTTTTAGTTAGTAAAAATTCATGCAAAGAAAACGAGAACGAAATTCTTAAAAAATTAATATTTTTTAACCGAATGGTAAATCTGCAACAATTTATAAATTTGTAATAAGGGGTGGAATTAGGTATTTGGTATTCAAATGAATTTACTGATCATAAGTTACTTGTCGACTAATAGTAAACGATGGAGTGACTAGAACTGATATTTATCGTTTATAATTTCCTTTAATACAAAACAAATTGAATTTTTTAACTTAAACTTTCCTGTTGTGCGGCGTCGCGGCACAAGCGGCAAAAAAGACTCGTAGATCACGTGTTGATCACTGGAGGAGACCTTTGCCAAAAGACACACTAATTCGAAAGACATCCTATCACCAAACGAATCAAACGAATTAACGAGCTAAATAAATAAATAAAGACAATGTGTTTCGTTAAGTAAAGTCACAAAATATCAATTGTGCAGTATTTATTGAATAATTATTCTTAAATCTTTACGATCATTGGCGTTGATCATGCATTGATACAATTGTTGTTCTTATATCCTAAAATATAGCCTGATTACAGCACTTATTCGTTTAAAGTATAATGATTAAAATATGTTTATATACATAAAATTATATTTTTTCTTTTATATATTTTATGTATGTTGATCTTATTATACAAGACATACAAATTGAATTGAATAAGAAAAACCGATAACAACAAGAAAATAAAAAACTCTAGCATTTACTAAGTGATCGTGTTTAAGTTAAGATTTGCTATTTTTCCTTTCAGTGAAACAAGGATAAAATTCAGGGAGAACGCGAAAAAAGCACCGATAATAATACAAAAAAAAAGACTGCGAAACTTATGTTTGATCAAATTCCATCAAGTTTTGTATAATAATGCAATTTATCATTTAAGATATTAGTTATTAACGAAATGCGACGATGTTACCGATCGAAAATAAATTTTTTTACTTTTACTTTTTTTATTATTATTTATTAATTTTATGTTTATGCTGCTCTGTCATGTTCAAATTTTGTTAACATTAATATTTCTGGTTTTATGTGTTAGTTTTTTTCTTTGATTTTTAACATATTTAAGTGAATCTTTAGCTTTATCAAAATTATTGTTACTTTTTGTTAATGTAATGCAAATCTACTAACAAATTATCGTTCACTCGAATTTAGCTTTATCTAGTAAAATATTTCTTTGTTTCTTTATTTACTGAACGTAACTATCAATTTGTATTAGTTTCATTGTGCATTTTTTAGTAGTACAACAGGAAACTGTAATTGTTTTTATGTAAAAATTATACCAATTTTATGATAATCGGATGACATTATTTTTGTATTTGATTTTTTTGAGATCTCAATCACATAGTAAATTAATTTATATGTCATATATCACCTTTTTTTTAAATGTTTTAATGACTTGAAACTTGAATATTAAAATTAAATGATTTATTTGCATGCATTTTTATGAATGATTTTATTCGAATTTAATATAACTGATTAAAGCTATTAAAATCAATTAAATGACAGCGAATACAAAAATAATAAATAATTAATATTATTGGTGAGTTGTAAATGCTCTATATAAAAATTTTTAATATTCGATAAAGTTTAAAATTGTCAAAGGAGAGACAATTTTGTGCACTAAATATCCTAAATATTTAATTCATTAGAAGACAAAGTGTTAATAATTCTTTACAAAAATATATTTACCATCAATAGACGACAGATGAAAAAAATAATTCATTTAATGACACAAGAAAAGAATGAAAATCGTAACATAAATAACAAAATGTCAAAATATTGACATAAAATTAAAAGAGTTTAATCATTTATTGATGAATTTATATATATATTAACATTTCTAAGCATCAGTCTCATCAATAGATACCGCATATTATTGAAACGTCACGAATTTTTGTGAATAATAATTAATAAAGCAAAAAAATTAATTAAAGATCAGTCAGCAATTATCAATTATGATCTTTCATTTATGAAAAATTATTTATTATTATTTTTTATTTTTCATTTAATAAATTTTACAAAAATACACACGTAAAATACGAATTTTAATTAGATTTTGTTGGTATTTATAAAAATAATAATTAATAATAAATAGTTTATGTTCGTCTGAACTTGGTTAATTGTTGGCAAAGCGTATATAATGAGTAACAGCAACAAGAACAGCAGCAACAGCAACAGCAGCAGCTATAAATCAAAATGTGTTAAAGTTAAATATTAATTAATAATTCTTATGATTTTAAGTTTAATTTTTTATTAATATTTTGTCACGTTTAAAAAAATAAAATTGTATATAAATTGTTCATCTTAATATTTATTAATATATATTTATTTATTTTTGTCATTTCTTAATTAACGTGCTTAATTGTATATTTAATTAATAATAATATATAAATTATGAATTTAATTTTAAATGTGGATAGTTTATTAGCAAAGTGTTTATCCACGTGTAAAATTCATGTAATTTACATGGCGCTTATTTTACATTGATTATTGACTTTTATGAATTTAATTGTATCGCTGTCTGTTTTAACTAAATTAAATTAATTTAAAAAAAAAATAATTTTTCATATTTTTTCATTTAAATTTTATTGAATTTACATTAAATAATTGCTTAAAGAATCTAAACTAATGAATGTAGTGGAACGAATAAACCAAAATATATATACAGAAAACAGCAAAATATTTTCGCGTTCGACAAACATCTTGATTTATTGCTCCCAATAGCATATGTCAATGTTTATGCTCTGCCTTCACATTCGTGGGCATTTCATTAAAAATGATGCTGATAATAAAAAAAAAAAGAAGTGAAACCTTAAACTGCTGTGCATAAATCGTTTTTTCTTTACTTTGTATTAAAGACGGCTAAATGCTTCAGACAATACAAGAACGTAATGTCAAAAAAAAAAACAAAGTAAGGCAATGGATAGTGTACAAAATATTAAAACAAACAGTTCCTTTGTGCTCGTTATAACGTTTAAAGTAAAATTGATAAAAATATTCGATTGATTGTGATCGAAATAACTATGATTGTAGCAAATAATGCCGCAAAAATAAATTTATATTTTCATATAATCGTATCGTTGGTGTTTTATTTGATTTTTAATTCTAAGCAGCATTTACATTTATTACTTATATATTTAAGATATTTTAATTAATGAAAAAATTTTCAATTAATTTCACATGTTTATTTAAATAAACTAATAAAAAAAATATACTCAACTTTTCTTATCATGCAGTTTAATTTTAATTACATTATGCGCTTTATTGTTGTGTGCTTTTTGCTTCTTTTTCTTTTCTTTTTTTTTGTAAATTTTCCCAAACTACTCTGACTGAATACTCTGCCTTGCATACAAATTATGTATAAAAACTCTTTAAAAATATATAAACTTTTATAAAATAAAATTTTAGTTTAAGCTTTGAAGTATAAAAAATAAAACGTAAATGATAAAAAAAAAGAGTTAATAAATGAATCAACTGAAAAGCCGTCGGTTAGTAAATTTACCTGAGTTTATTTTTATTTCTAATAATTATTTTACTATTTAACTTATTAAGGAAAAATTTAGTTACAATGAGAAATAAGTTAATTATAGTCATAAAATTGACAATACAATTCGATTAAATAAAAATCTATATTAAATTATGATTATAAATCGATAAAAATAAATAATAATGTTGAAAGGAAACCGTATTTTACAATGGAATTGATTTATTAATTTATTAAATATAACAGCTTCCAATCACGGCTGTAAAACGTTGACAAATCCATAATATTTATAATTAGTTTAAGGATTTACTGTGTTACTTTTCAAAAAATCCAATGCTTTCACTGTAAACGTTGTAAATTATTAAATGGGGATTTTATTATCAAAATTAATCCAAAAAGTATGTTTTACTACGTAAAATAATTTAATTTAATCAGTGGCCTAATTGAAAATAAGATTTTAAGCTCTTTATACAAAGAACAAACTTATCGATTAATTTACTCAAAAATAAAAATAAATAAATAAAAGGAAAATTATTATACATACCTTAAGATACACTAAGAATGTGTGTATAAAAAGAAATAAATCCACACTTGGTATCCGTTGCATATTTATTTGTTGCATACAAATGCGACAGGTGTATCTTTTATACAGGTAATAGATAAACGGTTAAATAATAAAAAAAAAAAATAAATATTAAATTATATATGTTGACGAACGAAAAAGGTTAGAAATTTGGTTTTTGTATTTTTTTAGATACCTTAGCAAGTGCTTAAGTAACAAAAAAAAATTCTTTTCGTTAATCAGTTTATATTTTGAGAAATTTTGCAGGTGTTTTCTTTTTTTTTCTTTAAATCATGATGAGAAATTATTTTTTGTAAAATTCATAGAAATGTTTTTTTAATAAATTATCAAAAAAAAAAAAAAAAAACTGTGTACAGGTGAAAAATTTTTTTTTTATGAGTAAAAGCATTAATGTTGAGGTTTATGTCTTTGATTTAGAACTGTAGCGCCTCATGTGAAAATTTAAACAATTATATTTATAGAATTATCGAGTGTAGCAACTAATTACTTATTTAGTATTTTAGACGAATTAAATTAAATTAAATTCTTTAATGAAATAAGAAATTACACTTTCTTTAATTATGTATCTTTATTCTATAAATTTTTTTTTAACAAATAATATTCGAAGATATACAGTGGTCTAATCTTTATTATGTAATACAAAATAATATCTTTTATGCAAAAACAAGGAAAAAGAGTTATTCAAATTTTTTTTATTGCACATGATCATATGAGAAAATGTCGTACCGCCGATATACAATAATTAAGATTAAATTCAACAAAATACATTGTTAAGGCGAACACGTAAACATGTGATTGAATGACTTTATTTTGTACAATTACTAAAAAAAAAGAATAAGATAATAATTAAACACATGACTAAGTATGCTCAACTTTTAAAAAATTATAATAAAAATAAAAGATAAAGTTTTTCAACTCGATGATATTCCTTTTCGTTCTGAATTTTAATTTATAGTTCTTGAAATTTTTTTGTTCGCATTAAATATATTTTTTAAATTTATTTCTTAGCCTTTTCCTTCATACGGTTAAGGGCACTACCCGCCTGGAACCATTCGATTTGTTGTGAATTCAATGTATGATTAAGTTTGATCTTGTCAACTTTGCCATCGGCATGTTTAATTTCGCAGTCAACTGGCTTTCCAGCGGCCAAGTTCTTTAAGCCGACCAATGAAATTTTGTCTGTTGGTAAAATCTTAAAACAAAAAAAAGATAAGTATTAGTTATTCCATAAAAATAAATAATTTTAGTATTGTTTGCTACCTTATCATAATCAGAAGCTTGGGCAAATGTCAATGGCAACAATCCTTGTTTCTTCAAATTTGTTTCGTGGATACGGGCAAATGATTTGACAATAATTGCTCGACCTCCCAAATGACGTGGTTCAAGCGCGGCATGCTCCCGAGATGAACCTTCTCCGTAATTCTCATCTCCAATTGTTACCCACTTAATACCTTTGGCTTTGTAGGCGCGAGCTACATCGGGTACCTTACCCCATTCACCAGTTTGTTGATTCTTAATCTTATTCATTTCATTATTTTCAGAATTTGTAGCGCTGCAAAAAAAGTTTAAAGAAAAATCAAATAAATTATAATTCTTATTTCATTTTGCCTAATGCATACCCAATAAACATGTTATTTGAAATATTATCTAAATGGCCGCGATATTTCAACCATGGACCAGCTGCTGATATATGATCGGTGGTACACTTTCCTTTAACCTTGATCAAAATTGTCATATCGGTAAGATCCTTGCCATCCCATTTGTCAAAAGGTTCCAATAATTGAAGACGATCACTTTTTGGGCTGACATCTACTTTAACACTAGATCCATCCTACACAATATAAAATCGGCATTGTTTATCATATATTGTATTTTCTTATCAGTTAAATACTACTTAACACAATTTATAGGCAATAAATTATTTTTGTATTAATATTTACTTATGGAATTAATAAACTTATTTAATTTAAGACAAGTTTGAATTAAAAATTGAGACAAGAAAATCCAGGTAAACAACCGTACATACACAATGAACAAATAAATATAATTACCTTTGGTGGTGCGTCGTATGTATCCATACCAGGATCGAATCCTTTTTGTGGTAATTCATCACCAAATGGTGATTCTAATTTAAATTCCTTGCCATCTTTACCTTTAATTGTATCGGTAAGTGGATTAAAATCAAGGCGACCAGCGATTGACATGGCTGTGACTAATTCCGGACTTTAAAAAGTAAACGAGAATGTAATTAAATAAAGATAATAGAATGAAATTTGCTTCAACTATTTACCTTGTCACAAAACAATGGGTAGCAGGATTAGCATCGTTTCTTCCTGTGAAATTACGATTGTAAGACGTGACAATAGTGTTTTTATCACCTTTTTTAACATCTTGACGATCCCATTGACCAATGCATGGGCCGCAAGCGTTTGCTAACACCTTTCAAAAGAATTATTAAAAAATCATTATTTGAAAAAAAATGTATAACTTACAGTAGCTCCAAATTCTCTGAATGTTTGTGCAATACCGTCACGTTCAATTGTTGCACGGATCTGTTCTGATCCAGGAGTTACGTTAAATGGAATTTTAGATTTTATTCCGTGTTTCATTGCGGTTTTTGCAATTGAAGCGCAACGACCCATATCCTCGTATGACGAATTTGTGCATGAGCCAATAAGTCCAACTTTAATGTCCATTGGATAACCATTTTTCTTTGCGTTGGCACCCAATTTACTGATTGGATGAGCAAGATCAGGTGTAAATGGTCCGTTTACATGAGGCTCCAAGGTATCCAAGTTAATTTCATATACTTCGTCATATTTGCTGTTGGCATCAGCTGTCAGCAAAACTTTTTGGAATTTCTGTGCTTCCTTAGCAATTCCTTCACGGTTTGTTGCTTTTAAGTAATCGTACATACGTGTATTGAATGGAAAAACAGATGTGGTTGCTCCGATTTCAGCACCCATATTGCAAATTGTAGCCATACCGGTACATGAAATAGAATCAACACCTTTGCCAGTGTATTCTATAATGGCACCGGTACCGCCCTTAACAGTTAAAATATCAGCTACTTTGAGAATAACGTCTTTTGGAGAAGTCCAACCACTGATTTTTCCTGTTAAATTGATTCCAATTACCTTTGGGCATTTCAATTCCCATGGAATATCAGCCATTACATCGACAGCATCAGCACCACCGACACCAATGCAAAGTCCACCAAGACCGCCTCCATTAGGTGTATGTGAGTCAGTACCAATCATTAAGAGGCCAGGAAAACCGTAATTTTCAAGAATAATTTGATGAATAATTCCAGAGCCTGGTTTCCAGAAGCCAACACCATATTTAGCACTTGCTGAGGCCAAAAATTTGTATACTTCCTCGTTTAATTGTTTAGCCCGAGCTAAATCTTTGTCGCCTCCTACTTGCGCTTCAATTAAATGATCACAGTGCACTGTACTGGGAACGGCGACCCTTTTTAAGCCAGATGAAATAAATTGAAGTAAAGCCATCTGAGCGGTAGCATCTTGCATAGCTACACGATCAGGGCGTAATCGAAGATAAGAAGTTCCACGTTCAATTTCCTGATTTTTAGGGTCATCTAAATGGGAGTAAAGAACTTTTTCTGATAATGTCAATGGACGATTAAGGCGCTTCTTGACAATATCTAAATTAGCCGATAATTTTTCATATGGCATAAAGACATCGGCATCGAATTTCGATAATGCTACTTTGGAAGCAACAGCACAAGATGCGTGAAACCATTTTTGATTGATATCAACCGCAAGCCCGGCAGCACGTTTTGCCTGTAAATATAAATTATGCAGATAAATGAACAAATCCTTAATCCGTAAATTAATGCATTTAAGAGCTGAAGAGATTTTCACAAAAAGGTTATCTAATATGTTGAGGTTACGTGACGTAAAATTTTTTCTACGCTTATTTATTTCAAAGATTATTTGCGTAGATAATTTATTTATAATTTATGCACATATTGAAAAGTCTATTTTCCAATTTAATTGTTAGACAAGATACAATTATTCATAATGAAAAAAATCACTTTTTTTTTTGCAATTTGGAAATATTATTATTTTCACAATTTTGGCTTATTATTTAAAACTGTTTGAAAATTTAATAAACAAAACTTACATGATTATTTAATATTTTTACACAATACGCCATAATTTGGACAAAATTTTAATAATTTTACGTTTAGGAATTTATAATCTTCAGCCTTCTCAGCTGGAAGATATTTTATTATCTAAAAAATTTATGCGAGATATTTGCCTTTGGTTACATAAAACTATCAATGAAAAAATTACATTTGTGCCCCCTGTGTACTCGACGAACAACTATTTTAGTACACAATATTTTTAGTGAAAACACAAACTTTAAGATAAATATCTGTCAAATCAAATTTATTTGTTTCAAATAATACATGGAATAATTATTAAAAATGCAACTTTATGCTGTCCATTTTAGGCATCTGGTGTCTTGATGAGTTCCTAAACAACGCACTGTGCAGTATCTAGTCCCACAAAGCGTACAGGTATAATTTGATGGAAATCCACATACAGCACAAAAATGTCTATCCGGTAGTTTTGATGGCGGAGCTTCTGCACTACTGTAGCTTGGTGGTTCTTGCAATTTATCCTCTTCAATTAATTGTGTAAAATTTTTACGATATTTTGCCTTATAGTAATCTGCCCCTTTTGATTTTTTACCCTTTCTTGTACGCGACGTATCTAAATTGTCTTGAAACTTTGGCACTTTTTTTGACATCACCAAATCGGCATGTGGATCTTCATGGAAATTATCTTGCTCTAAGGCTTCTAAAACTCGTCTTGCACGTCTTTTTCTAGCTCCTTCATCTAATATTCTTTTTTTATCAAAATCCTTAATACGACCAGATTCTCTTGCTGCCATCTTAATTTCTTAAAATTCTATTTTATAAAAAATAAATTTAAATTGATATTTATTTATGCTCCTTTTTCGTGTAATGGAAAACTAATGTGATCCATCAAATCATCCACTTTTGCTTGCAATACTTCCACTATATCTGTTGATATAAATAAATGACGTTCATCTAAATCCTGTATAATGAATTTTTTTCCTAATGCCAATGTATCATCTAAATGTAATAAAAATTGTTTCATAGCTGGATCACTAAAAATTTTAATTAATGTTATTAAAAATAACAAAGAGTTAAATAATTTTTCTTACCATTCAACTAAAACACCTTTCATAACATTTACCATAATTTAAGTAATTCGTTTTTTCGTTAATACTTCAATTTACATTATATTGCAATTGAGTACATCAAACTATTATTATTTATTATTAATTTAATGATATAACCTAACAAATTTTAGTATAAACACTGTACATACTTGTTAGACTAAAAGAACGTTGCCACTTTAGAACATTGTCCATAGATAGTTTATGTCTTGGATATTTGTTTGAAACATATAACCGTTAGTTTGTTTGTGTAATTGATGTTCCACATTTCACAGAACGTGTTGTGAAAAGAGCGAAGAAACCAAAGCTCAGTTCATAAATTGTAATTTTCTAATAGCAAAAAAAAAGGAAGAAAAAAAATTACGACACAATAAACACATTTAAGATAAGATTCGATGAAACATTATTATTTATTCTTTTATTGTACAAAAAATAAATGTCTTATGTTATCAATGCTGTAACATAAATATAATAATATGAATATAGATTTTTAATGTACAGCCAAATGTAATGTAATGTAATGGCAATGGCAATAGAAAACGACGTGTTGAATTTGGTTTGGTCTCTTGTTATCAATATTCGAATGAATTAATGCAATAAAAATTTATATGTTTTTTCAATGAAACATATTTTATTATACATAAAAAAAAAAAAAATGAAAATTATTCTATAGAAAAACGTTAATAGTTTACCCTGCAAAAAAAAGAAAAAATTGTTTTTCTCGTGCAGGCAGGCAGAGGCATATATAAAAATACATTTAAGGTATATATTTTAGAACATTAATAAAATAGGGAAACTTCTGTTAAAATATTCATGGTTCATATGAATGACGTTCCTTAAATCAATTGTTTTTTTTTTTGTGTTCGAGCGTTATTATTCGAGCCTTGTGCCCTAACCATTATTTTTATTTTGTTCCCTCTATTATTTTGGTAACGATAACAGAAAAGTTTAAAAGATAATTTTGTTGTTTGTATTTTTGTTAAATGTAATTACATATTTAATTAAATATAAATAAAATAAATGAATATTACTTGTGCTCTTAACCGTACGCATTTTATTCTTTTGTTTCATGCGTGATACGTAAAAAATTTTTCACATACGTAGTGTGCAGAGCTTTATGGTGAAAGTTTTTTTTTTCTTTTTTTTTATTGTTTTAACGTTAAAAATATATAATTGTACTTAAAACTTTTCAAGTATTAGCAACAAATGGAATATTTTTATTATTATTATTATTATTATTATTTATTATATTAAAAAAGCAAACCAACCGGAATCACGACGTTTTGAATTATATATACGGTTTATGTAAAATAAAAAGTCTATTCCTTCCCGTTCTTCCTGTTTAAAAATAAATATTAATTTATTAAATAATTAATTAAATAATAAAAATTATTTATAGACATTTTGTGTGATTTTTTATTTTTAGTTAAAGTTTGTGCTTTTCGCTTTAAAAATGTTTTCTTTTTTCTTCATTTCATTTTAGCAAAAGTAGAAGTTGTTATTTTTTTATGTTTGTCCCTTGATAATAATGCTGAATATTTCAATATAACTTCAGTCATCATTAGTCATATAGAACTGTTTGGATTTTTTTCTTCCACTTACATTTATGCTTATCTTTATTTTTGCGTCTTTTAAATATTTGTTTTAATAAAAAAAAGACTTTTTAACTTTTATAAAATGCCTACTGGTGTGTGTACGTTTGATGAACAGAACCGCGTGCTTGTTTTACACAGTAAAATTATCACAATGGATAATAATATTAATACATAATGGAAATGGCACTTGGCACTTGTACAATTGTCAGTGTTAAATAAACCATAAATATTACACAAAAAAATTCTTTTTTATTCTTTTTTTAATTTCACTTGAGGCTAATTTATATCGGATCATTTCATGATTATAACTTTTTTATAAACTTTACAGACAAGATTACTCTTTTTCTTAATTTTGCTTTTTTGTTTGACTTTCGCAAACATTTTAAATTATTTTTCTGTTTCTCACAAATAATAATTATCACAGATTAGAAATACATAATATAAATAATGGGAAAAATTTACTTCATAAAACTATATTTATTATTCAAATAAAATAATTTATACAAATACGAATCAAGGAGCAAAAACGGTTGGTCATAGCCAGAGGCTAGTGTAAATTCTAAAGTCGTTAATGATTCTTAACGTTAGATAGGTATTTATTTATTTTTTTTTTAAAGTTTAACAAATTAAAGTCTTTTAATATTGCTAAACTTATTTTTACAAGTAAAAGATGAACATAAAATGTTTAATCGGACATTAAATTCAAGAAATTTTGTTCGACATCTGTTCATTCAACAGGCGTCTGCAGCTGTAAATTTTAACAAAGAAATGCCTGCTGATTTAACCTGACTTATTTTTAGAAAAAAAGAAAAGCAAATTTTGCTTTCATCTATTTACATTCATGGTAAAAATATCTCGTCAAAACTATATACACAAAGTCTAATTAAAATCAAAACTAGAACCATATTAGAAAATGTCAAAAGAAAATTCAACGATGCGTGTAGCGTAGCTTTTATTAAAATAACTTATAACATAACACGTTTAGATTGTAATAAATCATTTATTCATTTAATAACAACACCTGCACTTCATTTATTACGATTATGATCATTCTAGTAGTGTTTTGGTTTATTTTTATAAAATCTTATATCGTAGAATCATGTTTCTTTTAATAATCAGAAATTCATTCATTTGTAGGCTCCAGCTTTCTTGTATTGTTTACTGTCATTACTGATAAGGAAATTTTTATAAAAAGTAAATTAAAAAGCTTTTATTCACGCATACAAAATTCTAATTAAACGCGAAACATTATAATTGATACCGGTCGGTTGTAAAATTTAAACAAAAGTTTATATGCTTTACGATGTGGTAAGATGAGACCCTTAAAACTTTTAACTAAATAAACGTTTTATTGAAAACTATAAGTTTTCGGATTTTCTAAAATAATATTATTATACAATGAAAATTAAGAACGAAGCTAATCATCATAATTTTATTTATTATATGCAATGTTCGCTATAGAAATATAAAATGAAATGAAATGAAAATTTAGATTCCGAAAAATTAAACGAAAAACCAGATTTTAGGTGATAAATTTTGCAAAAAAAAAAAAAATAAAAACATTTTAACCACCCACCCGAACACATATTGTATATAATGGGTAGGAAAACCTTAATTCTTTTTAGAGGTATAGGTAAAGAACTATTAACTTGAATAAATTTTATCAATAAAACAATTTAATGTAATTTTTTCTTTTTTTTTTTTTTTGCTCTCTGTCTCTGCGTATTTTATTCTATTTTCTATTTGTATGAACGGTGTGTCGTTTGTCGTGTTTCGTAAAACACTTAAAATGTATATCGATTGAAATACTTAAAATTTTCCTGTTTTTATTCACTAAAGGGGCACAAACCTTTTAGCTATCTTTATATACTTACTAGACTATGAGTATAGATTCGTATTTATTAGAAAGAAACCATAAATTCGTTTTTTTTTTATGTTTTATATATACCTATATTATATACAAATATATATAAAATTGTAGAATGTGATATGATAAGGCATAAATTCTGAATTGAATTATAATTAATCTGTTTCCTCTCTTTTGTTTAACGCTTTTTCCGCCTTTATTTTTTCTCATTCTTTATGCTTTTTATTTGATGCTTTTTTTTCTATTTCGGTTTAATTTTTAATACAAGGGGAAACCAATTACCTAAAAACGAATATTCTACGACACTGGTCTAATAGAAAATAATAGATTTGATCATATTTCTCGATTTTAATGTTAATAAGTCGTTTTATTGAAATACATAAGTGTTTCTGGACAATTAAGTACGTATAGTAGTAGTAGTAGTTTTTTTGTTTCTTTCTGCTTCGTTTTACTTAAATATTGGCCATTTAGTCATATTTATTATGATAAATATTAAGGGTAAAATAAAAAAAAAGAAAGGAAAATGAAGACAAAAACCTTACCGGTAACAGCATAGTTAAATGTTAGAAAAGAAAATGTTCATCGGTTAATGTTCATTGAAATTATTATGTAAAGGATAAAACCCAGAATTTCAATCTTTAACTAAATATATTAAAGACTATGTACTATGTAGTTCCTACTACTTGTTAACATAAGTTTAATTTAATAAAAATACAACTTAAAGGTTATTTTATGAATATATTTAAAAATTATATTTATTGACAATTTAGTTATTCAGTTATTAATTATTTATACTTTTGATAAATATTAGAATGATAGTTTAAAGTAGTCGAATGATAGTTTCACAGAAATATATTGAATTCTCTTGAGCTTTAAATATACTTGTTTTAATTAATGAAAGTTTATTCATTTAAATTTTAATCCAAAATTGATATATTATTTAAAAACTAATAGTTGATACGTTTAATAGTTAAGTATTATTAAAAAAGACTTTAATAAACTTAACTATTACACCATTTAACACTAGTATTTCGGTTCTAAACGGTTTGTAACACTGAGCAAAACTATCAATGCTGTAAGAAGAAAAAAAAATAACAACAAATTATTAACGTTAATACAAAAAAAAAAAGAATAAAACGTTTTCTATTTTGTGTTAAGGATGCTATTTTATATGTTATTCTCTGTGTTTTATGTGTTTTTATCATGAAAACAAAATAAAATGTAATTGGACGCTAATATTAATCGTTTAATGGTGTTATTGTGCGTTATTTGTGCGTGTACGGAAGAGACTGGATTTACACTGATTTAAGGTAAGTGAATAACATTATTTTGATAGAAAAATAAAATAAAAGAAAATAAAATTTGCTCAATTTGCTTTTTTTTTAATGCATTTTTATTAATTTTCTTATTTTTTTTTTTTTTTAAACAAGCAAAATACATATTTTTTTTCTTACTACATAGTTAAGCTTATTTTTTTTACGCAATATTTAAGTAAATTTTATTCGTAAATTAAACAAAAATTAACAACACTGTTAATAGTATAATTATTTTATTTTTTTTTTTTGGTATCAATTTAAGAGATTTGTGCATATATTGCTATTTTATGTTGTTACAATAAATTGATTAATTAACTTATATTCTTATTGAAATCATTGTTGAAAGAAAGAATTAATTATTATTATTATTGTTGATATGTAATTTTGAATAAAATTATTAGTTATTAAATTTCTGGTTATTATTTTTTTTTCTTCTATTATAATTATATAGTATATAAGCACGCGTTGAGCATAAAATCAACACCCACTTAATTATAATAAATAGAAAATATAAAAATACAAAAAACAAGAATCTCAATATTGCAATAAAGAATAAAATAAAATGTGCCAGCGTAACAAAAGCTTAGCTGTTTGCTTCATGTTGTGACATTTTCATAGTGATGACATTCATGAATCGTTGAACGATCTTTCGTAAAGCTTTATGATAAGTGCTTTGTAATATTTACAGCATTCATTGATTTCTCTATGTTTTGTTTTTGTTTGCACAACGGATTTAAAAAATTTAAAATATAAAAAAACAAGAATCCTTTTCATGCCACAAACACGTAAAAAAATATAAAGTTTGCAAAAAGTTAATTGAGCTTTATCGCGAAAAGACAACAGCTTCATTAGTAAACGTCATGAAAAGTTAAAAACTTTTCTATTGTAGATGTACTGAAAATGTCAACAAGAAGATTTATTAGTGCTAATGTAGCACAACACCATCAACATCAACATAAATATATTATTTTTCTTCTTCTTAGTTTTATATAAATTTATTCGCTAATGCAAAATAATGGTATGGGCTTTTTGATACGAGCGCAGTGGTTTTTGCATGCAGTTTTTTATTTTTAAAGTAATTATTTATTAATTATTTTATTTTTTGGTCCTACAATAATGATTGATTTTTTCTTTTAAATCTTTTATTTAAATTAAATTATTTAAAAAAATTAACATTTATTTATTTATTTATATTTTGCATATAGTAAATATAATTTTTATTATTTATTACTACATTTAACTAATTAATTTTATTTATATATATGTATATATATAGTTTTAATATGTTTTCATTTTAATTTAAGATTGTGGTCCATATACTTATCAATAAAATTATTTTATTTAGTATTTTTTTTTTACTATTTAATAATAAGAATAATAACAGTCTAGCACTAGGTCATATCTAGTTGATTTTTAATTAATATATTAAATTTAAATAACAATTTTCTTTCTATAATCATTCCAATTATTGTTAGACTTTTTGTAATTTTGCAAATTATTTTGTCTAAATAATTAAAAAAATAAAATAAAAATGATTGTTAGGCAAAAAAAAAACAAACACATACAAATATGGAAATATTATGTTTTCAGTCAGCATAATTATTATTTTCAAAATAATTAAGAAACATTTATTCGTTGCAAAAAAAAAACCTGAAAAATATACAGACATAGCAAAACTCCATACAAAATCATAAGATCTAAAAAGCTTGTCAATATACTAGTTTTTACTTCGCGACTAGAGAATTTTGTCGTGGAATTTTACTTAGCGCAAATAAAATAATAAATACAATCAATTCTGTTGTTATGCGATTTTATTTTATGCAATTTTGAAGTTATGCGATTTTTCTATACGATTTTTATTCGAGTTTTTTTAAATGATATTTTTGTGGGAATTCCCGATTTATATGGTTTTTCTTTATTTCTTGTAAAACATACATGCAGTGCTTATTGTGTTTTGGTCTGTTTGTCGCATTAAGTCGAAATTCGTGAATTTTGCAAAATTAGTAGCTTAGATGATTAGCGTTTTAATAATTCGGAGATTGTAAATTTTAAGCTATTGATTTGATTCTCTTTAATTTTTAACTCATTCTGTCTTTAAAATCGTTTCAACCGCACAAAATAAGAATTGACTGTATACAAACGCCTTTTATTAAATTGTGGTAAATTTTGTGAATATAGTAAAATTCTAACTGGTATAAATTTATTCAAACTAATTTTATTTCCAAAAATAATTGTTTTTTTTTCCGTCTTCATAAATTAATTAACTAGATTTTTTTATTTTTTTTTTATTGATTTTAATGTTCACACATAATACTTTTTATATACACATGTATATATTCATTTTATTTATAATTTTATTTGTAAGAGATAATAAAATCTCACAAATAAAATATTTATTAATATATATATATATATTTTTTAATATTATTATTATAATTATTATTATTATTTATTGAACATTCTGATTAAAGGCATTTTTATTTATGTAAAATAATAATAATAATAAATTTTCGTTTAAATTATTTATTTAAATATATTATGTATATGCCTATATTTATATTATTTTATTAACTTGTTGTGCAATTGTAAGGATCATCAGCACGAAAATTAGCAACATCTTCATATGGTCGTACACCAAGTGCACGCTGAGTGTCACGATATTTTTCTACATCTTCCATTACACGTATAAAATTTTGTCCGGCTAATTTTGTCAGTTCATCAATTGTCCAGCCATCAGCCAATAATTCAGCAAAAAGTAATGGATATGTTGAAACATCTTCAAGCCCCTTTGGTACACTTGGAATAAAAATAAAATAAAAAATCGTATTTAAGCTTTACAGTGAAATACGAAGAAATAAATAACATTTATGTAAAGAAAATCGTTAACGCAGGTTATTATATTTAAAGGAAATAATATTAAATTGGTTGAATCATTTATTGAGTGTATGATGTGCGATTGTGTGCGTGCTTATATTTTATAAAAGTAAAGAAAAGAAAATAACAGAAAAAATAGAAATCATCTTATGTGTATAAAGAAGTCTTACGTGATATTTGTGTGCCAAATTATGTCACGTAAAATATATTGCTCAACTCCCTAAGGGAATATCCAATTTCAACAAAATAAAAAAACGGATATTATATATTGCTCATACAAACATTTAATATACATTAAGGCAGTTATATTTTATGTACAAAAGTAAAATAAATAAATAGAAAACATCTTGAAAGTTCATTAAAAAACTTATAATTGAATAATATTTTATTTGTTAGCAAAAAAAAAATTAAATTAAAGTTTTTTTTTTTCGTTCGTTCGTTACTGTTTCCGGCATCATTAAATGTAAGCCATCGATGTAATTAGTTTCATGTTTATAATTTTACCTATTAATTATCGGTTGTGTTTTGTCTATTTAATGCTTGTATTTAAGGAAATATCATATTAATATATATGTATGTATGTTTATGTATACTTACTAATTAATTCCATCGAAACCAGCTCCTAATCCAACATGATCAATACCGGCAACATGTTTTATGTGGGTAATATGAGCTGATAAATGAGTACAAATAAAATTATATGTTAAATTTATTGAATATACTTAAATTATTTATTATTATCATTATTATTATTGTTATTATTATAACACAAAATTCACTTAATAAAAATATTTTCTCTATAATTAATTAACAAATAATAGTAATTACTTACCAACGACATCGTGTATTGTTGAATTTTCACTACAGCTTAAAAATCTTGAATAAAAATTAACCATCACTAGTCCACGATTCTTTGCAACTAATTTTAATATATCATCCTGTACATTTCGACTAGAGTTACACATTTCATAAGCTGATGAATGTGAAAATATAACAGGTGCTTCGGATATTGCCAACGCATCACGCATTGTACCTACAGAAACGTGAGATAAATCTACAATCATACCAAGACGATTCATTTCACGTATTATTGTCTGTAAGAAAAAAGAAATAAAAATATATATTGTTAAGAATAAACCAAATAAAAATAACGACAATATAGTATTCTTTAATTTGTGTGAACAAAAAGAAAATGATTTTCTTTTTGAGCCGAAAGCTTTATTTTTCAGAATTGTCGTAAAGCTTTTTGTGCTGCTTCGCTGTTTCTATTAATATTATTATTATTTTGTTTATAATAAATAAAATATTTTAAACAACAACATGAAAACATGAAATATTTTGCTTATTATCAATTTCATTACATAATTTAAAAGTATAGAAAGCGTCTCAACTCTGAGATGAAGAAAAATTTTATTTTATTTTATTTTCTTAAGAAAACTGTCGCATAGAAACTAATACAAATTCTAACGAAAAATATATATACAAAATTATATTAAAATAAAAATTTGATTTGAAATTTAAAACCTTATCGTTATTTATTTTTGTATAAAAGTAAAAAAAATTGTAGGAGTATTAGCAACAAATTAGCATGTCAATGTAGTTAGTAGAGTGAAACAGCAGTGTATGGTTAAGAAAATAATAAAAAAAAAATCTTTTATTTAGAAAGGCAACGAACAAATAACGAAAAAATTTCTCTATATGCTTAGACACAAAAATAAATAAATAAATAAACTAAGTTTTTTGCAGAAAAACTTTATCCTGTTATATTCACAATAGACCGTAATATCTGAGGCGAATACATAAAAATCTGGCGCGTATACAGCACAACCAAATAAGTTCTAAGCAAAAACACAAAATAACAAATAACAATTTCATTTTCTTCAATTTTTTATTATTTTATTATCTTGACATTGTCCAATTTTAAAGTGTTTATCAACAACAAAAATAACAATGCGACGATGAACAAAAAAAAAAAAAAAATATTATAATAAAAATATCAATGTTGGTTTGCCTGTTGCGGTTCAATTGTATGTTATATAAAATTATTGTTATATTCTTTATTTATTATTTAAAAAATAAATACAACCTTTTCTTTACGTTATTTTTCATCGGGTGGGTGGGTGTTTTTTCATTTTCTTTATTTTTCTATTTATTAAATGAATTTTTAAATTTCTTTTATTGTGAAAATATTGATAGCGCGTCATATCGTAACATAGATAAGTAAATATATAATTGAAAAAAAATAAATATATTTACGATGAAAATGATGAATCTTCTCGGATAAATAAGTAGAAAATTTTCTTTTATTTCTTTAATACCGTATGATTTTAGATACGTTTGTGTAGAAAAAAAGAAGATAAATGATAATAAAAAAACCGCGTTTATTGTGTATTTATATAATTTCATCGGAAATTTTTAATGCGATCTTGAAATAATAACGAGTAAGTGTAGGTGTAATAGTAACTTTGTACATTTTGTCACTGATAAAGCTGTTATAAATCGTTTTTTAATTAAATTGACACTTTTCCGCTGAAAACTCTTTTTTTTTATCGATTTATTGTCTTGGCATGTGCAATGCTTATTATATTATAATTTTAGAAGAAAAATTGCACATGAAAAACATCCACAAAAATGCATTCTAACACCATTAGGTTATTGCAAAATGTTTAAATAAATACCAAGGTTTTTTGGGTTTAAATGTCACTGAATATAAGAATTATTATTATTAGTATTTAGGTATCTCTTCTATTTTAAATTTATTTTCAAACACAAATATCGCCAGATAATACAAATTAAAATTATTAACCTTCTTTTAGTGCAAAAAATGAGAAAATAAGAAATAAGAAAATGTTCAATTAAATTGATTTTCAGTGAAATCGTACAAAAAAGCTTCAAATTTATTTAAATCTTTAATGCCAATAGAATAAAATAGGAAGACAATAGAATATTAATCCATTAATTTCAATCATTTTATTTCGCAAGGATCAATATGCTGCTAATAAAAAAAATAACAGAAAATAGATTTCCTTAAAAATTATAATAATTATTATTTTTGCATTTTATTTAATCCTTTAATCATAAATAATAAAAGTTATGATAATAATAATAATAAAAAAAAGAAAAATTCAGAATAATAAGTAATTAAGTTTAAATTTTTTGAAATAAAAATTAATTGCATACATTTTATGATTGTAAAATTCTATAGGCAAGTGATATATGTATCTATATAAATATTCCATCATCATCGTGCTGTTCTTATATAAGGTTTATGTACTGTGATTTATCATAAAGATTGTATTATGACCTTAAAATATTATATTTATTTTATGCGCAACACTACCATATAATTTTTGTTCGACGATTTATTTTTCGCAAAAAAAAAAATTTTACACAAGCTTTCATCTGAGCTATAATCTTTATTGTATTATGATGAAAATTTTATGGTTTTTCTTTTATTTATTAAATAATAATTTTAGTTTTTATTTTCTTCCTTTTTTTTTTTGCCAAAATTAATATGTTTAAATTGTTTTCCAGTTCTTTTTTTATTGTTTTTACCATTAAATTATACATTAAAATTAATTATATTATTCAATAAATACATTAAATAGGGTTTAATGTTGGTTAAAACTATAATTTCTATAATTTTAATTATATGTATATGTCCAGAGATGAAATTAAAATAACAAAAATAAACAATTATTAACTATTTTCGCCAATAAAATATTATCCATAAGCAAATTTCTAGTAAAAGATGAATAATCTTTTGCTTTTATTTTGCTTATATGTTATGAGTAATCCTTTTGTTTTTATAAAGAAAACTATAAAGCTTACTATTGCATAGATAATAAATAAACTATAATAACAATGTTGTAATTAAAATAATAATCATTAAATGTAAAATAACAAACATAATTAATTAATAGTTAAACTCTATGCGAATTATGTAAATCATGTAATAGATGATTATTTTTATACTTTAATGAAACTTTGCTTTTCTTAATAATAATAGTAATTTTCTATTCTTTACATAAGATGAAAACTTTAATGCGAATGCTTAGCACAGCTATAATACAATAAACATAAAAATAAGTGACAAACAACTTATAATCTTTAATGATTATGATTAAAGGCGGTCTATGAAACATTACTATGTAACTATGTACTAAAAATAACATTGCAAATCTAAGCATAAATTTTATTTTTATTGGAAAACTATTTACAAATCAAACGATATAAATATTGATTGTGTTGTGTTTTTTGTTTGGTTTAAATCAATAAATAAAATATAAATGTTATTCCTACGATTTACAAAGGTATTTTTATTTTTATCTACATTTTTTTTTGTCACATTTCAATGAATTTGATTGTTATCTTGTTGTTAGAAAATCTTTAAAGACTTTTTCGTTAAATTCATATAGATAATACGAAAGGCTTTTGGCTAAGAATATTAATATTTATGGTCAGTTGAATATTTTTGCTGTGCTGGTAAAGTTCAAAGTGAATTATATAATGGTTGATGGATATAGGGTGGCTATGGATATTAATGGTAGATGAAAATGAAAAAAGCACATAAATGTAAAAAAAAAAAACTGTCATATATAGAAAAACATTTTTTCTACTCTATTATTGATCAACATGTATGAGTGCATAAATACATTAAATTCTGCTTTATATCTAGGATGAAAAATAGTCATAAAAAATAAAAATAAAAAATTTTTTTTGTTCCTATATTTGTTTTTTTCATAAAAATCATAAAATTATAATTAACGTAAGTGAATATATAAATGAAATTGGACAAAATAAATGAAATTAAATCAATTTTAAATAAATTAAATTAAATTTGATTTAATTATTATTATTATTAATATTTATGTAAATACATGTAGTCATAATAATTTATTATAATAATGATTCGCTTTTTGTTTTGTTTTTAATTAAATAAATTATTATTTTCCAATTAAAATTTATATTATAAAATATTATTATTATTTCCGTCATATCATTTGTTACAAATTAAAAATAAAAATATAAATAACAAAAATTATTTTTTACCACCCATAACAAGAGGAAGTTTTAACCGTTTTTTTTTTCTGTTTGTGTTTATAAAATTAATATTTGATCGAATTTAATTTTGTTATTTTTATGTTTTGTTACTGTTGAACGTGTGTACACAGCTTGTGCAAAAAAAAAACACAAATAAGGGGGCGAAAAATATTGATTTTATAATATTTAATTTATTAAAATACAAAAAAAAAATATTTAATATCTGATTTCCTTTATTAGTTATTAAAATTTTAAAGCTTACCTTTCCGAACGCTGTAAGTCCACCATGTTTTATATCAAACTTAGGAGCATCGGCACTACTTGAGTCTGCCCATGGTGTATGACATGTTGATGTTAATGTCATATAACGTACGCCAATAGCATAAAATGTTCTAAGTACAGCAAGTGATCCACCTATTGAGTGGCCACCTTCAACGCCAATTAATGAACAAACTTGTTGTTTCTCATGAGCTCCAAGGATGTCTAAGAATATATAAATAATAATGTTAACAATCATCCGTTAGATAATCATATTAAATTAATTATATTATATGGCTGTGCTTATTTTATTCATCATTTACAACATTAATTCGATTTTATTCATTTTATTTGATTTTTCTTACATATGAGAAAAAATATATTTTGATTTCACACATACATTATTGATTTTCCTTTGAATAAAATAAGTGAACGAATAATAAGGGAATGAAATTCACGGTCATTTTTATTAAGGTTCACTAAATGAAAAGAAAAAAGTAACGTAAGAGTAAAGTAAAAAAAGAAAAAAAAAACCCAATGAACATTTTATTGGTTAATGGTCAGAACTATGTTAGGTATAAATAGTTCGACATACGATGAACAAATAAGTGAAAATATTTTGTGGAAAATCAAGAGATCTTTTTTGTTATCGTTTATTGCAATTTTCTTTCTTTTTTTGTTGTTAAATTAAAGAAGTAACAAAAAAAAAAGCAGAATATTGTAACATTGTTTACCAAAGCTGTTTATATTCGTGTAAGTGTGAAATTGATTATTATTATACATAATCAAATTTTGAGGAGAATTATCATTTTTATTAACCGGAAAAAGAATAGTATAGAAAACAACAAAGTACATACCAGACGCTAATGTACACGAGATTAAATGTGGTGAATAACGTTCTGTCAAACGACGTATAACATCGATTTGTTCAAGTGTCAATTGAACAGCATCTCTGTGTTGTGCTTCACAAGGCACATAGGCTGCCCAAAACTGTAATTGAAATAAAGGAAAAACATAATCAAGAAAATCAATAATTACAAATGAATGAATATTGAATAATCAATAGATACAATAAAAAAAAAATTAATTCAAAATACATAGAATAAATAATTATTAATGAATTAAATTGTTACTTGTGCCCTTTTGTTTAAATATAAACATATATTTATGTAGAGTTAATTAGCTTAATCAATATTTTATTTTTTATTATTATTTTCTGTTTAAGAGACACTTTATATACTGTTTTAATTTCATTAGTAGCAAATATGTATATTTTTTTATTTTGCCATCAAACAAACAATAATCACTTCACAGATGAACAGAATGGAATTAATAAAACGGAACAGAACCTTTATTATTCATTTTCTTCTTATTTTCGTTACTACTTTTATTTTAATCGTATTGATTTTAATAATTCTGAACACATGTAATACATGTGGATTATTTGTATTGTATAAGTTTCCCTGTCACATTACAATATTTTTCATACTTTTTATTTAAATCCGACATCAAATACACGGTGCTTATAGTACACAATGAGTACTGATATTGAGGGATTTATTCTATCGTTACAATGTTATCGAATGTGTTGCCGTCGTCTTTCTGTATTTTTTTATTTTTTTTTTTGTAAATTTATTATGTAGGTCAAAAGCAAGCACCTTGCTGTTTGTTGTTTTTGCAGCATCGATCTTATATCCATATATGCGTGGTGAGAAAACAAAACAAAAAAAAAATTATATAACCGAAAATATGAGAAAACCACATATATATATATATATATATATAATTTTATTTTCATTTTTACAACGTCTTACTGTTAAAGATTTATTATGTTTGTTTACTCATTTAAGATGGAGAGAAAATCCAGTTTTATGGTTAAAAGCGTTATAAGGTTACAACTAAATCAGGCGATCAATTTAGATCATCTTCTTATTTATTTATTTTTTCCTTTCGTATCGTTTACCCAAGTTATCCATCTGTCTTATTATAATTTAATAAAATTATTATTATTTTTTATTATTATACATTCGCTTAATTTAATAAATGAATTAGATAATCATTGTCATTTAAATTTATGTATGTGTATAACGTATGTTACATTAATTAACACCTTACCATCCAATGATAGATTATTGCTCAGGCGTACACTAGAGGTTTTCTTACGCAAAATAAAAAAAAAGGTGGAAGAATAATGTAAGGAAAAAACGAATTACTTAATGAAAGTAAAAATAAAGAGATTTTCTGTCACTTTTATACAATTGGAAATGACGTCTCTCTGTCAATCGATACTAATCAAATTATGTGTTATGTTTTTTTTGCATTGTTATTCTTATTAAATTTAACAATAAAAAAATATTTCATGGTTTTTTCTGCAAATGTTACACTTTAATTCTGTACATGTCATATGTAATAATCATCAGACAATTAATTGAATGATAATTATTGCAATTAAAATGTTAATTTATGATTTTTATTTATAATTTCTAATATAAAAATGTTTTATTATAGTTTTGTTTTGGTGGATGATGGTATACTATTATTGTACCGTCTGTTTGTAAACAAACGCTTTATTTCGCATTAAAGTTCAAAAAGGCATCACGTACCAATGATTACATTTATTCCGTGCTCTCTTATATCACATTTAACAATACAGATACGTTTTTAATAGCACAGATACATTTTTAGTGTGCTTTTATAAAGCTTTTGTTTTATTTATTTATTTTTTTTTTTTATTATTATTATTGTTATTTTATTTTTTTATCATGCTTTATTCTTGTTTTATATTTCTTTCTAAAGATGGTGTATTTTGTGAAGTTTTCATGTCAGTTAATGTTGATATAACAAATATACATACATTTTCTATAAGAAAATACAAATGATACAACATTTTAGTTTAATGAAATGAAAAGAAGATGAAAATTAAAGTGTGTTTAGTCTTCTCTTTACTCGCAGTCTTTATTATTATTATTTTTATTATTTTTCTATTTTGTGGAATGTCAAATTATGTTCTGTTATTCAATGGCAGTAGTGGTATGAAGAAACAACAGAAGTAGAAGCAGCAGCAGCAGCAGCAGCAGTTGTTCATTTTAAAAGAATAATTATGTTAATTGAATTTTTTCTTTATGTTTCCCTTGTTTTTAAAGAGAAAAATCTTGAGTAGTTTTCTTTAATAAATTTTTTATTTTTCTTATCTGTTTGTAAAGTAAATGAACTCTAATAATTTATAAACATAAATGAATTTTTCCGTGATGTTATTGTTGTTGGTTTTTCATTTACGAAGATTTATTTGAAATGTAGGCATACTTGTTTTGAAAATTTTATTTTTTGCAAAAAAAAATGTTAAAGTATTTTTCATTTAAACTAAAATTGAGTAAATGAAATAAATAAATAAAAATCATTTGATTATAATTTTGCGTACTTAATGTACTTTAGTGTAAGAAATCAAAGTGATTCTCGAAAATATGTGTTTAATGGTTAGTTAACAAATAAAAAATAATGAATAAAGTTATGAAAATCATAGGAAATATTTAGAATGCCTTTAATCATCAGTAATAAATCAAAAAATAAAGTTTAAAAGTTTTTCTTATTATAGGTGACATACGCATATGATATCGAAATCTTTTATCACAAGATAATTTATATTTTATACAATCTTTAACATATTTTTGCTGTTTTCTATAACGATACACTGGTGACATGTCTTATTTTATTTATAATAAGATCATAACATTGTATTGGTTACAAATTACTGTATTTTCGGATAATTATTCTGTAGAAAAAATAAAGACTGACAAGAAAAAAAAAAATATAAAGTACATGACTTAATTAGATGAAAAAGTAATATAGAAAAAAATAAAAAATACAACAAGGAAGATTATAGTTTCTTCGTTCTTCTAAATTTTATTAAGGGAGGAAATATTGTATATTAGATATCAGCTTTTATCAATTTGTAAATAGATTTTTGTTGTTAGATTTTTTTCTATAAAACATACTTTAAATTCTATTAAGAGCGGCAATACATACATATATATGTACGTATTTACAGTGAATGTCTTGAATTTTCAATTTAAAAAGGAATTGCAAAATACAAAAAAAAAAATTAGGTTTTCTCCTCTCGGCTGCTTTAAGAATTAAATTTTTCCCATTTTTTTCGTTTTATTTTTTTTTTATCAAAATCTCCAAGCAGCAAACATGATAAAACTCTTTATTTTTCTTGTTCTATATAACAATTCACTCGAAACTCAAAAGAAAATGATGAAGGAAAAATAATTTTTCTGTTTTTTTTTTTTTTACAATAATAAAAATGAGAAGTGAATTTCGTTTTTTATGATTATGTTACGTTATTTTTTTTTTCATCCCTTATTTCTCTTTGCTGTATAAATAATTAATTTTATTTCTCTTTAATATTATTTTTTTTCGCTGTCATTGTCAACATTTTATTTATTTTATTATCAAAAAAAAAAAAAAATTTCGATATTGAATAAAAGGATTAAAATAACTTTTAGACTAGACAACAGAGTACTAACGTTATGCTTTTTAAGATGGTTTTTATGTAGCAAATATAATAGAAAACACGCTTAAAATGTTGTTTACAGATCCATTAAGGTTCATTGGATTAATTTACAAAAAAAAAAATAATGATAAAGATATTCTTATTTGTTAAGGATTGTAATTACATATACTTAGCTTAGAAATAATTAAGTCGATTAAAAATTAGTTGAAATGGTTTTAAGTTTAAACTGTGGTTAAATCAATTTTTATATCAAATGATAGGGTTAGCGTTTATGCTGCTTATCATAAATGTATGTATATGAGGTAACACAATGTTTTGTTATTTGTTCAGTAAGGGTCGTCAGTTAGAACCCAAAACTAGCCTATTTGACTTAAAGGATTAACATAGCAAATAACAGACGCTCATCGGATTTAACAATAAACTCTATAAACAATAACATTAAGATAACACACCAAAAAAATAATAACGATACAATCTGCTTTTCCTACATATTGCCATATTTTTTCTGCTATATCTAAAAACTTTTGTCATTAATAAATATTTATTGCCGGTTTTCCATATTTTTTTCCCTTATTTTTATTATTATTATTATCATTATTATTAATAATAATACTGTAATTTTTATTAAAATTTTCATTTCTATGCTTCACGTTTAACACATAAAAATGTTTTTCTTGATTGAGTCAATTAAAATAAAATGTCAATTATGTATTCACATATGTTATCTCATGGTTATAATTCATATAGAGGTTGTTATGCTCAATTTTATTGATAGTTTTTGCTTGTTCTTGTCATTTTCCGACAATAATTTGTTATGCTTATGCCTTGACAACTAAATCTAATTGTTTTTGAATACAAATGATGGGTATTCTAGGCATTTTAATATAATAAATATCTTTAATAAAATTTATATTTAGTATTATTTCAAATTAAAATGAATCAAAAAATATTATTTTGATATAATTTGATAGTTTTAATAAGAATTACATTCTAACACCTGTCGTGTATCTTAAAATTACACTTACTTTTGTAAAGAAAATACTCTTTTAAAAACACCGTAAGCAATTTTCCAATGTAATACTAACTGTTGATAGATTAAATGATTCTATATTTGATATTTTCAAATCAATGATACAGATAAATGAAAATAATGTTGATCAATATACATATAATATTGAATCTTTTAGACTTGTTGTTATCAAAACATTACATACAGTTCTTATTATTATTATAACGAAATGAAAATCTAATCATAAACTGATATATATTAGCTTTCGACTGCCAGATTAATATTTTACATTTTAAATTATTATTATTAAACAGACGAGCAACATAACTATAAAAACTAACAAAATATTGTCAGTAAATATGCGCTTGTCGAAATATGAAACATAAAAAAGAAAAAACTGAATTCAATTAAATTACCTGATGCAGTATTAAGGTAATTGCATTTTTTTTTTCTTCTGTTTTATTCATTTGCTTATTATATTTTTTGATTGAAAAAAATAAATTTATTATTTTGTTATGTTTGAAAAAAACAAACTAAAAACAACAAACTAAGTTGTTTACTATATTGAAGCTTGCTTGACTTGGAATAATGCCATAGTTTTTGTAGTGAATATGTTTATTCAAAATATATATACAATATTGACATAAATAATTTTATTATAATTAAACTCTCATTGTGTCAATTAAATAAATAATATTCTTTTTCAGTATAAAAAGGCAAAAATAATAAAATTTGACAACAAAAATTAAAAATAACAGGAAGAAACATAAAATTAATTTAATATATAATATAATGGAGTTGTACTTTATAGTTGTTTCGTTGAATAACTCTTTTATGCAAATATTTTGTTTGGTATATATTTATTTTTTTAAAGCATATACATATATGCTTTAATAAATTTTTTATAGCTTTTATAATCAAAACATATGGTATGTGTGAAAAAGAATTATTATTTTTATATTATATATATGAAAAATGTATTAACATTTTTTTTTTTTTGAATACTCTTTTTTACTATTATATGCTATATTATATGTATATAGAAAAGGGTAATTTTATTTTATTTATATTTTTTTTTTCACTTTCTATTGTCAAATGCAGATTTATATACATGTTTGTGACGCAAACGCAAACGTTTAATGACAGTGATATTGCACGGTGTTCAAAAATTTGAAAATTTATAATTTGACCATTTTTTTTCACTACATCAAATAGAAAAAAATGAAAATTATGAATGATGATGATAAAAATAAATGTATTTATATATAGAAAAATTAATGAAAATTTAACAAACTGAATGAAAAACAGAAAAATAAAATAAATAAAAGAGTTTGTTAAATTGGTTTTCGCTGATTACATCTTTTTTTTTTTTGCAATTTTAAAAGAAGAAAACATAAATTTTTCGTATAATATTAATTTGATAAAAGAAGCCGATAGAAAAATAAGAATTAATTTTATAATTATAATTTAATAGATATTTTTCATTTTTGAACCAGTCTTGGTTGTCCTTTGGCATTTAGTTCAATTTTTATGATTTAAAAAGTTTAATTAAAAATATTTTAGACTTCATTATATATGTATAGATTAAGACTTAATTATATTAACATATTTAGTTAAATAATTTATAATAGTTTAAAATATAGTGCTTACTAAAACACTTTTTTGTCTGAATTGAGAAGATATAGGCAACAAAAAAATTCACTTTTCCTCTCAAATATGTAAATAAATTTATACATTTTTCTTTTTACCTTTCTTCCTTTTCAAATTAACTTTCTGTTTTTACGTTTTTCTATTTTTATTTTCAAAGTAGAAAATATATTTATGTAAATCTATTTATCTTAAGGATTCGAAGAAATAATATATATATTAAAAACTGAAGATTCAGGTGCTTACACTTACGATGAAAACTGTACAGAATATTGTACTGTAAATGCTGTAAGTATCATTTTGTGGTTAAACTAACATATTTACATCTATTCTATTAAAGCTGACTAAAATCCATTTCCTATATAAATGGTCTTGTTTGACTCTCTACATCTACACTGTATCCGACACAAATTAAACAACAAAAAGACGGGTTTGTGACTCTATATACTAACAAAGGCACTCAACAGCCTATTCCCCAATATATATATTTCTATTCTAAACATTCATTGTTTTTCTTTTATATCCACAATGTCATTATAAGTGTGGTTACTGCCATAAGTGAAATTTATTTTTCTTACTTAATTGTTGCTTATTTGTTACGCTTCTAAATACATGTAATTCTATCATTTAATTTATTATTATTAAATATATGTATATATTTGTTGTTTTATATAAATTAATCCATACATAAATTTGTTAACTAACAATTTGAATTAATGAATTCTAACATTTAATTAGAGTGAAATATTAACTCATTAAAAAAAAATAAAAATTTTATTTTAATATAACACTGGCGTGTTCGGTTACAATAATTTGTGAACCTTCTTTAATAATTAATAATGAAAGCTTAACAAAATTACATATTTAATTTATAAATAAAAAAAAGTTTATCAAAAGGAGCAAAAAATTTACCTGTGCTGTAACACGGCCTAGTTTTAACCGTTGAAGATCCGTATGACTCCAATGACTTTTGGCCCATGGCATTGTATTTCGTAGATCATCAAAACTGTAAAGGTTAAATATGAAAAATAAAAAATAAATAAATACTGAATGAAATATCTTTAAAATGCTTAAATCTATGTAAAAGACAGAAAAAAGAAGAAGCAATTTTTAAACTCGGGATAACAATAAAATTAACATAAAATATAAAATACATTGTAAAACATCAAAAGAAATAAATATCTTAATTTGAAATTATATAAATTGACTTACTTAAAATCATTCAACTGATTATGTAAAAATTTTCGAATATTCCATGGTAAATCGTTATGGCCATCGATTAAAGGCACTGAATCGAGCAGTTGTGTAGCTACTTGAAGGCGCTCTTCAAAAGGTGCTCCTATGTTTTTATTGTTTTGAAACATAGTTAATAAAATACAAATTAAATTTAATTCAAGCATTTAAAAAAAATAAATAAATAGAAAATTGCTTAAATTGCTAAATTACCAGCTGTTACTCGTAACGCAAGTGGCACAGCAACACCAGCGGCACCAGCTATTAGTAAAATTGAAGTAACTGCAAGCCAATGTCGGGATGGCGTATCCCATCCTATAAATACATTATTATAAAATTAAAGTAAAAGTTTAGGTAATAAAAAAAATAAATAGTTAATGAAGTATCAGCATCATATATGCTGCATATTACTGAACAAAATTATTGACACAATTGCCTAGCTCTTGTATATACCTCGAAACAATAAATAATATAAAATTCCAGGAAAAATAAAAGGAAACACTTAAACAAATGTAATTAAATAGATAACCGTTTGAAATTAATATGTTTATTATATTTAAAAAAAAAAATTAAAGCTTTTAACATCATTGTGCTGCTTTTTTTTTATTTGTAAACTTAAACACTTTAGATTTTTTGTACATTTTTCCACGTCTATAATTACTATAGAATTTTTCTTTAGTTATTTTTTTTTTTTAATTAAAATTTATTTACATTTTTTTCATTGGAATTTTACTGTTCAGCTGTTATTTGTTACTTAGTTACCACAGTTTTCTTGTAAAAATTTGTATTTTCTGTGTTCTCATCGTGTGCTTTTATTGCTTTTTATTTGGTTTAAGAAGGGAAAAATGTTATAAGAAATTATAAAATAAAAAATAAAACTTGTGTATAATCTGTCGTGAATATTTAAACGATACTTGTGAGAATATTATATCGAGATAATATACAATTGAACTGTGTCAAGGATATTTAATTTCATATTTATTTATTTTTTGTTACCTCTGTTGTTTTTTTTTGTGCTTGTTAAGTTTTTCACATTTAATATATAAATATTAGATGAATTTCCTGTTTATTTTTAAAGAAAATAAAAAAACACGTCAGTGGAAAAGGGTTTCATTTTTTTTTTATTTTGTTTTGAATAAAAAATTTTACATTAAGAAAGATTACTTTTGATAAGAAGAAAGTAAAAAAAATAAATTATTATTAAAATAGCTTAGTTTAGCAATATATAAAACAACAAACTCTAACTACAATAATCTTACATCGTGATGCAAAAAAAAAAAAACTAAGATTAATCGGTGGGGTGGAAGCGAAAGAGAAAAACCTGGTAAAAATTTTCTTATATTTGCAAAGTACAAAGAAAAAATACTTTATAATGTAATATAAAGATAAAAATTAATTTTGCTAGCCACCATGAAAATAAGCGATGTAAGGTATAAACACCATTAGCAATAGCACTGCTAACAAACTTTAATAAATTCTTTATGTCTTCTTTTTTCTTTTCTTTTTTTACATTTTGTGTTATGAATTTCCTCTTCTTAATTCGTTATTATAAGTTTTTCTTTTTTGGTTAGGGTTTATATTATTTTTATTCATACCGAAATTATTGTCATTGTCATTATAAACAATTTATACTGTAAGATACTTAATTCGTGTTTTTGTTTTGGTAAAATAATGTCATTAGTGGCTGGTTTTTAATTAATATTTTAGAAAAAAAATATGATAACCGGAGACTAGGTTAAAGTAAATATCTTACTAAATAGATACATAGATAGATATGTACAGTGTTAAAGGCTTTGTATGTACTATTGTACTGTTTAAAACGTGATTTTTCATTAGCTTTATCATTACTTATCTAAAGTTTATATTATTTTTAATAAAAATAAATTATGAACAAACATAACACATATATTTTAATCGAATTTAATAAAATTCCACTTGTTCAATGAAAATAATTCTTATCTAAGCCATTTAATTTTTCAATATTTTCCCTTCAACATTGTTCTTTCTTCTTTGATTATTTATTATTATATTTTTCAATTTATTATTGAAGAAAATAAAACTAAATAATTTAGAAATATTTATACAGGGATTTGGTATGTTTTCTTCTTTCTTCTATAAATTTCTTATTACATTTTATTATAGACTAATGCAATAAAAAATAAAAAAACAAGTCATGGTTGTGTTGTGTATTTTCTTAATTTTATTTCTTTAAAACAAAATGCAAAGAAAATTAAATTAAATTTATTAAATAAAACAGAAAAAAAAAAAACAGTAGCAGCAGCAGCTCAGAAACAAACAATAAAAATTGTAAAATGAATTAAATCTATGAGTTTTTGCAGAGAAAGAAATTTTTTATTTTAACATTTCATACGTGACTCATGATGGTAGTTTTATGATTTTATATAAAGTTTTTTGTTTTAAGGAATATCAAAACAATAATATTATTCTATGTGTTTATAAACATGTACGTTACAGGGATATATATATATATAAAACGAAAAAAATACTTCTTATAGGCGAAAATATATAATTTAATATTCCAATTTGAGACAAATGTGTTGTTTTGTTTTTTTCTTATAGCAAATTTTTACGATTTGATTTCATTTTTTTCTTTCTATCTATCTACATTCAACTTTATTAACTAGACGATAGCAGGTTGTTTATTTCTGAATAATTTATTTGTTCATGTAATTTAATGTAAATATTATTGTTTTCGTTAGAAAAGATAAAATTTCTACTTACGTGATGAACTGTTTCCTGAGCTGCTTGAGCCACGACTAGAATATTGTCTATGTCGCCACGTTGGTGTACCACTGTGAAAATCACGATACTGAGCTTTCGGTATCAAATGTCCACTTGTAGCTTTATGATTATATGGACCGCCGATAATTGTTGCGTCCGGAACACCACCAACAATACTGTGATATTGGCCGTACGGCATTGTACTAAATTGATTGTGATGTGCATGTGCCAAATTAAAATTAGATAACGAATGAGAAAAACAACGATCATTCAATAAATTACTTGAGTTTGTGAATTTATTTAAATTGCATGTACTTATATGATATTTATTACAACTGATATTATCAATGTATTGTGCATGATTATTATAGATTGATTTCGATATTGGTCCGATTGTATTGAATTTCGTTTCATAACTTAAATTATCAAAGCTCGGTATATATGGTGGTTCATGATGATAAAAATATAATGATTCATTGTCTTTGCACACATCATCTCGATAAGCACTATGATAATTCTCGTTTTCATGAAACTCTTGTTCATTCTTATATTGATCGTAGAGTTTTTTCTTTACCCAATCTAATTTACTATCGGTAATTATCTCCTTTTCTTCCTTATTCTTATCAACAAATGATGGTTCTATTACTTTAGACATTTTACAGATATCTGGTCGATTTATAGGCGGTCGATCAACATAACCAGTGTTTGCACAATTCAACATCTTTAATGTACAATCATTTAGTTTACTTGTAATTTTCTCAGATGGTTGCGATGAAGGCGTTATATACTGCCGTGAAAATGAGTGGGTACGATGCAAAGCTGGTGGCGGTGGCGGTATATTATCAACATCAGTCATATAATTATTAGTACTATTATTATTATTATTATTACTCTGTAGAATAAACAAATAACAAACATTTTAATAATTTAGATAAATTTCAACATAACAATTTATTAAAGAGAATTTATTTTCTTTTATTTTTATTTTATTTTTCGACAGCATGTTTATTCTAATAACATCGTTATGAATTAAAATCAAACAATTTATGTTAAATACAAAAAAGAAAACGAACAAAATTATGAACAGTATGTAGCGCACAACTTTTCTTTACACAATACTCAAACAAACACCATTAAAAATTATTTAAATTAAATTGTTTTAAGCGTTGCCAATTAATTATGTTGAATTTTCTGTTTTATTTATCTTTTGATACATATTTTTCAGTATTTCTCTTGTCTGTGGTTTCATTAGCTTTTTTTTTTTGTCGGTCCTTGTTTCGTGTTAACACAAAAAATAAAATAAAATAAAATAAATAATTATAAAGCAAATTTTAAAACATAATTTTTAATGAAATTACATTTAAATCGTTTTTTTTTTCATACATAGAATAAGAAGCATTAAAAATAAATAAAAATATTCATATATAATTTTATTATGAAAATTTAAGTGAATACAAAAAATGCAAAAATTTTCTAAAGTGCCTACCTCAATAAAAGTTGTTTCTGGGTATAAATTGGTGTAATTAAATAATTTTTTTTCATTATTATTGTCTCGTTGGTTCATTATAGATGTTGAATTATTCTAAAATAAAGTATAAACAAACAAAGTATTAAATAATAATATTAAAAATAAAAGGAAGAGAGACGACATCCAGTAGTAGTAAATACATTTGAACCAATTGTTCTCTTATTATGTTAGTTGGTTTTTTATATGACACAAGGGATAAATGGTTTATAAAATAAATAAACAAAAAAACGAAAAAAAAAAAAATATTGTTGCTTTATTTTCATTCATTCTTTAGTAACTTGAGTTCTTTTTAACCAGAAGTATTAATTCATACGATAAATACTCACTAATTTCCCAGTAGATCCAAGCTTTATTTGGCGTTCTTTCTCTAGTCTCATTATTATGTTAGCATTCTGTTCACATGTATAAGTGTGTAAAGGTTTTTTTCTGTCTAGACTATAATAATATAAAGGACGATTGAAATCGGGATTCACCTGAAAATTAAAATAAAATAATTATTTTTGGCATAAAAATAGCAAAATAATTATTTTTTTTCTCTCTTATTCGTTTACAATGCCAAATATCTATTCTTTATAATAAATTCAACAATTTATTAATTATTTATAATTATTATTTATAGCATTTTATAACTTAAATATGAAAATTTACTAATCAGAATTTTTAAACAATTATTTTACTGTGGGGATTTGTATACACACAGATAGGAAATATTGAAATTTGAACATCACAATGCGAAAAGAAAAAATTTATATTTAAAATATTAATTGTCTTTTATAGTAAAATAAAGGAAAAAATATTAATTGTTTTAAATACCTCAGTGACACCGTCACAGCTACATAGTGATTGAGAACTTCGAAACACATTAGAGCTTCGTTCTAATGTATTGCCACGGCTACCTAGTTTCTTGTTCGCATCTGTTTGCGTTATATTTGTTTGACTTGATGATTTATTATTATTAATATTTGTTATATTTGGGATATTATTATTATTATTATTATTATTATTGTTGCTTATATTATTATTATTATTAAAATTATTCGAATGTATTAACCTTAGGCTTCGATTATTGAAAGCTTTTCGATCGATCGACATTGAACCGCTGTTGCAATAATTATTTTTCTTTTGTGGTGAATTTGTCATCGTTGAAAACATTATAATTGCTAATTTATTAGCAATTCACTTTTCTTTTTTTTTTTACACTTTTAACCCTTTTATTGAAATACGATAGATTAAGATGAATGATTCAATTTGCATTTAGACAGATAGCCTGCCTTAAATATTAATTTTATCTGGTTTGTACTAATTAATTAATTTTATGGTATTTTTCCTTTTTTTTTGCTTTTAACTTAATTTGCAATTATTTTTTTCCTTTTTTTATATGTTGTCCGTATTTTTTGGATTGTTTTTTTTTTATATATATATATATCTGCGTGTTTTTACTTTGCAAAAGATTAAGTTAAATTAAATTTTCATATAGAATGGTATAAACATTACTGAAAGCATAAAAGCAAAGTTAAACATGTTAATTAAATTAATCTTGTGCTAACAAGTATCTTAGAATGTTTTAATTTAATTCTATTTTATTATTATAATAATTATTATTGTTTAATGTATATACATGCGATTCTATTTCTGACCAAAATCCCTATTATTTACATCAGTCACAGTTGAAGAAACTTTTCTGTTTTTTTTTTTTTTTACTGTCTTACATTCTTTTATTTGTTTATTTTTCTTTTTACTTTCAACCTAAGATTTAAATAAAAACTAACGTAAATACAAATAAAATAAAAATACAAATGATAAAGCCCGAAAATCGTAAAGAAAAGTTTTTCGTCTTTTATTAATATATATATATATATATATTGTTGCTGTGAGTGCTGTATATTCTCTACTACTAATAATGTGTAATTGTCCGAAAATGTTTTTCTTGAATAAACAATATTGAAAGTTATTCAAAGTATAAAGAAAAATAAAAATAACACGATCTATTTTTTTATACATATATTTATCTCAAATAAAATTTGTTAAAATAAATAAATGCTTATAAAAAAGAAAAATCTTTAAAGAATATGATTCCCAAAGTGTGTTTCGCAGAACCCTGGTGTTCCACGAAAAAAATTAGAGGTTCCACGAGACAAATTTTATTTTTTTTTAATTCGCAAAAAAATTCTAATAATATTCATAAATTTTCAAAGAAATCATATTAGATTATGAACTCAATTTTCAAGGAAAATACAATATTTGATTTCAGCTGTTGATCAAAATAACTTCGTGTTTTTTCAGACACTTAGTGATTTTCTCTGAAGTGGATTTAGATATGAAAATCCGTTATGGTATAAAAGCACATCTGTCCAGTTTACAGCAACAGTAGCATTACTTTTCAAATCTAGAGAATCAAGATAATTACTGGGTACAAAATCCTTTCAAAATAAAAGAAAAACCAAAAGAAGTGTTATTCATTGGATTATGAAACTTTGATTGAATTAAATTCGAATACACAATTAGAAGCCAAATTTAGAATTTAATTTTATTAACAATATTCTGGTCAGATGTATTCGATGAATATCCAATTTTATCAAAACAGGCTTTTCGAATTCTTTTGCCATTTACAATCACTTATTTGTGTGATGCTGGGTCTTCAAAATATGTTGCGACAAAAACCAAATATCGTAGTAAACTTGATGCTGCTACAGATATGCAAGTTCAGTCATCAAACATAACGCCCAATTTTAAGAGATCATTTAATATCAGGTATTAATTTTGAAAAGTCGTTGTTTTAAAAATATTCACAATTCCGCGACTATTAGCAACAACATAGTTTGGAAACCACTGCTTTAAAGAATATGATTCAGACAGATCTGGGCAACATTTAATAATAAGAACCACGTATTTTGCTTATATTTATTTAAAAAAAAAATCATTTGTCCGTCTTAAAATAAGAAAACCAAAATATATACAAAAAAAAATGCACTTCAAGAAAACAAGAAAAATATATAAGAAAATTATAGAAAAAAAGAAAGTAAAATCTTTTATTCTCAGCTCTTAAAGACCTTGGATAACTGTTAAAATATATTTTCATATTTTTTATTATTATTTTTGATATATTTTCATCGTTAAAATGGATTTAATTTTATTTTTTTCTTTCTTTCAGAGCTTTAATAAGCTTCGCAAATACAATTTTTTTTTTGTTTGCACAGACACAGTGTAAAAAATATTAAAATGAGAGAAAATATTACATAAAAAATAATAATCTAAAGTGTTAAAAAGAAAAAATATATATAATACTCGTACTTTCATTTATTTATTATAATAAGCAATTATATTGTTAAAGAAGAAGAAAATATTTTTTTATCAAATATAGAAAAATATGATAAAAGTTCGATGTTCATCATTACTTTTGTGTTTGATATAAATTTATAGTGCAAAAAAAAAAAAAAATAAATATCTTCTCTTATTTTTTGCGTTAAATTGAACGCTGATTTTTAAATAATTTTTCTTCATACAATTATACGAGCAAAAAATAAAAATTTAATAATAATTACGAATATTGAGCATAAAAAACAATAATTTTTGTTAACATTGTGCTGGTGTATTTTGTGTCAATCAAAATCAATAATTATTCGCACGGTCTTTGCACAGTGAATACTACTTTTTATGAATGAGACTATATATAGTACCTTTGACTAATATTTTTTATAACGTCTTGATTTTAATTAGGTACGTAGAGGTAACATAGTCAAAGAAATAAGGTAAAACCTCATAAGTTAGCTTTTACTATTCAGTAAAAAACAAACTTTAGTAGTAATTTCCGCAAAAAAACAAATATTTAACTAAAGAAACTTGAAAAAATTCTAACACTTAACTTTTACAATTTTAAATAAATATGAAAAAAGTATTTGGTGATCGTGGTTATCCTAAAATTGGTTATCAAGAAAATTTAGCAAAATCAACATTTTAATTAAATTTTCAACAAATTGATTATAGGTCACAAGGTTTGCAGCCCGGTTTGTTCATTCGTTTATGCAATTCTTAATGATTCCCATGAATTAAAATGTGCAATTAAATAAATCTATCGATAGATCAATATTTAGGGAAAATATTGATCGTTAACGATAGCTTAACACTTTTAACAAGGCACCATTGTTGACTATCGAATGTGCTTATTTTGATGTTATTTTTAAAATATATATATATTTATAATATAAATAATGGATAAATACCATTTATCTGTGGTTTTCCACTATAACATTTTTATTTATAGATTTAAAAATAAAATTAAATTAAAAAGCACTTTTTTCGCATTTATTTCTCTAAATAATTGATTAATTGGATTTTATGTCAATTTATATTTTTTTTATTATAAGTAAAATTAATTGCAATAAATTTACTTTTTTGTTCAGTAATTTAATTTATTCAAAACGTTATATTTGCTATTTAAACTAATAATAATAATAATAATAAAAAGAATAATGAAATAAAGAAATAAATCTTTGTAAATAAATAAGAAAATATAGCGAAAAATTATCACAAAGTAGTGTTTATCGAATATAAAGTAACAAAAAAAAAAAAGGATCAAAATATTGAAAGAAATAAACGAAATTTAAATAAAATTTTATTCGTAACAATAAGAAATGTAAAGTTTAGTAAGTATGTAAGTAAGTAAGTAAGCGCCAACTTTATGTACATTTATTTATTATTATTTGTTATTTCTTTAAATTTTATCTATCATTTTTAAATCTTATCAAACAAATTATAGATAAGCAAATGTTAGAAACTTTTTCTATTTTTTTTTTTAATTTAATATTTATTTAGATTACTTTATGATCGTTCTTATTTTTTTGTTCTTTGTGTTTATAACTTGTTTATGTAGAAGAGTCAAGAAAAAAGTAACAACAGCAAAAAAAAAAATGAGCAAAATATAATATAAGAAGAAAGAATCCTTGGATATCATTGGGGGATTTGCGAAATGAAAGTAACGTTGAGCAAAAATAAAATAATTTCTTCTTTTTTTTGCATCTTTTTTCGTTTAAATGAGGGAGGAATTATTTTGAACTTTTATAAAATAATTGAAACAAGGGTTAATTAGCATTTTTTTTTTCTTCTCTTTCGACGTGTTTTTAATCTCAAGATTTATTAATCCGGGATTTTTTTTTTGTTGTTGTTTGTAGCTGTTGTTGTTTTTATTATTAAGAAATTTTTTTACATTTAAATATCTTATCACTTAAACACATTTAATTATTTGTTATTTGACTAAAGGGGTTGATGATCGGTGTGTAATGGTTAATGTTTTTAGACATAGTATACCTAGTACCATAGTACAACTAGTACATAGTACAACACATAGTAGACAATTCATCTTAACGCAGTATACAAGATTAATAAACTAAAAATTATAATAAGCATATGTATATTAAGCTTCTTTATGCTATACTTTTTAAAAATATCTCAATCAATATAACCATTTTTGATTAGATCCATCCAAACATACATATTTCTATAAAAACAACTTTCATAAGTCATTCACATTCTATTGAAACAGAATCATAAATTTTATGTTACATACATCGCGGTATATTTTTTATATTATTGAATTTTAATATTTAATTTATAAATAAACCTGCTACATCGCAGCATGTGCAGAAAAATGAAATTAATTTTTAAGCTTTATTCATTTTAACATAAGTAGATCTTACAATTTAGCAAAAATAAATGACTTTAAGCGATGCAGTTTTATGTAAAAACTATCTAATTACTATCAAAACGCACTTGTTTCATACAAAAATTTAATATTTTTTAATCAATTTTATTTATGTTTATATTCGATTTTTATTTATCTTCTGTTGCTGCGCTATAAATAATTTACAAAAATAATAATAACTTGTTTACTACAAAGCTCTGCGTAAATAAAAAAAAAAGAGTACATATGTAAATGCTTTTTACATTAAAATCAACTTAAAATACAAAAATACAAATTTATCTATATTTTAAAGCATTTCCCAAGGCTATTACATATATATTTTAATAGCGATAAAATGATATAAAGAAAAATAAGTATTTTTCTAGATATATTTTCCTTATTTAAAAAAAAAAAAAAATTTCTTTTTATAACTTTGAGGAAAAATGCTCCTTGATTCTATGAATTAAAACTTAGTAACAGAAATAAATAAATAATTTCTATTCTATTTACTGTGTGTTTTTTGTTTTTTTACAAATCACTTAAATTTTTTCATTTTTCTTTTACTTAAAAACCAAGAAAAAATTATAAATTGATTAAAAAAGTTTTATTTTGAGAGCTTTTTTTGGTTTTGTTCTTCTTAATTAAAGAATTCATTTCTCATTCAATATTTTCTAGAGAGATATTTAAATTATTATTATCGTGCTATACGCACTGAGCGTGTATGTTATTATTATAAGCAACATTTAAGAAAATAAATAAGATTTTAAAATGAAATGGGTTGTTACCAGCAGCATTGAAAGTATATTTTCTAATATATAATATAAGAAACCGAAAAAATAACAATATATATGTATATCCATTTCTTTAGTTAAAGACAAAACCGTTACCCCTCAAAAACACAAATCTATCATGTTAAGCAGAGAAAACTACATGTGCAGAAAAGTTTAAGCAAAAAAAAAAAAAAGGGCAAAAAGTTTAAAATACAAAAAACGGTTGAATATTCTCGTTAAAATAATTCAATTTGCGTGTTAAATAAAATAAATCAAGTAAATAAGTTAAGAAAATATTAAATTAATAATTTCATAATTAATATAAATATATTTTTGCGTTTATTTTCTGTTCTCGTGTGTGTCTGTTTCACTGACTTATAAAAATGAATTTTAATTGTCAATTTTTCTTCTATTCAATTCGGAGAATAGATTTTTACATTTATTTAATTTTTTTATGGCAATAAAAAAATTATATATAAACCACGAAAAAAATATTCAATAAATAAATAAGCAATATTTTTTTTTTATTGATATAAGAAGTATCTCCTACTCTTTATTGTAAAATGTATAAAAGCAGAAACAAATACAATTGAAAAATATATAAGATAAAGATTTTTTTCATATCGTTTCATTCGTACATAATGTTAAAGATTTTATGTTGCACGCTGTTTTTGTATTTTTTTTTTGTTAAGGGTAATAATAACAGCGCAAGTTAAAAAAATGTTATTTTTGTTTATTTTTAATTCTTTATTATTATTTTGTTTGTATTTCTTAAAAGTAAGAAAAGAATTTCGTTGTTTTTTTTAAAGCAACGACTGTTATAATAATAATTATTATTATTATTGTTATTATTACGTAGAATGAAGAGGTAATTTTCTTCGTTTTTTTATGTCTTGTTGTAAAAAATTTAAAATAAAATACAAAAAATTCAAGAGACAAAAAAAAAATATCAATCTACTTGATTTCAATGATTTTTTTACAGTTAAGATAAAAGCTTTTGCGAAAGTTAACATCTGATGTTTTGTTTTACGTTTTTTTTTGTGTTTAATTTAATTCAATTTATAATTGTTGTTTTATTTATTTTGTATTGTTTATGTTTTTCCTTTTTATTTTATTTTTATGTAGCTACGGTAATGATAACACAAAAATAAATAATAATAATAATAATTAAATGTAAAATTCTTCTAACAAACAAAAGGTACATTAGATTCATGTTTATTATAATTATTATTACTATGCCCATTTAATTAATGTATTATTATTTGTTTTAACTAATTAAACACTTTTATCATTGTCGTTGAGGACATTTATTGTAATAAATCAAAAAATGTAATTATAGCGAGAAAAAATAACTAAAGCTTTTTAAGTTTAAAAAGAAATTAAAACAACATAATATCCAGTTATTTATTTATTATTTTTTTAGCTTAATTTTATGTACTAATTTCACAGTATACACAAAAATCACCGAATTTACATTTTTTTATCGTTTTTAATAATTTTATTATTTCACTGTAGCTTTTATAGCTTTTTTTTATTTTATTTATTATTAAAATTGTTCTGTTTTTTTTCTTCAAACACTTTTAACAAAAAACCTACGTAATTTGAATACCGAAATTAAAAAATATCCCGTAATAATGTTCTTATCATAACGACTGATGGAGCTGGACTGATGGAATACATTTGCTATAGGAAAATGCAGTAGGAAAAATTTATTTTACCGAGAAACGATAAAATTAAATAAAAACGAAACTTTTTCAGAAGAGATCTTCTTCTGAGAGTGATGCTTAGTGCTTTTTATTTATCAACTAAATCTCATACTAACTATTCTCAATTACTCTATAATATTTTGTTATTTGTGGAACCAGCCAAATGAGAGACGAATACTTAATAACATTTTTTTTGAATGCAAGCAAATGGTTTTCCACCAGTTGTACGCGTATTAAATATTCATATTAAAAAATGGAAACTTTTTGTTTTTAGTTAATTCATTTTTTTTTGTTGCTAGTTCTTTATGATGTCATTTTTATTTCTCATTTTATGCTGCAAAAAAAAAACGCAATAACAAAAAAAAAAAAAAAATATGTATGCAAATAAATGCAAAAAATTCTAAAGAAGCTTTTGTATGGAAAACAGTATCACGTTGTGTATAGAAAGACCTCCCTGTACGCTATTTAACGATTACACTTTAGGTTTTGTATTTTGCAATTGACAGTTTACCTGTTTATTTAAATTTGCTTTGTAATAATACAAACAGCAAAAAAAAGATGATAATAACAAATAAAACATATAATAAAAGGCGTCTTTAGAGTTTTAATTTTCTTTTCCCTTCTTTTTTGTTTACAAGATGTTTTTTTTTTTTATTAGTGCCGTTATTAAAAGGATAAATGAAGCAAGACTATAAAATACTTCATTTTCTTTTGAATAAAAATATATGATTATCATTATTTTTTTTTTTTTTTCGTTTCTATTATTCGCACAAGTGTAGGAAAAGCTCAACAAAAAAACAGTGGAAAAATGTTGCAGACCGCATCTTTATGGCGCATGAGAGTTTTATAACGTTGTTGGTGTTGCTGCCTTGTTTGTTTTTGAAGATTAAAGCTCTATACTTTATAGCTCTCTAGATTTTTGTTGCTTTTACGTTTGTTTATTTGTTTGTTTGTTTGTTTGCTTTTCGGTTAGTAGTAAAAGATATTGAGCAAAAATTTTTCATTTATTCGCTTGTGTGAAATTTGTTTTTCTGTGCAATTTTTCTTCTTTTTATGTTTATCATACTTTCGGCTGCTGTTGAATGAAGAGATTCTTCCAAAGAGCAAATCTTCATATACAAATCATACATAAGTGTGCTCTATGTAGTTATAGACATTACGGTATGTACAAATATATATATATTTTCATGCTTATGTATACTTATCAGGGGATAAAAAATAATTTTAGTTGAATACAATCAGTATTGTATACGTTATTTGGTAAAATGAAAAAATATTTTCCGTTTTTTTCTTTTTTTGCTGCTTACTTTTCACCTATTTTATTTATATTCGATTTTTTGTTTCGTTGTTGTTGATTTTTTTATGTTTTTCGTACCTTTAAATCACGGTTAGATAAGTTAAAATATGTGCATATTAAAAATGATAAATAAAATAAAAATAAATATATATATAAACACATAGAGAAAAGTACGCAAAAAAATAACGAAATAAACGTGGCTGGGGAAAAAAAAATTGTTTGAATGAAATAAGTTCAAAGTATAAATTCCATTTAAAACTTTGCAATTAAGATGTGCTTTTTCTTTTTTGCGTTATTATTTTTTTGTATCATTATTTATTTATCTAAATTTTAACGTAAATATGATTTATTCTTTTTTATTAATTTAATTAAATTAATATTGAATTATAGTGATTTTGATGTAACGCTTTTTGTTACTCTGGTTTGTCTGATAAACAAATGAGATTTGCGAATTGATTTTTTAGCTTGTTTTTCTTGTTTTTAAAAATTTATGAAAATTAAATGATAACGTCAATGAACGATAAATAATTTCGAATTATAAATTCAAGTGTCAAAAATATAAAAAAGAATGAAAATAATAAATGAAAAACAAATAAGTTTGGTACCAGTCTGTTGACGCTCGAATGATAATAAAAAATAATAATGATAATAATGAAATGGAGAATTGTAGGTGGTGTATAAAGAGATAATCACTAATAATGATTGGATATAATTCAACAATTTATGCTTCATTAATCATTTAATATTAATAATTCTTTTTTCAGTACTTTTAAAATGCGTTTATTCGTTTATTTTGCTTTCGCACTTTTAATATTTTCTTTTTTCTTGAAATTTCGCGATTTATTTGTCAAATAAATGGAAAACTTTTTTGTCAATTCTTTGTATTATTGATTCATAAAATATTATATAAGATAAAATGTGTAATTATGATTTATCATCATTATTTTTTTTTTATTAAATATAATAAAATTTCTTATATTAAACAATATTAATTGATTAAAAAAAAACATTAAAAAAAGAAGAAATCATTAATCTAATATTTAATACAAAGCAAAGATCAAAGTTAAGCAATTTTTTTTTTTTTTTTGGCTTTTGTATATTCTGCTGTTTATTCATCAAATTTTTTTGATGAAATGTTATTTATTATATTCATCTTAAGCATAATATGATTTGATCTTCTTTTACTGGTCTATAGGAATAGGTCAATATTTACGATAGTGTCTAGTTAGCAATATTTTACAAATTTTTTCTAAGACTTTTATAGATTTCATTTTTTATTTTATTTTTTAAGTTTTCTCTGTTTTTGGTTATCCATTGCCTTGTTTTATTGGTAAAATAAATAAAACGAAAAATACTTCTGTATCAACATAAATGATACCGCATGGAACCAAGGTGAAAGGTCATATGGCGAATAAGAAAAATCATCGATAAACAATACAAAATCATAAATAAATCAAAGAAAATATGCAAAATCAAAAGAAAACAAGAAAAAATCACATATATTTGGGAGTTATGTAAACTAAATAAAGAAGTTTACAAAGCGAATATCTTAAAAATTGATTGCATTCGTAAAATATAATGCGATAACGCATTACTTCGCATAAAATGCTAAAATTTCTGTGTTATATTTATTATATTCTTTCTATCTTGCTATCCAATTTAGAAAATACATCTATTGGTAAAACACTAGCAAAACTGCAGCATCAGAATTAGTCATAAGTAATAACAGAAAAATGCTGAAAAACATGCAAAAATAACAAAAATTAGTCACACGAGAGAAGAATATTCATTTGGGAATCTATTGTAATGCTATTACCTTATAATTTTAGTAATTGAAGCTCAGGTAAAAAGTATATAGACCACAAATAAAGACAAAATCGGTATAATGTGACACAACCAGATGGTGTTATAGTAATTTAATAAAACAAAAATCAGTATTTTATTAATTTATTTTATCAAAAAAAAATATAATTAGTCGCCTTTGTGGTTAAACGAAAGGTTGCAGGTGCAATTGTACTTTAGAAACTGAGTCTGTTAAATCACAAAACACCTCTTACTTATAATTGATTTACGAGCTTAAAAAACTAGAAGAAAAATTACCGATTTACGTTGGAAAATTCAAAATAAATGAGCTTTTTATACTTTGCATTTTATAAATAAATCCAGTTACTATGTTTACATTGGGCATAGTAAGGAAAGGAAAGTTTATTTTTGTGTTGGTAAAATAGAAAGAAAACGTAGTCCTGCTAAATCTGTTTACTTTAAAGCTTGGGCAGGAGGTAACAGGCATATCCTATGGTATGAGAATTACCCCATTATCGATATTTTTCATTATTTTATTTTCTTCTTATCATTGCTTGGTACTTTGCTGACATCAAAAACTAATTCTTCTAACAACCAGCAAATAAATAACATTTGTTTGCTCAGTGGACAAAATTAAGTAAATCTGCAATATTTTTGAACGTAACTCAGTTACTATGGGTTGGTTAAAATTGTTTTTCTCCGCAAATTCATACAGCAATTCATGTCCAGACATATTTGTTGTCAAAACTAAAATTTTTTTCTTCTATTGCAAAAAATAAACGCAGCTAAAGGTCAAAATATATAAAAAAAAAAACTGATGAAAATCTTATCTAAATTCAAAATTGAAAATGAGAAGAGAATAAAATGAGAATTCAGCAAATTTTATTTTATAAAAAAATAAAATAAACAATAAAACGAAGTAAAAATTGTCTAACAATAATAATGTAAAGAGCAGGTATATATTGTAATCTAGTGTAATGTAACATTGTTGTCTTCACGCATTGTATAGAAAATGATAATGAGAAAGATAAAGTGATAAGTATTATTTGTATACATTTAAAATGTTTGGTTTGGGTAAGGTTAACATATATCTACCTGATGGTATATGTACGAACAAAACAAAACAAAAAAAAAAAAGATCTTCAAAGATAGTACCTTAACTTCTTTTGTTAAAAAAAAATATATAGACTTGTGTTAAAAAGTTACACAGTTAATACTCAAAAAAAAAAAGCTCAAATATGAGCATATTAAAAGAATAATTTATATTAACATATTATGGTTATTAAACTTGAATATTATAACATAAATAATTCATATTTGTCAGTCTATCATATGTGTGCAAAAATCTGTAGGGGTATTTTGATTATTCATAATATATAAAATACAAGTTAATAACTTTAACTACCGTTGAGCCCCCTTTTTTTATGTATTATTTATCAATGTAATATTTGTATTAATATTTATTTTGCGGTCGCTATATCTGTTATATTTGTTATCAATTTTTCATATTATAAAGTGAGTTTACCTTTTTTTTTGAACATATAGCACAACTAACTAGGTTATAGTTTACCAGTGTTTGAAATATTGAATTTATCTTAATTAAAATTTTAATATCTTAATTCTCTTCTAGAATTTCCCTTTTACTCATACTTCGTTACAATCATTATTATTTATCCTGCCGACCAACATAATAAGTTTGTTCTACTGTTTGCAGGTGCTTTATTTGCTCTATTGTTACATGCAGATGGTGGTTAAGTCCACAGTCTAATCAATTAACCATTTCCAACTATAACCAAGAACATAACATGCCAGTAGTTTTTAATTTTAAAAATGTATTGTCAATTACCGGTAATATATCTAATTAAAGGTAAATAAAGTGCGCTAGTAAATTATTACTTTTAAATTTTAATATCTTCTTAAGCAATAGTTATACTAGGTGTCTGATTATAATGCTGAAAATAACTAAGTCTCGTTGTTGAATAATATTTATACCTTAAACTTTAACTAACATCTGTGACCGAATGAATAAATAGGAAATAAGTCCTTTGCACGTAATATTTTACAAATTATTTACATTGTCTTGTATGTATCTATGTCCTTTTCAAAAGCAAAACTGGTCATTTACCTCTCAAAACACAAAAAATTCGTAAAAATTTACAAAACTCTAAATCTCATGACCACCATAAATCGATTAAATAGCAAAGAAGTTTTATAGGATAATTCACCAAAAAAAAAAACAATTTTCTCATTAGCAATGATAAAACACAGAAACTTTCTTAATTACCCTAATCACTCAGCATAAATTAAATTGTTATCCAAAATTTATGATTTTATTATTGTTGAATAATAAATTAAAGGTGAATTTTTTTTTATTTTTTTTTGTGTCTATTAGTTTTTGAGTATTAAAAACTTTGGTGATTTTTAAAAAAGAAAATTTATTTAATCAAATATTTATAATTAGCAAAATTGGAAACTTAGAGAATTTATTAAGATATCGACCGAGAAACTTTTCTTGTTTTCTTACGATGAATGACCAACCCAGTTACAACCTACGTACCAAATAGCTTAGTATAACCTAAATCAGTGAAGGCGACCCAAACTTGAATGACCCAACTTAGAAGCAAAACTGTCTGAAATTAGTGCAGATAATAATAATTCCACACGGAAAATTAAAAATATTATATTAAACGTATGGGATTTCTTAGCAAATAATTTTGTATCAATGAAAAAACTTGCAAATGCTCTATTACCGACATTCGGGTCTACATATTCGTGTGAAAAATTGTTTTCTTCAACGAATTTTGTAAAATCTTCCAACAGAAATAAATAAAGTAATAAACTGACTGAGATATGCGTTAAATGCATGAATGTGGAATATCTCTCTCGTTTCATAGAGACGTGGTTTTGTGACCCACGAGCTAGTGCTAAAAAGAAATAATTAATAAAATTTGACCCACTTCCCAAAAAGGTTCGCTATCACTGACCTAAATGGTTATACGGTTACCTTAATCAGTCACCGTTTGTCTATAATTAAAATGGAATTTTTAGGAATTACAACGCACAGTAATCACGTCAAATTGAGGAAATGCTGAGAAGGTATTTTTGCACATGGGATTTTCATGGGTTTTGAATTGAATTGATTTAGAAATTCGCTTTAACCGTTATTTAAAAAACAAAAATAAAAAACATAAATGATTGCTGCACGTTTTTCAGCTTTTAAATGAAAAAATTTTTCATTTTCATTTTTGCTATTTTTAAAGTAAATACTAATAAAATTAAACCATCATTAAAAACGTGTAAAAATTATTTTTAATTATGTTAAGTTGTTGAAATTTTTCTAAAAAAAAAAAAAAGATTAAACAGGTAATCACACATTGAATAAAATACAGGAGATGATAAGATGGTAAGGAAGCACACGCAAAAAGAAATATATAAGAAATTCTTGGAAAAAATATTTAATTTAAGCATTTATTTGCTGCTACGTCAATGAATAACCGATTAAAAGTGTTTCTTCTTCTTTTTGACGTAGAAATTAACTGCCGTAATAAAGATCATATCAATTGCTTAATAAAATATAAAAATAAATATTTTTTTTTAATATACTTTTTTTAAATTTTCGTGAAAATTTAATTACTTTAATTTGTTAACATTTATATAAGCGTACCACTCCTGTTTTATTTTTTTGGCTGTTATTTTCCATGTAAATAGACTTTGAATTTTTAAGATTTTACTTCACATTCTTATTTCTCTAATTAAAAGGTGAATTTTATTTATTTTTTTCTAAAGTGTTAAACGTTTACAAGCCGTTAATATTGAATAATGGTCACTGACACGGTAACGCATTTAATTTTCTACACACTTAAGTTATTCCAATAAAAATTCCATTTTCCTTTTTTACATTTTATTAATAAAAAAAAGTAAAAATTAAAAGTAACTTTAAAATTGTTGAAATGAACAAATTAAAAGTGATAAAGTATGTAACAACATAAGAAAATTATGATACATAAATATGCGATTAACGATTTCATTAAAAATCTTTTATAACGAAAACAAAATAAGTTTACAGAAAATCTGAAAATAACTTTTATTAATACAAAGAGAAATCTACGCATAAATCTGATAAAAAATATTTTAATAAATAATTAAAAAATGTTTATTTACCTTTAATGGATTTAATACTTATTTGTTTGTTTAATTTTGCACTTGTTTCACTATTTTATTATCGATTTACATCGTTTTTTGTGTGTTTTTAATCTTTAATCGTAATAGTTTGTATGGATAAAAAGATATTTTTCTCATTTCAAAGTATAAGTTGAGTTAAAAGTTATGTTTTATCTTGAAAATGGTCATCATTTTTTTGCGTTTAGTTTCGTTGCTAGAGAAAAAGTTAAGAAATAATTCTTAATTAGCTACGGCAAAACAAGTACCTGTGACTATGATTTCATTGATTAAATATTTGTTTTTGTTTTAGTTCAAGTAATGTAAAAAGTATATGAAAAACTACATTTTCTCCTTCTATAACATTAATTATACTTTCATTTTCAAATCATATAATGATAGCATTCCGATTGCGTTGCTTTGACACAAATGAAATTGATACACAATGTTTCTGTGGAAAAGAAAAAACAATAACACTATAGAAGAAAATACTGTGACAAATATTTGTTTACATTTTGAGTAAAGTTAAGAAAAAGTTATTTTTTATTGTTTGCTTTTCTTTCATCAGAAAATAATAAAAGTTTTCTGTAATGTTACATAATTGGTGTGTAGAATAAATATTTTTCTTCAATAATGTTGTTTAAAAATTGGTTTGGTTGTGGGAAAGGGAATGAAAACCTTTTGGTACACTAAAAAAATCAAAGCACGTCAGCATTGTAGCTTTGTACCATTGTACAAAGCTTTAAGAAATTCTTTGTAATTTACCTCAATGTATATAATAATCAACGTTAATACAGGTTAAATAAAATAATTTGCAATAATTGCAATATTTACTTTGTTAATAGATGAGAATAATTAATACAAACGAGAGTGCAAATGAACAAGTTGTCACCTTAGTAACTTTTGGACATGTATATAAAGTGTTTCTGAAATTAAGTTACAGAAAACCTTATGCAATATCTAAGTAAGTAAGCATGATAAATAATTTATCAATCATATGTATTCACTTAAAAAATAAACATTACTTAACATAAGATAAACACCACAATGCAATTATGCTGTTACTGTTTCTCTCCTTCTATCTATCTACATACCATATAAAAAGCTTGCAATCTCTTTGTATAATTAATAAAATTGATATAAGGTCTAGGATAAACACTGGCTAAACTAGAACATACTGCAATTAGTAACATAATTTAAAATTTACCTTGTTATATCAACCGTGTTCACCGGGTCATAATCACCTTGCCCTTTTTTGCACGCTATTTGACATTTAAATAATATAAAATAATAATAAACAAAAACATAATGAAACTAAACGATGCAAAAAATAAAAACGGTTTATGCCCTGTAAAACTTTTCTTTAAAAAAAAAAAATTACTTAATTTTATATCTTTGTTAAAGTTGCCTCGCCTGTTTGATATTTTTCTTGCAGCAATATTGTGTATGATGGTTTAATAATGTTTGGAATTTATTTTTATATGAGATTAGAAAGAATAGAAAATTTTATTTAGAAATTCTTTAATGTTTTTCGTTTTTCAAACAGAAAAGCTTTCGAGAAAATTCTGCGAAGAGTAATTGTTAAAGATTGATATCAGAGAATTAACACAATGTGTATATTCGGTTTAAACGGGAAATTTTTTTTCAAGTGTAATAAGTACTTTAAGTACCTGAAAATTGTATTTCACTGGAATAACTAAGTAAATTATTTGGCTTGCATCAATGATTTACTGTGTTTGAAAAGCTTTTTGTTAATTTTAAAAGCATAATAAAAATTACTTGCATTTTCACCATACAAATTACCATCCACTGTATAATTGGTCACTACAAAAAAAAACCATAAATTCTTAACAACACGATAATATTTTTCATACTTTTTGGTCATGTTTATTCTTTTGCATTTGCACAAGCGAAAAATTATTATGTTGAAAATAAAACAAGCAACAACAAAAAAATTATGATAAATGTTTTGCGTTTGAATTCGAAAAAAAAGAAAAAAAGCTCTGAAAACATGTAGGTAGACTGTTATCGTTGATTTATAAACTGTGAGACAATTCTAAATTGTGAAATTCTCGCGTTTCTCTATTTCATTTCATTGAACACCACGTAACTGCTATAAATTTGTTAATTTTTATAAAGTTAACTAATGATAAGTGCGTTGTTGTTGGTTGAAAAAAGTGCCCAGAAAAGTTTACTGAAGCTTAACGGTGTTAAGAGTAATTTAAATTCTGTTATTTTTTGTTAAGATTTAAATGCTGGTTATATGGAATTACTTTAATGAATAACGCATTAGATTTGTTTTGTAAATTTCTGTGAACTGGATAAATCTATGGATAGAATCAAACAACTTGAGTGCTTTTTTGTCATTTATAATTTGCAGCTTTTTGTACACATTATATTTAATTTAACTTACATTAAATCTTAATTATTAATTCTATCAGTCGTGCTGATTTCTAAACAATTAATAAAAAATTATTTATTATTATTAAAACAACAAAAAAGCATGACCAGAGCAAATGTATTGTAATATTATTGAGTTGTCAATCAGGTTAAGTGCTTCAGATGCATTCGGGTGCAATATGTTGCTACTTTACTATCGTTTACAAAGAATACATTGTCAAAGCACTTGACATTTGATGGTACATGAAAATTAATTATCATCCATCATAGCATATCGCCGAGTATTATGTTTATTAAAATTATTATTGAATCATTTTCAATAATTTCAATTCTATTGAATTTTAACATTAGAATCGTTTTTATAACAATTGAACTGCCTGCCTGAATAATTATTTTAGTATTTTTTCTTTGTTTTTAATCATTTATAATCATAATAAACATATTTATAATGGAAAATTATTTATTCATTTCATTGTTTATTAGTTATTTTAAAGCAAAGCTTATATTAATAACCGCCCACACATTTAATGTCATTTTTATTATTTTTGGTTATAAATATTTTCGATAGCTGTTCTTTGCTTTTTGTTTTGATTAAAAAAATATATATATTGTTTGTTATCGAATCGAATAATAAATTATCAGGTGAAAAGTTTGTTTGAAAATAAATTTTAATTAATTAAAATTAAATGACATTTTAGTTTGGCTGGGTAAAAAAAAAAGAAAACAATCAACGAAAAAGCTTTTAAATTGTTTATAAGCTGAAAATAAACTTTTTTTACTACCAAAAATAGGATAAAACAATATTAGTCTTGAGTTGTGTAGTTTATTATCAGATAGCCGGAAACCTTAAACGTGAAAGGCATTTTCTATTCGTTATGGAATTTTTTTTGACTTTTTATATATATTTTTATCTATTTTTGAAATAGTAGTTTGTTTTTCACTTTTTTTAATTTTTTGTTACAAGGATAATTATTGCTTAAACGAATAAAATGTTAAAAAAATAATTATAAAGTTGCAAAACTATCGAATGTTTTAATAATAATGAAAGACAGATTAGGTCATTCGTGTAGCTATTTGTCTTTAATTAAACACTTTAATATAAAATCCGTTGAAAATAGCAATAGACGAGATTCTTTAAATATATTTTTGATTGTTTAAATATATAGAATTTGCGCTATTTAACTTTAACATCAACATTGGTTAACCAACATTGCAAAGATAATATATATTTTACGCGATGACATTATAGTTTTGTAAAATAAATTTAGTTTTTGTCCTTGAGACACATATATGTATGTATAAATTCAACTCATCCCTTTATTAATTAATTAAATCACTTTTAACTAGAAAATAATTGAAATTTAATTGAAAATGAAAAAGCAATAAGAAAAATATGACATTTTCTTGAAATAAAATGAGAATTTTCTTTTCATTTTTATTTTTATATTTTTCTTTTTTTTTTTAGTGTCTTTTAAATTTACTGTGGGTTTTACTCTTGTCATTCATGCCACATCACAATTAATTTTGCAGCTTTATTCCTGTTAACAAAACAGCAAAATCGGCATTATTATTCACATTGATAACGTGCACTCATTCCACGCATATAAATATTTTCGTTTTATAAAGAAAATTTGTGAGTAATTCCCCATACTCATGAATCACTCAAACGAATGTGATGAGGTAGTAAACCTAACGTACATGTATTTGTTATTACTAAATTTTAAAAATTATGCAAATCGATAAATTCGTAAAAATTATGTATTGTCACACAAGAATTAATCAAAAAAAAAAAAAAAAAAATGATATTATTTAAAATTTTCCTCTTCTCTTTATTTAAATATTTTAGGTTTTTTTTTTTATTATTTATTTTTAAATTATTTATTAATTATCACGCACTGTACAAGATTTACATTTTATTTTTAAAATTAATTTAAATCTTTTCAAAATATGTTTGTTTGTTTTTTTTTTTTGTATTTGTTTAATTTAAATAAATTTTAACTAAAACTAAATTATTTATTTTTATTTACAATTTAATTGTTTTGTGATTTTTTACATTAATTAGTTGGGTTTTTTATTTTTTTAATTTTAACTTACGATAAAGTTTTTTGATTTGATAAAAATAGTTATACTTGGTTCATAATTTTTGACAAAAATTTGTTGCAAAAAAAAAATAAAATACAGGGAAATTTTTTATTCACTCAGTTTTGTGTCTTGGATAAATTTAATTTTATTTATTTAATAAAACCTTTTTGCATTATTTAATTAATTAAGGTGTTTTGAATTTTTACCCTTTAGAATTATTTGCACTTATTAGAAAAAATTACCCTAACCATGACATTAAGGCAACTAGCTATTGTTGTCATGATTTGGTTACGTTACATTTCAATAAAGCAAATTTTAATTCTAATAATTGGTCGACTTTCATTCAAATTTTATTGATAAAATTTTCTATTCTTTATTTAATAAAAACCAAAACAATATTAGCGGTTATCGCAATAAACTAAAGTTACAAAATTGAATAAAATTATTAATTGAAATTCGAAATTCTGAAACCTAAAGCTTAATATTTGTATTTTGTTACAAATAAAGGTTCATTAATGGTCCGAAAATAAGTCAAACATCTCATGTAATTTAATTTAATTATTAGAGAAAATTATTATAGTTTTGATAAAATATGCAATTTTCATATTGTTGCTTGTAATAACTTATGATAAAAAAATGCGTCTTATGGTCGAGCAAAACCGTATTATATACAATCGCACACAATTTAGTTTTGTGCATTTAAAATTAAATGATTTTCAAATATCCTTTTTTCAGATTTCTTTAACTATTTTTAATTATATTTTGATTTATTTATAAATTGGTCGATTTAAAAATAATTAACTAGAATAATTTATTATTTTAATTTTAATTTCACTTTTTTTGTATGTAAAACTTATGATATTATCATTTTAATTAAAAATTAATTAATTAATATTTTTTCTATAATTTTTAAGTCTTTTAAAAATTGTTTAGTTCATTGATTTTCCTTCAGATAAACTTATATTATTATTTTCTTTTTATAGATAAATGAAAAATAAATATTTATATATTTATCAAAATAAAATAACATACTGCACTGATATGTAAGGGCTCTTAATCAAACTATTTATGCTCTTTATCACATAGTACAGGCTGACTGACTTTAAAACACAATGTAATTATTTATTTATCAGAAAACAACTTTTAGTGTTCTTTGACTGTTTATCAATCGTAAACGTGCATTATGTGCAAACTGTTTATCATTCATTACAACAATTATAAAAATCTGAATAATTCCTAAAGATTTTTAAGGTTTAATAGCGAATATTTAAAAAAAAAATCACGATTAGCGATTAGCAAAACTAAAATATGACAACTAAAAATCACAAAACAAATATTAATTATTTTAATAAAACGAAAAAATAAAAACATAATTAATTATTTCTCGCTTAATTGCTTAGATTAGACTTTTTAACATAAATTATAAAGCTACATTATATAGCTAAGGGTGAGAGAAAAGAGAGCATCACAAAAATAATTATTTTTAAATATCTTAATAATTTAATTAGTATTTTTCTTGTTCTTTTTTCATTAATTGTTTTAAAATTATTATTCTTATTATTATTATTATTTCTTTGATAAGAGAATTTATTTATTTTTTTATATAAATATAATTAATTACTTAAATTAGCAAAATTCTTCTCACATAAAGTATAAATTTAATTTAGTTTAATTTAATTATGTTATTAATTAATTAATTTTTTTTTTGTAATTATTTATAAATAATGATAAATTGGAACTTTTTATTGACTAATTTTTTTTTTTTAATTTTTATATCTTTTTTTCATTCTTTAATTAACAAATTTTCAGTTATAATTTTTGGCGTCTGTGCTATTTTTTTTTAAAATCTTCTTTTTTTTTAAGAGATTGATAATATGATTTTTTTTTAATCATTTATTTCAACGGATGTTGACAATGCTGTTTTTGTTGATAAGTTATTTTCAGTGGCATGACATTTACCATCGCAAGCTGTAGCTGCCGCCGTATCTGATTCAACAATTGTGCCATTCATTTTTAATGAATGTAAAGGAAAGTTTATTTGCGAGTCCAGCTTGCTTAACTTACCCACAATACGTGGAATTAAATTCTCATCGTTAATACCATTTTTATTATTATTATTACTTGTGATATTATTGTTATTAATGGTTACAGCATCACCCTCGTTTAATATTACTGTTGTTACATCGACGTCATCAGCATTCTCATCTTCATTTTTCTCTTCAATTTCAACTAGTCGGGCCAAGTCTTTATTTCCCTCAATAGCCGGTACACTATTTTGTAAATTTTTTAACCTTGTGTTTCCCTGCTGTGCTAAATCCAGCCAATGATTTTTATTTCGGCGCACACCATCGACTAATGGTTCTAATTTATCCGACAAAGTAGCAAAAGCCTAAGTAAACAAAACAGAGTCTGTACTTATCCAAGAAGCAAAAGAGATTGAGTGTCTTTAATAAAAACTTACCTCATATATTGGTATACATATTGAATCGATAAATCCAACTTGCATCATGGGAAGCTGATCTTCTTTTTCACGATTCATTATATCCTAAAATACAAAAATAATAAATAAAGGAATATTAAATTAAGAAGGGGAAAACTAACTATTGGTGTTATATTTAATTCCTGCCGTTCCATATCTCCTTGTTCAAAAAACTCCGAGCTCACTAAATCTGCAACACGTTTTTCAATCACCCATGGTTTCGTAATCGCTGACAAATCACAAACAGTCATACTCATAGCACGTAATAAAGCTCTAGGCTCTTCACCTAACCAGTAACTCATTGATCCGGGCTTAACAGCACTAAGGAATGGTCCACGTTTTCTACTTGTTAAATAAATATATAAGCAAAAAAAAAACAATTTATGGAATTCAACGGAATAATTATATACGAGTCTGGCAAGCACCATATAATTAATTTATGAAAAGCCATTATATTTAATTTAGTTTATTTATAGAAATACCTAAAGTATACAGCTAAATCTGTTGATAAAATTGCATCTTCGAGAACCCTTATAACTCGACTGTAGTCTTCTGATGAGAGATTCGATAAAATTTGATTTCCTGGACTATTAAGTATCATTAAGCATTGGTCAAAATGATGATGTTCCATTGTCGATGTTGAATATAATTGCGCCAACGGTGATGATGCTCTAAATATAACATCGATATAAATTATATTAACAAAAAATTTAAAAACAAAAGTAAAGAGCAAATACTTTATTTGAAATGAATTATTTGTTCCCCTATGGTCTAAATCGTGACACAGGCACGCAATAACTAATGCAAGGCACTCAATCTCCCCAAATATTTTCCACCACTGTGTCGACTGTAAAATAATTTAAAACGGTATAGAATTAATTTAATTCAACAAAAACTATTCACTCTTTACTTACTGTTAAAATAGCAAACATCATTTGTGCAACATTAAAAGCATGTCGCCAATTATGGTATGTAACATTTCTATAATTCTTTTTAACACTTAACAACCATCGACACAGTACTTCATAGTCAATATGAAATCTTTCAACAAGGTCTAAATCTAGGAACATCCTCAAGCATGCTTTTAGTGTTTCATCATCAGACATTTGAATATCATCAAATTTAAAATCATGTAAAATATAAAAAGCAGCTGACGGTATTTTCATTCTCTATAGAATTAAATTTAAATCATAAAAAAGTTGAAGAAGAAAAAAAACAGACAGTATGACAATCACCCTTAATCGCATTGCATCGTCCATCGATGCCGATGCATGATAACTTAGTACTTCTAATGTGACACTTTGTTTTGCCATAGCAACAATAGCTTTTTCATACATATGCGTGTTATGTATTCCCATACCACAAAATATAGCAAAAGCTTCAACAAAATTTTCGTCATTTTTTGTAAATTGCTAACGAAAAAAAAATAAAACAAATTAATTAATAAATTATTTGTAATTAAATAGAAAATTATTCACTCACTAAATCATCAAATTTATTTATTAATTGAATAACACCAATAATTTGACTTAACGAATTTTTAATAGCCATACATAATATTGCCTTATGCTTAAATAATTGACCATAATCAACGCTAGGATCAAATCTTAAATCATCATAGGCATTTGGTATATTAACAGTTTCGCCAGTTGTTGCTACATAACCGGTAACACCGATATTTATAGGAAAACGTGATTCAAATGGACTAAAAATATTAAAAATATATATATTTTTCACTGATTGCAGCCTTTTTAAACAATATTTACCTTGTCCTTGTGTTATTTTCATTATCACTTAGGTCATTTGCCTCAAAATCAAAAACACGCGAAAAGCTCCCTTTTGACGCTTCATGCACCAATAGAATCTGTTTTAATTAAAAACACATATAGACAATGATGTATATAAAAAAATAATAATAGAAGAAATGCAATTATTCACACCTGTACACGTTGACATTGTATTAAACTTTGCATGTGCGTCAATATTCGTAGCACCATATGCTCAATTGTACTCTGCTCTTCAAATATCATACGTGCTAAATCCAATAAAACCTGATTTCGTTTAACTTCAAGTTGTGATTTTTCATATAATTGTGCATTCCGCAATCCAATTCCACAAAATTGTAAATAGGAAGCAAATACCTAAATGTAAAAAAAAAAAAATAGTAAAAATATAGTACATATATCTGAAAACTCTAACAAAAACTGATCGCGTTTTAATAAATGATCTTTTTCCTGCTGATTCAAAAATTTAATCAACAAACAGATATACCACATAGTTAAATAAGTTTATTTTTATTATTTTCACAATAGTAAATAATAATGCCCGAGGATAACTCTAACTATTTAATACAATTTTGCCCAGGCGCCTCCACTAGTGCAAAGAATTCATACATTTTAAAAGCTTACATTTTTTAAATAAAGTAATTTCGTTTTTGTATTTTTACTTGTCATATAAAATATGCTACAAACATAAAAATGACACAAAGAAGCATAAAACATCACATCGTAACAGTCATGTTCATGTCTGATTTTATTGATTACAACTTTCGGCATGTGGTTTGCCCAATTTAATACATTTTTTTTAACACTTTTATTTTTATTTATTACATTATTGAATTATTGACACATGACGTTTTGTTCCTAATCTTAACACCACAGTCCAATGAAAAAGAATTAACCCTAATATTAAATTTGTGATTACAGACATAAATAATTCAAAGAAAAATTCAAAAATGAGGCAAATCAATGGATAAAATAATTTAAATAAACATTGAACATATATTTCAGGTTGCTTGTTTCATAATTTATTTAAAAAGGTTTATAAAAAAAATTAAACACATGAATCGAACACATATGTGCTACTTAGTGTTATTACCGATTCTTTTATTTATTTATTTCTTTCTCATTGTGAGGACAATTTTTTATTGTTTCAATGTTAATTCAACCGCATTGCAATTTATTGAACATGATTTTATCTAAAACAGATGTTAAAGTATTAAAATTTTAAATCAGATGCACACGTTTTATTGTATCAAATATATAATTATTAAACCTTAATAAAAAATCAATAAAATTATGTTGTTTTCTAAGTTTGCGTATTAAAATAGTACAATACATAAAAACCATAATCTACAGCGTGATAAAAATATTATTTTTTTGAAAATTATTTCGATAAAAAATTGTTTCAGTGCCCGCTTTAGCTGTGTAAGTAAATAAATAATTAAAAAACCTAAATAAGTCAATTATTTGACATAAGAAAATTAAGCAAGTATGTATATAAGAAAAAAAAATCAAGGAAAAATAAGTAAATTCATAAATATGTATATAAAAGAAAAACATTTCAAAGTTTCAAAACAACAAGAGTCATCGAAACTCTCGCGTGATTAAAATAAATTCATTTGAAATTAGATTAGCTTTAAAAATCTAAATTTAGTCATAATTCTTGCGTGCTTTTGGATAATCCACCACAGAAAAATAATTAAAAGTAAAATTAACCGCGTTACGGTAGTTCTAAAAAAATTTTAAGATGTAAAAAAGAAAAATTACTTCAAAGTTGTAAAATTTTTATAGTTCACGGTTTCTTGTTTAATTATTGCTTCGTATAATAAAACATACATACTATGTAGGTAGTTTAAGACTGAAAAATAAAAATGAAAAACTAACCTTTTCATCAATTTCTGTAAATGAATCACCGCCCAATTTGTTAATAACTTGTGCGACACCAATAACATCACCAGATGCATCCTTGATTGGCATACATAATAAAGCTTTTGTTCTATATCCTGTTTGAACATCAATTTCACGATTAAAACGTTCATCCTGTAAAAATAATAAAATTAATTTAATTAAAAAGTAAGTTAAGTCAAACATTATATTTTTCTTTTCTCAAAGGTAAACATGTTAATTTTTTACGTAAAGAAATAAAATCATACTGAATTTTCTTCGATAAAATCGAAAATAGAAGAAAAGAAAAGTTATAAAATGTAAATTTCTCAAGTGAAAATTGTTGAACAACGAAAAAAAAAGCATATTATCTGTTTGAATATAAGCTCATTGTTACATATTACGATGAACACAATTTACATATTTAATGTAAGAAAATGCATGATAACAAGTTAATCGAGATACTGAGAAGAATTTAAAAAAAAAATAGAAGAGAAAAAGTTCAACCATCTATGAAAAATAAGATAAATTGAAAATTCAATTTAAAACGATATATATAAAAAAAAATTTAAAGTCGCCAAATTACCTAAAATAATAAAAAACTAACTCAATTATTAATTATATATAGCAAATTCTATATTTCGTTTCGATTTTTTTACTTAACTATTCATGTATGCTAATAATACAATCGTAACAATGATTAAAATTTGCTTTTATCTAATAAATATATAGTATTTGCTCTTGTAGTTTCTACCCTACAGTTTATTTAAAATAAATAATACTCTAAAATTCTAAAATTAAATGGTAAATTTTAAACAATGCAATGTAATAACAATGAAAATATATACTTTTCATTCTCAATGATTATTAGTTGCATCATTATTATATTTTAACATTCTTGTTTTAAATTACAATTAATTTTAAACTAATAAACATTTACTATACAATTAAACACAAATATAATACACCATAAATAATTAATATATTAGGTATAATCGGAGTAACATAATTTTTAATGATATCATAAATATTTAAACCATAAAAAATCGGGTTGTAAGTACCTTTGATTTTTAATTAAAATATAAAATAATCCAAAAGACAATAAAAGGTCAGAAGCTGTCACTGTGAGTAAGGATAAAACGGAAATAAATTCAATACTTTTTTTTTTCAATACACAGAGGTGTGTATTAAATTTTCTATTTATTTTTCTAAAGAGTATCTTCAATGTCACATCATGTCGAGTCAATTTTTTATATAAATGATTATATTTTTTAAATTTATAAAAAAGCTATTTTATTACTTAGAAAAATAATTATAAAGGTGTTTGTATAAAGCAACACAATGAAACTCAATACAACCCTTTTTTCAATAATAATAAAAAAAAAAACATTTAATCAATTGGTGTCTTGTTATCTTTTGTTGTCGCCAAACACATACAAATCTCAAGGACCATGTTTTCACCTTGTTGAAAACGTTTTTTATATTATTTTTTCAATAATTGAGTTAATACAGGCGACACAACAATGCATATATATTATAATTATTATGTAAATTAATTATTTTTCACTAATGCAGCATATCTGCATAAATTATAATTAAATTTAAAAATATCTCCTCTATTATTTATATATGTTTATATAAATAAAAATTTTAATAAGTATGTATAACGATTTATAAAGAACGAATAGAGACAACACACTATATAGATACTATAAAAATAATACGAATGATCGATAAAATTATTTTCACGTTTCACACGTGCAAAGCAAAAATTTAAACAATTAATTTAGTGACCAAAAAAACAAGGAATAAAACTATAAAAAGAATTTAGTATCCAAACAAGAAACAATTAGGGATTTCATTATTATATGTTCATTTATAGTAAATTCAGTTTATTTTTTCTGCTTTTATAATTCTATTATGAGACCATTGTTTGTGTTTTTGTTACAAATTAAAAAAAAAATGTTTTGCTTCCCAACTCGGAGCACTGAGCCATCAAACCATCATCAAAAAAACATTTGTTATGAAAGTCAACACTCTTAATAGCAATTTTTTTTACATTTATTTCTTTTGTGCGTTGCGCTATTTAGTAATCAGAGGTGAAGGCAAATACTTTTTTTTTTGTGACTTTTTTTCGAGTACTTAATACGAAAGGTAAATTATTATAGCAACATAAATATAATAAAAAATTAAATAACTCATGTAACCTGATAAGCATCCGGTATATTAACTGGTTCACCACTTTCGGCTACATGACCAGCAATACCCGTACCCCAGGCAACACGCACTTCTTCTTGTTGTTCCATCTCCTCAAGTGTACTTCTCGGACACACATCGAATAATTTTGATACAAGGCATCTACAAAAGTAAATATAATTTATAATATTAATTTTAGCTAAAAAATAATATATTATGCAATGTTTTAATTAATCTCAACTAATATACAATAAATATTTATATTAATGCCATAATACAAGTTGTCAACAAAAGGAAAAACAATTAATTATACCAGAGATAATTACCATTGTTAATTTTTAATCTGAATTCGGTCATACGACAGTAAAATATATATAATATAATTTAACATGAATATCTTAAACAATATCATTTAATATTTAACTTAAAAAACCACAAACCGTACATCAAAGATTAATGATGATTTTTAATGTGCTATTCGATGTACTGTTTTAAATTCAATGCAAGCAGTACAAACCATAATTTTTCATACCCAATAAAGGTTACACTTCAAGAATCCCTAAAATTGTTGAATACATTTTGTACAACAAATAAAAATAAAAAAAATTACGACAATGAAATCATAATCGTGGTAATACTCCAATCATTTGTAATAATAAGTATAATACATTTGTAATAATCTAATATTTAGTGTTATTATAATAGGATAAAATAAAATTTATAGATAACAAAAGGACTTTGACGAAAAGGATAAAACATAAACAAATTTAATGGAGCAATCATAAAGTAAGATAAATTTTATACTTTAGAGTATGCATTGTGGTATATTTCTGTGGTTTATTTATAAGACCATTAAGTGATTAAAAAGGTTACACAAAAACCATTGCTGAAGATCATAAAAAATATGTGACAAGGAAAATTATAATGAATACTAAGCGTTTTATAGAATAAATTTTAAAACTTAAAAAAATTTTCAAAAACATTATTATTATAAGTACAAAATGAGCAAGTTGGCTATTTCATTAATCATAGACACAATATCATCAGTAAAATTAAAATTTAAAATGTATAATTTTCCAGTGCATACAATAATGTATTCAATTTTAATTTACCTATTTTATTTATAAAATAATAATGTTGATTGTAATAATTTCTATACATATACAAATATAAAGCAATTAAGTGTATACAAATGTTGTTTTTACGATTATTGAATACAGTAAATAAATACAACATAAAATTCAATAAATTTACACTAACTTTTGTACTTGATAAAATTAATAAAAAAAAATGATAATAGAAAATAAAATTTAATTTTCCTCATCATATATTTTTATTGAAAATTATAAGAAAATCATAAAAATTCCCAAAATTCTTTTTTTTTTGTATAAAATATAGCATATAACCATCCCATTAATAAGTTTAAGGTAAATAAAGAAGAGCTATAAATCAAAAATAAATAAATAAAAAAAAACCTTGTGTGGGTGTATAATGTTCACGAATTGAATGAAATTGTATTTTCTATTTGGCTGCACGTCATATCCAAACGAAGGCCACAACATATTTTGTTAATAAATTGTTGTTGCCGCAGTTATTATTTATGTTTTACCCTTATTGATGGCTTCAAGATTAGAATGACTTATATTTTTCAGATTTCTCTTATTTTATTTATCATTTGAACACTTTGAATTTCTTTAATTTATTACTATTTTTACAAGGAATAAGTTTTTCATTATTAAACATTAAAAGTAAATCAAAAAGTAATTAAAAACTAATTAAAAAAAACAATAAATCAAGTAAAACGTTACATATTTTGAAATAATATAACCGCAGTTATTGTTGATAAAATACTTTTCTTTTCGGATAAATATTTTAAAAGCTACACTTTATAGTAAGTATAATTTTTCTTTTTATTATTTTCCTTTGTTAATCCCTCTTTAAATTTAAGTTTATGAAAAATTTTGCTGCCTTCAAGTATAAAAAAGCATAAGTAACGCAGAAAAAAAAACATAACAAATTTTATTCAGTAAAAATTAATTAAAATTTCTCTCCTAATTATTAATATAAATGCTGTTGATGTTGTTATTTATATTTTTAATGTTACATTCTAACATTGTCAACATTTTTTTTTAATTCATTTAAGTTAATTGAATTCATTTTTTGTAAGAATAAATAAATAAATGAAATTCCTGAAAACATTAAAATTAACAAAAACCCACTTTGAGTAGAATAAAGAAAGAGAAAGTAAAAAAAAAAACATATGTATGGTAATTAAAATATAAAGTTGTATAAATATTTTAAAAAGATGAAATTATGCTAATTTAATTCTTGAAATTCATGTCGCATAATCATTTAAACTTAATTTAAATTTTAATTAAAAAAAAAAAATTCAGGAAATAATTTATAAACTTACTTCTTTGGTCCATCTTGTGCATTACACCGACCTTGTACTAAAAACAATGATCCCCGGTCAGCATTTAATAAAATAGATACATTTTGTAGAATTTTATGACACAATGACCGTACATCCAACTCATTACAAATGTCCTTTACCTGTTTTTTTGTTTATATAAATAAATAATTTTTATGAGAATAACATTTTAAAATCACATAATTTATGATTATGGCTTTTTTAATGGTATACAGATATAAATTATGATAATTTTAAAAGGGATATAATAGTGCCTCATTGGAATTGAATATAAACAAAAATAAATAGGAAAAATGGATCACACGCAGTAGTAATTTTGGTTATTTACTGCTAGGATACACTTGTACGATACCTTACCAATTCAAAAATAAGCTCCTTTTCATCTAATTGTTTTAATTCATTTCTTGAAAGTCTCTGTGGCCGTCCAGCGTTTGTTGAATTCGCCATTGGCTGATGTAAATGATGATGGCTGTGGTGATGATTATGATGATGCGATGCTGAGTTTTGTGTAGTTTCATTATGAGATCCAACACTTAAAAATGTCGGTGTGCCATCAATTGTATTTACAATTGGCTTTAATAAACCGCCTCGTTCAAATTCATGGGCTGAAATCTTCCTATAAAATTAAAAAAATCGATTAGAATATGCTAAATATGTAATTCGATTAAAAACAGTCACTAATAACTATGATTTTATTATATTTTTTTTTTTTACTATAGCACAAAGAGAAGAAATGTCGAATGACGTCAATTTTCCAAACATAGAAATTATAGCCAATTGGTCATTTGAAAGTCATTAATAGAAAATAGAAATTAATAAATACAAAATAAATAATGGTTAAATGTGATTATTTCTTTTTATTCTTTCGTTTTTGAGTTAAAAATTTTTTCTTTAAGAAATTGTTTACTAAAAGGATAATATTTTTGTGCTAAATATTCTATTTTTTTTTTTTTTTTTGCTGTTATTATTTCGCCTACACAACAAACATAACAACATCACAACAACCTCTAACTAATACTATATAAATATTTATAAATAAATAATAAGCACAGATTATTTAAGACTATAACATAACGATATTAATATTATAAAAGAAAAAAGAATGGTTGATTCAATTACATTGTTAAAAATAATTCAACTTATTTCAATAGAAAATTGCTATGGTTTTTTTAATAGAATTTTGTTAAAAAATTTTCGCATTACTTTTTTTACTAAAGACATTTTGTGTCATTAAAAGTTAATGATAAAATTCTATCGGAAATTTATAAAAAAAAAAACCATTGATTTTTTCTTTATTGGCCGGAAATTATGTGGAAAATAATATTTATTAGATATATTTTACTTTTTCACATCTGATATTTAGTTCTTAGTTATAGATTGGAAATTTATTATAGTTGATAACGCACAAAGAAAATTACTTTGGAAACAAAACCAACAAAAAAATTAACTTTTTTTTTTTGAAATAAGATAGCTTTTACTGTTTTATTTAGTTGCTGCTAAAACGTATGTAATTTTTGTTACAATTTGTTACCTAACTGGTGTTGTCGCTCCTGATCCACCTCTTGACGAACAAGTTTGTGTACTTCCATGAGTTGGTGATGAAGTATCTCCGGTGGCACTATTATTACCATTTGCACCACCACCAGAAACTGTAGCTGTGGGCGTTGCGTGTGATACCAGCCATGCATCTACCACTTGACGTGTTCCCTTTCTATAATAAAATCAAATTGTTAATGTTAATAACTACATTAATACAATATTATTATCATCGTGATGTACTTGATGCCACGTGCACTTTTAACATACACTTGAAAGTAAAAAATAGACAAAAAAAAATTGATAGCAAAAGCTGATAGAAAATTTAATACAAACACGATTATGTCGTTTCTTAATCGATATTACAGTGGTTTCAAAATCACTTACAATATTATGGAAAACAGAAATTTAGACAATTTATTGTTACTCTTTCAATAATAATAAAAATATTTTGTGTAATTATATATTGCAATTATTAACGATGGATTTTAATTAATTCATGAATACCTTATAAAATAATCTTGTACAAATTCAGGATTCTCATCTAGCCATGATTCCATACGAGAAAATTCAGCATCGTAGTTGGTTTCGGTTGGTGGTAATGTTAAAGGCAGGGGGACACCGGAGCGAGAGCCCATATTGTCGAGCCCCACCGGGCCCCCCTGCTCGACGGGCATTCTGTTTTGAGGTTCTTCTATGCTGCGCAGGTGCAGACCTACAATAAAAATAAATTTTTTATAATTATTGTTATAAACAAACAAATAATTAAAATACATATGTAGATATATTTATATGAAAACAATTTTTTTTAACTGTAATAATACATGAAGAAATACTAAAAAGCAGTTTAATACCATTTAAAATACTTTTTCTGTGTTGATTGAATTTCATTTTAACGAAAAGAGGCAATTTGAAATTTTTAAAAGTAATCCAAATGCAACGACCTGAAACTTATGTATTTTGGAAAAGGGTACAAAATTTTATTTCTTAAAGAAAAAACATGTAATACGGCTTAAAACGATGTCGAGAACAGAGAATAAATAATAAAAATTGAGTAATGAAAAAATCTTGCAAATGCTTTACTCTTAAGTTTAACATATTTATTTTAACACTTAATGAAAATATTCTAATAAAAGTTATACCAGTAGTATGTAATATATGACAATATGTAATACAGAAAGTAAATGCAGAAAATCGTTTATTATGCTATTTTTGTCAAAAATTTCATTCAATTATTATTACAAATTTATAAAAAGGAAAGTTCTACTATATAATTGGTTCAGTTCACTTGCATTAAATAAAAAAAAACTATTTTCTTACAATTTTTTTATAAAAATTCAATATACAATTTTTTTTTCAATATTTCAAAAAATATCACCTACATTATATACAATTTATATAAAAGAATATCGTAATATATACTTTGCATATCTAATTTTAACCTTTTAACTTTATTAAACAATCAAAAACAGAGGAGGAAATTATTTGCAACACAAGGAGGTTCATTAAAATAATTAAAATTAGTAAATTTATTTAAAAAATAAATAAAAGCATTATTTAACTCTTTTTTTGATCTTGACACGTTTCGTTAATTAGAAAAATCGATAAAATATTTTATTGACGTTTGATTATTTTGTATTAAACGCCGATTTAATAATTCAAAAATTTATTTGATTAATCAAAACAATAAAGCTTCATAAGGTTTACCGGTGCTAATAATTCAACTTAAATTTTCAATTCTTTCATCACAATTCTCAATATCATTAATTTAAATGACATATGTTGTTGCATTTTATATGATTAAACACTATAATTAAAATAAAATTACGTTAACGACTTAACAATGGAGCTTACTGTACTACGAGTAGATATATACAAATAATATGAAAAAATTTAAGTAATTGTCTCTAAGAAAAACATCTAACTAAAAGTGTTCAAATTCGATGGATACAATTTGTCTTAATTTAAAAACAATAACATAGTAAAGAAGGGATATTAATTATACTTAAATACAAAATAATACAGAAACCAACACATTATACTAGCCTGGTATTTATTTTCTAAGAAATGAGTCAAATTGGCTAATAAACGTCTAATAATTTTTAATGCTAATGTCTTTGCCATAAAGTTATAAACGTCATAAAACGAGTGACCGCGCAACATTTATCCATTCATTGTCACACTACACAGTTACATAAAAAAAGAAAAACACAATCGTGGGCTGATTCTTAGAAAACGATTTTCCTTTAATTCATTTTTTGATTTGAATACAAAAAAAAAACCAAAAACAATATAAATACGAAAAAAAAAATAGAATCAATTTTTTTTTTTACTAAAGTTATTACTACGTTACGAATGCGCAAACATAAAAAAGAAATTTACATTGAAAGGTAATCATCAATTAAAAAATTATAAAGCAAAAACAAAAAAATAAATTAAATCATAAAACCGATAGCAAAGTATGACGTCATGAATTAAATTAAAATTTATGTCAAGAAAAATTTTTTGTTATTACAAACATTTTTATTCAATATCTATCATTTGAAAAAAGCTTTTTGTCAAAGCAAGATGGTATTTATTTTTCTATTATGAACCTTAATCTTTAAATTATAATTTATTCATTACTTCTATATGAAATTTATACATATAATTAACGAAACTATACAATAAGAAAAAACTATATTAAAGAAAGGAAAATTAATTAGTCTGTGGATATCAACAAATAATGATTATTCTATCTGCTGTATCTACTTGTTTATTTTTAAATGAGTACCATTACCACTCAGTTTTTCTTAAATGTGTTTTGTGCTTTAAAGTTACCAACGAAAAAACTTTACAAATAGAAAATTTTTCTAAATTAAAATAAATTTAATTTTCGCTTATATATGTTTAACAGCACACCTGCCTTACTTTTTTTGTAGCGGCATCCACGGAAACGACACATGCTAGCAGCTTGGCCCATGGGGGCCAACAACCGAGGCGCCCAAGCTGTCGTCCGTCTTTGTGAAAATTTTCTGTTCGTTTTAGTAGATTTTTCACGTCGTTTCTTCGTTTTTGTTTAGTTTTTTTAAAACTGTTTTCTTAAATTTTTCTCAAGTTTTTTCTTATGTCTATAAGTAATTAATTTTTAATGACCGTAACCATACCATGGCATACAGCAATAATATTATTTATATAAATCATAATTCGTTAATTACGTGGCAAACATGTTTATCATGTGCAATAGTTGCTGCTTCTGGTATTAATTCTATATTTATTTTTCGATATCAGTTTCTTTCTTATATTTACAACACACACAAGTAATAATTATAGAATTTTTCTTAAAAACAATATTGTCAACAATAATAAACGAAATAACTCTTTTTAAACTGATAACAAAAAAACAAAATCCTTTTCTAGGTGTTATATAGTTTAAATTTATTTTTTTTTTTATTTTTCATTATGTAATTTTTGCTAAACATAAAATATAAATAAAAATAATTTATTAAAATAATAAAAGATAAATTCATTTGTATATACCACATCTTCCATTAAAGTGAATTTCATTTATTTTTGAGTTTTTCAATGAAATCAGTTAAAGCATTTATTTAAAATGGGTAATGGCAAAACCACAAACACACAAGAGTTCAATTTTTTTCAAAAGAAAATCATAAATACTTAATCAATAAGAAACTAAATTTTAATTTTAAAATAAATAAAAAAATATGCAATGCAAAGTTAATAGTTAAAAAAATGAAACAATAATAATTATAGCAATTTCAGAATGTCTATAATTTTGATAAATTTATAAAGTAAGAAAATTTAGCAAAATAAAATATAGTCAAAGAAGCAATTTGCAGCCGAAGCTATAGAAAATTATACAATATGAAAATTGTATATGTACATTGTAGATACTGTTACAAAGAAAATAAAATTAAATGTCTATGCTAAAAATAATTGCTTTTAATTAAATTTAAAAGTAAATAAAATTTGCTTAATTAGATGCAATATTCAAATAGAAAAGAATAAATAATATCAAAGAAACTGATTGCTTACTATTTGTAAAATGCTTTTGAGTATGTGTAAATAAAGTGCCGGCACATAAAACAGTTTGCTTTATAATAGAAATGAATGCTTTAATTTTTTATTAATATGACCAACTCAACTATTTAAAATATCCTCCTTTCCGCTTTTAATAAAATTTACATAATAATTATGCATTTAATATAGGACAGATAAGGCAAATAGATTATTCTTTATATATTCATCGTATGTACATAATATTTGACATTTAACAACATGCAAATATAGTTGTTTGTTGTCATTCATTTTTTTTTTATGCGTGCTTTTACTTTTATATTTTTTATAACATAAATCACCTGTAATAATATTGAGCTAAAAATATATAATTTATTATCACTTCGACTTTTTTTCCAGTGTTTCGCATTTTGTTATATTTTTTTTAATAAAAATTTATAAAAATAATAAAATAAATTCAAAATGGAGTAAGTAAGTAACACCACTAAGTTTATACCGCTTTTATGTTATAAAATGATGTTATTAATAAAATGATACAAAAATTACAAAAAAAAAAATGTATTAAATAAAGAAAATAATAAAATTTGATTAAAAAATCAAAAATTTATTATTTAGTCACAAATTTAAAGAAAACAAACATATTTTTGAAAGGTGTTTTTCACTTTGTTGATTTTTATCGCATCTCACAGCTGAAATAACACAATGGTGTGTGTGTGTATTGTTAAATAATAACAAATCTATCATTTGAATTAAATTGAATTCATACGTAAATAGCAGAAAAAATTGAATTGGAAAATAAACAATTCTTTAAATGACAAATCTTATTTGCACAATTTTTTCATTCGAATAACATTAATCGTATGAATTTATTAGCTTAGTTTAAATCTATAATTTTCGAGTGTGTTTTTGCTAAATTTATTCAAGTATAAACTATAATTGAAATAATAAAATTATTTTTTATGGAAATACATATTTAAAAGTATTCTTGAAGTACATACGTAGGGATTTTTTTTGTAAATAACTATGTTGTCAGTCGTGTTGTGCAAAAGAATAGCATAAAACATTCTAAGAATTCAACTCTTTTATATGCATTATTTCTTATGAAATTATTATTCAACAAGTGATTTATTTAAATTTGCTTTTTGCCATGCGTGAAAAAAAATAAGAAGAAAATTCATTTTCATTTTAATTTTATACCAGAAGAAAGTACAAAAAATTTCCTTTTTATGTTGAAAATGAAAAATCAAAATCAACACATCGAGTTTAAGCGTTATATTATCTTTAAGTTTAAATTAAAGATATTTTTAAAATACGGTATATAATTTTATTGCTTTCTTCATTAAATAATATTTAATGCAAATAATACTTTATATTTATAAGTTTATTTGTTATTAAAAAACATTAGAATAAACGTGGTAAACATTGAACTTAGTGACTAAAAATAATAATAGCATAATCATTATCATTGTGGGGAAAAACAAAAAACAAATTTTTGTATAAAAATGCAAAAAAGAAAGAAAAACAAATCTCTATAAATAAATAAACAAAAATCATATAAAATTATAAAAAGAAATAATAAAAAATAAAAACATTTTTTCGCATCTAAAAATAAGTACAGTAAATATGTCTATACATTAAAATTTTTAATTTAAGAAAACAACACAACACAGAAGAAGAAAAGCCAGCATATTACAAAACAGACAGATATTCTCTTTATTTTTTTTTGTTCTAATATTTTTTTGTATTAAAATCTGATTTATTAAAATTGAAAAATGATTTAAAAAGCATTATGATGACCGTCAGTACTTAGTATTACAAAAATAATAAAGAAAATTTTTAAGATGATAACAGTTTTAGCTTTAATGCAAACAAAAAAGAAAGATAAATAACAAAAATTTAACTTTCAGTCTTTAACTAATAATAATCTAACTTTAATTGAATATTATTTTAAAACTTCGATTTAATAAATTAATAAATATTGATTATTGAAGTATATAATTGTAGCCAGTGTTGAGAAATTAAATTGCATTTTTGCAACAATTTATTGTTTAAAAAAGAAACTGAAAACTTACTTCAATAATTAATTTTTCTAAATGATTTAATTTAAATTATGATTAATCGATTATTAACAATTTTTATAATTTAATACTATGTTGCAAAACCATATATTTAAAACGTTATTATTTTTCAATTAATAAACAAACAATAAACTGTTTATTCTGATAACCAACAATAATGTTAAATTGCATTTAAATGATTATTTGTATTTACTATTGGTATTTGTATTAAGTATTAAATGGTTTGCAAAAATTATTATTTAGCATTTTTACATGCAATAAAAATAAAACTGAAATTATTTATTTAAATCCGGGGTGGTTTAATTATTTTAATAATTGTGACAAATTAATGAAATGTGTCAATATTTATTAACAATATAATTATCATAATTTTGTTAATTGTTAATTTTTGATTCAATTTAAAAATAAACAAGATATTCAAATATTGGAAACAAGAGTGAATGGTAGCAAGTATGAGATTTCCTTATGATTTAGCAACTACTTATTATAAATTATAGATGATTTTATAACATTTCAGGATAAATTAAAAACTCGTATACGCATTCTAGTAATATATATGTGCATGTACAGAAAGAAAAACAATAATTTTTAGCACGTAAAATTTATTAATCATTTTAAAAACCGAACAACCAGCAATTAATTTATATTAAAAAGAAAAATTAATATATAATTACATAATAATAATTCTCATCAATCACATAGGTGTCACGAAAATTTACAAATACTCATCATTTAATTATTTATTAATTAAAAATAGTTTTTTTTTTTTTTTTTAAATATTCTTTTAACGAGACAGCATTGCGACAAAATTTATTTCTATATTTTCGTTCAATTTTTGGTTATTAATATAATTAATGTCACCCATTATTATCTTGTTTAATTTATTTGCAAATAGCAAAAATAAATAAATAAATAAAATAAAAACATGTTTACATGTATATTATATTATAATACGATTTTGGTGTATGAACGACAAACGATACGTTTATTTTTATTAATATTATCATCACTTTAGTATAATTTATGTACTTTTGTTATATATTTTTATTATTATTATTTTGAATGCGTATATACGACAATTTACAGTGTTTAATTGAAGTTTATTTATAATCAAAAAAAAAAAATTCCATTATCACTTTAACAAGTTTAATATACAACGATTGTGTATATAATTTGAAGAACGAAACACTTGAAAAGACTAATATCTGATTGTCAATGTCATTTATTTATAATTTATATTAAGAAAAGTATATACAAATGTTTATTTAGTTAATAAAAAAAAATGAATAGAAATTAAATTACATGGAGAGCAAATATGAGAAATAATAAAAATTGAATTTATTTTTCCATAATACACAAAAGCTATAAAAATACCAAATTTAATCATCAGTTACCATTAACATCTTATAAACGACAATCTTAAACCAAAATACGATTACATTTATTTATTCAGTTCATTTCTTTATCTCAAAATCCATTACTAAAACAATTCATCTTACGACCAACTTGAACTTGATCATAGAAAAACTATATTTATGTTGATTTTGTGTGTTTTAAATCAGTTTGGCCAACACATCAAGAAAAAATACAAATTTTACAATTAAATCAAAATATTAATTAATAATTATACAATTGAAAGTTATAATAATAATAACATTAATAATAATATTTAAAATTATTTATTAACAAAAAAACTCATAATAGACTACCGAAGCGATTCATCAAAAAATGAATAATTTAATTTTACTTAAAGAAAATAAAATAAACAGTGAATAATTGGTATTTGTCTAGCCTTCCCTATATTTTTAGCATTTCCAAGTGACGACAAATAAAAATAACCAAACGCAAAAATGTTTACAATCATCAAACATACTTTCAAAGAAATAAATGTTATTCATAGAAATACCTTATAAAATTACAAATTGATTTGATCAGTTCAATTTTTTTGACTTTTTCTTTCTTTCTTTCTATTTAAAGATAATTTCTTAAATTATCTTGGATAAATCAACAACAAAAAAAAATTCGTTTTACCCTAATAGAGAGCCAAGTGAATAAAACATTTTTTTATATATTTTCTTTCATTGAAAATAAAATCGATTCGCATTTTTTTTTTTCTTCTATACTGTTATCAAGGTCAAATTAATAATAAGATTATATTTAACTAAGAAAAAAAAGTATTAATTTTATCATCGATATGATTTGTTTACTTTTGTTAATCTATTTTTCTTGGATATATATAAATTTTTTTCACTGTTGAATAAAGTAGTCTACGATAACGTCAATCCTAGAATTTATTTTCTTTATTTATATATGTATTGTACACCCAGCGGTGGTGTTTTTTCTTTCGATTATTAAAATCAAAGAAATTATTTTATAAAAATTAAATAAATAGATAAACAGAAAATGCAAACAACACCAAGCACAAGTAGCAAAACCACATAAGAATATTATTTTATGCAAGAAATGACAACTGTAATCATGACTTAGGTTCAAGGTGATCATAATAACTGACACATATGTTTATGATACTGATCAATTAAAACAGTTCATTTTCAATATCCAAGCTTTAATCCTTTTTGCAAATTTTAAATATTTATGACAAAAAGTTTTTAGTTAATTAAACACATCTGATTTTACCTTTTATTTCATGGAATGTCAATTATTATATTATTTTATCTGTAGCAATTATTTAATTTAATAATTTTATGCAAAAACAAATAAACACAATGAAAACCATGAATTAAATTTTTCAAAAGTAACTTGGTAGCACATATTTTTGTTATGATTTGGATTTTTAAATATTATATTGACATGTCTGTATTAGAGTATTGGATCAAATACCTTTTCAATCATTATAAATTTTGCAAAACGTTGATATCTTTCAAAACGTTGATAACGCAAAAAAAGGTTTATTCAGTAATAACTTATACGTATACCACCCACATCGTGATAAGCAACATTTTACGTATTTTGATAATCTTATTATCATTTTGCAGCTGTTATTCTGTATTTTCTTTGTTCTAATTTCACTGTAGTTGGTTGTTTTTACTTATTTCTAATCAAATTTTAAAATATGACATTTATTGAACAAACCGATATTTTATTTATTTATCCGTAATAGCATAATGTAAGAAAAAACAATTTTATCTTCAATTTTATAATCTTAAATGCAGAATAAGTAAAAAAATAAGAATCGTTTTATTATAAGCAAGCAAATATATATATAAATACAAACAAGCTTTTATATGTACGAAATGAAAATTGAAAAAGCATGTCACGTGTATAAGCTTAAGACAGCAAAATATATAACGACAACAACAGTATTGCGATACTGTTTTGCAGCATATCATGAATTTATTTAATTTATCAATATGTAGTTTCAGTGTTTTTTTCTTTTGCGAATATTGATGGCTGCATTTTGCAATTTTTAGAATATGGTTGGTATTATCTGATTGATGAGTATAGTTATAACTTTAAAAATACTACTGTCTACTAGCAATTCTTTCTTTAAACTTATCAACATCCATTTCAAAGCAATGAATAATATTAAATATTTAAATTATGATATAAAAAAAAAACGAACAAAATTTATTAAGTAAATAAAAAATTATTCAAATTAAAAAGATTATTGTGTACCACAAAAATGAAAAATAAATAAATAAATAATAATCACGTGAATTAAATTTTATTTTATTTTACTTATAATTCCATACATTTATATACTTGTACTCAATATTTGTAAAAACAAGTGTTTCAAAAATTACTATAAAGCGCCTGGTACTGTAATAAATTCACACAACTAATAATAATAATAACAATAATCGGCAAGGTTGAGCTATATTAAATAATTATCACCAAAAATATTTTACTATGCGCACTAAGAAATATTTTATTCAAATTAAAGAATTAAAAACACACATACAAAAAATTATTGCGGATATGCAAATTATATACTTTTTGCCTCATTACTCAATTAATTACCTTCAAGAAGACTTTTTATACTTGTAAAAAGTGAAGATTTTTAAAAGGAAAATCGATAATTCTTAAGCATTTGGACAAAATACTAGTTCATATTTTAGTTCAAATAATTTAATTTCGCCAATAATTTTCGATCAGCATTGTTTTGTTGTCTGTCTCACGTTTAAGTTATTTGGTTTAATTTAATTTATTAACTGATTTAACAAAATAAGCAATGAACTGAATCACAATAAAAATAAAATTGTTAATATTACAATAAGCATAAATATATTCGGAAATACAATAAGCGTGCAGTACCTTAGTTAGTTCATTGTAGAGTTCACGCTGTTGCTTTTTTTTATTTTAATGATTTAACATATAATGGCGCAGCGCATGAAGTATTAATTTTTGTTTTTATTAATTCGTTTAATCCTGTTAATTTCTGAAGTGTGAAATGAATTGTGAAGTGTGTTTTGGGGCGCATGATTCTCTTATAAGCACTTATGCTTATAGTAGGAAATAATTTTTAATTTATAAAGAAACATGTCATGCGAATTTGTTTAATTTATTTTTTAATTCGATTTAGTTAATTCGCACAAGTTTTGCATTATTTTAATATACGTATATGAGAAAAAAACAAGACAATATGTTTTTCTTAATTTCATTTTCTTTTATTATTATAATTATTATTTTGGTTAATATTATTAACGTTGCTTAATATTGTTTTCAGTCTTTTTCAGTTCATGTTAAATAATACGTAAAACAAAAATGTATTTAGGTGACAAAATTATGTTTTGCTACTTGTTTGTTGTGCTTTGAAGGAAACTTAAATAAGAGAATTAAAAATTAAAAAAAGCAAAAGTTTAATGTTGTCGTTCAAGAAAGTTACATAAATACATACAAAAACACCATACAAGAGCACATATCTCGATTTTCTTGTATTTTTTTTCTTTTTAATAAATTTTATTTACCAGTTTTATGTTTTTTTAATATTTTTTGTTTTTGTTAAAATTTAAATTATTATATTATTTTGTTTTGGGATTTATTTTAACAATAAAAAAAAGAAGAAATGTACGTGCTATGAATGAACACTTGACGTCATTATAAGGAGCATCGTACCTCGTAACCAGCCAAATCAAGAAATATTTTTTATAGTGAAATAAATAATAATAATAAAAATAAAAAAATATAATTAATATGCAATGATTTGTTTCGTATAACGTTTGGTAATGTGAATAGAAATATAAATGATAATAATTATAAATAATAGCCTGCATTATATGAACGTTTTTTTTTTGTTTAACATTTTAAATGTATTAAAGTTTTATTTTCTTTTAGTAGTGAATCAATTTAATAAAAAGATAGAAAATGTAAATTTTATAAAAAGTAATATTAAAAAACAACCCACGAATAACATTAGCTTATCAAAATAAGGTAATGAATATGTCATTAAACTAAGTTTTTACTTTATATACCTAATGGAAATATAATGAAAGTCCCTTACTTTTATAAAAATAGTAATAGCATTATGATCAAAGCAAGGAATTTTTTATACACTAATGAAATTCCCTTCAACAGTTAAAATTGATTATAGTATATAAACGACGGTAAAAAATAACTAACTTTTAGGAACACCAAAAGAAAACTACTTTAACTGTAAAGCAATGAGTATTTAATTTTTAAACAAGCTAAATTTAATTTAAAAACGAAAAATAGTATAGTAGTTTAATTATCACCAGTGTGACATATTTAATTATTTATATATATATATATAAGTTTTGTGTATAATAATGTCATAACAAAGAAATAAATAAACAAAACAATGTACAGGACCACAAAGTGATAAACAAAAACAAAAGCAAAAATCAAGTAAAAACTACAATAAAAAAGAAAAACTATAGCCGACCACCACTGTTATTAACAATAATGGCACGCATCTACAATATTTATGTAAAATGAAAATACATACAAAAATAAACAAATATTTGTACAAATTATTATGATAAGTGCCTCGTAGATGTTTTTTTTTTTATTATTTTCTTCTTTTAACTTATATATTTCTCAGTTTTCTTCCATAAATTATTTTAATTATGAAACCTAGTTACTGCAATTTTACGCATATTGATTGAGTAGAATATAGACATAACAAAAAATTAATAATAAATATTGTTATTGATAAAAAAATAACTGAAGAAAAATGCATTAAAGAAGAATAATTATTAAAAAAAAAAATTAACAGCAACTAAGTGCAAAACAAAAAACAAAATTTACTAAATGACAAACAGAAACACCCTGTTAAATATGTAAATAAAATATAAATAAAAAAAGCTCAAGCAACAAGAAAAACAACATAAAACGAAAAAAAAAAATAAAGAATTGAGCTTAACAAATTTTTATATGAATATATAAACCAGCCCATCATAGAGAACCAATGTATCTACCACCCACCCACTTAGTTACTTTAGTAAATTTATATATTTACATTTTATTTTTTTATTTTTTGCGTGTTCTTTATTTAATTTTATATTATATCCTTTTATTCTCTCTTTTGTAGCTATTTTTTTGCTGCAAAATAATTAAACCAAAATAGCATAAATATTCGGTTATTATTGATTTTTTTTATCGATAACATAAAAATACATTTAAAGAATCTAAACACATATTCAATTCACACAGTAAATAAAGTAGCAAAACTTAAAAGTAAAAAAAATAAAATATAATTTACAAAAAAAAAAACGACAAATTAATCTTTTAATTAGTTTTTTTTACCACGTCTTAATAAAGCGGTGAGTTTCATTTGAATTTTCATTTGTAGTAGAAGATGCGGTCAATGAAGTTTCTTTCATTATTAAATAAAAATAATAATAATGATAATAATAAATTAATCAATTGATTATTATAAAAAAATGTTTGCATTTTTTTTTTCAAATAAAATATTCTTGATTTTGATGAATTTTATTTAAAAAAAAAAAAGAAAAAAAAATACAGCAAAAACTTATAACAAAACAAAACTAAATAAAAAACACTTAAAATTATTAAATTAAATTTTCTAGCACATAATCACCAGTAACATAATAATCCTGATTAAAGGATTATATATGTTTTTTAAATAATTTCATTCATATTTAGAAGCACTATGTTGAAGTTATTATTATTATTTTTTTTTTGTTACTATTCCAACAACACCTGTATTTTTCTTTAATTATTTAACATTCACCTGTTTAACTTTTATTATAATTTTTTTTAATTCACTTTACTATTTTGATTTACATTTAAATAGGGAAAAAAACACAACAATCATCACTAAAAAATTAATTTAAGAAAATAAAATACTTTACTAATGTCACTACTGGTTAAAAGTGAATCATAGTAATTAGCAATTTTAAAAGACAAAACAAATAATTCAATTGACGAAAGGATTTTATTATTTCTGCATTAATAATTAAAAATCAAATGATTTAAAAAATATTAATAATTAGGCAAATTTTACGTTTAAATATAATTAATAATTTTTGTAAAATAGCATACACGATTGTAAACATTTGTGACACAGTTTTTATAACATTTAATTTCTTTGTATTTGTGCTACCGATGGTATCTTCTTCTTTTTTTTATCATTATTATCACAATATTTTGTTGATTTTTAATAAAAAAAAAAATAAAGTTATTTAAAGAAAATAATGATATTTAATAATATAAAATTTCCACATAAACACAATGTTATAAACTCAAACAACAAACAAAAAAGAAAAAACCAACACGCAAAGACGTAGTAATAAAACCACACATTGAAAATAGCTTTTGAAAATTTTCCACGTTTTATTAACAAAAAATAAATTCAAAAGAATACAAAATAGAAAGAAATACATAATAAAAACAATTTAAGAAAATGATTAAATACTATGCGGCATATTATATGTTCTTTTGCGACAAGCGATCTGTATTGTACTTTTCCTATATACTCATCTATTCATTTTCTCTTGTTTTAAAATGCGATTTAATACTAAGTGCCATATATATTTTTGAATAAATTTTTTCATAATAATAAAATTATAAGAAATGAAAAACCTTTAATAACATTAAAACAAAAACAAAAAAGAAAAAATCATATTTTTGTAGATTTTATTTATTTAATAAATTTGTCTTGGTATTTTAAGAGTAAATTTAAATATATAAAGAGGTGGCACTTTTTTTTCTAACACACTTCAAAAGAAAAATATATGTATATATATAAAAACTGTATTACAATTGTAGCGACGACATAATAATCGCGATTAAAGACTGTGTCGCGGTTTATATTTATTTATTTATTTATAACAAAAATATATAAATAATAAAAAAATTAAAAAATTACTTTCAAATTAAAAGAAAAAGTATATTTATAGAAATAAATAAATAAAAACAATTTTCTTTTCTCGACTAAAAATACAAAAAAAAATTCTTATAAATTTTTATGAAAATAGAATAATTTTTTTTCTAAACACAATTTTTTTAAAAATCAAGCAGAAAAAATACTATTTTCCTTTGATTAAAATTATAAAACTGATAAGTTTAAAATGTTCACATTAAGCCATCACAAATAAACAATATTTAAATCGAAAAAATATTTCTTTATCAAGTGCGTTGATAATAAATAAAAACATTTAAAAGAAACAATAAAAACCCACAATCTACCAATTTTTTATTAGTTTTCACTTAAAATATCTTACACTTAGATAACAATTAAATTGCATTCGACATTTTACCGGTAATCAAATCATGCTTATCCTCTATTTATTTAATTATTTTAAATTTCACTGCATAGTTCTTTTTTTCAATTCACCAAACAAAACGTTTATTTAGGAAAAATAAAAACAATTAAAGAACTGCACCAGTGTAGATGAAATATAAAAAAATACTTTATTATTGTTTACCGTCGTTGTCGTCGTCGTGAAATGTTTAAATGTTAAAATAAAACAACAACAAAAAAAAAACAGAAAAGAAAAACAAATTAAAAACAGCACAAAACCGTAATTTTGATACTCCACGTAAATCGCGACACAGACTGAATTGATGTATAATTTAACTCAGCACTGAACATTGTAGCATAAATAAAAAAAAAAACGAAATAATGTTGAAAGCAACAAAATTACAAAACAAAATAAGTAGTAGTAGCAACAGCAGTAGAAGAAATAGTAGTAGTAGTAATAGAAGTAAGCTTTTAACATTCCACTGATTCAGATACCGACACCGATCGACGACAAACACAGCTGGACTTTTTCATAATAATTTACTTCTCTTATACAACCTTTTGTTATGTTTGTATTTAATTTTTGATACATTTCGTTAAAAAATTGAGAAAAAGTCTCTTTGCAAGTCTTGCTACACACAAGTCTTGCTAAAACTACGAAACTGAAACTGAATGAGAAATATTTTGCAATATTATAATGAAAAAAATAAATAATATTATTTGTTTGTGTTGTGCTATGTAAAGTATATTAAGTCAATGGATGGAACATGCGCGTCAACTGCGTAACATACTTCGGCCGTCCGTCGATTAAATAAAAAAATTTAAAAATATCAATTTTTTTATTCATAAAACTAGTATTCATTTAAATAAACAGAATATATTATGTCTTTGAGTATTTAAAATACTTTTATATAAGAAAATAAAGAGTCTTACTTATGCGGCTCGTTTCATTTTTATTATTTTGTTTTAATATTAAACTGTAAATAAATAATTTAATTTAATATTAAAGAAAAAATAATAATAATAACAATAGTAATAATTTTGTATATAAATACTATGGTCATTCAACCACCACCGACAACACATTTTGACCATTGTCTATAAAACTTTCGTATAGAAAAATAATAAAAAGGGTTGTTTTCAGACAATTTAAAGTGTCACCCACAAAATTTATTATTATTTAACCACCACGAAACATTTTGTTTTATTTAATTTAAAATAACTAATCTTCGCTCCTATTTCTACTGTACATTTGACAAAGAAAATGTTATCCAGTTTAAAAAAGGATACCTGTTCACGTGACTTGAATATAATTTTAACACGAAAAATTTTATGTGAAAATAAAATACTTAAAGTAGGATTAAAATTATTTTCGATATAAAATAAATATAGAATTTTATTGTGCTCCAAGAAAGTAAAAAATATTTACAAATTGCTTATATTTACATAAATATGTATAAGAAATTACTTATTTCTAAAAATTCAATTAATACATTGTCTAATGCTTTACTATCATATAACTGGATAATTAATGCAACTCTCGGGACTATTTAATAGCAAAAAAAGTTGAATGAAACAACATAGCGCAATAATATTTGTCAAAAAAAAATAACAATATTTTTCTATAAAAAAACTCTAATTAAAATATCTTTTCTATAACTACCTTAAAATAAATATTATTTTTACAAACTAAATATAGAAAATGTTGCTTAAAACATCAAACAATAAACACAAAAAAAAAAAAAATGCAAAACAAAAATAATTATAATAATAATAATTAAACGTTATTAAAAAATTAAGTTAAATAATAATAATAATATAAACAATTATATTTTATAACATGACAAACACGCGAATGGGTCATAAATATCCAATTATTATTTATATACAACAAATAGGATGTTAAAAAATAAAAATAATTTTTCGTTAGTTTATTAATTTTAATTTCTAATGTTATAATTTCAGTTACTGTCAGTTTACTGCTATTGAAAGGAAGTACCATTAAATAATGTCAAATGTCTAAATTATGCTAATAATACATATTAATTAATTATCAAAAAAAAAAAAAAAAAAACAAACTTTAATAATTGTCTGGTGTAAAAAAAAATAATAATGAAATGGCTTTGTCTACGCCTCCACATCCTCATACAATATATTAATTTTATTTTTTCCTAATTAAAATGTTTTAATCGGTTATACAATGTGTGCTAAATCGGCACAAAAATTTAATAATATCATAAATTCATAGTAATTTAACAATTGATTTGTTATATTTTTCTCTACATAAGTTCTGAATTCACTACGTAAGTTCTCCACATAAAATTCAACTTAAGTATAATCTTACAGATAAAAAATACTAATAAAACCATGGAATTCATCAGTAATAATAGTTTATAGTAAAATAAATGAATTTTTGAATTTTATTGCTAATTAAAATAATTTTAGTAAATTTTAATGACAATAAAAGCTTATTTTCTCTTTCATTTATTTACCATCCGGTTTCAAAGAAATTATAATCACGATCTTTAATTTTAATTGAAAAAACAATAAACAAATCAGTAATATAAAAAAATTAATAAGTAAAATAGAAAATCTGTATTTTGTCAGTTATCTGTTTTGATTTGTTTTTCTTTTCAACATTTGTACAGTATATTATCATTTCCCACGGAAAATTCCCAAATCCTAAAAATAATTATTGTAATTTGTTCAAAACGATTAAACATGAGACTTTTATGGCATGTGATTCTTTGTATTATATTTGTTTGTTTCTTTTTCGTTTGTACATTTTAATTTTCGATTCAGGGTTGCTGAACAGCGAAAAACTATGTTTAAATTTTTATCAATTGAATAATTAAATTGTTATTAGGTAACAAAATATATGCATTCAACTGCCGTTTCATTAATGGATCAACTAATCTAATTTAATAATTGTGATAAAACCCTGTGCTTAAATAATAAATAAATAAATTTACTTGTAGTAATTATACTTTAAGGCTATCGACCTTGATGACTATAGCACAATACGATTATTTCTAGATGCCATTTCCATTACTAATAATTGTCTGCTAAGAAGAAAAATAAAATTAAAAAAAAAAACAACAGTAGTAGAGCAAAATCAACATTAATTCACAATATGAAAAACAATTTTACTTTCGCTAAATAATACTAACATTAAAACAGTAGTTAAATTTGTATTTCATTGTACATTTTGTTGGGTTTTTTCCATCCTTTCATCAGCATCGCGTCATTGAATATATATATATATATATATATATTTTTTTTGTTTAAAAGAGTAAATAAATATAACTTTTAACAATAAAAAAAGAAAAATAATTCAGTGGAATTTGTTTAAGTAAATTAATGAGTAAAAGAATTGCAAGTTATAAAAGCTTTTTAATCAAATATAAGTTTAATAAAAGCAAAACACATTCGATATGATTATAGTCAATTTGTTTTTGCACGTTTATGATTTTTAAATTATTATTTTATTTTTTTACTTACCGACTTTTCGACGAGCGCGCCACAGCACAGGCTGTACAGTGTTACCTGGAGCAGCCAGCGTGAATGCTTTCCTTTAACCACCTTAAATAATTATAAAAAAAAAGAATCATTTAGAACATATTAATTTTCTCATCATTAAAGATGTATTAATTTAAAAACAATTAAATTTTCAATTATTGATTATGTTAATATTCTTAAGGATAAAAATAATACGGTAATAAAATTTCATTAAATTATATTTTATAATTTAATTGTAATATTTAATCAAAACAATTAATTCAATTACAATTTTTTTCTAAATTTATTTTGCGTTTTCAAAGCAAAGACAGAACCCTTTGAGCGTCTAAAGCCAGTGTGACTGCCAAACTGCAAAGTAAAATTAAATTTTCCATAAAATTTTAATCCGATAGAAAAATAGAAAAACTATTGTAATTCGATTTAAGCAATTTTGAATTTTCAACAAAATGTTTATTATCTTAGTAAATAAAGACACTACATTTAATGCTTATTATTTTCATTTATTTATTCCAAATTTGTATATTAAATGTATTTCTATTAGTTATTATATTAAAAGCAAATATATACATATATTAAACCGATTTTTATCTTTTTTATTTAGTAACTTTAGTAAATAAGCAGCATAATTTATATAAAAAAAAATACTAAGTGGAAACAAACAGCGAAAAAAAAACATCTTAAGTTTATTAGCGCTTAGCAAAAAAAAAATTTATTAATTCAACTAAGATAATCTTTTGTATTATTAATTTAATTTTATAATACTAAAATAAAAAAATTTATTAACAAAACGGCAAAATGAAATTAAGCCTAATTTGATTTAAAAAAAAAATTTATTAATTTAATAAAAAAAACTACATAGATGCCAATTCATAAATTTTATCAACATTTTGGCAACATTTTCATCTTTAATAACAAAAAAAATATTTAAGAATTAAAAAAATTTCGTTGACATGATGCTTTAATGTGGCAAACACGAAAATCAAATTAAATTTATTATGTTTCGTTTCCAATTTTTTTTTTTTTTATAGTTCTATTATTTATTTTTTGGAATAAAAAAATGAATTCACATGTACTAATAACATAAAAAATATTTTCATAAAAGGAAAAAATATAATAATTATTATATTAATAGTGTAAGTTATTGGTCAAGTGTATACCCTCATTACTAAACAGTGTAAAAAAAAGCGAATATTTTCTCATTTCTGGTGCCATAGGATTTAACATATCATCTATTTGTATAGTTAAAAGAACGCACCAGCATAAAAGCTACAAAAGTTTCAATAATATTATTTTATTAACTAACCTACTACAAACAAAAGTAGAGTTTTGCGTTATATCCAACTATTTTAATATCAATTTAATAGCATTTAATATAACTTTAAAAAAATTTATAAACACTAAAAATTAAAATAAAAGCTAATTTAATATAAATAAACTTAAAAGCATACAATCAAAAATAAAAAAAATAAAATAAATAAAAAACTTTATAATTTTGAAATAAATTAGAATGCACACGAGCAAGACACAAATTGTGACTTACAAATTTATTTAATAACAGCAAATTTTGGCGTGCGCTACTACAGAAATTAAAAACAAAATAAATTAACTTGAGTTTTTGCAAAAAAAAAAAAAAACAAAAATAAATAAATAAATTAAAAAAATAAATAAGAAAAATAAATTACATTTAAATTTATTAATTTATATTTAAATACAAACAATTTAAAAACTTGGGGGAGGTAAATTGTAGGTGTGCCAGGCATGTTAAGAAGAATATAAAACACCGAAAATAAATAGATACTAATGTGACAATGATTGCCTTTTTTTTTTTTCAATTATTTAATCGAAATTCGATTAGGTGAATAAATTGTAAATATGTCGCGCCAACATAAATTAACAGAAATAAAAACATATTATTTTGCTTTTGTAGTTGGTTCTGTACATTTCTATTTATTATGCATAAAATAAAAAACGTGTGTTAAATTGTGTTTCTTGTTTCAAATTAAATATTCATTGGTAAATAATCACCTAACCGCACACCAAATGCAATGAATACAAAATAATTATTTTACATATTTATCATATATATATATATATATATATTTTGTTGTTAAAGATAAAGAATCAATTATTTGCTGATTATTTATTTGCTTTTTGTTGATTTTTAAATGATTTTCGTAAAAGCTAATATTGTCTGATTTTTTATTAGTTTTTGAACGCCATGCGGCATAACAAAACACTTTAAATTATATTATTTAACCCAATCAGTAGTTTAGTTTCTTATATATGACTATTAAACAATTTAATTTTAAATAAAATTATGCAAGCAGTAAAATAAAAATGTTAATAAACAAATTAATTAAACATACTGTGCAAAAAAAAAAATATTAGTTTGTAAATAACGCGATAATTTCAAAATCACTATAAGCTTTGGAGAACGTTATTCAGAAACGGAAAACAAATATGAATAATTAAAACAATTATTTGTTTGAATAATTAATAGCGTCACGTTACATAAAAATATATAAACATACTCATACACTAGCAATAAGCCAACTAATAAAACGTGAATAATAAAATAAATAAATAAAGAAAAGTGTTGATAAGACTTAAACCACATAAAAACAGCGACAACGGCAGCAAACAACTAGTTTTTAATTATTTTATTATTTTATATAAATTTTTGCAATTAAATTCCTATGTTATTTTATAATTATATTTCTAAACTACAATTTTTTCTCCATGCAAAATTTATTTACACCAAGGTCAGTCATAATAGATGAATAGGTGTGAATAAAAAATATGTAAAAAGAAATATTTAAATAAAATTAATTTAATTAGGGAAAAAGATATTCTATATATGCTTACATGATGTATATTTTTGTTCTTAATTTTCTATGTGCAAATTATCTTTTTTGAACAGTTTTCACTATAGTATGCAACTTATTTAGTCTTTCTTTAAAATTATCTTAAATATAATTAATATATTGAAAAATGACATAAAGGGCTGCAAATCAAGAAAATTTTTCGCTGTTAAATAATAACCAACTTTACTGTACTGTATTGCAAATGTTTAACAAAGCATTCAACCAGTACATTTAATAAAGCTACAATCAAGAACGTATATAAACCTTGATAGTTTAATTCAATTTGTAGAAATTTTAATTACATTATTTATTATAGAAGAAAATAATGAAAAATTCAAGACGTTATGATTGATCGCTAGTATTTTTTTAAAGTAACAATTAAGTCTGATTACTGTACTATATTATTAAAAAGATGATACATAATTTTTATATGCAAAATTAATTGCCTTAGTTTAATGTAAGATTATTTAAAGTTCGCTGTGAAAATAAAACCAACATTTCCGTTTTAATGACAAACAAGTAAATATGTATAAAAAAAAAATTGTTTACAAAAATAAATAAAATAAAGCTAACGTCAACGAATGATGATTCTACACGAACACGTGCTACTATAAATCTAGTACATTTTTTTTATAATTACAACTCTTTATGTTACAATAAAGACTATAAATTATTTGTAGCTTTTATTTATATATGTGAAGTAGAAAAATTAAAACTCTGTAGCACAAAATCAGTTATCTTATCTGTATCTTTATATAAAAAAAGAATATATAACACAAAATATTAATTAAAGTGACGTTGACTGTATGTTTTGATTTTATTTTTTAGTCAACTGATTCTCTAATAGCTTTATAACTACAATTTTCATTATTCAATAACCTTCAAATCTAGTTCAGGCACAATTTTATTTGAAACAGCAATAAAAACACATTTGAATAAAAATTTAACAATCCGTTTATAGTCAGAGTTTTGTTTACTAATTATTTTCTGCTTTTCTTTTAAAAAAAAGACACCCACACACAGAATATTTTTTTTAGTTCATACATATGTAGAGAAACATTCTCTCTCTCTCAAATTATTATTTATTTTTGTGAAGGCATAAGCACTTTTTCACATTTCTCTCTTTTATTATTTTATTAGTATTCTTACATATACACAGCACTCGTAATTTTAAGAATGAAAGAAGGAGAAACAAAAACAAATATAAAAATTATATAAATACACCAAAAAAAAAAAAAATGCACAAAGAAAAAAATTTTAATAATATATTGCACAAAAAAATGTTTTCCTAGAATACAGTGCGAAAACTACAAAATATATTACTAAATTCAAGATTTAAAAAAACAATTAAATTAAAATTTCTTTTAAATTTTGCCGGGTTGCAAAAAACAGCTGCATTGTGAACACTAATGAAAACAAAACAAAAACGGAAATTGCACAACACATGCGCATTAAGTTTTTTTTGCATTACACTAAAAAACACCAATAACGGGAGATAGGAGAATTAAGTTAAAATAAAACACAATGCACGTTAAACAAAGGGAAATTATATTGAAATGTCAAAACTCGTTTTAACCTCTTTTTAAATAAGAAAATAATATTTTTTTTCTTTTATGAAATTAAGTATTTGGCACCTTTTATTATTACGTTTTTGCGTAAAAAAATGTTACAATTGCACTGTTAATAAATTCAATAAAAAAAAGACTGATCGGAAGTTTAAATTCTAATTAACTTCCATTTTGTTATTTGTTTAATTTTTTTTTTATTTTAATTTCACTACACTACACGTAACTGTGTATTATATTCACACAAAAATAATTAAAAAATAATAATAAATATTATGTGGACGATCGTTATACCATATCGAAGAAAAATGATCCGAAAAAAACAAATAAAAATACAAAATTAAATATATATATATATTGTATATAAAAGAAAAAATTTGTGTAAGTTAAATTCAAACTGCGCTTCTTATATGAATCTGTTGTTGTATTGTACTTAATTTTATATTTACAATTTTCAGCCTTTTTAGTGAATTTTGCTATCATATGTTAGTCTTCAAATAAAAAATAAAACTTAAAATAAAACAGTGAAATAGTAATTAAAAACATTTTTTAAACTGTTAAAAATGTGTGATTTTTAGTCAAAAATAGTGTTTAATAATGTGCGTGTGTGAAATATCATAAGGTAAATAAGATTCGTGTTTTCTATGCAGTACAGTCGCGTTGAGAATGTGTGAATGTTTTTCCTATATATAATTATGTATACTCAACAGTCGTAAATAAATTAAATTTTGTATTTTGTTGTATCATATTCACAAAATACAGTATGGAGCAAAAAAAAAAACATAAAATTTTAAACATGTATCAGTATAGGTTAGAAAAATTCTTCAGAAATCATGATGTTACATGATTTTAATTATTATTTCTACTAAAGTATTTTCTTATAAAAAACAAAAAACAACCAAATGTAAAAATTGGCAAAATCTCAAAAATGTCGTAACTTTACATCAGAAATTAAAGTTGATATTAAAAACATTTAAAAAATATGTAAATTTGTGTTGGTTCAACATTCATGTAAATTCATTCATATAATAATTTTTGCATATAAATTTTGATTTATTCTACTAATATACTACACATTTATTTTCTATAAAACATTTTCTTTGAATAACTAACACTTTTTATATTATTTATATGGTTTAAATGTGAACGTTTAAAATTGTTATTATTTGCAAAGTGTGAATGCATTAATATAGAAAACAATAACAAAAAAAAATAATATTATTATTATTTATTATGCAGAATTAATTTAATAAAAAGGAAAGAATTAATAATTCGCCGCGTGTTTATAACTACTAATTATAATAAAATTAAAATTATAATATATTATACCGCACACAGTCAAGCCGATGTATGGTCCAAACTAATATAAAAACGATTTAAAAATAATTTTAATTAGTTCCAAAAAGAATTTAGCATGTGACTTTAGCTTAAAAATTATTTGAATATTAAGGCATTTATATGGAACGGCTAGTATGATCACAGGAAATTTAAGTATGCTTTGCGCTTCTTATAAGTTCGTCGCTCATAAATTGTTTAATTGATTTTTTAGATCTAAATATTAATTGTTTTTCTCTTAAAGAGAATTTAATTATTATATTTTTATTGTATAAGGATTTATTGATAAAAATAACGATAAATAATAATATAAAAAAAAAGATAATTATACTAATTATAAAAACAATTAAATTTGTAATTATTAATGTGAATTGTTTTTGTTTTTTTTGTTTTGGATTCGATCTTTGATCTTTTTTCTTAGTAATAAAAAATTAAATAACGAGAATTATTCTATACGAGGTGTATAATGATCACTATTAATTGAATTACTTTTGGTAATAATTTGTCATTATTAAATAATAAAATAAATTCATTGTAATTCACGTCTGCAATAAAATTCAAGATAAAAGATGAACAAACAAATCTGCCAAAGGATACCACAATACCAACACAATTTTCGATTAGGGATTTAAAATTATAGCAAATGTATCCTAAAAGTAATTAAAAATTATTTAAATATTCAAAAACATTACAAAACCATATGAGGAATGATCGCCGCACGTATTGTGTACTGAAATGAGTAGTGATGAGAATCAGGTAGTTTTATTAATTATAGTTTTTTATGGTTGTGTTTTTATTATTTTGTGACATTTTGAGTTTTGAATTTATTATAATTTATAATCACAATTTTGTCCTGTTTAAAGCGATTATACAAATTAATTAGTTTACTGTTGTTGCTCACTGATTATTAATAAATTTTGGTAATAATTGTTTAATTTAATTAAAGTAATAGTTAATAATAATATAATATTTTTGTTGATATTACAGACAATAAGAGATATTTCAAAATAAACTATTCTCATCTACAGTAGAATAATAATTATAAAACACGAAATGCAATGTTGAATGCTGAATTTGTAATTGAGAAATATATTTTATGCATAAAACTAATTTAACTAAAATTATTAAAATAACAAGTATTTTTAGAAACTTTGGCAAATATGTAATTCCTGCTGCTTTATTAAGACACAATTTGTGTTAGAATTTTCTATTCTAGAATTTTATGTACATATTTAAATTTATACATTACTTTCATATCAATCGTGTTTATTTTTAGTTACAAATAATTAAAATCAATAAACAGAAAAGAGTGATAATAAAATCATTGAAACATAAAAAGTAGCACAAAAAGCATATATTGTGATAAAGAAAAAAAATATTCATTTTCAATTTAGCATAAAGAAAATTCATAAAAATCTTTACACTTGAAAAGCAAAGCATAAAAGATAGATTTTATTTTTTGCATTTAGCATAAATTTTAATTTCCTACTCGAAGAAAGATGAGTGAAACATAATATTCGATTCGTTTAAATATTTTCTATTTTCATTTCTATATAATTTTCGCAAGAATTTTAATCAGAATTTTAAGAAATCAGTGTACGTTACGTAAGATTATATTACTTTTTTAAACATAGTCATTGAATTATTTAATGGAATCTATATTAATCGTTTATCTATTGATATTAGATGCATCATAAAAAATAATTTCTATTCCTATTAAGCAATATTTGTATTTACTATATTCTACACAATATTTGCACAAAAATGTATTTGATAATAATGCATTTACATTGATAAGATTAATTTTTCATTTTAAAACAAAATAAATGATTTGTTTGCTTAATGTCACTCCTTGGTATAAAAGAAAATAAAATTTTTTTATAGAATGCGGAAACTCATTCCATTCTAGCAAGTTTTTTATTTTAATAAAAACAAATATATGCTTATTTTATTAACCAAAAGCAACTGGATACCCTTAAGTCAAAACATTTATGAGCATTATTTATGAGTAAAGAAAAAAATATGCTTTATATTGTGCTAAAACAATATGGAACGTATTTCTAAAGCTGCTACTGAAATTGCTTTTTTGTTAGTAAAAGAATTGGATCTTTTTGTTTTTCGTTAAAAATATTTCTTGTGTCATATTTTACGTAATTTATGTAACAATAAAATTTTTATTTAATCCTTATGGAAAAAAGCTCTCTTAATCATTTTGTTAAATATTACCCAAAAAAGCTAATTTAATTTGAATACGGATAAATAATTAATTTTATTAACAATAAAACATAAATTTATATATTTAGAGAACAACGGAAAAGTAATCGCAGCATTTTATTACATTGTTGTTTGCATTTTTTACCATTTAGTTTATTTAAATTTGACAAATTTTTGTATTAATCTTCTTGTATTAATTTTTGAATCAAAAAAAACTTCTAAGTATATGTTAATTAAAGATAGACAACATTATAATTTCATTCATCATTTTTTATAATATATAATATAATTTAATAGTTTTGTTTTTATTTGTTTTATCGATGGACATTGTTGTTTATCGTGCTTGTTTACTGTGGTTAGTTTTACTTCAAAATAGATTTTATAATATATTAATAAAATTACTTAAAATTTGGCAAAAGTTTATAATATTTATTTATCATTATAATGACTTTTATGTGCTAATAAAACTCCAACAATCATAAATTATTTATTTTAATATATTTTATTTACTTGCTTATTCCTTTAAATTGTTTACTGGTTTTATTTTGACTCAAAATGTTAAATAGTGTAATTCTATTGAGCTTAGCTGTAATATTATAATAGCTTTATTGCAGATTTAAATAATTTATAAAATTAGTTTTTTAATTTTTTATCTAGTTTATCTATTAAGGTATTTTAGAAGCAAGACTACGATATAAAGTATTACAGTGGAACAGGCTTTTTACTTAGGGACACTTTGATTGCGTTTTATAAAATTGACTTCGCTATAAAACAAAAAGCACTATTTTATAGTAAAAATAACAAATTTTTAATGCTACGAAAATATGTAAATAATCCAATACTATAAAGTTCTCAAAGTAATTCATTTTTTTTTTAATTAAATTAAACGATTAATAAATTAAAATAATATTTTCATGTCTTCAAAAAAATTCTATTGAAGTAATCGATTAATTCTATTTAAAAAAAAAAAAAACTATCAAACAAATAAAAACTACTGAATTAATAATTAATTTAATTATTTTTCATTTATTATAACCACATTTCACATTAAAAAAAAAAAAAACTATTTTTATATAATAAATTAACGTCAATGCATATGCCATTTTTGTTAATGTTATGTTTCTATAATGGAAAATAATAAATATAAATAATATATATAAAAACATATTATAGATAGAATATTGAGCGACATTATGACGCCAAATATTTCATTTTATTAAATACCAAACCATACACATTATACTTTAATAATTTTTATTTTTTATTTATTGAAAAATACAAACATGAAAACTAATTATATTACATAAAAAATATATATACAACACATATAAATATTATTATTTAATTTTTTATTGTAAATTACGTTTTACAGTTTTATTCTAGCTTTAATTTTATTTAATAATTTTTGATAGAACAGAATGACTTTTTTAACATTTTTATGAATTTTCTTGTCAATTTTTTTAACAGCATTTAAATAATCATAAACGAATTTCCATCATTATGTCATGTATCAATGTTAGCTTGTCTAACTAAAAAATAATGACAAGAACAAATAACATATTTTTCCAACATTTTTCAAAATCATTTATTATATTAATTTGAGACACATTTAACACTTTCAAAATAAATTGATTTTTGACGGAAATTATTATTTTTATAAACTATAAATATGTATGTAGAAAAATAAAGCTTGATGAAAAATTTTCATTTTCTCGTAAATATTCGTTAAAGCTTTACACTATTGTATCCTGTTTTGTAAGAAATAATCTTTTGTTATTATTTTGACTTAAACTTAACTGATGCGATTACTTTAAACCAATGTGATACGTGAAACAAATATATTAAAGGAGAGATATACGAATCGGTCAAGCGAAAAACAAGTTAAGGTCCACCATGACCTATATTCAATGATGTTAATTCTCTAATGCAGACAAGCATATTACGTGAAATAAATAACTCACAAGCCATAATAAAGATGTTTGACTTGTCACACTCTCCAAAAATTAATAGTTTATCGAATCTCTAATCTGTGCGTAATTGGTTTACTATTATTTAATTAAACAATCAATTTCTTACTTATGGTTAATTTTGCATTAGTTTCTTCTGAACCACTCAAGTTCAGTTTTCTGTCACATTTTGTCTTGCAATAAAAGCCAGAGAAAAGTTTTCAACAAGAATATTAATATCAATTTAGTGCTAAATCACATAATTTAGATAATTGTAAAAATAATCAGTATAAATATTTAAGGGTAAATATAAAAGCACAGCTAAAAAACTGTTTAAATTACATATTTTCTATTGTTATTAATTCCTAAAAGAAACACTAATCAACTGCATTGCTTTTGCAAGATGAAAAATAGTTATTTTCATTGTTAATAATAATAAAAAAATCAATCAAAAATAGTTAATGATTTTCATGAAAAGTTTCAGAAAAAAAAGCGAACAGTATTAACAGTGTGAGCTTATTTAAGCTGTATTTGCTAGTGAGTACTCGATTGGATTGCGTCTAATCTAGCCAAGTTACTAAGTTTTACAATACTGGAATAATTGTAGTTTGGATCAAAACCTAAATTAATTTTTTTGTTAATTGTTTTTACTTGGATTTTGTTTAATAAATATTTTTAAAAATTTTATCGTTGTAATCATAATTAGTATTGGAATAGAAGGAAAGCCCGTGAAGCTTATTAAATGCATTTTTTACTCATAGTTATTGTTGTCATATTTAGGGTTGATAATATTAATTTACTAAAATATTAATTTACAGGGCGCTTTACTTATTATCATATCAGTTTCTATGCTTTTTTAAAAGCTTTACAAGTAGATTCTAAATCTTCATTTAATTTATTGTCTTTATTATGCTTTAATGTCTTTTTGATAATTTGGTTTTTTAAATCTGTTTTTATAATACTTAACATCATTGATAATTGATGAATGCACATAATTCGTTATAGTTATTAGTCTTTATGTAATTGAGTTTTATATGGTTTGCCTTAAAATTAAATTCATTGTAATAACTTAAAAGTAACGCATTTATTTGTAATTTATATTGCATTTAGACTTTTTTTCAAAAAACAATTTATGTGTTTTTAATATAATTTATAATTTTAAAATTGCATTAAAATAAGAAAACAAAAGTATAAACAAAAACTACTTGACTTACATTAACATTTATTTGTTATTATTATATTTATTACTTTTTTTTATATTAAATATTTATTTATTTCTTTATATTTATTATAAAGGCAAATAATGTGCTTAACATGTTATTAAATTAATTAATAATATTTATTAATAAATATAAACTAAATAATAGATTTGTCCTCCGTTAAATTAATTTTCATTTAACGCTTTTTATTTTTTGTAATTTTAATCAATTTTAATGATTAAATAAATTTAAAAAAAGAAGAAAAAATTCTTTAATAGGTTTTTTTTTGTGTGTTTATTGTGAATAAATTAAATAAGTAAAGAAACGATACAGAGAAATTATTTAAAATAAATAATGACAACGAATAATAACCGGATATATTTTATTATTTTTACCTGTCAATGGAATTTTACATGCAATTCACGTTTACCTGATAATATTCTTTCTTTTTTTTTCGTTTAAGTAATTTACCTTTAACAATAAACGTGAATTAAACGATTTTTTTTTAATAAGAAATATTGATTAAAATTATGTATTTTTTGTGTGCGTAATTATTATTATTATTATTATTACTAAAATCTATTTGTGTGTCTTTTTCCGGACAATTAAAGAACTTTTGAATATTTGATTGTCTTAATTCGTCTCTTTTAAATTTTTTTAGCTAATTACAAACTCTGATTTAAAATTTATTAATTATATCAATTAATTATATAAAAAAGTGTACTTTTAACATATTTCATGCGCTTGGGATGTAATGAATGAAAAAAGTCTGGAAATTGCTAAAAAATTAATTCAAGCTAAACCTTTTCATTAATTTGTTTGTAAAATGTTTTTTCCTTTTTTTCTTAATCTTTTTGTTACCTTTAAAATATCAGCATTTTGAATTGCTTTTTTAAAAATTAATTTGGGGTGTACGGATTTACTGACGATGGACGTAATGAATTCGTTCTTATTTTCCTCCTTTAACAAAGAATACACAATTTGTTTTAAAAAAATAAACATGCTGGGGCGTTTAATTAGTTTTTAATAAAATAATATTAATTAATAAACTAGCTTGGAATTATTTTATCCAGTTTATCCATAGCATTGAAATAGCTATACCAAAAGCATGTGTGTTTTATACTTATGTTTTGTTAAAATAAAATTATCCAGCTAAAAGAAATTTCTTTTCTTTTAGAGATATTTTGTGCTTTTTGCTAGTTTTTTGATAAGAAACAAAATAAATATAGAAATGTCATGAATTTAGTATACCAAAAAAAGAGGAAAGAAATTTATAAATAGAATTTATACTTTATTATTATTTATCTATAGGTTAGTTTTATTTTATAAAATTTATTAAGAGGACTAAAATAACAGATTTTTACTATTTTGTGAACCCAAAAAAGACAAAATCATTCACTTATATTCAGAAATGACGTTATAAATACAGAAATACTAGAATGTTATTTTAATCGAGTGAAATAAACTCTTTAATCGACTATATATACATTAGCTCTTGTTTTAGAATTTAATAACTTTAACGTACATTTGTTAATACATTTTCATATTAAAGATTATAAAGCAAATATTTGTTTATATATTTTTTTTTTGTATTTTTTAAATAAAAATTTGTTTAATCACTGTCATTAAGCAAACAGCAGATTTTCAATCCTTTTTTTTTTGCTTTGTGTATATAAATTCATACAACTTGATATCACTTTTGAGTCATAATTTAATACCGTTTCTAAAGTTTCAGATGATTCACAGAAAAAATTATTACTAGAAACAAAAAAACACAAATTTAGTTATTTAACTAAAAATCATGTAAAAATCCAAATAAAAAATATAAAAAGAAAAAAAAATATCTAATTAATTATGATTCGCTGAGTTAAAATAGTCGAAAAAAAAATTCATAAAGTTAAAAGCGCGCCCGTGAATACATATATTATATATAAATGAAAAATAAACAAAAATTAAGCCATTAAATTAAAAAAAGCGCGCACACACACAAAATAAGAGCAAAAAAAAATTTTTTTTTTAATTTCATTCATAATTGTTATTCATTCAACGTTTTGTATTTTTAATTTATTGTACTGTTTTTCTATTGTAAAAAGAATCATTATTTTATCTTTTTTCATTGCATACAATTTTGTACTTTTTGCTTTTCACGTTTATGTGTGGATTCATAAGTTTATCGTGTAATCAACTTATATAAACTTTCAACCGAAAATAAAGCGATTTTATAGGTATTTTACATTAATAAAAAATATTATATTAAGGTGGATGCCCACTGAATGCATGTTTTTACGTTTTATGATTAGGTGTGAAAAAACCAAATGACCACTGCCTAGTGCAGATCATATTTTCTATTTTAAATAATTGCTGCCACCTCTTAGGTTATTAAATTTAATACATTTTGGACATTATTGTTGTATATATACGTCAAATTTAAAATAAAATTCAATTCATTGAAAAAAATGGTTCTAAAACACTTCTAAAATTACTGCTGGGAGTACCTGCAATAATTTTTCAACATATTCCATTTACAAACTTGTTCGAATTCACAATTTACCGTAGCGTGTATTAACAAGGTATTGTGCACCGTCGTATTTGCTTACATATGTTGGTTTTTCATTTTATTGTAAAAGTAAAAACATGCATTCCCTAGGCACCCGCCTTTACTGTTTAGAAGTTTAGAAAGTTTAGAATCATAATAATAAATCATTGTTTTCATTTTATTTGATTTTATTTATAATAGAAAATACAAATGCGAAATTTAACTGGAATTCTTTTATCAATTAATATTACCATGTATTTGACTATTTTTGTTAAATAAAAACAGTTTATTTTATGTTAAAAACACAATATAATTTCTATAAATTAAATAAAAACAAATACGTAATTTGTCGGATAAGAATTTGCAAACAAAATGAAATAGTCTAGTTAAATCATTTAGCATTAAATGAATGAAATTAAGCTAATTATTTTATCGATTTGATTAAATAGCAAATACGTAAATTCACTCATTTTTTCCTAGTTTATTATAATATATTTTTTTTGCTAAGTATAAAATTATTTAAATTTATTTGTTTTTCGTTTCTTTATTATTATTTTGTTTTTTTTTTTTATTAGCATAACTACGAAATTTTGTCGTGTGCTATAAATCCATTCATGTAAATTATTTGTTTTATTTAATTTATCAAAATTTTATTTTAGCGCATTTTACCATAAAAGAAAGAATTTAAAATAATTAATGCAAAAATAAAGATTGATTGTCGCGAGTATATTATTTTTTTTTTTTACATAATTTTTATTTTTTTTTTCTTGTTTTTATGAATAATTTTATTTTCATTATCAAATTTCCACTTTTTTTGTCGTTGTTTTTATTTAATGGGCTTTTTTTTATTAGTTTGTTGAAACTTTGTAACAGCTAAAGTTTATAAGACAACAAAAAACTTAAGTATTCAGCAGAAAACAACAGATGCTTTTTTATACTTTCACGGGCGGAGTTCATTCAATTTAACTTGTTGTTTATGAATTTAATGATTGTGCATTTTTAATAAACTCAGCAGATGTCTTACACTTCCTTTTTGTAACTGCTCCAGTATTGGTTTTGACGTAAATCACCTATTGTATTGTCGTGTCATACAGTTTACATTTTATTTTTTAAGGAATTTTTGTATCATTTGTAAGATTAATGGTTTAAAAGCATTAAAAATGAAAATAATGCTGAAAAGTAAACAATCAAAGTTCGAAGGATATACGTACACATGGAAAAATTCATTAACAGAGAAATAATATAAATAATCTAGATAAAAATATTATTAATAAATAGAGAATGAATTCAAATATGATATTTGTTTTTCTATTAACGCAGGCAGTAGAATTCATATAATAAAAATAATCAAGTAAAATCAAATTAGAAAAGTTGAAAATAAACTAAGCCGTTAATCCAACAAGTCACAATCAATAAGATGAATGAAAAAAATAAAAGGTTGAAAAGATTTCTTAGTGCTAAAAATGATATACTATTCTAGTCTAGATAGTAATAAAGTTTTAAAAATAAAACAGAAAATAATGAAGAAAATTGATTTATTTATAGTTTTTTATTAAACCTTCTTTTACGTTGTTATTTTGTTGACTTTGAGTTTATTGTCATCTAAATAATAGAAAAATTAATTTTAATTTTGCTTACAAAATCCCTTAACACCAATCGTAGTATATAATCAAACGCGGGAAAAATAAACGATGAAATAAATTTATTATGTGGAAGAAATAAAAACTTTCTTCAATTATTTGCTTCGTAAAATTTTTAGAAAATTATATTCAATTATTTAAATAAATTTTTTTTAGACAATTCCACGTCCAATAGCAAAATAATAAAATTATTTAAAATGATATTTGCAAAATTGCTATCGTATTATTTCGGTTTTAATACTTTAAGAACTAAAGTATAAGAGAAAATTATTTTAGCATAATTACATGGAGTTTTGTCGTATAATAAAGATGACAGTATAACCAATAAATAAAGTTATTATTAATTGTGTAGATAGGACAAAATAATCCATTAAAATGTTATAAAAAGTTAAAGAATTCTATTTTGCTTTAAAACAATTTTCAAAAATTTCTTTTCACTTAGTTCATTCGGTTGTTTTAACTAGTCATTGCCCTTATCAGTTCTTGTTTGAACAGAAAATATCGAATATAATTTTTATGAGTAACCAAAGTTACTTTTTATGCTTTATTTTCTTAACTTTCAGTTACAAAAACATTATTCCTTTAAAGATGATAAATCGATAAATATACTTAAAGATCGATAAGTTTTTTAAATATTTGAAACTCTGCCAATGTAGAATATTTACGTATTCGAAGCACCAGTTTAAAATTATCTTAATGATAAGAAAAATCTTAAAACTATTTGGCTATAAGAATATAAATTCAAATTTAAAAATTATGTATCTCGTGTTTAAATAAAAAATTAACTAAATTGCACTACATAATTCTAAAGTCCTCTTATTTTCATTTGATTATTTTATTAATATTTATTAGAAAAACTTTCCCTAGCATAATTATTTATTTAATTTATATTTTATAGAAATTTTATTGGTAATAGTTTTTTTTTTTAACATAGTCAGATTTTTTATGTTTATTGCTGCTAAAATCTAACTATATGTGCAATTGTAATGACATTCACCGTAATAAAATAAAAAAAGTAATAAATATAATTTTATTAACAAAAACACGGAACGGCTAATAAATTTTATTGTCATCTTGTTGCTGCTTTTATTTTAAAACATAAGTATAATATTATTGTAGGTTGCGAATTACATACACAGTACATTGTTACAGTTGTTTACGATAAAAATTTAGTTATTTAAACATAAACCAAACAATGTTTTCCTGTTATGTTTATTTTGTTTTTTGTTTTTTTAAGTTAAAAATATATAAATAATAAACAATCAGATTTTATATTTTCTATAAAAGCAAAGAAGCAACAATTTAACACAACTCTTTTCTTGAAAAAAGAAACAAAGCAAAAATTAATGTGTTAATAAAAACAGGTAAAAAAATAATAATAATAATAAAGTTTCAAAGATATTTGACTGTTAATTTTATAATTTAAAAGCACATTAAAAGCACGAAAAATAGCAAATTGCCAACATTATAAATTTGTGTATATTCTTGAGGTAAACTAGAGTGTTGACAAAGTAATAAAATTAATTAGAAAAATAAACAAAACGCGAAGCATAGAATCTTATTAATTAATTATTTAATTTATGATTTCCTTTAAAAAGATTAAAAAAATATTCAATTAATTTATTTAAACGTTTGTAAAATATTCAGAATAATTTAAATATAAATCAAATTATTTTATTTATACAGAATAAAATTATACTTAATATTTTTAAAAATTATTTAATCTGAGAAGCAAATATCTATAAATCTAGAATATATACGTAATTAAGTTCAATAACTGATTAACTAACAATTAATTGTAGTTTTAATTATTAATAAATTTTTAGTTATATGTTTTTAAACATAAATTATTTAATATTTTAATGATGATAAAATAAATAGTTTATTAATTTCTATTCAAATTTTATTCGTGATGTTTACATATTAAATGAAATATTATTACTAACTGCTATAAATCTACTTAAAGTGAATAAACAACCATAGCAATCTGCTATTTTAATTGATTTAACTACGCAATAATTTTTCATATTCATAAACCATGTTATGTATATAAATGTATTTATGATTAAAATATAACTAAATATTTCATTTAGATTTTTATTGATAATAAATAGTAATATTGTTTACACAAATAAATCCCGCTTGATTTTGGTACAAAATGTTATTTATCCTGAAAAATCCATTATGTTTAGCATTTGTCACATATTTGTCACATCAGCGATCAGTGTTCATCAAACAGTGTTTAAAGCACGTAGACTAATAAGCAAGTAGATTATACGATTTTAATTACATTAGAAATTTCAAATTTATAATAATATAATAAAAAATATTTGTCATTATTTTGCAAAAATTAAATTTCCTATTATTATTATTATTATTGTTAAATAAATACCATGTCATACTAATTAGTAATAAAATAAATTTATATATAAAAAAAATAATGAATTACTTAGAAAATTAAATCACTTTTGACATACATATACATATAATCTTGTAAATAAATTTTCTTAATCTATTAGCGAAATTACTTTTGAATATTTTAACAAAAATAATGTATATCATTATCAATTGCAAAAATAAAAATGCAAAATACCTAGAGATTATTCGTTTGAGTGTGTTCGTTTCTTTTTTTTTTTTTTTGAATAATCTCTTATAAATAAGAATTAAAAATAAAAATAAGAATAAATTGTCATTAATTAATCATCTGTCAGTGCTTTTGTTAATTAATTATTTTTTTATTGAAGCTTAAAATGTCGTTTTTTTTATCAGCTTTAATTAAGTAATTAGCACAAAAACAAAAATTTCTTTAATACTTTTATAGTACTAATAATTTATTCATGAGTAATTACAAACTGAACTGCCAAATGCTTTTCGCCGTTAATTTTTTTATTTTTTCACCAGTTTTATGATGAAAATTTTAAATAAATTTCTTAACAAAAAAATTATTTTAAAATCGAGAAAAGCTATAAAATTGTAAATTTTTTGTATTTTTATTGAAAATTACAAGAAAAGTGATTGTGCAAAATAATAATAAAAAATCAAAACCAACAATTATGACAATGACACAAAAATAAAGATAATTCAATTTTGCAGTAAATTTTTTTGTAAATAATTTTGCCTAATTTTAAAAAGTAAAACAAATTTAGCTTATTTTTTTTCACATAAATATTATTTCATTGGTAAATTAAGTAAATAAAATAAATTAATTGCACGGTTTGTTCTTTCGGTATTTGCATAAATTTTTGATACATAAATTGATTAATTTTTATTTTATTATAAATTCAGGGCGTTTAACCGCATTTAAGAGAAATAAATAAAAATTGAATTCGGGGTTTTTTTTTATGTAAAATCATTAAATTTTACTGAAAACAAAACTTTCTAACAGTTTAACTATAGTATTATGAACGCTATCAGAGTATTTTAACCGCAAATAATATTTTCATTTCGATTTACTTAACATTTGCTTACACCCGGTGTAAATTTTTGTTGATTTTTCAGTTACAGTAGGTAAAATCGGTTACAATTAAAACAAGGTAGTAAATTTTTTAAATAATGTCTAGCAGGTGATGAAAATATAATTCATAATGGATATAGATAATTAAAAATCAATATCGATTTACAGTTTTTTCTATATTCGATTCAACCCCCTTATTAAATATTTGAATTATTTTTTATTTAATGTTATTTCTTAAATCAAAATTCTTGTCACAAAATACGCAATTCTCTTTCATAAATTTTGATTCGATTAAGCATAATTATTTATTAATAATTTATTTATTAATTAATTTAAGTATTGATTAATAAAATTGATATTAATAGATCTTAATTACTTTGTTTATTTATTGTGTTAAAACTTTTTATTAAAATAATTGTTTTTTGGATTGTTCAGAATGTAATTAACGTGCTTTAAACCTATTTTGATTGTTTTATTATTATTTTTATTTAGACGTAAATAATATTAAAATGTACTTCTATTACGTACAATGTAATTATTTTTTTCTCTTTTATTTTAATAAATTTTAAGTTTTAATTGAACGAATGAAGCATGTCTAAAATAATCTATTTCTGGTTACCAGAATATATCGAATAAATCTTTATATGTTAAATTTTCATTGATGAATTTTTAAATAGAAATTTTTAAACAAAATTTGTACGAAGATTAAAAATGGTTATTAATCTTTAATTATTGTTTATTTTAAATGACGTACACTAAGCGAGAAATATGCAAAAATTAATGACTAATGTGTTTAACATATATCATTATAATAATTTTTACACACTCTCAATAGCACAAAGTATTTAATATTGAGAAATTATATTAAAATTTATTAATCAAATATTTGCGTAAAAAATTATATTTGTATAAACACTAGTTGAACAACACAAGTTTTAATAAAAATTTTAATATCTTAAAACAGAATTACTAAAGTAATTTTATGTTTATATCAAATTGGTGGCAAAACTAATAACAAAAAAATCTTAATAATAATAATTGAAAATTATAAATGATTAAAAAAGAAATAACTAACCTTTTAAACGTATTTTTCAATTGTATATAAAATTATTTTAATAATTTATTGATGTATTTATCGTGGCAATATAATTAAAACACTTTAATTTATTTAATAAAATTAATTTTAAGTGTTTTTTCTTTGTTGATAATATAACTACTAGCTTACTTGTTCAAACTGTTGTTATTATTTTGTCTGATGTTGTTATTCCTGTTTGTGGTTACGTAACAGATAGAATTATAAAACATTAATTTTGACAAAGCCAGGTAAATATTTTATCGCGGTTTTTTTTTTTTTTGTTATTAAATTATTTCCACTTCCTTATTCCTTAATTTTTCTGATATGCAAAAACTTTAATTTGTCGGTTTATATTTTTATCACTGCACTAATTTTATTTCATTATTTATTTTATTTTTCACTAAAATATTACTTTTTATTTAAAAAGACAGTATATCTGAAATTGAAGTGAATTTGCGTTCTTATTTATTTCTTTTTTCTTTAAACCAATTCATTTCTTTTCATCAATACGCTGTAAACGTGATGGATATTTGTTAATATTACATCTGTTTAGTAGAAACAAGAAAAATAAAAGTCAAAATATGCACTTCAAATAGTAAAAACGTAGAAACGTAACTCTTGTTCAAACAAGAATATAAAAATTTAATTAAATTAAAAAAATTTCAATAGTTATTTTGTATTTAATAAAATTAAAGAAAAGAAAAAGAAAAATAAACACAATTTGGTTAAAATAATTTTATAAAAGGAGTTCATTAAGCTGAACTCAAATGCACTTTGTTATTACTTTGCTTAACTGACCGTTAAATAGAAAAAGAAACAAAAAATAATATTACATTTTAAACGTATTTATTAAGAAATAGTGACAATGTGTTACATACATATTGTATGATTAAGTGGGTGGTGATGCATTAAATAAGTAAACACCTAGCTTTTATTTTTATCAACTTAATTGTTTTTATATTTTTTATTTTATCTTATATATATATATATATATATAGAAAATACATTGATTGATTAAATTGAAATTTATCAATAAATTTATGACAGTAATTGTTTATGCTTTTATCGTTTTTATCGTTTTTATATTTCATCCCTTATATTTTATATATATATTTTCTGTATAATAATATAAGAAGTAAAATGTCATAAATATAAATATTAATAATTTATTGCTTTTTTAATATTTTTTATTAGATGTAACGATATAATCTAAAGAGGACGACAGAAACCGGTATAAAACTAAAAATAATAGCATAAAAAAAGGTAATTTTTATTAATAAAATATATTGAATTTAATACTTTATTTGCTTTTTTCTCAAATTACGCTTATTACTTAATAAAATTAAATAACATTATTTAAATTGTTTTACTGATCTTTTGGCTTTTTCGGTGGTAACCGGTTGCCAAATAAATATATATATATATAAATTTATAAATGTCAATTATTGAAATTAATAAAAGAAACTTTTCGTTTTATTTCATTATGTGCTTACATAATCTATATAATATATATTTATTTATATTAAAGTAAAACTTTTTAATTAAAAATTATTTTTACTTAGTTTTAACTTATATTTAATTAATTTTTTCAAGAAAAGAAAAATTAATAAACTATTAGCTATGTATTATGCATTTTGAAAATTAAAATGACTTGTTCTGTGAACTTTAAAAATAATTTTTATTTCAAACTCTAAAACAGTGAAACACAATGAGAATAAAAATTAAATTTAATAACTTTCAAAATTGATTTTATTTATTGCAATAAATACATTGCATTTAAAAACAATGAAAAATTTATTGTGATTTAAATCGTTTGTTCGGTGGTTTTAGAGAAGAATAACGTTAAACCTTTTATGAGATATTTGCAATAATTGTTGATTTTCTTGGTATTTTTACGTGAATTGTTTTAATGTATTTAATAATAAAAAAAATTTGCAAAAACTAACCTAATACACTAATTATGCATAAGAAAAACAAAGAATAAAGTGTGATGGTTTATTTGCTTATAGAACTGTGTAATTGATGTTTCTTAGTCTATTTTTAGTTTTATTTCGGAAACACAAATAAAGAAACAGGAAAACGTAAAATCATGTTTTAAAAATATAATTTTATGTTACGTTGGTGGCTCTTTATGCAGCAAAAGTGCTTTAAATTTTTTTTTTTTATATAAATTAAAACAAAAATTAGTGAAAGCTTTTAGTAAACTCGAATGGATAATTTTTGTATTTATTTTCTGTTTTTCTTCTTTTTTTTCTATTTACAAATTTGTATTTATTTCCATTTGTAATGATAAAAAGATTCATTTGTACTTTTTTATTGATAACAAAAATTATCACTTGATTAATAAGCAAACAAAATAAAACCTAATCACTTGACATCTTTTGTAAATTATTTATTATTTTTCCCTGTTTGATTTAACACAATATATAATGTACACCTATACATAAATAACTAATTGATTTATTTATTTGCATTAACTATGCGGCTACGGTTTTTTTTTTTTTTTAAATAAGGAATATAAATTGACAAAACGCGTGATTGATTTTTGTTTTCATTAATCAAAAAATCATTGATATTGACTGTTAAATGTATATATTAGCACTAGAGTACGATGATATTATTTTTTTTATAACAACACAAAGCAATGCCGATAAAATACATCTTCGCAAAGCAACACTTCATTGCAGACTAAAGAGGAAAAATATTTTTATTGTTGCTATTTTAGTTGAAATTCTTTATAAAATTATATTTTTTTATATTTTGTCGCACTGAAAACTTTTATGTTTGAACTAATGGGGAATTTCTGGGTTGTATTATTATTTTCTTGTGGGTTGTTAGTCACTTATTACGACGTATTCCAATGTTTTGTTTGTTTCTGTTTTATTATTATTATTATTTGCTGCACTTTTTAATTGATTTTTTTCTAAATTTAAATTAAAATTCACTTTGCACATTTAACAACTTTTTAATTACCTTTTAATTATATAAATAATCACACTTTGATTCGCAGTTGTTGTTTCTCTTTTTTGTTCAATATTTATAAAAAAACTAAATTTATTATCGCGACAATAGTGCGAAACTGTAGACATTGCTTGTCCACTTCATGTATTTAACTGACTGAAAATGTTTATTTTGTTTTGCTTCTGTTGTGAAATAAAAGCAAACAATCAGAACCTGAAAGCTCTGTATAAATCTGATTTTCTTAATTTTTATTTCGTCAGTTTGTTAAACAATCAGAAATACAATACTAGTGTCCGCGTTTGGTGGGTGTAGTTATATAGTTTATCATCGTCGCGATTTACGAATACTTTAGCGATTTCAAATTTTATATAATACTTTTTTTATTTTATTAATTTTTTCTTTGATATTGTTAGTTGTTTTGTTCGTGATGTTGCTTCGCTGATTTTTTTTTCTTTTTTTGTATTTATCATTTATTAATTTTTTTTTTTATTGCAAATGTATAATTTTTTCTGCTGTTTTTTTTATGTACTGAACTTTGTATTATTTTTTATAATAAAAATATTTTTTTTCTTATTTAACATACATTATGAAATAATAACAAAATACACAAGTTTATTATTCATAATTTTTATTAAAATAAAATAAAATTTTGTACAGAACAGCTGATTTATTAAATAAACCATATTTTACACTAATGTATTTTTATGTTTTAAATCTTTTTGGTAACGTAAATAAATGGTAAAGTTGCCACAACACTTTGCCTGAATTCAAACAAGTAGTTTTTTTTTTAATGTTAATAATTTTGATGATTTTTTTATAACATTGATAATTTTTGTTTTGTTATTATTTTTATTATAAATAAAAATTTTCCTTTTAATTAAAGATAACAAAAAGACAATAATAATTAGACTATAATAATAAAAATATATAAATTGCATTAAATTAGAACTTTATATAATTATTTGAATTTGTTTCTATTTTGTATTACCCTGTTTTTGTAATATTGACAAAAGGAGTTAAAATTATTATTCACAGATGGTGCTGCTTAACAAAATAAAGAAACTTTAGTTTTTATGTAATATTTATTAATTTTAATTATTGTGTTTATTTCTATTATGACGTATATTTAATTAAATAACTGATTTATTTTTGTAATTATACAGAATTATTATTTATTTGTAATTCAACGATTGTGTTTGGTACTAGAATCCAACAAATTAATGTTAAAAATATGGCGAATTTGTGTATGGCTATATTGACACTAAAAAGTAGTTATTTGTGTTCATATTTTTGTTTTTATGTTAATTAATTAATAATTTAATAACAATGTTACTAAATAATTGTTCTAATTTTAATAAAGAATTTATTTTATAATTTATTAATTTAATTAGTAATAGTTTTTATTTTGTTATATCGAGTGAAAATTTATTATAAGAAATACATTAACAAAAAAAAATGCTATAGCATTTGTATTGTGTATATACAAAAGAAAAAAGTGTGTCGAAATTTCTGATACAATAAAAAATTGAACGCATAGTTGTTTGGAAATTTATTCTTGATACAATAAATTATTGTTGCTGGGTTTTATGCTATCTTTGGGTGGATATTTAACTAAATGTACAATTAATATAATGAGCAATTTAGGGAGTAATAGTAATAATGGAAATAGTGTCAATAATAGTAACTCAAACTCAGCAGCTGAAGGTACCATAGAAAGGGGAAGGTAAAGTCAAAAGTGTCAAGATAAACAACAACAAAGATTTTTTTGACAGATTGTGTTTTGAATGCATGTAAACAAAATATGTTAAAAAGAGACGACGCTATATAGTCTTTTCTTATAAAATATCCAAAATTATCTAACTTCTAGAATGTATACATATCTAAGTTTCTATTGTAAAACTAATTTTAATCAAATGCGTTAAATGTTATTAAAATAAACATGACTTTAACATTTGTTTTATTTAAATGATATTCTCCTTGTTATCAGCAAATACATTGTATACTTGGCGAGACAGTAAAATATTATTATATTGATAACGAATGATAATAAAAAATGTATTTTTCCTTGATTTTAGTTGCCTGTTACTGCGATACGCGAGCCAAAATTCTTTAGATGAAAGTTCACAAAAGCAAATTCCACGGCCGGTTGGAAAAGATCGTACGACTGGATCGTACCGAAACCATCAGCACACTTGTCGGTCATTTGAATCAATGAATACTATGAGAAAGTAAATAAACAACACAACGTTGGATGTGCTATTTGTGACCTTTGTTTGTAAAATTCTAGGCAAAATCTTCTTTGCGATGTGACATTGCTTGCTGAAGGGATGGAAATTCCAGCCCACAAAATGGTTTTAGCATCTTGTAGTCCATATTTTTATGCCATGTTTACGAGCTTTGAAGAATCACATCAGGATCGAATCACTTTGCAAGGTGTTGACTATAATGCATTGCAATTGCTAGTGGAATATGTTTATACGTCGTTTGTTGAAGTTACCGAAGACAATGTTCAAGTTTGTTATCTGCTTAAAATTTCATTTTGATTAATTATATATTGATTATATTTTTCTATTATTTAAGGTTTTATTGACTGCAGCAAATCTTCTACAATTGACTGATGTACGCGATGCTTGTTGTGATTATTTACAAACACAATTAGATCCGAGTAACTGTCTTGGAATACGTGATTTTGCTGATATTCATGGTTGCATTGAATTGTTAAACTATGCTGACACATACATTGAACAACATTTTACGTAATTAATTTATTAGAAAATTTATTTTCAATCATTTTTATATTTTATTTTTCAGTGATGTCGTGCAATTCGATGAGTTTCTTAATTTGGCTCATGAACAAGTTATAAATTTAATTAAAAGTGACAAACTATCTGTTTCGTCAGAAGAAAAAGTATTTGAAGCAGTTATTGCTTGGATACAATTTGAGCCAAATATAAGACAGCAGTATCTGGCAGCTTTAATGGAACATGTTCGTCTACCATTATTAACCCAAGACTATTTAGTGCAAACGGTGGAGAAAGAACCGTTGTTAAAAGGCGATCTCCAGTGTAAGGATTATTTGATTGAAGCATTGAAATTTCATTTGTTGAAAGGCGAAACGAAAAGCATATTTAAAACACCTCGAACTGTTCCTCGACAACCAGTGGGGCTACCAAAGGTTAATAAATTTATAGAACTAATTTTAATAACCCAACAGATTCATTAATTGATTAAACATTTTAAGGTCTTACTTGTAATTGGGGGTCAAGCTCCTAAAGCAATTCGTTCAGTTGAATGTTACGACTTGAGAGAGGAAAAATGGTTTCAGGCTGCTGAAATGCCATCTAGACGATGCCGGTAAGTAAAAATTTATTTAATTAAAATGTTTTTCATAATAACTTCAAATATTCGTTTTATTTTTTGTAGCGCTGGGTTAGCAGTTTTAGGTGACAAGGTATATGCAGTTGGCGGCTTTAATGGATCCCTTCGAGTCCGCACAGTAGATGTCTATGATCCAGCAACTGATTCTTGGTCAACATGCACTAGTATGGAAGCTAGACGTTCAACATTAGGTGTTGCGGTTCTAAATGGTTGTATTTATGCTGTTGGAGGATTTGATGGTTCTACTGGTTTAAGTTCTGCTGAAATGTTTGATCCACGTACCATGGAGTGGCAAATGATTGCGCCAATGTCAACAAGAAGAAGTTCAGTAGGCGTTGGTGTTGTTAATGGATTTTTATATGCTGTCGGTGGGTATGACGGTGTTTCTCGGCAATGTTTGGCAACTGTTGAAAGATATAATCCGGCTAATAATAAGTGGACACAAATAGCTGAAATGACAGCAAGTCGTAGTGGAGCTGGCATTGGTGTTTTGAATAATATTTTGTACGCAGTTGGTGGTCATGATGGCCCATTAGTACGAAAATCTGTTGAATCCTACGATCCAGAAACTAATTCATGGCAATCAGTAGGTGATATGGCTTTTTGCCGACGCAATGCTGGCGTTGTTGCACATGCAGGACAGCTTTATGTCGTTGGTGGCGACGATGGCACATCAAATTTATCCTCGGTTGAAGTTTATAGTCCAGAGACAGATACTTGGCGCATTTTGCCAGCATCTATGGGCATTGGTCGTAGTTATGCCGGTGTGTGTAAAATAGATAAGCTTATGTGAATGGAGCAGCAGGGTGCGACGGCACGGTATGCAAATTGTTTCGATGATGAAAATAGTCAAGCCGAAGGCTCTCAAGAGGGAGCTGTTGGATTTTCTAGGCAAAATGTAGAAAATTCTCAAAATAATAATAATAATCAAGTGAATAACATCACATCCCAAAATAGTATGAATAATCCACATTATGAGAATATCTACGAATCAATTGATCAATATGCTGCCGCTGTTGTTGTCGCCCCTGCTGATATAGCTCCTGTTGCTGCTTCAGCACCAGTGCCAATTTTATCGAATTTACGAATTATTAATAATAATGCCAATAACATAGATAACCGTCCACAACCGCTTCAATTGCAACAACCTCAACATACGATGGCTTATCGTAATGAGCTATACGATCGTACTGCTGGATATGACATTCCGCGATCGATAAGAACTAATTTTTCTATTAATACTACTAATTCAACGACTCGACGTGCAAACTTACATCTTGATCTAAATCCAAATCGTCCGCGTTATACTTCAGCTAGTCGACCGCATCGTCAAAGAAGTTTTGATGACACAGAATCCTATAATTACACTAATTGCACAAAGTACGAAAATATTTATGAACAAATTCGTGAAGAACCGATTTACAGAAACACAACGAATGGGGGACGAGTTTACGGTCGTTTGGATATAATAGGTCATGGAATTGGCCGTATTGAGAGACATTTAAGTTCATCATGTGGTAATATTGATCATTATAATTTGGGTGGCCATTATGCTGTATTAGGACATTCGCATTTAGGGACCGTTGGCCATATTAGTTTTAATGCGGGAAACGTAAAGCCGAATGCAAAAGACGCTTCAAATGGCAAAAGTACATACAGTACGTTTTTCAGTTGTCTAGGCGGTGAAAATTCACAATCTATGAATAACATTCATCGAGCAACAAACGGATCAACAAGTAATACTATAAATAATAATAATAATAATAACAATCAAATCATGAATCAAAATCAATCAGTTCCTATGGCATCGAGCTCACGTCCTACAGGCGCTATTCCTAAGTTAGCAAAAATGAAAATATCGCCAAAAACAAATAATGGTGCTCCAGCTGCTTCAACAAATGCACCTAAGCCAACCACGCCGCCGCAAGTACATGATTCAAATACCTTAAAAGGAATATCAAAATCTTCTTTACAGTGGCTGTTGGTTAACAAATGGCTTCCATTATGGATTGGGCAAGGGCCTGACTATAAAATAATTGATTTTAATTTTATGTTTTCTCGTAAGTGTGAAGGGTGTGGCGATAATGGAGAACCAAACCAGGGTTTAGTGAGATTTAATGGCCAGGCAGAAATGATGCCACGGAGTGATGTCGAAAACAATTATGTCAGACGTGAAACGCCTATGGCTAACACAAATCATCTGAGAACATTAAGAAATAATCATTCATTGAATAGACTCCGTGAGCAAGAGTATGGGCAATTTAAAAAAATGGGTTCTCTAGTTGGCGATCCATCTCGGTCTCGTGAAACTCTGAATAATGAATCATTGCCAAGAAGTGTTAATCAAAATGGTTTTGAGGTTGCTGGTCGATATCAAAACATACATCGTGAACATTACGAACGGTGCATGCGTGCACGTTCAGAAAGTCCTGGATATTCTCAAAATTATCGTGATCACAATGCGCCCAATTTTGATCCATTCAGAAACTGGGAATTAAATACTGAGAACAACACATTTCGGCCAATGGGTGGAAGAATACGCGATGTTCGTCGCATTACTGATGGTACATTTCGACAAAAAGATTATAACGAGTATGGTCACCAGCAAGGGCAAGCGATATCATCACTTGCAGTTATTTCAACAACGAAACCCTTGGATAGTTCAACATCATCTTATCATACACTTTCTATACCTTCCACATCCAATAGTAGTTCTCAAGCATCACCTTCTGTGTCCCCGAATAACAACATTTCATCAGGATCTTACGAGAAAAATTCTTCTACTGAATCTCAACAACATCATCAAGAAAATGTTGCTTCTTCTGCTGCTACAGCGGCATCAACAAGTTTTTCTAGCCCAAATGCACGAACCGATGATATGCAGAAAAATATAGAAAAGCATCGTCGTGGTTCTGATAATGCGGAAGATGATCAAGGAAGTACCGAAGAATATGATGACGACGATGAAAATATAAATGAATTATCAGAAGGGGATAACGATTAAATTGGTCTTCCTTTAACTATTGCATTAATCCATTATTGTTAAATGTCTCTATTTTAGATAGATTTTTTTATATCTTTTGTTGATGCTATGGTTTCATCTAAGAAATCACTTTTATTATTACATATCTTGAGTGTTTTCTTATTAATATTTTAAAATATATTTTTATTAGATATGATAGTGCATAAAAACTATTTTTGTTTAGAAATGAAATTTAGAAGAAATACGTATAAAAAAAAAATCCTATCGTTGATTAAGTAATAAAACAAGAAGCTATAATAAAATAAAATTGATAATTATGATACTATTTTAACTATGGAATGTTCATTTAAGAAAAATATTTACTTAAAATTTATATAAAAAAAAAATAAAATAATATAATTAGTAAAGAAAGTGAATGGTGTGAATCATGTTTATGCAACGAAATTATCGTCTTTCTTGTAAATTTACTCTGATTATTATTTTTAAAGCTCCATAATTATTATTGTATATTATCAGTGTGATAAATAATTAATAAAATTCATTAAGACATAAATAAATATTGTATTATTCATATTGATAAACAAAATAAAGAATTGAGTCAAATTAAAGTTAAGAATTTTTTATTTTTTACGACAGTTTTTCAAATTTACGCAGAGCCAAGGCCGTATCTTATAGGTTCCTTTTTACTGTCATTTTTTAAACGCCAAGTTACTTTCTATATTTGTTGTCAGTTGTCTAAATACATTGCTTTTAATGTCGTTCAATGCCAGCAATAAAAAATAAATCGACTTATATCATATGGTATAAGAGCTTTAAGTTTTTATTTTTAGTTATTCGTCTATAAGCATAAAAAAATAATTTAGCTAAGACATCAACCGCAGCTTTATTAGAAAAACGATAAATGTTAACGATAAAAGCGTTTAATTAAAATTTTTATTTTATCAAATAATTTACTAACAAATAATTTCCAAGCAAATCAATATAATGCTTGAAAAATAATTTTATTTAATTAATTTAATTTTTGGCTATATAAAAGTAAAATAAAGACTTTAACAAATTAAATAGCTTTAGTCCACGTAGACCATATAAACTTATACATATTTTTAATCTATATATCAGAATAAGTAAACTAAGTTAATAGTTAAAAGTTTATTTCCATATCAACATAATCAGTGACAATTTTTATAATTGGCCATATATACCTCTTATTTACGTTCATATTATTCGCTTAAATAATTCAATTAAATAATAAAATATCAAATGAAATACAAACAAACGAAATAACTAAACAGGTAGATAAATAATTTTAAACATTATAAATAATTTAATTAAATAAAATCAAACTTAATAATTTGGTGCGATATTTCAGGGATTTATTATACTTAATCTTATACATTGTTAGTTTTTTTTTTTTGTTTACCTCTAACTAACTTAATAAATCAAAGCTTTCACTTTTTATTTATATATATTTTATAACACAAAATTCAAATTTTAATTAAATATAAGAAAGACGTAATCAAAATACAAAAAACTACCGAATTTGACAGGTATAAAAATATGAAATTTAATATTTTATAAAAATATTAATTTAACTAAAATAGCAAACAACATTGAAAATTAGATATGCAGATCTAGATTTTTATCTAATACTTCGTATATTCGTGTTTGCTATTTTTTTGATAAAAGATAAACCTTAAAAATTAAAGCATAAGTTGAGTAATTATGTGTAAAAATAGGCAGTGTGTGAATTTTTGTAACAAATTAAATTTAAAAGAATGAGGAAGTCTTTTTCGTTAGTTTTGTATAATATAATTACAATTTAATTTTATTTGTCTGTTATGCAATATTCAAATAAAATTACTTTAATAGTTTTTTTATTTTTGCTAATTTTTATGGAATACATTGCAATGTATGTTGTACAATGCTTACATTTATAGCTATATATATATTTATGCAATCATTTGAAACGATTTACTAATTTTTAATTTATTCAAATTTTAACACAAATCAATGCTTTCTCCTGTTAGTCCTATTGGTTTTATAATGAAATATATATTGTTGATACTACATTGTTGTCGAGCAGCCAATTCAATGACATGTACAAAAAATGCCTAAGTCTCCGGATTCCGGTATGAAATATTTCTTATTTATTTAATTAATTCTGGGTGAGGTTTTGCACTATAAAATAATAATTTTTATTATTAGTTTAAATTTGTTATGATTTTTTTGCAATTGATATAAAACTATTTACTTGACTTTTACTTTATAATTGAACAACAAACAATAATAAATAATCGATTAAAAATGCTTAAGTAAAGTGAAGCAAATTTATATATAAAATTTTAGAGCATTGAAATTAGCATTTTAAATAATTCAAGTGCGCAAATATATGAAATATTATTAGTCTAAAAACAAAAACAATAAAAGCTTAAAAAACATTAAACATGTTAAAAGCTTTTTATTAAAAATATAATTATTGACTTCCCGAGTAATAGAAATGAATGTTAATTACACTTTAAGTGACTTAAATGCATGAATTGAGAAAGAAAATATTAATTATTATTGATTTATTTGTCAAGAAATAAATTATTTTATTTTGTTTGAATAAATTAAAGGTTAAATAAGCTTAAACAAGATAAATAACATAAATAAATGAACTTACAAAAACCTCCTACCCTGCCCAGTTTACAGTTATAATTTAGTATTTTACAAATATTAAGAATTTATAGACAGTTTTTGTGATTGATAATTTGTTTTAATCATTTTATTACTTGCAAAAAGGATATACATGGATTATTAATGAAGAAATGCAGAAAACAGAAACACAATAAATATAGCAACGACACTTAAGTGTTTGACAATGTTTGTACTTAGTTTTTCTTGTGTACAAGCTTTGCGTAAAACTTTAAAAATATATTTTTCATACGGATATTATAATTACTTTTATTTGCTTATTTCTAGGAAACAACTGCCATTAGAAATGCCATTGAAATGTATGAAAATATTTAAGTATGATTGAATAAGCTTTTTAATTGAAAACTTTTATTACAGTCTATGAATAAAAATATATATTTAATTAGTCAAATGTGTGATCTTGCTGCATTTTATAAAGTTTAATACTTGTCTGGTCTATCCATTTAAGTAATTCTGCCTTGGTGTACCGATTCTAATTATTTTTTGTTATTTATAAGAGATTTTTAAAATCTCTACTTGGATTTCACAATGAAGAAAAATTATATTGTATATAAATGTCATCAGGAAGTTCTAATTACAGGAAAATTAATTTAATATGCTAATTACAACGTACTGCCTACGTGTAATTGATTGCCTTATTTCTACCATGTCAATTTAAAGGTTTAGTTTGATAATTTGTTCTCTGGTTTGGTTTGTGATTGGAATCAACTGTTTAGGATAAATTCTTCCTTTTTTAAAGGAACAAAACATGTTATTCACCTTATACCTAAAGTTTCATTGCTGATTAATGATTTGGTAAACGCTGTAGTAAAATTATTCTACTTTAAAGGTAACAAATTTAATAAAAATACGAAAATAGATAAGTTTGTGACCGAAAATCACGATTTAATATAAAATTATGTATTATATATTGTATCACATAAAAATTCAATTAAAAATATAAATGAAACCTGAAATAAGATATAAAATCAACAATATAAATGACAAATTATAATACTTTTTGTATATATATATACGAGTAGCTCAGGTCCTAATAAGAATTAAACTAAACAAAGCATATGATTTATTATAGAAATAAAAAGAAAATAAAATAAAATTAAATTAATTGTAGGTAGTCTGATTTTTATATAAAAGAAATAAATAAAAAGAACTTAAATAAATTTTCGATTAAATCAAATTAATTAAATTAAACAAACAATGTTGAGAAAAAATAAATAAACGCGACAATATTATTGCCAAAAAGAACACGTGAAGTTTTTTTCTGAAATTTTAATACTCAATGTGTTTATCAATTTAAGCTGTCTTTACTTATTTTAGTCTTATTTCGTGCAATGAATTTAAAGAATATAAACATATATATAGTTATTAGTTTATGACAACCGATTTGATTAATAATTTTTTAACTTTTCTTTAAACTAAATCGTTGACGTTAACATTTGCTAATAAATTTCGTCCATTGTCCTTTTATAATTTATTTTTTGTCTAACTCTTAGATAATTTATTTTGCTTTTAGGATTTTAGCGATTATTTAATGGTAAATAGTTTACGCACGACTAAATCATTATTAATTTACTTAAGTTAGTTAAATATTCTTAACGGAAATTCAACTTTACTTTAAATGTGTAGTGAAGTTTATTTGCTTTTCTTACAAATATTTCATTTTTAATTTAATTTAATTTAATTTAATTTGTGTATTGAATATAAAGGTATTAAATGGTTAGCATCTATAATTTAATTTGAATAAATTTCTATAGAAATGCTTTTTATAATTATTGTTTTATGTAAATTATAATTAAATAAATAATTAAAGTCAATGAAGTATCTTTAAAAAATGATAAAACTCATTGAATGCAATGCTGATAGCTTTCTGTACTACAGGAAAATAATCCAGACTATAATTATTAATTTAGAAATTAAGATAAAATGAAAAGATTAATTAATTAAATTAACAAAAAGTCATTGGTTGCATTGTAAAAATAATAATAAAAATTGAAAATTGAAAGTAACAAAATAGACAAAGAGCTATTAAAATAAGAAACTAAATGGCTAATATGCTAAAATATCGTTATTACTTAAAAACTTAACAATATTGTTGTTAATGCAATATGTATATCAATTAACCTTGCACTAAATACTTTTAACAAATCGTGTATGGTGTTTTTATATAGCTTTTTTCTTTAAATATTTATTATTTTATTAAATTAATGCTATTTGATCATGTTAATTAACAATACCTACAATCTTATGGTTTATGCATAAACTCTTTAAAATCGGACATAACAGAGTAATACATATTTTAATTACAAATTTAATTAAATTACTCTGTATCAATGCATGTAATAGATGTACCTATCAAATTGGATTAATAATTAAACTTATTTCTTAGAGTTTTACGCTTAATAAAGTATTTTCTGTATGTCATTGTATTTACCTATTGAATTGTATTATTAGAAACACATTACAAAAGCACAATTATTTAAAAAATACAATACCTTTAGGGTATTATATTCATAATAAAATTCAACAAACCGACATTTCATTCTTATTAAGAATCATTTTTATTATTTTTAATTAGTCATTAGTTAAATGAAATAATAGAAAAATAATTTACAACCTTGATTAATATTAGATAATTAATCCTGTTAAAAAAATCCCTATTTATACATTACTCATTTTATTTTGTATGCATATCCTATTATTTATATATTTTTTTCGTATAATAAAAACGCTTCTATAAATAGGAAAAACCACATATTTTTCATTTAAAAACACGGGACACTTGGGTACAGTAATAAAAACATTACTTTTTTTCCAATTAAAAAACAAAAAGAAATTATATTCAATGTAATTACCATAAGAAACAACACAAATGAATATGAATGTGTAAAAAAAAAGAAATAAAATTATTTAAAGCTTAGTCATAATACCTTTCGATTTCATTTTTTGAAATACAATAAAAATCGACATACACATTCGTTATAAAATAAATACAACATTGTGTTGCTTTTTTTGTTAATTTTATTATTTGTTTGAACTTATTATTAATAATAGTGAGAGTGGGATTTTTAACTAACATGAATATTTAAATATATATATATAAATACACATAAATTTACGAGTAAAGCTTTTAAAATTACTTTACATTAAGTATATAAGCAATTGTACGTCATATAGATCGGGGGCCTTGAGCAATGCTTTTTTTTTTGAATTTTGCAAAAAACAAACATGATTTAGATAGTTAATATTTACAACGGAAATATATTTTATTTTTTCAAAGTTATTATTATTAAATTTTTATGTAATTCCTAGATTATATGCATGTATTTGCATATCAATATTAACTAGAGCCTCAAATACTTTTCTTAATTATGCGCTTTTTATGGAAAAAAAGTTAAAAACTTATGTAAATAATTGTGTTTTGTTTAATAGAGGAAAATGAGCTTTTAGCATTGATATTTAAAAACTTTATTTCATGTATGAAACGCATATCTTCAACACGAAACACATATACAGTTGTTTTCAATGGAAGAAAAATCTTTCTCTTTTCTTTTACAACATCATCAAGATGAATTTACGACAGAAAAAAAAAAAATAAAAGCTATTAACAAATATTATGTGGCTGGACATTTGCTTATGTGCTTTTTTTTTCAAAATAAATAAAATAATTTCTATGTTGTACAAAAAAAAAACTCGAATAAACTTAATATCATTATGATTGTATAGGAATTTGAGGTGTTTTTTACTTTTGGTTTTTTGGCTTTAATACTTCAAGACGACATTTACTTTTCGAGTAGAAAAAGTATAAAATAATTCACTAATTACAAATTACTAATTACTTATTACAAATCATTAACAATCATTAATAATAATAATAATAATAATAATAATAATAATAATAATAATAATAATAATAATAATAATAATAATAATAATAATAATAATAATAATAATAATAATAATAATAAAAAGCACAAATAAATATTTTGTATAAAAATAAAATAAAAGCACAACACACATGTGTATTTATAATTTTATTTGCATAATAACTTTAGTTTGAAAATTGTTGATTTAAGTCAGTCTCAGCATGACATTCGTATAGTGAGCACATGCTTTATATAACATTATAGAAAATTAAATAATAAATTCATATAAAAATTCGTTTATTTCTTTTATTATAAAGTGTATAAAGAAATAAATAAAAATAAATGTTAAATAATTAATAAACGGCATGTTGTTTCTTATATTGTTGTGTTACCGTACAAAGATAAAAAGTTTCTAATTATTTAATGGGATTTATAAAATTTATAAAAACAATTTATTACACTAATGTGAACGTTTTATATTTTCCAAGTGCGATTTTATTATGTAAATATTGTGATAAAATTTATTTCAAAATTGCTGTTTAACTATCGCGCTGCAAAATTCAGTAGTTTTGTCTCTAAAAATTTAAAAAGACAAAATGAAATATTTTTTTTTAACCAATAATTTCAAAATAATGGATAAATAAATTCTTGTACAAATTTTGTGTTTATTAAAATGTAAATATTTAGGCAATCATTTTTATTTACTTATTTAACATTTTGTGTGGTTAGTGTGTGATGTTTATTATTTTTTCTTTTTCTTCTCTACATTATAATTATAATTATTTTTCTTTATGTATAATTAGAGAATTTTGCTCATAATCGTTTTTTTTTTAACATAAGAGCAACATAACAAGAGATTTGAATAATATTTTTATTTTTTTAACTAAAACTACTTAAATTATTATAATAGTTTTTACGGTTCTAGACAATCATATAAATTTATAAAAGTTTTGATTTAACTTGAAAATGTATCTGTTTGTTTGTTTGTGACATTGAATTTTATTTTTTATTTCTATAATTATACTTTTATTTTTATTATTATATAAGTTTGTTAGTTTATATTTATTATAATTATAATTATTGTGCTTTTTAAATATGTATATAATAGGCACGTACATTTCTTTTATATGCTTTAGTTAGTCAATTTTAAACATATAGTTTTTTTTTGTACTTTATTATGAAATTTCCTTATATTTTCAATGAAATTGAACTATTGTGTATGATTACACTGATTTTTATACATAAAATTCTATGTAATTGTATATAATTTTCATTAATAATTATTTAAATCAATATTTTGCAAATAATTCACACAAAACAAAGTATAATTTCAATCCATTTAACAGCAAATGTGTGTAATAAATTATTTTAGGACATTTAACAAAAGGATTTATGTATTTATTTTGTATTCTATTATCGCTGAAATGTGTTTTTTTTTTGCAATAAAAATAAAAATACCTCACGATGATATTTAATAAATTCAATAAAATAAACATTAAATCGTGACTAAAAGTTAAAATTTTTGTCAATGTTTTTCTTAAACTTTGTGATTTTTTCTATTACAAATTTATATTTAAAGCAAGTCACACTATGTGGTTTTTAAGTTTGATTTTTAAATAAAAAGAAAAATCATTTTTACTATTACACATTTAATTTATTACGCAATTCAATGTTTTTTATATTTATTATGTTTTTTTCTATTTACTTATGCCTTTATTATTTTGTATAATATAGATATATTTATTTAAATAAACAAAAGTATTTTTCTATAAAATGGTTTTTTGTTAAGTATATATTAGCATAACATTTAATTAAATGCAATTTGAGTTTTGCTTTGCTTTGCTTAGCTTTATTCAAATTAAATTCAACTTAATTAATGTGTGTGTTTTATATAAGTTTCATAAATATATTTAGTTTTCCTTTTGTAAAAGTTTTTTAAACATCAAAAGATGTTTATAGTGCTTTAAAAACGAAAGAAATAATAATAATAAAAAGAAATTAATTACTTAAACGAGATACAAGTATATATAAAAAAAGATGCTGTGAAGTGAAAAGTTTAACAAAAAAACGTTTATTAAAAGAAATAATTAATTAGTGAATTGTGTTATGTGATGCAATAATTATGTGTTTTATAAAAAAAACGATGTTTTACGTGTATTTTGATAAATAAAATTATTGCAATAACAAAAATTTATATTAAAGATAATACAAAACGAGGTGCTTAGTAGATAAAAGTGAAATTTTTAGTAAATTAATATTAAAAACAAATAGTGATATGGCATTAGTTAATTATTCATTGCCATTTGGTGGTATCGGACAAACGAATTTTGGCACAATAAGTCCATTACAACCGCATCATCCTACAGCGGTAAATAATCTTTTATATGGACCAGCCGGACATCAGGAAACAGATCAATCATCTGGTGTTGACCAGAGTCATTTTTATAAAAATAATCCATATGCACCGCCACAGTCTGCTGTACAATTTAGACCACGTACAAATAATAATTACTTGCCACCACCACCGCCACCAAGGCAGTTTGCTACACAGAGTAGTCACCATCAGCAGCAGCAGCAACAGAACCAACAACAGCAGTCACGAAATGCTTACCAACCACAAATACCACAAACAACTAGAATGTATGATGACGTATCTTATTCACAAATTCCATCAATAAATGTGAACTCACAACAGCAGCAGCCGCAACAGCCACAACAGCAATATTTTAATTCATATGACAATCAACCGACAAGGACATATGGAGTACAACCACAAACTGTTACCCTAGAACCACAGACACGTTCTTCACATCGGGGGAAACCATTAACTGGTGAAAGTAATTTAAGTGGAAATCAAAAAGAAACAGGAAATACAAATGATAACAGTAATAGTGGTAGTTCAGATGGAAAACGTACTTCCGCATACCCAGAACGTCCGCCTGGTTTTACTCGTGTTCAGGCTGGTCAGGGTTCACGCACACAGGTTCATGCAGTTCTTGATTACGATGACGACAACGATGATTATTATGATGACGATGATGAAGGATCACCAGCTGAAATGCCAGGTGATTAAACCTTTTTATATGATTCTCTTTTTTCTTTTGGCTCTTTATTTTGTAATTAAAATTCTGTGGCTGAAACTGAATCAGCCAGGTCAATGGACGACTCACGGTCAGCTGGATGAAAGCACAAAATAGGCAACAGAATTTTGTCATCATTTGATTGTATAAACATGGCTGGCAATTTTAATCATTTTATCGGTGCTTTATGTCCCGTTGTTTCTTTTTGATTTTGATTTTTATATGTTCAAATGATTTGGTTTGTTTGCTTGTAAATAATTTCAAGACGCTTTCTAACTGATTGCCACTTAAAGACATTGAAACATTTTATTTTATTTTTGTGTTTCTTTCATTAATTATCAACATTTAACTTTTTCACGTGACAAAAATAAAAAAAAAAAACGTACACAAACACACAGTTGATGAAATTTGTTTTCTTTTGCTTAAAATTAACATCACTTCGTAACGTAAAAGAAATAAGATGCCAACTTAATTAACATAAATTATATTAATATGTAAATTAATTATTTATTTTCTTTACTTTCGATTATTATTATTTTTATCATTTGTCATTTGACATATGAAGTAACGATAAATAGAAATATAGATATAAATAAATAAAATGAAGAATTTAATCTGTTTCCTAAAGTTTTTATTTGCTTTTGGGAAATTTTGTTAATATTAAAATTTTATTTCACAAAAAACTAAAAAAACAACAACCACGAAGGCTGTCAATTTTTATTTATAAAATTTTTGCTGATATTTCTTTTCAAAATAAATAAATAAACTGAATCATCAGTATTATGAAGGTTTAACAAAAATTTAATTAAATTTCTTATAAATAACTTTTTATTTTTAATAAATATTAATAAAAATTATTGATAAATTTATGTTATACAATAGTTTTAAGAAAAAAGAAAAAAAGCAAACATAAGAAATCACTTTAAGCACGAATAACAAAATTTATAATGATTGTGGGTGTTTTTTTTATATAAAATAAATTAAATAAAATGAATAAATAAATAGAGAAATATAAAGACAAAACGAGCAACCGAATAAGAACATTGTTTAACAAATTTTACTTGTTTTGTGCTTTTTATTATAATTTTTGTTATCCACTTGGTGGTTGCAAGTGGATATTTCTATATTAATCATACAAAGCAATAAGATATTTTAATTAAATAGTTCTTATATACACTCATCCTCCAAATTTACACGGTAGATAAGTTTCGCAAAAACTCACGTAAATTAAAACCGCGTAAACAAGTGCAATCATTAGTTATATGTGTATAAATAAGATGAATAAACCACTGTGTCGAAGAAAATTTTGTAATTTTTCTTGACCGCGCTAAAGTGAATTCGAGTATAAAAAGTACCGCGTAAATCGTGGGATTGTTTTTGTTGATCAATAAAATACCACAGTACAACTCTGTCGAAGCTCATAAAAACACAATTTATTCAGCGAAGAATATAAAAAAAAAACTTTTGGATACAAATCATAAAATTATTTTTCAAAAGATCAATAGTTTTTATTTATTTTTATGTTCAATTTTGAAAAAAAAAAACTAGTTAATAATTTCGTCACTGAATGAAAAACATTTTTGACAACTTTATTGCCTTTTTATTATTATTATTATTTGATATTATTTTTTATATAAATATATGTTATATGTTTTTCGCTTTAGTTACTTAAAATATGCACGTGTTTTTGCTCATGTTATTTAAATAATGATTCATTATTTTTTATTTAAATTATCATTCACGGATTTTTATTATTATTGTTAACAACACAACCAGCTGTTTCCACTAAACAATTAAAGATGTAAAAATATTGATTAAATGTTATTTAATAATTATAATGATTATAATAATAATAATTAAATAAATAAATGGTTTAAAGTTAACTAACGTCATTAGAAAAAGCGAAAAATATTTATCAATACAAATAAAGTAATTTTATTAAGTTTAATAATTAAATAGAAATGATCAATTATTATATAATAATTAAAATAATTTATTTATTTGTGACGCGCTGTGGCGAAGATGACCTTAGATTTATTAGATAGGGTACAAAACTGGGCCATACGACTAATAAACAATCCCGAAATCACTGATAAATTAGACTCGCTTAAGCATCCGTCGAGACGTAGCGGACCTCACGATTTTTTATAAATATAGTTACGGACATTGTTCCAAAGAGGTCTTCGAAATAATGTCCACGGTCGAGCAGTTCCAAAACGATTTCTTTACTCGTACAGCAAATAAATGGAACGCTTTACCAGCGTGTGTGTTCCCAAACCAATTTAATATCCAATCCTTTAAAACTAATGTCCACAAATATCTTATATCCTATCCCATAAATTGACATGGTAGCTTAAAGCTATTTATATGTCGAATCCACGTCAATTTCTTTATAAAAAAATCTTTATATATTCGATTCTTTTTCATTTCCATTGAATATCCAACAATATTAAATAAAGCTTCAAAAACGAAGCTCTCAAGGTGTGAGCAAAACTTTTAATGCAAAATAAACATAAAAACAGATTTAAAATACCATTTTGCATTACTATAACTGTAAATCACTATCGTAATTTAATCAATTCTAATCATATATTTTAATTATTATTATTCACAAAACATATAAGCGGATAGTATTCATGATTAGAGTTACCTTTAAGTCATTACAAATCTTATGTCTTTCGTTATTAAACTAGATGCAAATTGACGAATTCAAATTGCAAGTTGATTAATTTGAATTGACCTAAATACAAAATAGTTATCTTATATGCATGTCTTAAGCAATAGTTACATAAAAATAAAAATGATAATCGAATGCGCTAATTATTTGACGGCACACAAAGAATAACTAAGCTAAAGTTATTATTATTATTACTGATGATTAATTTTACCTTGCGTTTCTTGTATTATAATTTTTCAATTTATTTCGATATACGTTATTTTGGTGTTATTTCAACAACAAAAAAAAAAATAATAATAAATAAATTTTAATAAAATAAACGAATTATTTGAAATTATATGAGCATTAGTTGTTAATATTTGTTAACATTAATTTATTATTATTTTTTCTTTCTGAAAAATAATAATAATAATAATAATTGAAGGTGTTACTGTCGAGGATTTTTTAATTAAGGCCTTGTTATATTTAATTAGACCTCTTGAAATAATAATAATATTTTATTATTTCTTTATTTAATTTCACAATTTATTTATTAATTTTACTTTAGTTTTTTGTATGTAAGACAATATTTATTGATGAATTAAATCAAATAAAATTACCGTATTTTACGGACTATAAGGCGTGACTTTTTACTTTGAAAAATAGAGTCAAATTTTGCGTGCGTTTTATGGCACGAAGGTAACATTAAATATATATATATAATCGACCTGTAAATAGTTTTGAGCTACCATGTCAATTTATGGGATAGGATATAAGATATTTCTGGACATAAGTTTAAAGGATTGGATATTAAATTGGTTTGGGAACGTACACTTATGGTAGATTGTTCCATTTCTTTGCTTTACGAGTAAAGAAATTGTTTTGGAACTGCTCGACCGTGGATGGTACGCTTTAAGGTATTATTTCGGAGATCTCTTTGGAACAATGTCCGTAGCTACATTTGTAGAAAATCGTGATGTCCACTACGTCCCGACGATGCTTAAGAAAGTCTAATTTAACAGTGATTTCGGGATTGTTTTTTAGTCGTATGGCCCGGTTTTGTACCCTATCTAATAAATCTAAGGTGTTCTTCGCCGCTGCACCCCATACATGACAACAATATTCCATACACGGCAGTATGAAAGATTTATATATGAGGCAGAGTTGCTGAGTGTTAAAAAATGACTTGAATCGATACAAGAAACCTAATTTTTTTGTCACTTGTTCATAACATGGCCATGCCACAACAGATTTGATAAGATATTTATACCGAGAAGATACACTGATGACTCTTTTTCTAAGGAAATTCAGTCAAAACTTATAGTTTCAACAATATATTTGTCTTAATAAATTTATAAATTTGAGATGCGTCTTATCGTTCGGGGTGTCTATAGTCGGTAAAATACGATAGTTATTTCGTTAATTATTTGAGTTACTAATTCGTACAGAAGTTAATTTTAGTTTATAATAATAAAATCGATAATTATTGTCTGCTCACGTGCTTACTTAGTGGATTAATAAATAAAAACTGCAACAAAGTCCATCATAATGTTTGTTGCAATTTTTATTCAATAAAATTTTGTATTCAAAACGAATCTTTTTATTAAAATAAATTTTTAATCAATATACTCGTGTGTGTGTGTGTAAATTTTATTTATTACGATGCGTTTCGTTTTTTTTATGCGTTTTTATACATTATTTACTTATTAATTTCTTTTAAAAACATTAAAAATGCATAAGTCGTCGATCTTATATCTTGTTGTTCTTGTTTTTTTTTTTTAAGTTGTTTTTCTTTATAAATGATTTCGTGATTTGTTTATTTATTAATTTTATTTCTATTTTTTTTTTTAATAATTATAAATATTAATTTTTATTTTTATTAAAAATATTTTATGCAAATAATATTTTTTTTTCTTAGTTTTAAATACGAAAAAACGAATAATAATAATAATAATAAAAAGAAGATTTCGGAATAATTATTTGTATTAGACAACACGTCGACACAATAAGAATGCCAATAAATAATGTATGCATTTCCTTTCGTTTTACGTTTTTTATTTGCTGTTGTTGTTTTTCTTTAATTTAACTATTTTATTTTTTTATTTTTTTTAGGAGATAGAAAAAGCACAGTGCCAACAGTGACGCCAATTCAAGGTCCAATATTTTTAAAAAATGGCACAGTTCCTGTAGTACCATTATTCGCTTATCCAACGGTTAACAATGGAACTTTTGTACAAATTCCGGTAAGTTTTATTGGGTTTTTTTTTATAAATTCGTTATTAATCTTAAGGACTATACTTATGTGAGAATTTCAAGAAGGTTTCAAGACAATATAGAATACTATAAGAGTGTTATGTTCTGCTAAAATGGTCATTCACCTAAATCTTACACAATTATTCATATTTTTCCTTTTTTATAAATATTATTTCAATATTTTGAATAAAAAATTGTCAGATTAAACACGACACCGCACAAATGCTTAAAAAATGTTTTAAGATGACACTTTAAAAGTATTTTTAACTTTATATAATTTTTTTAGAATATAAATACATTAATCACTCAAATTTATATACATTTACATTAGATAAAGTATTCGATAATGTTTATTTGGTTACTTTAAATCTGCATTTAAAACAGAATAATTGTTTGAATCTATATTTTATAAATAATTAATTATAAAATTTAAATAAATATTATATAATGTAACCTATTAAAAAAATTACAAAATAAAAATAATTAATAAACTATAAAATTAAATAAAAATATGAAACAATAAAACTTCAGACATTTTGTCTGATTTTTTATGATTTAAGACATTAAAAACATGATTTTCTGAAAAAAAAAAAATAAAATAAAAATTAATTAAACTATGCCATTGCCAAATATAGGATTTTATATAATTTATTTTTATGTTTTGTGATTTTAAAAAAATTAAAAAAAAAAAACGAGAAATATTTAACTTTAAATGTTTGAGTAGATTTTATTAAAAACTTTATTCATTCAGTTACGACTTTTCAGTGAACTTTTCAACATAATTAGCACATTATAAATATATTTCATATTCTCATAATGTACTATAGGATAGGCGAAGACATAACGTGTTAAATTATTTATTGTTTGTTGTGCAATGATAAGTGGTGATAGGTTTATGATTTATAAATATAATTATCATTGTATTAAGTGACGAATAGGGAGATAATATTAAGTCCTGTGAAACTGTCAGCAGTAATCATTTTAATTGTCACTTCAGCAAGCACTAGCAGTAAGCATTTCAATTTAAAATAGGATTGTTGTTTCTTCTGAACACATTTTACTTCTGATAATTTTATCTACTTACTAATATGTTTTAGTAACAATAAAATAAATCGACATAATGATAAATCTACATTAATTTAGCGGTCGAAATTATCGAACTAATTAAACTAATTAACTTAATCTTTTAAGATAATTAACCAAGAATAAATTAATAAGAATAAAATTTACTAAGAATAAAATTTATTTATTTCTATTCGACCTCTATGCTTGCTAAAACTATTACTTGTTTTTATATAACTTATTTTAAGTTGTTTTCGAAATATCGCGATATTTTTTAATTTTTCTTATATTTCGAGAACTAATCAGCAAAAATTAAACAAAACAAGTAAAAATTGTTAAATCATTGTTACGCACATTTACTACATAATCGATACTTTTAATGTTTATGCTATTTGGTTTAACATTTCACTAGTTTTTTATTATTGAGTCATTAAATTCAAATAATAATTTTAATGCTTATAATTGCATTAATTATAATTCAATATTTGTTAATTAATTATATATTGAATAAAAATTATAATTGATAATGATCTACTGGTACTTACTGTTGAACTATTAGACATTTTCCTTAATTAATTATATTTAGTTATGAAATAAAATTAAAATTAAAGTTCATCGTAATAAAATCAAAGAAATAAATAAATGTCTATAATAAAAATTTCTTTTGATCAAATCACAGGTTGAAAAACATATATATATATATATATTTATTGCGACACTGATTATACATAATATAATGAAAAATGGTTTGCATAATTAATTATTAGTTACTTAAAATATATTTTTTTTTTATTTATTTGATTTAAATTCAATCAATAAAAGATTATTTAATTTCCTTTCTCCTCTTACTTTTTTTTTTTTGTTAAAAAAGACTTATTTAATTGTGTAATAAAGAAATTTCACAAAAAAAACACGCACACAAATTATTTCTAGTAGTTTTTGGTACGAATTTGTCATTTTTGGTTTTTAAAGATGAAAACACAATTAAATATTTATAGATAATTAATTGGATATACAGTAAATTCTCATTGTATGTTGTAGATACGTTCCGCAACAAAACGCTGTAAAAGAAATCGCATAAAAAACACAATTTACGATTAATGAATAGGGATACGTTCATCATCAAAATCAAAGAAATAGGCAAAAAATCGCATAAAAAGTAGCATCAGCTAAGAAAAAAATCAAATCAATAGCTTAAAATTTTAATCTCCGAATCATTAAAAAGTAAACATTTAAGCTTCTAACTTTGCAAACTTCACGAATTTCGACTTAATGTCACAAACAGACCAAAACACATTGAGCACTGTTCAATGTTTTACATGAAATAAAGAAAAATCATATAAATCGTGAAATTCCACAAAAATCTCGAATAAAAATCGTATAGAAAAATCGCATAACTTCAAAATTGCATAAAAGCAGAATTGACTGTATATATATAGATTTATAAAAATTATTAAATTTCGCTTTATAAAATTCTCTATGGTTTATGATTATTAAAAATATTACAGAAAATATATTAATTGCGATAAAAAAATTTCAATTATAACCTAAAAAAAATGATAAATCTCAATGTAGAAACACAATGATTTGATTTATGAAGCGAGAGATTTATATTAATTGTTTTTTGAGGTTTAATTGAATTTTTGTTAAGTATTTACTTACTCACTATATTGTGATTTAATGTTAATGTTCAAGCAATGGTCAAGTATTTTCATTTATTTTGTTTATTAAAATACTTGTTGTGGTTATTATTAGCTGAAGCGCTACAAAATTTAAAATTACACCACAGATTTGTTGTCAATATTTTTTTTTTTTAAATGTTTTATTCTTAAATCTGGTTTTCTTGTGTATATTTTTCTGCCAAGTTTAAAAAAAACTAAATGCGGCACCGATGGCTGGTTTTTATTTATTTATTTAGTTTAATGACTTCTTTGTAAATATTTTTTAATCATTTCCGCGTGCTCGTTGATTGAAGACTTGATTAATAAGTGAAATTTTATATATATCTTGTCTATGTGAACGTTTTTATTAAAGCGACAATGAACAATTATTTAATTAAATTAATGGTAAGATATTTTTATTAATAAATTTTCTATTAAAATTGATTTTTTAGAGATTATTTGATTATTTTATTGATTATTTAAGAGATAATTTCGATAATTTAGAGATGTTTTCTTAATTTTATCTAGAAGTTTATTGTATAGTTTGATTTTATTAATTAATTTTGGTTATAAATTCCTTTCTTTTTTGCGATAAATTGCTTCAGTTTGCTAGCATAATGTATAGTTTATGTTTAGTTAGAATAATCGAATTTAAAAGACATAAATTTATTAATTTGTATCATTATTAAGAAATATTTTACTTTGTAATGCGTTGATTTTTGTCATTAACTTGTAATAACGATTTATCGCCAATAATTAATTGTACTCTAAGTAAAATACGAATATAAATATTTATAATTTGAAAGGACATTTTTAATAAGCAAGAAAACCACATTTTTTTTAATAGTTATTATTATTAAAAACAAAGTAAAGTAAAAATGACCAGACAACTTTTAAAGAACTGTAGATTTATTTTATTTTTTTTTTTTGCTTCATAAACTCGTGCCTTTTGTTACAATTAAACAACGCAAATAAACAATTATTTTAAAAAGAAATATTTAAATACAGGAAAAGTTTAATAATAAATCAGAAAATAATAAATAAGGTGAGTAAGGTGTGGTCAATTACACCAATAATAGTTTCAATTATATTTGTTTATTTTATACATTTTATTATAAATTTAATAATTTATTAATAAATAAAAAAAATAATTGTATTTATAACAAGGACAAGGACAATTACTGTTGTTACTGCTGCTGCTGCTGTTTTGCTTATATATAAAAGATATAGGAAAAGTAGTTTTTCTTCATTTTTGTACAATTTTTATTTAAATTATAAGTTAAGGAATTTAGGGTTTAATAATAATAATAAATATTTTAATTAAATTAAGAAGTAAATTTAATTGTTTATAAATTTTTGAATAAGAAAACGTAGCACGAAAGAAACGAGAAAGATTTTTTGATTTAATAAATGTTTTAGTCAATTAAGTCAACTTTTATATACATAAATGGCATTCGTAAGTTATAAATTAGCACACACAGAGAAATATTGCAAATTTAATAATTTATTACTTATAATAATTTACGCATCACATCAATATAAATAAATATTATTTTTCATTTGTAGAAAGTATATTTTGAATAATTAATTAGTTTTTTTGTTTTCTTTTGTTGATTTTTGTATTTTGCGTAAAAGCATTTAATTTCTATTGAAGAATCGATTTTTGTTGTCTATTATCTATATAAAAAAAATAATGAATTTTTATCTTTATTTGATTTATTATGCGACAATTTTTATTTATTATTTATTTTTTGACAAAATTTTATGTAAAATTAAAATTTCGCTTTTTTATTTTTTAATAGATTTGGTGGACAGCACTTTCTGTTGCTCTCGGTATAGACATACGTGGTGATATTATACGTGGCGTACCTTGTGTGAAGAGATATCATCAATTATTTTGTCCGACAGCTGGTAACACATATCCAATGTAAGTTTTTTCTTTTAATTAAATAAATATGTTTTAATCTTAATGATGGAATAGTTTTTAGTCCTAAAACATAGTAATTTATGTGTCTATTGATAGATTTGATTATTCACAAATGTGATATTATTTAAACGATTTAATTAAGTTGTAATTTATGCTTGATCAACAATAACGTTTATCGCATAACAGCGAAAAATTAAAAATAATTAAGCAGCGAGCAGTATCATCAATAACATTGGAATGTGAATTACTTTTGCATTAATTATAAAAAAGCATACAGTTTTTTGTTTAAATGTTATTACGAGACATTTTATTGAATTGAATTACTATTTTTAAATAAATAAATTAAAATTCCAATATATACTAAATATAAAAACCGGAATTAATGAATTTTGTTTAATTACAATTTTTTATTTGACATTTAAAAACACTTTATTTGCATTTTGTTTTATTGTTGATAATCTCGATCAATAAATTCATGTTTTATGAATAAATCTAACCAAATTGAGTGTTTAAATCGAACCTGTTTAAGCATAAAATTATTTTAATATATTTATTGCTGTTGCTCATTATTTATCAATTTATTTAATTTTAATGTTTTTTTTTTTTATAGATAGTTTATTTGAGGAAATGATATAACTTTAATTTATATTTTAAATTAAAAAAATGTAATTATAGATATGTACATAGAGTATAAAGAGCTGAACTTAACCTTAATCTAAACAAGTAAACACTCAATTAAAATGATGAATCGATAAATGAATGAATATGTCAATTATAAATTATATATTAGTTAGAAATGCCAATAATAATTATTTATTGATTAGTAAATGAATATTATATCTTGTCTTGAACAATAAATCAATATGAAAATAAATAAATAAATAATAATAACATAAAAGAGATGATGATTTTGATTTTTATACAAAATACTTTTACAAAACTCTAATAAGTTTTGTAATATACTTGCTTTGTGTTTCATTGCCATTGCACTACTTTACTTTTACTTTTATTTTCTGTTTAAATATAATTAATATAAATGAAAGTGAAATAATATTTATTTTCGTTTAATTTATTTAATTATTGGTTTCAATTTTTGGTCATTTTAATTGATCAGCTCAGCTACTGTTATTATCATCAATCTTTTCTTTTATTCGTTATATATACCGTATTTTACGGATTATAGGACTACCCGAACGATAAGACAAACCTCAAATTTATAAATTTATTAAGATAAATACTGTTCGGGCCATAAGACGTACGCAAAGTTTGAATGCATTTTTTAATGTTAAAAGTCGAGTCTTATAGTCCGTAAAATACGGTATATAAGATTAAATCGCTAAAGAAAAACCAAAACAGTTTCATCTGCCTCCAAAATGCATCAATATTTAGTAAATATATTTGTTAAAAAATCACAATCAAGCAAGTATACGTAATCTTACGGATTTGCATCATCATCATCGTCATCATCATCGTCAATAAACAAATTTCTTTAATTAAATAGTTTCGCTCATTTTGTTCTTAAATTTATTTTTCTATTATTATTTGTAAATTTACTATGCTGAGATCAAAAATCTTGTGGGAATTATTGTTTTATGTTATTTTTTATTTATTTATTAATTTTGATTATTTATTTAACTAATGTAAAAAAAAATATTATTGTTTGTTCTTTGGCTGTTGTTGGTGGCAAAACGGAAAAATAAAAAGAAAAACTACTGATGTAATTGAAGAAAAAAGCCACTTGTTGATAGAAAATACTTTGATAATCAATAATAAAATTGATTTCGTTAGACAAGTGTCGCGCTTTATTTTTGTGTTTCTTGAATATTATTCCGCTGAGGAAGGAATACGTTGAGACTTTTTTTTATCGTGTATTCAATTTTTTGTTTTGTTCATAAATATATTTTTGTTATTCATTATTTATTTATTATTATTATTAATATATATATTAAGACTACTTTCGCTTTACCTGTATATCACCTTTGCTTGAATATCTCTCATATAACTTCTTTCATTTTTTTTTTCTGTGTTGATTTTACTTTTATTATCGGAAAACTTTCAAAAAAAATTATTTTGTTTTTTGGTAAATTAAATATTAAATAAAAAACATCCAGCGAACCAAAATTATAAACATTTAAAAGTCAATAAACCAATGAAATTTCTGCTTTAATGAAAATGAAAATTAATAAATGTATTTTTTTGTGTGTGTTCGCGTTTATCATATTTTAATTACGATGTTTAATGAGTTACCCAGGTTGGCATTTTTCGTATTTATGTCGCGACTGAATTATCGAATGCATTAATGTGTGCGTTTTTTTTTCATTTTTGTATCATTATTTATTGAGAAACAAAGCTTCTAATTAACAATTCGTGCAATAATAAAAAAGGTGTCAAGAATAGTTTTTTGTTGTTTTGTAATAATAACACGAATTTTAAAAAAATTTCTTTTCAGTGAACGGATTGAACGATTTATTGATGATAATAAGGCGCTTATGAGACGAATGTATGGCGATTTTGAAATGGTGGCACAGTATGGGCCGCCTTTACAACGGACGAAAAAAAGAAAACGTAATGCTGATGGTGTAGACATTGATGCACCCGGAGTTCCGGACTTAATCGGTCCGATTGGTGCCGGGCCGGATCCAATACGTGAGGCTGGTCCAACTGGTGATACTTATTTTGGCAAGTGGCGTAGCAAACGTCAAAATAATAACAGTCAAGGAGGATTCAGTCGTGTCGGCCCACCACCGGCGACTAGTTCAAGTCGGCCAAGCCAGCTACCACCGCCAAAAGCACAAAATCTTCCACAAGGCGGTGACCCTGATAATTCTGGAAAGTAAGTACTTATTTTCAAGCTTATTTACACAAAAATTTACACAAATTATTTATTATGAAAAGGATTGATACATGCGAATCAAAAATTGAAATTGTAACTCCCTATTGGGCATCGAATTCAGCTGGTAAAATACGTGCCATAGTGAATACACAGCATTTCGAGCAGGCAATACATCAAGAAGTTTGCACGTAAGTTTCTCTTAAAGAAAAAATTAAATTGTTTTTATGTTATTATTAATAAATAAATTAATTTTTTTACAGCAAACAAAATACCAGCCGCTGCAGTAACGATTGTTCATGCGAACAAAAATATAAATGGCATCGTTTATTAGCATATGATCCAGATAATGATTGTAAAGGTATTTTTATGGATTGGTTCCTGTTTCCATCATGCTGTGTCTGCCGTTGTGCACCATAAATGATCTTTTCTCACTTTTATTTTTCTTAATAATATATTATTTTTATTCTTACTCTATCATCTATCTGTTTTCAGTTTTAATTGTAAATTAATTAAATTTTATTTCTCGTTTAAACTCTTGTTTAGTAGCAACTCGTTGCTCTTATTCACGTTTTAAAAAATTGAAATTTTATAGCAAATTCTTTATAAACTTAAATTGCATAATTCTTAACTATAAATTTTCTCTTAATTAAAGTAAATTGTATTCTTTTTCTGACTTAAATAAACCAAATACAATTTACAAAAAAAAAAAAACAATTTAATTTCCTTTTGATGCTATTAATTAAAACAAAAAAAAAATCATTTATTTATTTTTAAGTTAATTAAATTTAGTAGCAAAAATTTGATTTAGTAATTTAATATCATCCATATCAGATTGTGATATGCTAATTAGTTTTTACTTAAAAGAATAATAATAATAATAATTCAAATAAATAATTAATGTTAAAACAAAAATCAAACAATCAATCAATTATATTATTATAAGGTAATTAAGTTTTTCTTTTCTTTTTAATTCAGTTCATCACACTACTTACTTGAATCACGTTTAATTATTATTTTGCTTTGTTTTTTATAAATATTTATTATATTATTTAAAAACCATGAATGTATATGTTTCTATTATTTTGCAACAATATAATTAAAATACTACGTTTATATCCTCATCTATGTAATTAAAATAAAATAAAAAAAATAAAAAATAGAGGAATTTAATTTTAATTATTTTAAATAAATTTAAATAAAACAATAATTCTGTTGTTTTTTTTTGTATTCGAGCACTGATTATACACACTATACAGCACTAGTGCCATCTGTTAAATTTTATATTTCAAAAAATTTAGCTGTATGCAATTTTGGATTGCATAATTTTTAATTATTTTATTTTTTATAATCATTTAGTTCTTTTGTGCGATATACTTAATAATTGCTTCTATTACCTGGTGTGCACATGTTTTCCTATTGTTTTAAATTAAATTTTTTATAAGCTTGCATGTAAATTCAATCAAAATTTAATTTTGTGTGATGTTGAACGGGTGTTTACCGAATAAAATCGATTCGTATTAATTTAGTTATTGAAATTTAATTTGTTAAAAATGCAAATAAATAAAATATTTGCATTTTAGCAGATGATGCGTTCATTTTCTTTTTGTTTGAAACGTACGTAACTCCAAAGGGTAACAGAACAGTAGGGCGCACAAATTTTTCTATTGTGAAAATTTCTGGATCAGAAATGAGTGAATATCCATAAATCACAGATGATTTTTAGTTTCAGATAATTATTTCTGTTTTTTTAACCAACGATAAACATGTTGTGTTTTCATCGATGTCATTAGTTTATCTATAACTCAGTGGTGAGTACATTTAATAAGATAACATGTCATTGCCTATATGCAAACAAGAGAGAGATCAATCAAAAATTGCGAAAAAATTAATAACATTTGTGTAAAGTGTGCAGCTGTGTGATTATAATAAATAACATAAAATATGATCCACATAAAACAATGCAATTAGTTTTCTACTTATTTTTAGTTAGCGATGTCATCAGATGTCAAGCCATTAAAGTTAAGGGGTGGCACATCGTCTGACAAGAAATGATTAATGCTAAACATTAAGATTAACTTTTTCATTATTTATCCAAAGACTTTAAATAAATAACGTGCTTAATAGTTTTATCAATTAACAACAACAACCCCTTTTGTACTATTTTCTATTAATTTTATTTAATTTGATTCTACATTAATAAATGAAATATTTAATCAGAAAGAAGAAAGGTTTACGGTTTTATTTTATTGCAAAAAATTGGTTTACTGTTACCTTGGGGGTTATGCGTATATACGTTTTGCTTTTTAATATAATGTAGAAAATGCGTTCATTTTTTGCGTTTAATTGTTTATTACATAACCAATAAGTAAAAATATTCGCATTTAACTCGTTTTTTTTAAGACAAAATATGATCAATTATAATCAAATAATTGATAAGTACTCGTTGGTAATAAAGATGCATTGCTTTAGGCCTCTGTAAATAAGATAAATATCGTTCAATCTTTAACAAACATGTTTTACTTACCGTTAAAGAAAATTTTACAAAAATGTACAAAAAATATTAATTTCCATACGACAACTATCGTGTGAAATAAAAATAAAAATAAAAAATTTTTTAATGGATTTTTATTAAAGAAAAAGTGACTTAAAAATAATGACACGTCACATTAATAATTATGATAATAACGTGAGATAAGAAACTTAAATTTAATGTTAAATTCAATATTGGATAGAGTTCATGTGGTTGTTGTCGTTTGCTGGTTTTATCTGCAGTTAAAACACGATGCAATAATAAATTAATGAACTTCAATCATTATAAGTAGTAATAATAAAGAACATTTAAAGGATAAAAACAAGATTTAATTATATTTAAAAATTAAAATAAAACCGAAAACATACACAAAAAAATGTAATAAATAAAATGCCGCGGCGAAACGTTGATGGACCGTTGTGGACTTAAATCGTTTTTAAAAAAACAAAATTTTTATTTAAATTGGTAATAAAAACGTGTTTTAAATTATAATTAAAAAAATTAAAATTGTATTTAAAACGTTTTTTTTTTGGTGTAGGTTATTTAATCATCAATTAATAGAATGAATTTAATGTAAATCGACATCAAATCAATAAAAAAGAAATAGAAAATAATTATGCAAAAAAAGTATAGGAATATTATTGTAATTTCAATTTGTTTAATAATTTTATAAATTAGAATCGGATGGATATTATACAAGAATGATGGAAAAAGAATAATAAAATTAAGAAAAAGATAAAACGGTTAATAATACCGGACGTTGCGGTGTTTCTTTAACTTTTCTTCTTTCATTTTTGTCTGCTTTTTGATTATTTTAATCCAAACAAACAATATAATAAACAATAAAAACCACAAATTAATTCTTAAGTTGTTTTCTTTTATCAAAACTACGAGAATATTAACTAAAAATATTTAAACACAGCCAATATGAGTGTAATTGTTTAACAAAAACGACAACGATAAAGGCACACAAAATAAAATAAAAGTAATCATAAGCCGTTTTCGTAAGTCCACACACTCATATATGCAGTAAGTGAAATGAAAAATTCAAAATTAATTTTATAACTTAATAACATTTCTCATCAAGCGATAAAATTGATTAATTTCTTCTTATTTTGGCAAAATATGATAAAGTATTATAATCTAGTCGCAAAAATTTTATAAATGAAAGTTGTAGCCAACTCCTTCTCCGTTACCCACTACATAATTAAATAATTAAACTGATTTTATTCGCAAATGATTACTTAACGACACAATAAATAAATGTAAGAAAAAATATAATAATTAAATTGATTTAAAATTTAATTAAGAAAATAAATTGCTTGAAGATATATTAAAAAAAGGAAAATTTCTTCCGTCTGGTTGCAAATAAAAAGTAATGAAAAAAAAAATAAATATAAGCGATGAAAATGATTCAATTATATGCAGAATGCATTCTAGTTTTATTATATAAAAATAGTTACTCAATGTCTTTAATTAATTATAAATAATATTCTTTAACTTTCTTTTCGTCACACTTTATTCAAAGTGTTTTCATTGACGGATCGAAAGTTATACTAAAAATATTCAACGTACAAGGTGAGACAATAGTTTTTCTACTTATAATTGTTAATCCAAGACCTTAAAGCTGTTACATATATATTTTTTTATAAAAATAAGGCAGACATAGAAAATAAAAATAACACCAGACCACTCGAAAAACCACTCATTTTGCACGGCTTCCGGGTGTATTTAGATGACAGTACTAGGCAAGGTGGAACTATGTTGATTCAGTGCTGCAACTGTGACTACACAGAAACTCAAATTTTAAATCGTTAATGTTTTAGGTAATAATATATATTATTTGCAGACTTTTTTCTATTTCTGTATAAAAGAATGTTTTCAATTAATAGAAAAAAAAATTATATTCCTAACACATTATTCCAGCACCAGCACTGTAGTAAAGTACACGGGTAACTAAATTTTAAAAAATTTGCATTTGTTTATATTTTACTCAATTTTTGCAATAATTTTTTGTTAAAAGAAAATATGGAAAAACAATTCTATAAATAAAAAGCAAAATATACTGAATCTGAGAAAATAAGAGGAATTAAAAAAAGGAACGAAGAAAAGCTTAATTGAAGTAAATAATGAATAATAATTCGAAAAGATTTGTTTGCGAACGAAGGAATAAATAATTACTGAATAATTGAATAAAAATATCGCGGTATTAGTAGTATTATAATATTGTTATGCATTGTAACGTGTGAAAATAATCTATTTTCTTTGTTTTATTTATATTTTCTTATTTTAAAATTATTCATTTTCTTTCGTTTTAATTTTTATACTTTTTTCTCTCCATTGTGATCAGTTTTTTACTGGTAATTGTGTAGGTTTTCTTGTATATTTTGCTTAATTTTTTGCCTTATTTTTACTTAATTAGTTGTTAAATTTAATTAAAACAAATATTATCTAATATAATCTTATATTTTTTATTATTAAAACAAATTATGAACCGCTAGAATATTAAAATAAACGAATTATAACTAAATTTAGTAATATTTTTTTAAATTACAAAGAATGTGATTTATTTATTCGCCAAACTAAGTGCATTTTATACAAAAGTTACATTTCTTTACCAATTTGTTTTATGTAAAAATTAGAGTTTTACAAGTTTTCATATAATAAATAAACAATTAAATAGAAAACAGTGAAAATAGTATACATATTCATTGAAATAAAACATTTAATTAAACAATAATAAAAATTAAAAGGAAATTTTTCATTCTAGACCATTCCTTTATATAGTTTTTATGCAAGCAGCATATTTGTTCGTTTTAAATATATAAATACACAACATATATGCGTTTATAGATGAATTGTTTGTTTTCTTAGCTTCGTTTTCAAAATTTTATGTATTTTTCTTTCTTTTTTTTGTAATTTAAACATATTGAAAAATACATACAAAAATCACAACATAACAAATTTTATAAATTAACTATTAAAAATGATTGAAAATGTTGTTTGATGTACACGTTACAGATGAATGAACTTTTCTTTCTTCTTTGTTTTTCTTTTAATGTATTTTAATTATTTTTCCTTTTTGATGCAAAAAAAGGAAACAATCAAAATGCAGAATATTAATTTAAAATTTCGTTTTTATTATTATTTTATTTATTTAATTTTCACAAACAAATTAATTTATCATTAAGCGAACAACGTACTTTATTTTACTTAGATAAGGTTTAAAATTGGTTCTTACAGTAATTGATAAAGTAATAACATTCTATTGATATTAATAAGTCATTGTTGATTTTCTTTAATTTACCTAATAGCCAATTTTATAGCATTTTTCTTACAAATTACACAATTAATTATCTGAATCAGAATCAGTTAATTAAATCATTTTTAATAAAAAGAAAATTTTATGGACGATTAAGCTTTTTATTCCATAATAAATTAATTAATTTTGTAATTCAAGAGAATTGTACTCGGATTCATAAACAAGGTTTTTAGTAACTTAAAAAATATGTTACATAAAGAACATATTATTAGTTAAATGTTCTTCTTGAATTGCGTAAACTAATTTACTTAAAATTTCCTTATCCGAATTAAAAGTAAGATAAAGTACTGTGTCAATTGAAGTAAAGAATTATAATTACGTAGAAATAACATAAACAAGATTACCTAAACATGCAACATAATGAAAAATATATATGTATGTAATTCAATTCAAAAATTTCCTTATCCCTCTAAATTATATTAAACTAACCATGTGACAAAAACATATGTTAACTTAACCACGCGTTTACGTTACATTTTTTTTTCTTTTAATTAATATGAATTTCTAGCTTGTCGCGCTTGTTTTCATTATGTATAAAACATAATTTTTGCCATCATTTGTTGAAATTAAAACTGAAGAAAACATATTTGTAGTAATTTGTAATAATATTTTTGGTTTTCTTTTTAAATACGGCTTCTCTTCTTTTAATTCAATAGGGGTTTTTCTCATTCCTTATTTACATTCGTTTTTATTTTCTTTAATTCTTAAATTATACTACAATAGAGAGTATTAATTTCTTTCAAAATAACATGAGTTAAGTGTGAGTTCAATAGAAAAATTAAATCGCATTAGATTTCACGTTAATCGTCGAAGCAAACACATTAAACCAAACTAATTAAATTTTTTCGCATATAATTTTTTAATAATTGAAAGAAATACATTTGAATGATTTATTGCTTAAAGTTACTTATTTATTTTAATTACTTATGACTAATTATTTTTGTTTGTTTTCATTACACTCACTTATTGAATAATGAATAATTTTTTAATATCAAAATTCCTCAATTTACTTAAATACAAGTGTAATCGTTAGAAGAAAAAAACAAATAATTAAATTGATTTAAAACACAATTAAGAAAATAAATTGTTAAAAATGTAAAAAAATGTGCTTTATTCTAATCGATATGACGAATTCATATATATTTTAACAGTTTTAGTTTATTTTTACTTTAATAAATAAAAACCCACTGAAGACAATTAATGTATTAAAGAACCAAATCATTGAAGAAATATTTCCGTTGATATTTTATGTAGACTTTTTATAAAATTGTTTGTTTTCATGCTTATTAAAAATAAATCCAACATATTAATAATAATTTTATAATTTTTAAGTGTTGCCTTTCAATAATTAAGATAATATAAACTCTATAATTTCTATATTAAAAATCATTTATCAATTGATTATTTTTATTAAAAAATGCTTTTAACTATTCCCTTATTAATAAATAAATTAAACATTTTTTCACCTAAATTAATTAAAATTATCTTTAAATAATACAATTGAATTGGGATAATATTTTGTTGCATTCACTGTAAAATTACTGGCGCCACAATTAAAATAATTTTGTTTTTTTTTTTTCGCTATTACGAGTGATTAAAATAATAATAAAGAAGAAAAATATCCAAAAAATAAAACTAATAAAATGGTGTCACAATTAATTGATTTTTATAAATTATAAAAAAAATTAAAGTGCTTTTCTAGTGTAATAAAAACATATAAAAATAATAATAATAATAATTTTTGGGCATAAAATGCTTTTAATTTGTTTATACCCTTAAGGGAATCGAACATAAACCACTTAAATTATTAATAAATTATTTTTCCATTGTATTATTTACACAACGAGAAATTACATATTAACTAATAATGCAAAAAACTATATATATTTTTCTATTTAAATTTTATTATTTTTAATGGTAACCGTATGTTGTCACATGTGGCTTATGCAGAATTTCATTTTTATGCATCTATTCATAAATGAATTTCCTTTATAAGAATTATCTATTTATCTGTCAGCATATACATTTTTTAATAGTTTCGCAAACATTTTTCTGTTTGATTGATTTTATTTTTTTACAAACTACGCGTTTTTTCGATTAAAATGATTAACTTTTTGGCATACAATAAAATTCATCTGGAAGCTAATAAATGACATTGTTTTCTTACACTAAAAGTACTTAAATTTTTGTAATTTAAATCTGTTTTTATTTCTATTAACAACTTTGTAGCTAAGCAACTAAAAAATAAAGGATAAAGATGTCTAATGTTTATACAGAGTTGCACACTTTAAACAGGAAAAATATAAAATTAATAAACGATACGTGACCGTGACTTATATTGAATAAAATGTTGCTGAGTTTATTATGGTTTAGTATTCGCCCAGTAATGCTTCTTTGTTGTTTGTTCTACTGGTAAGTTCACTGAAAGAAGTAAAATATAAATACCATTAAGGATATTTAAGTGAGAAGAGCTATAAGCTTGTCATAACTATTGACACTAAAACTGATTATTTAATGTATTGGCTTGGCTACCAAATTGAAGACGAGGAATTAGAGATTTTACTACGAACTTAGAGATCCGTAATGACACAATTCTTTTTATTTCAATCTAAGCATTATTTTTTTTTTATTACTTTCTGTGTGGCAAATACGATTTACAGATAAAGCCCAGAGGACACTCAAATTAGTTGCGCAATACAAAGATATATGCCTCTTAAATATCTAAGAAAAAGAAAAATAAAATCAAATTAGATACAATCTTAAACCACAATCAACATTTGTTTTAATTTTCAGAATCAGAGAGAACCATTGGTGTTGATTTCATATATAATTTTTTTTGCTGGTCAATTTTTAACGTTAAATTTAAAATATTTAAATAGTATTTACTATTCACTGTGTCGGTTTTAATTTTTATGCTTGAAAAATTTATTTTCTTTAATTATAATTTCTTCTTGACTGCGCTTTATGATACCCAAGTATTGCAAAAAAAATTGCTTTTAGTTAAAACGACGTTTAGCAGCGTCAATATAGCAGGCACAAAGAAGGCAGAATAATATGTAAGATATATCAGTTTATCTGATTATAAAATGCATCACGATGTATTTTCAGTCATTTTCACTTCTTTGTTATCATTTTTGGTTGGTAGCCACGTGTCCTACGATATTTAAGTTCGATTTAAACAATTTGTTAGATTAATCAGAAAAAAATATTTACCCATTATTAATGTACATTAAGTAGGAAAAAGTAACTGCTGTTGCTGCTGCTGTTGTTACAATCGTAAAAATTATGTTTATAAACAGGATATATAAAAATAGTGTAAGGTAGACAAGTCAATAAATTCTAGTGCAACACATTCTAAGCATCAGTAACAATAGTAAAAAAATATAAGAAAATAAAGTGCAGAAAAAATAAAATAAAAACACCATCCCTTGTTAAACTTCATTCCCGCGTGTTCGTTTTAGTTGTTCACGAAGGAGTTCAGCAAATAAAAGAAATATGTACTTAGATATAAAACATCTAGTAAGGGTAAAAAGACCATTAAGATAAGTATTTGAGGTTTATTTTTTCATTGACTTTAAATTTCTAGTGCTGTTATAACTATTAACGGGTGTTTTTTTTTTCATTTCGCTGCTTGTTAGTTAGTTTTTAAGAAATGTTTATTTACTTTTTTTTTATATTAATAATAAAAATAATACTACATACGTTTAATAAAAATAAAGTCTACAATGACAGTAGAAGTGTAAACAAATAACAATAATAGCAATGACAATATGAATATCTTAATGGCAGTAAATGTAAATTAAAAGAAAAATATTCAGCAGTTCTTACATCATAAAACTAATTTACTAGTACTTAGAAATTGTTTTAATAAAAATATATGTTAGCATGTAGAGAATTAGCGAAATTAATTTATTTACCAAAAAATACAATTTTGTGCTTATTCATTAGAAATTAAGTATATTCAGAAACACGTCAAAATGTAATTAAATAAATTGTTGATTTTGTTGATACCATTGGCGTTCCAAGTAGATGCCGATTTTAGAGTTATCTAAATCTAAAGAAATAACTTATTTATGTACAAAACTACAAAAAATAATTTGAATAAACAATTTTTAAATTAAATTAAACCGAAAAAAGGGCACCAGCATAATTATAACAACTAGAACTATATATACACACATGTTTTCTGTTTTTCTTTTCATTTCATTTTATTTCTTTCTATTTGTTCCAACAAATCTGCTACCGAAGATTTTGTAAACAAAAGTTAGTACATTAGAAAAATAATAATATTAAATTCTTAAAATAATAATAATAATTACTCTGTAATGAATAATTTTTTCTGAAAATTTAGAAAATGTAAAAATGAAAGAAAAATGAAAAAACCAAAAAGAATAATAAACCTCATCGTATTCACAAAAAAATTTTTATTTCTATTTTATGTTCAATTTAGTAGTACATTTGCTGAGATTTATATACTTGAATGATTTTCATTCGTTTGTTTATTTAAACATTGTTGATGAAAGAAATTATGTGCGTGCATATAAAATTAAATAATGAATTAAAATTAACAACAGTAGAAGCACACATTTTAGTTAAGTCTGTCGTAATCTATTCTACAGGAAAAAATAATAATAATAATAATATAAATAAGGAATAAAATCTGTTATTAAAATAATGCATACAGCTTATATGTATTTAACTATTTTTTTAGTTGTTTACTTATTATTTTTTCTTTATATATATATATATTGTTGCAAATTTATAAAAGGAAATACATTACAAGTAAAAACAGTAGCGCAGTTAGTTATAAAAACATATATATTATGTGGTTATTTTTCGTTAGAAAAGCAAAGTAAATAATTTTGTTTAATATAAATAGAAACTTCTAAAAATAATTAATAAAACCTACGACGTCAATGGTTTTTCTAAAAGGAATAAACATAATAAACATGAGCAAACATAAATATAATCATTAATGCATTTTTTTTTACTAGCAGTAACATACATAAAGTACAATACTAACTATCACGAGATATCTCATTCATTCAACAACAAGGATTAAAAATTCGCTATCGTGCAATTTTGAAGTATTTTATGTTGTATCATTAACCGGTAGTACTTAGACATTCTATGTTATGTACACAATACAACATCATATGACTTTTCGATATTATTTTTAGCAAAAAAATAGTTTAGAATGATTATTTTCTATTCAATTTCTTCTGTGCTAAAAATCACTTACTTTCAATTGTATTGAATTAAAATAAAAAATAACAAACTCCTTAAGAATTTTTATAACAATTCATTTAAACACATATTTGATTTTATTGGCATATCAATGGATCAAGATCATATAAGCAGTAATAACAACAGTGACGGTTGCCTTTCAAGAAATCAACACATATAATATCACAATCATGAGTATACTATTACACTGTATGTACCACATGTGTACTTATGTATTAACATAAGAGTATATACTGAAGAGGACCGCACATCAGAAAACATAAAAATAAGTAACAGACAAAACTGAATAAAAAAGAAGAAGAAGAAGAAGTAAAAATAAAACAAAATTTTTACAAAGCAATTCATGAATTCATAAAAATTCTCATTCAAAGAAAACCAAACCAAAGTAAAATATATAACCAACCAGTCTTCGTTTGACATTTGAACGGGCTGCATCAATACGATACCCAGTACAGCATAAGTATAGTAAAATAAATATATACGAGCAATTGTAATGTGTTTTTATGTTTTTAATCGCTATAAATTATAATGAACCGTGACAATTGCATTACTTTGCGTTAATTATTATTACATTTTTTGTGTAATTCCGTGAGCGCGTGTGACATGTTTATTGTGTGTTTTTAAACCATTGTGACAACAATGCGTTATTAATTAATTAATTTAGTGAGAATTTAAAATTTTTCAATCATTCAATACAAATTTTATTGATGTTTTCTGTGTTTTGATTTATCATAAATTATGTGTTTGTTTTATATTTTTGTATTATAATTGATCCATGTGTATTGTGTAATTAATAATATAAAGATATATAAGTGAAACGTGATAATTTATTATAAATAAATAAGAGGATACGATATGTTAGTGAAAATAATGATTTGCTTTTGGATTTTCAATATAATGCAAGAGTAATTTTTTCTCCTTTAATTTATTTATGGAATAAAAGTACTTGTAAAAAGGTTAGTTAAATTTTATATACTTAGTTTTTATTTTTAACCATCTCCCCCAATTGATAATATAATTTTTCTAATAAAACCATTATCCTTGTCTCCTTGCTTAAGTGATTTTTATTTATTATTTTCACAAGTAACATGCTCTTTGGTTTAACATATTTGGTGGTGAGTGGCAACGACACATAACTGTTAATGCTTACTCGAACAGAATTCAACCAGATTACCTAATGATGGTATGATATGATATGCGTACATATCACTCAACACATGTGAAGAACATCTGAAAAAGCAACTTTTCATTCATCAAAAACAAAAAAAGAAAAGGAAAAGGATAAAATGGGTTTTATTTTATTTAACAGAAAAAAAATAATAACTGAAAAACACTTTGATCATCATTCTGTCTTCTCATTTACATTGATTACTTTTATAAAAAAGTGCTTATAATGAACTTGTTCGATAATGTTTTTTAATAATTATGCAAAAATAGTCCAGTAAAAACTGAATTTTTATTTCACAAAGTATAAATAGTAATAGAAATTTTGCATAAAATTTGCTTAAAAGCTTTATTATACTTTACAGATATTTTCTACTAACATTAATAATCATTATGTTTACATTTTAATTTAAATAAAATTAATAAATCGAAATAAATCAACAACACAGATAAATCTATAACAAATAATAAGGTATTTAACTGTTGTATATCTAATTACCTGTCGTTAAAATTTAAAACAGTACAGATAGTGACAGTGTTTATCATATTTAATTTATTAATTTTACAATTTCTCGTTAACTTATATTTCGCTTGAATGCTTAAAATAAATGTTTAAATTTATAAAAATATTACTTAAAGCACTTTATACAAAAAAACATGCAAAAATGTAATTTATGTCGCAATAAAAGTATCATAAAAGACAATCGAAAAATGAAAGAACTATGTCAGCTAACATTACATGCAATAAAATCAATTTACAAAAATGTTGCTATTTGATAAAATTTTAATATTTTTGTCGTATAAATAAATTTACACGATGAAACTGTATAACACAAACACTCTAATCACATTTTACACCTATAATAAAAGAAAAATAATAATAATAAAAAGGAGATTTTTCTATTGCCAAAAAATATAAACTAACATCGATATACACATTGGTCCTACGTATATTAAAGAACGCCTGTTGTGCAAAATACTATAAGGGCGAGTTAGATCATATTTGGTCTTTCATATACAATATATTGTTTAGTTTCAAAAAAGAAAAAAATAAAATAAATAAATTCAATTCAATAATAATAAAATAAATAAATAAAAAATGGCATAAGAAATGCTTTTTTTTTTTTATCACGCATAAATAATGGGGTTGATTTTAATTTATTTATTTTTTATGTTGTGTACTACATCCAGCTTGTTATAACAAGTCAGAGTTTTAATTTATTTTTTATTTAAGTATATGAAAAAAAAATTGTATAAAGTATTTTTGAGGGCGGTTTAATTCATCACAGCATAAATATATGTTTTTTCTATTCAAGTTTAATATAAAAATTGTTTGCATTGACTGCAAAATGTCATAAAAAAGGCTTTTTAGAATATATAAAAGAAAATTTTAATAAATAAATTTAATGTTTTTAAATTTTTGAAATAAATAAAATAATTCTAAATATTTTTAATTAGAAATATCGATATGGATTAAGTGAAAAGTTTTATTTTTTGCGTACACCTGGTTGTGCAATGGATACCTTTATATACTTTATAAAAATAATTGTTATTAACTTTAATTTATTTATTAATAAAAAAATCACATAAAAATAGAAAAGAGTCCATCAACTACAAAAAACTATCATCAACTACCATCAACTACCATCAAAATACACCCATCTATAGATTTTCGCTGTTTTTACACGCGGATTGGCTTTACCGCGATCAAGAAAAATTACAAAAATTAAGCTTATTTTGTAATTTTCTTCACCAGTTGTTTATCCATCTCATTTATAAACATGTGAATAATGATGGCCCTTTTTATGCGAATTTCTGCGGAACATATCTACCACCTAAATCGGGAGATGAGTTTACATGCATCAAACATTTTCCACTCAGTTTTAATACCATGTAATATTTTATTTAATTATTTTTCTTTGAATTATTTATTTTAACAAACATTTATATCTTATTTTGTAGACTAATTCTACTGATAGTTGGCTATTTATATCACAATTATTACAGAAAATGCAATAAATGAACATAATTCGAGCAAATAATACAATTCAATATACATAACTGGTGTGAATGTATTATTTCTATATTTAAATAATAAAATTAATTTTTTATTTTCTGATTAAATTAAAAAATAAAACAATAAACAAAAGCGAAAATGATTGAAAAATATAAACTAAAAAAAATTGTAAACAGAGTGTGTAATTCATAATTATAATTAAAAATAAAAATTTTTCTTTGTTCATCTTAATACCACCAAAATGAGGAATTTTATTTTTTAATAACCATGGATAATAATAATCATAAAAATGCACCCACTCTAACCATACTACAAGCTTGTTATAATCTAAAAAAATAAAAAAAAGGGTCGTTATAGGACTTTATAATTTTTATATTTTTAATTAAATGATTTTATAAAAAAAATTGTAAAAATGTAATATTTTTGCGCACACAACATGTTTTTTAATTGTAATTTTTATTCACATGCGATATTTTTTTGTGGAATAAAAACAAAATTATAATTTCTTTGATTATAGTCGTGTAGTTTGCACTTTTGCACGTTAATTATAGTTTAAATAATTGCAAATGCATTAAAAAGGTAATAAATCTTTGAAAATTAATGCAAGGTTTTTGAATACTTTGTCAGAATTCTGGTAAAAGTTTTTATTAATATATTGCCAGGTATTGTCAAGTATTTTCAGTGTAAAACAGTGATGGATAACCTATGACACGCGGGTCAAAGCCGACACGTCAAGAAATTTTGCGTGGCACGTAGCAGCGATAAATTAAAAATATCAATATGTTAAAATCCGTGAATCATAACTCTTTACCTTCAATTGAAGTTTTAGCAAATGAAATCCAACAATAAAAAAGTCACTAATTTAATGAATTATTTATTTTCGCTTTTATAATAAATAATTAAATAAAAAAAAATTGTTTAATTAATCGTCAAATTATTAAACAATGATGAATATTTCTAGATATGAACGGCATCCGCGTTTTAATAAATATTTTGACACGCCGAGTGTGAAAGATGGTTGTCAATGTTGTAATCACTGGTGTTAAATGTGTTAAAGCGTAAATAATTATTATTTTGTCAAATACCACAGATTTATCAATCTGATTAGGTGGAGAATCTACTGTAAAATAATATATAAAAGTGAGAAAATTCATTTTGATGCTTTTTAATAATATTAAATTACTTTGTTGATAATATAAGGAACAAATAAAATGAAATTAAAATTGCAGAAAAAAGAGCAATAAAAGTGAAATGCAATATAAATTTGATGCATTTTTATTTTTTTATTTTGCAATTAATAATTTTATTACAGTAATTTTTTATATCTATATAAAAATATTTACATGCTTAAATAATTAAAAAATAATTAATATTTTCAATCAATATCTGATATTATTTAATTAAAAAATTGTTTAATAAATAAATTAAGAGAAAGAAACACCGCTAAATAGCTAGCTCTTCCTTCCGCAAGTAATATTTTTACTGTTGTTATGTTTAAAAGCATTAAATACGGTAAATAATTGATTTTTTGATGTCGCCACGATACCCAAATATCTGCGGTCACGCAATTATCATATTTTATTACGTTATTTGTTCTGCTAAATTTTAACTTTTTGTTAATTTTTCTATGTTGTTGCTGTTTTACTATTATTTTTGTCCGCTTCGGTCACGTTGAGCTTTCTTTGTTTACTAAAGAAAAAATTATGCAAATTTCTATAAGGTTTCCTTTAATTTATATATTTTTTTGTTTGAAATTTATCTCTGAAAGTTATTCTTCAAAAGAAAATGTGCAATAGTTATTGAATCAAAAACCTTTTTTCACTATAAATTAATAATAATAAATGCAGCATAGATTATTTGCCAACAGAGAAACTTCTGTTTTTGCAAATTGTAAGTAGCGTCAATAACTGTTGGAAAATGCACTTAAATTATAAAATATTGATTATGTTTCCAGACTAACTAAAGTTATTATTATTTTTTTTTATTAATATAACCGTCGAGCAATAATAATTTTGTCATAAATTTTATCTTATTACAAAATTATTCTCGTTTCAATAGAGATTTATTGTTTTTAGTCATAAGTTTTACAACCAAATGGATTATTTTATTAATTTTTACTTTCCAAATTTATTTATTCTTAATGATTGTACTTATAATACATACTGATAAATAGTGTTATTGCAGTTTGTATGCAAAGTATTTATGTATATTATTTTCTTGTAATATAAATTGTATTTAGATAACAACTAGGTTTAAAACTAGAGCCTTTGAAACCCACTACAAATAAAATTTCTAACAGCAAAATTATATAATTTTATTTTATTAAAAGCTTATAGATTAATTTCTTTTTTGTATTAAATCTGCTCTCCTGAATTTAAAACAATTTTTAAGTTTTCTAATATCTAGATTCCAGAATGATAAATCGTTTCGTATAAAATATTTAATTTTTGTCTTAAAACTAAATTATTATTTTTTAATAATAAAAGAATTAATTTAGAACTTGGATTACTTGAAACGAAATTAAATACTTTTGATTCTTAACACTTTTAAAAGTAGTTGCAATTTTTGATAGATTCTTAAGAATAGTACAACGCATATTACAATGTGTTATGAATACATGCTGTGATCTTAATCATAGTTAAACATCAGGAAAAAGCAAAGTATCATATTTTTCTCTTGTATTCAGTGCTATTAAAAATGTATTTCACTTAAGAACAAACCTGAAATAGAAAAAGTTTCTTGCATTACCATTATTAAGCTCTTAAATAACTATTTTTTTCTTGTTATTAAATCTTTTTATATATTTATTGTATTTTATTTATTTACTTTTACAATTTAAATTATTGCTACCTGTGCTAATCTTTAAATATTAAAAATGAGTTTTCTTTCATTCTGCATTTATACAAAAATATATATTTAGTTAATCTAATGTGCTTTATTATTATAATTTCCGATGTATTATTTAATAATAAATTTGTGTAGCTTTATTAAAATTGTCACGATAAATAAAAACTTTTAATTAAGCATAAAAATGCTTCTTAATTTGTTAAAGTATTGTTCAAGAAAAAATTAACATTTTTAATTAATTTAAACAGAGAAATAATTATGCAAACTCAACAAATCATTTTTTGAGTTTATTGGGTAAATAATTAAAATAATTTTGTCACTTTAAAAAAGCAGGTATAAAAAACAAAAGCTATAAAATATATTTCGCTATTAAAATTAAAACAGCGGAAATACATCAAATAAATGCCGACAAAAAATCTAATAATGACGAGGTCACCGCTGCTCATAGAGAAAAATAAACAACCAAACCAAACCGTTATCATCATCGGTTGTTTTTCCAAAAGAAAAAATAACTTTTAAAACTAAAGTCCCCAATGTGAAAAAACTTTTCACCATCCCCAATTTTACATAGTAGCTTTAAGCTATTTATGGTCGATTATGCACTGTAATAGTCTAGGGATCAGCAGTCACCTTCAATATGCTGGAGCCATGGTTTTACTAATAATTATTAAACAAATTGTATTCGATAATAGCGACAACATTCACAATAATAAAAAATTATTAAATTATTAAATTAATAAAATAAACATTAGAAACAAACAAAAAAGCTCTACGATTCTGATAAAAATCTGTTTGAAGTTAATTTTTTTTTTATTTTGTTTATTATTTATTTAGTTTATATTCGTTTTTTTGTATTTAATTCAATTTTATTTAGTCTAACGTAACGAATGTGTATGTTTATGTTGTTTTTTTTTTTTTGATTTTTATTTCTTTAGTTTACTTTAAGTAAAATTTAATTTTTGTTTTCGTTTTTTTTTTGCTTTTCTCTTTAATTTAGTTACTAAAAATCTAAAAAAAAAATCTAACAAAAATTTTGTAAACAAAACGGACGAGATGCCGCTTCTTTGTGATGACAGATTAACATACAAACGTAGAAGAAAAATTTTAATTGAATTTTTTTTTTTTGAAAAACTAGTATATATAATTTATGGTGAGAATGAGATGTTACAGTGATAATGTGTACGCGATTTATTCTGATGATTCTTTTATCGTTTTTATTTTGCTAAATTTTTTCAATAAAATATAAGAAATAGCGATTTTAATAGTTCTTGTCGGTTCTCTATTTTTATTTGTGGACTTTTATGCGACGTTGATTATGAAATTAAATTATAAGCAATTGGAGTGGTTTAGCTAATCAATAATGTTTTCTTTCTATAATAATTAAAACAGAGAATATATTTTCATTATAAATTTAAACAAAAATATGCTTCAATATTTATATTTTAGTAAACAGTGCTGTATACCAACTAAACAAAAATTTACACTCTGATACAGATATTCTTACATAGAGATACTCTAAGAGAGATATGCATAATTTCCACTTTGCATTATTAGATTAAAATACGTGTAGAAGACAATTTTTTTATTATTTTTGCTCATAACATATAAAAACAGCAGCAAAATGCTATAAAGATTATAACAATGATAAAAAAAAACAACAAAACTGATTTAAAATTAACATTTGGTTTCAATCTTATTATTGACTTTAATGCAAATTTTAAACTACAGTACATTTTTTGCTAAAAAATAATAATAAAAAGGTGAAAAAATAGTATATACATCCTTCTATTAGCTTGTTAAGTACACATATGCATCCCTTCAAGAAACAATAACAATCCATGTTATGTTAAATGTTTGATGGTAAATTTTTGTAGGTACTGATTGTTTTGTTTTCCATTTGCTTAAACAAATATAAAAAATTTAAAGAAATTGTATTATTATAATAATCAGGATAGGAAAATGCTGGTACTTAGTCCAAAGTAATGTTATGCAAAGTTAAATAGATAAAGCATAAAGTAAAGTATTCAAAAGAATTGCACTCGTTGTGTTTTTTCTTTTACTATTATGATTCAAAAATGATTTTATTTTTTTAAATCACTAGAATTTGTTATGATTAGGTGTTTTTTCAACCCTGATTTTTTTTTTTGTATAGAATATAAGCGTGTGTTATGTTTTTTTTATCGCATAAATTTTATTATTGTAAAGGATTTTTTCTTTGAATTCCCCTTATATATGTCTGCTTGAGTACAGTACATCTATCAGTTTTTTTTTTAAAAATCTTTCAACACAGAACAATAGGATTTTTCTCATTTAAACAACAAATAAATAATTATTATTTATTTTCAAAGTGAAATAATAATTTAACTTATTAAAAGTAATGCAACGTGTAAAATGAAATTTAAAATGTGAGAAGAAAAATTAAGAAAAATGAATAAATACTAAATGATAATTCTCATTCACATCATTTAAAATTGTTTACAAAAAATAACTAATGCATTCAATGCCAATGTTATACATTTACTCTGTGAAAAGAATTTGATTTTTCCATTGACAAAATAATAATAATAATAAACTTGAAAAATATATATTTACTTCTATTATGATTCAATAAATAATGCAGTAACATTACGTTATTTATTTTACAGTGAGAAAGACACCGTTACGACGTCTTATTACTTTTTGTTTGTCAATAATTAATAACAAAAACCTTTTTATTACTTAAACTTAAATCAGTAACTTCAGTAATTCGTATCGTTTTTTTGTTAATCTGATTTGATTAAAGATTAATTTTTTTTTTTGGGAACACGAAGTAAAAATTACTTAGCGCGTTACGCAATATAGCGTATATAGTCGCGTTTTACTCAAAATGATTTTTATTCCCGTTTATTTTAAGTAAACTATTTGTCATAAATATGTAAATAAATTAAAATAAATATACTTAACCGACTTCCGTAGTTCATTTGTTGTTGTTTTTAATAATTGCTTTTAATTTTTTTTATTTTATTTTGTGAACAAGTTTAACGTACGAATTGATTTTAATAAAAAATTACTTTTATAAAAAATGATTCCTCTTCTTCTATTTTTTTTCTTGTTTGAATATTTCAATGAGTAAATAAACATAATGAGATGTCATGTAGTAAAATCATATTCAGTTGTTAATATTCTCAATATTTCTATAGTAGTTTTGATAAAAATTAAATATATATACAAATGAATTTGAATGGTTTTATTGATTTAGTTCTTCTTCTACTTTGAAGTTTCTCGAAGGAGACTAGAGACAATATAAACATAATAATAATAATTCATAGCTTCACACACAGTACTATTATACACCATCATCAAAAAGCAACGTAAAAACATAATTCATGACTGTTGATTATATGCAACTGAATATAAATATACAACATTTCATTATTCACGTTAAACAAGTGCATCTGTGCTTTAAAAGTGCTACATATAGCAATTAAATATATTATTGAAGAGCCATATGGTTTTGCTAGTTATTTTTCTACTTCTAACACGTTCATTAAAGAATAAAATTTGATTTTTATATAATTTTTCCTTCGGTTTTTATTTTTTTATTGGATCAGGAAGTGCATACAATATTTATTTAATTACTGTGACTCAAAATCTAATGCAAAAACAGAAGAAAACTAGCACATCTATTCAAGATTATGAAGCATAGATTAAATTAATATGAGATTATGAGATAATTTTATTATGAATGGAAATAAAAATAATTATTATTCTATCTTTGTGCATTTCCTATTTTTTTTATTAAATTTTAATAAGGATATTTCGCTACGTGCAAGAATTCACACTAAATGCAATGGCTAGGTTGTACGAGAAAACTTTAGCACTTGTTCCTGCATACGTTTTTCAAGAGGCTGTATTTAAAAGACCTTTTCCATTTCCTCACTAAACTAATGCGAAGAATAATACTTTATTGCATGGAGACAACATTCAACAGCGATGCTATGATGCCCATTTGTTGTTGATTTTATTTCTTTAGAGAGATTCTAGAAAATTGGAAAATACAAACCATTGTGGTGGATAATTGCTTACTGCCATAATATAAAAACTAATTTTTCTAAACAAAAATAAATTCAAAGAAATTACTATCGACTAATTAAGTATTTTTAGTGTTGTTTAAAAGTTTTTTGTTTAAAAAAAAAACCTAAAATGAAATTATTATGTTAATTGCTGATTGAAATGTTTATAAAGTTTGTTAATTGTGACAAAATTTATATATTTTTCTAATTTAATTATTTACTTTATGATGTGTTTAAGTGATTTTATATTTCTAATGGAGAGTTTAAATTTGAATTAAATAATTTTAATTAAAACAATTTAAATCTTTATATAGATAGATAGCAATATAAGTTTTTCTTTTCTTAGAACACAAATTATGTTTGTGATGCTGCGACAATACATCGTTGATTCATGTTTAGAGAGAAAATTAAAAAAAATGTCTCTAACCATGTTATTAATAAATTAAATTTCATTTTTATTTGATCTGTCTGAGATTTTATTGTTTTTAAAAAAAAAAAATAAAAGTTAAAACTAATTAAATGTGATTTTATTGATTTTATCGTGGTAAAATAATTAAATTTAACATAAAAATCAATTAAGCAATTCTTTTGAAATTTAACCTATTTTAATTAATAAACTTATTTTATTAACTGTTTATTTCTATTGATTAGTTGTTAATTTCTTGAACAATAATTAAATTTAATATACTATTTTTATAATTATTTGGATTTTGCAGTCATAAAATTGATTTTTTTTTTAATTACAGATTTGAAAAGAGAAAAACCAATTTTAATGGAGAAAAAACAAATCAGTCGATCTGCTGTAAGACGGAAATTAGTGTGTCGGCCTCCAATACCGACACCAGTAGCTGAGGCACAAACCACAAATCAAAAAGGGTAAATTTATATTTTAGTACTGTAACATATATGACAACAATGCGATCGAAGCGCTATCTGACATATTTTGTATACATTATTTAAAGTATTCTATATTTAAACCAATTTTATACATAAAATCGCATAAATTTTAAATGTTTTTTCAAAAGCTTTTTGCGAATTATGTATATTATTTTCTGTAAAATTAATTATTCAACAACTAAGAACAATATTAAAATCAATAATGTCTACTAATTTTAGACTGTTAATTTTATTGTTCGTCTCGTTATAATTGTCTTAAATTCTTAATGTGACGCATTAATTTCACAACAGACTGATTTCTTAATTCATGCATAGAATTAGATAATTTAAATAAATAAAATAATTTAATCTAAAATTTGTTAATCCGCATTTTATTGTTTTAATTTATATATATATATTTATTTATTTAATTATTTATTTTCTTTTTCAAATAAAAGCCATCACATTGTAGATAATGAGAGCCAAGATGCTGCTTATCCAAAAAATCAAATCTTTGTAAGTAACTTCTATGATCTATTTAAAAATTAAATAATAATTAATCTAGTAATGACTAATAATTAAAAAATCATTATTTAATGAGTAATAAATAGTTAAATTAGAGTTTGGTGGTTGTTATTATTACAACATAATTGATTTATAAGCATGTCGTTTACGAACATTAAAATACTAACAAATAAGATAAAATTGGGTCACTAAAGGGGTGGATAATAATTATAATTATGATTAATTAATATCTGTCGTAGCAAAATTAAAAGGTTAAATAATAATGTTCGCATGTCTCTAATTTCTCTATTATTTCGTCAACAAGACGTTTATTATTTGAATTCGTATTCTTTCTAAAGAGTGTCAACGGACAAAAAAAACAACTTGTGACCTTTGCAAACGAGAAGAAATATGTACAAAAAGCATCCAAGCATAGGTCAAAATGTGAAACCTTTTAGGGTATTGATTAATAACCAGATTTACATTATGAATTTAACTACGAAGGCTACAAAAAATCATTGTAATAACATACGTATGTTGTCTGGCATGTTATAATCTAAACTAGAGCATGATGGGCACACACTAAGCGACCACCATCTAACCACTGTAACATAATGACCTATCGTACATCATTCACATTTTTATATTATTTGTGCTTTCTGTATATTTATGTATTTTAAATTTGTAAAGCTTAAATTAATTTTTATAATTTAATGTTATGTTGTTTCGCTTTATTATCATTGTAACTCCTTTTTATACCCATATATTTCGTTTAATGTTTCTATTACTTTTCTTATAATAATAAATGAAATGGTTTTTTTTGTTCTTTGTTAATTCATCAACCGAAATACAAATAAAAAAAAAAATTAAAAGGAAAAACAAGTTACATTTAAAAAGCGACCAATGTTGCTTATGACAACATTGTATCATTTCGCGTTTAAAGCAGGTTGGTCTGATGGTGGGTGCCTAAAAATTGCTACTAAGTTAAAGAACAAATTAAAGACAAAAAAGAAGAATAAAAAACATTTGTAACAGTTGTGTTTGTGTAAAATATTTTAAGGGTAATTAATTTCATTTTATTTATCGTCTTGCTTCTTGACATGGTTTTACTTTTTTATTTTTCCAACATTTTCTCGTTTCTCTCAGTCGTTTCTGGGAAGTGTTTTAGTTCAGTAAAAATATATATGATCATATGATTTGTATTTGTATAAATGTTTTCTTTAATTTAAAGCATCATCTCGCGTTCTCTATATAAAATAAAAGTCGTCATTATCTAAATCTTCAAATGAGATAATTTTCGCTCTTACATTTGTTTAATAGAATGAAAAACGAAATTTTTATGTTTGTGGTATGATAAAAGATTAAATTTATAATTTTATTTAATTTAATCATGAAAAAAAAAAAAGATAACTTATACAAAGGCTACAACACAAATATTAAATGAAAAATATTTAATTGAAAAAACTAAAACACAAAAACTCCGCTTTGTCAGTTAAAAGAAAACATATTTTTATACAATAAAAAGAATTAAAAGCAAAAGAACAAAACATGTTTATTTGTCAGTTGAATATGGTTTTTTCCGTGGTTTTTTATTTTTTGTCAAGACTTTTTATTATATTTTTGTAAAAACATTTTTCCAATATAATTCATGTCATCCGCTATGGTTCTATACAAATGAACATCGTAGTATTATTATTATTGTATGTTGGTGGGTGTAGATTTCCTTTTTGTTAATTTCGTTATTCATAATGCTGTTTATCATAGATGGTATCTTCGCGTGACGGATATAGCATTGAAAATGAGAAACAGATTTACCGAAAATTATTGTCTTTTCCACAACACTAAATCAAGATGATCAATTTTAAACGCAAAACAATTTATTTTAATACGATTATTATACTTTTCTATCGATAAATAAATACTTAAATGATAAAAGAAAGTTAATTATAATGATATGTAATAAAACATCTACTTTTTGCAAATCAACCAAAATCAACTGTTCGCTTTTAATTTATTTATTTCTTTAGTAAAACACTTATCGCATACTTTTTTCTTCGTTTTAGCATTAAAAAAGCATAAAATGTTTTATTTAATATGAAAGAAGTATTAAAAAATTAATAACAAACAATAATATCAGCGATTGCCATTAATAAAAGCTCCTCAATTTCTTAATTAAGAATTTTATAAACATAAATCTTTTTCCTCTTTTATTTTTTGCATTATTTTTTTGTAAAATATTTTGTCTGGTTTTATTGCAATTCCTTATTACATGGGGCGTTTATAACTTAAAAGTTTATTGCCAAAATTCCTTCTATGGTTATTTTAAATTGTCGTTTTTAGAATTAAAGTAAATATATATATAAATCGACGTAAAACGAAATTATAATTAAGTAAACGAGTGGTAACTGTAAAAAGTAATTTTAATTTGCTTTATTTTTAAATACATTTAGCTATAAGTTAAAATTTACTGATAACATTAAATCGCTTTAATTTCAGGCATCAGTACACCGCCCTCGGCATTCAAGTATTGCTGCACTTAGACGTGAAACAAAGAATCACCATCACCACCAGCAGCAGCAGCAGCAACAGCAACAACAACAAATACAGCAACCCCTCAACCAACGACATTTACAAAAGATTATGATTCCACTGTTGCCGCTACCACAATCATCGCATCATTATTATCATCATCAACAGCAGCATCATCAAATTCCTTCACTGCCCGTTGATTCTGCAGCAACAGAACAAACAACAACAGTTACGCCATTAGCATATACTACGTCTCATATTAATAATAATAATAATAATAATGGTAGTAATTTTAATAATAATAACGATAATAATAACAATATTAATAATAATGCGACTTCAAATATGGTACCTGCAATTAAAAGAAGACACATCGATGGTAATAAACCATTGCCTCAACCATCCTTACAGACAAGTAATGTTGGTATTGTTACCTCGACGGATATACGACCTCCGATGAAACAAGCTCGTAGTAATACTATTTTTGAAAATGAATTACCAACAACTTCTAATATTGCTTTGCCAACAAGTGTTATACACCCGCAACATCAACAGCAATATCTGGAGCCACAAAATAGTCGAATTCCGGCAGCACAGAATTTTAATCAAACATCAAAAATGACAACAAATTTTTTAAATGATATATATGAGAAGCACTTGTTGAATCAAACAACCTTCGAGAATGTAAACATTATGCAATCATATAGTAAGATGACTAATTGCTGTCCAACTAGTGTTAATGGTGCAGGAACCACAGATGCTATTTTAAATAATAATATACAAAGTCTTGGACAAAGACAACCCTATAATCTACCGTCCACACTTACACATAATGCTATGGATATGATGGTATCATCTAATGGGCAACCAAATATTATTGGAGTAAATTGTGTGTCTGATATACCAATAGTGGCAAAAAAGAAAAACTTTCTAAACGATGAAATTGTTAATTCTGTACCACCCACCTCAGCTTTTGTAAAACCATTTTATGGCCAAATACGTACAATTAGTAAGTTACCTCAAAATCAGCAAAATCATACTATGTTTCGTAATAAAAAAATGTTAAACGATGATAGTGCATTAAAGTTGCAAAAAAATGTAAAAAATATGAGTGATAGAGTAAAAAGTGTTCAACAGGGTCATTTACCTCAACAACATTTTAAAACACAATTGCCTGTTTCAAGTGATTATAGTTATATTCAGACGCCGAAAAAATATTATCCACAACAGCAGCATCATCAATTACAGCAGCCACTTGCAATTATACCTGGCCAACATCGTACTGATCCAATTGGCGGTAATGGCAGTGGTAATGAATTTATCGAAGAGAACGTAAGAAATCAAATTAATCGTAATAGCAAAATTGATATAATGTTAGAAACAGCACAGGCAATTGCTGCTGCAACGTATTTTGCCAGGTTAGTGAAATTCATTTTTCTTTATAACAAGCGGTAAATATGATAACCGAACCGACGTATCTTACAGCCAGAAACCACGACAGTTCAATAAATAAACAAAAGAAAAACCAAACAATTTTAATCGTTTTTATTTGTTTATGCTACAATTGCTTCCTTTTAATTGTTCTATGAATATTTTTCTATGGCGTCAAAATATACAAATGAATCGCTATCTGATTGTTATTTTTATGAAAGTAACCTTTATAAAGTAATAAAACAATAATAATAATAATTATAATTTTATTTTATTGTGACTACTATTATAATACTTGTAAACAAACTTTGTTTTTTTTTCTGGTTTTTCTATTTTAAATGCATTTTATATATCTAGAATTGTTTATGTAATAAAACATTGTAATGCGTCTATCTGCCGACACAACATTTTTTATTTGTTTCTATGGTTAATTACGGAATATTCGCTTTGTTATCCGGCGTAGTACGAATATAAAATTTAAAATATATGTATTTAATATTGTTTATAATAAATTTATTAGAATGATATTTAAAATCTTCGCAAAATATGCCTAAATCGAATAAGCACAAAGGAAAAACTTATAACTTGTAAGAAAATATTTTTTTTGTCTTTTTGTAAAATGTTTGGCAAGTTGATGTTACACCAGATAGTCCCGATTGTCGGATTAAAAGATTGATATTATTATCGTATTTATATTTTGGTGCCAGAATAGACTATTCACAAAACCATTATTGATGATTAAAAAATTGTCAGAAATATTCGTATAAACCTTCTGAACAATTTCTTGAACTGAAGAGTCCAATTTACAACGAAATCTAATGAAAACAACATAAGTATCTTTTTTATTCCTATTTAAGCATGGACACGATCAAAATATTCGTAAATATAGTATTTATGTTTAAACGAAAGAAATATCTTCTAATGTGGTTTCATTCGAAGTGACGCACAGAGTGTGAGTTAAGGGATAAAAATATTTTTTTTTTTTGACATCACGCTCTTAATTCTCGGTCAAACTTTTTTGAGAGTGTTAACCACCCTTAACATTAATGCTCAGAACAAATAGAGAAATTCACTCAAAAGCCTCACAAATCTTTCATGCTTTTTATTCCAAGTAAAATATTTATTTATTTATTTCCACTCGGGCACGGCGACATAGTTACGAGCTTTTAATATTAGAAAGAAAAATATATTCATGTATTTGAATTGAGATATATATTGACAAGCATTGTTGAAAGAAAATAATATTAATTTACTTATAAATAATAAATAATTATGTATAATTATACTTAAATAATACACTTTTCATCAAGAATTATTTTTCCAAAAGTAAAGTGAATAAATCTTGAAAAAATGTCGCAAATTACATAAAAAAAATGCCAACCATCAAAACATTACATAGAAATATTTATAAAATACAATTCTAGCTCATGATTAGAGTAATTATTTATATATATATATATATCGTCCTTAAATACTCTATAGTATAAGGTATTATCATCCAGTTCGTCATTTTTCTTTAATTTTGTAAATAATTGTTGTAATGCTTTTGCTTAGAAATTAAATGGTCTGCAAAATAAGCATTTAATTGCATTTTTATATTAAAGATTTAATTATTTTTAATCTGTATCATAAAAATGCTTTTATTTAAATTATTTTTACTTCATGTATAATTTTTACTGACAAATTTTTATACTATGATTTTAATTTATGCAAATTATCAATAAAAATTGCTTATAAAATTACATATTTTTATTCGATTTTGTTACAAAAACAGTATTAATGTCAAATTAATACAACTTTTCGCTGTTTACTGTTTTTTTTCTGCACAATTGTGACAATAGGCGAACGATTCACAAGCGATTATTTATTTATTTATCCTTTTAGAAGCTATGTTGGGCGGATTACTATTATATTGTGGCCTTTTTTTCGCTAACATTACTCTATCTTAACGAACAAAAAAAGCCAAGTCAAGTGATCAATAATATTAAATAAAAACGGTGAACAATGTTAAGGGGCATACACTATACAGATACAGAATATTCACCCAGATGACCCATTAATATGTGGTTTATCAAGTGTCGGAAGTGATCAAAATAGATATTGAATTTTATATCCTTTGTTTTCTTTGCTCTTTTGTTGTCTAGGGTTTGACAATTTTATTATTGCTTATATTCTATTACTATTTCTTCATCTTTTATACTAAAATATTTTCTTATTATTACTGGGAGTCAGTCAATAACAAACAATAAAAGTACAAAATACAATTTGTATTGACTATTTTCTTATTATTATAATAGTTAAGTGTTATCAATTTAAATCAATTCATTACCCTATTTACGGGTTAAAATACTATTATAAAAACTTATTAAAACTTTTTTTTTATATAATCGTATTAAATCGAAATAATAATAATAAAATAAATAAATAAATAAAAAAGAAAATCACAAAACTATCTAACAACAACAAAGAGAAAAATTCCATTAAACTAGAAAAAGTTTTATAATTTTTCTTTCATTTTATTTTCTTTTTTTTTTTCTAATGTAATAAAATTATGCAGAAAATATCAAAATTGTAGAAGAGAAAATTTTTACCATCTGTGCTGTTTGGGAAAATTATTTAATTATAATAATAATGATGTAAAATCTATTTTAATATTAAATTTAAAAAAAAAGTTATATTTGCGAGTTTGCGAAAACACTTGTTGTTTATAACAAAAAACAAAATAAAATAAAATTATGATAATTATGTAGAAGTAAAAAAAGATAAAAAAAATATTAATTAAAAATTTTATTTAATTAATATATCTGTGCTTTAAGTTGCAGAAAATTTTATATTCATATATGTTATTATTCTTTGTTCAGAAAATTAATAATTCATCTACAAATGCGGTTTTATTGTAAAACATAACAATAGACTCTATAATTAATGGTGACCAGCAGAAGAACTGTATTTTCTGTTAAAGTTACTGCTGAATGGCACTTAAACAAAATTGTGTTTTTAAATTTTAAAATGATTGTTAGATTTTAGTCTTTTGCGACAATTAAAAATTACATTTTTTTGCAATAATAAAGTAATAAAAACAATTAAAAATCATTGGTGATTTGAAATTATTGAAAATTAAATATGGTAGGGATATGAAAGATAGAGAATAAGAATTCATAGAATATTGTGTTGACTAATAAATTGTTACCTATTTAAATCATTGTCAACAGCAATTAAACACGTACCGATTGTCAACCGATGTTGCCTTATCGTTGGTACTTGGGCGTAATATATGAATGTACCAGATAAATCACTAAACTTAAAAACTGTACAATAAAATAATAATAACAACACTATAGTCGTATTTCTTAAGAGATTTGAAGAAGAAAAAAAAAACAACACATCATCAGGACCCTTTTAATATTATTAACGTCATCAAACTTTCAAATAAACAGCAAAAATAAGAAGAATAAAAAAATCTTAAAAATTTGGTGAATACAATAAAATCACGCTTCAAACAGTTATTTTTCACTAAAAAACGAAGAAAACGTATTTTTGTCGATCTTGTTTTTAATGTAGGTACAAAATATAAAGAGATTTAACAAAAATACACATTGATTTATGTCTTTTTATACATAAACGTCTTATATTGTATATATAGCTAGCGATATGTTATTATTTTTCACTCTTGACACGTTTGCTTGTTTTAAAGGAAAATTGTACGAATAACAAATCAAAAAAAAATACAAATAATATATTTTCAAATTTTTGAACAATAATAATAGTAAACAACAACAGCAAATGGACAATCTTTTGCTATGTTAAAATATGTTTGTTTGTTTGAAATTCACAAAAAAACGAATACAAGAAAATAATTGCAACATTTACGACAGCTGTGACGTCATAAATCTATATTACATTGTAATAGAATTTTTGAGTACGGGAAAATTGTAAAATTGGGAAATCTTTGACTATAAATTTTTATACGTATTTTTATTGCCCTATTTTCATTTTTTCATTTTTAAAAAGATAATATATTTATTTATTCTTTTAAATAAGATTTTCTAAAGATGAAAATTTAATTATATTTTCATTTTTATTTTATATGAAATTGAATATTTCTTGTTTAAGGATTTACAGGCACAAAGTCTACCTGTGAATGAGTTAAACTGCGTACCGTATTTTACGGAATATAAGACGCGACTTTTTTACTTTTAAAAATGAACTCAAATTTTGCGTGCGTCTTATGATCCGCAGGTAACATTATAATAATAATTTTTTTAAAAATCATCTCTTTAAATTTGATGTGCGTCTTGTCATTCGCAGGTAGATCCAGTTCGTAAAATACGATAAGTCAAATTGTACACGATTGAGACAAAATTAATTGTGAAAATTTTACAAAGAATATTCACTGTAATATGCTGTAGAAGCAATGAAGTATTCCAAAAAGATTAATATGATTTAAAAAAGGCTTTTAATGTTTTCTTTCTTCTTTAAAACACCAATAGTTTTTCTTTTAACCGATGAAATAAAATCATAAAATACAAAGTAGTAGAAACAATTCTGTAATAACGACTTGAAAGAAATAAAAACAAACTAAAAACGAATAAAAGATGAAATAAATTTTCAGTCAAAAAATAAAACCAATAAGAATTTAAAAACTTCTTTAGCATTATTAATCTCTTATTAATTTTCTTTGTTCTTGTTTGATTATTTAAAATAAAAAAGAAAAAAATAAAATAAAATTTTATTATTTAAATTAACAGAAATAAAAGGATTAATTAATAGATAAAGGATTAATTTATAAAAGACAAAAAATTTGTTTTTAAGAAAATTTTCTTTGGCCAGATTAATATGACGTAATTAACGTATTTGTTGATAAAATTTTGAAAAAAAATTCGTATTACATTTGGTAAATGAAATGTAAAACAAAACAAAAAAAAAAAAAAACTAAAAACAAATTGATTAATTAATGATGATTAAGATTAAGCTTTGTTATTTCATGAATTTTACTCTGTTAAAAAAAAAAAATTCCATTGGGGTTTAAATGTCAAACGGAACCACAACAGTATTATGGAATTAACATCGGTTTTTCTAAACGAAAATATTTTTTATAATGTAAGGCAAGAAAGAAATAGCGTAGAGATAAATAAACAACAATGTTGAATAAAGAATAAAACAAGGAAATGTCACCCACATGATATTTATCAAATACTAAGTGAAAATAAAAAAAATACTTAAGGCAACAAACAGCTTATTTGTTTGTTTGTTTTTTCGTTAATAATAACAAAATACTTAAAAAAAATAACAACATAATTTTATAATTTATAAAACTTTTATATTTAATTTTTAATTAATTACTTTTTAAATTATTTTTTATAAAATTCCATAGTCAAATGAGCACAGTAAAGTCTCGTGTAAAGTGACAAATTCTGATACTCTATGTAAATGTATTACAGAATAATATATAATAAGCTATATAATTGATCTTATAAGCATAACAAACCCGTAGGTATAAATTTCGATACAAACATATAAAAGGAAAAATCAAAAAATGTGTAACCCTCTTAAGCTACATCGTTATTAATGCCGTTGCAATAGTTGGTGAAGGCTTCATTATAGCAAGTTATCACTGTAATACACAGTCAAACACATATATTTTACTATTAAAAAATATATTTCATTTATTTTATTGGGTAATAAATTTATTTTCGTTTTTAAAAATCAATTACATTGAATAATTTCTTTAAGTAAACTTGTTGTAACAAATTTAAAAACTATCTTAACTTTAACTATTTTTATCTTAAACTGAACAAACTGAATAATGTATTAAAGTATCATAAACGAATGATATTAGTTATTAGTTATTTATTACAGTATTTACAGATTTGTTGATGTTCTTGTTAAAATGTAATATTTAAAGTAATTTAATTAAAAACGTACATAAATTGGTAAACACTTACTTAAGTCCATTATGTGATAAGTAATGGAGTAAAATAGAACAGTACTTAAGTAGTACTTCTGTATAAACTTATTATATTTTAACATTTTCATGTAGTTTCAAATAATTAATAAATTAAATTTGGTTAAATTATTTGCTTGCTTATATTTTAAGTAAAGTAATAATGCTTTATCGTTCGTTACAAAAAAATTGATTATTTTAATAGCATATTTATAATTAATATGCAAAGTGTTGTTTAAATCTAACATTAGAGAAAATAAATGCCAATTGAAGCGATGATGAGAGCTTATTCACCTGCAAGAAAACGCTTTAGCACAAGTCGTTATTGTATTTATTATTTAAATCTTATTTTAAAAGTACAAAAAAATATTTATTTGTTAATAACTTTCGTTCAAAAGAGTTCAAAAGAAGAATGAAATAGAAAAATATCAACAAATCCTCAGAGCAGACGAAATTATTGACATTTGTTTAAACAACTGCATACCTTAGTTAGCCAAAATACTAAATGAAAACAGAAAAATAATACAATTAATGTTTGTAATAGAATAAATTCATTTTATAAAAACATTGTTTATCTTAAGATTTTAATAAATAAAACTAATAAAAAATACGTTATACTCTTTGTACGATTAAATAAATACTTAAAAAAAAACTGCATCTTAGATAAATATATATAGAATAATTGCCAATGTTCTGGTTTTTTTTTTCTTTAATAAACGAAGTTGTTTAACTGTCTGTCTTATCGTTATATGAGCATAAAACGACTGACGCCAGTCAACACTATAATAAATAATTGCGAACAATTTGCTTCTAAACAACAAATCTATTTGATTCTAATCTAAAGTATAAGAAAAGTTAAGTTTAATAAATAAATTATTAGGGACTTTTGTGTACTATTGTAAACGCATTATACTGTTATTCACTATTGCGTTGGTTGTTTATGTAAAGGGTTTTCTAGACCGTTTAGTTTTATAAACATAAAAAATTTGTATCAAATTCTTCTTTTTTTTATTCTTACTGATTTAACTCTTTGATCGTACACTTTGTGGTAATTAAAGTAGAGACATAAAACCAAAGTGGTTTTTACAAGTAACAAAAAAACACAAAAAATATATGAACCAATATACAAAATCAATCGAACCGTATCACATTTTTTTTTTTTTTCATTTCATATTTTGCTTTACGATGATATACGAGCTACAAGTGAGTACAGCTGTAGGTTTATAATAAGTCACATATGGAAACAGTTGGTGTAATTGGATAAAATATTATATAAAAATTTTTCTTCGTTTCCGCGTCTTGTTTTTAAGTATTAATTTAATACAGTGGTACCTCGACATACGAGTTTAATTTGTTCCGTTACTTTCCTTGTTTGTCAAATTGATCGTAATCTTAAAACTTGTAGCGAATATAGATCGTGTAACTCGTGTAAACTGAAGTTATACGATTCCTCGTTTTTCAGATCTTACTCTTATCTCAAAGCAAAATATCGTCCGCTCGACGGCTCGTATCTCAAAACACTCATATATCGAGGTACCACTGTATTTTAAAATTAAAGTAAATAAAAATTAAATAAAAAGCGGCAAACATAACACATATCCTTGCTAAGATAAATATAATAGTAATTTGTTCCGGTAGTTTTTAGTTATTTCTTTTAATGTAATTAAAAAATATATATAAGAAATTATTTATTATTCTCTTTGTTATTGTTTTTTTTTTTTGGGATTTTCTTTACTTTGTTAACAATAAAGTTTGTTTTTGAATTTAGTTTTATATGACATTTCTAATTGGTAAAGGATGGATAGCATGTCTTTAATATATATGTATGTTTTCTTGTTTATTATGTATATAATATAACATGTTCTTTCTCATTATCATTTTTATTGAATTTATACAGTAACAACAACATAATTTCAGCAAACAAATTAACAAGGAAAATATACAAACAACAAAAAAAAAAGTTTTTATTGAGATATATATCTAATAATGTGGCTAATAATTATTTATGTATTTATAACAATAATAATTATAATAATATATTAGATAAGATAAATATCAAAAATAAAAATCTATCTGGTTATTTATATTTTTAGATCGAAATTATGCTATTAAAAGTGAACAATTTTAGACTTTAAACGAATATTTATTATGATTTTAAATTTTTATAAGGAAGGAAAATTATGGTTATGCATTTATATGAATTTTGATGAAGATAATGGATATAAAATATTTGGTTTAATGGTCGGCATTATATGGAAAAAAAAAGTTTTTTTCATATGTTTAAAGGACATACCAGAGTCATAGAAACTTTTCCACATAAATCTTGAACAACTTTATTACAATTTTTGTTGTTTTTATTAATATTTACAATCTTTATACAAATCATAATAAAACAATAGATATAATGTATGATCAGATGGCTCTAAAAGAACCCTTTTATTTAACCGCTTAGAAACTTTAATATATATATATTCAGAGTTAACTTTGAAGTGTTATTACTTGAACATGCACTGATTTAGCATTATTACTATTATTATAGAATTGTCTTAAATCTAAATGACCATATGTTGTTAGCAAAAACATATTAACTATAAACTTTTTCATAACTTTATAAATCACAATTAAAATTAATTTTTTTTTTATCTATAATTGTTGGCATTGTTTAAAAATTTCTATATAATATGCAAAACAAATTATTGCAAAAGTATTTATTATTTAAACGCTTCAAAGTTAATAACACAAGAATGCAAAACAAATTTTCGCCACTTTATTGAAATTTTATTATGAAATTTAGTTGGTGTATTAAATTGTTAAAAAGCACTTGTTTGTTTTTGCAAATAAACATTTAAAATAATCTTTAAGCAATTAAGAATGCTGTCATTCATCTACTTGTCTATGATGTATTTTGTTGTACGGTAAGAAGTTATAATAAAATTAAATTATAAAATTAATTAAAAGTTAACTGATGATAGACTTCAGTTTTTTCCATATAAGTTGTTATTGTTTTTTATTTTCACTTTCATTGGCATGCTACCCCCTTAATCTTTATTATGACTCAACTAACAATTTGCTATAATAAATCATTTTTTCTTGTATTTTTTTGGTTTGTTCTTTAAATATACTGGCAACACGGTTATAGGCAATAAGAAAAAACCAAGAAAAAATTAAAATAAAATAAACACCATTTGTGCGGGGTAAAAACAAAAAAAAAAATCTTTTTTTAACTTCCCTGTATCCCTATTTCTTGTTATAAAAAATAAAACGATAACATTAGTGTAATCAAGCAACGATCCATGGTGCGTTTGCAGTAGGATGATGCCTGATGTTAAAAAACATATAATGCAAGTAACTTTCCCTCATAACAACAGTTTCTTCTTTATTTTAAACTTCATTGCTTAAAATGTTTTTATTAGTCTTAAGCACTTAACAGCAATTTATTATTTACTCTGATTTTATTTCCTTTTTTTTTTTTGTTCTTCTTTGCTCATAAAGATTTCAGTTATTTTTTTGCTTTATGACAGAATAAAAATATTATTTTAAACAAAAAATCATATGAAGACATATGTAGCACGTGCCACTGATATCATGCACATGCACTGTAAAGTTTCATTATCAAATTATTTATGTCATTTCTAATTATGCAGTTGATGGAACAATAAAATGTGTGATTAAACTAAATATGAATTAAAATAATATTTGCGGTTATTTTTTAAAAACAGAAAACAATTCCACCGAGTTATCACAATGAATTCAATTTTTCAATATTTGTTGTGTCTGCTGTATATCTAGCTGCCTTTGTTTTTTCATTATTATTTTATTTTTAGTATAATTTTGTTATTCTCATACAGTACATGGACACGTGCAGGCATCTTGTATTGAATACCAAATAACCTCCAGGGACCTAGAATAAAATTTGTCCTTATTTTTAGGTTGCCGTTGTTGCTGATGCTGATGCTGTATTTGTTGCTATAAATGCTAATATTAGTTGTTGTTATTGAAAATATTAGTTTTCGTTGTACAGAATAAAGGTGAACTTTTTTTATTATTTTTAACTAGAAACCATAGATTCAATAAACTTTAAGTCAAACAAAAAATTTTGTTTTTGTGGAAACATCACATAATATATAGAAAATGTTTACTAACAACGAATGCAAACTACTATTAAAAATCAAGTTTTCCCTATGCTCATAGCTGATAAAAGTTAAAAAATATAACAAAAATTAACTCGTTTTCTTTATAAAATAAATATTTAATTTAAAGAAACCAAAGTAAATCTTCAATTTTTTTAAAATTACAATGTAAAAATGTGGTAGATAAAAAATATAAAGTAAAATTATACAAGTAGAGAAATAATAGTTAACATGTGAGGGAACATCTTATAACACATTTTTGTACAAAAATGCATGATGTTGCGCAATATATTCGTTATTAAAAAATTTATTCTTTTATGCAGAATAGCATTTTTCAATTTTCTGCTTGCTCCTTGCTTAAATTCGTTTAATAAAACATTTAACATTTTTTTTTATAATAATAAAAATAAAAGAAAATGAAAATAGTTTTAAAAAATCGTAAAAGGTAATTTTACCTTTTCAACCCTTTAATGTTGATTTTTGTAAAATTCTAATTATTTAACTTACCTGTTCACATTTAAGGTTAATTCAATTTTCTGTTGCCTAAATAAGAGACTCGCCTAATTAAATTCCAAAAATAATAATAATAATAATGATAAGAATAATAAAGTTTTATTTAATTTAAGCTTCAGAAAAAGCTTCTAAAACCAGTACCTATTATATATTCTGCTAGCTTGCTACTTTCTTGGCAACGAACTGCAATGTTACACCGAGTATTGTTTATGTAAAAAAAAGAAGGCTCTCACGTGCTTTTCGTTCTTCAGTGCCAATTTTTTACCAACATAAATAGAAACTTGTCTACACACGAATCGGTATAAAAAAACAGCCAGAGAAAACAAAGCGAGTTATAAAATAAAAGAAAAATTACTATTTTCCCCCTATTTGAGTAATGTTTCAGGGCAAAATACATATATTTCAATAGGAAAATTTTCTCTCTTATAAAATTTTCCGAGTCGGAAAATTCATTGACGCAAAATACTGTATCGTACTGAAGTACAAACGAATTGTGTACTCTATTCCTATTACAATATATATATTTTTTTACCAACAAATTCAGTCAATGTACTGTGTTCATAGAGACTGTTTGGTGACACCAACGCGCGCCATGTTGTCCTAATTTAATTTATAAAATAAATAAATAATTTCACAAAATAATCATATATAAGTAGTTTAATTAGTTTATTGTGAATTTTTGTTTGTTTTTTTAATTAGGGGATGAATACAGAACGGTTTAAAATAATAATGCATAGTGAAAATTAATTTAGTTGACTGTAAATATTATTTTAATATTTGATTTATCGAAAATTAAGTGATGATTATTGGTTAATTTACTACAGATTACACCAATAAACAAATATCAAATGGAAAATAAATATAGGAAAATTTGTGCCATTTAAATATTATTTATTAAATTTTTGGTTCTCTAAAGTGTTTCATATGAAATTCATATTAAATAAAAAAAGAGGTAAAGAAGGTTAAATGTTCCGTGATATTATTTATTAAATTTTATTTCATGTTTTTCTTTTTTAAATTTAATTAAATAATGTGATACAAAATAAATTTATACTTAGTTTGTGGTGATTTCCATGCTTTTTTTTATCTTTTTGATTTGATACAAAAAAAAAACCAACGAAATCATATAATTTAGTGAAAATATTATATAAATTTTTAACATAAACAAGGTGAATTAATTAAATTTTTTAATTGTATTATTTATTATTGGAAAAGTTATTGCTATAACTGTGGTATATTTAATACAAATTTGTGTATCACTGTTTAATAGTAGCGTAATTATATGTATTTCCGCTACTTGTTGTTAATAAGTGAATTTATTTTTGATTTTTTATAAATCAATTCAATGTATTTCACTACAAATAATAACTAAAAATATTATGCAAAATGATTTATTCACTTAATAACTAAAAAAAAAAATATTCAATTTGTTTGATATTCAATTAAAATCGTATAACTAATAGTAAAATTCTATTCAAATTTTCATTTATTTTTCAATTTGTTTACACAATTTTTTTTTCTACCAAATAACATTGATATGTAAATGCGTTTTTTTTTTTTGTAAATAAAAATTCCTTTTTTTTTTGTTAAATGAATATTTGAGTCGTAACAAAAAAAAAATTGTTTCATAACAGTAGGGCGACTTAGTGAAAACAGTAGCACGATTAATTCTAAAAGAAAAAAAAAACTAAACTTAGCACACTATAAACACTAAAAAAAAAAATAATATGTTACTCTAATCGGTCATAATAAAAATTAAAATTAAAATTTCGGTTTATTTTAGTTAATACAAAGAATAGAAAAAAAAATCTTAATTTCAATATTTTCTAAAAAAATACAAGAAAATAACATAAAATAAAAATGAAAATAATGTGTGCGTGACTTTCCTATGTATACAGTGGATTTGTATTTAATTTTAGTTTCTTTTTTCCATTTCAATTATTATTATTATTATTATAAATTTATGAGCAAAAATAAATAAATCATTTAGAAAATATTTATTATTTTTGCGAAATAAGCGTTTTCAAATATTTTTAATATTTATTTAGTATTCTAATAATTCGTTTTTTACTTGAAAATAATTGATTTGATGAACGCATATTCGTTATATTTTTCAATTAAATTTATTAAATGTTATTAAAGTAATAAGCAACCTTGATTTTATGTTAATGAACTTATATTAATTATCTATAAGGTACTCAGAGTACACAATTATTATATTAAGTAGATAATAATTATTATAATTATCAAAATACAAACAAATCACGCAAAACAGGGTGTAGAAAATGCATTTATGAAAAACATTCAATTATTTCCCTGGAAATCTTGGTTAAATTATTAAAAAATGTGAAAATATATTATTAATCAATTTGTAATAGTGATTATTGAGCTTTATTTGTGCTTTTTCTATAAAAATAATTTTATGTGAAAGCTTTTTATGTTGTTTTTTATTGTGAGCTTTTAATAATTGCTTTTTAGTTTTTTTTTGAGAACATGCTTCTTAGTGTATAATTACAACAATGAAACATAAACAACAACATGAACAGAAATAACAGGACAATTATTTATATAAATATTTTGGAAAAAAATAAACTGTTATTAAGGAAGTTCTTTAGTAAAGTTTCATTTGTGCAAAAAAATCATGATGACAACAACATCACTTGGAAAAAGGTAAACAGAAAATAACACTATCTAAGTTTTTTCTTTTTTTGGTTTAAGCTGTAAAGTTAACCGGTTTATGCTATATATGTATGTACCAATGATGATAGCAAAAAAAAAATGCAATTTAAAGTGGAAAAACATTGCTTTTTTTGTTTTATGCAAACTTGCCTTATTTCGCTAGCGTATATATATGTATAACAATTGGTTTTTTATTAAATTGCACTCTGAACAATTTTTGTTCTTGTTTTTGTTTTATCAAAAATTATTTGCTTAAACAAAGGAATTTTATTTTATTTATTATTTGTTTTTATTTTTATTTTATTTTGCTGCCATTAATTTATAACGCACCGCTGGGTTTTTCGGAAAATTAATAATTAAATGTTTGCGCGCAAAATAAAAAACAAAATTATTTACTTCATATGATATAAATTTAAAAATAAACATTTTTATTTCACAACATGCATACATATATTTTCATTATTAAATTGCAAAAAAAAAGGATAAAACGTATGATAAATAAAAATAAAAAAACGTAATTTAACGAAAATATTATTATTTATGAAAAGAAATAAAAATTTTATTTAAGTGATTTGTTGTTTAAATAATAAAAATATTAATAATAATTAAAAATAGATTAATATTAATATTTATTTATTTACATTTGGTTAATATTAAACATCCGGTATTTTTCGATTGATTATATTTATTTAGTGGCTTATCTTTATACATTTTTAGTTTGTTTATTGTTTTTACTATTTTCTTTACTGATACTTTGTTTGACGGTAACATTTCAGAATGTTTAATACTAACCATTTTTCATTGACCAATTTTAATCCTACTTACCGCTTTCCAGTTATTTATTGTCATTTCGTTGTGTCGATTTTTTGCTTAGCTTTTGTATAAATATATTTAAAAAAAAAAACGTAAAATTCTCTATCCATAATCCTTAAGGATTTCTTGCAGCGAATAACATTTTTTTTTTCAATGCTACCAAAGCTTTATTTTTCTATTATTTAAAGTCACTGTTCGGCAGTTAGCGTTAGACGTAGTTTCGCATAAGTGTTATTCGCGTGTTGGTATTATTTTAAAAATAAAAACATATTATAATAATTTTAAAGAAAACTTTTTTATTTTTTGATTTTTTAAAACTGTATACCGTGTATACAATGAAGCGCAAATTTTCTATTATCATTTGTTAAATTTTGCATTCAAACGACCAATATCAGTATTTAATTTAAAAGTGAATACTTAAAAGCCTAATCCCTAACTTTTTAACATTATAATTAAAGACGGTTTTTTGATTGCCTTTCGGTTAAAAATTGCTCAATGAAAGTTTACTATAAGTATTTTTGTTTGCATCAAGTTTGCTATAATAATTAACAGAGATTTTTTTTTAACCTTTATATCTTTTGTTATAATTTACCATTGTTTATTTAAATTTTTTATGCTTTTTCCCGCTTTCTTAATGATTTTTTGTCTAAGAAAATTCTACGAAAATTGGGTTTTTTGTTTGTTGAACTGTATAGTTAGTCCTATGTTCATTTTACTTATTTTGTTTGCGTAACTTTTGATTTTTACTGTAATTTCCTCTTTTCTAATTTTCTACTTCTTAATTGAGTTTTATTTTATTTTTTCATGTTTGCTAATTTTTATTTGTCTATTTTTAACGATAATAAGAACAAAATAAAGAAAACTTTTGCCATGTACCATTGATGTACCATAAAAATATCTATCTATTCACGTATTACACGTACCAATTTTGTCAAATAAAGATAAATGTTCTTCAATTTTCCTGCTTTCCGTATTGCATATATACGTTATTATTTCAATTTTTCAATTTTATTTGAATACTCTTATCCAATGTTTTTGTTTATGTTAAAAATACAAACAAATATTAAATATATAAATCAATTTTATTTATAATATAAGAAAACAACTGAAACGATCCATTACTTAATCATTTTGATCAGGTGATTGACGAGCTAAATAATATCTGGGAATAACACAAGAAAAAATAAAATAAAGAATCATTTTTTCAATGAGAATACACAAAAAAAAAACTTTTCTTTTTGATATATTGAATTGGACAGATACATTTTAGTTTTGTCAATACAATTTTCGGTTACAATGATAAAATGAATGAAATAAAACGTAAAATAAAACTAAGTAAATTAATTAAAGCTTGAAAAATAGAAGCTTTGTTATTTATTTTGAAAAAAGCTACATGTTAACTACATTTCCAGACAGTTTTAAGTCTTTCAGAAGCTTAAAAAGTAATTATAAAATTGCATAAAATTATATAAAGAAAAAGTTCAAATTTTTGAGTGAAAAGAAGAAAAATTTGAACTGTAAGATCAGCTATATTTGAAGAAATAATACAAGATTAATGGTATTCGTGAGGAACGAAACGAAAAACCAAAACTTATAAAAAAGTATTCGTATAGCTTATAGATTTAACTTACTAAAAAAGTAGCTGCAAAACCAAAAAGACATGTTTCACCATACTCACTATATTTCTAAAATAAAATTGTTTAAAATTCATCCCAGCTAACTATATTAGACGTTTTTTTCTTTTCTGGTGATGTGTGGCTAAATAAATAAATAATATGTTATTCTTTTGTAACTTTTTATTATTTGATTGCTTCAAAGTATTGGTAGTGCCAAGACAGCTCAGACAGTATTTGTGGTGTTTGGACAGTTTTTCTTTTCATTTCTTTTATTTATTTTGCTGAAAAAACTAAACAAAAGCACGTATTACCTCGCTTTACTTTTATTATTATTATTATTTTTTTTTTTTTTTGGTAGAATTATAGTTATAAAATGAGATATTGCATAAATATATGTAAGAGATAAAATAATAATTCTGTCTTTTGCACAAACATCAAACAAAACCAAAAAACTTTATTTTATTTTATTTTTTAAGATTTATAATGCAAGAAAAATAAATAAAATATGATAAAAATTTAGAGATGTTACGAAGAAGGTGGTCTTATTGTTTCTATACGATTTCTCAATAATTTTCCACTGCAAATATAGAATCGTAAACGAGTATAAGTGGATAAAATAAATAAAAATTTCAAAAACATATATAAGAAAATTATCGATTTATTCCTTTATGAAAAATTGATAAATTTTTCATTTCTTTTAAAAATTATTATTCATAATTTTATTTGATTAACAGTAAAAAAAATAAGAAAATTATGAATAAATTTCCTATAAAATTAATGTAAAATATATTTTCTCTAATTTTTGCAAAACAAAAAAAAACAAAAATATTCTAATTTGTCATTTATCAAAAGTTTTTTCTCTTCGTTATCTATTTTTTTCCGTATTTCATTTTTAAAAGGTATTTTTGGATGTTTGTTTGCTTATTATAGATTTTGTCTTTTACATCCTTATGTTTTTTTTTTTCGTACGCCAAAAGAAAAAAAAGGGCATACGAAAGCTTTTATTCGTTTCCACAGATAATATCTTTCCGGAAAATAAAATAAAAAATAATCGATGATGAAAAACAAAGTAGAGAAACAAACAACAACAAGAACAACAAAAATATTTCATATATTTTTGATGGATTAGAAAACAAAGTTTGGGACATGCGTTTGGGAATTTGATTACAAATTTTAGCCTCCATGTATTTATGTCACTCAGTTTTGTGCTTTTATATATTTTCTTCTTTTCTACAGCATTTAATGTAATTTAAAGAAGAACCATAATGGAAATTAAATTAGTAAATAAATAGTATTTATGGGTTTCTAATAAAAAATAAGTAAATCTGTCATGTTACATTGTTATATAAATATTTAGTAAAAACATAATCCGTACATATATAATTTATATTTTAACCAAGAATAATACTTCCGTTTTTTAAGTTGTAACAATGTCACTCAAAAACTCACTAAAAAACAATTTTACAGTAATAATAAATTATTCAAATAGAATAAAATTCTTTACTTGTCAAATTAATTTATATTTGTCAGAATTTTATTGGTTAAAATAATCATAATAATATAATATTATGTTACAATTTATGTGTATTAATTTGCCTATGTAGATTCATTTTATATTTTTTTAACTTAAAACAATATTATTGATATTGTAAAAAATTATTTTCATATTTTTTATGATTAAATTTATTAACTCATGGTGAGCTGTGTTGATAATAAAGTTTAATAAATAATTATTCTTACAAAAAAAAAGGTTAAAATCAACCGTTTTTATAAAATAAATTATAAAACACTTGAAGTGCCAATAATATCTGCAAATAATATTGTGATTCTCTGATGATATTAGAATCACTAAAGCAATAAAACGTATTTACGCAACTAAAACATTGATTGGTGAATTATTTTGGCACAAATAATGATTGGAAAAATAATTAACAAAATAAGAATGCTTAAAATTCACAATTAAGCTAAAAAAAATGGCAATTTTAATTGAATATTTTTTGTTAGAAGAAAAATCTTTTACCGGAAAACGTGCTGCATAAGTATTATACAGTTTGATGTGCTTACTGAGGTTTGGCAAGATTGTCAGCCCTAAAAGAAAACGAAAAAATGGGAAAATAATGATAAATACAGAATTTTCGTTGATGAAATTTATTAATATCTTGATTATGCTGCCGACGCGAACAGAGTAAAGCCCTTATTTGAATAGTAATCAAAAGGTAGACTCTGGCATTTGAAATACAGAATGTGGGTCAACAAAGAGAACAACAACAAATATAGCATTTAGAGTTTTTTTTTATTTATTTTGAATTAGCATAAAAACGTAAAATAGCAGCACAAAATAGCAATAATAGAAAATACAGGAATAAGTTATAAAAAGGAAAAAACCACTTTGCATTGCCTAAAACTAGTTACGACTTACTACTATGTCAATATCTCATTCAAATATGTTTTGTGCTGCTGCTGCTGCTACAATGGATTCTTTTTTTTTATTCTCTTTGTATCATTTGGTGTTGAGTTACGAGATAGTATGGAGTTAAGCTATAGCTTGATAGATAAAAAGGGAAAATTGAGATGTTGAAGAAGAAAAAAAAATACCAGACATATGAATGACGGTTGACATATCCCCTTGGTAAAACTTAAACAGGATGAATAAAAAGTGTATCTAAGTGTATCGAATATTTCAAGTATATTTCACTAAGTTGTAAATAGTATGATACATTTTTAAAATCTTTAAGTGGTTTTTTTAAAAAATAGTTAAAAATATACCGAAAGTGTCAAATTTATCATTTTGTCCAAAAAGATTTTTATAAATTTATAAAAAACAAAATTTTTGTACTTGTGAAAGACCAACTTTAGCAATTCATCTATATATTTATCTGTTATCTTTTTATTTATACTTTTATATTATAAACTGTTAAAAAACATTATTTTTGATTTAAAGTCTTTCAAATATTTAAGAGACAAAAAAAACACACACATATATTTTTTTTATGACTTTAAGACGGTTGTCTGCGACTTTATATAAAATATATTGCCAAAGATATAAGAATTTGAATTTAAATTACATTTTCTCAAATAGGCGTCGTAGAAAAAAGTTAACTTAATATAGGTAAAAATGCTTTATTTTATCGCCTAAGCGATCTTATCGGTGGGTTGTTCTCGGTATGCTTTAAATAAAAAATCGTATTTAAACAAACATGTTGGTCATAATACATTCACGAAAGATTATATAAAAAAATGTCTGTTATTTTCACCTTTTCTCATGCCTATTGTTTATAAAAGATCCTTATAAAAAGAAGAGAAGAGATTAATATATTTGTTGAATAGGTGGGGTTGCACCTGATTCATAAGTCAATTCGTTCAGTTCTGGATTAATAAAAAAACTTTTTTATTTTAAGCTTTTAGCTCGTACTAACCAAACTATGTGATTTGTTTTCACATTTTGTCAAACAACTTTTATTGTTGTATTAAAGCAATTTTTTATTAAAGAAAATAACACAATATAACAATAAAATACCAAATTGTAGCTAAATAAAAATAAATATAAGTATGATTTTTAAATAATCCACCTTAGTTTACTTATATTTTATTTATTGTAAAACATATTTTCGCGTAAATATCAGTCGATCGATATAATAAAATAAGTTAGCATCTTACTTTTTAATGTAGTGAATGACATGGCAATGATCTGGTCGACGTTGAAGCAAATTTCACCATTATCTTTATTACTATATTGTCTCGTGATGCGATATTCTAAATCTGAATTTATAGGTAAGGGCATTTATTTGAAGATTAGCTGATTGTCAATGTGTTTTATTTATTTTTTTTATTTTATCGAGAAGGTGTGGTTTTGAAACATTGTGTATATTTATGCTATAGCGTTATTGATAATCGACGAAAGAATCACGTAATGCGATGACATATATAAAAATGGTAGGTATTAAAATATCAACGAACATCAAAATGTTGAAATCTTATTTTTGTTCTTTTCACCAAGAAGAAATTCAATACAAGATAAATACTTTATTTATTTATTTATCCATTTTGGTTATCCCCCGAAAACGATCGGATTAGTCAACTTTTTATAATCAGCATAAATTTAACATTTACCAACAAATATTACACACTATGCACCCTTAATATTGTATACAAAAATGTAGATGCATAGTGGTAAGAAAAGTATATTTACTGGTGAGAATATTATATCAAATTTGATGGTGACAACATGCAAATCAGTTTTTAAGATGCGTTGTGATGAGATAATAGTAATAATATGTAGTTTTGTTTAAGAATAATTCAGATTTAAACAATTTTTTTTTTATATCTGTGCCTTGAAATGAAATGAAGGGTGTAAAATAGACGATATTATTAGCATGTAGTGCAATCTGCTACTGTTGTATTATTTTTCTATATATCTGGATTTATATTTATCATTTAAAAGTTTACGAAGCCCCACTTAAGGGAACGTCTTTCAGAGTGTCATGATTTAACCGTTGGAGAATTTACACGATGCGTATCTATTTCTATTTGTTCCCTTTACAATATTTTCTCGTTTAATGCAAATACAGTGGTGTGTTGTGCTACTCTATTTATTTTCTTCAGTGTAAAATACTTTCTATGACTATGACACTCTAAATAACTAGACAAACATACGGTTGTGGTTAAATCTTAATAGGGTAAATTGCTTTAGATACCCTTAATTGGATCATATATGCAGGTTTTATGTTTTTATACCCATAGTACATGTTTCTTAACCCAACCATTCTATATATCTCACAACGTAACGATGTTAGATGTCGCGCAAAATAAAATAATTTATTTAGCACTGCTAAAAAGCATATGTCTGTTAGTGATTTAAATTTATTTTAATGGTTTTACGTGTTAATCCTGTTTAAAATAGGAGGTGATTATAAGTAAAAATATAGTCATCTTAAATCTTTATTTCCCTACATATTAATAAATTCGTTTTGTTTTTAACATTATGTTGAAAAATATTTTACTTTGCTTTTTTTTAATAGCGTCTCACACATTTTATTCGTTAAAATTATAATTCAAGAATTCAATGTATTATTTTTACAAAGTATTTAAACATTTATTTCAAAATAAGACTGAAAATCCTCAGCTGACAGTAATCTTTGTCCAACAGAAATATTATAAAGTAAACGAGGTTAAAAGGTCAGAAAACCAAGTGATAACAAAATTACATTATATTGTGTATTAATATTAGAAAATATTTTTCACAGAATCGTCATAGATGTCAAAAAAATGTCAAAAGCTTAATTCATTGACCTCAGGCGTGTAAATTATAAAGAAAAAATTTTTTTTAACTTCTGTTTGCCAACTTTTTGACATTTTAAAACCTTTTATTTTTTAGCAAAACGTTATCCATATAAGTATATAAATATAAAAATATATATAAAAATTGATATTCTCTGATATTTATTATTATTTTCTTGCTCTAGTAATTTTCAAGTTGTGTATAATCGTTAGTAAAATATTAAAAATGTGTCTAGGGAATTGACATTTTTAATCAAAATTAAAAATAGAACTGTAGAAATGACGATTTTTTATGTATATGTATTGCATATGATTTAATTTGCAATAAACAACTTTGACTGGACAACTGTGAAATTGAATATGTCCATGGCGATTTCCATAATTTACAAGCTAAATTTGCATATAAAATACTCATCGTCTACCATATGCGCTTGTTATTTCGAGGCCACTTCTTTATTGATTTTATACTTATAAAAAAAAATAAACAATGTCGAAAAAAAGTCTTTGAGTTTCAAGAGCTCCAGGGATTAAAATATATATAATAAAAGAATTCAAATAATAACAAAATAAATTGAAAAATTTTGCTTGGTCGACTGGCTCAATGGATTTAAGACTAAAATTTCAATAATTTCTTCTTCCTTTTTTGTTCTTTGATAATACAATAAAATTACTGGTTGTTCCGTAGGAAATTGCGACGAAATTATTCTAATAGTAATAATAATGATTCGTGTCACCAGCTTGTCAAAATATCTTATTAACCGTATTTTTCTAAAGTGCAACAAAACAATTTTTTATCATTATTTTTTATTAATATAATTTTACTGATTATCCTAGGGTAAAATAAACAATGATATATGTGAAAAGAAATATATACTCAATCAACGAAGATGTATAACAAAACATTGAAAATGACTGATGGTTTTTCACCATCAAATATAAAATTCCAGTAAATTATTGAAGAAACGAAAGAATGCATTTGCATTATCTTATAACACATGTAGAATTTCGTGCAGTAAAATTAATATTAAATACATATAAGAGAGAATACTTATTCTGGGTGTAGTAAATGTTATTTTTTTGGTTTGCAAATATATTTACGTACATACCATTAAAGTAGCACCTGCGTTCCAAATGCACGTCTTATAAATTAACGTAATAATAACTTCTGTAGATGGTGACAAGTGAAATATTACCCAGATGTTATCTATATAAATACAATTTTTCTAACATAGGGAAATAAATCCAAGTTTACGACAACAATTTAACCTGGGCATAACAATGGCAAGTTTGCTGTTGAGTTTACAACATAAGTTTAAATCATGCGAAAAATTTAATAACTGATTCATTATAACTGATAACTAAAATGTTATATAAGGTTTAATTTAAACAGACAAATAAATTGTCAAATTAATCAAAAAGAAGTAAATATAGCATGACATTAACAATATTTTATGGTCAAAAAAGAATTGAAAAATTCATAGTAATAAAAATCAAAAAAGAAAATTAACTAGTATCTTGTCACTTGAGTAAATTTTTTTCCTAGAACAAATGTAACATAAATATTTAAACATCAGAGTTTATTACCAAATCACTAAATGTTGTTAAATCAGTAAAAATGCAGTAAATCTCCATATTTTTATTTATTTGTATTGTCTTATGGTTTTCCTTTTTATAACATGTCTATAAATAGTAAATTCATTCGTCCTTATAAAGCACCATCGTTTTGTTGAAGCACAATGGCAAAAGACACAATGAAAAAACAAATTTTCTCCGGTTTACTTTTCTCTTTTTTTATTATTATTTTGCAACCAACTACAAAAATCAGTCAACCAATCGCATCAAAAATATATAAAATAATATAAAATCAACCCAACCAACCATCACACCCTAGTCTATCAATAAAAAATAATAAATTTATACATCCCATATAATTCGTTCAGTTATAGCACCCACCATTTATTGCCAGAACACGTTCATATTTTTATCCATTTTCCACTATGTATAAATTCCAATACATTAATTTTCAAATCGAATCCTTCTCTTTCGTTTAAAATGTTTAAATTTAAATTTATATACAAATTCATCAAGTCTCAATGCATTGTTTATGGTGCAACGGAGTCATATTGCCAAAAATTATAATGTGCAAATAAACGGAATAAAACTGTGGCTGAATTTTTTTTTTTATTTTAACTATTTGTTATTAAGACATAGTAATAAATTACTGCAGAGTTTATTTGTAAATTATCAAAGTATTTTTTTAATAATATGTTGTCATAGTTATTATATATTTTATTTAATAAATACTATCTATATTTATTATTTTTTTCTTTGTATTATTATAGAGCTGCACAAAGGATAGCTATGAGTAATACGACAAGTGAAAGTCATAGCTCAGAGGTTACGGGAACCGATCGTGGTGGATTTTGCGGAGCATTACAACGAGCACCGCCACCAATGCCGGCTGCATTAAACCGTAGGTTAGCAAACAAGGAAAATACAGGATTAGGAAAAGTGAGTTGTTATTCTTTATATTTATTTTATACAATCGTGGACAGAATATCACAAAGATTTTTATTTTGATAGTTCGATCTTTAGAAAACACAAAATATCCTATTGTTTTATCTTTTTTTGTTATTTTCGTTTAGTATTTTTTATACTTTTACGTGCATCTAATTTCCTATCGTATAGTAACCCCATATAGATGGAATTCAATGGATAATTTTTTTTTGCTCAAGTAATTCATACCCAGGCTATTGTTATAACAATAAAAACAGAAAGCAGAAAGACAAATCAACTGAATATTTTATTTCGATGTTTTATTTAAATTTACAAACGCAAAAATAAATAAATACTGAGCAATAGTACAAAGTAAAGCAAACAATTGGCTTAATAAAAACCGGATATAGAGAAAAACACACAAAATAAACAAAGGAAAAAATTAAAAAATCATTTGAAAAAGTTTCTATTTGATAAAATATAAAAAAAAATATTTTGTTGTTGATTTTCGTTGATTATGTTTTTTGTCTTAAATTCGTGTGTTATACTCGCATTCACTCTTCAATAATAAAATATTATATTCTTATTTGAAAATAATTAATTGATATAGCTTTTGTTTATCTTGTTTATGATAATTAACAATAAAAATTATAAATTACTAATAATTCAATATAATTTATCTGCTAAAGCTAAAGTTGCAAGTTTTCATTCTTAATTTTTTGATGTTAAATTTGTATGCAAATTTGAGTTCACTCGAACTGCATTCAAGCAGAGTACTTATAGCTTTAGCTGATAAAATTTGAATCTATTTATAATTTTATTGATAATTAATACAATTAAATTTGGTTGTAAACTTTTAGTTTATTAAGCTTATTAAACTATTATTCAAATACAAATTAAGTCTATTTTTATTAATGCTATTGTAACACATAAATCACTATCAATACACATCACATCATTTTCTGTTAATTTATATTTGAATACTTGATACAAGTTTGTATTCAAATCTTAAATATTAATAATAATAATAATAATAATAATAATAATAATAACATTATTGTTACCAAGAAATGAAATCATCTTGATAAAAATTAAATTTAAATATAAAATTATTTTACATATATAATATAAAAAATTACATATATATTTTTTATTATCATGAATAAGACAATGACTTTGGATATTACCATAGAGGATAAGAAACCCAGAATTGTTTAAAAAGTGATAATTTTATATTTTTTATTCAACATTAAAGAAATAGAAAAAAAAACTTCTACCACTTTATTGTATGTTGGTTTTATGTCCCTTTATACATATTATTACTTATGTTATGCCCAATAAAAAAATATTATTTAATCGTTTAAATGATGTAATAATTTTTTCCGACTAATGGTTAATGATTTTTTTATGATATTCTGTTTACAAATCGATTTTATTTATGTAATTTTAACGAAACACATATATTGTCACACATACAAGTGTTTTTTTTTTAATTAAATATATATAAAATTAATTTTTAATGATACGAAAAACCAAAAAACAAACCAAACGTATCCTTTTTTAATATTAAATTTCTATAAATAAATGCCGAATGGCCACAACAATAATTTCTCCATCAACTTTTAATTAAATCCTATACTGCTTAATGTACCCACTCACATCTTTTAATAATGCTTAAGAAATAGACTTTATATTTTCTATTGAACGTATAAACTCTTAAGATTCATTTACAGGTAAATAAATAAATAAATATAATAATAAAGCAACGAAAATCGATTATATTTTCGCATTCGTATTTTGTTAAAGAAAATTTTATTTTAATGCTTGTGGATCGTATTTATTTTTAAATTACATAATATGGTCATAATAATTATATTAATGATAATAATATGTTTAAAAATAAATTGCTGATAAAAATAAATTTAAATTTAATTAAATATAAACAATGTATTAGATTTTTCCATATCAAATAATTCATTAAAGTGTAATATGCATAAATATTGACATTGTAATTATCAAATAATTATTTTATTCTTTAACATTTTTATTAAAACATAAAATTTGCATATTGTTAAAATTATTCTACTTTTATTATTTTTAATTGTTTGGATATATATATATATATATATATATGTTATAAATATATTGAGTCATATGAAAGACCAACAATAAAACTAAAATAGAAATATAAATATTTTATTTAGAAGTAATTAAAAGCGAATATAATGAAATCAGAATGCATAGTTTATTAATGTCAGAGTCATAGGACATTTTATTAATTAATTTAAAATTCTTGCAATCGTAAAGTCAATTAAATGAAATCATAAAATTTTATAGAAAATTGTTTTAATAACATAATATAAAATTGCATTTATTAAATAATTGAATATATATTTTTCCAATTTACAAATTAAAATTTAATTGTGTTTATTTGTTAACTATCGGTCTACTGATGTTACTTTATTTTGTAATTTATCACTATAATTAATGTAATTAACTGATATTTATGTAGAGACACTTAAATAAAATAAATAACAATTAAACAAGTGTAAAAGTCTTAATTATTTTTTATTCTGATGTGTATTCTCTAAGAATCAGAATTTTAATTAATGCTGCAACAATTTCAATGCACACAACTAGTGCATTCTTAGTCGTTATTATATCGTTGGTATTATCGTTAATATTTATTTTAATAGACTTAATATTTTCTATTAAACGTATAAACTCTTAAGATTCATTTACAGGTAAAAAAATAATAATAAATAAACAGGTAATGGCTAGATACGACAGAGAAGCTTTACTTTAATTAAAATTGTATAATTCTATACAACTGAATAAATGATTTAAATATAATCCGTAAAAAAAAGCATAACCATAGAATAAAATATCACATTTTTGAAATATTAATAATTTCGTGTCATTTTTCATCTATTTTCTAAAAGTTAAATGAATTTTTTTAAGGGTTTTATATTTCAAATTATTTTAATAATAGAAAAACTTATTAATAAAAATAATTTTCGTAAATAATCATTTTCAAGCCACATGCGTGCTTTTATTTTTATTTGCGGTTTTTATTTTTCACAATTCTGTACAATTTATTAACCACACACAAATAGAGAGCGAGTATATTATATGTTAACATTCCAGTATTCACACATAAAAAATCGATATGAATTCAAAACAATGCATAAAGCAAAACAACAAAAAATAACGTTTTTTTTTTAGACATCAAACATTTTGTCAAAATAAATTTTCTTTGATTGTCATCATCAACATTTTGCACATTGATATATTGATGATACTACAGAAAAAAAAATATACAACAATTTTCATATTTTTCTATAACAATGAAAATTATAGCTTTAGAATAACAGAAAAAACCAACATATTTTTCATGTGCAAATTCAGGAACACAGTTATAATGATGAGAAGAAATGTAGCAATTGAAGGAAAACAAGAAAATAACAAGTAACAAAAAAAAAGTAAAAATTTGTACAAAACGACAATTTGGAGAATGAACAGAAAAGAAAAAAAATAAATTTATCATTGGAACATGACAAAATCATCTCATTATTATAGTTGTATTTTTACTATATGCCTTCACTGACGACAAAATAGCAATAGCCATATATATATTTACGACATTATGATCGAGTAAAAAATACATTTTTAGAATGTGGGTGTTGGGTGGCTTATTTTGGTGACAGTGGTACATTAAAAACGGCAAACGATTCCAATTGCCGCTACAGTTGGCCAATACTGAATGGGTTGAGGTAAAACAGAAATACTATAAAAAGATAATAACGGGAATAAAGAAAACTGTAAGAATAGAGAAATAGAACAACAAGCAGCGTTTGATGAGGAACAAAAAAACATTTCTTTCTCTATTTGGACAGGTTGAAATTAAATGTTTTCTTTGGTTTTGTATTTTTTTTTTAAGTATTTTTTTTTTATTTTCATGAAGAAAAAGCATACAACATAGATAAAAATGAACAAACAATAAAAGCTTTAACTTGTAATAAAAATCAGTTCATAGTCTTTATTTCTTTAACTCCTGCGCATTTTTATTCGTAAAATTTTTTAGTATTTCCGTCACATTAAACTTTTTCTTGCCCTTTTCTTTCTATATTTTTTTATATATATTATTATGTAGAAATAGTTAAAAGAAAAAATAGAAAAAGATATGCTAGATTGCAGTCGACAATGACAATTTTTTATATATGCCAATCTTAAATTATAAAGAAATTTTATTATGTAAGATGACATACAAAATTTTACCCTAAAAATGATTTCACAGATGTCATTTTTGTTTTTGTTAGTAATTTCTACTTAGGATGTACTATATAAACTTGATTAGACAAAATAGTAGACTACCGGACTAAATAACTCATCAGTGCACCGATAGTATAAAATTAAAAAGCTAAAAAAAAAATAAAGATACATAGACGAAGCAAAAACATAAATATTATTATTAATAAAAAAAAGAAAAAATGCATTAAAAATAAAATTACTTTAGATTGATTGCAACGATCGTAACTAAATATACATATAATAAGGGACTACTGAGCTCGTCATTCTTATTATGATTATTATTATTATTATTATTTTCTTTGCTGTAATAAAATTTGTTTTAACACAATTTTTTATTACTATTATTATTTACCATAATCATGCTCGCAATATTGGTTTGTTTCATGTTCAGATATATTATATATTAAAATCTATAAAAGAAATACATATAATGTATATATAAAATTAAATAATATGTGTCGCTCTACATTGCTACACCCTACAAAAAATAACTACGAAAAATGGATATTACACATCTAAGGAACATAAAATTATTGAGTATTTATTATATGAACATAAATTAATATGGATGACCTCATAAAATAAACAGATTTAATAGATTGTCAAATTTATATATTAGGATATGTTTTTATAGGTTGATGTCGTCGTTGTCTGGTTTTGTATGTTGTTGTCTACCGTACACTTTTTTTTTTTGCACTATTTATTATAGAAAGTCAGTATTTCATGTCCCTAAAACTCCTTTATTTAAGTTTTTATGATTAACCAAACAATCTATATACGAGTATATATGTATAAGATAGAAATAAAAATACAATAGAAAAATATCTATATAAATTTACTCTGTCATTTCATTGTACAATGAAATAACATTAAATATTACTTAAGTATCAGGTGATACTTATCTTTATGATTTAAACGATATCAATTGACGTTATGTCTTTGTTTTCCTTCTTTTACTTTCTGAATCGCCAAAAAATAAAAACAGAAACATAATGTATGAATGACACAACGACTAATAAACTACTAAACATAAAATAAAATAATGTTTCAAATTTATTTTATTTTATATATGTGCTATTAATTTTTTGACTGTAATGATCGGGCGAAAGAAGGAATTTTATCGAACCCTAAATCTCCTTAGCAAATATAATATTTATAAGGACGTACGATATAGTTCACCTAAATATCGAATTTGTGTGCATTGTATTTTGTCATAAATCTGTTTAGTTAACGATGTTTCGACACACTAAACTGTAATAATAAAAATAAGAAATTTATATCAATACACAAGTAATAAATTTAGACAAAATAAAGAAAGCCGATTGCTGCTTAATCCAAAATGAAAATGAAAATGAAAAAAACAATAATATTTATTTATAAATAATAAAGGAAGTTAAAAAGTGACCAAAAATTGTATTTTATTAGACAATTACTTTGTTTTTTTTTATTTCTTTAACCATTCCGATATTATTTTTTATTACGATTATTAATATTATTTTTATTATTATTGTAAATGGTTATATTAAAAATTGTAAATAATTTTATAGTTAAAGAAGCTAAAACCAAACACAAAGGATAACTATAAATAGTGTATAGTAGTTAGTCATTGTCATTGTATAATAAATTTAGTATAAAATAGTAAAAATTATTTTTCTTTTTAATTTAATTCTTTTCATTTAATACCGGACAATAATTTTTTGTATCTGGCAGTATAAAAAACAAATTGCTTAAATTATGAATTTATTTTTAAAAAACAAGTATTTCTTGGCATAGTATTTTCATTTTAAAATAAAAACAACAAATTTTTCAAGGGTTAAAATAAGCACACAATAACCAAAATTTAATTATAATGTTGATAAGCAATTTTTTTTGAAATCAATATGGTTTTCCTATCATTTAAACAATTGTATGCTTAAAAAACATGAGAATTACTCTAAATAGAAATACCAGTAAACCCTCTTTTCAATACTGTAGCAGTTAGAAAGTTAGACATTTAGCATAGTGTTTCCATTATTGATTGTCATTTTGCCAACTTCTTCTTTAAACTTGTTTATATTTTTATAAATTAGTACAATTATCGAGTATAATACGGCTGTTGTCATTAAATTGTACAAAACAAAACTGTTTTCTTTTTTTTTTGGTAAAATAATTTTATTATTATTTTATGCTTTCAACGATTTCAAACCTAAACTAAGAAAAAACAAAAAGCATAAAAAGTTTCAGTTTCCTGTCCTTCGTTCTAAATCGATAATAAACGTATTCTCTAGGCATTTGTATATAAACGATTCGATTATCTATTATCTACAATTCATGGTCCTGATTTTACATTCACAATGTTCTTTAGTTTTGTTTGGTTGTTTGAATAGGTAGCTAGTCTCATTCGATAACACCATTACCGTTGAATTGTAACTATTCGGTTTAAAACGCTTGTTATTTAGTACTTGGGACAGTTCTGTAATAAAATCCAATCTATTTAAATTTCTCTGCTGATATATTATTACCTATTGAATATGTCTAATCATTGCATTAGTGCCTTTTGTAAATATTTAATTTTGATTGTATTTGAAAAGATGGGTTTTGTCGTTCCCTATTTGCCTTAGAATTATTTACAAAAAAAAAAATGTGGGGTGCAGAGTATCAGGAAAATAAGGTCATCAATTGATATCATAAAGCTTTACCTTATTCTTAATGTTCTTATCATCGACAGAATAGCAAAAAAAAAAAAAACTACCAAATACAAGAATTTATATAAATAATGTAATAAAAATGAAAGACAATACGCGAATTTGTATAACTTTTTTACCATTCAAAGGAATCTTCTTAACATTATTATTATAGTTAATTCAAATGTTATATAAGTAAAAATAATCCTTATAGTCCATTCCATATACGTCATTATTTATTTATTATAAAAGTGATACAATAAATTCTTTTCGTTATTTTTGTCTTCGTGTTGTTTCAAAACATTATCTTGTTTATTATTTTGAAGAAATAGAAAATACACACAATCATGTTATCACGTTATACCATTTATACCGATTCTTCTTTTATACCTTAATCCTTGTAATCTTTTATACATTTTTTCTTTATTGTAAAGTAGGAACAAAAAAAATATCGCTCTCTATTAACTTAATCTTATCATTTTTAATAATTTCCTAAGTGTTGAAAAACTAAAGTGTTGTAAATAAAAATCTATAAAATGAAAGGAAAATTAGTTTAAAAAATTTTCTAAAACAAAATTATATCAAATTAAAACGAAAATCATTTCGTATTTAAAAGAAAATTAGTTTTAGCAGTATAAGAAATTAATTTTTTCTATAATTAAATTATCATCATCAAAAATCGATTAACGGATTATAATTATTTATGCCTCAATAAATACATTTTGCGTGCTTACTATAGTTATAAACCACAGAAAATATACATATTAATGTGTGTTTTATACATGAATAATCTCTTTAACAAATCTGATTTATCAATCAACATTGTTAATGGATTCTATGTTCTTATTCTCGTGTTCGCCAAAAAGGATAGCTTAGAGACTATATAGAATACAATATAGACTTTAAATTTTCTCTCTTTAGACATATTTAATGTTTTTTTGATAATAGTAAATGACGAATACATGCAAAAAATTCTAAACACGAGATTACAGGGGGTTTTGTGTTTGTTAATAAATTTCATACATAATTGCAATGCAATTAATTCAAGTAGAAATATGTTTATATCATTTTCGCAAGTATTTTTAATACAAAATAATTAGTAAATGTTTAAATATAAAAGAAATTTCAGTTAAATTAACAAACAGTTTTTACAATACTAAATTTATTACCATTTATTATTGAATTGTATTATTGTATGTATATATTGAAAGATTTATACACCCGCACATAGATACAACTGCAATGCACCAAATTTAGCAACTCTCTGGAGAGGTCCAATCAAACATTAAACTTTTATGTAAATAAATTATTAATATTATTGTATGTACTCTAAATATAAAAGTAAACATGTTTATGATATTACCTGTATGATAAATTTAATATGTTATATAGAAATTTTATAAAATATGCTATTCAAAAGTAATATACATTATTGTGAATTTCTCACACTCATAACACAACACAAAATCAAAAGATATTAGTATTTTATTTTTTATCATTGACAACGATTGCATCAAAGAAAATAATTTATAATCCTTAAAATTAAAATATTATACTTGAAAAGAAAAGTAAAAATTAATTTCAACATTTATTTCCACTTGCGTGATGCAAAATACTTTGACTTTAATTTGAAAATAATAATTTTTAGATATGTAGCATTAAAAACCGCACATGGTATATAATCAACGAATATTGTATATAAAAAATGACGTTTCTTTTTTTAATTTTAATGTTTTTTTATTGTAGAAATGTTTACCCCTTTTTTTTTGTAACGTTTTTATTTCCATGTTTAATTATAAAATATATATTAAAAAATGGGGTGTGAAATGTATAAAACGAACAAAACAATCAATCTTAACCATGTTCCTGTTTTTATTAATTTTTGTTAATCGAATCATACGCTTAAAACAATTTAGATTTCTCTAAAATATATATAACATACCATACAAATTATTTTTCTACATTTTTTATTTAATATTAACTAACTTAGTGCATATAAGCTTAATGTAAAGCTCATGTTTATTTATTTGAAATCTTTAAAATTCAAAAAGTAATATTCTTAGTTGTTCTTCGTTTGTAGTATAAACAATACATTTTCTTATAATTTTCTCTTTTTCTACTGAATTTTATTTAAGCATTATTGAATTGAAGAAATAAACGAATACTACTAAAACCAAAACAAATCTTAGTTTTAATGATGTTGATTTTCTACGTACTTCTTACAAGATACGTACAATGAAAAAGAAAATAATAAATTCTTAAAATAAGCTTTCCATGTTTTCACAATAAATCAAAATAAAAACAACAATAAAAATTCCTTGTTAAAAATCATAATTGCCATGTTAGATACAATTCTTATGTTATTAATAATTGCGAAAATATTTGATGTTTTAGTTAAAATGTAACTATCAATAAATATATATGCTTCATTCGTCTTATATATTTTTTTCACATATAATAGAAATTGATTTAAAAAATTGTACTATATCGATGTCTAGCTTTACAAGGTTCTTTATTTAATAATTAATAATACTTATTAATTACAAAAATAAACTTAAGTGTTTGTTGTTGAGATTCACTACTACCATTTATTTGCTATTATAATTATTATTGATATTATTAAATTTTCTTAGATTAATGTCAAGTCAATGAAGAAATAAATATCTCTAACGAAAAGAAGTTACTAAAGGATTTGAAATGCTTTATTATTATCAAAAGAAGTACAGTATCAAAACATACAGTTATTTAATAATTACTGTACTCTATGTTTCTTAAAATATTAATAGATAAATACAAATATTTTTGTTTTACCCTGTATACAAGGTAAATTTTTCTTAAAGCACGTAAAGAATTATTTAAGTAACTTAAAAGTACAAGAAAATGCACAGGTTAAACAAACAGGTTCAAAGTTCCTTTAATTAAATGCAAAATATTTTTGAAAATTTATTTTTACAAACGATTATAAAATATGCTATGCTGTTATGTATTAACAACCAAAAAGTAAACTTTTTTTTATTTTTGGCAAAAAGACAAACAATAGAAAATGTTATTTGTTTAATAATTAACTTTTATTTATCAGTTTTATTATTTTATTTTTATTTCTTTTTTGTTAATAAATTTATAGCATTTTGTTTAGTATTATTTTTTGTACATGATAAACTATTGTTTACTAGTAGAATACAACAATAATATACACATTTTGTGAAAATATCTTGAATGTAAATAAGTTTATGGTTGTTTATAAAATGTTTTGTTTTGAACTTTATTTACATTTAAATTTAACAAATAAACAACAATAAGCAACAAATAAGTAACCACACAAAATGTACAAAATAATTAAATATTAAATATTTTCAAGTACTAAAGTAATATTATGTGTATGGCCATAAAGAGACAAACACTAACCAATATAATAATATTTTATATTTTTTACTCATAATTGAGTAATACAAATATTACATCAGTATTATTGTGCTTTTTTATGTTTATTATAATCATTTATCATTTTATATTAATAAGTATAATCAATTTTAGGGTCAAATCTATTGCATTATTTAAAGAAAATTTACTATGCTAGAATAGAAAACGAATTGGAATTAATTTTCTACTCAACAGACGCGCAAAGCTAACATAAGTGTTTTTCTATTTGATTTTCAATATTATTATTTTTTCAATTATATTGCATAAATTAAACAGCACGCGTTTTAACCGACAAAGTAAACCCTAATATTATAACCTCACCGTGTAGCACCGCATGTTTAAAATAAATATGCATTGTGACACTAGTCGTTGTTTTATAAAAAAAATTTCTAACAATGATTTAGTTTTTATTTTAATTTGATTGACGACAAACATTGTACTTGTGTGTCTAAATACGCCCACTCATCACTCAAAACATAAAATAAAGCTACAATAAAAAAAAAAATGGTGAATATATTACGAACTCCTGTTCTGCATATCCTAGAAGCTCTATAACCGCTTTATTTTAAATGAAGAAAATTAATAAAAATGGATTGACACTTGCCATAGCATAAAGCGGGTAAAAATGGTTTAGTAATATTAACACGCAAATTTTACCCTTTTTTTTTGTTTTATTATTATCATAAGGAGATAAGACATCTGTCTTTGCTCAATCATAAATCTTTGTATTTTTCATAAACATGTAAAAAGTTCAAAACAATACCAGTTCCACTTCACAATTTCATATTTATTTTTACTCGTTGCCTTCATTGATGGTAAGTTACTGAAAAATAAGCTAATCATGTCTATATTAATTGATTAATTTACTTAAGCATTTATTTAACAATGAAAGTATCAATTGATTTAGTTTAGATAAAGCTGAATAAAGCTACATATAATCCAAATAAATTATAATTAATTTTTTATATGTCGTGTTAAATGATTGATTTTACTTTTTAAAAATAATAAGATTTACTTTAATTATAAGAACATATAAATAATATGATTATGCTCCGAAAAAAAAAAATAATTAGAAATATTCACATTTTATGATTAATAAATTTCAGCAGGAATAAATATCGATATTTTTTGTTCGTTATATTAACTTTATATAAGAAAGAAATGTTTACACAATTTTCGTAAAAGAAAGCATAGCATTTAATTAATCATATTATTTTGATTTATTATGACGATAATGAAGACAGCATATCTATTTTATTTATTCGTTGATTTATTGTTTATCTACTAATTCTGTCTTAATTTATTATTATTTCTTATAATATTAATATTAGATTAGTTTTTTTTTTTATTCAATACATCTCAATATATTTTATTTTTAATTAATGTTTATAAATTATCGAATACTTTGTAGGTACAAAGAATGAATTAAAATTTTCTTTTTATACGTTATTTTATTGATTGAATAGCTGTGATTTTTTTTGTATATAATCTGCATTTACAATAAAATATATTTTTAAGAATTTTAAGAAAATTACAAAATTTAATTACATTGTAGCCTTCGTGTTTGTTAATAAAATCCAAGTATTATTGCAAGTTACCATGAGTATAGAAAATAAGATTAAATTTCGAGACTAATTATTATTTTTCAACGTAATTTTCTTACGGTCATTAATCTTATTTCTCGATACTTACTTTAACACATTTTTATTTTATTTTATTGTTTTTAAACTATTATAAATCATAGACAAAAAAAAAGAATTGTACCGTATTTGCAGTTGATTTACATTTAATTTTTTCCTTTTTATTTTGTTTTCTGAAGTAAAGTGAAAATGTGCTTCGTTGTTTTCAATTTATACATAAAAAAGCTTTTAAAAGGGCCTTGCGTTGTATTTGTAACTACCCTATTTTAGTGAATTTAAATAGAAAAAAATAAAGGATATAAAAGTTATTAAAAAAATAAAAAAAACTTTCGACTAGTTTCGACAACAAAATAAATCACAGTGCAGTAAACAACATTACAACAAAGCAGAAATAATACGGTGAGACATTTGATAGGTAGATTTACCTCCCTGATTTAACAATTATTCAAAAAGAAAACCGTTTTTTTATTTATATTTTAGCAAGTAATCTTTTTATAAATAAAAATTGCAAAATACTATTTTTTTTCATAAGTTAAAGAAAATGTATGTCTGCTAAAAAAAAGGGTGCATATTTCCACTAATTTGAATATCAAAAAGGTCAAAATAATATGATAAAGATGAATTGAGACAAATAAATAAAAATTGTCAAGTGTACATATATTTTATTTATTTCTCGATAACTAAACCTATCAAAAAACAATAAAAAATTCAATTTATTTTTGCAGTAATATGAATGTCATTGTTTTTGACATTTATTTGCTATTTATTTATTTAATAAATTAAACTTATAACATTTTAAATATTTAAAAATACATTAATAGTTATAATCAATTAAACTAGAAAATTTATTATAAGAAAATTTTAATGGCATTTAACCAAAAAAAAAAACTTTACAAACTTATTTTTTATTATTTATAATCGTATATTTAATGTATTTCAAAAGACCGTAAAACAAGAACTAAAAAGAAGTTTTAATTTAATTGCCAAAAAGCGGTTAGTATATATAAAATTAGTCTATTGTATTATATATTTTTTGTCCAGTTTTGTTATATTCATTTTTACATTTCTCTATGGATGAACACAATAAAATTTCGTGTTAATAATATTTGTTTTACATTTTGTTCTTTACATTTTTTCGTTTATAAAAATCCTGCATACTCTTATAAATATAAATTCTGTGGTCATTAATTTAATTAATTTTCATTTGTGGTGCAAAAAATCATAACACCTGAAGCAAGAATAGATGAAATAAGTGATTTATAGTAATCTTTTATAATTTTAACAGTCTTTATTAGAGATTATTTGATTGATGATATTCTGCAATTGGTTTTTTGCATAAGTTGCGCGTGGTTAAATACTAAGAAATATTTTTGTAATTAGAGATCGTTGTGAACTCCAACATATAACAGTATATAGCACAAAATGCTGTAAAATTTTTAAACTTTTTGCCTAACCTTTAAAAAAATTCATTTCTTAATGATGTAATTCGACAACCACAACAAGAATTGAAGATATTTTAAGTAAAAATAAAAAAATATTAAAAACTTTTGTTGAAAATAACATTGAATGTCACCAAATATAGATTTAACAAAAAAGAATATAAAAACCGTTGTGTCTTTTACAGTTTAAAACTTTCTTAAATATAGCCTGCAGTAATTTAAATTAAAAAGAATTAATGGTAAAATTCATTGAAATAATACCACTATGGTAGTATCATTCCGATAAATAGTAAAGTTTTTCTATAAAAAAAAAATTATTTAAGTGATAAACTTTAATTTTATAAAACGTTACATGTATGTAAAATAATGCTTTCAAGAACAAAAAAAAAAAGAAGAAAAATTTACAAATAGGGAGAATAAATATCTGGGGCACTATATTAGGTATATTATTATATTATAATTCTGGTAATGTTAAAACAAACACCGCATCGCTTTCCTAACTTAATACTAGTCATGATAGAAAATTCACCCACTGCGTGGCTTTCATTTTCTCTGTATATCTGGATGGATTAGTAATTAACGTTATGGCGATATTCTTACGAATAAAATTCGTCTTTATTAATATTAATCACGTAATGTTAAATAAAAAAAAAATACATTTTTCTAATGTTCCCATTGTTTGTTTTTTTCATTTTTTTTTTATTTTAATAGAATTTTAACTATTGTTATTATAGAAAGAAAAAAAACAAAAATCTTAAACATATGTAAATGAGTTGTGAACGTTGCCCGATAAATGGTATTGTCGGTCATAACAAACAACAACTATTATAATAACAATAACAATAATATTAAATACATAATAATAACAATAATATACAAATAAACTGCAATATTGCACGACATTGTTGTATACAATTTATTTATATATGTATTATTATTATTAAATGTTATTAGGAGCATGAATATTCAGAAATGATCAATCATGTAACGTTAATTTATTTAATGGTATTTTAAAAGTGGGTGATAAAAGCTTTTCAATTCATAAAGGTTTTTCTTTAAAGAATTGATTTAAATATTTACTCTAAAAAAATTTGTTATAGTTTTTGCTTAACATTTTCTTACAGTTAATTCGACTACAGCTATGTATCTAGTCTACTGTGGTGTATATTTTTATGTATTGTGGCAGCGGGATTCGATCCTGCGACTGCATTTTAAATTTTGACAGATGCCATCGAGACTTTATCCATTAATCCTCCACCATGCTTACATTCATTGATATACATATAATAAATAAATACCTTCTACACAAATAATATGAAAACTAAAAATTTAAATCAATATTATTTCCATCATTATCATTGTTTTTAGTTTTTAAAATAATAAAAAAAAACCAATGAATTTCTACCTAACATGATAAAGCTTTTAACGATATGACACGTTATATATATTATTTTAAAATATTTATAAAGACTTTGAATCTTTTATCGGTTTTATAGAATTTAATACTTTTGGAAAATTCTATCGATATTGCACAATTGACGACTGCTATTAACAGTTCTGTTTGTTTATATAATTTATTAATACAATTAGTCATAATGCAGTATTTAAACGCAGAATTTGAAAAATAGATTGTTATTGATCTCCGTTTAGTGGTGAAGTTTTAATAATAATTTTAATTAAAACCGCGCCTAGTTGATTCTATAAATTAATACATTGAGTTATTCTTCCTTAATAACATAACATTTTTTTTTATTTATTATTGATCTTACACATAAAGTATGTAAAGGAATAATAAAAAAATAAAATGTTTATACGTTTAGCTGCTATATCCTGAATATGAATAATTGTAATTAGTAATGCATGATTCGTACAGCATACTTTATTAATGTGAATCATCATTACACAGTAAAAAACTTATTTAAACAAAAGTTGTAAAAATAACGTAAAAATATTTGCCAGCTTAAATTAATATAGCGTTGCTGCGTATGTGAATTTATATGGTCAATGTAATCAATTTCAATCAAATTATCACATCCTACACCATTATATCATTTGATGTGAAATAGTTTTATAGCTATTACTATATAAAAGAAACATAACGTTATGCACGTACATTGCCTCCATCACTACGTATACACGTTTATAACGTACGTGTTTATTATTATTATTATTAGGAAAAAATTTTTATAACACTAACTAAACAACAAATAGTGTACTAATTAAATAACTTTTGCAACACAGATAAGTCTTCAAATCGAAAGCAAATTTATTGTGGAAATTTTTTTTTTTTTGTTATTAATTTACTAATTTAATTAATATCCCTTAATAAATATATTTAAAAAAATGTCTATAACAAATAGGTATTGGACAAAGGGAAGAAAATATGAGCAGCAATAGTCTTGATTCGGAAATACTATGCTCTTATTTCTTAAAATCTTTTCTCACACAAATGTATTTAATTTTAAAAATCAATTAATTAATATTTATTAACACAACTTGTTTATGTTATTAGCATCAATTTATTTCCATTACATAATACAATAAAACTCATTTGACATTTATCCAGCTAAAAATAATGAAAAATCGCATTAATAAACAAAAATAGACGTTGAGTAGAATGCATTTTATATTGTGAAATTGTAAAAAATTGTAAAATATCTCAATTTAATAAATATAAAAACATTAATCAGCAAATACATATACGTATTGCTATCGGCTTAAAATGTCAAAGGGTTTTTTTTTTACTTAAGCCTGACTCTTTGTATGTCTGCAATTGTCATGTAGTTAATACTTTTTTGATGGGTGCTGTGTTTTCAAAAAGCTTTCAGTTATATCAACTTAATCAATGTTATAAAATTATAGTCAATATAAATTTTGTTTTATTTCATTTTAGGTTAAAGTAATGCTCCGAGTTTCGGATAATGCACCATTAGATACTAATAATACATCGAGCTATTTGTCTATCGATAAGAAAAAAAGACAAGTCACATTGAGTGAGCCAACAGTTGTGGCAACTGTTTCTGGATCACAGGAAAGAGGGCCTATGGTAGCAGCACCAAAAATGTTTGCTTTTGATGCTTTATTTACTAGCGAAGATACTCAGGTAATTTTTATTAATTTTCTTCATATATTTTAACAATTGTAAAATTATCAACGAATAATGGCATCCGGCAGCTACACTATTCTATCACTGGTCAAGCCATAATTTTTAAGAGTTTTTACAAAACTCTAAAACGCAATTGACCCTAGTCATCGTATAAATAACAACTTGTCTAAAAGCCAATTTTATTTTTATATGTTTTGCTAGGGAAACTATTTACCGAAAAATAAGAAAATCATCCAGACTTGTTAATCTTTAATGAAAATGAATTAAAAATATTGTTTTTCTGCTTTCTATATAAAATAAAATCAATAAATTTTCATAAAATAAAATACTTTCATCTCCAAATTCATCGCAAATAAAATCTATAATTCAAAAATAATTTAATTATTTAGTTTTCAAACATAAACAAAAAATTTTTTGTTGCAAGTACCATGATAATATATATATTGGCAAGTATACAGTGGTAGAAAAAAGAGTGTAATTCAATTTTGTTTTATTCTATTTTTATATTTGTCACATCGTTTCTCAAAATAAGAGAAAATTTAATAAAGGAAAAAGTATAAATAAATAAATGCTTTTGTCGCTTATAGTTGGTTGACTTTTTTCTTTACTCTATGATCCGCCCTTGTAATGAAATTGTGCAACCACCTACTCAAAAGAAGAAACTTTTCAATTAATGTTTAAGTTATCATCGATAGTTTTTTAAGATTTATATCGCTTGATATAAATAGAAATATATAAAAATTGTAGATACATATATATAAACAACAACAGACCGGCGACATCATGCTTCTATTATGCTTTTACATGGTAATAAATAGTATTTTTTATTTATTTTTTATAAATGCAAACACGTTACATGTTTTTAATATTTATTTAATTTATATATGTAGTTTGTTTTCCTATATAAATTAATTTACCTCAAAAAACAATTTTAATTAATTTCGGGAAAGGATAAATAAACCATTGAAAAGATAATAACTGATTTGGTTTTATTTTATTTTGTTATAAAAATTTTATGAAGCATAAAAATATATATTAAATTTAATAGAAACTATAATATCGTTATCATATAAGCAAAAAAGAAAAAATATTCATTTTCATCATTTGTATGTTTTGGAGAAAAAATAAATATAATTTCTTGTTTCTACTATACAAAGTGAATTATTAATTATAATTTTATAAACATGTTCATCACTTAAGTAATATAAAATAATGATTAAAATAACAGCAAAAGATAAAATAATATTGCGGTAACAAAAACAAAAAAAAGGTGATGAAAACTTGGCTTATAAATTACGTGACAACAGTACAAAGAGTATAGATATTTATTATTATAGAAGTGTTGGGAAAAAATTCATTAACTTTTCATTTTAACAAGACATTTTTTATTATTATTTTTATTATTATTATTATTCATTTTTATTCTAGATGGATATATGCGCCTCAGCCCTCTCTGAAGTTATACCCGCCGTATTAGAGGGATCTGATGGCTGTTTGTTGGCACTTGGTCATCCGGGAACAGGTAAATAAAAATAAAAATAAAATTAATAATAATAATAATATTCTTACGAACTGTGTTTTAATATAAACTTATCGTAACTTATTTACGTTATTTTTTCGCATTGTCATTATTACAACTATAAATATTATAATTTATTTTTAGGCCAAACAAATACAATGTTGGGCTCTATAGCGTCGGCACAAGATTTAGGTGGAATCCCATGTGCTATATCATGGTTGTATCGTGGTATAAATGAACGCAGACAAAAATCCGGTGCCAGATTTTCAGTACGTGTAAGTGCACTTGGTGTTAACGCTACTAAACCCGGTTCAACGTCGAGAGACCTTCTTGCAGCACATGCGACAGGTTAGAATAAATTAAAAACAATAATTATTATCTAAATTTGCGATTTCTTCATAAAACATTTTAAAATAAATAACATAACTTACCAAAAATGTGCATCCCAAAAAAATAAAACGAATACCGCACATTATATGTTATTTCATCGTTATTAATTAATTTGAAACTATATTTCTAATAATTGTATAAAAGAAATACAATAAATGAATACCACTTTACACATATTTATTATTTTACCTTTTTATTATATTATTATTATAGTTATTATCATAACAGTTATCACTAAAAATGAAATAAAATAATAAAAAATTATAACTTTCATAACAGCAGTAAAAATACCTGTTTTTTCGAGCCATCCAACGTAAGTGTGGTAAAAACAAGAAAGGAAAAACGCAACCCTTATAATAAAATAATAGCACACCCCGATGAACGGTCATTTTTTCTGGTTCTTTAATGTTTAACTAAAAATTAACTATAATATATAATTCACGACTTGCTATGTATCTAGATTTTTATCTATATATATATATTCCATTCGCTTGAGTAACTCAGTCAAAACCAATGGTGGTGGCTTAAAGTTGCTGTTAATATATATATATGACTTCTTTTGACTTTATCAAAATAATTATATAACGAAAGCAATATTACAATGACTGTAGACCGAAAAAGTAAACTTTTTCTATGTGATAAAGGTGTGTTATTATAACCTCTTTCCTATTTACTTTTTAAATAACGTTCAAGATGTTTATTTTTGTTTCTAAAAAGGCATAGGCCTAATTAAAACAGTTATTATTCGAAAGTTAATTCATTATTAATCACCTATAAAATTGTTTTAATTTAGTTTTTGAATTGTAAAACAATAATATCATATCTTATTCATAATCGTATATATTTTTTTTTAATAAATTATTTTATGTTTAATAAACAAAAAATATTTAAAACAAAGGAAATAAATTAGTTACTAGTAGTTCTTACTGTGCTGGCACAGGCCAGTTTAATGTGTGCATATTTTTGTATATTCGTATAATAGCACTCATAATACGGAATACTTTCACGCCATTCTTTAATTACTTTATCTTTCATTATATTTATTCAAATGTTTTATGAAAGCATTAATTATAAATTATTAATTATTGCGACATTAAAATGTCTTAAACATTAGATTTCAGACATGTACCTATCTATGTTAAATATTTGTTGATGTTATCTCATATGCAATAATGTGCATTTGGTGTTGGATTATTTTTTGAAATAGATTTGTGCTTTTAGTTCTTTATTATGCATTATGTACATCAACACTTCCTTCGACTGTATTGTGAACTTGTTTATCAATTCAACCTATCTAGCATTTGATATAAAAAACAGTCAATATCGTAAGAACGAATTTATAAGATTGTAAAGATGGAAAAACTTTTTAACTAAGAAATTATGTATGCAATTCTTGTAAAAAATGAAAGTTTTAAAATCTACTTAAAAATTGCAATCGATTTTAAATTTATAAATTTTATTTTTTATTCCACTGCAGAAAATCCTTGCAAAGTTATTTAAGACACGAAGCTGGATTAAATATTTATTACCTATGATTAATTTATTTTTGAAACTATACTACTTATATATTTTAAAATTTAAGATTTAGTTAAAATTAAATGAATGCGAGGTTTTAAAGTTTCTTAACGAATACTAGAGACAAAAACAAGATCGTTAAAATTTAACTCTTTTAATTTTCATTTTCACTTTTGCATTTAATGCAATTATAATATCAGATACATAAACGATGCAGATACAATAAGTTACTCAAGATTTTTTTGAATTCAAAGCAGAAACATCATAAAAATATATAAATTATAGTCATAAAATGAGTGGAAATACCCGATATAAGTAATTAAACATATTTTTTTCTTGCCTAAACTGTATCGAAATGGTTTTATTCTCTTATTTTATTTCCTATTTCAATTTTTTAGGGTCCAAATGTTTATCATGTTTTCATTTTATTATTGTTTTATAGATTTTTAAAAAGTTTTTTATTTATATTATTGGGTAAAAATGGGTGGTGGTCGAATATATTCTGTTAAAATGCTAAATAAATAGGGTTAAATAAATAACCTTTTCTGAAACTGAAGTATCGTATTAAATGTATCTTAAATTTTTTTTTATTCCTTTAGGTACGTTTTCTATTTTCCAAAAATATTTAAGGATAAAATTATGCACGACACACTTTGAATGTCATTTATAGGTGCGGATAGAAGAGGGTAATATGTATTTTAGTTAGACTAGGGCAAATAATAATTATACGAAGAAAAATCTGATAAAGGGTCAGTGTCGTGTCAAAATATTCTACGAAAAATTGAAATTAAGAAATTTACATCGTTTGGCGTTCGCAATATGGACGAAATTTATATTTAGAAAATAATAATTATAAGAATAATAAGAAAATTGCAACACAAATTGATTTATTGAAGTAAAAAATTGTAATAAAATGAATAAAATTGTATTTTAAGAAAATAGATTTCATTTTTAAGACAATAAATAGCAAAATCCTCCCTGTAATAAAATATAGAAACTAATATTCAATAAATTCGAATTGCAGAATGTGACGATTCACCTGGGGTCTATTTACGTGATGATTTTCTCGGCGGGCCAACAGAATTGCGTGCACCAACTGCAGAACGTGCTGCATTATTTTTAGATGCTGCATTAGCTGGTCGATCGCAAGGAAATTTAGAACCAGCACTTATATTTACGCTTCATGTTTATCAATATAGTTTAGCTGGTAAAGGAGGAGGTAAATATTCTTAATATTATATATAGACATCAGTGATAAGTAATCGAAAAATAATAATTATATTTAGTTGCTGGAGGTAGAAGCAGACTTCATCTAATTGATTTTGGAGGGTGTGCTAATAGAAACGGTGGATTACCGCTATCTGGTATTGGAAACGTATTGTTAGCAATTTTAAGTGGTCAACGACATCCACCAAATAGAGATCATCCACTAACGCCACTTCTTAAAGATTGTCTAGCTCCTTTAACATGCCATGTGTCAATCATAGCACATGTAACATATTCACAAGTAAATAATATACTTTCTAAACCATAATTAAATAAATGCGTTCTAGTATCATTATTAGTATAAGTCACACCGCTGATCATTTCATATTTACAGACTCATACAGATGCACTAACTACCATTCAATTAGCTTCTAGAATTCATAGATTACGTAGACGAAAACATAGATTTCCTTTGTCAGGTGATAAAACTTTAGGTTTAAATAGCAGCAACTCTGGTCATCAATCGGGAGGATCTTCAGAAGGCCCGGATCCATCTAGTTCTGATTTGTCAGCCGATACAGTTATTTATGTCGGACCATGTGGAGATGATGCCACAGATGGTGAACATCCGCCCGTTTATTTGCCTAGTCTTAGTTCAGGAGATAATCGATGTGCCATGGGTCGCGTCTTAAAGGGATCCGCAGCTGAAAAACCTAGTAAATTACAGCCCAAAAAAATCACTACTAAAAGTAAATATTCACTTCGTTTTTATTGTTTAAAAAAAATATATTATATTTTTCTTTTTTTTACAAAAACAGTACAAAGTCCAATTGCAATTCCAAGAACTGATAGTCTTAAGAAAAACCAAGTAATATTAGGGAATACAGCGCAACAACAAATATATAGTGACATTAATACTCAAGTAAATCATCCTAGTTCGCCAAAAATGAGTACATCTAATGCAGCTCATTCATCACCAAAAATTGTAGGCGGTGCATTTAAACATGTAGCAGTAAGTGTTAGCAGAGGATCAAATGTACCCACACCCAAAGGATCACCATTGCGCAGGCCTAATATTGCTGCAAATCCTGAAAGTTCTCAGCGTGCACAATTAAGTGAGGAAAAATGGATCGATGGCCCAAGAGTTTCAAGGTAATTTTTGTTACAAAAAGCATAGTTAAAGCAATAATTTATAGAACAATTTTTTAAAATATATATAATGTATTTAGATCAAAAGTCGCTGAAGCTCGACACTTAATGCGCGAGATCAACCACGTGAAACAATGTGAGACATGGATTGATGGACCAAAAATATCTTCACCGAAAACGCTTTTAAATGCTAGCAGTATTCCTGTCTCGGCACATCAAGCTGGCACTTACGGTTTCATGGATAGTCATAAAAAATCAATGATACGGAAATGGGTTGAAAATCAAACTTCACAAATTTTCACTTCCAACCAAGGCCCGCCTTCAGCACAGCAACAAGCTGCTATTTTATCGCAGTTAAAGTCAGAGGAATTAGTAGCTGCAGCTACGATTGAAAATGCTAGCGCAGAACTTGTGACTCCAGTTGCGGCATGTTTTACAACCATACAAAATTCTACTAATACTTCTGAAAGAAGTATTCACGTAGGACTTAAACAAATACAAGAACAGTGTGATATACTGTCCGAGAAATCTGAATCCTCTTCATGTGACAGACAGCAAAATCATTCAGACGGCCATGAAGAAGAAGATCAAGATAGTGGGCCATCTGAAGTCCCTCCAGCACTTCCACTACTTGAACCTCTTGGTTCTCGCGAAATTTCACATGAAAGCATTCATTTAATGTGCTCGAGAGTCGTTTCGCGAGAAAGCTTAGGAATAGGGCATGTTCAAACAATAGATTGTGGACTTCAAGTAACAGAAGAAGAAATTGCTAGAACAATGAGGTATTACTATTTTCTTATTTATTTACTAACGAATTAGCAATAAAAATTATTATAAAATTTTAGCGAGCATCCTCTGAGTGCTTTGAGCCAAGGAGAAATTTCTGTAGTTTCTAGTTTTCATGTAAGCGATGCAATAAGTGATTGTGTTGTTGGTGATAGAACGAGGTAATTTCATTATTAAAAAATCATTTTTGTAAATTTAATAAATATTATAAATATAATACTTAAATATACTCCGCAGATACCAATTCGATCAGCTTGCTCGCCTTCGTGAACTATTTACTTCACAATTAGCAATGGCTGAAGTTACTCCCGCATATCGAATTAGTGATGCAGCTAGTGTTTACAGTGAGCCAGCCTATAGACTAAATACAGGTCCCGGTAGTATTTGTAGTGAGCCAGCATATCGACTACCAAGTCCAATGTAAGTACTTTTATCACATAATCATTATTATGATTTTCACAGTATAATTTTTGCTTGTTAATAGTTGCCGTGGTTGTCGAAAATCAATAACACTTTCAAGAACTCCAAGTCAAACTTCGTTACCCAGTTTGACTGGTATTGTAGCAATTGCAAGTATGGAACAATATGCATCATTAAGGCATCCCGACGGCGCTTCAGATCCTAATTTACAAAATATAGAAAAAAGTGCTGGTTACACTAAAAACGAAGTGGATTGTAATGAAATGACCCTTTTCATGAAACCAACGATTTCGAAGGAAAGCATTGACAGACAATCTTTTAACGACACGCCGCTCCTATCACAAACACAACTACCCCAACTACCACCGTTACCACTCTCAACAACAGAAGCATATGACAGTGGTCATGATTCAACACCTCGGACATCAAAACATTCAGGAATATCTCGTCGTGCAGAGAGCGGTTACCATAGTGTTGCAACAGCACGAGATAGTGATGAGTCCAGTTTCGGGTCGGCTGCATCACGAGCGCAACGCATTGGTAAACTAGACAGAAAAAAACATCGACCGGAGAAGTCATTATGTAATTGGCTGCGAAACCCCTTTACATGCACCTACCCAGATACAGAAGGTGAAATAAGTGATTTCTAAGACCATCAACAAGCCAAGAGGTAAACGAAACTAAGTTACCGCTCAACATTTTTGTTTTTCGTGTTTTTTCTATATCAAGTCAAATCTAATGTTTAAGGTTCTATTTAATTATTTTTTATTATTATTATTATTATTTTCTTTTTCTAAACGACGAAGATAATGGAATAGATTATAATTTAATTGTTAAAGCATAATTGTTTTCGTTTTAATAATAAATTAATTTGTGTAAATATTAAGTTTATGATTCGTTAAGATTATTTAATTATTTATTGTTGAACAAAGAAAGTAACATAAGAAGGGTGTAGAAAATACCAAAATACCAAAAAAATATAAAATATATATATATATAAATCTATGGAAATGCATTTGTTATGTTTTATTTTTTTTTTTGCTTTATAGTAGATAATGTTTTTTTTTATGTTTTATACATTTATTTTGTAAATAATAAATTAGTCTGCATTGTGCAATAATTAAAAATAATAACAGAAAAGTGAACAGAATTTATATTCAACAAAAAAAAAAAAAGAAAAATAATCGCAAAAAAAAATTAAATTAATATTAAACATTTTATAAAAATTATGCAATTACCAATTAATTTAAATTTATAAAAATAAAATAATTATGTATATCATGTTGTATATTATGTTGACAAATGAGTGTCAAATGAAAAAAAAAAAAGAAAAAATTAATTAAAACTTTGTAAATTTTAATAAAATGAACAAAAAAAAATACTTTAATATTGCCAATCAAGAAATAAACTAAAAATAATTATTAAATGTAGCAAAAATGACAAAACCTTACTAGGGGTAAAAAATAAGCAAATGAAAAATAAAACAAATTAAATAATGTATTTAAATAAAAAAAAATATATAAATAGAAATAACACTTTGTACGATGCCATGAATAAATAATACTTTTTAAAAGAATTAAATTAATAAAATTATTTTTCTTTTAAATTCATATATAAATAATTATGAAACGACAATGATTTTTCTTATTATTGCTATTATGTAGCCACTATGATGGCAATCCAAGTTGCTGAAATTACAATAGCAAAAGCGTCACAACAAACAGAAAAACTTTTGTAATAAAATTGTATATTTTATAGAAATTATTATGATTAGCATAAAACAATAACCTATTAATAGGCATCCTTCGTAATTTAAGGTACTGGCTTTATGGGTGTATAACATGAACATCAGTTTATAAAAAATATTACATTAAGTTATGGAAAACAACAACTGGATAAATTAGTTTTAAATTCGTAATTTTTGTTTCTTTAATATCACTACACTCGTCTATACACGTTTGTCTCGTTCTGAAGATCATTAATGATAAAAAATTGTTAAAAAGCGACAATGTGACAGTATGCAAATATTTATAAAAATAAAATATTATATTAGAATCTTATAAAATGTTCAAGTTTTATAACCTTGTTAAAATATCAAAAATAAAACAAGTAAAACGAAAACAATAGCACAATATGACACTTCTGTTTTTCATCTTAAAAAAAAATCTTCTTCAAATTTATTCACGCACTTATTTTATTCTTTTCATTGATTTTGTTTACTGTCTAAAGATAAATAAAACATTCACCCCAAAATCTTCTTCTTCAATAACATAAACATTCAAAAAGAGAGAAAAAACTTTAATCATAATTCTTGTATTATTGCAAAAAAAAACATATATCAGACCATCAATAGCACAAAAATAAACACAAGTAAACAATATTCATTGATGTGTATTTTATTTTTTAAAATAAATTATATATGCAGTTATCATAATAATATAAAATTTAACACATGAAAATGAATAAATAAACATTTATCCCCTATTTATATTATTATAATAAAATAATTAATAAAAATATTGACAAATTTATTTATTTATTATTAAAAATGAAATAAATAAAGGGAGCACCGTGAAAATAACAAATAACAGAAGATTTCAAACAATTGATAAGCAAAAAATAATAACTTTACGTTTTTCAGTTACAGTTAAGGAGGTTGTATGCTTTATAGCAAGCAGCTAACATACACATTAGGCTTGGTAACAATCAAGCAAAGTTTATGTAGAAAAAATTTTGTCACATTAACACTTTTCCATTATTATTATTATCATTATTATCATTATTGTTACAATAATACCATTAAAAGTAATATTAAACAATAATAGTAACGCATTTTATTGTTAACATAACTACAAACAGTACTTACCAAGTGTTTCAACATACTGTTTGATAAGTATTACACAAGAACAACAAAATAAAATAAAAACATCATTAACACCATTTACTTTTCATTTATATTTCGTTTAACTAATGCTATTGTTGTTCGCGGCATTGAAATATATAAATAATAATTATTAAGAAAATAGGAAGAACACAGCTGTTATTTAATGAAAATGACATAATGTTATGACATTCAATTGTTTTCTATGTATATAAAAAAAAAAAAATATTTAACTCTGCTTATTACAAGCACTTGATGCGGGATAAGGGTGGCAGATTATAATAACAATAAAAATATTAATATTATTTTTAAGAAAAAGTTATGTTTAGAAATAAGGAAAGTGGAACTGTTAAGAAATATTTAGTTAAATGAAAATTTATCGTTATGATTATTTGTCAACATTAATTTGATTTTAATCAAAATTTTAACATTTTATACATTCCTTATAAGTAAAATAATTACGAGCAACAAAAATTGTTTTGCTTTGCTATAAAGGAAACAAAATGCCACATTATATGTTAATTTTATTTGAAAAATCTATATTCGCTTACATTTATTTCTAGCCATTTGTGGATTTAGAGAGTAATTAATTTTTTATTCCATTTCACTTGTCTACTTTTAGACAGTTTGTCTAAATTGATAATTTCCTTTTAAAAATGACAGAAAAAGATAAAAGGATATCTGGCGTAAATTAAAAAGGGAAAATTAATTCAACAATAATATTAGTATAAAAGTATTTTATTTTAATTTTATAATATGTATTTTAGCTTGGTTTTAGATACCTACATAACTAAATGTAACATTTTTCTGTTTATAATAGACAAAAATAGCCACGAAAGCTTAGTAAACATAAAAATAATCCATTACAGATGTACATTTGTAAATAAATCAGCATCTATTGACACATATTCTTTTGGAAAACTAATAAAGCGGGGGCGAATAAAAAACGTGCATACAATTTTTAATTTATATTATTAAATCTGGACAAAAACGAAAGTAAATAAAATGTACAATCCATTAAAAAAAAAAGGTATTGCAGTAAGAAAAGTTATTCACAGTGAATTGTAACTTGTCACTTTATTTTCAATGAAAAATGTAGGTAGATAGGTAGGTAGAGGTAAGTAGGTTGATAAAAAGATAAAATTCCTGTCTCATGCTATAATCTCTAAATTTCAGATTTAAAATATATTTTATTAATGGAATTATCGTATGACTGGCGTTATATATAGCTAATGTTTAATGTGCATAAGTGTAAGTGAAAGTGGAGGCTGTTGAAGTGTGTTTTTTTTTTCGGGTCTTTTTTAATCAAAATTTATTTACACCACACAAAAGATTTAAGCATAATATAAAGTTTAAAAAAATAAAATTACGACGATAAGAAAGCTTTGTTTTTATTAAATTTAGTCATTGTTATTATTATTATTATTATTATTATTTATTTTAATTTTGAAATTACCACCCACATTTATGTTTGTACATTATAAAATAAAAATTTTAAAGCAAATCATTTAAATTCAAAGTGCTTGAATATAAAGTAGTAATCTAGGAGAATAATTTCACACATGTATGTACCTATGGTATGTGTTAAATAATATCTTTACCTCCCTCATCCAACTAACAATATATACAAATTTATATAGAGCATAAACACACATCTATGTTACCTTATGAATGTTGGTTTTACTACTAAATTTCAGTGCCTTTTTTTATATTGTGTGTTTATGAATTTTGGTCGTTTTTTTTTTATTTTAAATAAATAGGCCGTCGCAATGCGTCATGTACAATACATCTCTAAAATAATAATATTATAAAGCAAAAAACGGCGAAAATAATACTTTGTCTATAGTAGTATACTAATGTACATCGTTCGACCAACTATAATTTTTGCATGTTGTCATATATCAGCATACTATTCTTTTTTTTTTCATTATGCATTTAATTTAAAATATGTGTATACTACCTCAAAAATGCTTTTAAATGATTGTGGGCTGATTTTCCAGACATGAAATATAAACAAAACAACAAACTAAAATAATTATCATTGGTCTGTTTTGTTGTTTCAGGATACTTTTGCTTGATATATATTTATTCTTTCAAAACGTTCATACAAGCATAAAAGTGTATTTTTTTTAATTAAAAAAAAAACAACCCATAGAATGAGTTATAATGACCCATTAAGTATATGTTAATGTTGAATGCAAAATAAATAATAATAATAAAAAAAACTTAAAATAGCAGCAATAATTTGTTTTATTCTAAAAGGAAAAATAAAGTTTATCATTAATTTAATTTTTATTCCATGTGTTTCTATAACTACTATCATTGAAAAATGTATGAAAAATATCATTCTAAACATCTCTTATCATAATTTATTTGAATATTGATATTATTAACACTTATCAGAGACACAAAACCCTTTTTTAATATAATTAAACTAGTAGATAATTTTTGGTTATCAAGCTTATTTTGATTACTAATTTAATTAAGTAATAATTTGATCACCACCGACACAACCTGTTAAAACTAATTTTCTGATTTTAAACGCTACCTGCAAAACAATGTTTGCTTATGCAAAATTAAAATAAAAAAAAATACATAAAACATTTAAATTTAAAATAAAATAAAATTAAAAAGTCTAATTTAATGTTGACTGAATTGTAGAATTTTGTAGTAAAGAAAAATGTATAAAAATATTTCCATATAAAATGTGTTTACCACCTTACTCCCGTTGTTTGTTTTTTATCTCTTTGTTGATGGTGGTGTTTTAAACAAATTATATAACATAGTGTGGATACTATGAAAGCATAGATCTAGCACATTCAGTTATAATAAAGATTAAAGTTAAGAAGATTGAAATTCCACTATTACTATTCGTAGTCTTAATTATTTTCTTAATTAAAAACGAAAATTTTCAGATATCCCGACTTTAACATTTTTTTCTTTTCGGTATATTTATTCTTTATAGTTTAGTGTTGGATTTCAGTATTTTAAAAAATATCCCATGCTTTTAAACTAATTAAATCAATTCCTATAAATCGTCGGATAGTTTATTCGCTGTTTAATCCTAAGCGCGATGGTTTATTGCTTAAAAAAGCCCTAGAAAATGCAACTTTTAAGCATTGTTTTGATTTGTGTCAAGTACAAAGTGAAAAGTACTACATAGTACATAGTAGTAAATAAACTATATTTTTAAGACATTTTTATGTAAAACTTTAATGAGTTCATTATAATCAACATTACCATGAGATAATTAATTGGTATTTATTTAAAAATCATTTTTTTATTTATTAAAGAGTACAAAAAGGTCGGAGAGCATAGTTTCTACATTTAAATTATGTTTACTTTACAGTTCACAATTCAATATTGTTTACCATTAAATTATAATTATTATTATTATGATCTTAATTTGACTTTTATAATAAATTGATTATTAGGAAATAATTGTCAATTACCATATTGTTTGCCTGGTTTTGTTTGCAATTTTTTTTTTATCCGTATACAGTGAATTTAAATTTCATCATTATGATACACGCGTATGAGCTTTTTATTAAAGTCTTTCTAGATTGTATTTTCTTTTTTTTTTATATATAAATAAAAAAGAAATAAAAAAAAAGAAACGAACGAAAAAAGGAAAACGACAAACGTGAAATGAATTCACAAAACAGTTTAAAGAGATATTTAAGATATTTTCGATGCGATTGCGTTACGTTGTGTAGTGGGTGATTTGTGTAAAATGTAATAAACAAAACGCATTAAATTCATATGGGTTGCATGACTATTTTGTTATAAAAATAATATTTTTTTTTTCTCTTTTTGATTTAATAGCTCTGTATTAAAAAATGTTGCTATCATTTGTGTTCGGTTCTGCTTCTGTCTGAATATAAATAAAAATTTTTAATAGTAGAAAATATTTAAAATTGTATTTTATTTAATTTTTCACCTAGATTTTAAATTCGTTTAATATCGATTTTGACTCAACAATCTTACCGCTGTTATTTCTGTTTTCGCGTCAACACATTTATCTTAGATTAATTTAGATATTGCTTATATAATTTTGTAGCAAAAACCTTTTCGCTTTTAATATTCGTTGCTTTACCATTGATATTCAGTTCCCTAATAATAAAAAGACGAGTTAAATATGTTTTTTCGTAAGTGACAAATATTTTATACATATATATATATAATCAAAACATTGCTTTTACACGCTTTGGGATTTAAATTTCGTGTATTTTTATTGCTTTTCTAGTTGGTTACGCTGATGAGAAATGTATATACGAGTATATATAAATATTTTGCCTTCTAGAAAAATTATCATTTGCTCTGCATTATGTTTAACGATGATCGTGAGATAATCGAAATATTTAAATTTTTTACAGTCACCAACCTTATGTCCCAGATTTATATTGTGCGTCTTTTTTACATTTTAATAGAAATACAAATAAGCAGCAATACTGTTTCAGTGTTGTTATGTTTTGATAAAATCACGTTCTTATTGGTTTTTTGTGCTGTTTCCAGAAAGGAAATCCTACAATATTGTAGTAACGGAAAATACATCGAAAACATACATATGATTTAGTTTTGTTAATTTAATTAATTAAATTATTTAAAATAAACAATTCTTGATTGTCGAAACAGAGATTTTTTCCTTAAATTAAAATAGTAATACAGCCAACCTACAACATTTTTTCATTTAACGGATCGATTATTCAACGCCTTTCTCTCTAATAATTATATTTGCTTAAAAACATTTTTATATTTTTACAGAATAATAAATATTTTTACGAAATAAAAACGAAAAAATTGCCATTTAAAGTTTTATTAGGAATTGACAAAGTTGTTAAACTGAACAATTTTTTATCGTGTTGTATATAAAGTTGCGATTTTATTAACATTTAACAAACTTTTTTTTTATATTATTTTACATTATTTTCAACCCCTGTATAAACAAGAATCATTTATTTAATTCAATATTGATTTACGCTTTTAGATTTGTAAGCGACAAAATGAGGAATCACTTTTGACTTGGGTCTTCAACCACTGAAATAGCTTTATTTTTAATTGAGTTTAATGCAGTGTGCATAATTCACAAATAGGAATAAAAATTAAATTATTTAAAAAATAACCCCTTTTAATTTGGCACAGTGAATTGGTGACTTTTGTAATTTTTTTTTTAACGCATATAGCCAAACAGGAAATCACAATACTATCTTTTTACTCACTGATTTTTATCTAAATTAAACGCAAAATAAAAACACAAAGTGCATAGTAATGTCTATAAATTAATTTGTTTTTAAACACTCGTCTTCGTTTTTCTTTCTTTATATAATAAAAATTTCTATTTTGTAGTTGTTGCTGTCGTACTTTTTTTTTCTTCTTCGGCGTGATTTGTTATAAGGAAGGGTCTGATTTCCGTCATTCAGAATTGTACGTCTTAATGAATTATTTACGCTAAGTTGATTTTTTATTTTTCTTCTAATCAGTTTTGTGGTCAAAGAGATTTTATTTCAGGAAGTAACTATTCTTCTTTTAAAAACAAATCAGTTGCACACTATTGACTAAAAGGGAATGCTTTTTGAATAAATTAAATTCTTATAATATAAATAAATTTCATAGTATGTACTATTTTTGTTCTTATGCTAAAGTTTTTGCTAATATTAATATTTGTATTACATTTATTCGAAAAGTTTATTCAAACTTAATACAATGTTATTTAATATGTTATATTTTGTTTGTCATATCAGGATTTTGCTGAGATATATACACCTAAAAGACAAATCGATGCATTTTTTCATTCATAGTCAATACTGCTGCGTCACTTTCTAATTTTCTGTGAAAAACAACAACGAGATGCATTGAGCGTCCTGTAATCGCAGAAGTTATGAATAAGATTATAACAAATCAGAAATTTAATAGAATAACTAAACAATGTTATGCAATGTGGTATAAAAAATATTGTTCAACCCTCATTTAAGAATGTAAGCGAATACTTCTAATGCCTAAATAGTTTTCTCTGTGATTTCAAATAAAAACTAAATGCAAAATTCAAAGTTATTTTGTCCCTTCAATTATAAATGTTTGTTGAAATTATTTAATCTATTTGTTTCATTTAGTAAAATTTTAATAATTCTGTAGAATGTTATATTAAAAGGATACAAAATATATGTAATGCAGTTTATTAATATTTCTATTTTTATGTTTTTATCTTTTAATATTTCGAAATAAAGTCTCCTGAAAAATCATGTATTAAGTACAGATTGATGTTTAAAAAAAAATAATAATCGCCTGTCATAAATTTAATAAGTATTGAGAGGGTTATAACTGTTATTACATGATAAAGAAAAAGTTTTAAAATTTTACTTTTTAATTAAATCTATTTATATTGGCCGGTAGTGGGTATATTTATAACAAGAAGATTATTTTGTATAAAATAAGTATCACTGGTTACATAATTTACTATTTTAGTTTTCTAGTCTAGGAAGAGACAAAGTCTCATATTTTTAATCAGCATTAACATTAATTTCTATTAAACCTTTTTATTAAATTTTGAAATATTAATCGAGCTTTCATTTGTACTGCTACAAAGAATACCAAAATATTACGTTATACTTGCAATGCAAAGACAAATAATATGATATACAGAAATAAGTAAAAGTCATTTAAATAGAAAATAGTAAAATCTACTTTGTAAGTTTTTGATCGATAACTATCAGAAAAGAAGAATGATCATTGATTGATCATAAAAGATCGAATTAAATGCTATTGGGTAATATGCTGCATCATTTTGTTGGAAATAGTATGCTTATATTATGCGTAGTAGTTTCATAAAGATATAAAATTCACAGTATGTTGCTTAAGGGAGGAAAACGCATATAAACCGGATGTTATTAATGTACCAAAATGTACATAAACACAATGTACTATAAAGTATTTTAATATAATGAGTTTCTTTTTTCTTTTTTGTTTTATAGCCAGGAGGTAGTTGATTTGACCCTTTTTTTGGCCAACACTTGGACGGCATTATGCAATACTCCTGCTTTTATATGTACACCCTGAGGGACAATGTATTTATCCATAAAGATAATGAAGGGTATGGATATACATTGTTTAAATCATATGGCCTACAAGGTGACATGTTAACGTAACAGTATTATTTCGTACAGACATGTGGTAATTACGCTTTTTTTTATTTTGCTTTAATATTTAGTTAATGTGATAATGCCTAAAGGTGGAAAAATAATTAGTTAGATTATATTTTACTATTTTTACTTATACTTTCTTTATTAAAGTACTTTTATAACTTCTAATAAACAATAAAAAAAAATTAACAATCAAATAAAAAATAAATACATATTTTACAGGTGTCTATTATATTTTGATAAAATAGCACATATCAAATAATGTTAATGGTTATTTTCTAATAAACATATAGTAAAACCCATCCGTATAATTGTAATTAATTTTCCATCAACCTTAGCCAACCATTTTTATGCTTTGTTTGGTTATTAATTTGGTTGAAGACAAACAAATTGACTTGACTTTGACAAATGTGTTTCACTTGGTCTTCTCTTTAAGATTGATAAATAAAATTTCTTTATTATTATTTCATTTTCTATATATTTGTGTTAGACTCATATTACTAATATATTTTGTATTTACTAAGCAATAAGATTTTATTAAGAATATATTATTTGAATGTAAAAAAATAAAAATTATATATAAATAATATTAATAATAATGAGAACGCAAAGCAAAAAAAAAATGAAAAATGATGACAAAGCTTATTGTTTCTGTTTAAAAATTCATGTCGCGTTATTACTTTTTATTATAATTTCAACTATATAATAACGACAGAATATTCTTCTATAGTGAGTTTTAGAAACAAAGGCTAAAGACAAAAATAAAACAGAATTTAAAAAAGATTCGGGGCGTAGAATTAAAAAGAAAATAAAGTAGAAAAATTTTTAAGATGTAAGACTGGTATTTCTACTTTTGCAGAAAATAATGTCACTCGTATTGGAAAGTGAGAAAACATAGCAACACAAATGGATAAAAAAAAATGGAATAAAAATTATGTGGAATAGGAAATTTTTCACTTTTTTTTTGTGGATAATTTATGTTGTTGTAAAATTTGTTGAATTTCAATATAATGCAAACACGTTGCGTAAATGGAAAATATGTGTTGAATTATAATACATCCATCGCTTCTATGGGGTTTATTTTTGAATATTTTCTATTTTGAAAAAATTATGAACTCAATATTGGAATGCAGAAATAGACATGCAAAATGCATTAAACAATTTATCACATTTCGTTCCTTATTTTTGTAAAAATATAACAATCAACCACCTGCACATATAATACCTAGGCAATTAATACCATAAAATAATGATAAGTTTTTTATTTAAACTTGTTGCTTATACATTTGCAAAAATATTTTTAAAACAATTTTAATTCCAAGTATTAAGTTTTTTCTAATATTTTACAAAAAAATTGAGTTTCCATTTCTCAAAGATTTTCTTTTGATTTATAAAATAAAGAATTTTTATACTCTTTTGAAAGAAATGTTAAGCAGCTTACAGAAAAAAACAAAAAACAAAAACTTAAAACATTATTGATTTGCATAACGTTTTTTCCCCTTTTTTTTGTAAGCTGAAATTCTGGACGACTTAAGCTGAACAATAATAAGCAGATGAAAAAAAAAAACAAAACAATATCGACATAATAAATATTCAGGTTTTAAAGTTTTTATTTTTACCAGGAGATAACAAATGTAAAATGGTAAAAGTTAAATAAAATATTCTATATGCAAATAATTTTTGCAGCCAAGTAAATAATAGAAATAACTTTATTCTATAACACCTTAATGTTATTTTTAATTAAATTTGGTTTGTTTTCAAAACAAGAATATAAATGATAAATAAAGAAAAGTCCGAAGAATTCTTAATTAAATGTTGTTGACGTTGTTGTTGTTGGCCAAAGTATTGTTTAAAAGCAAAATAAATTTTCAATGTATTTTTCTAGTTATCATCTGTACTTGTGGTCATTCATATAAATTAGAAATTTATAAACGTAATTTCCATCTAATTTAACAAATAAGATCTGATAAAGTAAATTGTACTAACTACCAGGGACGTTGTGCTTTTAAAAACTATTTAAATAAGCATTTGAATGAATATCCATTGAAATTTTTGCTTAGAAAGTAATTTTTTTCTCTAATGAAGTAGGGTTGGAAAATTACTGTTTTATTACTGTGCTTTTTCTTAAACGCGATATTTTGTAAAGTTAGTTATTTGTAAAATGTTAAAATAAAAATAAAGCAAATCTGCAAAATATTTATTGTTTTTTTCTGAATAAAACAACCGAATAAAAATTATAAAGTGGACTTTCTTAGTTGTTTAACAAAATTTAAACTTTTCTATCAAAATTAACCTAAGCTTAAACTGTATATTATTGTAAAGTGTTGATAGTTTTTTCTTAAAGTTGTCTTAAAACAAAAAACACATTAGATTATAACGATTATATTTCTTTGGTGATATTTTGGTTAATTTTTGTACCTGTACTCATGTTTGTTAAGGTTTTGTGTTTAGTTATAGTTGATTAATTTGTCTATAATTTATATCATTAATATAACTCTTATTTGTTATAGCAAATTGTATACTTTAAACAAATATTACTCAAAATAAAATAGAAAAAATACTTTTATGTAAAATTAAAGCATTTGCATTTCTACTTAATAACTATGTATAAGCTAAAGATTCAATTTAATGAAATCGTGACAATTATTAATTATTTAACGAGTTATGTTCTTAAAGTAAATTTATTTTTTCTTTGTGAATAGTTGAATGAACATAAATTAATAAAAAGTATTGAAGAATAAAATTAATAAATAATACGAAAACATTATTAAAAAGAAAACAAATTTTCTACACAAAATTGATTTTTGTTATTTATTTATTTAAATTAATGAACATTTAGAGAGTATTATAAATTAAGCATAATTATTAACAATCAACAACTAATAATAATATTATCAAAAAAGTTTAGTTTATAAAAACTAACAAAAACATTTAATATAATAGAAACACAATATTTCAGAGGTAAGATCGATAAGCTATCAATTTTCCACTGGTATTGTGTTTTAGTGAAAATTTATGTTAAATATAAAGCTAACAAAGAGAATACACAAAAGTTGTATGCATTTATGTAACATTTGTTTATGTAGTAAACCTAGTACTGTTGATTATTTGTTAATACTATGTTTTGGTATTTTATAATTTTGTATACGCAATGCAGTTGAAAAAGAGAATGATCGTAAAGTATCCTGCATTTTGTCCATATGTTACTATTTTAAGTTATTTCGCACTCCTTTTGTTTGAAATAATTTTATAACTATGTCGTGATACTGGAATACCTTGTATTTGTTGTTAAATACAATTAAAAAGTAAAGAAAATTTTTGGAACTTTAATACATAAATAGCCTAACTTAAAGAGGTTAACCCACTGGTAATTACCACACGGTGATTAAAATTAGATGAAAATTAACATTAATTTTTGAAGAAAATCGATAAAAAATGTTTAACAAAAACCAAACTAAGCATAAATCGAATAGTTTACCTGAGTATAGCTTATGCTACGATGTGTTCCAACTTGTGGGAAAAGTAAAAATAATTTGTGGATATTAGTTTTAACATTAGTAAATGAATAAAAATGATTTATGCGATTTATAACGATGAAAGAAGCCAAACCATAATTCTACAAGTTAGTTAGACATTATTTTCTATGATATTGCTATGAATTGCTGTTACTTAATTTGTTGTTTTTATTTTATAAATGAAAGAATAAAGTTCACATGATGTTGTTGTCTTCAATTTATCATTTTTTATATAATTTAAAAAAAAAATATTTAACGTTTTGTTGTTGTCCTGATACAAGGAAACAAAAAAAAAAACAAGGGAATAAAATAAGGGTGACTTTTCAATTAAGCATTTTATGTTTAGATTCTCATTCCTTTGGCAATATAAAATTTTATTTTATTTTATGTGGCTCACTTATTAGGTGGGATGGCATATTGGTTTATTTATCACTAAAAAGGTACTGATTGGTTTCAATTCAATTTTATTATTTTTTGCAACTATTTACCCTCAATTACCAATCTAAAACTGAGCAACCTCTCATGGAGTTTCGCATAAACAACACTTAAATTTTATATTTTCTTTATAACATTAACAAGTTCTTTTGACAATTGCTTCCTTTATGTTATTTTTTTTTAAATTAATAATTAAATCAAATTATTTTATCAATAATTAACAATTTTTAAACTAAATGGAATTTAATAATATATTTTTAATTTCCATTAAATAAAAACACTTAGAATTATCACTTAATCATAACTTTGCTGTAAATTTTTTAATATATATCTATTGTTAAAAAAGAAATCTGTACTTGTTTTCTATAAAAACTAAAACGATAAAAAGTTTAACAAGGATTAAACTTATCAATAAATCATAAGTAATCTAGACAAATTAGCAGATAGCTTCTTGACATAAGGTTACTAAGTCTTTTTAATTTATATTTAAAAAGTAACAAAAAAAATTAATAATAATAATAATAATCGATTTTTTTTTCGCTTTCTTTTGCATACATAAGTATGAGAAGAGAAGGGTAATTGAGTTTATATTATTTTTGCTAGTAGCATCAAAAAATCGACTTTTTTTAAACCCTACTCAAAAGCATTCGTGTGCAAATAAATGAAAACAAAATAAAGCAACAAAAGAAATAAACGTTAGTCGACGATATAAGAATTTATAAATAAATAAATAAATAAAAATAAAAAGGAAAACAACTTCGTAAAATATCATTTATTTGTCCCTTCACATATTTACAGTCCTTTGCGGAATAAAAAATTATGGCACGATTTCATGAATGCGCCACACGGGGTATCAATACTATATGTAACAAAAGTGTCATAAATTTTAAGTTAAATGCGTTGACGAGATTTGACTTGCATCTGTGTCTCTCTTTACTGCTTCTCTACATTTTATTTTTTTACTATTCAGGCTTAACCATTACTCTAGTCATATGTGTGATACATAGGGTAAAGAATAATATTATACAAGTTTCCTATAGTGTTCAAAATTTATGAATAATATGAGTTCAACTTGGCTGTAATTAGAATTCTATAACCAATGTTTTCTATTTTTTTGATAACTTGAATTAATCGTATATTTTTATTAACGAAAATAAATAAACTATTTAATTAATTTATCATTAATTATCTCTTATCTAACTTTCTTTGAAGGTAACAAGTCAATTACCGATGCTTCACTTAAACTCCTGAAGCTTTTTACTATAAACTAATAAGCTAAGCATTAAATTTAAACTATTATTTTGATTTTATTCATAACTAATTAAAAATTAAAATTATTTTAAATAAAAATAGAAAATTTCTTTTCTATTTTGCATAAAATATAAAAAATAGACAAAAAAAATGAAAAAATCTCGTCAAATTGAACTTATTTGTGTTGATCCTTGTTTAGCAAAACAAAATCGGTTTTATGTACCCTCGTATAGACAAAAAAAAATCCCAATTTCATATTTTCAATCCCATATCTAAGAAATAAAAAAAAAAAACAAATGCATTAGAAATTTTTAAACGGAAGGCGTAGATTTCTGTTTTAAAGATTACCAACGACTACAGTAGCAGCTCTGTCATCATAACGTTTTATATAAACTGCAAATGATCATATATATGTTTTAATATTGATTTTTTTTATATGATCAACGCATTTAACCTACTTCTTTAACATTTTGGAATCTATGCATGCCCAGATTTGGTGAATAAAATTAATTATTAAGATGATTTACTTTGTCACGATTTTATATCTTTTATATTTGATTTTATAGTTATCAACTTAATGTGCAGAGTAATTTTGTATTTTATTTATAAAATATTATCATTAACATCACTTTTGCTAACACAATATAATGTACTTCTGGTATTTTTCATCTCAACAATATATATATAAATTTTTTATTTAAGTCATGCCATACAAAAGTGCAAAAAGACTACTAAAACGAATAACGATAAAAAAAAAGATAAGGAAACGACATCCCTAGTATTGTTGATGCTATTTGCATTTTATTATTTTTATGTTATCATATTTATTTATATTTAAAAAGACAAAAAACTGACGAAAATAATTATTTTCTGCACGAAGCAACGGTTGTGTAAATAAATTTAGTATATAAAATAGATACAAACGCGACCATAAATCGAAACTGACAACATGATTTTGTAAAATAACAACGAAATACTTATTTCTCTTCTTCATTTTTTGCATATTATTAAAATAAAAATAAATAAATATTTTTCTTCTTGCTGCGAGACATAAATTCACAAACTAAAAAAAATGCGTAATATAGTCTTATTTTAAATCAATGGTATGGTGTAGACGCGTAAATGATGTTCTATCTGTCGTCTGCTGGCAGATGGTACACCATCAGGTATTAAACCATAAAATAAACTAAAGAACATATTTACTTTTATCTTTTTCATACTTTATTTCCCATTTTTTTTTTTAGTTTATTTGACATTCTCCAAGAGTGTTGTAAAATAAAAACAAAACGAAAAAAGTTTTAAGTAGATATGAAATGTTTTTGCATCTTATTCATTTTCATATTCATATTTTATTATTGTCTTTAAATAACAATAATTGTGATAAGCATAAATATCATTAGAAATGACACAATTTTTCTTACGAGTAAACATTGACATTGTGACACTTTTATTATAAACAATAACATAAATATGATGTAGGCAAAAAAAAACGTACATTTCCTTAAATAATTACAAATTATGAATATTTTTTACTCATCTAATTACAATTACTTACAAATATTTCATTTGAATTAACAATATTATGTATTTTGAGAAATTTATCACAAGATACATATGTTTATTGTCGTCACGATTACCAAAAACTTACAAAATAAGCATAAAGTGTATTGAGCAGTGTTATAGCAATGTAGACGCCTGGTATTTTATAAATAAACGTGACACAAAAATAACTTGTCATTTATGATTATTTTTATATGTTTAATTAAATCAAAATTATTAATTTATGTTATAAAGAGTACTCAATTATAATCAATATAAAAAGAAAATGAATTTCCTTAATTAGTTTCTTATTTTTATTCGAAAAACAGTATATTCATTTTGTTAAAAATAATGAAGCATTGTGCGATAATTTAATGAAATATTCAATCTTGGGAACATAATAAAAAATGATATTATTTAAAGAAAAATCAATATAATCAAACTAAAAATACTTTTATCTATCATTAAAGCATGATGGTTAAATTAAAATTTTACGTTAAAAAGATTCTTTTTATCTTTTCACATTTCTTATTTATATTAAATGCTTTTTATAAGCTTATTGTGTCGAGAAAAAAAAGAATTATTTAAGAAAACTTTTAAAATAAAATATGCACCGAGACGACATAATACTTATACTTCTTAAAAAGAAAAACTCGGACACCGCCACGCTTTGAAACGAAACTTTTATGTGGCTACAATTTTTATTTTGTTTTTAGCCCTCAAAACTTTAATGCATTAAATTTTTTTTTGTATTTATAGAAAAACTTTACCTTTTTTCTTTGTATTTTTGTTGAAATATTTTATTCGATGGTTTTGCTGTATCTCTGCAATGTGTTGTTTCTTTTTCTTGGAGGCAACAAGAGTGAACACTGTCATGAATTTTAATTTCAAAAAAAAATTAACATATTATTGTTCATTGTTTTTCTGTTTATATATTTAACTAAAATTATAAAATAAATTAACACTTCACTATTATTCTCAATAATAAATTAGCACATGTTAGTGCTTTTTGTAAGTGCTATGTTAATGCGTTAACAATTTTTCAAATTCTGTTCCATTTGTACATTCGTAAAGAATATAGTCTGTAATATACAAAATTATTTTATTTAAAATAATTCATGCAATTTGATAAATGGAATTGTGTTTTCACTTGACATTTTATAGTATCAATTTCATTTTCAAAATTGCCAACATTTCTTGTACGAGCTTGAACTTGTTGACTTATTATATATGAATATATTTGTTACAAGCATTATTTTGTAGTTTTTCTTATTGTAATTTTCCCAATTATCCCAGTAACATCAGTCAAATCTATAAAAGAAAAATAAATAGGAAAAGTTCTATAAAAGATTTAGGAAAATTATTAAATTATGTTTCACCTACGTCCATGTCACAAAACAACTCATATTGTTGCTGGGTTTTAATAAGTTTAAGAATAAATTTATAATTGTTAAAAAATGAAAAAACCTTTTAAATATTTTATCTTGTAATGACTTTTACATAATACATGCATTACACCCAAAAAAAAATTCCTGTCCTTTTACTTAAATGCTACAAAGTAGACAATTTTAATAAACACTATATAAATTAACATTTATAAATATAGGAAAGTATACAGCAGAAGTAGAGAAAAATAAAAACTTAGTATGTATATTTATTACTGCATTAAAGAACCTTTATATTTATTTTTAAATTTTTATTATCATTTACCATTTAATCAGCATAATGTTAAGAGTGTCGCTAATAAAAAAATTGTCAATCGATAATACCAATTGCTGGTTTATGACGCTATTAAAAATTTTTAAAAAATCAATGTTTTCAGATTTATATATTGAAATAAGGACCATAGAAATAAATATTTATTAATGTAACATGTATATGCATAGAGAAAAATAAATATGTTGATAAATTAAATGTGTAAAGACCAATTTGGATAAGCGAATTTACTAAATGTAAGATAATTACATAACTGCTGCGTATTTAATCTTATTTTAAAGCTAAAAAGTCAATTTAATTAATTATCTCATCACCATTAGCATCATCATTATATCAAACCCTTTTCACTGTTTTAATTTAGTATCAACTCTTGTTCGACTGCGATTTCTATTATAATCGAGCAGACCATACGTACGTTATCTTAAATATAATAAACTTTAAAGACATTGCATATTCTTAACTCTCCACTCACCGATGAAGGTGAGTTCTTTTTGAAGGTTAACAATATAACCAGAACAAGCATTGAGAATGAATTCACATTACATCTTCTCTCATTAAATAACAAATTTCGTATTTTTTTTAACAATAAACTTTCAGCTTCCTCTTACCTACCTGTGATTGAATGTTTTTTATTAGCTTTATTTAAACACCCCTTAATTTTCTAATATGACCTACTTATTTACTTCTATTATATAAAAAATTATGTATATTTTCTACCAGTTTATTACCGCCCACTACCTTACTTATTTCATTGTATTAAATTCTTTAAATTTAAATATTAATTTTAAGTAAGAGTTTTAAACATTACAGGTCACACCATATTTTATATTGTGAAAAACAACTTAGATTTTTGATTTTAGACAATTTTCTATTTAAAAAATTGAATTGATAGATGAATATATTAAAAAGTTTGAGTAGTAAATAAATGTTTAAAAATGAATAAAATATCCCAACTCCCTTAGAAAAATAAAAAATTTAATTGTGTATCATCGAGGACTTATGGGATACCAACATTAACTATACAAACCAAGGCAATGATGATGCTTAAGCATAGAATAAATATAAGGATGGGAAATTGTTTACATAAAAAAAAATTGATGGGGAGCAACTCCCTTCATAGAAAAATAAAAATACAAAAACTTATACTAAATATTTCCATCATAAACACAATGCACAAGGAAATAAGACGTGCGTTAAATAAGGAACAAAACAATAATAAATAAAGTAATGTAAAAATGGTTACAGCAATACTTAAAAATAATATAAATAAAAGTCTCTCTCTAGGGGTGCATTTTACATATAACGATAAACATTTTCTATTGCACGTGGAATTTAGAAAAGCAAGAAAGAGATTTTTTTTTTTCTAAAATTTATGATTTTAAGTATAAAAGTTCAGTTTTTTTTCCTTCTATAAAGTGTTTTTTTTATTATTGGTTAAAAGAGCATTTGTAGTTTGCAGTCGGACTTAAAGAAGGTAAATAGAAATAAATAAACACTCCTTCAAGTAAAAATCTTAAACAATAATCAAAAGTATTCCTTTAATGTTTTAGGTTTAAGAATAAAAAAGCATTTAAGTCTTTATTTTATTCTTTTTGCTCGAATTTTTATTAAGTAAATAAATATGGAAAAAATTTACATACGATTTTTTCAAAACAAATAATAATGATATTGATAAGAAAAAAGGTAAATAACTGATTTTATTAAGTAAATTGCATAATTGGCCGTAAAGTTAAATTTAATAATATTTTTTGGTACTTTATTAGCAGCTAAAAGATAACTATTGTCTGTTAATAGTTCTGAATAAAGCACAGTACATCGTAAGCAAAAGCATAACGAATAGTAAGATTTTATCTGTCCATTTAATTTATTATTATTATTATTATAACATTTATTTAAGTGATTTATATTTATTTTTTTTATCAATTGTCAAGTGATGCTATCATTTAGAAAACATTTTATTTTGTGCATATTTTAATATATAAAATGTTTAAATTTTTAATATAAAATAAAATTGAAAATACCATATAAATATATTATAATTTATATTTACATTAAATATAAATTTATTCATTATTCTTTGATAATTTTTATGTTTATTTCTTTAGTTTTTTGATTTAGCACTTTGATGGGTATGTTTTACTCATTTTATTACACTTTTTTTAATGTTTATTATATGAAGAGTTGAGAATAAATATACGAAATATTTTTTTTTTATAATCAAATTATATTTTTGCTATCAGTGTATCATTTTTATTTCTTTTTGTTGGTTGCGATTGCGATTTGTCAGATTGCTATTTTTTATTATTGCAATAAATTTTTTCACGGTATACATGTGTTTCTATAAATGACACATAGCTTATATTTACACCTTAGTCAAGTTCAAAACTTTCGAAAATTATATACTTGCTATTTGAAAACTTCAATCATCGAATTTACATCAAAAAAGTTGATAATCAAATAAGAAACAATTTTATTAGTGCATATTTATGCATATATAAATATATCTTTTATTTTTATTATTGTAAAATTGCGAGATTATGTACATATATATTTTTAATTATAAGCTCTACTTTACATTTTCGATCGTTTCAGATAAAGCTTTCTTATACAAGTAAGCTAACGTTTTAGCTGCACTAGCAATCATATCACTACGTTTTACGGACGTATAAGTTTTATGCCACTCCGAATGATGTGTCTAATCAAGAAATAAAAATAAAATAAATGTTTAAAATAAAGAGAATTTTCACTTACTTCTAGATTATTAGCCATAATATTTCCAACAGTAACAGCAAATCCAGTATCTTTAAATTCATAATTTTCTGATGTGTCGGCGCGAATACTAGTTATAACAGTTGCTGGAATTGGTGTAAATTGTGTAATCGTACTAAGTATAATATTTCGTGACTGATCATTCAGTAAAATAAAACCAGCATCAAACCATCTACAATTATTAAATATTAAAGAAATTATATATTAAATGTTTTTATGATATTCGTATTTACTGATCGGGAAAAACTTCAACAATAAAATTTTCAATAGAAATCACTGGTAAGTTATGAGTAGTAACGTTAGTACTTTGACGAATTTCTTTTATACGAGAATCAGCAGCAGTTAATGCAGCGTCAAAACCAACTGGTTGTGCAGCTAAGTTTTGTGGTTGAGAATTAAGACCACTGCAATTATTACAAATAAATAAAAAAGCAAAAATTTAAAAAATTAACAAAAATAATTTTTACGTGACTGAAGCACGCCCAAAGCATGCATGAAATGCTTCACGAATAGGTTTGATTTTTTCATCTTTATCCGATGCTACAATTAATTCTATGTCTCCACTAGAATCTAAAAAAGCATTTACAGTTTAAAATATTTATAATTGGTTAAAGGGAATGTTTATTCATACAAATATAATCCTTCATTTGTGGGTCTAATGTTGTGACTATTGTGTCAACAGAATTTCTTGCCGTTTCGGCGACTTTGTGTAAAATACCACTCGTTGAGACAGCTTCTTTCATCCAACTCATTAAACTTGACCCACTTTGTGTTATTGGATCTAAAGCTGAAGCAACTGGTTCAGGATTCAATGTCATTTTGTCCAAATTCGATGAAATCATTTTCCCAGTTTCTTCGACAGATGTATTAGCTGTATCCTTACTAGGAGGTATTGCGGCACTAAAAGTTCCTTGAATAAACGGTTCATTCTGTAATTCTGTCTAAAATATCAAAAACATTTAAGCTATGAAAAAAATTAAATATCATTATAATACCATTTCTTGTTGTTGAGTTGTCGTTTTAGTTTTTTCTGCCATAGCACTGTTTGTTACAAAATTTGGTAATGAGACAGGAGGACTGACATTTGACAGCAAATTGTTTACTTCCTTTTTACCATCTGGTTGTTTTTGTTCAGACATTATTAATTTAATTATATAGAGGTTTATATAAATAAGTGATATATTTTGTATGTACTATAATTAAAATTACTTCTAATAAAATATTGTAAACAAGCCTATAGTATAATTAATATTTTTTAATGCAATTGCAAATGCGTAACACATAAAAATATCACAAGAATGTATATGCAGTGTAAACTCTTTCTTTCTATTTAGTACCCACAAAAAAGAAAGGCAGTCCTCAAAACGTACTAAACTATGAAAGCAAAGTAGAATTATTTATCCGTATAATGTTATATACAATTAATAGAATATATAACTATTAAGCATATGGTTATCTTATTATATTATTTTTTTATAAGTTTTATTTATTTATAAATTATTATTAAATATCATTTATTTGCAAAATGTATTTTTATAGTAAATTAAAGAAGATTCCATAATAAAATTTTTCTACACTTTCCAGATTGGCAACACTTAATTTTATTAAAATGTCAACCGGCTGTCATCAAATTCATTGACGTTGTAACTTTAATTATTATCCAATTATCGTGCGGTGCAATTTAATTTAATTAAAAATGGACAATAGTACGACACTCCAAGATCAGCCCCCTTTATTTGATAATGTTGATATAAACACACCAGAAGAAGAAAATGATATTTTTGAATCTGCAGTTCAGGTATTGTTAAAAACGGGATATATTCTAAGTTGCGATAGTCTTATTAGAAATATAAGTGATATACATAAAAGCAAGATTTTTTTAATTTTAATTTCCTGTTTGTCTTTTTTATGCTATTTTGTTATCATGAATAAACTCCAAATCAAAAAAGAAATTAAATCAAGTTAAAATGGGCTATAAAAGTGAAAAAGTATTTTCTTAAATTAACAAAGAATCTTTTATTTCAATGCAATAAGCATGTTGTTACTTTTTCATTGATGATTTTCTAAATGGGCGTTATTTACGATAATTATTGTTAGTTTGAAGTGAAATTATATTAACTCTATAATAGTTTCATTAAATATTTTTCTTTTGTAGTTAAATGTATATTTAACTTTGTTTATACTACATCATTGCTATTTGTTATAAATATATTTAATCTTTATTTAGATAGCGCAATGACTAATAGCACAAATTATAGATATATAAAAATATTAAAATGAATAATTGAATATACAAAAAATGATATAATTTTAGGAGCCACTTTCGCCAACTATGGAGGAAGTTGCGATGAACGAAACTGGTGATCAATTTATTGAAATAACAGTTTCCGAGCCACAAAAAATTGGTGATGGTATGACTTCCTATATTGCTTACAAGTAAGTAGTATTACTAATTAAAAGTTTAATTAATGCATAAATAATTGATTAATATTTTTTAGAGTATCAACACGCACTAATATAGCAAAATTTCGTATGCGACAATTTAGTACAATGCGACGTTTCAGTGATTTTCTAGGTTTACATGATTTATTAGTCGATAAGTATCTTCGTTTGGGACGTATAATACCACCAGCACCACAGAAGAATATAATTGGTAATGCATATTAAAAATTAAACCAAAATTGTATTTAAATAACAAGTGTTTATACTTAGGATCAACCAAAGTTAAAATGACACAAACTCAACCTGAACCAGGAAGCGGGATAAGTATGGAATGGGTTGAAAATCGAAGGGCATCGCTAGAACGGTATTTAAACCGTACTGCTCAGCATCCCATATTATGCCATGATACAGATTTTGTGAATTTCTTAGAAAGTGACCAAGTAAGAACATACAAAATTTTTGGATAATATTTAAAAACTAATTTTGCCTAACCATTTTCGTTTGAATAAATCAAAAGGATCTTCCGAGAGCTGTTAATACGGCAGCATTGAGCGGAGCAGGTGTAATGCGTTTATTTAATAAAGTTGGTGAAACTGTTAATAAAATAACATATAAAATGGATGAAAGTGATCCGGTAATATAATTACTTGTTTTATAAAAACTAATTAAATATCAAGTTTTTATTTAAAAAAATAAAACAATTAATTTCTAGTGGTTTGAAGACAAAATAAACGAAGTTGAGACACTAGATACACATATGCAAAAGTTGCACGCCGCTATGAAAGCACTGGTTGCACATCGTAGAGAATTAGCTTTATTAACAGGTGGTGTAGCTAAATCAGCAGCTATGCTTAGTACATGTGAGGAACATATAGGCTTATCACGAGCACTATCTCAGTTGGCCGATGTTGAAGTATTTTAAATAAATTATTAGTTGTGTTATTATTTATATAATGATTTTAAAATTGTTTTTATTTAAAAGGCAAAGGTCGAATTATTAAGATCAGAACAGGCAAATTCTGATTTATATATATTAGCAGAAACCATAAAAGATTATATTGGTTTATTTGGTGCAATTAAGGAAGTATTTCATGAGCGTGTTAAGGTTTTTCAAAATTGGCAGCATGCACAGTTGCAATTAACCAAAAAACGCGAAAATAAAGCCAAAGTAGATATAGCATCAGCATCAACATCACGTAGTGAGAAACTAGATCAAGCCCAAAAAGAAGTTGAGGAAGTTAGTTTTTTGTGCTAAATATACATATTTTATGTCTGGTATTTAATTTGGCATTAATTTTTTATCTTTTAGTGGGAAGCAAAAGTACAACGTTGTCAAAAGGAATTTGATGATATTTCCGCTGAAATAAAACGTGAAATGGAACGTTTTGAGATAACTAGGGTGCGTGATTTTAAAGCAACTATTATAAAATATTTGGAAGATCAAATGGCACATCAACAACAGGTTTTTTCTTTATATATAATAAATATTTCACAATTTATATAAATAATTTCATTTTTCCTAGCTTATTAAATACTGGGAAGGTTTTATTCCTGCCGCCAAAGATATTGCATGAGATAAGATAATTAATTCTGTTATTGACAACTTAGATAATAAATTATACAAAAATAATATACAATTATCAATAGACAATTCAAATGCAAAATTATATACAAATTGTTATACTAATCATTGTAAAAATAATGCGGACGATGATAGTAGTGACGCTGAGTATTGTGGTGGATAAAATTTTTCAAAAAAAAAAAATACAAATTAATAATAATGATGCATATATAATACAAATGAAAAAAGAAAATTGTAGCCCATAATATAGAAGTAAAACAAGAAGAAAAATTCGATCTCAATTTTTTTTCGTTTTTCAACATTTTCGTCGAATAAATAAAATTTATAAAAAAAAAAAAAAAAAAGAATTATTTTCGCATTCAAGTTAATATAATTAATCAAATAATTTTGGAAAGTAATTAATAATGGTACAGCATAAATTACTAAGTAATTATTGAAGTTCAAAACTGAAAAATTATTGCTATAAACACGATTATTTTATTAGTATTTTATAAAAATTTCTGTAAAAATACAGATGAAAATGAATTGATAGTTTCTTATTATATTATTTATTATTAAAATGCATTCCATTTAATTTAAATTTATTTACACACTTAATAAAAATTAAAAATTTGTTATTTAAATAAATTAATAAATAAAAAATCTTGTATCACCATTAAATATATTATATTTAGTAGAATACAAAAGTCACATATTGTAAATGTCATTTATTATAATCATAAATCTTTATTAAACTATAATTATTATAAAAATTATTTTTATTATTATTGTTTCTTTTTATTATTATTATTATTATTATTAATAATATTATATAATTAATAAATACATAAATAGTTTATAAACAAAATAATAATCATATTTGTCTGTTGTATTTTATATAAATTCATTAATTAATATATTAAAAATATATATATCATGTCTGTAATTATTATTTAAACTATAAAAAAAAATGAAGAAAAAACAAATAAATTTACATTTTAAAATTTAAAAATTTTTCATTTGCAAAGAAAAAGCAGCAATTCTTTATTAAAAATGGTTTTTTCTTGTAAATAAATTAATTAAAAACATTAAAATCTATAGATTTATTGTAAAAGGTATCGTAAAGCATTGGTAAATTATTGTGATACAAAATAAAGTAAAACTCTGTAGAAGTTGACTTCGTCTAATAAAACCACACTAATGTCTTAATTTGGATTTTCTTTAACAATAGCAACAGCAAATGCTCACAAATTTTGTTGGAAAAAAATAATCTCAGCAGTATTTGTCTGGCAAATTTAGTTTTTTAAGAAGTTAAAAAATTAAGCAAAGTGTTTTAGTTAATCAAACACTGTATTTATCATAAATTAATTAATTAAATATATTTTTTATTAGCCAATTCAAACTGTATTAAAATAATTAAATATCCAGTACCAGCTGCAATGATCTATTAATAAATTTTAAAGCAAATAAATAGTAATAAAATTAAGAAAATTACGGGAAAAATAAACTCACCGAATACAAAATACTATAATTAATTTTAAACAGTCCACAAGCGGTAAATTCCATTTTTTGATGTAAAATTTGTAGTGAAAATATTTCAATCTAAAATAATTAAAATTTTAATTTTAAATTTAAAAAGAAAATAATTATTTTTTCAATACAAACACTATGACGCAATCTTGAATCAATTGTATTCAAATTAATTTTGTGTAATAACTGTCCTGTTTTTTGAGCCTTAAATAATAAAAATATATTTAAAATAAATTACTATAAATAATTATAAAATAAAAAAAAACCTCAAATATAAGTAATTCGCATGAATAAACCATGTATAGTATAATAAAATATTGATAAGCATTCCATAATATATTTGATAGAATATTAAAACCATTTATATTTATATCATTATTAATATTTTTCAATAGAAATTGATAATTATAAAATAAATCACTTAATATTGTTACAAAAGACACAAACATTATCGTCAAAATATTTATTTTAAATAATTTATCAAATATTTTAAATAAATTATATAATTCTTTATACATAATACATAAACCGTCAATACGGTCACTTAATTTATAATTATATTCTATTCGTACTTGTTTTCTTAATAATAATTTATTTGTTTTCAATAAAAATGACTTTATTAAACTATGTATCTCCTCGTTTATAATAAAGAAATAAAATTTCAACAATAAAGTGATTGTAGAAAAGATATTAGCAACGAAAATAATGATCATGGGTGCAAAAATTCCATTAAGTATATATGGTAAAAAATGTGTCGCTAATGTTTCATAGAATGATGTAAAAATATACACAAATATATAGTAAATATATTGAAAATTATTTAATTTAAAGCATAAACTGATTTCTGTCTGTGCTTTTTCTTCTAATTTCTGTCTATCGGTAACAATTCTTTGTAATTGTTGATAAAAATTTAAAATTTTCTTAACAAAATCAATAAGTGAAAAACGATTCTTTAGTGTCAAGCAGTAAGCAAGTAAAATTTGAAAATAAATACAAAATGTTTGAAAAATCATTACCACTTGACCAACAACTGATATGCTAGTATTTTGTATTTTTAGATTACCAGAAAGAAGAGTAAATAATGGTATATTGAATAAAATGAAAAATATTAATATTATAAAAATGTAAAATATTGATAATTTAGATGATTTAATTGTATTATCGGAAAAATTATATTTAAACGGTAGCAATCCGAATATATAAAACATAAAATATATAATGAAAATCATTTTTTTATTGTTTTTATTCATTGCATTAACTTTCACTTGAATATAACGATCGACTTTTTAACTAAAACGTAACGCTTTATCCAAAACCGAAAAACACTACACAAATAACATAATATTGCTAAATATTCATAAATTATTTGTAAATTCATTAAATCAAAAAAATGTCATAAAAGCAATTAATATAAAAAATGAATCCTTAAAAAAATAATAATATGGAATTGCTAACTACATAAATCGCCTTTATTTTACTTTTTCTTTTGTAATTTATTAACGTTAAATTTTAGTTTTAGAAATACCATAAATGCTTTCACCTAAATTAAGATAATTGATAATAAATTATAAACAAGTTTATTTATTTAGTATATAAAAAATACATTATTTTTAAGGATTACGACCAGTAAGTAGCGTTGTGCTACCAAATTAACTGAAGGATGAGTTTGAAGATGTTTGTGAAAGTTTGTTTCAAACGATTAGACTTTACAAAATCGTCTGTGTAGTTAAATATCATTAATTATATTTGAAAATTATTATTTAATATCAATTTAAATAAGAAAATTAATAAAAACAATTATATTATTAGAAATATCAATCAATTAATAATAATAAAAAAGGTTTATCATAAAAATCGTAATCAATTAAGCATTAAAAAATAATTAATAACAAGTAGAATAGTCAGTCAATTCAAAAATAAACATATTTTTTCGATTACCTTTGCAATAACTCTATCATTCGCACGCAAATACAATGATATTTCCCATAATCGTAAAATACTCCACATAAACATGAAGAAAAAAATATTCAACTGTGTATTTACATGCATAAATATCATATCAATTAGTTTTAAATATAAGAAAAACATTTGCGATATATAAACAAGTAATATGTTGAAAATTGATATGATCACGGGCACTTGATACAGGTGATTTATTTTTTGCCTTAAATTGTGTAATTTTGTTTGAAATTTAGCTAGATGGTCTAGTAAATCGCTTGTGTTACAATCAATGGAGACAAGTTGTTTATCTGTTGTCGCTGCAAGTGGAATAAACTGAAGATGTTGACTGTAGTTAATTTGTAAATGGTTTTCCATCACTCTATTAAGCTCATCTAATAAAAACTCTATGTAAAGTTGCCAGCCATAAAAATGGGACATTGTAAATGATGCAACTGCATGTGGAATTGAAGAAATTGGTAGTAATATTAGTAAATTTAAAATTGATGTATGGGCAGCAAACGACGTATAATTAGCATACAAGAAAATCAACTTTGTTACTTCTAATAAGCCCATATTAGTGATGAATGTCTTTAGTACATCAGCAATTCGATAGCTATATTCCAGATTTACGCTTACTCCTTGCAAGTCATGTTTTAATGCTATCGCATCACTTAAAAGTGTCGCAATATTTTTACTTAACACACAGTTTATGAAAACACTTGTTATAAACATAAAATTCAAAACGGCAATAATTAACAATCCGGTCATATTAAAAATATCACTGTGCACACTTCTATGTATAACATACAAAATATTATTTAAAGCATGACTTCCGCTTACAATTATCACACATAAAATTATGCTTATTATTTTTGTTCTAAGCGAACAATAAATTTTCATCGTTTTTTTATCTAATGTAAATGGTGCAGATAAAAAAAATTTATAATAATAAAATAAAAAAATGATTAAACGTTTTTGATTTTTTACAAAAAAATATTTTTTTGTAGAAATATTCATTTTGGCACTAGATCAGATAGTTTTTAATATTTTAAATATTTATTTTCACTATTTATATAGATAGATATACAAAGCTTCAAGAGCTTTCAATAAGTTTAAATACAAAATATTAAAAATACAAATATATTACATATAAAATATTTATGTAAATTCATTTATAATTCAAAATACAATAAAGCTAAGTGCTAAGTTATTTAATTTAACTAAATAATAATAAGTATGAATTTTATCTTATTATCAACATTTATTATTTATTATAAATTATAAAATAAACAATAAAATCGATTGTGTTTTATAGAATATTTTTGTGAATAAATAGTATTTATGAAGATATATTTTGTCCTGAATTTACGTGAAGATTTTAAAGTTTTATGATAATATTTTGTTTTGTAGATTTTCTCAAAAATTAAATTGGTTCTATAACATAATTTTTGTTTAAATTAATTCATTTAAAGAAAAGTTTATGTGACTTGATTGCAGGACAAACAAATCTTCTGGGAAAAGTGAAAACTCTATACAAATATGCTCTGAAATATTATTATTATTATTGTATTTTCCAAATCAAAACTCTTTTTTTTCTTTTAATTTTGTTTATTTTATTTTATTTTCATGTCTTAAATAAACTTTAGTAATGTTAGTGAATCTACATAAGTTTCCAGATTTTCCTTTTTCCTGCTATTTACATTCAACGTTTACAATTGCTTTCAATTTCTTTCAATTTAATAATATCACCTCAATGTAGTCCACAATGAATACATTAGTTTTTTCATTTATAGAAAAGTGAAAGAAAAAAGGAATTTTTAACATAGCTTTTACATTTTATTATGTGTAAATAAAATATTTTTTCTATCTATTTGGTTTTTATTTACATTATCAATCAAATATTCTGATTAATTTAAATAAAAAGTATGTTTAACATTTGATTAAGAAGGCGACACATTAATTTTTTATCCATTTTGCATAAAAAAATTATGAAATTCGATATCGAAAAATTCGAATACCTTCGTCGTTTATTACATTTAAAAACTAAAATATATTACTTTTTATTTTCCTAGAACCATTTATTCAAAAGCGTTTTATATTTAAAAAAGGCACAATTATGTCTTTTTCAAAAAAATAAGTTAAAAAACATCGTTTGGATAGTGGAAAATAGAAAACAAATATAAAATAAAATAAAGGATTGCGTTATATTTGCTGCTATAAAAAATATTAAAAGTGTATATGATTTCACAGTGTGCTATAAAATTTGATGGCATGTTTTTCTTGTTTTCTCAAAAAAAAAAAGTTTAACAGCTGCTAACAAATTTGCTATATTGTTCAATTATTTTTTTTTACAATATTCGATAAAAACCTGTCTCTTTCTGTCTGGTGAAATATTTAGTTCATATTGGATGCTGTTGCTAGTCTGTTTTGGAAAAAAACACGATATATTGATTTTTTATTAACTATATTATTTTATTAAATATGTAATTTTTTAAATTCTTATATTTACATATATATATATATATATTTATTGCTTCAATTGTATACAAATTATGATTAAAATTAGGTGCATAGTGTTTTATATAAATTAATTAAAATTATTTTATTAATTTGTGTATGTGGTTTATTTAATTGAAATATTGTTAAAATAATAAATTAAAATAGTTAAGTTTGTTATTAATTATGATTTTCCAAAGGGGAAATCATTTTTTCTAAATTAAGTGAATAATGAGTGCGACAGACATGTTTTAATCTACCATTTTGTTATTTAAATTCACTTTCTATTTTTTTTTTGTACAAAACGATATATTTATATGTATTTATATATATACAAAAATTTAATTAATAACTAAAATTGACCGTGGTCTAAAAAGAAACAACAAAACTATAGAAAATAATTGTTTAATTAATTTTTTAATGTATAAAAATATTGAACTAAGGCAAGTCTGATAATTACGAGGAATTGTGTTTTCCCAGTATATGTGCGGTTAATAAATAGTTTTTGTTAGTAAAAAAGAACTATTTTTGCTAAAATATAAAAGAAAAAACATAAAAATTATTAATTAAGCTTTGTTGCTATGGAAACAACAATTAATTCTGACAATGGCAATGATGATAATTTACTAAATAATGAATCTGCTGATAAGTGTAGTTCCAGCAGCAGTCCAGCAGAGGGTGCTGATAACGATGTGGCAGAAGCTAATGGAAAAGAAATGTCAAAAGAAACAAAACGCATAGGATGTGCTCACTATAAACGGCGGGCAAAATTTGTTGTAAGTTTTGACAGTTCTCACCATTGTTTTTATTAACTAAATGCATTTTAAGAAAATAATATAAAATTATTTGATAATTTCTATATGGAAAAGGGCAAAAAAAAAATTACTAACTAACGCTGTTGGATACTAATGTATTAACGCCATCTTCTGCCCCACACAAATTCGTTTATAGTCTTATAATCAATATGCATAATAATTGGCATACAAGTAGTAGTTAGTTTCTTTCACATTTATTTTTCTCTTCTCTAAAATGAATAATTAACAGAAAAAATAATATAAAAGCTCAGTAGTTAAAAGTTTTTTTTTTTTCTTTAATAAACCACGAAAGTTTTGTTAGACATTTAACCATATCAGCCACTTGGTAATTTTAAATTTATTTCACAGCAACTATATTTATTGTAACAGGCAACGAAATCAATGTGACGATAATTGGCTACTAATTTATAACAATAGCAATGATGAAATATTTATAACACCTAATCAAAATGTTTGTTTTTTTATTAAATTAATGCCTTTTTAAATATATATATATATATATTTTTCATTTCCACATTACCATAAGTAATTTTATTTATAATATTTATTTTGTGACTTAAATGAAAAGTATATTAAAATATAAGTAATGATTAAATGCATTCTTTTTTTCTTGAATTTATAAAATGACATTGCTCTAGTTGTAAGCACGATTAAACATGTGTCGCATTTAATGCGTATTGTATTGTATGGACTGTCTTATTGCATTCATTTAATTAATAACCAACCTTTTTACTCAACACATTGAACCTATTATTCTAAAAAAGCTTTATATTACACTTTTACAAAAAAATATGTAATATTTTTCCACCAAATCTCTTTGAAATTATTTTCAGAAAATACATAATAATTTTGAGGTTTTTAAGACTGTTTTTACATACGTATTAATTATTTTATTTGTCACAATAACAACAAATTATAGTTAATACGTCTAGCCCTCAGTCAATGGCAAAACATTACACATTTTTATGTTAATAACAACAACTAAATCTTTTAATTTTTGTCTATTACAAAAATTATTGTTAATTTGTATTATTATTATTATTACATGATAATTAATATTTATTTTAAATATTAGACTTTATTAAATTACAAAGTTAATTAACAGTCAATGTAAACTTATAAATTTATTTATAAATATTTGGAAAATAAAAATAAATAAGTGTATTAAGGTTTCGTAAATTTTTGTTAAAATAATAAGTCTAAGAAATATTTACCCTTGTATGTAATTGATTGTGTTTATTGACTGTTTTTTTACTTTATTCATTTTCCAATTTAAAGAAATGATTAGAAGATGATAAAAATGCTTATTTTAGAGAATTGAAAATGCTCACGGTAGTGTGGATAATTTCATTTGTACTTTTTCACGTTAATCATTACTTTAAAGACCCTCCGGTGAGAGTAATGTCTGTAGCTGTGTTTGTTGATGATAATTGTTTGTTCTATGTCTTCCCTATGCAATAATTATATATAGGAACCTTTAAAAAGAACTTTCATCGATTTAAGAATAGTATTTTGTGTTTTAAATACTATATTTAAACTTTTTAAACAAACCGAGTTCGTTTTATGTAGAAAAAATATAAATTATTTGAATTACTATTAATAAAATTATTTATTTATTGTTTATTGCCGCATAATAATTAATTTATTTGTATATATATACTTATAAAGAACAATAAATTATTAATTTATATTGTTGTTGTGATAAGAACACAAATGATTATTAAAAATTGGAAAATTGTTTTTACAAGATAATAAAGCTGCAAACATAACAGCAAGTGTTTACTTTACTTATCATCATGTTTACATTTTATTCATTCATTAATTTGTTATTGTTTATTGCTGCTTAACCCATAGATTAGATTACATACATACTATTTTGTGTGTATTATAAAAGTATTTCCAAATTTTTCTTCATTCATTACTTAATTATTATTTATGTATTTTTTTTTTTTCTTATTCTTTTAGACGCCGTGTTGTAACAAATTTTATATGTGCCGCTATTGCCATGATGAAAATGAATCTCATTATTTTAATCGAAAAACAGTTTCTGAATTAATTTGTACGGAATGTGATACGAGACAACGTGTACAAGCAGAATGTGAAAAATGCGGTGTAAGATTTGGAAAAGTGAGTAGAAATAAATAAAAATATATTTTTAGAATATATATTAATATATGTTTTAATTACTTTTAGTATACATGCTTAGTATGCAATTTATTTGATGATGAAGACAAGAATCAATATCATTGTGACGGTTGTGGTATATGTCGTATTGGTGGTAAAGGAAGATTTTTCCATTGCGAAGTGTGCAATATGTGCCTTCCGTTGCAGTTAAAAATTGATGGGCATCGAGTATGTAGCTATTTTATATGAAAATCATTTTATATTATCATTTATTTACGCTGTGAATTTTGATTTTAGTGTGTTGAAAATGTATCACGTTCTAATTGTCCTGTTTGCTTAGAAGATATGCATACTTCTAGGATACCGTGCCATATACCTGATTGTGGACATTTATTGCATCGAACATGCTTTGAAGAATTAGTAAGCAATACTTAGTATATAATCTTGAATAAGTTTTAAATGAATTCAATTGCAGCTTTCATCAGGACATTATGCTTGTCCTACTTGCCAAACGTCAATGATGGATATGAAGCAATTATGGGATTATTTAGATTCAGAGGTGTTGGCAACACCTATGCCCAGGGAATATGAAAATTATTTTGTAGAAATATTATGTAAAGATTGTCATAAGGTAAAGTAATTGCTATTTTCTTTAATTCGTAGTTTAAACATAATTTTTCTTTCGTCTTTGTTTTAGGAATCAAATGTGAAATTTCATGTGGTTGGACTAAAATGTGCACATTGTGGTGCCTATAATACATGTAGAACAAAAAGTCCCCCAACTAACGAAGGTAAATAACAAACAAACAAAAATTGTTAATTTTATTTAATACGAAAGTCATTATTAATTTTAAGATTCTTCATCTGTGCCCATGATGATGTCTGATTCATATCGTTCATCATCGAGTAGTAGTGATATGTGTTCTGAATTCGCAAGTGATGATTTCGACAGTGAAGCCTAAATTGTAGTACAAGAACGAGACAAAGAAAATATATACATATATTAGCTAATTTTAATTTTACATCTTTATTTCATGCAAAATGAATTAAATATATTCGCAAAATATTTTCAATAGGCCTGTAAAAGTATACTGTCAAATCAAATTTAATATAATTTTAAAAAAAAAAAGATATTAACAAAGTTAATTATTAGTAAAAGAAAATGAATAAATAATTTTAAGAAAACAAACAAACTGGGAGACAGTTTTTTTCCACTATATTATACACGATATCAAGTATTGAATAAAAAAAAGAAAATTATAAGACATAATAAGCAATTTGATTGAATGTTAACTTAATATTTAATTGAGTAATATATACATATATATATATAATTATAAAACTATTTTAATAATTTAAGGTTATTTTTAATTATTATTTTGACAAATGTTAATTAGATACAATGAACACATATTTTTACCGTTTACTAAAAAAAAAAAAATTAAGTATTTAATAAATAAAAAATAGTTAATATAAGTGCTTTGAAATTTGTAAATCTCAATTAATAAATAATTATTTTTATTAAAACTGTATACAGAAAGACAACAGACCGTACAATGCAATTAAACATTATCATTTACAGTCCTGCATATAATTTTTACGGGAATTGAATACAAGAAAAAAATTGAATAATTCTCATTAATAACCCTAACCCACTACAAATGGCAAAATGTCATGCGATCGACCTATATATACTATAAATAATTCATTGATAAGTATTTTCCACTAAAAATTAGATTTTCATTAAAATAAACCATTAAATAGTATTCTTCAAATGAAATTTAGTATTTACGCTAAATTATTTAAATGATATTATTAAAAAAGAAAAAGAAAAAAAACTCCATAGTATTTAATTTATTTTATAAACAAAAAAGATAATTAGAATTAAAATTAATAAACAATGAAAAGATAAAGCAAATAAAATAAAAATGTATAAACTTAACAAAAAAAAAAACGGAATAAATATCTCTCAATGGAAACATTGATGTGAATAAATTGTGTTTTATTTGTATGATGATATTGTTATCATTTATGTTATTTTTTGAAAAAATATACCAATAATATTTTAACTAAATAAATAATTATAATAAATATTATTAAAGAAGTATCAGAAAGTCTTTCGTAAAGCATTTCCACCAACAACCCACCATCATATTGAATAATGACGCAGTATTATATTTGTATGATATTTAATTAAAGTCATAACAGATATAATTGACTTATGGAGAGACATATAATAAGAAAGTGCATTAATTTGCATTTAAAATTATCTTATTTTGCTTATTGAATGTATAACGTCTTGTTATGTTTAAAGAAAAAAAAGAAAACAAATTATTTATTTAAATAATTATTTAATAAAAAAAAATAAAATTAGCAAACAAATTTTTGTCAACAACGAAGCGATGTTTTTCTCTCTCTGTTGACGTTATTTTTCAAATAAAGAAAATTAATTAAACATCATATTTTTGCTTTGATAATCCCATTGTATTATATTTTTGGATTTACTGTACAACTTTATTTTGTTCTCTTGTGCGATACAACTTTGCGTCTAACATTAATTTATATAACTCTATTTACCATGATTACTTATAACTATACTTATAGCACATTTCTAACAAATTGACTTTTTACATTGTTTTGTACGATTCTGCTTAATTATTATAATTATCCTTTACTAATTAACTAATATCCTGTTTTTATTAATCGAATTTAGTAACTTTTATGTCACTTTGTGAAACATCATTTTTCCTATTTTGTCGTTTACGTTGTTTTAATAAATAAATACCAACGAGGTACATTGTTATCCAAAGTATATAGCCAACATGGTATACTGAATTATAATAAAACCATATTTTGTCTAATGATAATAGTAAAAATGCGATGCCCATATAGGAGAAGGCGAAAAATTTCGATACCCAGAAAATAATATCGATAATCTTACGCCTAATGCCAACTGCATCCTGTCTATACAATTTGTGATAAAGATCTTCGATGGGCAAATAAAATGGAGCGCCTAACATACATAAATAATAGCCAGAATAAACTCCATGCCAAAATGCAGATACGGCCAAAGTAGCTAAAGTTCTAAAAATTAGGAGAAAAAAATATAGTGACTTGTGCTATGTACAGACAAACAAACTACAAACCTATATTTTTTATTAGGAAAACGTTTATAAATATTAACAGCCAACCAATATTGAATACACATATTCCAGCTTTTCATCGCTTCACGGAATGTCCAACAAGTGTCTGTAGTGTATGCATCCACATTATGAATTGTTTCGAAATCATATTGTAGCTCATCGGCTTTTCTGTTTAAAAATAATTTATTTATGAAATATGTCTATACAGATGATAATAAAATAAATTTATACTTAGCCAATGAAGTGTAGTCTTTTTTTGGGCCACCACCCGGTGTTGATTCTGCCAATGTAGGATATGCACCAAAACCAGCCATTGTACAGACGCACTCGCTTAGAGTAACACCCGTATAAATCCTCATACGAAAAATAAAGAATGTTGGCCAAACATACATTAGGCGATAAATAAATGATCGCTCATCATAAAATTCTGGATTTGTTGCATACTAAAAGATTTAATCTTTAAATATATAATCTAGAGCTACTTTTGTTTAAAGAAAAAATACAAATTACACTTAATGGCCAAATGTAACTAGCTAATAAAAATAGTGAAGCAAATAGAGGTATCACTTTAAGCTTATGTAGGGTTGCCTTGATAGAATCTGCCTTTTCCGAAAAGGGTAAATACAAATAATCTCTAAATGTTCTATAACTAAAATAGGGCCCTATAATAATGGAAAGCAGGGCATAACATAAGATGTTTTCATTAAAATATAACAAAATGAGAATTTACCAGTCAAAATTGCTATGTAATTAAATGAATAGTGAAATATGTCTATAAAGTTAAGATTTAATATTTCAGATTCAGCATCTGTGAGTAGTTTCTCTTCTGTACCATCGCCATCGTTTTTCTTCAGCATATCTTTGCTTTTCATGTATATTGTGTTTCGTTCAAATGCTAATCCCACCAGCTAATAAATAAAAATAAATTAGAATTTGATTATTGGAATGTATACCAAGATTACCTTCAATGTCAACACCATTTGTATAAGATTTGCATGTCCTGGAGGATTTGGAATTCCAAAATAAATTGTTGACCGGAAAAACAATAGGTAACCGAACGTAAATACAAAGCTTATAATATGACATTTCCTGCAAATAATAAATAAATTTTATTCTAAACTCCACAAACCAAAGTTCTAATAATTATTAATCTTTTTTTTTTTAATACTCTCAGGTTTAGATTTTCAGCCAGTAATAACCATGGTTATGCATTAGCAATTAGACGACACTTACAGTTTAATGTTCCAGCTGAAAAATGTTTTCTGACCAAGGTGGAATTTGACCAGCAGACCTCGTGGTTATCGACCAATTAAATTTTTTAAACAATTGCAAAAATAAATTACGTAATTTACCTGTTACTTATGCCAAGTATTATAAAACTATTCACTATAAAAGTAATTATAGGATGTAATATATGTAAGCCAGCAGCAACAAGTATTATTAAAATGCCTAAGCCACTTCCAATCCATTTTTTTTGTTCAATATCTTTAATTTGCTTGTAAAAATATCCAATGCCAATGCACACAAATAACAATGTTATATAAATAATATCATCTAATTCCATATTTTTTTTAATGTGACTAAATTTGTGCACTAATTTAGATCTTTTAATAAATGTCCTTCATACACGTAATAATTTGTTTTTATTTTAAAAATCACCATTCATTCAATGCACTTTTAAAAATAAAATAAATTTATGTCAGTCTATACAAAAAAAAAAAAAATATTGTGACATTTTTATCTATTTAATCAAAATGATTGTTGACATCTTAGACGCAAACCGTTAGATAAAAAATTATAATTGCAAATAATCAAAAAAAATTTAATCATTATTGCAAGTATTTTTGGCAATAATACAATTTTGTGCGAATAAAATTTAATAAATAAGCAAATAATAAGCAAATTAGTGTTTTTATAAGTAAAAGGAAACGTGTGGCATCTTAAGGCAAAAAATGTAAGTATGAAATCATCGTTCAGTTGCACTGCATTATCATTAATTTGAATACGTCATTTATATACAAACTTCTCCCTCATTCTATCGCTCTTGCTCTCGATTACAATATTTATGCAAAATAATCTTTTTTTTTATAATTTTTATGGTTTTTTTTTTTTTTTTGGTAATACGAACACCTAAAGTTGTTTATTATGTTAAAGAAAATATCTTGATTTGTAATGGGAAAGAATACAGAAAAGCATTTGTAATTATATTAAAATATATAATTTATATATTTAAAAAAACAATTTAGTGTTAGAATAAAAACATTAAAAGGTGTTTTTGTATGTACCAAAGTGATATTGTTTTGTGACGTTGTAAAGGAATTTTTGAATTAAAATCAGGGTCAATTGTAACTCAAACAAAAAAGTGCATAGAAATAAGTTTTGTTTAAAAATAAATACGAGTAAATATGGATGACTTAGGTAAGAAAATTAATTTAATTTTTATATGTTTTTTATGTAAATCGGTATTTTCTTAGAATTTTAATATACAATACATGCATGACATCATTCAACAGACCATTCATCTTTGTGTTTTATCAAAGGCACAAACCAAGTAAATTATTTGTTTACGGCATTTATCAAAAAAAAAAATGTTTTTTATATTCCTACACACAGATGTTCAGTTAAATTTTCTAATTTTTTCTTATTAAAGGATCCAATTGTTTGAATTACCTTAAAAAAGTGAAAAGATTATTGTATGAATAATTGTAAATGGTTGTTTGTTTGTTAATTAAAAATTCTGACCATTTAAGGAATGAATTTATAATTTACTTAGTACGATTTCTCTTTCGCTCAATTATATTTTACAATTATAAATACAATTCGAGAGAGGAGAGAGCAATGTTTAAATTTTATAAAATGATCATGATGTCTATGTTGAAGGCCATAAAAAATGTTAAGTTCTTCACTTTTTATTACTGTCTATTAATTATTTAAATATTTAAATTTTTATAAAAATTTTTAAATGAATAAAAAAGTGGTTTTCGTTTGCTGATTAAAATATACTAACATAATTTTTATTCATTATTTGATTATCAAATGCCATTTCAATAAATCAATATACAATAATAATATAATTATTCCTGTACGATGTTATTTTCTATTTATTACTCCAAATGATTAAAAATATGCAAAAATTTCTTTTAACTTAAATAAATTTTCTTTTTCTTACTTGTCGGATTATTTTATTTCTAAGAAGCATCAACAGACTGCAAGTGTTTAGCTATGTATATACTTTATCAATTTTTCGTTTTTAATTAGTTTTTTTTTATGTTTATAGAAAAGAAACCGCAATTTTTTTGATTGTTGTTTTTATCTGTGAAAATTTCCATTTTTTAATTTTATTTTTGTTCATAAAAAATGCCTAAGATTGTATTATTTTATTAAATGTTTTAGTTTTTAATAAAATCGTCTCAAAATTGTTTAATAATTACTTTAAATATTAAATTTCAACATGTTTAGTAGGATGTACTTGTATTAATTTGCTTATACAAAGATAAATTCGTCTAAAAGATTATGATTACGTCTTTTCTACATTTTTCTTTAATCTACTTGTTTAAATATAATTACTGAGAACAAAATTACTGTCGCATGACTAATAATATTAAAGTAATTAAATAAAATTCATAAATTCTAAAATAATAGTTAAATTTTTGATAATTGCTTAAATTATTTAATAAAATAAAGTTTCTTCTTGTATTCATTTTGTCTATTAATTAAGTAATTAATAAAAATTACAGTACAGTTTTTCATTGATTTGTAGATGCAGCCTCATATTTCTTTCTTATTAAATGTGACTCATAATTATGGCATTACGTATAAGTTTTGTTAAATGTTTATTTGTTAGCTGCGATCGGTGCTTTAATTTAATGTTTGTTTGTTGCTGCATTAACAGTGTTAATCTTAAAGCTACAGTTTTAAAATTGGTTTACTTTGCTTCTGGAATGAACATACTGAATTGTATTAAATATTATTGATTTATGGAAGCATTTTCTGTTTATATCCTTTGTATTTCTGCAGCAGGTGTAACTAGTATTATTGTTCTTATATATTATATAACGATGTAAAACCGTATTCTCCTGGCGAGATGCAGTATGATCATGTCTGCAATACATATAAGTTTATCAGGAAACACAGTTAATATTAAGTATAAGACGTTGTCATTTATTGTATTTTTATATAAATAATACATTTGGATTAAATATGTAACAAAAATGTAAGATATATAAAAAAGAAAATCGTTGAGAATTTTTTATTGCATACAAAGAGCTAATTATGTTGCTTTATGTTAATAACAATGTCAATAAATAAATACTTTACTGTATTTGATGGATTTTATTCGATCTAGATATTATCGTTATAATTTATTCAACTTTTTTATAGTCCAAAAAAAAAAAACCGTCTCTTTTGAATAAAAATTATTTCTTTCTTATAAAATTTTATATAAAGATAAGCAAAAATAAGTATAGATAAGTAAGTATTGATATGTGTATAAAAGAACAGTAACAACAATATTTACTAATTTTAGAATATTATAATTATTTATTTATATAAGTCACGTTAATGATATGTTGCATCTCTATGTTAATGTTGATGGCCAACATTTTAGTTTTCTGAAACTGGTGCGCTGAAGTTCTTTGATTTTAACATATATATTTATATTTATATGAAAAACAGTTTTTAGTCGATGGAAATAAACGAGACAATAATCTTTTATATATATTTATTTTTTGTTTTCGAGAGATTTAAAAATAATTTGTTGGTTTTAGACAGAGTTAAACCTTAATATTGACTTGACTTGAGTTCATTTTAAGAGAATAATAATATTATTACTATTATTATTATTATTATTATAATTGTATAATTTATTTATTTACTTTTATTAATGTCTACATAGTTTAAATAGTTTTTTTTTTTGTTGTTTTTAATACATGCAATTTTAATAAATTGTGTTTAAATAGTGCATCTGTTGTGTGTGTTTTTATAAATGCTTTACTGTCACTTTCTTTCTGGTGTTTTTTTTACTTTTTAAATTTATTTAAGTTGACTTTCACAGTACTGTTGTTTAGTTGTGATTCGTGATTCGTGATTTTTTTTTTGTTAAATGAAATAATATAATTAATAGGTAATTTTAGAAAATTCGGAAGTTTAGAGCAGTTTATTTTTGAATGAATTATTTATGAACGTTAACTACTCTACTCGTATTACTTATTTTGTTTTAATTGATTATTAATCTTTTCATTTTTGCATCAATATATAATGAGTTTTTGTTTTATTAATCAAAATAATTAAATACAGAGAGAAATACGTCAAATAATTTTATAAAATAAATATTCACAACGACGATAACACGTCAAATACTTGGTTTAATTTTATTATTTTTATTTATAAATAAAGTTTTATTTATATTTTTTAAATTATATTATTATTGTTTTTATGTTTTGTAATGAACAAAAAAAAAATTATATATAATAAGCAAAATATATTGGAACTTTTAAATTATTTAATTTATTAAAATGTTAAGTAATTTTCATTTATGTATTAAAGAGATACAATTTTATTGTTTTTAATTTGCAAAAATAGTAATATTAATTCCGCAAAATAATCATACAAAATACAGTGCGCGATCAGTGAGTTTAAAAATTTAGTTTTTTTTTTAAACGCTCCGTATATATAAGTTTTTGCTAAATTTTAATTACTTTTGCCATTTTTTTTTTTGTCTTTCTAATGAAATGAACTTTAAATTTTTTTTCTTAGTTTTTTAAGATTAATTTTATTTCAAAAACTAATGTGAGATTAAAAAAGTATAAAAAATCCTAAACTTGTTGTGTGGATAAAAAATTTTATTTACTTTTATTATTTATGTTATAAAAATTTATTTTAATGTTTGTTTTTTAAAAAAAAATAAAATATATAAATATTTACTTTTGTGATGAGTGGTTGATGGTGTTTAATAAGAAAATAAAGTTAATTAAATTTAGTTTAATTTGGTTTACTTATGGACTATTAATTTGATGTTTTTGTACTTTAAATTTTGGACTTTTTGTGTTTTATTATTTTTTTTTTTTTTGAGAATAATTTTAATGAATTAAAATTAATAATTTAATTGTATTTTTGAGTTTTTTTCGCGTCGGTATTTATATATCTTTTCTTGATATTAGTATAAATCCTATACGCAATGTTTATTTTCTTGTTTTTAGTAAATATTTTGTTTATTAAGCTGATATAATGATAAACAATTATTTTCTTGTTATCTTTTTACATTCATATCTCTAAATAAATGATAAGGAATTATACAGTGTGTGTCTGTGTTCTCACATAAAATAAAAATTAGATTCGAGAAATTATTAGATGTGAAACTCTTCATTACCAAATATCTTAATATTTATTGTCAACTTTAGTTGTTTTTGCATTTAAACAACATACACATATTATATAGTGTCTATAGTTGTGTGAAATAATCTTTGTCACTCAAATCACCGGCTTCTATTCACCGACTTTTTCTATAAAACAGTAAATATATGTATAATCATTCAAAATATGTAAAATGAAAAACAATTTTTGTAGATGTATCGTGTTTCACGAGTATTTCCGTATATTTTTATTATTTAATCCGAATAAAATCGTGTTGCAATATGCTTCCGTGTTGACAGAGGGTTGTCTGTATAGAGAATACATATGTAAACAAAAAAAAAATATATATTAAACTATATTAATAATATTATAAATCAAGTAAATAATAAATTAAATTGTCACTTAAATAAGCTACTTTAATAGCAAAAAAAAAGTAAAATTAAATCTATTTTTAATCTTGGACTTTTAAACGAATAATTGAAAATGAAAAAAATATGCATGAGCTGAGGATTGTGTTTTATTTATAAATTAACCAATATAATTATGAATAGAAAAATTTAATAAGAATGTGCATAGTGTTTGTATTCATTTATAAATTGCATTAGAACCGTATTTTTAGTAGTTAATAATTTATAAACAATAATTTATAGTTTTTAATAACAATAAAAATGTTTTTAGTGTAAGGTGAATTGATTTTCTTTTACCGGAAATATAACTACATTTATTAGCTTTAAATTTTTCTTTTTGTTTTGTTTCGTTTCAAACAGTAATATTATGCTGAAGAAAATTCAAAAATTAGTATTCTTTTAACGAAACAAGAAAATCAATAGAACTGTAAAAATAAAACAAACATTAAGTCAAAGAGATTAGTAGATTAATTAATTATCTAGGTGTGCACTTTTTTTAATACAGTTTCACCTTTAGATTTTTTCTTTTCTCTTTGACTTATTGACAGTCAGTTCTAATTCAGACTTGACCCAATTGTTTGTTGAACAAGAATTATATATATTTTTTATTATTATCTTCGTTTTTTTTTTCCTAATTCATTTTCTTGAAATAACTATGATGACGCATTAATGCTAACATTATAATACACTTTTCATTAATAATTAATTATTTATATATATATATATATATATATTTAGAAATGTTTAGCGTTTTGCTTAGTGTCCTGAAACGTTAAATATACATATATTATTAGATTAAAAATGAAAAGTTATAAATAATATTTGATTAGAGAAGAGAAATTTAGAACATTTAATACAAGAATATTGTATCATTTAACAGTTTTTAAAATTATTTATGTCGGAAAGTTAGTTACTTTTAGTTATTTTGATATAAATTAAACAGAAAAACAATACATTAAATCTTTTTGTAGCTTTTAAATGCAGAAAATCTCATAAAATTTGCGTGAATAAGAAGAACATAGAACATAATAGAAGAACATAATTTAGATGCATATTAATTTATGATTTTTTTATATTTACCTCACACGTGTGATAACATAAATACTTGTAAGACTTTCCGGAAATATTGGAGAAATATATTGTTGCTGATGTTTAGATTTAGGAGCCACAAGTTTTGCGATATTTGTATTTGTTATTATTTTTTTTGCTAAAAAGAAATAAAAATAAAACTTTTTGTTAATTGTGTGTGGTATAAACATAAATTTGCGTAATTAAAAACAATATTTTTTTTATTCTGTTTTTTAATCATGAAAGTATTTTATATCTGTTTGTTGCTGCTGTTCATTAAAAATTAAATAACAAAAAAAAATTCTAAAAATATCGTCATCATCGAATCAATTTTTTTTTTTTTATTTAAAATTATTTTTATAATTTTATTTCTTTTTTACTTTTCGGTATGATTACTCGCCGTTTTGTTTATTAATTTATTTAATTTTTGTTTTAAAACGATGATGATATTAAAATTTTGTGTAAATTATATTATTTAATCATTATTTGTTGTTGTGAACTTTATTAAATTAATAAATTATTTTTTTTTGTTGAGTTAAGAATTTATTTTTTCTAATACTTATGGGTTTTTAGATATATTAAATGTATAATTATTGTTTATAATTAAAAATATAATAAATAAAATTAACAATTAAATATAGAATAATTAATTGTTCTATTTTATTAATTTATTTATTCATTAATGTTATTTGTGGTTTTTAATTAAATTAAACAGAAATTTATTAACGTTTTTTTATGATGATTTTTTTATTATTAAAAATATTAATGATTAATCGGTGTTGTTTTTATGAATATTTTCGGTTTGAAATGTTAAGTTTATGTTCTGCTGTTGTTTGATACTTTAGCAGAATTCTACTCTGGTATTCTACTAAATACCATTTCTTAACTACTTAAGCATAAATAATTTGATACTTATCAATTACTAATATAGGGTAATCTGTCTAAGCTTAAACAATTCAAATTTCACGTATATTCATTTGGTAATTTAAAAGTCCTCATTAACGTTTTCATTCGGGTTATTCGCCTTTTTTTATAATTTACTGTAACTTATTTGTCATGTAAAAAAATAAAAAAAATATATAAAATTAATTTAATATTATTCAAAAAAAAAAAAAAAACGAAAAAGAAAATGTTTTTCTTTTTATAATTTCCCAAGAGGAAAATCAAATAAAAAAGAAATGTTTTGTGTGGGCAGATTAAGATGGAAGTAGGAAAATATAACTAAACAATAGTAAAATAATAATAATAATAATGTGTGTTAGGAGGATATAGTGGAAAAATAGTGAATAAACAGATTGAATTGAAAATTAATAAAAAACTATGTAGGTGGTAAATGGCAGAAAATATAATAATGTCATTTATAAAATTATTACAAGAAAATAAAAAAAAATCTAAACTATAAATACGAATGAAGATGATGAAAAGTTATAATAAAAATGTTTTAAATTTAAATAACTTACTTTTTATCATTATTATTATTATTATTTTTTCGTTTCTAAATGTATCTTTGAAAATGTATCTTTATAAACATATGTAAAATGGAAAAACATCACAATTTTAACGAATTTATTTCAGCTAATCGTAACCGTATACATATTTATTAAATGATAGACAATGTTTGAGAATTATTTATTAAACGAAAGGCCACGGAATTCGATACGTGACAACAGTATCCATACATGAATAATAATAATGAATGATTTTTATATATGGTAAAGTTGAAAAGCTTTTAAAAACGATTTGTAACCTTCCGTTTTCGACACTTGTTTCGCGATTTTAATGACATGCTCATACCACAGCAGATTTGCTTATAATTAATTAATTCACACGAAGAAAATGAACCGACGACCTTTATTTATCGTGGCTGAATCATAAATTACTGTTTTGCTAGATTTTTAGTTTTAAACACGTTAGACCACAAAGTTGTGTATTTAAATTCTACATAAATTTTCATTTATATTCAATACTAATTTAGTTTTTTCATATTTTGTTAAGAATAACAGTGAGTTGCTGCGTGAAATATACAATAATCTATATTTTCTATAAATTGTGGTATTTATTGGTTTTTGTTAATGAAATGGAAATGATTCGTGTTTTCTAATGTCATATTTGAATACATAACCTTTAGAAAGCTTTTTTTACGTTTACTAGTTTACGTTCGTTTGGCTTAGACAATAAAAGATAATTGTTACTTAAATAAAATAAATCGATAATAATAATTATAATAAATCTTACCATTTATAATAGACAATTTCCTAAAGAATATAAAATATATATAAAATTAAATATAAAGCTGTTGTAGTTAGTGGTTGCTTAAAAAAGTTCGCGTATTCTTTATTAAATTGTAAACATACATAGACTACAGGAAAAAAACTCTAAATTATAAAAAAAAATGGACAGAACAATGTATGGTAAAGTTGATCCTGGTGCCAGACAGCCATATCGGTGTACAGTTAGAGATAAAGGAATTTCTCCAGGATGTAAGTAATAAATAAATTGTCACTTCTTTATTAATATCGTTATTTTGTCCATATTTTTTGTTATGGTTTTTAATAAATTAACAAATTTTAAATTAAGACATCTAAAAATGAAAAACATGTAATACGCCACTTCTAAACAAGAAACATGACATATTACAATGTTTCATATTTTTTTTTATTATTATATTTTTTAATTTCTTTTTATTTCATGGCGTCTCGTGAGCTTATTTTTCATTTGTTTCATAATTTTTTAGACTATGTTTTATGATTTATTTATGGGCAAAATTACATACGTCACAGATAAAAAAAGAACAATTTAATGTTTAACATGTTTGTTTATAAAATTTAATGATATGTAATTTATAAAAAAAAAATGATGAAAAATTTCATAGATATTTAATTATAGTTTTTTTAAGTACTTGTTTAATGTAAATTACTTGCTTAAGCTACTCATAAAAAATCAATGACATTGGTTGTCGTTTTCAATATAAGTAAAACACTTTGTTTTGTATTTAATTTATTAGATAAAAGAATGCGCTAAAATCGATCAAGAGAATAAAAATTCTTTTATTTTAATGAAATTATTAAACTTTTATTTATATCAAAATTATTTTATAATTAGATTATTGAATTATTTTTTATTTAAATTTACTTTCATTTTAACTATATCTTTTTATTATAAAACTAATAATGTATAAAAATGATTTCATAAATATATAATACGATATTAAACTGATTTTCTAATTAATAAGTGTAGGTGTTGTATTTAAATTTTATCATTAATCAATGCCTTTGAAACAAAAAATACATATATTATTAGTTGTTATGACCTTAGCACATTCAAATAAGTAACATTTTGCTATGTGAATTAATAAATATTGTGAAGAAAAAATTTTTATGCCTTTTAAATCAATTGCATAGAAGCAGCACACAGATGTTCACTTTTAGGAATTTTTATTTTAAAGTAAATATTTTAATTTTTGTTGATTTTAAGATCGTTTTTTTGTTCAATATATGTGGATGCTTTTTGGCAGCAACAATAATAAATTTAGAAGAAGAAAAAAACAACACAAATATGTACCTACATAAATTTTATACTATATAAGTGTGTACTTTTCTCACCGCTGTTAAACTGATTTTCAATTATAAGAGTAGGCAGAAGATGTATTTCTTGTTTTTTTTTTCTTTATTTTTAATAAAAAATTCCTATTGCCGTTAAAACAGAAATTTATATATTATTGAAAATCATTTGCGATTGGAATTTTGTCGATATCAAAACGAATTTTTGTTTAATTATGAATTTAATTACATTCTTTTTTTAGTTTTATTTATTTTGTGTCTAAATGTGTTTTGTAAACAAAAATTGATTTTTTTATAAACATTTAAAAGGTAATTGTTATAATTTTTACGTGTTTTAAGTACTGTTTGTGCCTATATGTGCCGATAAAGAATATAAACAAATTGAAAAAATTGTTTATGTGTTTTAAATATTAATTATTTATTAAAAAAAAATCAATGTAATGTCAACACGACTTTATCATAACGGTGAGTTTTATTTTAAAAATTCTAATTACATAATTACATAGAAATTTATGACACAAAACACACAACAGAATAAATAGTTTAATTATTTTAAAAAGACTAAATTTTAAACGGAAATTATTATCTTAGATAGATAGATTATTATTATTATTATTATTTCAAGTGCTAGAAATTATTGAATTTTTTATTTTGCTTCCTAATTAAACTAAATTGTTGTGCAAAATTTATTATTTTATTTGCGTTGTTATTGTTGTAAAATATGAAACGCCTTTAAACTGTTATTTTTTTTAAATAAATTGGAGTCAATATGACGTAATTTCTGTTTAATAGTTTTATATTTTAATTTTTGTTTATAATAAATACAAGGTGTGTGCTCTGTGTGTCTACTTAAATCTTTGTTAAAGACAAAAGATTTATTTTTATCTTAATTATATTTCTAAATAATTTGATAATTAAAATAAAAATTTACTTAAGAATAAATTATTTATATAAACATAACAGTTGTTACAATTATTTCTTAAGTTGAAATTCCATAATTATGTAAAATTACATAATTTTTTCGTTGTCATTTCTTATGTTTGTCTTTCAATTTTAATAATTAAAGCAGTAGAATCGGTTTTATTTACTGCTTTTGGTGTTATTATAATTCTCATAAATTACTACTAGTTATCTTTCTGTTTCTATTAATTTAACATGAGGTTAAAGAGACAAAAACATAAACATAATATAAACATATACATAAATTAAAAACAATAATTAATTATAATAATAATAATATGTTTTTCTATTATAAAAAGTATTCGCATTTCAACTATGAACGTGGTGCAAATGTTATAATTAGCTAATTTTACTTTAACTTAATTTAATTTTTGTATTTCTTTAAATCAATGTCATTCGCGTCTGTAGTAAACAATTGATTTTTGAATAGTAATTGAGGCGTTCTTGTAACATGCTATTTACTATTTCTATGCTAATGTCTATCAATGTTTTTACGAAATACTCTTAATGTATATTGAGTAAAACAGTTGAGTAGTTATTTTAAATATATTTATTTCTATTTGGGTTAATATTATTATTTTTATTGAATTAGTATTTTATCGTGAGAGTGATACTATTGCGTCTGAGTATTGTGATTTTTTTTTGTTGTATTCGAATAAATTATTTAACTTTACTTATTTAGTTACATAAACATAATCTGTCTGAAAAATAGCATAATTTTTCTAAATCGTGATTGTTCTTGTAAAATTGTTTTATATTTTTACTCTATGTATAATTAAATAATTATATTTTATTGTTTAATCGCTAATGACTTAGTTAATTTATAAATTTATGATTTTATGGTGTTTATTTGATGACTAAAATTTGATCTGTGGAGGCTGTAAATACTTTTTTTAATTTTAATAACATATTTATTTAATAAAAAAATTGTACATCCTCAATTAAAAAGGATTATTAAGCGTAAAGCTGTTGTGTTTGATCAACATTACTAAAAAACTTAGTAGTTTTTTAATAAAGTTTTATGTTATATAGAAACAAGTGGTTACAACTTGTATATGCTCCTGTTTTTTAGTCTAACAATGCAGCAAATTGGTCATAACTATTAATTTATTGGATATTAATGTCACACAGATGGTCTTATTCTCAATTATATGAGTCATATTCAATTTATAAAATAGTGTCAGCACAAGTTAGACTTAACACAATAAAAAGTGAAAACAATATTACTAGGATGTGTTATTATTATTATTATTTTTAATTTTTATTTTATATGTGCTATATTCATATTCTCGGTTCTTTCGCAATAAATTACTACAATGTTAGTATAGAGTGTTTATTTGAGTTAAAGATTCGTTTTTCTAAATTAATATTCTTCGTTTTTGTATTAAAAACTGTGTCGGTTTTTTATTCTCTTTTTGTTTTAAGTTGCTGGTTTTTTCAGTTTTTAAGTTATTTATTATATAAGTGTATAGTAAATTGTTAACTGCTATTTCTTTATAAGCATTAAACAATAATTATAGTAATAACAGGGTGTTTAATCAATTAGAAATATATATTTCATAATAATTGCTTATAACATAAATAAAAAGATAATAAAATGTCTACAAAAACAACCACAATAACAACAACGAAATATTACGACAGTGATAATAGAAATGAGTTAAAAAATCGAAAAATTAATATTGATAATGATGATGTTCACTGTGATAAATTTGAGGATTATTTAAGTAAGTTTCTTAAGTGATAGTAAAAGTATAAAGATTTTAGAGAATTTTCTGTGTCAACAATAACATCGTCGTCGTTACTTATGTGTGTTGTGTTTGTTATTATTTATTTGTCTTATTTTGATGTGATCAGTTCTATAATTAAATTTTATTTTTATTAATCCTGTTTTTAAGTATCAGTATATATATATATCAGTTTTAATATTTGTTAACTTACAGAATTAAAATGATTACAATTATATTATTTTGTTTTTAGTATTTAATTAATGCGCCCCTTTTGTACAGAGATAACATATCAATAATCTGCGATTTTCTAGTCTTTTAAAAGTGATTTTATTTGTAAAATTATATATCTCTGTTGCTTAATAATAATAAGAATATGTAACAATGTGCAAACCACTCATAATTTAGGTATAAATATGAGTTTGTTTTTATTAGTTTTAGTTAAATCAAAGAATTTAAGCTGCAACATTTTTTTATTTATTTATTTATTAAAATCTGTTGAATATAAATATCTCTTTTGCTGAAAAAAATTTTAAGAAAAAATTTTTTTTCTTTTAATTTAATTCATATTTCGTTAAATTTCGTATTTGCTTAATTTCATTATGTTTGTGTAGTTTAGTTTCGTTTTTATTATTATTATTATTATATACACAGAGAAATACATAAAATAAATTATTCCGAAAATAATTATATTAAAGCACAGTGAAGGCGGCAGAATCAGTTAACTTGTTTTCGTTTTTTTCTTTCTATAAATTTTATTATTGTCACTAGTTTTATGTTGTTGTTTTTTTTTTATGATCAAAATTACTTTGTTAAAATAGAAATTATTATTTTTTTAAATTATCTCATTTTTAATAGTCTTTATAAAATATCTTTATATCTAAAATTATTTGAAATGTTTTTATTTTCTGTTTTTATTAAATTTTATTAACTATAAGTTTAATCATTTTTCAAACTATAAACCAATTAGTTTTATACTTAAATAAAGCATTTTGTTGTACTATAAGCAAATTAATTTATGCAAAACAGGTTTCTTTAGATTGTTTTTCCTGACAAAAAAAATCAATTCACTTCCATATCCTTAAAAATAAATATCCAAAAACATATTCGTAAATGTCCCTCAATATTACATGGAAACTCAAAATTAATCATAGATTATACTTTTTAATTCTTATGTTGTAACGTAGATTCGTTTTTCTAATTTCAATATTGCAAAATATATTTACTAAAAAATTATATAAGTAAACATAATCGATTAAAATTTTACAAAACAAAAAATTTTTATTTGTCGTAAAATTTCTTATCTTTAAATTACTTATCAAATATAATTGAAATTATTTATCAAAGTGTTGATAATTATACCGCAATAAACATACATATATTTATTGCAAACGTCAATAAATGTACTTACAGTGGTAAAAAATTCACAATCCATTCCAACATTTAATCTTTTATATAACTATTGTCCACCAATTTTCCACCCTTATCCTAAGTTGACATGGTAGCGTGAACTATTCACAGGTAAACAATACGTTGGAACTCCTAAACGTGTCAATTTCTGCTATAAAAAGCGTTTAGAATTATAACACAAATTATTATCACATTTGCTTATTGATAATGATCTATGATGTATTACTTTTACTTATCAATTTTCGCGTTTTCTATACTTATTTTTGATAAGTACTTTTATTTAATTTTTAGTCATGTTTCGCTATTTATACAAATGAATAATAAAAATAACTTTATAGAATTTTTTATTATTAATAAAAAAAAAAAATGATTGTTTAGTTATCATTTTTTACTTATTGTGAATACATTGGTTTTTTAATTTTAATTTTCTTTTAATTCGGAATTAATATTACTTTATTTCAAAATGAATGAAATACTTAATGATAAACGAAGCAGTAAAGATTGTAGTGAGGATAACACAGATGAAAAATTAACATATGAAAGTTTACAAGTTTTTCTTGGTAAAACAATGATGTGTGCTATTAATAAAAATTGGTTTTCATTAATTTTATTAATTATTTTGTGAAATATTCACGGTTAAGGTTTTTATATGCTTATTTATTTATTTATTTATTTATTTATAGATGCATTATTGGCTGACTTGCAAAATACAGTTCCTGCAGGCGGTATACAAAATCAACACCATCAGGGTAGTGGTTATGGCTATCAGTCGACTGGATTATCTACCAATACAACACCAGGTTATGGTAGTTTAAATGGTGTACGTACAAAACCATCACCAAAATCTGTAAGCCAATTTTAAATATTATTTTCCGTCAATAATTTTTTATTAATTTTTTAAAATTATATTTTTATTAGCCAACGTATCAGACACATCAAACGCGTGTTGTTACCGAACAAACTGGATCACCATCATCATTTGTTAACTACAATAATAGTAATAATGTAATCAATATAAGTCCAACAACTGGATCGTTAAATAGTGGTAATACTTCCGGTGCCTATCAAACCGTTCGAACTACTGTCACAACACAGCAGCATGACGGTAATAATTACAATGTATCATCACCGAGAGCTGCTCAACAGCAACATGGTGCTGTTGTAGGAAATTTATCAGAATTAGATAGTTTATTACAAGATTTAAGCAATGCCCGTTATGGAAATACAGTGGACAAAAAAGGTGAATGCTTATTACATTATGCTGTTGAAATAAAAAATATAATTATTAAATAATTTTCTTTTGTTACATTAGTTGATCAATATCATACATATGGTAATAATGGTGTGCCTAATAATGAAACAAATAATCCCGTATCACCATATGCAATTATATCTGATGTAACAAAACGCCCGTCCGTTGATAGTCTATTGGATGAATTAAGTAATGCGCATAATAATTCTAGTACAAGCCCAATATATGCGACACCAAATGGGTAAATAAATTAATTTTTATATTTATTGGAATAATTAATTATTATCATATAATGGTTTTAACAGTGCTTCTTCTCCTGATTATTCTACCATCGGTAAAACACCCGGACGTCATGTTACAATAACCGTGCGTGAAACGAAAACTGAAAAAGTAACTGGATCTCCATCACCAGTGCCAGCTAGTCCCAGCTACACGAATACTACAAGTAATTAGTTTTTTGCATTTAAATTAATAAATATTATTTAATTTTATTTTATTTTTATACGTAAGGTAATCAACAAGTTTTTGGAACAATCCAAACTCAAACTAATCAGAATGCTGCACCACAACCTGCACAATCAGCAGCACAATTTGCGTCATCGGCAACAAAAGAATTGGATGATTTAATGGCTTCATTATCTGATTTTAAGGTAATTATACCATTTTGTTATTATAACGTAAAAAATTGCTTCGAATGCTTTATATTTTATTGGAGTATCTCAAGTTCCAAATTTATCGAGCAAATGTCAATTTTTAATAAGGAGTGATGTTTGCTTTGAACAGGTATTTGAATCAAAAGGAACTTGATCATATTTGGCTAGAGGTACCGACGGTTGTTTATGAAATAATAAACCTATTGGTGAAACCTTGCTTGAATTTGATTAATATTCTATATGATAAAATTGAAGCACCTAATTCTGACCTTATTAAAAAAAAAACCCTTTTGTATTATTATTTTACATGCTTATCCAAGACTCAAAATTTGGTATGCATTTGCTAGACGATTTTTTAATTCTTGCCTGAAGTTATACTATCATTTCAGGATTTTCAATTTTCTTTATAAAAAAATGTCATTTTAACATTTTTAACGTTTTCTTGTCTGCAATTGTGACATTTTAGAAATTTTTAAAATATTTATTGTTTAATTTCTTAGCGTCGCATTATTTGAATGGCAAAAATAGCATTGATTATAGACTAGGATACATAAAAAAAAAAAATCATTTCTATATTTAGAAAAAAATAAATATAATTAATTAAAAATTATTTCAGATTTATAACTTTTATTTTATTTAATATTTTTATATTAAAATAATACAAAAAAAAAAACTTGGCAAATAATGTTTATATATAAAATTTACTATCGTATTTTTTTTAATTCATCAAGCATGATATTGTTTGGCATTTTACAAAATTTTATTACATAAGTAATACAAGTTTTTTTTTTTTGCTTTTAAAAACGGAATAAATATCTTACAAAGTATCTAAATATTATTATTATTAGTATTGTTGTGTATAAAACTATTATTCAAATCAATAATAATAATGGAATTGATACAAAAGAAGTTTCTGTAACAAATTTTATAAAAGAAATTCTGTGTAAGGGAGTACCTTAGAACTAAAAAAACACTAATATTTATTAAATTTCTTTTATTATAATTTGTTGTGACATAAACTAATTAAACTATTTTTTATTATAATAATAATTATTAATTTTATAAGCCAAAATATTTCTATAATATTTTTAAGACATTAAATTTTTAAAAAAAGAAAATTAATCGTTCATTAAAAATATAAATCGTTTTATTATTATATTTTAGTTTTGTTACACCTATTAAAATATAATTTGATTAAAATAAGAAATGATATATACAAAACTAACAATATTAATGCCAAGTAATAAATAATGTTTGTTTTTTTGTATAAAAATTTAGATTATAATACTTTTTATTAGCAAACAAAATAAAAAAAAAATGTACATATGTGTATTAAACCATGTCATGAATATCGAGAAATAAGCGTCAAAAGATTAGAACTTTTTATATCGATGCAAATCTTTAGTTAACGCACACAAATTAAGTCACATATAAAACCACACACTTTTGTGTTTCTTTAAAAATTAACCACATCGAAGAAATGCAAAAAATAAAAAAAAAATTATTACATTTGTTTCAAGACATTTATGTTTTTCGATTTTGCAAAAAAAATATTTAAAAACAAAAAAAAAAAAAATTACTTTATTTGCAGCTGACCATATTGTTTATGTTTTTCTATTTTTAAATTAGCCATTTAGTAATCAAAAATAATATACATATATCATTTAATTATTTTGTTTTGTTTGCAAAAATTAAATCATGAATTGAACTAAATTTTAAACTATATACGCTTATTGAATATTTCTCCACATTTTTTCTTTAAATAATTAAAAATGATTTTTATATTTTTTAAATTTGAAATTTCTCTTACAATTTTCTTACTTTTTGGATAATTGAATGAACATTTTATATATGACATAAATAGAGAAAAATATTAGTAATTATTATTACTTGCCACTTGAAATGATAATATTCGAGTGAGAAAAATAATATTAAATATAATTTTATAATGCGGTAAAAAGGAAAATAGTGGTGAAAAATTATTAAAAGAAGAAAAATAACTTAATTTTCAGTAAATTGATAAGTTTTTTCATTATGTTAAAGAATGGCGCAATAAATACCATGTGTGTGGGTTTAATGTATTGTAGCCAGGCATTAAACAAGTAATTTTACTTTTTATCTATTCAAATCATTCATCATTTAATTAAGTTAATCTTACTCCAAACGGCTATATAAATTTCCCGCTTTTAAAATTATTATTAGTTTATTATTTGTTTCTTCTCTTTAAATTTATCATAAATAAACATTTATTACATAAAATAGGATAAAGAAATAATAAAAATTACTTGTTGCATCAAGTCATATATTTAATTTCTCTAAATAATTGAATTTATTACAATTAATTTCTTATTTATAATTGTTTTATACATTATTTATTGCTAATTTCTTACTATACTAGTTTACCAAAATACGACTGAATATTCAAAAATGAAATAAAAAAATAATTTTAAAATTATAACATCATCATATACAGACTATGATGATTTCAAAAAAATAAATAAATAAAATAAAATAAATATTACGCTTGAAATTAAAAATAGATAATAATGTATTTTTGTGTTTTTGTGGAAAATATGAATATTTTTTATGCAATAAATTATTTCACACTTTGGATAAAATAACAGACAAAAATGAGATGATAAAAAATGAAAAATTATTTAATAACTATACATTATGTATACAGAGTTTACAGTGACAATGGAAGATTTATTTATTTATTTATATAATCTTAAATATAAGTTAATTATATATATGTATGTTATGGAGACATTACTGGTTTTGCTATTATCATTACTTTTTATGATAATAAAAATTTATCGTATAATAATTTATAATTTTGCTTTAGATGTTTAAGATTTTCATTTAAAATTATTCAAATTTGAATAGAATATTTCTTAATTTCGAGGTTGCCTTAGCCCAAGGTTTTTTCATGCGTCTTAAACGCTGAACAGAGAATTTCCAAAATTTTCCGTAATAATTTTCTCTTGCCATATGAATGAGACAACACTTTGAGTGTTTATTTGTATATATTTAAATTATAAATAAATAACATCCTAATGCTATAACATGTACAAAAACACCACTTTAAACCAAAGAAATTTACATGATTTTTAAATTAAAACACTCGTTGACAATCATTATGAATGTACGTTATATTGCAGAAAATAAAATAAAAATACATGCAATAATTTTTACTAAAAGTAAATGCAACAAATTTAGGTAACTTTTATTTATCTACAAATTAATTTCAAGTCAAGTAATTATTTATTATTTTCTTTAGAAGTAACGTCAAGCTTTGGTAAATTTTCTACTTTGAATCCTTTATTGGTGCCATATTTTTAAAATTGAATTATTTAATATAAAAATTAATGAAACTGAAACTTTAATCAATGTGTATTGTAGAAAATTAATAATTGCATGGATTTGATCAGAGGATAGTATAAGACTATTGTGGCACACGCCGCCACTACACCACAAATAAATACACATCAAGTTAGAAATGAAAATGTATGGTTATGCGGTAATCACTTAATATAAATAAAAAAGAAAAATAAAAAATTCTTTGAAAATGGTTGTGAAAACTCACTTAAAAGAAAAATTACTCTTTTCAGTAAAGTGTGTTTATCTATAGCTATGTTAACTTAGTTTTGTCTTTTTTTTCTATAATGTAGTGTAAAGCAAATGCAAAATACATAAACTGATTTTCAATAGAAATAATACAAAGAAAAAATATTTATTATGTATGCAGAATTATGTTTTAAGGAAAAACTAAACGTCCATTTACATCTCCCACTTTTAAACGCGATTTTCCTTTTTGTATTTGTTATTCTTGCGTTCGAAAAGAAAATGTATTTTTGTTTTTCTTTTAATTATTTATTTTTAGCAAATTCAATTTTATTTTATTTTCATTTTTATTAATTTAGACAAATTTGTTGAGAAATATTATTTTTTATTAAATATATCAGTTTTAATTTTACCATTATACGGTTAGCATCGTTTTATTAACAACTATATAATTTTTTTTTTTTGAAAAGAATTAAATTAATTATAGTTAAAGAAAAGTTTTAACATTAATTAAAAATTTTTATTAAAATAAACATAATAATACCGAATTTGGATTATAAATGTTGGATATAATAATTCTATTTATTTTTTTTTTTTAGTGTTTTAAATTATTTTAAATAATTTAGTTTTTCTTTTTTAACTTTAAAAATTTTATTATTTTTTATTAAATAAAAATTTCTTATTAAAATCTCTTCGTCCCACTTATAATAAATAATTTTTAATTAATTTACAAAAAATAAATATATATATATATAGAGATCACACTAAAACTAACGTCAACATCTCATCATCATTTATTTTTAAAAATAGAAATAAAATTTTAGTAAAAGAAAAATTAACGCGAATCTTTATTTTTTTCTTACATTTTTAACCTCGTCTACAGTAATTAACATAGAGCAGATGCTTATAAAAATAAATTCTATTTATTTATTTATTTTTTTTCTAGTTATATTTGTTCTATTAACATAAATAAAAAAATTTTGTCTTTTCATTTTTTATTTTGTTTAGATAAACGCCAGTTCGCATCAGCATCAGACAGTAGTTACTGATTACGCTAAGCCAACAAAGGGTATTTCACATTTGCATTCAACAACAATAACATCGACAACTGAACAACAGCAACAACAGCAGCAGCAACAGCCACAACATCATATACAACAATATCAACAGGGAGATCAATTGGATTCTATCTTAGGTAATGTTTATTCATCAATTTTTCCATTATAAAAATTATTTTTGCTATTTTATTACAGGGAATCTTCAAGCGAATATGAGCCGTCAAGGGGTAACAACAGCACAAAAGGGCTGTTGCAATGCATGCGAAAAGCCAATTGTTGGACAAGTAATAACAGCATTAGGTAAAACATGGCATCCTGAGCATTTTACATGCAATCATTGTAGTCACGAGTTAGGTACTCGCAACTTCTTTGAACGTGATGGATATCCATATTGTGAACCAGATTATCATAATTTATTTAGTCCTCGTTGTGCCTATTGTAATGGGCCAATATTGGATGTAATAATTTTTTGTTCTTTTCTCATTATTTTTTTAGGATATCAATTAACAAATATTGTTTATTTATTTTTTATTGTATAGAAATGCGTAACAGCTTTAGAGAAGACATGGCATACAGAGCATTTTTTCTGTGCTCAATGTGGTCAACAATTTGGCGAGGATGGCTTTCATGAGCGTGATGGTAAACCATATTGTCGTAATGATTATTTTGATATGTTTGCACCAAAATGTAATGGTTGTAATCGTGCAATTATGGAAAATTACATATCTGCATTGAACAGTCAATGGCATCCCGATTGTTTTGTATGCAGGGTAAGTTATATTTCAGTATAATTAATTTTATTATATAATTGGAAAAAATTTCATTCGCGTTCCACAATTTTGAGATTTAAACTGTTATCTGTCTTCTTTTTCTTCTCTCTTTTTTTAAATTTATTTATTTTTTGAATTTAGGATTGCAAAAAAGCTGTTACTGGCAAATCTTTTTATGCCATGGAAGGTAAACCAGTTTGTCCAAAATGTGTTGGTGTTGGTGATGATGAAGATTAAAAGAACTTCTTTCTTTTTTTGTGCAATTTTTAAACCATACTTTACTCTCTTATAATCTTACTAAAGTAGTTTTCTCTTACTTTCTTCTAAAACCAAAAAAAAAAAACCTCCTATCCTATTAAAATAACTCTTAATTTATTGTTTTTCTTTTAAAACCAAATAATAATCCTTCAAAAAAAAAAAAAATAAACTATATATTTCTAACAGAAGTAATAAATGCCAAACAAACAAAAAACAATTATGATGATGATGATAAGAAATTATAAGAAAAAAATAAGCAACAACAGCCAACAAATGTCATTCTTTTTTTCAGGAAAAAAAATTAATCATTTTTTGCACAATTAAAAAATGAAATTTTCACACAGCTAGAATCAAAAAATCAAAAAAAAAAAAAACAATTAGATACAGAATTAAGATTAATTAAAAATTATGAATATTAAATTTTTATTTTCTAAAACAAAACAAAAAGCAACTAGTTTAGCTAGATAGAAAAGTTGATGAATTAATAATTAAAAAAAAAAAATAATGAAAATATGGAAAAAGAATAATTTAACGAATTTTGTTTATAAATATTTATTATTATAATTAATGTAAAAAATTTAATAAAAAAAAAAAAAATGAAAAAAAAAGATAAATAACAAACAAACAAAAAAAAAAAAAACAAAACAAAAGAACCAAAACAAACAATAAACAAATGAATTTTTCTTCTTTGCTGTATATCCGCTGAGGATATATATTTGAAGAATAACTATGTCGTTTAAATGGCGTACGACGACGACATTCTTCTATTCTTATTCTATATTTAACGTAAATGTCGTCGTTTGATTATTATTTTGATTTGTTGTTACGGAGACGTGTTTATTACAAATTAATCAACGTTTTACACATATTTTTTATTTTTAAAGAATTCCTTCATTGATTCAATCTTTCATGGTCGTGTTCGGATTTATTGTTGAATCGAAAGACAAATTAAAGATTTTTGTCTTAATAAAATCGACTCAATTTCACTATGATTGACTTTTTACTGTACATTCTCATTCATAAATAATTTTCTATAATTTATTTATTCTTTATAATATATGACTTTATATTAGAGACAAATTTTCAATAGAAAATTGTAATTATTCTTATAGTGAAGAAAATATAAAAGAGTAAAAGGCGCGATGCAAAAAACTAGATGAGTTGTAACTCTTTTCTTGTTATTTATTAATGAAAAACTATATTTTCTTGTTTGTTTTATTTATTTATCAGTCAAATTATGACTTTAAATACGGTTTTTTTTAAGTATTTTATCCTGTAGTTTAATTTGCTATTATTTTACCATTTCCTCCACTACTTGTGTTCACATTAGTGCTTTATTATTGAAAAATAACTGAGGATATAGTCTTTGTTAATTAAGATTTCAATTAAAATGTTATTCTGAAATGACGTAATTAAGTACGCGTGTTTTTTTTATTATTTCTTCCTTAAATTTGTATTTATTCATTTGAGGATAGATAAATATAATGTAAGAAATGTTTTTAATATATATTTTTAGAATTTTAATAATTTTTTTTTATTTTTTATGTTTTAACGACACAAATATCTACATTTTTTTTTTTTTTTTAAATTTATATAAAATAAATTATTACCACTTGGTTTTCGCTTACCACACATAATTTTTGTTGTTTATTTGATTTTATTTTATCAAAAAAAATAAAATAATAATAATATTTATAAAAGCAAAAATATTATGTCAACATGAAAGTTATTAATAACATTTCAGCCTTCATTTACTTCTTTTTGAAACATCAACTCTACCTCCTTCATCCGTTGATATAAATACTGTATAATTTTAATAAATTTATTTTTTATTATTATTATTATTTTCTTTTCTTTTTTTATTTTATGATTTAACGTGTTATGTTTTTTTATTTATTAAAAATTAAAAAATGAAAAAAATAAAATTCATTATCTAACACGTTATGTGGTGATTATGATTTATTTACTATATATTTAAAAAAAATAGACTTTTTCTCTTTATTTTCATTTTTTATTTATTTATTTATTATACTCGCGCGCGGGCTAGCATTTTTTATTATTAAATGCAGTAGAATTTTTCATAAACAATTAATTTAAAAATATTAAATTTGCTACTATGCATAATCAGAATTTCCAGAAACATAACATTTTTAGATAGTTTGGTAATAAATTTTGATTTATTATATTTTTATACATTTTTACTGTTTTATTTGAAAAGGTTCACCTGTTGATTGTACATTCAGACAGTCAGTGTATTTTTATATTATTAATTCATTTCTCTTCTTGAGTTTTGAATGCAATAATTTAATTGTTGCCAAACCATAATTTTTTTTTTATGTAGGGCAAGGTTATTACAAAGCACAAATTGTCACTAAATTTTCATAATTATTTAATAATTAATTTGTTTGTTTATTTTTGTAGAAAACTTTTCAATAAATTTATTAAGTCAATGCTACTAGTTAATAAAGTTATGATTTCTAGTCATGAAATATTAACACTTATTAAGTTATATTGAAATCATTTAACTGCTGTAGTGTTAGGTTGTATTCACTTAATAATATATTGTTAAAATGTTGTTTAATATATATACTAAAAATCATAATTTAAATTATTAAAAAGAATAATGCAGTTCAAATTAATCAAATGTATAATTTAAATATGAATTGTGTTACCCCAATAGCAATGTTTTACCCAAATAGTAATGTTTTATCCCAATAGATATGTTTTACCCCAAAAGATATGTTTTATCCCAATAGTTTAACAGGGGAATAGTAATCATCTTTATCAAAAATTTAGCATTAAAATATATTTTCAAAATTATTTTCGCCTTATTTTTGTATATTTTTCTAACTATTTTTAGTTTTATTTTTCTTATTTTCCTTAATTTTCATTTTTACTCGTTTACAATTTTTTTTATTTTGGTAAAATTTATTCCGCTAATTACTTGTTATTTTCTTTTCTTTTTTATTTACTTTATTTTTAATGAATGAATATTTTATGGCATTTTTATGTTGTTTTTTTCTGCAGTATTTTATTTTCTTTATTATTTTATTGTTTATGCATAAATTAAACATTTTGGTAGATAATGTTGATCTAATTACTTGAAGAAAGATATCGCTATAAAATTCTTCTATTTTTCTAATTTAATTTTATGATTTCGCAATAATAGATATTTACATATTCCTTTTAATATTTGATTTTAAAAACTGTTGTTACTTTACTGCAGTTAAAATTAGTAAAAATTACATAATAAGGATAAGGAAATATTAAGGATTACATATGCACCAATGTCTTATTTTTCAATAAAGAATAATAAAATATATTTCTAATATTAAAATTAGTATAGATAGCAATATACCTTTACAGCATTAATTATAATTAAACATTTTAATCCAACTACGGATAGATTAGATATAGTAGGATTATTAGATTAAATATGACAAAATTATATATTTTTATTAATAATTAATTTTAACCAGTATAACGTCGTAGTATAAACATCATTTTCTCTATTATAAATGAATTTATTTTTGTCAAAAACTACACATATTTACATAAGAAAATTTCATGTGAATAATTGTAAAATCTAGAGCGACTAATTGAATAATATGTTTTTAGAAAAAATGAAAAAATAGTAAAAAAATATTTAAATTATTGTAAACATGAAATGTTTTATGTATTTGAAATGATTACGATTAAAAATGAGAAAATTTTATTTGGTTTGTGAAAACTGTATGAATGCCATCTTGTTGCTGATAGACTATGTGTGTTGTGTCTTTGCTATCTCAAAATTGTGGATTTTTATTTGTTTTATAAATAAATTAATTTCAAAGACATTTTAATTTAAAATTTTGTGTTTTTAATTTTACAGGATTGTCGTCAACCTTTCCAAGGTGGTTCATTCTTTGATCATGAAGGTTTACCATATTGTGAGACACATTATCATGCGAAACGTGGTTCATTGTGTGCCGGCTGCTCAAAACCGATAACTGGACGCTGTATAACAGCAATGTTTAAAAAATTTCATCCAGAACATTTTGTATGCGCTTTTTGCCTTAAACAATTAAATAAAGGAACATTCAAAGAACAAAATGATAAACCATATTGTCACGGATGTTTTGATAAATTATTTGGTTAAAATAATTTTCTTATTAATTTTGCATTTAAAATTTTTATTACAAAAAGAAAAGAATTGTTACAGAAATGCCATTTTTATTATAAATATTATTTTATTTTATTGTTTTTTTTCTTTCTAAAATTAATTTTTAAGTTTTTTTTATTTTAATCCACAATATCATAAAACTAATTCGAATAATTTAAAGATTGTGTCAAAACGTGACTTTGGATTTGTTACGTTAAATTAGTTTTATAAATGTCAATTAACAAAAATCATTTAAAAACACTAAAAAAATAAAAAGCCACTAAAATAACTAAACAAAATTTATAATAAATCTAATGCATTGTTAACAGATTTTTTTTAATTTTAATTTTAATTATTTTTCGTAATAAAACAGAAACTACACAACCAAGATAATATTAAATTATGTCTACAATGATTGCATAGTCAAACCAATTAAATTTATTATTTAGTATCTTAACTGTTTTTCTGCTATAAAAGATATATGAAAATAAAAATACATTTGGTATAGACTAGCAAAAACCATTATTATTGACTATTTAAAATTATAATCTAATCATTAAATGCATTCTTAACTAGTCGAAAATATAATAATTAAAATAGAATATTATACGTAAACACTCTGACATTTGCAAAATGAAAAATAATTGTAAAGCAAGTAAATAATAATCTTCATATTATTTATTTATTGCTTAAAAAATTATCTGAATATAGATATTAATTATTTTTTATACATTATATGAAAATTAGATTATTAGAGAAGAATATAATCATTTTTTTTTATTTAATTAATTATAATTATTTTTTATAATGTTATTGGGATTTATTATTATTATTATTATTGATTATTATTGTTTATCTAAAAATATAACTAAAATAGTATAATAACATAATAATAATAATAATAAAAAATAAACTGTGTGCCAATTTTGTTAATTATCCAACATATAGCTAAAATAAATTATAAAACCTATAAAGAGATAAATAAAGTTATATATTTACATTTATCTAGTGTTTTTTGCTTTAATTTTAATTCCTAAAAAATTTTTTGATATACAACTATCAGGAATATGAGTCAAATTTCCATACACTTTTTGATAATTAGTCATGAGTGTTGTAATAAAAATAAAAAACTCTAATGCAGATACAGCTTGTGATAAGCTATCAAAGGTTTTCGAAATAAAACTATAATTAAATAACGATTCAATGTCAAAATAGAAGGAGAAAAAATAATTATTTTTATTTTAATCTTAGTAATCATTAATATTTTTTATTGAAATTTTTAGTTTATATTTAAAATTTACATTTGTAAAAATTATTTGCTTATCAAAATTATATTGTCGTAAAATTAAATAAAAAGTTAAAATTTAGAAAATAATAATGTCACAATTTATAACAAATTGTCAGAAGACTGTTTTAAATAAAAAAGAAGCATCTCCAACATATCCCGTTATTAAAAGTACTTATCAAACGGATTATAGTAGTCCAAAAATAAAGATTCGTGATACATTAAAGGTTTGTCCATTAATAATAATATATAATTAGTTGCACAAAAAAATTAATTAATAATTAATAAAAAAAAATGCTTTTAAGACATTAGTTGACGCAGCACTACCGCCAGATTATTTAGCTGTAGATACTGCCAATCGAATTATGCCAGTAGCATTCCAAGACATATTCCGTAACTGTATATCAGCATCAATTGGTGAAAAATTAGAATTAAAATTCACCGATGGTACACCAGACTGGAAATACTCTGGTAGACGTGCCGCATCGAAACATTGGCTAGAAGATACCAGTTCTCGTAAATTAAATACAAAGCAAAGTAAAATATTACGATCTAATGAAGGCAAACGACCGTCAAAACTCGGTAATATCACTGAAGAAGTATTATCTGATCAAACATATACAATACCCGATGAAGTATTAATTTGCAATTATTATTATAATTTAGATGTAAATAAAGATTCCAGTTAATATAATTTCCTAGCAAAATTGTACAAAATATAATCATTATTTGTGGTTAAATTCTCAAATTATTATTTTAAATTTTGTGACACAAATATGCATAGTGTGGAAATTTTCTAGAATATTATGCGACAATAATGTTGTTTCTCTTATTTTCCCATATTATATTTTTAATTAAATTCAAATAAAGCAGTAATTTAACACTTTCTTTGCGATTAAATTTTTATATGGTTTCATTCATTCAATTTGCTATTTTAGTAAACTTTATTATGATATTTCATTCTCATGTGAATGTCCTTTTTAATTTTTCACTATTTTATGTCTGTTTCAAGAATTTCTTTATAAATTCTTTATATTCAAGGATAATTGAACACTTAAAATTGTCATTCTAGACTTGCGCAACATTTTTTTATTGATTGTAAAGAGAATTATTAAAAAAATATTTCTGTTTAGTATTTATATATTCTGGAATTATTTAGCTTGTTGAATATCATCCCTACGATTCTTGTGTTGTGTCTCAGAGTGTCAATAAAAAGTTTGCCAACAAACAATTCAACACGTAAATTTTACTCGCAAATATAAGCTCGCTACTGTTGTCTCTCCTTTAATTCTACAAGTTTTATTTTTTGCTTTAAAAAACAAATAAAACATAATTTTTAGTTCATATAACTGGAGCAAAATAATTTAGATAAAAAATTAATAAATGCAAAATATGTAAAATAAAAAAGATAATTTCTAATTAAAATGTGTACTCGACTGTACTCGATACATCAAAACGAAAAAGTTAAAGAAGAATTTGAGTGACAACAACATAAACAATCAAGAATATATAACATTGAATAAAAATTATTTGCTTGCATGCAAATTCATAAGTAAAACAAACGTGGTTTTGAAAAGACTTTAATTTTTGCCTAATATTTTTTTACGCATTTTTTAACCAAAAAATAGCTAAATTTTAAATAATTAAGAGAATAGAGAGAGAGTGTATTAAATTCTAATCGGAATGAACTATACTATAAAAATAATTTGAGAGAAGCAAAAAAAAAAATGCTAGCTTTGTCTAAAAATCGTTTTTAACCAGCAACAATTACTCCATGTGTTTTGTTTGTGTATTTATGTATATAATGTTGCTTTATTATAATTATATTATTACTATGCTGTGTCAACTCAACGCATAGACTTGAAAACAAATTTCATTAAAAAAAAATTTAGAAAAATTCTACAAGCGCACAACAAACAAAAAGAGAATTTCTATAAATTTTATAATTTAGTCAACATTTGGAACTATTTAGGAAATGTTCTAATTTACTCACAACAAAAATAAAACTTGTTTCAATAAGCGTGAGTGTTTAATTGTGAATGGTTGTGTTTTTTTTTTAAATTTAAATTTTATTTTATTTATGTCAAACTACTGTGCAAACTGTTTTTCCACTGTGCAAAATTTAAGAATTTTTCTTTTGTTTATTGTTTTGTTTTTCTTACCAAAAATTTTTTAAAGCCGATATTCACTTATTCAAACCATTAAAGGTGATAAATTTATTTTTTTGTTAGTATTATTTGTATGATGGTGGTGTATTTATGTAATTAGATGTTTTGAAATGAGTGAAATTTTTAGAAATAAACAGAACATCTATAGTAATTATGAGCGATAGAAAATGTCGAAAAGCGAACAACAAATACACTATATTAATAGATAATCAATTAATAACCGACGAAACTGATTTTAATAAACATTCAAGGACCTTGGCTTTAGCTACTACCTAAGATACATAAAATGTCTAATTTAATTATGTTTTTTTAATTAACAATAATTTATTAATTTAAAAAACCTTTTATTAAGTTTAGTTTTGTAAATTGTATTAAATTAAATTTTAGTTTTTGTGTGTTTAATTTAATGAAAGTGAATTTGTGGGCGTTGTAAGCGAATTAAAAGTTTTAATTGAAGAAGCAAATTACTGAATACTTTAATAGGCTGGATTTTGTTTTAACTAACTACATAGTTATATCAACAGTTTATAGTAAATAAGCACCTGAAAACTACAAACAAGCATCTGGCTTTAATTTTTAAAGAATTATCTGTGTTTGAATTAAAAGAAATAATAAATTTAAATTTAATGAAATAAAAAACTAAACTTAAGCCACCTTTGACAGCTCCTTAATAAATTACTATTGTGAACCACCCATTTTGAAATTTAAACTTTATTCCAATGTTGGATCCGCACAAGAAACTCTATATAGGCACACACACACTTGCTTATATTTAATAATGATTGCTAAGAAGAAATAACAGCTGATCTGTCACAAAACATTTTTAATATGACCGGGTGTCGCCGCCAACCATTTGAGTATGACACGATTAAATATGCATAAATTATGTTTTTATCACACATGTATTGTTGTATGGTGGCAACGCTATAAAAATCATTTGTTTAAATAGGCCTAAATCATAAATAATTAAAATGCTTGAAGAATTTCGTAACAAACACGTGTGCTTTAGTAACTATTTTTTTTTTAATTGTGAAGTTTAAATTAATTTATTTTTGGATTAATGCAGCAATTATTAGTCAAGCTGAAAAAAAGAGGCATTTTGAGCATGCCGCAAGTGTGCCACAGTTGAAGAGCATTTATTGTGGGTGCGCTCTCGCACTAACACTATAGCTCTTCATTTTTTTTTTCGGTAAACATAATTTTAACATTAGCGCATGGCGTCCAATAGCAATAGTTATTTCACATTAATAACGCGAATTCCATAATTTATTCCAAAAAAATAGACAAGTTCTTTATTCAAATAAATGGAGCAATACTTTGTGCATAAATAAAAGTAATTTAAAAATAGACAAATCTACAAATTCTAATTCTTCCATCATCTTGTTTGATTACATGGGTGACGTTATTTACTCAACATGTTTACTAACACGAACATATAATGTTTTCTTTTTTTAAAGCAATAATAGCTATATAACCACAGGTATCAGGTAGACAAATAAAAAACAAAAATGGTTTTAAGCATATACGAAAAAAAAATTCACAATAAAATAAAATTCGTTTTTTGACAAAATGTCGTTGGTTTTTCGTTAAAAATCTTAAAAAAAAAAAAAGCTTATCTAATCACGTTTTTATAACCGGAAAAAATACATTTTTATACATATGAATAACAAAAACAATAAAAGTAATTATTTAGCGAATTGCCGTTTATTTCAACATATAATATTCGTATAAATAAATGTTAAAAATGTTAAATGTTAATTTAAATGATTTGGTTGCAATAAACAGTGTTTTTTAGTTTTGTTTTAATTTAAATTTAAAAATAGTTTTTAAAGTGTTTTTGTATAGTAAGTGACCATTAGCAGCAGTAAGCATAACTTTTTATCAATGAATAAAACTAAACAATGTACAATGATAATGAACTACTTTCACCTATTCGCTGTAATTAATGTATGCTATTTTTACTTGATAATAAAATCTTTATCAGTTATTAAATAATTTAGTTATTTAAATTATATTTTTGCTTTTTATTACGCTATATATAAACAAGCGATAAGACACAATTTTGTGTGACACAAATGAAAAAAATGTTTTTCTTTTTTGCATTTTAAAGTGCTTTTCGTTCGTTTATTATTATTTCCGTTTAAATAATTAGTTAATAATAATATATAGAAAAAAAAAAAAAAGTTAATTAGTCACCGTAGATAATTTAAAATCAATTATATAAGCAACAATATAAATAAAATTTCTTCTTATAAATCAGTTTAATTGGTGGACAAGGCTTTAATTTATGATATTCTAATATTCTATGTATTTATTATTTATATATTTAATTATTTATTTTATTTTATACTAACCATGCTTTTTTCTATATTTTACTTTTGATTGATTGATTACGCTTGTATGATTGTAGTTTTATCAATATATAAATAAATATTAAATAATTTCTTATCAATCATAATCTTAGTGTTTTATTATATTACTTTATTTAATTAGTATTTATGGTATTTTTTAATTATTTAGTAATTAGTCAATTAAACCAAAATAATAAAAATAATAATAATGGAAAAGAAAAATGTTGACACTTCGTTCATTCCGGATTTGCCAAGAGGTCCATTAGATACATATCGGAATCGTGCAAATTTTGATTGGAAAAAACTGCGTTTAGTGTTTGAAGATGAAAACTCTTTACGTATTAAAGTAAGTGTTCCCGTATATATTGGTTGATTAATTTTTTAATATAATTATTACTTTTAGTATAAAGTATGGGAGAAGCTAGAGTTGGATCCGTTGTTTTCTCACCCGAAACAGACATTGTCCAGGGACGAGCAGCAACATCGAGCTGCTAAACTAATGAAGCATATTCATAATCATAAGTTTGCGGGCCCAGATGTCTATGCTAAACCATATCGTAAAAAAATCCGTTACTTGATGAGTGTCAACGAGGCGGTACATTCTCTAGATCCAAATGTTTCCGTTAAAATGGCACTTGGCATTGGCTTGTTTACAAATGCATTGACTGCCATGGGTACTGAACGTCATTTACCTATATATCGGGCGGCGTGGGATGGTGATATTGTTGCGTGCTTAGCTATGACCGAGGTATCGCACGGTAGTAATTCAAAAAGTATACGAACTACGGCAACGTATGATCCACAAACAAAAGAGTTTATTATTCATACTCCAGACTTTGAAGCTGCTAAATGCTGGATAGGCAATTTAGGTGTAAAATTATTTCTTTTCTTTATTTATAAATATTAAATGTTGAATTATTAACAAATTTCAATTATTTTAGGTAAAACCGCATCAATTGCTCTACTGTTTGCAAATTTATATACGCATGATGGTGAAAATCACGGTTTACATGGATTTTTAGTGCCTGTACGGAATCCAAATACGCTGCAAACATTTCCGGGTGTTCTTATTGGTGATATCGGTGAAAAAGTTGGCTTAAATGGTATCGATAATGGGTAATTTCTGAATACAAATACCACTGAAATAATAATTTCTCACTAATGAAACTATTTTTCAGTTTTGTCATGTTCAATCATTATCGTATTTCCCGGGATTGTTTGTTAAATCGTACTGGAGATGTTACTCCAGAGGGCACTTACGAGAGTGTCTTTAGTGAACCACAAAAGATTCTCGGAGCTGCTTTGGAATCATTTTCGGCAGGACGTGTCGGTATAATGCAAGAATCATCAAATACATTGGCTCATGCAGCTGTTATTGCAGTACGTTATGCAGCACTTAGAAAGCAGTTTGGTCCAGAAAGGAATGGTCCTGAAATACCAATTATTGAATATCAACTCCATGTAAATACACATTAATTTTTGTTTAAGTTTCTTAAAATTAAATTATTTCTTTTTTTGTAATTAGCAATGGAGAATATTTCCATATTTAGCAGCTGCGTGTGTACTTAAAATATCTGTTTTTACATTAACCGAAACGTACTTGAACGCTATTGAAAAATCGCAAGCCGAGTCAAATGGATTTGAAACATTGGTAAATACTAAAGATTTAACGAATTGATAAAAAAATAATAATTTACGTTTTTCTAGAGCCAAACAGTATCTGAAGTGCATGCCCTAGTTTCGTCTTCAAAACCGCTTGTTACTTGGACAGCACGTGATGCTATTCAAGAAGCCAGAGAAGCTTGTGGTGGTCACGGCTACTTAAAAGTAATAAAATTAATTTAAGTAAATTATAGCAAATTGATAATTTTGTTTTGATTAAAGGCAGCGAATTTGGGTGAATTGCGCAACAATCATGATCCTAGTTGTACTTATGAAGGCGATAATAATGTCCTTGGTCAACAAGCGTCAAACTGGCTACTCAGGCAATGGATGGGCACAGTAGAAAGTCCAATGGGCACCGCAAACTTTATTAAGCGTCGAACAGAAATATTGAAACAAACTTATGAAACTATTATTAAAAGTGGCGTTCGTGTGGACAGTTTGGAATGTAAGCAATGTAATGCTCATGATTCATTGTCATATAATTTAATTTTCTTTTAGTTATAATCATATGCTTTGAATGGTTAATGTCATGGTTACTTGATGCTATATCGCAAAAAATAACAAACGCTGTTAAAAACGGTGCGAATAATTTTGATGCACGAAACAACGCACAAGTGTATTTAGCACGTAATCTCTCACGTGCTTATGCTGAGTATTTTGCTCTAGAGAGTTTTAAGTAGGTCTCTTGGCTTCACATTTATTTATACTTTATTTATGATAATACTATTCTAATCTTTTTTTATGTGTAGAAATAAATGCTTCACAAAAGATGTTTGCGACAATTTACACCCAGTTTTAATTAAAATTCACCTTATTTATGGTTTATGGTGTATTGATCGGCATATGACAACTTTTTATCAGGTAAATTTATTAATAGATTTTGTATGTTTTATAGAAAAAAAAACATATTTTTTGTTGAATTTATTTACAGGGTGGATTTGCAATTGGTGCAAAATTTGTCGACAGTGTTCGATCACATTTATTGCAATCTTGTGGAGAATTAAAAGATATAGCTGTTAGTGTCGCTGATTCAATATCTCCGCCAGATTTTGCCTTGAATTCTGTTATAGGAAAATCCGATGGCATGGTATAAATATATATTATTAATTACTGTTTGTGAAAAGATTTATATTATTTTTTTTAATGTAGCTATATCAAAATCTTCAACATGAATTTATGACAAATCCAGGTTCAATGGAACGTGCTTCCTGGTGGGCAGATGTTATTCCAGTTAAATCGAAACTCTAAATTATTTGCTACTCTGTTACTTGTTTAAATTATTTTATTTTCATTTTTATTGAATATATAAAATCACAATGATAAATTATGAGCAACTTATTTTGCCTAATGAAGTCAAGTTTTAAATTATTGGAATATTTTTATATGAAATATTTTTACACCTCAAATAAAAATAATAGTATCACTAAATGTCAGCACCAAAAAAGAAAAGAAAGTGAAAAATTTGATTGTTAATGATTGTTATTAGGCAAAAATATAAATATTGTAAATTGTTAGCATTGAATCATATATATATTACATTTTATTGTAAATTGTTAAAATTGTAAAGAAAAATTTACTCAAATCAAAAAATAATGAAATTAAAATAACTAAATTTCTCTATACTAATAACTGTTGCCATCTATGGTTTTAATTAATATGATTGTTTATTTTAACATTGTAAATTTGTGTCTCCGATAAGTGTTTGTGTGCTAGATGCTGACAATAGTAAACCATAATCAGCGTTAGCATAATCATTTGCAAAAGTGTGTCCATGGTTATTTGAAATTGAACCAGTGTGACTGTAATTTTGTAAATAATTATCAATAAGGATATAATTATTTTAAACATAATTAAACTATTTAACGAAAATTAAATTTGTTATTAGAATTGCATCGTGTAAACTCTTTAATATTATTTTTTCATACATGAATTTACTATAATTTAACAGATATTATTAATTAATTATATGTTTTTATTTTACTACCAGCTATTATGCTACTTCTTTATAACATAAACAATTATTTCTTCTTTTTTATTTGTTTAAAAAAAAAAACAAAACTTAACTGATGTCAATAATTAGATAAATATTTGTATAATTAATTTCATTTAGGTTAAATGTTTTGTTGACACAGCAATAGTCTCCTGTTTAAGTTAATAAAAATTGAGTTCAACACTTAATTTATTGAATTAATTTCATAGTTTATCTAATTGCATTCATTGATTATAGATGAAAAAGTAATCATTTAGATTAAACATAAAAATCAAATTATAGTTTTTTTTTTGAGCAGTGGATAAAATTCAAATCACGATTTATTCGTTTAACAATTCAGCAATCTTTAACGTAGATACAAAAATTATTTTAAAAACTTTTAGTTCTCAGAAGTATCTAACAACAGAAAAAAAAAACTGTTGATCAAAGTTGTTTTAAATTAATCATGTAATGATTTACCATCATAATTGTAACAAGAAATATATAAATATTATTTTTTTATCATCATTTTTAATTACATCCGTCATTGGAGCACTCAAAAAAAAAAAAATATCGCTTTTTTTCTTCTTCTAAAACATCAGTCATAATCATTTACAATTAAAAAATAAAACTAAATTAATTCTACATTATATTGCTATGTAGTAATAATTCCGTCTGCCAAAAACAATTAAAATGCCAATAATCAAAAAAATAAAAAAAGCATAGACTACGACGTAGCAAAGTATAAAGATATGACTCTTAAAACTAAATTTATCTTATTATTATTTTATTTTTAACTTAATAAATCTTATGCTTGTGTTTTAACGAAAAAAAACAAACAAATCAAAACTCGAAAATCATCTATACTCCAGTCTAGATTTTTCTCTTTTATTAAAATAATTTAATTAAAACATAGTTATTATTAATTTTTTATTAATTTCGTATACATATATGTATTAGCTTTTATTGAAATTTAATAAGAATTATTACCTGTTTAACAAAAATACAATATAAAAACGAATTTAAAATTAATCAATAGACTAACTGTTCTAGGGAAAATTATTCTTATGATAATTAAATTAATTAGAGACTTTTACTAATTATTACTAATGAGAATTTTTAATAGTTAAAACATTCTTAGATAATGTATAGCAAACTTTAAGCAAGAAAAGCAAACTTTAAGTAAATTAAATCATTACATACAGCGACTCTCTTGTATTAATTAATCATTTTAGTAAAGATTTAATCGATTAATTATTATTACCTAAAATAACACAATTTCCATTAAAACTACTTTTAAATTAAAAAAAAAAAATAAATATAATTATCAAATAAAAAAGAAATCGTAAGTTACTATGTGCTTTGAATACTTAAAACGTGCAAAGATTTAAAAAAAAATTTTTGTTGAAAATTGTTTGATTTTGAAGGTAGAAAGAATTTTTCCTCGATACATTTAGACGTCACACTCAATGCTTTGTACATTTTGTTATTTTGGGTTTTTTCCAAATCATAATGTAGTATTTTTTTGTTTTGTTTTTAATTAAATAATAATAAAACTTTATTATTTTTATTATAAAATTTTGTGCAAGTTGTTAGACCAGTTTTTTTTTTTGAAAAAAAAAAAAAGAGACATTTTAATTTAACAAACAAATAAAATTGCTTGCTTGCTTGCTTCTTGCTAATTAAATTTTAAGTTTTTCTTATTTTTTTTTATTTTTTTAATACGTAATGAGTTTTATATACTTATTTTAAAATCTCGATATTTTACAGAGTGATTAGAAAAATAAGTTTTAAGGTGTTTTAAATTTTAATTCATTTTGAAATATCAACGATTGAACATTTTCCAGGTTCGTTGGTTTACTACGCTGAACACTTTTGTTCTACATAAATGTCGTTACGTAGTATGTAGTACGTACATATGCTTTACTTATTTAGATTAATAATTAAATCACTACTTAAGTTAAGAGTTTTTGCTTTTCTTTGTTGTTATCGGTTGTTTTTGTTATGCTTTTTATTTTTATTCGACTAAATTAACTATTACAGCCATGACCGAGGTCACATGACGTGGCCTTATAATAATAATAATAATAATATTATTATTTTTGTTCCTAATATGAAATTAATAATTTTGTTTAAATGAACGTAATACACCAGAAAACATCTTTAAAACAATATTCTATAAATATATTATTCCTGAGCAATATATATGCTCATCTATAAAATTAAATAGTTTATCGTGATTTTAATTTTCAATTAATATTAGTAGTGGTGGTTAACAATAATATAAAAAACTTTTCATCAGAAATGATCACAGTCATTTAAACGAAGAATAATAATAATAAAAAAAGTGTTAAAAATTCTCTTCAAGTTGTCGCTGCTACACCTTTATAAACAGCTATATACGTTACTATATTGTTTATTCACAAGTTAACATTGTTTGCGAAATCATCAAGTTTAAGTTTAAGTTATTTTAATTGTGTTCGTTCTAAGCTCAAGTGTAATTATTTTTGATTAATTAATTAAATACAAGTATGAGATATTTTCTACCTAATTAATTATTATTATTTTAATTATTAACTAAAGTGTTTAATTATAAATTTAATTAATTAATTATCCAATTTGTGATGAGAATTTGTCTACTATTAAACAATTTATTTATTAAAACATTACTTTGTTATAATTAAATGATTCTTGGTGCTTCCTTTTTTAATGTTTAGAAAAACCAAAATAAAAAACGATTATATGTGATTAAATTATTTAATTAATTTTATATAATATATTTATATAGAAACAAATTTATACAGAAGATATAGAAACCAAAACATTTATTATTGTTTTTAATTTTTTATAATAAAATAAAATTGTATACAGTCACATTAAAATTACGATTAAGAAATAAAAATTTTCAAGGACATACAGACAACTAGTATTTTGTTTGTTAATAAAATTTAATTTCGTAAAAGTTTTGTTGTTTCTCAATTAATTTTGTCATCAATGTTAAAATCTTATAGAAAAATAAAAAAAAATACTTATTAAGAGATTTTAATTTTAATTTAATTAAGTTCGAAATAAGCGTTTCTTCCTTTTTATTTCTTATAATTTAAATAAAAGTATCAAGATAAATCTCCTTTGTAAAATAATTTTTATCAGAATAATTATTAGCATAACTTGTTTAAGACATTGATTTTATTTCAATTAATTATAATATGTACTTGATGGTTATTTTATTATCACGCATATTGTCTTGATTTTATGATAAATTTACATAAAATTACAACATTAAAAGTTATGTTTTGTCGTTAAATAATAAAAAGAATTTAATATAACTCATAAATAATTAATATAAATTGTTTATCATTGCTAATGGTCACTGTTTTAATAATAAAATTTCTTTATCAAAATCTGTATATTTAACATTTAATCAAATCGTAACTTATTTGACAAAAACAGCTTTGCTTATTATATATATACATAAAAAATTGATAATTTTAACGTGTTTATAAAAAATAAATTTTTATTTAATTAAAGAATTCATATACATGTACATATTTATAATTAAATTTAATAAATTCTTTACGCGACAGTTAATTGAAGGCATTTTAAAGTTCGTCATGTTCATAAGCAACGAATTATAAATATTAAATAATTAGCAAAATTATATCAAAAAAAAATAAACAAATAGACTGTGTGTACGTACCATCAGGATAAGTGTGACTAATCAATACATTTATTTAACAGAATATATCCAGTTTATTTATCTTTTATTAATTTAATATCTGTGTTTTTAATAACGCTTTATGGTAAAGAAATTTATTTGTGGTTATTAATTTTTAAGACAAATACTCTATGGATGTGTATAGTAATTATATAAAACAAATTCGCGATAATTAAATTATCCCACCATTTAAAACAAAGAAATTTACATTTGTATGGATCAGCATCATTTATCATATTAATTCAAATACTTGTGTTTGGTTTTTTTTATAGTAAAAATCAAAGAAATCAACACCAATTCGAAAATACATTCATTAAATCTATTTATTATCAACGTACTGTTAAAGTATATATGAAAAATATTTAATTAAATTTTATTTTTGCTTTAATTTTAGACAAAAAAAGAGAAAATAACATAATAATAAATATCAGGATGTTACAAATTGGAATATTTTGTGCTATAATTGTTGTCGCAAGTGCCGGTAAGTTTCATAAAATGTATATAGAAATTCTATTTATTTCTATTTATTAAATAGTGTTTTTTTAGTTATATGCTAAAAATATTTAAATTTTTATAAATAATCAAAAAAAATTTTAGCATATAGTAGTAGTACAGCTGGTGGTAGTAGTGGTGTATACACAGGAAGTGGTAGTGCATCTGGATCTGGTATTTACGGTCCAGGTTATCCATATAATACAAATTCATTTACTGGTGGGTACGCTGGGACAGGATTTCCTGGATTTGCATTTCCAGGCGCTGGAGCCGGATTTAATCCATTTATACCACCAATTCCACCAATGCCACAACCAATAGATTTCACCCTTTTTGTAAATGATTATTTACAAAATTTACAACAAAATTATGCCAAGTTAGTTACAATTCAATTGAATTATTGCTTTTATTCTATGCACTTCTATTTATTTCTTTTCTTTATTTTCTTTTTAATCGAATAATTTCTATATCTAACATATGTATATACAAAAAGTAAGTTGGTTTATACCACAGCTTATTCAACACCAGGTGCTACAGTACAAGCATCTGCATTTTTAGGACCTAACAAGTAAATCTACTAACAGAAATCAATTGATGCAGTTTTAAATTATTGCAAATTTATTTATAAATGCTAATTTAGCAAAAAATATTTTATGCGATCAAATATTATTATATTTTCATTTAATATTAATATTCTAGAACTTTTATAATCTTTTTTTAAATATAAACAAAAACTTAAGTAAAACTGCATACATAATTATTTATAATTTATTCATATATATTCTTTTTCTTTTCATTTTTGCTGTACTTTAGTCTCTATGCTCAACACTTAGCACATCAAGCTGCAGTATTTAGTAATACTGCTGGTGCTGGTGCTGGTTTTGATACTGCAAACCGTTTTGGCGGAGCTGGTACTAGTACCAGTGGTACATTTTCCGGGTCTGGACCATATGCACCGAATTTCGCTGGAGCATCATCTAGTTTTGGACCACACGGATTTCATCAAACAGCAGCAGTTTATCCAGAAAACCCGGTATGCTATTTGTCTTATTATTGTGCTTTGTCTGATTCACAGTTTTTATTAAATTTTCTTCTTTTTTTTTAGAAACAACCAAATTTAGATACTCGTTTTGGTAGTGATGATGCTAAAGAGACTGTTGTACATTCACAAGGTGCACCCGGTTTTGTAGGATTATCAACGTCGTCATTTTCATCATCATCTGACATCAATGGGCAAAAGCAAAATCATCGTGAAGCATCAACATCTGTGAATGATAATGGCAAAGTAACTACATACACAGTTAGAAATTGAGAAAATATAACAATTGATTAATTATTATTATTATTTATACATATATATACTCAAAATCATATTACTTAATTAATTAACGCTGTGCATACCACAAAAAAATTATTATAATTTATTTGACAGAAATAAAAATAAAGAAAATTAATTAATCCATAAAATGTTAATCAAATTGGTTTTATTTAACAACAAAAAAATAAATAAAATTCTTTTATTTTATTTATACAAATTTATTTGATTAAGAACTGACCTTTGTTTGCAGAATTGAAATTCGCTTAAAAAATTGATAACGCAAAAAAGCAAAAAAATCGTGACTTTGTTCTGTTTTGTCATTTTGTTTTTTATTTTATTTTTTTTTTTCTCAATTAAATTTTCCAATGAAAATCTTTGCAATATTATATGTATATGGGGCCAGTAAAATAATTAATATAAATTAAATATAAAAAAAGGAAAGAAAATTGTATGTAACGATGCACAGTCAAGCGAAAAGGTTATCATTTACTGTTAATCGCGTCAACTAACAAAATATGTATAAAGAAATTTATTACAAATAATTTTTTTTATTAATAAACAATACTGTGAGTTTCTCTGTAAGTTTTGTTTATCTTATTTTGTGTATTTACACAGAATGATAACAAAGTATTTCTACATCACGTCGAAAATTTATTATTTATTTTCTACGCAAATTTTATTAATCTTTACTTGACTTACCTATTTTTTTTTTATTAATCTTCTTACAAAACCACAAAATTATAATTGCTTAATCTACAAATTAATTATTTTGTTTATTTCTTTTTGGATTATAAGTAATAAACGTTTTTATTTAATCTATTATTTACATTTTTATATAATTGAATAATATTTTCAACAATAGTTCTCTGAACTAGGGATCATTAATCCTAAACATGACAATTTTATAACATTCAAAAATATATTTGTTGTTTTTAAAATTCCTAGAATTTGTTTGTCATTGAAAATGTTTATGAAATTTAATTTTCTTTTTTTTTTCCAAAAATTCAATAGTTTTCTTCCCTTTAAGTCTTAATTGATTGTAAACAAAACAATAAACATTGATAATCGGTATTGCTATGCGAATTAATATGAAATTTCTTGCAAAAAATTCAGTTTATCACTGTTTAAAAGAAAACTTTTAAAATTTTATTATTTTAATAAATACCCTAAAAAAAAACCCATTTTAAAGGTTTTTTCTTAAATAAAAAAGCAAAAGTTATGTTTTAAAAACTAAAAAAATAATTTTTATTTACTTAATTTAATAAATAAATCACACAAAAATTGTCCATGGACTGAATACATTGATAATATATATATATAAGTGTCAATAGGTTAAATTATTTTTTCTTAAGAATCGTCATTAAAAAATATAAATATAATTAAAATGAAAAATTAAATAAATAAATAAATAAATAAATATAGCAAATAGAAAAAATAATTTAGCGAATGGAATAGAGTAATTCAAAAATTTCTATATAAATGTAAAATGCTACATGATAAACATGTTAAAACGGTTTTAAAATTGTAACATAACGGATCAAAAATAAGGAAAAAGAAAATAAATAATATTATGTGCTTATAAGTGTTATTATATAAGTGTGAAAAATAAATTATTAGAATTATTATTAATAAATAGCAAATATTGTGAATAAAACATAAAAAAAATGAAATTGATTTTACGTTTTTATCTTATGTTAAGCTTAAGTTTGTGTTGTTTAGCAGGTAATGTTTAATCCTTATGTTTTGTTAAAATTCTGATGTGAAGTAAATATTGCATACTTCAGCAAAATTTATATCAAAAAATATCTAAAAATAAAGTATTTCTATTTTCCTATTAAAGCACCTACATGGAACTCAGATTCCCAAAGATATGAACATAAGTATGAACAGTAAGCATATGAGCTTATATTTTGTTGATTTAAATTAAAAATAAATAAATAAATAATTATAATTTTCATACATAAAATTTGGTTTTTCAATAATTTTCTAATAATATTTTCTTAAAATTTTTAAATAAAATGTAAAAAACAGACATTATGATCAGCATCAATCTTCAGTGACTACAGCTAGAAAAGCGGCATCACAACGATTAGCTGATATGGGTGTTCATGATTCATATTTACAGCGTGAAAGTAACGCATTAACGGATGGATGTGACATTATTTGTGCGAATAATAATCGAAAAAGGTTTGTAAAATATATTATCTCTAATATTTTGCAAATGAATATTATTTGTTATCAATGTTACGATTTTTGGAAAACGTTTGACCTATGACTTGAAAAAATAAACATTTTTTAAAAATAAGATTTATTTTTTTCTATTAATTTTAAAATAGTTATTCAGCATCATCGTCAGAATCATTAGATTCAAGTATTGGTGTTGGTTTAGTCGGTTATCCGACAAGTGAAACCACTAGGGAAAACTCAATGTATTCTTCATCTTCAATTAAAGGCTCAAATATTAATGTTAGTAAAAATAAAATAAAAATACATTTATTATGATTTTTTTTGAAATTTTTATTATTTTAATTTTTAGACAGATGTAGTGGGTTCAGCTTATCCAAGTAAGGATTCTCGCTATTCAAGCAGCATTCATAGTGAAAACTCAATACGACAAACACCAATCGTGTATCCTTCAGCGAATGAGGAATCATCAAGAATGTCTTCTTCGAGTCACCAACAAAGCGTTGATCAAGTGCAAACAATTCCAGTCTACGTACAAACCTATCCATCGAAGACATTGCAATACTCGAGACAAGAAAGCGTTGCTCAAACTCGTGTTCAACAGCCTACACGTGTAATTTACAATCCAAGTGAATCATCACATTATAGAGCCAGACATGAAGAGTCCTCTCGCGATGGTCAGGTATATCTACCTATTGTCCCTAAAGAGTCATCATCGAGATTCTACCAATCTCGTCTAGAAGACGATAGACAAACACAGCAAGCAGTTTATGCACCAGTCGCTCCACAAGAATCTAGATATAGCTCATCTAGGCATACAGAGAGTGAGCAAAGCAGACAAAGTTCTTATAATCCAGTGCCTGTAATTCCAACTGAATCATCGTCACGATACTCATCCAGTCGTCAGGAAAGTCAATCGAGAAACGTGCAAACTGCTTTTCCTGTACCTGTTATTCAACCAGAGTCACGGTATTCAGCTAATCGCATTGTGGAAAGTGAATCAAGATTGAGGCATGGAAGCCATGCTTATCCCTTAGCACCGACAGAATCATCGTCTCGCTTGTTGTCTTCTCGTCAACGTGAAAGTGAATTACGTTCTTCAGTACCAGTATACACACCAATTATTCCATCTGAAACTAGTTCTAGTACTAGGTACTCATCAGCTCGTCATCAAGAGAGTCAGTCACAACATCGGGATGGTGTTCTTATTCCTATTGTACCACAAAGTAGTACATCTAATCAATATACTCAATCACATTTAGATAGTTCATCACAATATGGCTCTACTGATTCAATGAGTGGACGCAAAGGGTTTAGTTATCCAAGTTACACTCATCGCGGTAGTTCGACTGTTTATGATGGTACAAGTTCAGATTTAACTCAATACATGAGTGAATCAGAACGTTTGGCAAAAGAACAATCACGAAACTTACATAGTGGTGGAGCTCTTCGTGGAAGTGCTATAAGACACGATTCAAGCACGTCACTTGATTCAAGATTTGGTGGTTCTGGTAGTACCGATGGTGTTGCTGGTGGTTTCTCACGCGTTAAATCATGGGAAAATAGTTCACGCTGGGCATCCGGCACAGAAGTTTGTTTATTCTTATCCTAGAAAAATTGTTCTATCACTACTATTTGTTTTTTATTTTAGTATGACCCTGATGGCAAACCCAAATCATACAGCATGATATCAACAGCTGAAAGCGAACAACACAATGTCAATGGAAAAGGCACAGGATACAAAGCTGCAACAACAACTGTTGACGATGATGGAAAAGTGAGCACATATAGCATACACACACCATAAAAAAAAAATTAAAGACAATTCTTATCCCAAAACTTAATTTATACATTAATTAATTAATTTGATTAAATAATATTTTTATTATAATTATTATGATTTGTGTTTTATTTAAATGTTCTCAAATGGCGCATCTAATTTGGGGTCAATCTTATAGGCTTGTCGAGTGCTGTATATTTTATAGTTTGTTGTTGATGGCACACTTTGCGTTTCATCGCAATGACATGGTTTCCATCTTGCAGCAGTAATGACTGGTTGTCGTGATCTAACAAATCCACGATTATTGTAATTATTGCGAACATTATCGCTACTATGTTGGGGTATAAAACTACTCTCGGTAGTCCATAGTCCTGCTGGTGGTATAAAATTAGGAAAACTATCAATTCCTCTACGAAAGTTTTCATCATCAGTTGAGTGAAATATTAGTCCCGGATCCTTTTTGTGTATACCATGATAATAATTCCAACGATTATTATTTTCATTATCTAATTTTCTATGCTCCTTACTGTCGATTGACTCAGAATTTATACGATCCTTAGGTGATGATGTTACTCCTTTAAAAATAGGAACACTAGCATTGTCGTCTTCTACAATCATAAAGGATAAATATATTTTTTTGTTTGATTCAAATTAAGATATTATCTTACCGTTATCGTTATCTTTTTCATACAATTTTTCATCGGAAGCGGATTGTGAATCGTTTCGTTCACGATCTATTTCAAAAGTAATATCTGTCCTAACACCAATAGTTTTCTTTTCTCTAGAAATTTTATCTTTTTCATCACTTTTTGATTCTAAAATTATATTATTTCAGTATAAAAGAATAACTTAATAATTGAAAATTCTTAGATTACCCGAAGATTCTCTTTTTTTTGTAGTATCAACAATTATTCGTAATCCTTGTATCTTTGGATTTGTAGACTCAATATCGCTCCGTTTTGTTTCTATGAAATCAAGTTTTGGATCAATTACTGTTATTGTAACTGAAAATAATTAAAAAATAAATTAATGATAGAATTAAGGACTCTTAATCAATACTTACTTCCATTTTGGATAAAGAACTCAAATGAAAATATCAATCCTAAGCACCACACAAAATTCATATTGAAAATTATTTATGAAATTTAAATAAATAACTTTAAATTTTACCTGAGCTTAATCAAATTCTAAGAGTATCTGATTGAAATTAAGGTTCAGCAAATAAAAAATCAAAAAAACACAAACAAAGGAAATTATTCTTATGTTTTTTTTTTCTAGTTAATAAATAAAAATAAGTAATTACTGATATAATTATCTAAAAAAAAAAAATACTACATAAGATCAGAGTTGAATAAAATGTTGTCTGCGGACATCAGATAATACGTATTTGCTTGTTTAGTATTTGCATGTGAATTATTATTTATAAAAATATAGATTTTCTTTGTACCATAATACACGTGTTGTAAAATTATTATTTAAAAAATTAATTAAATATTAACTTTCGTTAATCTTATTACTAAATCGTGTTCTTCTAAAATGATGATTGATTATTATTCAAAGTTTATGAAATATTGTCCATCAGTCATAAACTTTGACTATTCCTGCAGTAGATCGTGCAGCATTACAAAAAAAAAAAAATATTTATCTTACTTATGATGGCATTGTAAAGAATAACAAAAAAATTAAATAAATTATTAATGAAAAATGAATCCAAGACCCAGAGATGTAAACCATATCATACATTATAAATTCTTATACAAAATACTGAAAAAAATTAACTTTTAGAATATTTCTTTGTAAAACTGCGTGATACATGTTGTCACTAAATAGCAAAAAAAAAATCTTTACAGTGCGTGTAATATGATAATCATAATTATTCTAAGTGAAATACTTTGCATTATCAAGGTTAACACAATAACACTTGAGATTTTTCAAAGACAAATTTTGTTGTAATTTTTAGTTTTATATTATAATATTATTATTTTAATTATATTGTGGGAAATTTATTATTTTTATCAGTTAACAAATATCTATTATTTAAATGATTTAACGACGTACCATATGGTTTTTATATTTTATGATAGACACATTTTGATCTGCGTTTTATTTAATTTTTAATATTTTTTTTTTTCAAAATGTCATTGACTCATAAATTACATGCACCAGAATTATTTGTGAACAATATTTTTTTGTTTTGATAGAATGGTAGTGAGTATACCCAGCACAAAGTACAGTAAAAAAATTTAGTTATAAAAATCCCAATCTGCCCATTAAATAAATTTTATTCTACAAATGAAAAAATAGAAAAGAAATATTTTAAATAAAAACTATATAATTCACCCTGCTGTGCTAAAGAAAATTTTTTTTTTATATACAATTCTCGTGTTGTTCTTTGTAGTTTCTTAAGGAAAATTATTCTTTTTAGAATATTCACAACTCAATATTGTCGTAAACAGTATAATTCTTAATGTATACAGGATAAAAATTGAAAAACTATTAAATTTACTTGTTTAAATTATTATTCTATGTTGCGTCCCTTAAATCATATATATCTCTCAAGAGAAGCATTAAAACTACATACCCTCGTCGAATGAATATTATTTACTTGTATGTTTTTATTTTGTTGTGACTTGTTATATACGCATTCATTCATTTACTAGTAAATTAAGATATTCTTCTCTCATAAACAAAAAATTATATTATTCCCAATGTCATCGTTTATATGCAGGACAATCATCAACTTTATACACCTTAATCAACATTTTAAAGCATAAAATCAACTGTTTTAGTAAAGTAAGGCACAAAAAGTTAAAATCATGACATGTGTTCTTCCAATAAAATAATTGCAACATAAAGAAACTTGTTAGTGTTTCTATTGTTGTCAGTTAAATTTTAGAGTGGAGATTAGTAGAAATTAAAGGACTAAAAGAGGGACTTTTTTCGCATTAAAAACTGTCGTAATTACTTAATTTTATCATCCAAACTGTATATTTTTTCTATTATTCTCGGCATTTGACTTTTGTCTGTGAAGATAGCACAATATGAAATTGAGGGCTAATTTTTTCCATTGTATTTATTATTTCGCGGTAAAGTAAAACACACAAAATTTAAACAACAAAAACAGTTATTTATTAAAAATAAATTTTTTAACTATTGAAAATAATATATATATAAATCAAATTATTTAATAAAATAGATTGAAAAATAAACGATGTTACACTTCAGTATCTTGAGTCTTAGGCTTTTCTTTTTTTATGATTGGTGCTTTTATAAAAGACTTTGATGCCTGGCTTTTGGTTAGTGTGGACTTAGTAAGAAGACTACTGGTCAAAGGTACACGTTTAATAGGTTTTATTAAGAGCTTATTTTGATCAGAATTAATTGCACTTGAGATCGCTTTTGCTTTTGCCGTGAGTACAGTAGGCCGTGGTGTATCCGATTTAGCAGTAGTTGAAAATTCACCTGTTTTTTTAAATTGCAATGGCAAATTTGTCGGCGGAGCCATTTCTTTATTATTGATGACGTGACGTGTTTGACGAGTGACTGCAGTTGGAATTGCTTTCGATTTAAAAGACGTTGACAGAGCTGAATTGGTATTAATAATTTGATTCCTTGGTAAATTAGAAATACTGTGCCGCTTATTGATGTTACTAATTGGAACTGCAGGTGTTAAATTAATCGGATTCATTTTTGGTGTTGTTTTTGGAGATGACACTGCAATAACACTTGAAGCAATTTCTTGTGTTAAATTCAAGCGCATAAATAAAAGAGCAGTGTCTAATTTTTGGCGAGCTTCTGTTATTGCTTGAATAACGTTTAAATCTTTTGTATTTTCCATTTGTATTGTATTTTCGTTATTAGAAGCATGACACGGGCTTGATGTAAATAAATTGTTCCATTTATCATTTACTGAAATTTCTGGCGAAACAAGCTCAATATTTTCAATTGTTTTGCTATCTACGTTTCCTTCGGCTGGTGGCGTATCACATTTAGTTGCGTTTATTACAATTTTTGGTATATTTATAGGACTGCGGAGTGAGGGCTATAAGATATTAAAAAAAAATTTAAATCTTCATATAATATGACATCAATTTGAAAAATACTTACAGGATTTATCGGTGTAACATTTATAGAACTTAATGGGGTTGAAAACGGAGTTTTTATATCGGAATCCTGCTTAGTTATTTCCTTAAAAAGTAATAAATATAATAAATAAGAAAATATAATTTTTGATTAAAATCTTATACCTGATTCATTTTCACGCGTTGTAAAATATCTACAACGGCATTTTTCGCTATTGATAAATCATCACCATTATGGTTATTTTCATTTTGCTTTAATTGAGTGTTGAATTTGTTAATAACTCTGCAAACATTATTGTTTGATTATTATTACTGATTTAGCGCTTTGAAAAAAAGAAATACCTGCTAATAGATTGTGGTGTTTTAATCGGTGATTTTGTATCGGGGGTTTTTATAGTTTCACGATAATAGCGAAATAATGCTGAAAGTACAGCCTTTGACAATACGACACATTGTTTTGTAACTTCTGGTAATAAACTCGATGAAGACTCTTGAATCTAAACGATAAAAATAAATATAAAATAAGAAAATCACGAAGGAAAAATGACAAACCATCGTGGAAACTGGTGTTTTTGGTGTTCGTCCCTGTACTTCCCAGAATGAATTATTATTTAAATTATATTTTTCCGGACAATTACAATTTTTAACTTCATATGATAATTTCGAACGGATGCCTGATTTTTTGCATTTTATTTCCACATTTAAATTATCTAATTGATCGCATGTTGTTTGATTATCAAAATCAAAAAATTCCAAACGAAAACCTATTGCTTGTAATATTAATGTTAGGTCAACAACATCAATATCATAATCAATTGGCTGCAATAAAACAAATTCCGATTTAATAAGTTAATTTAATTAGGCAATTTAATAAAGAAAGTTATCAAAAAACACATGTGGTTATTAAAAAAACTTGTAAAAATACCGTTGTTTCAACAATTGATGCCTCTTTGTAGCCGTCTATCCATTTAGAAAATATATTTAAAAATGATTCTGATTGGATAGCTGCCATTTTCTGAACAAATTTTATATAAGTGATTAATAAAATGAAAACTAATTAAAAAAATCTACACTTTTATGTTTATTTTATTTACAAAAAAATATACTTATATAAAAATTAAATTAAAATAAACGAAATTAATTTTATTGTAATAAAACAAGCACTAAATGAAGAAGTTAAAATGAAACTGTTGTATGATTAGAGAAATAATAAATAAACAGAAGAATATATGCTTAACAGGATTAATTAGGAATAAAAATCTTTTGTTTATTTTTTTTTATACAAAAAATACGGTTAAATATTAGTAATTTTTATATGAATTTTTGCACAAAGATATTAACAAGTGACATCTTTTATAATTATAAATTAAAACAATTTAATGATGATATACTTTTGCAATTATAAAATGTGTTTAAATTCTCTAAAATGCGGTAAATCAGGCAAGTTAAAAGAAATTAATCAACATACGACAGTAGTTTTTCTGTCTATTACCAAAATTGATTTGAATTATCTATCAATAACTTATTTTTAATTTTAAACCTGATTAATTTAAGTAAATTAATTAATTAATTAATAAACCTAATTAAGTAAATTAAGAAACAAGTGATCATATATAATCTAATAAATATTGTTAGTTCTTTTTGAAATTTAAAAATTTAAAAATAATCATAATTTTTCAAAACCGTTTACTTTAAATCGGTAAAGCATTTTAAGTGTGGCGGCGCTACGTTCGTTTACCACTCAAACGTCAATGGATGGATTTTTATGGAAGAGAATGCAGTCAAATTTTAGTTCAAATTAGTTTTTAGTTTGTTTCTAGCTCCGTTTGTTTATAGGTCTTATGTCAAATTATAACTAAAATTACATTATTTTTCGCTAATATTTATATTCATTTAGTAAAAACTTTATCGTATATTTTAAAATGTAATTTCTTGTGTTTTAACTAAAATTAACTAGTTGTATAAGTGCATTAAAGTGAATTATTATTGTTTATAAATTTTGTAACATTGTTTATAATTTGTTGCTTTTGTTCGTTCATAATTTAATAAATTCTTCCATGTAAACAAATGCAAAGTTTCAGTGTTAAAATTGTTTTGGATTTATTACTTTTTAAAAAATTAAGAAAATTACAAATAAACTGTTTATTTTTTAACAAAACTGTCAAATTATAATTTATAAAATAAATTATTATTTAAAATGAAAAACCAAATAACAAATGTTTATTATTATATTGGATTATTATTTCTCATTACATCGGCTGGTGCACATCTAAATTTGTACTTAAATCAACAAGAAGTTCTCCGATTAATTGGTATGCTTCAATAAAATATGTTTTCTTTAACAATAATATAATATAGAATAATTTTTAAGAAAGAAAAAAATCAAACATAACCTAAATTTCCTTTAATTATTCCCTTTAATGATCTTGCTTTTAGTAAGTTCTGTATTTTCAGCATTATGTTATTTTTTTCTGTTTTTATACATCAAAATTATAATAATATTATTTCTATAGACACAAAATATGTTTTTCTATTTTTTGATGTCTATTCTCAGTACAGCAAACGATTTATTTTATAATAAAATTAATTTTATTTACTTATGGAAGAACCTATTAAATATAATAATATTTTTATTATTATTCATTATATACATTATTTTTTCGTTATTATTATAATTAGAATTCTCTTGCACATTAACTTGATGATTCATAAACATTATTATAATTATGTTATTTCAAATGATGTTTTATAATAAATGTTGCTTCCTTTTTATTTAAAGATTTAATAGAATTTAATAAGACCAAACATATAGAAAAAGATTTAATAACTACTAAATGGTTTAAAAGATTAAATTGTATTATTATTATTATTAAAAATTATAAAAAAAATATATTTTTTTTTAAAATTAAATACATAATTATATTTGAAAACTACTTGATATTTGAAAATTACTACTAAACTAACAAAGAATATATGTTTTTGGTTTTTGTGTGTGTCAGGTATCGAGAAATAAAATTTTACTGTGAATTTGTTAAAAACATATTTATTTCCTTTATTTATTATTATTTTTTATTTAAAGAAAAGCCTTATACAAACACCTTAATATTTAGGGAAACAAAATTATTATTTTTACTTAATTATGATTTCTTGATAAGAAACAAATGTCAACTGAAACCTTTTTTCTTATTATTATTATTCTTATATAACTAAAAAAATTATTTTATTTACAAATCTGGGTTCCTTTTTTTTTGCTTTATGCTTTTCTTGTATTGTCATTTCACTATATTTTTCTGTACCTGGACCTTATTTTTGCTGTTAAATTCTAATGAAAACAAGAAAGGTTAACACTATTAAAGAAAAAAGGACATTATTTAAACAAAAATATATTTATTTTTAAAAATTTTCTATACACCTAACTTTATATTGACTTATTTATAATTTATGTGGATGATGAAGTAATTTTAAAATCTATTACCGTATAATAAACAAAAAAAAAGAGAGTTATAGAAAGGAGAAAAATTTAAATTTGTTTTTAGTTTTACTGGCAGCAACTGAAGTTAATTTTTATAACTTTAATTTATTACTTTATTTAAATATTATTATATACATACGTATATCCTAAAAAAACACACCAAATGTGCATTTTGTTGGTTAAAAATATTTCAAATATAATTGATGACAGCTTTGTTAAGCAACATAAAAAATAAATAAATAAAAAAGGATACATGTCCTTCATCGTCAACACTCATTATATTAAAAAAAAAAAAAATTATTATAGCTTATGCACTGGTTGGTTTAAATATATATAAAAAAAATGTAAATAAATAGAAACTTTTATGATTTCAAATGAAATATTTATGATTATTTATGATTGCTCTATATAAATATTATTTAACATTTATGTTTATTATTTTCTTCTTGTATTTAAAGCCATATATATATTGTTTTTAAGAAGCTTTTAAGTGATATTTTACGATGCATTTTTGTATATTAATTTTTATAATATATATTTTTTCTCAACAATAAACTGTATATTTTGGTAAAATTATCTGGTATTGATAGCTTTTGACTTTTAGTTAATTATAAAATTTTATTTAAATAAATATTTATTAAGCTACAGGGAACAGGGATTACTGTTCAGTAATAATAACTTATCACGAAATATTCTCAAAAATTTATGTAAAAATATTTAGTATTTTCCGCTATTCAATTTAACATTTTAACATTCATGATTATTAGATTCAAAGTATGAATCGTCATTATCTCATTTTGTAAATTAAATCATTTTAAATTTTTGTACGTTTTAAGTGTTATATCTGTCTTATTATCCATTTCTTTGAATTTCTTCCATAAAACATATTTTCTTGTACTGATTCAATCGAACTTATGTTGATGTTATTCTTTAGTTTACCATATTTTATGTATATAAACTATTTATATATCTCATACTGTTTCTATGTAAACAAAACAAACAAGTATATATATTATATTGAACGTTGATAGATAAGAAACGTTAAAAAAATATATATATAAATATGGCTTTTATTAAGTGGTGATAGAGAGTAGAAAAAAAAATCATAATCAATTATATTTTTGTGACAACTTTATATGAAAAAAATGAATTTTATTATTTATTATATTTGAAAATATTTTTATTTATTTAAAAGAAGAAAAAAAAAACCAAAATTCTGATATTTGTTCATTTTAAGTTGTCAATATTTTGTCATTTGTGGATTATTGAATAAACAAAGCAATGTCGTATGATAATAACTTAATCTAAGTTTTAAGTAAACTTATTATATTTACCCGATATTAAATTATCAATTTAACTTATTCTAATTTATTATTGAGTTGTTTTGGCTAAAAAAAAAGAAGTAATCTTTGTTTATTACAATTTGAATTTAAAAGAAAATCTATCTAATAAAACAAATTGTTAATACTTGGTGTTAGAAATTTATAATACACGAAAAGATGCATTGGTACATATAATTTACATTATAAAGGATCTCTAAACAATTAAATGATGGGCGGGCGACAACCGACAAGATAACACAAAAAAACACTTTTGAAAAACGACAAAATTATAAGCAACAACATTTATTTGAATTTTAGGCTTGTTTTCGGTTACAGACAGATGAAGACTTCTAACTAAATTGTAATATTGTGTTATTTCTAGTTAAATTTATTTTTAAAATTATTTTATATTAATTAAATGAAAAGAAAAAACGAATAAATACCAAAAAAAAATTAAGAAAACTAAAAATCAATTACTATATCGTTTTATATAGCATAATTAATATAAAATAACGGTCGTATTGTAGCCCGGCGATATCTTTTATTTTTGAATAAATAAAATATTTTTAAAAACAATTTCATAAAAAAGAAAAGCTGAATAGTTAAGGAAAGAAATGTTATTTCAGTGATCTAATGGAAATGATATTATATTACACTGAAATTAACATCACGCCTTACCAATACATAATACAATATTGGTGTTAATTATTATTATTATTATTATTTTTCCTTTAAATATGTATAATGAAATGCCAGAATTTGACGATTATTAGTTTTAGTTTGTTGTGTGTAATTTATTTAAAAAAATTTACTAATTAAGAACTAAGAAAAAAAAATAAAATACTCCCTTTATATAATAAAGAATATTTTTACTAATTACTCCTAAAAATACCAATGTTGTAATCAATAAAAGATGCAAATGAAATCACGCACTGAAATCACATAAAATTAATTATAAATAATCGGTAACAATTGGTTTATTTACAATAAAAATACTTTATTTTTTTGTTTTTATAAATGTTATCAATTTAATCATTTAAGGAGACTAATAATACTATTAAAATGGTTTAGTTTTTTTTTTGTTTTGCGTATATCATAATGATAATAATTCATATTTTTATATATACAAACATAAATATTTAATAAACAATGTATGTAAAATTACTTATATACTTGATTTTATATCTATTAATTTCGATTTGATAACAATAAAAAATTAAAAAAAGAAGAAAAAAACAATCAAAACTAATTTTGGTTAAAGATTAATGTTTTTATTTCATTTTTAATCTAAGTAAATTAAGTTTAATGATAAATGTTACCTTTAAGAGAAAATAATTACTTTAATTTCTATATTAATGTTTTTATTTTTTATTATTATTACGTATAAATTCCTTAATTGTTTAAATATAAAAACATGATTGCTATTGTTTGTCTTATTATATGCTTATCTAACAACTGTAGGCTTAACTATTTATAATTAATCAAAATATGTCAATAATTCTAAAATATACACACCCCTAATGTGTTAATAATAAGAATCATGCATAAAACATAAATAAAAACTAATATTTGAATAATCCAGGCGGAAATCATTTTATTCTTGTAATACAACATTACTGGTTTTTGGGCTACAAAATTAATGCTAGTTAAGATATTTAAATTTATTTTAAAACAGAATTATTCTCCTCTTTAAAATGCATTTGCCAAAAGCGAAATTATTTTATAGAAATGACTAATTCCCTTCCTTTTTGTGACATATTTTTTTTCATTTGTGTTAAATACGGTCGATTAACTTCTATGCATAAATATTACTTAATTATGCCTTCAATTTTTGAATAAATTTGAATGTCAAGATCGTATAATGAAAGAAAATGTCAAAATATATTTACTGCTTTAACTGTAATTTTGTCTGCCTAAAATAATTAATTTTTTTATTATGTTTTTGCTGTTTTTCCTTAAAATTGACAAAAAAGGCAATGAATATATATTTTAAAAAATAAACAATTTGTGCTGATATAGTCGCCAATAATTTGGTAAAGAACTTTAGTAAACTTATGAGCTGAAAAAATACATAATAATTGATTTAAATTTATTACTTTTTATAAAATTTAGATACATACAAAAAGTAGTTTTGTTTTATTTTTTAAGTTTCGTCTTATGTGCATCATTTGTCAAGATGTTGCTTTCTTATTGTCAAACAACACACACTCTACGTGGGTGGGTTATGTTGTTGCTCTTAACATATCATCTCTTTGTTGAATTAACATCTCTACTCTATATCAGAATAACGTTAATATTATTTTCTTGTTTTTTTGTGTTCTTTTAATTAATTTTTATTCCAAAACATTTTATATAAATTTAATTTTTACCAATAAATTAATAAAATTAAATTTAATTTTGAAAAACTCTTCAAATGGTTGTTAGTATAAATAACACTTTATGTAGTCACGTTAAACTATTCAATATAAAATTATTCTTTATTAAAATGAATAAACGATTATTAAACGTTTGATTTTCATTCTAAATAGTTATTAATTAATAAACACATAAATTTATTAATCAATTAATATAGCTTATAAATCATTATGTATTGGCATTTAGTTATTGAATTTAAACAATTATTTATTTCAAGAATAAACATTTTTCTTCTTTTTTTTTTTTGGGAAAGATAAAATAAAACAAATACATATATTTCTGCATAATAAAATTACAGTATGAGGTTTTTTTTTGTTAAGACCTTTTTATCTGCATTACTTTTGTCTTTTGTACAATTTCTGTGGAGAACCTATAAAGTCTTTGTTTTTTTAAAAACATATTTTTGTCTTTTGCTTAACAAAAGATCTGTAAGATTGTAATAAAAATAAAAATATTTAGATAAATGTTAAATGACTTGATGGTGGTCCAATGTTGTTTATTTACTGTCAAACTATCTGATGCCTTTACAAATAATAAAATAAGTGTTATTATATTATTATATAATATGGAAATGTTTGTTTATGTTTACGGCTGTTTCCTTTTTTTTATCTTGTTAGAGTAGGTAAAATATTTTCTTTTTTGAAAATATGACGATGGTCAAAATAACGATCCTTTTATTAGGTAGAAAAGAAAATGACAAAACATAACAATGACAAATTAACTTTTATATTTCTAAATATTGGTTTTTTGTTTGGTTTTTATTGTTTATTGCTGGTTATAGATAGATATACCAAAAAATATAGGCTGTTGGAAAGTTTCATTTTACCTGTCAATATGTATTTATTTTTATTAAAAAATATTTAAGCAAATCAATCAAATTTAATGAATATATCATATGAAAATATCAAATTTTATTGAAAAAATTTTTATTAAGGTAATATTTGTTATTAAAACCCGTGGTGTGATTTTCACTATCAACAGTTAATTATTATTATTATTATTATTATTAGAACGAATGAAGATTTTTTAATTAACTTAATGCTTTGTTTATATTTATCAATATATTATGTTTAAGTAAAAATTAAATTTTCTCTCACAATAACATTAGAGTTAATTAATTAAATTAATTTTTGCTTTTTATTATAAGGCAAATATGTGTTAATAAATAAATATAATAAACCAGCAAAAAATTCAATTGCTTTATATCAAAGTTGTAATAATAAATAAACGAAAAGAAATAAAGTATTTTAGCGTCTGAGAATCATCGTAGAAGCAAATTAATTAATTAATTAAATTTAAATAATAACATAAATATGGCCAACAGGGCGCCATAAATTAAAAATGTGAAAATAAAATTAAAAAAATTGAGAAACCAGATAATAAATTTTCATTAAAATCTAGTTCAATCAACAGAAACAGAAAAAATTAAATGAAAAATTTATTTTTTAACAATTAAGTAATTTAAATATTTAAATGATTTTTTGGTTTACATCTGTCAAAAATAACATATGATAAATTTAAAACAAACATGTAAACGTGCATTGAAATACAAGCAAAACGATAAATATAACTATTTATGCGTGTAATATTTACAATAATTTACTACATAGTTGTTCGTTTTAATAAAATTAAAATTAAAAATACATGGCATAATATTAGTTTTTCATTTAAATTTAAGATGCTAAGCGAGTACGACAAACTCTTTTTTTAAGAATAACATGAACGACATGAACAGTATTTTAGATATTTATTTAAGAAATTTATTTAGGTGTAGTCATTCTGAAATTTTTTGTCACATAATTATTAAATTGTTCTTTCAAAAGTGGTTAATTTATACGATGTATGGATTTTGTTTACTTAATTTACGTTATATATTAATATTATTGTTGTAGATTATATTAAAAATTAGAATGGTACGAAAGAATTAATTTTGTGTACCCCTTTCTATTTTAAGAATATACTATGTAACGAAATGTTAAGGAGTTTATTGTTATTTGTCATTATTTAGTTATGTTCAGTATTCAGTTATGTCACTAACTTCCAAATACTGGTATGCCAATCTTAAGTTCAACAAAATTCATAGCATAACCAGTACCTGAAATCAAATCTATAATCATTTAGTGCCTAAAAAAATTTCATTGCAAACTTTACTTTTTAATTTAAAAAGCGGAAATTTTGGAAAAAGAAAAATACAGAAAATCATTAACTATTACAGTGATTTACTTGTCTTACTATTTAATTTTAGTTTCTTATTGAGATTAATTAATGTTTTTAAATTAACAAAATACATTTTAAAGGAAAATGAGAAGTAAGTTGTTTTTCTTGTTAGATAAATTTTTCGTTAGATTGTTATTAATTTTATTTTCTTATTCAATAGACATTGATTGACTAATGTTGTATTAGATTTCTATATATTTAGATTTTATTTTTTTTTCCGAACAATAAAGGTAAATATAATGGTTTGATAATGGTTCAATGATCTATAGAAATCGAAAGGTAATTTAACGTGTTATCATTTCCTCCAAGTATACAATAGATAATCCTTTATGTTAGCAAATCCCATCCAACAGTAAGGTATCAAGGAGCGATCTAACAAACAAGTAATAAAAATAACTATTTACTCGTTTTTATATCTTAACTGTGATAAAAATCAATAGTTTTGATTAAAAAAAATCCATGCGCGCCTTTTCTTGTCTACCAGTCAAGCAGCACAATATTTTGAAATTTCTGTTGTAATTTGATATAATTTCTGTTTTTTTATTTATTTTTTTTTTCTCTTAACATTTTGTCGTTAACTTTATAAAATATCTGAATATTTTGTTTCTGGTTTTGTGATTTGTTAGTTATGTGTTTGCCTTTGTTCGGTTTATTCATTTTGTTTTTATCTATAAATATTAAAATTAATGTTTATGTAAATTTTTATTACATTCAAGTAAAACAAACAAACAAATATATATAGATTGAAACAACAGAAAGAAAGAAAGAAAAAGAAAAAAACAAAACAACACACACACGTTTGGTAAATTTTGTGTGTTTTGTTTTTTATCAGTTTGATCTTGTTTACAAAAAAGTTATTAATTAAATATTCGTGTGAACATATTATTAAAGCAACAACAAAAGCAGCAGCAACAGCAGCAGCAGCATCACCAACCAGGTCTCGTTTGTTGTTTATTTATTGGTTAAGTTTTATTTTATTTTTTATTATTGTTATTATGTTTATTATGATTTTAATAATATTTATTAATTATATAAATATATAGTTAAAGCTTAATTTAGCGAAATAGGATAAACTGTGAAGAAATGTTAATAATTAGGTGTAGTAGTAGTAATTTCGGTATTGAGAAAACAATGGGTTAACCAATTGTATCAATATTGGCACAGAGTTCTAATTTGCTTTAATCGAACAAAGTTGCTTTAAAATTTTCATGTTTGAAATTCCAGTATACCTATTTGGTCCCTAAAATACAAATAAAAATAATTCAGTGTCTAATTTTTGTGGTTTTTATTTTATTCAGCCTCTAAATTTATTATTTTCATAAAAATTTTAACTTTTTTCTGTTTTCCATGGCATGTTATGGGTTAAACAGAATACCTTAACTTACAATTTATTTTCGTACAGCATAGAATTATTTTAATAATAATTAAAATAAAATTGAGATCTGACTGTAGAGTTTAGTTTATTTGTGTCCAGGTTTTTATGCATCTGTATGATGTGGTTAAATCATACAGTTATTTTAATAATTATCAATAAATCAATTTTATCGATTAAACCTTAGAAAAAAAAACATTTTTTCTTGTTACTTAATCTTTGTTAGTCGATCTACTTATATATTTACTTTATTTCATCCAGGTTTTCACTGTGCTCACGTTAAAAAAATAATTATAAGGATCTTTTGATTTGTTTCTAAGTAAATATTAAATACTCGAAGAAAAAAAACATTCTTATAACAAGAAATTATTTTAAAAAAAAATAAAAATCCCTAGAAAAATACTTTAACTTTGACGATTTTTTCTTTTTATAATAAAATTATGTTATCCTAAACAAAATCATTTTTAAATATCATATTTTCTATTTTTTGTTATTTTCATATGATATTTGATTCTATGTTATATGAACTTTTTGTCTAAACATTTAAAATATATGTATATAGTCATAATAGCTGTTGAATAACAAAAGTCTAGTACTATTGTAGCATAAAAATAACAAAACATATATACGAGTATATTTACTCGTAAAAGAAATAAATATAAAAAAAAAAAACGTTCAAAGTCAGCGGGTTACCAACTTGTCCCTACAAACGAGTTATTTACTTTTATAAAAATATATATATTGGGATATTTATTTGTTTTTTATACGTTTTGTTTATAGAATTAAAATAAAATATATATATATATATATATATATATATATATATCTACTCATTTTATCTATGTTTATTCAAACTGGTAATAAATTATTTAAATTTATATATGAAATTGGTTTTTTCTTATGTTTTTTTCTAAATAAGAAAATAAAATATATGATTGATTTCAAAAAAAAATGTAATAAGAAAACACTGTTTTTTCAGTATTATACTGCCAATAATTAATGAAATTTTAATTTGATTATATTTTTCAAATCTGTTTATGATTGTTTTAATGTGTATCCTTTCATAAATGTTACAATATGTGTTTATTTAAATAAATAAAATTGTTTGATTTATGATTTTTGTTTTGGGAAGATTATTCAATGCACGTTTTTGGTTATATATTTCTTTGGAAAAAATTATTAATAATAAAAGTATACAAAAAAAAAAATAAAATTTTAATATTATCGGAAGTGTGGTAAGAATGTTTTCATTTATTTGTGATTTTTATTCATACGTTTCATAGATTGAAGTATAGCAAACACAATTAACAATACTTATACTCCGTTGGGAGTGTATCTTTAATTGTTTACTATTACTGCTTTTTTTCTTCTCATTATTGTACGCAACAAATCATTTGAAAATAAATAATTTGATGTGAAAAAAATTAAATATGTATAGAATAGATAAAAAAATAAAATAAATAAACTTCTTTCCCTCAATTGATAGAAAAATTTTCTCTTGCCAAGTTTTCACATAAATAAAGTACCCTTACTTTTAGCGCAAAAATAAATAAATAAATAAATTTCTTAATAACACATTATAGGGAGATTAATGCTTTTTTATAGGTTACCCTCATGGATATTAAGAAAATAAAAAAATATTAAAAAAAAAGAACGACGAACAGAGTAAAATCAAAAGTAAAAATTTCGTCACCCTATTTAATCAAACAATACTCTCAATTGTATAATTTATTTTTATAAGTTTGCACTCAGCTTAATAAGTGTTTTTAATCATTTTTATCCCTTTTTTATATATCCGTATGTATTAAAAAAATCAGGAGAGATAACTAAATACGCTTAGATATATAGTTTTGTTTAAAACGGACATCACGCTGTTCTGTTCATACATTTTATATTTTTAAATTATGATATTTGAATGAATTCAAAGTAAATAAACAGCAGCAATATTTAGAATAAAAGGTCTGTTGGTTTGTCAGGTCGTAAAATGGGATTTAATTTATTTAAATTGTCATACTCGCGTGTTCGTTATTAAGTACTTTCGTTTTTTTTTTATTTATAAAAGGCAAAAACAAATAAAAAATAATAGATCAGGAAAATACATACCGGATAAATGATTGTAATTTATCTATTTTTTTTTTGTTTTGCAAATTTTGTTAGAAATTGAATTTATTAATTTATTAAAAATAGTTAGGTTAAGGGTGACAAAAGTTGGATGCATTATTTAAAATAAAAAAAAAAAACTTTTACCATGATCCTTAGAGATTTACTCTCCTTAATGGTACTAACACGTGTTTTATCATTGTGCACAATATTTTTTGTCTGTTAAATATTTCAATCAAATTTTTAGTGACATAACTGCATCCCTTAGGCGTTTTTTGAAGTTTCACGTGGTCCTTATTCTATTAGTAAAAAAATGCTGTGTTTTTTTTATAATGAAATTGACATTTTTAGGAATTACGACGTGAAGTCGATCTGTGAATAGCTTTGAGCTACCATGTCAATTTATGGGATGCGATGTGAGATATTTGTGGATATTACTTTTAAAGGATTGGTTATTAAATTGGTTTGGAAACGCACACGCTGGTAAAGCGTTCCATTTCTTTGCTGTACGAGTAAAGAAATCGTTTTGGAACTTCGATGCACCGTAAACAATTATAACGATTGTATTGATTCAACTGAGAAAAATTATGTAAATTAATTAAAATAATAATTTTTCTATTTTATAAACGGCTTAGGTGGTAGTTTTTTAATTAAATTTAAACATAAATTTTACATGTAAAATTGTTTTAATTAATTTTGTTTTTTATATATAAAGCAGAAAATATATTTAAAAAAAATATATACATATACATAGTATATATATAATATTTTATTTTTGTTGTTCAAAAAAATCCATGATTCGCTCTTAATGTCCTTATAATTCTCATTAAATTATTTATTTCTATTTATTTTTATTATTTTTTTTTTATTCTCAACTCATTTATTTTTATATTTATTCAACTTCGTCAATCAACGCATCATAATTATGTTTTTTTTTATATACATATATACATAAGCACATTTTACATGCATTATTAAGAGGTTTTCATTTTCTCATTCATACATTAATAACCCAAATGTATTTTTTCTATTAGTTCGATGCCCCTATTGATAAAGTATTTTTTTTTTGTTTTTGTTTTTAAGTGTTAAAAACATAACTATTATTACTTAATTATTAAAAAATATATATATATATATTAAAAATTCGAATGCTTTCATTATGCTAGTTTTCTTCTTTTTTTTTTCATTAATTTTCCATTGAAGATCAAATATATAAAATTTTGAAATCAATTACAAAAAAATAGATATTCCGCAAATAAGAAATTCATCGGTTGGTAATTAATGTGTCATAAGAGTGTTTTTGTATGTTGTATCTGGAATACAAAATTATTATATGCTTTTTGTAGTAATTACTATTTAAATATGTTTTTATTATGTAATTATTCGTTTAAATCACTATTGCAGTATATTAAAGATGAACAATATGTGTGTTTATTTTCTTTTATTAACTAAAATTATTTTTTTGTCGTTTCGTAGACAAAAATTAATACTAAATATGCCAAAAAACATTATTACATGCTACAAGCTATTTGAAAATGAAATTATCCGTAAAGACGAACGCGTGCTGATTGCAGTAAATACATTTTTGTTATTTATATTTTTCTTAAAGAATATTTAAAAATCAATTAATCAAATTAACTCAAGAGCAAAGTTTGTCAAATATGCTAAGTTATGTAACTATGCAGATGCAAATATCTAACTACAAGTTATTTCTCTATCAATGTAATGAGTAGGTGGTAGTTGCCTTTCAAATTCTAGCTAGATAATCATAGATTTTCTTTCGACTGTATGCCGTATTTATTGGGCAGAGATTCTATCAATAAATATTTAAAGATAGCTTGCATAATTGTTAATTAAATGCAGAAAATAATAAAATAATTTTGTTTTGCACCTTCTAACCATTTGAGCAAAGAATTAATTTATTACGAGACGAAAACCTGTGATTTATGCATTCAAAATAAAAATATTGTTTTGTCAAATTAAAACGAAAAGCAGTGAAATGAAGAGATGAAATCACTTTTCAGAGATGAAATCACAATAGCAAACACATTTTTTATTATCTTTGAAAGAAAGTTATTTTCTTATATTTTTTAACTATATAAATGAAAATTATTTACATTTTTTGTCATATGGTAATGATTAAAGCGCCATATAATACATCCCCTTAATTGTTTTATTTAAATTTCATTTATGACTGTAATTATTTTTTACGAGTGTGCGTTGTCAAAAATATTTACTAATAAATTATTTATGCTACTGATTTATCGGTTTTTTTATTTTTTTTGTATGTTACATCAAAAATATGTCTTATTGTAATAATTATATAATAATATATTTGTTATTAAATGATTTTTCTATGCTTTAATTATTCAAAACAACTTATTGAATGTTTTACCAAATATAAAATTTCAATTGCTTAATACAGTTAGTTTGGTATAAGAAATTACCATTTAAGAGTGTCATCGTGCTTTTTTTTTAAATTTATCTTTTTTTTTTTTTGCTTAGTCATAAAAACCATTTTGTCTAATTATTAATTTTTAATTTTTTACTTTAAATTCTCGACGTTTTTTTTTTTTAAAAGTGTGTGTTTGGCTCTCATTATATTTACAAATAAATCATGGATAATAATGTTTTGAAACCGGATAACAAGCATTTATCATTTATGTTTTATTTGTACAAGAAAGAAAAAAAATTATACAATAAATTATAATACACTAATTTGGATAATGGTTTACTTAATTATGTTATTTAGTGGTTTATATTATTTTTAAGTTATGTGCATTTGATACCACCATCAATTATTACATATGGCTTATATCACAGATAAACTATGTATTTGATTATAATCATCGTAGGTACTATAATATTAGTAACATACAATAAAAATTAGTATTAAATAATTATTATTGGGTTTTTAACACTCTGAGAACACCTTTAACAAGCTGGACTTATAAAACATTAAATAAAGACTTACAAACATCAAAATGCGAATCGAAAAGTAAAGCCCTTGTGCTTAATATTTGCTTATATAAATACTACGATAGTTAATTTATACAGAATACTATAAAACTAATAAATTCTGGGTCCTTTTTGGCAGTTTTGGTGACTTTAACACTCCCCTTTTATCATATACAGTGGTATCTCGACATACGAGTGTAATTCGTTTTGTAACCTTGTTCGTATGCCAAATTGCTCGTATCTCAAAGCTCGTATGCTGCTTCGAATAGTTATACGAATCCTTGTATCTGAAATCTTGCTCTCATTTCAAAGCAAAATATCGTTCGCCCCGCCGCTCGTGTCTCAAAGCACTCGTATATTAGGGCACACGTTTATCGAGGTACCACTGTGTATCAAATTTATGAAAAGGGAATGAATTTGTTTATTTTATGTTTAATAACTAATAAAACGAATTTTTTATTGTTAATCAGAAACAATTTTACTCAGGAAAATAACCTTTTTTTTGAAATAAATTTGTTAATACTAAAATTTTTATTATATTTTGCGTTTTTTGATTGAATGAATTTTACTTTGTATCGATTAATTAAGAAAAGATTCTCAAATGCCATGCCCCTCTATGCGATACCCATTGTTTTAATATTGAATATAAGCACCGATTAAAAATTATATAGATTTATAAAAAAATAAATAATATATCTTAAAAAAGATGTTTATAAAATTGAATGTCTGTGTCTGTACAAGAAAATTAATAGTTTCCTTATTACAAAAAAAAAAAGAAGCGAAAATATAATTTTTCTATGTTTATAAGTTTGTTGTTTTCTTCTTCTTCGGATTTTATGATTTTAATTTTTCTTTTCTTTTATAAAAGTATGGCTATAAATCAGTGATCAGAATGATGGTTTTTTTTTTATTTTATTTTAGTGTTTATATATATATACAGAAATAAATTAATTAAAAATTATTATTTTCAGTTCTGGTTTCCATTATTATTCTCAATGTTTATTAGTTTTAATTTCCGAAGAAAAACAAAAAGCATTAATAAACTATGAATAACTTAATAATGATATGAAATATAAATAAATAATATATATATATCTTCATCATCGGTGGTTCTCTTATGTAGATATTGTAATAATATCAATGAAGATTGTTGACAAAATACATGTATATTACACAGATTTGTTTCTTTGTTTGTGTCATGTTAACAAGAAATTTTATTTAATATTATTTATTTTCTTGATTTAAAATTTAAATATGTAATCAAATAATAAACATACAGCAATAAAGGTGTACGCTTGAATTATAATGCGCTTAAACTGTTATGCTTAACAATGTCCACAAAATATTAACCAAAAAAAAAAAGAAGAATCGAAATAATGAAATCAATAAAATTTTTATGTTTATTAAATAAAAAGAAAAATAATAATATGTCAACGTATTGAAGATTAGTGTTATTTTTTTTTTTTGAGATATCGTAGGCGTATCAACCATAAAATTTTAATTTTTTTGTATTAAATGTTTTCATTTGTTACTTCAATTATTGAAAGAAATAAAGGTAAAAATGTTTGGAAATGTTTGTACACTTATATCATTACTTTGTTAGACCGTTTTTATATTATATTTTGATCCTAAGTGAACTTTTAATTAAGAAAGAGCAAATTTTTGTAATTTTGTTGGTAAAAAAAATTAATCTCAGACTATCAATAAGGGGTCAAAACTAACCAGTGAACCTACATTCTAAACAGACAGTACAGTATATGAAAGTAATAGAAAATTATTACAAAAATTCATTACTGTGAAATACAAAAAGTAACACTTTAAGTGATTTAAAACAAGAAAAAAATAATCTTAATGTCAAAAAGATCGGGTCATGATCTGATCTCTGGACAAATTATTTAAGCTATTTCCGATAACGGACTACGGACAAACATTAACAAAACTTTTAGGCCGGAATATGTAAGGCAGCAACGGAAAATAACTGAAATACTAATTAAGCTTAATTAAACAATATCTATACTTTCTTATTTTTTAAAAGAAAAAATCCATCACTAGATGAAAAGTTCTAATTTCATCTTCGTAGTTTGGCCGTTGAAAAAATCATTCTAAGATAGCAGAAAAAAGCAGAACTAAACTGCTTGACCTGGTGATCTATCATAGCTTAGTAAAGTGTAAAAACTATAATATAATTTTATTAAATTAAATAAAAACGCATAAATTATGTTTAAATTAAAAAAAAATATTATTGCTCCAGAGTAAATTAACTATCGACATTTATGGCATACTAAATAAACAACAATACTACATTTAAATGAAAATTAATAGCATTTAGCTTTCGATCTTTATGATTTAAATTAAAACAATAATAATAATAATCTTTTTTTATATAAATTTAATTAAATTATGTCAGTTGTATATGCTACATAAAATTCATCTTTTGTAAGAAATAACAAAAAGTACACAAGAGACCGAACTAAATAATTGTTTTATGATTTGATTTCTCGTTATGTTTGTTATTAACGTAAATAAACAAGAAATTAATATTGTTTATTTTTTTCATAGAAAGATAGACTTGTCGGTGACTAAATACACTTTTTTTTTCTCAAATTACTACAAGTGGAAATTTACTTGCCGCAATAAGATTTATTTAATCTAATAATTGTTTTAATTAAATTAATAAAGTTAAAAGACTCACAGCTATTTGCCGTTTTAACATTTCAAGTAATAACCATAGATGTACGTTTTATAATAACAAAGCTGTTGAATAATTATTATAGCCAAATGATGCCGGGATATTTTGTCATAGTTTCTGTAATTTTTATTTGTATAGACAGCGGCTGTTGAGCCTTTTACTGCCGCTTATATTATCATTATCATTTATTATTCACATTTTTTATATGAAAAAGAAAGTTTTTAATTTCTTCTTACTTCTGTTTTCTTTTCTTTTTTTTTTTTGTTTATTTTTAATTTATCTTTTGCCGTTTTAAACTAATAGAATTTTCTTATTCTTTTAATAGAAACTACAAAAATTTTAATAACATTGACACATGCGACAAATGCTTTTTTAATTTAAATAAAACGTTGCTCTACTCATAAACTGTTTTATAACAATAAAATCTATTTTATATAGTTACCTAGTTGCGGTTAGGTAATTGTTAAGATTTTTATCATTAATTAAATAAATGCATAATTACTCTGACTGTTTGTTTTTATTAACAAATTGAAATTGTTCTTCAGTCTTTATACTACTATGCGTTTTTATTTATTTATCTTTGATTTTATTTAACTTAAGTTTTGTTTTAATTGCGGTAAAAAGAGGATTCTATATTCTCACGACTAACATTGTAATGATTAGTTGTTTTGGTTAATTAAAGTAGCTATTTTTTTTACGTTAATCAATAATTATTTCATGATCAGTTTATATTATTTAACAGAATTAGCACAAAAACGAAATTAATTTTGTATCGTTAAAATATGAGACAGAAATTTTTTTGTCACCTTGCGGTATATTTAAAGACAATTAAAATAGTTTATTTCCGTCTATTTGACATTTTTTAACTAAACTAACTTAATATATAAATCTTGGTAAAATTTAGTATCACTGTGAAAAGATCATTAACGCTAGCTGATTGTTTCTGTTTTATTTATTTAATTTATTATGTTTTTCTTTTTACTTATTTATTTAAGTTTTTTTTATTTCTTTTGATATTAAATAATATGCTTATTAAATGCCGCCGCATATAAGATGTACATCTTAAATTTACTGCCAAATTTGCCTGATGGCAATATTATGAAAAATCACAAGCTTAACGTTTCTAGGATGATGGGATTTTTTTTCATATTTTCTACATAATTTTAATTATATTATCCTCCTAGTTGTTTTGCTTTTTTTTTTGTTAAAAGTACAATACATACTATATTTTTATATTCTTGTGTATTGTTATATTTATTTGTAAGCTTTTATTAAATTTCTAATCTTATTTATTCCTAGTTAATGTTTACCGTTTTTTTTATTATTATTATTATTTTTATTATTTAATAAACAAAAAACTTTAAGTCCTCCTAAAATTAACGCTTATAAATAAGCCAAAATAAATAATTTACCGACAAAAAAAAATTGTTTTGTATAAAACTAAACAAAACAACACAAGAAAAAGACAAGGTGTTTGTCGGTTCCTATTGCAGGGTAAACATCATTGTTCCTATCATTTCTTCTATAAAATGTCGAATTACAATTTTTAGAATGGTATACGCAGCATAAAAATGGTTTTATTATTATTATTTTTCTTCTTTTATTGCATTAGATTAAATTTCGAAAATATTTTAATTAAATAGAATACAATTGTAGAGAATAAAATTAAAGAATAATAATGGAGGCTTTATAAAGTAATGATTATTGAAGAATATCGTCAAATGGGAAAACTGTATGCAGTATGTACTGTGAAAAGCTGTTGTAATAAACTTTATGAATTATTGAACGTTTTGTTGTTTGCTTTTTCAAATTATTATTTCATAACAATACAATGATATTTTTCGTTTTATTTGCTGGATTTTTTTGAACTCATTGAGAGAGACGCCTTATATTTAATTGTATTTCCTATAGTTTAAGTACCCGTATGTTATATGAGCGCCACTTTATAATGTATAATTTATGTTTAAATAATTGTCATAATAACATAAATAAATTACAGAAAATATATTAAATATAATTAATTACTTTAGTTCTTTTATTATTAATTGTTAATAATGATATTCTTATTATATGAATAAAATTGTTTATCAATCATATTTGTTTTTATTTTTTAGGCTTATCAGCAGAATTGTATTATGTGCGTGATGGACAAGTTAATGAATACGCTCTTCATTTTACAGTGCCAGTACCAGCTAATGTCAAGGATATATCGTTTACGTGGCAAAGTTTAGCTGGAAGACCGGTAATTATTATTTTAATTTTTCTCATTTTGACTATATATGACTATGTTTGCACAAGAAGCATTAATTTGTTAATAATATTAAAATAAGTGGGCTGAAAATATTAAATGACATTGTTTTGGCATTTTAATAAAACAATAATATATTTAAATGTTAATTTTTAAAATTAAAACCTGTTTTTCTATCATTAGTTACCGTACACAATCAATATAGCAACATCTGATCCTGTGGTATTACCACGTCCTACAACAAATATAGCTCCGTATGGTAATATACCGACGGATGTTGAAACATTTACTGTTGCTTTAAAATGTTCAGGCGTACGTCCGGCTGAGGTAGAAGTTACAATTACTATTGAGGTGACTGTAAATCGAACAGCAAATAACGTTACAGAGTTAATATTCCGTAGGAAAAAGATTTGCTTACAAAAGTAAGAAAATTTTAATTTATTAGTTATCTGTCGATTCTTATTTATCATTAATTTTTGATTTACTTAAGTGATCTTGAGGAGGACAGTTCTGGCGATGCATTATTGTTAGAAAATGTTGCAGCACCGTTAAGTGGAGCTATGACATTTATCATTGGTGGAATACTTGCTGCTATTCTTGTTACAATTCTAATAACGGCAGCTTATTGTGCACGAGGACCTTCTAAACGCCAGCCACATCTTGCTCAGCCTGTTCGTACATCTAGTTTTCAGCGTTTACAAATGCATCCACCATCTGGACCACCATCGATTACAACACCGTCATCAATTGCACCGACAACTGCCACTCTGCAAAGACAACCTAAGCACGTTACAGAGCCAGAAGAACTACATCGTCGTATTGCCGAATTAACAGTGCAAAGATGTCGGGTGCGATTATCAAGTTTACTTTTGGAAGGGACATATGGACGTGTTTACCGAGGAACGTATAATGACAGTCAAGAAGTTTTGGTAAAAACAGTTGGACAACATGCCAATCAGACGCAAGTTTCATTACTTTTACAAGAAGGCATGAGTCTCTACGGTGCTTCCCACATAGGCATTCTTTCTGTACTAGGAGTATCAATTGAAGATCATACAGCACCATTCCTCCTATACCCGGCACCTGATAATTCACGAAATATGAAAATGTTTCTGCAAGAGCCGATGGCACGTTCACTAACGACGATCCAAATTGTTATGATGTCTTCTCAATTAGCGTCAGCTTTAGGTCATTTACACAGTCATGGCGTAGTTCATAAAGATATTGCAGCGAGAAATTGCGTGTATGTATTTTTTAAACGATAAATTCTAATTTTTGTATTTTATTAAATTTTTTTTTTTATAATTTCTCTACAGAATCGACGATCAACTTCGAGTAAAATTAGCTGATAATTCTTTGGCGCGTGATCTATTTCCAGCTGATTATTGTTGTCTGGGCGACGGTGAAAATCGTCCAATAAAATGGTTAGCATTAGAAGCATTGCAAAAGAAACTGTTCACGGAGGCATCTGATACTTGGGCCTTTGGAGTACTTATGTGGGAATTGTGTACGCTAGCCCGTCAGCCATACGCTGAAGTAGATTCTTTCGAAATGGAACATTATTTACAAGATGGTTATAGGCTAGCACAACCCGTTAACTGTCCAGATGAATTGTAAGTTTTTCCCAAAATCTTATTATTGCTTTCTTATTTTCATTTTTGTTATTTTTTCTATTAGATTCGCTATAATGGCGTATTGTTGGGCTCTATCGCCGCTCGAACGTCCATCATTTGGACAATTACAAGTTTGTCTACAAGAATTTTATTCACAAATTACTCGATACGTTTAGTTTAACGACACGACGCAACAAGAGACGAAAATAACAAAGATTACAATTACTAAAAAAAACTTTATTTTTAAATTTGTAAATAGTAAAGAAATAATTTAAATAAGTTAGATAGGTTAGTTTGAACTTAAGCGTAGCTAGAAAACTTAATTCTAAGTTAGTTTTAATTGATTTAACTGTAAAAAACGACATGAATTACAAAAATTATAATAATGTAAATAATAATTTATGCGATAAAAATAATTTCTGTTCATTTTTCTTAAATTTATTAATTAATTTTCACGTTTGATTTCGATGAATGTTTAAATGACAAAAAGTGTATTTTTATTATTAGATGCGCGCGGTATGTGATTTAACTAGATATTCAATGTAACTCTACCATGCATGCACACTAATTACTATCATTAATCGCCGAAATGCTCTATATTTAATTAATGAATTTTATATCAAAAAAAAAAAAAAAAGAAAACCTTAAATTAGCAGCATACTACTATAAGTTTCCTGATTATAACAAAGCACTAAGCGGTGTTCTTCTGCAGAGAGAGACAGAGACATTATTTAATCAAATTAATATTTTTGATATCAGGACTGAAATATATTATACATATATATATAGAATAAGTATTTAATTAAGAAAATGCCGTGTCAAAATGTGAAATATTTCGAATTCATTAAAAAAATTATTATTATTATTTTTTGGTAACAAATAATATCCTTTTATATATTTATTTATTAAATTTAATTTTCCTTTTTTTGGTTAATAATATTTTACGATTTATATTTTTTATGTTTAATGTAAATATTTATATAAAAAAACAATTATTAAGAAATAAATTTATAACAAACAAAATTGCTCAGTATTTCTTTATTTATCCCTTAATTTAAATCAGAAATCTTCCTTATCGTTTTTTCCAATAGAAACCTGTTTAATATGGATAGGTTTTTGTAACTCGTTACTTATAGAAATGTCACTATCTGAATGGAAAAGAAAATTCAAAAATGATTTTTAATAAGTTATCTATTTAAATTTATTTTCTAATTTTAAATATATTAATTTTACAGTGATTAAAAGCGAATAAATAATTAATTTATAAATAAAATTATACAATAATACTGATACATAAAATTCACAATACATTTATATTTACTATAATACATTTATAAGTTCAATAAAATTCGATTATATATTAAATTCTTCCATAGAGCTAATTGTTGTTTCAATTAATAAATTAAAATCTAATTCATTAAGACTCGCTTTTGCCGTTAATAAATCAAGAAATGTGTCAAGTGGTGTTATTTTCTCTGAAACACCGAAACTGTTCTGTGTCAAACCTTAAAAAAAAAGATAGAAAAAAAAATAAATAATGAAAGCATTTTTTATTTGAACCGTTAATAAAGAAAGCAATACATATTTTTTATTTAAAGCAAATAATAAACAGGCATAAACTATAATTATGTTAATTATACATGCTTAATGAAATATATTAATAGAACATTTGTGTATTTATGGAGCAAATAAACAAATAAAAAAATTAATAGAAATGTTAAAATAAGAAAAAAGGCAAATAATTTTATGAAATTAAAATATTCATTATTATATTGTGATTCTACATGATTAAGTGTAGATATTTGATGCATATTTCTATTTTCATTAATTAAAATCCATCTATCGCCACCATAAAATATTGTTAAATAATCATTATCACAAGATACATTTGTATGCTGGTTGTAACCATCTCATAAAAGATAAAGGAAAATAATAAAAGAAAAAATATAAAAAACGTGTAGTTGAGAAAAAGAAACAAACCTGCTGCACGACCAGCTGTAATAGAGTTATTGTTTTTGTGCTTGGCGACACTATTACCACTCGAACTACTTCTGGTATGTACTAAATTTCCAGATAAAATATTTGCTGCATGATCACGTCCACGTATCATTAAACTAATTGGATGATTCCAATTATTGAGTAATCGTCGTGCCCGACTTCGTGGCAATAAAGCTAATAAACATAATTTTCTACGAACACCTTCCTTAGAATCATCTATATCACCAATTATAATTTTCATAACATCAATTTGTAATTCGAAGACGTGCCGTTGAGCATATTGATAAAATGAATCGAAACACAATGCACGGTATCCTAAGTATGTAAAAAATGATGAGAATCCTTGTGGCAATGGAAATGCCAGAGATTCAACAGCCAAACAGTAACGTTCTAATATTAAAAATAATGAATATTGTTGGGCGCTGGATATTTGATCGCTAAAAATAGAACAAATCGAACAAAATTCATTTAATCAGTCAAACATAATAATATTAAAATATTACATAAGTGCAAATCCTTTCGCAGATTCGATACGAGAATCAATGCCTGCCGTCCGACAGACGAGAACACATAATGCTCGTGAAAGTTCTAACTGTGCGGCAGCATATTGAGTAGCAACCGCATGAACGTGAGTCGGTGCCGGAGATCGATCAAAATCTTTAAGCCAACGAAATCCTGTTGCTTGTTTTACACTATGTTTTACCAAATGCACACTTAATTCACGAAGATTCTAGATAGGTAAAAATTATTGTACTATACTATGGAGATTTCATATGAAAAATGTAAATACATACTACAGATATTACATGCTCCTGCTTCGTCGCTGTACAAGTTTCGAATTCAACAAATGGCAGAATTTCATTTTGACTTCTGCGAATCGATGCAAAATCTCCAAAATTGCAACCTGTTAACGGTCCAGGAGATAGTGGAGTGCTACAGCGAGATAACGCTTCTGGCTGATAACAAGCCAATGAAAAAATCAATTTTTCAGTTACTTGAGCAGAAGAAAATCGTGTCCGTTCTTTATTGTTATTTAGACGTTCCCATAAGCGTGTCCAAATATCCGTGCGATACGGTGACAAACGTTGTTGAGGTGACAATAACATCATTGTTGTGTTCCACAATGTTTCATGGGATAATCCAACATTTAGCCCGCCAACCTTGGCTTGTACTGGTTTTGAGGTAACTGAAGTAGTTAATGGTAAAAGTCTAAGGAGTACTGAAGCCTCTTGAGATAAACCTCTTTTTGTACTTGCATAAGCACCTGCTATCAAAGCTTCTTTTAATAAAGAAACCGTATCTATACTAAGTGGTTGTTCCATAATTATATTTAGAAGCTAAAATAAAAACAATTTTCATAATGTAAATAAATTTAAAAAATAAATTAAGATACCTCGGATAAAACCTCCATATCATTGGAATGTAGAAGAAAGTAATGAACAATACTTAAGCGATTGTCGATCGAGGTATCGTTTTTAAATGCTTCAATTAAATGTGATTTAGGAATGTTAATTGAAATCAAGTCAAGCGTCCCTGAATCATAAGCAATAGTTCCCCATTTCAAACATGGTACTAAGTGCTTTAAAGATTGTTTGGTAAATGGTGGTGAAACAATGTGACAGCACGGTTCGTGTGTTACTCCAATATCGAGAAGATGCATAAAGATATTTGCTTGAAAAACTAACATGTGATGATCTATAATAGAAAAAAGAAATCGAATTATTAGACAAAATGAAAAAACAATAATTAAAATTGAAGAAGATAAAAACCTCCATGCAGCGTAAAAGTAGGTTTCATTAGTTTCGCCTTTACCCATGGTATTCCGGGAATGACACAGTGAATAACGCAACCATGATGCAAAATTGTAACTGAATACGCAAAATGAACAGAATCTATTTCATTCTGGTCGTCATCATCTGGAGGTTTTATTGGCTGATACAAATAATAATGGCATACAAAGAGCATTCCATTTTCATCAGATACAATAATTAAATTTAATGATGAATCGTGAATGCGTAATGGTACAGTGTCATCTTCATATAGATTACAATTATTCTCATTTGTTGAGTTTGGTACAGGGATCTTTGGCAAATTTAATGGAATATTTAAAACAGTCTCAGTTGGTAGGTCGTCGTGAAACTGATGTGCGGATAATGTAGGGCTTAGTCCTCTTTCGGTTGTCCCTTCCTCTTTTTCTAGTAGATTTCTTCTTACCGGTTTTAAATGTATATAATATAAAGATTGAATTGTTGGATCCCATTGTGCCCATGAAAAATTCCTAACAATAGAATCACTTGGCAAATGATCACGATCAAAGTACCAACTATTTTTATCCTTAAAATTAATCTTTGATGAATTCGGCATTAACGAATAAGCACCGTCATCTTCATTATTATTGGATACTAGTTGCTTGCGTTTAAGACTGGCTGTATAAAGCAGAATACATTCTTCATGAATCATAATAAGAAATTTATCCTGATAGCATTTTTCAAAAGTTGATTGTTTTCTCCACAAAAATTGCACCATAATCTGCTTACTTCGTTCCATTTCTAGCAATGGCATCGGTAATTTATCCGATTCATTATTTATTTCCACAATATATGGTTTATACACATATTGAATTTGTGTTTTCTCATCATTCTAAAAAATAAACAGAGTATTATCTCTAATCATACAAATTAAACAAAGAATAGCTGGTACTTCTGTCTTTGACTCTGGCTCATTAAACACATTTTTTACTACAAAAACTAGTAAAGTATGTGAGTGATTAATAGATGCCTGAATTATGTTTTCTCGTTTTGAAAACATGTATAGAACCTCAAATGATTTTTCCAATGGCTTGTATATACCAATATTACTTTTTGGTATTCTATCTGATCCATTACAAAACTCCCAACTAGCCAAAATAGAACCATCTTGTTCTTGTCCTAAAATTTTCCACTCTACAGTCAAATCTACAGTTTAAAATAAATTGCCAATTAATTTTTCTTATCAAGTGAATATTAGAATGAAAAGCATGGGCGAAAACTATTTTGCCAACTATTATTATTATTTACCTTTAATTCCCTTCTGTGCAAGTAATCCACAAAAATTTGCAGCCAAATTTTCTTGCTTTAACATTTCAAATCTGAAGTAAATTTACTATTGGTAAATTTAAAAACATTTAACTTCTGATTTAGTTAATAGCTTGTCTGTTTTTATTATACTATCTGTCAAATTTGACAATGTACGGCTAAAAAAAAGAAGAGAGACAGCGCAACGCAAAAATCTGAGCATGCTCAATACAATATTTTTATAATGCAGCTAAAATTATTGCTATAAAAGTAAAATCCAATCAACAAAATATATATCCTAGATAGTATAGTGGTCAGTATCCCCGCCTGTCACGCGGGAGACCGGGGTTCAATTCCCCGTCTGGGAGTTTATTTTTTAATTTTTTTTATAGTTTTATTCAATTAGTTTTCTAGCATATTTTTTTAATATTAAAAATTATTTAATCTAACGCATATTTAATGTATAGGTTCTTAAAAAATAATTATAATAATTATTTAATAATATGTACCGAAAGCATCACCAAAGATACATCAAATATTTAGTACAAAAATTGTGCCAACGATAAAGCCATGTAGTAAATATACCAAAAAGGTTTTGAACTTGTCTAAAACAAGCATATTTGTTTTACGGTAATATTCATGCCTTGTATAATGGATCACGGCTAATATGATATATAATTTATCGACAACGATAAGAAATTTTCGAGCTGAAATATTTTTGATATTTAGTTCAATTTGGCATTTAACCGTAGTCTGTCTGTGAATCCTTCACAAACGTTCATGGTACTTTCTGATCATCATTTTTAACCAATATATGTAAATTAAATCGAAGATTACTTGAATTGTATAATGATGAAACTGTCCTAGCCGCATTGGATACAACATGAGTATTGGAAGAATATTCATGAAATGGACTTCTCCGAGAAAGAACTATACGTTGATGAAGAAACTGATGGCTCGAATGGTGAAGATTGCATTCAATTAAACGGTTACGGTATTAAGGACGATAAAACTAATCAAACCTGCAATGGGGATGACGACGATGACCACGATGATGAAACATTTCTCTTGTTATCCATTTCTTTTTATATAATTTCACATTAATCGAATAAACTTCAGTAACCATTAATTAATTAATTAAAAAATGTCAAACAATAGATGAATATAAATTTTTATTATAATTTATTTGATTGTCAAAATTTAATGTGTTTTACCGTTTTCTAATTTTCTTTTTTTAAATTAAATTTAATTATCCCTTTTCGGTTTCCAAAACTAAAAAAAAAAAATAGAAAAAATTAAATTTGTTTAAGAAAAAACTAAATCATGTCGTCCCAGAAAAATAAAAGTCAACGTAGCAGTATACTGCGTGACAATTCATTAAGAAAAAGTATAACAAAAAAGATAAAAAGAATATCCTCAAAATTGTCAAAGATGAGCAGCTCTTCAAATAACTTGCAGTCATCGTCAAAATCATTGTCATCACGTAGCGGTTCATCCTCTAGTGATTCAAGTCTTGAGTCCAGTCAAAATCGATCAAGTTTATTAAAATCATCTGATCTAGAATCAATTTATAAAAAACACGAATCCCCATTTCATTCAAAATTAAATATAAGCTTTTCATCGTGAGCTTTTTTTCCTTAATCTGCTTTTGATTTTTTAATTAAATAATTAATAATTTGCTCTTTGAATTCTCAGTCAAGATAATTTGGGGCCTGCTGGCAGCGGTTATCGAATCGTTGGTGAATATGATGAAGATGATAAAAATCAAAAGTTTCCGTTGGATTGCATTTATGGACCGTATCCAGATGAAGTTTTACTCTCTGGAATTGATCGATTTCTTCATATTATCGGAATGAAGAGTTGAGTTGGATTTTTGAATATTTATTTAAAATTTACTAAATTTAAACTCTTTTATAATAAGGCTTTGTAGCAAAGGACTTTAATTTAAAAGAGTTATGTGCACCCCGACGATTATCGTTGACCAGTGTATCATCTGCTTCTTTAGGAAGCGGACCAAATAATAAAAATAAAGATTGTAAATGTGATAAAACAAAGGACCGCGATTTTACATTGATCGATGTGGAAACGCTTATTAACAATCGCCTAAAATCATTACAGGATGCTCTTCCGAAATGCTTATGTGATGAAGAAACGTTTAAAGATTTAATTAAAACCATGCTTCCAAATGCTCCATCTAAGATAATCACCAAAGCGACAATAGCCACTGACGCTCCAGTTATTAAAAAATCAAAGCATAGAAAGAAAGATAAAAGACACCATGGTACTAGTGAAACAACACTGACAATAGAAAATGAAATTGTTCATACTGATACTGCATCAAGTGGACATACAACGACTACTGGTGATTCTCATAAATCAAAATCTGCTCACAAAAAGAAATCAAAATCTTCAATGAAAAATGCACAATCGCCTGCAAAGGATGTAAAAAATATTGATTTCAAAGAAACTGTATCTTTAAATGTTTTACCTTCAGAGCATAATACTTCCAAGGCTGGACGTTGTACGTGTTCACTAACTGAATGCAGAATGTGTAAGTTTCTTCCAATCACATACTGCTTACTTAATAATTATTTATTTAAACACTTTAGTACCAAATATACCATCACCTTTCAAGTCAAAGGTTTATTATTCAGCACGAAAGCACAGTGTTAAAAAAATGAAGCCAAAAATTGTTACAACTCAATGGGCATTCACGAGAGTCAATGTTTTCGATGATGCATCCCGTACATTTGAGGTAATGCCTTCAATGTCGAAGCCACCTCCACAAGTAGTAGCCGATCAAACAGAAATTATATTTGCGGTTCTGCCGGATGGTTCAACCGTTTGTTATGATAACATTCAACGTAGTAAACGCAGCATGCTATGACTGACCAAGCAATAATAATTTTCAAAAAAAAAATCATTAAATGTCAGAAATATTTGTTTGCTCGCGTTATTAACTTTTATAATTATTTTTATAAAAAAATTAAAAATCGAAAAAAAAAATTGTATTTAAATTATTTAAGTTCAAAATCATAACTGTATTATGGATCCATCAAATTTATTATTAAATAAACTTATTTTATTTATTTTTGTGTTTGTTCTTATGTTATTAATATCAATACCGACATTTTTGAATAAATATTATGTGTCTAAGCGACGTCGCCGCATTTATGCGGCAAATGTTGTGTGCGTCCCGCAGAGTGTTTACGAAGATCCATGTCAAATGGAACAATTAATGCAAAGTTATATGCAAAATCAATCTGCACGCGCAGAAGCACCAACAGTTGATACGAGATCGCGTAAAGCAAAGTCTATAAACACTACAAATCATTCAACAGCACCTACATCACATTATCAGCCATCGAAATATGATAGGAGTTCACGGGCAACAAGTCCGTATAATACAAACGACGATACAAAAACTTTTTATACTGTCAAAACAAATTGCACTAATTGTGCTCAGGGATCACATGTAACAAGTCCGTATAATACAAACAACGATACAAATACTTTTTATACTGTCAAAACAAATTGCACTAATTGCGGTAATGGATCACATGTAACAGGTTTGACACGCAATACAACTATGACAGGCAGAACAAATGGAACAAACAGGACAAACAGAACAAATAATACAAAATGTAGTCAAAATACAAGAAAAAATATGTAATTAGATGGCTGTGAAAATAATGTCGAAATATGACATAAAAATAAATTAAATTTTAAAAAATTATTAGTGCATTTCCAAATTAACGGTTAAGAAAAATAATAATATATTTATTTATTATTTATTTTATATATAAAACAAGCAAAAAAAAAAGCGAAAAACTATAAAAAAAGCATTAAATTATTAATAAAAACATAATATGAGTTTATCAAACGCACAGAAGCTCACAATGGGAGTTGCTGCAGCAGCGATTGCAATTAACATTCCGATGCTATATTATCGTCTGTTAGGAAGCGGTGATAAAATCGATGAAAAGACAATTCTGCGAAAAAAAGAGGATGCAATACGTTTAGCACAAGCCACAGAAAAACTTGCGGAAGAGTCACGTCATATGGTCGAAGTTTTAGATAAAGAATTAAAGGACGAGGAAAATGATTTGAATTGTGATGATTTAGAAATATTTAAACCTAATGCGAACAGTACACTTATAAGTTCACCTATATTGAGTCAACAGCAAGGTATAGAGACAATATCAAATGATCCAAAATCCTCAGGCGTTGGACGCCCGGTTATCTTAAATGCACAAGTAAATCGAAATTTTGAAAATAAATTAATAGGTCTGCAAAATCGACAAACGAGACCTGATAGATGTGCACTTCAAAGACAAGGTATCCTGCCAGAAATGCAAGGGCGTTGTCGACTAACAAGAGATCCAAATAACAATCGGTTGAGATTAGAAAAAGATAATCAAAACATTCAATTTCCAGGATCGTTTCCACAACAATATCCGCAACCACCTATGAATGGCAATTATGCTCCTCAGCCAGGCTATTCTGGGTTTCCACCGCCGCCTGCACCATATCCAGGCTATCCACCACAACAACCAATGTATTCAAACTATCAGCAACCTTCCCCATATCCATATCAACCTCCACCTACACCTAACGGAGGTCCACTTCCTAGAATTTATATAGACGATGCAATATATGGCAAACGAGAATATGTGTTGAATGAATCAGGACGTTCTTCTCAAGATTATACTAATCCGATGCAACAAAATGCACCTTTCGATGGTCAACAAAAACGCATTAATTTTGATAATGATTTTGATATTGACTCGGGTGGTGCAGTTTATCTAAATAAAACCGGTAATTTTAATGAGGAGCATTTGAATTCAGTCTTTATCTTAAATGATAGGGGAAAACTAATCGAAACTATTGAATTTACTGATAAGGAGTACGAGGAAGCAGTAGCAAATGCCCTACAAAAAATACCCTAAAATATAATAGAATATGTAAAACCAGAGTTGCCATTGATATTTCGTAATTTTATATTTCAGTTTTTCGCAATTCTTCTGTTTATAATAATTTAAATTAAAAAAAAATAAAATCTTTTGTCAAAATTTATTGGAAAAATATAATAATAAACAAAAAAAAAATTGCGAATTTTATTTAAAGCACAAAAAAAGCGCATTTTTCTTTAATGTTTTTTTTTTTTTAATTATTTTTCTTTTTTCGAGTTTTCTCAATTTATAAATTATTAATATGCCGTCCAAATCATTGTTAAGTAATCATTTTCGTAGTATTTACATGTACTTTGTATTCGCCTTTGTTCTATTTGCATCGTTTTGTGCACAATTGCCAACAATAACAGCACAAGATGTGAAAAAGGTGAAAAAACAAAAGGAAAAAGTAAAAATCAAAAATAAATCAACAAAATCTAGAGTATCGAGTAAAAAGTGTTGTTTAGAGTCAAAGAAAAAAACAGTGAAAACACCATCAGTGCGTGATCATGCCAATTATATAGATACAATTGCACATAAGCCACAACCAAAGTATGTTTGCAATACAGCCAGTTACTTGAGTGGAAGTAGTAGTTCCAGACGTTTTAAATGTAGTGAATGCAAAAAAAAGATACCAGTAAAGAATACTCCTACGAATTGCATCGCTCTATTGGACGAGTCTGGTAATTTAAAAGAAATGATAAATTTTACGGATGAAGACTATCTGCAAGCAATTGCAAAATTCTCCAATTACAATAAACGTCTTGCAATTGCTGGACCAACAAAGGAGAAATATATTGAGCCAGCATTAAAATTTAACCAACATTTTAATGATGTCAATTCAAAGCATTTAAATCAACAATATTATATTAATGATGTTTCTGACAGTCAATCATAATATTGTGTTTGTCCAGTTTTGTTATTTCTAACAGAAAAAAAAATAAACATTTAACGCAAAATAAATTTATTATATTGTTTGCTCCTTTAATCTTTTATACAGTATTTGTTTCTTATAAATTTTATTTTGAAAGGATTTTTACTCTGTTTTTTCCTCTATTCTGAAATAATTTAGAAATGTAAAAATTGTTTTTAATTGTTTCCGTTTTATAGATACATCTGCATCTTCTAATAAAACTGACTATTTATCTAATAAAAAATTAAGTAATATCCACTTAATTTCTAAATGAATTGGTGTACAATGAAAATCTTTAATATTCTTTTATGAAAGGAATTTTATACAATTGTCTCCAATAGTATTCTGACGACTAGAAAGTTGGTTAGTTTCTCCAACTCAGATAATGTTCTACAATGTTGTTGTTATCACTTTGTACTTTTATTATTATTTTATGGATATTTATGGATTTCTGTATTTTCTAGTAAAATTGTGTATGAAGCTACTAACATCATCCACTTAGTTTTCCTATTTTTCTAACTGTAAACAAACAGATTAAGTTTAATTTAATGCTTTCATTACATACTTTCTACTTATTTCATTTAAAACTTTTCTTAAATTTATACGTGCTGTGCATTTTCTCAAATGATTTTGTTTTCTTTTCCGCCTTTTTTAAATAACGACACTTAATGAGAACAATTAATTATTAACAGAATGAAAATACTATCAAAATACTATCAGATCAAAAATAATTAATTAAAAAAACAATTGCACTGCACGTCTGTCAAACATGATTATTTAAATTTTCATTAAAAAAAAAAAAATTATTTTTTCTTCTATTTATTACAAAAATTTATCCATGGAAGAACTAGGTGGATGTGAAATTGCTACAATAATTTTGGTGGGAGCAACGGTTGCCATTAATCTACCAAAAATTATTAAGCGTACAGGTAGAAAATTAAGAAAAGCATTTCGTGCGGTAACTGGTCGAACACTTACTCATGCTGAATCAATAGGATCGGTGGGTGAATCAATGATTAACACCAGTTAATTTTGGAATAATAAAAGTAATATTAATGAAATTTTAAATGTAAATAATTAAAATAAAATTACTAAAAACATATTACATTTATTATTTAAATTTAAATTTTATATAGAAGGCAAATTTTATTCGCAAGTCTGTCAATTTGTTTAAAAAAAAATTTTTGCAAAAATCCAATCAAACAAAATCTTTAGAAAAACAGAATAAGAAAATTATTTATTACGCAGATTCCGGCAAAATTATGAATGATCAGATAAGATGTAAAATTGCTACAATAATTTTAGTGGGAGCAACAATACCCATTAATTTAACAAAAAATTTTCGACGTACACGTAGGAAATTTAACAGAACATATCATGCGATAACCGGTCATCCACCGCCATTTGCTAATAGAAGAACATCTAGTGGTAAAGCCATGCGATTGTCATATTTAGACGAGTCTATGGCTCATATTCCTTAATTTTGGCATACCAAAGAATTTAAAGATTGAAAAAAGTGACATTATTAATTCAATAAAAATTTGTAATCTTTTCAAAATCAAATTAATAATTAATTTCATTAAATATTTATTGTTAATAAAAAAAAATCTTTGTTTACGTCGTCCTTAATCCTTTGTTATTTTTTTTTGTCATTAAATAAATAATAAACCAAAATGTAAAATCTTATTGCAAGCTGGTAAAATCATTCGATAATAATTGATCAATCAATGTTATAAAAATGCGAACAAAGAAAAACCATTCATTTATGTAAGGATTTTTTTCAATACTGTATTCTGCATCCTGGTGTACAATGAACATCTTCAATATTCTTTTATGAAGGAAATTTAATACAATTGTGTCCAATAGTATTCTGACGACTGGCAAGTTGGTTAGCTTCTCCATATCAGATAATTTTTGTTATCATTTTGTGCTTTTATTATTATTTTATGGGTATTTATGGATTTCTGTATTTTCTAGTAAAATTGTGTATGAAGGTACTAACATCATCCACTTAGTTTTCCTATTTTTTCAACTGTAAACAAACAGATTAAGTTTAATTTAATGCTTTCACTTACATAATTTCTACTTATTTCATTTAATATATTAAAATTTTTCATAATTTATACGTGGTGTGCATTTTCTTTAATAATTTTGACAACAATCACACTTAATTATTATTAACAGAATAAAAATTAATTCCAAAAATATGCATATAGAAGGCAAATTTTATTCGCACGACTGTCAAAAATTATTTAAATTTATTAACACATTAAAAAAAAAAAATACCTAATGATACAAAATCTTTAGTAAAAAAAATTATTTTTTCTTTTATGCATTACTAAAATTTATTCAAAATTATGGAAGATCTAACAAGTAATCAAATTGCTGCGATGGTTTTGTTGGGAGCAACGTTTTTCATTAGAATAACATTTGCTCTTGGAGATGGTGATGGTGGCGGTCGTCGTGGTGGTCGTCGTGGTGGTCAGCGTGTTGACCGTCGTGGTTGGGGTTTTGTTGTTGGTTCTGGTTCTGGTGCTGCTGATGGTGGTGCTGCTGCTGTTACTGCTGCTAGTGGTGCTGGTAGTGATGGTAGTGCTGGTGGTGCCAAAAGAAAATCTGGTATTTTTGCTGCTACTATTGCTGCTGTTAGTGGTGCTGGTAGTGGTGCTCGTAGTGATGGTAGTGGTGCTGGTAGTGATGGTAGTGATGGTGGTGCCAAAAGAAAATCTGGTATTTTTGCTGCTACTATTGGTGCTGTTAGTGGTGCTGTTAGTGGTGCTGGTAGTGGTGCTGGTAGTGATGGTAGTGATGGTGGTGCCAAAAGAAAATCTGGTATTTTTGCTGCTGCTACTGCTGCTGCTACTACTGCTGCTACTGCTGCTGCTACTGCTGCTGCTACTGCTACTACTGCTGCTACTGCTGCTGCTACTACTGGTGGTGCCAAAAGAAAAACTGGTACTCGTTCTTCTGCTGGTAAAAAATCTGGTTCTGCTGGTGGTGCTGATGGTACCGATAAAAAATCTGGCACTGCTGGTGGTGCTGATGGTACCGATAAAAAATCTGGCACTGCAGGTGGTGCTGGCGCTGATCGTCATGTTGTTAGTGGTAGTGGTCGTGCTGGTGGTGGTGGAAGAGCTGGTAAAAAGTCATCAGTAGAATCAAAAGAATCATATTTAGATGAATCTATGCTTAACAGAACTTAATTTTGTAACGATAAAAGTAATATTAATGGAATTCCGTAATAAAATCTCAGCATGACATAGAAATTTTTAAAAAGTATTTCAAATTTGTTATTAATTAATTATTTAAGGAGGCGATTGTATTCGAAATGTCATAAGTTAATTATTTATAATCAAAATTTTTATTTACAATTATTATGTTAAAAATTTACAATAAATTTTATTTAAATAAAGTATAAAAGCCAATGGTATTTTGAAATCATCAAATTTATTTATATTTATTTATTTTATTGAAATATGGTCCTCACAAAGTGCCAAATCACATCAATGATATTGGCAGCCGCTCTATTGACAGTCAATATACCTCTAGTTTATATAAGTGTAAAAAATTATTACAATAAAGAAAAACTGTGCGATGTTAAGCGAAGAAGGACACTTGCGATGGAATTAGCTGAAGCAACAGAAAAACTCTCAAATGATTTACGAATGATGATTAACAAGTTAGATCATAGTTTAATCGAAGTAAAAAATGCAACTGAGACTAATCAAAGAATATCAAATGATATTCTTACAATTTCATCAAAAAAGTCTTCGTTTAATGATTCTGATTCATTAACAAATCAAGCGTCAGTATTAGAAAATTTACAAAGTTTAGAAAAAGCAGATGATGCTTTAGAAAAAATTTCTAATGTGACTTCAAGCCTCGAGATTATAGAGGAGATACTTCCAGATAAATTAGAGAAAAATCGTAGTATTCGTCGTTTGAGTGCTCGAATAGTTGTCAAACCAACACAAAATCTAACTCAGTCAAAACAATTTGTAGCACAAACAGAAAACAAGAAGGGCTCATTATCATCTCTTAACGATCAACGAATTTGTCAACAAATTCGTCAATTAGTGGATAATTTTGAAGAAGAATTAATAATGGAAGCAGCTATGTTAGACAATTCAAATGTTAATAAGCAAAAACGGTCTGAATTGAATCGTGCAATACAAAATAGTAATCAAAAAGCCAGCCAATTATCAAACAAGATAACTATGCTTTCAAACAAATATTTGTCGAAAATAACAGAATCGCCACAGCAAATAACACGAAAAAAATTTATGTATAAAAAAAATATACAAGAGTCGCCTTCCGCAAAACCGGAACAAAATATTCTTAATGTAAGAAAATTTTCAACAATTACCCAACATTCAACGGCTGGAACAAGAAAAAGTTCCTTTTATGGCAATCGTGATTGTTATACAGCACCAGAGTCTCCAAACTCAACACAAGTAAGTTTACGGAATGTAACATCAAATCGCCGATATCAAAATGAGACAATTAAAAATAAATCCACAAATATTCGGTCGACAAGCCCAGTTCACTATAAAAATATAAATGACCTTCCATCGGCTATTGATTATCAAAAAAACCTTCAAAATCCGGTGCTGATTGTGAACAAAAAAGGACAACTAATGAATACTGTACAGTTAACAAACAAAGAACATCAGCACGCTATGGCAGTTTTATCTCCGGCAAAGGCAAGAAGAGTATAATGGGAAATTTCAATAAGAACTTGAATTTTTGAATCAAAGTTACCAGTTTTCATGGAACATAAATACACTTTTGTTAATTATATTTTATTGTTTTACAATTATTTCTATGAATAAAAAAAAAAAAAATTGCCTGTCAAAATTAATTAAAATTCGCGTAATTTTTTTTTTTTCAAATATTTATAAAACGAAATTTTTTTTCTTTATTATTATTATTATTTTATTTTTTTCATTTCGTTTTCTTTTTTGATTAAATTATTTTATTTAAATTCGCAAAATGCCAGCAAGATCATTGCTCAGTCATCATTTCCGTAATATTTATATGTATTTAATATTTGCAATTTTTTTATTTGTAGCATTATGCGTTCAATTACCGTCAATGACAATCAACGATATGTCAAGATCGAAAAAAAATAAAAAGAATAAAACGGCAAAAAATAAAATGCAGTACCGAAATGAATTAAAGAACATTGAAATGATGAAACATTCTATGTCTGCATATGATCCGACATGCTATTATGATACAATATCACAGAAACCGCATATAAAATATGTGGCACCAATGCCATGGTATACAAGACCAACAAGATTGTGTGATCCATATGAAAATGTTAATTATAATATGACGCCGCGAACAACACTGCCTAGTAATTGTATTGCATTAGTGGATGAAAATGGTAATTTAAAGGAAATGATAAATTTCACTGATGACGATTATCGTTTTGCAATAGGCAAATTATCAAATTATAATAAACGATTAGCAATCGCTGATTCATCATCACATATGGAATAATAACAATAACGATTGCAAAATTTATACAATTACTTAAATATAAAATAAATTGTTACGTTTACATGTTTGTACAAAATTAATAAACTTTAATTTAATTCAAAATAAAGTTTTCGATTGGTTAACACAAAAAAACTGAATGTATTGATTTTCGTTTATTGCAATAAAAATAAACAAATAAAAAAAAAACGCATTAATTATCTTTTCGTTTTGATAAAAGAAAGTAGAAATGTTATTTTCACACATTTCATAACGTATCGTATCATATTGTGAATTGATTATTTATTATTAAGAATTTTATTCGTTCACAGCCAACAAACAATTTAGACAAAAGGTCTCGAACTTATTTCATCATTGTGTCTCGATTATTATTAATATATATTTCTATTTTATTCTTTAATACAAATGAAGCGGAAGATTTGCGTCTTTTTATTTTCTTTATTATTAATTTTATTTCTTACAAATATTAAAAAAAATAAAAAAAAAAAAGAAAAAATATCAAACAAAAAGAGGCGACAGACAGCAAAATATTCTTTACACAACAAAAGATAAATAGAAAAGAGACACTAAAGTTTAATAAAAGTAAAGTACTTAAAATAATAATAATAACCGCACACGAAAAACAAATTATCCAACGGAAAGTACTACAGTACTAAAATAAGAAAATAATTTATATTTTATTATTATTCGCGGTGTAGATTATAATATTGATGTGACGTGAATGAAAAGCAAAATAATAAAAATAAACAACCTGACGCCTTGAATTTTTCTTATTATTATTTGCTTCTAATCGGTTTTAATGGTACAGTGTTTATGGTAAAGAAAGTTTTCATCTTTGTATGTTTGTGCTGTAATTGCATTTGGTGCTTTTACCAACAGTGAATTTATAAGGTAGAACTTTTCTTTTTGCGGTTTAATAAACTATTTTTGCTATGATTGTTTTTTTTTTGTTTGTTTGCCTTTAAAAGTTGTAAAAAGTTTTCTTTTGTTGTGCTTTTCTATAGTTTTACTTCACTTTACAAATAACAATGAATAATTATTGCAAAAATAGAAAAAAAAAGTGCCGCAACGAAAACAGAAAATTTATGAATATTGCCTTGCCACCATAACAAGACATCAGGCATGTGTAAATCATAAAACATATTTGTCGTTATTATAAGTGCTATCTCTTTGGTTTTTTCGTCTCTTTGCAATTTCAATTTGTTAATAAAAATAATTTTTGCTGAAAGTATTTTCAATCAATTTAATTTATTTATTTAGCCAACATGTGGACACACACAGTAATTACAGTTTTCTATTTTTTGCGTTTTCTTTTACGATTTTTCATTTATGTACCGTTTTAATTGTGTAAAAGTTATTTTCATTTCCGCTGTCACACATTTTTGTGATTTATTTTCAATAAAATGAATTTTTCATAAAGCTTTTGCGAAAACTATAATAAACTTTTATTATGAAAATTTAAATTAAATATAACTTTACGCGTGTCTGTAATAAATTTTAATTATTTATCGAGTAAATTATAGTTACTTCCTTTAACATTTTGTGCTACTTAATTTTTATTATTATTTTTGCCTTCCACCCACTGCCATTTGTTTGCAATCCATAATTTTTTTTAAGACAAATTGAATAACATAAATTTTTATTTTTTATTAGGAGGAAATGTTTTCTTTTCGGTTATTTTGGAATTTCTTTTTATGGAAATTTATACAAAAAAGAAAAAGAAAATAAAAATAGTTATTAGTTTTTTTGTATGGAAAATTTCTCTTATATTTAAATTTGTTGGCAAAATAATTTTTGGTTTATTAACAGCAGTGAGAAAGCTTTAAAAAGATATATTAATTTAATTACCGTTTACTATAAGGATTACATTAATTCGGGAAAAAAGTATTCACTGTTTTCAGTGCAAAAATTCTGCAACATGAAAGCATGAAAAAAGAAAAACATCCAGAATTGCATTTATAAATAATAATATTTGAAGAAAAATAAGTTAAAGTATAATAAATGTTAATGGAAACCTTGAAATTGTTGTCGCAAAAAGTAAAAAAAAAAGCACACACAGATAAAAATTTATTTGTTTGTTATTTAATGTGCTTTCAGCCACCCCTAAACATATAAAAATGATTATGGAAAATCTATTATATAATGTTAAATTGAATATTTATTGATTATATAAAAAATCTAGAGCAATTTATGCATTAAACAGGACAAAATGAAATTATAATTTTAGTAATTGGTATTATAAAATTTATTTTTGTATTTTTCTATAAAGATATATATCACGAAATACACTGGGTGGTTTATTTTGATTGTACTTTAGCTGCTGATGGTTTTATTAATACGTTTTTATAATAGACAAAAAAGTCTGATTTTTGATTAAAATTTAATAAGTTAGTTTTGAGAAGATAATATAAAAATGACAGAAAACTTTTTGGAAGTTTTAAATTAAATTTTGAAAAGTTTTTTCTTTACATTGAAACAAAGATAACCAACTAACTAACTATTGTATGCATTAACTAACTTTGTAACAACCACCCTATAGTATATTTGCCAATAAAAATATAATCAAGAAAATACTAATTCTTTTCAATATTTCTTTTTTTCTTTCTTATTTCTATAAAAATAATAATAATATAAAAAATTGCATCGTTGCGAAATAATCACACACAGTAGAACAGAAAAAAAAAAGTAGCAAATATTATTGCATAAGATATTTATTTGTTCAATCATATAAAAAATAATTTAAAAATATGCAAAAAACATAGAACAAAAAAATGCAACAATTTTTTAATCAACTTATTTTTATATGAAATAAATAAAATTACTTTTTGAAATAAATTTTTCGCAGCATGGGTATTTATCACACAAGGATGAATATGAAAATATAGACGTAGAGTATTATTTTTTTCTTTTAGATGAAAAACTTTGAAAAATCAAGCAGAAGAAGAAGAAGATAAAGAAACTAACTTAAAAAGTCTTCTTATATTTAAGTGAATTTTATGGTATTTACATAATAAATGTGAAAAGACAAAAAGAACGCCAACAAACCAAATCTTGATGTCTGATTTTTCGTAAACAAAAGTATTTTTTTTTCTTGGGTTTTCTTGTTGTTTTGATGAAGTGTTATTAACTTTAACGTAAAATTCCTTATAAATTTTATTATTATTATTATTATTATAATAATAATAATAATAAGGCAACAACATCTAATGTTGTTATTAAAAAATTATATTTTTACTTTTATTATTTGTTTGTTAAAGTCAGTTTTATTGAATATTTTTCCATAGATATTTTAATAGACGCGTTTTATAGCCGATTTGACGCCCTTTATTAATAATTTTCTTTATATTTTGATATTTTTTGTTTTTTACTTTTATTTTGGCATTTATGTCATAGTTTTACGTTTATTTCCGTATATTTTTTTTTTTTGCTGTTCTTTCGGTTTGTTTATTTATTTATAATTTTATTCTTGTTATTAAGCAATGAAAACTTTTTTGCTAATGCTTATTTAAGCAAAATTATAGCTTAAATGGACAACGAACGATTTAATTTAATTCGTTTTTTATTTTTGTTTTATTAAATTTGCCTAAACTTATGTAAATACTTACAAGATTATACCATTATTACTTTAAGATTACTATGAAGTAATCTCTTTCCATGATTTATCGAATTTGTCCTCAGATTAATCAATTTTAAACTGTTTATTTTATATTTTTATTTAATAATTTCTGCCAACAGAATTCCCTCCTACAAAAGTATGCAAATTTAAAAATTGGCCATCATATCTCTTCTGTAATTGAACAGAAATTTATTAATTAGAAAAAAACTAAAATATGTGTCAATGCCAATGGGGAAAAAAATGATACCACCCAATAGCGTAAATTTAATTAATTTTTTTTTTCATTTAAATCTTTTGTCTGCTTTTTTGTTTTACAAGAAAATATTAATTGCATTTGCAGTAACACAAAATTATTATGTTTAATAGTGCAAGTCAATAAATAAGAATTACGTGGTTGTTTCTCTCACGCAATCGGCCATCAACAGTATTATTATTATTATTAAATAGAAAATTTAGACAGTACTTAGCTTTATTATAATGTCATCTGTTTCTTTTGAACACAATAACATGTATTTATATATTGGAGTAATTCCAATTTCTTTCAGTATTATTCCAGAATTAACTCTTAACACTAATATTGCTGCCATAAGTAATAAAATAAATTTGAGTCAGTACCACTTAATGCATGTTATGTTGTAAACTGTCTGTGTTATAATAATTACGATCAAACACAATAATCTCCATCCAGAAAAAGCACAATAAAGTATTCTTAAGAAAAATGTACATGAATGTTCACATAATAGCATAATAAAGTGTTTAAATAAAATTCAACAATAAAATAAAGAATTACGTTAGAGATTTTTGTTACAAAAAAAAAATAAAATTATATAAATTCCAATAAAGCATTAAAGAAGATAAAAGAAACTTTCCAAAACGAACACACGGTTAGTCTTCCTACGCTTTTCGCCGCCACTGTATTAAGTTTAGATTATTATTTGTTAAACATAAAAGTTTTACATGCATCCGACATCAATACAATCTTTTTTAAGTTATTTATTAAAAGAAGAAAAATAAAATTATAATTTAAATGTATGTATTTTGCAAAAAAGGTAATAAACTAGATATAAAACAAATCAACACATAATTTAAATGTTTAAATTAACTGTTTTTTTGTGTTTTTATTAATTTAAATTAATGAATATTTTTTTTTATTTTTTTAAAAATTAATTAATGTTTTATTTGATTATTGAAGAATGTCCAAATGAAGAATATACATTTTTGATTTGAGCACACATCATTGCTAATCGGGAATGACATTTTAATGTTTTTTATTTTTTTTAATTAAAATTAAATTAATTCACACATTTACCTATTGCGGTATTTTATTAATAATCATTTTTTGTCTCGATAATTTTAATTCGCGGCCTTAATTGCTTAATTTTTTACTTGAAATTAATAAAAATGTTAACAAACTAATAATAATAATAATAATAATCATAAAATAATTAAATTATTTTTATTGTAAAATTATAAATTCATTTTATAAGCTTTTTATAGTAATTAAGCAAACGCACGCACCAAAATTATATATCCCACGCGTTACTTTCATGCGTTGTTTAGTTGTTTTTTTGATGTGAACAGCGTTATTCAGGTTAACGCTGCGGCATCGCATATTGATACATTTCAATAAATTTTTATGCTTTTTTTCTTTTTTTACTTAATAAATATAAATTAAAATTAGAATCAAATTCAATTATATAAAACAAAATTTTTTATTATTTGATAATGGATACGTACTGATTTAATAAATTATTATTTTTATTTTAAATAAATTCTATTTAGTATTTTCGATTGGAATTAATTTTTAGGCGCCGCAATATTTTTAACCCAAATATTATTCATTTATTTATAAAAAGATTTTGCTTTTTCTTTTCTTATTTTTGTAAAATGTTTTTACTCAATTTCTCACGATAAAATACATAAAAAAAAACAGCATATATATGTATATACAAACATTAAAATACAATTATTATTACTTATGACGATATATTGATGAATAATAATAATAATAATAACACGACACAACACAAACAACTGAAAAAAAAAATAGAAAAAGAAAAGCCAATTGAAAAAAGTTATAAAAAATAAAAGAAAATATTAATTTGGGAAAATGGGTACAAAAAAAAAATCATGTGTCTGTTTGCTTGCCTTGAATTAAAGTAAAAATATTAATTTTAACTCAATTTTACTCAGATTTGTTGGCTTAAATTAATAATTTCATGTTATACAGACAATTGATACTGTAGAAATTGCAAAACAAATTTATTTAGTGTTTAGCAAAAGTGAAAAAATTATTATAAATATAATTTAAGTTAAAACAAATGTCTAGTTTGGATTTATATTAAATAATTTCCATATAATATGTACGACTTTGAATTACTGTAACATTATCCAGAAACATAATCAAAACTCTTTATATTGATTAAGTGTGTTTCATGCACAAATTTGACTGAGCTGCAAATAATAAACAAATTCTTCGTCACAAATTTAATTTCACCTTAAATACAACTTACTAAAAATAATATTAATTATATTACTCATAATAATCTTATCAATAAATAATTAATTTTAATTTTTATATAAATAATTATATATATATAAATATAAAAGGAGAAATTTACATTCGATGATATAATCACTAAAATAGCGACAATAATTATTAATTTATATTTTATTAAAGCAAATCAATCAAAAATAAATTTGTTTTAACAAAAAATTAATTTAAAGAATAAAAATTTTTATATACAAAAAACACACACACACATTATTTTCTTAATATATTTAAACTTTATTTGAACTTAACAGCAATTGAGAAAAAAAAATGAGTCATAATATCAAATTTGTTGTTATTAATTAATTTGAATGGAAGATTGTATACATAAATTTGCAAAAAGATTAATTAAACGATTTTTCTAGTTATATTTAGAATAATATGCTTATTGCAGCTCAGAATATTATAGCAATAAGGTGTCTTAATTTAATTTAATTTTTGTTAAAAGTTAATTGCATTTATTATTGGCATCGGCCAAACTATGCAATAGTTTAGAATTTGTTAAATATTTTTATTATTCAAGTCAATCAACATGAAATCAAGCAAAACTAAACGTTAATTTAAAATCCAGTAGAAAGGTGTGAAAACAATTATTTTTAATTAAAAATGAAAATGAAAATTGAGTTTGAAAATGAGTGTGGTTGCCTCCAAGTCTTTATATTAATGGAAATAATAGTTCTAATCGATGTTTGCTCTGTCTTTATCGAAAAATAAACAAATTAAAACACAATAATTTACAATTGAATGACAAAAATATTGTTAAGTAATTTTTTTAATATAAAACCCCCTTAATCGCCTATTTATCATATTATTTATGTTTTTATTTTGATTTGCTTTACAAAATTAAACAATCATTAATCATTTTATTTGTGTTTTAATTGTTAAAGTAACTCATTGAGTCATATATTTTCATTGAATTAAAAACTTGAAATCACAGAGAGGAATTACATTTATGATAAAAACATAAATATAGCAAATAGAGCGAAATAATGTTAATTAAATTTAAATGTATATTAAAAATAGAATACAATAATGTAAATTAAAATGAAAAATAAATAAATAATCGTAAGGAAATGAGTATATTTAAATTTATTTAAATAATTTACTTGCTTATTTGCTTTCCGAATTGTTTTTAATTAGTAAAATTGATTTTCCTCACAAATTGACTGTTTTTAATTATATATAGCGACTTGTTTAGCATTATAAAAAGATCGTGAATTTACGTAAATTTTATGTTTAAAGTGGTTGAATTGTAATAGGTCGTGTATTTAAATTAATTTTTTATACTTTCTACGGTTGATATGGTTATAGATTTTGATGAATTTCATTATTCAATGTGATTTGAGATGTATTTTAAATGCAATAAGACGACGGGATATAATTTTAAAATTTTAAAGAGACAAGACAGACAGAAGATGATGATGACGACGGACGACCGGCACCAACTCCACGTACTAAACAGACTTAAATAAAAAAAAAACAGAGATCACCATCAACAATAAAAGCAGACGTCGCCGTAACAAAGTTGAATTTTCAAATATAAGACGGATAAAAAAAAAAACGACAAAGAATATAATCAAAACAAACAAGAAAATATAACTATACATTGTATGATATGTTATACCTTTAGTGTTTCTATCCGTTTAATAACAAAAATCTTTAATGGTATTATTTTCTGGATCAAATTTTCAGGCAAACCGGATGGATATCAGAAACTTCGTAATATACAATAATTTAATAAATATTAACATTAACGTTGCGTTATAGTAAAGAACAGACAATATTAATATTTAATTCAACAGAAAGTTTGTTGAGCAAAGCAGCAAATAGAAAAACCAACAAGACAGTCTAAAACAGACAATCCAAACAGACGGAACGTTATAAACCAAATAACAGCAATAGCAGCAGCCAGCCAGCAGTACGCCGCCAAAATACTACCACAATGAGTATCATTTGTCCAATACCATTTGTACAGTGAACATCACTACGAATCGTGGTGCATTTGCAGTAGCAACAGCAGTAGCACAGTATCGATAATAATTTTTTTTTTCCAAATCATAAGTTTAAATTTTTGCAAAAAATATATATATCATAAAAATTTAATTTAAAATTTGTATGTGCTTCGATTTGATTTGTGTAAATGGTAGAATTCGTGAGTTTTGTGGTTTGAACAAATTAAAATAATAAAAACCGCATAAAATCCAACAAAGAGTTTATTAATATAAATTGACACTAATTGACTTTATTATTTATTTTTATAATCATAAAAAATATATTTTATTTTTTGATTCTCTTTAAGATGATTAAAGTTCTTTTTTTTATAAATATTTCCTAATTAATGTGTGATTTTTTTATATAATTTTTAATTAAATAATAAATGGTATAACCACCAAAGTGTATAATCTTTACCGTGCTTTATAGTAAAAGGTACAGACAACCATCAACAACAAAAGTAATAAAAATTTGCATTTATTTATTTTGCATTTAAAAAAGAAACAATAGAAATTCTCATTAAAGTGCAAATAGAAATATTGAAAGAAAAGCAATATTTTTTCTCTATAATTACTTTTAGATTTAAATAAAAAAAAATAAATTGTATTAAAGCGAAGAAAAACTAACAATAATAAAAATAAAATAAAATAACCGCCAACAATATATTGGCGCCAGTGAAAACTCGCATGCAAATTAGTGTAAAGAATTTTTTTTTTTTTACAAATATATATTAACATTTTTCTTATAAATATACATTTTGTATTTATATATTTATAATAATTTTTTTCTTTTTGAAGAGTTTTGTGAAGAGAATCAAACAACAATAAAACATAAAAATTTGCTTAAAAGCATCAAAAAAAAATAAAGAAAAAGAATTTTTTTTTTTGGGTCCAGTACGTCGCGCATAAATGCAAAAAAATATAATAAATAAAAACCAAGTTAAGTAAATAAATAAAAAGAGAATAAATTTTCTTTATTTATTTTGATTGATTAAGTGAAAAACGCGTCATTTTGTTTTGTAAAGTGTTATTTATAATACAGAAAATATAAACAAATAGCGTGTATTTGGTTAAATAAATAATTGAACTTATAAACTGAAGTAAAGCTAAGTGTACAAATAAAAATATTAAATTTTTTTTAAACGAATACAGCGATAAAATACACGTGAATTTTGTTTATCTGAATTTTAATTTATCTTTTCTTTTCTTTTCTCTACATTAAATGAATGAACCATAGTTGTTACTTGTTGTTATTTTTCATTTTACTTTAAAGAAAGAACAAAAAATATAAAAATTAAATTTCATTCATTAAAATAATAAAAGAAAACAAAAAAAAAATCGCATTGTTATTTTAAATTTTTAAGAGAAAAGATAAGTGCGGCTTAATTTAAAAACAGAAAATAATTATAATAAAAATCGCCCGCACAATTCTTCATTATTAATTGAAAAGAAATATTATTTTTTTTTTTGCTATTTATACAAGTCAACAAATTGTGATGCTTGTTGTAATATGTGATTTTGCTGTAAAGCTTAAGCAATAAACAATAAAGGCTTAAGAAAACCAGATAGGTGTTAAGCCTTTTCAATTGTTTATTAACAAAAGAAACGAACGAATTCGTTACAATTCCTTTTCGAGTATAACAAATGTCATCAAATTGTCAAAAATTTGTCAACCTCTTTAATATTACTGCGAAGGTGGCAATGAAAGCAATCCTCTAAATCACCATAAACAAAAATAATTAAAGTTTTTCTTTAATTTAAATTAAATAAAAGTTTTGAAGAAAATAATAATAATTAACAAGTGAATTTTAATTAAAAAGTTTTAGTTAAATAAGTTACAAAGTGTGCTTAAATTTGAGTGGAATCAACTGGTGTTTTTTTCCTTCTTTATTTTGTATTACTTGATATAGTTTATAAACTCTGCAGACAAGAACGCACGTACTAAATATATTCGGTTGACTGAAATAAATAAACGAAATAATTAAATCCGTAAAAGGCAAATAAAATTTTATTAATTATTTTCTAACGCTTAAGCAGAGAGACAAGAAGAAATCTTTAAAATGTTTATAAGGCAATTGAAGAAGGTAGGATGATTTTATTTATTTTTCTTTTATTAATTTACATAAATTAGTTTTGTTTTTAAATTAATTAATTAATTATAATTAGTTATAAATTGGCAATATATTTAGTAATGTTGTTTAGAAATAAATAATGAAAAACTCTGATAAATTAGCTATTGTATAAGATACTCTTAATGTTATCAGATAATATTGCTTGTGTCGCTAATCATTTAATAACTTTTTAAACTTACCGAACATTAAACAGGTATTTAGATCTTAAAGAGAAAATTGCAATTGAATATTCATACAAATAATTCCAAACGAATAAATCATTTTAATAAAAAATTAACAAAGTAATTAATTAATCAAATAATAAATCTGTAAACTAATTTCATAATTTAATTTTTTCAACTATAACCATCATTTCCATAATACAGTATAAATTTATGTTAATCTATTTATAAATCTGAAGTTGCAATATTATGTAATAAATAACAGTAACAATAATAACAATGAAATTAAATTTAAATAAATAAAATATGTTGTAGCTTCTAAATTAGGTGATGTTTTATTTTTATATTTTTTTGCAAAACATTTAATTGCAATGTGACATTTCTATTGTGTATTCTATATAGTTTTATTTTTAGAATTATTATATAAATTAAAATGAAGCTTTGATGACATTTTTATACAAAGTTATACGACCGTAACGTTATAAGTCTAACACTTATTCATATTTAAATAACTAACAGAGTAAATAAATAAATGAAAAAAATCACAATAGAATAATGAAGAATAAAAAGGGATTTATGTGGTTAATATTTATTTATTTATAATATTTTTTTTTAAATACATTATACTAGACTAGTTTTGTGGTAATATTTAAAAAAAAAAAAATGTAAAACATATTATTTATTTAGCTCTATGATTAGGTACTTTATATTTGATACTTAAAAGGCGCCCACTACTCTAACCCATCATTAAAATATTATTAAAAATATAAAATATAAATATTATAAATTATAAAGTAAGCAGTGATGTATTTGGAAGCGTTTATGGAACATTGCAATTAAATCGATAGTATAATGTGAAATTATAACGAAAGAAATACCTACGCACTACAATTAAATCTGATACACTCCTGTCATTTAACAATCAAATGTCGGACTACATCATCAATTTAATAAAACAAAATAAACCGCAAATTAAAGTAATTTTCACATGAAAAGCAATTTTAGAATTAATTTCTTTAATACATATTTAGTTAGTTAGTTTTTATTTTTTCTCTTTTATTTTATGTTAACGCCTCTTCCACGCGCCCATTATTTATGAAAACATATTACGATATGTGCAAAATAAGAATAACAACAGCATCAACCCACAATAAAAATTAAATATATATGAAATTTATATCACAAATCTGGTACGTGAACATGAGGAAAAGCTACGCGATAACAATAACACGATGTTATGACATTTAAAAACAGTATACGACATATAAGAATAATTACAATTATTATATACATAGATTATTATTTCTATTTTTTGCAATAATAAGACATCTGTTTTACTTTGCTTTATAAATACTTAATTGTATGATTTCTTCTTTTTTAAGTGTTATTATTGTCTTCTTTAACTTATACTTAACTAATCATCTGAAATTATATCTTTAATTCATCTTAATTGGAAAATTTATTATATTTATTTTAATATGGTAAAAGGGTATCCTTATAATATTTGCTAATTTCACTGTATGCATTTTTATTTAATTCAAATCGATAAATAATATTTGTATCCTTTGACAGCAAGGAAATTAATGCAAATACTTTGTCACGTATAAGAGAATTTTTCTTTGTTAAACTAAATACTGTTTTTTTTTTCCTGATTATCATTAAGAATATTGTCCTTTTCCGGCAAAATAATACGCGAATCTGAATAGTAATAATTAAATAAACTTTTTATTTTTATTATAAATTAAAAATTAAATTTAATTATTCATTATTATTTATTTACTTGTTATACTATGCTATATAGAATTCAATACAATTTAACAAACGGAAATATTTAAAATTAAAATAAATAACAAAAAAAAAATGTATAAAATCACAAAAAATAAAATTTTTGCGGTTAGTTAGTTTTTGTCTGTTAATTTTTTTATTTTGCAAATAATAACATAGCGCCATCCCATCATATATAAAAATATAAAAAATAATTTAATAATAAACCAGTAAAGAAATAAAAGATAATAAAATAAATAATTTTAATATTATGATGAAGAAAAAAATAAGAATAATAAAAATTTGCTTTGCGGTTTAATTTTTTTTCTATCTACTAAATATTTATTTTTTTCGCAAAAAATTAATTTAATTTTAGCATAAGCTAACCAATATTTATTTTCATAATATTAATCATTTATTAATACTTTGATGACGCCTTTTCAATTATTATAATTATGTCAGGTTGACTTCAAGTTATTTATTCTTCGCATGTTAATTATAAACATGATCCTAGACATCGACAGTAGCTTAGAATTAATAAAAAATTAATTAATTATTTAATATTTAAATTTTATTTATTATTTATTAATTTACTGCAATTTTTATTTCGCTAATAGCAAAAATTAAAAAAGGCAAAAAACAGACAAAAATTGAAAATAGAAAAAATGTCTCGACATTGGTTAATAATTATTATTTTATTGTTTTATATCTTGACGGTACTTATTTTTGGTTTTATTATAACCATAGAGAGTACATTTGCTAAAATTAGATGTTTTTATGTAAACATTATACGGAGACGAGACGATTAAATTTAAATGCTTTTGGCTTCTAATTTTAGTCTCAATTGAATTGTATTGTAAAGTAGTACGATTTGTTTATATTTTCAGTATTAATAATGTAATGTCGTTTTATTTTTTTATTATCAAGAAATAAAATACTTATAACAAAGATCGATACTGAATTGTCTTTTAGTTTTACAACTAAAAACATTGTGATTCCTGTTAACAGGTTAAAATTTCATTGTAAGGAATTTACCACCCACACACTATATACCAGTAATACTTAATATATATACTGACGATCATTCACAAATCTATAAACATAAGAAAAAAATCAAATATTTTGCACTAAATTGACCTATTTATTAATGTTTATTCTATATATTTAAGATTTGGTATTTTTATTGTAAATTATATAAGATATATTTGCTTGTTTACGCTATTATACCATACCATAAAATATACAAAACGTAAAATTCTATATCCTTTAAGAGATTTGTTAATAAATCTACCATTAATTTGTATCAAATAATTTTCTAAATAAATAAATAATGAAAAATAAAATTAAAATACACAAAAAAACGCAAGAAATGAGCCAAAAGAAAAGATTTCGAAATAAATAAAATTGTTTTTTGTTTTCAATTGCATCCTATAATTTCTTATCACTAATTTAATTTAATTTTATTTATATACATATATTTAGAGAGGAAAGAGATTTTTTTAATAACACTTAAAGACATGCATATACACTTATAATGCTAAGGGGATAAACGTATATACAAAAATTTTGGCGTCACATCAATTTGTTGATATCAATTGTAACTAATTATTTTTATTTATTATGAGAGGCGACACATTGCATTATATTGCAGTGACGGCGTACAATTTTTATTTTATACAATAATATTGAATTGTAATTGCAATTAACGATGTAGCAATATTAATAACAATTTGATTTGTATCAATTTTTATGAAGCAATTAAATATTATATTTCAATAAAATATATAACAGAAGGCTTTACAAAACACTAAATGTATAATAAATAAATAAATAAAATACATATTGTTTAACTATCAAAAATGATATAAAAATTTTATTAATAAATACAATAAAATTGATAAATAATTAATTTATTTATAAAAAACTGAAGATTATGATTATTAATAATGATAATAAAAGAAAATAATAAAAAAAAAAAGAAAAAATTAATATTAAACGAATGAAATAAGAGAAAAGATCAAATATTAATGAAAATAAATAATAATATAATAAAAAAATATTATTATTTTTTATAAATATAAACTCAATTGGTGCCATGGTAGAGTATCGTTAAAGCCGCCAATCGGTCCGACGCCAATGCGCCGCGGCTTATCAGACTTTTATTTACACACAAAAAAAAAATATGTTTTTTCTTTTTTATTATTAAAATAATAATAATAATTATTATTATTAAGAAACAATGCAACAAACAAGCATACAAAACAAGAAATTACTACAGGCAGATAAAATGTTAGCGCCACTAACATTGGATACATTAAATTATAATCATATCATATCATGTTGATTTCTTTATTTTATTACATCACGTCGCGTGTTACTAGCGTCTACAACTTTTACAACTTAATAATCTACAAGTCTAAGTAATACAGAAGGCAAAATCATCAAAAAAAAAATATATATATATATATAGAATAAGCAGCAACAGCAAAATATAACTTAAAAATAAAAATTAAAAAAAATTTACTCTACATGTTTGTCGTCTGAGAGGTCTCATGATCGTCCTCGACGACGCGCCATAAACAAACAAATTATTAAATAAATAAATTTATATTATTATTATTATTAATATTATTTTTATGTTTATAAAAGAAATTCTATAAATTTATATTTTTAATTATAAATAAAGTAAAATAAAAGTGTGATAACATTACCTTTATGTATAACGGATAAAAAGGTGTTTGTTTTGTTTAGTTTTTCTTCTTATTCTTCTTATTATTATTATTATAATTGTAAAATATATAATTTTCATTATTATTTATGGTTTATTTACTTGATTATAGATTTTCTTTTGATAAATAAAAAAAAAAATAAACCTTTTCTAAATATAAATGTTTTTCATTTTTCAAGAGACTTAATAAATGCATACAATTGTTCATTAACTATAAAAAGTCAATTAAGAATAACAATAACAGACAAAATTGTAGGTAAAATTAACTAAAACTGTAAATAAATATGTTTAAAATAACTTAAGGTTTAATAAAACTATACCATGTTGTACGGTTAAGCCTTCGGCCTTACATATAATTTCTTAAGGCGATTTCATCACACACTAATTTAGCAAAAGAAACATTTCCATTAAAATTACCGCCCACAATATTTAAAGAAAAAAAAAATATTACCAAAAATAAGTACAAAAAATAATAATAATAATTTTATACTAATTAATTAATTATATTTCTATTTAACAGAGAATTTAATTTTATTTAACCACCTTCGTACATTATTTAAACAACCATAATAATAACAATAATAATAATTGTAATTACAAAACAGAAAACATAATTAAAGAAAAAGAGACGTTAATGTAACGCATTTTAGTAAAAGAAAATTTTAATAAATTTAATAATATCATTAAATTTAATTAATTTTATTATATTTGCATAATTTATTATAAGATGCAAAGATTAAATAGATTAAACGATGAAAATTCATCTGTTTCACTTAGACAAAGTGAATAGTTTTGATTTAGAAAAATTCAGATAGAAAAAATTAGTAAGGTGGTTTAGCACACATAAAAAATAATTAATGAATACTATCGATAAGCATTAAAAGAATTAAAAGTATTTATTTGCTAACAAATATTAAGCAATACTCTGACTGATTTAAATTTATAAATAAATTAAAAAAAAATCATGTAAGGTTGTAAAAGCATCTTAACACCTATGTTTTGCCTTGCTTGTACACACAGCATAACGTCTTATCCGTTGTATTATTTTTATTTTTATAAAAAAAAACTAAAATTACTTGACTTTACTACCTTCTTATTGTTATTTATTCAATTAAATTTAATTAAATCACAAAAACATTGCACTTTTTTAAAAGCAATTTTAATGATTTTAAAATTAAAAAAAATTAAATATTTATTCGATTTTAATGCAAATTTATCAATGAATTTTTATTATATGAACCAGACAAGTAAAATACAAAATATACCAAATGATAATAAAAGATAATTGCGTTATTATTATTTAGTTAAGTAAAATAATATTAAAATAACACAATTAAATTTAACACATCATTGTATAAATTGTCTGGTATTGTCTGCGCCAAAAATCTCATATAAATGTGATTTCTTTTCCGTCTTTTATTATTATTATTGTTATTATTATTATTATTATTAGTATTATTACTTTTAATTAAACAACATAGATCTATAAATAAAATAAAAATTAAATCAGATATATAATAAAGTTAATAATATAGCTTAGGGTGAACATTAAATATACACTGTATGTGTGAAAGACGAATAAACGTAATAATCAACAGCATAAATGGCAGCCAGAAACCATATAGAAAATATGCAGACAGATTCAATTTCCTGATTAACATTATAATCAAACATTTCCTATATTTATTTTTAAATTACTATTATTATAGTTATTACTTTATTGTTATTTTAATACGCTTTCAGATACATATCATAAACGCCTTACTTTTGATTAACATTTAACTTTTTTGATAAATAATTTAAATTAAATGTCATAAATCATAATTAATGTTGAAGAATTATCTGACATAAATACGCATTCAATCATTTTCTAAATATGTTTTTTTTTTGTATTGCATCAAGTAAATTTATTTTAAATTAATTAACAAAAGGTACTGGTTATCAAGCATATTTCTTTAGAAAAAGAGACTTTTATCCTACATTTATTTATTTCATCACTAAATTCGTTACAAATAGTTTTAGTAAAGAAATAACATAAAATAAGATAAAAACATAATATAAATACAAAAATTATAATAAAGCAGATAAAATGGTTATTAGGAAGAAAATTTCCGCGAATTCTGTAAATCCCAGTTAACAAAAAAAAAGAAACTATTTTTATTTGCACTATAGTTGTGGCACGTATTATACAATAACATTAACAAATGGTAATGAACAAAGAAAAATCCTTATTTATTTTATTTTTGCTTTGTTATTTCCTATATTTAAGGATGAACACGTAATCGTTTGTTATTATATTTATATAAATACAGAGCGCCATTGGTACGGAACGGTACGGTACACCTTTATGACTATTATTTAAAAGAATAGGTATATTTGAAAAAGGTAACTAGACATTTATACGCTATTACATCATCATAATAATAATAATAATAATAATAATAATATTTTTTATTATTATTAATCTTTATTCATCAAGAATAACATTTTTACCTATTATTGCGGATGTTTAAAGAATTTTTAAGGTGAAAAAAGAATAAAAATTCTTTTCTTTCTTTAAAATTTTTTCATATTTATTTTTAATAATAGAATTGTTTTGGAACATTCCAATACTATATATTCTTTATAAATCAAACATTCAATAGTTATATTATTTAATAATTTTTCTTACGGTTTCAATTTACATTTAGTAAAGGATAATAAATATAATAGAAAAAATAAATTCATTGAAAAATTTCACCTCACTAAATTACAAATATGCATTTACTACTACTGTACTGTGACTGTGCATGGTGTGAAAAGTATAAAATCGAAAATAAACGATACCATGTGGTGTTTAGAAAATTAAGAAAGAATAATAAATAATAAAAAAAAAAACAGTGTGAATGGTATCACAAAAAAGTGGCGGCATTGCAACAAGGAATTCCATTATTTCATTCATCATTTTAACGACGTGTTCGTCACCTTAGTCATCGGATTATCACCGCACGATATTTTAAGGCTTTAAACATGCAGTAAATACACAAAATAATAATAAAATACAAATTCTTTAACAATTTTTGTTTTCTTTTATTTATTTATTTTTTTGTTACAAAACAAAGTGTTTAGACTGAAATTAACCAGAATCTCACGTTGTAACAAATGAAAATACCAACAGTACCAATAATAAAAGTCAAGAGAAATATTTTAGAGTTTTTCTTGTATTGAATGAATAACACGAATAAAAAATATTAAAATTATTTGAAGCGAAAAACAAAAATATCATAATTATAATAAATAAATAAATAAAAAGGAAATAAAATTTGATCTTGTTTGTATGTGCCGCCATGTGCACCTCAAAAAACGCCTTAAAGTTTGTGTGAAAACGCGGCATGTCAAATTAAAATACCACAACGTTTAACACATTACCACCATGGGGGGCCAATTTGATATTTTCATAAATGAAGCGCAAGCAATTTGAATCATTTTTTTTTTCATTTTTTATTTTCATTATTCCCATATTAGATAATGAACTTTTTATTTTGAAAACATAAATGGTGTTAGGTGTGTGTGGCAGCCAAATTGGCGACAACGACAGCGACAAAGCTTCTTTTAACTTGATCTTAATTTCACGCAAATATTGATTCTTATTTGATGTCGCAAAATCATATCTCGTTTGACTTTATATGAGTATAGTTTCTTTTAATTATTTTATTTCTTTATTATGGTTACATATTCAGTGCTCTGTGGCTTTATTTACATTTTTTCTTATTTTTCTGAAATCTTTATTTATATAACAGAGATGGTTGTGTTCGATCTATTTTGGAAATGTATGGAAACGATATATGGTCATAAGATGAAAAATTCATGGCTATCCCGTATAAATTGCCACACCTTAATATTTTTAATATTTGATGAGTAATCTTCATAGATTTAGGTATTTTTTTTGTGTCGCTATTTTTATTAAAATTCACACTCTAAGTATGTCTTTATTTTTTATTTCATTAAAATAAATAAATACCAAAATTCCTGTTTATAAATGTTATTTTCAATGTGATATATATGTATATAAATAACCTTATTAAATAATTGTATCGCCTTTCACCTGAAATTAGTTTTGAATATAATTTTTATAAATCGTGACTTTTATTTTATTTTTATTATTATTAAATGATTTTTATTCGTGTTTTATTTGATTTCTTTATTTGCACTTCTTTTACATTTATTTTTTATTATTGTTGAATACCTATACCCATTACAATTTTACAATAATACTGATGGCATGATGTCTGGAGCTTTTAAAGTAAATTATAAGATCATCGTGTTTCAAATAAAATAAAAGAATAAATATATAAACAGCACGCGTTTTTCTATATCCGCGTATATACGGTTTTCATTCTTCATGTTGTTTGATATGAATAGCAGAAAATCAAGAGGAAGAAAATAAGAAATAATGAAAAACATAAGAATAATATAGAAATGAAAAATACGGGTTGAAGGTAAAAAGAAAAAAATATAACAATATTTTTTGTTGATGAGGCAGACAGGCGCCCACCGGGGTCCACCTTTGGCCTGCGTCATTTATTTCTTAAGTTTCTCTTCTTTATTATTATTATTATTATTATTAATTTTATTATTATTTAATTTTAATCTTTCATCCATTTAATTTTACTTCTCTTATATTAATTTTTATATTTAGTTTTTATACCATATTTAAGACGTCTCCAGCTAACATATTACAATCTAAATAGAATTGAACCGACAAACAAGAAACACGCGCGCATAAAACCTTTAACCATATCATATATATACATAATTTAATTTAATATGTAATAATAAAATAATCATATACATTGTCTGTTTTATTTTATTAAATTTATAATTTTTTATTATTACGATTTATTCTCTTTAAAACTTCAACATTACATCGACATATCAACTGCAAAACTTGTACAAATCTAATATTATATGACCATTTAATAAACTTATGCCTCACTTTACATTGTTTCACTTCTTATGATGGATTTTTATGATCTTTATTCATCATCTTGCCTGGCGTCACTTAAAATAAAAATAAATATTTTATTACGGTTATGATGTTGATGATGATTACTATAATTATAATAATAATAATTATTATTATTATTATAAATATTAAATTGAAACCAGAAGAATAAAAATTAAATTAAAAAACTAAACTCTTCTCATTGTGCTTTACTTAAAGTCTTAAAATAGTTCGAAAATAATCGAAAATATGAAATTCTTTAAACGAAAATAATATAACAAACAGTAGCAACAGTTTTTGCTTCAATTGTGTTCATTCTATTTCGTTAATCGTTTAATAAAGTTTGTATCAATTATATTTTGAATAATTATTAAACAAACAAAATAAAACACACAAATACAGTAATGAAAATAAAAGTAGCAATAAAATATCGTTACATTGTGTTTTTATGTTCAATAATTCATTAAAATTAAAAGAAAATAAAAACAAATCAGATCAATTACAGCTAAAATTATATTTTTATTACCTAAAAGATATAATAAAAATAATAATAATAATAATTTATTGCCTTAAAAATTACAATAAAGCGTTTGAAATGAATTTTTTGTTGATAACAAAAATAATAATAATTATAAGAAAAAAAAATTCACAATTAAAACTGACAAAAAACTACAGAGGTGGATGGTGGTTTTACTTTGGAAGTTTTTTTTTTTCTTTTTTATTAATTTTTATAATTTATTTATTTTAAATTTTTATAAATGAACGCCCTGTTGCTTATAATATAAGTGCAACAACATGAATTTATCCATATTCACTGATTTATTTTTCTTTCTCTCGCTTTGTAAACTTCCTTTCCGTTTCGTGTTTAGTGTAATTTTTTTTTCTTTTGCTGTGATTTTGATTTTAATAAATGACGAACATGTGGGCAATTCATTGCGGGCAACTCGTAATTAGAAAAAATAAATTAAAGTAAATTAAAAAATAATATAAAATAAACAGCAAGTAAACGTAAAGTAAGGTAAAAGAAAAAAACCACTCAGTAATTGTATGTGTATTTGCACTTTTTTTTTTAAGTAATGTTGAGATTAACGTTAACGTAAGATCACCCACTCAACCTGTATACCTCCTCATCATTCAGTCGTTTTTTTTTTCAAATTATTCTTATTATTATTATTTTTTTAATTCTTATTTGTTGTGTACACCATCGTGCCAAACAAACATTTATATTTAAATTTCATTATTTCCTCCAACTCTTTACCTTTAAGTTTAATTTTATTATTATTTTATTACTTTTCTTTATTTATATATATATATAGACAGCTTTCAGTTGTATACATTAGCAAAAAAAAAAAAGAAGAAGAAAAATAAGAAGCATTACATTTATAAATAAATATATAGCAAAAACATTTCATTCATTCAGAAAAAAATAAAAAATAAGATTAATTGAAAACTACAAGTTTTTTGGCGCCTTTTATTCACGTTTTTTTATATTACGTACCGTATATGTGTTAAATTGTGAATGAGAGAGTACTTGTACGACATGTGTGTGCTTTTATTGCTAAATTATTCCATTTAGATTTTTATTTTCACGCCACGCTATTTTAAAAAATAACAAAAACTAAGTTTTTAAGACGGCCTTTTATATTTGAGTATAAAGCACGCGACGGTTTATTACTTTTCTTAAAGCATTTGTGCTTAAAGTACATCAGAGATTACATCATGTAGCAATGCCCTCGCAAGTAACATTTTTCATTAGATTTTATTATTATTACTTTAAACGATTATAACTGCGTGGCCAGTTTTATGCGTGTGTGGCTTTAATACACTTTTTCATTTAAATTTTAAGAAAATATAAATATAATTTTAATTATGTGAGAATTTTCAATAATAATATAATTTTTTCTTTTATTTTCAATTACAGATGAGTGCAAAGATTCAATTTATTGCAATAATTGTATCAGTTTTAATACTAAATACATCCGGTCATCGGCAAACAGATTCAATTTTGGACATAATGAATCCGCGACACATTGAACGTATGATGGCTGAACGTCGAATGAATGCATCACGAGATGAAAAACGTTTTTTAATTCAAAATGATTTAGATGATGATTTTTCTGAAACTGAAAATCCAGATAATTATCAAACACCGGAAATCGCTGTTGACTTTGAATATAATGGACGTAAGCCAACTATTTCAACGCGTCCGGTGGACATTTTAATGCAATACAATGATACGATAATACCCACATACCAGCAGTCATCTGGTCCTGATATCTTAGCTGATTTACAGGCATTTCGTGCTGATAAATTATTAAAATCTAGTAAAAATGCATTAATTGTGACTAAAAAAGAGTATTTAAAGAAAGATTGGTGTAAGACAGAACCGCTAGTGCAAAGAATTCGTGAAGATGGATGTCTCAGTAGGACGATTATAAATCGTTTTTGTTATGGACAATGTAATTCATTCTATATTCCGAAGAGTCCACGACGACGTGGATCAGGTGGTCCTGGTGGCGGTGGTGGTAAAAATGGCTCAAATCGATTACGGGACGGTGAAGACTTTGAGGATGAGGATCTAACTGGAGCTGCCTTTCGTTCGTGTGCATTCTGTAAACCAAAAAAATTCACTTGGATCACAGTAACGCTGCGTTGTCCATCTCTAATGCCACAATTACGTAAGAAACGCATTCAAAGAATTAAACAATGTAAATGCATTGCTGAACCACTTAACTGAAGGGATATAGTGTGCTGGAGTCACAAATTTTTTATTTATATACAAAACAACAAACATTTAAATAATGAGATGAGCCAAACAAATTTTCGTAGGTCAGATATCAAATTGAAAGTTCATCAGATTATAGAAGAATAAAATAGATAAGTACTTTTACTATTAGCCAAAAAAATAAGAATAATAACAAACTAAATGAATTAAAGTAACACGTTTAGTTAAATAAGTGTTAATGTTATCGTTGAACAAAATAAAAAAGTAAAAAATGTCAATATAAATAAAACTGGCGCAAAGTATTAAAAGTTTTTTCTTTTAAAAACGGCTTTTCACACTTTTTTTCTTTCTTTCTTTACCAAGAAAATTATTTATTTTGTTCTGATGTTTTTTTTTTTATGACAACTAAATTATTGTCACAATGAAATTAATTCATTTTCCCTCTGTTTGTTTATTTACTTTTATTATCCTTCTCGGTATTTACACATTATTTCAAGAAAATTATTAAAAAGACGCCACACAAAACAATATTTACACATAAAAGTGATGTATTTGAAGTATGTATCGCTATTTAAATGATAACATACAATATTTATTATGATAATTTTGAATTGAATAAATTAATTAATAAAAAAAAAAAACTATAAAGCAATTTTTTAAATGTTAGGCTAAAATATTAGAAATTAATTAATTAATTAAAATAAACTATGTAGTACGAGCATAATCGTAATTTGCATTTTGTATGAATAGAAAAAATTATAATTCATTAAATTACTATATAATGTTGATTTATAATTTAAGTATTAGGCAGATAATGCAAAAATATAAATTAATTAAATAAGCATTGTTATTTAGCAAAATAAATAAGAAATAAATATGTAATTACTTTAATTAATTAATATGTCAACATAATTCTTATTTTAATCGTTTAATTTGTTACCAGTAAAAAAGAAAAATAGATATATATTTTTAAGATTTTTTATTATTTAATGGAAATAAAACCATAATATAATATTTATTATACCAAGTCTCTGGTGCAAAAATTTATTAACTTTTAATTTGTTTTAAAATAATTAAAATGGTAAAACAAACACACACATAAATTATGGTAGTTAGTAGTGTTTAAATAAAACATTTTTTATTATAATAATTATGTGTCAATTATTAACGTGCACTGTTTATATTGTAAGTTTCTATCTTTTAATATTCAATTGCTGGAAAGCATTCATGCAAGTACACTCACCACCCGATTTTCGTGGTAAATATGTTCCGCAGAAACTCGTGTAAATTAAAACCGCGTAAAGAAGTGCCATCATTATTTATATGTTTATGAATGAGATGAATAAACCACTGACGAAGAAAATTACAAAATAAGCTTAATTTTTGACTACGCTAAAGTGAATATGTATAAAATGTACCACGTAAATCGGAGGATGAGTGTAATCTTGTTTAATAAATTGAAAAATTATTAAATTAAATTTGTATTTAAAAAAAAAATAATAATAATAAATTAATATTATATTTATTGATTAAATGTTCCTATAATTAATTAGATTATAATTATTCTAATTTTTATTTTATCTTTTTTGTACAATTCATTAATTTGTAATTTTTTTTTTTTATATATATGAAATTATGTATGTTTTCATTAAATTTAATATAATTTTAATGTTAATATTTGTATTATTTATTAGAATTTTTATATATTTAATATTATTAAAAAAATATATACAGATATATTGTATTAAAAAGTTAAGCACGGTATTATTTATAATATATATTAATGAAAATAAATTTTAATTTGAAAAATGAAAAATCATTTTAAGGGTTTTTTTTTTTGATTCGCGGTCTGTTGATCACAGGACGGTTGGTCATAGGACGGTTTGCCATAGAACGATTGTCCATAGGACGGTTCTCTATAGGACGGCTGGCAATAGCGGACTGTTGTTTATAGGACTATTTGTTATAGGACGGTTGGTCACAACAAAATTTTAGTTTTTTGTTGCAGCGTGTAATTTAAAATATATTATAATTAAAAATCCATGCAAACTCTCACAATACATTATCGAGTAAACAACAATCCACAATATGGCAATATAACAAAGTTCTTTGTGATCAACAGCCCAACAGTCCGATATAGACAACCGTTCTATGGACAACAGTTCTGTGGACAACCGTTCTATGGACAACAGTTCTGTGGACAACCGTTCTGTGATCAATAGTCCGAATATGTTTGTTTTTTGTTACAAAATAAATATAAATTTTATAATTACATGCTGTATAGTTGGTGTATTCAGTATTTTTAGTAATAATAATAATAATAATAATAACATAAATATGCTTTGCATAAACACATTAGAAAAATGTTTAAAGCTAAGCAAAGATGAAAAAGATTTTTTACAAAATGAATAGTGAAATAATTGGAACAGAAGAATCAATTTATCCCTAAAGCAAATTAAGTAATAATCACATTAATGAACTGTGAAACTTTATTATTTATGGCTTTCAAAATTCTTAAACATTGCAAGGATTGCTATTTGGCAAGTTCCTGAAAATCAAAATTATTACAGTAGATTCATGTGACAAAAAAAAAACGAATCATCGTTAAGCGATAAATAAATTATAGTGATAATAAATTTAAATAATTATTTATATTAAAGCAAATGATATAAAATTAATTTATCTAATTAATGGTGCGTATAATAATGTATTATAATTAAATATAATTAATTTTTAAACATTTGTATATTATATTTATAATTATAAATTAATTTATTTCATATATTAAAAATTAAATTAAACAAAGGTAATAGTATTTGTGTAGTATTAGTTAATTATGTATTTCTTATTATGATTGAAAATTACTAAAATAAAATAAATCTAGAATAATAATAAAATGTTATAAAATGTGATTAAAAAATTGGTTATGCTTAACAATAAATTACTAGAAAATAAATGATTAAAGAAAATAAAAATGCATAGATATGTGATTGTTAATAATTGATTAAAGTGACTAAAATAAATAATAATAATAATAATAGAAGAAAAAAAGTTTCTTTTCTCTTTTTTTATTTATATAGATTAAATTGATATTTGCCTATTATTTCAGCATTTTTAATTACTTTGAATCGAAAATGAATGCAAAATTGTTTTTATGTTAATAAAAAACAAAGAAAAAACAATTTCTACCATAATAATCTTAACTAAATCAATTAAATCCGATTAAAATTCAGTGGATTTTGCATTAAAATATAAATAAACATATGTTCAATTTCTATTTTATAAATAATAAAAATATATAAAAATATATAAAGAATTAAGGAATGAAAGAAATATAGTTTTTCAATATAAATGCGACTATAATGGGGAAAACGAATACATATTTAGTTCCGCTGAATTTTTATCAAGCAAAAAATTTAAATAGTTTCTGGTTTTTCACGTTTATTTTCTACTAAAAATTGTAATTCATATTTTATTGCTTTAAATCTACTTTTCTAGTCTAATCGTAGTTATTATTTTATTACAATTATTGCCTATGAAATACTGAATGATATTCTGCAGTTTAAAAAGAAAGTGAATTGTCATTGACTTTAGCGATGAGTAATAAGCATCTTCTGGCTGATTTTGATTTAATTATATTCTCTTCTTACTTCTGTACTTAAAGTTACAAATTAAAACGTAATAGACAAGTCTTCTAGCTTTATATATTTATGTAAAAACATGCTTTATTGTTTTAAAAAGCATATATGCACAGGTCATAAACCTCTTAACTGACTCATAAAAAGTAATAAATTATATACAATAAATTTTATACAAAAAAAGAACAAGATCAATAAATTATTAAAACTAAAAAATTCAATAATTTTTTAAAAGTAATTTCTGGAGAAAAAGAAAAACTCAAGAAAAATTCAAATGAAAAAGAAACCAGAACAAAATTATTAAAAATTAATACCAAAAAGCCAATAATAAGTAAAATTAAAACCAGAAGCTAACGAAAAATTAAAAAAATCTTTAAGCCATAATATTAAATACAAAAATAAAAAATTATAATGAAAAGAGTTAAGTAAAATTTTCATTTCCACATGTGAATATAAGAAAAATTGAAATCGAAACAAAATGCTAAAAATATTGTTAATTGTGTATAGATTAATTTGGCGACTCTAATCGGAAACATGTTCAAGTGTTTATAGAATGGAAAAAAATAGAACAAACACACATTTTTTTTTTATATAAGAAAAACTTAAATTTACCCACAGTCTATACTCGCTATATACAAATTTGACATTCATTTAAAACTGTACACAAGGAGTACTCGTATATATGATTTATTACTTTAAACTCTTAAATAAATTTCACCTACTATGCAGACGAAAAATGAAGAAAAAAATAAATGTTAATCGTTTTGTCTAGCAAATAAATGCTTTGACTGTAAAATAATATTAAATAATAAAACTATACAAATACAGGCACCTTACTAATACTTGACATTAATCTTACTAGAATATAAATTTAATTAATTTAAAAAGAATTATTATTGAATGGGCATCTATGCAAAAAAGAAGCTAATTGAGTAATAAATATATTTTTTATTATCAAATTGATAGAAAAGTATAAATTTGTGTTAAAAATTGTAATGAAATTGAAATAAAATTTTTTGAAAATATTGATTGAATAAATTTCTTTAGATAAGTTTTTTCAGATTTTATGATGATTTGTTTTACTATTTTTATAATTACAGCAGGCAATTAAAGTGCATAATATAGTATAGATTACGAGGAAATAAAATGACAAGGTCTACTAGTAGATCTACTACTGGTATTATTATCAAAAAACATTTATTTTTGTCAATTTATCTTACAAAATAAGGAAATTAAAATCCAGTACGATCATTGGGATTTCTTTAATCGTCTCTGACACATATTTTAATTTATTTTAAATAATTTTTCTTTATACAACGACTTAAAAAATTTCAAAGAAAGAAAAATTATTCAGGCAAGGTAAGAAATCTATAACACACATCTTGTTAACATAAATTCTAAATTCCGATATGACCGTTGGTTCGTGTAACATTGACGATAAATTTGTGTAAACTTTGGACAACTTTTTTGAAATAAAAGTCCAATCAAATTAAATAATAGAAATTAAAAGCAGAAAATAATAATAATAAATAAATAAATAAAAGTTTGGTTTCTGATCCTTTTAATCTGATTTTATTCGTGGAAGTGAAGCTTGTGAAGAATTTTTTCTTGTTTTTTTTTTTTATGAATTTTTCTTATAAATTTGATTAAAGAACGCGGACAGAATTAAACACAACAACGAACAATAATAATAATAATAACAATAAAAATAAAGAAAGAATTTCGTTTATTTTTATTTGATAAATATTCGAGATACGATTAAATGCGTTTGAGGTGAGTGAGGTATTTTTGTCTTTCTTTTGGATTCGTATATTAATTTACAGGATGTTCCATTAAGGTGAAAAAAATGTAAAAAAGTTTTTAATAAAATTAATGTGATTTAGGCATGTTTTTCAGAATAATTTTATTTTTTGATTCACCTTGCGTTAATCACTGATTTTTTTTCTTTTCTTTGATTTGAATGAATAATATTTAACACTTTCAAAGATTAAAAGATGGGACAATCGACAAAGACGAAATAAACACACAAAAAAAAAATGTAATAAGGCAACGAGAACGTCGACGACTGACAGACGGAATGTCCCTTTTTTTGTGGCTTTATGTGTTGTGTTTGTAAGACAGATGTGCGGCGGCTTCGTTACCGGTTACACAGGCGCCATAATTTATTCGACTTCTTTATATCCTTCTATATTGGCCGCATTTGCTTCTGATTTACTTTTATTTATTTTTTCGTTAAATTTATTATTATTTTTTTCTTGTTCTTGTTATTTGTTACAGTTTTTTTCTTTCTTTCTTTAAGGTGAACCTATGCACTCGATCTCCAATACATGATTTTTTTTTTCTCATGCTTAGACAAATTCATTTTATTCTTTTAATTTAAAATTTTTATATTTTTCATTGAAAAGTTTATATTTTTTTGTTATAAATTTTAACTGAATACCGATTATAATACTTGATATTTCAAGTGCACCTTGTTTTTTTTCTGTTGCTTTACTTTAACATTGTTGTGATTTATGAGAATCAGTTATATTCCATTACACAAATAAAATGTTTATCTATAATTTACCCTTCGTTGATTAATAAAAACAAATTATAGATGAAAACCAGGTAAAGAAATTATCTTAACAAGTAAAAAAAAAATAAAACAGTTTTCAAGCATGAATTATTATAATCTTTTACATAAATCTCTTAACAAAAATAAAATATAATTTGCCAATTTGTTTGATTGGTAGACGTTGCCATTTCCGATCTATTGAATAAAGGTTTTGTGAAAATCAATAAAATCTAGAACAAAGATTCATAATCTTTGAAAATTATGGATAATATTGGCCATTCACTTGAAAAATCTTTATAAAAATCAATATGTGATTAAAAAAAAAGTTTACTGTATTTTATATTCGTCATTTTATAATCGAAAAAAGACAATTATGTTGTCAGTATATTAAGAAACCAAACGGATAGACAATATTACATTGTATATGTTTTAATAAAGAATTGGCGTCTTAAAGAAATGCTTTGCTTGCAATATTATTTTACAAGAATGCCCTTTTAATAACATTTTAAGTTTAAAAGCATAAAACACGGTCAATAATTACATTAAATAAATGTTAAAAACTGCAATAATGCAATCTATTCTAGTCAAATATTGTTGATTTTATTTTAAATTTGTATTTAAATTGAATTAATTAACGCAGTTGGTATCTGCAAAGTGGATTATGAAAAATCTTAAACGGAATAAAGTGTTCTAAGTTCGTCCATTTACATTACACTAATTCAAAGTAATTTTATAATTTTCTATAAATTAATGATTACCTGAAAGAAATTAAATACATAAGATTCCTAAACTGTATGACAAAGAATAAATAATAAAACTAGGTAAGTCAAAAAGTAAAACCAAAAAATTTATCTCAAGTGGATTAATATTTGCATTTCATGTAGTACCACACAGACGTACATAAATATATCATGTTAGAAAATTAAATATACTCTATCAAGGGATGAAATTCTTATATATTTATATTTTCTTACCTTTATTATTATATATTTTATTTAATTATTCTTTATTTACACATTTAAGTGGTTTTTTTTTTTTGTACTCAAAACCATTTCATTAATTTCCACCTTGAATTTTATTTTAATTTTTGTTTTCCCTTGTAAATAAACATAATAAATTGCAGTTTTAAATGCTAAAGAGAAATATAGAAGACAAATTAACGATAACAATGAGAAGAAATATATAGTATTTATGTATATATACATATATGTATAAAAGGAAAAACAAATATAAATAATAAAATAAAGAATTAAAACGTTTTTTATACGTTTTGTTATTTGTTGGTAGAAAAAAAAAAGCCACTCAATTAGGATGTTGTCGCCACAAGGTCGAAAGTATTTCTCGTTTTATTATTATTATTATTTTTGTGTATATTTTATTAAGTTGTTATTTTTCCTACTACACAGTATACGTTTTCTTTATTTATTTATGAATTTTGTTAAATACATTTCTTTGACCTTTCTATAGATATATTTTTTGCTATCAGTTTTATCAATAATTTAACGTGAATATTAATATATACTCATTTGTGTTATTATTTTGTTTACATTGCCAAAAATATTTTTTTTTATTCGATTATTCATAATTTTATTTCCTTACTCGTGCCTTCAATTAGATCTGCTTAGAATAATAAATATCTATAAGTAATTATCGCTAATGTCTGTATTTGTCTTTAATAAGTATTAATATTATCTGAAAAGGTAACAAAATCCTCTCTATTCCAACCTAAACTAACTCTTTTTCGTTAAATTAGCAAAGAAAATCAAATACTAAAGTAAAGAAAATAAAATATTAAAGGAAAAAGTGAAATAAATATTTTTATTGTTTTAAAAGTCAAGATGACTATGAATTTGATATATTTACCGTCGCCTAAACGTCTCGACGTAGAACGTCTTAAAGTTAATTTTCTTCACCAAACACGTGATTGCGGTTTTTTTTTTCGGGTTTTGTTTTGCTCCTACAAAACTCTATCCACACCATCAATATTTGTATAATTTTATCAGATAAAATATTATTTTTCTTACATAGTTTATACATTTTTATTCTTTATTTTCCATATTCTTGTTTGCTTTTAAATAATTTTCTATTAAATTTTTTATTTTCAGACCATTGTCCTTCAAGGCAATGTTGATCCAATCTTCGTGCAATTATTTTTTATATGCACTGTATAAAATTCGCATTTTTACAAAAACGTGGTAATCAATGAGGAATTTATTTATAAGATAGAATATAATTTGCTTACTTAACTAAAGCAAAAAAAAATAAAATCTGGAAACCTATGGCCATTTCTGCTATTAAACTCCTTTCTATTTGTTATTTATTTATAATGATAAATATATATGAATATATTCTCGTATCCTTTTCTATTTGTTTTATCATAGTTTTACAAACAATGTAATAAATAATTAAAAGCCGGATACAAATACGATCTTGACAGTATTTTCAGAAAACAAAAAAATAATATAATGCCACGAGATACTCGTGTATTCTGCAAAAAAAAATCGGTCGTAAGTATGTTAAAAAAAAATGCCTTAAGACTAATAATTTACTGAAGATTAAAGAAAAAAAAAATATTAAAGATAATTACATAGATTTAGTACCAAAAAGTCATTAGTAAAAGCAAAAAAAAAAAAGTTAATTGAAAAGAAATTTTCAAATTCAATAAAAACACGGTCAAGGCAAAAGCTCGCTAGAAACTTTCGCAAAAAAAAGAAAAAGTTTTTAGTTAATTTATTATCCACAATTTTTCATTTGTTGATTTGTTTGTTGATTTTTCTTTGTGAATTTTACTTTTTTCCCTTTGGTTTTTAATTTGATTAAATTTAAAACAGACAGTAGTAACGTAACGGTGGCTCGTTCTACATCATTAAATATTTAAAGTATATAAGCAATGTTTGATATTATTTCGAATATCAATAATAAATTCATGTCTGAGGAAAATAATAAAAAGTTTAAGAGTTACGCTCAATTAATTTTAACATACAAATGCAAATGAAATTATATGATTTGAAAATAATAAACCCTTAACAAAGTATCACCCTTTTAAACAAATAAATAAGTGTTAATGACTGACTGACTGATTGACTGACTGACTGGTACTGTACTACATGCTCTGATTGAAAGTTATTATAATTTCGATTAATTTATATAATCCAATAAAAAGTGCTTTGTAACTTTAATAATAATTTCAATTATCACTAGCAAATAATTTTCATTAAAATTTTAATAAATTCGTATTTAATTTCTTGTGCAAAAATTCTATAAAATTTTATGAAGTTAATAAAAACTACTTATTATATTCCCACCCTGCACAGTAGCAAAAAAATGATAAATAAAACACAGAAATGCGAAAAAAAGTGATTAAAAAAAAACTTTCTCTTTTTCTTTTCTTTTTTTACCTTTTTTTCATCTTAACTACAACCCTCCTTGTCATCTTCTTTTATTAGTAATTTCTTAATCATTTTCATTAAATAGTTTCATTATTATTAGTAATAATTTATATTAGTTTTTCTCATTAAGTTAATTTCACTTAACCTAATCTATTGTTGATTTATTTTGTCTTTTCTCTTTTTTTTTGTTTATTGTATTTTACTGTTTATCATTGTTTTATGCTTTTTTTATCTTTATTATCAAAGATAATTAATATTTATTTATTTATAATTTTCTTTTTTTTTAAATAATTTATAGAATTTTTTTTAAAGATTATTTTCTTTTTTTTTTTCACAAAAAATTACATTGAACATTATATATAGGGATTATATAGTTTTAATTAATAAATATTATATTTGTGTTAATATATATATATATATGATTATTATGTATTATATTATAAGTGTATTAGTTATAAATAGATTTAAATAAATAAAATTAATTTATTATTATTATTAATGAATTAAATAAATAAAATTTCAAAAAAATGTATTTTCATTTAAAATATTATTGTTGAAATTTTAATTATTTTTTAATTATGACATATTTATTTTTAATAAATGATTTTTTTTTTTTTTGCAATTTATAATAATAATAATAATAATAATTTTTTTTTATAATTTTAATTAGATTTTAATGAAATTATTTGATGGTTATAGTTTGTTTTCATTAAAACTCCATTTTAATTTTATTTTTATTGTTTTTGCTGTCAGAAGTTGTACATCTTCCCTTGTTGTTTTCATTTGTTTTGTTGATGGTATTTAAAACATATTGTCTCTGGTAAACTTTGATATTATATCCTCTATATAAACATCTATACGTAAATAAATATAAATAAATGTTGTTCTACTAAAATTTAATATTTTATTCACTTAATATAGAATGCAGCCTTCTTCAATCAGGAATTGTATTTCCTTTTGTCTTCTGCTTGGTTTTTCTTTCATTTTTTTTTTATTGTAAACAATTTGCCGCATATTTCCTTCTTTTTAATATATTACTTATTTATTATAATAATATAATTTTTTATAAAATACATTAGAATATTTGAAGAAATTTAAAGAAAATAAAAAAGTACACAGATATTTTCTTAATAATAATTTCCGTTAATCAATCAATAAAGTAATTAATTTATTTGTTTTGATCTTTAAAATTTAAATTAACAATTAGTTTATTGATTGATTGGTAAGAGAAGATTATTATTATTATTATTTTTATGGAATGAAAACATCATTATATTCTTTTATTTTTATGTTTTTAATAATAATTTTTATATATTTATTCTTAGTAATTTATATATAGTTTAAATAAAATAAATGCCTCATTCAATTTCATTCATTTTATATTATTTTTCTTAATTTTAGTTAATTTTAATTTTATTAAATAAATTTATTTGATTAAAAACTGTTTATAGTTAATTATTAATTTTCTGCAAATTCTTCTTAATTTGTAAACTTTTAATTCATTTAATTTTTACATAAAGAGATAAAATGTAATAAAAGTTTAATTATTTGAAGAATAAGAAAAATGTTGTTATAATTTTTGATAAACTTCTTTTTACTAAATTTAATTAGTAAAAGCATGTTTAATGGGGATGGCTACCACCCAAGGTATCATTGTTATTTTAATTATTAGTTTATTTTTAATAATTATGTTTGACTTCTTAGATCTTTCTTTATTAAGATTGTTTTTTATTTTTATTAATATTAAACCGTGATATGTTTGTTTATTATTATTATTAATTAATCATTTTCTTTTGTTTTCCATTATCTGTGTGACGTCTACACATTTTTGTTTTTTTTTTTTAAGGAAAACTGTAATTTTCATTATTATCAAAAATAAAACAGAATATTCTTGAGTAAAAGAATTTTCACATTTTATTTTTTCAAAATAATGTTTAAGTAGGCTTTGATTTTTTTTTTATAAGGTTTTTCACCACGATTTTTATTCAATTTGTCGTCCATTTCGTCTTCTTTTATAACGGTTTTAGTTATTTATTTAACTAAGTACTGAGTACTCGCACATGTATCATATTTGAAATAATTGATCTTTATAATTATGTAGTTAATTTATGTGCATTTTACATTAATATTTTATAAGTGTATTTATAATATTTGTTTAAATTTAATAAATAAGTGGAATTGGGGCCTCCTATATTGATTTTGATTTAGACTTTGTTCTTCAATAAGAGTATATTTGTGTTTTTTTTTTTTTTATTAAATTTAATTAAAATATAAATATGTTTTATCATAAATTAGAAACAATCTTGATTGAAATTATAGAAATTATTTAAAAAACATTTTTTGCTAAACATTTTAATGTAAATTTTTTTAAGGGAAATTTATGTACAAAAATGACACAAAATTATTAATAATTTTTAATTAAAACTAAAAATTGAAATAATAAAAAGGGTAATATAATTAAAAATTATTATTAGATGTTATTTGTATAAATTGCATGATTTTTGTACATAATTTCGTTAAATAAAATTATTAAATGTTTATTTTTATGAAATTTAAATTAAATAATTTCAAATTGGACAATCAAAAGTGTTTCTAAATTCTATCCAATACTTAATACTATTTTGTAGTTAGTTAAGATACACACCAATTTTAAGAACAGTAATTTAAATTTTTTCATTACTTCTTTTATTCTTATGAAGATTATACATAAAAAAAAAACAGATTATAATAATAGCGTTTAACTCTTGGCCGGGTGAGTGCGCAGCGGTCGTCATCGAGAAAAGTTTCATATATTATTCATTTTTTGTGTTCATTCATAAATTCCGTTTTTAAAAAACAACATTATTGCCCTTTTTAGCGGCAACTGGAAGCTTTTCACCTTCCAAGTATGGGTTTACAGACTTCTAAAAATATAATACAAATATTAAATAAGAACTAAAATATAAAAATCTTATGTGATTAACTCGATTTACCTTCTTAGCGTGGAATTTCTTTGCAACCAAATTTTTATGTTCTTGAGTGTGAAATTGACGGGCAAGAAAACTTTCCAAATCCGAATCCATTTGACGGCTTCCATCACCTTGCTCCTGTCCTGGACATTCAAACATGTGCTCACCATCGCACATACATTCCTGGGCCGATTGATATTCCCGACTAAAAGCAGCAGTATTTTCAAAATCCATTTGACATCCTTGTTCCTCTGTATAACCAACTGGACATGGGTTTGGTGGATTACAATAGGCTGGCAATGTGGCATCAGTTTTAACTTGTGCTTTAACGTGATGTGGTCCTTCTCCAGTTCCACCTGAAACATATTGATGTCCCCAAAGTGAGCTGTGTTGCAAGTATTCCTGATCGCGAAGTGATGGACTAGGATTACCCTCCAATAATGCATCATAGTCCATTTGTTCTGCTTCTAGATCTTTAGAAGCACGTGCCATTAACGCCAACTGCGATGGCATCTCATTCATAGACATAGGATCGATGTATGCATCAGCTGCTTCAACCAGATCCTTGCCCATTCTATCAACAATTTCTCTTAATAAAGAATCCGATATAAAGTGCTCCTACAAGTATTTTATATAAATTACAAATCTCTAATACAATTAGGTCAAACAATCAAAAGAATATATACCTTAGCTGGATTAGATAGGTAACCGTACGATGGTAATGGTGACATGAGGCATATAAAGAGGATTATAACTGATCCATTCCTCTTGTTTCCCATTGCTTATTTTCGTATTAATTTTTTGTTTTTTATATTTTCTTTAAATTCTTTGATATGAAATGATGATTCCCTAGAAAAAGTAAACAACAAGAACAATCTAACGTCAATCATTTGTATAAACAAACAAATTGAATAAAATAGAAAATAATAAAGAAGAAAAGTAAAAGTAGCAAGAAGAAGATGAAGAAGAAACAGAAGTGGTAGAAGTAGAAGATTTTACGTTCAAGACTATCAAAATTATGTGAATGAATAGGGATGTTAATTTCCCTTTGGCTTCGTTTTATTTTCATACTTTTGAATTTAACTTTTTTTTTGTCAGTCAAAAACAACAATAACCGAACAACAACAAAAAGGTACATATACATATTGTGATTGTCTGATTATCAGAGACGATAAGAACGATTTGTATTCATGTTTTCATTATTGCGTTGCTCGATTTTATTTTATTTTCTTATACTTTTCTGGTGTAACATGGTAATAGCACCACAACTGTCACCATTCCACTCCATACAAGTATTCTTCAATATATAAATTTATGTCTCTAAATAAAAAAAGAAAACTTTCATGACATTTTTCTTTCTCATCTTTTATATTTATTATTTTCTTTATTGATATCTTTTCCATTTTTAGTTTGTTATTATTATTTATTTTTTTTCTTCCTTCCCTCTTCTCTATCAATACAAATTTTCCAACATCTTTATTTTACTCTTCGTTTACTAGTTATTGGTTTTTATTTTATTTTTTCTTGCTCACCAACAACATTTTTCTTGTCAACTTTTGCATTTATAATAAATTCATATGACTTTTTAGCTGCTAACAATATAAATAAATAAAAGGACAGAGACTTGCGCAAAAATAATAAATATAATACAAAAAAAAAATAAAATTTAAACAACCAAACCACCCACCATAAAAAAATAAACATAAATTATGTTTATTAAATTTAAAGATAAATTATTATCTTTCTTTAAATAAAATAAAATGTTATTTCAATTGTTGATTGAATAGAGCTTTAAACGTGGTTCATTTTTTTTCCGCCCCTCTATTTAATTATTAACGAAAAAAAAGGAAAGCTAAACTAATAAAATATTTATTAAATCCTTTGGATTCCTATTAATTTATAATTAGTTTTGATTTAAAATAAGAAAATATTGTGGGCTACTTTTCGCAATTTAACAGTGCACAGACGTCAATGTTAAACCTACATTAAAGAAATCTTACTTGGCAATAGAGAAATATATATTTTAAAAATTTCATTCAAACTTAAGAATATAACCACTGCAAGTAATTAACTAAAACACCTTTAAAAAAAATATGTAACTTTGCGGTAAAATTGGTATTCAATTAAAGAAAAAGATTTATTTAAACAAACAATCAAAAAGCAGCCTAAACGAAACAATATAAACAAACGAGAATGAATAAAAGTGTTAATAAAAAAAAAGTGAGGTAAAACACACATAAGTAGGTATTCAATATCAGAGGAAAACATAAAATCAAATTCAGTTTTTCATTCTTTTGGTATTTTTTTCTTTTTTTTTTTTGCTTTCCTTTCTGATGAAAATGAAAACCCACAAACTTTTAACACAAATGAACATTGTGCTTTTCTTTTTTGTTGTTGTTATTTGTGCCACGTTCTTTGGGTGGTTAAGTATTTTATTTGTTTTCCTCTTCGTTTTTTGTTATATTTTTTTTCAATCATCATCTAACTTTAAGTATGTGTAACTTTGGCTCTTCAGTGTCTTAAGCTCGGATCTGGTGTATTGTTATCGAAGAAAAAATGATTTTTCTTTCGTTTATTTAAGAGACAACGGCTTTTATTGAAGGTGTTTTTTAGTCTTTGGTTTTTGCCTTTTATGGGTTTTCATGAATTTTTTTTTGTTATTTGTTTGTTTGTCTTTTACGATTGTTTTCTAATACATTTTTTTCTCTTTATTGTAATTATTTTATTCATTGATGCTCTCTACTTTGAATTAAATAATTTGATTGAATAGATTTTCTACAAGTGACAGAATATTAATAATAAGAAACGTGATGGCAATTGTATTATAATTGTTTTTATTAATTCATTTTAAACAAATAAAAATTCTAAATGATTGTATGTATTTGGTTATATTGTGTAAATATGGTTAAAGCTCAGCAATAAACACCTGTTGCTACATTATATGCTTATTATTATTATTGTTTCGTTTTTGTTTATTTATTTTGACAATTCACCATACTCACACATTGTTACTGTTATTTTCTTTTTATTTAGATAATTTTGAACATTAGATCGATAAGGGCAATGGTTATATGACGTCATTAGTAGAACATGCTTTATTTATTTTTATTATTATTATGCTGTTTCTATGCTATAATTGTTGTTTATAAAATTTTATAGAAATAATATTTCTATTTTTATTATTATTATTATTAATAATAATTGTGCTATTATGAGTTGTCGATTATTTTTCAAAGCTTTTAAACATTTTTTTTTTATAGCCATCAATTATCAAAAATAATTTCTTTTTCTTATATTTTAATTTTATTTAATTATTTATTAATGTTATTTTGAGTTTTATTTAATTTATAATAATAATAATAATAACTATAGAAAATAGTTTTTTGTTTCTTATTTTATCATTTAACGAATGCTGGGTAAATGTTAAAATAAATACTAGATGAGTAATAACCAACCACCCTCAACATAATTTTAACATAGAGAAATTTTATATTTATATATTTACTTAACTCTAGTTTTATTTAATAACAGAATTTTACCCAAAGACCAGTTAGTTATACGGTGGTATAATAATGAAATCAGTCGAGCGATAGAAAATATAAATAAAATTTGTTTGTTGAGTTTATCATTATAAATTTGAATTTAAAATAGAGTAATTTTAAATATTTTTAAATGTCCAATGGATATATTAAATTTTATGTTATAATATATTTTTAACAGTTTAGTTCGTATTCGTTATTTCTTTACTTTTATTTCATTAATTTTTATAACTTAATTTGCATTGGGGGAGACTAATTTTTTAATCTGTAATAATTATATTTGTTTTCTTATATTTTCTACTCTCTCAGTTCATTGCATATTATTTTCTGTTTTTGTAACGTTAAAAAATGGATAAACGAAAACATGTCATAAATAAATAAAAATTTAGAATATGTATTTTATAAAAGGAAAAAAAAAAAATTATTAATATGTGGGCGATATTTTTATCGATTAAGCCATATGTTGCTCGATACAATAAAAACGAGAAAAATATGTTTTAAACAAAAATTGAATTTTTATGCGGGTCGGTCCTACATAAAGTCAAATAAATGTGTCACTTTTATTTGATTTTTATTATATGTTTATGTAATAATTTATTACGAAATTGGGACTTTAGATTTTAAAACATAAATAAAAAGAATTCGCATTGTTTTCATTGTATGACGTTTTGTGCTTAAATATAATTCCTGTGTTGCATCTAGGACCTGCTTAATTCTGCTTCAATGAAAACACCCATACCACCCACAGTTAAAGGATTATACACTCCTTTTTTATTTTCTTTAATAAACTAAATGGGCAGAATGAAGTTTACCAAAACCATCTTACCATTTGTTGAAAACAATATCTAGGCAAAAGTTTTCTTGTGTAATTAAAAATAATATTATTTTTTTTGCTTGTTTGACAGTAAAAACAATAGAAAAAACAAATCACTTGAAGGAAAACCAAGTGTAGAAAAATGAAAAACTTATGACAAATGAGAATAACAAAAAGAAAATACTTTTAACTCACAAAATCACAATTTATAAATATACTTAAACACCAAGTTTGTACACAATAAACTTATAAATAAATCTTTTTACTTTTTTGTGTAGCTGGTTTTCATCCAGTTAGGTAAACTTTCATAAAATGGCGTACACAGGAAAATGTACCTTGCACGACTGATCTAAACTAGTTATTTAACTTCTGTGTTAACCGAACCCCATTCAATAGCACGTAAATTTTATATACTTTTTAATGAATATATCTGTATAACAATGTTGTTTCCCTCACAATTCTATATTTCAACCACACGCTAAAATGAACAAAGTATATAAATTTACAAAAAAAAAGCTTTTTCTTATTGTGTGTGCGGCGTCTCCACTGGTGAAATTATATATGCTGCGAATGCGCAATTTTCATACGAAAAAACACTAATAAAAAAGAAAAACGAAAATATTTTTTAGTGAATGGAAAATGGAAATTTTAAATCCTACTTAATTCTGTTGTTGTTAGTAACTTTTTTGCTTTTGCTATTTTTCATTTTCACAGTCGAATATTTTCTAGAGTAAATTTTATCTATGAACTGGTGAAATCTGTATTGGGTGGTGTCGAATTTTCTTTTCATTTCATCTAACAAAAAACACACATAAAACTGTCAATAAGAGAAATGTGTGGAAATCATATTGACATAAATATAATGTTGTTAAGTCATCTAATTATCTATTAAATTATCACATTATTTATTTATAAATTGATTTTAATACATTATTTTAATTTCTAAATTAGATTTATTCTAAGTATTCACTAATGAACTGCTTTTGAAAGTATTAAAGAATATCGAAGAAATAAACAAAATACCAAATATATATATAATTATTAATGTTTAATAGAAAAAGAGTTCAACAGTGCGTTAAAAAAGAATTTATTACAACTAATCGGATTTCATAAACAGACATTCCAATAAAAAAAATAAATAAATTATATTGAATGATACGATAATGTTTTCTTATTTATTTTTTATATTTCTCTTTTATGTATTATACATGTTACTAAACATAATATGTTTTCAATAAAAAGAATAAACCAATATAAAATGTTAAAAGATAAGACTTGAAAGAATGAAATTATATTAAATAAAAAACCAAATTTCATTGAAATTTCTAATCATGTGGGTGGATTTATTTATCCTTGATGTAATTATAATTTTTTATTTCATTGATTTTTCCGAAAAAGATAAGATAAGATAAAACAAATTATTATATAGATATAAAATATTTATATAAATTTTTAAACATATAATAATACCGCCAAATTAAAGTTAAAAAGAAATACAATAGATGTCTCTGTGATTATCATATTTTCAACCGAAATAAATGTTTGATGTTTGAGAATCATAGATTATTTTTGACATATAAAAACGGTAACAGTTAATTCAAATTTGTATAAAGAACAACAGCAATAGACAATTCATAATTATATAATTACTGTTATTATTATATATAAGTGAAAATATTTGTTGTGAAAAATGTCCAAAGAACAAATTGGTGTTTCAAATTTATTATATATTCATCATAATGTTCCAATTGAGCACATAGACGCTGTTACTAATATATCTGCTGCAATAGTAGAACATGAAGCATATGGAAAACCGTAAGCTTGTAGATTTACCTTAAAGATTTTTGTATTTTAAAATGTATTTATATTAAGGTATCAATGGAATAAGAGTGATTTTGAGTTGGGTGCACCATTAGGAAGGGGCAAATTTGGCCGTGTTTATATTGCACGAGAAAAAAAAACAAAATTCTTGGTTGCAATGAAGATAATGTTTAAATCTGAAATTGTAAACGGAAAAGTAGAGCGTCAAGTTTTAAGGGAAATTGAAATCCAATCACGTTTAAAGTAAAATTGTTTTATTATTCTGTGTATACATTTTATTATTTTTTTAATTTAATATTTTATGTGTGTATGTTGTACTGTTTAGGCATCCTCACATTTTGCGACTATTAACTTGGTTTCATGACGAAAAGCGTATTTTCTTGGCATTAGAAATAGCATCTCAAGGAGAACTATATAAACATTTAAAAAATTCACCCTACGGCCGTTTCAATGAACAACGCTCAGCAAAATACACTTATCAGGTAGCTGATGCATTAAATTATTGTCATCTGAACAGTGTAATACATCGAGATCTTAAACCAGAAAATATATTACTTACTTCGGACGATAATGTTAAGTTAGCTGATTTTGGTTGGTCAGCACATACACCGTCGAATAAGCGAAAAACAATGTGTGGTACACTGGATTATTTGCCACCAGAAATGGTTGACGGACAATCATATAATGATTCGGTTGATCAATGGTGCTTAGGTATTCTTTGCTATGAATTTTTAGTTGGAAGTCCCCCATTTGAATCGGAAGACAATGAAAACACATATAAAAAAATTCGAAGCGTAGAAATAGTTTACCCAAAACATTTATCTTCAGGAGCCAAACATTTAATATCAAATGTAAATTTTTATATTGAATCTATAAGTACTTAACATTAATTATGTATATACATTTTGCATTTCAGCTTCTAAAACTTAATTCTGCTACTAGAATAACACTTATCGATGTCATGAAGCACCCGTGGATAAGGCAAATGATGAACAAATAGGAATAGCACCTACTCAAACAACATTATAATATATTTTTTAACATACATGATTTTGATTTAATTTAATTTATATATATTTTTTAATAAACTATCAATTTTAATCCGTTATTTAAAAGTATTCAAAGACAATTTGTTTAAATTGAAAAAGATTTGAAAATGAATAACAAATTTGATCCATAAAATTTGATAAGTGTAACGAAAATCGGATAATTGATGGCTTGATACATGAAATATTTCGATATTTTTCTCGAAATTATCTAAAGTAGCCATCTATCAGCAATATTTCGTAGTAATTTATTTTTTTCAACATGTGCTTTCGTTTATGTGATGTACAAACATCTGATTGTCAATTCACTAGAACGCATGTGTTTAACAAATTATTCTAGACTCCAGTTTTATTTAATTTTTTCAAAATAATTAAGCTTTAATAATTAGTGTTTATTTACATTTCGTGTATTACAATGATTGAAGATTTGGATGAGGCCGATAATTATGTTGCAGGCGAAGAGGATGATGACACATCTGAAAATGAAGGTGACGAAGCGACCCCATGGAATGTAATGAAACAGAATTTATTGGAAAATAATAAAAAGCCAAAATTTGACAAAAGTAAATTTAAAGAATTTCAAAAAGTGCGTGAAGAAAATTATAAAAAGTTCATAAAAGAGGAAACATTGAAAAAGAAGAAAGATGCTAAGTGGGAAGAATTTTCTGATGATGAAGAAAACGTCGAAAAGGTTAAAACTATTTCAACAAATGTTCCTGATACCATTACGGAAGTGCCAGAAAAAAAGATGAAATTGGAGGAAAAAACACTGACTGCAAAGGATAAAAAGCGATTAGAAAAAAAGCAAAAACTTAAAGAAAAGAATAAGGCAAATAGAAAACTTAAACTGGAAGCTTATAACAAGGCAAAGGAGGAACAAACACCGAGTGAAAAAATTGAAACAACAGGCACAAGTGCAGTAATTGACACTGTGTTTGAACTGAAGCGATTAAGCAAAAAGAAAAAACTAAAGGAACGACAAAAAGCGAATAGAAAAATAAAAAGAGAAGAGCATTTAAAAGCAATAAATGAAGCCAAGCAGGCAAAAGTTAAATCTGATCATGGAAAAGCATCTGATGACGTAAAGGATGAAAAACTTGTTAAATCGCCAATTAAAGAGGTAGCCGGTACTAAAGCGAATAAAAAAAATAAAAAGAAGAAAAACATAAAGAAAACCATTAATGAAGCTGAAAAAAATGACGTAGCTCCAGTTCAGTCGAATGGTGTTGGCGATGAAACAGCGAGAGAAAATGAAAATAAAAATAGAAAAATTAATAAACAAAAACAAAAAAATAAGAAAAACAAAATAAATCAAAAATTAAAAAATATTAAAAATAATATTAGCACTGATGGTGATGGTGATGCTGCAATAACAGACGTGGCTGATGTTAACGTAGAAAACGTTAAAAAAGTTGATAAGAAGCCTAAGGAAAACACAAATATAGCTGCTGAAAACACAGTAGAGCCGCAAGCAGGTGATAAATCGAATAAACCTGAAAATGTCAAGGAAAAGGGAAAATTCGAAAAGAAGAATAAAAATAAAAAGAAATTAAATGATAAAAAATTAAAGCAAAATGCTGCTGAAGGAAAGAAGCTAGCTAATGGTAATAAGTCTGGCGTTATAAATGCAAAATTACCTAAAAAAGCAGAACAATCCACAACGATGGAAAGTCTTACATCAAAAAGTGAAAAATGTTTTGCTTGTCGTCAGATGGGCCATATGATGCGTGATTGTCCGCAGGCGGGAGAAACATCGATATGTTTAAAGTGTGGTGCAGCAGATCACATGCATACTAAATGTACTGTGTACTCGGGCCCTATTTACAATTTTGCAACATGCTTTACATGTAAAATGAAGGTAAGTCTCTAAACGATACCCGGAATAAGACTTTTGTTAATTTTTTTTTTAATTTTAGGGACACATTACGAGCCAATGTAGTATGAATAAAAATGGAGTTTACCCAGACGGTGGCAATTGCAGGTATTGCGCATCAGCGGAGCATTTAGGTAAAGATTGCCCCAACAAGAAAAAGGGTCCGCCAAATATTGCAAAAAAGTACAATAAAAACAAGAAGCAATCGTTTGGTAAAAAACCCGCCTTCAATAAAAATAAAAAATAAACATCTTTGTACATATTCTTACGTTTTTTTATTATTAAATTGAATTGACAAACGAATTATTATTAGCTTTTCATTTTTAAACTGGTATTGATTTGATACTTTCCCTCAATTGTTCAGCTGCTTCTTGTGACATTATAGATAAATATGCCTCTGTAGTATTTTTGTCCTCCCATGAAAATATTTTGTGGCATTCTTCCAATATTGCTATAGCTTCTTGTAATTTCTGTTTTAACGGCTCGCCAGACAAAAGACCGGCCGCATATGCTGTTCGTGCTAATAATACTAATGGTGCATGCATTTCGTACAAGGTATAGGCTCGAGATCGTGTTAGACCAGGCTCGACAACATCCAATACATTGAGTAACGTTCGACACATCTCTACTTTTCTCTCTAATAGCACATCTGGTAAGTCATCAAATTCGTAACCTTCAGCTCGTCCGTATAATTGCACTAAATTTTGTCGCAATGATGTATTGATAAAATGATTTGGATGCAAAATACTACGATATTTTCTATAAATTTGCTCAAGGAATTCTAATTTCTTTGCATCTAATTCAATATTATCACATGCGGCAATTTCAGTTTGCATTACACTTATTGCTCGTTGTACAGCCTGTCCGGTTGTTTTAAATTCACAATGTGTACATTTCCATTGTGCCTCATCATCTATAATATAACAAAAAAAAAAGAAAGTAGAAATAATGCTGTTACGACAGATTGATACTGTAAACACGTACTATACGGATCTGTTGTTATAATTAAACCTGGATCACACTTATTACATTTCAGCGAACTGAAATGTGTGCCCATTTCTGTTGGATCTTCACACCGATTACAATGGCAGGTGAAGTATTTGCTTTCTTTTAAAAATGCTTGCCGTTGTAATGTTCCCTGTAACGTATATGTGTAGCAAACATTTATTATTTGTCCTTTTGGAATATCAATAGTAGCGCGCAAAGTAGATCTGAAAATGTATTCCTTTAAATAAATGGTTAATTTGCAAAAACGAAACAAATAAATTTTACCTGTAATTATCACTGGGATAAATAGAGTGTGCAGTGTTTGGAATACATGAATGTGCGAAAATGCCTAGATTGGGATACAAGCAACGAACACTGGTTCCACTTTTTGTTCTGGCTTCAAAGCAGTTAACTTCTAATAAACCAATGATTTGTTGAATTAAATCTTCAGAGAATCGGCTCAACTTGCATGGCCCTCTTAGATAATTCACAATATTAACACTATCCGCTTGCCAGTATTTAGAATCACGCCTAACTGCCTCATGATGTTCCATACATTCAATTTCAGCATTCCACCGATCCGGATCAGCTTCCTTCGCCAATAATAATCGTAACGGAGCAATACAATCCAATTGCAAACAAATAGCACTTGGATCGTCGACATTTTGAAAGGTAACTTTATTTTTTGAAAATATTTCACATTCATTTTTATGATCCGTTGAGGAATTTTCCGCGCATTTCTTACATAAAGGCCATTTACAAACAGGACAACGGTTGTTATCTGACGATTCTTCGGTTAACGGACTATAACAACTGAGACACATTATGATTGAATCTGGTTTTGGCCCAACAATCACTGGGCTTTCTTCTAAAATCACTTCACCAGCTTTAACATCTCTAGTTGTGACACAATACCTCCCATATTCAGAATTACTTTTCACTTCGTAACAATTTGAACTCATTTTTCACTAAAACTTTTATTTTTAAACTTTGAACTGTTTGATTTGATTTCCACTTTTTAAATGAAAATTGTCTAATAACGCAACATGTATTTATACATAATATTATAGCGAATTTTCGAGACAAATCTATCCCTATTAATTTTTTTTCTTTCAAATAACAAATAAATATATATTTATTACTTATATAAGTAAATTTTTCTATTTTTATTATTGTTGGCTAATGTATTTATTTATTATTATTATTAATTATATTATTATTTTTTTGATTTGTGTTTAGTGTTTATATCACCAAAAGTCAATTTATATATTTAATTTATGTATCCTCTTGCTTCATTCATACCGCTAAACATACATGTATGTAAGACACATATGTAGATGCATCTAATTTTAGAAAAGAGCAATAACAAAAAGGAAACTAACATATTAAACTAATGAAAACATATGCGTCTAAATGAAAATGTATTAACAAATACAAAATTAATAGTATAAATACAAATAAAGGATTAAAAAAAAAAATTAAATTATTTTTGAAAAACAATTAAAATAATTTCACTTACATGCATGCGATAAGAAAAAAGAAATAATCGACAATCTCACAGTTCCGATTTCAAATCTTTTACTTCGTGGTTTGTTTTTTATCGTTGAAAACTGACAATCATTTGTGTAGGTGACATTAGTAATTGATTGAATTTACTTTAAGATACAATAAAAATATAATAAAATACTAATAATTTCTGTTTTTAAACAATTTTTATTTTAACATAATTAATTAATTAATTAAATTTTGTCGAAATAACTGAAATTACAAAACAATTTCAATTTTAAAAGATGCGTAAAGTACTAGAATTGTAGCGCAAAAAGTAAATTCACTATATTATCATGGCAATAAAAGCACACCAATTTGACGCTGCACAAATGTTACTGCGTACATAAAAGCTCCAATTCACGAAGTTACTTTTGCTGTCGGAGATTAAAATAAATAAAAAAAAATAAATTATTTATCGCTGTCGTAATTTACTATACGAGTGAGTTTTGTGTGATCCGCAAATTGTGTTCCTACATTTCAATAGAAAAATTAAAAAAGTTTAATTACATTTACTAAAGTAAGTAAAATATTTTCAATTAAAAAAATGTGCATTCAAAATTTAATTGATTTGAAAAGAAATGTCAGTGTCATTGTGAAATAAATTTAATATAAAAGAAAAAGAATATTTTTTTTTCATCATGTCTTCCATATCTTTTACCACACCGGCGAGGTTTTATGTTAAAAAAAAAAATGTCGGCACGGTGTTGTTGAACCAGGAAAACGATGATGATGTCAAGTTTATTTTCCATTAATCTCCATTCTAATTTTTTTTATACATAAAATGATAAAAGTTTTCATTTTTTATTAATCAATAATTTGAAGCAACCGCCCTTCATATCGGAATATTTATTTTCCTTTGATTTAGCAATTAAATAAGCGAATGTATTACGTAACATAAATTTTAGCAATTTTTCTAGTATTAAACTCGTGTTTGAATTTTTCTATATTTTAATTTAATTATTCTATTCTATTTTTATAAAATAATTTATTATTTTTAAAAATATTTTAATTTACATAAATTAAGTTGACCTAAATAGTATTTTATTGATTAACTTTGCCTGATTATCCCAAATCCTTTAATAGGAGAATATTGCAGTTAAAGAATTTTCTTTTTGCACAATTTGTATTGTCAAATGACTAGAAATACACAATTTATCATTAATTAATAAACATCAAAATAAAAATCAATTTAATTTAATTAAAAAAAGAAAAATTTAAGAATTCAGCCAAAGTAAAAAAGTAGAACGAAAATATATGCAGATATGAGCATGGAATATGTATAAAGACGTAATATACTTGTGCGATGTCACGCGATTATGCTTTTTCTCCTCTCTGAAAATAATTTACTTAACTCCAATTTGATTTTAGGATTTCGCTATTTAACACAAAGCTTAATACATATATATTTTTTATTTTCTTAATTTAAAAATTGAGTGTTTAATTTGTTTTTGAAAACCAATTAAAGAACCCAGACCTTGGCCTTTAAAATTAAAATTTAATTTAGTATTGAAGACAGTATTCTGGCCTTTTATCGCCTGTCAAAATGATTTTGGTGAATTTATTTCATTATTATTATTATTGGTGAAAAGGACATTTAATAATAAGTATTTCAAGATTACTATGATCAATAAAATGGTATCATTAGACGTGTGTTTGTTGTGTTCTTCAACTAAATTCTATAAATAGATAAATTAATTCTGTTTCTAGTGTTGTTTAAGACGAGATTTACCTTTTTTTTATTAATTAAATAAAAACTACACAAAAGAAGAGATATTAAACGTTTTAATATGAAAATTTTCTAGCAAAGAAAAGAAAAAATTACTCTGTACAATGCATTATGTAATAGTTATTTAATAATTATTATTTTTCTTTTTCTTATGCGAATAAACATTTCTTTATTTGCGATTGCATGATTGTGAATTGTGTTGGCCCACTTTTACAACAGAAAACAGATTTAAAATAAAATGAATTATGAATTTATAATTTTTAGTTTTAATTTTATTTTACTTGTCAGCGTGTTTTCTCTTCATTTTTTTTGTTAATTGTTTTATCAAAGTCAGTCAATGATTATACCATACGCAAATGTACCTTAAAAATGCGTACGTAATTATCTTATCTAATCTGTTTTAAATTTTTGTTAATTACTTTTTAGAATGGCACCACCATCATATTCAGATTTGGGAAAACAAGCCCGTGACATTTTTGGAAAAGGTTATCATTTTGGATTATGGAAGTTGGATTGCAAAACAAAGACCAGCTCTGGTGTTGAATTTGCCACAAGTGGCCATTCTAATCAGGATTCGGGCAAAGTTTTTGGTTCCTTAGAAACAAAATACAAAGTGAATGATTATGGTTTAACATTCACAGAGAAATGGAACACAGATAATACATTGATAACTGAAATTTCTGTACAAGATCAAATGGTTAAAGGATTAAAATTATCCTTTGATAGTTCGTTTGCACCACAAACTGGGTTTGTACTATATAATTTATTTAATTTTAATTTCATAGAAATTAATGTAAAAACAAAAAATATGTAGAAGCAAATCTGGACGCATAAAGACAGCTTTTGCTCATGATCGTGTTAAATTCGATGCAGATGCAACAATGGACTTTGCTGGACCATTAATCAATGCTTCGGCTGTATTCGGCTATGAAGGATGGTTGGCAGGTTATCAAACCGCTTTTGACACCCAAAAATCAAAAATTACTGCCAATAATTTTGCTCTTGGTTATACAACTGGTGACTTTGTATTGCACACCAATGTGTAAGTATTTGATTTTGTTTTTCAAATTTATAACTCAAGAACTGAAATGATTACATAATCTGCATGTGATAGTGATTGTTTACTTAAGTAATGTAAATCAGTTTATCTATTATCTAGACTTGTTTTTATTTAATGAAAAAAATCTTTCTTATAAATAAAATATACAGAAATGATGGACAAGAATTCGGAGGTGCAATTTATCAAAGATGTTCCGATCGCTTGGAGACTGGTGTACAATTATCATGGAGTTCAGCATCGAATGCCACCAAATTCGGTCTTGGTGCTAAATTCGATTTGGACAAGGATGCATGTGTTCGCGCTAAAGTCAACAACGCTAGCCAAATTGGCTTGGGCTATCAACAAAAATTACGTGACGGTGTCACAATGACATTATCAACATTGATTGATGGTAAAAACTTCAATGCTGGCGGCCACAAAATCGGTGTTGCACTAGAACTCGAAGCTTAAGAAAAAAATTTAGAGAGAAAAATTAAAATCTTAATAAATACAAAAAATTAATTTACACAAAATAAAGAGAAACAACCAACAACTTTAATTTCTATTATTGTAGCCGTTATCGTATCCATTTTATTGTTATTGTTGTTGCTGCATAAAATAAAATGATAAAACTAATGAATTATTTATCTAATTTTAATGTAAAAGATAATTAAAAGTATGCAATGCCACATAAACACACACATAAACCATGAAGTGAAATAAAAAACAAAATTCCAATAAAGTTTTATCCCTTTTCTTTTTTTTTATTATTTTTATCCTTTGTCTTAATTTTTTTATCTCTGGTAATAATAGATAACGCGATAAGCAAAGCACATGGATGCTGTTGTTGCAATGATTAATTTTCCTTTCATCGAATTTTATTTATGTTGAAATTAAAGAGCATAATTTGTTTAGTGTTGAAGTAAAAATTTGTAAAAAAAAAAAATAAAGTTTGTTCGCTTAATTTTGTTAGAAAAAATCATAAGAAATAAGAAAATAAAAAAAAGAATGAATAGATAAAATAATTCAATTAAAAATTTAATTTTCTTTTCATTTTTTGTTAAACATTGTTTCATGCTTTTCTTTTGCGCACTGATTTCGTTCAATAATTAATTGGGTTGAAGCAATAACTGTTCAGTTTGTTATTTACTATCTGCATTAATAGTATTGAACAGTCACTGTCTAGCACGAATAAATACTAAAGGATTTCAAGAAATAAATTGAAAACAAACATTTTTTTTTATTTTTAAAATTAATTAAACTTTTATTTATAAAAGTAAACCAACAAGATTCATATAAGTATTTAAAGAAAAATTCAATGACATATTTGTTCATCCATCGCTTTTGACGTCCATTCGGGCTCTGCCGTACCAATTTTCTCAATTATACTGTTCACTTGATAGCATAATGATTGAATTTGCTTATCCCATTGTGGTAAGATTTCTCGTGCTGATTAAAAAAGAAGAAAAAAACAATTTACTTATTTCTTGTATATTGGATAAAAATTAAGTTATTTTTACTTTCAAAATGAACGATGCCATCAATTTGATCAATGTAGCCAGTCATGCGGCCTTCGGTTATCATTTGGCTAGCAATACGTTCTGCTTTTGTTGGTGAAATTTCCAATAGAGCACCTAATTCTTCAAATGTAATATTATTATACAATTTACTTGCTGATAATAAATTATGTTCAAAAACAGCTCTATCTAATATTGTTGATCCATCTCCAGTTACAGCCTTTTGATGTGACTGCAATAACGCTTCAAATTCTTGTAATTCGTACCGTCTAATAATACGATCTAAGTACATTTTCTCTAATATAGCATACGCTGTAAAATGTTGGCAACGTTCATCCTTGAATAAAGTTGCCAACATACGAGATCTTTGTTGTCCAGCTGACGCAAGTATTGTACATATTAAAGCTTTTTTCAAAGCGATTATACGTTCGTGTTCATCAACAATTGTCCGATACGACAGTTCATTATATCTTTGAGCAGCTTCAATAAATTTTCTAAAAAAATATTAAATTTTTTAATAAAAACACTACATTATGGTGAACGAGAATGTACCTTCTATAATCTAAAACACGAGCATAACAGCTTTTATATCCAACTTGCAGTATTTCACATTTTGTTTCCGCTTGTAATAATGACGCACGATTTATATATGCTTCAGCCTGTACAGAATTATCATCCTCTAAATACAATCTTGCTATTTTTAAATATGTATCTAACTTGTAGTCCACTGGATATTGTCTAAAAAAATTAACTTTATTTATTGAGTATCGAGTGCTGAAAATTTATTTTTAAATATTACTTTTGACCAGTTTCCAAAGGTATTCCAACTAAAACATTAGCAGCTTCACGCCAATTATAGTTTCGTTCATAAATATCAGCTAAATGTTGTCGAATGCTGGCTACTTGCTCCTCAAATGATATAACCCTTGGTTGCACTTTATCCAATGTAAAATGTGATACAACTTGTGAAACATCATCTGGTAAATTTGTTAAATGTACTCCAATATCTGTCAAAATTTGACGGGATATAACCAGACTCACGTGTTCATTAACAACTGCACATATGAAATAATAAAAATTAGCAAATTTTTAATATTTTAATTAATCTTCGTACTTACTTGCTTCAATAAATATTTTTAACGTTTCAATAAGATCATTTTCAGTATTTGATAAAACATTTTCTAAAAGTGATCGATATCTAAAGAAAAGTATAAATGTTAAACCGGGTGCAAAAAGTATGAATAACCTCACTTACTTGTCTGCTTGCTCTTTGTGAGTTCCGCAGAAGCTAGTTAGTGTGCTTAATTGCGTACGTAAATTAATTGCATTTATCATGATTTAATTTTTAATTTTTACGGCAATAATGAATTAAATTTTTACGACTTTCGTTCCGAACAACACAAATGTCAAACTAATAATAACAAATGAAAAATATACCTGCAACTTTAAATTCTCCAAAGAGATCACAGCGCTCATTTCTCTAAAGTATGGAAATTAATAACTTAACATTGAGTTCAATTTTTTGATAAAAATAATTATCAACGCTTATTATCAGTTGTGAGGAAATTGATTAAAATTTATTTTTTATGTAAATTGTATAATTGTGCAATTAGAAATTTTTTCATACAAAATTGACACGATTTAACTATACAATTCTGAACATTTGTTTGTTGAAAATAACTACTTGTTCTCACCCATCTGTTGTCTTGACTCACTCATGAGCATCTACAAATTATGATCTTAATAATATTTTTGTTATGTTTTAGAAAATAAAACCACAATTATAATAATATTTAGATTGATTTATTTACTTTGTCGAACTGTAAAAATACATACTGTGAAGAAAAAAAAATACTAGGTCGTGCACACCGCTTTTACCGATATTTAAAATGTGCTTTTGAGTACAATAATGTTCTATATCCCTGTCCTAAATAATATAAAAATATATTTATTGTCTACTTACTTACGGTATTAAAAAACACTTTAAATAGATATATGTAAATATTCTATAATAAACAATTTAAATATTGTATTTAAATTTTGAACGGTTGTAATATCGACAGCATCCCGATCATCGTCTATTTGATGCCAAACTGTGGGAAAAGGATATGGAATAATGTGAAGAATTGGGACTCCTTTACGTAAAAACGGTATATGATCATCTTCAATCACAGTGTGAAGCGAGAGTGGTTGGAAATATCTAATTGGAGCTTGATTTACATTTACACTGCTGTACGCGTACTGTGCTAAGTAACCGGATTTTCCTAATCGTTCTTCACTGTCCAATAAATGAGCATACCAATTGTCAGTTTCTCTGAAAAAACTGTAAAACATTGGATCCGAAGCACCTAACAAATCCAGCAATACCATCATATTCTAAAAATAAGAATTTTATCATTATTATATTACATAATATATATAAAGATTAAGGTTATTTTACAATTTTCTCTAAATGTCCACTTTGGTCCCATTTATTAGCTAAATGTCGTGCACCATAGATCGAGTCAGTTGGTCCCCATTCTTTAAAAGCTTCTTCCCCATCAAAGAACACAAATTGTAAACTAATGTCTAAACTATTATCAACATTTACTAAATAATTACGAAGAACGTGTGCTAAATTTATAAGCATCGCACATGGTACAGCAGAATCGGTTGCACCTTAAATTAAAATGAATAATTTTGAATTATATAAAGATTTTATATTTCATTGCTAATATATTACCTAAAAACACTTGTTTAGGAAAGTATTTGCTATCATAATGACAAGCGAATATCAAATAGCGTTCTGCCTTTGGATTATAAGTCGCTATTATATTTTCAAATGTTAATTCTCCCATATTTGGAGTAATATCATTAAATTTATCAATTTCTACGCTCCAATTCAATTCATTCATAGAATCAACGATGAAATCACGTACCTCATCGTGTCCAGGTGTGCCAACAACTCTTGGAATTAATATTTTATCTAATACTGTGTTAAAATGTTTAATATCCATCATTTGATGGATAAGCGTTAGTTTATGTTCGGGAACATTAAGTGGTTTATGACTTATCTAAAATTAAAGAAAAATATACATATACATACTTATAATGTAATAACTAAATTTAATATTATTATTTACCTGTTTATTATTTAACGAGTTTTTTTGTTCATATGTCTTATTAATAGAAAAAAATATTATTAAGAAAAATAATAAAGAAGAATATAAACATTTACGTGTCATTATTGTGTATAAATTTTGATTAAGTGTTAATAAAAATAATAACAATAATAATATTCTTTCATCTCTGAAATGAATGAGGTAACTGTTTTGTGAAAATATATTTCATTGCAATAATGCTTAGGTGTGTGTCCAATTACTATTTTATTTTATTTGATTATTATTACAATAATTATGAGAATTATATTTTTTATAGAAAAAAAAAAATGAGAGACCATGTGACACAGTAGTTACTTAATTATGATAAAAACTCTTTTAATTGATAACAAAACACAATACTTTTTTAAAACCACAACATTTTTTATTTAAATTATTCTCAATTTAAACATATTAATTTTAAACGTAAAATTTATAATAGCTAATAATTTTAGTCAATTTAAAAATTAATTAAATACTTTATTATTTGTAAATGAAATATATAAAAAATAAAAACAATAAACATGTTTCAAATATGTAAACAAGTATTTTTGTTTTATTTACTACTCAATTTTATGTTATTAAAACTTTGTTCTTTTTTTGACAATACTCGCCATTTCCATAATGTGGGAGGTTTATGAATTAAAAAAAAGAGAATTATTTTTGACGTGTCTCTCTAAGCGCGACGTTTGTTATTTCCAGTTGTCAAAAATTTTTTTTTTTAATTTTAATAAATTAGTAAATAATCGACTTTATAGTTTATTTAATTGTGCAATAATGAATTCTATTTAAATACTTTGTATATTTTAATGTGTTGTAATTATATAATATGAAAAATGTCGCCAAGAAAAAAGGTTCGAAATGTTTATAATGAATTTAAGTGTTTGTGATATTTGTTTACCTTTTGATAATATGAATGATTATTGTTTAAATGAAATGAACTTAATGTAAATTTTAACTTATTTAATTCGTTTATAGTTTTTAATTTAATTTTTCTTTTTAAATCAACAATTTTATTTAGAAATGCTAATCTATTCATAATGTAATCGATTTTTGCAATTTTTGTTATTTTTTTTTTCTTTTGGTAAATAATGAAAAGCGCGTTCATCACCGTTAAATTTGTCTTCACTATTTGTATCAATTCTTTTTATATGCTTAGTGTAGACACATTTCATGTGACATTTGAATATAAATTAATTTCAATTTTAGTCAACAAGTAGTACAGAGACAAGTTCAGGGTCGAGTTCCGGATCTACAAGTACAAGTAGTTCATCCAGTGGTTCAGATTCTGGTTCTTCCAGCTCAGATAGTGATTCATCTAGTTCAGAAGAGCCAACAGTACAGAATGCACCACAAAATGTTCCAAGTATTTTTTAAAAGTGATTCCTCAAAATTTGTTCAAGTTTTTATCATTTTTTTTCTTGTTGTAGGTAAAGTCACTGAAAAGGCATCACGACGTCGAAGTTCAGAAATCGTTACCGGAAAAACGCAAACAAAAGTGGAAACAGAAAAAATTCCAACTAATGCAAAATCAAAAGAAAAAATTCCTCCGCCCTTACCACCATCAAAAATATTACCTCCAAAAATTGTTAAACCCAGTGTATTTTCCAGTGACGATGATATTAATACTGCAAAAGTTCCACCTTCTACAAAAAAGTCAAATCAAATCGATCCTAAAAAGAAAGCACCAATTACGACAAAGGGTAAAATTAATGCGGTGCCTATACTTAATACAGGTGGTAAAGCACCTCCATCGGTTGTTAAACAGCATCAACAGCAACAGCAAACTCATCCACAAAACAAATCAACGACAAATAATAATATCAATAATAAAAACAGTAGTTCTACTAAACCGTCAGCACAAAAATCGTTATCAAATTCAGAGAAGTTAGCATCAGCTGCAATTGCTGCTGTTGCAGCTGCAAATAAATTGAAAAAGAAGAGCATATTTTCGCCTGTTAATAGTTCCGAGTCAGAAGAGGAAAATGTGCCACCACATGCACAACCACCGCCAAAAGTTAACAAAGTTAACTCTCATGTTGGTGGAAAAACTAAACCACCTATTAAATCTAAACCGAAGGAATCCCAATTACCAGTTAAAAATATTCCTTCGAATCCTTTACCAACCGGTAAAAGTAAACCAAAAATTGTGCCAGTAGAAAAGGAAAAAATTGTTTCAAAAAGTTCTGAATCTTCAGTTTCTACAAGTTCCTCAGACACTTCAAGTAGCAGGTAATATAATTAAAATTTGATTACACCTTATAAAATATAAAAATATTTATTTTTATTTCAGTGAATCGGAGTCTGAAACAAGCGATGATTCTGTGCAATATTCGAAAAAAATTGCACCAAAAAAATCAAATCAGAAATCAGCAAACACATCTAAGGGAGATGGTTCAAAGGATAATATGGGCTCTGACTCAGATCTTGATGCTGCAAAACCAACTGTACGTAAATTAACAAGATCAGCAAGTACTCGTAAATCAAAACATTTAACAGGAAAAGTAGCGTCCGAAACTGATTCCGATGCTGAGAGTACAAAACGTTCTATGTCAAAGAGTCCTGTAAAAAAAGCGCCAGTAGCAACTAAAGGAAAAACAAAAAATAAAAGAAGTGATACAAAGCTCAATAACAATAATGTGACTCCACCAGCACCTACAGAACGTAAATGTCCTGTACCTGATTGTGATTCATTTGGCCACTTAGGCGGCCAATTTGATAAACATTTTACCCAAGAGTCATGTCCACTCTATCATAATGTAACTGCGGCACAAACTAAGGAACTCTATCTGGAAAGAAAAAAACACGAAGAAGAACGAAAAAAAGCAATAATACTATTAGATCCAATAAAAAAGATACAAACTATTGAGCAAAAACTATATTTACAAAAAGTTAAAGATATGCGTGCTAAATTTAAACCGCAACCTACACCATCATCCTCAGCAAATCAAAATAATAATTTTAATAATAACAACAATAATATTAATAGTAATAATAATAATACCAATAATATAAATAATAATAATAGTATGTTAAATAATGATAATGACAGTAATAATAATATAAATAATGATACAAATAACATCAATAGTAGTAATAACAATAGTATAAATAATAGTAGTATAACTACTTCAGCTACTACCACTACTACTAATAACAATGATAAAAACAATGATAATTATCACAACAATAATAGTAAAAGTAAAAATAATGCCAATAGTAATAAGGATAATAGTAAGGACAATATTAATAAAGGAAAGGAGCCAAATTTAAATGGTATGGTTTCCGATTATGATTTACAATTGTTTAGAGAAGCTCAGGCAATTGCTAGTGAAAATATGGAAAATGAATTAAAAACATTGCCAGCATCAAAAGGAACAAAGTAATAATGAATTCCTTCCGAAATAATATTAATTTTAAAATTAAAAAACAATTTTTTACAGATATGTAATAATGGGTAAATTCAATATGGAAGTTTGGTATCAATCACCATATCCTGAGGATGCGGCTCGCTTACCGAAATTATATTTATGTGAATTTTGTTTACGATATCAAAAGTCTGAGGTCTGTATGAAGCGACATGCAGCTAAATGTGTTTGGCGACATCCTCCTGGTGACGAAGTAATTTTGAAATTAATTTTTTTCTTATAACCGATTTAATTAATTAATGTTTAAATTTCCTTTATTATATAGATTTATCGTAAAAGTAAATTGAGTGTATGGCAGGTGGATGGGAAACGTCATAAACAATATTGTCAACATTTATGCTTATTAGCGAAATTTTTTTTAGACCATAAAACATTATATTACGATGTGGAACCGTTTTTATTTTACGTTATGACATTAGCCGATTCAGAAGGATGCCATACAATTGGCTATTTTAGCAAGGTAATTTATTTTATTTATGTATATAATATGTTTATGATTTCTTGAAGAAACAATATTTTTGATTTGTTTATAAGAAGTTCTATTATGTCAACAGACTAGTGGTGGACAATTTATTTAAATTTTTAATTATTCTTACCCTAATTATACTTTATGAAATTTTATTATGAAAATAATTACAAAAAAGACGCGAACAGAAATGGGAAAATTTAGTAATCTGAGTCTGAATATAAAAATATTTTCGTTTATTATTAAATTATTTATTATTTCCTTTTTCAATAATTTATTTTCAATTTTTCTTTCTTTCATTAAAATAAAATTCTGTCAACAAAAGAATACGTATACATTTTTTTTTTTATTTTTGGTATTTATTTCGAGAAGTGTGTCTGTTGTATGTATTTTTAATATTGTTACGAGTTAGACGACCTTTTAATAAAAATTTAAGAGAAATGCAAAAAAAAGACTGGTAATATTGTGGAAAATATATTTTCGGTGTTTCTATTAATTTTTTTTTGTTTGTATTTTACTTCAAAAAGTGGTTAGACAATTACACGAAAATTTTCACTTAGTATTAAGAAGAAAAAATAAAAAAAAACCTAAGTCTGGTTACTTACTGGTACTGAAGATACACTGAATAGCTTTATTTCTTTATTTATTTAAAGAATAAGATAAAATAAAAAAAAAGGAGCAAAAATTGATTAATAAATTATTTTCTGTATGACCTGACTAGACACAATTGTAAATAAGAGTAGATAGAAACTAATTTTATATTGGGGACATGCAATTATAATAAATTTTTTACCTAATTTTATTTTATTGTCTAACAAGTGGAGCTTTATTATTTTTTTTTTTTTTTTTGTTTTGTTTTAATCCTTGCTTAAGGTTTTTATTATATTTGTTATTAATTCTTTATGATAGAAGAATACTATATTATTACGATATTGTACTTGTATGTTTTGTACGGCAAATTTTCAATTTAATATATTAATACGACGAGAGAAAAAAATGTATAGTAATAATAATAATAATAATAATAATAATAATAATAATAATAATAATAATAATAATAATAATAATAATAATAATACAATTAAAAATTAAAAAGATTTATCAAAGGTAGATACGTAACTTTGCATGCAAAAGTTAGACAGAGTCAGTTAAATCTATATTTTTAGTATATAATAGTAAAAAATTTGCAAATGAAATTTTAAAGCTTAAACGTAAAATATGATGGTCCTTTTCTGTACAGTATTATAATTTGCTCTTGTTATACTATTGTTGTTGATGATGATGATGATGTGATTCGCAGATTTCGTGAATGGTAATAGAATAATTTGATGATGGCTGATGGTGGTTTATACTGTCTGGTATCTGTGTTATTCTGGTTTGTTACTCTGCTTCATAGTATATTTTCGGTCAATGAACTTTCTCATGCTTTTTAGAAGAATGTTATAGTCTAGCCACAGTCTGCGTCTGGCATAGGATGAGCTAGTGTAAATGAAGTATGAGAGAATAAATTTTCTCTATATAAACATAAAACATATATATATGTAGTCATTTTTTGGATAGTGTCTGCTTTGCACTGTGCTTTATACATTATGCGCGAAATTCATAGCACAGAGTTCAGAATAATACAGCATCCCCCAATATTATTTATATCATAGAGCAATAATGTAAAACAGAGCAAACTTGTATTATATATAAAACTTTTTTTCTTTGGGGTGTTTCGTATGCTGTTTCAACGTAGTCGTCATTGGTAGCGAATGCAGACTGCTACTGAATTCTAGCAACGCAGAGCGTAAAATAGGTGATGGGTGAATTATATTTTTATTTATTTTATATTTTGGTAGATATGGGTTTGTTCGGTTTTGATTGTACGTTAACGTTTACGTATATTTAGAGTTTGTAAAAAATATTTGTGTGCAAAATGCAGACTATATATGTTAAAAAAGAATGGGAACGCCTGAGTTATATAGAAACGGTCATTGCTCCGCGTCTCTATGTCTGGCTGACTATGCTACAAATATTCTTATATAGAAGTTTAAATATAATAGATATAAAGTATACATTTAGCGAATTATAGACATTGCTCATGACTAGCTCTGCTACAGATTTTATTTGTAATGGAACTGGTTTACGGATGATGCTGCTTATAGAAAAAGAAAATATTTTACAAGATTTTTACTTTAACGTTTTCGTTGAATCATAGAGAAACTATATAGAAAAATTTTGTATTTTCTGTGTTAATATTTCTATTTTACATAACTAGATTCTAACTAGAAGAATTACTTATACGTCTCGTGTAATTGTTTATTTGCTAGTTACGTTACTACAAAACTAATGCCTACAACTGCACCTTTATTTTAAATTTAAATTTTCTCTTCTGGTAAAAATTGGTCTCAGTCTATAAAATCATAAAATGTAACCATGGTTTCACAACTGATGCTGATGCTGACATAACTGATTTCAATTCGCTTGGATGCACTAACCAGGATTTTTTGTTTATTATTATTACTTTATTCAAATGAATATATTTAATTACACAATATTCAGTTTGGTCGATGAAGAAAATTCACATCCTGAAATTTATACAATTTATAAATTGAATTATAATTTAAACTTTCAGTTTTTTATTTATGATCAAATTTTTTGTTTTTGTTAACGAAAATAAATTTCTGTAGTAGAAATAAAAAAAGGATTTTTTTAATGGAAATTTTACCAAATATTGTACCTATCAATGACAGACAAATCAATGTTATTTGGCTGGTTAAAGTTCACAAAATTTAGTAAAGAGTAAAAATGATAAATGCAGTTAAATAGAATGCATATGTTGTTGACCTTACCATTATCGGCATTACAGCTTAAGCTGTATTTCAGTGTACGATTTTAAAAGTTGCAAAAATAATATGTATTATCGATAATATCTTTTATTTTACCTTATATGGGCGTGTAGATGATATATATATATATATGTATATTTCTAGTATTTTTATATTTTCTGCAGTTAACTCTTGACTAATGGTGGTCACATGCCATTAAAATCAAATCGTAAAAATTAAAGATTATCAAATTTATCTTTTTTGAAGGAATTTACAATGGTGATTTTGTTACGTTTTATCTTATTTAATTAATTTAATTTAATTTTCATTTTGATTAGCAATTTAAGTATTGACGGAATATATAAAATTGTTATAATAACAGACCGCAAAAGAAGAAGGCAAAAATTATTTTATATATATGTATATATGTTACTGTTAATGAAATCGTGGTATCTTCTGATTAGAACATTTAATATTCACTTAAAATGCTTTATAATTTGCTATAATTTCGGCAATTATCTTCTTTACTATATCTATTAACTGGTGATAATACTTTTTTCTATAATAATTACCATCGTGCCAAAATCACGTAGCACTTAGTGATTTAAATAAGGAAAGGATTTATTTTTTTTAGATGAAATTTGTATTTTATGAATAAACTGTCAAGAGAGACAAAGTTTGTTTCGCAGTTTGATGAACTAAAGAAAGAAAATAATAAAAAGACAACAGAAAATACCTAAGGGCAAGGTTGAAATTACTTGCAAATATAAAAGCGTCGAAAAATTGTTTTGCGATTTATATTTTATTGTATTTATAGTCGTTAAAAATATAAATAAAAATACTTTTATGATTAACAATTGATATATAGATATATATCGGCCTGAGCTTATATATATAATATAAATAATTGTTTAATGGATAGTGATTGTGTTGGCACACTGTTCCCAATAAACAATAAAATTCTCATGGTAACTAAAACACAAAATTGCACATTTTGATATGCCTTTTTTCCACCATTATCATTATTAATAATATTATTATAGTAAAAATACAAGTAATAAAGGATAAAGCAAGGCATAATGGTTGTTGATATGAAATCAAATGCAATGTTATGTGTAGACAAGCATAACGCGTTAACAACGATTGCGTTTAATTTTTTCTTTTTTTCCATATATGTATGAAAAGAATTTTTCGAAAAAAAAAGTCGTTACCCTCATCGTCGTGTTAGCGACTTTTTTTTTTTTTTTAAATAATTCTTTTTATTTTAGTAATAATCTACTCTGCAATATTAAAATTTTATAACATACAATTTTACATTAATTTTACTTTTATTTAATTTATATTACTTTTTTTCTTTTTTTCCTTACTTTTCTTTTCTTGTGTTATTTATTTTTATTTATTTTAAATTTGTATAGTTTTGTTACTTCTTATTTATTTATTATGATGTTTTATAAAACGCATAAAATAAAAACAAGAACAACATAAAGATGAAATGCAACAGTAAGAAAAAACAAGAACATCACAACTACGAGTACTACCATCATCAAAAATAAAGAATAAATAAATAATTCTTACATATGTGATGCATTTTAATTTTAATTTACTTTATTTTTGTTGATGAACAACACAACAAACTAAACAAAACTGAAATACATAAACCGATAATAATAATAATAATATGCAAGCAAAGTGAAGTTATTTTATATTATTGCGTTAAGGATGACATAAAATAAAAAATAAATAAATAAAAATGTTTAAACGTTTTCCATGCGTTTTATGTATATTTTTCATTTTTATAAATTTCTTTTGTGGTTTTCTTTTTTTTTGTAGCAAAAAAAAAATTGAAAGAAGAAGAACGATGAACCAAGTAAAGAATAAAATCAACAAAAATTATATAAAAATCCCATTAAAAACAGTCAACATTCAGTACATCATTTTGCTCAATGCCTTTGTCGTTGTCGTCGTCGTCGTTGTATATTCGTCGTCTTGTTATATTTGCTGTTGTTGTTATGTCGCCGACTTCTGTGAACTCTGACAGTCATATATTATTTTAGAATTGCGTACATTTATATACTTATGTTATATTCTTCCTTTTTATATTTCATCTTATATATTATGTTCATTTATAATTTTTATTGCTTATTTTAATTTTTATTCTTGTACAAAATTGGTTTAAAATTAATTAAAATTTTTATTCAATAATATGTTGCAACGGAATTTCAATTCGCCTCATAATTATCCTTTATACTTATAATATTATCATAATTAATTAATTTTTAGTTTTTTAATATTTTACAAAAGCTCGAAACTTTTCAAGAGACAACATTTAATAAGTTTATAGTAAAAATAATCAATTTATTGTTATTTAATTCATAATCTGTTAACAATAATATTTATAGACAGCAAGAAAATGAAGAAAATAATAACAATGTGATGACAATAATGATTATGACAGTAAATATGATGATCAACATTTGTAGGGGTAAAATGTAAAAGCTCTGTATTCGGGTAACTAAATATAAAAAATAAAATAGAATAAAATAAAACGTCTGTCTGTCTATTTGTCTACATATGCCAATCCTCACACTGCATTTGTTATATTTTCATATTATTTTTGTACTTTCATTATGCTTTGATTTTATTTTGGGTATTATTTGGTTTAGGGTGGTTTACGTTTTGTATGCTTTGTCTGCCTCGTATTGAGTGCCAAATCTGTACTATCTGGTAGACCTTAACTACTTTACCCCAATTGGAAAATTTGTATTATACAAATACTTTGTACAATTTTTAATTTCGTTTATTTGTTTCTATTTGATTTTTTTGTTTCTTTTTATCATACATTTTCATTGCATAATTTTATGTAATTATTTTATCAGTATACGTAATAGAGCTACAAAAATTGAAAAAAATTTAAAATAACATTCTGTCTATAATATATAGATTATTTATTTTTGTTATGAATTCGCGACAGAAATAATTTTTAATTCCCAGATTTTGGTATAAAAATTCATTATTAAATATCTTTTGTATTTTATTAAATATTTCATTTATTTAATCATGCAGCCCTATAGTCTGTGCTGTCTATATTACCTATTATTGCTACATTGGGCTATACTGCTTCAACGTAAACACTTGTCAGAAACAATTATACATTATTATTTGAAAATATGTCATATATCTATAAGATTCAGTATATAACAATGAGCAAAATTAATATTTATATTTCTGGAAAACATAATATTGTCACCCTTATATATGTACGAGGTATGTAGGTAAGCTACTAACAATTTTCCATTTCGTTATATTTTACCCTTTTATTGTTTGTTTATAATGCAGATAGTTAGTTATAGAGTCATTCTTATCCATAAGCAGATTATCAGTATTTCAGTTACCACAGTTTGATGTGATTTTTTTCTTCTTAGTGACACGCTTTTCCGCTTTCTTTTATATTCGGTAAAATAAATCTTTTTATTCACCAATTTTAGTATTATTATTATTATATATGAAGCACATTTGTGTTATCGTATCTTAGGTTTTAAAAGCAATTTTTCCATCATAAATATATAAGATTACACAAACCGAACGCATTTTATATATTTTTAAATGAGAATTTTCTGATTTTATGCTTCTTCATTTGGTTTCTTATTCGTCTCTGCAATTTCTTTGTATACTCATTTGTCTGTAGGTTCATCGACTATAGTTTTTCTTTTCTTTTCTTTCACTGTTTTTAATTCGTGTAAGATACGCTGTGCTTTAGTGACTGAAAGTTTAATGTATGCTTTACTGGATAAAGGGTTTATTGCTCTCGGCAATTCACATCAAAAGAAGCATCAAATAATTTTTTTTATCTTTAAATTCTGCATTTTCGTCTAATTTTAACATTTACTTAGGAAGATCATTAATGTAAAATTACGTTATACGATTAATTCATTACTTATTGTGTTGTTTTTTATCTGTTTTATATATTTAACAAATTGACTTCATCAATTTTTTCATTATTTTCAATTAGACATTACAAATTAATTATTTTTATCTGTTTTTTTTTTTGGATTTAAGTTTTTTCGGTTTATCTTTGATACTTTTCACCAATTTACTTAAAAATTATTTTAAAATAAATAAAACTAATTCTTTCATTGTAAAACCTCTGTATACATGTAATATATATTTGATTAATTACTTCAAATTAATGAAATTAAGAGATTTATAATCTTCTGTGCAGAGTTTTATTATTTTTAAAATAATATTTTCATATTCTTTGCTGCAGCATCTTTTGGTTCCTTATTTGTCGACATATACATTTGTTTTATTTATTTATTTATTTTTTACGACTTTCTTACCATACAATGTTTGGCAATGTAAAAGAAAATTGAATGAAAAATATTGGCACACAACTTGACTTTTAACTGCTGCTGATAATGATATGATTGTCGATTTTTTTCACTTTAGTCTGAATTACTTGTGAATAAATTGTGTTTTTGTCATTTTACTTTACGATTCTGTTTTTAATAATTAAATGAGTTATAGATTCTCTAAAGGTATAAAGAAAAAACTGAATGAAAAGAAAAGAAATTATTAAATACTTATCGTACAAGTAGTTTATTTGCCAATGAATGAATTGTCAAGTGAGTATAGTATAGTATTTTGTACGTTTAGAGTTAAAAATATGTTTTATATATAAAAAATGTAAAATAAAAAAAAAGAAAACACTCTTTACCTGCTCTTGGCACTAATTTTTAATTAAAATGTGCCATTTTAGATTTTTTTTTTATAACGGCATTAAGAATCAAAAAACAATTTTATTTGATTTTTTATTAAAATTATTTATGTTTTATTTTATTTGCAGGAGAAAAATTCCTTTTTAAATTATAATGTTTCGTGTATATTGACGCTGCCGCCTTATCAGAGGAAGGGATATGGACGTCTTTTAATTGATTTTAGTAAGTTTCTTTTATTTATTGTTTTGATTAAATTTATTTATTTAAATATGAAGGTAAAAATGTACTTGAGAATGCTTGTGAATAATTGATTTAAATTATTTTAAGCAAAATAATGCAGTTCGAAATATGAATAATTTCAGGAAAAGAAACCCAAATATGTAGATTATGAAAAATAAAAATTTTCCAACGCTAAAATCTCTAAATTTATATTTATATTTAGCTTTGATGATTTAAACTTAAAAGCACAAAGTCCGTTTATTTTTTTAATGCTCTATCTTTGTTATATACACACAAATATATAATCAGCATTTAAATTGACTTCGTTTTATTATTTTGATTAACACACAACGTTTGTATATTAAAAAAATAGAAAAGAATAATTTTCGTTAAAAATATTTCTAATTAATTCGATTTTGTATCTTTTTTTAGAATTTATTTATAGTTTTTGTTTATTTTGGTTATTTTTAAATTTACTTTTGATTAACAAAATTTCTAAACTATTCACTAAATTTTTGCTTTATTTAACTTGTTCTCGTTTATATTTAAAATAGTTTAGTTTGAATGACTTTAAATTTTTATTAATTTATTATACAATTTATCATAAATGCCGGTTTTTATATTGTTTTACTTTTAAACAATTTTCGTGATTTGAATTGACAAAAAATTTATTATTCTTATTTTCTTTAGGTTTTTGTTATTTTATTTAATTAATATTATTCTTTGAAAATACTGAAAAAACAAAAAGTAAATAATCATGAATATATTATGGAATCCAGACTAAAAAAATTGTATTTACTTTTATTTATTATGATTATTATCTAGGTAATAGTTAAATGTTTAAAATAAATTATTAGGAAGTAACATATGCCGTCGATTTCCTAGAATAATTATAAAAACAATCAACCTGTAGTTATTTTTTTTTGTTCAATAATTTTTGCATATGTAATGAAAATTTATTTTTATGCCTTGCGAATATACATAAGTGTAGAGTATTTTTTATTATTTAAATAATAATGAAATATATATAATTTATAAATGTTTTTGATAAAATACTGATGAATGACAACAACTTAGATTATAGATTTCTATAGAATAGAGAATTTCATAGTAAAATTTTGGTTAATAATTGCAAAGTGAAACAATAAAAACTCTTAAGTACAATTGTAGCCTTTGTCGTCCATAATTGTTCATTTCCTATGTGAATTTGATTTTTTTTTTTATTTAAATAATTCTCATTTATCAGAATTATAATTATTTAATTTTCATTTTTAATTGTTTAAATAAAATTAAATAAATTATTATTCAGTTGAGACGATCAACACTCTTTATTTTATTCAATTAAATTAATTTGCTTGTATCTTACTACCTGTGAATTTAATTACCATCCAACTTGAAATGGTTTTTAATTTAATTATAATAAAGAAAAAAAAATGTCTGGAAGGCAAGGTAAAATAAAAATAAATGATTAATTAAAATCTTCGTCCCACAAATTTAACTGTTTTTTTCTTTTTTATGAATTTATCTGTGAATGTTTTTTTTATTTATTTTTTTATCTTAATAAGGAGATATTTTTATGAAATACTAAACGCCAAGTATAAGAAAAAAAAATCAAGTGGGTTTCATTGCAGTAATTAACATATTTCTTCATCTTCTGCTGTTTTAAACGATAATGCACAATAGAAAAAACTTTTCTAATTTCTATTATATTAAGAATGATTGAAGAGAATAAATCTCTGCAGAAATTTTATTACAAAACAAATTCATTGTGTGGGTTAAAGTAATTAATAAATCAGATAAATAGTTTAAACAATATTTTATAAAAATAATTATAATTCATTGTTGATTTGTTTATAAAATGCATAAACGTTTTTTTCCATTTAGGTTAAAGTCACTTTTCAAAGGCACCACTGCCATATGTAAATAAAATGACGTAGTCTGTCTATCTGACGTCAACAATTATTTATAAGTTTTTATTTTCTTTATTCATATTAAATAAATAATTTAATGTCTTATTTATTTAGCACAACGTTTTATTTTTTTTTTTTTGCAATTTTTTTCTTCTTATTTCTTATTGCAAAAAAATAAAATAAAATAAACGTTTTTTTTTTTGTTATGAGAAAAAAAAAAGTCACGACCAGACAATGACGTACTACATCCGAGAATTTAATAATAAGCCAACGAATAAACAACATAAAAAAAATTAATTAATTTTCTATTTGGTTATAATTTCTGTTGCTCTCATATTTATTTACAGAAAAATTAATTACAGACAATGATGTTTAGAAATAAATTTATTATAATTCTATTTGTTAAGGGCTTGAAAGATTATTTTGAAAGAATATTATCTTTTTAAGAGCTTTTGAAGGATAAAATGAGTTTTTTTTTTGTTTTTTGTCTTGCATCAAGGGACTACTGCACTGCGGTTGTATTAAATGCGCTGTTTTATTGTGCATTATTCTGTAAATATATATATGTAATCGCCAAATGCATAGCAATTCATTTCTGTTTATTATTACGTTTATTTTTCAATACATTTCCGGTGCGCATGTACTTTATGGAAATAGGTTTAAAATCAAAAAAATTACACTCTTCTTGCACATAGAAGCTTTTTTGAGTTTCAAGAAAACTTTTTCAAGCTTTAACAATTTTTTTAATTAATTAACACATTGTTTGCTGATTTATTTTTTTTTGTTTAAATATGTTTATTGCTCTTTAATTTATTTTTATTTTATTTTATAAATAAGAAAATAAAAATGACGTAAGATATGACGACTTCTTTTCTTTTTTTTGTGTGTGCAATGTGTAGGCGTTTTTTTGTTTTTTAAAATAATAATTTTTCTCTAATTAAGGTAATAAATATTGGATTGAACAAATGTGAATACAATTTTTATAATATAATTAAATATATATATTTAACTAGAAACTGACGACACCGATTTATTTCCTATATAATATTTATATAACTAAGGTGTGGAATAGTCGTTTGATTACGGTTGCGCTACCAAGAAAAATTGTTTGTTACGTTTGATTTCATTTTTTTTTTTTGTAATTTCTTAGATAATAATTACTATTGCAATTTTTTTTTTTGCAAATAATTACGTCATACAGTATTTTTACATATTACTATAATCGAAAGTATATTTGTGTGCTGCGCTGCCATAGTAGTATGTAGTAATTTTTATGTAATTTTTAATTCATTTTTCTTAAACTGAACTTTATATTTTATTGCACTTAATTTTGTTTTATTATTATATTTCCCCAAGCAAATTGTAGGCGTAGTGTAAGTTGAATAGGCTTTTTATAGTAATATACTTTTACTATAAACTACTATGCCGTACGTTTGTAAATTTACGTTACATAAAAATAAATATATTTATATTTTTTGATTCATAGTAAGTTTGAAGTGCTTTTTTTAATTATTATTTTTTTTTGTCTATAGAGATGCAAATAGTAAACATTTTATAGTATTTTTTTTTGTAAGTACATTTTATACTATTTAGTTTAAGAAATGGTTTTTTTTTCTTTCTTCGTTGCATAATTATTATTTATTCTTTTGAGCTTTTATGGTTATAATGAAAAAAAAAACTTTATAAATTATATAAAAATTTATAGAATAGGAAATGCTGTATATATTGAACGCACATTTGCTTAAAGTATTATCTTAAAATGTATTACAGCATAAATATTATTATTATATATCCCCACGGTATATAAAACGCCCATACAAAGAAATAAGACTGCATTTTCTGTTGTTCTATTATGTTTGTGTTATGCTTTATGTACGTGTGCTTTCTTTTTTATTGTTTTCTATTTACTTTATACTTTCGCGTTGGCGATGGTAATGAAACCAAATAATAATAATAAAATTATAAAAAATAAACTAAAATTAAATTTAAATAAAAAAAATATAAGTATAAACACCATATCTATCGTTATAAATTGAATGATAGGGCAGCGTAGCATTAGCAATAGTAGTTATGTTTTTACAAACCGAAAAATATGTATAAAAACAGCAGTAGAAATATATTGCAATTTGCAATTATGGGCGGAGTTATAGTTTCTATGGTGTGTGACGTAGTAGTATATAGCTCCATTGATGTTCCCGGGGCTCATTCGTTGCATTGCAATTTTATATATATGCATAGCAAAAATAATAACCGGCAGTAATTTTTTGGTTTGTTTTTGTTTTAATTTTAAATTTAATAATGACGACACCATAACAACTTCCATTACCATTAACACCGCTATTATTATTAAATTTATATACAAGGACAGTCTTTTTGATAATTATTTAATTATTAATTGATGTTATTTCCTTCATTTATTTATATATTTGCCACACTTAATCGAAAGAAATAGTTATACCAATATGTTATTAAATTATTTTCAATAAACAATCTATTATTATAAATTTAATTTAATAAAAACAATGTTATCATTATTATTATTGTTTTGTTATTAATTTTGTCTCGTCATCAAAGAATTTGTTAAATCATTATTTTTTATATATAAGCAGTGAAAATGTCTCTTTTTTTTTATTTAATTTTCTCCAATAAATAAACAAATTTAATAAAATAGAAATTATAGCTTAATAAATAATAATGATAAACAGCAATAACAGTTTTTTTTTTTTGCTTAACAAAAACATTCAAAACAGATAATAAAAATAAATATTTTGTATAAAAATACTGGGCGTCTCCACTGGCTAAAGCTTATTATTCTTATTTAATAAATTGATAATTTTTTTTTTTATTTATTTATATTTTATTAAAGTTAAACAAACATTAATTTATCAAATTATATTTATAATAATAAAAATAAGCATTGTTTTTTTTTATTCACGTTATTTTTATGTAATGTCTCGACATCGTCTGTCATTAAAATAATGAAAAATAAATAAATAAATTATATTTAAATTAAAATTAAAGATGTTAATAATATTTTTTATTTATTTATTTTTTGTTTGTATATTTTAATATATAATTATTTATTTTTAATGACGAAAACATTAATGCTATTTTGCCAATTTTTAACCAACATTTTTTTTTTTTTAATAACAAATTAAGCACGTAAAAACGATAATTTCGTGTTGAATGCACTTGAGTTGAATAAATAAATAATATATTTTATTTTATTATTAAATTATGATATTTATTTATTTTGTAAAATTTTTATTCAATAAAATAAAAAATAAATATAATATTTATTTTTTAATCTTAATTAACATAAAAAATATATTAATTAGTCAATTATATTTGAATTAAATTATATTTTTATTATCTTTACTTATTAATATGTATAATGGGTCCGTTTATTTTGTTTGCCATTCATTTTATTTATTATTATTATTAATTTATTAAATATTATTATGAATTTGTAGACTTGATAAAAAAGAAAATAAAATATAATAAATATAGTAGCAGTGGCCAGGCCAACGTACTATGTTTAATTCAAGAAAAAAAAAAAGAAAATACAAATCAACACCGGCAGTAAAATATTTAGCCGGAGACGTAAAATTAAAAAAAAAAAAGTAAGCAAAAAGAAAAAAATAATCTCTGAGTGTTCCTAAAACTTTTCCACACAACATAAAGTTTCACCATTAAACTCAGTTACATTTTGTTATAGTTAAAGTATTGGGAATGCGTCGTTTATAGCAAGTGGCTGCGACGACGTTTGCTCCTTTTATTCCAAGACTATATAACGTCAAAGACTTTAATGATAAAAAATAAAAAGTAGCAACAACAATAATCATAACAATAATAATAGTAATAAAAATAAAAATGATAATTTGAAAAGCGTAAGAAAAAAAATAAATAAAACGCCCTACCCCAACAAAAAGCTTTCGACTTTTAACTATTCTATACACAGACGATGTAGCTTTTGATTGTGTTAAATTTACTAAATTTATATAAAAGTATTGTATAATTTTTATTTAAAAATATTTTTATATATTAAAGAAAGGACGAATAATAATAATATAAATATGTTTGATAGTAGAGAGATTATGATGGTAAAATAGAGGATAAAATACACTTGAATGCATAAACTATTTTACTACATTTTCTGCTATTATTGCTATTGCTATTGCTACTGCTGCTGCTGCTTTTATAGAGTTACGTAAATTTATATTTATATGGTATAAACTCCAACTAGAAGGAGAACGATGGATATGGTTTTTGGCATTGCTGTTTGTTTATAGAAATTTGGTTTGGTTGATTTTAGTTGCGTCGAGACGATTTTATCGATCGACGCCTGTGGCCCTGAGGGCGACGCCCTGACTGTGACCCGACATGACCTCAACTGATAGTCATTTGTTAAATAAATACACATATATATAAATTTATCTGAATTATTGTTATCATTATATTAATATTATTATAATTTAAGCAGGTATTCTTTAAGCTCTATAAATAAATAAATATAAAAATGATTTTATATTAAGAAATATTTTTTTTTTATAATTATTTTGATCAAATTCAAATTCATTGAACAACTTATACAAATCTACGTTCTATAATCTATAGAAATTTTCTCTGCAAGGCTACAGATTAAAGCATTTTTTTTTATTCAATTAAAATACTCATAACCATTTAGTGCATGATTTTTTTGCGATTTATTGATTGACGTGACAATTAAAATGTTATCCTTTTTTGTCATTATTTATTCATTTTTTACAAAAAAAAATTCTTTTTTTTTTTAATAAGTGAAGAACTACAATAACCTAGGTTAACTATTTTCTTGTTTTATTTTTTTATTTTAAATTATCAGGAAAAAAGAATTACAAAGTAATAAACTTGTATAAACATATGTATGGTACAATGAAACGAATACCAGCATAAAATAATAATCATAATAAATGATAATAAAATAATAAAGAAGGATAAAATAACAAACAAACAAACGTTTATAACATACTAAATTATTCTCATTATAATGTAGAAAAATGGGAAGAGAAAAAAACCGGGCAGACAAAATGCTTAGACTAGAATTTTTATTGCCTTAAAGGCTTGTTTATTTTATTTTTTTTGTGTGCTAAAATATCCTTTTTTATAGTTGTTGCCTCCTTGATTGTTGGTTATTCATTTTAGACACGACAAACAAACAAAGGATGGTTAGTGTAGAAGAATATAATAAAAAATCCTCAGAAAAAACTGTTTTACTCGCTACATATGTACATATCTACGATTTTGTATAATAAATTTTTACAAGTCGTTGTATGTAGGCAGGGAAATCAGCTGTTTTCTTGATTAATCAATATTAGAAGTATAAAAAAAAAATATGTAGTCTGTTGGCAAATTGTTTTTCATAAATGTATGACGTTGAAGCTGATTGTTTTACTTTGCTTTTGATTCTTTCTGTTTTTGTTTTCTTTATTCAATGAATTAATTTTTCTTATTTGTTTTAAAGTGAAAAATTAATTATTTATTGTAATGAAATGTTAATATTATAAAAAAAAACATGTTTTCTTCTTTTTTTGCTGGCTAATAATTGAGTGGATGAAACTGCTACCCATTATGCAGTTCTGCAATTTGATTGAACTTTTCTTTACCTATGAACAGAAAAATAACATTTTTGTGTATTTTTAAATTTAGTAAAAAGATTGTTTATCAGGGTTTGATTCTGTTTACTTTTATTTTTATGTAAATAATTGTTTGTAATTGTCGATAATTATGATTTAAGCAATTATAATTTAATTATCTTATTTTTTGCATTAAAAATTGATAAAATTTCTACTTCAAATTAGAAAAATAGTTTCATTGTTGAAGATATGACTAAGCTTTTAAGTGTATTTATTTATTTTGCGTTCAAAATTCAGCATACGAATAATAAAGAAGAAACAAACTGTTAAGTGTTATCTATAAGTATTGAATAAGTATTTTAAAATTTGTTGATTTCAATTTAAGTTATTTTTCTTTGGAATATTACTTAAGTATTTGTTTTATAAACATTTTATATATATACAATATAAATTGGTTTGTAAATCACCTAATCAAAGTATTGGTAAAAAAAATAAATAAATAAAATTTTTAACCAATTTGTTGTAAAAGATACAATATGGATGAGTAAAACAAATTTTTATTTAAAGAATAAATAAATAAATACAATTTATTTTTTTGTAATAAGAAAATATAAACAAATACTACAATCGAATTAAATATATATATATTTTTTGTCTGGCTAATAACCTGCAAATAAAATAATAATAATAATACGGCACGTGTTTGTAATATTCGATTAAAAGCAGCATAAAAAAAAAGAATTTTAATTTTTCTTCTCGATTTTTATAAATATTTGGCTGGTGGCCGTTGCCTTATGCTTGCCACCATTATATACCCATTATTTAAATTACTTGATAGATTTTTTGGTTTTTATTTCTTGTCTTACTAATTTTATCGACGCCGTCACCACTTTATGTTTTAATAAAATTTTCTTTTCAAATATTGTTCTTAAGAATTAATTTTCCCTTATTATAGTTTTTTTTTTTATCGTAATTATTCAAATTTATTATAATACAGAAGGAAAAATCGTAGCTTTATCGATAAACCACAAAATTCACACTGCATATATTATTTTGATTTTTTTCTCTTATCATAATATGGGGCGATGTCTCGTTTTTGTGTGCTTTTGCGTTGAGTTAAGCACAAGGAGTAACGAAACAGAAACAATCTTACTTTATATACATATAAATATATATATATATATATATTTTTAAATAATAAATCAAATCAGTAGGTGGTATTTTTAAGGGTTTTTTTATTATTATTATTATTATTTAAAAGAGGAAAAAAATAAACTTTAACGTTTTGTGCTTTTAATAAAAAGATAAACACTTTTTGATTGTCTAAAAGTGGTATTACGACTGAAGTAGTTCTTTATTACTATGCTACTTATATTTTATTTCTTTTATCATTTAAAGATTTTAGTTAGTTGTTGTAAAATTAAACTATAAGTAGTTATTTAAGAAACTTTTCCAAATTGCTTAATTTATGCTAAATTATACCAAATGCATTTGCTTTATAGTTAATATTCTCATTAAATTTTAAAATAATTAATTTATATTATTTTTATTATTTTCAATTAAAAAATGCAATAAAAAAAAGCTTAAAACTTTCATAATTTATTATTTAAAGAAAAAGAAGCTTTATTTGTTACTTAAGCAAGCATCCAACGATAATAATATGGTTTTGATTAAAAGCTACTCTAGTGTTGATTTCATGCTGTGAAATTGTAATGCCGCACCCAAAATGCAAAAAATAAAAACAGAGAAAAAATAAGCCAAAGCCACGAAAAAGAAATTAGAAATTTTTCTGCGACCCTACTATATTGCCACGCTTTTAGTCCTTTTGACAACCATTTTATTTCATTTTATTTTCCAGCATACACATTAGTGACGATCGTAATGGTTCGTTTCACACTGTGTGTTGCTTTTTTTTATTATTGTTGTCTATAAGCTCTATTTTATATATATATATATTATGTGTCTAGCTTTGTACATTTGCTGCTGCTGCTGCTGCTGTTGCTGCTCCCCAAAGTCTAAATCAAATAGAAAAGGAAAAAATTGAACAAATAAACAGAATAAAAGTATAATAAAAATACAAAGAGCAAAAAGTCAAAATAAAACGCGTCTAAATAGATTTTGTATTCTTTTTTTTGTTCATTTTTTTGGTTAAGGTGGCAATAGAAAGGGTAAATGTTATGGCAGAGAAAATTGTCTAGACAGAAACGATCTATAATCCATAAGTCTCGTCGTTTTATGCAATACTCTTAAGTTTTCTTTAATTTTTCTTATATTTATGAGAAAATAAATACGAAATTTTTGCTTCTCAAAGTAAAATTCGCATATATTATTATTGGTTTTTTTTATTTATTATCTGTATACGATATTACTAATATTTGTTGATAGTTTCAACAGTTCTTTAAAAACTAATGAATTATTTTCTTTTGAAGTTTATACAGTAAAAACAATGCAAATATGTTTTTTTTTTTCTAATTTATATGATTAAAAGTTTTCGAAAGATATATTCTCAATTTTATGATGAAATAAATTTCTGCACGAACTGTCATTGTAAATTATTACTATTTGCAGATTCTCAGAACTGTTTTATTGTTCTCCTCATGTTTGCAAATAAAATGATTAAGTTCTTATTATCATTATGTTGTTAAAAAAATGAACTTTTCTAATTAAATCAAAATTAAATGAATATAAGAGTTAAAAGAAAAAAGGTTCAATAAAAATGTCATCAAGCAAAGTTTTTTATGTTTATTGAATAAAACGAAAATTCTTGAACGAAAACAATAAGAAATCAACGACCTTTTTAGAAGAATAAACGTACTCTAGTATGTATTAACGTCTTCTTTTTATTATTATTATTTTTTAAAATAAAATTTCCTTTTACTATTTTCGGTTAAGTACATACAACAAGAGAAATCAATATAAAGTGCGCAAAAAACAATTGTAAATAAATAAGAAGAAAATTTGCATTTATTTCCGTTTTTGTATTTTTAGAGTCAGACAAAATATACGGATGACAGTAGTCACAATTTATGTTTTGAAATGTGTGTATTTGTGAGTACTTTACTTTATGCAATCGAATAAAATTTGCCACCTTTGAATAACACAAAAAATAAAAATTAAAAACGGAAAAGAAATTAAAAAAATATTGTTTGCTAAGTGGTAGACACAATAGTTATATTTTCTCTGTTCAGTAATATTTAGCCATGCGTTTGATAGTGGTAACGTCAGTGGGGCCGACAGTGTCTGTGATTATAACTATGACTGTTTGTTTCTCGTCGGTTAACTATTAAATGCGGATGACAAATTGGGAGCAACAACCAATAACATCCCCATGTAAAATTAGAAACATAAACATAAAATGCCGCATCTATTTTATATGACTATCTCGATTCTTGAAATTTTATTTTATTGCCCGGCTGTTTGGCAAGGTCTCGTCGTTGTTGTACAATGTTGATTTTAGTTATAAAAATGATTTTATGTTTGGGAGTGAATGTCTGCCTTCATAGTAATGCCATTGCTCCTTGCCAGTCAGTCAGCCAGCCAGCAAGCCAACTAGCCAGCCAACCTGCTTGTTCATATTTTATATTATATACGTATATATGCATGTGTTTATTTATTTTATTTTATTTTATTTTATTTTATTTTATTATTAAATGCAATACTAACCTACGCCAACGATGCGCAACGTCGGTATGGCGCCCTGATGCGTCGCGACGTTTATTCTTCCCGGAACTATATAAATTGTACGCTTTTTATTCCTTTCTTTTCATTTCGTTTTTATAACGTAAAATAAAATTAAACAGAATAAAAATGTAAAAGAGGAGGATTTTTATTTTATGTTAATGGTTTATGCTTCGTCTTCCTTTTTTTGGTCGCTTTCTGTTGGAATACATGTGTTTTTGGTTATTTTTTTGCCTAAGATTTTAATTGCTTATTTATTTTTAATTTTCTTTTTGTAAACTTTTAAGTTATTGCACCATAATGCATGTCATGATTTTTTAAAAATTGATAGCAGAAAACAGGACATTAATTTGTGTAGTGTCAACCTCATAAAATTATAAACAACATAAAATCGATTAAAATATTTTTGGTAGAAAATAATTGACATAATTGTCAACAATATACAATTTATTCAGACAAATTCTGCATTTATGTAATTCGTACTAATGTATATCAACATTTCATCTTATGCTGACAGAAACATATAATTATGCTTTTAGTTTTATAACAAATATTTAAATTGTCTTGGAATTATCATCAGTGTCAGTTTATTTATTTATTTTTAACTGTATTGCTATTCGCTGTTGTATTATTAAAATTATAATTATTATTTAGTGGTGTGTCTTAATTATTTGTTTGCATTTTTTACCATTTTTTTTTCAATCTTGTTTCCCATTTTAACAACTGAATTAACTTAAATACTTATAAACAGTTTATATGTTTAATTTCATTCGGTCAGTTGTATATTAATATTTGATATATATATATATATATATGTAAAACAAAGCAGAGACAACAAATTAATGCAAGGTGGTTTTACTTGATTTGAAGACATTAATTTAATTACAGTTGAAATGTTGATGGTTTGTTATTATTGTTATTAGAATTATGTATATATTTTTTTATAATGAACTGTTGAAAGTAAATTTAACAGAAATATAATTAAATTAAATACAAGCAATTGTAATAATTTTGATAATAAAAATATAAATGAGAGAAGAAACGTTTTGTTTAAATTTAATTGCTGTATTAATGTTTTAAAGTAAATTTAAATACAAAAAAAAAATATAGTAATAATAATAATAATAATAAAAACAAATCAACATTCCTTACATAAATGTTGGCTTTATTTTTAGATTTAGAGCGCCGTTCATCTAATTCTAATTAAATTTTCATTTTAGAATAGGTTATAGACATATTATTTTTAGATAACACATATTTGTATTTAAAATAATAATAATGATGCAAAAAATAATCTGTACAGTGATTCTCAATCATTTTAATTAGTTTAGCAAATATTATAAATTAATAGTTTTCTGTTTAGTATTTGTAAGTCTAAATCTCTCGAATTTTTGTTTTAAAATATAAATAAATAATTATTTTTTAAGACGTTTAATGATGACATATGACCTAGTAACATATAAATGCAATAACTATAATATTATTACGAAGATATTAGAAGCATTATTATTATTATTATTTAAATTGACTAAAAATATATTTTAAAAAATGATATAATTTGTTAATAAACAAATTTTTGGTTAGACAGACACCACAGTATCGTTCTTTTAGTTTTTATTTTTATTTCTTTCAGTTAAAATAATAAAAGAAAAAATTATTTTTATTTTCTTACTTATAGACTATGTGTTGGCATTTAGCAACTATTTAACCATCAAAAGATCTAATTTAAATGTTTAATAATAGTAATAATAAAAAACAAGAAAAGTAAAAATAAAAATAAAATTATTTCTAACATTTTATTTAGACTGTCTAGCAATTTATTTATTTGTTTTTTTACTTACAAAAATTTATTTCTTTAATTTTGGCAAAAGATCATTTCAGTAAATAACTCTTAAATGTATTTTTTAAAATTACTTATTTTGTAGCAAAATTTAACATAATTTGTAACATTTTTCGTAATGATTTTTATTTTAGGTTATCTATTGACACGAGTTGAGGGAAAAATTGGTTCACCGGAAAAACCATTATCTGATCTGGGCTTGATATCGTATCGATCGTATTGGAAAGACGTGCTACTTGATTACTTATGTTCGCGCACAGGGACCACATTAAATATTAAAGATGTATCACAGGTTTGTTTATATTAAATACTTATTTTTTTATATTAAATTCTTGTTTATTTTATTATTAAAATTTTTCATTGTTTAATTTGATAGTATATTATGACTAGTAATTTGATATTTATGAATTATTTTTATTTATATTAATAATAAATTATCAAAATAAGAATCGTTTATTACCAATTATTCGTAAAACCTTGAATAAACTCATGTAAATACAACAGTAATATGCTTGCTTAGACATAAATATTATAATTTAAAAATGCGTTACATTTTATTTAAAACTAAATCATGTATATAATACAGACGTAATGTAAATTATTAAATAATTATTATTTTCATTTTTATTAGTTTATAGCATGATTTTGTAGCATAAAAAAATAAAAAATTTATAATTTTTGTTAAACTGAATAATTGGTAAATGTCTATAATCTTCTTGGATATAATTTCTTTAATTTTGTTGTACTTCTTTTTCTTTATTAAACTTAAAGAGATAAGCAACGATTTTTATTTTTGTTAAAAATATTAAATGCGGATATTTTTTCTGTTGCATTTCGATTTTAATACTCAGTCAATTGAAAATTTGTATATAATTATAACAAGTGAAAAAATAAGCCTTAGTTCATTGTTGGTTATAATAATGCAGATTATCTAAGCAAAGCACCCGGCGATTGTCGTTGATGATCATCCACCACCTGTATGTATTTTGTTAATACTTTTCGGTTATTGTTGCGTTTCTTTCAACATTATAATATAATATCTTTTCTCTCTTTAGAAAATTTAAAAATAGATTTTATAAAGTGATAAACGTAAAAATAATACTTAATATAGAGTTTACGTCAAAATAAATAAAATATCCTAAAGCATTAATGATATATATTATTGTTTATTTTGTACTTTTTTTATGTGATAATGTTTATTTAAATGCTTATTGAATAAGCCAAGTTCTTTTCCATTAAAACGTTTACTTTCTTAGGAAACTGAGTTAAGCTTTTAAAAATAAATATTTTATTTTTTTTTGTGTAATTTCTAAGGGCAAATGTTAGTAGTTTATTGAAAAGAATTTCCACCTTTTTTGCAGTCTTGAATTATTATTCTTTAATTAATCAATTAATGGCTTTGGCTCAACATATAAATATATATAAACTTTTCATTTAACCCTTTGGCTACTAAACTTCACATTAAAAAGGTACATGTCTTTATAAATGGTTTTATGTAATATCCTGCAAATGATTATTATTTCAAATGGTTGCCAAAATATACAGTGTGAACAAGATAATAAATAATCTTTAGCATTTTTATAATTAAAAACAAATGATATTATTATTTGTATCGTAAGAAGAAAAAGAAAATCAACAACGAGGCAAACTATTAATTTTTTCATAATTATAATAAATTACCCAAAAATAATATTTACATTTTCATATTTTCTGCATGCAGATTTCACTGATAAATAATATAATAGATACGTAAACATATATTAATTATATTTTTGTCTTGCATTTTGTACATTTATGTAATTGCCATAGTATTTTATGAGTGACATAATTATATTTAGAAAATTATTTTACAATTCGATTTGTTGATTATTTTTTAGTTAATTTTTATGTCTAGATTCATATCTCAACTAAATTGTTGTTACCGTAATAATTTATTGTTCTTTTTTTTTTTGCAAAAAATTGTTTTATCTGCTTTCCCAATATAATCCTCGAATATAGGTAATTATTATTTTTTGTGCTTCTATTGTTACTTTATTTAATTTTCTTTTAATAATAATAAAAAAAGCGCAGTTGTAAACTTTTAAATAACTGCGTAACATGCAATGTTAATTCAATTTTATTTTTATTTTTATTTTAATAATATTTAACATCAATTATCTTTACTGTTTAAATATTTTAATTATTTTTATTATTATAATTAAATATTATCACTAGTTTTTTTTTTTTATTATTTTAATTAATAATAAATATGTATAATATATTTTTTAATCTTTTTATTAATATTTCTGATTAAAATCATATTCTTTTATATTAATAAATATATATATTAATTTTTACGTACAATTAATGTTCCGACACCTGGTTGCCAAAAAATATGTAATGAATCAATAGCGTTAAAATGTTATTACATCAAAATATATTTCAATTTTAAATAACTAAACGTATTTCGATCGAAGTTAATTAACATATAACCATTGTTACTTTCTTTTTTAATTAAAATAAGATAAACTTTTTAACTTTAAAATGTAAAAAAAGAAAATAGCACAAAGAATTATTTAAGTTTTTTTTTTTTGCAAGCTGAAGAACATTATTTTCTTCTTCACTTGTAATTGCATGACACATTTCCCGAAGGTTACATATTAATTTTGTGGTAATTTATTGTTCAACTGGCAATTGAAATTAAAGATATAAATCAATTTGCTTTGTTTGAGTCTTTTTATTTTTGAATTTTTAAATATTATCGGTATCTGTTGTGTCTGTTTTTTTGGCATTCAAAATAGGTATATTTATATAAATAAATAATTAATTGTGTAGCATATATATATATATATATATATAATGAATTAATAACTTTATTGGATGAGATTACTGTTGCGGTTAGATATACATACATATATTTCTAAGCTTTAACATAACAATTATATTAATTTTCTATTTTATATCATTTTTGTTAATTCATTAACTGGAATAATTATTTAATTAAATTTTGATTTATTATTTCAGGAAATGGCAATCAATTCATATGATATTGTGAGCACACTTCAAGCACTAGGTATGATGAAATACTGGAAGGGCAAACATATAATTTTAAAGAAGCAGGTGTGTTTATATATAATTTATTTTTTTATTTTTATGATAATATTTATGTTTTATGTTATCTTGCTTGTTTAATATTCTTAATTTTATATGAGTCTTGTTTTTTTTTGGTTTGGTTTGCGTTTGGGTTTTGTCTTGTTATTAATTTGGATTTTCATCTTTAACAAACTATTAAACTTTTACATAGTTAATGATAATTACATATTTTATAAATTTTTAAGATGTTTTTTCTTCTTTTGCATATTCTTTACGATGTTATATGTACAAAAATCTTTTTCTTTGCATTTATGAATGGTTTATAATAAACATTAGTATTTTATTAAATTATATTTACTGACTGAAACTAATTTATTTATATATTTAATATTTAACAAAACTGATTGTAAAAATTAAATTCAATTGTATTTTGTAATAAATTATAATAATTTTAAAAATACAATCAAAAAATAAAGAATTTTTAAAACATTAATTAGAAAATTTATGAGATATAATTAAATTGTTTAGCAATGTAATGTTATTAAGAAATTTTTTATTTTTCTTTTTTTAAACATGAATAAACTGTTTTAATAGTAATATATTTGTTATTTATTTGATATTTGACTAATGAACGAGATATGCATGTTTAATTTGAATTTTTCAACTATTTGCTACCTGTTGCAAAATCAAAAAAAAAAAAAATATCATAACAAACTTGTGCCTATATCAAAAATTGAATAATTTCGGTTTAAATTGACTCAATAAATAATTTTGTTGTAGTTCTATTTACGTTAATTTATATTAAATTCAATTTTATTACAATTTAACAGAGTTATAAGACCACACAAATATTATACTTATACTTATTTATCATTTATTTATATAATTAATATGATTTTTTGGTTATAAAGTAAATAAATTTTAATGATAATTGTATATGCATGCAGTAATATTATTAAAAGATTCTATAGTTTATGTTTTGCATACTAATATGGTTAATTTCGTTACTCTAAATATATTCGACTGAAAGTAAATGTTTTATAAATGAAACATTAAAGAAATAAATTACCAGATAAATAATATTGATAAATTTTTTAATGAATATCATCACTTGTAATTGATCAATTCGTATATATTTATCAACGATATAATAATTATAATAAAAATTAAGTATAAATCGATGACATTCTTTTAAATAAAAGTTAATTTGATTATTTTCTGTTTTTTCTTTTTAATTAAAAAGAAAAGAAAAGAAAAGTGTAAAACACTTGCCTTTTTTCGTTGTATCGTATTATCATTTACCTTTAAAAGTTTACCATGTAAGGCAGAGAATAATCACATTGAAAAATTATGCAAGTATTTTTGACAGAATGTACTTACATTTTGATTAAATGAGTAATTTTGTAATTATTTTATGTGTTACTTCAGCAGTTTTATGAAATTAAAACAAGAACAACCAAATGAAAATATGTAATTTATTTATCTTTGCCGCTATATTTTCAAAATATTTATACCATTTAATTATGTTTTATAAAATAATTATTGCTGGTGATAAGATTAATTGTTATGGTAGAAATTTTTTTATTGCACTTATTCTCATTAACAATGATTAATATGATTCTAAAAAATTTAGTTCTTTTTCTCCTGTGTTGTGTGTAAAGCTTACACTGCAATTTAAATGATAAATAAATGCCAATTGTATTAACTGAAATAAGTAGAAGAAGATCTGATCATTATTTTATGCTAATTATAGATATTTAAATAATTATACATCACGTGCCACGCATAAAATACACAAAATACAGTTTGCAAAATATTTTTTTAAAACAAAAATTTTATTTTATTTTAACGCAAGTTAGTTTATTAAAATAATCGTTTAAGATGTCATAAAAAAAATATCAGCATAAAAACATTAAAAAGTGAGGAAAGGCAAAAAAAAAAAACCTAAGTTAAGTTTAAAGGCGGTAAATTTCTTGTTACACTCGTTGTTTTGTTATAAGTAAACACGGGTGGCATAAACAGACCCGCCAAAGTACTTATTATAATTTCATGATTATTACAAAATTATTCCCATTTATTATTTTTTTTGCGTTTTCATACTTTTTTTTTGTAAAATGTGCATATCTTCTTCACATTTATACACACAAATGATTCTTTACCATTTAGTTAATTGTCATCAAGTTTCACTGTTATAATAAAATACCAGAAATACTGTATCAAATTATTATTAATATTAAAAAAAAAAATAAAAAATTCTTTCAGTATAATAAAAATTTTTTTTCGCTTTTATTTATGTATTTTAATTTTATGGTTATCAATAATAAAGACAACAAGTTTTTGTTGTTAATAATTTTTATATGTATAAACATAAAACAAGACTCAAGCTGTGTTATCGTTAAGCTGTGCGCTTCATCATTTGTTACAAAAAGAGTGTAATTTGTAAGTAATGCGCGCTCGCGACAATATTATCAAAAAAAAAAAAAATATATAAATGTTTATTAACCTGTTTACCAATTGCTGTTGATTATAATAAACATTTGTCTTGTGTGTGTATGTTTAAATATTAAATTTAAATAAATATTTCTTGTTTAATATTTGTATTAAGCAAAAGAAAAAAAGGGTAAAAATAATGTTAACTAAAAAATGTAACAATTATTTTAATAAATCCGAAGACATCTGTTTGTTTGTTTTGCTTATTAGTATTATCTTAAGTGTTTTTACTTGTTATTATTATTATTATTATTTTATTTAAGAAACATGCGTGTGGTTTTCTTATGCTAATAAAAACTTATAAAATTTTTATTTGCCTTTTAATCATCAATACTTTTAATCTTTATTTGTTGAAAAAAATATATATTTATTTTTAAATTACTTGATGTATTTTTTTTTTTGCGTTTGCAGTTAAATTAAATTTCAATTACAATTTATGTATTTTATGTACTTTATATGCGATGTTAACTATCGGTGTAAAATATTCTGCTTAGTTATCGTTTATCGTTTATAAATAAATTTTAATCAAAATTCTTATTAATTTTGATAATTTCTGTTTTTTTTTTTGTAAGGCATTAGTGTATTATTTCTTTTAACTTTAGAATTTTCTGTGGAATATAAGCAGTTTGTGAATGAGTAGGAGAGTTATCAGTAATATTTTTATTTTATCATAATTTTTGTTAAAAGAATTCACAATAAATTATTTCATTCATTTAAAGTATTTTATTTTTTTTATCATAAATTTTTTACTGTCGCATACGGCTTTTCTATGCTTATCGTATTTTAAATAAAATATTAGAGAAAATTCACTTATATGATGTTATCATGCAGGAATGAGTTCATAATTAAAACAGGTTAATTTTGATGGCGTAATAACTATTTTACATTTCTATTAAATATTTTCTCGAAAATTATTGTCTTTTGTGCTTTTATGGTGTTATTTTTAACCGAACGTCACTAGAAATCATTTTATGATTTAATTTGACATTAAAGTACTTAAAATATAGCGATAAGTTTTGTTTAAAAGTAAAATAATTAATATTTTATTTTATGCTTGTTACCAGCAATATACCTCATAATCATAATTAATCAATTTCTCTTATGATGCTTTCTTGAATGCACATTTATTTGCCACTTATAATTTTAAAAAAGATAACATTGTTGCACATTTATTTATATTAATATTACTTTTATATATTTATTTCTTGTTTAATTATGGAGAAATGTTTTAAAAATAAATAAGCAAATAAATGAATAATAATGTAAATTCTTTTGAATGTCTTAATTAGTAAGTGCATGTAATTTATTTGCTTATATCCTTAGGCAATATGTATATTAATTACTTATGATTATTATTATTATTATTTATATTTTTGCATTATTTTATGGTTAATTTAATTTAATTGCATATATGCATACAAATGTATATAATTACTTAGATTGATTTTATTCGTTTTTTTAGTAATAAATAAATTTTTATTTTGTTTAATTTTATTATAGGATGTACTTGATGAGTATACAGAGCGTGTGAAACGACGTGGTACTGTACTAAAAATAGATCCGTCATGTCTTAGATGGACACCGTTTGTACCGCCGACAACTGGAACCGGACCATCCTAGCGCCAGCACAATCATATGACTGGGAATGGGGGTATCGGCATCATTAATGTGTCATCATCATCATCATCAATTCATAATAATAGTAACAATATGAATAGCACAATTGCATTAAACATGTATAATAATCATATTACAACCAATAATAATAATAATTATTATTTTTCTAATAATAATAATTTAACATCGAATATATCAAATGTTGCATCATCGTCTTCATCATCGTTTTCATTAATGAATTATTATAATCATGTAACAAATAATGGTAATTTAAGAAATGGTGATTATACTAATTACTAATCAAAATACAATCATTGATAATGGACAATAATTTAATTACGTTGTATTTATATTTATTTTCTTTCTTTCTCAATTGTATATCTATTGTCCATTAATTTATTTTCGTTGTGTTTAAATTAATTAATATTTGCATTTTTTTTTGTATTTCTGTTTAAGAATTTCAATAATTTATTGTAATTTAATATATTTTGCTGATTTTTATGTTTTCATTTTTATCTTTATGACGTAATTAATACATATATATAGATTAATTAAAGTAAATAACAATATTTTGTATGCGTTTAATGTTTGTATCATTTGATTTTTTGTAAATTCTTTCTGATTTCTACGAATTTTATTCGTAATCGTAAGTATATGTGTTTAATCTTAGTTAGATAAATTCTTTGATTTTTTTTTTGTTAGTAATTATTATTGTTTAATACATGATAAATCACTATACTTATTTGTATTATTTTCTTATTTAATTTAAAAAAAAAAAATAAAATCTATATTTTGATAAATCACTTGTTATTTATTTACAATAAATAAAGTCAAAAAAAAAAATTCTTTTCAACATTTATTTATATAAAGAAACAATTTTTAAGTATTATTTTCTTTTAAAAAAATTAACAAATAAATGCTGTAATAACTCCATAAATATTATTATAAAAAAATAGTTAAGAAATGTTTTCTTTTTAATTTATTTGTTATTATTATCTTTTGTAAAAATATTTGACAAGAAAAAGAAAAGAAAAGAAACAGTTTGGTATTTTAATTGTAGAATTATTCTATGTTAATTGTAATTGTATAAAAAATAAATAATAATAATAATAAATTTATAGAAATTTTAATTGTTCTTTTTTTCTAAATAAATTAATATTTGTATTTAAGATAATCTATTATTTTTAGTCTATGTAAAAATATCAGAAAATTAAATAATAATAAAATAAAATAATTATTTATAATGAAGAAATTTTTGTAATTATTTTTGGAACTTCGATGTTCGCTCCGTACTTAAAGTTACTGCTAGACCGTGGGTAGTAGTTCCAGAGCTTGTTTTTCGTACACATTTTTCGCACGAAAGCATTATTTCGGAAACTTTTGGAATAATGTCCGTAGCTAAATTTGTAAAAATCGTGATATCCGCTAAGTTTCGACGATGCTTAAGCGAGTCTAATTTATCATTGATTTCGGGATTGTTTATTAAATTTATGGTCCAGTTTTGTAACCTATCTAATAAATCTAAGGTGGTATTCGCCGCAGCTCCCCAAACATAACAACAATATTCCATACACGGCCATATGAAAGTTTTATATATGAGGCAGAGTGCTAATTGAACGATGCAAGAAACCTAATTCTATTATAAATGATGCTAAATGGTAAGATTTTAAGTCAAGCAATGAGATAATTCTCTATGTAAATAGCGTTAAAACTATGACAATTTTTCGGATAAATTTTAAGGAAATTGTAAACATAAGCTTAAGAAGGTAAGATTAACCAAAGATAATATTAGTCCTCTGTTCTGGGAATACGTCTAATGGTAGTTTATTTTCATATATCTCACCAAAATAAAATTTCTGTTTAATTTAAATAAAATTATTATATTTATATAATTAATATTTGTTTACCATAATAAGTTATTTCTATTTTATTATATTAGTTATATAGTTATTCGTCATTAAAAATTAACATCGCAAAATACACAAAGTTGTTTGTAGTTAGCGTGTTTCAGTTAAGCTTTTTTTTTTTGTAAAACAAGAATCGTCATTAAAATTTGTATTTTAAAAAAATTAACAATTTAATGCGAACAACAATGTACTTAATATTATAATAATTTTTGATTTTTTTATATGATAAAATAATTAAATTTACAAAATAAATCCTTGTTGTTGTTATATTCATTTAAATGGTTTTACAAATATTTACATGAACCAATTATACTATAGGGATTTTCTACATTAAATAATTGCTATTAATTTTGATGAAAATAATAATAATAATCATTTTTTTTTTTAGGTTAATAAAACGGAAGTGTATGGTTTGTAAATATAAAAGATAAAATATAATAATAATAATTGTGTACCAGACGGTTTAATTCTTTAAAATTAATTTTTGTTATATATTTTTTCTTAAATCATAAACTCTCAACATACGTTATTAAGATATTTAACGTTTAAAGGAATATTCAGCGATCACACCATTGAATAATATAAGTGAATAGGTAATAAATCAATAAAAATAAAAAAAAAACTCCCACATTATTATTTTAATCTCTGTCTGTCTGCCTGTCAGTCTATGTCTTATTTGTCTCTTTTGTCATTAAAAATGTTTGTTTTTTTTTCTGCAATATTTTAAAAGACATTAAAGTATTGCCTCCAATGTATATCAAAAATAAAGAGAAAATTCACCGTCTTGATGTACTTTAGTTTTATAAATTATTATTTCACACGAAAATTTTCTGTACTGTTTCATTTAAGAATTTTTTATTCATGAGTTAAAAGCAGGGTTTCGCAACCAAAACTGAGTTTAAGACATTGACTTCTAAGCTTTTAATAAACGGTATGTTCTTGCAATTTTTTAAAATTAATATTTTTCTTATAAATCAGTCATATAATTGTCTTTGCTTGCCACTTTGTTTGCATATTAAACATATGCTTTTTACAATTATAAGCCATTTAAGGATAATTTATTGTTTTTGTTCTCAATCACTATGCATATCCTCGCGGAACACCAACGCTAATTAAAATAATAAATAATAAAAAATAGAGACAGTGTTTAGGATAATTTATTATTATTTTTTATAAACAATGATTATGAACGTCATAAATTAATTTTTTTAAGCTTAATTATTGTAGTTTTTTTTTATATATATATATATTTTATTTTAATGATTTTACCGGTAGTTAACAGACTGTGAAATGTTCGTGTGTTCAGATTTTGTAATTGAACTTATTATATATTTATATTTATATATAGTTTTTTAGTTTTAATAATAATATAAGAATATAATTTTGTGCACTCTTGTAGTGTTTTATTTATTTATGTTTTATGCTCTTTTTGCGGTAAATTTATGTTTTAATTTCAATTATTAATTTAAAGCTATAATATAATATAAAAATCCTTATTAAATATTTTTCATGTAAATTTTACATAGTAACCTTGAGGAATTAATCACAGGTTAATGTTCTAGCATATCCTTAAAATAGGACAAACAAATAATATTATACTTGGAAGCTGTAAGCAGTAAGGTTATGCTGCATTTCAGAAACAATTTAAACTTATAGCGAAAAAAAAATCTCTTGAAGACAATGACTTTAAGCAGACTAAAGGCTGCTAGAAGTCTAGATCTGGTATTTAAAAACATTAATTATCTAACTTTTCTACCTGTAGCCACTAAATATTTCAAAAAAAGAATTATTTTTCATTTTAGTGATAAATTAAAAAGCCAACACTGCAAATTGTTATTTCCTGACCAAAATATATTTTCTAAAAATAAACAAAACTATGCAGTCTATTTCCTGCTTAAGTTAATTGAATACAGGTAAATACCCTTTTCACAATATTACTGTTAATAATTGAATTATCTAATTTATTTTTACAAAATTGTATTTTAATTTAAAAATAATATTTTGTTGTTCTTTTTTCATAGCGGTTATCCTTTCTAAAATATCATTTTTTTTTATATATACATAGATTTACATAATAGATAAATTTGATAGAATTTACATAACACCGGAAATTCCTTTGGTGACCCAGACTTACATAATACTAATAAATATTTGCAACGTAACGAAAAACAATCTGCAAAAAGTTATTAAATATGCGGTTAAATCATTCAAATACATTTACTTATGTTTAATAAAAACACAACAACATCAAAGACGTAGTATCTAATGAAACAAAGAAATAAGAGAGATAAGTGAAAATGTTGGCGCTTTGATTTTTTTTTAGTCAAAAGAAAGAATAAAAAAGGCAAAGAGAAACTGAGTAAAAAAACTTGGTATTTCCGTATCATTTTCGTTTTATTTTTGGTTTAACTTTTGCTTGTGTATTTGGATATAGCAAAAAAAAAAAAAAAATTGAATTACAAATAAACTATGCGAATAATATATATTTGAACCTGTCGCTCGTTTAAATGATTCAACAACATCACAAAGAATATAAAGAAATTGAATTGGCAACAAAGAATTCTTAGAACAAGGAAGAATGGTTAAATTAAAAATTAATGATAATAAATCACATAGTATATACACTGCGATCTTTGTCTAAACATGAAAGTTTTAATAAAATTTGCAAAAATAATAATAATAATGATAATTATGGAGTAACATTAGCAAAGGATGATGCTTACAAATTTTTTGGAAAAAAAATAGAAGGAAATTCCAATGTGAATATCAGCGCATAAAGTTAGTAAATTATTTTGTAAATCGCTGCTTGGTATTTTCTGCAATAATTCGCATGTATCGGCGTAAGCATAAAATTAACGAAAAATAAATATCTTCTTTGAGACTGTTTTCCATGAAATGACTAAGATGTTTTTTTTTTGTATTATTATTATATTTAGCATCTAGGATCCACTGAAGGGTAGGTTTGATTTATTAAGTAAGGCGCATTTGAATATCAAGGGAAAAAACGTTACATCCTTTCATTATAATCGATAATGATTATGTGCGACATTGGAGAACAAAATAGAACGGAATAAACCAAATGACGTGTTTAAATTGATGATAGATGGTGGGTGTAATTTACCACCTATGTTTTTTTTTGGAAACGTGTGTATATTTATTCTATATTGATTGTGCTTTGAAGGTGCACCAGAACCGACAAAACAATGCTGATAAAATTACTTGCAATAAGGTAAATTGTAAATATGTGAACAGAATATGTATATTGGAGGCTAGGAAGGTACGTCGGTTGTTGCTGTTGATATTGCTATAGCTGTTGCCAGTGTGGCCTCCAGCAGCTTGTCTCGACGAGACTATCGTCATAGCAACATTACTGTCGTTGTTGCTGTTACCATTACCAATGCCAGATCTACGTACAAACTATATGCTGGTGCAACCCCGTCCAGTCAGACTGTCTGGCTGCTCTGCTGTATCTAATATCGAGGGATAAATAAAATGAATTTTACTATTGTGGGTGTATTATGGGTAGTGTTGGCTGTACCATTTACCATAAGTCTAGGTACAACGATGCCACGTTTCAACAATTCAAAGAAACAAATCATACATTGATTTCGTTGTTTATTTAATTTAATTATTTGTATAAAAAATATTTTATTCCGCTAAGTCAAAAACTAATAATGAAATGCAATAAGAAAGGGTTTCATTGTGATAAAGGATATTATTCTCCTCGTGTCTCTCATTACATCAAACTGTTTGTATTTAGAACAAGGATTTTTCAACGATAAACGTTAATATCATGCTCGTGGCATTTTAAATAAATTAAATAAAAATTTTACACAACAACATTGTTGTTTGCTATTTTCAATGAAAATAACAGATTTGATGGTTTTTGGAATTGTCGTTCAGTTCTAATTTTTTAATTCTTTATATTTTCTTAATTTATTTAATTTAATTTTTTTTTTTTTTGTTATTTTGCACTGCTGTAAGGCCACGTAACTTACGTAAAATACAAAACGAGTGCTGTGACGTGGATGACACAGCATAATCATAAAGGTCAGACAAAACATAAAAAAAGAAAAAATGTTTGCATTACACTTTTGTGACCGATGTGTTTTTCCTTGGAAAATTCATAAAACAAAAAAGAAATAATAATAAAAGAAAGACAAAAATAATAAAATATAAATATATTCTCGAATATGACGCAGAAGGAATTGTTGTTTCAGTTGCTAATGATAATTTTCCTTTATTCATTCTTTATACTTTTCTCACCATATAGGCGCTTATAGAAAATATTTTATTTCATTATAAGTACATATATACATATATTTTAATTTAATAGATGACTGTTACTTGACTGACTATATATATATATATGTTTTTTTGCGAGAGTATTCTTCTGGTTCAATTACATAAATACATTTTTTTTGCACACATAAACAACACGCGTTCCATAGTTAGTTAAAGCTCAATAACCTGTTGTTATAGAATAAATTTATGTTAAATGATTCATTTCTTTTATAAAATAAATAAAAAAATAAAACTTAACTAAAAAACGCAAAAAATCATTCTTTCTAACATACAATGTTGAAAATTAATTTTTTCCCTGTACCATTTCACTGTACTTCTTATACAATTTTGTTACAAAAAAAACAAATAAAATTGATTAAATATTTCATATATGTTATTCAATTAAATTTACATTTATGTTTTTAATGTTTGTTTAACGAAGTTTACTTGTTTTGTTGATTGCACGTAAAATACATTAAATAAAATAAATTTAAATCATTCTTCGAATGTATGAGTCATATTTGTGTACAAGACAGAACAGAAAAATAAATAAAATTATTAACTTTAGTAAAGAGTTAAGGAGAGAAAATTATTAATAAAGATTAATAAATTTCAAGGAAATCCAAGAAATCATAATATATATATATATATATATATCTATAATTTTGTTTACAAAATAATGTTATTGAAATCTGTTGCAATTACAATTAATAAAATTACCATTAAACTATATTTAGATGTTCGACGATATATGGATTAACAATGGCCTTAGAAAGCACTGTGACATACTTTGCTATAACTGAAGAAAATTACAGACGTACTTTAACCATCAAAATCATTTCTACATATCCTTTCTGTTAAGTAATAAACACGATTTTTAATATTACAAAAAATTATTTAATTTCTTTTAATATTAATAAAATTTTATATGTTTACCTAACCCAGTTGGCACAGTGAGGCTTAGTAGGTGCATGAACTTTTTTAAAACATTTTAATTTATATAAAGTATTAAAGCTCAAAAAGCGTTAAATATAATGCACTTATAAAATTAATATTTTTAATAAAAGCTATAGCGAAAGAAAAAAACAAACAAATATTAACAAAATAATAATAATAATAATAATTCATAAAAAATAAGTAAACTCGTTAATGACAATGTAAATACAGATAAAATGTGTTTATTAAAACACTTAACGTAAGTAAGAAATAATTTATTTTTCAATTTAAGGTCACGATATAATTCTTATTAATTATTTTTCTTTTCTCTATTTCAAATTTAATTCGTTTAGTTTTATAAAAAAATTTTTAAAGAAAAAATCATTGCTTAGTTAGACGGAAGAACATTGAATATTTAAATAAAGTTAAAATATTACTTTTACTGTGCAAATTAACAAATTATTAATTTTTATTAATTAAATGCTTTTACTCTCTATTTTTTTTTTGCATTTTTGTTTTAAATAATTCGCTGTTACTAGAGAACAATGGCAGTATATGATGTGTTTGGCAACAAGACACGCAATTTTTTATATAAATGAATGACTGGCTGGTTGCATGTTTTCTTTACTTTATATGTGTAATAAAAAAAAACCATTTTTGCTGCTGCTTTTATTATTTATTCTATTTATTTTTTAACATTTTTTAAACTGTTATGATGTTCAGTTTGTGTTTAGCTTTTATTTCTTTTGTTTTTTTAAGCAAAAATTTAGCACGTTGTGAATTATTCATGAAAATATACAATTATTTAAAATTAAAATGATTATATGAAAAAAAAAATACTTGTTTGAAGATATATTTATTGATTAATTTACGATCAGGAACCATTAAAATAAAAACATGTGAATTTTCATTTAATTCATTCAATTGGCTTCCGGTTGTACCTCACCAAGTTTTTAAATGAATATAATTTTATTTTTATGACTTTATCGAAGCTTTATTATAATTTAGTTTAATTATTTTTGAATTTTTTTATTGCGTTGCTAAAAAAATTATATATGTGAAATCGAATTTTTTAGGAACTCTAAGAAATCGTCCGTTACCAATCAATTAATGTGAATTAATAAAAGTGAAAAACCTTAAAAAATAAAATTGCAATAAAATGCGATGTTTATGCTTAAAAATAAAATAAGAGGATTTTTTGCAAAAAAAAAATAAACATAAGAAAATTATTACTTTAAAGCAAATGAAAAGTAATAATAACACATGTTGTCTGAATACGATCAAAAAATAATATTTTTTTTTATATTATTATAAAAAAATAAAAATAATTATGCAGAAAAATTATTAATAGATAAAAAAAGAAAAAGAGAGCGGGCGTCATATGAGATTATTAATTAATTTTTTTTTTCGCTTTTTTGTTCTTTCTATTTGTATGGTTTTAGAGGTCGCGTCCATGAAATTAATTATTATATTTTTTGCAAAACTATTATTGCAAAATGTTAGTACATTATTTTATTGCCATTTTAAGCGCTAAACAGTTATATTTACTTTCTAAAAATTCAATTTGTAAAAGACAGCAAAAAAAAAAAATAAATGCTATTTCCTAATAAAACAATAGGGAAAAATCTTAAAACATTTTAGTTTTTTAATTGACTTTACTTAACTTTATTTCATTTAAATTTGCAATCTTAGTTTTTTTTCTTTTGTTACTTTAAATATAAATAGAATTATAATATCCATGGTCAAATTGTGCACACAGAAATAATAAATAATTAAAATAAAAATGAAACTTCTTTACCAGAAGGTTACAAAATATACAATTTTTGCAGTCTCTTATTGAGTTTTTGCTTCTTTTCTTTTACTTTTTTTAATAAGTTAGACATGCGATTTTTTTGTACTTTTTATCTAATTTCTTATTTCAGTGTAATACAAGCTAAGAGAGACAATTAATTCAATAATTTAGGTTAGTTAGTTTACTGGAATTACAATAACTAAGTATTATGAGCAACATTGTACATAGCCAATGAACAAAATAAGTCATATAATTTATTTGCTAATAATAATTAACAATACGGCCATGGAGTAAATGCAAACAATAACGAAATAAAGTTGAGGACATACAACAAATGCACCGTCACACCAAAGTGCTACAGCCGCCAAATTATCGTTTTTATTTTATTTTTTTAATCCTTTCCGTTTGGTTAATGTTTTTCTGTTTCTGTTTCATTTTAATATTTCATTTCTTTGTGAATTGAATATTATTATTATTTAACATAATAAAGCAAAGTTAAACATTAAAGAATAAATACAGTGTAACCATTGTTTCCTATAACTTAACAATTGTGTATTGTGAATTTTTGGCAAATTAACAAATACAAATGTAATAAGCAGATTTTCGCTTCTTGTATTTTGTTATTGAAATATTTTTTACATCAAACATTTTACCAAATTTGGTAGACATTTCAGTGCTTTGTTTGCTTCTTTTATTTTTATATTTGCTTTTCTCATATGTATATACATATTTATATTTTATTTAATCGAAGATGAACAGGCAACGTCACAAAAATGTTTCACCAACAATTCACAGACATAAAGTCGCGTTGCGTTGGTGGGCGAAATTATTAATATTTTGTTTTTTCTCTTTTTGTTTGCTAAATATTTAAATGGTAGCTGTGGAACGAAGCTGCGTCCAAATTCAGTCATGTTGATCCAACATTGAAAAAAAATAAAAACGCTCAGACATTTATTTTTCGTCTCAAAATCAACAAAACAAATTAACTGATTTTTGCGTCGTTTTTTATTGCTATTTTCGCGTGTGTGTGCTTTTTTATAACTATTTTATGCACCGCGATCATCGATCTGACTGACACATTATGAATTTATTCATTTTTGTATTTTTATAAGCTTTAATTATATTTAATCGAGTTCTAGGAAATCTTTTTACAATAATAATAATCGTCGCACGGTTTTACTTTGTTTGTTGAAATTTTTATTCTTTTTTTTTTTGCACAAAAGACGAATTAAACAGGTAATAATTTATCGAAAACATAATTTTAATGAACAAAGTATCGTTTCATTATATAAGAAATTGATTTTTTTATTATGACAAAACTCTGTTATAATTTTAAACATAAAATTTGTCATTTATTGATTGATTTTGTGTGTTGTTTAAAGGTAAACTACATGACACGCTGGGTAATAACAATTTAGTAAAGTCTCATCGGTTTTACCAAAGCACATTTGAGTAATAAAATTAAAAGAATAAAAACTGTATATGGAAAATTATTTAACAACATTTGAGGACTATTTGTCAAACATAAATAAAATAAACTGATAAACGGATATCCGATATATATCTAACCCTTTTTAATATCTATTGCCATCAAGATTGTCATTATTTATTTTACCATTACCTTTAAATTATCTATTTAATTAGCAACAAACAGTTTTTTTTAAACAATTAAGATAAATAGAATTAATTTACTTATATTTTAAGCCATTTGATTTTTAGATATGATTACAAAGTAAATTAAAAATTAATTAAATAGTTATGGTCTATGAAATATTTTTGATTTTGTATTTTGATCTAATTATATTTTTTATTATTCTTTTAATATATTAGAAGCTTAACTCTGTTACTATATTAACGTGTAACATTTTTGGCTGATGGCAATAATTTAATTTATTTTTATTAAATCTAATAAGGATCATTAGCATCTAACTACCTTAGTTAAATAAAAAATTTTTTGCAATAATTCTTATTAGCTAATATTAAATATATAAAATCTAAATTATTTGTTCCAGTAAAATAATTAAAACATCCGGAAATGCTTAAATAAATAAAAAGATAAATATCTAAAGTAATTTCTGTTTATTTATTTTTTTCTTAATAATATTAAATTAAAATAAGTATGATTCAAGATTAATGCAACAAAAAATAAAAATAATAAAATTAATGAATGAATTAAAAAACAGAAATAAATAAATGACTTAAAATATTGTAGTCGTTGCTGCTTATATCTTTTATTTTTAATTCTTATATGAAGAATAAAATAAATGTAATAATGCAAATTTTTTTAGCGAAATAAATAACCAAAAACACAATGACCGAGAACTAAATCACGACCTCGATTCAACATTAAATTAATACTTATGAATACTCGAAAGAATAACCACACTCGGATATATAAAATGTAAAGTGAATCTTAATTTATAATTAAATTTTTAATTTTTTTTATCTTAATAATGAATAATGAATATTTATTTTTACGCAAATTTATTTTCACACAAAAAGACGCACACAATATATATAAAAATTAATAGTTTACGAAAATAAATAAAAATCAGTCAGCTGTTGACGAGATTTCTTTTTATCTGTATGGTTTTAGAGTGAAACGATTGACGCAAGTTTTTCGCAAAAAATAATAATAATAATAATAATAATAATAATAATAATAATAATAAAGATTAGAAGCTTAAATGATTAGAAAAATTTAATGCTATCGACCGAAACATTTATGACAAAATTATACAATATTTTAGCACAGTAATATTTATTTTTTTTTTAATTTACATTCACTTGACTTGACGTTTCTGTCTATTTTATTAAATTAAAATTTATATTAAAAAGGTTTTCAGTTAAAAAAATATTTAATATTAAAATTAAAAGAGGGAAAAAAACCTTACAATCCAAAAACCTTATCAAACCAAAAATTATACGGAGAAAACATTTGTAAATGAAGAATTTTCAAAGTTTGACACATTTAATATATAAATAAATAAAAAAAAAAAGGCATTGCGAAACAAATGGAAAATGCCAAAAACAATTTTGTTTTGTTAATAAATTACAAAGGCGACAATTTGCTGATGTTGATAAATTCCTTTCTTTTAATTTCAGTTTATATAAAAATTTTTGTTTTGCGTTGATTTGTTACTGCACTCTTGTTGTTATTATTATTTATATATTTAATTTTATTTTATTTTTTGCATTTATGTTAAATTATCTTCTCCTTTATTTATTTTTTTTTTTTTTGTATTTTATGTTTGCACTTGATTGATGCGTTAGCTTTTTTAAAGTGCAGCAAATAACAAGAGAATTAATAATAATAATAATAATAATAATAAAACAAATACATGCAAAGCAAAAGCAAAAAAGATGTAAATAAATAATCGTAAATTGCGTAAGTTGTCTGTTTATCGCTTTGGTACCCAATTTCAAAGAACAAAAAAAAAATTCTTCTCCTCTTTGTTTTCTCAAAATAAAATTTATGCATTTTATAAATCGTTTTTATAATTTATTTTTCTTTTTGCATTATTGTTTTAGTTTGATTGCTACTTGCGCTTGCACCGGTGTCAGAATAACAAATAACCAAATTTTACCAAATAACAGTAGTTGCATAATATGTCCAAATATTCACCTCATCTATATAATTACAATTAACCCAGAGCTTTTATTTATTTTCTTTTATATTATTTGCTTGATTTTTTATCTGAATATTTATCTGCATACATCTGCAGTCTTACAGGTCTGTAGTTATTGTTTTTAATTTTCAATTTTGTTGGATTAAATATAATAATTCTGTAACCTAGCTTCAAACGATGCATACTTTTCATAATAATAATTATTATTTTTTATGTAATTATTCAAATAATTAAAAATTAAATCTAAATATAATATAATAAAACTAGATAATTATAATAAACTGATTGCATAATTGCAATAACAACGGTTATAATTAATAATTTTAAAGCTAAATAATGTGCTTTCTGTTTAAGTGATTTTGAAAATAATAAACCAATTTTCCATCTTTTCCATAGTACATCAAATCTGTTATTCTTTTTATTTTCCTTTTATCCTACAGAATTATCTAATAAAGGTAGTTACGTTATGATTGCATTACCATATTTTAATTGATAATAAGTTTACTCTTTTATTGTCGATTTTATTTGCAAAAAAATAAAAATCCCTGGTTATATGCAATAATTATTTTAATCAAAAATAATTTATTATAGAGAAATTTATGTGCTTTATACAAGGAATTTTTAATATCTTAAAGCTTAGAGATTTTTCTTTAAAAAATAGTAAATCATTAGCGATTATTTGATTGTTACTCGGTTATACTAAGTTCTTAAAACACGGTCTCTACCTGCTTTATTATTAAAAAAATGATTATCTATCGAAATTCACTACTAAATTTAAAGTAAAATATAAAAATTGGCTTGAAATAAAATGACAAAAACTGAATTTTAAAACTTATTGAGGCTTTAAGACAAAAAAGTTTATTTTTTATCGTAGAATTAGCACGATGTTGCGTCTTCATATACTTATTTTGAGACATAAATTAAAGTCTTACTTGAAAAATAACCCTTGAGCTACTTAAATGGTAAAGGGTAACCAATTTAACTTAATAACTTAATTAATTTTTACTTAAAATTTCATTCATCCAAATAAGTTCAATCAACTTAAAATTTTTTGTGTTGCATTTATTCAATTTTTATCCATAACTCGTGAATAATTTAAACAAGCGCCGGTATTTGTGTACTGTTGTCTTATATAAAACATTAATAAGTATTACCGAGAATAACATAATAATAAATAATGTTAACAAAAATAATAATATTATTATTATTTACAATTATGATCATCATAATAATAATAATAATAATAATAATAAAAATAATAGCAAGAGTATATTTATATTACTTCGAAGACCAACTGTTCAGTTTAACGTGTTGAAAAATGCAAATTTTATTATTTCTTTTTATTTAAAAGAGGTAAAATAAAATAAAATAAACCAATAATATCAAAAATTATTGATTTTATTTATTATCATCACATAATATTCTGTTTATTGAACTCAATATTCTTCTTTTTAATAAAATTCTCTTCGATTATAGTACATAAATACGAATAGAACATTAAGTTTATTCACACAGATAACAATAATATTTGTGCATTTATTTTCATATATACTTATATAAATAATTGAATGAATCTTCTAAAATCTATTTCCTTTGTAAACCTATTTATATTGTAAATCTATTTCCTACTAAACTAACAATATTAAAAAACATAATAAAAAAGTGTTTACAAATTATAATAAATTAAATTTAATTATGTTAAGCCTAATCATATTTATTAATTAAATATGTTTTTTAGCATAATTATTTAAACACAAAAAAAAAGGTTCACAACCATTAAGAAACATTCATCTCCTGCTGCTTTTAATCTAATTATTATTATTAATTATGCTATAAATACTAGTTCAGATTTGCATATAAATATATAAACAAATAATAATAATAAAATAAATAAATATGTATATAAAGCAAGCAAGAGAAACAAAATAAAAAAAAGCTTCTATGGTGGTCATAAGGTGTGGTCCCCACTAAATATATAATAAAATAAAAACGCTAAAAGCAAAAATGAAAGACATAAACATTAAATGCAGATTTCGTTTTTTTTTCATTTCATTTCATTATTTTTTTCGGGTTAACATTTCCAACTAATACACAATACACATTTATGCTTATTTAATTTGATTTTAATTAATTTTTATTTGATAATAATGCTTCTGTATTTTATTTTTTGAATAATAATGAAAAAATAAAATATGAATTATAAAAAATCATAATAAATGAAAAGAAAAGACAGATTTAATAGTTATAATAATAATAATAAACAATGTAAATTTTAATATTTATTTAACAAAAAAAAAAAAAATTAATAACAATAAAACTCAACAAGAACATATTTAATGCAAACAATAAAGGCATTTTTTTTAACATAAAGAAAATAATCAATAAATATCATTATTAAAATTAATATTACCTTTAATAAAATTAATCTAAATTGATAGGATGTTGATAAAGAAAAAATAAAAATAAGAATAAATTTTATTACAATATAATAACTTTAAATGTCTCGATAATTTTTGTAAAGAAAATAAATATCAACAACCAAGTTAAACAATCAAAATCATCAATTTTATAGCCAATGAGCCAGCCAAAGTAAACAACTCATTATTTTTATATATTTATTATTTTGTCGATATTTTTGTAATAAAATAAATGAAGATGGAGACAAAAAATACACAATAAAAATCAATCGTGGATGACAAAAAATATTGAAGAAAGTAAGGTAAAAGATAAATAAAATAAATGATTTACCTAATTAATACCGGCCCGTCCGATACTATAAGCAAAATTTATCAACATATTATTTTATTTGTAACAAAAATTTTTAATTTTAATTAATTTGCTAATTTTTATTATTATTATTTCTTTATTGTTGTCTGGATTTATTTTAATTATTATTATTTTATTTTTATTAAAATTTATTGTCGATCGGTGTTGTGTTCAGCTGCAAAGTGACGTTGTTCGAAACATAGTCGCGTCACCATCCTATTACCTTGAATTTTTTTTTTCTTTTATTAAAATGTAAATCGCCTGAGCTGGTCATGGTCATTTCATTTTATTTTATTTTTTTAATCATTGTTTATTAATTGATAGTTATTATTGGTAATACTGATTATTAATTTTTATAGTCTTTAGTCTTTTTATAGGCTGGCTTTAGTCTTATTTAATTGTTGCAGCTTTCGCTATAATTTTTAAATAAAAATTAAATTAATTTAAATTCTTTATTTGTATTTAGTCTAAAAAATTACTTAATACTCTATTCAATAAATTGATTATTAATTTTGCATATTGATCGAACACATTAATTGTTGAAGTATCTTTGCTGCTGTATTAATTAAAATTTTGATAGTGTTTTACCAAAGAGTATTACTGTTAAATGATAAAACTTTTTTAAATAATTATAATTTTATACAATATCTGTTTGGTAATAATATTTCATTAAAAACAAATTTATAAAAGTCATGAAGCGAGAAAATTATTATAATTATTATTATTTTGTGTTCATGGTTAATTTATTAAAAATATTATTTTCTTTAATTTAATTAAAAGAAATAATTTTTAATGTTTTACACGGGCCGATTTGGATTCTGATTTTTATAGAAATAAAATTTCATTCATAAAAACCACAAACAAAAAAAAAAATTATTAATAATAATAAAGTTGTCCGAGGATAAATAAAAAAAAACTAAATAAATAAACAAGAACCGTTGAATTTCGCGTACAATTTTATACAAATTCAACATTTATTGGTTTTTATTTATTTTATTTTATTTTTATAATGAACATATTTAGCCAATTAGAACAATTTAATAAAGATGGAAAAATAACGATGAATGAAATTTGTTCTTTTCATAATTTTTAGTTAATAATTTATTTTTATTATTTCTAATAATTATTTTTATTACGCATTAACCAATGTTGTCCATTTACCTTTTATTTAAAGACAATTTTCTTTTACTGGTAAAGGTATGATAAAGATTCTGATGTTTATCATAGAATATTGAAAATAAATATTTAGATTTTATAAAATACAAAGTGAGTACCTGTTCCACTATAATATGCCATAAAGATTGCATTTTCTATTTTTAAAATAATTATTTATTAAGAAAATATTAAAATAATACAGACCAGTATTTGAAAATCAATAAATTGCGAAGTATATACAATATATTTATTAATTACCAAATTAAAAAAATAAAATCTTAAGATAAATGAAAAGTAATAAGAGATGTAATTCGACATTTAACAGCCTTCATTAAATGTGATGACCTTTCGATATACAATAAATAAATAAAGACATATATATATATATATTTATAACTTAAATTCATGTTGTTGTGTGGGCGATTAAACAATGTATTACTCGCCTGATTATAGTAACAAAGAAAAAAAATATTTTTTTATATAAATGCAATGAACAATATTTATAACTTTGCAAAAATAAAATTAAGAAAAAAGTTTTGCAACTAAATATTATATATTTATATTTTTGTTAAGTTTAGGTTAGCAACAATATATAAGTAATGTTATCGCAACTCTTAAGTAAAACACAATTCGTTTCTTTAAATATTTTATTACAAGAAAAGTAAAGAATAAAAATAATAATAATAAACGAGTAAAATAATTGTTAAATATTAAAGTCAATATACTTTAAACTAGATTTTTATCAAGTTAAAATAAAAAAGAAAAAACAATTTATTGAAATTATTATTATTATTATTATTATTATTATTATTATTTTTATTACTATTTATTCTTTTATATATAGCAAAAAAAAAATTAAATAATTAACTTGATTTATATATGTATGTCTAAATAATATATTTTTATTTACAAAAACTTTTAACAAACATGTTATATGTACTAACGAACAGACTATTATTATATTTAATGTAATTTCTTGTTCTTTATCATAATAAAAATTAAATTAACATTCGATGATTATATGAATAATTTTTAAGTTATCTACGGTACTTAAATTTTTCAACTAATTTTGTATTGGGTGTTAAGTATTTTTATTTTTTAAATTATTATGATTTTTATTTTTTCTTATTATTTCTTGTATAATCATATTAAAAGCTTAACTGAAAATAAATTAGATCAATTATAGAGATCAAATTATCAAACACCTTCTGATGCTAGAGTTGGATGGCTCTTTCGTAAAACACCTACAAGACAATTAAAACAAAAGTCTTATCTAGTCCTGCACCTAAAGAGCTAGAGTTCTCTACAGATGAGGAGACATAATAAAAGCTTTTAAAAATAAGTTTCACAGTTAAATAGATCAAAATAGAACAAAGTAATAATCAATAAACACAAATTTCAATTAAATCATTATCATTATCATATATTTTAAATAATTTTTTTAATAAAAAAATATCAAAAATGAATAATATTTGCAGAAATAATTTATTTTTGCAAAAATATTCGAACAGAGATCAATGATATAACAAAGTCGCCGTTAGAATATGTATTCTACTTTTTTTTATATTAGTTATTTCTCATCCGGGAATCACATTACAATGATTATTTGTTATTATAATTATTATCATAATAAAATAACGTAATTTGTATATATTTTTTTGTAATTATTAATATACAAAATGAATATAATCCATACTTCAAGTATTTTTGTTTCGCTTTATGTAAGATGAATGCACTTGAGTGCAATCTAATAATTTATAGTTTTTTATTTTTATATTTTACATTTAATAAAAAACACGATAGTAATTGATTTATTTGAAAGTAATCATTTATAAAATACTATTTGTTAGCTGTCTATTGTGATTTTTGTATAAATGTGTTGACATAATAATTAATTATATTTTAATTTAATTTATAGATAAATCTAGGTAAACTCGTTAATAAATTAATAATTAATTGCAATTAAAAAAAATTATAATAATTATAATAAACTAGAATATACTTGCATAGCATAAAAATAAAATAATAATAATAATAATAAGAATTCATTCAGTATTAATCTGCTTAAAATAATTTAGTTCATCGTCATTGTTTCATTCTTGTATATCAGCATTTAGCATAACTGGTTAAGCCACTTATCACATGTATTTTTTCCGTGTTTCTTATAATATAATATACATTTTTTTGCTTTCTTAAATGTTATTTTTCATTTTTTTTTTTTTGTTGCACACTTTAATCTTTCTGCATTCATAGAGACTAGACATTAAAATTCTTTACATTCTTTAGCAGATATATTTTTGTGCAGAAATAGTATCTTAGTTTTCTCGTTTCGTTTTATGTTTTGTTTTAGTAATATAAAATATTTGTTAAAGAGGAATGGTATATCGGTTACAACATAAATTTGCAGGTTTTGGTCATTCAAAGTAATCTAGATAAATTTTCTATTCTAAGGTACAAAACGGCCTTCATCTTGATATATAATTAAATGGATGAAATAAGGTTTGCATAAAACTAAAGAATTAAACCAATATATTTATTAGCAAGTAACGACCTTAAGCTACGTATAAACGGATTATCTTTTGATGATTTTTCTGCAAATAAAAATATTTTTAAATATAAATTCTACTATTACTATCAACTATCAATCTTTAGCACTTTTTATCTAGAACACTAAATCTATCACTTCTAATGCAAAAACGAATCTAGAAAAAACATTGCAAATATTTTTATTAAAATTTTTTAACTCTTTACATAAAAATAAAAATAATCGAATTTTACTGAAGGTGTTAATTGGCCTTAAAAGTATTTTATATTAACAAAAAAAAAAGAAAAAAAAACGTATAAAAGTTTAATGAATTTATTAATTTTATACGTTGATGATATCATAGAAATAAAATGTTTGTGAAAAGTTGTTCTGCCAATAACGAATAAAATCATAAAAATTAAAAATATGACTGAGTTAAGTAAAGACAACATAAAAAAAATCCATAATTTCATCATTTTAAAGATAAATATTATTATTATTATTATTATATTATTATAAAGCATAAAGGAAGAAAGATAAAAAATAAATGATTAGCATAAATCGTCTGGGTTGTAATAACTAAAGTAAAAAGGTAACAAATATAGGAAATAGAAAAATAAAACAACCATTTATGGGAAATGTAAGTAATTACAATAGTTATGTTATAAAAATTACTATAAGATGCCTATATAATACATACACTTTAGATATTTATTATTAAATTGGGCGGTGTCGTTACTAAAGCATAATAATTCTTTTAAAAAAAAAAAGAGAAAATAAAAATTATAACTTAAATTATATTTTCAATAAAAATAAAAAAACTAAAGGTAAAACTACAAAGTAACGTAAAATGTTGTCATTGTTTCGTTTGTAATAAGATTAAAAAGGTAAAAAAATAAATTATCCACAGCAACAGTGGCTGTTCTCTTGCTAACATTTACATTAAATACAAGAGTAGAAATAAAAAACAAAAATTTATATATATATATGAAAAACGACAACGAAATTGCATCAAACTAAAAACCAAAAAGATGTAAAGTAAAATAAAACGAATGATGATAAATATGCAATTCAATTCACGTTTCTTGGTGATGAGAATCGCGTCGGAATTATGCATAACAATAGTAATAAAAATAAGAAATATTTTATTATTATTATTTTATTTTATTTTATTTTTTTACTTTAATATTTTATAAGTTTATGTCGGTTCTGATCTTTTTTTTGCCAGACAAAAGCATAAAAATAAAATAATAATAATAATACAGATTCAGTCTCATCTGCCTGTTGTCCTGTGGAATAGAAAAATTAAAAAAAAAATATCTCTTTCTTCTTGTCCAACATTCAACATACATATGTACATCGTTATGTATATATATATATAGTTTAGTTTTTTTTTTATTATATTATTGTCTGTAGCACATGATGATGTTGATGATGCGCGCGCACGGCTAGCCGGAATGTCATAAAAATTATTTAACAAAAAAAATTAAAGCATTAAAAAAAAAAGGAAAAAAATCAAATAAAAATTGCAGAAAAAAAAACACCCGAAGAGGTCAAAGGTCATTGCTTGTTTCGCATCATCAATAAAAACAAAAAAAATCATCGCAAAACAAAATTTTATGCATTTCGCTATAATAGAAAAATACTCTGCCATGCTCTACTCAATTCTTCATCAGTGAAAAAATAACTGCAACGCGCCAATTTACCAATAGAATAAAATAATTTATTTAATTATCTTTCGGCTTCTCTTTTTAATTATTTCTGCTTTTTTAATTTTATTTCTAACATTTTTTTTTATTAATTATGTTAAGAGTGAAATTGATTTAAATGGATAATAGTTTCTTACCTGTTTCTTAAACTAGCATTACGTTCTGACGTGAATAAATCATTTCGAAAATAAAATTCATTTTATAACTAATGCTAAGTCGAATTTTATATGATTAAGTCAAATTTTAATATTTTTTTTAACATATTGGCAATTTTTACCTGCAGAGTAATTTTTTATTTTTCTGTTTCTTTATTATTATTATTCCCAGCTGGAGAACATCATTCATGTCTTATAATAATCAAGAGTTTGTCAACTGCATTCTGACAGCTAGACATACATGTTTTATATTCTGTGTATTTATGCAATATAAGCAAGTGTCAGACAGTATATGGATGACAAATATATGCTGAAAATCTTTGATCAATCAATAATAGAATTAAAAAATAAAATTTCTATCATTATTATTCATTCAAGATTGTTGTTAGTTAGTAAGTGTTTAATATAATTTAAATTGAGATTATGAATCGAACAATTTGATCGTCATTAGTACAGTGCAATCTGTATATCGTGGATAGTTAATAATTAATTAATTACTCTAATAATAATCAAACTGAAAGTTTACGCTCAAGTTAAAGAACTGTAAAATTAAAAAACAAAATATTTAACAATTATGCAACATTTATTTTCAAATAATAAAATTAATAGCATGTGTGAACTACTAAAAACCAAATAAATTTCTTAAAAAATATTATTTTATTTTGGAATATTAACGAATTATCCACCTGTATTTCATTTATTAACTCTAAAAAAATTGTTTTTAAATAGCACAGACAATATCATTTTAATTAATTATGTTTTCAATTAAGATTTTACAGATTAAAACAAATTTCTTCGAGAACCGGAACAATAACTACTTTTTTATTTTATTTTTGTTCTTCATTTAATTACATTATATCACATAATAAATTAATAAATACAACAAAATCGTTATTAATTTTGTATACCTATTAAAAACAAAAAAAAAAATTATTTTTATTATTATTGTTTTACTTTTATATAATTATTCAATGGTTATAATTTTTATTTTATTTTCTGTTTAAGCATTTTATTGCCATAATATAAATATATATATTAATAAATAAAGTACTTGATGTTTACTGTAAACGATGCACATCACTCATTGGCGGTGAAATAATAACTATAAATAATAACAATAGCAAAAATATAAAATGACATAAAGCAAATAAATCATTCAAAACAAGATATGACGATCTATTTTAATTAAATTTTAATTTTTTAATATGTGCACATTTAATGCATTATTTTTCTTTGCAATTGTATATATTTGATTTAATATATAACGATAGTAGCTAGCGGAACATTAGGGTGGATCTTGTGACTGTTTGATAAATAACATTAATCAATTTTTTAAAAAAAAATAATAATTATAATTATAAAGGAAATGCATTTCTTATCAATTAATTTATATAAAAAAAATAAACACCTTTTGTCCTTAATCATGTTATTTATTTTTATTGTTTGTAGAAAAAATATTTATTAAGGTCAAATGAGAAAGCTTATCACAAAAATAACATTTTTTTTTTCCTATACTTTACTAGAAAATTAAAACATTTATCAATGTTCAATTTACCTGTATCATTACCTGCAACACAATTTATACCTTGTTTGGTAACAATTTTTTAAATAATAACGTTATAAAACATTTCTGTTTATTTTTTTTTTTATTAATTAATATCTATTTATTAATATTTTTAATAACTGTTAAATTAAAAAAAAAAACGGTTTTTATTTTTATTAATAGATACGTTAAAAATAAAATTTAATTATTAAATAGAGCATAAAGTAAATGAAGAATATTCACGAAAATAATTTTGCGAAAAGTCATTTAATAATAAAAAATTAATAAACAAGAAAGCTCTTCTTTATTTTTGGTGTGTGTTAAATTAAATAAGCAGACAAAAGGGTTAATTTTAAACTGGATAAATATTAACTGGTAAGGGTGGCCGGGATAAAGCAGACAAAAATAAAATATACCAGCAATTGTATATACGAGTTGACAGCAATAAATTGAGAAAGAACAAAAATTTAGTGGCGGATGAAACCTCTGTTATAACTGAAATAGAGATTTTTATTATTTAACTTTTATTCATGTAATCCGTTCATTCGTCGGTTACTGACTGCGATAAGGGTGGTAAAAAATTAATTTGGTTGTGTTTTTTTCACTGTTTAGTTTAAGTTTATTACAGATTTTGAATTGTTTTTAGAGACATTGTATTTGCATTTTTTCTATTTTTGCTGATAGGTAAAATAGTTTACGTGGTATTTTTTTTTGTCGTTGATGACTATATTAGGATTATGCATATCATTTTCTAGTCGTTTTTATTTAGCAAATTTTTTTCTATTTCAATTCTATTTCTTTATTGAGCTTTTTTTTCTGTGATAAAATTATGTTTACTTTATATAACGTGTATATAAATCATGTTTTTAGTAAATATAAAGATAGAATTTTTGGGCAATGAACTCTTACGTACATAGCTAACTCACATTTACTAAATAAACAATAGAAATTTGTGAGAGACAATTTGGGCATCCCCTTTGGGCTTAAATGGTATATTGAATCTGTATCCATCTATATACACAGTATATATACTTTAGCAAAATACCGATTATTCTCTGGCAAAGTGAAACGAAACTAGACTAGACTAGACTATATACTAGACTAGACTAGACAGATTTACAGAAAATTTTCAATAAATAAAAGTTTTTCTATTTTATTTTATTTTGGTTGGTTTTTTCGGTTTTTTTGGGGGGTAATGGTAGTTTGTTGTTTTCTGTATACTGTACCGCTGGTAGAGCATTAAAAATACAAAAAGCGAAAAAGAAATTAAATAAAATGCATATTGCAGCCAAATAAACATAATGTTCAGGTTTAAAGTTATAGTCATATCGTATATATACATAATAAATATAGATATGAATGTGCAAAAAGGCAATGTACCCTAATTGGTACATCGGTTTCCTAGGAAACGGAACAAAGTGCTCAGCACAAAATACAATTTCGCATAATATACGAGCAAACTATAAGGACACACTAGATTGATTATTCTTCTTTTTTTGTATTACCGATTTTATCAACAATAAATATTTAGTTTATAATTGTTTATGCCTCTAAAATTACTCAAAAGTGAGTGTTTAGAGCTTAATATTTTAATAGAAAATAATAAAAACTAGATAACAAGTGTACATAAGAAATAATTATTTATATATGTTTGTTTTACAGTAAACGCCCTTTATCATTATTATTGTTGGTATGATCCTAATCTCAATCGAATGTTTAAAATTTATTTATAAAAAAGTATAACAAGCTTATAAATGATTAAAAGTAATAAATGTCCATATTCGTTGCGGAGTTATGATCATATATAATTGCAAAATTTAAAATAAATAAAAACTAATAAAGAAAAACATTACATAATAAAAAGTATTATTTTGTTTTTTAAATCAGCAGCAACAATAATTACCAGTAAAACGAATCCTTGTATTCTCATGTTTTCCCAATCAAAATTTAACTTAAAAATAAATAAAATACACTTAAGATAAATGGTGATGGGTTTAAAGTTTAACAATGCGTTAAAATTCAAAAAAAAAAATAATTGTGTTGTTTTAGCAGGTTGTTCTACGAGCAAAAAGGTAAACCAAATGATACGTTAGCGTTTATGTAAATATTTAAAGTTACAACCCATTTTTTTTTTCTTTATTTTAATAATTTTTTTCATTATCTTATAAGTATCACCCTCACACCGTATTTTTTTTTTTAATAAATAATATTCAAACGAATTAATAAATGGTCTTTTGCATTTTTATTTCGCCTTTTTGCGTGTTTGGTATTTATAATTTTTTACCTTAATAATGGCAGAGAAGAAGAGCATTGACTTGGAACTATAATACATTTTTCTTTTTATAATTTGTGCACACATTTAACACATATATATATAATGGGTATCTACATTATGGTTATTGTTTGCTTAATGCAGTATGGTGATTAAAAGAAGTTTAAAGTAATAAAAGTGTTTCGTTTCAAAGATTCAGCCAACCAAAATGCGATTGTGACATGCAATCGTCATCAACAATCGGGACGTTATTTTATTTTATTTTATTATTTTTTACTCTTTAATATTCTTATTTGCTTGTTGCTATTGTTTTGTGTGTTTTTGTTACATTTAAAAAAATTCTAGAACCCTAAAAATAACTTATCAGTTGTCCATCTAAGTGGGCAGTTACACTTGTTTGCAATCTTCCATGTTGTTTTCCTTTTTAAATAATTATAATAATTCTATTAACGACGTCCATTTTGCATCAATTATAACATATTTTTTTTAAGGTGTTAATCATTTAACAGCAGCAATAAGACTTCCTACCACACTTGCCAATTACATTATATTTATTTTTTAAATAAAATATTAACATATTTTTGTCTTTTAACATTCTTTCTGGTGTCATTTTTATGTTAATTTTTCATTACCTTTATCATTTAATTTGTTTTTTTTTTAATTGCCATTGTTATAAATTTCAAAAAAAAAAAAGAAAACACACAAAATTTTTGCTAAAATAACAAATTAATTTTTAACAAAAAAAAAAACAATATTATTGAAATATTTCATGTTATATTAATTTAATTTTATTAAATAGAAACATAAAATTGTGTGAAAAAAGAATAACGAAACGAAACAAAAAAAAAGAAAAAGAAATATACTTTGCCGTTCAAATATATCGTCACACGATTTAACGATTTGTATCGCGATAATTATTATAACATTACATATAATAATTAAAAATAAAATAAAATTGGAAAAGTAATAATAATACATGTACATGCTGTCATTTATTGTATTTGTTATCAGTGAATAAAAAATCTTAAAAACAACGACAGTAACACATTAAAACAAAAATGTAGAATTAACAATATAAAAAGTACGCGTGCGCGAATTGCTTAAAATAGAAAAATTCATAAAATATATCAACGTTTTGGTTAAGCATTTTTAATAGATTCGAATTTAAATGTTTACTTATTTTCGTTACATTTACCTGGTTAATTAAACAACTAAGGCTGGATTAAATTTTATTTAAAGTCGAAACATGCTTAGCCATGACCTGTTTTATAATAAGGTCATTTCTAATTCGACTTATATAAAGTCGGGTATTATTAAATGATTATAAATGTTTAATGGTAAAGAATCTATATTATTGCAAACATCTGTCGTTATTAATTTTTCACTTAAGATAAAATAAATACTTGTTATTTGTTCGATATTAAAACTAATATCATAATTCAATCGGTCATTATTACTACTTAATTTAAATCATTTTCATATTATTAATAATAATAAAAATACAAACATTATGGTTACACTTTAAATAACTTCTTTATTTTCATACATACGTGACAAAGCGAAAAGATAAATTCATTTAAGTCATATGAGATTAAATAAAATTCCAATGAATTCGTCATCATTTTTATTTATAAATTGTTCAATGTAAATAGCAACAAATAAGAAGAATTATTATTATTATTATTTTTTAGGAATTTTAATATGAAAAACATTTGCTAGTAATAATTTTAACATTGACAAAGTAGAAATTTGTTTGCTTTTTATAAGCATAGCGAAACGGCTTAAAAAATTACAATTATTAATTTTTCTTTGCTATTGCAATTACGACAACTGATTACGCAAATTAATTGCGTCATTAATGTAAATCTTTTTATCAAGAATAAAAAAAATAATAATTTTTTTAAGGTTGATTTATTTGACTAAATATTTATTATTTTATTTTTATTTTGTGATAACGGAAAATATATTTATAACATAAATAAAATAAAAATTTTTATATTTACCGGATGTCTATATAAAAATATTTTTAATTATTTCATCTATAGTTTTACTTTTTTATTAATTTAATTTGAAATTAATTTAATTTTGAGGAAGATCATCTGATTTATCTGGTGAAATTTTTGTCACATTAATCATTGTTTTCTCATAATTATGTAAAAATTAATCAATTAATGTTTTAAACAATGTTAAGATTTAAACTTATTAGTCATAAACGTGTTAATATTAAGTTTGCACTTAACTTAACATTTATATATGTGTATATATATATAAATCTATATACTTACTTAAAACATTACGTAAATGTTTGTTAAAGTTTGCAAAAAATATTATTTTCATTTTATAAATAACGTTTGTATTGGTATGATTTATTCGGCTATTGCACTGTAAGCAGTAGTCGTCATCGTCATCATTGCCATCAGCCAAAAGTAAAATAAATTCACCGCCAACATTAGCAACCAAAAAATAATAATAATAAAAACGTACAGAATATAATAAAAAATTAAATTATTTAATAGTATTTGTTTTTTTTTTTTCAAACGGGGAAAATATTTTATAAACACTTTTCCATGTATTTATGTCGCTTTTTTAGCATTATTGCTTTCACAAATTCACAATACAATTTAAAGCTTTAACAGTGGTTTCGTGAATGCTACGCTTTATTATTATATATTTTGCTTAATTCTCCGCATATATTTATTTAACTTTGTGTATATTATTTTTTTGTCTTCTTATAAAATACACCACCACTCCGTATATACTTTCCTGATTATAATCATGTACTATTTTTTTTTTTTTTGCTTCTCTTATAAAATAGCTTGCCATACTATTTTCTCTTTAAATAAACTAAAAATATACTAAAATATATGTACAAAGAACAACTACATGTGCAGACACTTTAGTTACTTTATTTTACTTAACATTGCTCAACAAACAGAAAATTATATGAAATAGAAATTAAACGGAACAGAATAGACCAGAGAACAAGAGTATAGTATATATAGTTCTAGATTTAGTTATATGCGTGTAAAAAAGTTTGCAGAGGGAACATATCCGATCAGAACATAGCACATAACAGAACTGAATATAACAAAACAGACCAAAAATTATGGGTGTACTGGACGGAACGGATGGAAGAATTGAGCTTTTTTTTTTACTTCTGTTTGCCTTTTCATTATTAAATTTATAAAGAAAAAATACAAATAATTTCAATATCACTTTTGATATTGTAAATGTGAAATTAGAAGTTCATTTCAACGTGGATTGTTGTTCAGTTCGGTTGTACATTATTTATTATTATTATTATTTTGTAATTTATTTATTTTAAATATAAAATTTTATTTTTATTAACTTTATAAGTGCATTTTAGTATTGACTATTATTATTAATGGAGAAAATGAATTTTGTGTTAAAAATAATATGTTTAAAAACAAGAAAGAGACGAAAAAATGACATTAAATTAATTAATTGATGAAAACACTGGAAGAGGATATAAAATTATTTTTTGGAAAGCTTTTAATGTACTTGCCATGAATATTGTGCTATTTTTTAGTGAAATAACTGCTAAATTCTATTTATATTTTTATTCAACATTAATTTTTTATTTATCTATCATTAAAATCTATTTTAATTAATTAATTAATTAACTAATTAATAATAATTATTATTATTATATTTTGAATAAAGAAAAACAGAACTTAAAATGTGATTTCTAGAAGGAAAAAATAAACAAATAAATAAATAAAATTCGTGATAAAACATAAAAAAATAAAATGGAAAAACCTGTGATTAATTAATATTATATTGTGATTAAAAAAATAAAATAAAATAATTATTTAATAAAAAATGTATGAAAAGAGTTAGTAATGTGATCGTTGTTTATTAAATAAATTAGCATTAAAAATCAAGCCGATATTTACCGGTGGTAAAGCAACGTCAGACATTAATAAAAGCACGTCACAGGTCAGAACAATATAAGTGATAAAATCTATTTTTAGTTATTTTGTGAAAACAAGTGCAAATTATCATAGTCATTGTAATTTATTTATTAACTAATAAAGATTAAACATTTATTTTTTTTTAAATGAAAAACAATTTATAATTTTGCAAACAAAAAAAAAAAAAACTAAAAATAAATGCACAGTGGTTATTCTATGAAATTGAATTAATTTTTGGTAGATAGAAATGGACTTAAATAAATAACTATAAACGTAATTAAATTTATTAGAAAAAAGAAGAAATAAAATAACGAAGAAAAATATAAAATAAAAAATAAAATAAAATTAACCAAGGTGATGAAATTCTTTTGTAATAATAAATTAACGGTGAGTAAAAACGTTATAAATTAATTTTTTTTATTATTCCTTTTTATCATCAGTTCATTTTTTTTTTATGTTAATTTATTTCTATTTTATTCTTTTAAAATTTTGTTAATTAATTATACAAAAATTGTATTTAACAACAATAGTGTAATGAAATGATATAGAATAGAGAGAACTAAAACAGAAATTTAAAATTCATCGAACCAATTCAACAGTGTTTTTTTTTTTACTGTTTTTTTTCCACCGAAAATATATTTTATTTTCTTATTTTAATTTATATTAATTTGTTCTCAAATCAAAACCGACAAAAGTGAGTTACAATTATTTTTTTACATTAATTTTAATAATAATAAAAAAAAATACACAGAATACGTATGTATACCACACAGTCGTATACACGCGACACCAAGAGAAAATTTTACCAAAAAAACATTAATAATAATAATATTTCAATGAAAAAATAAATTAAAATGTTATTATTTATTATTATTATTAAATTTAATTTAATTAAATTATAATCATGAGTTAACCTAATTTAAATATTATTATCATTATTTTTCATTTTGAAATTTTAAATTATTTATGTTTTTGGTGTTTAGATAAAATAATAAATAATTTTATTTTATTTTTTTTGATATTTAAATCTACTCATTTATTTACCATTTATTGCTGTGTAGATGTTTAATTTCTGTTTAATTATTATTATAATTAATAAATAAAGAAAAAATATTCGTTTAAAATAATTTTAAGAAAAAAAGTCGGAAATTTTATAAAAACTGAACAGTTTTAATCAACTTTAATGTGTGTGACTAGAGAATTTTATTAATAAATTATTTGCTGCTTTGTTATTTCATTAATTATAAACGATTTTCTAGTATTATTTATATATTTTTAGGTTTAAAGATTTAACGAAAAATTATTATATAAAAATAATTATAATAATAATAAACTTGTTAATCGATTTGCTTATTTATTATATTAAATAAATTGTGAACTTTGTATTATTTATTCTTTTCTTTAAAGTTGTGTAATTATTTCTTCTTAAAATCACTTATCGTTTCTATTTTTATATATAGTTTTTTTTTTGTATACAGCATAACATTGAATTTATTTAATAATTTGCTTATTTTTTCATCGATAATTATTGATCAATGATTAATATTTTTATTTAATATAGAAAAAAAAAAAATAATAGACGTAAATACATAAATGTTGAATGTCTACGCCGGCACCCACTTATTAATATTTCTTTACATTGGTATTAGCATTTAGTAATAATTTAAATTGTTTATAGCATGTGTTTACAATATTCTTTGATTATTTTGACTATTTTGATATGAAAAAATTATATTTTTTAAATAATTTATTAAGTGACAAACTTAACGGGGGCGTTACAGTAATCTGTTGTTGATGGAAAAACTTTTCTCTTAATCATAAGTCATATTTTTTAATTAGTTTAAACAAGCAGAAGACTGTCTAAATTCAGTCGTATTCATTAATTTTTTATATTATTCAGGTAAAACAAAATTATGGTAATTATGTGTATCAAGATTTATTTCTTATAAATAATATTTATTCACCTTATTTATCAAAGAAAAGAATTTTATATGAAGACAAGTGTAACGAAGAAACGCTTTTTTTTTGCTTTGTTTTATTACCTACTTAAAATTTATTAACTTTAACACGTTATTCACTTTATTATATAAAAAATTACATTTCATTGTCATGATGATGCGTATTGCTGTCGGCTAATAATTTATTTAACAGCTAATTTAACATAAAATCATCATTGATTTATTTTTACTCTTATCATAAGATCAAGTGCTATGTTGTTTGTTTTTGCTGCAGCTTTTTAGCATTAATTCTTTATTTACTTTTTTAAGGTATACAAATTTATTGGTATATTTCAATCAAAAAAACAACTTTCATTGATTAATTATATATATATAAATTTATTCTTATCTTTTTTATAACACAAAGCTTGAAGAATATTTTTCTTATTTCTTGAGTAAATAAATAATAAAATGATAAAATATGCCTTTTTTCAATTAATAAAATCATTAAAGCGTTTTATAAATTAGTCAATTAAATTTTCCTTTTATAGGTACAGTGAAAATGTTTTAACGCTGTAATTACCGTCGCAATACAATTATTTTATTAATTATAATTAATAATAAAACAACAACAGATCAAGTGTTAAAATTTTATTATTAAGTTGTAACCGTTTTTATGATTTTAATCATTGAATGTAATTAAAAAACAGGGTTAACCGACTCTATATTATTTGTCATTGTTATTATACAAAATTTTTTTGATCAATAATATATAAACACGTGTTAAAGAATTAAATAAAAATGCCAACCCTGATAAAATGTATTTTCTTTTTTTTGCAATTAATAAAACGAATAAGAAATTTAAGCAAAGACAATGCAAAGACAAGTAAACTGTTTGCAACAATGTTGCTTTAGCAAATATTAATTTGAAAATTAAATTGTGTACAAAGACCGATTGCAAAAGAATAATTTAAAAACATGTTATTCACATCTTATTCTTATTCATTGTCTTTCTGTTGCTGTAATTCTTATTTCATTAATTCTTGCTTAAAATTTTCTTTTTTACATTATTATTATTATTATTTGGACCGTTTTTACCTTTCGACTGTTAATATGTGGTCCTTTTTATTCGTTTTAGCTTTTGTTTTTTATATTTTTATGTTTTCAACGAGCTTGTGCTGGTTTTTTTTAATAGCATATCCATATGTCGCTTATCCTTTTGATTGCATGTTACATGTTTAATGCAAGTCAACGCTTGATTTTGTGACCATCTACACTACATAATACCATAATAATAATTGTATACCACTGTGCAGATTTTTAATATTATTTTTTCTGTATATTTATGTTCAGCTGCAATTTCCGTTTTTTATTTTTATTTTTGCTTTATTCTTCGTAGTTTTTATTGCATCTTGGGTGATGTTTAAATGAACTCAATATTAATATGTTTTTGCTTCTTTTCTTAATATATCGTATAGCTATTAAGTGGTTTGATTTTTTTTCTGTTTTATGCTAACATTCGTTTCTCTTACGCATTATTACATTACTTATTTGCATAACGTATGTGACAAGACAATAAATTTAATAAATATACAAAACGTTACACATTTTTATAATACGATTAATATTAATGTTTCTTCTATCTTTATTACAAATTAAAATATAGTCAAGCGTTAAAGAGAGTCATTTTTAAATTTATTTGTTTTACAAATTTGTAATTTATTTATTTAATAAAATTATTTAAAAAAAAAAACTCTTATCTATTTTAAAGGTATTTAAACCGGACGTTACCATAATTCATATTAACATTATGGTTCATGCAGTTCTTTAAACTTTATTTAATTAAATACTTGATTGTATTATTTTTGGCTTTGAACACGTTTTAATATTTTTAATAAATACCCACGTCTTGTGCTTTTAATATTTAATTAAAAATTGCAGAAAGATGAATTTATTTTTTAGTAAAATAAACCAGTTGACTGGCAATAAAGTTAATCTAGAAAATGATGAAGTTTTCTATTATAGCTCATAAAGCTTTATTAGTTGATACAAATAATCAATGTAGGTTAAATAAATTTCAATTATCTAATCGTGGGAATAATTTCTATATTTATTTATTTATTTTTATGAATAAGAAAATGAAAATAATTTAAATTTATATTAATTTTTACTGCAAAAAAAAAATTATTTATCAAGAATTTTTACTTAATTTTTTTATGTATTTGTAGTAAAAAAAAATGTTTGAATTGTGCGTTATTTAGTTAACTTTATAATAATAATCACGTAAATGTTATATTGTGTGTGACGGAAAATAATTTTTTCAAAAATATATATTTTTATAATTTTTAATAATTCTCAGAATTTTCATTATTATAATATAAATAAATAAACGACACGTAGTAAATTATAGAGTAAAATTATTATTATATTTTTCATTTTAGTTTATATATTAAGCTACTGTAGCTTTGAAAACATAAAAAATATAATTCTAACATAATTAATGTCATTTTTATAATTGTTTAAAAAGTATGAAGAGATAAAATAATAATGAAAACGAAGTAGAAGAAGTTGTGGAGTAACATTGGCAAAAGTGTGATAATTGGTGGCTTTGAATTAATTAAGATGGAAAATTAACTTAAAATCACGATTATTTTATAATGTTTATTTTATTTTTATACAAAAAAACTTTTAATCATCACGATTATTGTGCTTTTATATTGTATATATATAGAAAAGTGTATTTCCTGAAACAAACATTAATAATAAAAATACTTTAATTCGTTATGGTTAAATATTTTTAAAAATAATTTTATTTAAATATGAAAGTTTTAACAGAATAATATTAGTCACTTAGTTATAAATAAATCATATAATTATTATGTTTTTATATTTATTGCTGTATTTTGACAATTCACCAATTTGTCACGTTATTACCGATTCGTTTCTTTATTTTCTAGCGAAAAACAATTTTTATTTTTTTTAAATTTAATTAAAGATTATAATAATTCACAACAATGTTTTTCAGAGAAATAAAATTAACATAAATAATTATATATAATTAAGCATAAATAATTTATAATAAGTAAGGTGATTGACGCTACATTTTAATCATTGAAAAAAGGCGACTCTTTGTAGCGACTGCTAGCCAAATCTAAAGGGTGGAATTATTATTATAAGTAATAACAATAACGATAAAGTAAAACAAGTAAAAAAAATAATAATAATTGTAAGAGTTTATGCTACCCTTTTTTTTTTCTTTTAATTTTTATACCTTTTTCAGTATTTACTTTGCTTAATTTTACTTCAGTGACAGTACATTGCTTTTTTTTTGAAACAATATAAGCGCCACAGTGACTGCATGATTAATATAAAATAAAATATAAATTATATATTGAGAAAAAATACGAAAATGTACAGAAATTTAACTATAATTATTTATTTATTATTTTATAATTCATTGTACTTGCTTGTACTGCGTCATATTTATTTGTATTTGTCGTTATGACTCATGTGTGGTATTTTGACGTAATAAATAAAATTAAATTGATTTTTGTAGAAAAATTAATAGTTTTTTTTTTAATTATTTTTATGAATTAATGAAAATGTATTATGTCAGGATTTGTATTTGCGATTTACGTCAAACTAGTTATTTAGTCTAGTCTAGATAAGATATCAGAAAATTAAGATGTAATATTGTGTCTTATAAGCAATAAGAAAATTCATTATTGATTATATTTTTCGTACGTATAGTAATATGTTACTGTTTAAACCACCACATTACATGACAGACGACAATAGATTATTGTTTTAAGTGGGCGGAATTTTATCATTTATTCATAATAAATGTTATTTATTAATAATATTTGTTTAATTATACAGTTTCGCCTGTTTATTTATTAAATGCACTGTAATATTTAATTTAATTGTTATTATTCTATGTTTTATTGCAATAATATAATTTCCTTTCTTTCTCACACTGTAATACTAATTTTTCAGATGACAAATTATGATTAATATTTCCTGTAGTATATAGTCACTAGACATTTAATCATTATTTTAACATATAGTTATGATTTCTGTTTATGTCTATGAACCACAGTCAACAGTAGTATTTTATTATTAAAATATTTTTAATTGATTAATAATTATTAAAAAAAATAGAAATTATTAAAAATATAAAAGTTTTTTCTCTTTTAATTTTAAAATAAAAATAATTATATTATGCTGTTAGAGATAAAAAATAAAATTTATTAAAATTACATGGAAATTTTTTGCGATAAAAATTTATGTTCTGTATAATGTTCTGCTCAATAACATATGTAAAACGCATAAACCAAAAACATATTCAACTTTCAACCCTATTTTTTGTATATTTTGTCTGTGAAATTTTAAAGTGTTGAATATTAGACAAGAGTTGCTGCTTAAAGCTATGTAAAGTGTTTATAGTAGAATTTCTTGACTAAATAAAAAAAAGCACACACACACTTTTTTTTTGTTTTATAAATGGCAATGAACCCTTAAAAATTGTATATTTGTTTTTGTACCATAAATAAAAAAAAAACTGTCTTTAAACCATGAATAATTATGTGTGCATTATACCTTTTTTTCCTGACGTCTGGCTGGGTTACTTAAAATTCTATTTTATTTTCACATTTTGTAGTATTTACTTGAAGGTAGAAAAATAAAAAAACAACAACAGCAAGAAAAGTGCGAATTATTGCTGTAAATTTATTTCAAAAACAATTTTATGGTTTTTTTTTTTATTTTTGAAACAAAATAATATAAAAAAAACTCCCCAAAAATTTTACAACAACACGTTTAGTACAAAGACCCCGTAGTAGTCGTCGTCGTCTGGTATTAAATTCTCTATATTCATCTGTCTGTCTGGAAATGTTGTTGAATGCTTTAATTTATTTCTCGCATTATTATTATATTCAAAAAAATATATATATATATATTTAAGAAAATTTTGCCCAATCTTTTATTTGTTTGCTTTATTTATTTAGTTTTTTGTTAGAAAAATACAAGAAAAAATTAATTTGTTTGTTTAGATCAAATTGATAGGGGGTTAAAGCTTTATTTAAATGTTAAAAATAATAACGCCCCATGACTAAAAAAAAATATTTTTTCCACTGTACTGTTTCTAAATTTATTATTAAATAATTGAAAAGCTGTTTTAAGTTCTAATATTTAAAAGAAATTATAAAAAAAAAGTACTCAGACAATAACCTAAAATTTGATGAAGAGATTTCTCAATGTAGTAGTTGTTGGGCGTCATGTCAATTGTCGTCATTGACGCGACGATTTCGTCGTTTTATATGTACCTAACCTACCCTATTCAGTTACTATGTAGTCTTGTTTTATATCCTGTTGCGTTACAATCGTTATTATTACTTTTTTTTTTTGGTATAACGTAACTTGTCTGCGTTCTATCTGTCTTTGCGTATACATGGAAAAAAAAAAATAAAAAAACAATAACACCTACTACACCACCCTACAATTTAAATAACAAAATAATATTAATTTATTGCTATGTGGGCTAAAAAATAACCACCCTTAATAAACCGCCGCAGTATAACGAAGGAATAAAAGCATAAAAAAAAATTATGCTGCCGTCTAGCTATGATGGTAACTTGCGCATAATATTATGCGCGTAACATTTGCTATTCATCGCGTTGTTTTTTATTATTATTATTTTTTTTTACTTTGTATTATCGTACAACGAACCCAATAGTTACTGCTGCTAGCGGCGTCACTTACCTTGTCCAAAATAAAACCCCATTACATAATACATAAAGCTAAACAATTGAAAATGTTTATGTGTAAGATTGCAGGCATTGCTCCTTTTTTTTACCATAAACATATATATATATATATATATATATTAGTTTTGCTTTTTATTTCTTTTCAATTATTTTTTGCCAAATTTTGCACAGTTGAGTTTGAGAGTTAACCCTCGAAAGACGACTTATTATGGTTATTATTTGCACGAAACGACATTAGTGAAAACAATAATGCAAAAAAAAATTGTAAAAATGTTTAGTGTGTGTATAAGTGTCCAATTTATTTTTTATGTGCAAAATTTGTTTTTTCTTTTAACTTAGCCTTGGCCAATAACACTAAGTTCGTCGCCCTACATTTAATAATGAAATATTTTATAGTTTTTTCATTGCATTTCGGTTTTTCGATCAAAATTTGATGATTTTTTTTTGTTTTTTTTTATTTAATAAATTTTAATTCTTGATTAAATTCTAGTTTTTATACTTTGTGTTCTTAGTATTATTTATTTATTTTTTATGTGTGCAAAGTTCTCGTCTTCTTATCCCGAATCGTTGGTAAATACGAACAGCATATATATTGCGGTGCACGCTATAAAGCGGTGTGATGGTAAAATGCATGCATGCACATATAAAATATGTCTAGACACGTCTATATGGTATACAAAACATTTATGGGTTCGATGGTCGATCAGATTGTTTACCGCCTATAAACTACATATGTAATTTTTATTATGAGTTTTATAATATCATTATCTTCTTGTGTGCCTGGCAGCCGTGTTTTTTATTTAATTTTTTTTTTTTTTGGAAAACTTTTCTTACTCCAAATACAACGATATCCTTAGTTAAAGAAATATATAAAACGTCTCCATAATGTGGTTGTGTGTGCACACGAGTATAATATTCGACACTTACAACGACAACACCGAAAATATTCAATAAGCCAGGCGAACAGCATCCACTCGATGTTGAGAAAAACAGATTTTTCCTATTACCGAAAAACACGAAATCCAAGAGTAAATAGCGCAAAAAAAAAAGAACTGGATGTGGTGGTTTTTCTTTTAGTAGACGAAAAAACAAAAAATTTCTCATAACGAAATATCACGAGAAAGACTTGCGCTTTGTGCAAATTTATTTTGCTGTCCTATTTGCTATAAAGATCTCGTCCAAAAAGGACAATAGTTAGTTTAACTGAAATTGTTAAACAATAAGTACAGTTGTTCTGAAGCATCGTAACGAGACTGTTCGTTCGTTCGTTAGTTCAATTCATTCATTCATTCAGTTATTCATTCATTCATTGACTGCACCCAGTTTTCTTTCTTTTATTTTGTTGGAGTAAATAAGTGATTAAAAATAATTTTTCTCTGGAAGTTATTATTATTATTTTGTAAAAATAAATTGAAATTATAAACGTTAAAGTTTTGATTAATATCTTAAAAATGGAAAATTTGAATGGGCGATCCATAAACATATGGTTGATTTTAACGAATGCGCATATTTCTACATTGTGTTTTCTTTTGATAACAATAATTGGCAGACAGAACTAATAGATGGTAATATAACGTTACCAATAAAATATCTATTTTACAAAAAAATTTATATGTCTGTCTGGCATTATAATTTTCATTGTGTTTTCACAACAGTTTAGTGAATTTTGTTTTAAAAGTGTTAAAGTGACTGGCAAACGAGATTTCTCCTGAAAACGGAAAATATATATATTTATAGGGGAAAACACTGTCTAGTCGCAAAAGGGGAGTTTATAAGAGTTTAATAACAAAAAAAAGGAGTAACTTTGAAAAACCATAGAAATCACTTATGTAAGAGACATTCGCAACATTTAGTTTGTTGGCGTTGGCTCGTTTCATCAGAGCAAAGAGGAAATTACAAAGCAAAAAATACACACAAGTAAAGTTTTTTTTCTTAAAATATATATATCAAGTTTAATTGCAATTTTCTTTTTAATTATACATAAATTTTAAACACTTATAAAAGACAGATATTTCAATTATTGATAAATTAATAAGTTTAGCCGACACAATGTACCCTAGAGTGTTAGATGGTTAACAGACTAACAGATTCAAGTCAAAGTAATACAAGAGTTTTATTGTCGTTTTGAGTAATGCAAAGTTCAACTCAGTTCAATTTTAAGTAATTTTAGTGATTTAAATTTTTATTTATTTAGTTATGTTTTATCCGTTGTTCCGCTAGCATGTCTTTGTATTGTACAATAATTAATGATGGACAATTGATTCGTAATTTATTCATTAATTAAAATTAATTTTATTTTTTTCCTTTAATAAATTGTGTTTATGTGCTGTGAATTTCGTGTGTGATTTTTATTTTAATTAATACAATTTAATGTGTAAAATTTTTCATTAGGTTAATTGGCTTGACTAATCAACAATTTTCTTTTTATTATAAACTTCATGTAAAATTCATGAATCATAAAAATATTTAAATGTTTCCTTAAAGCATTAAAATTAAATTAATTTTTATAAAAATTTATACATAGAAACATGCATCATGAAGCGACATAAAATAAAACGAAAAATAATAATTATTATTATTATTATTCTAGTTGTATAACTATTATAAACACGGATGAATGAGTAACCAAATGGTTAAAATTAAATTGATTATGAATCAATTTTCTTTTATTAAATTGCGTTTCGTAACGTCGCGCTGCCTTGTGAAATCACTACATATTTTATTTTTTTTGTTAATTATTTTTATGCGAAAGTATTATTCATACAAGTAATTATTTACATTTCTTGTTATTTTTCTTTTTAAAAATAACAATAATATATTATTTATCATTTTTTAACATAGAATATGATACATCCGATGTATGACTACGATATTTATCTTTAAAATAACATAATTACTCGCTGTTATACTTATTTATTGCCGTCGGTTATTCATTTTCTTATTATTTTATTTCCTTTTAAAAAATATGACGAAAGAGAGAATTACTTGTTTCTTTTTTCAAATAATTATTAATTAGTTTTAAATAATTATAATATTTATTTTAAAATTGTTTTTCTGTGACAAAATATATAAAATAAAATCATACCGTATATTTAAGTAATACTTTAGTATATATTTGACGTCTTAGGGTCGTTATATAATAATTAGAAATAATTCTAAATGTACTTAAAAGAAATAAATATAATATTTTATGAGCTAAACTATTATACAATTTTATTTTCTTTCAATTAAATGTTATTGTTTTAAGTAAAATACTTAACTTAACTTAACTACTATTAGTAAAGTCAAAAATAAAAATTAAAATGTAACTATTTAACATTAATAAGTGCATTAATGCGATACAATTTTATTGTATGTAGTTTGTTTTTCATTTTTTCTATTTTTATTTTTTTGTACATTTCAATGAATCCAATTAGTTGTGCCTTCTTTGAAATGATTTTTATTAACATTATTAGCTTTAATAACAAACATTGTGGGAGTTTTTATTTTTATATTATTTTATTATTGCATAAGATGACGCCTATTATATCAGTCATGACGACTGGCAAAAGGCGCCATAATGTTATCGCCTCTTAATTATTAATAATACAGTGATTTGATTTCAATTTATTTATGTTTATTTTTCTTCTTTTTAAAGGCGGTTGAAACTTTTGACTTGGAGTGCACTGTATGTACATAATGTGAGTATTTTAAAATAATTATTGATAAAATAATAAAATTAATCAATCATAAAAATAAATAAATTCTAAGAAATACAAAATTATTCATATTCCCTGCTATAAAATGTAATTTTGTTATTCTAAGAAGAATTTTTCATCATAATAATAATAATTTATATAATTAATATTCGTGGTAATAGAAACGTATATTGTCAGTGAATAAAAATGACTTAATCAAAATTTATTACCATAAATATGATATTTGCAGAAGAAAAATAATAATCGATAATATTTCACCAACATTTTAGAAGTCAAAGTGCGAGTACATAAATCAGCAATTAACTTATTTACTTACACCCACAATATGTTGATAATAAAATAAATATTTGTATCACAAATAAGAAATGGAAATCTCACTTTATATCAATTATTAATATAAACAAGTTTTTATATAAATATTAACACTTGACAATATTGTCCATTCATTGCCACATATACGAGTATATAAAACAGATGTTTGTTGAATTATTCTTTTAATTATTATTATTCACGGTTTTTTCATTCGTTTTTCTTTCTTTACTTTTTTAATATAAATAAAATAATTTAAAAAGCTTACGATAAGCATATTTTTATTTGTCTATTTTCATTATTTTATTTAATTTCGTCGATTCTTTATTGACGTCATTAGAGTTTTAATTTTTTCGACTATTTATTTCTACTTCTGTTTTAGTTTTAACATCATTTCATCAAGATTATTAGCAACACATTCAGTTTATATTATAGATATATAAATAATAATTTCTAGAATTCAAATGCATAATTAAAAATACAATTTTTTTTGATAATCATTCAAGTTAAAAAATATATAATTGCTTAATATAACCGGTTAAAGTTTTAATTTTGCGAATTCATTTTAATTTTTTTTTAAACAGAAAAGCACAAGAAAATAAAAAATTTTTCTTCATTTATTATATAATGATTTTATTTAAAGCGTAGGCATCTTCTAGAGATAGAGAGAAATTGATTATTTTTTTTTACTTTATTTATTATTCAAGTTATAATCTAAGCCAAAAATAAACTATTAAATGAAAATGTTTTTCTTAATGCGATGGATATTGTTTGACAAAAAATAAAAAATAAACGCAATTTTTATTTTTTTTTTTTTGTATAATCCTACGCAAAACGTTAAACTTAAGTAAACTAATATAATGTTTAAATAATATTAATTAAATGATTGTATTCACTTTGTTACTAAGCATAAATTAAAGAGAGAAAAAAAAAATTATTGTTTAATTTAATTTATTGTTGGAATAACAGTATGTGATGGATTATCTGAATTGAATGTTGTTACTGCTTTACTAGTTCCGGAAAGAATTTGTAATTTCTGAGAGACAACACTGTAACTTCCTACAAATGAAATTTTTTATTAGAAGAAATGTTTCTTTTCTATGATGACTGACTTTTCGGTGTGGTTTTTCTGCTTAGTCGTATACAACATTTTATAAAAATGATTCATATATATACATACATAGTTGTTGTCTTTTGATATTTTATATTTACTTAATAATATTTATTTGGTTCTGTTAAATATTTCATTACCAAAAAAAATTAACATATTACTAATAGAAATGGTTACAAAAGTATATTAAAAGTCATTGAAAACAAATTATTAAAATTTGGGTTTATTTTCTTTGTAATTTTACCAAACATAACCACGTCATTATTTAGTCAATTTAATAATTAAAAAATAAATAATAATAATGACTTTGCAATTTAATACAAGTAAAAATGAACAAAATTTTAATATAAAAAAATGATTGTACAAAATGAATGAAAAAGAAACACCTTGATGAGATTTATTCATGTAAAATTAATCATTAAATTCATTGTCATCATTAAATTTATAATAATTATGTAATTAAATAATGAAGTTATTATATATAAAAAAAGAAAAATTTACCTAATTATTATGAATTAATAATTAATTTAAATAAAAAAACACAACAAATTGGAAGCTGCTGATAAATTACTATTATTACTGTTCATTTGATTAAATTTCGTTTTTCTTATTAAAATAATTAATAAATTAATGATATGTCGTCTGTTTTAATAAACAGTCAATAAAAATTAAAATAATAAAAACGGAACAATTTAAAATTAATTTTTTTTTTAATTTAATACGATTGGACAGGTGATAAAGTTATAAATTAATTTTTTTATCACCTGCTTTACATTTTTTTTTTACTATTTGATTTTTATTCCATTAAATTATTTTCAATAATTTATTCATTTGATATTATTTTACATATAAAAGTGTTTATTATATTTAATGACTAAATTATCAATAAATTTGCTTAATTTATTAATAAACAATTAATTTAATTACTATGATTGGCGATATTTCGTATTTTATTTCTCTAGGGTTAATTTACGTTATTTCGTATGCATATTATGTTTAAAGAATTATTTTGAATAGTAATTTATTTATTTTTATTTCGTTAAATGAAAATGAATAGAATTTAGATTTTAATTTGACAAAATAAATTAAGTCAAGTCAAGAATTTATTATTTATTTATCAAAATACCGTAAAGATATTAACAACAGCGGAAAACATATAAAGAAACAAAGAAATTATTCGCAGATTTTATGCCTACAGAATAATCAGAATCTAGATTCAAGTTCAAACATATTCAAATAAAATAAAAAGTCTTATTTAAAACAGAACAATTGCATTTCTTTTCGCAATTATTTAAATTCAGCTTTATTTTATAAAAACAGTTTATTTCAATAAAAAATTTAATAAAAAAATAAATAATAATTAAATTTTTTTGTACGTAATAAATTATAAAAATATTCCACGACGCAAAAACGATAAAAATACACAACAAAGAACGTAAATTGAGAAGGTTTTTAATTATTTAAAGCAAATTGTAAAAAAAAATTGAAAAACATTAAAAATTATCAATAATAAACCATCGTTAATCACACAAATAGATATTTGTACATTAGTATGGTATTTTCTTTTAATAATAAATACAAGTGATTTAGAATTTTTGCAGAAAACAGCAACAGCAACATATGTAGCAAATATTTTGCAAAAATCGACGACCTCGACAGTCGTGTGTAGTATTTATTTTTTGCAAAAATATTAAATAAAATTCAACAACAGTCACAACTATAAACACTAAATATCTTTTGTACTATACACACAACTAATGAATAGCGAATAGCATGTAAAAAAAGTAAAGAAATAAAATAAAATAATTTTTTTTTTTGTTAAAGTAAAAGCGAATAAAGAAGGCAAAAAAAAACACACAACTTTGATGAGAAAATAAAATTTATTTATTATAATATTAAAGTCTATTTTTAGAAATAGAAATAAATGAGAAAAAATTAAAATAAAAATTGTAATGTAATCGCATAATGAATAAGAAGCGAACAGAAGCGCGTATAATATGAATAACACTGTGTATATATGGATTAGCATATAAGCCTAACCAACCTACATAGTTGATGGTTATGCAGCGGTAGCTGTTAATTCCCTGTGATTAATGTGATTTTTGAATTAACATCTCTGATTTTAATAGCAATTATTTGGAAATTGTATTTTATGCAGAAGAAAGGAAGTTCTAAGCACAAAAAATTAGTGGAATTAACGTGATAAAAGTTAACAAGTGAATAAACGAAATTGCTATTAATTATTCAAAAATAAGAATTAAAATAACAATGCCAGCAGCAACAAGAATTATAAAGTTTAGTGGGTGATTTTGTTATAAAAATTTGATTCTTCGGATTATTAATCAAAGACCATGGCTAGCAAAAAGTAGAAAAACCAATTCACTAGTTACGGATATCCGAAAGATTTTGCATATTTTATTTGTTTAATTATCTATTGTTAATAGGAATGTGTTCTTCTTCTTAGTTTTTGATAGCTCTGTTGTAATAAACCGCATCCTTGAAGCAGTATTGAAAAAGTGTTGCACTGACTGTTCATAGTTGCAAAAAATAACTACGTTTTAAATAATATTTTTTTGCAAAACTAATAACTAATCACTTTACAATTCACCCTCGACCTCAATTTAATAAAAATTGTAAATATATATATAAATATTTTTCAATAAAGAACTAAAATAGAATCGTCATTAGAAACACATTATTAGTCCGTCATACACAATAATATAACAAAGAAATAATTAATTTGATATTTATTTTATTTAATTTTTTTTTTGTAATAACAAAATATGATAAGATAACGTTCGTTTAAAACACAGAAAAAAATATTTATATATAAAAGACCATGAAACTATTGTATGGTGGTAAATGTATGTTAATGTTTTTCATACATTTTTGCTGTTTTCCTTTATCTCTTTATTTTATTTCGGTTTTTTTTTTAAATAATAATAATTATTATTATTTGTTGCTAAGATTTATTATTTATTGTCTGCATGAATGATGCAAATCAATTTACAAAATTATTATGCTCTTCTTGTTATTATTATTATTTTTTTATTTGTATATGATATAAATGATACTGAAGGACGTCTGGATAATTTTTATATTTAATGTATTTTTTAAATGCATATTTATGTCTGGTTATATATATTTTTTTCTATACAATTTTTTTTTGTTGTAAACTTATTACGAAATTATTTCGTTTTTTTTAGACACTTGTTATATTGTAGACAGTTATCATAACTATTAAAATTTTTATTATTATTATCAACAGAAAATATATAATTATATAAATGATTGACAAAAATATTTTACCATATGTCATATCTCTATAAAATGACCATAAAATATATATTTATATATTTCAATGATGAATGTTACATAGATTATAGTTTGTCATAATAAAAATAGATAATTTAATTACTCTATAAAAATAATTATGCCTTTTAATTCTTTATTCTTAGTCATAATGAATCATTAAACTTTAATGATAATTTTCCTTTAAAAACAACTTTCAAATGAAAAATTATTCACCAAAGTAGATGGATTTATTCAATTTTTCCCTTTTATTTAAGTGTGTTTTTCCATTTAGTCATGTTTTATGCTTAAAAAATTCTTTTTATCAGTAACAGAAACATAAAAAAAAAATACCCCATAACGTTTACACTATCAAATAAATATTCAGTCAGACAAACAATTATTCATATAATACAAAGTGTAACATTTAGTATTAAATAAATTGAAAGTATCTGCAACAACCACAAAGTACTTCATCGACAACATAAATTGCATTTAAAGTAATAATAATAAACTGAAAAAAAAAATGGTGAAAAGAAAGAAGATAAATCTTTAATAAATAAAAACGAGGTCATCCTTGGTCAAAACAAATATCCTTTAACTTGCATTCTTCAAGTGTTCACCTTATAAATTTATTTTGCACCAAAAGAGAATGAGCAAAAAAAGACTGTGAGTGGGGTTTAAAAATGATATTGTGATGGTCGTGGTTGTTGTTGCGCAAAATGAACAAAAATTCAAGCGAAAAAATGAAAAAGAAAAAGATGAATAAAAAGTAATAAAGCAAAACAAAAGCAGAAACATTAAATTATTATTTTTTTTATTCATTTTGAAAATGTTAATGTTTTTTTTTTTTTAAATAAAAATAAAAATAAATCTTTATCAAACGAGAGACGCCTCCATTATTCTTGTTATAAAAATATATATATATCTTCTGTTTGTATCGTTTCACATTGTATAAGAATTGTTTTCTGTATGTATCATCAACGCATATTTCTGTGGTCTTTTTCATTTCTTTTCTTTATTAATAAGATTCTGGTTGCTGTTATTTTCTTTTAACTTTTTGCTGGTAATTTTTCTATTGCTGATGCTTTTACTTGATGACACAATATGCCTCCACTATGTATATATTTGTTCTTAAATCATCATTATCATCATACTTGTGAAAATTCCTTTATCAATAAAAATAAAATTATTTTATTTTATGTAATTTTAATAATAAAGTACAAATGCTCATGATAAAGAAGTATTAACCTTTCTGAATGTACACCGTACAGTACAGTACAGTATTTATATTTTTCTTGTATGTAAAACATTCTTCTTAAATTCTCTTTATTTAATTTATTTTTGCAATTTAATTTCCATGATATTTTATTAACGCTATGGTTACGTATAATCTTAAGAATTTTTTATTATTTTCTTTATTATTATTATTATTATTAAGAATAATAATTTGTATAAAAATAAAAATAATAATAAAATCAAGTACAAATTATTGCGTTGAAATGAATTGAAGTTTATTGATCTTTTTATTTATATTAATTTATAAAAATAAAATATTAATAACAAATGATGTCACAATTTACCTTTATTGCGATTTTTTGCTTCATCGGTTAATTATTTTTTTTCACGTTTTTAACTAATTTAACTCTTCTATTATACATTTATTATTTATTAGTGTTATGATAGGTGAGGTGATATTTTAAATAATAATATTTACCATTTAATTGACAATCTGATATTATTTAAATTTATTCTAGCTACTACAATTAAAATAATAACAATATTAATGAGAATAATATAAAATTAAGCACTCTGGTTAAGCCCACACGAAAGCTTAAATGCCATACATGGAAATTTTTCCATTTACTGTTTTCTCTTTTAATTGAAAAATTAAAATTTAAAAGAATTAACAAATTAATTATTTAATTAAGTTATTTAAATACATGTTTGTAAATTAATAAAGATTAATTAAACAAGATATTATAACTGATATAAACTGTTAAATCTGTAAAAATTTTAATGATAAATATTATTTAATAACAAAAACATTAGATTAGATTACAATGTAAATGGTCTTGGCCTTTTCATTTCGTTTTGCATAAAAACACTGAACATTTTTATTTAAAATTACCTGATCTGCTACAATCTGCATGTGAATTCTGTTTTAAAGAATTTAAAAAGGAAAAATAAAAAAAAGCACACAAACAGAAAGTTTAATTGGAAATATATGCAGGCTTATTTAAGGAAAGAAATAAACTTTATTACTTTTTATGGATTTTATGCTTATTATTTTGCTGTTTATTTATTTATAACGTAGCAACACGCTTGTAGGTAGATAATTTCGTGTTAATTTTATTTAAATGACAATAATAACTAAGGCGTTGTCCAGATTATTATTATTATTATTATTCTTGTAATTTCTGTTTGTTTTCAATCCTTATTTAAGTGCGCTTTTATACTGCAATTCACATAATGAAAACATGTTAAAGCTTAGCACACTCGCTAAGGTCACTCGCATTTATTTTTGAGGAAAAAAAATTATTATAATTGTTTTTTGCATTTAATATTTTTTTGCAAAATAATAATAATAAGCTTAAGCTTATTTAATCTTGTTTAAAAAAAAAATACGACTTAATTCTAAGTCTCGTACATTCGTTTTATTATTTCTTATGGACTTTTAATATTATTTAAAGACAAACACATACTACTTTTTAATTATTAAGCTTCTCTTTTGCATGCGTTTTGTTCACTAAGTTTACAGTAGATAATTAAGAAATACTTTTTAACCGGTTAATTGTTAATTTTTTGTTTTATTTCTGCAACACAAACACACAAATCACAACAGATTTAATATATTTATTTTAATTCCTCTTTTTTCTTTCTTTGGTTTTTAAGATGATTTGTCTGGCGTTTTATTTTTTTTACTTGCTTTCATTTTAATTAAGTTTAATTTTCGTTGGGGTTTTTTTTTGCTTATTTATTTATTAATCAATTCTAACGAAACCAGACCAATCTTTCTTAGTTTATTGCAATTCTTATAATTTAAATGAAATAAATCTTAAATAAAGAAGAAACAAAAAGAATATCATCACACGGGACGACGGTACGTTCAAAGTTGAAAGAACTCACTTAATCTTTGTATATATATATAGTTAAGAAATGATACAAGAAAATTTTTAAGTATAAAAATATAAATAAACTATAAAAGCAAAATTTGTGTGTTGGCTGGATGACGATGTGTGAAATTTTAAATGAAATTCAAAAAAAGAATTATTTAATTAATTTTACTTTATATTTTTGTTTTTAACCAAAAAAAAGACACAAAGGTTTATCTGTTTGTATTTCGTTTATTGTCTTTTTTCAAGTTAAGTATTTAATTTTTCATTCAACCAAATCAAATAAATAATTAATTTTTATTTTATTTACTCTTTCTTAGCCAAAAAATATATTTAAAATTCATTTTATTTTTAGACTAATTAATTCATCTACTGTATAGAGCAATGTTAATTAATAATTTCTATTAAATTTTGTAATTTAAATCATTAACAAAGCATTAGTACAAAGAGGAATATTTATTTTGCATAAATTAGTTAATTTTGTTAAAGAATTTTCTGTTTATGATGTTTAGAATATTCTAAAAGCAATAATTTAATTAAACAAATTATGAATTAAACGATAAGGATTAAAAAGTTTTCACAAAACTCAGAAAACTCTTCAATTATTCTGTAATAATAATTTCTTATTTAAGTTAATTTTTCATTAAAGTATAATCCATTGTTATGTTAAAAATATTATTAAATAAATTTAATTACAGTAAACAGTTCTTAAATTTATAATTATTGTTTTGATTAGAATAAATTCTCACCGAAATGCACTTTAAAAGTAAATAAAATTTCACAATATGATGAAATATTCTGGTTCATTTTATATGATGAAAAGTAATAATATTATTATTTATAATTTAAAAACAAAGTAAAATAATAATAATAAATAAATTATAAAGAAAAAATTAATTTAAATAAAATTATAATTGCGCAATTTCACGTTATTAAATTAAATATTATATGAATGGCGTCGTATAAGTTTTTAAACGTTTTAAAGTATAATTTGCATGGACATTATTTTAATATTCGTTGTAACTTTGTTAATTAAATATTAGGTGTTTGTGTGTGGATTTATTTTAGATACATAATTACACTCATCCTCTGTTTTACACGGTAGTCTTTATAAGAGTTTACACGAATTTGTGATATCTAACGAGTAAATCGGGGAATAAGTGTATATAAAATAGAATTGTTTAGACAATTGTTACTGTTGATTAGTAATGACTATATAATTCTGTGTGGCGCTTATTTAATTAAATATTTTTTCTACTTACGTAAAATACAATCGTTTCGTTATTATTATAATTTGTTTCTATTTATTTATTTATTTTATATAAATAACATATACGCGTATGTATATTTTACCTGTACAAATTTGTACGTATTAATACTTTGCTTATTTGCACTTTGTAATTAACAGAAATGTTAATGAACTAAATAAATTTATTTAATTTTTTGAATGTCTTTTGTAATTTATGTTTTCTTTTGTTAAAAATTTATGTACTTGAAACACAAAATAAAGCTTATTAAAATAAATATATATATATATATGTTATGTGTTGAAAAATGCACACAAAATTTTTAATTATAATATTTTTGTTATAAAAATGGTGTCATAATTCATACAAAAATTAAAAATTATGCTGACTTAAGCAAAGTGTATATACAAAAGGAAAAAAAAATATGTCATTAGAATTAACATTAATAAATTATTTTTATATAAATTATAAGAGAAATACAGAAAAGGGAAAAAAAACGTGTAAAAAGAATGCAAATTAAAACACAAAGGACAAGTAAAACAGTTTCGTTTTACGTAAATTGATAATATTGCGCATGTGCAATTCACTTAAATGCTATTAACCGATCATACAGTTCGCGATTTTCTTCTTTTTTTTTTTTTGTTCTTTTGTTACACGTTTATTTGTTTTAATTTTCTTTTGTTTCAATAAAACATTTTTGTTTAAGTCATTCAAAAAGAATAAATATATTTTTGTTCATTAGTTAAGTCAGTTTAGTTTAGTTTGTGTCCGGTTATTTGAAACAGCAACACATTTTTATTATTTTTTTTTTGCTAATAAATTAATTTTTACTTTAATAATCATTTCGCAAATCGTTTTTATTAATTGCAAAAGTTAAAATACTTTTTTTTTTTTGATTTAATTAAACAATTGTTTGTTTGTTTGTCTGTTTATTTTATGTTTTTTTGTTTAATTAAAAATTTTAAATATTTAATTATATAAAGACGAAAAGAAAAAATCATGTTAAAAAAATAAAATTAAAAGAAATCGATAACAGGTGTGAAATGGGAACAAATTTTTATATTTAGCTTAGGATAAGCTAGTTGTTTTTTTGTTGTGATTAAAATGTTAATTATCAGTGTTTTATTGTTATGTAAATGTTTAAATAGTTATTTTGTGAGTACATAGTGTGATAATACAGCGGATATATCTATATCTTTATGCCCTTTAATTATTAAACTAAACATTAATATTGAGAAAGTGATATTTTCCTTTGTTAAACTATTTAAATTTAATAAATGATGGATTAAGAATGCAAAAAAAAATAATTATAATAATGAAAGCAATAAAAAAGTGAGGAAAAATTAAAATGAAAAATTTAATGAAATGTTCTCAAGGACGTAGACATATCGTTTACCGACCGCGCACTAAAAAAGAAAAGCAAAAAATAAATTTAAATCAGTTGCGCATTTATTTATTTCATTTAACATTAACACATTTTTAAAATTTTGCGATTTTATATTATTTACGCTGTACTTGTTTGATTTTTATATACAAACAAGCGAAAAATTATTTGCAAAAAATTATTGGATTAACAACGTCAAAAAAAACGAAAAAAACCAATACTAAGAAAGACGGTTTTTCGTTGCTTTTTTTTTATTTAAATGATAAAATAACAAATCATATACGGACACGCGTTGTCCATCCGTTTGTACTATAAGTGTTTATATACGGGGGGTACTTATGTATATCCGTTTGCGCGCATACATATCTTGCTTTATCGCGCTTCTTATATTTTTTCCGATTTGTTTTGTTTCTTTCGTCATAATTGAAAAGCAAAAAATGACAACGATTTACGTATAAATGACACAAGTCACATCTAAGTTATACTTTTTATACTATTTAATTTATTATTATTGTGATTATTCGCTGTTGTAATGATAAAGTAATTTTAATACTTTTAAATAATTATATTATTAATATTTTAATACAAATCGTACATATATTTTTGCAAAATTAATAGCAAAAACAATATAAAGAAATATATTTCAATGTTTTTTTATGCATAAAGTCATTCAATGTAATGAATGAATTGACTTTAGATTGTGATCATCGTTTTATATAGAGAAATTTATTAAAAAAATAATAAAAGATAAATAATTATGCTCATAATAATGCGAGAAATGTGAAAATTATGATTTATGCTCAGTGGCTGCATTTTTTGTATTTAAATTTCGTTTACTTTAATGTAAATTCCTATTAAATTTGATTATTTTATTAATTAATTTTCTTTTCTTTTATTTATTACAGATTAAATGGCATCATCTCACCGGTATTAACGAAGGATCTTGACAAATATTATGTCTCAGAGGTGATGCACAACGAAGTCCAGTTTCCAATGTGTAGCCTTGTTACGGAGTCTTTTATGAAAAACTAAAATAATTAAAGACTAGTCTGTCTCAGCTAGAGTTTAAATTGATTTTATAATGAACAAAGTATAAAAACTCTTAATTTCGATCACTGGAACAACGAATACTAGTCGTTAAATAATTTATTTCTTAATATAGAATAGAAAATGGTTAATTAGTGATGTGACAGCGAATTGATTAACCACTAATGCGGGCATTAAAACAACTCTGTTGCTTTATATTATTAATGTCTATCTTTCAATGTATAAATTAATTTATATATATATATAGTATAATTTTGATTTCATGGTTGCCCAGGTGCTAAATTAAGTTTAAAAATTTTATTATTATTATTTTATTTAACTGGTCGTTTGGTTGTTGTCTGTCAGACTTAATCAAAATTTGTTTTTATTAAAGGTAAACAGGATAAGCAAGAGTATTTTTAACAATAATAAAAACGTTGTAGCATTAACAAATTAAGTAAATGTAATCTTATGTTAAGTATAAAGGCATACAAAAAAAAAATAAAAGAAAAGAACAATAATAATAATTAAAAGTGCACACAGGAGTCAGCAGACAGTAAACATTTTTGGCTGACATTGTATTAAAATTGAAAAAAATACACCAAACAAAATTAATAATTAAAATTAATTATTTAATCATTGTTATCTGTTCTATATACATAGATATATGTACGTATTGCGTGTTTTGTAACAATTTTCAATTTTTTTAATACAAAAGAACAAAAGCTTACCGGACCTAAGATGAATTGCTGAATGAGAAGATATATATTAGCAATTAAAAATGTTAAATTTATTGATGAAAGATTAATTAATTTATGTTGAAATTGTTGTTATCGATAGTCCGGAAATAGACATATAAATTATTTAATATAAGGGAATATATCAGAAGTTTGACTTGAACTACATAATACAATCGAATAGAGGATCTTCTGTTAATTTTAATTATTTTCTTTTTTTATTCTACCATTTAGAACAGATGCTGTATGCGTAGGAGTCAATAAATGTTTATTTAAAAACACATCAAAAACGTAACTACATAACTACGGAGGAGTAAACTGTAGTTGTGCGGTTTTTTTATTTATTTATTGAATATTCAAATAACCAACAGCAACAATAATAATAATAATATTAAAACAAAAACATTTAATTAAATTATTTCGTTTTATTTTTTTTTTTTCATTTAAGTTATTTTTGCTTGCCTGATTCGTGGACGAGGCGCAGGCAAACGTATTTGAACCGAGGAGTATCATTTAACGAAAGAATTTTATTTTATTTGATTTTATTAACTGCAAAAGTGTGTTGATCATAACCAGAAAGGAATTTTTTTTTATTTTTATTATTATTTTTGTGTATAAAGCAAACAATTTGCGACATGATCAGTTGTTAGTACTGATCATAAGCACAATGACGATGATGACGGTAACATCAGTTTTTTTTTTTTGCAAATTAAAAATAAAAAGAAAAGTAAACAGTAACGAAAATTCTAAAGAAAAAATAAAATAAATATGTACAATTTATATAGATACAGAGAGTGAGAGAAAAAGTAAAACAACGGCAATGACTGCGACGGCGGGTAATGACTTCAACTTGTGAAGGCCGCGCCGCGCAAAATTTTTATTATTTTATTTTATTTTATTTTTTTATATTCTTTGCTTGCGTGTTTTCTATATTAAATTGTGTAGATTTTATTTATTATGTCTGTTCAAAATTGTGTTTTATTATTTTTTTTGTTATAATTTTTATTTGTGATCTGTATGGTAGTGGTATCAGTATATAGACTTTATTGAAAACGTTAAATACTATATAATACGTTCGCTGTGTTTTTAAGATGCTTATTGTCTTGTCTTGTCTTGTCTTGTCTTGTCGTTTGCCTTGTGTTTTATTTTATTTTATTTATTTGCTTGGTTGTCTTGCTATATGTCGTCTGTTCTACATATTTATTATAATTTTTATTCACTTTGTTTCATTAATTGTTCTTTTGCAAATAATTTTATTATTAATAAATTGTAAAAGAAACGCTTTTTATCGGTGAAAAGGTTATAGGTTTAATTAGTTTTAATATAATTTTTCGCTAGTTTATATGATTTTTAATAGAAATGAATGTATAATGTTCATTCAACGGTATGTGTATATGCATGCACCCCATGGAAATTATTTTTCTTATGATATTTATGAGTGTTAAAAAGGCAAAACATAAAATAATAAGTAAATTTGCACAAATAATAATAACAACAACAGATTATAATAAAATATAAACAAGTTGAGTATTTATTTATTTATATATTTTTAAACAACTTTTAATGATGACCTCGCTTCTTTACAAGCACAAGCAAAATACACAAAAATCAGTACTTTGAACTTTTATAATAAATTAATTTTATTTTATTTTTTTGCGTTTATTTTTATTTAATTCTTAATTCTTCATTTATTAAATTAAAAAGTTTGTTTGCGAATTTTGGCAAAAAATTCTAAGAATTGGCAAAAAGTAAAAAAAAAAAAATTATGGTTGCTTAACAATATTTTTTCGTTTTTCTTGGTTTAATTTAATTTATTTTATCATTTTTTTTTGCAGTGACATTGCAGGATAAATATATATATTGGATAAAAAGCCCAGCACAGATTACATTTCATTTACTTTGCGCGCTAAACAGGGACCAGGACTTTATTATAATTGAAAATCAGTCAGGTACCTGAAGTAGCGCGCGAAGTATGAAATATTTTTAACAACCCGTGAATATACAACAATATTAATTAAATTATTATTTTGTATATAATTTTTGGTTAGCAGCAGCAGCAGCAACATTATTTACAGGATTATTCAACCGAAGCAAAAGCATTTACCTTTTGCTGTTTTTCTTTTAATTTTAATTCGCCAACAACGCGCAACAATAATAACACACTGACTGAATGATAAACAAATATTTAATTTTAGACTGTGATTTCTAAAAATAGGCAAAGTTTTTTTTTTTTTATTCTTTTCTATTATATTTTTCCACTTCTTCGCGTTTTTATTTTATTTTTTGCAAAAATTAAATTTTTTATATTTTAGTGTGGATTGTGTGCGATTTTTTTTTATTTTTGCTATGAACTGAAGAAGGGGTTCCTATCTCAGGCCATTAGCTTATTTATTTTTTATTTTAATATTATTCTTTTTAATAAAAACTAATTAAATAAAAATAATAATAACGAGGCGGTGGAGTATTTTCATTATTTAATATTTTCAAATAAATAATAAAGATGAGGATTTTCAAGAGAAATAACTTTAAATATCGATTACTAACTGAAATTATTGATAAATTTATATTAAAATTAAATAACATTACATCATTTTACTGTTTTTACTCTTTGTGGATTAATTTTACCTTCAATTATTATTATTTCTTTTGGTATTTTTTGTATAAAAGATTTCTTCAAGTTTAACGATTTTATTTCATCTAAAAAAAAAAGGTTGTGCTGTACACGGAATTCATCTATGGTTATATGAATATTCTGTCTTATTACAAAAAAAAAAACGTTAATAATATTAAATAAATGGATAAATTGTCGCATGTCTATTGTACTTCATCAGGTGCTCTGGTAGAAATGAAACCCGGCACGTGTTGGAGTACATTCAATGTGTGAACAAAAAGCAACAATTATTATAAAAGATTATATTGTATATATGTATATACTGTTGTAACAATTGTAAAAATAAAAAAATAATAATAAATAAATTTAAATAAATAAATATTTTATTAAAAAGTCGTATATTCTGTGTTTATTCTGTTATTCTTCTCTGAAATTAAATTAATTCTTCCAACGTTGGCCTATTAGTTACATTGATTTTCACTCTTTAGTTGCATTGGTTGGTTAATTGACTAAAGTGGATACAAGTACGAATATTTTACACACAGGTGGCATAAGTTGGTATTCTTATTGGCAATTCCTTGTTTATATGTGGTTCGAGTCTACAATTATTGTTTTGTGACACTGTGGAACATAGTTATTACGTAATCATATGAATATTTTTATTTTTAAATAATGGCGTATTGTCCAAAGTCATGTTTGACGTTTAGTGTTTTTCATTTCTTTGTAAAAAATTGAAAAGATAATTTTATAAATTACAAAAAAGAAAAGAACTTTCTCTTATAAATTGTTTAAAGATAAAATTTGTACAAATAATATTAATAATAATAATAATAAATGTGATAGAAAAATGTTACATTCATCATTTATATATTTTTATTTATTTTTGATAACAATATTTGGTGTACCATATGATTGCAGGTAATTAAAAAAAAAACCTTCCAATTATTTCTTTTCATAATTATTATGATTGTATTGTTTATTAAAAATACTATTATTGTTGCGAAATAAAATTTCAATAACAATTTTAATTTTTTATGAAAATAATTTATAGTTCAATAAAGACTGATATAAGTGGCGAAGAGATAAAATGGGACATTTTGATATTTACCCAGCAGTGGCCAATTACGTTTTGTTATGATTGGAAGGAGCATAGTGAACAAAATGATTGTACATTGCCAAAAGAAAAGACATGGACAATACATGGTATATGGCCAAATCGTAATGAGACTATTGGACCATTTTATTGCAATCGTACATGGCATTTTGATATAAATAAAATTAAACCCATCGAAGACCAATTAAAACTTTATTGGACCAATATTGAAAAAGGTAATACTCAAGTTGTTATTTGTGTGCATCTTATTAAATTTAATTTAAAAATAAAAAGGTGACAGGACTGACATATTGTGGCAACACGAATGGGAGAAACATGGCACCTGTGCTGCAGAATTAATTGCTCTAAATACGGAGAAGAAATATTTTAATCAAGGTTTAGAATGGTTTCAGAAATATTCTATGACAACATTATTAAATAATGCTGATATAAAACCAGATAATCAGTATACAGTATATGAAATATATAATTCATTAATAAATCTACTAATTAAACGTCCCGTCATACATTGTTACTACGATAATCGTCATAATATCAGTTATTTATCAGAGATACGTTTATGCTTTGACAAAAGTTTAAACTTAATTGATTGTGAAAATATAAATGGTGATACGCTTACAATTGATTCACCAGGTGGTAAAATAATAACGAATTGTGATTTACACTCATCAATTATGTATCCATTAGATGTGCCACCGACTAAATATGATTATAATAAAAATTATCGTAAATTAAGTATGGTTAATTTTTATAAATTATTACAATTAATTAAATGGTTGACATTGTAAAAGAGATTTTCTTTATTTTTTTTAATTTTTGCTAATAATTTAATTATTTTTCCTTTCAAAAAAAAAAAGAAGAAATATTAATAAAATGTGTATTATTATAAAATGGGTTTATTTATATCCAAAAGTATTACTATTTCCCACATGATTAGTGATACAAAATTTAATTATTTTTTTTCTCAATTGTTTGATATTAATATTAGATATAAATGTTGTACGAGACGAATGTTACGTCAAAGAAATTTTCTTTTCTTTATAATAAACTATTATTCAAGTCACAAACGTATATAAAAATAACAATCAAATAATTGCTTATTTGCAAATCTGATCTAATCAATCAATACAATCTTTGCGGTTTCGTGATAATGTTAATAAAGAAAAACTAAGTAATAATAATAATATGCAGAAATTATAATTATAAACTAGCAAAAAATTTAAATAAATTATAAAAAAATAAAAAAAAACTCTATATTGTAAATAAAAATTAATTACATTGACGAAAATTTGATTAATGTTTTTCCATTTGCAAATAAAAAATTAAACTTAAAGTCTGTGTCAATCAAAAAAATTTTCCAATAAAGTGTAAGCTGATTGAAAATTTATTTTCAACAAACAAACAAATAGTGAATTATTTTCACTTTTTTGTTTCAAATTCAATTAATAATTTATTAAAATCAAAAATACTCAAATGTTTTCATTAATTAATTAATTAATAAATCCACTTGTTTTTTTTTTATTATTATTTGTAGTAAAAACATTAAAATCAATTAAAAATTATTTTAATTTGTAAATATATATATTTAAACTGAAAAATTTATTGTGTGCAATTAATTAAATATTAAATATACAAAAAAGAAAAAGAAATGAAAACCTTAAGCACTTTGTATTCATAATTTTAATTAAAATAAAAAAGAATTTAATAAAATGAGCAAAACAGGAAAAAATTATTTTTATTTAATTTTTTAAATTTATTGATTATATTATAAATTATAGATAATTTTACATAAGATATTATTGTGTTTTTGTGACAATTACAACAGCTGATGGTACTAAACCTATGTGAACGTTAAAAAAACACAAATGTTAGCACAAATAGTTTAAAAACTTTAAAAAAGAAGAAAAATTACCTAAAACTTCTAATGGCTTGTCATAATCATCGTCAGAGAATATTTTTCTTGGGAATGATGTCATCAGACCGAATGGAATGTCAGTACCTTGTTTTATCTGAATATATAATCGTACCGCGGATAGTTGCTCCTTGACATCAAATGTTTCTGTTAGTGTGCTACCATCCTGTAAACGTATTTGTATTTTTGTAATGGAATATTCTTTCGATGGTTTTGGTGATGTTGAAGTTTGTGCGGGTGCAACAATTGGTGATGGTATTGAAGCTACAGGCAACGGTACACCAATTTCACTAAAATAAAATTAAATGGATAATTATACTGTTTTTTTTTTTAATAAAATTTATCGATTCTTACGCTGCCATTCGAGCTTTGCGTGCAGCTTTATCAGCTTCAATTTGTGCACGAACTCTGTCTCTTGCTGCCTTCTCCTCATCCTTTTCACGTTTGCGTTGCTCCACTATTTTTAACATTTCTAATTCATCCATTTTTCTGCGTGCTTCTAACATATCTTTACCAGACTTAATACGTAAACGTTCCCGTTCTAATGCTTCTAACTGAAATATCATTATGCTTATAATCAACTGTAGTTACATAATAAAAATTAAAAAAAAAACTAAACCTTCTCCTTTTCTTCACGTTCTGTGCGCTTCTGTTTTATTCTCTCCTCTAATTTTGATAATTGTTCTTTTTTCTCATCTTCAGTGAGTGGCTTCTTCTCTTCAGTAGATTCAGAGAATTTACTATGTCCAGATTTAGCAGCATGAAATTCCACCTCCATTTGTGTGCGAAATAAACGATTACATTCGTCACACTTTAGTGATTTTGCTTCTTGAGAGTCTTGTGACGATGATGCTTCCTCAGGATTATCTGACAATGGTACGTCATTAGTCGTATCTATTTCAATAGATGACGACTGGACATCGATACCTTGTTCAGTTGGTGTCATTGCAACTTGTGTTGATGTCGTCGTTGTTGTTGCTGTTGTCGTACCGGCATTGTCTGGTGCAGCTGGTTGCATTGCACTTTGTTCTGGAACATTTGGTATTTCTTCGTCAGCATGTGCTAATAACCACTCCATTGCCGGTTCGACACCATTATAATTTGTCACTAAAAGAGCTCTTTCACTTTTATGAGCAAAAAAAAAAAGCAAAATAAAAATAAAATTTCGATAACCTAAAAGACAATAATTCATAATTTATATTTACGCTCTTTCTTTGGGAAATCCCATATCAACTAATGTTTGCATATCAGACATTGTATTAAAAAATTATTTTACTTTTATAATCACAGATCAAATGTAATCGAATATTTAGTTTTATTAAAATTAATTATTTGTTTTAATTATAAGTATTCACAGAAGATACAAAAGCAGAGGAAATTTATAGAAACTATAATGCAGAAAAATCAAAACAGCATTGTCACTTTTATGTTTTGTCAAATGCAGTCCAATACAGAAAATACAGTTTTATTGTTATTAACTTTGCTAATTATGGTAGAAATTATTTTGCAAGAAAACAAACCACCATAAATGTATTACACAAATTTTAAATTATGGCATTATTACCGATATTGCAGTTTCATTGTTGTGTCAGAAAGGCAGAAATTATTTTTATATCGACAATATTGAAAAAAATTTCTTATGTATTTTAATGTTTTGATAATATTTTAATTGAGCGACGTGTACAATCAAAAATGTTTAAAAATTTTTGTAATTTGTAATATTTGAATAATACGTTGAGTAAATGGATTTCTTTAAAAGTGGTTTAAAAAGTGTATTAGGTGCCCAAGAGCCTGGTGCCCAACCAACTGGTGCTGAAACAGTACGTAAAAAATTCAATAAACATTGATTATTGAAAGAAAACACCCTTATTTATGATATATAATATTTTTGTATTATTTTAGGTAGAGCGTTTGGTTGATCGTGTTACATCGTCTACTTTATTAGAAGATAGACGAGATGCGTGTCGTGCTCTCAAGTCGCTCTCGAGAAAATATAGAATTGACGTTGGTGCCCAAGGGATGCCAGCTATTATTCAAATTCTTGAGACGGATAAAGCTGATTGTGAAATAATTGGATATGCTCTTGATACGCTCTGTAATGTTACTTCACAGGAGCAATTTGACGAAGAAATGGAAAATCCAGTAGTGACAGTAAATATTGGAGAACAATTTACGGAAATGTTTATTAAGAATCCAGATAACGTCGGTCTCATTTTGGGATATCTTGAAGAATATGATTTTAGGGTACGATGGCCTGCAATTAAATTGCTAACCACATTATTGGCCAATCGTCCAAAGGATATCCAAGAAATCGTTTTGGTCAGTCCAATGGGAGTATCAAAGTTAATGGATTTACTTGGTGATAGTCGTGAAGTTATTCGAAATGATGCATTATTATTGCTTATTCAGTTGACAAAAGGAAACGCAAATATTCAGAAAATTGTTGCCTTTGAAAATGCGTTTGATCGTTTGTTTGATGTTATAATAGAGGAAGGATGTTCGGATGGCGGTATTGTTGTAGAGGATTGTCTCATATTAATGTTAAATCTGTTGAAAAACAATTCTAGTAATCAACAATTTTTCAAGGAAGGATCATATATCCAGCGACTAGCACCAATGTTTACTTTACCTACCGAATTAGATGAAACTGGATGGTTTCCACAAAAAGTGTCAAATATTCATTGTATGCTACAAATGGTTCGCTCTTTAGTGAGTCCAGCAAATACACATCAAGTAATTGCATCTTGCCAACGAGCAATGAGAAGTTGTGGACTTTTAGAAGCCTTGTGTAACATGTTAATGTGTAGTGGTGTACCTGCTGACATTTTAACAGAAACTATTAATACCGTGGGTGAAGTAGTGCGCGGTGATCTGATTAACCAGGAGTATTTAAGTACAGTAATGGCACCAAGTAATCCACCGCGTCCTGCTATTGTTGTCTTGTTAATGTCAATGGTTAATGAGAAACAACCGTTACCTCTACGCTGCGCCGTTTTGTATTGTTTCCAATCATATTTATATCGTAATGAAGTTGGTCAAACCGATTTGGTACAGACACTCTTACCATCTTCTAGTGATGTCTCAAGTTTAACAACGGGACAGTTACTGTGTGGTGGCTTATTTAGTACAGATCCGTTGGCAAATTGGTTTTCTGCTGTCTCCTTAATGCACGGTCTTATTGAGAATCCAGTTCAAAAAGAACAATTACTTCGAGTATTGTTGGCAACATCTGTTGGAAGTCCACCAGTCTCCCTGTTACAGCAATGTACTGCTTTGCTTCAAGGAAATTATAAGATTCAAAGTAAAATTGGAATTTTAATGCTTTTGAGTACTTGGTTAACTCATTGTCAAGCTGCCGTTTCTGTGTTTCTTCAAGCACCGGGTAGTGTAGCGTTTTTAATTGCCCAAATTAGTGCACACGAACATGATGAAAATGAATATTTAGTGCAGGGATTTTGCGCCTTTCTTATGGGCATCTGTATTCAATTTAATGATAACAGCGTTGACAATTACAAACGTGATGATCTTTGTCAGCTCTTGATTAAACGAATTGGTCTTGAAACGTACTGCACAAAATTGGGTGAAGTATCCAAACATGAAAGTTACAGTAAAGCAGCTAAGCAACCACAAATTCGTGTTAAGTCATCGTCAGAACTTGTTTTAGATTATGAATTTTGTAAATTATTTAAGGCATTAGAATGTAAGTCATTAGTTAAATTTTATTTAATTTGTTTTAAAAAATATTTATTTTTGCAGCCGTTTTGACTAAAACAGTAAATGGTATAGGCGCTGGTGTTACTAATTTAACCGAATTAACCCTTAGTACAGAGGCATCCGGTTTGGTTGGTCAATACAAAGATGTAATACGGGAACAAGATGTTAAAATAAAAAAATTAGAAGATAAATTAAATATAATAGAACATGATAAAAATAAAATACAATTAAAATTAAATGATACATTAAGTGCCAATTCCCAATTATCTGACCAAAATATACTGTTAAAGGCACAGTTATCAGCTGCTTCGTCATCCACAACGCAACAACAACCACAATGTAATGGCACACCAATCAGTAATATTGATAATGAAATGTATAATTTAAGTTTGGAACAGAATAAGCAACAGCAAACACACATTGATTATTATCAAAATGAAAATTTACGTTTACAAAATGAAAATGAAATGCTTCGATTGCGTATAAATGAGATTGACACAAAATTAATAGAGAAATTAAATGAGCTGGATAAAACGCGAAAGGATCAAGATGATTTATTAGAATTATTAGCTGATCAGGTAAATTTAATTTTTATTTTAATTTAATAATTCATTAACTATTTTTTACTTTTATGGCAAAAAAAAAGGATTTAAAATTAAATAAATATAAAAAACAATTAAAGTCCTTGGGACAAGTAATTGATGGCTCAGATGATGACGAAGACGACGATGAGGAGGATACCGAATTTGATGAAAGTGCTAATAATAAGAAATAGTTGATTAATTTAAAATAATAATAAATATTCAAAATTCCTTTTTTTTTTTTGCTTTCTAAAAACAACAAAAATTTAATTTTTATTTTACTCTTTAATTTCTGTATTTTTATCTTTATTATATAAAATATATATTAAATTACGTGAAAAATAATTAAGTTTAATCGTGCAAAAATAAGAAAAAAGTAATAATAAAAATTAAACTACATATATATATATATAGAAAATATTTAATATAATTGGAATTTATAATATTATTTTTTAAATTAAATAACAAAAATAATGATAATAAAAATTATTAATACAATATCAAAAGTATTTCAATTTTTTGTTTATTTCAATTATATTTAAAATATACTTTTATTTAATAACTACGTACCATTAAAATTACTTATCAATATGAACTCTAATAGTTAATTTGAATGTTCATTAAGAGAATAGATTGTGTGATGCATATTGATAGTTATATTTATCGACATAAAGTTGCATCAATTTTGATTAGCTTTGGCAAGGCTAATTTAAGTTTTTTACGATATTGAATATCCTTACTAATTGGATTATGTTCGAGATAAACCGCTGCCAATTTTGGATTCTGTGATAATTTATTAATTGTTGACCAATCAGCAATTTGATTATCGTTCATCTTAAATTTCAGTTTATTAAATTATTAATTCTATAAAACACATCTATTGATATAAACTCACCCATAACTCTTCTAACATTTCCAAATGTTCCAAATTATCAATTTTTTTTAAACGATTTTTAGCCAAATCAAATATTTCAATTAGCTTATTATTTTCCAAATTTTCAATGAATTCAATACCATTTTCCGATATATAAAATTCATTTAATTTTTCTAATGCACCTAAATTTTCCAATTTAAGTATACGATTCGCTTGTAAGCTCAAACATTCTAAATTCCCTAAACTGTCCAAGTTTTCAATTTTTGTTATTTTATTTTTACCGAAATACAATTGTTTCAAATTAACAAGAGTGTCCAAATTTTCAATTTTCTGCAAATATTAGCAAATATAATATAGAAGAGATTTTTTAAAATTATTTAATAATTTTCAGTATTACCCTGATTTTATTATCGCCCAATTCTAGCATAGTCAACGCAGTTAAATTGGATAAATTTTCAATTTTAGATATTTTATTAGCACACAAAAATAATTTATTTAATTTCGTAAGATTTTCCAAATTTTGTATTTTCGTAATGCGATTGAAGCTTAAATCTAAAATTCTAAAAGAAAAATTGCCATTAATTGTTTTAATATGCTTTTATTAAATTACTTACTCTAAATTGACGAGACAGTCAAGGTTTTCTATTACAGTTATTTGATTATCGTACAATTCCAATTCAATTAAATTTGTTAATGGACTCAAATTCTCGATTTTTTTTATTAAATTCCAGCGACAATATAATCTATAACAATATTTAATTAAATTAAAAATGCTTGTATTAAAGGAAATGTGTCAAAAACCTTTCCAAATTAACCATAGATTCCAATTGTTCGATTTGTCCAATCCGACGATGATTTAAATCCAATTCAGTTGCCTCTGGATCTAATTCAATTTCTTCAATTTTAACAATTGTTGGACCATCGTCCTTTGGTTCTATATCAGTCAAAGCATTGTTTTCTTCACCGGAAGAATTTGTAGCATCTTCAGATTTTTTCTCCACATTTGTGTTCATCTCATTTACTTTTAAAAACAACTTTATTGAAGCAAATTTATATAATGACTAATATGTTTGATATTTACCCTGTTCTCCACTCATAACGTAAGCTTTTCTTGGAAATTAATTAACTAAATTCTAGCACAGATATAGCAATTAAAAATGACTTAATTCAAGAAATCTAACCTAAAAACAAACCTTTAGCATACAACTGTATTTATAACGAAACTAACTTCATGTTTGTTGATTTATTTTATTAATTTGCAATTCAATTTTTTTTTTCAAATGTGATTCAAAAAACTAGACAGAAATTTATATTTTATAAATAAAATTTTATTTTGACATTACCATACAATTACTTTTTTATGTAAAAATCTTTTTTTAAATGACAAATGTTAATTAGTTTTTTCATTATATATATTAATCATCTAACTGTTCATTTAATTGTGCTAGTAAAGCTGCTCTTTTTGATTCTAATTCAGATTCACTTAAACCCGGATCATCACCATGCTTTGATGACATTGAATTAGCATTTGGTGATTCATTACTTATAGGACTTCCAGTTGGTGAACGCTTTTTATCCTTTTTCTTCTTATCTTTCTTTTTCTGTGAAAAAAACATTGTTAATACAATAATATGATTTTAAAAAACCTATGCTTACCTTTTTAGGTGGAGCCAATTCTATTGGACTAGGAGGATTCGTAATAGGACTTGTTGGTTCAGCAGGTGACTCATATAACGATGGCTAAAATAGAACAAATTATTAATTAATAATTCCATTTTAAATTATTAGTCATTATTTTACTGTTTGGCATACACTTTTTGATAATTTACGATGTTTCTTTTTCTTTTTCCTTTTGTTTCGGTCACTATTTGTACTCGCCGAACTGGTAGATTTCTAAAAAAAATGAAATTACTTATTAGCAATAAATAATATAATAAACTATTTTTTATTTTAATTATTTTTATATAATAAAATATTTATAAAAATAAATTAAAAAACCTGTTAGTCAATAAATGATTATTAAATAATGATCATAACTTACTGATCGTGATCTAGAGGAATGTTTTTTCTTTTTTAATTTTTCATAGTCTATCTCTGATATTTCAGACACCTTAAAAGAAATTAAAATTATTTATTCAATTAGATACTCTAATATATATTTAATTCTTACTGATTTTGAGCTGGATCTTCGTTTTTTATGCTTTTTATTTTTTTTCGACTTTCTCGAACGAGAGTGGTGATGACTGCAAGAGTCTTCAGTCTCTTTAATAAAATCCTTAAAACAAGAAAAAAACAAAATTAAATTTCCACTTGCATATATAAAATTTAATTTAATTTAACTTACTTCCCAAATTTTTTCTACTTGATCTTCCTTTTCAAATTGAACAAATACATCTTTATCTATTATCATTTTCTTTGCAGTCTCATAAGAATCGCCAGAATTTAAACCTGCTTCTATCCAAACTGTTTTGACTTCATTTTCTAACTTTCTTAAACGCCGATTCTCTTCTTTTAATCTTTCTTTTTCAGCGGCTTCCGCCTTTAAGTTTATTAAACAAAATTTTAAATAAAATCAATTAAAATTAATAAAATGGAGATATAAACCAACCTTTTCCAATAATGAATTATAAGTCAACTTAACGTTACCGGCATCTAATGTTGCTGATCTCTTATCCTCGCAAACAACGGTTGCGAAATCCTCAAATGTTGTTGTTATAATAACAACGAAGTTTTTCTCCTTTAAAATTTCCTTGATTATTTTTTTCTCATCATGAAAGCGTGCTTTCAAATTCTCTACATAAAATTTAAATAGGTCAAGTGGTGTCGATCCCGATTGCCCTAAAAGTATAGTCAAAAACAGAAATAAATGTGTGTATGTAAACAATTAATAATATATTTTTTAAAGAAAAAGAAGGAAAATTACAGCAATCACCTAACATTGCTGAAAAACGTAAATCAGCAGAAATAATAGGATATAATTCGACCCATAATGACATAGAAGTAAGTTTGCCTTCTTCATGCAGTGTATCAAGCAATGTTAGAAATGAATCGCGATTTTTCCTATGCTGTCTCCGTACACGTTTTTTCTCACGTTCTTTTTCCTCTTCCTCTTCATGCTCTAATGCTCTTATATGTTCTTCGAAAACAACTAAAGCGTCTTCTTTATCCATTCCCAACAAATTCACGTCGTTTTTAAAAGCTAAATTTTCTAATAACATCACTTGTGCTTCTGACCATGTAGTTTGATACGTTATTGATGTCATTGATTCTAATAATTCACCTAGGACCCTGTTATTACGCTTTTTTAATACGCGTGCCTCTTCTCTCTCCCTTTTTATTAAATTAAAAACACAATCTTCATAAATATCTCGCCGATCTTGCTCAGGTACGGTACGCCATACTTCTAAATTAGCAAACATTTCATCACATTTATAAAATTTGGTTGTCGATTGCATTTTATCGGACGACATAAGAAATTTTTCCAAATTCTCTTTTGCTTGTTTGGCTTTTAATCTTTGCTCTTCACGTTCATCTTTTAATTTTTGCGTTTTGTATGCGTTAAATGCTTGTTTCTTTTCATTTAAGTTTTTGAATGCAGTATAACGTGGATCTTTGGATATTATTTTAACACATTGTTCCCATGTAGCATTTGATGGCACACTCTAAAAAATAATTTATTAACATTTTTTAAAAAACTTTTTTGTTAAATTTTACTTTTTCTTTGAGGATTTCTTTAAATGCTTCAATCGCTTCTTTTTTGTCTTTAAATTCTACTTTTGGTTCTGGACTTGGCGTTTTCGGTTTGGATATTTCTCTGTCCTCATCTTTCGGGGTGTCTGGTATTTCTATGGCTGCTAACGTAGCAGCCATAGCTTGATCCAAAGCTGATGATGAGTTTTCATTTGAGGCAGGTGTAACTGGTGCCGGTGATGAAACTTCGCTGGTTGGTAATGAATTAACTAATGGTGCAACAACTGGAGGAATAATAGGCAATCCTGTCGGCATGACAACAGCAGGATGTATTACAGTTGGAACTGCTATAGCGGTTTTTGCCGCATTTGCTCTGAAAATTACAAATTAATTTTGAGCATTTAATTTTAATAAAATTTTAACTGACTCTTCAACAGCTATTTTAGCTTTTATTTCGACAAGCTCTGTCGGTGTTTCCCATCGTGATTCTTTTGTATTAACATTATGATAATATAGTTTTCCATTATCAGAACGATATTCTTTCCAAGGACATGCTGACAATAATTTCTACAAATAGTTATATTTTTTGATAAATGCTTGATTAATAAATTATATATAAATATATTATAACAAACTTCTGCTGATGTTTTTAATTCATCTGGTTTCTCCCAAGAACTTTGCTTTGTAAGATTATTATAATAATAAATTCTACCGTCTGGTGCTTTATGCTCTGTCCATTCAGAATTCATTGCCACAGAACTAGAATTTGTATCCTTAAAAAATATGTTCATTAAATTTTGGTCATATTTAACCATATATTATATTTACACTTCCAAACGATGTAAATCCAGGTGGTGGAATATTATATTGTGGGACCATACTAGGATAAGCCATTCCAGTTGGTGGTAATCCAGCCAACGGAGCCACAGCTCCAACAGCTGGAGGAACTGTACTCATTTGAGGAACAGATGGAGGTGTACTAATCATTGGTGGTACCGCAGTAGCTCCTGTAAAAGTAGTTGCAGAACTTGACGATTCCTATATTGTTTTTTTTTTCAAATTTGTTAATTTAACCATAACCTTCAAACAAACTATATTTTTTTATAATTTACCATTTACTTTTATAAACTTATTTTTCTATGATTTTAATAATTTTTATTGTTATTAGCCATTAAACACTTTTATAATGATAATATGTAAGCCTATATATTTAACCGGCAAAATAGTATTTATAAAATAATGCGATGAAAAATCAACATTTAACAACGCTGTCACATCACAACAAAATGTCAAATTCGTAATTATACGATACAAAATTATACAAAAAAATATAAGTATAAATTGGGCTGTGTACTTTTTCAAAAAAATTGTACCTATCAATGACACTATAAAAAATAACGACTTCTTGCATATGCTCCATTTTTTGGAAATAATCTTTATGGATAATTTTTAAATAATGATAAATGTTAATAATAATAATAAAATAATTATTGAAATAATTATTAGTTGAAGTAGCATAGTCTAATTTTATATATTTAATGCCAATAATTTAATTAGATGAAAAATATAGTATCTTAGCAACAATACCTTTTTCTAAAGTATTGTTTACATTTTTGTATTCCATTTTTTTTTAAACAATCAAGTTATAATTATTTTTAAGATAATAGCAAAATGGAAAATAACAATAAAATAGAAATCAGAAGTAAAAATAAAGAAAATCGTTGGGATAGAATAAGAAAAAAACATATTAATAATATAAATGTGAAAACAGAAACGGTGCGGAAATTTTTTAATATGAATTTTATAAACCCGGCAGACGCAAAAATTTTAAATGGACACATACCACGTAGACTTGATCCAGGTTTAGTGATGGACATGCGGCATGAAATGGTATATAATTTAGAATTGTACAAATATAGACAAACTCCGTTAATTATTTTTTAAACCATTTAAGATTCATAGAAAAACAAAGTTACAAAATAATGCAGAGGATCCATTGAAAATTATTCGTCGTCATAAATTAGAAGAACACAAAAAAGCAATGGAGACAACATTAATAAATCACGAATTATCGAAATTTAAGACTGAACTTAAACGACTTAAGCCTAAAAAAATTAGTAATATAAAAACCAACGAGAATAAATTTCATTTGGCGTATATAGATAATCGTCCTATATTTAAGAATATTCAAAAAATCGAAACTTCGACTATAAGTTTCTTTGAGACTAGCATAAATGCACCACTGCATGCTGAGCAATCTCTACAAACGACGGTTACTGATTATAGTAACACAACCGTTGTATTAGCTAACGGTGACATACGAAATGTACACTTTGGTGAAACAGAAATAATTAATTACTCTCAAGAACCAACAAGAACATCTTACAGTAGTAGTGAAGAAGAGGACTATAAGCAAGATCCAGTTAATGAAACAGACACATTCGATTCATATTCTGAATTATCAGAAGACGATTGCGTTAATGCAGTTACTACAGTTCAAACAATAAATGATCAAAACAGCTCTAATTCTAATCACTGCACACAAAATGATGAAACTTTGGCAACATTTCAGTTAATTGGAAAATCGTTACAAGATACTAATAACGTTGAAAATATAAAAGATTGTTGTAATGTTCCATTAAATGAACCAATAAGTGATTCAATAGATAACTCTGATTTAACTAATGAAGATTCAAACAATTTTATTATCAAAAAAATGGAATTAGAAAATCATGACATAAGGCACATAATGGTGACAACGACGATGAAAACAAAACATGAAGTTGTGGAAGAGAAAACAGTAGAACAGAATAAAATAATTAACGAATTATTTTCTGAATCACCTGCAATACCAAATAAGGAATATAACAGAGAAGTATTAAGAAAATGTTTTCAGCAATGGTTCCAAGTGAGTGCTTTAGAAAAAATAAAGAAACATCACAAGTTTAATCGGGATGAGCGTGCTAAAAATATAAATGAATTTTTAAATAGGATACGATATGAAAAAAATCGTACAAAGCAAATGCTTGTACAAAACACAACAAACAATGATACAAATAATACTAAAAAAGTAGAGAACCGAGAAAATGCTATCGTTTTGGCAAAACGATATCATAATAAGTATTTTTAATATTAGATGATTTATGCATGTTTAAAACAAATTTAAAAAGCGACAAATTTTATTTATTATTTTTAGAATGAAAATGCAGCAAGATTTGATCGAATTGCAAAAAATGAAATTACAAAAACAAGAGCGCATGATATCAGAATTAAAGTTATCAAAAATAAATGAAGAGTTGAAGGAATCAAAGGATGAAATAAAAATAGAATTGAAAAATGTCGCTAAAAAAGGAAATGTTCAATTGCGCTCTAAGGCAAAATGTTTACAAATTATTGGCGATTTAAAAGACGAAGAGGATAATGAACTGGAAAAATTACATGCTCAAGGCTTAGTTATACCTAAGTTTTTGGCAAAAATGCAGGAACGTGCTTCTGAACGTCTACAACGTCACGAGGAAGCAAAAGAAAGACGACTTCGATTGGAACAAGAAAAAGAGTTTGCAAAATCAGTTGCTGAAGAAGCTAAAGTAATTCAAACACGTACACGTACACCAAATATTGAATTAATGAAGTTTTTTTATTTCAGCGTCGTGAGGATGAGGAGGCCAAACAAAAGCGTATTGAGGAGCTCCGTGAAAAGAGACGCTTAGAGAAACAATTAAAGCTTCAACGGGAACTAGATAAACAAAGATATTTAGAAAATATGAAAAAAGCAAATAATTTCAATCGCAAGCGATTATTGCTTAATTACGGTATTAAACCATTAAGAAAATTAATATTTTTAAAGAGACTTAATGAGGCAAAAGCTAAACAATTTAGCAAACGTTTGGCAGTTAAATATTGTTTTAAAAAATGGAGAATACATACTAATTCTGTATGGGAAATAAAAAAAATAAAGGCGGATTACTTTTATCGGAAATATTTAATAAGAGTATCGTTTAAAATATGGCGAAAAGTAATTACTTTTATATTGTATATTTAATTAAAAGGTTAATAATAATTTTAATTTTGTATAGAAACATTTGTTAGAACAGAGTAAACTTCTTATTGCTGCTGATTGGTTTGAGATGCGTTTGAGTGAACGAATTTTACGCTATTGGGCATCTTATGTAAAACAAGAAAAATATATACAAGAAATTCATTTACGCCAAGCAATTGCACATCATGAATGGTAAGTTTTGTTTAAATCTGTTCTGTTCAAGAAAAATCGTATAAGTTAGAATTTCTTTTTTAAGGCATTTGAAGTGGAAAGTTTTAGAACATTGGCATCGCTTACCAATGATTGTAAAATTGGAAAAAGAAACCGAAGAGAGACGTCAACGATGGCGTATTAAAATTTGGGAATTATTACCGGATTATATGCCAATTGAGGAATAATGAAAAAATAAATAAAATAACATTTTAATCATAATATTTACCAGATTTTTTTTTTATTAATTTTATTAATCTTTTTAAAGCATAAATAATGTTTAAATACTTAATTATAAATATAATATTGAATTACTTTTTGGTATTTTTAAAATTTTGTTTTGTTCTTTTTTATATTATTTGCATGATAAAGTTTTTTTTAATGCTTTTTTATGTTTTAGGTATTTCAGACTAAAACATAGATTATTTGTGCAAGATATACAATACTGCTATTTTTTCTATCGTATTTATTTGATAACAACAATGATGTTATTATTTATACTAATCTGTCCCCATTTCTTAATATTTTTTATTTTTATTATGGTTTAACTTAAAACTAATAATATTTGTATTATTTTTTAAAAGTAAACTGTGCTATTACTACTTATAAACTGTCCATAAATGTGAATAATATTTTTATTGTTTAAAATATGTTTTTTTATCATAAGTCTTTGTAAGTAATTACTGTCTATTATAGATACGGTAATACTAAATCATTTATATTAATTACGACAAAATAAAAATGATTTCCAATTAGATAAACAACTTCGCCTATTTGTATTATCTCTTCTCCATTCAGAGCCCGTCTGACCATTTGATATCAAATAAAACTAAAATAAAAATATGATAATAAATTGAGTAAAATTTTATAAGAAAAATAATTATCGCTTATACCTGATGTATTAAGTTAATCAATAAACAAACAGTTATTAATAAGTTATAAATTGCACCAACAAAACAAATTGATACGCTAAAATAGATAAATAATTATTGAAGAGTAAATTTTAATTTATGAAAATTTCTTCTACTAACTCATATTGATCATAAACCTCACTACAATCGTCTGGTAATAATATATATATACCGAAAAAATTTGCAACTATAAATGGATGGCAGATCGATGTTAATGATAGATTGGCTGATAGAAGCATACCCATTAGACATAGTAAAGAACCGGCTAGGAAAAATTTGTGATTTGATTCACCAATGCAGCAGTCAAGCCTAAAATAGGAAAAAAATATACATTATAAGAATTTTATGTGTGTCAAAAAATTATAAATTTTACCAAACATTATGATGATCTCGTTTGATAATACAAGCTTGACATACAACACAATGATAAGTACGTGGTGGCACATATTTACGACATATTTCGCAGATATTTGGCTGACTATCACTTCCATCCGAATCATCTTGATCAGATATAAGTAATGATGTTTGTTCTTCGGTAATGTCTGGAAGATTATCTTCATTTGTAGTTGATTGTACAACATAATTTAATGGCGATTTTTGTTTGACCTAAATTGTTATTATATCATATTAAAACTTTATATTTAATAAATAATTTAATAATCACTTTAAAGAAACAGAAGAATGCCCCACACATAAGAATAATAAATGCCAAATTCTCTTCAGGCAATAGTTCCAATAGTGGTACGGTAGATTGGAATAAAATCCATAAATAGATTATTGACCACAGTGCCCATAAAAAAAAGAATTTTGTCCTTAAAAATATATTTATACAATTATTATAAAGATCATAAAAATAAACTGGTAAAAAAATTACTCACTTCGGAATTATTTTCATTAAGTAATAATACGTATAACCAAGAAATAATGGTAATGTCAGAAATATTACAATGGAACAGTATAAATTAATAGCAGCTATAGCTAATAAAATTGGTAGTAAGATAATTGGGATTATTGCATCTAAAGAAATTTGCTTCGCACCACCTCGCCAAGGTATTCTCAAACGATCTTGGAATGTTAACAACATATTTGATGTTTGCTGTGATGTTATTGCCCTGCACCTTATAAATCTATTTAACAAAACCATATATTTTATTGTTTTAATTTTGAATAAATTAAAGTAATCCACATACACCGGCAAACAATTATTTTTTTTGTTGAACTAAATAAATATTAAAGGAATTGTTTTACCTGTCAAAAGCTTCATCAAAGTCAATACAATTGCAACAACAAGCTAACATATGATTCCTTTCATTGTTTCGGTCAAAATATTCACAGCAACACAAGGGATCTGGATCAACAAAGTCATCAAAGAACATTTAAAATTTATTTGCAACACAATTCATATTAATAAAATAAATAAAATCATAAAAAAAACTGCTTAATTAGAGATTTTACAAAAGTTACTGAATTAGTTACGATTTTATTTTAAAACTCATATTGAAGATGAGTTGAACACGACCATTTAATATTTGTGCAAGCCCTGCATTTACGGTTTTAGAGAGCTGTCAAAAATTACAGATGTATGATTTTGACAGTTGTTGCAATATTTATGTAAACACTACGGTTTTTATAACAATATATAAAGTAATGCTAAGATTTTAAATAAAATTGTGAAAAAATGAAACCATCAAACGATACAACTGTTAGCGGAAAAAAATCTGGCAAGATTGGTACAAAGAAAAATAGTTTAAATGCAACAAAATCTCGCCCAAAAAAAGTAACATCAGTACCGAAAATAAAACCAGCCAATTCTAAATCCACCGTGTCTATCAAGTGTGAACCAGCTAATGTAAATCTAAATAGTGCTAAAGACGAGGTAAAAATAATATCTATAGAAAATTTATAAAAGATATTTATATTTTCAATATTAATTCACAGAATCAAGGTAAAACATATGCCGGTATAAGTGCAAAATCCATTAAATGTATGTGGGAACAACATGATAAAACTGCAACAGATATTTCCGCTGAAGCTTTAACAAAAGTTGCAGAAGATGTTTCTTATAAGTTATGGGAAATGGCAAATGTAATCAAAACATATTCAAGACACTCGGGTGGAAAAGTAACAGCGGATTTAGTAAACGAAATTTTTAAAGAAGCAAATATTCCACCGGCCTTAGGTACAAATGATTCGAATTGGGAAAAGTTAAATCAAAATGGAACTATATTTTTTCATTCGGTTTGCATATGATAAAGATTTTGAAATTATGGGAAAACTGTAATTTATTTATTTTTAGAACGAAATTATTAATTTACGAGATGAATATTTAAAAGCTGATTGTGAGGATAGGTTTGGATCTCTGGCAATTACAGCCGGTTGGATGACTGAAAAAAAAGTTGCTGATAATTTAGTAAAAATGTATCGTAAAATATGTTATGCTATTTTTTACGGCGATGATGATACTTTTAATTTAGCGATAGAGACCGTTATTACAAACATGCAAATTGGAACATTAATTAAGTTTTTTATTAACAAATGTGTTAAAATGCTTGCATTTGATTATACAGTAATGACATTAGAACGCGTTTTACATTTTCTTAATGCTATATCACTGAATAGCTGTGCCAGAGATTCGGATATTAATAATGATTTTCTTCATCTTAGTAGATTATTGATGTGTTTAGTGCTAGGGCCAAGAGTGCCAAGTATTACAAATGTATTAGATAGAATCCTTAACGAAAGTAATGATATTTTCGTTGGAATTGTCGAAAACGTAGAAGACATTGATATTAAACCTGTATATAACATTACTGAAAATACAGGAACAATAAACGCTTTAAATACTGTAAATGAGAATAATTCTAATATATTTTCTATTGGAGTTAATTCAACAGAAAATAATGTACCAAGTTCTGTTTCGAATGATATGCCAATTTTAAAGCAAGAACCGAATCAGTATGATGGTGTTGATATTAATAAGATAAAAAATGAGTTGTTTAATTTGATGGAAAGTGAAGGAATTCAAATAAAAAAAGAAATAATTGAAAATGATGCAGTTGAAATAAATAATTCGGAAGTAATAGATGCGTTCGAAGGAATTCAATTTTATAATCCAAAAAATGAATTTGAAGTGAATACAAACTGTGATCAAAATATTGATCAATATGTGAAGAATGAAATTGTTGAGAATAATGAAGATGACAGTACTATGTCTGAAGATATTTCTGAATTAGATAATCAAAAAGAAAATTTTGAACATTCTGAATTAACGACAAATATGTGTTCTGATGATATGCTTGATTTCGTATGCAGAACAATAGGAGTGCTGTCAAATATTTGGGGCGTTATGGAGGATGAATGCATTTATTTGTTTAACAAAAAACTCGGCTCATATTTTGAAGTTAATTTACTGTTGGAACAAAAAGATTTTGAATGGTTAATACGATTAGTTAGAATAGCTTGGACATTGGGAGATTATGCTGTCAGAGAATTCACACAATATTTTTCAAAACTAAATGCCTATGAGTTTCCTGACAAAGCATTGTGTCACTTTAATGTATGTAATACAATTCTATTCAATGTATTTATTAATCAATATATTATCTTTGTTCTAGGCTCTGGGAATGTATATAAAAGGTAAAAGTGATATATTTTTTTACGAATGGCTTTATGACTTATGTGGAGACGGTCTGCAACCATTTATGATATATTATACTGGAAGAATTGCGAAATTACAAGGCCAATATGACAAGAGATATTCTAAAAAGTATTATTACATTTTAACAAAAATTCAATTAAAAACTCAAGAAAAAGCGAAAAGTAATGCAACAAAACATGATTACAATGATTTGTTTCCGAATCATACACAGTTAAAAAATAAAAAAAAGGAAAATCTCTTTGGTTTTAGTTTTCCCGGAAGTCGTCAAGTTGAAATTAAAACTTTGCAAGCAAAGACTTTTGATTTAGCCAAATATCATAAATTCGTACAAAATAAAGAATTATTAGCAACGTTTAACAGCAAAATTGTAGTTGCAAAACGTAAATTACTGAAACCATTAATTAAAGAAAAAAAAGTTAATAAATTTATTGATATTAAAATAATTCAGATATAAAATTAATTAATTTAAGTTTTTCTTTTAATTTTTTAATAAATTTTATTTAATACAAAATTTTTGATTTTTAATTATAAATTTGTTTATGCATAAAAATTTCAATAAATAATATAAATACAGTGATAAGAAGTCCGATTGTAAGTAAATAAAATGCTCCAATAACATTTCCAAAAGTGATTTGTTTTGGTTCATACGTTTTCTGAGTGTTTGCGTCAACCAATGCTTGCATATAAGATTGCCCATAACGAGTGTTTATATCTCTAAACCAATGTTGAACTATTCCCGTTTCCAGATATCTGGCAAAAAAGGCGATTATTTATTAATTATTATTTAAATCAATCAAATTTTATTTCTACTCTAAAATAACAGCATTAAATAAATATGTATACGGGGAATGCCGCTGAAGAATGAAAACCGAATAATATCGTAACAAACATGTTTTCATTAAACGCAACATATTTACGTATTCCACTAAGTCTTCAGTGTCGGTTACATAATTATTCGACAAAACTTTGACAAATGCTGCATAATTTCCTTCAGCCAAACGAACACTTTTATCTTGAAAATGTTCTTCAGGTATCATCCGACTAGACAATTGTATATAATCTTGGTTATCATTTTCAAAAATGTCGAGAAATGGGTTCCATTGTCCTTCTAAAACTCCCCAGTATATTTCTATAACACAACCATTTATCAGTTACAAAAATAGGAGCCAAAATTAATTAAAATACTTTGATCTAAGAAATCTTTAACAGTGTCTATAGGTTTTGAATATCGAGGACTGGTCAAAATAGAGGTATACCCACTTGAATATCCAGTGCCGATCAAAAGACTTACAAACATCCAACTGTTATACATATATATTAATGTTAATCGTATCTAATACAAATATAAGAAAGATTACCTAATAATAATGAATTTAATCGGTACTAGAATAGGAAATTTGGCTAAGCCATGTGTTGTCGCAATATTAACGCATTCAGTTAATGCCGTCGAAAAGTATTTAAATCTGGACTGCTTCCATCTCTTACTTATCACTTTTATTCCAATATAACTTGTTATGTACAAAAATCCACTTATTATAAATAAACTGGCAACGAAACAAATCCAAACGTTATTACTCAGTGGCAAATAAATATATGATGCTTGATTAATTGGAGATGGCTTTGGTACCAAAAATGTCGTACATTGCGAATCAAAGTAATGTGACATGTCAAATTGCTTAGCATTTCGTTCACTCATCCAAATTGAACACATTGCTAACTCCGACGTTTTATTTAAAACATCATTTGCCACTTCGCACCAGGGATCAACGGTCTTATTAGTAAAATCTCGAACGATTATTTTTGCATTCAATAGCTTCGTTACATCTTTTATAAAACGATATTCCACACCATCATACCTTTAGTTTATAAATTCGTTTATTAATTGATTGAAATGATAAAAATAATATTTTTATAATAATTAAATCTTACTTATAAGTTCCATTTGCCTGCGGCAGTCTTAACACAAATGGTGGACAGTTGAATAAACTTATTCTAAATTTTGTTTCATTAATAAATAAGGGATGTTTAGAATTTTCTTTAAAAATATCACCAACAACGTTACTCTCATTAACCATTAAAATTTTACTCTCAAGAACATTATAAACCATTGTAAAATTATCAAAATTAATTAAAAATACATTCAACCCATTTAATAGCATATAATTTTTATATAATTTCAATTTATCTATTAGATAATCTCTATTACTATCATCCATTACAATAAATAATGTTGTAAATGGATAAAAACGTGTATTCAATTCAAATGGCATAAATAAATTATCAATTAAATATGAATTTTCATTAATAAATATTATATAATAATCACATAAATTTAATTTAAAAAATTGTATATTCTGTTTTATAATAAAATTATAATTAATTATAATATACGATAATGAATGTTGTTTGATAATTAAATTATTTTGTAAATGTTGTAAAATCATATTTAAATTTATTTTTATTTGTGTTTTTTCTTTTAATTGATTGTAAGAAATATTTGTTTCAATATTTTTTATTTTTTCATCTACAGTGATAATATGGACACACTTTGTTTGTTTTATTAATAAAACTTTTATAAAATCAGCCACTTTAATATTATTATCGTTAATTTTATAAATATGACAAAAACATAATGAATTTATTAGAAAAATAATAGAAAATATAATAAGCCAGGAACACTTCATAATTCTCAATAACTTCTAAAACACTTCTACAACAGATATCTTCTATTTTCAATATTTATAGTAAATTTTCTTGGAATATTTTTTTAATTTACTTGTAATTTACGTAATTTTAATCAAAACAGATATTTAAATTCACTTTGTTTTGTTTCTGTAATAATAATTAATTAATTGTATTATAAAAGGAAAGCAATAAATTATTTTCATATAATGAAAAAATTATAATTTTCCTCATTATTTCATTATCTTGATTAAAAATTATACTACCTGAAAGCTTTTTAATCAACCAACGTCAACAGTATAACCTGTAATTTAAAATAATAATAATTATAATTATAATGAAAAAAACCGAAATTATGCATAATTGATTATTTATTTATTAATTATTGAAAAAAAAAATTATGTGAGTTATAATTTTTCATAACATAAATATATAGAAAGCGAATTTTATTGTAAACGAACACCACCACCGCCTGGACACTCTCCTTGTGACTTTACAACATATTCTGAAATTATATTTAAAAAAGAAAAAAAAAAAAAAGACACAAGCGAAAAAAGCAATTTAATTAAATAAACCCAAAAGGATAATAATTTATTATTATTATTTTAATTTTATTTATTCTTACTTGAATTTTGATCACAATTATATTTATCAACGACACAAGCATTTCCAAATGATTTTGGCTTTTCATTTCCGGTTTCCGGACCAGCACAGACTGGTGTATAATCAAAAGGACATGCGATATCACATTTTATCTTTTTATCTTTAGTTGGTGAAGCTACTGTTATCGTTGCCAAGGCAGCAACTATAGATTTTTAAAGGTTAAATAATAATATAAAAATTATAAATGAAAAAAAATTTTTTACGCTTTGTCACAGATATATATATATAAATAATTTATTTTAATTAATTATTAAACATATAATTATCATTGTTATAAGCGAATAAATACTATTTTTTTTTGTTTAATTAATTATTTTTATTTAATGTACAGTACTGTACACGTTATACAATTTAAATGCATTAAATGGTTTTATGAAGTAGTTACTTAAGGTATTTAAAGTTCCATTTAATCGAATATATTGTTTGTAACATAAACACATTTATATACACTCTAGAGATACTACTTAAATAGAAATCAATCAACCAAAGATTTAGGTTGAATTAAGTATCAAATTGTGTGTTTTAGCCTCAAGTGTATTTAATTCTAATTCCTGTCAAGACACTTATTGTTTAAATAAGAAGACAAATAATGAATTTAATCTTTGATCTTAATTCCCTTTGTACGATTATTTACTTTGTCTTGCTTCTATTTTTATAACTTATTACAAAATTTTACAATTTTATCACACCGAAAATTATAATTTATAATAATTATTAACACTTAAGATTTATTTACAAAAAAATAAAATAAATAAATTTACCTAGCAAAATAATAAAAAGCTTCATTTTAATAGAACCAAATGACTTATATTGATATTAAACAAACAGAAAATCGCAACTAAATTTATATTTGACCAGATTACTTCTATTTATGCGATTTAATGTTACAAAAAAAAAGCAAAACCTGTAGTTTTGGCATGAAGGCTAAACTTATTATTGTGTTTTGTAGGTTTGTGTGAGTAATTTTGTAAAAAGTTTTTTTTTTTTTAAATAAAATAATTTTGCTTTTGTTTGGTTTTTTATTTTATTTTATTTAAATCTATATAATTATTTCAACAATGCTTTAACTATATGATATAGTTATTTGTTTTTATTATTATTATTAATTAAATGGTAGCGAATAATGATAAAGAAAAAATTATAGTAATAAGGAATAAAATTGTACGACGTAGAAGCTTAACACTGCGTGGGCCAATGTTAAACTTTTTTTCGTTTTTGCACTTAATAATGGCTCTGCTAATGAATTAAGAAAGTATTAAATTTTTTTTTAATGTTTCGTAGAAGTTATTATTATTATTGTTAATTTTATAAAATACATAAAAAGAAAAGATTTATTTTTTTTTTAATTTTATTTATTTCTATTTGTCACTTAGTGCTTTTAAATGTCTTGGCAATTTTGTATGAATTTTTTGTTGTGCCGATTTCGTTGAATTTATATATTATTAATACATTTAAATAATTTTACAAAAAATAGTAAATACTTTTTATTTTATTTAATTTATAAATAAATAATAAAAAATATTAATTTTGAATCGTTAATAATAAAATAAAGTAATTTTTATGGCATCTTTTTATATTAATATTATTTCTTTTAATTTTGATAATATTTGCTTTATTAAGATTGTAAATATAATTGAGTTTTTTTATTCTATTAAGATATATTTCTCGGTAAATAAAATGTAATTTTTGTGTATTTTTAAACAACTTATATATATATTTCTTAAATTGATTTTTAAACTCAGCTTATGATCATTATAAAATTATCTTAATTAGCCGTTTAGAATTAATGTTTGAATTACACTATTGCTAAAGTAATAAAAATTACGTACGAATAAACATAAATAAATAAATAAATAATTTTGACATTTGTTAAGCAATAATAAAATAAATTAAATAATCTGTAAGTCAATTAAATAATTTATAAAATTCAAATTTATTTATTTACTTATAAACAGCAAAAACATAAAAATATTGTATTTGTTTTTTTATAAAATGATTCAAAGTTAGGTTCATTAAATAGTTATGTTTTTAATAATGTTAGTTATGTTGTTTTGATTCAAACAATAAGCAAATAATTAATGAACTTATCACGTTAAATAAATAAATAAAAAAAAGCATATAAATGTAGAATAATTGGAGTTACCTTGAACCATTTGTGGAAATATAATTTTAAACTAATTTATTAAAAGATAAATAAATATGCAAGAGAGTTCTGCAGAACTTTCTTATTAAATTAATCTATTTCTTTTATAACATAAATAGAAATGAAAAAATTACTAAGAATCCATCGGAGACTTGTCACAAATTGATAAATTAGTTTATTCATTTTTTTCTATTAATTTATTTGTTATTTTTATAATTTATACACGATCAATGACCGTAACTTTAACAAAACATTATTTGTTTGTGTGTAGTTTTATTCTAAACTTTAATAAATATACAAACGAAACTAAAATAAACATAAATTATAAATTATTAAATATTTTATATAAAAAAATTGTTAGTAGTATAATTGCTGGAAACAGTAATCGTCAAATTGTTGAAATTATTTTGTGAATTAAAAACTGAGTGTTTTATGAAAAAATTCACGTGATTTAAGGTGTTAATATGGGAATTTTAATACTAAAAATAGAATAGATTTTCTTAACTCATTAGAATTTTTACAAAATTCCACTGTGCTTTTTACATTACTGGAGAAATTTTAACTATTTCTAGGCAGAGTTTAATCGAATCCTACGCATTTTCCGTTGAATAATAAGTAAATACAGCTTAAAACTTTTACATTTTAAAACGATTTTTTCATTTATTTTTCTTGGTATTATTTTTTCTTTTAAAGGAATATTATTTTCATTGATTTTTTTTTCAATATTTAACAAAATAATAATTAAATTTTTCTATAATGATAATATTAGATAATTTTTCCTTTTTTATTTTTAGTTAATAAGTCATTTCTATAGCTAAATATTTTATTTATAATCATGATAAAAATATAATACAATACTATAGATTATATTTATAAAAGTTGTCATATGTAATATTGCTTTAATGGCATTAATTAATTGTGACTTGTTGCACATGTTACTTTATTAATATTCAATAAATGTTACTTGAATAAAATATTATAAGCTTATAAATAAACAATCAATAGTAGAGTTTATTAATTAATATTTCATTATAAAGTAATTTATATATATACATATATATATAAAAGCTTTTAAAATTAGAAAACTTAATCAAAAACAGTTTTTTTCAGTTTGTTTAACTAAAAAGGCAATAAAAAAATTAATCAACAGAAAATAATGATTAAAATAATAAATAATTATTTAAAGAAATTTTATTTTACTTTATTAAAGTATTTAATATTGTTTTTAGAGAGTAGTAGTGTACATGGAACAACACATTTGGCAAAAGTCCAGCATCCTTTGGAAGCGTATTTATAATAATTATTTTAACCTTTTAAATGATTAATTATTAATTTATTTTGCAGATTTTTTTGGATAATAATAATTTTACTAGCCGGTTATGGTGCAATTTATTCTGCATCGATATTTTGGATGAGACATTTATTAAATCCAACAGTTATTGCTATTGAACGTGATTACATGAATTGGAATACAACATTTCCCAGTATGACATTTTGTTTACATAATAAAATCAATGAAACAGCAGTTAATCAATTTATTAAGTAATTGTTTCGCTACTACGCCTATTGAATTTTACTTTTTATTTTATTATTTTTGTAAATATAAATAATACTGAATAAATATTATTGTTTTTTTTTTACAATTTCAGTGAAAATAACTACAAGGCAAATGAAACAAGGAAGTTTTTATACAGTTTAATCAACTTAAAATATGAAAATATTGACGAATTATATGATTTTCCTAATATTTCAACAAATAATTATCCAAAAGTTAATATAAATTTCTATAAATAACAATAAAAAATTATACAAATTTTATTTTTTTAGATTCTAGATAAAGTTGTTAATCATTTTAATTACGAAGTATCAAGCCCTCTTAATATAAAATTTAAATTACAAAGAGTATCAACCGCAATGGGAATTTGTTCAACTTTTAATTCGAAAATAGCAAAATATTTATCACCAAATTTTATTTATAAAAATAAATTACCAAAACAAATTGAATTATACAATGTTAATTATTTGGATGGTGAAATATTTGCAACAATATTAGATATGAATGTTACATTTAATGTAAGTTTTTTGATTGCCAAAAAATTGAATAGCTAATAAATAATTTGCTAAAGGTATATTTTCATGGTCCGTTTGATATACCAAATCCTTCACATATATACAAGATAAATGAAAATATATCAACGTATACAAATTTATTTTTCACAACAATTGAAACAATTGCAGAACCGCAGGTGAAAAATTTATTTATTAATCAAAGAAAATGCAGGTAAATGACAATTCAAACCAATGGCAAAAAAAATAAATTAATAAAAAGGATTTTATTTCAGATATTCAAGTGAATCAGATTTACCACATTTTTCAAAATTTTATTCGGAAAGTTTATGCAAATTAGAGTATCAATTACAGTTATTTAAAAAATTATGCAACTGTATACCACATTTTTATAAAAAATTATGTATTGTTAATTATTTTTCAATTATTTCAAATTTAATTTATAGTAAAAATTTGTTATTTAATTTAAGCAAATGAAAAGTACTGCAATGTTAAGGGTCTTAAGTGTATTGATCGTAGCAAAAGTAATTTTATTTTATTATTTTAATCTTAATTAATCTTTTAATCTATTTGTGCCTTTTTTTGAATAGTTATATTTGATAAAAGCTTAGATTATACAAGTTGCCTAAAAAATTGCTTTAATTCACATCATATATTACAAAATTCAAAGACAATTTATTGGCAAAAAGGTACAAATATTTATTGGGAACTACAAGAAACTAAAATGAGATATAAACGTGAGGTTATTTATAGTTTTATTGATGTTTTAGGTAAGTTTTAATAAGTTTTTGTTTTTTTTGCTAATTTTTTTAATAAACAATTCATCATTTTTAATTAAAAAACAAAAAAAAGTACAAACAGGAGGAAATATTGGATTATTTCTTGGAATGAGTGTCCTATCATGTATTGAATTTTTTTATTTTATCTCAATTCGTTTATATTTTCGTTTAAAATTTAAATAAATAAATCTATAAATATATAAAAAAATTATTATTATCAAATTATAATCAATAATAATTAAGTAAAACCACTCAAAACAAAAAAAAAATTTTATTTAACTAAAATTTGTTTATTTTTAGAAATGATTTTTAGTACAAAACCAAATGTTTATTAAAGGATTTAATAATAACATAATAATGCAAAATAATTAGAAATTAATTATTATAAGCTAAAAAAATAAAAAAATACAACTAAAATACCAATCAATCAAATTATATTATTTATAATAATTTTACCCTAAATTGTTTTTTCATAAATTACATTTATTAGCTTAATAATAGAATGAAAATCAAAGTGATAAGAGAAACCACAAAAATGTTTTTATTTCTATTTGATAATTAACATTTATTTAATAATAACAAATATAATATTAATGATAATGGAAAATAGAAGATAAACAAAGATAAATACTAGGAAAATGATAATAATAATAATAATAACAAAAAATAATATAAAAAACATTTAAATATGCAAAAATTTTAATGAAAGAAAATTGATAAAATAAAATCCAACCAACACATTATTTGTGTGTTTTTCTTTCTATTATTTAATTTAATTTAATTTTTCATTTTTATTTTTTCTATTTTTCCTTCTGTTATTTGCTTTTCTGTGTGTTTTCTTTTTTTTTTTTTTTGTAATTTTATTACCAAACAAGTAATTTTTTGGCTTGGCATTTAATATATAAAAATAATTCCTTTTCGCAGTTCTTGGATGCTAGTCGGCTCATCATCGGTATGGAGTTCCATAGAAACGACCTTTGACATTTAAAAGAATAAAAATTTTCCTTTTTTTTTTTTGTAGCAAACATAAAATGATGGAAATGCTAACAAAAGAGTTCTCGTTTTTTACATTTATATTATATATATATATAATATAAATTTTATTTATATTCAAGACCAACCAACTAAAATACAGTTGGATTTACATTGTTTTTTTTATATTATTATTATTATTATTATTAAATATTAATAATACAAAAAATATTAATAAGCACCTGTTGTGTAGGTGTATAATGTTTAACGTTTAGCGTTAAATGTTCAATATTTTATAAGAATATTATAAAAATGAAAAACATATTACACATTGAGAAGAATAAGCACATATTTTTAATTATAAAAGCTAAATGATTAAATTTTCGCCAGTAAATAACAAGAAGTTAAGATTGTTGAATTATTTTTTTATATACAGAAAAAGGGCAAAAAATTGAAAAAAATAAAATAAAATAGCAAAAAAAAAAAAAAAAAACAGAAATTTAAAGGTTAAACAGCTATTAATTACATATTAATTTATATAATTTTTAGCTTTATGCTTTTCGTTTCTTATTAATAATAAATTTAATTTAAAATTTAATTAATTCTTATAGATAAATAATTTGTGTGCGTTTATTATTGATATGCTATTTTTTTTTGTCAGTTCTTGTTTCTAACTAAAAAACATAATGACAAAGTAGACAGGATAAGAATCTTGTACTGTTCGTAAATAAAAAAGGAAGAACAAAAAATAAAATTAAAAGGAAAACTTTATGCCAAACATGAAGTTTTCTTCTTTTTTTTATGTTACATAATGGATGGTTGATTATTATTATCATTATTTTTATTATTATGTATTCTTTATTAATAGAAAAAATAATGTTCGATACAGATAAATACTTTGACCTTTTCAATATACCATATACCTTATATATTCTTTTTTGTTCATATTTATTAATAATGATAAAATAATAATAATAATAATATATATTATATAAAATCAATCAAAAGTTGAATGTTATAAATGTGTCAACGTAACAATTGTATAATCTGTTTTATGTTGTTTTCCGTTTTATTTTAAAAAATAAAGAAGAAATTATAATTATATTTGATTGCAGTTCTTACTACTTCTATGTGTAAAAAGCCCGTGTTCGTTATTAAAAAGTAGTTCAATAGTTAAATGCACTCTGTATGTACAAGTTTATTGCAACCCAAAATGCTCTATATATATATTTTTGCTAGGCATAAAGAATACTCGTTTATATACTTGTTTACAATGATTGACCTGGTTTTACTGCTTTCTTAGTTCAATCCAGGCATTTGATGTCCTTATTATAGAAGAAGAAATAAAATAATATTTTTGAAAAGTTTTTCTTTTGTGAAATTTATGAAACATTTTATGAAAATAATAAAAAAAATTAAGTTTATAAAGTACATAAAATTTGTTTACTGTTTATTATAAATAATATGATAAATAAATTACTTGTTTTGATTAGAATTTATCATAAATTATAACACACCGATAAATAACTGTATATTTGATTTATAATTAATAGATACGTTTTTAATGAATATACACATATTTCGGAATTCGTTGAAGTGAAATAAATAAATAGAGACAAATAATTAATAATATTAAAGGATTTTGCATCTTATAAGGATTTCTTTTCATTTTTTTTTTTATTGTAATTTGAGAATGTGTTTTTGATAAATAATTCAATATTATATACATGGTAACGAATTACTATTATTGATTATGTTATTACGTATTTTATTTCAAATAAAGCTTCAATCACCGAACATTTATATGACATATTTTATTTTATTTTTCGTTTGTTACATTTTGTTGTTTTTGAAGTTTTGTAGATTTTTATGAAAGAAAAGAAAAGCAAAAAAACACTCAGTATTTAGAGAAATAAAAGATTAGATTTTATTTTTAACTTGTTACTTGAAATGTAATTATTTTTTTTTTGAATTAAAAAGGTGTATATTTACAGGTACGTCAGTTATTAAGTAATAATCATTTTGTTTGTTAATTTTACTTACTTTTACTTACTTTTAATTTTTTGTTTAAATTTAATCAAAGACATAGAGGTTTTTTGAGTAGAAAACCAGTTAAGATGAAAGTAGATACAGTATGTATTGCTGAAAATTTAAAGGTAAAATAAAAACATCAGTGGATTTTTTTTTTAGTTTGTTCTGTTTTTAAACACATAATTATTATTTTCTTTTTAAATATTGAATAATTATTTTTTTTATTTATAATTTATAATACATCAGTCATTGTTTTTTTTATTTATATAAATATTTTTTTAATAATTAATTTCCTTATATATTTTTTGTTTTGTTTTGTTTTTAGGCTTTATGATTTTAATATAAAATTAAAATTTTTCAATTTAGTTAAATAAAAATAAAAATTCAAATTGATTTCTATTAGTGTTTATGTTGATAAAATAAAAATTATAATTAATTGAATTTGAATACATTGTTTTTTGAAGAGTTTAGATATTATTTTCATTTTCTCTACTTTATTATTATTATTATTATTTAAATTGACTGAATTATTTAATAATTATATATTTTATAAATATTTAATTTTTATTAATAGCTTTCTTTAGTTAATTATTTATTTATTATTAATATTTTTATATAATAATTTTATAAATTTTTTTTTTTTGTTAAATAACAATTTACAGGTAATGATTTCTCTTCTCTTTTATATTAATTTTCTTCATTATTTTTATTTATTTGTTTTAATATTTTATCAAAATATATAGTCTTATGTACAATTTTTTCCTTTATAGAATGTAATTTTTGATTACATATATTATATTTAGATAATAGTTTTTTATAATAATAATAATTGTTATTATTATTATTGTTATTTTTTTAAAAATATATACAAATAAGCAATTTATGTTTGTAAAAGATATGTACAAAAATCCACAAGTATCTTTTAAAAAAAAAAATAAAGTAATCAAAAATCAAAAACGAAAAAAAATTTCTCTTAATTTTTATCACAAAAATAAATTAACAAAAATCGATTTTCTGTGCGAATTAAACATGTGATTAAAAAAATTAACATAAATTTCTTAAATAATATAATATTATTAATTATAATTACAGCAATAGGTTGTTTAGTTCTTTTCTTTGTCATTAATTATTTTGTGCAATAACAGCTTTTCGTTTGAATGCTTCAATTAAAATTTAAAAAAATATATAAAAATTTGAATAAAAAAATAATTTTTTAATAATCCTAATATCATAATTAATATCAGACTCATTTTTCGGTTTAAATTTTAATTTATTTATTTTTTTTTGAAATGAAAAATTAATTTGATCAAAAATATTTTCAACGATACAAGGTTCCGGTATATCGATGAAATTATTATTATTATGTTTCTTTTAGATTAATTTTAGTTTCACAAAAAATAATTAAACGAGCTTTTTATTATGTAATTTAAATATAGAAAAATTAATTCATTTATAATAATAATAATAATAATTAAATGAAGAAAATTTTCTATATTTAAATCTGGTTCCCATATTATTTACTCGTTCAGAATCTGATATTATTATAAGATTAATTGTAAAATATATTTTCTCTAAAAAAAATTTCCATTCTAATAACGAAAAATGAATAATTACCATAACTTGTACGCATATTTATTAATTATTTAAGTTTATTAAATATTTACAGGATTAATTAATATTATATTTGTTAATTTATATTTGTATAATTATACTAGCTAGTGTTTTACTTTCTTCACTTTCATTATTATTTTTTCATCTTCTTTATTTTAACTGTGTTCTTGTTGCATATAAGGTACACGTATTTATAATTTACATTTTATTCATAGATAAGAATTTAGATAATCATCTTGTTGATTTTATTTTAATAAATTATTCAAAAGAAAATGTTTATTAAAATTATTTATTATATTATTATGAAAATGATTTATTTTTATTATAATTTTAAATAATAAATAAATATTGAATCGCCATTTTATATAACAAATAATACATTTTGCAGATCCAAAAATAAACTTTATATTGCGCGAAAATGCTGTTTATCTAGTTAACGAGAAAATATATATTTTCATGTAGGTAGAAAGCTATATTTTTTATTTTAAGATTATTAAAACAAAAATGTTTAATAATAGAAAAATAATATATAAACGATAATCTTTTGTAATAATAATATTAATTAAAATAAAATCAAGAGATTTATTAATAATAATTAATAAGTTTCATTTTAATTGTTACTATAATTAGTTACTATAAATATATAAGTAGAGCACTATCTAATAAAGCATTTTGTTCAAGTATTCCTTTATAGTTATATAGCTAATATATAATTAAATATGTTTTTATTTATTTATATTATTATTTATTAAATTATTGACTTATTCTTTGTTAACTAAATTTTATTTTATGAAAAATTAAATTTAATTATATTTGTTTAAACTTTAATTGTTAAGAGTTTAATCGAAATTTTATTTACAAAATTATAATAATAATAAAAGTTTTATATTTGTTTAAATAATTATCGTTATTTTTTAGTTAATTTTTATTTATTTATAAATTACCTACACACAGTCCATTATCTCTTCATTATACAAAGTTTTTTTTTTATTATTATTTTATTTAATTTTTATTGTTTTTATTATTATTTTTTATCACATATAGATTATGGAAAATAAATCTAGAAAAAAAACTTTTAACCAATTAAACAGATTAATGAATAAAATAAAATCGAATAATAATAATAATTTAAATAAGAAAAACTCATTATTATTGTACTTTTTTGTTGATTATCTAATAAGTTAAATAAATACTTTGCATATGTGTGTAATTTACACGCTCAAAATGCTATGTTAAAATGTTAATTCATTTTTATTAAACCATAAAAATGCCTTCTAATTGCGTTTTAATAAAATTATTAATAAATAATATACAAGATTTCTTTTTTTTATGTTAAAATATAACAGAAAATGTTAAGAGCTTTTGTTAATTTATAGTTAAAAAAAAAATAATAATAGGGAACAATAAATCAATTAAAAATGCTTTAAACAAAGAAAAATTATTTCTTTCAATAATAAAGAAAGAAAAATATTAATTAAGTTGGGCGGAAAAGTAAAAAGTTATATAATTTTAAGTACATCGAACGTAAGTACAATAATAATGGAAAATCTAATTGAAAATATCAATAAATTAATACTAACGCAGCATTAAGGATAAACAATGGAGTTTGCACACCAAATTCTTTGCCAAAAAAATAAAAACCAAAAATTCATTATTGAAATAAAAAACGAAATTTCCTTCTATTACTTGTTTATCATAAATTTATCTCATATTTAATTTTCTCTCTCCTGTTAATTATTATATCATTCATTCATTCTTTTTTCGTTTATATAGGCTTTTTGTACAAAATAAAAACTAAACGTAGTTAATTGTGGTATATAATTGATTGATAATAATTGATCTTGTTGTTTAATAATTATGTTCTTCTTCTTTTACTTAAAGTAAATGTATATTTTCTTACTGAAAAATGTTATTTCTTTGTGAATTGATAAATAAAATGCTTTGTTATGGATTAATTAATAATTTTTTGGTTATAAAAGTTAAATTTTCGATTATTTCGTAGTTTTCTATTTTATATAATAATCAGTGACTAGTATCGAACTCCTTTTATTTTTTAATACATATTTACATTTTATTAAAAAATTTAATGTTTTAATTAAACTTTTTAAAATATTTTATTATTCTTTTTCATTTTAGTTTTTTTTTGGGGCGCTAGCTGCCATTGGAAGGGACCGTACTTTTATATATATATGTTTATATATAATTTTTTAATTTGAATTTATGTTTATTATTAGTATTTTTTATATTATTTAGCATCATTTAATAAGAATAAATTTATTTATATAATTATATATTTTAGTTAAATATTAATGTTTATACAAAATTATTATTATTATTATTATTATTAGTTAATTAATTGATTAAAAGAGTAGCAAAAGTAAGGATAATTTTTTGTTAATTAAATTTTAATATATATATGTTTAATATTTTTTATTATCAATAATAAATTACAAGCTAATTTTATAATTTTATTATTATTTATTATTTATATTAATTTATTGTGTAATAATAGAGAAATAATTCCCAATCAGTCTCGAGTTAAACGAAAATAAAAAAGAAGTTTTTTTTATTAATATTATTATTATTATTAGTAGCTGATATTGATTTTTAATATTAATAATTTAGTCATATTGTAATATTAATTTTATTAAATTATTACATATACTGATAAAATTTTTATTTCAAAATATTTTAAATACAAAAAAAATAATAATAAACTGCAGAAAAAAATAAAAGTAAAATTTAAATAAAAACCTTTATTTTTATTTGCTTCTATTTATTATAAGTTTATTGATTTCGTTTCTTTTGTCCATTATTCGTGTCCAAATTTGTATTTTGTAATTACGCAGCCATCCTCTTAAGATCATCCAGTTCATCGACAAGTGCCTCTTCACTAGATACAAAACGTTTTTGCAAATGGGATGATTGTTGTTTATCTGATCGATGTTTAACATTTGCGTCATTATTCTGATTAAGAAAAAAATTAAAAATCAAATGATTAGAATTTTTATTTTTATTTTTAAACGAAAAAAACCGAAAACTTATTTATAAATATTTTGTCATCAAAAATGAAATAAAATTACTGAGAAAACACAGAAGCATTCATTTATGCAAATTAGTGCTTTAATTAATGCTAAATAAATTAAGAGAAAATATTCTACATTGATTCTTCTACACAGCATTAATGAGTATGCAAAAGAGCTACCAAACCAATTTCAATTATTAAAGCTCGGTTATAAATCTAAAAATAAACTTTTTATTAGAAGTAAAAAAGAACCAACCAATAAACTTCTATAAAAATTTATACACTGTTCGTATTTTCTTTACTTTTATATTTCATAATATGATTCTTATAAAGATATTTCCAAGTTTGGTAATAAAATTTTTTCGTTACATAAATAAATGTAAGAAAAACATTGTGAGAAAAAAAATAACAGTATTGCTTATACAAAAAGAGATAAAATTAAAATTGAACAGAAAATCCTAATCATTAAATAAACGTTTTATTTTAAAATAAGTAAAAAAAATAAAAAAATATTTGAGTATGTATATATAAGCATCACAAAGTTATTTCACATAAAACTTTTAGGAATTTCATTCATCAGGACTTGGAATATAAATGTTTGTATATCTATATGTGCTTATATATATATATATATATATATATATATATATATATATGGTGAAATGTGTATTTTATATAGAAATGGTACTCAGTGAGGACCATCACCATTATATATGTATAAAATTTGAGGCGGCCTGTAAATTTTGCCAACAAATTGAATAGAAGAAGCTACAAAAATATATATATGGATAAAAAATGAGCACATCCGCTATGCTAGTATGTATTGTGCGGCATTTATTGTAAAAGGGACGTATTATTTTCAAACTGAACAACATTATTTATACAAACATAAAGCTATTCGAGAAGAATTTTTGTGAATGAAATGAAAGCGACTGTGAGCTTGCTGCTGACGCCATAGGTGGGTGGCATCGTGCGGTTAATACTCATACTTTTATTCACAATTTTATTATTTTTATTATTATTATTATAACTGTTCAAATATAGTTATATATAGTTGTACATTTCAGTTTTATATCATTTTTTCTCTTCTTTAATTTCTTGTACATGTTTTTATTGATAATTTATTTTATTTTTCACTTGTTTCTATTTATGATCTTCTTCATTTTTTTTTGTTCCTACTTTACTTTTTACGTAGATTAAAACTAACTAGCTAACTTAACTAATTTAGAATTTTTACTTTTTTGTGTACTTACTTTTGTTAAGTTTTCTTTCATCGCCAAAAGTTTTTTAATCGTATCATAAACTGTTGTCTTTGATTCACTGTTTTTTAGACGATTATTCTCAATTTCAGCATTCTTTAATAATGTCATGACAGGTGCTGTGAATGGCATTCGAACAGGATTTGCTGGACGTGGCAATACAACTTCTTTTTGTCCTTTATATAAATTAGTGGTGGTTGATGTCGTTGCTGTTGATGATGATGTTTTATCTGATTTTTCATTGTTCTCAATTAATTTGATTGTTTTAGTTGGTTTGCTTCTAACATCGATAGTTGGGGCGTCTGTTGTAGAACTTGGTACCATTTTACTATATAATTTATCAGCTATTTTGCGATTATTGAAATATTCAATGGCAGCATCATTATTCCGTTCTTGTTTAGAAGACCGCTTACTATCCCAATTTATCCAAGCATCATCATACTCTGGATCTTCTTCGTAATTGTTTAGTGATGCTGTATCTTTTTGCCAATCAATATTTTCATTATTATATCTATCATAACTATTTGATTTTGATAGTTCACGTTGATTAGCTAAAGATTTTAATTCTCGCACATTTTCATCTTCGATTTCATTGACTGTTGGTACTCGCTCATAATTTTTCATATTATAATCATTGGATGCAACTGGCAATGATTTGTATACATCAGTAGCATCCATATCTAAGTAATCATCGAAATCGGTTAAAGCCGGCTGTTCGTCAACCTGCTGAACAGCCGAAGCAGCAGCAGCGGCTTGATGTTGATTCAATTGTTTATTATAAAGAATTAAATTTCTTAAAAAGTTTGCATTGGTCATTGCAAGTGCATCTTGATGAGCTGGTGAATTTTCGTACCATGTCTCTTGACCAACAGGCAATAAATCACGCTGTCTTTCTCGTTCATCTTCTTGCATCATTTCCTCATGCAAATCATCAAGGGGATTACCACTTTCCGATGCACGATCTTCATAATAATTATAACTAGGTGCATGTGCATAGTAATAAGGAGATGGCTTATATTCACCGCGATATGTTGGTAACCCGTATGAGTTGTATGGAACTTCATGACGAGGTGATGGATAATAATAGTAGTTATCAGGACTATTGTAGGAAGCTCCATTGTTATTAACAGTGCTTTCATCACTATTATAATAAGAGTCATAAGAGCCTGTGTTATCGTAATAACGTGGCACTGAAGAATATACCGGAAGTGCGGATTGTTGCATTATTGGCGTCATCATGTTTGCTCTTTGATAACGTTTCGTACCAAATACTGGATATGAAAAGCATCCAGCTGGTACCATTATACATGATGAAGAAATAAGAAATAATGCAACTAATTTGTTTAACATATTTGGCTTCATTTTATTGTTGATTTGATCTGTTTCGGTAATAAATTTTTTATTGTTTTAATAATTATTATTAACATTTGTTAAAAAGTAAAAAAATATATAATAAAAATGAGAGATAATAAATAAAAGTTATGAGTTTTAACAAATAAAATGAACAAAAGGGAATTAACAATAAATGAATCAATAAAAATATCAAAAAAAAAAAATAATAAAGAAAAGAAAAATGAAAATTTTAAATCAGGTCAAATGATTTCCTTTTTCTATCGTTCAAATTTGGTATCATATATGTATATTGCGACCGAATTGAAATTTATGCTCAAATAAAGAGAGACAACGTTAAAAATATATTTTTTTTTATATATGTTTAAAAGATATATGATAACAAATGGGAAAGCATCTATGCTTTATGTGACCTAATTATTTCAACAGGTTTTATTATTATACAACTATACAATTATATAATAAATCGTTACAAACTGATTTATTTATAACTTAATAATAACTGACTAATTTCTACTTACAATTAAACGGATTTGATAGCTGAATAAATATGTGTCCAACGGCAAAAATTTAACTTTGCAAAAAAAACTACTTATTCACAGAAATACTATTTACAGTTTCACAGTTCAATATTTTTATTTTGTATTTTCACATTAAACAAAAAAAAATATTTAACAAAAAAAAAAAAAAAATAATAATTAAATTAAAACAAAAAAAAAATGAATTAACAGAATTAAATGGCACAAAACACAACAATATATAAGATAATTATTTGTCTTTATTGTTTCTTTGTTATAAAATTGATAAAATTGATTGGAAAATATTTATTATTTATTTTTCCTTTTCTTATCTTTTTAACTGTTTTTACTTATTATATTTAAAAATATATTTATTTTTTTTTATAACTTTACTACACTTCAGTTCAGAGTACTTGGAACTCAACAAATAGAATGGCTGTGAACAGGCATTATCACCTCCTTATATGGACTTCCAACCGCCTTCACCTCTTGTTATACCTCATCTATCGCCCACTCGTTTTGAATGAATTCTCCCCTGACGTCACTAGCAAATGCTTAGCAAAACGAAATTTTGTTTGATTATAAAACAACAACAAAAGCACAGTTACACAAACACAATTATAGACTAAAGTTTATGATAAAAAAGTTACAAGTCATATTACACGGTGTAGAAGTTACGCTACTCAACAAACACTTTTATAAAATATATTACAAGAATATTTCACTGATAAAATACTGTTATGGGGAAAGAAAATAACGTTGGCGTTACAGTTAAACAACACCACTAAAATGGTTTACCAGCATATATCGAAAAAACAGAAAAGAAATTATAGAATGAAAATGATTTTTTATACCAAATTGCGACAAACTTTTAATATAACACAAATACTCTAATAATTTATGTATATGTTTATTAATTTAAATAATACAAGAAGCTGATTGGTTGTTATTCTATATATTCCCCTTAAGCTTTTAACAAACATCATCAAAAAGCTCGAGAGTTTATATTATTGATCGAGTTTTAGTATTATTTTGTGTGTGGGTTTGATAAAACAACTTTCTATGACGTAGTCTTGCTAGCGAAACGATATAATATTCATTTCCTTTAGTATGTGAAAAGGATAACTGAGTGTAGTGACTTTTTTATAACCAAAAAAAAAAGGTCCTTTAATACGTTTATTCATAATACAACGTGGGCGCATGTTCTATCTATAAGGTAAGAGAGAATAGTCAGCAAATATAATCAAATACTATACATGACAGAAATACACAAATGGACAAACAGAAGAGCAAAAAAAAAAAAACAACAGCTTGTTTTTCCTTTAACTTTTATTATCAACCAAATTCACTGTGTGTTATACATTGTGTGCTTATATAGTTATATTGTCTTCTTTGGAAATTGTAATAAATTCAGTTCTATTTTTAGCTACAAGTATGGTATGCTACAATCCAGTACCGCCGGTTAAAATCCATAGATAAAGGCATATCTTACCAATACAATATAAATGGTAAACTTAAATTTCAATGTGTGTATACGAATTTTCGTATGTGCTTTATGACTATCAAATAATAATTTTTGTTGTTTTTCATAAGCTTTTTCCATTATAAGGTTTTTGCGTGATTTTTTTTTTATACCAGAAGAATTATAAGTAACGTAAATTCAATTCAAATGAATTTTTTATAAGAAATATGAAAGGATAATTATTAATTAATTTAACAGAAAAAGAAAAACATTTTTTTAATTAAAATAAATAATAGAAAATCACAATTGGTTCACTTTTATGAATCAACTTAATATAATAATATATTTTAAATAAATAAATAAAAATGCTGAAATACAAAAAATTAGAAAAAAAAAAAGAAATAAGAAATTTAATTCAAATGCAAAACGTGCTAAACGAACCACCCTACATAGTATATAAAAACACCATGCCTCATCGTTCATAAAATTATAAGTTGTATAAAATGAAACATCTTGTGCGGTTCACTGTCGCAGTTCCTATTCTACAAATTCAACTCATTCACAAATTCGCTAGCCATAAATGGAATGAGTTATATATTTGGGAGCCGATTTTGTGGCGCAGAATTTTGTTACAATTGTGTAGGTTGTGTGCTTTATGCTTTACCAAGCTTTGCTAATATTAGTTAGAACTTTTTTTTTTCAAATACATTGAAACAAAAGCTTATACAGAAATTTTGCACACAGCAAAACACCATTGAACAAAGTGTTGCACATAACAAGAACAAGTATATTTGTAAAATGCGTGGGTATTTTTAGCTTTTTATTGAATAAACCAGTATGTAGCATACCGTTCATATATCAAAAATTTAAAGAAATAAATAAATAAAATAACATTATTGCAGAATTTACATAATTAATTATATATTTTAATTATTTGTGAAATTAAAAATAATTAAATATAAATATAAATTGCATTTTAGGCATTTTTTTAATAATCTACCAGGCGCCTCCACTTGCAAAAATTTTAATTTTTACAATTATTTTTTAACAGATAATAGATCTACAATTTTTCATCAATTAAATTAATATTATATTATATGATTCATGTAAATAAATAAAATTTTCTAAAAATATCAAATTAGATCAGTGCATGACATTGGACAATAGCAAAATAATAAAAATAAAAACAACTAAAAATATAATAATAATAACAACGAATTATAATGGTTTATGGTAACGAACAAAGCAAATGATTGTCATAAATGACGTCAAACGCCACCCATAAGACATATTAAATGTTATAATAAGTATGAGCATTTTAATATTAATCAAATAAAATTATTAAATAGGATAGGACAGAAGCCTAACTATATTTTTATTTTTGTTGGTTTTGTATTATTATTATTATTCGGTTATTATTTACATTTGATATAAATTTTTATTTTTTTGATGTAAGTATATAAGTACTAAGCCATTGTTTAATATTCTATAATAATAATAGCACTAATCGATCTATCAACATTAACAAAATAACACGTATTTTTCTGTTGAACTTTTTAAGTCAGTAATAAATCGAAGCATAGGCCACATGTTGATTTGATTATTACATATAGTTCTATACATATTTATTTATATTTTTATTCTGTTAACAGAGAGTACAAAGGAAAATAAAACATGAAGAGTCACAGCAAAAGCGATATAATAAAAAACAAATATTCAAATAAGAGAATGAGTCTGATTATATAAAAAAAAAAAAAGCAAAACACTGTGCACGAAAATCTACATGATTTTTTTGTTGTGCCTTTGACTGACTACAACTTTTTTTTTTACTAACCATTGTAGTTACTTCTTTCAATGACGTCAATGGAAGTTTTGTTTTTATTTTTTGGTATGTTCTAAAATACGTTTTATTTTTCCATTCTTTATGCTTTTCTGTTGACTGCTGTTTGTACAGAAAACCGAATATATATATACATAATACAGTTCTTGTTGCTGGTACTTGCTATAGTTTTCAAAAGCGTGATAAAAATTATACCTCGACTTTTAATTCATTTATTTCAACACATTTAAAATATGTATATTTATGTTTAAAAACTATTTCTGTTAATACGTAGTTAGTTACACCGAATAGGACACGTGTTGACAATAGTAATGCGTATTTATTATTTTTATGGTCAATTTCCACCCACAATATTTTTTTTCTATTACCACTTGTCGGTAAATATTTAATTTATTTTCTTAGTATTGTTATTGTTATTTATTTACATTTTTTACTGAATGTAAATACTAAACAATAAATGATTTAAATGCAATAAAAATATATTTTCTTTCGGTAAAATAATTTTCGCAGAAATAATATATATAAATATAATATGATTAATAACTGTTTATGTAAAATAAAAGAAATTACTGTTAATTCCTACATTTAAATAAAACAAAAACTAGGTAAGTTAGATTTAAGTAGAAATTACTAATATTAATGTTTTAATTGTTGCTTCATTATGTGGGATGGTTTAATTTTTCTGACAGAATTTTTTTTTTTCTTTTCATTTAACAAATTATAAAAAAAATTCCATTTACTCACCACTAGCGGAAAATACCATTTTAATGATTTTAATTATTTAAATAATAATTAATTGTACAATCAAAATAGAAATTGAAATTAAATTTTTTCTTTGTGTCAAACAAATGTTTTGTTTTTATCTTTAAATAAATTTCTATTGATATAATTATTTAATAAATTTTTTCTTATGGTTTGCCTACCCCAAAAGCAATTAATTTATTACTTTAAATAATTATTAATAGACTTTTTTTTTGTTTCTTTTCAATATGCTCAAATTTTTTATAAAAATAAATAAACTCACAAGAAAGCTTTTTCTTTGTTTGTTTCGCCGTTACATATGTTTTCTATATAGAGGAAACAATAAAAATGTTTCCATTTAATTTATATTTCTATATTTAACTTTGTAAACAGAGTGTTGCATTTATTTTTGGTATTATTTAATAATAAGTGAAAAAAAACTTAAATATATAAATAAATATATTAGGCGCCTCCACTTAACCGTGTATTCAATTTGTTAGAAACCAACTTAATGTCTATAATTGAAATAATAATTACAATGATCTCATCTGATTAATTTAATAAAGAAAAAGTTCATTCATTAACATTATTAAGACGGTTATACATATTTGCCTTTAAATTTTAAATGTCAATGCTTTTTTTTTTGCTTTTCCAACGAAATACATGTGTGTTGAATCATATTTTGCTTTCTTATTTACACGCATTCATATTACACATTCCCAATTTCCAAATATGATATTACAAAATATTTATTTTTTCTGCTTTCGGTTATTTTACTCGTATTTTATGCTTATTTATATTAAATAATATGTGTATATATTATATATATAAAGAAAATATACTTAAATATATAGAAGAAGAATAAGAAAAAGAAAAAAGACAAACAAACAAACATTTTTGGCCCCAGAACGAGCTACGCCTACTCTCAATAATAAGCTCTCTATAATAATTTTCAGCTTCTGCTAGAACTTTGTACTTATTGTTGTTGCTACTTTTTTCTATGCTATTTTATTTTGTCGGTGTTTTTGCTGATCTTGCTGGGTTATACGAAAATGCTTGGTCATGTAGATATTGTTATTGTGCGCCCACGCAAACAACTCAAAATGATTATATTATAATTTTTCATAATATTTTTATCATTATTAATTTATTAATAAAATAAATTGAAATCTAGGTATTAACTATGTGACAATATAGACAAAACGGAAGGTAAGGTAAGTGCACTTTGCCTATTTATTTAAATTAATTATGGATGAAATTTATTAAATTATTAAAAACTATTATATAATTAATTATGAGAGCTTTTTTAATCAAAACCATATGAATTTCTTTAGTTAAATCAAGTGGATTGTAGTGGCAAAAAAAAATCATAAATAAATGTCAAACATTTAAGTCAAGTTATTTATGAATTTAGTAAATTGATATTAAATACACAACACTTGAATTTGATTTTAGCACCATATTGTTTAAATGCTAATCAATAGACCTTTTATTTGCGAACATGATCTACAAGTGCGTAATAATAAAATCAATTAAGCAGAATGCACAAGTATAACAATGATTTTATAAAGTAAAAAAATTAGGAAGGTACTTTTTTATATTTCTAAAACATATTTCTATATTTCTAAAATTAACATATTCTTCAAAATTTTAAGAATTGTATTGTTCTTTTTTTCGTAATAATTTTGATTTGTGCTCCTATATGAATATTACTTTATTTTTTATAAAAATCATTAAAATGTTAAGCAATACAATGTAAATAATTGAATAATTTTGTTCTATATTTAATCATTTCTATATAAATAAAAACAAAACAGAAGTTTCACGGATACTAAAGTACTTTTTACCTCCTTATTGAGAAATCAAAACAATAAAAATAAAAAAAGCTCATCCACCCTTTTAATATAAAAATCAGTAAGCCAACGAATTATTAAAAATAAAATTATATGTCGTCGATTCCGGCGTCAGTCTGACTAGCCATTTTAAAAATAACTTTTGGTTCATAAACAACTTTTAGTATGCGGAATCTATATTTTTTATTTTTACTGTACTTTCCTCATACTTGTAATTTTTACAATTTGTAAATGTGTGCATTTTTATATTTTAGCGATGTGATATATAGAATATATCAGTGGGTGGCAGGTATTTAATTTATTATTAAAAATAAATAAAAATAATTTAATTATTAGGAAACGAAATTAGCATGTTAAGGTGCATTACTGTTCTACCGGCAAACATTTAAATGCAATTATTTATAGAATAATAAACGCTATAAAAATTGATTTTTAAATAAAACAATTTTATTTTTAATATTAATATCCTCATAAAATATCGCAATAAATACTCTAACCTGAGGTGAGTAACATTGCACAAAAGAAAAATATTAAAAGCTGGATAAAAATGGAAAAGAAAATAAATAATAAACAGAAATATAAAATTAAAAACAATTTATTTTTCTCAATAATTATCAGTTAATTGCTTTAAGAAAATGATGTGCTTTTATTTATTAACGTATTTGGTTTTTATAGCAAAGGAATAACAAAAAGTTTTTCGACCATATGGGAGCTTCTATAACTAACTCTTTCATTAATTTTAATTATATAAGTAGATAAAGTGAATAGAATTTATGATAAAATACCTAGAATATTTAATTTAAGATATTTATCACATCTAAGAAGTGATAAAAATTAAAATATTTAATTAAATAATAAAGTTTTTTTTAGGCACAGCACACATTACACTATGATGCCAAAAATAAAAATTAGTATAGTTTTATTTACAAAAAAAATTATAATCAGCATAGAATAAATTCTAATCTAATAGAGACAATAGGAAATATTAATACATTAGAATGTGAAAAATAAAATTAAAGTATGTTTGGTGACGCATAATACTTTGACTGCGTGGCGTCGTAGAAATTTTCATGTTTATTTTTTATTCTTTTATATTTTTTCGTTGATTTTTCTCTCAATTTTATTCAGCGAAATTATTTTTGTTGTATATAATAACACATAATGTAAATATATATATATATTAAAGTATATAAAATTGAAAAATAAACAAGTAACAAATAAGAACAAAAAAAATTGTAAAACTTTTGTTCACATTTCTATTTATAGATAGAAAGCACAAAAATAAATACATAAAAAGAGAATAATATGACAAAGATATTGTTATTACAGGGTTTTTGATTTATTGTTTTGATAAATTTTATTTTATTATTTTAATTCCTAAAGAAAATATTTGTTTAGATTTTTTTTTTACTTTGTTTTTATTATTAATTTTTATTAATTAATAAATTTAGTATTAAATTTTTTCATTTAATTGGATAGCATTTTCATAAAAGTCTGAGTAATAAAAAAAATATTGCTTCCCTGTTGCAATTACAATCTGAGGATTTGTTTTTAAACCAGATAAAGCAACTTCAAAACAGAATTTTTTGGTTGATTGTTATCTTATTTAAGTAACCAAAAATGTCTTAGACAAATATTTATATTTGGCCTAACTTTGTTAATATACCTATAGAAAGATTAAATCTATTTTAAAATGCTACATAAAATACAAAATTATATAGCCAAGCAAAAATACGGTCAATGGAACAAGTGTAGAAATTATTTAATTTTACAAACAAATGTAAACTATAAATATAACTAACGCATAGATTAATTATAATGATTCAAGCATATTAGAAGATCATGCTAAAAATATGAATTTGTAGAATATTTTTACCTTAAAATGGTTGTGAATTATGTTGTTTTTATCAAAATAAATCAAATAATTTTTTTAATGAAAATTATAAACAATAAAACATTTGTGAAATCAGTAAAAGATTGATAACTTATAATATTGTAGAGCTAATTATATTAAAGTCAAATATTTAACACTCTACTCTGATATATTTTACCTTAATAATAAATTATAACTGAAATTCATAAATTACTTGCTACAATGAAAGTTTAGCCAATGATATTTTTTTTAGCAATGTTAGCAACCACATCGTGCTTTTTGGAAAATCAAGTACTTATTTTTGTAACATTGGAAACATGTATAATGCTTTTGATATTGTGTAAAGTATTAAATATTTTTCATTAGATGTCTCGTTTGCCAGTTAAATGCTTGTATTTTCTTTTATTAATTATTTTTAAACAGCAATGCATAACATTATCAATAATTAAATGTCTGTATTTAGTTCGTTTATAAAATCGTAACTTGTTAATGTTTATTATTTTTAAAATATAATCTTCTTTGTCCAATACTGAATAGAAAATACTTAAGGTATAATAATTTTTTGTCTTTTTTTGCACTGATTAATGATCATTATAAATAAACAATAATATATTTAGATGCTTGTGCACGTTATCAATAAAATCTTAAAATGAAATTGATTCAAATAAAGGTCAGATCATTCAATTCATTTTGTTTTTTAATTTAGTACTTATGATTCAGCTATTTTATTCGAGTTTATTCTTAAATTTTACTATATAAATAACTTTGCCTTATTATTGATAAACTTTTTGGTATACCAAAATATAAACAAAACTATATTTAGCCAATATAAATGGATTATAAATATTAAATATGTCATTATGTATATACTTTTTTCTTCTATCGTTTTATTATAAGTAAAGAACCTTTGCATGATTATCTTCTTTTATGCCTTTTATATATTTTTATGTTAATTTTCTTTCCTTTTTTTTGTGTTAAGATTATCTATTATTTTATTTTTGTTTAACTTTATATTATTATTTTTTTTTTATATTTTAATAGAAATTATAATTTTATTTATATTAAAACTTTCTTAAAAGATATATATTAACCTGTCGAAGTATTTTACCAGTAATAGTTGTCTATCGGGAATTTTATTTTTGAACAGTAAAATTGCCAGAAATTTATCGTTTCTTTTATGTCACATATGCTTATTGTTTATTTTCAGTGAAATTTGAAAATTTATTAAATTAAGACTAAAAAAAAAATATGAAAATATTAATTTTGGTAATGTGTATAGGCTATGTGTCTTAACGTTTAATTGAAAAGATATGAGACCACTAAATAAAATTCATCGTAATCAATATAAATTAATATAATTTGATAAAATTTGTTTATAAATAATATTTTATTAGAAAGTTTTAAGAGGTTTTTCATGTCTTTTGGGTATCCCTGCAACAAGGTTTGTAATTAAGGCCCACAGCACGTGTAAAGGTTTGTTTTATAAAATAATAAAACATTTTATCTTAATCGTACCTTAAAGAAATACAATCACATCACTATTAGTTATATTTTAGTTAATATTCAATCATTTAAAAGTATCTGTCTGTAAATACCTCAAACTGACATTGTGACTATAAGCTATTTACTCGCTGTCATCGTAAACTTTGTCAAAAAATGGTGAATTTTACACACAAAAAAAAAACAAACTCACTTAAAGCTACTTTATAACAAATATCAAATTTTGTTCTTTTGTAAATAATAACAAAAAAAAAACCAAAAATAAAAATTAGAATGTTTTCTGCCCAATATCGTTGAAAGTAAAAGTGGCTAGAACTTTTATGTACACAAAAAACAGATTTCATCAAGTTCAATTAGGAGGAAAGAAAATAAGACGGAGAAAAGTTTTTTCTTCTTCTCTTTATTAAATAAAATTAAAAATAGAAAAGAAAAAATCACTCAATATCTTTGCGAATTTAAAAAATTCTTTCGTTTTTTCTTTTATTAATAGAAGAAGCAAATTAACTTTATTATGTGTTTTTCAATTGATGATTTAAGGATTAACCAGATTTTAAAAATGTTAATGAAGAATAATTAATTAAAAATAAATAATTAATCCCAATTAATCGTTCAATTATCCTATTAGAAAAATTTAATCTGATAAATATTTGAGAGAATTTTTCTTTTATTTTTTAATTTGTATAAATAAATAATAAACCATTGTTAAGACTTAAAAGTGAAATCAATCGTTTTTTAAGGAAAAATATATCATATTTATTATGATTTAGTTTAATTATACTTACAGCAGCAGAATAACAGAAAATTACGTTAAAACCGAATATTATTCGTATCAATATGAGAAACAAGAAAATAATATATTTTTATAGATACGCATACGCATCACTCTCCATCGTATAATAAAGCAAATAATATCAACAACAACAATAACACAAAAATAAAGCGAATCTGTTTTTCATCGCTTGTTACATTATATTTAAGTTAGTTGTTTGCTATTTGTTAAAGAATCATGACACGCAATACATATAAAATTGGAAAATAAATTTCCTAACATTCATTATTTTTATCGTATTTTATTAAATTGTGTAGTTTTTTTTTGGTTTTTAAATAAAATTGATTTATAAAATAAAACGTTTTTAATATTTAGTTTATAAATGTGTAAATGAACAGTGAGTCGTGTCTATTTAAAAGCAATTATATTTCCATAATAAATATAGGGAAAATTAAAAAGTGCTAGATTTGTTAATGTTTATTTAGGTGTATTAAATATTTAAGTAATTAGTCATTATTAATTATTTATTATTTTAATTGAGTTGTGTACAAAATTAGTTGAGTGGAATTATTAAAATAATTTATTATAACAAGAATTTTATTTAAATAAAAACTTTATAAAATTATGCAAAAAAAAGGATAACATGAAATAAGTATTTACATTTTATTAGCGAAATTAGTAGAAAAGAAGGTAATTATTGTGGAATTCTTACGAGAAAGTTATACGATAAATAAAGATGATTCGCATGGTGTTGTTTTTCACCATTGTTGATACATTTTTTTTTAATTTAAATATGTATTGATTAGTTAAAAAAATTCTTTGTTGTTTGGAAACAGAAGAACAAATATATTAACACGTTTATGCCTTTGACAATTGATCAATTTTCTTTGTAGAATTTCATTTATTTGTATTTTATTTATATTTTATTCTTTTCATTCCAAAGTAATCCTCGTATATTGTTTGATGAAGTATATTATTTGACAATTTTGTTTTATGTAATTTGAGGGTAATAAGAAATCACTTCTGATTTCGTTTTACTATACATTTAACACAGCGGTTGAAAAGTATAAACATATGATACCGGTGGTCTTTGTTACAAAACATATTAACTGGTAACCTGTGGATTTTCACTCATCTGTTATATAAAATGCTATCAACATTTTAATACATAAATATTTATAAATGTAAAATTATTAATAATTCTTTACTGAATAATCATTATTTAAACAAATTTTGTTTTATACGATAAAAACATAAAGGTTTTTATTTATTTTTGTTTAAGCAAAGGAATAAGATTAAGATTATATAAAGTCAATTGAATAACAACTTGAGAAATTTTATTTATTCTAGAAGAATAAAATATTTCGTATTTTCTTTTCGCTATAAAAGCATAATTTTATTAAAATTTTCGTGTTTTATTATTTAATTCAATAAGATAACATTTTTCATTTTTTTTTGTGATCAAACATCTCCGAAAGAATTATTTACATAAATAATAATAATTATTATATTTATTTAGATGTCATCTTAGTAGGGATGGACAAAAAAAAGCTGACAGTAGAGCAAGCTTTTAAATGAAAGAATAAAAAAACCACTAAATTTTGTTCGTTAATTTTTATTGATTTATGCTGTTTTATAGGATTTTAACATTCTTATAATTTTATGGTTGCAAACACATATCAGAAAAGAACATTCTTTCTTTGTTTTTTTTTTTTACCTTAAAGGTAGAAGATACAAATTTATATTGAAATAGACTTAAAGGTTAAAAATATCCTTAGTACCAATATATCAGTTTTAAACAGTTTTAAATGTTTTCCTCTTGATAAAATTATAATAATTCGATAAACTGTACACGTTGCTGATAATAAAATTATAAAAATAAACAAAAAACGCAAAAGAACAATAATTATAATCAAGATTCTTATATAAAAATAATTATTTATTAATCCGTGTTTTTCTCAATTTTAAATAAAACACTTTATCCATTATTCATAATTATTAAATTAATAAATCTAATTACTAAATACTAATTAATTGATTACAAAAATGAATTAAATATTTATTTTAAGAGATTTAATTAATTATTGGTGTGTATAATTTAATTTATTTATTAAATCATCATTTTATCTTTTATTAGCCTGTTAATTAACAAAACATTAAATTGTAATCTATGCTCAATCATTGGTAATTATAAATAATACGTTAAACTATGTACTTGAATTTGAATATATTTTTTTTTTTTTTGGTAGCCACAGTTGTAGCTTAGAGCTACTGTATTTGGTTGATTAATGGTGAAGAAATTGCTTGTATACTTTGATTTTAAAGGATTGTAAATTGAATTGTTATCCCGTCTCACTTGTTCCATTTTTTTGCCTGTTTGGTTAAAGAAATTGTTTTTGATTATTTAAATTTGATGTTTTAACCGTACTCAATGTCTCTCTACTAGGTTAGTCTCCAGTACATGTTTGTTGTAGAAAGTTTTACTTAAAGTGCTTTGTTAAGATATATATCTGTTATTTCTGTATTATTTATTAAACAAACAGCACGTCGTTGCTCCCTATCGTTTAATTTTAATTTACTCTTCGAAGCTGTGCTTTATACTTGAAAGCAATAGACGATGCACGGCAATATAATAGATATACAAACTAGTGTTTTTTAGAGTGGTTAAAAATATCGATACAAGAATTAATTTACTTTCTATATTTAACTTTTATAATTTAATCAAAAAACTTTATTATTTATCTATAAATCTTGTTTATACCAAATTGAGAGTAAACATTTCTCTATCTCGATCTTATTTCAAACAAGATTATCATGTCTTTGTCACAGAGTTAGCCTATGCTTTTCGAATTTTTGCACAAAAACATTTCAACAATGTAAATGTATAAAGAATTTTAATGTAAAAATTATAATTAAAAAAAATACCTTCGAAAACTGAAAAATTCGATTAAATAAATAAATTTTACTTAGAATAAAACTAAATTAACAAACGAAATTATTAACAAAAGAAACAAACAAAATATAAAACATTTCTATTGATAATGTATTAAAAATATTTTATCTATTACAAATTTTAATCAAAAATTATCTACTTATTTATTATTATTATTATTTATAATTGATTAAAAATGAATAAAAGATAGAGTAATGAATAAAAAAAAATATAGAAAAATTAAAATTAATATACTTGTATTTGGGTAAATAAAAAAAAAACATTTTTTAACTTATAAATTTAGTTTTATGTATTTTAATCAAATAATTACTACGCTGCCAAGAATAATAATATGATAAAAAAAAAACTAAATAAATAAATAAATAAATAAAAATACAATATACACACAAAAAATAAGCGATAAAAGGTGAGATATCAATTTTATTTATTTATTTTTTACGTGTATTTATTATATGTTGTTATTTTTTTGCTTTTTATCCTTTTGTAATCATTAAATTACAAAAAATAAATAAAATAAAATAATAATAATCATAACATGAAATGAACGAATAACAGCACAACACACTTAACGTGCTGTGAAATATATTAAGTATTTTGTCACATTTTTTTTTTTTTATTTTATTTTCTATTATTTATTATTTGCGAAAAATAATAGTAATAATAATTTATTATTTTTTTTATATAATTATAATAATTCAAATAATAATAATAATAATTTAATAATTTGGTTTAGTAAATTGTGTGCGCGCTTTTACTACATACATGGTGGTTACGCAAGTTTTAATAAGAAAATAATCAAATAAATTTATATTTTTCCATTATTTATTAATGATTAAAGAAAAAATAATGGAAAAATAGTTAAAAGCGTAAATGTTGTTAACGTGTTGTTTTTATGTGAGAAAATTATAAATAAATTTCTGTAATTGTGCGTAGTTGAAATTGAAAAATATTTTTCTTATTATTTCTTATCGAATAAATAAATTATAGGAATAAATCCTTAATTATTATTTTCATTTTATAATTACATTTTAATTATATTTTAATGTTATTAATTATATTTATTTTTTTTTATTATAAATTGTAATCGAATAGAAAAGTGGGACAATCAGCTAAGTAAAATAAAATTAATCGGTTAAAAAAAAAAGCAATTATTTAACTACCAATATGGTATTTTAAGGTAAATAATAACATTATATTAATAAATTGATAAGAAATAAAATAGTAATAATAAAATTGATTATTTTATAAATTATTCATACACTTTTATTGTGCATTAATTTCTATTATTGTTTGTCAATTAATTAAATAACATTTAATCATATAATTCAAAATTAATATTTCTGCTATTAATATTATTATTGTTATTATCAAAAAGCCGACATTTGATGACATTGAATAATAATTAAATACTTTAACTATTAATAAAAAGTATTTCATTTGTACATATTTTATTATTATGTCTAGTTGATATTAAATTTATTATTTAAATGGTTTTCACATAAATATTGAATAATGTATTTAAAACAAGCTACCTTTTTGCGTTTTTTTTTATTTTATTTTGTTAAAAAGCTTTAAAAGAAAATCAAATCAAAAGTTGTACCATTTATTTGTTCTTTCTAAACAGTTTTTCTATTATTTTCTAAGAAATACTCTGGTACTTTATTTTAGAAATATCTTATAGATGAATAACAACCGATATCCACTTGTTGTACTCAATTTACTTTTATTTCGTTTTTATTATGCTAAAAGATATAATTTATTTTGGTTGATCTAAATATCATTAACAAATTATGTTATTGAGATTTATGAAATAATTAATAAGAAAATATTACTTGCGTAATAATAATGTTAAAATATAATTAAAAAAGGTTTTTGTTTTCAAAAAAAAAACAGCCTTGTCACCTTTTTGCAATAAACAGAATAAGAAAAACAACCATCAATTTTTTGTGTTTTTTACATTCAATTTATGTAATCAATACATTTTAATTACTAAATTTATCGAACTGCGTTATCAAATACTGTATCCATTTAATTAGTTTTTTCATAAACAAATTATTAATTTTATAACAAATTATATTAATACAACAATTTTATGTTAAAAAACAATTATGCAATCTTTTTTTGTTGATGAAAATTTAAAACCTAATTAACTTATAATATGGTTTATTTATAAATTTGGTATGGGATTTTATAGTGAGATGTATCTTATTCCAAGTATTATTTATATTACGTTTGGGGTTAGATGAAATAAAATATTAACCATAATTTTGATATAAAATACGTAAACATTGTTTAAATAATAAATAAATAATAAATTATGTATTATATTTAATTAAATTAACCATTAATTGTATGTTATATTAATCAATCAAAAATCTGAACATTATTCATTTTATAATCACATTTGTTTTGTCTTACATTAATTACTTATCATTCACACGTCAATTATTTTTGTTCTTCCTATAAATTAGACAAAAATTTAATCATTTCTGTTTTTACTAATAAAAGATACAATAATTAATTACATATGTTATATTATATAAAAATATAATTATAATTATGATATTTCATCTCGCATTACTATTTTTTGTAATTAAATTTATCGTTTTTACACCTTTATTATGCAAAGTGTTTCTTATATTAATATTTACATAAATATAAATTTTTTATTAATATTATTTATTCTTGGGTGTGTTAATGCGTTCATTACAATATTTTTATAATATCTTATCAAAGATATTTTTTATATAATTAGTGACAGTTAATGATGACAGTTATTAATTATGTGTTTTTCTTACGACACAAAGTACAATTTTTTCATTTTTTATAAGACAAGAAAAATTATATTGCTTTTGCAAAAAAAAGACATTTTATATTTAATTTTATAAAATAGATTGAATGGAATAAATTTAACAATTAAAAATGGCAAATAAACTTTTATCTATTTTTACTATAATTGAACCTATTTAACGATCACCTATACCAAATATTGTCTAGAAAAGATTTAACACAAAAGTATTCACGTAAAATTATGTTAAATATATAAAAAAATTGAATGAATTTTATTTGTTTAGGTTTAAAAAATATAGATCAGATCTTTTCAAAATACGTTTATAAGCTTTAAAATCTTGTTTACTTTACTGTAGTAAAAAGTAAAAAAATAGTAAAAAAATAAAAGACATACACAATTGTTTAACACTTCGCTTTAGGCATACGATTACATTTCTGATAAGATAATAATTAAACAAGTCAAAAAAAAAAAAAAACTTTAAACTGTTATCAATTAAAATAAATAAAATTAAAATCAAGAAGTAGAAAATTGATGTATTGTGCAAATTTTTTTGTTTTTAGTATTACAAGGTAAAAATAATTTTGCTTTTGTTCATTTTCGCTTTTCTTTTAAATAGAAAAATAAAATGTATAAATAAAATTTCTATTTACTGATTTTGTTGAAATATAATTTCTTATATTATTCTTATTATTATTTTTCTATTATAAAAAATGTTACTTTTATCACTGACTTAATATTTCTCGTTTTTCATATCCTTATTTTTATTATTTTTGAAATTAGAAAATTAAAAAGAATTTTATTTTTAGATTTATCCGTCTATTCAAAGAATACCAAATGGTTAACAATATAGATATGTATATGTATTTCGATAGTTTATTGTGCTTTATTATCCACTGCTATAATATTCTTATTTTATTTTATTAAATAAATAATTATAGAAAAACAAAAAAAAATGTAATTAAAAATTTTCCTTAAATAAATATTAATAAAACTGAACACATGCTTTGATTAACATTCGTTTCACATTCAAAGCCTTCAAGTCTTAATATTAATCTAGAAAATATTTTTTATTAATTTTATTGCAAAAAAAATTTTTTTTTTACATTTTAACATTTACCTTTTGGCTCTAATGTTTCTTTTTTTTTTCATCTTTTATTTATTTATTTATTTTTTTGTGTAATTTAACATTTATTAAAATAAATAAAAAGATATTTTATAAATACGTGGATTTTCTTTTTTATTTCCTTTTCAAAATTTTTTAAAGAAAAGAAATCATTTAAATTTCTTTACACCTTTTTCATGGTAAAAAGGTTAAACATAAAATATAATGTATTGATGTGTTTTTTTATAAAGCTTTATTTAATAGGAAATACATTTCTACATGTGTATATATGTATCCATAAAAATTGAACATATTTTACATTTCTCTTTTATTTTTTTTATCTTCTCTTAATAATATCACATCAATGACAAAAACAAACAAACAAAACGATCATCCTTACAGTATAAAATTATTTTTATCATTTAAATAACAAAAAAAAAGAAAAGAAAACTCCGAAAATGGTTTTGAAAAAAATAAAATATCAAGTGTCAGCCGGATATGCCATGAGTTTGAATTTTGCCAATAATCACAACAACAGCAATAACGTAAAAAATAAATAAATAACCATTCACGTCATATTTTTAAAGTGTCATAACAGAAATGTGACAAAAATCGCTAAAAGGTGTAAAAATATATAGTAAAGTAAAAAGAAGCAAAACCATACTGTCATTCTGTTAATAAATAAATAAAAATATATTCAAATTCTTTGCCTATCATCATCATTGACACAATTCTAGTTTATCATATAATAATATATGTTTACTCTTACAAAAACTCAACCGATAAATAATAAACAATTTGTATATAAATATATTAAAATAATCAGAAAAAATACATAAACATGAATCAAAAACAATGTACTTGCTCTAACAATGAAATATATCTAAATAATCGTCTCTATAACAATATGTTTATTAAATAAAAAATAAAAACATATTTTCAGATAGAAAAAATATATCTTGTTGTTATGTTCTTATTTTTTTTTAAAGATATGTGAAAATACGGTAAACTAGGGTTGGTGCAGTGACATTAAGTACGGTTAAACCATTAAAATTTAAAAACGATTTCTTGAATCGCACGGAAATAAAATTGGAGCGGGTAATCAATGCCTACAAGTTGACATAGTATTTATTTTAAGCTATTTACGAGCGATGTTATTCCGTTGAAATATGCTAAAATTTATTGCAAAATATAAAATTAACTGTTTGATTTATAAGAATTCCTTTAGAATAAGTTTATTATAAGAAAATCGTAAACGTATAAAACAGTAACTCAAAGAAACAATTAGTCAAGGATTGGTAATTTTTCCCAGTTTTATATTTAAAACACTTTACTTAATATATACATACAAGTATATACATACAAGTACTTTAGTTATTCTACAATGCTAAATAATATTATGATTTAATTAACATGAAGCACATTAAATTATGTTAATTAAATCAATTTTAAATTTGCTTGAAATTTTGGTTTTTATATCACAAAAATTATGTTTTTTTTTTATATTCATTTGAAAATATTTATGCCTAGAAATAATATGTACTCGTTTATTTAAAATTTTCAACTTTTACTAACTTTTTTATACAGTTTTTTTGTTGAGTTTTTACTTTTAAAAATTAATAAAGAGAAAAAACATACTATATAACCGATGCTATTTGTTCAATTAGACTTAATTTATTAAAGTATTTAAAAGTAGGTAACGTAAATATTATTAAAAATTAACGTAATAACATAAGATTAACGAAATAAGAAACGTAAAAGAATAATAATGTAAAATTAGTAAAGAAAATTAAATAATAATATTAATAGCAAATTATATCTATTCATTTACAATTTTTTATTAACATGTTGCACATTTTTACGTTTATTTACATTATTTTTACTTTAAGCAATGTTTACACATAAACGATATTATTTATTTATTTAATAATATATAAATAAAAATTATTAAATGACTACAATTAGATAGAATAAAGAGACTAATTGAATAGAAATTGTTGAAATGAAAAAAAATATTTATAATAAAAGTGTTTTATCTTGTTATCAAATACTAATTTTGATTTCTGTGTTTGTGTTTTTATAATAATAAATGTACTAATGTGTGTAAAAAAAAGAAATAAATTTTCATTAAAATTAAAAAAAAATAACCAAACGTTTTATTTATCGTTAATCGATTGGAAAAACTAGAAAAACAAAAAATTTAAAAACGAATATGTGTGTGGATAAAATTGTTTAAATTTAATTAAAGTTAAAAATAAATTTAAATTATAATAATAAAAGTGTTTATACATATATTTAGTTTTATAACTTTTATTATAATTATAATTATTTTCTTAAAAAAAAAATTAAATAAAATGTTAAATTTATGAAATGAAATTAAATTAAATTTAAAAATAATAATATTATAATAATAATAATGTTTTATTTGGATAAATCAATGGATAAAAGAATAATAAATATTTTATTTATAATGATGATGACAACAATTGCCGTTCAATGTATTTCTGGTTCACACGTAAGTGTTTTATTATTATTTTTACTTAAAATTTTTTCCATTAAATTGTTTATTACATAGAATGTTAGAATATTCATAAAATATCACACTTTGTTTGTTTATTTATCATTTACATAATTGTAATTTGAAAATGATAAAAAACAACGATTTCACGCTTGTAAAACCATTTTGCAATTGTGAAAAAAAAAATATATTCCAAAATTGTCTAGACATTTAGATAACCAGCAATAATGAAACGATTAGGTCAGCTGGAAATGCTGAGTTATTTTTCTTGGCTTAATGACGGTTAAGATAAACATGATTTTGATTTGCATCCAATTGAGCAATTTTTACAATTTATAAACATTTATTTTAAATATAAAAATATAAATGTAAAAATTTAATTTATTTTATTAAAGTATCCATCATTAGTTACATTAATTAAAGATTTATAAATAGAATGTAAAAAGTATATTTCAACAGAATGTAATACAAAAAAAGATTAACTCTAAGGAAACATTTATTATAATAAATTCAGTATAATTTTCAAGGTGTTAATTACTATTAAATCTAAACCAATAATTTTATTAAATTTTAATTTAATTTTGATAAATTATTATTGTAAATCCTTTATTGTCTAAATATCTATTAGCACAATCAATCTTTAACCACAAAATTTTAACTGAATTTAAATTTAATTAAAAATATTAAATGTTCGCCTACATAAAAGCCACAAAAATTGTAAAGATTCTTTTCTTCATAAAAAACAAATTAAATGAATTTAAAATTCAAATTAACAATATGAGAAACTTTCTTAGATTTAAAAATTTCTTTATTTATTAAATTATATATATTTCTCTTATTAATAATGATTTAAATATTGTAATTATAATTCATACTCAAAATTCACTGTACAAAAAGTCGTTATTTATTATCAAAACAAAAATTAATATAATAACCATTTAACAAATAATTGAACAGAGGAAATATACAATAACAGCTTAAATTTTTATTAAATCTTTATTAAATTATTAAAAAAATAACAAAATAAAAAAATAATAAATAATTATTTACAAAATGTATTGTTTTTAAACGCCCACGAAATGAATGCAAAAATTTTATAAAATTCTTTTCATTTTTTCATCTGAATTAATTTATTTTATTATTTAGATAGACGGTATTTTTTGACTAAAATGCCTTAATTAAAACGTAATAAAATGAGTTTCTTTCGTACAATAACGAACAGAGAAAAAATACCACGTAGACAAATTCTTGAGAAAACTTCTTTTGTACAAACAAAAAATTGCAATTTAAACTTTTTATCCTTTATTAAAAAACTGCAAAATGTATTATTTGTACACCTACAATTATTTTTATTGAAAACTTTATAGTAAGTCAAATAATTGCATATATAAATATACAATATCCATCTAGTTGAACATTTAATACAAACAAATATTCACATTCAATGTAAACATTTAAATAAATATTAATTGCAATTTTATTTTATTTATTTTTATATAAAATTTCGTTATGTTTACTTTCCAAATGAATAATTTAATTAATTATTCTACTAAACAAATACCTATGTATATACTGTTAATGTTTACATTTAAAAATAAATTTAACTTGTGTCAAAATTATGCATAATTTATTGATACAATTTAAGAAGAAATTAGTAACAAAAAAATTTTATCTAGTACATACTATGAAATGTCAAACGTTAAATCTTATTAAATAACATTATTGAATCATAATAAATATAATAAATATAATGTATCATTTTCCTAATTATATTTTAACATGATAATAATGTTTAAATATTTATTTAACAAAAGAAGAAACGTTTGCTTGCTTGCTAAGCTTTAATTAATCTATTTATTATCTCAAAAGTAGATTAATCAGTATTAACAATTCTGTTTTGATTTCAAATCTTAACAAAATGTAAGAGCATATATTTCTAATTATAGTAATAATCTGTTTATTCATTTTATTGTTAATAAAGTTATGCACATATAAAAATAAAATTTACAAGCATGAAGCCAGCAAAAATTTGACATTTAACGAATATAGAAAATATTTTAAAAAATAACATAAAATAAATAAAAGAAATATTTCTGTGGGTATACACAGTTTGTTTATTTGCCTCGAAAATATAATAGGAAAATTGTTTTATTAAATGCAATCAATAAAATTTTATTTACAATAAACTCATTCTAGCATACATTCTTAAAGTAGAGAAATCTTAATCTGTATTATGGATAATAAAGCATTGATTAACAATTAATCATTTTCAACAGCTACTTTGAATTAATTAATTATAATTTTATTAGCAATTATAATTACTAGTTCTAGTTACAAGTTAGTCAATTTAGTAATACAATAACTATGCCATAAAACAGAAATAAGAACTAAAAAAGAGAATATACAAACATTTTTGTTTAATTTAATCCTTGCTGATGCTGATAAAATCATAATAAAAATGATTAATAATTGTGAATTCATGCTTTAACCTTATTTTATTATTTTCAACATAATGTTCTTCTGGTATTAACCGTAAATTCTATATAGAAAAACTTAATAATAAATTAAGTTAAGCATAACTATACTTATAGAAAGAAATTAACTCAAGTGAACCATATTATATATAATAATTTCGCAACCAAATAAATTTTGCTGAAATTAGATAAATATAAAAGTAAATCATTTAAAAATTAAAAAAAAAATAGAAGAAAATAGCTTAAAAAAGAAAAGCAATTATAACTTTATAATAATTTAGTAATAATTTGATTTGTTTATATAATTTAAGGGACAAAAATCTTATTAACTTATGTATATTTGTAGTATCTGCTAAAGAAAATTAATTTTATTGTTTTCATTTAAATTCTTACAAGACGAAAGGAGAAAACACAAACCGAATAAAGAAAAAATTAAAAACATTTTCATAATTTTTTTTTTTTATAAAAATAATTAATTCGATGCTATTATTATTATATTTTAACAATTACCTATGAATTATGTATTTTCATTATACATAGTAGCAAAATATATTTATTTTTTACGTTGAAAATTCTTTAAGAAAATATGATTAATTTCTTCTTTTTTTTATGAATAAATTCGGAAACTTTCGATTTATTATTGAGTTTTCTTTACCATATTGATTTTTAAAATAAAATTTTATTATTATATTAAATTTAATAAGAAGGTAGGATAGGCACATTTGATTATTAAATTATGATATAATATTTAAAAATATCTTTCAATTTTATTCACATCTATTTCTACCTCGATGGTGTTTTGTATGACATTGAAATACACTTTTAATAAAATTCAATTAAATAGAAACAAAAAAAAAATAATAATAATTATTTATTGATTATTAAATAAAGAAAATAAAACAGTGACAATAATAGTAATAAATAAAAATAGGAATGGTTTTAATTATTACAATGTCTTATTTAGCAATATATTTATGCTTTTATTAATAAAATAATTATTATTTTTCAATTAATATATCAATACTTTAGTTATTTTAAATTAAAATTGATAAAATGTTTTTTTTTTTTTTATTTTTCTAATAATAATACTAATAATTTTTTTTTTTCATTATTGTTTTTATTTTAACAAACATTGTAAATAAATTAATTATTATCAATATGAGTTAAATTATTTTCTATTTGTCACAGTACTCGCGTGGAAAATTGAATCATTTATTTAGTATGTCATAAATTTAAATCATTGCTTATTATTAATTGATTATATATATTTTTTATTAACTTATCTTAATCACTTTACTGTCACAAAGTATGTAGCTTCTAGTCAACATCGTTTTTAACAATTTTATAATAATAATAATTATTATTATTATTATTGTAGGAATAATAGTGAATAATAACATTCATATCATAATTAATATTAAAATATATTAATAATTGTAATTAAAATTGTATTTTAAATATTTTATTTAATAAATAATTAATATAAATTTTATCATCTGTCAAATAAATATTAGCACAAACTGAACAGTCTTTACTGTATAAAATTTAGTTTTTATAACACAAACAAAAGCCAAAAGCAAAAACAGAAACAATTAACTAATTAATAAATGTTTTACTCTATTATCTACAATATTTATATTTTTTTATTAATTGAAAATGTAATCATTCTTAGTACATAAAATCAACATAAAATGACATGAAAAAATTAATAGAAGAATTTTTTTTTTTTTTTACTTTAAAAGAAAAAATGATTAATGAAGAAATATTGCAAACAATTTTTTTTTCTTTCGTATAGTCGCTATTAAAGATAAAATTAATTCGAATTTTCTAACATTACAATTAATTGACAGGGAATTATACTATTTGACGTTTATTAAGGTTGATCCTGTCATATTTGAATAAGGACTATTAATGCGGGCTATAATTAATATTTTTACTATGAGCGGAAACAAAATTTGTGCAAAAAAAAATTACACAAGAGACATATTTGGCGGACAAGTCTTAAGTGTAATTAACATTTATATATAATTTTTGAATAAAAAATAAATTTTACTATTTTCATTTTATAAAAGAATTAATTTTAGACAATAAATTGTAGTAAATTTATAATATTGAGGCGTTTAAGCTCAATTAAATCATGTTTTGTGATGCAAAATGATTTTCTTAGAATTAAAGAAGAATTCAGAAAAATTTACTTGATTTGCTTTTTTTATTTCCTTAAAGAATATTTTCTGCACGTGGAAATCTATAGTAGAAAAACAAAAAATAATTTTATACAATAATCATTTTCGTTTCAAAAGTAAGAACTATTTTAAGATAATAAAAATAATAAATCATTTTAATAAAGAATAGCAAATTGGAAAACATAAATAAAGACAAATTAAATTGTTTTGCCAACCGAAAATAATTACAAATAAATGAAATTTTCAAAAAAAAAAATGAAAGTAATTTAAAATTTAAAAGACATATTTTTTCGATTTTGTACATAATTAAACTTATTTATCATGGACAAGCTGTTTTTATTTAATAAAATAAAATATTAAACATAATCAACGAGAATTTAATTAAAACTTATATAGAAAACACAGAGTGTTATTGTAGCGTAAAAATATAAATTAGCAAATAAAAGTTACAAAGTTATTCGCTAAAGTTTAAAAAAATTAACAAATAAACGCGCAAAAAGGATAGAATTTTAGTTGTATATCTAGGAAATGGTTACTGAGATAAGAAAAAAGTTTTTATAAATTCATTACGTGCAGAAAAAGGTACATAATCTATCATCCAATTTGTCTGTATATTTTTCCCATCAGTCAATCCACATAACTTAATAATAACTTAATAACCATTATTATTAAATCATTGTATAAGAAGGTAAACATTAGTAAATTAGTTAATTCTGGTAAAATTAACAAACAAAACACTTTTGAAATAGTTAAAATTCTTTCTAATAAAATATAGAATATTAAATTAATATTCCTTTATTGCCAATTACATGAATATTAAGTAATAATAATTTATTATAAGAAAATATTAATTGATTTTCTGAGTGGAAATATAATTCCTCAATTATAAATTTTTTTTTATTATAAAATAAAATTAATTAATTTTATATAAAAAATATTCTTTTCAAATTGCTTTTATTCTCTTTTTTATTTTCTTTACAATAGAATTTAAGAAATATCACAAACAATTTGGAAAGTAATATAGAATCTTTAACGATAAGTGCACCGTCCCAAGTATCAACGTTACCAATGACAACAGCAAAATCCATAATACCAACAACTACAATGGTATCAGGTGATTATAGTTGAGATTTTATTATTATTCTTATATCATTATTTTTTACATTATTCAAATAGATTTACAAGTAGCAGCTATTTTATTTGAAAAACATACTTTACAATTAAAAATTAATTGGAATACCTCGTATATTAATGGTAAGTGAAGATGAAAGGTTGCTTTAGAAAAGTTAACAAAAGAAAAAAAACATTTTTTTACAGAAACAACGTATAATATAATTGTTACACCACAAAAAAGTATAAATAATGAATGTTCACAGAAAATATGTGAAGAGTATGGATTAATATTAGTAAGATCAAAAGTGATTTAAATATTGATTTTTCTTAATAACAGCAGAGAAATTCTTTCATATTTTAGGATAAACCAGAAGTTTATATGCCAAAAAATCCAATGACCATAATTGAGGATAAAGAATGTCAAATAGAGTTTGGTTGTGCATATTTAATACAAATTAGTTCACCGAATGGTAAACGTATTAAAAATATAACATACAATGTGCCAGGTAATTTGATTTTGAGATATCTGTTACTAATCGTTTGACTTTTTACTCGTCTCGATAATCTGTATCGATTTAATAAAATAATTTTCATAGAATGTATTGAGGATAGCTGCTCATGCAGACATGAAAAATTTTTACCAAATATTACAATTAGTGCTCAAATTGATTTTACCCTGAATCGTTTATTAATTTATTGGAATATAACGACACTTGATAATTTACCAGATGGTATCTTTTTGGACAGTGTTTATATAAAGTAAGTTATTATATAATAAGAAAAGAAAATATATATTTAATATGAAAACAAATTGTTTAGTTAATAAATATCTTATATGTGTTAATTAGAATGGGCATACAAAATATTACACCACTGGCATGGGGTGGCTTATATGAAAAAATCGCTGATTTATTATATCCATTAAATGATGTAAATGGTGATGTTCAATTGCAAGGAAACTCTTCGTATACATTTCCTTTTGAATTAAAACCAGGCAGACGAGTTTTACTACGAGGTCACATAATTGATAGTAATGGATGTATTGGATTTGATGGAAATGCTACTGTATCAAGTATGTAATCATCAAATGTTAATTTAAATTCATTTTTTTCTTTTATTAAGAATAATTTAAACATAAACAAAACTTTTATATTGTTTTAAATAAATTATTAAATTGCTTAGAGACTACGGCGCATATAATAAATTATAAGCTGAGTTATAAAAATGTATATTAGAAAAAATATATTAAATAATTGTTATATATTTCAATGAAAATCATTTTTGTGTCCTTTGTTCCTTTATTTTTTATTTTATTTGACATAAGATGAAAATGAAAAAGATATTTTATTTATCTTTAATAAAATTATAAAAGAAATTGATGAGGAAAGAACACTTTGCATTAATGATAAAACAATGACTTAAGTTAATAATGTATCAGAAATAGAAGCAAACAACAATATTGTTGTTTACATTAAAATAAATTTATTATATACTTTATAAAACAAATAAATTAAAATAAATAAGAAAAGAAAAAATTGCTTTGAACGCATTTGTAAAGTTATTTAAAATGAAAATAAAATAAAAGAAATTTTGTTGCAAAATGTAATTTAAAACTTGCAATAAGTTTGACTAAAGTAACTCATTTTTTTTTTATTATTAATTCCAGTACCAGCAGCAAACCATGACTCTCGGTTAGCGGATGAGGTTAATCAAAAGGTAATTTCCGTAGTTTATAGCATTACATCAAATTCATACAGAATTAGAAATTAATGTTTTAAAAATAAATATTTTCCATTTATTTACTCTAAACAGTGGTCGTTGGCAATAGTTCTATTAATGGTGCTAATTTTAATTGTTATTATAAGCTTTACCATATTCTTTCAACGAATTCGTGCCAAAAATAATTTAGGAAATTGGCCAATGGTTTATCACAGTGTACCGAATAGGTTTGTTTAGGTAAAATTTATTTTTAAAAAATATACAACAAATATTTTATTAAATTTATAGTGGTGTCTTACATATTACGATGCAGGAAAATTCTTTATATGTAGATAAAGAGATATTGGTAAGAGAAAATATGACGGATAATTTATTTTAAATAATATTTTGTTTATAAACAGGAAGCACGTGACCGTGGTGAAGCTGATCAAATGGAAATTTCACATCATTGTATAACAATCGGACGTGAAATTGGCAAAGGGGCATTTGGTAGAGTATTTATAGCTAGAGCTGACCATATTAATGGAAAACCAGGGTCACAAATTGTTGCGGTTAAACAATTAAAAAGTAAGTATTATTTATTTATATTTATATTTTGAATTTTATAATTTATTGAAAAAGAATTATTATCAAAATAAATATCTATTAATAAAAGATGAAAAAAAATTATAAAAGTAGAGATAAATGCGATAGTATAGAGTAATTATTTTTTTATTATATCATTTTTGCTTGATTTTCCACTAGTTATTTGTTTGACTTCTTCAATTACTTGAATTTCTTTGTCTGTTGGCTTCTCACATTTGCATGACGGCATTGTTCCCTTATACATTGTACCATCATTTCCTTTTATATAGTAATCAGCATCATGACTTACATCTTTTTTGTTACGTTCAAAATGGGTTTTTACGAAACGATCGTATGGTGATAGGGTTGTGTGGCTACCACCACAAAAACGTGAACACAAGTGTTCTTTTTCATTACGTTTTGGCGGTGCATAATCGTCACGTGTAATATCCTCAAAATGATGCATATTTCTACTATTGCCTAAATTATTAATTTGCTTGCGAACATTATCCAATTCATATGTTAAAAATGGTTTTAATGATTTGGTAGGTGGTAATAAATCTGGTTTCGGAACACTTGCTGTATCTTCCATTCGCATTATGACATCTCGTTCACAAGATAAACAATTAACATCACGCAAAAACCTTGTTTTACAGCCTGCTGCTTCTGGATCGCGTCTAAGTGCTGCTAATGCTTTCAGGCGTTCCTGTACCGCCTGCAATTTTTTATTTATATGTTCTTTCAGTGGTGATAGTTCTTCTTTATTTAATTTACTATCTAACATTGATTGAATATCTTTTATTGTCTCTTGCCAAAAGGTTTCCTGTTCATTTAGTTTTAATTTGGCATCAATTAAGCTGTCGCCCCATTCTTTTCGCACAGCATCAAATTGATCAACAGATACTTTTCCTTGCAATAAATGGTAATCAGCTTTATCAGCAAGAAGTTCATCGATTTCTTCTTTATTTACCTTATCATTTTCAAGCTCTTCAATTTTTTCTTTAAATGCTTCTACTGTTTCATTTAATCCATTTGATGTTTTGGTTGCCTCGTCAAGAACTGCTTTCAGCGAAATAAATTCCTTTTTAAGAGCACTTAAGTCATTGTATACATCAGCAACTCCAATGTTATCGGGTTTACCTTCAGGATCACTATCTTTGACAAAATCCTCTATTTTCTCACTTATATCGGATATTTCTTTCTCCATAATAAAGATTTGTCGTTCTAGCGTATCCATTTTAGACTCAATAATTTCAATTTTTCTCTCCGTTTGCCGTTGGAAATATTTAGCGTCTGAACTGGACTGGGGCACACTACGATTTTCCGACACTTCTAGAGATGATTGTTCAGAATCATGACCTATTGCTTGCGCAGATAAATTTTCTGGAGATCCTCGTATAGGATTCTTTAGCGTTTCTAATGTAGCTTTGATTGCTTCAATTTCATTTATAATACTTAATAAATCACCATTTCCAGCTTTTGATTCTGGTACACTTTGTTTATTTGAAGCACCAGTTGCAACTCCAGTGCTAGTAGAACCGCCAGTATTATTGACACCAATAGCATCACTAATACCACCCTCATCACGAACACCACCAGAACCACCTGTCCTATTAGCATCATCAGCAGTACTCTGCTCTTGTTTATCAGTACTTGTGACAATTTCCCTAATTGAAGAAGTTTCTACAGTACTCTTAGAATCACTTAGTGAATTTGTTTGCTTTTTATCAGTACGAATGTTTAAGTCGCCAGCCATAATATTATTATCATATAAAAGTTTCGTTGTCTCATCCATTCGATCTAACAAATCAGCCAATGTATTGTTTTTGATATTTGAAAATTCTTCTTTTAAATCATTAAATTTCCCAATTAAATTCTTTGATACTTCTGCTATTTTTGCAATTTTTTTTTCATTTTTGTTTAAACGTTCATTTAAAGTGTTTACTGTACCATCAGGATTTTCCGTTTCGTATTTATCTGGCAAAGCAACTGACATTAAATCATTTATACTATCAACTTTCTTTTCAAGCTTTTTATAGTCTTCAAGAGATACAATGGATGTTGGCAGATCAGGTAAATTGTTCTCATCATTGTTTGTATTATTATAGTCATCAGAATGCTGATTGTTTTCATTATTTGGGGTTTGATTATCATTGTTTGTACTTTTAATATTATTATTATTATTATTTCCACGAATATTCTCATTACTTGGCCTGCCATTATTACCATTATTTCGTTTACCATTGCTTGTTTTTTGATAGGTACCAGCGGTTTCTCCACTATAATCATTATATGGTGCAACGTCTTCGTCACCAAATCCCTTGACAACTATCAGGACTTCATTTTCCTGAGGAAACTGCCGTTTACTAATAACACGTTCATCACCTTTAGTTTCTATTTCGTATGCAGTTAAATTAATTGTTGGCTCAATTGGTAATGTCGCGATTATTTTCTTGACCTTTTGTGCCTGTTGGCCATGTATTTCAATGTGAGAATTATTTAAATTTAAATGAGTCGTAATAACATGCAACAGAGCATGCAATATATTAAAATTAACAGTACCATTGTCTGGTATTCCAAGAGCCAAATCTATCATTTGTGGTAAATTTACTAATAATGGAGCTTCCATTGTTTGTATCAAATATATTTATAAATAAATAAATAAAATCTGTTTGGTTTTTAATGGTCACAAATTACACAAATTTAAATACAAAAAGAAAAGATAAAAACATATTTTTTTAATTAGAAATTATGACAATCGCAATGCCTGCTTAGTTTATAATTATTTTTTTATTAATTATATAGAAAGACCGAATCCAGATGAATTAGAAGAGTTTTTATGGGAAATAGCAACAATGAAAAAAGTTGGAAAACACCCAAATGTCGTTAATCTTTTAGGTTGTTGCACAATAAAGCAACCATTACTGATGATAATGGAATTTGTTGGATGTGGTGATTTGGTAAGTTATTAAATATCTTCTTTTTTAACAATTATATAATTTTGATCTGATTATCATTCCAAATTGCTAAGTTACAATATCTAAGGCATGTTCGTGCAAGACACGAGGCACGTTCAGCTGTTGTTAGTGGCATTATGAAGCAATCTCTTACGACCACGATTGAACAGCAAAATAATCAAACAAATCAAAATTGTATACATGGAGCATTAGGGAAATATATAGATCTTTTACATAATTCGTAAGTATTTATAATTTAATAAATGTCTCTTATTTCTCTAAATCGGATTTAATAAAATCATATTGTTGCATAAAAAAAAAAAATCTATTGAAAATTAATATATTTCTCATAGAAGTTCAAATTCAGATGCTTCTTACATTACACAGCCAGATAGTATACCATCCGGATTAAATCCTTCAGTTACAGAAAGCAAGTATTAAAAGATTAATTAATAATAAAAAAATATTTATTATTTATATAAATTTTATTACAAATAGCAATGTATACAATGTTAAGCCAGAATCCAGATTTAACTGCAACAAGCAATAGTAGTTCATTAGAATATGTTTTAGATCATAAAGAACTTCACAATTTTGCAATACAAATTGCTTATGGTATGAAGCATTTAGAGGCAAAACAAATAACACATAGGTATGCATAATAACTTTTTTTTGTTTGAATATTTTTTTATGATTTATAACTGATAGTCATTCAGTTTATTCAGAATTTATCTTAATCTGTCATTTTTGTATAAGTTACTCTTATTGCTTTATGTCCTTTATTTATACATATATAGACATTATTGTTACTATATAATATAAAAGATATATTTTGCTTATAAAAAATTTAATAAAATCAACATCGTATAAAATAAATATTATTATTTATAAAGATCGGTGCAGTAACTATATGATTCGTATTTAATAAATAAAAGTATTACGTATTATTAGAAGCAAAAGATTATATGATAATTGCGAAATATCATATTTATTAACGTGAAGTTTTTTCTTTTCTTCACTTTTTATTTTAATAAATATTATTTTTGTGTAATTTTGCGACAATTTTCTTATATTAAAGTATATTAACAGAATAATCTCGTAATTTGTAGCAATTTATTAAATTAATTTTCGATGTATTAATAATAACAGCAAACCTTTGTGCATATGGAAAATAATAAATTATTATTTTTTTTTTAAGAAAGATTATTTAATATTCATTTTAAAGCTAATGACATTTTAATTAGAAATTTATAAAGAAAACAAAGAAATCCTTTTAAAACTAACTAATGCTTGAAAAAGTTCAACTTTTTCATGTTATCAAAGTTTTATAATCTATAAATGAAAAGAGGATTCTAAGGATTAAATTACTAAAAAAATAAAATGTATAGTATTCTTATCTACTTATAATAATATAAAACCTATAATAATTATTAAAGCTATGCATATTTATTGTTGAAATATCTTTACGCGAAACCAATGCCTGAATTTTACAGAGAAAAAAAAGAAGAAGTTATTATCAGCAACCAAGATTAGATTTTAAATTATGTAGGCTAGGTAACTGCCTAAAGCTTCTATTTTATTTTTTGTAAAGAATTATTCAAATTTTACATTAAAAGTATCTTAAAATTAAATAATATATCAAAAATTTGGCAAGTAATTTAATTTTATAAAATAAATAATAAAGTTTTTAATAAAATCAATATTTTCTTTATATAAACAATGAATAACACAAGTGTTTTTCCATTTTTTCTCTGAACTGTACAGCAAAAATAAGTAAAAAATTTCCTAAAAATATTATTTCTTTTATAGAGGGAATAATATTTTTAACAATAATTTGATGATAAAAGATAATATATAATATTTTTTAAGTTTTCAACGGTTTACATACATAAAAATAGGCGTTTAAAAAATGTATAAGAATGAGAAACCAAAAATAATTAAAAACTTTTAATGAAGTTTCGATAAATTATTGGACGGTTAATGCTTAAGGCTAAACAAACAACAAAATCATGAAATATTGAACAATAAAAATACAAACAATCAGAGCATATCTTTTGCTAATCTGACGCTTTTTAAATTATTCTAAGTGTCTTATTGTTCTGTCTTATTTTTTAAATAAGAAAATGGAATTAAATGGAAGAAACCTTCCTTAAGATTATTTTTCGAATTAATTTAAATGTCTTAACATATAAGTTTTCAAAAACAATTGTTTGTTTTTTCAATTTTTGCGCCTCTTGTTCCATTGCCCTGTCAAAATCAACCCTATTTAATGTTTTTTATTTCACATTTTTATTGCTTCAATTTCTTTTCTTTTCACATCGCGACTCATAATAGAATGCTTTAAGTAAATTAAAGAAAAGCATAATAATTGAAATCGAACAATGCAATTTCATATTGTTTTTTAATTTTTTTTGTCACCAAAATTAAAACTCTTTAGAAAGGCAAAGGGTTAATCTGATAATTTGATTCTATGTATTGTATATAAAAACAAATTATATAAATGTTAATAATAATTAAATTCTTTTTTTTCAGAGATTTAGCTGCAAGAAATATTCTCATCGATGAGAATAAAACGTTAAAAATTTCAGATTTTGGTTTATCACGTACTGGCATTTATGTAAATACGAGAAATAAAAAAGTATGCTTTTCGGGTTTATCTGTTATTTATTTTTAATATTATTTTAATTAAAATTTATTTTTATTTATAAAAGGTTCCATTACGTTGGTTATCCATTGAAGCGATGCGCGATAATTTGTATTCAAGCAAAAGTGATATATGGGCTTTTGGTATTGTCCTATGGGAAATTGGAACTCTTGGTAAGATATAAAAGTTTTACAAAAATGTTTTTAAATAATATTTATATTTATTTTTTTTAGGTGGTTTTCCTTACCCAACAGTTGGCAACCACGAACTTTTATCATATTTATCATCTGGTCAACGTTTACAACGTCCAGAAAATTGTTCTCAATTACTATACGATATAATGTTACAATGTTGGGCTGAACATCCTGAAGATAGATTTTCATTTTCTGAACTTGTTAGTAAATTAACACCAGCACAACAGAAAATTTATATTGATTTTGATGAATTAAGTCCTAATTATGTATTTCCGCCAACAATTGAACAAACAAAAAATAATGTTAATGGTTTTGTTAGTAAAAATTAATTTAATTAAATTAAATATATGTATATAAAAACTCGAAAAGAAAAAATGTGAAAACTATTTCCAGTTAAAATTAAAGTAATTTTATGTGTAAAAAATAATTTATTTGTGACAATACTGGAAAGAGATTTTTAAAAAATCCTGTACATATAAATGTAAAGATGAATGATTATCCATTCCATATATATTATTAATTTTTTATACATAACATAATAATAAGTATTAAATTATCTATAAAAACCATCAATAATTCTGTGATATAATTATTTCCATAAGTAATTCATCAATAATTCATTAATTTTATGTTCAAATTTCTGTGTAATATAAATATACATACTTAAGTAAGGCTCTCATTATAGATATAGAAGTTAATTATTAATATTATATGTATTCATTATAATGAATCCTGATACTTTATTATTTTTTATTTTTAATAAAAAAAATGAATGCAATGTTTTTCTGAGAGAACGAAAACAAAAAACGAATCTTTTTATTTGCTGAGATAATTTGCATTTTTTTTTTATTTCAAATTGTATTAAACATTTACATAATTTATACAGATTATGCATTTGTTTAAAGATTATAAGATTCTTAATATTTAAAGGGGCTTTAATCAGTGGAAAATACAGTATAAACGGTTAAAAAAATTCATCATTCAAAAATTAAATTTATATTCAGTTAGGAAAGAAACCCACAGTGTAGCTTAGACAATTTGAAAACAAATGTTTATTGTAATGGCAATACCTCTACTTAGTTACAGTAACTACCGTTGGATGGACATTCTCTACCAAGTGACATTTGCTGTTTATTGTTGTGTGCACAGTGTTTTAAAAATTGATAGTAGTTGTTTGATATAAATAATATTTTCATTTTATTAAAAACCTAATGTGATTTGTATGCTTGTGTTGTTTTAAATGCTTTGCTTATGTCATCTTCATAATTCTCTGGAAGTGGTGGAAGCCAACGAACAAGAAAATATATTAATCAAAATTTTTTGTACAGAAATAAAAAAATATATTTTCTTACATCAAAACACTAAGCGTAGAGTCAACTCATATTCATCAGACATTGTGAACACAAAAAAGTGAATTAATTAATAATTATTTAATTAAAAATGCAAAATATACACGTAAATATTATTTTGCAACTGTACCGGCGAATTAATTAAATATTATTTTAATGTAAAACATCATTTCTATCGTTCTAATGTCCAAGTGATTTTATTTTTTTGTAAATCTTTATCTAACCTCTCTTTTATGAAGTCAGTTTTGTGTGTTTAATTTGTTTTTTCTTTTGTATTTACCTAATTATTAATATTTAATTGAATTTATCGACAAGGAAAATACTTTAATACATTTATTATTTAAACACTTCATTTGTGATAATTATTTTTTATATTATTTTCTTTACAATTGTGTGTGGGATTTTTTTTTTTTTTTTTTTGTATTTTGTTTTTGCTGATAAAAAACAATTTTTTTATATATTAAATAATTTTTATGTTTAAAATAAAATATTTTATAATCAGTTATAATTAAGTGTTTATAGTAAAATAAAGTGTTGTAAGCGATTATTATTAGTTTTGTTAAGTTTTTTTTTTAAAAATATCATAATAACCTTCAAAAGTAACAGAAACGTAAAATAAAATAAAAAGAAGTATAATTCTTCTTTAAAAATAAGCGAAAAAAAAACAAAAGAAACAAACATGACATCGATACCAGAGGTTGGTGTGCAGGATTTTGTCCTTTTGGACGAAATAACATTAGAAAAATTTATGCAAAATCTTAAGAAAAGGTAAAAATACAATTTATGTAAAAGAAAATAATTTAAAAAGAAATGACAACATACTCATTGGGCGTGGTTTAATGTGGTTGAATTTAACTCTTTTTTTTTATTATTATTTATTTTAAATACTCAGTTTTGGGTATTTTTACTTGATGACAAATCAACCACCTGTAGCATTTTGCACTATTTTAATTTTTTCGTGTTTTTAAATTCACCTTTTATCCATTTAATTCTATTAATTATTAAATTAAACAAATAGCATGCTTTATATCCTTTTCTGAATAATTAAAAATGTGCAAACAAAAAAAAATTGGTTCAAAGCTTGTAAAAGGAATTTTAATTAATTTTAATTTCTTATCTATATCTGTCGAAACACAATCTTTTATTTTTATTTGTTCAAATATTTTAATTATGTAATTTAATTTAATTACAACCAAAAATTGTTTTATTTATGTTATAATTTTTTTGCATCATTTTTTGGTAACTAAAAACGTCAAGTGTTTTGCTGTTTTTCTCTCTTTTTGATTTCAGTTTTTATTTTAAAACAAAAATGATATTTTTTACGATTTCGTAAAATATTTTTTTTTATACAATTTTGCAATAAATATGTCGTTTGTTTTATTCAAAAATTATTTTGATTACCTTATGTGTCTGTAATTGAATAGCGAAACTGATTGACATTTTATTAATTAATTTACTCTCGCAATGACATTTTTTTTTTATTCATTAATAATTGTGTGTGCTTCTTTCTTTAATTTTAATTACCTAATCCGTTTGATTGCTGATCATATTAACATTATTTTATTTATTTAATGTTTAATTTAATCAAACAATTAACCTATTTTACACAAATAAATGATAATTATTCTTTCTATTAGTTAAAAATTATCAATTCGGTAAAATATGATAAATTTTTTGCTTATATTTGTAAGTTTTTTGGTTTTACACGAAAATTAATAAAAATAAAATTATTTGCTTAAATTAGTTCCGATAGTTAATTGCAGCATTATTTTTTAATTGTATAATTTTAATGAATTTCATACTATGATTCTATATTTTTGATTAAAAGAAACAATTCACAGGTAAATGATGAGCTAAGCTTTTATTTCTATGACATTTTGACGAGCGATTATTAACATTTCTATTTTCAAAGTTTAATCGGTTAAATGTTATAACAACTTTCAATCATATTATAAATAAAACGAAAATATTTCTGATGTTTTGTTGGCATTATAATTGAATATTTAAATATTGTCACAACAATATATTCGTTTTAACTGTATTTACATGTCCTTTACAAACACTTGCTATTTACAAATTACTAATGCTAAGAAATTATTAAGGATATTTTTTCATTAGAAATAACAAAATAATGTTAAAAAACTATGACTTGTTATTTCTCTGAATTTAATTTTCATTAATTATTCGGCAACAATGTTCGCTTTTCATATTGATGCAACTTTGTTTAATTGTGACAAATCACATGATACATAAACAATAATGATAAAATAAAAATCGTGTATTTGTAGTCGAAATGAATTTATAAAATTTAAATAAATTCAAAAAAAAAAACGAAAGTCATTTGAGTTTGTTTTTAGTTTATAATTTATTTATTTTCTTTTCTCTGACTGAGTATATGTCTTATTAATAAAGCAAATATTGGGACTAGGATAATACAAATAATACTTTAAGTACAATGGAATGTCTGGAAATTTTATAAAAATAAAAATAAGAAAAAACTATATATAGGGTAATTGAATTACAGTAAAGTTTCAAGAATTTATTACTTAAATGTTTATTTAATGCAAAATTTATTTTACTATCACTGAACAAGTGTTTTTCATCACGAAAAATGTGAAAGATCTCCTTATTAATTATTTTATTAGCAAATGTGCAAATTGTTGTTTCTACAAATAATATTTCAAGGTTCATAGGCGTTTTTTAATAGGACAATCATCAGTATTCTATAATATTTAATTGATATTTATTAGTATTTTGGAGATAATCCAATACTTATTTATTTATTTATTCAATTTATTTATATCGTTTTGCCTTTATTTTATTATTATTATTAATTCTTTTTCTTTAAGTTAGTTTAACCTTAACACATATGACTTAAATTTATAAAATAAAATATTTTTGTTTTGTTTTTGTTTATATTGAATTAAATACAAAAAATATATAAACAAACAAGTAAATAAAATGACATCAATAATTTTTATTCATTTATGAATGAATCACTTTTGGTATATAATTTGTACGTTATACACAAATGAATCATAGTTATATTATAATTTAGTTAATTATATATATTTTTTAGATTAATTACCATAGATGTTTTTTAGAGAAAAAAAATGTTGTATTTATCACTATGATTTATTATGATTAAATATTTAATTTTACCTGGTTTTAAACAATGTAGCTATAAATTATAAAAATATGTATTACGAATGTGATAATTTTTCTACAATAATAATGCAAGTGATGCTACAAATAATTTTATAAATATATGATTAGCATTAATTATTTGATACTGAGCAGTGCACAGTGTGATTTATTCGTAACTTAATTAATTAAGAAATTTTATCAGCTGTTTCTTAACAAAGTTTTGTTACGGCATTTGGTCAATTGTATATTTATTTCTTTTTAATTCGTTTCAATTATTTATATTATCAGGCGTTTAATTTTTATTTGCTTGTAATCATTATAAAATTAATTTTAATGTAATATGCATATTGCTTACGTTGAAAAGTTTAATTTAATTATTTGTGTTTTAAAATTTATTCTTTATAGGCATTTAATTATCTAGAAATGCTTATATTTTAATTGTATTAATTAATTGATTAAATAAGTAAATAAATAATAAAAACTGTTTATAAACCGACAAAAAAAGAAATTTTTATTTTATATAATTATTAATATTTACTTGTAATTAAATTGTTGTACTTAAATTAGTATTATGTTTAAGCAAGAAACTCCCCATTATTGATTTAATATAGAAAAAAAAATAATAAACTTTGGAAAAAAACTTAAAAAATAAAATTAATTAAGATATCACTATATATGATTACAATCAAACAATTCTTTTTATTTTCTATTATCTTATCATTTTTGTTCATAGGAATGAATAATATATAATATATATTTATAAAAAATAAATATATAATATTATTATATGTGCCGATATAATAAATTATTTGAAACAAATGTATCGCGAAAATTAATAAAATAAAAAATTATTATACAATAAATAAGAGGCCACTTCAATATTTGTTTGTTTTTTATATCAATATGTTAATATCTTATTGTTTTTAATTACAGATTCGAAGCTGGCAAAATATATACTTATATTGGTGAAGTATGCGTTTCTGTGAATCCTTATCGTGAAATGAATATTTATGGATCAGATTATGTAACAAAATATAAAGGTGTGTACTTGTGTTGTCGGAATTCTTTATTGAAATGAATGAATTTTATTTTGTGTTTTTCTTTTAGGAAGAGAATTATTTGAAAATACACCACATATATTTGCAATAGCTGATGCTGCATACAGAGTATTAAGACAACGAAATCGCGATACATGCATTATGATATCAGGTGAATCTGGTGCTGGTAAAACAGAAGCATCGAAAATTATTATGAAATATATAGCGGCAGTCACTAATCAAGGGGGACAAAATGAAATTGAAAGGTTTATTTTCCTGAGAAATATAATTCTAGACAAATCAATTAAATAATTTAATTTCTTATTTATTTTTATAGAGTGAAAAATGTTTTAATACAATCAAATGCAATATTAGAGTCGTTCGGTAATGCAAAGACAAATCGTAATGATAATTCAAGTCGTTTTGGAAAATATATGGATATAGAGTTTGATTATAAAGGTGATCCGGTTGGTGGTGTTATTACAAATTATTTATTAGAAAAATCACGCGTCATACAACAACAGCCAGGCGAAAGAAATTTTCATTGTTTTTATCAGGTAAATATAATAAATTGTAGAAAATTGTTGTAATCACTCATAAAAAGAAAAATGAACAAAATAATTATTTGCTTTATTATTTGATTAATTAGAAATACCTATTTTCTATAAATGAAATTGGCAATGTATCGATAAGAATTATTATTAATAATGAGTCATAAATAAGAAATCAAATTGTTAATTGATAATAATAACAAGAATTCTATGCGAAAACTTGATTTTATCTTGTTTAAAATTTCGAAAGAATTTTATCTATTTTCGTTAAAAATTATTTTTACATTAAAATAAAACACTGTGCTATGCTATCAATCTTTAATTACTTCTAAAATTGAAAAATATGATTTTTTGACATGAGTTAATTTTATTTATAGTCATATTTAAATTTATAAATAATATTTAAATTAAAAATATGAGGTAAAATAATACATTGTCACCATTTAAATGCTAATGAATTTAATAATTAATTAATTAAATCATTAACAATTAGGAATTTAAAAAAAACGTACAATCTACATTTATTAATCTAAAAGCAAAGTGGATTAAAGTACAGCAAAACATAAAAATGAATAATATAAAATTGAATTTATAAATAATTCACCTTAATTAATATAAAAATATCAGTAAATATTTTTTCATAAATATAAATTAACCGACAATTGTAGCAAAGCATTTTTCTTTTATAAATAAATTCATATGACTCGTGGGACCACCCCGTATGTTTTTAAAATAATTATTTATTTTTACGTAAAATTGTTGCTCTTGACATCATTTGTGTGAAATTGTTTTAATTTATTTTTAATTATTAATTTATTTATAGTTACTGCGTGGAAGTTCTGATAGTGATTTAAAAAAATATAATTTATCACGAGATCCAGGACAATATCATTATACAAATCAAGGGAGTACGGAGACATTATCAGAGAAAAATGACTTCAAAGCATCATCAAATGCATTGAAAACATTAGGTTTTACTACTGATGAAGTAACAATTGTTTGGCGTATTGTTGCTGCCGTTTTACATTTAGGAAATATTACATTTTCTAGTAATTGTCCAGATGTCACCAATTTATAATTACAAATTAATTAAACAATTTTTATTTTTTAGATCAAGATGATAATATTGAAATTAAAAATAAATCATCGTTAAATATTGCTGCACGCTTATTGCAAGTAACAGAGGATGAAATGTATAAATCGTTAACGCAGCGTGTAATTGCGGCACGTGGTGATATAATGATGAAGACTCACGATGTTGTTCAAGCAGAATTTGGTAGAGATGCATTAGCAAAAGCAATTTACGATCGTTTATTTTCCTGGATTATAAACCGTATAAATCGTGCAATTATTGTCCCTGGCAGTGATATACAGAAACGTTTTAATAAAGTTATTGGCGTCCTTGATATTTATGGCTTTGAAATATTTGACAGAAATAGTTTTGAGCAGTTCTGCATTAATTATTGTAATGAAAAATTACAACAATTATTTATTGGTAAATAATTTTAATAACTTATTTCCAATATGCTTAATTGCTTCATTTATTTATAAATATTTTTTATAATTTTTTAGAACTTGTTTTAAAACAAGAACAAGAAGAATATAACCGTGAGGGTATTGAGTGGACAAATATTGATTATTTCAATAATCAAGTAATGTTTATTCATTTTATCTATAGTTTTATTTGTTATAAAAATAATATTGTTTTTCTGTAGATCATTTGCGAGCTTATTGAACAATCGCATAAAGGTATAATTGCAATAATGGATGAGGCGTGTTTAACTGTTGGAAAAGTGACTGACGAGACTTTATTAGAAGCTATGGATAAAAAATTAATAAATCATCCACATTACACAAGTCGTCAATTGAAACCGATGGACAAGGAATTAAAACATAAAGAAGATTTTAGAATAAAGTAAAGTATCTGTTATTAACAAATTAATTAATTTAATTTTAATTAATGCGTACTCCTCATACGATTACAGTCATTATGCAGGCGTTGTCATATATAATATAAATGGTTTTCTGGAGAAGAATAAGGATACATTATATCAAGATTTTAAACGTTTATTATTTCACTCGAGCGATAAAATATTGAGTGGAATGTGGCCAGAAGGTGCTCAAGATATAACAACGACGACAAAGCGACCGTTAACAGCTGGCACTTTGTTTCAAAAGTCAATGGTTGAATTAGTTGCAACTTTATTAAGAAAAGGTATATTTAAATATTTACTTTTTGACTTATATCTTATATTTTCAATATTATTTAGAACCATTTTATGTACGTTGTGTAAAACCAAATGATATAAAAAGTCCATCAGTATTTGATGCGATTCGTGTGGAGCATCAAGTAAGATACTTAGGCTTGTTAGAAAATGTACGTGTTCGTCGTGCTGGTTTCGTACATCGACAACGTTATGATAAATTTTTATTACGTTATAAAATGATATCGCAATACACTTGGCCGAATTTCCGTGCTGGTTCAGATAAGGATGGTGTTAAAGTACTTATAAACGAGAAAGGTTTTGCCAAAGACGTTAAATTTGGACATACGAAAATATTTATAAGGTAAGAAAAAATAAAGTTTAATTTATTTTTCTCAATTAATATAAATCCCATTTTAGGTCACCGCAAACCTTATTCTCATTGGAACGACAACGAAACGATATGATACCACATATTGTTACACTTTTACAAAAACAAGTACGCGGATGGATATGTCGTCAGAATTATAAAAAGATGAAGGCGGCCTTAGTAATAATGCGTTATTATAGGTAAATTTCAATAATATTTATGTTTAACTAGGAAGTGTGATTCTTGCTTATATTATTTTTTTGTTTATATTATATATTCCGTCATGCACTAATTCATAATTATTATTATTATTATTACCATTTTTTTTATTAAACATTATTATTTGTTCTTGTGCTTCCGTTATACTTTATTTTTATATAAATATTTTGCTATTTTTTTGCGAAATGAAGAAAGAGTAAATTTTTTAACCTTTATTAACATAATTTTTATTTATATAATTTTAGAAAATATAAACTTCGAGCATATGTTAGCGATTTGGCCAAGTTGTTTAGAAATGCAAAAACAATGCGTGATTATGGAAAAAGTATTAAATGGCCTACACCGCCACTCGTTGGACGGCAAGCTGAAGCGAAGCTATTTAGTTTGTATGCACGTTGGCGTGCATATATGATGCTAAGAAAATATCCACGTACCGAGTGGCCACAATTACGTTTGCAAATTATTGCTGCTAATGCATTTAAAAAGAGGAGGAAGTAAGTTAAAATAAATTTTTCTTATATTGTTTATCTATTTGATTTAATAATTTATTTATTCTAGGTATTGGGGTCACGATCATAAATGGTTGGGTAATTATTTGTCAATCACAAGTGAAAATTCACATTATTTATTATATAATGCGAGTATAAACAATATGAAGAATTTGGACAATTTCAAAACTGTTTTATTCTCATCTTATGTGAAAAAGTTTAATAAATGCAATAAGAGTGCAGATCGTGCAATAATTGTCACCGATGCAGCAGTTTATAAGTTAGATGGTCCAAAAAATAAATTCAAAAATATGAAACGTTCAATTGCTATACGCGATGTAAGTATTTTTGTTAATTTATTTTAATTAATTTTTAGTAACAAAAATATATTTTCGGCATTTATAGTTGACATCGATAAGTGTTAGTCCAGGACGCGATCAATTAATTATTTTCCATTCACCGCATAACAACGATTTAGTTATTGCATTACAAGGAGAAATGTCATCGTTGAAAGAGGATCGAATTGGGGAAATTGTTGGTCTAGTATGCAAACGATATGAAGAGTAAGAATTAAAATAATTAAATATTATAACTTCTATTATAATAAATATATATATATTTTTTACAGACTTTGCAATAAAGAATTAAAATTAAATGTTGAAGCAAATATTGCCTGTTATTTGGGTAATAAACGACGTTATGTGAACATTGAAGGTTTAAATAATGTGGAAATACCACTGTTTGAGCATTCCGGCGATAAAATTATATACAAAGTGCCTTTATCTTATGTTAGTTAAATTATTATTTCTAAGTGTTTTATTAAGAAATTTTTATTCTTTTTTATATGTTTAAACGAAACGAAGTGAAATATTTAAGATTTTAAAAATGTGAGGATTTCTACCTCTATGTCATAATTAATGCAGCAGTAAATATATAAAGCAACGTATTAATGTAATAATTTAAGTATTCACATTTGTACTTAAAGCTAAAAGCTTTTTTTTCTATTTAACTAAGAGTAGTTTATCAGCATTATACAATTGTTTACTTAATTTAAATTAATCTATATTTTATTTTTTTATATTCAATATTTTATTTTAGCTTATGTTTTAAAATTGATAAATAATTCTAAATGTACTTATTAATTTACATTAAACTATTATTATAAATACGAGAAAGTACTTAAAATAGTGGCATTAAGAAAGCAATTATTGGCAATAAAAATACATAATATATCCGTAATACTGGTAAAAAAAGTGCCATTAAGTTTTTAATAATTAAGAAAGAAAATGAAAACAAAATTATTAATTATATACATAATTATGTGATATTTATAATTTTAAAAAAATAATTTTTTGTGCCTTTTTATTTCAATAAAAAAAAATGTTTTTAAATAAAAATCTTGGTTTTGATTTCTAAAAGAAATATGCTTTAGCGAGTATCCACTCTGCAAACCTACTGCCATCTGTAATTGGTATTAGGTAAAATTTTTAACCGAATCGGCAAGTGTACTAAATTTTATGTTGCTTAGTATTACAAAATAGCGCGAAAATATTCGCAAGTAATTTTTTTTGTTTGCACTTTGTTGATTAGTGATAAACAAATTGTTTTGTGAAATTAAATTAAATATTCCTTATATAGCGACAAGATATCTAGATCAAAAACAATTTGTTACCATACCTTAAGGAAAATAAACAAATTTACAGTATTTGTGAGTAATTTTATAACTTTAAAATAATGTTCTTTATAATTTATTAAAACACATTTATAGAAAAAGCTTTTTCAAATTGATAAACATGCCAGAAGATAATAAATGCATTTTACGATTTGCTAAACTAAGTGAACATGCGTTTGCTCCAACTAGAGGCTCTTCAAAGGCAGCTGGCTATGACTTAAAGAGGTTAGAATTTTAATATTTTTTTGTATTTTACTTCTATTTAATTTATCAATTTAATATTTACATCAGTGCCTATGATTATACTGTTCCTTCACGTGGTAAGCAATTGGTGCTCACCGACATACAAATAGAAGTTCCAGAAGGATCATATGGTCGTGTAGCACCACGATCTGGATTAGCTGTTAAAAATTTCATTGATGTTGGAGGTTTGTTCTGAATAAACTTATAAAATCTGTTAGTTATATATTTATTGATTTAGCTGGAGTTGTCGATGAAGATTATCGAGGCAACTTAGGTGTAGTATTATTCAATCATTCTGATACTGATTTTACTGTAAAAAAAGGTGATCGTATCGCCCAGTTGATATGCGAAAAGATTTTTTATCCAGAAATAGTTGAGGAAAAAACACTTAATGATACTGAACGCGGTAGTGGTGGTTTCGGTTCAACTGGTACCAATTAAGTAGAATTTTATGTCAAATAAATTTAAAAATTTAAATCAATGATTTAAAAGAACGAACCGGATCATTACAAGCTATTAAAAAATACATAAGTGCAAATTATTAATCCGATTCTGATACATTATCACCGTTTATAAGAAAATATTTAAAAAGTGCTGTCGCTGATGGAATTTTAATACAAAAAAGGGGTAAAACAGTTTCTGGATCCTTTAAATTGGCTAAACCAAAAAAATATTCAATAGTTTTCAGTGATAAAGATAAATCTAATAATGTACTAATCTAATGTTTTGTTTAATTTAAGTTAAAATAAATAATCATTTATATACTTTATATATTTTTTTTTCAATTCTAAATTGTATTTTAATCTTTGATTAGTGGTAAATAATAACTGTGATAGTTTCTATATTATATTATTTATTTAAAAGAAAAACTAATTAAACTATACCTAAATAAAATAAGAAATAACATTGAAAATGTGCATAAACAGAAAACCTATTAAAAGTGGCTACAGTTGTTGCATATGTTGCGCAATGATCTTTCCGTAAGTCAACCTTAACCGTTTCGGTATGTAAAGTACACATGATATAAATATATCATGATAATGTTACATTAACATTACAATTACATATTTTTCTCTTTTTAATCTATATAATATTTTATTGTTCTAAAACGATAGCTCATCAAAGTAAGGAATAAGCACAAAACTTTTGTTGCATTTCGTTCATTTTATTTTTTTTGCTTATTGCGAAAATTATAATTGAAGAATGAATTCATCTCCATGACCATTTGCGGTAACGTTGTATCAATTTTTAATCATTATTCTATTATAATAATTATGCTTTATATATTAAATATAATTATATTATAAATATTTTCTCTTGAACTAATACAAATTTTTTAATTTAAATAATATTTTTCGATTTTTATCTATGCTCAAAATAAGTAAATATACTCATGTTTAATGAATATCTTTCGATTTATTTCCATAAAGATTAAAAGAGTAATAAACTATAAATTACTACATATAAATATTTGTGGAATTTTTTAATTAAATTATGCAAAAATAATAAAAGAAAAATACTTTTGATTGAGATTTTTTCATAACTGAACAAAAATATATATGTTTAAACCTTTCAAATGCATTTTAACAATAACTGTTGCATGGTTATAAAAATTAAGCACTTTAATTGTTATTGGAATGCAATTTGATTAATAAAAAATTTAATTAATTAAAAAACAGGAATAGATTAAAAAAGCTTTATAAAATGTATAGTTTTTTATTTTTTTTGTCTATTTAGAAAGTTTAAATATATAGCAAAAATTCAATGCAAACAACTTTATATTAAATATATAATAAACGATGCATATAAAAAACATGCTTTTAAAACAAAGTTCAAGTACTTTTAGGAAAGGTTCAATTTAATTGCCTTTTTTTTAACAAATTTATGTTACTTAATTTAATAAAAAAAAAAAGAAAAAATCCTTAATGAAAAATAACAATTATAATCTTTCATTTCGCTTTGTAAGATACAAGACAGCGATCAGTCTAATAAACGTTAATTTCATTAGTTTTCACTCAAGTATTTGTTTTGTAATAAAATTATTATTTCAGACGTTTTAATTTTTTTATTTTTCGTTATAAACGCCAAATAAAAAAAGAATTGACTAAACAGAACAAACGATCACATTGTATCTGATTAAATTATATTTTAACAAAAAAAAAACGAAAAAGAATATCAGAATAAATGTATAAAAAGGTCGTCCGTGACCTTTTTGCTATGTAACCCCTTTAAAGGCCTTTTTAGCCTTGCATGACCTATACGTTGTTATATTATTATTACTAAGAAACATTTAAACGAAATAAAATAAAAAAATAACATCAAAAACATGACTTGAATACAGAGGAAATATATATAAATAAATAAAAATTACAAACACAACATAAAATGCAAAAATATATATTTATTATTATTATTCTTATTTTTAAAATAATTATAAATAAAATTTCAAAGCGACATTTAGTGAACTTTTAAGTATATTTTGTTAAATAATTTTTAAATTTATTAATAATATGTTTGTATGTGCGCCAGCTTTTACTTGTTAGTTAGTACATAGTTCGTTTCTAAGTGTAGAATAATTAATGAAATTTATATATTTATTAATTTTTAAGTCTTACTTGATTTGTTTCTGAACAGCCTAAATAGTTTATATTTATTTTAAGTAACGTTAAGTAATGTTAAGTATAATTATTATTCTCATTTGTGGAAATGTGCTTTTTATTTTATTAAATTAAAGCAATATTAGTAAACACAATTCACTGGTTGAAAGTTGAACTTTTAATTATCAATTATTACTGGTTTTTCTTCTCATTTTTAATCACATAATTAATTGATTAAACGTGTTTCATTTAATTCAGAATAAATTATTGTTAATTATATATTAAATTTTTTTTTTATAATTATAATTTTTATAATTAAGTGAATAATTGGTTAGAAAAAATATTATTAAATTGTTGGATAATTCAATAAATTCAAGGTGGGTAAAGTTTTTCTTTTTTCTTATTAATAATTCTACACCTTTGATTTTTGTTTACTTTTTTATTGTTTTAATAAAAATTTTATTAAAAGTTTAAAAATCATTAAATTTTATTGAGAATAATCCAATTTATATAAAAATAATAATAATAACAATGCAAAAAGATTATGTGATTGGGTCAATGGTAATCTTTAAGTGTCATACAGAGCATGTACACTAATGAACCTTGATAAAGAATTAAAAGCTTAAATACAAATATCAAAATTCTTTAAATATTTATAAAAAAAAAATATAAAATTATTAGAAATACCAGTTAAACTAAAATAAATAAATTAAATATGGGTATTTTAACTGAATTTATTCACATTTTGTGACAGAAATCACTGAATAAAAATTAATGAAACTTTTTTGTTTCTCTAATAAACGTTAAGATGAATTTTATGCACTAATTACTTTAAAAAAAAAAGAAAAATTCTTCAACATAAACATTATTAATAATTTATGTAGTTGTTGACTTATTTACAAAAATAAGCTTGAAGGTTTTTAATGCAATATTAACCACAAACATAAGCATTTTTATAAGCGAAATATTTATTCATTAACTTTATGCTAGTTAAACTGCGGTATTTGGATTTATTTTTTAAATAAATTTTCTTTAATTAAATGTCTTTTAACTTTGTAAATACTTAATGACTCAACTAAATAATAATTTTATTAATTAATAAATAAGATAAAACTGCATAAAAATCTGTTATAGTTTCCAAAAAAAATATTAATATTATTTTGTGTTAACATTTTAGTCTACTTAATTTAACATTACTTTGCACTACGTTACCTTGACTCGATATTGTGTTTTTATATTATTTTTTATTTCTTTTGATCTTTAAACTTAATTATTAATCAGTGGCGTAACAGACAACACTCGTTTATTTTCTGTTTGCTTCTAAAATTTGTTTAATTTATTCAATATTTGATAATCAAAAGTGTTAATTTATTAATTTTTTTTTCGTTATTTCTATCGTAATAGATGGACATTTTAAAGTGAATAAATTTTTTGCTTAATTTAATTAAAATTTGACAAAAGAAAAAAAGATTAATGTAATACTAAAAATTAAATTATTAAGAATTTGGCAAAATTATTGATTAAATAAGTCGAGAATTCTGTTTTGCATTAAGCTTTATTCCGTGTTAAAAAGCGCTACTGTGCTTACAAATATTGAAAGAAAATGTAAAACGAATAATTATAATTATAACACTTACAATAAATATTACCACAACAGAATATCAATTAAGATTATTATTATTATTGTTTTTTTTTTGTAATTTTAATCTGATTAGAAATTGCTGCTTGATTTTCTTAATTAAATAATTAATTTGAGCATAATTAAAAAATAAAAAACAATAATAATAATAAATTATCTAACGATTTAATATTTAATTAATTATTTTCTTAAATAATAAAAGTTCTCCAAAATAATCGTATAAAATTGAAATTTTATTAATGAAAAAAAAAATATATATAAGAAATTTATTAACGAATTAAAAACTAAAGATTTGAACAGGTCATGCTACGGGTTCGGATGGTGAAAGGCAATCATATTAAATAAAAAAGCACAAATAAAACCATGAAACGAAAGAAGTCAAGTTTTTCTTATATATGATATCGGATACTTATATTGTTGCACAATATACACTCAGCAGAGAAATAGAGTAAAAATGTTTTAAAGAATGAATTAAGTTCAGTTCAACTGATGAGAAGGAGCAGTTTAATACATATATGTGAGCTTATTTGTATAGAATGCATTATTATTATTCGATGAGTATGTAGATAGTTGAACCTGTAATAAAAATTATATACTTTTAATAAGTACAAACATGTAAAAATATTGTATACCTGTTGCGTTGCGTTGCGTTAACTTTGTTACCTTTCTGCTACTATGCAATGTTAAACCAGCAAAAGAAGACAAACAATGTGCTCGCGCGCACTATATAGAAATAGTTATTACTCTTTACATATTTTATCTTTTATAAATATACTCCAACAGCTACCAGCTCCAAAATCCAACCTCCATCATGTGTTTGTTGATGATATAGCTGCCGTTGCTGCTGTATATTCTGTTTTGATTTTTATATAAATGTATTATTACTGAAGTTTTTTTTTTTTGCTGTTTAGGTCGCTTAAAAAGTCTTTTATTTTTCCACTTGATCTGTTTGTTGGCTACTTCATAAATGAACTTTTGTAATAAAGAAGAAAAGATATAAAGAAAATAAATAAACATAAAAGCTTAAAAGAGTAACAAATAAATTTTTGCTCTTCATGTTTCTCGATATTGTTATTAAAGTTTCCTCACAATTTAATCAAAATATATTTATATACATATATCGGCGGTTTTTTTTATTTTATTTTATTTTTATTTATATAATATTTTTATTTTCAATTGAATTGGATTATTTTAAACATAACAACCAATACAATAACAATATTATTATTATTATTATTAAAAAAAGGCAAATTAATGAGATTACAAGATGAAAAATAAAATAAATAATATCAAATGATTTTTGTTGCTTTGTTACTGGTTATATTCCTTGTAGAATAATATATATAGATATATAAGTTATTTACCATTAAAAAATATAAAATAAAATTAATAATAAAGAGAAAACACTAACAACAATAACATTAAAGTAAAGTAGCTAAAGGTAAAATCATCGAAGCAAATCAAATGGTGAATTCTTTTTATTGTGACCGACCGTATTTATTTATTTTCTTATTTCTTATAGTGTTTTAATTTAAATCAAACCACATTACACAGAAATATTATTAACTATTATTATTATTATTATTATTATTATTATTATTATTATTATATAAAAATACATATATATATGTAAAAAGTTATGCTATTCATTATTATATTTATATAAATAATATTGTTGTTACTTCCTTCTATGTATTTTTTTCATTTTTTTAAACATTTATTTTTTCTTAATAATATTATTTATTTAGTTTGTTTATTTATTATTATTATTATTAAATTTTTAGTTATTTTAAACGTGGCCGTGACTTTTATTTGATATGGTTTTGTTTCAAGTTTCAACACACATCATTTTTATATCTTTAATGCCAACAATATTATTATTATTATTATTATTATTATTAATTTTATAATAATCGTAATAATTTTTTTTTATATTAATAAATATTAAGAAGGCAAAAAAAAAAAAAATATATATATAAACATAAAATAAGAACAACGTCCGGTCTTTCATAATGTGAAGAAAAAGGTTAAGACAAGAAAAAATAACACACAAATCAACTTAAATGCAAAGTTTAAATACAAAAACAAAAATAAAACTTTTATTGCATAATAATAATATTAATAATCATAAAAAAAGAAGCAAAATTTCGTATTTTGTGGTTAAAATCTGTTGACATTTGTTGTTAATTAATTAAAGAATTAATAAAAAAAAATGTAAGAATTTTTAATTTAATGATAATGCGTAACTAGGAAGTTTAAATTCACCTTGTTGAATATACATATATATTTTATAAATTTTATTTAATGCTTATGTTTTATCTTTATATACTTTACTTACTTAAGTTATTTTTGTCCTGTTCTGATTTGCTGTTTTTATTATAATTATTTTTATTTAATTTTATATTGTAACCAAAGACCTGTTAATTCTTATATAAAGAAAGCAAAAAATTAATATATATATGTATAAAACAGTTAAGTAAACTTGATATGTTAAATGTAATAATGTTAATACTACTATTAATAATGAAATAAAACTACAGAAGAATGCTTAAAGCTTTAAACAGATTTCCTTCTTCTTCTTCTTCTTTATATGTTTCAGTTTTCTTTTCTTGAACGCATTTTCAAGAATCAACTTAAAAATAAATAATTTATTATATTGAAAACAAAAAAAAAGCAAACTAATTTTAGATTAAATCAGATTTTAATTAAATAAAAAAAAAATTGATGAAAGAAATAGTTAAGTTAATGTAAAGCTTAAATAGAAAATTAATTCAAATAGAATAACATCAATGAATTGGCAAATACGTTACCTTTGAACATATTAAAGCATTGTTACCATTGTTGTTTAGAGTCGCGCACTCGTTAAGAGAAAAATTTCCGTTTTTTCCACTTGATTCAAATAAATTAAAATTCAAATCACAATCTATACGTTTATACATATATATATGCTATCCATGGTCATTAGTTTACTGTTTTTACCTCTAAAAATCAATTTTTTTTTTCAAACAAATTAGCATTGTGTTACCTGTTGCACGATCTGCTGTTTCCCATTACAGTACTGTAGTATTTTCTAAGCATTTAATACAGAGACGGTTCGCTTAAAATAGTCGTTTAGAAGTATTGGTTGCTTTAAATTTGTTGACAGGACCGCCTCTGCGTGATTATTGATACATTTAGTTATAAATTCTTGTATAGAATTAGATTTAGAGAAAAAAGTCTTTACAAAGTCAAGTCTACTCAATAAATTAGAATTATATCTATTATATACGGTTTTAAATTTAAATTGCTCAATCTTTACATCCATCGATATCAATTGGATAATATAGAAAATTATTATTTTTCGTGCCTAAAATGGGCTTAGAAATAAAATCCATAATAATGTACATTGTATATTCTTTTAAATATATAAAAGTTATCAATGATATTTGCTTTTATTTACATATTTCTGTGTCAAAAGATCGGTGATCTTTTAATATTTATACCAAAGTTTATCAAAGTTGAATTGTGCTGATTAGTTGTACATTCTGTGTGTTAATGCTGGAAAATGAACCTTTTTTTTTAAATATAAATCGTATATAAAGTTCGGTTCACTGCTCGTCTATAATCTAGATAATTCTTTGTGTCAATGAAACAGATTTACTATTTTCCGGTTTTACATCATCATGTACTAAATATTAACACTAATTAATAAATAATTAAAAATAAATTAAGACCTTGTATAATGCAGTTTTTCTTTACTTTCCTTTTATTAAAAATAATTTGTGTCTTTTTACGATTGTTACGATTTATTTTTGACTGCATCCATAGCCAGAAATGTCTGAAATTTTTTAAAAAGTTATTTTGAAAGTCTTTTTTTTTATTATTTAAAAAAATAATAATAAAATCCTTTCTCCGTTTTACTTAATATTTATTTTTCACTCAAATTTATTAACATTTTTTTTGCAATGAATTATGAAAGTGTTTTTGTATTGATATTATATTTACTTACGAGAAAATTATCATCATGCACCTGTAATACACTGTGTTACTTTTTAATGTTGCAAACAAACATTATCTTCAGTATCTGTTGGCACTGTGTTTATTCCTGTTACAAATTTTTTTGTATTTGCGGGATTTTTCTTTTTCTTTTGTTAATCACATAAAAATGTGAAAACTTTTATTATTGATCTTTTATTTCTTTTTAGTATTTTTATCTAATTTATATTCATATAAGAATTAATTTGGACAAAAAAAAAATAAATAAATAATAATAAAAAACTTGAATTAAAATGAAAGGAAATTAAATTTAATAAAAAATAAACACGTTAAAAGCAGACATAATCATTTTCATCATTGGAAATTGAGAATTATAATAATAATTATTTAATAAAATGCATAAACTAACAAACACATTAATAAAATAAAGACAGAAAATAAAACACTCTGTTTGAATTCAAGTTATAATTCTTGTTAACTTTATACCTTTGAATTTTCGTACAGAAAAATGTCACACAGAATAAAAATGCAACAAGACATGAGGAATAATAAACAGATTACAAACTCAATAATAATTATTTTTATTTTTTTTACCTGCTTTTGTGTTATTTTTCATTTATGGTTCGATTGATTTTGTTGTTTTCTTTCAAAAAGGTAAAATAATGCAAGGTGCACACGATAAAAGAATTATTCGAAAATCGAGTAACAGTTTTTACTAATAATTAATTTATGAAACAAATTAAATTGATTAGTTTAATAATTATTTATTTATTAATAATTGGTTAAAGTAATGCTAGTTGAGAAATAATATTTAAATGCATAATACAGTATTTTTTTTTTATTATTGCTTCTGCTGGTCGTTTACGTGTGTTTATTATGCAGAATTACTGTGTGTTATTTAGTGTAGTGACCTGATATCAGGCCATACGGGTATAGAAACAAAAAAATAAAAAAAATATTCAACTTGCATATTAATTTTTGAACTGTATGCATTTAATGATGAAAATGTAATGACCCTTGTTTACCTTTTCAGCTTGTTTAACTGAATGCAATACACAACTATGGTTATAAATTATTATTTAAAATAAATAAAATATTTAACGTGAGTGCACAGATGTAGATAATTACAAATAGTAAAACTATATTTTAAAGGTATAAAAATGTATTGTTCGATTTACTTTAGATTCAGTTACATTTATTGGTGAATTTTAATCATTTTTGTTTAATATTTTCTTTGAATGATGATGATGATGACATGACAAGTTTAAACTTTTTAATAATAACGTATCAAATCGAAACCAAACCAAAACCGAACGAACAAACATTTATTATTATTATTTTTGTCTCAGTTTGATCTTTTGAACGTTAAATAATATAATTTCTTACCTTTTATAAGTGTGTCTGTGCATGCATACTCGCTTCTCTTTATTATTATTATTCTCTTTAACATTTTTGCCTGTTATTTTTTCTTAAGAATCAACTTTTATTTTATTTATCTTTTCTTAATTTATTTTTTAAAAGTATTTTTTATTTAATAAAGTTTACATAAAACGCTAACAACATTAACGGACGGGGTCGTCTATGTTGTTTTTGTAATGTCACAACGGTCAAGCTGGTGCCACTATAGCTTTAATATCAGCTTTTAATAGCGGTCACACATTTGCCACATCTTCGGTTTATTATATTACCACATACAGGGTTACTCACAATTAAATGTCACTAGTATATATTTATATAAAAAAAAAATTTCAACCAGTTTAATCAACTCGAAAATGTTTATTTATAATTAATATATAAAAGATTTGTTTTGATTATTAAATAAATTATTATTATTATTTTTTTTTGCTTATATTCCCGCCAATATTTTTTTATTAAATTTATATTATTAAATAAAATGTTTTATTTTTTTATAGAAATAGGCAAAAACATTAATTTTACTATAAGAAAAAAATGAAATAATAATAAAACGTTTTTTTTAACAATTCTTCTCATTTATTATTATTATTATTTTTACTATATTTTTCTTTTTCTTTTAATTTAAACAAATTCTATTTATATATTTAGATTTTTAGTATATACAATATCATTTAATTTAATTTACTTTAAATTTAATTTAATAATAAAAAATACGTTTCAATGTATGTATATTTTGTATATTTACTTCTGTATTTATTTGTGTTTTTTTATTTTTAATATATATTTTATTGTAGGAAATATATATATATATATTCTTTAAACTTTAACATTCAACATTAACAACGATCTTTTATTTCTTAAACATTCACCGAGTCGCGTTCGAGCTATATTTATATTCATGTTAATAATAATAATAATAAAAAATAACTTATAATGGAATCGACGACAGAAAATCTTTGATTTTTCATTTATTTAAATTTTAGTTTTATTATTTTCAATTTTGTATTAATTTGTTGTAAATTTAATTACTTTAAACATTGTTATGTTAATGTTAATGTTAATGCTGCTATAGATTCCATAGAATTTTCATTTATTTTATTTCAATCATATTTCATTATAGTTCCTTAGAATATAATTTTTATATACTTGTTTTTGCTGACTGTTTTTGTTTAATTTAATTACAAAAATTAAATGAAAAGAAAATTAAAAACGCTTATATATACAGAAAATAAAAAATCTACAGTACATTGCAGTAAAAAATTGAATAAAAGTTTTATTTTTTTACTAATTAATTAACTATTAAAAAAAAATCATTTAAATAATTATTTAACTGTTCTGTTATTGATTCACCATGCGGTTAAATGGTTAAATGCAGTCTAAATGTATTATAATCGTATCGTAACGGTTATTAATAATAATATTATTAACCACTTGACAATAGTAAATTATTGATATTTAAATCCCAAAAATAAAATTGTAGGCAGCTTACATTGCTGCTGTTTTAGAGGTTTTTATTTTTCATCGTCATAGTTTGCTGTTCAGAATTAAGAATAAGAAATAACAGACAACGCCTACCTTTGTATACATTTTTATTTTAAATATTATTTAAGACTTATTAACTTGTTGACTTATTTTATTTGGTTTTTTTTTTTTTTGTTATTAATTCAATGAATTTTTTAAGGTGTTTTTTGTTTAAACGTTATAAACTATTTTTAGGTATTGACTTGACTTCACCTTACTTAATTTCGCATTAGTTTGTTTTATTGAGAGTAATTTAAAATTTTAAAAGTTTAAACACATTGCTTTTTCAGTTTTATTAGATTTTAATCAAAATAGCATACATTTAAGCTTAAAATACACTTTTTTTTTATTTAAATTTTATTAGACTTGAGTTTTTTTTTAGTTTATGGTATGGCTTAATGTTAAATTAAATCAACTGTACTGTCTGAGTTTGGCCAAATTAAATATATTAACGTTTTTATTTTCAGAGTTTTTTTATTTTTTGTGATAAGAAACATTGTAAAAGGTGTTTAGAAATACTTAACAGACAAGAGTAACGTATTAAAAAATGTTTGTTAACCCCTGAACTCGCTATAAATATTCACAACGTTTCACACTGTGTGCCACTGTGGTATTCAGTTCACCACATTAAAAATGATATAAAATTAACAAAAAATTAAAGTAAAAATACCAAAAAAAAAAAAAAAATATGTGTATTTGTATAAAAATAAAAAATAACCAACAAAGACAGAAGTAAAGCAAAGAAATGTATAATAATAATAATTTTATTTTTCAAGACTCTTTTGGCTTTTCAAATGACCTGAGACCTTTTTTATAAATAAAATGAGTTTTTATATTTTAGTTCAAAGTGCTAAAACCTACAGTACAGTTGTACTTTGCTTTTTATATATATTTTTAATATTAAAGTGAATTTATAATCAAGACGTTTATGTTTCTAACGTTTCATTCATGTAATTTGATTGCATTATATTTTTTTTTTCTTCTTGTTCTTCTTTATTCTGTTATTATTATAAATGTTGGTTTAGCTATAGCAGCAGGTTTTATTATTAAATTATTATTATGATATGTTTGATGTTTATTTCATAAATGTTGTTCATTTTTAAAATAGATTTAAATAAATATAAGAAAATAAATTAGATGTGTCTTTTTAATGTGAATAATTATATATTAACGGTGTTTCTGTTATTAATATTTAAAAAAAGAAAAGAAAAATGCATATATCTGCATTTAAAAATGCAATTTTTAATAATCTAATTCATTTTAAATTGTGTGAATACTATTAAATTATTTATGTATGCCTAATATAATTACTACAACTACTATTACTTATATTTTAGTTACAGATTAAATGTATATTTTTGTAGTAAATCATATAAAATAAAATGCGCATTAGTTATTGAAGAAAGAAGAAAATAAACTAATTACTGCCCAGAAAAGTGTTATTATTATTTTTGTTTAATTTAAATATATTTTTTACTGCTGCTGCCTTTTTTTTTTTTTTTTTTTTGGTTTAAATAAAAGAGAAATTTTTTTTTATTATTATTTAAAAATCTGACTACAGTAATAAGATAGCTAAAAACACTTTATTTACTAATTAATAATTAAATTAATAATAAAGGCAAATAACATAATAATCAATAATTATTGTTCAAAATCTTTTCTTTTGTAACACGAAACATAAATCAACAGATAAAAAATACAGAAATTAAGAATTTGATTCAGTTGCGGTTGGATTTTTTTTGTTTGTTTTCATTTAAACTGAAATATTATTATTTAATGAAAAAATTGCAATAACAATGCTTTGATAATAATAATAATAATAATATTAAAAAATTATAACAGCTTTATTGATTTAAAAGAAAAAAGAGTTAAAAAAAGCAGCTACCCAGTTTTTATGCTTATTCTATCCACTGGCTACTTAGTTGAATTGACGTTTGCCACTGCTTAAAGCTTTAAGAACTATAAACCTGCCAATTCTTTATATATTTCATTCAGAGTAGTAGTATTGCATTGAACTGAGCCCATCGTACATTGAAAATATGTGTTTTTTCTTTTATGTTTTTGCTTGCTTCGTAATGTTGTTCAAAATTTTTAACGTATTTTCCGTAAATATATTTTCTTCATCAATTGAGAAACAGAAATCGTAGTGTGTAGTGTGTATAAACGCGACAAACTTATCATTTATCCAAAATAAAAGTAACATTTTTGTCTTGTGAGTGTTTTTCATTTCTTTAATCTTTTTATCTCATTTAAAAAAAAAATAATAATTTTTTAGTGGTATTTGCAAGATTTTTGTTTGTTTTTTTTTTTTTATATAAAATGTCGTTCCGCGGCCACGACTTTCCGCGGTTACTGTTAAATTAAATCTATTTATTTTTTTTCTACTTTTATTTCATATTTGTATTCATATTTTTCAATACATAAGAGAGAATGTAGATATATATATTTTTTCTATACATTTATATACATATTTTTGTAATTTTTAAACAACAAACTGTGTATGCTTAGTAATAGTAGTAACAAAATAAAAAATAATAAAAAAATAATAAAAACATGTAAAGGTAGTAAAAATATTTCTCTTAAATAAATAAAAGAAAAAAAAATAATAATTTTTTTTAAATAAAAATAAAAATAAAATCAGTCAGTGTAGTTAAGTTGTTGAGTTAACATCCCATTCAATAAAAAATTTATATATTAACGTGCTTATTCGAATGAAAAAAATAATACAACTTGGGAGCAATATAACAAAGTGTTTTTTTATTTTTATTTTCTTTATTATTTATTTATTTATTTATTACATATTTTTTTGGTTTTTATCATATAATTTTGGTTGTTATTATCAACATATCAGTTTAAATGATTTAAAATAAATTTTATTTGGATTTCACTGTGTGTTATTTATGCGATATTATTATTTTTTTTTTTTTTTTGTGAATTTATGTATTTTGGCCTCGCCTTATATTTATTATTATTGCTATTTTGTCTCATTATAATAATAACAATTATTATTATTATTATTAAAAACGATATATACATATATATATGTGAAAAAGAAAATAGTGTACAAACCGTTAATATAAATAATTTTATTTAAAAACTTATTACGTCATTATTTAACCTATCTGGGTGGCTTAAGGTTAATAGTTCGTTATTTATATATTATTTTACTAAATTTAATTTAACTTAACTTAACTCTACTTTGCATACAGTCAATCTTTTGTTTAAAAATAAATAATTGTAAAAATACACAGTGATTGTATTATTATTAATATTTAAGTTGGAATTTATTATTTATTTTATATATAAGTGACTTATAAATCTAAAGTTATATTTGTTTTAATAAATAAATAAAATTAAAATAAATAAGTGACATACATTGTTTAGTTTTTTATTTATTTATTTTTATTTTTTGGTTAAAAGAATTGAAAAAATAAAATTTTCCAAATAGAAATAAATAATAAATTCTTATTTAATTATAAGTGCGTGCGTGTTATTATTTATAAATCAGTAAATATATATATATAAACAATAATAATTTATTTTTTTAATAATTAAAATAATTATTATTATTATTGTTGTATTTGTGCAGTTGCAAAAAATTAAAAAGAAAAAATTACAGGAGGATATGTGATATCCGGTGATAACGTTGAATTAAAAAAAAAATAAATATAATATAAAAATTAATTTAATAAATAATTTACCAGTGTATTTACATTATGGATTTATTGTTTTTATAATTTTATTTTATTTTTTTGTCATACATAAATAACATTAACACTAAATAACACAGAAAATCAAGTTGAGTTAAATAAAAATTATACAGCAGAGTCATGTGCTTCAATTAAATTTTTTTCCATTTAACTTGTATATTGTTGACGACACGATTACTAATTTTTTCACCTTCAAACAAATATTATTAAACAGAGAAGAAAATAATAATAATAATAATATTAAGTTAAAATAAAAACGAAAAACATTTTCTGTGTACTTATTAGTATTTATACTTAGTTTTAGTGCAGTAAATTGTTCTTTTTTTTTTTTGTTATTCATTGATATAGTTGTGTCGTTTATTTAAAAAAAATAATTATTAACACAATCAAATATAAAACCGTGCTCACGTACTTAACACGTCTTTTTCTTCATTTATTTAGCTTAGTTATATATAAATATTTTTATTAAAATAAAATTTTCGTTCAAAATTACGTAATAAATATTTAATTTTTCAAAATATCTGAACTGTGACCTCTGATTTGTGATCCGAAGGTGATTTAAAATTAGTGATGATTATGTGAAATAATTTGTGATGTTTTTTTTTTTTGTTTAAATGAAAATTATCAGCAAAAATTTTTTTAAAATCACAAAATTCAAAGCGAAAAAAAAAAAACAAAACAATAAAAATTATGATAAAAATTTAATAATTTTTTCTTAATAAAATTATTCATTGTTTTTTGCTTAAAGAAAGAAAGAAAAGAAAAATATTTATTATTTAATAAAAGAAAAATAAAAATTAACATAATGAGGGAAATTGATACAGAAGCGCCTGTTATATGGCCCGCATGGTGTTACTCAGGTAATTATTTTTTCTTTCTTTTTAAACTTAATGTTAAATTTTGCTTAATTTTTGTAGTGTTAATACATTTTATGTATTTTATTTTCTATTTATGTATTAACACTTGTTGATTGAACGAATCGTGCAAATTTACTTTTATACGGTTATTAACTGGTTTTTAGCTTTACATAACCTGTGCGAGAGGACACGACATTTTTAGTACAAGAAACATCGGTCGCTTTATAACCAGAAAAAATAAAAATTAATATAAAATGATTAATAAAGAAGAGAGACGCGAATAAAAGTAGCATTTTTTTATAAAATATAAGAGCTACCTGACTAATCTTCAGGTAGTTAGATTTGTCGTTGAGTTGTTCTTGTAAATTAATGATGAATATTTAATTGACTTAAACCACCAAAATTTTATTTATTATTATTCATCAATTTTTTATATCCCTATATTGTGACTAATGGTTATTGAATGTCAAATAAATAGTTACAAAAAAACCTTTAACCGTCATTTTTCTTTTTAAGTTTATTAAATTTATTTTCCACAAATTAATCACTATTTTTGACCTCAATGTTATATTAATTTTAATTATATTTTTTTTTATGATGTTTTCGTGTACAATTTAATTACCATGCATTACATAAGTCATGGTTAAGTATTTTATTTTTACACTAAATAAAAATCAAATTTAAGTACCTTTTTTTATAAAACTTTTAGTATAAAACTTATTTATGTTTTAATGACAATGAAAATAATTAGAGAATGCAATGTATTTAAGGTAATTTATGTAGAAAATTATATTTATGCATTTTATTAATGGACGGTTTTACCTGTGAATGAATTTTTGATGATTTAATAATTTTTGCTTCACGATAGTTAGTTTATTGTCATTATATTAACTAAAAAATTAAACAAATACAAATATTTCTTTAGAAATATAAATATTTGTCAACGTTTAATCACGTTTTAAAATGCGTTAAAATTATGTTAGAAACATTATTGCATCACGTTCTTGGTAGCAAACAAATAAAATAAATATTTTTATCAATAAAATTATACATTTTTAATTAAAATCAAATCCATTTTATAAATTAAAAATATGTTGATAATTTTCTAAATAAAATATACTTTAAGCAATATATTGAAAATCCCTCCAAGTATCGTTATATTTTAGCGACATAATTTACTACACGATGAACTAAATAATATTATTATTTTTTTTATCAATTTATAATAAAATTATTGTTACAAAAAAATAAATAAATAAAATGCTATAAATGTAGAAAGGCAGTAACATTTTTAAATTTATCATTTAGCAAAAATAATAAATAAAATGTTGATATGAACTCGCTCACTCCAATATACATTTAATTTTGTTGTATAAATAAATAAAACTGAAATATATATGTACTGATAAGAATATTTATCAACTACATATGTGTAATACTTTAGCTATAGTAAGTAGTTCTACTTGTGTGCTTTTTTCTTCTTCTTGTTTTAATAAAATTTATTTATTATATTTTTAAAATGAGTAATGACTAATTTTGTGTTATTATTTTTGTTGCAAATAAAATATTATTTAAGAAAAGAAAACCTTTGAACCAGCCAATGATTTTACAGCAAAAATAGTAATAATAATTCGAAATATTTACGCATTAATTATATTTTTTTTTAGCAACTTTATTTTATTTTTGCAGTTTTATAAATATTATTTATAAAAATTGTAGTTTTGTTAAAATTTTATTTAAAAATTATGTAAACAGTTTAGATGCTTTGCGAAGTGTAGAGTCACACGACTAGAGCAATTGATCGTTGAGTAAAGTTGACAAAATCTTACTAAATACTTTTTATTTAATAAACTCTGAGTGTTAATATCTTTATTTTGAAGACATCGGTGATAATCATAATTTCTCCCTTTATCGGAGTGGAGTAACACAAATAATAATTAAATAATATTTATCATTAATACAATTTAAATAAAGCAACAAAATAATTATAAATAAATTAAATATAATATAAATGCTTTATTATTATGTATATACTTTTATAAACATAAGCATTCATAACAAAAAGCGTTTAAAGCTTTTTGTTATGCTTTTATTTTTTCATTTTTATTTCTTCATTTTATTTTGTTTTCATAAATAGTGGGCGGATCATTGTTATACATTTTATTTTATATTCCTTGATTGTATTAAACACTTAATAGTATTAACCTGATATTAACATTTAAATTAAACAGTAAAATAAATAAAGAATAATATAAAAAACGAAGTATTAAAGGTGATATGGTGGGATTGTATTGTTAAACTTTTGTTTGTTTATTTATTTTCAAGTATTTGTATTGTTATTTGCAAGTAAATTAACTTCAATTGGTTGCTGCAATATTTAATGCGATTATTTTGATTACTCTATTATGGTTTTTCTGCTCTTTTTTTTTAGTTTTAATGTTAATTGTTTGAAATTTGTTTGGTTTAAATGTCAACACTTAAGATGAATACAAATATATGTAGAAAAAATATAAATAGTGAATTATGCTTTAAAATAATAAAAAAAAAACGCAAATAAAATAATCAATTTCCTTGATTTATACATTTATTTATTTTTTTTCTTGTATCGTTTATTAGATAAATTTATTTCGGTATTTAGTTCTATATTTATTTTAATATTATTTTCACTAAACCGATTCATTGATAACGTTTCGCTTGTTTTTTTATTTTATTATTATTATTAGACTCATATCATATCAAATATTTTTTCAACACTCGACAATATATTTATTATTAAAACTGAAAAACAAATAATATCAGTTATGCTTTTACGCTTTATTGTTTTGTTTTAACGTTTTAACGGTGACATGATTTTTGTTTTTTGATTTTATTTAGTTGCTTTGCTTGTCTCTTATCAATAATTGATGTTTGTAATAAAATAAGTAATGCTCTGAAATAAATATTAATATGTATTGAAAAAAAAATAAAATCATTGTTTACCTTTGCCTAAGCGCTATTAATTACATTTATTTAATGATAACAAATATAGCATTGAAATCGATATTGTTAGTCAAGTGAGTAATTTTGCGTTGTAATTTTATTTTATTATTTTTAGTCATATATATATATATATTAATTGTGTTTTGTTTAATTAAATTGTGATTTTTATTTATTAGCATTTGTTATTTTTCTATGATTAAAGGTTGTATGGCGAAAGGTGTCATTGTTCTAGAATATTGTTGTTGATTTTTTGTGTAACTGTTATTAGTTATTTGATTAAATTATTGCGGTTTTTTTTTAATATTTTGAAATTGTCATTTAGAATAAAAGAAGAATATAAGGTTAAATAAAATTAAGCCACTGGCTTAATAGAGAAAAAAAGTTAAATTTTTTGGCCCAGCAGTGGCTTAATATCGGGTAGAGGTTTAATAGAGTGCAAATTTTTTTAAAAATAAATTTTGAAAAGAAATTTTATTGAATCTTATTTAATTATAGAAATTTAAAATTTATTCATCAAAACCTTCTTTGTGATAAGCAAAATTATCTTCATATAAAAAATAATTCATCAATTTTTCACGGATTGCAAGTTTCCTCTTCCCATTCGATAATATTTTATTTTAGTAGAATGAAGAAACCAGTGGCTAAATAAAGGGTAGTGGCTAAATAGAAGAATCTTAAAACATTTTGCAATTCAAAAACACTATTAAGCCTCAATACTTAATAGAATGTAGTGGTTTATCAAGGGAATTCAGGATACTCTATATTTATTTAGAGTTTTTTTTAAAAAATTCCAGAATTCTAGAATTTCTTACGCTGAAAACATAAAATAATAAATTTTCTTAAAAAGCGTTTAATTTTTATAATATATTCGGATAAAATCTTAATAAATCAATACAAAGATTTTAGTTAATTACCAGCAGTATACATGGTTATGTATCAAACAGACAAGAAATAAGAAATCAAAAAAACATTTTAACATCATGTATAAAATAAATCATGCAAAATTGTTTTATATTTATTAATTCCTTTGAAGAATACATATTTTTTTTATGCAAATAAATTATTATGGAATTTATATCTTACACAAAAAAAAAATAAATAAATTTAATTATTTGTAATAAAGGTGAAACTATCATTCTACTTTATTTATGTATTAATATTTAAATTTTCTAAATACACACATATAAATAGTATTCAATAAGCAAAATACATATTACAATTGATTTAAAGTATATATAAGCAAAAACAGAAACATATACCCGGGGTAATGAATAAAAAGTAATAAAAAAATTTATTCAAAATTCATGAGAATACATTTTTCATTCACAATGTAGCTTTTTAGAATACAAATTTTTTTTTTTTTTATTATTATTAAACTTTACCATTATTTGTGTATCAATAAATTTATATTATTATTTTTATGTAGCTACTCGGTTATCCCTCTTTTTTCTATTATTATCGTTTAAAAATGAACAAAAAAAAAAAATAGCAGAAAGAAGAAAAACGGTTAAAAAATGTACACGCATTGGCTGTGGCTGCAATAAAATAATTCTAACCGACACGTTTGTAATTTAAAAGTTTTTTTTTTTAATTAAAAAGCTTGTCTTAAACTTTGCTTTAGTGTGTTATTATTGTCGCTTGAATGTTACAAAAAAATTTGTTTATAGTTTTCGATTAGTATTTTAAAGAAATATTTCGATATTTTTTAACATAAAATGTGTTTAATTTCGTATTTTTAATGAATGAAAGAGAGGAAATGTAATTTATATTTTATTTTACTCTAAATAAAAATATATAATAAATTATTTTGTTGTTAATAGATTAATGTTATTTAAATTAAAACATTTTCAATTGTAATATTGCTTATGTATGCTTGGGTATTTTGTTTAAAATAAAATGATTTTGTTTTATGAATTAATAAAATAACAATAAGAAATGTAAAAACATTTAATATACATTTATGTAAGTGAAACAACGTATAGCAATTCAATAAAGAAGGTGAATTAATTGTAGGTGGTGTTTAATTTTAATTTAATTTTTATTATTATTATTACTTGGCAAGGAGTGTCTCAATTTGGATTATTTTAATTCGATATATTAATTTTTAAGTAATACAAACCAGAAAAAGGTGACAATAGGGAATGTTTTTACTAATATTATTTATTATTATTTCGTTTTTTTATCAAATAAATAAATAATTTTTACCTTAAAACCGAAGGTTCAACAACAGCTCGTATTAATTAAATCGAAAATATTATTAACTACAGTTTATTTTCATTAAATTTTTATAATTCTTTATAATGAGTCCAATAGTTAATAAAATTAAAAGAAAACAAATAAATTTGCTTCTTTTTTTTTGCTTATAATTATTTAAAATGGCTTAATATAATTTAAGCAATTTTTAACTATTTCTATTAATTCGCTTAAACTAATGATTTTTATTATTATTATTATTTTTTTGTGCTACTCATTTCAACATCAAATAGTGGATTTTAAACAATAATTACAATTATATTCAAGTTCAATAGATTTATAGCCAATTTTCTGTTATTCGATATTATAATGATAATTAAATTTAAACATAATAGCTGCTGCTACTGATCATTGTTTATATTTTATAACTTTTTAGCTTTACAATTATTTTATGTATCTGCTATTATCAGCATCAATTATTATTATTATTATTTTTCATTTTCATTGCTTTACCTTATTTTGTTACGAATAATCGTTTTTTTTTTCTGTTCTAATCTTTAAGAACTAATAATTATAAAATAATCTAATCATTTCCTGTATGTTTGTTACATTTATATGAATAAATAGAAAAAAAATATATTTAATTCAAATAAAATATTTCCACTTTGATTTTTGTGTGTGTGTGTTGTTGTTTTTTTGTTTATTCACCTGTCGGATTAATTTACTATCCAATCCACACGTTAAATTAATGTTTAGAGAAGAAAAAAATAAATGAGTTTACTGAATAGACAGTAAACACATCTTTTGCCATGATAAATCATAAATTAAAGAAGCTTAATTTCTAACAAACGTGCAATGTAATGGTTTAATGTAAATTATTGAACTCTACAACCAAAGTATTTTTTCTGTTTTTTTTTTTACTTTTTAAATTGGTTATTATTTAAATATTGAAACGTTAAACTTTTAAGCAACACTTTAAGACTTTTGTTATAAATGTAGCCATTTAGTTTTTTTATTTTATTAATAAGAAGAAATTATTTACACTGATTACAAACTAAATGACCACTAATCAATTTAATGTTATTGTTACTTTGTAAAAGCGGTAAAACTGTAAACGCAATAAAAATGGTTTAATTATATTAAACTAGCTATTGACGTTATTTGTATGATTTTTTTATTATTATTACCTTTTTATATTAAATAATTTAATAAAATTAATAAATAATGTTTATTATTGTTATTATTTTATGTAAAATGCGAATTTAAAACAGCAACATATAATATTTATTATGACGATATTGATTTTTCATATGAAAATACAATTCATTCATTTTGTTAAAAATATTTAAGTTTTATTCTCAGAAAATCAAGCATATCCAATATATGTATATCGAGACGATAATTAGTAATTTTTCATTCAAGTAAAATTTAAAAATACAAAATAAGCTCGAAATAAAGTTATATTATAATTATTATTGTTTTTTATTATCATAATCGTTATTATTTTTATAATAATAATATTGGTATGTCTTGTCTCCAATCGTTACCACAAAATAAAAAAGAATAACAATCATAAATTGATCATTTTATGTTCTTGACGTCGAATTAAACAACAAAAATAACAACACATAACCAGCAGAACTTGTAAAGATGCTGGGTGTTTTTTTTTTCTTTTATTTTTGGTTTGTCTTCATCTTTGTCGTCTTATTCTTATATCTTTATTAATTGAGACACCGTTTGTGTGTGCTTTTTTATTATGCCTTTCTATATAAATTTTAGTAGTTTTTGATATTTATTTTTTTTTTTTAGTTGGATTGAAATTGTTCTTTCGTTTGGATTGAAAAAAAAGTTTAAAACAAAAATAATAATGATAATAAAAATAAAAACTAATAAATAGAAATCAATTTTCATTCGATTCAAATTGAAACATTTTAATATTTTATTATAAATAAAACTATATAGAAATGATGTCGATTTTATTGTATTTATTTATATAATAAGAATGAATAGTAGAAGCGAAGAAGTCAAGTTAGTTATTTTTTTGTTAGTAAAATAAAATTATATAAAATATGCGATGTCAAAGTCATTAACATAAAAAGGTTAAAAATTCTAAGAAGAGAATTCTAATGTTGATTTTTATTTTTCGTTTTTAAACTTTAGTTTTTATTTGATTCGATTGTCGCTTAAACATGCACGCACCAATACTCTATAGAATTATTTTTTGTTAATAATAAAAGTCAATATATTTATTGGCGGGTTGTTTATTGTCGATATTGTGCTATTTTGCGAGCGAATTATTAATAAAAAATATTAATTTCACACATACGAGAAGTTTTTACGAGAAGAACTTTAAGTTTTAACTACAATTTGTTATCAGTAATTAAAGTTAAACTGTTTTTAATGATGAATATTTTATTCAAAATTTAAAACCATTTAAGCTTTTGCACCTATCGTTTTTATTTTTCAAGTAAATAATTTTGTTAAACACTTGCTACTACTTCTGTAATAGCCAAAAAAAAAGAAACAATAAAACTGTTAAGTAAAGTAAATTATTTTTCTATTTATTTCACTATTCTTCAAAAATTAAGGTGTAAAGAGAAGAAAAAAAAATAAAATAAAAACAACAAATTATTAAATTAATAAAATAACAGATGTTAAATGTATGTAAAATTTTGTATTTTTCATTAAATTATGTTAAATCATTTTTATTAAGCTGTTTATGCTATGTTTTTTTTTTATTTTTGTAAATAAATTTTCGACAACAAATGGTTAAGTTGTTGTTAGTTGAAGATGTGATGATAATATTTATTTTTATTCTCAACACTTTACTTTTTACCTCTTTAACTTAGTTGTTTATACTGTAAATATACGATAGAGTATCAAGTTGAATGATTTACTTACTTATTGTTATTAACACTTTAAATGATTTTCTTTAATAATTATTATTTTTAAATAATATAAAATATAAAAATAAAAATATATACAACATTTGCAAATTAAATGCTAAATAATCGCTATTTAATGGCCGATTAAATCAACTTTAGTTTTTATTTTTATGATTTTTATAAAAATAAAATATTCCAACAAGTGAATTTTGAAGTAATATTTTATTTTTATTAAAAATAATTTTCTACGTGAAAACAGAAATTTGATAAAGAATTTCTAAAAATTTGTTTAAATTATAAATATTAATATTTTTAATATTTTTCTGTTATTTGTGCTACTAAAATGTCATTACAAATTAATTGATCGATGACAAAAGAAACAAAAAAATACACGACAGATACATCGAAATAAACTTTCAACAGGTAACAAAAATGTAAAGTAGCGTTAGTGTATGGCAGGTTTTTTTTCTTTCTTTCTAAGAATTTTGTTAACTTCTTACCTTTACGGGTTTTTTTTTTTTGTTAAATTTCCGATATTGGTATATGCATGCTCGTTAAGGTTTCTTTTTTTTATTAAATATTAAGTCAGGGTCGTACGGTTGAACGAGTCTAGAGTACAAGATGATTATTTTAGGTCAAATTATTTTAAGGAAAATAAAGAAAGGTTTTGGTTTTAGAAAATTGTTTCAGTTTTTGTATTCTCAGGCATTAAAAGCCAGGTCATGAAACAACAATGCTTAGTCTAAAGTACAACGATTTAAAAATAAATATTAAATCTATTGGGCCTTTTTTTTTGTATCTTTTAAAAATATTCTTTTTTCCTTTGACCCCTCTATTTAATGTATTTGGCTGATCTAATAGGGAAGAATATTAAAATAATTATTTTTGTCTTTTTTACCTGTAAATATTTCTACTTTTAATAAAATTTTATAAATATTTCATTGTTTAACGTCTAGTCAAATGTGATAGCAGTTTTAAGTTAAAAATTTATTTTAACATTAATCTATTTCATTGAAAAAATATATAAAATTAAACTCATAATTATGTAATAATTGTTGCTTAGTGATTTCAATTTAATATTTTCGTTCAAGTGGTTGAACTAATTTCTTAATATTTTATCTTAATTTTGTTATATATTTTTTTATTATTATTTTTAATTATTGCCATTTGTTAAACGTGACAATTTATTGAATTTATTACAATTTTGTATTTCTGCAATATTTTAATAAAAATATCAATGATACTTTTATCTTATAAATATTAAAAAATAGTAAGAATTTTATTCTATTTTTAATTAGTTTAATTAAAACTTCCTATATTATTATTTGTATTAATAACAGTGATTACTACATTAAAATTATTATATTACAAAATTTTAATTGATTTTAACTTGAAAACATAATTTTTATCAATAATTTAGTAAATTGAAGTATTTGTTTTGTTAAAAAATAAATGTTAAGCCCATAACGCAGCTGTATTAACAAAAAAATAAATGTAATAAATCAACACATCCCCCAACTATGATGTCATCAAAATAATAATTTTTTGATAAGAAATTAAATTCGTTTTAATCAAGTAACAAGCGTTTACTTTTTTTATTTTCTTGATATAAATCGACCTATTTAATAATAATTTAACACAAAAAAATAATAGAATTACTAAATACAACGCTGTACACAAATGATGATTTGTTATCAGTTATTTACCATGTGCCGCTATATACATTGTACACAAGTATATTTTAAATTATATGTTAAAAATAAAATCATGCTAAAGGTGTTTTTTGGCCTGTGTTATGTATCACAGAACCAATTTTTATTTATTTTATAATTATTATTATTTTTTATTTTTAATTCTATTTACATTTTTTTTTATATAAATGCGACACAGTTATTTTGATCGTGTTGTAATGATAAAAAAGAATTTTTATTTTTTATTTTGTTGTCTTTAATATTATTATTATTATTATTTAGTACAAGTACACAAGCTAATAATAAAAATATTTTAAATAAAATACAAAAATAAAGAAAAGAAAATTCAAAAGAATTATTAAAGGTGTTAGTTGTGCATACAAAGTTCAAGCATATATATTTATATATAACAGTTTATTTATTTTTCTTGTTTCTAATTTTTTTTCTTAAAGGTAAAATTATAAAAAAAGTTTAAAATTAACGGTTAATTACCTTAAAAAAGAAAACTTAAAAAACATAAACAGTAACAAAGTTTAACAAATCAATTAACCTTCTATGTTGCTTCGTTCAGTATTTATTTCTTTGAATCGTTTAACGTCGGAGTTGTGCTCTTTATCTTAAAACTTTATCTTTATTTTAAAATTTGTTATTTTCTTATATACATTTAATGGATGACATAATCTAAATTATTTTCCTTTTTTAATAAATTTATTAAGCATTCAATAAAAATTTTACAATAATTATAAGTTATTTAGGAATTTAATGCAAAAATAAACAGGGAAAAATGATAAATGTCAACAACTGCAATTTAATAAATATATTTCTATAGAATTATTGTAATATTTTTAAGTTATTTAATTAGAAAAATCAATTAACGTAACTGCATAATAACAGTAAACAATGACATATTGAAAATATTTTACGTAAATATTATATACAACTCTTTGATTTTGTTTCGTTAAATCGGAAAACACCGAAACGTTATTTTCTACTTGTATTACGCAATAATTTTTATTAATTATTGCAATTAAAGAATTTAAATTCTTTACTATTATTTGACAAGTAATGATTTTACTAAAAACATAATTTCTATGCTATTTTCAAAGTAACAAAAAACTTTGAAATTGATCAATTGTGCACAAAAGCTTTCATTATTATTTCTAAATTTTACTAATAGTTGTAACTTTTTTTTTTATTTGCAAATAAAAGGCCGTTGTTATAAAATTGTTATCATGCACAAGTTTCGCATAAAAAAGTAAACAGTCTTCAGGCATAATTACTTAAATAGAAAAGAAATAAATAACTAACGAACAAGTAAAATAAAAAGCGTTAACAATCTTTTATACAATTTATATAATTATGATAATAAAACGCAAATAATTAATTAGTTTAATTACATTCATAATTTTCTCAATTAAAACAAAACATTTAATTACTCATCATTATTAGATTTGATTAATAATTAGAAAAAAAAAATTTTAAAAATAAAAAGGAAATAAAATTTACAATTTTTCTTCTGTTTTTCATAATTATTAAAAAAAAGTTAAATTATAATTATTACCATATAAACACATTATTAATTATAAATGTAATAAAATAAATACGAAATGTTTAAGTAAAGATACATGCTCTAGTAATTAATTAATGAAACAATTCAAATGTGTGTTTTTCTTTTTTACTTGTTTTATTACATTTACATAAAAACGTAAATATTTTAATAACATAATTAATTAACAAGATTAAAAGGTATTTTAATCAGTAAAAATGTAAAGAATCTACGCATGCTGAATGTTGTGTCAATCAACTAAAGTTAATATTACTAAAAGCTTACCAGAGTACAACGCGACGTGACTCTATTAGTGAGGCTCTAGTGTTTTTTTTTTTTTTAATTTTATTCAAATATAATTTTTCTCTCTTTATATTATTTATATATTTATTTACTTTGTTCATTTTTATTATTCTTTTTTTTTTATTCGCTCTGTTCGTGTGTTGTAAATGTAATAAAAATAAAACTTTAATAATAATAATAAAAATAAAAAATAAAATCTTCACCTTTGCCAGGCCGGTATGACCTTATGTAGAAATTGCTGTGGCTTTAGCTGACTTGACTTTTTTACTTTTTAGTTGTTGTGTTGAAAAATAAATATATGTATATATATAAATTTATTAAAATAATAAATAAATAATACTGAACTGAATCATTATATAAATACGAAGACCGAAAAACCTACCCACACACATGTGTATGCAAATTTATTATGATTATTAGTATTTCGTATATTGTTGCTTTCATTTAATTTACGTTTGTTTTGTTTTGTTTTGTCATAAAATATATATATATTTTTGTATTATTAATATTATTATTAGAATTAAACATAATTTTCGTATATATGTATATTCGTTCATTGATTTGTGGCTGTGTAGTCAATTATTTTTTTGTTTCTTAGTGTAAATGTAATTATTTTTTTTTTTTTCAATTATTCAATTGATTTTATTTAATTTAATAATAATAATATTTATTTTTTTATTATTTTCACTGCATTCTTTTATTAAAATTTATTTATTTATTTAAAGTACTTTGCACTTTACTTATTTTTGCATTAAAATGTATTGAGATTGTATTATTATTATTGAATGGCAAATATAATGTTATGTGGCTTATTGTGGCGCGGTGACTGGTGACACATGCCTTACCTCATTTACTATCTTTTTTTATTTAGTCTTTTCATATTATTATTATTATATTCTCTTCATTGTTAAAACACTTTTCCCTTTTATTTTGCTGTTATTTAAACATAACATTTTATTATTTATTAATAACCACGCATAATATGTCGATGTCACTGTACTTAATTCAACGAAACATCATAAACAAACAACAATTTCAAGTGTGAAATATTTCTTATTATTTTCTTTATATTATTGACGTTTTTATTCCTATCTTTCTTGAATTCCTAATACGGATTAATTTGTTTTTGAATTATATTTCCATATTTTATTATGCAATATTATAACAACGCATTTTATTAACGAATAAAGTCATTTTCTATGGAATAAAAGTTTTAATAAATTCTTTTTTACTGTAATAAAATATTTTGCTATGTTTATATTATTTTCTATAAGTTATTTGGTTTAATAATTACTTTTTAATGAATAAAAAGTTCGTTTAAATTTAAGACTGAGTGTTGGCTTTCTGAAACTACCTACATCGGTTATCTTATAAAATTCCCTGAGTAAACCTTAAGATTGTTGTGACAAGAAGTGAAACGCTCTCTCATTATAATAATAATTATACTGATTCTTTGAATTTAATGCCATCGTGGTCACAATATTTATGAATACAAAATTATAAATGCAAATAAAATGATAATTTGTACAACAACAACAAAAAAGAAAGAAAACTTGTTCCGTATTTTTTTTTTTGCTTTATAAATAAATATAATTTTAATAAAATGTCACTAAAGTAGTTGTCACACAGAATGTCATAGACTATGTTATTTTTTATAAATATTGTTTGGCTGTTATTGTTTAATTTTCTTTTATTCATCAACTCTTAGGTCAAATAGTATTTTAATTATTTTAAATTTATTTCTTTATATATATCCCTATAGCCATATATTTGCGTTAGATTTAAACACTATGACTGGATTTTTATCCGCAACGAAATATTCAATTAATATTTAGAATGTTAAAATTATAAAACAATTTTATTTTATTTATGACCATAAAGGTGTAGACATGTTGCACCTACTTAATTGTTAATTATTTTATACCTGCAAACGAGTATAGTATTTATTATTTTAAAAAAAAATACAATTATAAAGGGATTGACCATTAAAAATGATAAATTAATAAAACATATTATTTTATCCAATTTATCAAACTTTTACCGAACAACAAGTAACCACAAATAAACTGGTCAAAAGGATTAAAAATAATAAATAAAATAAGAAAATTTCAATCGAAATTATAATAAAAAAAACGCATAGTTGTCATAATTTATAATTTTTCCTACTTTTTCAAAATTAAATTTTAATAATTTTTTAATATTAACCTTGGTGATAAACTTTTAAAAATATAATTAATTTTTATTTTATTTTTTCTATATTTAAATAAAAACAAAATTATTTGCTAATTAATTTAATTTGAATAATGTCACTGCGTGGCTGTTATTATTTTGAACTTTAACGTAAATGTGTAACATTAATGTCAGTAATAATGTCATTTCTATTAATATTATTAATAAAAAATAATAAATAAATATTATTTTTCATTTCATTTCATTCAAGTTAATTAAATAATTCCGTTGATTTCTCTATTTATAAATTTTAAATCAAAATTTTAATATATTGTTGATCTCGTTCGTTTCGATTTAATAATTAATTATTAAAATAAAAGTTATTAATAATTTATTATTATTTATTTTAATAATCAATTTGATGGGGTTTTTTTTTTCGTTAAATAAACGTAGGCGGTAACATAACTATCGTCTAATGTATTGTATGTTAAACATTATTAATGCTTTTTGAATGCAATTTTTTGATTTAATATCAAACTTTTGTTTTAATCAATTGCTTTAATGTAATTAAACAAACATTTATAACGATTTACTAAAATAAATCATAAATAAAGTATGTATTTTTATTAATCAAATATCCTTCATAATCTTATGATTTCCTTTCGTTTAACTAATAAAATATTAAATAATGATCTGTCAATATAAATCAACTTGACGATAAAATTAAGTTCTTTTTATTTATACGAATATCATCGCCCACACAAAAGTGTTTTTATTTTCTTTTTCTTTTAAATTATTATACAAAATATACGAATTAAAATAATAATAAAATTATTTACTTTTCGTTAAAACAAAGTTCAATTTATATTACTTGCGTTAAAATATATACTTGATATATGATTGTTGCTTGCTTATATTGATTAAAAAAGAAAATGTTCTTATATAAAAGGCAACAAAATAGTCTAATGAGAATTAAAGAATATAAACTGGTTGATGTTTGTAGTTTTTTTTTTTTTTTTTGGTCAAGACAAGTCAAGAGACCGACCAACATTATCATGATTCAAAGAAAATAACAACACTTTTATGATGACTAAAATTGTCTTGTCTTTTATTGTATAAGAGAACCACAGACGATTGTAACACGATAAAATATTTTATATAAAAATGAGAATAAGTAAAAAAAATTGATTTGATTTGTTTGGAGACAGCAAAGAAACACGTCTTTAATGTTAAACAATTAATAAGAAAACAATATTAAGGCTATTGAAGAATTTTTATGTTTTAAAACAATGTATCAGTCTGACCTTTTAAACCAACTTGATTTCAGACAATGTTTTTTATTACTTTGATTCGATGATATTTCTTAAGTTATCACATAAAAGTACATATTTATTTAAGAAATTTTTGTTTATTTTTTATTTACAGGTGAAACAGGAACAGAGGATTCATCACCGCAGACAGCAAGTTCACCATTGCAATCAAATACAGCACCTGGTGTTACAACGATTAGTTTAAGTAGTGGTGGCAATGCAACAACAGGTATAACACCAATTACAAGCCGTGGCCGTACGAAACGTAAAACACAATCACATGCAATTGCATTAGATAAAATGTTAAATAATATGATGATGAACACAGTAATTGGTGTTGATAATGCACATAAAAGATTATTGGCCGATAATAATAGTTTTTATAAGAAAATAAAATGTGAAAATGAGATAAATTTAAGGAATAATAACAATAATAGTATAAATAATAATAATAATAATAATAATAATAATATAAGTAATAGTAGAAATGGTGACATATCTAATAGTAATAATAATAATATAAAAAGTGAAAGATTTAGTCCAACAAATGGCGAAGTGCAATCATCTATGTCAAGGTAAAAATAGATTTATTTATTTATTATTATTATTTTTAAATCATTAAATTCATTTGATAATCAATTAATTAGTTTAAAACAGAAAAAAGACTTAAATTTATTTCTTCTATAATAAAAGTTTGTTGTCCTCAATTTATCTGGACGACAAAATTTACAAGGTGAAATGTTAGTTAAATTCAACAATTTTTTTTTTATATATAAAATAAAAAGTTATTATTTTTACTCTGCATAAAAAAAAACAAAAATTATAAGCTTAACGTGTTATTTATAATAAATTTGACTTTATTATTATTACTATTATTATTTTTATGTCAGTCGGTTTTGTTTAAAGAATAAATAAAAAATAATAATAAAGAAATACTTTATACAGGAAATTGAATATCAAAATTCAATGCTTATAACTCTAAGATACTTTACTTGTTTATAAATTATATAAAATTAAACATAATAAATTTTTGTTTGGAATTTAAATATTTAAATTCAATATTTGCTTCTCATGCAGATGGTTAATTCATAATTTTTTTTTATTTTAATCAATTGAAATTAGACAGCAAATATAATTTACTATAAACATTTTTTTTCTTTTATAATAAAAATCTAATCATGAATGAATTTTATGTATTTTAATTAAGAATATTTTTGATTTTATTTCAATTTTTTTGGTTTAATTAAAATGTTTATTATAGATCTCGTAGCGTAACACCGGCATCATATCCAGGGACATCACCACATCCTGTTGATTTAATACATAATCAAAATTCATCAACGCCATTACAACCGTTTAGACCAGAATTTCAGACACGAAATTATTCCGATATTATGCGTAATTTAGCAGCAAAGTATAATAACAATAATTCAACAAATATTAATAATAATAATAGTAGCAACAATAGTAATAATAATAGTATAAGTAATAATATAAATGATGTTCAAAATAAAAGAAATACATTATATGCTACAAAATTTTTAAATAGTCCAACAAAATCAACCAAAGAATCATCGTCTGAAAATAAAAAAACTAATTTAACGTCGCAAGTAAGTTTTAAATATTTATAATAATAATTATATGAAATAAATTTTTCTCTGATTAATTTGTTTATTTTGGTTTAATTTATTTAGATTCCAAATAGTAGTAATAATGATAATAATAATAATAATAATAATTTAATGTCATCACTAATGTCTGGTTTACCTTGCACATCAACAATGATGCCATCAGTGCTTGATATGAGCAGCACACAAGCATTAGTGACGTTGGTAAGATCACAAATTATAGAAAAAAAAATAATATAATTTTATGCATTGTTAATTAATTATTATTTTATTATAATTGTAGGCCAGAGCAGCAAAAGACGCAGAAATTCAACAATTGTTACGTAAAGTAACCACTCCGCAAACAACACCAAACACTGAAAATAATAATAATTTAAGAAATCAAAATGTTTCAAATTTAAGCAATTTATTTCCACCCATATTACCTTCGCCACATTTTTCATTAATAAATTTTCACCAATATATGAATACATTAACTCCACAATCAAATGTTAGTGGTGCAGTTAACGCCAATAATCCTGTTGGTAATACAACAAATGAAAATATATCATTACCACTTGATTTAAGTTCGTCGCCAGTTAATAAAAAGATGAAAATTGAAACATCTAGCTCGTCTAGTTGGAGTGGTGATTCTTTTTTAAATAATTCGAGTGCACAATTACAGCAACAACAGCAACAATCTGTACTTCAGTCACAACAACAGCATGAACCACTACAACATCATCGAACACCTACCCCAACAGCCGTTCACACAAAACGATGTCAAGCACAAAGTGAAGAAATAAATGCATGGACGATTGATCAAGTGTGTGATTTTGTTAGTGCTATTGATATATGTGCTGAATACGTTCAGGTGAGATAAATACTAATTATATTATTTATATTTATTTTAATAAAACAAACATGTAATCGTGCGCAAATGTGAAACTTTCTTATATTTGCGATAACAAAACATAAAATAAAAGTTTTATTTATTAAATAATATATATAAATTGATTTGTCAGTCACGGTTATTGATATTTGTTTATTTATTCTATCTCCTAAAATTTCCAGGACTTTTATACCAATTTGCTATTATTTCTCTTGCCATTTTCATGATGCCATTAAACCATGTTTTTTGTGTTTTTCTTTTTTCACCTACTTAACATAATTACATTATTATAGAAAAATAAATGAAAATTAAAGTGTCAAAATACATTCGACACATTACAGCTTAGAATATAAATTTTAATGTTTTTAAATGCATAATCAAAACAATATACTTGTAAAATTTAAATAAATACATAACAAATTCACGATTTCCTATCGGCACGAATTATTACAGCAAAAAAAAAAATATAATATTAATTTAAATAATTTTTGTTGATTTTCTATTTATTCATTTATGCAATAATATTATTATTTTTTTAATGAATAAATAGAGAAATATCGTTGTTTCTATTTTTAAGATGAATAATGGTTAAACATTTATTTCGCAATGGATAAGTTAAGTTTTTACAAATAAAAATCACTATACATATGTATTGTTGATTGTCGATTGTAAATAATTTTGTCGTTTGTTAATACGTTTTGTTAATAGAAGAATTTTAATTACATCCTTTTAGGTATTTTATTTTTTTGTAATAAAGAAAAGAAAATGCAGCTTAATAACGTGCTAACCATTTGATTGGTACTTGTTTCTAATTTGTGTATCTTGTTTAAATTATAACATAATTATATTAAAAAGTATAATAAACATTTTAATTGTATTTGATTATGCTTTTAATAAAAAATAATATTAAAAACATATAAGCATATTTATCAAAGCATTATATATATATTGTGACAGAAAGCACATCTAAACTTCATTTAATTAATTAATAAATAAAAATAAATTCTTATTTATATAATAATTTATGTTTTTATGTAAATTCTTTAAAAGCTTTTTATTTTTGATTTAATTAAAATAAGTTTACATCAACTTGAAGAATATGTACTTGTTTAAAATTTATTGAACTTCGTTAGCTGCTTATAACGATGTAAAATCAAGGAGATTGTTAAATATTAATTTAGCAGCTAATATAAGATTTTTTTTTCTAATTATTGTTATACATCTTAAAAGCTATTTTTAAAGATTTTAACTAGAAAATTTATTATTATTATTATTTCTTACTACTACTATTGCTACTTAAATGAAAATTCAATCATAATCTGTTGTTGTTATTTTTTTTTGTAATATTTTAATGAACTAATTTCGATTAAAAATAAAATTTAATTTATTAATTTTTATATAAATTTTAATGATTATTGTATTTTATAAATAAAAATTATAATAGTAATAACGTTTTTTTTTATGTATTATTATTATTATTATTTATAAAATTGCGTTACAACAATGTTGTTGTGACTTCGAAATGCATATAAAGTGCTAAAATATAATAATAAATTAAATATTTTAAATAGAAATCAGCGCACATTAAGTAAACTTTATAAAATAGACATGAGCATAAGATTGAGTTTAAAAGAAAATTGTATTAATAAAATTAACCAGCATAAAACAGGCTCTTAGAATCCATCCTATTTTTGTATTAATAATCTGATTATTATTTATTAAGAAAACAACTACATTTTGATGGCTTTTTTCTCCTTCTTCTTCTGATTATAAATAAATCTTCTTGATTATTAAATGCTGCACGTAAGAAATTTATTGAGAAATAATAATAATAAAAAAAGTAACATAATTATTCCAAAATAAGAATTTTTAACTTCATAAAGGTGTGAGAACATATATTTTTTAATATTAATTCAATACACGTTAAATTATGTAGAAGTACTTGAGTATTTTCTTTTTTTATTCTACTTTTGGTTGTAACTGAAATCATTATGACAATATTTTTGCTCTTTCTTAGATGATAATTCCAATGTTTAACGTCAGTGAGCAAGTAAAAAGCGATTTTTATTTTATATAAGGCAAAAAAACCTGAATTGAATTTAAAATAATAAAACGTCAATTATTAATAAAATTATTAAAATTTAAAATTAGGTGCCCCCTTTCAAATTAATCCGACTCTTTTAATTCAATGTTATTTATTTTTTATTTCTCTTCTCTTGTACATATTTACATCAAACATACATTACATAGTAGAAAAATAAAAAACAAATATAATGAAAACATAACATACATTTAGCACGTGGGCGTCCTTTAAAAAAAAATATATTTTTATATTAATAAATTATTACATTAAGTCAAGGATTAATTCTAATTTGTTGTTTACTTATTTAAAAAATAAAATAAAATGAAGAAAATTAAAGCAAAAATTATTTTAGATAGTTGTTGCATATGCAGTTTGTTTACTTGTTGTTTTTTTTTTTAGTTTTTATTCGTTTCAAGTTACAATTTTCTATTTATAATTGAATATATATGTGTTTACTTAAAATAATATAAAATATCATCAAATAAGTATGCTCTCTTTATTTTATTTTTTTTTTGTATTTAATAAAATAACTAATAAACTTAACAACTAGTTTTATAGATAGATTAATCGTCATTGAGTATTTCTTATTGAACATTTATATATATATATATATAAATTATTCGTTAAGATTTTTAGATATGATTTCAAATGAGAAAAATAATTTTTTATAAATATTAATTATGTGGGCGATATGAAAGTTATTTAATGTTAATGTTTAATTAAAGATATATATATACAATATTTTGCATTTATTTATTAATCAAATTTAATTCAAATTATTAATTTATCTTGTAATTTTATTAGTTTATGATTAGTTTCACCATAAATAAATAGAAAATTGTTTTAGCAAAAATAGTAAAAAAAAAAAAAAAAACAACGGTTATAATGCAGTTTGATTAAGCAAGTTTACTTAACTATAAAATTGATTTTGTGGTCTGAAACACACATATTATATTTAAAGATAATAATAATAATACTATTTGTTGTAAATTTTATTAATTTATTATATTATGGATTTGAGACATGATCTCAATATAACGTTTCTTGATAATTAAATGTTGATTTTCCAGAATGGAAAATACTTATTATAAAAGTTATTCAGCTTTATAAAAATTAAATATATATGTATGTATTTATTTTCTTTAATTATCTAATTATGTATTTACAATTATGTTGCTAGCATCTTAAATCGTTTGCATTTTAATAAAGTTATACTTATTGCGAATAACGCCTTACACTCATATCACATTAAAGTATTATTTTATTTTTTGTTTAAAGAAATAAAACATGGAAAATAGATATCGCATGATACAAAAAAAAAATGCCATATAAAACAAAGAAATACTAACAACAAAATAATAACTAATAATACTAATAATAAGGCAAAAGAGAATAATAATAATCATAATAATAATAAACAAAAAAAAATACAATACAGAAGACGATTATACAGTGTTGCTAGCTGCTTGTTGCATTTCTTTATTATTTTTTTTTATGCAGACAAAACAGTATATCAAGTTCCAGTCACGTAAAATTATCAACAATAAAATGTGTGTGCATTAACAGAACCAAAAAAAATAAAAACAGCAACAACCGGCAAAACCGCATAATAATTTCCTCTACTAAAAGAAAAACATAATAATAATAATGGATAAAATAATATGAAAAAAATATTACAAATAAAATCTAATAAAAAGAAAACTAAGCATAACCATAGAAGTTGCAAAAAGAAAAAAATTACACATAAAAAGTCGCTCACTCAAGTCCCCTTAGGCCAAAGGTCTGACAATACAATAGCATTTGAGGTCGACAGATAAAATGTTAGAACAGTTAAGAGGTACGTAAAACAATAACAAAAAAAAAGAAAAACAACGAGCTTTTTTTTGCTTTTTATTTATTTATTTTCACATTGAACTGCGCGGCTGCACAGTAAACACATATTATATCTAAAGACACGCGAAATGAATAATGAAATAAAAAAAAGCTTATATAAAATCAAACTAAAGTTAACTTAAGTTAAATGTATAACAAAAGTTTGTTGTCGTTTTTTTCTTTGCTTTTTTTTTTTTGTTGTTTTTAAGTAGCCGCGGGGATCAATTATTTTGCTTCAAAGTCGTTTGTATAGCATAAAACAAAAATTATAAACAAAAAGAAAAAAAAAAGTTACGTATCTAAAAACTACAAAAATTATTTTTCTTAAACGAAGCAATAGTAGGTATCGATGTTGTGTGGTATTTATGAAGAGTTTGAATTCAATTTAGTGTTGTGTAGTATAGTTTATAGGTATTGTTAGTGGTTAAAATGGTTGTATAATCAAAGAAAATCAGAATAATAATAAAATAAAAACTACAAACGTCCATAATCTCTGCATAAAGATACTTAAATTGCTTCTTATGCGTAGTTTTTAACAGAATATTGGTTTCTGCGTTTTTTATTATTTTTATTATTTTATATCATAAAACACGCATTGATTTCAAATTAGATATTGTTTGTTCAAATTGCGTCTATAGTAGCAAAAAGTATTTATTTATTTATTTTTTATCAAGTTCATGTATAATGACTTTTGAATGGTCTCATTTTTAATTTATGTTATTTACGTGCGTTTATGTTAAAGTTATTTAGTTCTAGTTATATTATTAATCGAAGGTCATTATAAAGTATTACTTATTTATGCAGAAAATATAATTTTATAGAAAGTCATATAAATTTTTTCGCTTGTATTATTTTATCTATAATCGAATATCTTTGTTATTTTTTTATTTTGTCATTAGATAAAGGTAGCAAAATTGTTTGCTTAAAACAGAATTTAAATGAATAGAAAAATGAGTAGCAGCATAGTATGTTAATTGATTTTGGAGCACTTGCCGTCGGTTGTGAGGATCACGATTTCTTGATCAAATAAACATGATTAGTATTGTTTTGTTCGGACATTCGGTTTGGGCTTTGACCACCATTCAAAGAAAGTATATTTTATCTGATCGCTGTCCTTCTTATTATTTACTTTATTTATCTTAATTTGTATCGTTTGTTTTTTCATTTTTAAAACAAATTTATTAAAAGCTTTTTTATAACCTTAATAATAAGCTTAAGCAAGACAATATTATAATTTTTTTTTTAACTATTTGACAGGTTTTAAAACACCCAAATAACTTTATATGGATTAACAATTAGTTAACTAAAAAAATAAAAACTTCTTAAATCTATTTTTGACAGTTTTTTTAAAATACCAAATGTTGCTAAACTCATTTAAAATTGTTTAAACAAAACATTTTCAATAAATAAACGTTAAAGCTACTGTTCAATATGTGAGAACTTCAAAAATTATTATTATCATTATTTTGCTTAGATTTCCATTTACCATGAATGCCATTCAAAGTAACAATCGTTAATATTCCCTTTTTATACAAAATGTGTTTTCTGTTTTGTTATTCTTCAGCAAATAATACTGTATATATTGTGTAAAATAATAAGGAATAATGTTTTAAAGAAGAAATTAAAAATTATATATATATAACGTTTTCAATGGTTAAACTGAGAACATTGATTTTATCAAATATTAACAATGTACACATTTATTATATAAATATATTTATTTTAAGTATGTATAACGTAAACGTTAACGTCATTTATAATAATGTTAATATATAACAAAGTGCGTGTAGGTTAAGCTTTGTGGGTAGGCAAAATAAAAGCAAGAAAGCGTGGCGTTTCAACATTATAAAAAAGAAATAAATATCTACATATAAATAATAATAATAATAATAATAATAATGATAATAAAAAAATAATAATAATAAGTATGAATGCAATTGAATAAACAGGAAAAAGCAAAGTAAATAAGTAGACAGCAGAAGCTGTTAATGGTAAAAATATTACCTTAATGGGTGCCATTGTAAATATATATATATAAAAACTATTAAAATTTTCATAAATATTATATTATTGCTATTATTATTATTATAACTATTATTATTATCATATGTCTAGTCGTGTAAGGTTTACTTTAATCTATTTTAATTAAGATAAATTTTAATTTTTGAGGGATACATTACATGATTTTGTTTTCGATAACCATTTATGTAAAATAACAGAATTGAATAGAAAATGTTAAAGAAAAAATATATCTATCTAATTGACGTGAAACAATTTACAAAATGCAATTAGAATGCATTGCTTTTCGCATTATTATAGTTTTTTTTTTAAAAAAAAGGTAGAAACAGCAATAATATACAAGAAAAATAATAACGAAAAAATATAACGTCGACAAGAAAAGCATTTTTATTATTTTTTTTTGTGAGTGTGCATTTTGCAGAGCATAATTTGTGATAACAAATGCAAAAAAAAAATGGGAAAAAAGCAAAGCCAAATGTGAAAGAACATCACGCTATTTAATATAAATTTTATTAAAATAAAAATCAAGCAAGAAAAACTCCTTTGAGGATCTTTTGTGTTTTCTTTTCTGTTTTATTTTATTACTCGGGGGCATTTTTCGTTGTTTAACTTTATTTTAATAATGTTTGTTACATAAAAAATAAAACTCTTCTGTTTGAATACCACCGAAGAGGTCAATCAGGTCAAATTGAACGACTAAATTGACCACACCAAAGTGTATTTAACTTCTTTTCTTTTCTTATCCGTTATTTAGATTTTTTTTCTTTTGTCTTACGCTGTGCTTTCTGTTTGCTTTAAACTGCTTTTGTGTGCTTTTTATTTTATTATTAATTTCATTTTTCGAAGGTGTGTTTAGCGCTTGGATTCTTTTATATATTTGATTATTGTTTATATTAAGCACGCATCATGCAACCAATTTTATTGCTAAACAGTAGACAGACACTATAATTTGAAATCATTTTTTATTATTATTATTTATAAATTGCATTGAGTTTTCTTTTATTTTATTTTTCTTTTAGCTACCAAATATATTTCTCGCTGTTAATATCAATTAGTTTAATTTTATAAAATAAAAATATAAATTTTCATATATAATTCATTATTTATTGGTATCAAGATGATTTAGTAGTGTCTGCTATCTGTGAAACATCTCGGTTTTACTTTTTTGAACTCAAATTATACGAAAATTACTTATTATTCGTATAAAATAACTAAATTTAATTAATTATAGATAAATGACAAATTACTATTCGTTAAAATAAAGTAAAATTAAAATAATTACTCAATTATCTGGATTGTTTTTTTATTTTATTAAAATATTTAATGAGCTATTAAGAGTTAATATATTGTACAAAATACAAAAATAACAGATAATCATTAATCGAATAAACTTATTTAATTGATTTTATTTAATAACATTAATTTTTTATAATGTTAGCTGGCTTCCTAATTTATTAATTAATTACTAAATAAATCAATTTGCAGGTGCCTTAATGTTATTTTAGTTTATAAACCCGATACAACCTTTATTAATTTTTCTTTCAATTAAATTCTTTATTACATTTTAATGAAACTAATAAAATGAAACACACAAAGAATTTACAAAAATGGCATTAAGAAAGCAGAAATTAATTACAAAAATAAAATTAAAGATAAGCGAAATGTAAAGAATTTTCTGCTTCCAATAATACAAATCGATGGTGATTTCTCTTTAAATCTGCTTTTGTATTCATGAAATTAACTAAAATAACAAAAGTCAAGTCGACTTTAAGTAACATTAAGTGCGGGAAAAGTCTTAAAAAAATCCAACATATATGTGCTATGTTGTATGCAAAAATAAGAAGAATAAGAAGCAAAAAATAAAAGCAATATTATAATGTAAGAGTCGTGACGATGCTACCCTGCAGGCACGTGCCGCATTTTTCTCTGTTTATTATCATCTTCTGTTTGCAAATTCTTTTCTTTTTTTCCATTATAAATACTTATTTTTTTTCCCAACATTTACACGGTGACTACATTGTTTTAATTTTAGAAAATATTTACATTTATTGTTGTTGATAAGTTTTTACTAAAAAACTATTTTTCTCTTTTTGTTTTTGTTACAGAAATTCCGTGAACAATCAATCGATGGTACAGGTTTACCATTATTAACTGAGGAGCATTTAACACATTCTTTAGGTATGAAACTGGGTCCAGCATTGAAATTACGTTCGTTGTTAGTGAAGAAAATTGGTGGACCATGTCCATGTGCTTCGTGTACACGTACAACGAGTAACACTCCAAGACCTATGAGTAGTGAACCATCACCTGGATGTTAATTTAATTTAATTTAAAATTCAATTTTTTTTTTTGCTTAATTTGTATGAGAAAAAGTCTATTAATTGTATTAGTAATATGTAATTTCGTTATATTTGTGTGACTTAATTAATTAATTAGCAAATAAAATATTAAAATTAAAAAAATAAAACAATAAAATTAAACGATCTCAATTAATTTTCGTTTAATTTTATACTAATATGTACTTAAAAAAACATCAAATATATAATTAAAATTAATAAATAATGTATTAATTTAGGTAAATTAATAAAAATAAAAATATTAAGTGAATTAGAAAAATACGATGATTATCGTGGATTATTGTGCTTTGAGCCGGGATTTGTACAATAAAATCACAATAAAAATAAAAATTATTATTATTATTATTATTATTATTATTATTATTATTATTATTAAATTGATGCACCACAAGCAATTAATGAATTTTATCTTTTTCGATTATAAGAATTTACTTTAAAAGTTTAAAATGAAATGAAAACAATAATAAATGTGTCTTCCACAGCTTTTAATCAATTAAAAGTTAAATGATGGTGCCTTTAAATAGTGAACTTGCTCAAATTCTAAATAAAAATTTATTTTAGTTTAATTATATAAATATGAATTATATGAATCAATTAAAAAAAAAAACAAATAATAATAGAATTAATAAAATTCTTAAAAAAATGATAATAAATGTTAACAATTCTATATATTAATTATTAAGAAAAAAATATATTTTTTCTCTGTGTATGGTTAAAAATGTTAAGCAGAAAAATGAATAAAATGTCAGTATTTTTAATACAAGAATTAAAATTTAAAAAAAATAATAATAATGAACTTAGATAATCTTTTAATATTAATTTTACTAAAATTTATTAATTAATATTAATATTATATAATTAATTAGAATAAAATAACAAATAAATAATTAATTAAACGAATAATAAATAATTATAAATATATTTTATGAACAGTTTAATAGGTTTTGTTTTATTGTGTTAAAATATTGCAAAATTGTAATCTTATAGGAATATGTTTAACTAGTTGACTAGCTAGTATTATATAGATGGCGCTTTTATTTGGGACAAACCATAAAACGTAGAAAAGTATACGTTTTTAAAGCAAATAGAAATTTATCAATCTATAAATATTTGAGCCGTTGTCTAATATTAAAAACACAGGTTTTTTTGTACAACGATGAAGGGATATAATTAAAAACAAACTTTGTGAATATAATTACTGTTCAAATATAGATGTCGCATCAATGCCAGCAGTAAGTTTATTCAAGACACAATTAAACTGTGTTATTTTACTATAAAATTATAGCAAGTATACAGAGTGAGCTTTTTCTATTTGAAAAAATATTATATAAACATTTTGATTCGTTTTACGGTCGATAAAAAATCTTGTCAGAAATAGACTGTGATAAAAATCTATGCCCATACAAAAATTAAAGTGGAAAAAATTCAAACAATTAAACACGACTCAACAAAACTAAGAGCTTTTCATATTTCAAAGTCAATTTTAATATCCTGAAATACAAAAATCACTAAATAAAGCGAATAACTTTTTACATATTTTAATATAATATATATATTTTAATTTTTTTAAATAATAATTACATTTTCATTTAAATTCAATTAATTCCTTTTAACTTTAGTTTGAATTTTGATTTTTTTTTTGGTAATTATTTGATTTAATTATTTTTCCATTTTGTATTTATATTAATTATTACAACAATTAAAATAATAATAAAGATACATTTAGTTATTAATAATTAATAAAATTATTATTTTTAAATATATATGTATATATATATATATATATTTCAAAATACAGTAATAATTGCTTTATAAACACCCATTACATAAGTCAAAACATAATAGAAAAACCATAACAAAGTCAATTCAACAGCAATTTGATTGCTAATAAAACACTTGTCGCTTTTCACACTTTTCTAGCAATTATACAAATTTTTATTTTTTTATATTTTTACTTTTTATTACCAAACGGTTATAACGACTTTTGTAATTATAATCAATAATTTACTGCATTGTGAAATAATAATTTTTTTTTTTTTGTACATTAAATCGTATTATTATTATTATTTATTTATTATTAATTGATTTAAATTTGATAAAATTGTTGATATATACTTTGTATTGGTAGATATAATTCTAATGAATTTCATAAAATTTCTTTGACTTTAATGGAAAATTAATACAAAAAAAAAAATAAAGAAAAGATTTTTATTATTATTATTAATTAATACAATTATAATTATTATGTAAATATAATATTAAATTTTCATTTTAATTGATTTGATTTATTTTCGGAAGCATGAGATTGGATTAAAGTAACATTGACGATATCTAACTTGACGTTTAACTTCTGGTAAACGATAAAGTTGATCCCATGTGCCTGGTCCATTGACAGAACTATAATCATAGAAAAGAAAAACAAAATTTATAAAATATTCTTTTTAATTATAGTTTAAAGTTAGTTTTTTAGATGAACAATAATATTAAAATTAATTAAATAAATTGTTAAAATTATAACTTTATGAAAATTTTAATTCAAATAATAACATTGTTCTGGAATTTATTTTTTATAATAATAAAAAAATATCATACTTGGTTAATAATTGCATTTGTAGACGATTCCATGATGCATCGTCTGTACTTGGATTTCCATAAGTATTAAATGACGAATAGAATTTTCTTAAGTCTCCAACATTTGGTATAGCTTCCGATGTTTCCTGCTTAAATAATTAAAAAAATTTAATGGAAATGAATTATGTCTTTATAATCGAATCGATGATCGAGGAATATTATTTAATGATATTTATCCTAATGAATATTTAAAGTGTAAACAACATGCCTGAATAAATCTTACGTATTCATCATTAACTCAAGTGATATTTATTATTTATATTCATTTAATTGTATAATAATATAATAGCCTCTTTAAAAATTAATTTAATAACATTTTCTTATATTCAACTACCTACTTACAATCGCACATTATTTCGTAATTATTGTATTTTCCTACATGTATATGCCAACATTTATTGTTTTCTATTCATGTACATATATATTTTCTTCCTTATACATATTATTGTTATTATTATTATTATTATTACAATCATTGTACACACACATACTTTTTGTTTTGTATTTATTATTTATATTGGATAATAAAACATATATTAATCGTTTATATATTATTTAGAAATAAAATGTAATAAAATAATGTATGTGAGTGTTTAAACAGTAAGTAAAGAGAATGGAAAAAAATTGAATAAAGGAAGAATAAAAATAAAAAAAAAAAAAAAACAGAAACAGAAACGATAAAATGTAATATTTGTGTGTCGTTAAGCTAACATTATCTGCAATTATATTTTATGTTGTCACGTTATACATGGTTTACTTAACTTAACTTTATTTTTATTTTCTTTTATTCATTTATAGAAACTGAAATGATTTTATATTTATTTATTTATTTAATTATATTTCAATTACTTTTAACTGACTACTTATTGTGCTTTTATTTATTTAAATATTAATGAAATTGTTTAATGATTTTTACTATTTTATGTGAATTAATATTTTATACGCACGCATAATCACGTAAAATCAGAATTAAAGAAATACAAATTAATGTTCAATTAAGAACTAATCTTAATATAAAATAAATTTATAAATTAATAATAAATTTAAAATATATGTTTATTGTACCTGGCTGTCAATTGTATTTTGTGGTCTGGCTAAGGACATTGTTACAACAAATACCAAAACCAACATGAGATGAATCAATACTATTTTAGATGATAAAATTGCCATATTTTGTTCTTTTTTTTAATCGCTGCTGTTGCTGTTGTTATTAGTTAACCTTCGTGCTACTTATTTTTGTTATAATTTCTGTTGTTAACTAGATTTGTGGTTTATCTAAAATAAAAATAGAGATAATTTAAAATAAATTGTCATATTAATAAAGATATATATTTAAATGCATTTAAAATAAACGTAATAGTTGCAAGCAACATAATACATTTGCAAACTCTACAAGTAATTCAACAATGATAATTTCATTTTCTACAAATTTAACCAAATTAATCCTTTATCTTTTTTAAATGCTTTTATATTTTAGATTAAAAAATTCCCAACGAACAAAATAATAATAATAATAATTATTTCCTTGCTTTTATAATCATAAAAAGAATTTCCATCGTTTATATGCTTTCCTTTTTACGCATTATAATCTCCCAATGGATGGCATGTATATTGATGAAGCCTTTAATACTTTTATTTTTTATTTTTATATAAAAACATCTGTTGGCAAAATTAAAATTAAATTAAAATAGAAAGCCAAGGAATATTATTTTCTTTTTCACAAATAATTTAATCTTGAAAACATTTGACATTTTTTTTTTCTTTCTCGTCATTGCTCGGGGAGAACCACCACAGAAATAAAAATTATAATAAAATATATATATATCTTCTTATATCTAATAAAGCATAAACTTTTTAACTTTGCTTTTATGGTGTATTTTTTTATTATTATTATTATTCTGTTTGTTTTAAAATAATTAATGCAATAATTTCACGCTTAAAATTTTAATATTCTTCTTTGTGTTTCCACTACAGACATTATATGATAAAATATAACAAATTATCATGTAACAATTATTAATGAATTTATTTTATTTTATCATTGAAATTCTTTGTAAAATGTACGTTTTTTAATTTAAAGTGAAGACATATAATTTTATTATTATTTAAAATTGCAGAAAACGTTAAATTGAGACTTATAGATTTCTATAAGTTTAATTGTTTAACTGTCAACGAGAGTTACATGATTTGTAGTTTAAAAGGATTTTCTATAAAATGCTATCCTCGCTAATAACGTCATTTTGCAATTTAAAATTAAATTAGAATAAAAGTATTTTATGATTACTTGAGTAATTTAGCATAAATACAATACGTAGTGTATTATTCTTAAAGACTTTAAGAGGATAGTAAGACAGTATAAGGGATAAGAGGACAGTAAGAATTAAGTAATTTCTAAAGAATAACTAAGTACTGTACTTATTATTGTAGAACATGTCTAACCTTGCTTAACCATTTAGGATAAATTAAAAATACTTTCAGCAATAATCCATACAAAGTAAATAAAAATAATTTCCATAAAAATACATTTAAGTTAAAAAAAATTTAAATAAATATTTTCTACCTAAAAACTGAGTTAAAAGAATAAATTTAATTATTTGTATGCGCTAAATTTATCATCGCACAACAATAGTTTTAAAATACATTTTATTAAAATTATTTAACAAAAAAAAAATACCCAAAAACAGATTACCCTTATTACTAATAAAATGAAAAAACAAACAAATATGTATTTTAAAAATATGTAAAGCATTTTTTTCCCACTATTTTCCCCTTAAAATAAATAAATAAATAATTAAATGTCTCAACACATGTAATGCAAATAATAATTGTACTTGAATAAAAAAAAATTTTAATTTTAAACAGTTAAAGTTAATTACTTTAAATTACGGTTAAATCAGTGCAGTTTTAATATTAGTTTATTTATTATTATTTTTTTTTAGTAATTTTTGACATTTTAAATACTTTAGCCAAAATGAAGTAAGTAAATATTTTTTCCGATCATTAAAATTAATAAATCAAATAAAATTAAATTAAATTAGAAAATAAAATCTAAATAAAAAATCGTATTATAAAGGTGAACGTATGTATATTTTTCGGTTTATTAGTTTTATTTTTTATTTAACTCATTTAACATTCCTTTAAAATGAACAAAACAAAAAATTAAATTAAAGTATTATAAATGTGAAAAAATGTTAAATAAAATAAGTAAAATTCGGGTTTTTTCTTTTTCTATCTTTTTTTTCTTTTGTAGTAATTTAATTTAATTTATTTGTTATTTTATTGTACTGAAACAACGGCAGCAACAGCAGAAGCAAGCAGAAGTAAGAACAAGAAAACGGAAAAATTAAGTAAAATAACATATTTTCCCCTGTTGTTATTATGTTTTAAAAAAAATATAAATTTTATTATTATTTATTTATTATTTTATTTTAGGATTGTAAATGTTAAAGTCTTAAAGTCAAATTCACGCCTTCTCAAATTAATCTTATTGCTGTTAATTTGTTTTTAGGAAACTTCAGGTATAACCGACGCAGGTAGCTTAGCCGCAGTTGCAGCCATGTGTTAAAGTGAGACAAGTATTTAAAATAAATAATTTATGCTAATTTTTTTTAATACTTTATACATATTTAACTAAAGATTCTTTATTTTTTTTTTCTTCTTCTCTTTATTAGGTAAAGTCACAGAGTTTTTTTTTTTTTGACTTAAAGCCAGTCATTAGTTTTCTTTTGAAATCATTTTATATTTGACTTTGGTGGTTGACACTTTATTTGTTTTTATAAACATTATTTTAATATTATTTATTTAATTTTATTGGTGAAATGTTAAACAAAAATATTATTTCTATATTAAGAAATTATTATTAATTTATATTAAATATAAATTATGTACAAATCCGGTGTTATAATTTGTTGTTCAGTCATGCTCTGTATAAAATCAGTGATGTATTATAGTTTATTAATTTGTTTATTGTGTATAATATTGATAAAAGATTGTGAAACACGGTCTGTTAGTAGTGTGAAGAAAGGTGGCTTAAAAGGATATCAGTTTGTTCAAGAATATGTAAACGATAATGATGATGAGGATGAGTGCTTTCGTTTACCACCATTAATTTTAACAGAAATTTTGGGTGCTGCATATAATTCACGTTATATGAGCATTGAAGCGCCAAACATTATTGATGATGAATCTACAACAACGAAACAAGAATTGGGTGTCGGCAAAAATGGAAATGGCAAAAGAAAAGTTACAAATTTTCCACCATTTTATGTTGATGATAATTATGCATTAGAATTAAGCAATAAACCGGCTTGGGAAGTGCAACATGCTATAGAGGATGTGACTACACCACAAACGCTACGTGACAAACGAGATGTCACCGACAATAACAACAATGAAGATTTTCTAAATACAAATTCAAGGACAGTGCGTGCAACACATGGTAGCAGTATGGGAAGACGAGGCGGCACCGGTGAAAATATTATGTCAAGTGTACGACCATGGGAATGTGAAGCCAGAATAAAATGGTTAGATCTGGGACCAGATTATTTTCCACGTTTCTTACGTACAATAGAGTGTACAAAACATTTCTGTTGGTACGGCCACTATACATGTCAACCGCGTTCGTTCACTGTAAAAATTTTAAGAAGGCGTTCCGGTGAATGTGTCAGATCTGATCGTTTAAGAAGAATTGGTGTCGAAGGTTTACCTGGCGATTTACGTGAACTATGGGTATGGGAGGAAAGAGCTGTTAACTTTTGTTGTGATTGTGCTGCACCTTAGCTTAATTAAAAAATATTAATTTTAATTAAATTAAATTTTCAAATAAATTATCTTTAAGACTTAATTAAATTGTAAATAATAAATATATTTCTTTATATTAAATAAAATATAATTATATATATAAAATTAACTATTTAAGTACTTGTTACATGTATGACGTTGTCATTAAATTATTAATTAAAAAATGAAATACATGTTATTATATAAATTATAAAATTAAAATATGCATTAATTATAAGTTTCGTGTGTTTTTATGTAAATATGTCTAGTTGGTTTTAATTTATTCAATTAAAATTCTGTTGATTAATGAATTAAATTTTATTTATGCAAATAAATATTATTATCAATAATAATTGTTATAATTAAAAGATATTATTTTAAATGGTAATAAAAAATGTAGAAAATATAGAAATAAATTACTTAAATGCTTTTAGTACTAAAAAGCTTCAAACTGAATCGTTTTTTTTTGTTTTGTTTATTCTTCTATAGATATATACTATTCGATTTAAGCATCTTTTAGACATTTTGAATATTTAATTAACAATAAAAAAGCAATAAATAATTTATTAAAAGAAGAAAACAAAAAAAATAAAATAATATGTTTATGTTATTGGAGTTTATTAATTAATAAATTTAATTACAATTTATCATAACTTTTAAATTTTTTATGGTGTAATTTTATTTGAAAACTTTACGTTTGTTTTATTGAACCATTTTTGTATGGTTTTGCGTTAAATAGAATTAGATTGATGAGTATAATTTTCAAGAGAAATTTCATCGCAGAGAAAAACATTAAAGAAAATCAATTTCCATCAATTTAATAATAATAATAATAATAAAAGGATATTTTCTTTTATTTTTTTAGCATAATAAATAATTTTTCGTACTTCAGCACATCACTTTGAATATTTATTTATATTATTTAAATATGAAAAGAAAAGTTTTAAATTGAATAATGGTAAGCCTTTATTGACGTTGTCGGAAAATTATTGTTATTTATAATTTTGCCTAAATATTGCATAATTTTCTCACATTTTATTTAGTAAATACACAGTATATACAATATATTGTATCCGGTCATTGATGGAATATTTATGTTAAGACGTAACTTGCGTCACCTTTAACTTTTTAAGCTACCTTTAACTCGTAACACAACTCATTAATGATCATTACTTATGGTTGTATTGTGTGCGGTTTTTATGTTATAATCTGACGAATTCATATCTTTTCACGTTTTAGTTTTTTCTTCTTTACTTTTTGATGATGATTATGTTGGTTAAACTAATTTTCAGTATGATGGTGTTTGTTGCTACTTTATTATGGTTAAATATTATAATAAGGCTTTTCATACTACCGAAAATTATTATTCTTATTAAAAAATTACCAAAAATTATAAAGAAAATAATTTTTTATTTTTGATGAGTAGAATTTTGATGCAAAAGGGGTATTCTTCTGCTTTTCTATTTTTCGCTACATTATTTACATAGATTATATAGGAGGTTTTTCACTTATTATTAAATATTCATAAAATTTCTCACACTTAACACGTAATTTTTTGTGTTTTAAAATTTATATTTATATTTACGTTAAACCCAAAAAATTATTTTAAAATTTTAAATTTAATTGAATATACTATTTTCATAGTTAATATATATTTTATTTCTTCTTAAAAATAGACTATGAATGGGGCATTAGTATTTTACATAGATATTAAATTATTAATGTTTCTCATAGATGTTGTCTTTTTAATTTGATTAACTATATAGACGAAAGATCATACGAATAATTTAAAATATAATTTATTTTATTTTTTGCTGTTCTCTTGTCGGACAAAATTGTTACATTTTTGAAATTAATATTTTATTTCAATGTAAAATCAAAAATACCAGGCGTCTCCACTTGTATACAAATTATGTTATTGTTTTGTAATAAAATTATGAAAAGCTTGTCACTTACCCTTATGTTTTTATAAAATATTTATTAATAACATATTTTTATTGAATAAAACATAGAAATTTTTATTTTTTTTTATAGATAAAGTTTTCTAATTATTCAAATTTATTCATTTTATTTAAAAGTAACATCCGTTATGTAAATTAATTTTTATTACTTATAATGTATTATATATCAATAATAATCGAATAAAGTTCTTATAAATATAATAATAAAAAATTCATAACTTTAAAAATTGTATATAAATAGTAAAATTAAAGGTTTATAAAAGAGAAAGTTTTTCCAATTAATTAAAATATTTATTTTCATGCTTTAAAAAATAAATTAATATTCTAATTAACTTTGACATTAGATATTGAGCCTTGTGAAATAACTTGATTGGCCTTTATATATATATATATATAAACTTATTAATTGTTGAATAATTATCCCTGTTTTTAAGAGCGTTAACATGTTTTTTTTTTAATTAAATAACTCAATGAATAATGGCAAAATTTATTTTTTAATTAAGTTAGAATAATAATAAATAAATCAAAGTTATAAAAAGTAATAAAATAATACGAAATGAAAAACAGTAAAATGTTCAAAAGAGATAAATAAAAATAAAATAATTATCTTGAAAACAAAAGGAAAAGCTATTTCAATGAGTAAACAACTAAAGAAAACTATCTTAAAAAAACTTATTATTATAGTAAAATCGTATGCAATAAAATTGTTATTTCGTTTTTATATAAAAGTTAAGAAGAAGAATTAAAAAGAAAATCATTAAAAAATATTTATTAATTTCAAAATAGAATTAAAGATAACAAAATTCATTTATAAAAATGGATTTAGATAATATTCAGTTGATTTTACTTTTTAGCTGAGCAACAAGTAAACTGCAATTATTTATAGATTTTTTTTTATAAAGCACTCAATTTAGGAAATAAAGCGCAATAATTACGTATTAATCTTCTATGTGTTTGCTATAACAAAAATTAAATAAAAAAAAAACTAAAATTTAATCGTATCATCAGCAACAATGATTATGATTTAATATTAAAATAGTAGCAAAAAAAATGCTTCGCAAATTTCTACATAAAATATAAGAGAATAATGATTAATATGAAAATTAAATTAAATGTTACAACATAAATTGCTTGTTTGTTGTTATTATGAGATTTAATTTGCATTTTAATGAACATTTAAAATTATAATAAATAAATAAACAACGCAATGAAATAAGATGAAAAATTAACACAAAAAAATGTACAATTTTTTTTCATCTTATCACTTGGAATAAGTTGTAAATTGTTAATAAAAAAATAAAAGTAAAAGAAAGATGTAATTGTAGATAAAATGTTTTTATTAGAATAATAAATTTTTATTCAAAAAGAAATTGAAAGTGTGTTAGAACGTTAATGCAAAATTTTAAACAGGTATTACTTATTTTTCGCAACTAAAAACCGTGAAATAAACTATTTTTTATAAAAAAGCTCTCGAAAATTATTTTCAAAAAGCATTTAATAAAGAAAATATTTAAATGAAATGGATAACTGATTATCATTAATTTTATTTCTTTTTGATAAAATTAATGAAATTGAATTATATATTTGAAAAGGAAACGCAACAGTGTTTTACGCTCCCTTATTTTAAAAATGCGAATAATTTTATAAAAAGCTTCAAACAATAATGAATAAATATAAGAATGAAGAAAATAATAATAATTATAATAATACTACATTAAATAAACCTTTTATTCATGATGACATGGAAATTGTTTTTAATTAAAAATATTTATCATTGTTGTTTATTTATTTATATTTTCTCTTTAAAATTTCTTTTTTTATTTTTCAATTATCGTTAGGGTTTTACGCTAAGATTAAAAGAACTGAAACGCTTTTAATTGTTTGTGTGTGTATTTTTTATTTTTGTTAAATATTATTATTATGTTGTGAATTTTTTATTGTAATTCTCAACAGATTAGAATATTTTTACGGTTCTAATATTTCAAGTAAAATACGCAACTTGATTCACCGGACATTTACATGGAATAAGCTTGATTTACATTCATGATATCATTCGCAATACTTTTCTAATTTTACACTTTTTATAACACAGATTAAATTAGTTTTATTTATTGTTTGTTTTTGTGTAAATTGTTATGAGTGTTTTTCTTTCTGCATGACATAATATAAATTCGTTTTTGAAATAAATTCGTAACCCTTAAAAATAATAATTAAAAACGTTTATTTAAACAATTCATTTTGTCTTGTTTTTTTTTTTTGTAATGTTGTTGCATGAACTATTTTTTGTTTAAAATTTTTTATTATTTGCTTTTAATCGCCTCAAGTTATTAAAAATATTTTAAAATATATATATATAGAAGCCAGTTATTTTGTTGTATTATATTTTGTTTGTTCAAAAATATTTATAGAGTAACAAATTTTATATTTAAGTTTGCCTTTAACGATTCTTTTAATTAATTTATGCAGGAAAATTTGAAGTGTTTTATTAAAGAAAACAGAAAATCGTTTCGTTGTCGTCAAGTATTTTATGATTTATAAAATCATAAACATTTACTGTGCACTTGATTGTACTTTCCTTAACAAATAAGAATCTTAACATAATTACTAAAGAGTTGTTTTAAATGGATATATTTCTATATATTTTCTTAAACGAATCGAATTTTGTTTACGACTTAATAATTAAATTTGATTAAAAAATGTTAAATTTTAGAAAATTATTTTTTATGTTCAAATGCATTAAATTCTTTTATTTTTAATTAACAATTTTATAAAATTCTTTACAATTTGTAATTCAAAACGATTTTTTCATATTCACTTGTTATAGAACATTAATTGACTTTTGATTAAAAATTATTATTAAATGTATAATAACGATGTAACAGTTGGCGTCAAGTTTAATTTAAATAAAAATCTTTCTACACAGTTTATTAAGTTATTTCAACTATATTAAACAAACTTAATTATGTATATTTAATTGTTTAATCTAAAGTCTGATATCAATTAAGTAAATATATTCAATTGTTTTGTGCCTTTTTTTGCAATAAAGCACTATGTTGCCTGTTGCCAGTTAAAAATTAATTTTTAAAACATGAGTAAATGTTGATTCAATTGTATAATTGTTAAATAAATATTTAATTTGTTTTATTCTACTTTTCCCCATAAATAAATTTTTTATTCTCATTTTCAATGTTTTTATTGTTAAAGCAAATAAAAATGTAAAAAAAAATGTTTGTGCAAAATTGGCCAGAAATTGAATTACTGTCAATTTAAAGTGAAAATTGCAAAAAATATAACTGAAGAAAAAAAAATATTTTAATCATTTGGGAATTTTATAAATTTGATTATTCATTCTCTATCAACAAACTTTGACTGATTTATTACTTAAGTGGGCACAAACAATTTAAATTGTAAAGTTTGCATTGTGTTAATATGATTGTTATAATATTACAACTAAATGTCATCATTTAGAGAATATATGACAAAGATTTTTGACATAAGAAGGCATACAAAACTATTCTTGACAAGTGACGAAGGATAAATTATAATTTTAAATTCTTACTATTTATATTTTTTTCTTAACATATTTATTTTGATCTTAACAAATTTGATCTCTTTAAAGTTTTCTATTTTCAATTTTCATTTTGAAAACTTTTATTGATACAACGGTTCTATAATGATGAAGTTATTTGTTATTTGTGTTTTAAGGAAATTGAAATGTTATGTCATATCAATTCCCAGGATGCGAAACAAAAAAAAGAAGAAGAAGAAGAAGAAATTTCTGTTTTATTTATTTTTCGGAACTCTTTTTTTTATTAGCCTAACATAAATGTCTAAGGTTGATTTATTTCATATTTACTTAACGAATAAATAAAATGGTTTAACAAAAAAAAAATGCGAAGAAAAGTTTTAAACATACTTTTAGTTCGTTAAAGTTAAAGTTTAAAGAAAAGTGTCTACAGATATCTTATTTGAATTTGACTTTTCGAAAACCGTTTTATTAAATGAAAATTTTAATTTAAAATTTACTTTTTAAAATAAAATAACAAAATATATTGTTATTAAATAAAATTACTCACTTTTGAATGGGATTATTATTTTTTAATTTAATAAAAAAAACACTTAAAATTTTCACTTAATTAAACCACCAAATAGAAAATGCACAAATATTAATTTTATTTCTATATATTTATTATTCTTATTATATTTGATTTATTATGTTTTTGGTGTGAAAAAGGATCAACAATTTATATTTAATGTAAACCAAATGACTGGATAACACTTTATGTTTAATAAAGTCACTCAGCTTTTGAATATATACATGTGTAACGATTACGTCCCGCATTCCCGCAAACACTTCTCTCTATCACTTATATCCTTTATACTTGGTTGTGAGTTGTTCACTTTTTTTTTATCGCTTTAACAATACAACCCACCACCACCAAATAAAATACATTGTTGATATCTCTATGTATTATTATGTTTTGTATATTTTACAGTATGCTCGTCGAGAAGCTTTTTTTTTTTACATGTAGAAAATATAAAACGCGGGAGTAACGTAACATTGGTAGATGAATTGAATGTTTGATCATGTTGCGCGGTGGTCTTTATTCCAAAGAACCAAAATCAACTGCACTACTTCTATATATATATATTTTTGTACTGTTTCTCCTTTATGTAATAGAGCATAACCAGAAGTAGCAATAGCAAAGCAACAGTAGTCCGTTACCGTATCTAATAAATAAATAATAAAATACTGACCGAATCAACAGTAACATAATTACCAGAAAATGTTTTCCTCTGAAAATTGTGATTTTATTATTAATATTATTATTATTATTTTTGATTGTTAAATGTCTAATAAATATAACATAAATTCACGTAATAATACATCATTAACAATTAAATAATATTTCTATGCTCGTAATTACTCATTTAATAACTTTTCATTTTAATTTTGTAATCTTTTTTAACGTGGGTGTTTATAATATTTTAATCGTTAGAAATATTAACATTAATTCTTTACAAAAAATAAAATTAAATATCATATAAATGTTAAGATAATTAAATAATTTTATTTAAATTTATTAAGAGTCAGTTATTTTTCTTTTGGAATTATTTTTTAAATAAAAATATGTTAGATTACATGATGAATTCTATTGCATACAAACAAAAAAAGAAGGAAAAATAACCACTGGTATTTATTAGAATAGAAAATTACCTTTTTTAAAGTAAATTATAATAATAATAATAATAAAAGTATAAGGTAAAAAAATATAAATAATAAATTTTCATACTATAGACATCAATCGATAAATACTCAAGTCTACAAGCATAAGTAATACATGAAATTGTAATTTTTTTATTTTTCTACTTTTAACATTTAACATAAAATTATCATACAAAAATACGCTGTTTATTTGCTTTTATTTTTGGCTAACCTATCTTTAGTTCTTATATATATATTTCTGCTTTGTTGATTTTTAAATTTCACGTCATGTTTAAAATAATATAAAGCTGAACAGAAATATATATAAAATAAATTGAAAGTAGCATAAAGTGTATAACGAAAAAAGTTAAACAATCCTCAATAATGTAAAAGAATAATAAGAGACAAACTAAATGTCGACAAAGGTTAAATAATAGTAAAATTATATAAGTAAAAAAAAGGGTTTAAAAAAAAAGAAAATTATGTATATGTTACCTCATTTCGCATATTTTTTTTTTATACTATCTTAATACTTATATAAGTTATGATTACATTTCAATTTAATTTAACATTGCCAGTATGAAAGTTCAACACGTTTCCGTATTGGTTTTCAGTAAAACGTGTTTTGTATTAAGTAAAAATATATCACTATTATAAAAAATATAAGATGAGCTAATCTTTCTGATCAATATCATATTGGATACGCCTTCTCTAGTGTTATTAGCATTTTCATATCGATGTCTATTATATAATTAATTTGAAGAAATTTAATTAAATTCATTCTTCTAATGAAATAAACTAATTATTTAAATAATTTATGTTAAAGGAATAATATAGCATCAAAAGAGTTCAATGCACAATGTATAATTCTTAAAGATATATATATATATATAAATAGTAAAAATCGGTAAAAGTAATAACATTATATTAATGCTTGAATCAACAAGTTATTTGATAGTTTGTTTAGGTATGAGAATAATAAATACATTTTTTATTTATTTATTAAGTGAGATTTTTCTACTCTTGTTAAATAAAATATTCTTTAATATAATTACTGTTACATATGTTTTTTTTTTGTATTTGTATTTGATATTTCTACACCCCCAAATTTGTTGAATGCCCATCACATAAGTTGCAACAGGTGCAGGCATCGCAGTATATTGAATAACGCGAAATAAAGTATAATAAGTACGTTATCCTAACATATGGCGAATTTTGAGTTTTATATATTAAAACTATTTACAGCTTTAAGTTTAAGCAAATTTAAATTCTTAGTAAAAATTATTATGATTATATTAAAAACATAAATAAAAAGCATCAAATATAAATTACTTATTAAATAGTTAGTATATGTTTAATGGTTTCATTACATAATTAGGAAAATTATAAAATTCATATATGTTTTGACATAAATAAAACTTAAAATCATTTGAGAATTAATATATACATAAACTAAAAAAAAAAAATAATAAACAATTTTGCTAACTAATTAGAAATCTTTTTGATGTTAATCAGATTCTACTTTTCTACTCTACATTTTATCTAAATAACTTATATCACCAAAAACAGGAAAAAAAAATATGAATATATTTTTAAGCTGATTGTAATGTAAAATGTTATTCATGTGTTAATATGATAGCAATTAATCAAAATCAATATAAAACAACATGTTTATGTTTAAAGAATATGATTGAAGATTTTGAAAATATCTTTCACCAAATATATACTAAATAAGTTTGCTTTCTTTCTTTATTTTTATTTTAATGAGAAAAGTTTTATTTTTTCTCTATTTATTGCTTTTAAAGCATTTTTATTAATATTTTTTTTTTTTAGTTACCAAGTGTTATACTATCGGTAAGATTATAGAAAAGTTTAATGAATTTTTCTATAAAATAAAAAATACTAAATGTTTTATCTATTTGTATATACTTTAAGCTAAATTTGCAAAATAAAAAATTATAAATTTCTAAGAAAATTGTATAATGATAATGATACAGCATTTTTTTGTTTTAAGGTAATTATTTCCTGTTAGGCTTTAAGTAAAAATTAAATAAAACTTAGATTTCTGTGTCAAAAACTACATCCTTGTAAATTTTATTATTTAATAAAAAAATGTTTGAAACCAGAATGAATAAATGAAACAGAAATCAAATTTCAAACTACCCACAAACATATTAAATATATAATAATCACACATGAGTCGTTTTTATAATAATTAATTCATATAAATATATTTTTTTTTTATTTAAATGAATATAAAAATTAATAAAAATATCAGTATTAACATAAACATGTCAACAATTAATCCTTATATATATTAATTAACTGAAGAAAATAAAATAATCATTAAATGAAAAATGTTTGTAAATAAATTATGTGGTAGGGAAATATAATCTATTTGGGCGCCTGATTAAAAAATATTTACTTTTTTTTTTTTATCAAATTGTAAATTAATGAATGAATTGAAATAAATACACTTGTTTTTTGTTTTGTTTTTAATGTTAATACTTGTTTGTTAAATTATTATTTTCTGTGTAGTCATTTACATATTAAATTCATTCACGATAAGCCAGATAAAATGTTGCTTAATGAAAAGACAAAATAATAAAAATATTTTCTATAATAATTAAGGGAAATTTTATTAATAATAACATTTTTATATAATCAACGTAAAAAATATTATCGTTTATGTATAAATAATTTATTAGCATTATAAGATAAATAAAATAAAAATGTTTTGCTAAGACTATTTGCGGCTTTTTAATTACATTTTTTTGTGTTTTTTTTTTGTATTTATGTGCTTTTTTTGTAATTGTTGCTATTGTTTTAAATTAATATAAACATTTAATATTTTTATTTGAAGTATTTAAGTAGACATTTCGGGTTTTTATTTTTATTATTTATTATTAAAAATCAATAAAAATGGGTTTTATATTAGCAACGAGAGTATTTCATATTTCAATATTTTTTCCTTTTTAAATTAATTTTAAATGTGTCTTTTGTTCCCTGTAATTTAATTAGCTGTTTTACATTTTGGTTGATAAATTATTATTACGTTTTGATAAATATTTAAAAGGAAAAAAAAATTATTTTTCATACCTTTAGAAAAAAATCTCCCGACGGATTAACGGACCGCCGTTTAACAAATTATTTTTGCAAGAATGATGCTATAAATATACAATATATATTAAAAACATTTCAATTAATAATTTGAATAAAATATAAGTGTTGCATATGCAGTTAATTAATTAATAATTACTTTATATTAACAATTATAAATATAGATTTACATCAATTTATCAAATTTAATGATTTTTGCTTGTTAATCTTCGTAAAGTGGCTGTAAATATTAAAAATAATATTCATAATTCCAATTAAATGTAAAGCTTTGCTTATAACAACATAATTTTTTTTTATTTATTTTAGGTTGCAAATGATCCTTTATTATTTTTCGGTTTTCTTTAATTAATTTATTAAGTACAAAAAGCTCAGTTAGTTGAAATAAATAAACTTTTGTAAAGATTTTACTTAAAGTAATAATTAAATAAATAATTAAAAAAAAAAACGCTTATCATTAGCTTAGTATTATTATTATTATTATTAATAATAGAAGTGATAAAGTATGATATTAAGTCAGTAAATAGATTTATGATACAAATATTGTGCGATAAGAAGATACAAAAAATAAACTTTTGTTATTCGTTTCTTTTTCATTTACAATAAATAATGAAGTACAATATTTGAGTAGGGATTTAATAGAAAAAAATAATTGTAAAGAATACTATAATACATGCAAAACCTAATATTAATAATATATATATATGTAAACTTGATAAAGATTATATTACTTTTAATGATTACTAAATCATTAACAAACACATTAAACAGAATAGTTACGTTAAAGAATGTCTAAGTAAAGCAGGCTGTATACAGTTGAGCAGAGTAATGTAGAGTAGACTTAAAAAAGTACATTAATAAGATAAATCTTTAATCAATAAAACAAATTGTATACTTATTGTGATAAAATAAACTTATGAATCTTATAAATGTTAACATGTTTACTTTAGTAATTAATACATTATTTGGAATAAAAGGACTATCAATTGATAATCGACGTTAGAGAAATCTAACAACAATTATTTGTAAAAGATTACATAATTAAGAATATCCGGCTTTGTGATATTAAACAGGATGTACACTTTTTTTTGCATTGTTACTGTGTTTGTATAGAATAATAATAGTAATATCATTTACCTTTATAACATTTTGTTAAAGAATTTTCTCTATTTAAACTATTTGTAAAAGAGCTTTAATTATTATTATATTAAAGCTATACCATTTAATTGAGTAAGTAAATATTTTTGCTTGTTTATCCATTTAAATTCCTGGTTGTAACTGAAAAGTCTCTATTCTAAAATAGATGTCGTTTTGAACATAAAATAGAAAATTACCCATAAAATAAAGCTTTATATTAAGCAAAAGAAAATGATGCATCTCTTAACTAAAAATAAAAGTTTTGCTGTGCTTTTTTTTCTTGCTATAAAAATAATACATACTTTATCCATAATCTTATTTAATTACATTGTATTTTATTTATTTTTAAGCATTTATTATTTTTATAATATAATTGAACATAATATAAATATAAATTAGTAAACTATATTTTGTATTTTCTTTTTATTTACAAAAATAATATAAATATTTTAAGTAAATTATTATATAAGCGATAAGAATTTTAATAAAAATTCATTAAAAATAATATTTTATGTATTTTTATTTATTACTTTTATTAACATTTAAATAATATTATTTGTAATTAATTTAATTAAAATTCTTTATTAAATATTTGTGTCTTTCAGTTTCCTATTAGTTATTAAGATGATTTTAAGTTATTTTTCTTTAATGGTTTTTGTATAATTACGAATATAATTTTGATTTATATATTAAAAGCATGTAACTGCATTAAAGTAGCATCGCCAATATACTCTTCCTTTATTTGGACTCATACCACCACTGACTCCATGCCCTCTTCGTTGTAAATCCATCTGTAAAAAAAAAATAATTTAATATAATAATAATAGTAAAATATTATTGGACAGGATGTTTATAAAAATAAAGAAAACTACAAACATAAACATTCGGAATTTTATTTAAAGGGAAATATATTTATATATGTATGCAAACCGTATTTTCTGATTGACTATTATTCTCTAAATTATTCGTCTGATCCGAGGGAAGTCCACGCACTACTAACTCATCTGTGTCATCATCATTAATATCATCAACATCGTCAATAACATCTTGTAAATTTTTGAAAAAAAAATATAATATTTATATTAGAAATAAATTTTATAAATAAATAAATATATTACCATTGTTTGTGTTAGTGTAGCCACCAATAATATATTTTGATTGTCCTTTAATTGCTTGATTATTATCATATCTTCGTCCACCATAGCGACCGTCCTTGTACACTTCATTTATTTTACGTGATTGTTCTTTATCACCATCTTCAAGTGCATGATGTAAAGCTACCATCAGACGATCAAGTAACATTGCTGCACGTTTTGTTATCACTAACTATTAAATCAAGGAAAAATTAATAATTAAATGCCTATTACAAATAGTATAAAAATATATATCTTTGAAATTATTAAAACAAATTAAGATACAATTCTCATTTTTAATTAATTTAAGCTTTATTAATCCGAATAAATATAAAAATCAAAGCAATCTCAGTTTCCAACAAGGAAATCATTTTTTTTCTATCAATAAAAAAATCAATTACCAAAACAAAAATCAAATTAGCTTTTATCAATTTATTATTTAAATTAAAAATATATAATCTAACAAGATACAATTACATACAATAATGAATTAACCTTTTTAATGTTATTTAAAAAAAATGTCAATCATAAACAGTAGAAAAATATTGATTAAAATTGCAAAAGAAAAGTCAAGAAATTTTAACTTTTATTGAAATCTATTAAGATATTGAACAACATAAAATTTGCCTAAAGAAATTCATTTTCAATTATGTTTTTTTTTTAAATTATATATAATTTTTCAATTAAATTTTCAAAACAATGCAACAAGTGAAATTTAATCTCAATTTTCTTTCCTATGAAGTGGGACAATACCTGATTAATATTGAAATTTACTGTAATTTTTCTTGAACTCTATACTTATTTTTTATATTGATTTGGTTTTTAGTATTTTTTTTTTGTTATGTAAAATTTATTGACAATTAAATAGAAAAAATAAAATAAATATTAATATTCTGTTCATGTTATAATTTGTTGTCTCTAATTGTAATAGAAAGAGTTGCGTTGGATAATAATATACAGTTGCTGATAAATGATCATACAGAAAACTGTCACATAGAAAATTAAAAATATTTATCTCAATTTTTTTTTTCTTTCATTTATTTTAAAATTTAATTACATAATATTATTCATTTAAATTGTTAATTTATTTTCGAGCGTCGAAGCAGCATATATTCTGTATTAACAACCAGTAACCCTTATATACATGTTTTTTTTAAATATAAAATTCTACATAATTAAATAAAAAAAGTGATGATTTTTTTACTCTAATTAAAATGAATAGTTCTAATATAATAATTCTTTTTAAAATCGGGTCTAGGTTATTGCGGTTAATTCTCAAGGTAATTACTTGTTATTAACTGTACATCTGATTTATTTATTATTTTTTATGAAATTATATGCAACAATTAAATGTTTTTATTAATGTAATTTAAGTTAGTTTATATTAACGTTAAAATTTAAGGATACAACATACTAATTCTTACTTTAAATCAATTATTACAATTACCACTATTATGCTCTACTTGTACTGGCATAATGCATAAACTATATTAATTATGCTTTGACTACCGGAAAAATATAAATTACTTACAAAAACATAAATAATAATCCAAGCTTTATTATTTGTTTATCTAAATGATGCAAGGAAAAAACATAATAGCCAATATGACTTAAATTATTTAACATTAATAATATTATTTAATTAATTGCAACAAAAAAAGCTAAAAAAAAACGTTAACAAAATGCTGGTATCAAATAGTTATTATTTCTACTGTGTCGTTATATATCTCATTATATTTTTTATTCATATTAATTGGGTTACAGACATTTATTTATTTATTTTAGCATATTTTTGGCACATTTAATACTTTGCCTTAAGGAAAATACTTTTTACCTTTACTTTTAATTAAATTTTTTTTTATTTAAATAAATATATCGCAGGGTGATATAATGTTTATGTAAATAAATTTAAATAGGCAAAGAAAAATAAAAAATAATAAGCGACAAATTATTGATTCATTTTATGTAAAAAAAAAAAAATAGAAGAAGATACTTACGGGATATTCGTCTACTTCCGGTTTCTGTGTACTAAGATCATCATTTTCATTATAATTGCCATCCTCTGATTTATCAATATTGTAACTTTTTGTATCATAAATTCCTTTATCTATAGACATTGTATTAACTCGTGTTATTATAATTGATGTCGTTAAAATTATTAATGACAAAACATTCACTATATTATGTGACATTATTATTATTTTGTTTAATTGAATAAATTTAATTATTAATAAAAACTAAATCGTTGTTTATTTTTATCGGAAAATTATAATTTTAAAGTTTATTATTTTTTTTTTCTTGTATTAAAACATAATTTAATTAATTGTTAGTAACCTGTCGGAATAATGCTAATTTAATTAACTAAATTGTTATTTTTATAAAATAAAACTTCACTTTTTAAAAAATTTACTTTATCTTTAAATACTTTTTGTGTGCTAACACTCTTGGCTACTGATTTTGATCTAAAACGCATCCGCTAGTTGACACGTTCTTATATAGACTGGATTATTGGTTTGTTTATGTACAAAAAATAAACGTTGGTGCGTTTATATTTGTTATATTTAGCAATAGTAAAAAATTTATATTATTTATGTACAGTACAGTACATAATATTAAATAAAAAATTTTAAACATTATGTATTTTATTTTCCGTCTTCTTTTTACTATTTTTGTATACTAGTTATTTATTTTTTTTCTGATGGAAAATAAAGAAAAATTATGAAATTTTATATTTTATACAATTTTCACCTTACATTACATATTTTTATTATCAATTACCCGTTTTTCTCATTATTATTCAAAGTCAAATATAAAATTGAAGTCATTTGAGATAATCTTTAATTTAGATATTTTCTGTTATTGTTTTTAGAATTTTGTTATAAGGAAATATTGTTTGCTTGTAGGAAATTTTATTTAAATTATTATTTAGATTTTCATATTACTTTTGTCATAAGATATTCGCAAAAGAAAAAAAAATAACAATAATGATAAATTCTACCTGTTGCATGTAACAAATTCCTTTATTATAATAATTTTGTATTTTCAATTATTTATTACACTAATTAAAATGTTTGTTGCTTTACTGCTTTAATAAAATTTAGTCGAGAATTTATCATATGCATTGTTTATACATATTCAATAATCAAATATTTAATAAAGTATTTAATTGCAACGTGTAAAACGACCAATTATTAACAATAGAAAATAATTAAATGATTATTAATGTTTATATGTTTTCTAATAAAATATAATAATCGATTAAAATAATTAAAATTAAAAATTAAATGTAGAATGTAGAAATATAATTAAACATTTAATTAAATTATGATAGCGACATTTCTATAATTTTATCATATTAAAATTATTTTATTATTTTAATTAATTATTTTGAAGTAAAATAACTGTTATTTGTAATAATTATATGTATTGTTAAGTCTCTACTTCCGCTTAAAAAAATTCATTTATATATTTTATTTACGGAGCCTTAACATAACAAAACATTAACATTATTATCTGGATTTTTCTTTTAATCCCTTAGTGATAATCACATAGACGTAATTATGATGATTTTTAGTTTATAAATAAATTATGAAATAGATTTAAGCTACTATTACTAAAATAAATAATTATAATAAAAATAACAAGCGGGTTTTTCTCATTGTGATATTACGCAATTTTATATATTAAATATTATTGTATATTTATAATGACGGCATAGTCTGTGATTTTATTCTATGTCTATAAACAGATTATTTTATTATAAATTAGTTTTGGATATTATTTTGCTTTTGATGTTTTGTTTATGATTGATTTAGACGACTGTGGAATGAATGATTTTTCCTTTTGTTTATTGTATTTTGATAGGGTTGTTAAAAATATGAATTTTTATAGAAATATGACTTGCATTAAAACTATAAATATTGCTTAACTTAATGGAATATTGAAAGCAGTCCAATGTATCACGGTTGGATATTAAAGACAGTTAAGTTTTGTATATTCAAACAGCTTGACATTGGTCAGTGTTTTCTTTATTTACTTCTTTATTATCATTATTATTTATTTATTATTTTTATAATAATATTTTCCATCCATATTATGTTTTTATGTAGTAAATAGGATTTGCGATATGTTCAAATGAAATCATATCAATTATCAATAAAAATTATTTTTATTACAGTTTTATTACTTGTTTTCTTATTGTAATTCTTAATTAATTAAATAAGAAAACAAAAATGACATTATTTATGATAAATTACAAATAATATCATTGCGATAATTAGATAAGTTTTCTTAAATTTTAAAACATAATAAAAAATATTATTTTAAAGTTTCTTAGATGATAGATCCTTATTTTTTGCTACAAAAAAAATTGTTTAAAGTTAGTAAAAAAAAAGTAACGAGCATTAGAATAAATTTCGATTTACCAATAAATTGATATTTATGTTATACAATTGAATAAAATTTTATCAATAAAATGTAGAATATCTTATGAATATTTTTTTTTAATAATTCAAGTTTATATATTGTTTTATAACGTAGCAAAAATAAAAATATTTTTTTTAAAATTCATATTAAAAACATTTTACAATGAAAACTCACCAACTAATAAAATTATAATTTGTTGTTTATAAATATTTAGTACGAAATATAAACAAACAATGTACTAAAAGTGAAATTCCTCGAAACTTTCGATATTTGTCTATTAAATTACATTTTGACATCGTCGGCCATTTTGAAATAAAAAAAAATATAAAAAAATATTTTCACATCTTAGAAAATACACCAACTCGGTGATTCCGTGTCTTCTTTAAAATAATTATGAGTATTTGTTTTATAACAATCAATAAATAGTTAATTATAGAAGCTTCTGTGATATATAATTGTAATTAATTTAAAACTACACATAATGGGACGGAAAAAAAAGAAAGCTTCCAAACCTTGGTGCTGGTATCCTTTTTACAAAAAAAAAAAAAAATGCACTAAGAATTATTTCTTTACATAATACATGTGTGATTTTAATTTATTGCTTTCTAAATTTAAATTGCTTTTATGTTGTTTTTTATACAATCATTATACATGTTCCTTAACTCAGCTTAAAAATAAATAATTTAGGTATTGTAATAGGGAATTTGACGACGAAAAAATTTTAGTGCAACATCAAAAGGCGAAACATTTTAAGTGTCATATATGTCATAAAAAATTATACACAGGTCCAGGGCTCTCAATTCATTGTATGCAAGTTCATAAAGAAGCAATAGATAAGGTTTGTAATTAACAATTTTTTTTTGTTTTTAATTTTGAAAATATAGTTAATTTTTTTTTGTTTTAGGTACCAAATTCATTGCCAAATCGATCAAATATTGAAATAGAAATATATGGCATGGAAGGGATTCCGCCGGAAGATTTAAAAGAACATGAAAAACAAAAAAATGGCAATCGATCAGAATCAGAAGATGACGAACCTACGATAAAAAAACCTAAGCCAGAGCCAATAGCGACTGCGCCAAGTATGATGATGCCAAGTATGTTGCCAGCACATATGATGGGGCAATTTGGTCCTATGGGGCATATGATGTCGCCTATGGGCCATATGCCGCCTTATATGGGAGCACCTCCAGGAATGCATATGATGCCTCCACATCATATGATGAGTGGACCCACTAGACCACTTTTCCCAGCCGCTGCTGCAGTAAATGTTAGCACAGTAGCACAACCACCTCAATCAAAACCAACATTTCCAGCTTATAGGTATGTGCAATAATTAATATAAAATTGTATTTAGTAACTTATAATTTTATTTATTATGTTAAAAAAAGTTGTGCAACAATAAGTGCGCCGCCCACAACGAATTCAGCAAATCCAAATATAGTTGGAAATGCTGATGCAAAATCAAGTATGCTTGCTGGAGCTGGTACAACATCAAAAATAATGCATCCACCTGAAGATTTAAGTTTAGAAGAAATTCGAGCACGTAAACCAAAATATAGTAAAAGAAATTTGCAACAACAACAACAGCTTCAGCAGCAGCAACAACAACAGCAACAACATCAGCTGCAACAACAGCAGCAGCAACAACAACAGCAGCAACAACACCATCAACAACAGTTACATCAGCAGCATCAACATCAACTTCAACAACAGCATCAACAACTGCAACAGCAGCATCAACAACAGCAACAACAAATACAACATCAGATTCAACAGCAACAGCAGCAGCAACATTTGGCATCATCACAAGCTGGTGCAATAGTTAGCATGCCAACTTCGCATTCAACGACGATGGTAACGCATTCAACACCATCCCCTACGCCTTCTGTTCATGAGGTATATTATTATTATTATTATTCTATAAAAATTAAAAACATAAAAGTCTAATAAAAATGTCTGTATTATATATAACAGCAAGCGGCCGCATTAGTACAAGTTGCGGCAAATCATCAAAAGCATTTAGAAGATATAAATCGAGCAGTAATGATGCAACGTTTCCAAGCAAGCAGACCAGCTGCTTCACCAATGGGAATGGTTAGTTATATTTAGATTCATTTAAATAAGTTAACTATATTTTAAAGTCATAATTAGTTTAGTGTAAATAATTACTTAATACAGGTACCAGTGGTTTCTACGCCATTATCACTTGTACCGCCAATGATGCGTCCGGCTGTAGCTTTAGCACCTCATGGAGCTTTAATAGGTGGGAATATGATGAGACAAGGTCCACAAACTGTCGGAATGCCACCAGCAGGTAGGATTGACTCTTTTAAATAGTTTATTTTTCATTCCAAAAGAAATTTACTAAGGCAACAGAATAAAGCAACAAAATATTTTCCATTTCAATAGTATTATTTATTTTTATTTTTTTTTTTTTAAATTAAAAACTTTTACTCTACAGAGTAAAAAAACAGAAGATTATTTTTGTAAAATAAAAGTACAACAAATTAATATCAGATAAAGGTTTTTTTTTCTGTGTAATTATAATCCATTTATTTCTGGTACATAAACAATTTTTTATATAAATTTTCGAAAAATTTAATTTGTTTTATTTTTTCTTAATACATAAGAGTTTTAATTTTATTATTTTATTTTTTTTTTGTTTATTTATTCTTAAAATAAGTTTATAATTCCTCAAATGATTGTTTATAGCAAAATCAATTTACTTATTTACTTTTATATTTTGTTTATCAAATTTTTAATTAATTAAATTTATAAAGAGAAAAAAAAAAAAAATAAAACGTATACAAATAATACATACCATGCATGCTTATGTAATATAAATAAATATTTAACTAGGATTAAACAAAGTGAAACAAACTTTTTCTTTTAATTAAAATTTAATTTAAACAAATAAAAAATTATAATTTTAATGAAATTAACTAAATTAGAAAGAACTAATAATTAAACAAAGTAAAGTTAGTAAAGTAAGTTTTTATTTAAAAATATTATTATTGATTCATGTTGAATAAGTTTTTCAATAAATATGGTACAAAACGGATATATTTTATTAATATTTTTCTTTTGAATTAGAAGAACTCCTCCTAATCATATCTACTTTTTTGTAGATGATTTTTCTTAATTAAATTTTTAATATAAACAAAAAAAAAATGTATCTTTCGCTTTTATCATTATCGACGATTTTTTACATTTATTTTATTTTATTTAATTTTTTTTTTATTTAATTTTTGGTGTTATCCAAATAAATACACTGATCCATACAATAATACTTAATCATTAACGTGATTCTCGATCCTGTGCAGTGAAGTGACGTCCGAAATTCGAGCAAACACTCGAGTTTTGTTCACACTGTGTACGCCAGGTAGATAAGCGAGGCACAAATGATGCTCTATATATATATTTTTGTTTTTTAAAATATATTAAATAAACTAATTCTAATACACTAATCAATATTATTATATTGTGTGATAATGATTGTAAAAGACTTAATGTAATTAAGTTTATTTTTTATTATTTATTTATTTTTTTACTTTTTTTTTGTAGAAATAACATTAAATTATAATTATTTTTAATTTGTTTTGTTTAAAAGAAATTGCTTTTAATAAGAAGAAAAAAAAGAATATAAAAAATTTACTTACAACTAGAATTGATAAGAAAAAACATTAAAGTTTTACTTTTATACTTTTATAATACTTTAAAAAGATATAAATATTTATTTTAATTAAACAACAATATAAGAATACTTAAGAAATTGAATGTAATTTTCATTAATAATTATAATTAAGTATAAATAGTCATACTTTATTGTTTTTTCTTTTCATTGATTTCTTTTAGATGATATTTGTTTTTTAGTTTATTTAATTTTTGATTAATAATAATTTTAATTATTTTTCGATAATAAAAATTAATATTTTAATTATTTTCTATAATAAAACATAAATACTTAAATATTATATTTATTTTTTTTACTTATTTTTCATAATTATTAATATTATTTTTTAATTACTGACAAAATATTTATTTAATTTTTTTTTACCTTATTAATTATTTCTTTGATTGTTTTTCATTCGATCCTAATTAATTTTGAAAGTATTTTGTTTCTATTTTTATAATTTTTTTTTTCTGTTTTTACCAAAATTATTTCTTAACAATGTTCTTTGAAATAAATATAATTAATAATTTATTTATTTTTTTAAAAAATTAGTAAAGACAATTGATGAACTAAATATTATATCAGGTTTTTTTATATTTTTATTTTTAATTGTATGTTCGTCTATAATTTTCTTTTATATACCCTGAATTTCACTTTATAAGCCACTACATTCTATTAAGCATCGAGGCTTAATAGTGTTTTTGAATTGCAAAATGTTTTTGGATTATTCTATTTAGCCACTACCTTTTATTAAGCCACTGGTTTCTTAATTGTACTAAAATATGAACGAATGGGAAGAGGAAACTTGCAATCCGTGAATTAATTTTTAGATGAAGATAATTTTGCTTCCGATGAAGAATATTTTAATAAATAAATTTTAAATTTCCTATAATTAAATAAAATTCAATCAAATTTCTTTTAGAAATTTATTTTTAAAAAATATGCACTCTAATTAGCCTCTCCAACTAAAACTCTAACTCTTCCGATATTAAGCCGCTGTTAGGTCTAAAAATTTAACTTTTTTTTCTCCGCTATTAAGCCGCCGGTGGCCTATAAAGGGAATTCAGGGTAATTTAATATTTTTAATTATTTTTTATTGCATGCTACCTATTACTGATTATAATAATAAATGTAAATATTTGCTTATATATAAAACATAAATATTATTTTTAATCAATAAATATATGTTTTTTTTTTTTGTATAGTAAAATTAAAAATTAATAAATTATTTTCAATTTTTTCATGACTAGAAATTAAAAAAATAATAAAAGGACATAATTAGAAAATAACAATAAAAAAAAGTAAAAAATAAAATTTTAAGAATTTATTTAAATAATAATAATATAAAGCAATAATAAAAAGTTAGTAAAACCATTATTTTATTTTTATTATTATAATTATAATTATTTTAATAACTTGTTGATTGATTTAGATAAGTAAAAGATATTATTAACTCTAATTATTAATATATATATATATATTTATTTATTTAATTTTCATTTATTATTATTATTTTTTAATTTAATTGCAAACTTTATAATTTTTTTTTTTTTTTTGTATTATTTATTTTATTAAGTTGTTGATTTCGGTGAGTATTCCAAATGTGTATTATTATTATTATTATTTTCATTAATTACTACATAATTTCTATAATATTTTGTAGTAGTTGGTTTAATTTATTTTTTATTTAAATAATTGAAAAAAAAACAACATTATTAATTGAGATATTTCTATATCTATATTAATTTATACAAAACTTAAATCACTTAATTAGAAATTTTTAATTAATTTATATTTATAATAAATTAAATTAACGATAAATAATTTTATGTGTGATTAATGCAATTATTTATATGTTTTTTGGGAAAGAAAAAAATATTTTTTATACTGATGCAAAAATTTATGTAGTAATCAGAGGGAAGTGTAATATCTTTTTTTTTTGGTTTTTATATCTATATAATGCTTATTGTGGTATTGCAAGCAAATGATTATAATTAAATAATTGTAATTTTATCATTAAACACACAAAATAGCCTGTATTTGTTTGTTAATACATCATAATACTAAAACGTATTAATATTTAATTCATTAAGTATTTTTCTTTAATTATTAATATTGTTTGTATATTTGCAATGTGAGCAACACGTTTTAATTTTCTTTTCTTTTATTGTTTTTTATCGTATTTTGCTTGTGTTTTCTACTTTACTAATTTTAAACTGTTCAACTGTTCATTTTCAATTAAATGATAATTATGTTAATTGTAAATAACCTTTTATCCCCGAATACACAAAGTAAATAATGTTTCAAATTAAATATAATAATGTAGTTTAATTAATTAATTAAATATTCAATGCAAAAAAACAAGGTATCAATAATGGTTTAAGGGTTGATTTTTATTATTTAGGTGTTCATATTTATGTGTTTTATTGGATCATTTTTCCCTTTTTTTATATTTACTTGGCAAGATTATATTTTATTTTTTGATTAAATAATTAAAATGCTTTAGATTTAAGTTTAATTAATTAATTGGTAATACAACAAAAATTTTTTTATGATCATTTTGGATTAATAATAATAATTTTTAATCACTTTGCTGAATTTTTCTCAAACAATTTTAATTTATTTTTACTATTCCGTAATTTGTATTTGGTTTTTGTTAATTTTTATTTATTTATTTATTTATTATTATTACTATTTTTATATTATAATTTAAATTCCTGTTATTACACATATTGTTTAATTAATTTATGCTTGGCTTATAAATTCAGGTATAAACCAAGCTTTTTTTTATTATTATTATTATTACATTTTTGTTTTATAAAAAATAAAAACAATAATTATATATTCGGTTGATCATATTTGAAAAGAAATTTTATTTAAAATGTTTTCTTTTTTTGTTTGGAAAAGTTGTTTGTTGAATTTAATTTTCCTGTTAATTAATTATGTGAAAATTCAATATTTTTGAATGATTTTCTTTTCTTTTTTTTTTTTTTAGTTAATTAAAATAAAACCTTTGTCCGATTGTGATTATTTAACTTAAAAACGCATTTTGTTGAATTGTTTTTTTATTTCTATTATTGTTGTAAAATTATTATTTATTATTATAATTAATTTATATATGAAGAGAATAATATTATTTTAATTAAAATTCTTTGAAAATATGATTAACAAAATGATAAAGAATAAAAAAAATACGACAAAGTGAAGTAAAAAGGTTTCTATATATATAAATATATTTCTTTTTTAGGATAATGTTTTATTATTATTATTATTAATAATTATGTTTTATGAAATAATTAGATTAATTTTTATGAAAAACTAATGAATATATGATTATTAATATATTTATTTGATAGTTTTTTTTTATTTAATTTAATTTGTTGTTTAAATAATAATTTTTATATGATAAGAAAAATACAAAAAAGAAAATTTAAATTAAATTCATATATATTTTTGTTTTCTCTTTTTTCTTTTTTTTTCTCCTTTCTTTTGTTTCTTTTTATGTTATGTGTGTGTGTGTTGTGCAGGTTTGATGGCTCCAATGCCGGGAATGGTAGCGCCAGGAATGAGTGTTATGTTGCCAGGACCGCCAATGCTACCGATGATGCCGCCAAGATATCGGTGATCTCCTCAGGGGCTATGTTTGGCCCCAGTCATGCATCTGCCCGTTATTTATCCTTAAAATTATCCTCAAAAATAATAATAAATGTTTTTTTTTTTTTTTTTCAATTGTAGACATCTATATTGACATCTACACAGTGAAAAAAAATGAGATAAAAATTGTCGATTAACTAAAAACATGCAAGTTTTTAATATATATATTATACAATTTTATTAATTAATTAATTATTATTATTATTATTATTGTTTTTTTTTTTTATTATCATATTTTTTATTATTATTTAATTTTATTTAATTTAATTTAATGTGTGCGTATATAGTTTAAATACTTTTGTTTTGTAGTTTCTCCTTATTCAACTACTGTTACATTATAAATAATTTGCAAAAATTATAACTAAAAATTTTAATTATCAATAAAATTAATATTTGGATTTTAGTGTTTTTTTTTTTTTTTTTGGTATTTCTTCCTATGTAAATTAAATTAAATGAAAATAAAAATATTTACTATGAATTATTTGTGTAACATTATTTGAAAATGGAAAAAATGAAAACAATTTAATCATATAAAAATAAAAGCAATAAATTATTTATGAAAGAACAAAAAGAAAAAAAAAAAAACTAAACAGGAAAATAGAAACAATTTTATAAAAAATATGAAATTATGTTAAAAATTATAGAAATTGTCTCTTTTTTCTTGTATTTTTTTTTTTTTTTTGCTCTTCAATTAAATTTAATTATTTATACTTAACAAATTATAATCATTTATTTGTTTTGCATATTTATATATATATAATATAATTAAATTAAATAATCGCTCTTATTTTTTCTCTAATAAAATAAATTGTTTTCTTTACTACTACTACTACTACTAATGGGTGATGGTAATTAATATTTAAATAAAAATACTTTTAATATAAGTTATACTCAAGCAATTAATTTATTAATAATGCCATTGATTATTGAGAAAAGTCACAAAAAATATATATTTAAAAAAAAAATAATAAACAAATTTTTTAATCATCATAATAAACATGTTTAATATAATAATCACAAAAAAAAAAAATAAATTTAAATATAAATTATAATAATATAAAAATAATAATAATTTAATTTTAATAAAAACATATTGAGAATTAAAATCCTGGAATATAATTTGCTTTTATCGAATTTTATCGTATTAATATAGTTACTACAATTGACTGTATAGTTTAATACAGATTTGCAGAAATTTTTTATTAATTTTTCTTAATAAAAAATTAATTAAATAATTTTCTATAATAATAAATACGACAAAATTAATACAAATACTCTTTTGTAATAAAAGTAAAATTATGCCTTTATATATTATATATATATTTATTACTATTTTATTTTTAATTCATAATAGTTTTTACAATTTGTATAACAACTTACTTTATTATTTTATATTATTATTTTAACTTTAAAAAATATGTTTTTACCTTACTGTGTTGTTTGTTTATAGATAAATTATTAGTTAAAAAAAAATATAATATACAAATATTAATTACAAATGATAATAAAAATTAAATTAAATGGGCGAATATTAAGTTATTAAATGAAGAAGTAAAAAAGTAGTTAAAGAAATTTCAATGTGTATCGTGTATTTGAAAAAGAAAAATCAGAATTATCGTTTAAATTAATAATATAAAATCCTCTTCATATATATTATAAATTAAACACCAGGAAATGTGAGGTTTGTGTTTATTTGTTATTATTCTTATTTTTAATAACGTAGCTAATTAATAATGTATGTTTCAAAAGATAAAAATTCAAAGTTTTTAAAATAAATTCAAACATCACAGGTAAGAATTATTTTTATAATTGTTAAAAAAAAAAAAGGAATATTTTTCTTTCGTTTTATTTTCCTCCTAATTTATTTAACTTTTATTTTCTCTTTGTCAACGTTAAAAAAAAAAGCATAATCAAATATATTATTAATAAAGAAAAACGTAAATATAGTAAAAAAAAGAAGGTTAGTGGTAAAAAGTATTTAAAAATAATTTAAATAATTTTTATTAAACCAAATAATTTGTAAAAAAAAATTAACAAGAAGAAGAAGGAGAATTGTCTTATACAAAATTATAATACATGTTTTAACGTCTTGGTTTTTTTTTTCTTAATTGTTGTTTAGAATAATTAATCGTGTATAATAAATATAAGCTACGGTGTTTTAGAAAACCATTTATATATAATTTTCATTTTTAATTATAATCTTATGTAACATCAAAATAAAAAACAAGAATAGTTAACAAAATTAAATAATTATTAAGTGAAGCAAGCAAAAGGTAATAATTTTAATTATTATTATTATTTGTTCACCTTGCATTCGTTCTCTGCTTGGCTAAGTACATTCTATAAAGTCGCGATGATTTTTAATTGCTTTCAAATAATTTGCAAGAATGATGTCTAATTGTTTATTTATTTTTTTATTTTTTGTTAAATTAATACTCAAATAATAGAAAGTAATTAACTTGAATTAATTTTTTTTTTGTTATTATAATGATAAATAATAAAATAAATATTTTTTACAAACACAAAAACCAATATATATATATTTCAATGGAAAATTTGCACAGAATTTTTATTATTATTGTTTAGTTAAAAAATTTTTTTTCGCAATAAATCGTTATTTCTCAAAAAAAGTAGTGAATATGTACAAAAATGCAAACAAATAAAACATAAATAATTAAAAAATAAGATTAAGAAGTAAAAATGGAATAAGTTATTGCGTTGTTTTAATGTTAATTAATTTTCACTATTTTAATTCTCTATTAATGTTTTTGTTTTTCTTCTTATACTAAAATATTGATTAAATTCGCTTAAATATATAGACTTTATTCTTTTTTTATATGCCCCCTTTGCAAGTTGACTTGAGTTTTATATAAACAATAAATATAATGATTAAAAAATATATAAATAAAACTATTTTAAAACATTAATCCATAAATAATTAAATTTAATAAAAATAAATCACAATTATAATGAATCAAAAAAAATAAATAATTATTATTATTATATAGCTATATAATGTATAAATTAAGTAAAATTCACTAACAAAGAGCAGGTGATTTAAAGTTTTTTTTTTTTTTTTTGGTAACTACCCTTATGTTTATAAAGTTCGTTACAAGCAATAATTAATTTAGAATATAAGAAATATAAGAAAAGAAAAACTGTCAAGTCACAAAATTGATGTTGGATCTTTAAATAATTCCTTGCTTTTATTTAAAATATATTTATCAAAAACAAACAAGAAATAATATGTTTTCTCTTTACTAAGAAGAAAATTTATTGAAAAACAAAAAAAAAAAAAAAAACCATTTTTAAGTACAATTATATGTTGCAATAAAAAATAAAATATGTTAACTCTAGAGTAGATGTTATTGTAATTATTGAATTTCGTAAAAAAAAAAAATAACTTAATCGTGCTTAAAAGCTAACATAGTAATTAATATCAATGAAAAACTCTTTAAATTCTTTATAGTTTTCATTGTGATTTGTGTGTCAATTAAATAAATATTATATAACTGATATAAATATGTACTTAAAAATTATTTTAAAATAAGTTTATTAATTTTTAATAGAAAAAGAAAATACAAAATAATAATTAAAGAAAAAAATATATTTTAAATGGCAGGCGACAAAATAGAAAATATCTAAAGAAAAGAATTATTAAAATTGAAGAAAATTTCAGAATAATCTTGTTGTAATTAAATTACATTAAAATCGGTAGAAAATTAATTGAATTTCTCTTATTAATTTATTAATAATTCTTCTCTTTAATAAAAAAAAATAATAATAATAATAAAAACTTTGTCACATTAATTTTGTTGAGTATAAAAGTTCCTTGTTAATTAATTGCCTTAATATCAATATATTGTTATACAAGTATTGCTATTAAACAATTAGAATTAACAGGTGATTTACATGTAATATTATAATACATTAAATCACAGTTTGTATTGGTTTTATATATTTATTTATTTATACATACATACTATATATGTATATATATATATATATTATATATAATTTACTCTCTTATGTATTTATATTATTAATTAAAAAAAAAATGTCTTTATTTGAATTTTTTTTTTGTTTTTAGTATTTAGATTCGTTGTTGGGTATTTAATTATATAAATAATTATTTATTTATTAATTTTATAAGAAAAAACAAACTGTTGGACTTTTATACCCCCTGCTCTTTTAATTATAAAAATAATAATAATATTAAGTAAATACAATTAATTATAAAAAATAAATATAAATTAAATTAAATATTATAATTCAAATGGTAATTTGTATTGTATATATAAATAATAAAGCAATTTAATATATAAATATTATTAGCATTAAGATTATTATAAAATAAAAAAAATAATTAAATTAATAAAAACTCTTGTCTATTTATTATTGTTATTGGTTAAATATTTATTGATTAATATTATTAAATAATCGATAAGTATAATATTTTTGCAACAAATCATTTTCAAGTGACAAATCCTTAAAAACTATATTTGCAAATACCTTTATTCCGACATTATAACAGACATTTTAATGTTAGTTTTCGCTATGCAAAGATTATTGCTTATTTTTTATTTAAGAATGTGGCGAAAGGAAACCACGTCGTAACTTTAGGAGTGGCTTTAGTTATTTAGTTTACTAATAAAAACATGTGTTATTTCATATGACATAATTAAAACGTATTCGGTTTTCATATTAAATAATAGAAATATTGATGACTCAGCTGAAACTTAGTACAAAACAATAATAGTAAATTGTAAAATGATTCATATTGCAGAAATCAAGAATATAATTATTTCTATTTATTAACAATAAAAATTTATACATTTCCTGTGATAAATGAAAAACATTGATTAAACATTTTTTTTGATTTACGTTATTTACAAGTAAAAATGACCACATTTAACACAATTAATTTTAATAAGAAAGATAAATAAAAATTTTTCGTTTTATACAATTAAAGTACTCATAACAAAGGGGACAGGTGTTTAACATTTTATTTAAATCGTTATATTTTATTTTCAATATGTTAAAAAAAGTATTAATCAATGATAATTTAGAGAAGCATAAATGATGAAATAAATTACTTAAAAAAGAAAAATTTTTAATTTGGAAAAACCAGCGTTTGATATTTCATAACGTTTAACTGTCTTTCTGTCGCATTGTGATGCTGTTTAATCATTTACAATTTTTTAACTAATTCAATTATTCTTTTCATTATATATTTTATTAATTTTAAATAACATGAACATCCCTGTTCTCAATTAAATAATAATTAAAAAAAAACTATTAAACAGACAGGTATTTAACAATCAAATGTCACGGTAAGTTAATTTTGTTATTTTATTAAATGAAAATAAAAAAATCACATAATTAGTACTATTGTTCAGTTCATTGCTCTTCTTTATTGTTTAATAAAACAACAATAACCAAAAACATCTTATAATAAACAATATTTTATTATATTTGGCTTCTCATAATATTAATAATAATCATACTTAAATGTAGGGTGATCATTTGCATAAAAGCAGCATAAAACAACAAGTGACATCGTCACAAATAAAAAGAAAAATCATTAGAAAATATCTTTAACTAAAACTTTCAAATTTAAACTTGAATTTCAATAGAGAAAAATAAATACATAACGATATTTTATAAGAAAATTATTTTTTTTTTTTTAATTAATTTAAAATTATTTAATTTAGTAAAATAAGAGTTTCACATCAATAAAATATATATCGATTACTTCACAGCACCCTGTTAACTATTGTAATTTTCCCACAATCATTATCTATCTTTTTATTTAACAATACGAAAAACGAAAAATTTTATCTAGGTTTTTATTATTTTGTTTTGACTAAATGTGAAAAAATTATTACAATACTTTTTTTTTATTATTATTATTTTGCGCAAAATTTAGTTGTTGAATTAATTTAATTAAATTATTTTTCTTTCTTTCTTTCAAGCTGATGTTAGAAAAAGGTAATAAAATTTTTTGTTGTTTTTATTTATCTTTTTTTTTTTCGTAATAACAAAACCTGTGGAGGTCAACCGGTTTCATTATTATATTTTGTTAATATTAATTATTTAAATTTATTTAAAAGAAAAAATAAACTTTATAATAATAATCAAAGTGAAAGAAACAGGGTGGTTGTTCGAAGAACTTATTTATATAATTATTAAAGAAAATTTCATTGATCATAATCATGGAATATTTTTATTACTGCATATATTTGTTAAATACAAATTTAAATTAAATAATTGACATGTGTTAATTGTTTATATATTAGTAATTACCTTGATTAAATAATAATTATTACGAAGAAATTCAAGTAAATTTGATGATTATTTGGTTAATTTATTAGCTTGATACAAATATGAATAAATATCTTACATGTTACACTATAAGTTTAGAATTTTATTTAACCCAAAATCGTGGTTTATTCATTTTACTACGAATATTTTAACTTTAAAGGTATAAAGATAACGTTTAATTTTAAAAAGATTAATTTTATTAATTTATATAATTAATATTAATTACTGAATTGTATTAAAAAATTTTTATATAATAAAAATGATTTGTGATTAAAATCTGCACATTTTAAATAGCAATTTGAAGCCAAAGTAGAAGAATAAAAACAAAAATTTAAACAATTATTAATTAATTTTAATTAAAAACTAGCTCAAAATTCGTTAAATAAAAAAGAAAAACAAAAAATTATTTACATTCTTAATTAATAAATTATTTTAATAATTATAATAATAATGGACAAATGTGTTCAAAATTCTTATATGTTTTAACAGTGCTTAATTTTAAAAATAACTGACCTGACTTTTACCAAAACAAAAATCTTAAATACTCGAAAATTAACTTCTTTTTTTTTTTGGTAAATACGATTTTGGTAAAATAAAAGCAACGAAACTGTATCCAATATAAGAAATAAAAGAAAAACAAATGATGCAGTTTTATAAAAAAAAAAAAACAAGAAGCAAGAATGAGTATTAAAGCGTGACACAGTGTTTTTTATTTTAAATTATAATTCTTGTTAAATTATTATGTTGTCATTTTAGTTTTTGTTTAAATTACCACCAGAATAATCGCGTTGTCCAAAAAAATAATAATATTACTAATATTAAACAACAGCAACAGCAACAAATAACAGCTAACATAAATATATATATTGGTAAAAGCAGCATAATAATGACTTGATGGCATTTTAACAATGAATAAATAATACTTGGGAAAATAAAAGAATGTAAATAATAATAATAATATCAGTCAGTGTGAATAAAAAATCACGAATATTATTTTCTGCTATAACAATATGAAATATTTATAATTATATTGTAGTACTGTGTGTATTAGCTGATTGAATGTGAATTTTGATTGTTTATATATATTATTTTAAAACTTTAAATGGGCCTTTAGAAGTGTTGCCTCCAATGTTTTTAAACATAAAATAATATTATATGTAGTAATGTGGGGGCATCAGCATAAACTATACAATCAACAGCAGCGGCAATCACCAGCAGTAACAGCAATCATCAAGTAAAATAAAACAGCGGACAACAACATAATAATATATATATAAAAAAACCCATACCAAGTCTTAACTAACATTTAAGTAATAATAAAATAAATAAATAAAATACAAATCATAACAAAAACGAATAATAAAAAAATATATGTCTAAAACTATTGGATTGGGTTAGATCAAATACTTTCCATTTGAGTGGCTCCATTTAACGTTACAAAGTTATCGTGTGCAGTTCAGTTTGTTTATTTTTTACTTATTTATTTAACAAAATTCATTTATTTACATATTATGAACAAATAATTTATAATATTATAAATAAAATAAAAACTTAACAAGTTACTTAGTTTCAAAAAAAATCTATTAGTTTGTGATTAGAGAAACTTAAAGCTTAGAGCCATCAGCCAGTCAACACACATATCAAATAAAAGAAAAATACACAATTCACACAGTGCGCCGCCACTTTAAAGCTGTGTTGTTTGGCCATTTGATTAAAGTGTTTTATGTGTTTCTATTTAAAATATTATAAATTACAAAAAATTGTGTCACTTTCCTGTGTGCGGTACATATATATATATTTGATTGTTTTACAAAAGTTTAAAGCTTTTAAAAGTTTACACATGCGGTGTGTCAATTATCTGTGACAGTAATTTATTTTAATTTCTTTTATATAATATTAAAAAAATATATAATTATAATTAAAAATATTATAATTAAAGCTTGTAAAAGAAGCAGAGAAGCACATGTGAATTTTTAAAAAGTAAAACAAAACAAAAATAAGTCTGTATATATATTTTTTATATATTAGCTAAAGTAAAAGTTTAATTCGTCGTAAAATTATATTAATTTTGTGTTTGCACTGTGTGTTAAATATACATATGTATATTGTGTTGGCTTCTTTTCCATGAATAATTAAATAATAATTTGATTGATTGGTGAATTAAAAAAATTAAGAAAAAGAAAATATTTTTATTTTTTTGTGATTTCCATATGGTAAAGAGGTGGCAAACAGAGTTCAATAAATAAATAAATATATATTTTTTTTTAATTATTAAAAAATGTTTAGTGTTAAAAGTGAATTTTTAATAAATTTATTATTTATATTTTTTTTAATAAAATCTATAAAATGTAATGATAATTTACGTGTAGCGTATCAATGGAAACAAATTGATTTTGATTATCGTAATAATTTTGAGCGTATAAATGCAATTGATGAGAAAACATTTATACCGGAAAATGTAATACCTGTGGGATTAGAAGTATATAAGTCACGTTTATTTATAACGTTACCTAGGTGGAAAGAAGGTGTTCCTGCATCACTTGCTTATATTAATTTAAATGGTATGTTATTGTTATTAATTTATGTGTTAAAAGTGGCAAAAAAAATAGCATTGAGAATGTACCAAAAATAAGAAGGACTTTACTCATGAATAATTGAAAGCTAAATAATTTTTGAATAAACATTGACTTTTGAATTCATTTAGAAATGAAAAATTAGAATTATTTAGTTATTCATCAATTTAGCACACCTTTTTTTTCATTTATTAACTAACAAAACACATTTATATTAGCATAAATGTTATAACAAATTTATATTTATAATAATAATTATTATTATAATTCATTCATTCACTCTCGTTTTTTATTCTTATTTTATTTTGTATATGATAAATTATTATACTGCGTGTCAATCAATAGATTTATTAATAAATTGCAATGTTTAATACGCATTTCATTTTGGATTTCCAAGCTCTTCTATTGCGTTAAATTATTGTTGTTTTTATTATTTTCCTTTGCTTCGCATTAACTCGTTTATATGGTTTAGCAAACCTATTAATTTTTATACGAGTTGATAACGACTTGTTGGCAATAATTGTGCTTATGATTATGCGATCATAATATAATAAATTAAAATATATTTAATGGATGAAAAAATCCTAACGTCTAATAAAAAAAATTAATAACACCAAGAAAACGATTTTATAACTTAAGAGCGATAATAAAGAGTAAAACTATGATAATTTTGGTGTAATTAATTTAGTAAAGCAAAAAAAGAAAAGAAAAGAAATATTTTTGAACATAACAATGATTTAATTATGTAAATTAACGTATTATTATTATTTTTTTTTTTTGGCACGATGTAATTAAATATAGTTGAAATCGTAACTTTTCTTTTTCATTTAATAAAGCAAAAAGAATGAAGAAAAGAAAAATAAAATGAAATAAACACCTTGATACTTTGTTCTCTATTATTGAAAGTTATATATTTTATTATTATTATTGCTCTTTTACTACTTAATTATTATAATATTATTTTTATTATTTTACCACAATTATTTCTATATTATTTACCACAACACGCAAATAATCATTTTTGTTAATAATCGAAATGGTTAAAGATTATTTTATAAAATTTAAAAGAAATTATTAACGATAGCGTGCAGTGGTTTTCTCTGTCTGTATTATTTTCTTATAAATATCTTTACAAATAATATATATGAAAGAATAATTTCTTTGATGAATAATGAAATATGTACATAAATAAATTTTATTATTAATAAATAATATCACATAATACTTTGTATGTCAAAAGTTGAAAAGTAAAAGAAAAAAATATATAGCTAAAAATATATCCAAAGACAAATACATTATTTAATTTAATTTTGTAGATTCTATTGCCCAGCTAATATTTAATTTATAAATATTGACTAAAACAGTATTTTTTCTTCTTTCTTTCTTTACATTTAAATTATTTATTTATTTTCTTAACATTTTCTTAGAAATTTATTAAATTTATTATTGTTTTTTTAAATTATAAAAATTTTGTCTTATTTCTTATTTTTTTTTTTTTGGTTTTATTTTTGGCGTTTTCAAATGACGTAACTTTTGTTTAACGAAAATAAAATTAAATCGAAATATTTTTAACAGCATTTTTTTTTCTTTTCTTTTTGTTTTCGTTGTGTTTTTTTTGTATTCACTGTAAGATTATCACCGTTTATTTTATTATTTTTACGTTGTATTTGCTACTAATATAGAATACCAAATAATATAAATTAATTTTTTTATAATTAAATAAAATAAATATATTTAAATAAGAACTGTCCACGTTCATGTATTTTATGTGTTGAAAATATGTTTTAATAAGCTTGTGCTTTGTAATTATAATTAAAAATGAATAATAAAATTATTTATTGCTTGTTTATAGACAATTCAACAAAATCACCTCTATTAACACCGTATCCCAGTTGGGGTGCTCATCGTATGACTGATGATGATGAGGCACCAGAAATTGTGTCACCGTTTCGTATACGTGCAGACCGTTGTGGTCGTTTATGGGTGTTGGACACAGGCGTTGTAAATCTTTTAAGTAACACAAAAGTTTTGGCACCAACATCATTACTTGTTTACGATTTACATAACGATAACCTGTTAAGACGTTACCCATTTCCTGCATCACAAATTAAATTAGATTCTTTCTTTGCAAATATTGCTGTAGATGATGCCGATTGTGAAAATACATATGCGTACAGTGCTGATTTGGGTGTGCCTGGACTAGTAGTATACTCGTGGAAACGACAAAAATCATGGCGTGTACATCATCATTATTTCCATTCGGATCCGTTAGCCGGTAATTATAGTATTGGTGGTATACCGTTCCAATGGGATGATGGTCTATTCGGATTGGCATTATCTAAACCACAAACCGATGGTTATGCAACTTTGTATTTCCATCCACTTAGTTCAACAAACGAATTTTCTGTGTCAACAAAAGTTTTAAGAAATGAGACATTAGCCACTTCTAATGAAATATTTAAGGAATTCAAAATACTTGGTTCGCGCGGACCGAATGGACAATCAGGTGCTGCATTTTTGGACCAATTAACTGGTGTACTATTTTACGCATTACCAAACTTAAATGCAGTGGCGTGTTGGAAGACGAGCAATCGAGCGTATACAATTAAATCACAAGGTCGTGTTTACATGAGTACAGTCGATATGGTATTTCCAAATGATGTTAAAGTCGACGATCAAGATCGTCTCTGGGTGTTATCTGATCGTTTACAAAAGTTTATGTACGATAATTTAAATAAAGACGATATTAATTTCCGCATATTGACCGCACATGTAAAAGATGCAATTGAAAATACAGCTTGTGATACAAAATCAAAGCCCTTACCAGACCTTATTAATAGATTAGGTGATATCTTAAGACCGCAAAATAATCAAAACACAAATAACAATAATCAAAATAATGTGAATAATAATAATAATTCATCAGCAAGCAGTACGAATAAATTTAACATAAATGCAATAAACCTAACAAAATTATTATTTACAACTTTCACTGTGATTTTATTACAACGACTTTTCAATTAGTTGCTGTAAGCATTCAAAATAATATTATATTGAAGTGTATTGAAGAAAATATAACCAAGGCAATTCAAACGTTTCAATTTATTTTTTTTTAACAAGTAAAAGTTATAAATAAAAAGTACCTACACAAGAATTTGTACAATATATATATGCGGCCGGTGTAGTAAAATAAAGAAGAATAAACAAAGCTTAAATATATATATATATATAGTTAAGTCAAATAAAATTATAATTTTAAACCATGTATAGTAATTTAATTTTTATTCTTTAATAAATTTTTTTTTAATTTTTATTGTTTTACATTATTTTGTTTTTTTTTTCTTATTTATCGGCATTAAGTTAAAAAGCAAAAAAAAAAAAAAATTGTTAAAATGCAAAGAAAAAAGAACTATTTGTCATTTATTTGCTAATAAAAATGTGATTGATGCTTAATTGGTTTTTGCATTTCTATTTTCATCATCAGAAACAAATAATTTTATAAAATATAAAAAAAAATATCAAAACATGTATCAATGTCAAATTATATTTTTAATAGCTAATATTATTAGCTGGTAGAAAAGGAAACATCTTGGCGTTTCCCCACAACTACTTCATCAACTAGAATTACAGAAGCGGAACAAACCAGAAAAAAACGCAGGCGGACGCATACCAAAACGCCCCCAAGCGCCAATATTAATAACACTGTCATAAAACAGGACAAGCCTAAAATACCATTGCCACCACCAATTAATGTGAGCAACATTAACAATTTTGAACTATTTCGTCAGAAAGTCTTACAAACTACAGGCGAGCCAAAATTCAAAGCATTATCTAATAATGACATTAAAATAACAGTACAAACTGAAACAGAATACAGGAATGTAAAATCATTGTTAGCAGAAATTAAAAAATCACCAATGAATCAGCTGGGAGATATTGAATATCATACATACCAGCTAAAGAGTGATAAACTATACAGATTTGTTGTAAGGGGTTTACCTTCTTCAATAAGCATGGATGAAATAAAAACCGACCTACAAAAAATGGGTCATGAAGTTGAAAATATAACAAATGTTTTCAAAATGATCACAATAGACGGCGTTAGAACAAGGAAAACTTTTCCTCTGTTTTACGTTGATCTTAAACAGAAAGAAAATAACAAAGACGTTTTCAACATAAAAGCTCTAGCACACTGCATCGTAAAGATCGAAGCACCAAAAAAGGCAAAAGGCATCCCACAGTGCACGAATTGCCAGCAGCTCGGGCATACCAAAAGCTTTTGCCACAGACATTCTAAATGTGTAAAATGCGCCGATGGCCATCACACAAAACAATGTGAAAAAAAACGTGAGACCGAGCCTACGTGCGCTCTTTGTCATTGCAAAGGTCACACAGCCAATTACAAAGGATGTCCAGTATATCAAAAAAAACTTAAAAGTCAAACACACGAAAAAACTTCTGCTGTTCAAAGGATGCAAGCAAATGTAGCTAAGCCTCAAGCATCAGCAATCACAACAGCTACATCCGGTATTACCTATGCGCAATACAGCAAAAAAACTGTTAACAAACCACACCAAGATAATGAACAGAGTAAAACAAATAACGAGCAACAGAATAATGATATTATTAAAATGCTCAGTCAGATTCAACAGACACTTAGTCAGTTAACAGAGAGAGTGGAAAAATTGGAAAAGCTTCAAACCACCAAACAAAAAAGTCAACAAATTAAAAAATGATTAACTCATTCCTACGTATTATAACTTGGAATGCAAATGGGCTTAACCAAAGAGCCCAAGAACTAGAAATATTCCTTCATACAAACAATGTAGATATTGCGTTAATTTCAGAAACGCATTTCTCTAACAAAAGCCACATCAAAATAAGAGGATTTGACTCATATTGGACAACTCATCCAAGCGAAAGAGCAAGGGGAGGATCAGCTGTATTAATAAAAAGTAATATCAAACATTACCAACAAGAAGATATTCGGGAAAACTACATTCAGGCAACTGTTATTACGATCCAGTTCAACGAGGCAAATCTAAACATCGTGGCGGCATATTGCCCGCCGCGACATACACCAACAAAATCTCAATTCAACCACATGTTTAATAAACTCGGTCCAAGATTTATTATTGGTGGAGATTACAATATTAAACATACTGCTTGGGGCTCCAGATTAATTTCACCTGGAAAAGGTAACGAATTGCTAAGGGCCATAAACGAGAGCAAATGCGACTACTTGTCCTCAGGTGGACCAACTTATTGGCCAACAGATCCAAGGAAGATTCCCGATCTACTTGATTTTTTTATCTTAAAAGGTATTTCTCTAAGCTGTTCTCAAGCAGAGGGGATACACGATTTAACTTCAGACCACACACCTGTACTGTTATCATTGAATGCAAAAGTCATAACGGTAAAACAAAAGCAGAATCTCACTAATCAGTATACTGACTGGGATTTGTTCCGAGAAAAATTAGAGGAAACAGTCAACCTAAAAGTGTGCCTTAAAACTCACGAAGAATTAGAACAACAAACAATAATCCTTATTGAAAACATTCGAATAGCAGCTCGCCATGCTACTCCGGCATCAAAATACCAGGCGGCATGTGGAATAAAATACCCAGCTGAAATAAGAGAGCTAATCAAAGAAAGAAGAAAGGCAAGGAGAATTTGGCACTGTACCAGAAATCCTTCTGACAAGACACTTTTCAATCGAGCAAGTAATAAGGTCAACAAACTTATTAAGAATTACAAACAAGAAAGCTATGACCGCTACCTGAGTGGGCTGAGTCCAGATATGGATAAAGACTATTCGTTGTGGAAAGCGACACGACTACTCAAACGGCCTGTAACACGAGTACCTCCGCTAAGGAATTCTCAAGGTATATGGGTACGTCAGGACAATGAAAAAGCTCAACTGTTTGCACAACATCTAGCAAATGTGTTCAAACCACATGATATAAATTCCAATGTTGATATATCACCAACATATCAACTAGACCAAGATTTCAAAAAGGTTACACCAATGGAAATCGCCAAAGCGATCGACAATAATCTCAATCCAAAAAAAGCACCGGGAATAGATGGTATATCACCAAGAATATTCAAGGAACTGCCACGCAAAGCAATCATCATGATAGTATACTTATTTAATGCCTGCATACGCTTAAAACACGTACCAAGCAGCTTTAAAACGGCCCAAATAATTATGCTGTTAAAACCCAACAAACCTGATGAAGATGTATCATCATATAGACCAATTTCACTGCTTCCTACCATAGCAAAGCTATTCGAAAAAGTGATACTTAAACGACTCAAACCGTTACTAAACATACCAGATTTCCAATTTGGATTCAGGAATAATCATTCTACTATAGACCAAATCCATAGAATAACAAATGTCATAGAGCAAGCACTGGAACAAAAGAAATATTGCCCAGCTGTGTTCCTTGATGTATCACAGGCCTTTGACAGGGTGTGGCACGAAGGGTTAATTCATAAGATGAGCAAAATATTACCGAGAAATTATTGCAAACTCATGGAGTCTTACCTCTCTGATCGCAAGTTCAGAGTTATACATGGGGAAGCATGTTCTGAAGTTTATCCGACCCTAGCAGGAGTCCCACAGGGAAGTGTGCTGGGACCTTTCCTTTATTTGCTATTCACTGCAGATATACCAACAACAGAAGACACATTCATTGGCACATTCGCTGATGACACTGTAATTATGGCAACAGACGAATCTCAACCCAAAGCAGTTGAAAAACTGCAAAGAGCCTTGAACGATGTTAGCAGGTGGACAGCAGATTGGAAAATCAAATTGAACGAATTAAAATCAGTCCATGTGACTTTTACGTTGCGTCGTAAAAATAACAATATTCACACATACCTTAATGGAAGGCAAGTACCACAGGCTGAATCAACAAAATACCTAGGCCTTCACCTAGACTCAAGACTAAACTGGAAACACCACGTTAGACAAAAAGCCGAACAGATCCGGATAAAACAACGTCAATTGTACTGGCTTATAGGACATCATTCCAAAATGAACCTATATTGCAAAAGACTAGTCTACCAGTCTATTCTTATGCCGATCTGGATGTACGGTGTGCAACTATGGGGTTGTACTCATAGATCCAACAGAGACATAATCCAACGTACCCAAAATAAAGTTCTTCGCATGATCACTAACGCTTACCGGTTTGTGACTAACGAAGAGATACACAAAGACTTAAAAATAAAAAAGGTAGAGGAGATCATACGTGAATTTGCTATAAAACACGAAATGAGACTCGTTGCCCATCCCAACGTCGAAGCCACACAATTGTTGGATACTACCAACGAAATAAGACGACTTAAACGCTTAATGCCGCATGATCTAACCATGTAACAACAAGTTGATGAAAAGTACATCTACATTTAGGGAGCTGGATATTGGTGCAGCAAACCCACACAAGTTTATGCTTATATACATACATAAGTACTTTTGGCAACAATACTAATAAATTAATTATTGTAATTAAGATTGTAGTAACCATACCAATAAAGGTGTTTTAAAAAAAAAAAAAAAAAAAAAAATTATATTTACAAAAAAAAAAAAAAACATAAAAACAGTGAAATGCTCAAGGTTGTGGGAGTTAGTGTGACTAAATAACAAAGCAAGGATTGATGAGGAAGTTATAAATGTTATATAATTATCTTTGTTATTTAAATTTTAATTTAAATACATTATTTTTGTAAACTTTAAAAATTATTTAAATTTTTTATTTAATTAAATTGATATTACATTCTGTAAATTTATTATTTAACTAAGTCACCAATGTTTTATTAATTGAGGTAAAAATGATAAAACTTAAGGTTAAATAGTATAAGCGCTATCTTAAGCCACACAATAATCTCATAAACAAAACATATAACCATCGTTTCATTGTCTTAAATTAGCAAAAAAAAAAAAAAAAATAGCAGATAGTATTTAAAAAATGAAAATAACTTAATTAATTATTTATTTATGCACATATCGTTGATATTATGTTAAATGTTATAAATTAATTTTTTAATAATAATAAAATTTTATTTGCATAAAAAAAAAATGAATATTTCAAAAAATTGTATGATTTGTCGGTTAACTTCTACGATAATTAAATATTTATAATTAATTTCTTTAAGAAAAACGAAAAAAAAAAAAAAAGTAAGTGAAAGGCTTGCGTTTTTATATTTAAAATTTTACTTGAAGTTTGTTTTATGATTATTATAATTATTATTAATAATAATAATAATTAATATTATGATTTATAATAAAATATCTTGACCTCGAATCATTTTTTTATTCATTTTTTTGTTATATTGAAAATATTAATCAACAAAATTATTTAAACCTGTTAGTTTGCATTGCACTTTGCATATGTGTATACGCATGCACTATCTAATTAGCACTCTATTAGAGAGTGTAGACATAAAATAAATAATTAATACGAATAAGTTTCAATAAAACTTAATGACAATATTTATTTTTTTGCTAAATAATTATTGGTAATTTATGTATATTATATATTTCAAAATAATAAATTACTAAATATTTGTCTACTTGCCAAATGTATTATGTTGCAAAACTATTAACATTCCTATTGATTTTTACCATATTTTTTTTGCTAGTTTTTACTTTTTTTTTGTATTTGGTTTAATACAATAATTCAAAGGAAATTTCATTCATTACATTTTATTTATTTTTTAAATATTTATAAGAAATCTATAAGCATATCCGTATATAAATAATATTGCTGAAAAATTGCTATTTTTTATAAATTATTAAAAATATTACCTGTAAAGTGTGATTAAACCCAGAAATAAGTATCTGCCACTTCTTTGATTGTAACCGCGATGTAAAATAATTTAATTCTATTAATTAAATAATAATTATCACTAAGAAGACCACACAAAACTTGCCTTTTCTAGTTGCTTTAAAGAAAAATTAAAGCTTTTAACAGAGAATTTATTAATATTTATAAAAAGTAATTAAAGTAATTTTTAATTATGAAAAAAAAAAAAATCATGATTTGATTTTTCTCTTTATTTTTTTTTTCAACAATTTATTATTTTTATTAAATAATAATATTGTGTTTTATATAAAAAATATAAGTGATATACAAGTTTTAATATCACAACAATAAAGCAATAATAATGTCATTTTATCATATATAAAAAAAGCAAATTTATTTCAAATACAATACCCATTAAATCTATAACCTAATCATTATTGTCTAATCATTATGTTTTTTCTTTTTTGTATTTCTTTTTTCGCTTATTTTTCTTTAGCGGCATTCAAATTATGTTTATATTCTATTTATGTGTTGTCGTTTTTATTCAACCAAAATATAAATAAACAGATAAACAATCAAAATAGTAAAAAAACAACGGTTTCTTTGATAAATAATTAATAAATAAAGGAAATGAAATAAATTAAAATATTTAATGATTGGAATTGTACTTATCCAATATTTTCTGTTATCATTGGTATTAGCATAAAGTGCAATAAGGTTGGATTTACTGTTCGCTTTGGATTAAAAAATAAATTAATATCTCTTAAAAATGGTAAATTGTTCGATTAAAGAAAAGTTAAAAAGTGTTTGGCTGTGGTTTATCGAAGATCCTAAAAGAATTGTCAGAATAAGTGTTTTATCAGCATGCAGTGTTGTTGTGTTATTCCAGGTAAATTGTGTATTTCTTTGAAGAAAAATACTATTAAAAAAAAAACAATTGTTAAAGCTTATTTTATATTGTAAAAGCTTACAGAATGTTTCTGGAAGTTACGCCATCCTCCAATAACAACGCATTCACATTTCGATTTAAATGATACAATGACATATCCAGCGTTAACATTCTGTCGTGATCCACCATACAAAGCTGAGATAATGGGGGTATAATTTTCTATATTTTTTACTATTAATAACTTATTTAATAGTGTTTAAACTGCAGAAATATAATTTGGCATATCATCCACGTTTTACATCGCATTGGAAAAAATATCCATACGAAACCGAAGAATTAGATAAAACATTCTGGGATGCAACGTATAATCAAAAGGAATATTTTGTACAGTACGCACTAAGTGGAGATCCGAATTGTAAAAAATAATTAATTAATAATATATTCAAATGACCTTACATTAGTTTTTGCATTTTTAATCAGCTATTCAAATAGATAGCAGCATTCATTTTAATCTAGGTCAATGTCATACACTTAAGCCGAAAAAAGCTACTCGTGGTGCATGGAAAAACTCTGGGTTTTCATTGATGTTGCGTCACACGATTAAAAGCATTGACGAAAGTTCAAGTGAAATACCACCTGGTTGGCATCTATTTATACATGAGCCATCAGAAAACTTTACCGAAAATCGTATGCAAACATCCGGTCGCATTGAATATATGTACATAGATGTGGGCGAAGAGGTTGAAATTAAATTGACAGCACAACACTTTTCAATGATGGCAAATATTGATACAAAATGTTCAACAAAGCGGGCATATAGTGCAACTAAAGTAATTTTTATTGAAAATTTCTTAATTTATTGTTTAAATAATGAAAATAATAATTTCAGTGTGGTGAAATGTGCCGTTGGGAGCATATAACAAAGTCTGTGGGATGTAGTGCCCCGTGGATGCCTGACATAAATATGAAATATTGCGATAATTACGATGCAATGAAATCACTAATTGTTAATTATCAAAAGTAAATACTTTATTTAATTTCACGAAATTTTGTACAAAAAATTCTGTTTTAGTGTAAGCGAAAATTTTGATGATCAACAATGCAATTGTCCGGAGCCTTGTCGATCTGTTATTTATTCTGCATTTGTTGTCAATCGGAAAGAGTTTATCCAGCCAAAACCAAGTTCACAGCTTTGGATTTATTATACTTCAAAAATGGTTACAGTATGTACAAAACGTGTATTTTTTTATAATAAAAGATTAATGGATTAATTACATGTGTAGATCGCAGAAGAACGTCCAGGCTATGATTTATCACAATTTGTTGCTGATATGGGTGGATCATTAGGTTTTCTACTAGGCTTATCAGTACTTGGATTAATAGGATTACTAGAAAGAGTAATCATTCATATCTATTTAAATATTTACTTAATTAATACTTAATAATTGTGTTATTAATTTTCAGGTAGCTGTATTAATGCTTGGTAATTTTATTCCAATGAATAAAACTACTACCAATCCAAATATTTCTAAAAATGATAATATAAACAATAAAACGAATAATTATGATGATAAAAATGAAATAATAAAAATAAAATCAACACCTTTGTTTGATACAAAAATGAACAAATATTAATCAATTTACAAATATACATTTACATAATCAATAATTATTTATTTATTTACATAACCATTAAACATAACAAAAAAAAAAAAAGAAATTATTTATAAAATATGCATGAAGAAAAAATGTATTTTATTTTTTATCTTGTCGTGTAATTATAATTTATTTTATTTAATTAATATTTGGTGTAACGTGTATGTATCTATAAACCGTTTATTTATCTGGAGTACAATTGATTCATTATTAATTTATGAATATGTGTTTAATAAAGTCACAGTTAATAAATAATATAGTACTTATTTCTTATTTATGTGATTAATATTGGCTGAGGATTATTATAAATCAAACTAATTAAAACATTTAATTAATGGGTACGTATTGCTACGAGTATACAAAACTTTGTAAAAGCTTTTAGTACAAATGAAAAAATAGTCAATGATTTATTAATTAAATCGACTAGATGGCACTACATACACTAAATTTAATAAAAATTTCTGTTTTCTTTAAATAATCTTGAAATAATATTATTTAATTTTACTATCCTCTTTTTTTTTTCTTAAATTAAAGTAATTATTAAAAAGCTATTCTTACTGAAATAAATTACCTCGTTGTTTTTTCATTTATAAAAAACAAATACGCATTGACCTTCAAATACTATGAAATTTAAGCAGAGAATTTTCTTTTTACGAAGTAAAGAAATACTAAGTAAACATTAATAGTCTAATATTACTGAATTTACAAAAATATAAAATTTCTTCGCAATAGTATTTGATTAGAGAATAAAACCATACATACATATTCCTCCCAGTTATTTTTCATTTATTTTTATTGTTTAAAAGATCAGAAGTTTTACAGAGTCATAAATGAAATGAAAATTAAAAATAATTTATTTTCATCCAAGTAAAAATAAAAAATATTTTCCCATTTTTTAAAGAAAATTCATATGAATAATGTAAAATTATGCGTGGTAACGTTTTTGAAAAAATAAAAAATAAACACAACAAATTATGCTTTTTACCACGTAACAAACGAAATATGAAATTTCAAAATAAAACATTTTCTTTGTCGATTTTGTTGTTTTTGTTTATTAAAATAGGTTTTTGTGGGTGAAAATTTCCTATTTTATTATTAAAACGTCATAATATTTTATTAATTAATAAGAAAATTATATTATAGTAATAATATTATAAAATATCGTCAATGTAGATGTTATAGTTGTTATAAATTATTTTTTAACAAGAAAGAAAACATAATTCGTTAAAGAAATTATTAAAAAAATATTTGGTTTTTTCTTGTCTTAGCATATTTTCTTTAAAATTATAATTTTTTATAAGTATTTTTATATTTTAATTAATAACATATCTTAATTATGATTTTTGTTTAGCAAAATATTGAAATAGGACATGTAAAGCTTCGTATAGTTGCATTAAGTAATGCAATGTTACGATAAGTTTAAAAGTAGAAAAAACAATGATAATGATATATGTAAAGTGGGTATTCAAAATTAATATGGGCGCGAGAAGCGTACATGAATAAAATTTAATATAATAGAAGAAACGAGATAGGAATATTAACATTCCTTGCCGAATATGGTTGGAGGAAGGAGTCATGTCTCATGGACTTGTTATTATTGTATTGTTGGTTTTATTTATTTATTTGTTTTTCTTATATTTAATTTTTTTAAACTGTTTTGTTATTTCATCTTGACTGGTTAAGAAACAATACAAGCAAAGAAATAAGAAACAATTTAAATTAATATAACTATATAACAGTATTAACATCAGAAAAATAAAGAAAAACTATAGAATAACGAAATATATAAAAGAAAAACTCTACTCATGATAAGTTATGTTAGCTTTTTCACTAAGAAAAAACGTCATTTGTTGTTTTTTTTTTGTAAAGAAAATAGAAGAACTTTACGAACAAGAAGCCAATATATTTGAACAAACAAAAATACATTCTTTTTTTTAAATAAAAGCAAATAATAAAATACAATCAGAAAAACAGAAATGTGTGCTGTACATTCATAAATAAAACAATTATATTTGCAAAATCCCTGCTAAATATCATCACAATGATCGTCAATATAATCCATAGGCGATCACTACACAAATATATTCATAAAAAAAGAAAAAGAAAAAAATAAATTAAAAAATAGAAAAAACACATTTTAAATTAAGCTAATAATCGATGTTCTGGTTTTTATTCTTCTTAGGCTCAAATTAATCTATCTATTGTAGCTGCTATTCCTGTCACTACCACTATAACAGTTACTGATGTCAGCTCATTTGAAGAAAAATGTTTCTATGAACATGAGAAGGATACGTTGAGTAATCTTAAATTAAAGAAACCTGTATACACTACGAGACATACATATTGTTTCAAAATAAATTAAAAACAGAAAAAAATAAATAAATATATATATCACAGAAATTTTATCTTTTCAATTATAAGAAGGTAATAATTGGTTCTAACCAAAACATACTTTTTAATTCATGCTTCAGTTTATACAATACAAATATATTTATAAAAATAGTTTCGAGATTACAGAATACAAACTTAATGTATCTATTTATATGAAAACTATTGTACAGAATAGTGGTTTTAATTTAAAACATTTTTATTATATTTTATTTGTAGGTGGCTCGTGATTTTCCAACGCAATGCAAAAAAAAAAAAAATGTTTTATCAGGGCTGTAATGATCATAGTTGGTTAGAAGAAATAAATGCGTTGCAAAACTTTCACTTTTCGTTGCATTAATAAATTTATTGCAAAATCAAAAATTTAAATTGTGACTTGTCAAGATATATATCGAATGTTGTGCAATGATTTTATTTTTATTTAACAGAAATTTAAGTACATCATTTTTTAAGACAGATCAGTCAAGAGAGATAAAGAATAAAAATTCTATATAAATGCTTACTTGTATTTAAAAATAAAACAAAATTAAATATTATATGAATTATTTTTGATGAAGTAAATAGTTTAAGATGACGTTTTGTTGCTAATTTTCTTTTTGTTTCGCACTAATTTCTACATCTACTGTCCAACTAAGATGTTTTTTTTTTCAATAAGAAAAAAATATGTATATGGTACAGTAGTTTTGTGTTACAAAATTAAAAATAATAATATATTCTTTTAGCACTTTTTGTTTGATTTTTCTTGTGTCGTCGCATTTTTTTATTTGTCATTTACATTTAATTTTTTATACTTATTAGCCACGTCTATTTTCATAATATATACCGAAAATTCTTAATTTTCTTATGTTATTTCTTTCATTTATATATATATATATGTTTCTTATTTCTTTTTTTATGTTAATTATGTTAAATATTCCTCTCTTTGACCTATTTAATTTCATATTTTTTTAGTATTATTATTTCATTTCTATACAATTTTATATTTAAAAAGAAATATTAAGGAAATTATAAATATAAAAATTTCTACTAAGCAAAATTTTACATGAAAAGTATATACATATATATATATATATATATATATACATATATATATATATATTTTTTATATTTCTCTCAGTTCATATTCATACAGTATGTTTGTTTTTTAAACTAATTTTATAAAAATTTATTACATTTATACGAAATTGAATTAAAATTATAATAAAGTAAATGTAATATACAATTATTATTTCAATTATACAATTGAGTTAAATGTGAAAAATGGATTTTAGATAGAAAAAAAAAAAAAAAATATCTCGTATTTAAGTGGAGCATCGAGTATGTTTAATGACCCTGGTACCAAAAATAAAATATCATATTGGTGTCGAACATTTGCAGTTAAAAACATTCTTTTTCTTTTTGTTATTTCTATTTTTCTGAAATTTATTTTAAATAAATAATAATATTTTTCGTTTTTAATTAAATTTAATTTAATTTAATATTTTTAATTTAGTTTTTGTATTAAATTGAATGAATTATTTTTAAACTAAGCATATATGCTTAAACAACAGGAAAATAAGTTTTTAATTATTAATCTTTTCTATTTTCTTTTCATTGTATTATATTTCGTAGCTTTTTTTTAATATGAAAAACAAAAAAAAAAAATTAAAGAAATATTAAAATTTTTATTTATAACTATGGGCTTATTCAGAGTATTTCTTTTCTATTTTTATCATTAAACGACGTAGTACGAAATCTATTACTCGATCTGTGTTGTAGCTTTTCATTGCTTTGCTTGTTTTTTAACACAATTCAGATGTCAAACGAAGGAATCTACAATCTAATGAATATATTATGTTCTATTAATTCATTTAACAGGGTAAAGCAAAAAAGTGTTTTCACATAAAAACTAAATAAATAAATAAATATCCTCTTGTGACACTAAAACAAAAGTGTCATAATTATTAATTTTCAGTCAAAGGTAATAAAATAATTTTTATTGATTTAATACTTTTCTTCAAAAAAAAACACAAATTTTGTTGAGTAAGATACTTAATGCAAACATTTTAATAATCTAGATTAAATAAATAAATATAAAATTTTTCAAAATGAAGTAAATCGTATAATTAAATTTAATTTAATACGAAAATATACTAAATAAAATTATTTTTTTTTGTTTAGGCGTCTCCATTTAATTAGATTCAAGTTATTCGTTGAACACGTATACAGTGGATACTTATGGATTTAATTTTTTAGATAAATAATAAAAATATTTGACAAATTTATTGGTACAAGAAGGTTTTTTCATTAAAAATTACTATTGAGTTGAAACGATTGATGCAAATTCAAATGCATTTTTTAATTCTTCATATAACAACAAATTTTCATTATTTATAATGATTTTTTCAAGATTTTAATTATTTAAAAAATAAATTTTATGTATTGGCTGTAAAAACACTTTGACTAATTAAAATTAAAATTACAAAAAAAAGAAGATGTAAGTAAGTAAAAAGAAAATTAAGAGCCAATACAACATTCTTATTAAGCAAACAAATTAGAATAATAATATGAAATTGAAATTTGATCATATATAAATAATTAAATAATTAAATTAGTGACTAATAAGTTTGCAATTATTTAAATACATGAAAATAAAACAAAATAATTTTCAATTATAATTAAATATCATTAAAACTCCTCCTGCTGCATGTTTGATGTTTACTTATAATTTATATTTTTTAAATGAAAAACCATTGGAATAAAAATAATAATAATTATAAAAACAACAGATATTAATTAAACAGAAAAAAAAAACAACGAAACATTTTCCAAAAATAATAAATAATAAAAATAGAAACAAAAACTGTGCTATACACAATTTGTCGTTAAAAAATGTAAAATTAGTCATAATTAAAAAAATACCAGGCGTCTCCACCAATATAAATGTACATTTTTTATTTTTTTCATAAATTGATTTCTTAAATACTCATTTATATTCGATACTTTTCATAGTTAAACATAAAAAAAATATTGAATAGACAAGAACATTAAATAAGAGATTTATTTTGTCAGTTAAACAATGCTGAACTGTTATTTTTTAAGGTGATTTGCTTTGCGCGTTTAAAATTACAAATAACAACGACATTGCGCAACAGAAAAAATCACACGTAATCGGTTTGTTAATTATTTTGTAATTTTATTCAATTGTTAAAATATAAAAAATCATTTCGTATTTATGTGAAATTAAAAATAAAAACAATAATTGTAGCCAGGAACAACAGAAAGGAAGATTTTCAATATTTTTAACTTTTTTTTTCATTCCTTTGTTTCGTTAAACATTATTAGATTTTGTGACGATGGCGGAATAATTTTATTTATTTTTTATCTTTTATTCTCGCTTTAGTTTAATTAAATAAAATTTTTCATTTTCCTTATTATGTTTAAAACAATTAAATTTAGACACTGGTATTCAACGTCGTAGCTAAATTATTTTATAGATGAAAATCACTATGCACGCCGACAAAATTTTGCAAAGCCAAAGAATTCTATATTTAAAATAGTTAAAGAAATAAAAATAAATAAATATATATAAAGATAAAGTAAAAGAAGCAACAGCACAGAAAATAAGAAAATCTGAAATTAAATCACATTAGTAATGTTTGCTAAAGAAAATATAAGTAAAATGAACTAGAATTCACTAACATCTAAGCGAATCTTAATTTAAGTAAACTTTTTATATAACTTGTATGTGTTTATGGCTGGTTTTAAAAGAAATTAGTTTCGGTCGACTACTTGTTTTATTTTCTTGATGAATTTTAAATTAAGAAACTAATTAGAGATAATAAAATCAAAAATTACAGGAAGAAAATTTTAAATTTAATTTATAATTTCATTTTAGATGGCTAATTTGGTATCAGCAATCATTATTTTCCAATTTTTTATTAAAGATCAATCAGAAGATATGATCTTTTATAAGACATAATAAATATGTACAATGAAAGAGGAAACAATAAATATTATAAGGCTATATTGATTACATAATAATCGCAATGAAAGCGCCATCGAACAATATAATTTTAATACCTGATAAAAAAATTTCACAATCTTATGAAAAGAATTATAAAAATTTTTCCTCTTTAGTTATTTTTGCCAAAAAGTTATTGTTATTATTAATAATACTATTTATTCAATTTATATTTATAATAATAAAATAAAAATTCTTTTGTTTGACTTAACACAAGAAAAGTCTTTTAGTTAAATGAAGAAAAATAATACAAAAAGATTATTTTTCTAAATGTTTATAAATAAAATTGAAGTTGCTGTTGATGTTGTGCTTTTATTCTTATTCTTATCTTACAAAGTAATAAGAATTTCAACTCAACACTATAAATTTAGTTTTTAAAATATATTATATTTATTTTAAGATAGTTTCATTACTATTAACCATGTAAAAAAATAACAAAATTAGACCGACATGTATATAAAAGTATATAAATCATCATTATATTTAGTAAATATTTTTTTTTTACCATCGATTGTAATGTTTTGCTAGGAAAACATTTGTAATGTCTAAAAAATATAAAAACTATAAATTATTAATATAAATTTCTTTCTAAATTTTAAATTAAGCAAGTCAAAAACGGTATACATCAAATATTATTTCATTCGTATCCTAAAGCATGTCTGAGTTAAATTTATTATTCTTCTAAAATAAAATTTAAGAAACAAAAAATGGTTACAGTCAATTTTATTTTTCAATATTAAAAAACTGTTTTTCTCCTCTAAAATTGAAGGAATATAAATAAATAATATTATATAAAACAGAGTAAAATAAAATAGATTCTTTAACCTGTTAAACTAAAAAAAAAAAACATATCTGGACTTTATTGAAAAACTGTGCTGTTCTTTAATGCATTGACAGTTTGATAAAAATTTGTTTAGTTTTACTAAAATAATCAAAACACCATCAATAAATTATTAATAAATATACTAAAAATAAAATAGTATATAAAATATATAAAAATATATTTATTATGATTGATTTTAATAATAATATGCGAAATGTTTATTAAATAATGTCAAAAAATTTAATTCAAATTTATTTTATTTTATTTATTTTTTAAATATTTTTTTCTTTTTTTTTTTCTTATTTTATTAATAAGAATCCTGATGGAAATTTAACACATATTTCTTCTAATTCATATATTTATATATTTTCTCTGTAATGTGAAATTTCTTTCACTTTACATAAATGTTTATTTAATTGCGATTTTTTTCTTTATATTTTTAGTTTTTGTTGCTAAAATATTATTATAAATAATTTAGTGTTAGAATATTAATGAGCCATGTTAGTACAGTAGTTATTCGTAAATGTAAACTTATATAAAATACATAAAATTAAGAAAAAGTAATATTTTCAAAATATATGTACATTATAATTAATTGAAATATTGCTTGTAAAAGTAAAGCATACATGAAATAATATTAATCAATTTTTACTGCATATTTCTGATTCATTCAATTCAATTACATTTAATGAAAATACATTTGTTAATTAGCATAAGATGTAATAAATGAAAAAAAAACATTAATTAAATACTGTTTTAATAAAATAAACACGATATAATCAATTTTATTATAAACGTAATTTTTCAAATTATTTTCAACAGTCTATTTCCTTAATTAATCATATTTTATGTTGCTTTTACAAATTATTTCAATTTTACTCTGGAGTTAAAATTATGAGAAGAAATCAAATAAAAGGATTATGATTTTTTATGTTAATTTAAATAAATAAAATGAATAGATATACAAAATTTTTAATTAGTTTATATTATTAATTAAGTCTGTTTGAATTTTAAAGGAATTAAATTATAATGAACAAAATGAAATTATTTAATTTGATGTTTTATGCATTTTGCAGACGTTTATGCCAATCAGAATATATATATAAGATTTTCAGTATTTAGAATAAAAATGTATACTGTATATGCTTACTTTTATGCTTTATTTTATGTTAAAACGAAATTAGGTTGACAATTTCATGAAATAAGAAAAAAAAAATACATAATAGAACTCTAACATTACTGAAAAGCATAAGACTTTAAATGATAAGTTTACTTATTAAAATTTTATATTATATTTACTTCCTTTAATCATTGATTAAAACAATAACTCCTTAATTCTGAAAACCCCAATAAGCTTAAATTTAGATTTGCTTCTGTAACACGTACGCACGCACGTACCAATCAGCTTCTATATTTACAATTTTATTGTTGTTAAATTTTAAATAATAACAATCGCAAATAGATAACAACTTTCGTAAAAACAAAATGAATTGTAAATAAACTTTCTGGGAAAGTTCCAGAAGGTTTATTCAATTATATATTTAGATGAAATAATTAAAAAACGCGAAAACAACATTTAATATAAATAAAGTAAAACCGTAATTATTATATTTTATGTGTATTGTAGTCACAAAATGTTGGGAAATTGCTATTATTAACAATATAAATTATCTCCTCGTGGTTAAAACATTTAATTTTTGTTTAATTTAAACAATAAAATTCTGTATGACCTTTTTGGAATTTCTTTGTTTAAATTTTGTGACAAACAATCCATAAATTTACCTTTTAATCATTATATTTTAAAAGTAAAAGCATGTCTTGTTATTAATAATTTTACTTTAATTAATATTAAATTCTGGTGTTATGCACAAATTTATAAAAATTATTAGCGATTGTTTAAAATTAAATGGTAAAAAATTATTTAAAAATATTCTTTTATAGAACAATACCACCCACATGGTGAAATGCAGCAATCATGCTTATTAATTTTTTAAGCATTTTTTAGTTTTATCTTCTTGCTAGAATAAAATTTAAATTTTAATTACAAATAATTACAACATAATTCACAAATAGTTATTCAATTGTTTTATTCAATATTTTTATTTTGCAAAATTTAATAATAAGTTCTGCTATTTGTTTTTAGTTCTTAAGAAAATCAAATAAAAAAACGATTCTTACAATCCCAAAATGATAAATGAAAGTTTAAGGTAAACCTTGTCTAAGCAATTAAACAATCAATAAAGAATTTGACATTAGCTAAATAATTTTTGACATGCTACCAAAAGTAATGCACAAATTAAAATAGAATAATTAAAATTTTTAATATTTGTAATTTTTATCTTTGAAAACAACTCTAAAAATGTATTAAATTTTAAACGAACAAACAAAAAATGTATAAATAATTAAATTAAATTATAATAATTATTATTTTTATTGTTATTATTTAAATATTAAATTACATTGTTTTGCCAACAAATGAGAAAAGTCATGATACATTTTCATAAATACATTTTTATTATTTGTTTAATGCGCACACAATACAAGGTATATATTTTTTTTTGTTTTTTCATAATTTATATCTTGCAAAATAATTGTGCGTTTTCTTGTTGCTTTTCAAAAATTTATTTATAATATTTTTAATAGACAAAATAATATAAAGATATTTTTTTTTTGGCGATCTGTTTTATTTTTTAATTTAATTAATTTATTTTTAGCTGATATTTTATTATTACTTAGCAATAGTGTAAAAATTATGAGAAATGAATAAATAAATCTTTAGTTTAATTAGTATAGATTTAATTAACTTTTAATAACTTTTTACAGTGGTATTTAAATGATACGATATTTGCTATGTATTTTCGAAATTATATTAATGAAAGTGTAAGTCAAGTAGAAGCGTTTAGAAATCAAAAATATATAGTTTTTATTTTGAAATAAATTTATTAATTATTAATTTTTCAAATAGATTTATTCTTATTTATTTATACCTTAAAAATCAAATGAAATTGGTATTGCAAATGATAAAAGTATAACATTGAATATAATATTGAATTTAACTTATAGATATTCGAAAATTTTCACATATTTCTTGGAAAAGATTAATAAATATACAGTATCTACCCACAATCAATGATTTTAACATTTAAAAATTCATAATTTATTTGTTATTATAAATATTTTCCATATTAACATGTATCTGTATGTTTTCATAATCTTAGTATTATTAATATTCAATGAATCATTTTTGTAAATCTTTATTAAATAAATATAATAATTAATTATATTAAAATTAAGGAAAATAGTTTCTACGGAGGAGTAATTTTTTAACCAGATTATTATTAAAAGTCTACCGAATATTTTTTGATTAACATAAATTTAACAATAATTAATGTAAAAATGCAATAAATCTTTTAAAAGTTGTAAATTTTAAAAATAAATGTAATGATTCAATGTATAAAAATCTTTGTGCATAACAGAGTAATATATATTTTTAAAAATAATTTTATTTAATGTATCATTAAAATTATTTACTTTAACAGAAGTAAAAAAAAAAACTGTAATGAAAAACTCATCATAATTGCATAGTTAATTAATTAAGCAATAAAACAAAATATTGATATAAATAATTAAAATATTTTTGGCATTATGACATTTAAATTATTAACATAAATAATTTTCTTTTTCGTTTATTATACAGGGATGACCAATAATAATGATTAAATATAAGCTGCTAGCAATATCTAGTGTAATGATGCGCATTTAATGAATTCTAATTATCTACAATAAAAAATAAATTAAATTGGATTAAGCAAACCAATAAAAAGTTTTATAAATATAAAATTTTCATCGTAAAGGCCATCGCACTGCACTTAAATTATAACAAAACATATTATTTGTATTAAATCAAATTAATAATGACGCCGATGGATCGTCTATCTAGATATTTGATCTACTTCCATGGAGTAAAATGGAATAAAATTTGGGCATTTTGCCAATCAATTACAAATAAATATATTTTTGAAATCAAGAATCAAATTATACTTTTGCAAATTAAATATAAGATTAAAAAATAATCATAATTTTGCAGGTAATACCCTGTAAATTCTCGTTATTATTATTTTAAATCTTATTTTTAACATAAAATAATTAATAATAGTTATACCGAGCATAATAAACAATTAAAAAGCTTATAATTTTTTGCATTACTTGACTTGGGAATTATTTTAATTTTAAAAATTTAACAAAAATTATTTTTTGTGTAGACAATTCAACTGAAATAAATGACAGGAATAATTAAATAAAAATTATTTGCTTTTTAAAATTATTCGTCATCGAAAATTTAGCTAACTGAGTGTAGATATATACAATTTTTATCTAATTTAAGTAAAGTATTATTTATTTTGTTAAAAGCATAGAAACCGAAAATATAGTAAAGGCGGTCAAGAATTTTGTTAATTCAGTTAATACAAGTTTAGTTTATCTTTAGTAAATTTGTTTTTCAGCGAAATTAAACAACTGTAATACATTGTCTTAAACAGGAGCTATTTATATATAGAAATATCTTAGTTTATTTTATTTTTATTTTAAAAGCATCATTATCCCATTATTTTACGAAAAAAAAAATTAAATGAAACTATCGACAAAGTACACGTTATTATCAATCAACAATAGAGTGGGTGTTATACTTATTTAATTATCATTAAATAATTTATTAAAATACAATTGGATAGCAAAAATTGTTTTTTGAACAAATATGAATTCCACTAAAATATAAATTGTAATGCTTATGCTTGTTTAATAATGTAAATATTTTTTATTTCTATGTTTCGATATCAAAAACATTAAAATAAAATTAATGATTTGTGTAGACAAATATGATTTAATAAATTTATTGACTTGAAAATAGAAATATTTTTGTCCATGCTATCTGCTTGAGTATAGTTACTATCTATAGCGGCTCTGTCAGTAAGCAAAAAAAGAAAACTGAAATATTGGTCAAAAGATCAAAATAAATAATTATGAATATCGTTTAAAGATTTTGCTCTTCTTAATAGTTTTTCTTTTTTAATTTTTCAACGTACACACAACGATGCCAAAATTATTATATTTTTATTAATACGCATATTCATTCATTTGTAATTTCTCATATTGAATGTTAGACGTAATATAATGATAAGTCTGCGGTTCTGTTTGCTTTCAATTTTGTGGTTTTAACAAATCATAATGTTGAAGTTGTTTTTATTGAAAATTGCTACTTAATAAATATTCTTCAGTAAAGACCTGTAATCTTCTGCCAACATATGGTACTTAATACAATTTACATTTTGTCATTTTATTGATAAATTAATAATTTATTGTTTATCAAATTTTTAACGATTTATTAAGCATAACGTAAGACAATAATTGTTGTTTATAAGAAACATTAAGAAAAATCTATTTTCAAATTAAAACAAATATAAACATTCAAAATGAAATTATTATTATTCCTAACACAACTAATATTCGCTTATAGTTTTCCAAATGTTTTTCTTTATAGTTTTTCAGTTTATACAGAAAATAAAATACATTTATTGTTATTTGTTTTCAATTATGAATGAATTATTAGTTTTTATTTTCATACTATAATATTAAATATGCAAAGTGGGTTAATATTGTATGTACTTTAGATGAGAATTTATTGTATTAAAATCTTATTTTTAATAAGTTTTAATAAATATTTGTATCTTTATTTTTTATATTGCTATAAAATTGAGTTTATAATTTTGCAAAACAGGCTTATTCCACTGTAAATTTAATTTTAATTTAAGAATCTTATTTTCATAAATAATTAATGATACATTAATTTTGCATCAACAAAACTTAATGGAAACTTTTATCAATTTAAAAACAAGATATTTTAAAGCATATGTGCATAAAATTATAAAAATACATTATATGACAAGTAAACTTTAAAAAACATAAACAATTATACGAAAACAAGATGAAATGCGTTATTACACATTATTATGAAAAACAATAAGATAAAAACTTTCCTTTCTATACAATTTTAAAGCGTAAACAAAATTAAATAAAAACAAAACGATCAATTGTTGTATAATAAGAACAAAAAAGAATTAAATGTTGTTATAATTAAAAACAAGAAAACAAAATCGTTTCTATCGAAAAAAGATCTAGATCTTTCGCAACATTTTTTATTTTTTTTCAATTAAAATCGTTTTCAAATAAACAAATTATAATAATAAAAACAGTGAATATATTCGTGAAAAAATAATAAGCAACAAAAATCAACACAAGAATATTATTTGTACAAAAATTTAGAAAATACAAAAAGGAAAAATTCTTTAATATAAAAAAATGAAGAAAAGTATTATAACAAATATACAAGAGAAAATGTAATAAATAAAAAATATAAGTCAAGTAAAAAACTAAGAAAAATGAAATGAAAGAAAAACTAAAATTGTTAAAAGAAAATCATTGTTTTTTAACAAAAAATAAATTAGAAAAGCAAAAATACTTGTTTGAACAATACAAAATGGTGGGACATTTTATTTTATTTCTCCTTGTTTTATTGTAATAAAAGACATACACACACAAAATACAAAATCCTCCTAATAATATATATATTATACCTCGCTGAAAATAAAACAAATGTCTTGATAAAAAAAGAAAAAATAACAAAAAATAGAATCTAGGATTAATCAAAAGAGTAAAATACTAACAAAAGCTCACAAAATACTAGAAAAAGCGAAAATATATTTATTCAATTATTGCAAAATATTTTTTTTTAAATAAAATAAATTATTTTTTTTGCAAGGCAAATGATTAATATGCGTTTTTAAGTTATAAAAATTAATTATTATTAATAATTAATAAGAAACCAGATTTTTGGTTTTAATCAGCATGCCCTTGATCGTGATCATGGAGTGGTTTAATATTTAGCTTTTAACAAATTATAGACAAAAGAAAAATGTTGAATATTTAAATACTTATAACTCGATTACAGCTAAGCTCATTTGATTTGGATGGTACGATTTATTTAAACCTACATTTAACATATAAGATTTCTTTTCATATGATTTTATTTATTGTTGTATGTCAATACCGTCACTTGAAGTACTTTACCTTACTTAATGTTGCTTACACGTTTTTCAATTTTTTTATTTTTTTTTTTCTAGCAATCGGCATGTGTATTTTGTTTTTGTTGTTTGATGAAAAGAGGTGACTAGACTCCGAAGGCTTACCGAAAATTATGTCGTTATGAAAATTTTAACTTTTTCATGATATATTCTTTATTTTTTTAAATATACTTTTTGTTAATGATTTCTTCTTTAGCAATTTAATTTAATGAACTTGAGCAGTAGCGCAGATTTTTGCAAAAAAATAGACAAATTGATAAGTTATTTGGTGATACTTAAAAGATAATATTTTTTTATCAATTCCAAAACGTTAAGATTTAATTTGTATTATTAGTTAATTGATTATTTATTAGCGAAAATTATTTTCAAACAGAATCTAAAGTAGATCTTTAATTGTCAATAATTATAGATATCAGGATAAAAACAGCAAAATTAAGATATCGCCGCTACTGAGTACTCTTAATAACTTTTATCAAAGATTTTACTTTTTCTTAAACGCGATCGTATACATTCGTTTATAATTTTTAAATAAAATTTTTATTTTCTTTTCTTTTTTTATAATCTATTTTATGTGTGTGTAAGTGTTTTAAAGATTTTATTCTGTAAAGAGTGTGTTGTGTGTACTAAAAAGGGAGCCAAACCCGGCCACGGGTGTCGATCGATCCGATTGGGTGCCAATTCCGTATAACCGAGTGGTATCAAATTGCCTAGTATAAAAAGAGAATTTACCGGCTCCACCGCTCAGAACGGCTTTCGATCGCGTAAGTGAAACTTATCAAGATTTTTCTAAATAAAATAATATACAAAAAAAAAAAAAAAATTAAATTAAATTAAAATAAATTTACATTTGCAAATAAAATCAATTATTTTTTTTATTCCTTTTAATTGTTTAAAATTTAATTACGTTACATTATTAAGTGTGTGTGAAAATTATAATTTTGTTTTTTGTTAAAATAATTGATTTTTAACTTAAAAAATTTTTTTTTGTTTTACAATTTTTAATCACCTGAATTTTAATTAATTTGCTAATTTTTTTTTTTTAATTTTTGAAAAATTTATAATTTCAAAATTTGAATGGTGAATTTGTAATAAACAAAAAAAAAAAAAAATTAGAAGAAAATCTTATTTGAATTTAATTTTAATTTAATTAAATTTTTTTTTTTAATTGTATTTTTTTTTTTTTTTTAATTAAACTGTAATGAGAGTGTTTAGCAAATAAATTTGAATAAATAAGAAATAGGATGAAACAGAAATAAATTATATACCCCTCTGCTAACTTTGGATTACTTCATACACTTTAAAGCAGACTCGTGTTAATTTTGGGATTAGGACATCTATTACTATTTTGTGTGAAAATTTATGTGATATGATAGAGTTGTGTTTGAAAATTACGACAAAATTCAAAATAAAAAAAAGGAACAATAAAAATTTATAATAAAAATAAAAATTTTAAAGTGAAGTGCCTATTACACAGACTGCATCCGTGAAAAATAATATTTTCTAGTTAAATTCTAAAAAAAAAAAGACAATTAAATTAAATTGTATCAGTTTAAAAATATTATTTAATTATCTTAAATCAAAGTGGCAATTTGCCATTGTTAAAAAAAAATTTAGTATTCAGATACATGACATGAATTAAGTAAACAAAACAAGTGTAATAGGCTCTAATTACTTTAAAAATTTTATTTTTTATTTATTAAATTTTTATTCTTTTTATTTTTATTTTTGTCCGTAATTGATTAAGTGAAGTGGTTGTTTGTTACATTAGCATAAATTGGTGATCATACATAGAGAACGTGGTTTTTTATAAACGGATTAAAGAAGCGGATAATAAAGTATTGTTACAAAAATAAAAGAATCATATAATCGACGTAACGTTACGTGATCATCGAAGAGTAAAACAAAAATCCGATGTTTCTTAATTTTAAATAACAGAAATAAAATAAATGAAAAGTTGTAATTCTTAAAAAGGAAATTTAGTTTTGAACAACAACAATAATGCTATATTATATACAGAAGGAAAAACAAAAGATAAAATAAAATTAATTAAATAAAAAACAACAAAATAATAATAATAAGAAAATCAACTACAAATAGCGTGAAAGAGAAAAATACCTGCGATGCTGTATATATATATAATGCACATGGGCGGTCGCGATCGCGTAATTTATTATTTTCCGTACTGTGTTAAGTAATAAAAAAAACAAAAATTAGGAAAATTAAAATTTGAGTGAGATAGCAAAACGATAGAAACGAAAAAAATTATAGGAAAAAAAAGTAATTAGCGTGTTACACACACAGAAGATGTTTAATATAATCATTATACTGATTATAATGATGAAAATTATTGAGAACGTCGTACAAGAAAAAAAAAAACACATCTCTTTTCTCTATATGAGCCCTGTCCATTTGTTAAAAGAATTTTCTTTTATTTTTCTTTTACATTAAAATTTATTTTCGTTTATAATTTTTGCGTTTTTTGTCGTGCGCGCACATATATAGAGCGAACCGTGTTATGTTTTAGCTAAGCTACACAAATAGATTCATCCAGAAATAGAAATGCGCGATGTATCACGTTTAACATTTTCTTTTTGATTTTTCTTAAATTTAATTCTCTGCTGTATTCGTGCATTTGTATAAATTTTTCTTTTTCCTTTTTACAATAAATTGTTATATGACGCTCTTATTTACAACAAATATAATGAAATATTCATACATAGAGATCCAATAATACAAGCGAAAGCAATGGAATAAGAAGAAATTTTTTTCTATAGTATTTAACATACGATCGTGGTCATACACCCATTTAGTGTTGTTCTATATTTTTATTTTATTTCCTTCGTAAATTAAATTAATTTTTATTTTTCACAACAAAAAAAAAATAAAAATAAAATAAAATAAAAATAAAATTCTTTCCAATTTTCATCTATAAGGTATAACAGCACTCATTGCGTTTTTGCACTTCGACGATCTTACATCGATACGATCACTAGGTTCTTGATTATAGTTTTTGTTTCTTTTTTATTTTGTTTTAAATATTTAATTAAATATTAAGCATACGTCCATTTAATTATTGATTTTAATTAATTTCGTTTAATTATCAATTAAAAATCAACGATTAGTCAAGTGTGAGATTGCTTTTAATTGATTTTTTTTCTTTTTTAAATTATTTTTCTAATTTTAATAAAGTTTTTAAGTGATTTTTTTTTTTTTTAAATTTTCATAATTTTTTTTTAATAGTTTAATTAATTAAAGTTAATTATTTTGTGCGTTTTAATAGTAGTTGTTTTTTTTTTAAATAAATAAATTTCTAGAAAAAGCTTAAAATAGTTTTGAGGATCCAAAAAAAGGCGTGAATAGTGAAAAGTGTTATTTAAAAGATCATTTTACAAATTCAGTTATAAGCTTGTGTAGATCTTAATTTGTATCAAATAAAATAGAAGAACATTTTTAGTTGAGAAAATATTTTATTGGTTTGCATATTAAGAAAAGAAAAATAAATTCCTCAACATCTTTCTCTTTTTCGTGAAATATTTCAATTTAAATTTTTCTTTTTTTTTCCTATTTAATGTGGACGTCGATTCAGTTATTTCTATTAATATAACGTTAAATAAAATAAATATTTGCTTTTAAGATTGTTTTCTGTTCTTTTCTGATCTTAATTTAATTTAATTTATTTTTTTTTTTAACGTAACTGCGGAAAACAAACCGACGCGATTTCACATTTTCAGTATCTAAAAATATAATATTATGAAATTTTGCCGTTACATTTTATGTGAATGTGTGCATTGTGATTTGTAATACGAAATTGTGCCAAATGAATGAATGAAAATTATTAAAATATCATAAAATTTTTTTATTAAAAATGAACAAATAATTATATAATTTTTTCTATTTAGTTTTTTTTCTTTTTAATTAATTACAGGGAAGCTTCAGGGCTGATTATAACGTGTCTCTAGCCCCTCTCTCAAGTTTAGAATTACGCTAAGTTAAAGTTTAAAATTTAAAAAAGTTAAAAAGTTAAAAAAAAAAAAACTTTCAAAATGCCGAAACCAGTTAAACAAGAAGGTGATGATCCCGATCCAACACCATATTTGTTCGTTTCTCTTGAACAGAAACGTATCGATCAAAGCAAACCTTACGATTCGAAGAAAAATTGTTGGGTTCCCGATGAAAAGGAAGGCTATCTTTTGGGAGAGATCAAGGCTACCAAGGGTGACTTGGTTACCGTTGGATTGCCCGGTGGAGAGGTAAAATCATTTTGCACATTTTTCTTTTAGAAATCGTCGTTATTTCCCTTACATTTAGAATATTAAAAAAAAAAGAAGTTTTTCCAAATTAAAAAATATAAAAAAAAAGAATTAATAATTATAAAAAAAAAAATATTTAAAGAATTGAATCCAATTAGAAAATAAAAATTTTTTAATATAAAATGAGCAGGAAAAGAACTTCAAAAAAGATTTAATTGGACAAGTGAATCCACCAAAATTCGAAAAAGCCGAAGATATGGCTGATTTGACATATCTCAACGAAGCATCCGTGTTGCATAATTTAAAGCAACGTTACTACTATAAATTAATTTATGTAAGTTTATTTTTCATAACTTTACTAATTAGATTTTTTTTTTTTGTTTTATTTCTCGAATCATATAAAAAAAAAACATGATGCGATGATGTGTGCGTTCAAACTATGTACAAAAAAAAAAATGAATATAATTTATCTACGCGCGAATCTACGATACGTTTTTTTTTTACTAAATGAATAAAATCGTTATCACAAAATGGTCAAAACAATAGTCCAAGGATTTCAAAAAAGATCTTCTTACCCAAGTCAATCCTCCAAAATACGAAAAAGCCGAAGATATGTCCAATTTGACATACCTTAACGATGCTTCAGTACTCCATAATTTGAAACAAAGATATTACAACCAACTTATCTACGTAAGTTTGCTATGAAAAGAGGCAATATGCGCTTTTTTTTCCCCTTAGTGTTTGTTTATTACTTATTTACATATCCTTTATGCTATTGTAGGTTTTTATTGAAACCACAAAGCACAGTAAAAGCAATAATGAGCTTGCTTTGCCAGCAATATTATTAATCAAATATTTCCTATTAATTATTTTTTTAAAAAACTAATATAACAAAAACTTTATTTTCGTTTTTTATGTATTTTATTATTTTATTTTATTTTTTATACCATTTTTGATTATAAATAATGCATGAAGAAAAATTTAATATTTAGAAGAAAAAAATTAATCAATTAATAACCGATTTCTTATCAAATAAAAATTTTATTATTACTAAACAAAATCAAAATTCACCCTAATATATTAAATGCTTATTGTATTTTGTTGCTTTTTTGCGGTGCTTTGCGAATACAGACAAACGCAAAAGCGATCAAACAAATAAAATACCGCAGATGATGAGAGCCCAAATACATGACCTGTAAAATCAAATATTACGATAAAAATGATCAGTAAAATCGGGATAATACACCGACCTTCTGATTTTTTATTATAATTTTTTTTTTTTTTTTAATAATTTTTATATAATTTCAATATCACAAACCAATTAATAAAACATTATTTGCACACATTTTAAATAAACACACTATTAGATCGTATTTTTTTCTAAATGATCACATATAAGTACATAAAAAATAATACAGTTTTTTGTACTTAAAAGAAAAAAAGATGATTTAAAATAATATAAATGGACAAAACAATAAAGAAAATTATATGAATTTTCGTTACCCCATTTAAAAAATAAAAAAAAAATATTGATTAGTTAGTTAAAGTAAATAGAAATCAAAGTGTCTTTTTTTTTCTCTATAGAAATAGTTTTTTATATACTCCACGAGACTGGAGAGATAAAATTATATTCTATATTGTATCTGTTTTTTTTTTTTAACAAATATTTTATTATAATAATAATAACCAATTATTATTATTATAATAAATTAGATTAGATAATGAGTTTTCTTTTTAATGTTTTTAAATTAAATAAAATTTGCAAAAAAATGAAAAAATTCAAATGCAAAAAACGAAAACAAAAAAATTGGAATAAATTCCAAAGTTATGCAAATTTTATTTAATTATTAGAAATTTAGTTATATAAAATTAATTATATTATATTTATACTAATAAATTTATTTTTCTTCATAAAATCTACATAAATTATTATTAAAATAATAAAAAAAAAACAAAATAGACCTACTCTGGACTTTTCTGTGTCGCTATTAATCCCTACAAACGTTTCCCCGTATATACCAACCGTTGTGCCAAGATGTACCGTGGCAAGCGTCGTAATGAAGTGCCACCACATATTTTCGCCATTTCTGATGGTGCCTACGTCGACATGTTGACCAACCATGTAAATCAATCTATGTTGATCACAGGAGAATCTGGAGCTGGAAAGACTGAGAACACGAAGAAAGTAATTGCTTACTTTGCCACCGTTGGTGCTTCAACCAAAAAAGATGAATCTCAAGCCAAGAAGGGTAATTTGGAAGATCAAGTCGTACAAACTAATCCCGTTCTTGAAGCTTTTGGTAATGCCAAGACCGTCCGTAACGATAACTCTTCCCGTTTCGTAAGTTTTACTTAATCACATGAGTTTATACTTATTATAAAATTATAATTATTTTTAATTATCTAATGTTTAGGGTAAATTCATCCGTATTCATTTTGGCCCATCTGGTAAACTTGCTGGTGCTGATATTGAAACATGTAATTATTTTTTTTTTAAATACTTCTACTTCTTTATTATGTATAAATATTAATTAAATATTTTTCATTAAATGACAGATCTGTTAGAGAAAGCTCGTGTCATCTCCCAACAAACACTTGAACGTTCATACCATATTTTCTACCAAATTATGTCTGGTTCAGTACCCGGTCTTAAAGGTATATTTTTTTTTTGTTTTTTTAGTGAAAAGAAAAGTTTATTGAAACATTGACAAATAATTATTTTATTAAACATTCAATTTAATTTAAATAAGACAACGAAGAGTACAATTTAAGTTAGCAACAATAATTAAGTTAGTTAAGCTAAACATAGACACATGTATAATTTACAAAAAACTTCCAGGAAACAATATACAATTTTAATTCTTCGGTTTTTATAATGATACAATATTGATTTACACATAATTTTGTAAAAAAAAAAAACAACAACATAATTTTAGTGGTGCCTTGGTTTGCAAAAAATTTTTCTTTTTTATATTATTATTTTTTTTTAAATATTTAGTAGTAACTACCATACCATACCATACCATACCATATTCATTCATAGAAATATGTATTTATTTATATATTTATTATGTAATGCAATTTAGCTCAATGTTTGCTGTCCGATGATATCTATGAATATCACATTATCTCACAAGGAAAAACCACAATCCCCAATGTAGATGATGGAGAAGAATTAACACTGACCGACGTAAGAACTCACGGTCATTTTTGGTTTAAATATTCTTTGAAAAGAATTTACCAATGTGTTCTTGTAGTTTAAATTTTCCAAATTTTGTTTTATATATTGTAGTAATCCTTAAATTGATCGCAACCATACTATCGATCAATTAAAAAAAAAAAAAAAAAACAACAAAAAATTTAATACTTCAAATAAAAAGCGCGAACTCCCATGAAAGGATTTGCTTTTTATTGATAAATTTCGTAGAATTTTTTTTTTTTTTAATTTTTTTTTAATAGAGACTTAGTTTAGAAAGTTCCACGAAAATAAATTACGAATTTTGTTAGACAAAAGAATTTATTTAGTGAAACATGGAGCTTAATTTAATTGACAAATTAGCTCATTAGACAATTTAATATAAGTTTTAATATTTTTAATTTTTTGGTCAATAAAACAAAAAAAAAAAAAAAATGAAAAAAAAACCCCTTAGAAATGAATTATGTGAAACAATTAAAAAAAATTAACACTAATAGAAAATTAAAATTTTTTTTATTGTTATCGCAATTAATAAACAAATAACCGTACAGAGATTTGTTTATTATCGAATGACATCTATGACTATCACATTGTGTCTCAGGGCAAAACAACCATCCCAAGTGTTAATGATAATGAAGAAATGTTATTTACTGATGTAAGAAACTTATTCACCTGAGAATGCATATTAGCTATTTATAATTTAAAAATTAAGAAAACAAATTAAACAATAATTCTAAATTATAAATAATATATAACATTTTAGAGTCATTTTATACTTACCATACATGTTTGTTTGATTTTGTTGTTTTATCTTATCCAAAAAATTTTTAATCAAAACATTTTTTATAAAATAGAATGTTTTTTGTTGTGATTATTTGTGTGATTTGTTTAATTTTGTACGCTTAATATCAACAATAGCCACAACTATATATGGAGATTAGATGGAAATGTGATCTTAGATTAATTATTTATTATATACATACATTTATATATTTATTTTATTATTAATAATTAATTATTAAAAATAAAATACAATTAATAAAATATATAGAAAACTTACTTTTAACATCACGTATCAGCGATTATCCGATTATAAGTCAGGGTAAGACACGAATACCAGGTGTCAATGATGGTGACCAATTTGCTGAAACAGATGTAAGTTTTCTATGAATGAGAATTAAAGTTTATTTAATAAAAAAGAAATAGAAAACAATCAATGTATAAATTCAAAAAAAAGACAAATATTTTTCTTAATTATCCAATGTAAAAAGTACCGAAAAAAAACTTTAATAATATTTTGATATTTAAGTGATAAAGCTAGGAGCGCGTATTATACAATTGGATTCAGTGTTAAAGTAAAATTAAATCAATGAAAAATTATAATATAAATGTAAGATCACAATTCACTCGCTCCTGGCTACTAATTTATTTTGCTTTTGTTTGGTTTTTTTTTATATTTTTTTTTATTTGCATAGCTTCTAGGACACGAAATTCAAAATTATAGAAAAGAAACTCAATATTATTTGGTTTCAGTCTGCACGGATTTCAAACACATACAAGTATATATATATTTATTAAGAAAATAATCGATAAACATATGCTACATTAGAAATACAAAACACAACAATTCATTTTCTTTACACAAATCAACTACAAATATTATAGATAATTTAAAACAAAATAAAAGAAATAAACCGAGTATAGCATATAAAAAACCATTTGTATATACTTTTTTTCAATTATTTTTTAACAGAAATGTGCTCCTTGAGTGATAATATTTATGATTATTACAACGTATCTCAAGGCAAAACTACAATTCCAAATGTCGATGATGGTGAGGAATTGACCCTTACTGATGTAAGTTCTTTTTAGTAAAGAAAACGAAAAAATACCATCCTCACCAATATTATTCATATCTGATATGTATGACGGATATGTTTATAAATATATATTATTTTCATTATCTATTGAAGGAACAATATGATACTTGAAATAATGTATTCCATTTTTATCTTGTAGACCAATAGTATACATCAGTAAAGAAAATAGTTACCAATTATTTGTACCCTTTTTAAAATATATATATATAGACATATTACCAAAAGCGAAAACATATATGTATATATATATATATATAAATATTATTCCCATAATAGAAATATTATGTCTTTTTATGTACTCTAGATATAAACTTTACCATTGCATAATCATTATCAATATTTGTATTATTTTTCAATCTTTTTTTAAAAACTTGATTTGAAAAAATACAAAAAAAAAAAAATTTTTGGCATGAACATTTCAAAAAAATAACATACGAAAACATATGCAAATTTTTTGACCCATTGAAATGTTATTAATTGTATAAAAAAAAAATTAAATAACAACATCATCAACCCCAAACCCCATTTATTTATAGATAAAATTTAAATAAAAATAAATAAACATCGTTTTGTAAAAAATATAAGCCCTATAATCCATATGTTAATTAAATATCAAATAACTAAAAGAAAATATATTTTGCGAAAAAGTACCGTGCAGCAAAATGAACCAAAAATAGCAAAAATTAATCATTTTAAAAAAAAAAGCACAAAAGCTAATTTTTGTTATTTTTATACTAACTCAAATGTAAAAAGTTTTATTTAATAATGGTAAGTTGTATGTAATGTCAACTTGAATTAAATTATCGTAAATTTTGATTAAATATTTAATTAAAATAATATTATTTTTTTTTTAATAATTGGCTTATGCGTGTTGTGTTTTATGTGTTATATAAAAAAAAAAGAAAAAACAAATTGAATGATAATTGAATGTATGTAAATTAATGGTAATTTTTTTCCTCCCCACAAAAAACAGCAAGCCTTTGATGTCTTAGGCTTCACACAAGAAGAAAAAGACAACGTATACAAAATTACAGCCGCTGTAATGCATATGGGTGGCATGAAATTCAAACAAAGGGGTCGTGAAGAACAAGCTGAAGCTGATGGTACAGAAGAAGGTGAACGTGTCGCCAAACTTTTATTGGCTGACCCACAAGATTTGTACAAGAACTTGTTGAAACCACGTATTAAGGTCGGTAACGAGTTCGTCACACAAGGTCGTAACAAGGATCAAGTATCCAACTCAATTGGTGCCCTTTGCAAGGGTATTTTCGATCGTGTCTTCAAATGGTTGGTCAAAAAATGTAACGAAACACTTGACACCCAACAAAAACGTCAACATTTCATCGGTGTATTGGATATTGCTGGTTTTGAAATTTTCGACGTAAGTATTTTTAACAAATCAAAAACCTTTCTAATAATTTATTAAATTATATCTATATTATTTTTATTATTATTATTAGTATAAATAATTATTTTATAATAGAAATATTGGGGAAAGTTATTAGGATATTATTTTTTTTTAGAATTTAATTACAGTATTAAATTATGTATTATATTTATATATATATTCCTAATGTATAAATTTTATTCTATTTTTAAGCTAATTTTAATCTATATATCTTTCTAACCATTAACCTTTAATTTTCATATTTTCTTCTACAAAAATTAACAAAACTATTTATTCCACTAAATCAACAACTTATATAATATAAGTATAACGGTTTTGAACAACTTTGCATCAACTTTACCAACGAAAAATTGCAACAATTCTTTAACCATCACATGTTCGTACTCGAACAAGAAACTTATAAAAAAGAGGGTATTCATTGGGAGTTTATTGATTTCGGAATGGATCTTCTCGCTTGTATTGAGTTAATTGAAAAGGTGCTTTCTATATTTATGCTAAAACCAAAATAATAACACACTTAATTTTAACACTTAAATACTTATAAAGCAAGCAAACAGATTTGGGTCTATCGTTATAAATTTTATCTTCAAACAGAAAACGTAAGGTGCCTGTTTAATCGCATGATTTAACTTTAAATGCAAGTAGATTTTAGTTATTTATATATTTTATAATTTTTATGTTTTTATTTAGTAAATGTTTATTAGAAATTTTTTATTATTCATCGTTTAGTAGAATTTTTTTTAGGATTTGTTTTATTTCTGTTTATTTTGTGTCCAAAATAGTTAGTTTGATTATCCATAAATAATTATTGATATACAAAATTATTTGAAATAATTGTTAATTTTAAGAATAACTGTGATAAGTAACCCGTCTTTGATATACCTTTGATACAATTTAAAAAAATTAACAAATAATAATAAATATACATAGTTCAACGGTTTTGAGCAACTTTGCATCAACTTTACCAATGAGAAGTTGCAACAATTCTTTAATACTCACATGTTCGTACTTGAACAAGAAATCTATAAACAAGAAGGCATTGAATGGACCTTCATTGATTTCGGAATGGATTTAATGGCCACCATTGAGCTTCTTGAAAAGGTAGCAAAAGACTTTGGAAGGCATGAGGAACAAAATTAAAAAAGCACAATTGCCTACGTTGGTTATCGCTTGGTTAAATAATGTCTTTATTCAGATGAATGTTAATGTTATTAAGTTTATTTGGTAATGGAAATATCCATGTAATGGTTTGACTAATCTATAGTTATATATAAATAACTGAAGTCCAAAATTATTTATTAATTCTATTACTTTCTTTAATTGTTTTTAACACTTGTCTCGAGGAGAAAATAATAAAAAACTTTTCAGAGCCTAATTATTTAAAAAAAAAAAATATATTTTTTTTTTTAACCAATATATTATGATACATTTGATGACTATAACTATAATTAGGTTAAATTTATTTTTTTATATAATCACTTTTTAAAATTAAATTTTATTAATTACGCAAAATCAAAATCATTAAAATGTAACAAATATAGTACAACGGCTTTGAGCAACTTTGCATCAACTTTACTAATGAGAAATTGCAACAATTCTTTAACCATCACATGTTCGTTCTTGAGCAAGAAATCTACAAAGCAGAAGGCATTGAATGGGCTTTCATTGATTTCGGCATGGATTTATTGGCCTGTATTGATCTTATCGAAAAGGTAGCGAAAGACGCTTTAAGTCTTGAACAACAAAATTATAAAAAAACGCACAATTGCCTTCGCTGTTTATCGCTTGGTTATATTATCTCTTCTTTCAGATTTATTTTATTGTTATTAAGTTTAGTTGGGAAAGGGAGTATCCATGGAATGGTTTGACTCATCTTCAGTTATATATAAATGACTGAATTGCCCAATTAATTCTTAATCCCGTTACTTTCTTTGATTGTTTTTCACGAGAAAAAAAATTATAAAAAACCTTATCACGGCATAATTATTTTTAAAATATTTTTAATTTTTGTTTTTAATCATTAAATTATGAGACCTTTGATGATTATTATAACTAACTTTCATTATGTTTAATTTTTTTATTTTATATGTTATCGCCCTATTAAAATTAAATTTAATTAATTACTTAATATCAAAATCATGAAAATGTAATGAGTACAGTTTAACGGTTTTGAGCAACTTTGCATCAACTTTACCAATGAAAAATTACAACAATTCTTTAACCATCACATGTTCGTTCTTGAACAAGAAGAATACAAAAAGGAAGGCATTGACTGGGCTTTTATCGATTTCGGCATGGATTTGTTGGCTTGTATCGATCTTATAGAAAAGGTACTAAAAAAAAGTCATTTCGAGATCCTGTCATAAGCAATTGAAAATATAGATACAAATTAAAATTGCCTACGAACCCCCTACCTATTTATGTTTGGCTTTTTTATTTTCTTGATGTTAATTTATTTACTTTCAGTTTGTTTGTTTTTATTTATTTATTATGTTTAATGGGAGGGCAGGGAGTATCCATGGAATGGATTAACTCTTCTACAGTTATATATAAATGACTGAAACTACCCAATTTAGTTAATAAGTTTTTATTTATATTATAAGTTAATCTAGAATTAAAATTATTTCACTTTATTTAATTAATTATTATAATTATTATATTAATCATAAAAAATTTTAAGACAAAATTAATGATTATTATGACTAATTATATTTTATTTTATTACCTTTTTTCTTCCAATCTATATCTATTTATTTTAATAACCTATATACTATTGCACAAAATCGTAAAATACAAAATGTAACAGTTTAACGGTTTTGAGCAACTTTGCATCAATTTTACCAATGAAAAATTACAACAATTCTTTAACCATCACATGTTCGTACTTGAACAAGAAGAATACCAACGTGAAGGAATTGAATGGACTTTCATTGATTTTGGAATGGACTTGCAACAATGTATTGAACTTATTGAGAAGGTAGCCCATTTGTTCGGGACATTACTGTTCTCATATTGCTTTCCATAACAATATATATTATTTATTTCTTATTTTTAATTTTTGCTTTGTGTGTTGTGTTGTTTCTCTATTTCTTTTTAATTTAATTATTTTCTTTATTTTAGCAAAAATAACCTCAAGACGTTATTCAATTTTTATGTGTTAATCTTCTATTTTTAATTTTTTATATATTTTTTTTTAATTTTTAAATTTTAAAATGCTTTAATTTTTAATTTAATTTGTGTGTTAATTTTTTAATACAAAAAGAACGGAAATATTTTTCTTATTAATTTTGAAATAGTCAAATGGTTTTAATCAACTCTGTATTAATTATACAAATGAAAAACTTCAACAATTTTTTAATCATAATATGTTTATACTGGAACAAGAGGAATATGAAATTGAAACTATTCCTTGGACATTTATTGATTTCGGATTGGATCTACAACCGACAATTGATCTTATTGAAAAGGTACAATCACACTATCCACACAAGTTTTGTTTACATTAAAAGTAATTATAAAATTACAGAAACAAGTAATACCTTATTTAATTATCGCCAAAATGTAGACTAAATTTAATTCAATATTTATACTTGTGGATTTTGTGTAGACAATTTTATAATATTTAATTGATTAATTGATTAATTGATTCGCAGAATCACAAACTCATTAGTTATTTATAAAAATAAATTCTTTAAAAACTGAAAAATAATTTTGCCACCTGTAGAATTAAAAAAAAAAAAAGTTTAATTGTTCCGATTGCAAAATCAGTACCTTATACCATTTGACATTAAATTTGTTTTCCAGTAAATATAGAAAATTGCATGTTCCGTGTGTTTATTTGACAATAGCTTAGCTAAAAAAATGTTTAAACAAAAGGTAAGAAATGTATAAACACAAAACAAAAACACTAATAATTTGCAAGCTTAGCAAAAAAGAAAAAAACCAACCAATGCAATTAAAAAGAAAATACTTAAATTTCAAAAACTAATACATTTTTTTTAATTATTCACAAATATAGCCTATGGGTATCTTGTCCATTCTTGAAGAAGAGTCTATGTTCCCCAAAGCTACTGATTTAACCTTTGCTGAGAAATTGAACAACAACCATTTGGGCAAATCTCCACCATTCTTGAAACCAAAACCACCAAAGCCAGGTTGCCAAGCTGCTCACTTCGCTATTGGCCATTATGCTGGTTGTGTACCATATAACATTACCGGTTGGTTAGAAAAGAACAAGGATCCATTGAATGACACAGTTGTCGATCAATTCAAGAAATCCAAGAATCAATTGTTGGTTGAAATCTTCGCTGATCATCCAGGTCAATCTGGTGGCGGTGAACAAGCCAAGGGTGGTCGTGGTAAGAAGGGTGGTGGCTTCGCTACTGTCTCTTCATCATACAGAGAACAATTGAACAACTTGATGGCCACACTTCGTTCTACACAACCTCATTTCGTACGTTGCATCATTCCTAATGAATGCAAACAACCTGGTGTCATTGATTCTCACTTGGTAATGCATCAATTAACATGTAACGGTGTACTTGAAGGTATCCGTATTTGCCGTAAAGGTTTCCCCAACAGGATGGTTTACCCAGATTTCAAACTCCGGTAAGGAACACTTTATTATTTTAAATTTACTTTAAACAAATTTTATTTACCAAATTCGACTTTAAATCTAGCATCTCTAGACTAAATTAAAATTATTTAGCATTAGGTATTTAATTATTTAAATTAAATAAAATGATAATTTGCGAATAGAAACACAAATAATAGATTATTTAATAATAATAATCTCTAAAATATTGCGTTATATAGTTACATGATTCTTGCACCAGCTATAATGACTGCTGAAAAAGATCCAAAAATAGCAGCATCAAAATGTTTGGAAGCCGTAGCTTTAGATCCAGACACATACAGAATTGGTCACACAAGGGCAAGCTACTATATTTCTCATAATATTTTATGTTGATTTTGATTATGCTCTGGAAGCAAATCACCTGTTCAATGTTCATATAATTGTCGATCAAATAATAATTTATGATACATTTATATAGAAAAATATTTTCAAATCCTCATAAGACGTTTAAATATTTTGATCGATTATTATTATTATTATTGTTAAAGTTACTGAATGACCCCCACGTTTTTATTATTTTTTAAATTTTGTTTTTCTGTAGCTCCTTATTACGTATTATCTTAATCATTCCATTGGAACGAATATCAATAACATTTCATAAAGTATTATTGATATAATAAATTTCATTTATTATCATTGCAAAAATTCTTGACAGTGTTTTTGTTATAATAAATTATGCTATTATTTCTGAACATTATCTATTACCTCTTAGCATTTGAATGATTATTAAATTTACATCACAATCCAGCATGACTTTGTATAAACAGACGAAATAAATAATTCTTTTAAGTGAAAAGAAATGAATGCAATTTTTTATTACATAAATCAATCACAAAATACAAATAAAAATTAAAATAATTATTATCAAATATACACACCGAAGACAAATCTTTAATTGCCCCTTATTATATTTATGTTCGACCGTTTGCCCAGCATGTATATAGAAATGAATATTCTATTTGAATATAAATACAAAATACTGTATTTTGTAAAATCAAAAAACCTTTTAATGATTACTATAAAGAAATATTAGGACTATAGTAACATTATTTTCATAAATAATTATATCGAAAAAGCGAGATACGAGAGCCCCTTCTTTTATTTATTGTAAAATGGAAAAAAAAATATTTTAAAACATAAGAGACGTAAATATTTTTTAGTTCAATCCTTTAATCCTTTGTTATTGTTATTTAGTTATCAAATCCTTTGCCCAAAGCAATTGGAAAATGTAGCCGATCCTAAAAAGTGTGGTGGAATTATTTTGGAAGCATCACAACTCGAAGCTGATCTTTATCGTATGGGAAATACAAAGGCATGACCACCCATAAAATACTATTCTATAACTTTATTTATTTTTTTTTTGATAAATATAATTTCCACATAATCAATATGCAATGATTGATAGAAAAAGTACAATTAATTATATATGTGGATATTTATTTATTTATTTGTGGTGGTTTTCACTCTCCTGTGTTATTTTCATTTATTTTACAATCTCTTTAATTTATCCTCACGTAGTTACTCAATAGATATTAACGCAAAAAATGATTCATAATCACAAAGTGTTAATCGAATTGTGTTTTATGTGTTTTTTTTCCTACAGTTACTATAAATTTTATTTTTAATGCTCACTATCTATAGTAAACCAATTAAACAAAAAATTAAACTGTAGATTATTTAGTAGATCCTTTTAAGCAAACAATAATATTTTTAATGTACAAAAAAAATCCTATGAACAATATTCATTAAGAATATAACTTGTTATGCTAAATTATAACTAGTTTTTTATAGAAAAAAAGTAGTACCAAAATACTATTGTCTCCTGTATACTAGTTAAGCTTTATCTTGTTTTGAATACCTAGTTTTCTTTTTTTTTATTTAGTTTACTAAATAAATTACACACAAACACGAACAGTCATTTACATAAAAAACAAAAATTCTATTCTAATAGTATATTGGCAACCGACTTTTATACAAATTTAGAATTGTGTCACTCATTATCCTTCTTTTTTTTATAAATTTATATAAAAATGAAGAATCATAAAAATTTAAGTAATTTGATAAAAAAAAAATACTTACAAAATACTTAAATTACTATACTTACTATTTATTATTTGTAGAATTTAATAATATAATTTTAATTTAATAATTTTTCAATACAATACTAATAACATATTTCAATAAATTATTAAAAAAAAAAAATCAAAAAACCAAAAAAAAACAGATACAAAATTCTGTGCCCAGCATTGGTGCGTGATCCTATTAAGCCAGAAAAAGCTGCTGAAAATATCTTACACCATGTACAATTACCAGACGATCAATACCGTTTGGGAAAAACTAAGGTATCGCAGTCTTGTTTAAAAAAAAAATCGCTTTAATTATAAAAAATTATTTATTCAAAATTAAACATACACATATACAATGCATGATCAATATTCTCAATATAATCTTTATTTTGGGAAACTAAAACATTTTATCATAGAAATAGAATTTCCTTTAATTAGTAACTTAGGTATAAGAAGTGTTTTTAATTATTTTTTTGTATTTTGGAAGTAATTTATCCATAATTTAATGCATGGTTCTGGTTTTATGTTTGTTTTGTTTTCGAAAAAAAAAATAATCATTTATCAAAATTTCATAAGGAACGCATAATAATATGAATTTGCCAATTATAAAAAAATCTAGGTATTCTTCCGTGCCGGTGTCTTGGGTCAAATGGAAGAGTTACGTGATGAGCGTCTCAGCAAAATTATGTCCTGGATGCAATCATGGGTTCGTGGTTATCTTGCCCGTAAAGAATTCATTAAAATGCAAGAGCAAAGATTGGCCCTCCAAGTTGTACAACGCAACTTGCGCAAATATCTCCAACTCCGCACATGGCCATGGTGGAAATTGTGGCAAAAGGTTAAACCCCTTCTTAACGCCTCACGTATTGAAGATGAGATGGCTGTAAGTATTTATTTATCTATTTTTAATTTATATTTATTTTTTTTTATTACTTTGGCAAAATATATTCTTGTGCAAAAGAAAAAAAAAATCGACTCATTGGTTCAAATATCAGATGATTAATATGTTCAAGTAACTCAGTTGTCGACGTTATTTTTATTATTTAATATATTTAATTAAGAAGAACAAACTTTTATAAAATAATAATAATATTATAAAAATAGCAACGAAATTATTTTGACTAAACTTTTCTTTTTTTTTTTAAATATTTCACTATTAATAAAAAATTATAAAACTTCCAAAAAAAATAATTCCTTTTTTTTTGGCGAAATCAGATAAAAACGTTTCAATGAAATTTAAAATGATGTTTAAATAAGAAAAAAAAAATAAGCTGCTAAAAAAAATAAACAAAAATCGATCGGTTTTATTTTAAGAATAAAAAAGATGAAAATAAAGAAATATTTTCCAGATCTTGTTTACACATTTTTCGATAAAATATCATATTATGGATGTTTCAGACATATGAACATCGATTAGCTCATCCGTTTTGAAATTTTTATTTAATTTTCTGGTTTATTTTTTTTTTTTCCTCTTCTTATTTTTTTACTTTTCACAAATATTTAACATTCATATTAATCCAAAAATATATGCACATCACTACCACTCAACGTAAAAAATTGAAATAAAAATGAAATTAAAATAGAAATAAAAATTTATCTAAATCATAATTTTTCTTATAATAAAAATTTTTAAATTGAAAAGATGGTGTGTAAGGTGATCTGATGATTTATAGAAACAGAAAAGTAATAATAACTCAAAAATATATATTTTTAATAAACATTTATATGCATATAAAATAAAATAAAATAAATGGTTAAATGTATCGCTAGATCTCTGACATATGCAATATTAAAGAAACATTCCTTCAAGCTATTTGCCTTATATATAAAAATACATTTATATAGTATATAATGAATCATTTATTAATAAATAAAATATATATATTTAGGATGTAATAAAGATCAACGTGTTACTAAAATTAGTAACAGAAAAACAAAAATACATAAAATACCTTTTAATCATAATAAAAAGAAAAACATTTATTATTTAAAGAAATTCAACAAGTAAAAATCTACGATGATGCTTCATATATTTTTGTCTCGTTTATTTAGTAATATTAATTTCTACACCTTTATAATACTTCATCATTTAATTTTATGACAGTTGGAATTTTCATGAAAAATAAATATACATTATATGATGGTTAATATTTTGCCTTGTACATTTATTCTGATTCACCTACCCGCACAAAAAAAAAGGCAAGAACAAAATTAAGCATCGCTGAAAAAGAAAACTTAAATTAAATAATAATAATAATAAGAAAGAAAATATTCATCCTCATTTCTTTTTATATATATATATATTAAAATATTATGGTATATTAACAGCTGCACGAATTCTTAAAAAGTGCGATCATAGATAGTGATCATATATACATTACATAAATAAAATTTTCATTTACTTTTCTTAAATATATACATTTATATATATATATGCAGTATATATGTACTAATTCATTTATATATTAAAAATAATGTACCATGTTAAAAAAAATATATATTTCTAAATTTAAACTCAATGCCTAATATGCCGCCCAAATATTGAAATGTAAGGTGCGTGGGTGGTGTTGATGATGATATTGATGGAAAAGAACGTGAGAGGCATGAATATTAATAATAAAATAAATAAATAAATAAAATTCCTCTTGATCCCTCTATACACACTATATTACTTACACATAAAAAAGATTTAAAAAAATTATATTATATAGATTATTAGCCAGCCGGATTGGCTAATGTTTATTTAATATAGAAAAAGAAGGTAACATAAAAAAGTAAAATTTGTGATCAGTTAGTAAGACTCCAGTAACTGGCAAACTGATCTGCCGAGCGGACCTGTACCTGGGCTTTACCTTGGTCCAACGAAATTTTCTATCGTGTTTTTTTTTTGTTTTATAAAATCTATCTTGTGAATCTAATATCATTTTAATTGTCGTTTTATTATAATTGTTCTTTGATTTGATATTTTCATCAAATTATAAAATATAATAAATGCAATAGCATTTATAATTTTCTAATAATAAATAATTATCTTCTTTCTTCTTTATCTAATTATTTTTGTTAAATTTTATTTTACTTAATACATAACTTGTGAATTATAATTAAAATAGTTTAAACAAGTGCAATAATTTAATTAGTAATTGCATTTCATTAAAGTAACATCGTTCAGTTTATTTATTTCAAATTAAAAAGAAAAAAAATAAGGAATAGAAAATCCCCTTCTGGTTATTATAATTATTTTAATATTTTTTTTAAATTGAATATACAACGAAATAGTTGAGTTTGTTCTTTCATAAGAAAAAGATCATCATCAGCATTAATAGTGGTTATATTATTAGTGATTTTTAATTGAATTAATTTAATTAAATTTAAAAATTTTTAAATAAAAATATAATTTAAAATAAATTAAATTAAAGAAAAAATAAAAATAAATAATTAAAAATGGAAAGTGAACCAAAAAGTGTTGTTACAAATGAAGTCGAAACGAAACCATTAGAATCGACACCGCCATCAACTGAACCAATTAAAAAAACGAAAAAAAAATCATCTGAGCATAAAGAACATAAAGAACCGAAAGAACCAAAAGAACCTAAAGAGCCTAAAGAACCAAAAGAACCAAAAGAACCCAAAGAGCCTAAAGAACCAAAAGAACCTAAAGAACCTAAAGAACTTTCCGAACCAATAATAGAGTCAAATGGAATTACCGAACCAATTATTGACGAGCCACAAGAATTTATTGAACCAATTTCAAAACAATCAATTTCAACTTTACCAATCGATATGACTTTTGATTCACAGAAACTCGAAGAGAAAGCCAAGAAAGCCGAAGAAGCCCTTGAAAAGGAAGAGAAATTACGTAAAGAACTTGAAGTTCTTAACGCTAAATTGTTGGCTGAAAAGACCAACCTTTTGGACTCATTGTCTGGTGAAAAGGGAGCCCTCTCAGATTTCCAGGAAAAATGTGCCAAACTCACAGCCCAAAAATCAGATCTTGATAACCAATTGCGTGTAAGTAGACATTATTATTATTAATACTATTTTAATAAAAAAAGAGTTATTTTGTGTGAAAAAAAGAAATTATTTATAATTTTGGAAAAATGATATTTAATATTAGAATCAAAAAATAAATTAATATTTAAAAAACGTAAAAATATCTAAAATAGATTAATGTTTAAAAATTCTAGAAAAAAATATTTATATATAAATTTCCAAACAAACTGGCAAATTTCCAGAAAAATTATATATATGTTCTTGTTATTCTTCTTTGAAATATTATCTAAAGCCCAAACTAAATTGCTAGAAAAGTGTGTGGAGAATTGCTATAAAATTGATTTCACCTGCTATTTTTCATATATATAAAAAAAAGAAGTTATTTTGTAATAGCATTCACTCTTCGTACACATATATATATATTTAAAAGTCATAAATATTTTATAAAAAGAAAATGTAAAAATTCTCCTGACCATTTCTATTTTTATCTATGATACAATTTTTAAATAGTTTATAGCCGTACAACACTAAATGTAAACAAATATTCTTTTTTTTAAATATGTATATTAATGCTTAACCCACTTAAAAACATATAATAATATGTATATAAATAATAGTTTGCATTACAAAATGATCAAAGACAGGTGTAATGGATTTATATATTTGGATTTTATTTAATATTTCTAATTGAAAATAGTTATTAATAAAAATTCTGTTTCCTTTTTTATTATTATTTTGAATGATATTTATTTTATATTTGATTTATAGGATACACAAGAACGCTTGGCTCAAGAAGAAGATGCCCGCAACCAATTGTTCCAAGGTAAGAAGAAGTTGGAACAAGAGATCTCCGGGTTGAAGAAAGATTTGGAAGATATTGAATTATCTGTCCAGAAATCTGAACAAGACAAGGCTACAAAGGACCATCAAATCCGCAATTTGAATGATGAGATCGCTCATCAAGATGAACTCATCAACAAATTGAACAAAGAAAAGAAAATGCAAGGTGAAAATAACCAAAAGACATCTGAAGAACTCCAAGCCGCCGAAGACAAGATTAACCACTTAAACAAAGTTAAAGCAAAACTTGAACAAACCTTAGATGAACTTGAAGATTCTCTTGAACGTGAGAAGAAATGCCGTGGTGATGTAGAAAAATCGAAACGTAAGGTTGAAGGTGACCTTAAATTGACACAAGAAGCTGTTGCCGATCTTGAACGTAACAAGAAGGAATTAGAACAGACAATCCAACGCAAGGACAAGGAAATCTCCTCCCTTACCGCTAAATTGGAAGATGAACAATCTTTGGTTAGCAAGCTCCAGAAACAAATCAAGGAACTCCAAGCCAGAATCGAAGAGCTCGAGGAAGAAGTTGAAGCTGAACGTCAAGCCCGTGCTAAGGCTGAAAAACAACGTGCTGACCTCGCCCGCGAACTCGAAGAATTGGGTGAACGTCTTGAAGAAGCTGGTGGTGCTACCTCCGCTCAAATTGAGCTTAACAAAAAACGTGAAGCTGAACTCAGCAAACTCCGTCGTGATCTCGAAGAAGGAAACATTCAACACGAAAGCACATTGGCCAATCTCCGCAAGAAGCACAATGATGCTGTTGCTGAAATGGCTGAACAAGTTGACCAACTTAACAAATTGAAGGCCAAGTAAGTACAAAGTTTCTTTCATTTTAAAAAGATTCCAATATTTTTATATAGATTTTTCTGTAGCGAACGTAAAATATTTTAACTTCAAGCAAATTTAATGCGAAATATTTTTTATATATATTTTTTTTTATTCATAATCGATTATAACTTTTTATTTAAATATATCTATATCAAAATGACAATAATTTAGGGCTGAACATGATCGCTCAAACATCCACAATGAATTGAATAATACACGTGGGGCATGCGATCAACTTTCACGCGAAAAGGTAATTTTATAATAGAAAAGTAAAACAGGAATGACCGCATGGTAGAAAAAAATTCGTAGAACATAAGAACATATCGTTTAAAAATATTATCCGAACTCCAGTTATTCATTTTGATCTTTTTTTGTTCTTATTATTATTGTTTTTTTGGTTTTCGCATATTTTTACTTGTATCCTTATAAACCTACAATCATTTTGTATTATTTTTACAAAAAAAAAAACAAGAAAAACACTACAGAAGAATCTTATTTAAAGAAACAACGAAAATATTGAATATGAAACTTTTGAATAAATACACAAAACACAAATCCAAAAAATCCTAAAAATTATATTCTCTCAGGGCTGAAAAGGAGAAGTCTCAATACTTTGGCGAATTGAACGATCTTCGTCATAGCTGTGACCACCTTACCAACGAGAAGGTATAGGATAGATACAAAAGCAATTATACTTAAGCAATTAAATGCCAATTAAAAAGCATAATTAAAAAAAAAAAATCAACGCTGAAGCAGCTATAATTGCACAATTTTACAAATTTAAAATGCAAACATCTTTTTCTAGCATAATTAATAATAACACAATACACATTTAATCATTATCTAAAGCATACATACTTTACATATTATATTTCGATATAATTATAACTATTTTACAGCTTTTTTTACATGCTAAAAAATTTGTTTTTACAGGGATTACATACAAAATAATTTCACTTATTTATTATTATATCATTTCCTTTCATCCTTACCTTGCAATTTAAAATTAATTGACTTCTTTATTTAATTTAAAAATAATCTTAATAGTGAATCATAATATATAATTAAAAGATCATAGAAATTCCATTTGACTAATGAATGCATGTTGTGTTTTTATAAATAGAATTAATCAAATTATTAATACAATTTTAATTGCATAAAATAAATTTTATTTGATGATGATTATAATTAATATATTAAATATAACTAAAAATAGGCCGCACAAGAGAAGATTGCCAAGCAATTACAAAACACATTGAATGAAACCCAAGGCAAATTAGATGAAACCAGCCGTACATTGAATGACTTCGATGCCTCCAAGAAGAAGTTGTCTATTGAGAACTCTGACCTCTTACGCCAATTGGAAGAAGCTGAATCACAAGTATCCCAATTGTCCAAGATTAAGATTTCCTTGACCACACAACTTGAAGACACCAAACGTTTGGCTGATGAAGAATCACGCGAACGTGCCACACTTTTGGGCAAATTCCGCAACTTGGAACACGACTTGGACAACCTCCGTGAACAAGTTGAAGAAGAAGCTGAGGGCAAGGGAGACATCCAACGCCAACTTAGCAAGGCCAACGCAGAAGCACAATTATGGCGTTCCAAATTCGAATCAGAAGGTGTTGCCCGCTCTGAAGAACTTGAAGAAGCCAAGAGGAAATTACAAGCTCGTCTTGCTGAAGCCGAAGAAACAATTGAATCACTCAACCAGAAATGTGTTGGTCTTGAAAAGACTAAACAACGCTTGGCTACCGAAGTCGAAGACTTGCAACTCGAAGTCGACCGTGCCAACGCAATTGCCAATGCCGCTGAAAAGAAACAAAAGGCATTCGACAAAATCATTGGAGAATGGAAACTCAAGGTTGATGATCTTGCAGCTGAACTTGATGCATCCCAAAAGGAATGCCGCAACTACTCCACTGAATTGTTCCGTCTTAAGGGAGCATTCGAAGAAGCTCAAGAACAACTTGAAGCTGTCCGTCGTGAGAACAAGAATCTTGCTGATGAAGTTAAGGACTTGCTCGACCAAATCGGTGAGGGTGGCCGCAACATTCACGAAATTGAAAAGGCAAGAAAACGCTTGGAAGCCGAGAAAGACGAACTCCAAGCTGCTCTTGAAGAAGCTGAATCTGCTTTGGAACAAGAAGAAAACAAAGTACTCCGCGCACAACTTGAATTATCTCAAGTACGTCAAGAAATTGACCGCCGCATCCAAGAGAAAGAAGAAGAATTCGAAAATACCCGCAAGAATCACCAACGTGCCCTCGACTCCATGCAAGCTTCCCTTGAAGCTGAAGCCAAGGGTAAGGCTGAGGCTCTTCGCATGAAGAAGAAGTTGGAAGCTGACATCAATGAACTTGAAATCGCATTGGACCATGCCAACAAGGTATGTCTTTTTTTGCAAAAACAATTCATTTTGATAATGTTCTTTTGTAAATGATTTATTTATATATTATTTTTATTAGGCTAACGCTGAAGCACAAAAGAACATTAAACGCTACCAACAACAACTCAAGGAAATCCAAACCGCCCTTGAAGAAGAACAACGTGCCAGAGACGATGCCCGCGAACAACTTGGAATCTCAGAACGTCGTGCCAATGCTCTCCAAAACGAGCTTGAAGAATCACGTACTCTTCTTGAACAAGCTGACCGTGGTCGCAGACAAGCTGAACAAGAATTGGGTGATGCTCATGAACAACTCAATGAAATCTCAGCACAAAACGCCTCCATCTCCGCTGCCAAGAGGAAACTCGAATCTGAGTTGCAAACACTCCACTCCGATTTGGACGAACTCTTGAACGAAGCCAAGAACTCAGAAGAAAAGGCCAAGAAAGCTATGGTTGATGCCGCTCGTTTAGCCGATGAACTCCGTGCTGAACAAGATCATGCCCAAACACAAGAAAAATTACGCAAGGCTCTTGAACAACAAATCAAGGAATTGCAAGTCCGTTTAGATGAAGCTGAAGCTAATGCCCTTAAAGGAGGCAAGAAAGCAATCATGAAGCTTGAACAACGTGTAAGAGAACTTGAAAATGAACTCGATGGAGAACAAAGAAGACACGCCGATGCCCAAAAGAACTTGCGCAAATCTGAACGTCGCATTAAGGAATTGACCTTCCAATCCGAAGAAGACCGTAAGAACCATGAACGTATGCAAGACCTCGTTGACAAACTCCAACAAAAGATCAAGACATACAAGAGGCAAATCGAAGAAGCTGAAGAAATTGCCGCTCTTAACTTGGCTAAATTCCGTAAAGCACAACAGGAGCTTGAAGAAGCTGAAGAACGCGCCGACTTAGCTGAACAATCTGTTAGCAAAATCCGCGGAAAGGGACGTGGTGGATCAGTTGCACGCGGTGGCAGCCCAGTGGTACGTTTCACTTAATTAACTTTGATTTTTTTTTATAATAAAGCAACGTAATGAATACGTATGACTTCAATAAATAAAATAGCAAATACTTGCATAACCTTCTAAAAACAAGAAGAATAATTTAACTTTCATTATTTATCCTTCTATTTATCTTAAACGAAAGTTTTGATAAAAAAACTAAATATATATTTTTACTTGAAAGTTAATACAACTTGAAAAGCAAGAGATATAAAGTTATTCGATAATCTTATTGAAATTATAAACCCAATTAAACCAAAAAAAAAAACATATTTTGTATTTAATTATTTTTCTATATCCAGCCTTCAGGTAAAGGTCGTAAGAGTGCGCTGGAGCAATAAAATATCTCGTAGCATTTCGTAAGTCTTAATATTCTTGAGATCTCAAAACTTCCACCCAAATTCACACAAAAAAAAAAAATATACATTTGTCACCAATATCTATCTAATCTTCTTATGAATTCGACTTAAAACAATGCAAAAGTCTCTCATTTTATTTGTTTTTACATTTTGTTTTTTAATTTTTTTTAAATTATATATTTTATTAAAATAATTGTTTTAATTAATTAAATCCAATTCTTTCATTTCATAATTATGCCAAATTAAAGAATGAAAATGTCAGTGCACCACAAAACGTGCCATTATATATGTTAATGTTGATTTTATTGTTTTTATCAAAAACAAATATACATTGAAAAAGTTTTTTTTTCTTATAACTTAATGAATTAATTAAATAAATAATTAATAATTTTTCATTTTTTGTAAATTTCAGCCGCAAAGAAGTGTGCGACCACAATTCGATGGAATGGCTTTCCCACCTAGATTCGACCTTGCTCCAGAAAACGAATTCTAAACTAAAATTTAACAATAAGCCATTTTTATTTTTTAATTAATATTATTTAATTTAAAAACAAAAAAAAACATAAAAAACTATTTAAAAAAAAATTACCAAAAAAAAAAAAAAAATAAAACAAAAAAAAGCACAAAAAAATTGAACACCAAAAGCACAAGCGCGACACTTGTATAAGTCATTTACTTAAAAAAAATCTATTTCAATATCTATGAAAAACTAAGCATAAGCACTTAAGTAAATCGTTTTTTTTTTTTTTTATTTAATTAATTAATTAATTAATATTTTTTAATTATATATTACTTTTTTTGTTCATATCTTTTTTTTAACCAAAAAAAAAAATAATAATAAATTAATAATGTCGCCTTGTTTAAATAAAAATTATATAATAAACATACAATAAATAAGCTTATGTTAAACAAAAAAAAAATAAATAAAAACAAAATTACCGAACTTATACAAAAATTAAATTAAAAATAAAAAAAAAAAAACACAAAAAAACTAAAAAATAAATGTAAAAAATAATGTATTTATTTAATAATAAAGTTATTCGGATATAATTTAATATATGTGTATATATATATTTATATCAATATAAAAGTCTATTATTGCAATTAATTAAATTGAATAGAAAAATATTTTTCTTTATTATTATTTATACAATCAAATATGCTGTGAAATTAAGAGACACGTTAAACTTAATTTAATATAAATATAAAAGAGAGTAGATATATTTAATATATAAAAGAAAAATAAGAAAGCTCAGCCCACAAATATAATAATGAAGAATTAATATAGAATATTCTCTTATTTAATTGCATTATTATAAAATAATTGATTTTTATTATTGTTTTTATACATATATATATGTATATATATTAAAGGATTGTCCGAATTATTGTAATTATATATATATATATATTTTATTTTTATTTTATTCGTTTGTTGTTATTATCATTATTATTATTATTATTATTATTATTACTATTATTATGATCATTATTTTTTATTATTACTATTATTATAAGTTTATAAAAAAAAATTCTAATTATTTATTTTATGAATGAGTGGATTTAAAATACAAAATATCATAAACAAATTTATGCTTTTTTTTAATTCATTCGTGAATAATTTAATATAAATCTGCTATTGAACTTATTGTGCGAATTTTTACTTTCTTGTTTACGTTCACTTTGTAGAATCATTAATAACTTTTTATCGAAAATAAATTGTCGTGCATCAGGTCATCAGATTTATCAGTAATAATTTGTTTGATAATTTTTCTAATAATTATACAAATCCATTTGAACAAATCTTTCTTGTAAAACAGACGGTTATAGTAACTTAAATAGAAAAATTAATTATTTAATAAATGAAATACCTACATTTTGCTACTTTATTCAGTTTTCCCTCGTACAAAATGGTTATAAATATTTTTATTTATCTTCAGTAGACACTCAGTGTAACAAATAATTCATTTATTTCCCATATATAAATAAAAAATTTATTTAAAAAAAATTCATTACAATCTAATTAATAAAAATGATAATAATTGTTATAAAAAATATCGTGTTGGCCCATAATCTATCTAAATCTATATCAGTCCTTTCCCTGTTCATTTTATTATTTTATAATACTTTTTTAATGCTACGAGCCACAGTCTTCGGTTCAATTCTGGCTAATTGACTGAATTGTCCAATAACATGATGTAATAAATTGCATTCAGCTAATTCTGTTTCAAATTCTTTACAAGTTTGATAAAATATTGGGTATAACTGTGGTAAAATGGCATGATCCAATGTTGGAAATAAATGATGTAGACAATGATCACCAAAATGTGTTAACACCAAAAATAAAGAACCCTTAATACTTTTATGATCCATTACTGTATCCAATTGGAATAAACCCCAGTCTAAATCATCCCTGTACATAATTTATTAAAGAAAATATTTTTAAATTATAAAAATTAAACAAAATATAATGTAGATAAAACCTTAATTTGTCACCGTCATGTGCAATTTCAGGATGATGGTGAGCTGCATTTAGTCCGATAAAACCAAAGACAAAACTAGCAACCATGACAGTGTATAACCACATATTTATAACACTTGCAAAACTTAAATTACTAAATAAAAACATGGCAAGAGGCACTAGGAATGGTAAAAAGTCTGCTTTAAATAGATTATTTTTGACAAAAATTGATGTTAAAAATCTACAATAAGAAAAATCGGTTTAAATATGATGATTATAAAAGTAATTAACAATTACCTTCGTAAGAATTCAACATAAAACATAACAGCGTACACAATTGGACTATACAGCCACGATCCATAACGTTGAAAGAGATTTTTTAAATTGCTATCTGGTAACCAACATAAATATGGCTCAAAATAAGAAATTTCTAAATCAAGAAGTGAATTTGTATACAAATGATGTGAGAGTGCATGTGATATCCGCCAATCGCTGTTAATATTTATAAAAGTAGCTCGTTAGTATCATTTAATAAATATTATTGTGTAACATATAAATGGAAATAAACAAACCGATAGCTTAAAAATGATAAATTGAATGTAAACATTCTCCAATTGTCTTTTTTATGAAAGAAATTATGTGATGCTATTGCAGTCCATGTTAGTAAAAGGCCACTTAACGTAGCCAAGTAATAACTATGTAAATTTGCTGATGTAATAAGAGCAATAATGGTTGATATTAATAGTGAATCGTGAATCACCTTAAATAAGAAGAACATAATAATTAGCCACACAATTATGTATCGATAAACATACCTTTGTATGTGATTCTGGTTTAAAATCAATTGTATCATATTTTTCATTAACACGTCGTTTTAATGTTCTATAAAATCCATTGTCTTTAAATGTTAATTTAATATTTCTAGGTATGGCTGCATCTTTTATTTTATATTTTGGCAATAAATTAGCAGCTGTATTTCGTATATGATGAGCTTCAAATGCCTCTGTTATATCTGTACCCTGTGACATTATTAATTAAATTAAAATAATAAAGATTACAGTAAAAATCAATTATTTTAAGCTCATGCCTTTGTTAATTTGAGCCAATCAGCACCACCAGGATGCTTATCAATAAATTCAGTTAAATCATAAATACCATTATGAATTCTCCAAAATCCTTCAGCACCATCATCTATTGTTTTGCCATACAGCCATCTGAATCATATCCGAATTTTTAATTAAACTCAGTTAAACTAATTTTAAATAATCATTTCTTATATTAATAATTAATAAATATAAAAATTTTCATCAGTAAAAAAATTCTATAATTAAAATAAATGAGAAAAATGTAATTAAAGCTATTTTTATTCTTATACAAGACAGTAATTAAAATAATAAAGTAATAAAATTAATTAGAATTAGAAACAAGATAAATTAATTAAAATGATAAATCAAATTTCTTGAATTTATAAATATATAATAGTTAATTAACAGTTTAAACAAATAGAGAGAAAAAAAAACTGTTAAGGTTAGTTCATGGCCACTATATGAAATGAAACACCTTCGTGATATAATAATAATAATAAATTGACGGAAATTTATTTATTTAATTATGAAAAGAAAAAAAATGTTAATTATATCTAAACAACACCTCGTCAAAATAAAATAGAAAATTTCTTAACAATTAAATACACAGTAATTATTATTTACATGAGAAATTAATATGTTTTTTTTTCTTTCATCAAAACTATAATTATTATTTACTTTAATTGAAAAACTTCTGTATAACTAAGATAATTAATCTAACTAATATAATTTTAAAATAAATAAATAATCAACCGCAAATATAAAAATAAGATGTTTTGATTAAACGATGATTTACTATAAGAAAGTTTAACGTGAAAAAGTATGAAATTAATTTAAATTTAGCAAAACGAAAAAAAAAAACAATTTTTTCGCATAAAAGTTATATTTATTTAGTTATACAATAATCATTAAATTTTTTACATAAGTTATATTTAATTTACAATTTGGACAGTAGTATTATTGTATATCAAATTTAATTTAAAAAAAAATAGCTACGCAAATATTTATTTATTTTATTTATTAAAGAACTATACTCGGTTGTCTAATAAACGAAATTCAATTATTTAACATAGATTGTTTATTTAATAGTTTTATTTGCTTAATAAAATAATTACAGCAAACCAAGCCAAAAAAAAAAAATGTGTAAAACCAAATATTGAACATAATGATACTTAGAATATACATATATAGATAAATATTTATTGTTTTTTTTTTTTAAGTCTTTTGTGGAGTTTTTTTTTTTTTGTTACATTGACGGTCAAGAAGCTTAATAAAAAGCTTCATTAAAATAACCATGACTTTTTTCTGTGATTATTATTTATTTAGTAAATTTTATTTTACCCAATATGTGTACATATTCATGTCAATAAAAAAGTAATTATGTTTATCGAATAACTGTATTAATTATTTACAAACTTGATTAGTAAATTGTTTTATTAATTTATGCTTTTATTTATTATTTTTATTAAAAGCTTTAGCATTTAATGTTAAAACATTTTTAAGTAATACAACAAATAAAAGTATAAATTGTGAAATAATATAATTAAAAAAGAAAAAAATTTATTTATATATATAAATTTGCTGTAATTATATAGCTTTTATAACTATAAAAAAGCGATTGGTTTTTCTTTTTTTATGACTAGCAAACCACCAAAAAAAAAATCAAAATCCAAGTACATTTTTACATGAGAAAAAAAAAATAGAAGATGATTAGTAGAAAAATGAAATAAAATAATATTTATTTAAGATTCCGAATAAAATTATTTTAACAAAAGAATAATAAAGAATTATTTTTTGTTCAATTTTGATAAATTTATTAAAAAAAAAATATTGGAAAAAATCACACAACAATAACTATTATTATTTATTGTTTTTTGTAGGTCTCTACATCATTAACGTCATTTATTCATTGAATATGAAAATATCTTGAAGTACTATAAATAATTACGATGAATTCTTAAGAAATACTGCTTATCCAGTAAATATATATATATATATATATATATTTAACAGAATAATATTATTTTCAAATGACCTTTAATGAAAATTAATTAAAGTCACAAAAACACATTTATTTTTTTTTTTTTTATAAAAAACAGTTTGTTTTTTTAATAGGAAAGTATTAATTAATTAAATTTTAACAAGAAATATAATTTATTAAAATACAATAAAACAACATACTGAACTAGACCTTCAACCAATTTACGGAAACTTTCGATATGAATTTTACGTATTAAATTTACACATTGTTTGTAAAAATTATTTATATTGTTGTTAATCTTATGTTAATTTTATACAGTGATTAAATTTTATATATACTATACATCTATGATTTTAGTAAAAAATTAACGATATTTTAAATAATGAATATACATATATTTTATTATGGTTAATGACTCGATAAATAATTATTATTTATAATAATAAATGCATTCAATTTTTAAAAGTTATTAACACATGAAAGTGGAAAGAAATTTTAGATAATGAAAGTGTAAAGTTCACTAGCACATAAATTATAATTGTTCATACAGAACCTAAATAATCTTGTTTATAAACAAATTAAATAAAATTGATAAAAACTTTATTATACATTTTTTTCGCTTTAATTTATTTTTTATTTTTTTTGTAAAGATAAGCATAATTTTTTTATTAATGTTTTAAAACAGCAAATTGTTAAACAAAAATAATATTATTATTATTAATATTTATAATCAATATTGTTAATAAATGTTAACAAAGTAATAAAAAAATTTATTTTTATTAAATTAAATACCTGTATGGGCTTTTAACTGTTTCATCGCGAAATGTTGGATATTTTGATGTTATAAATGAAGTTTTATTATTCATTTTCTTATTCACTTTGCTTTGTTTCAATTTAACACAATCACTTAAACTATATTAACACTTACTTTTACAATAAGTTCAGATAAACTTGAACAGTGACTATATAAACAAGTTTTGATTATTATTTCTTTATTTTTGTGTATAAAAACAACTTTAAGAATCATAAATGTATAAAAAAAAAAGTAAAACAAAAAAAATTATGTGGTTTAATTTTTTTTTAACTAAACAGAGATAATAAATTAACAAAAAACAAAATAAAAAATGATATTAAATAATAAAGGAAATTGGTTTAATGCTGTACTTGTATAAAAAAAAAGAATAAAATCATTGGCAAAAAATTGATTTACATTTAAATTAATTTATGCAAAAATATACAAACAAATAAAAAAAAAATATCACTTCACGGTATTAAATGGTAATAGAAACAAAAACAAGAAAACTTTTAAATTATTAAATTACGACAAAACAACACCTCACGCTACCAATTCAAAAATTATAATGTTCGGTTGATCGCGATTTTACAATGTTAAAGTCAAAGTAATTATTTTTTTTTTTAATTTTTAATCGAAACAACTAACCGATCAACAGTGATTGAGCATTATTATTATTTATGTTTTTTTATTTAATTAAAGCCAATTTTGTATTAATCGTTTTTATTATGTTGCTTCCTCATAACTAGATTCCTTTCTATTCTCACAATTAAACTTTGTTTTTTGTTATCTCTATGCAGTGATAATTTATTAAATAAATTGTGTGAAAAATAATATAATTGGATAATTGAAATTTAATTAAATCTAGCACAATTTGTGGTTTGTTAGCTAAAATAGTTTAAATTACTTTCCTTAAAAAAAAATTATAATATTAATTTTATTTATTAACTAAATATTTACGGAAAAACTAAATATAGAAAACTAATATGAAAAATGTCAAACGGTTATACTATGACGGTTTTTCAAATATATTTAGAAGAACCACTTTATATTAATTTTATTTATATACCTTATTTGTAAATTTGCATAAATTATATAAATGTACAAAAAAAAATAGCATTAGTAATAATAATATAAACATCATTTGTAAACTTTGATAAAAGAAAAACATTGATTATAAATGATGATTTTGCATGTTTAGTTTAATGAATTTTTAATTATTTTAAATTTGAAAATTTAATTAATAGCAATGCTTTAAAAAACACTTGCTGTAACGATAGGTGTCCATACTAGTTTCGAATTTCGAAATCTAGATCCGTAGTAGATCCACGCTACAAAGACTTTGTTAACGTATTAAAATGATACAAACTAAATAAATCAACAACATTTTATATATTTCATCATAATTATAATTGCCTAAATAAAATTAAGGAAATTTTATTTTCTATAAATAATTATTTTAACATTTGATAAAGAAATTTAACACCTTTATTTAAGTATTTAAAAATGCTACTGTGAATGCAGCGCTTAAAATAAATGAAGTCGGCCGTACCATTATTTTATAGCATTATTTAATTTTTGTATCTGGCAGCACTATGTCATTATTGAGTTTGACTGTTTTAGCTTCGTTTTGTATAATCAACATTAATTTTTAAGCGCGATATTAATTAATGTAGAAAAAGGTTTTAATTTATTGTTTTTAATAATATATATTTGTCTTAAATATAACTTGATTAGTTTTAAAAAATTTGTTATATTGATTTAGTTTCTTTTAACGTTATTCAGGAAATAATTGTGAAAAGAATTTTTGGAAGCATTTGCTTGTATCACTCAACTGTCATTTTAAATTGATGTGCTTTAATTTGTAAAATTGGATTTTAAAAATGGATATTGATGAGCATATAAGTGAATCTGAAGATGAAGAGGGTATTTCATATTGTTAGTCAAAAAAAGTATAAAATTAACTGCATTTATATAATTTGTAGGCGGATTACGAGTAGGTGATATTTATATTCCACCGCCTCCGGTTGCCTATTGTTCAGCTGAAAGTAAAGGAGCACGACTTATGATTAAACAGATAGTGAACTTCAATTTTAAAAGCTATTACGGCAAAGTAGTTCTCGGACCATTGCATCATGTAAGGAATAATAACAATATATTTTTGTTTGATAATTTAAATAATATTTATTGCATTTTTAGAAATTTACATCAATTCTTGGTCCTAATGGTAGTGGCAAAAGTAATGTCATTGATTCTATGCTATTTGTATTTGGTTTTAGAGCACAAAAAATCCGTTCAAAAAAACTGTCAGTGTTGCTGCATAAATCTTCACAGCATCCATCGGTATCACATTGTACAGTGGATGTTCATTTTCATAAAATTATTGATAAAGCTGATGGCACATATGACATTATTCCAAATTCCGAATTTGTTATTTCTCGTACAGCATACGCTAATGAATCCTCTTGTTATATGATTGATAATAAAAAAGTTCAATTTAAAGAAGTAGCTAAATTATTGAAATTAAACGGTATTGATCTGAATCATAATCGGTTTTTAATTTTACAAGTAAGATACTTAATGAAATATCTAGTGGAATTAATGAATATGCTATTAATATTGTTAATATATAAATTCAGGGCGAAATTGAAGCTATTGCGTTAATGAAGCCTTTAGAATTTTTATCGTACTTAGAGGACATAATTGGTACATCACGTCTCCAAGAGCCAACTTTAAAATTACAGAAAAGGTTAGATGTATTAAACGACGAAAGGGATATTAAACACAAAAGGGCAAAATTAGCGGAACGAGAAATGCGTGACCTAGAGAAGCCCATGAATGAAGCAATTGAATATTTACAGCTTGAAAATAAATTAGCTGTAAGCAAAAATATTCATATACAAAAACTTATGTAAGTGATAAAATATTAAATACTAGAAAAAATGCATTCTAACATTTTGCTTTGTAGATCAAATAAAAATAAGAAATGGCAAGAAATTAAAGATGACTTAGATGCAGCTAATGAAACTCTACAAAAACATGATGATGAACAGAACAAAATTTGCACAGAACGTGACGAAATTGAGACTAAATTAAAAGAAGACAATAAAAATTATGATAAATTAGTATCAAAAAGAGAAGAATTTGATCAAATATTAAAAAATGCAATAACAAAATGTACTGAAGTCAAAGAAACCATGGTAAATACAAATAAGCGCCGAAAACAAATAATGAAAACATTAGAAACTGAAGAATCCAAATTAGAAGAATTAAAAAATTTACCAGAAAAGAGTAAAAAAGAAATTCAAGAGTGTGAAAAGAAAATAGAAAATTTAACTAAAACAAAAGAGCAATTAGAAGAAACCCTTGAGGCTAATTTAAAAACACTAAAAGATGAAACGAAATCTTTAATAGAAGAACGTGAAGTCTTTCAAACCGAATTAATTGAATTAAATGTAGCTGTCAATGAATCGAAATCTGAATTATCTGTTGCTGAATCAAAATTAAAAATTTTAAAATATAATGAAACTACGGAATTAGGAAAGTTGGATAATTTTACAAAGACATTTGAAGATTCAAGTAAATCAGTGGCGGAAAAACAAGAAAGATTAAATTTATTGCAAACAAATGTTGCAAAGGCTAAAATTGAATTAAGTACTAAACAAAATGAATTGAAAACAGCCGGTGTAAAAGAACAAGAACTGCAAGCGGAATTACGAAGAAATCGTGCTAAATTAGATGAAAGTTCAAATGCTTTGCAGGCGTCAAGATCGAACAATAAAGTTCTAGATGCTTTAATGAAACAAAAAATGTCTGGAAATTTACCAGGTATTTTAGGAAGATTGGTATGTTAACAATCCTTAGAAAAACAAAAAATAAAAATTAAACCTTTTTCTTATATAGGGAGATTTGGGCGCAATTGATTCCAAATATGATGTTGCTATTTCCACATGTTGTGGCCGTTTAGATAATATTGTCGTCGATACAGTTGATACGGCACAAGCATGTATTGAATATTTAAAACAATATGACGTTGGTAGAGCATCATTTATTGCTTTGGAAAAAGTTAGTTATCTAGCAAATCAATGCAGAAATAAAATAAACACGTATGTTAAATAATATTTTTATTAATTAATTATATATAAGCGAATTAATTTATTTTTAATTTTAGACCCGAAAATGTACCACGTCTTTTTGATTGTGTTCGAGTAGAGGATGAACGTGTACGCGCTGCATTTTATTTTGCTCTTCGCGATACACTAGTAGCCAATGATTTGGATCAAGGTACAAGAATAGCATACGGTGCTACACGATACCGCGTTGTCACACTGAAAGGTGGTGTTATTGAAACTTCTGGTACAATGAGTGGGGGTGGTAAGACGATGATGAGAGGTAAAATGGGACAATCTGTTGCAACAAAAACTTCAACAGATACTCCAAAATCTAATAAGGAATTAGAACATTTAAAAGTATATTAGAAAATTAAAAATAATTATGAATTTGTTCTAATGGATAAATTTTTTTTTTAATATAGCAACGTATCAATGACTTATTAGAACAATTGCAGCAGATCCAACAGAATACACTGGATAGTGATATAACTGTATTAATAAAAGATATACGAACAATGGAAAACGAGATAAAAAAATTAACCATTGATTTAAGAAGTTTAAACGAGCAATTGCCAAGATTGAAGCAACAAATTGAAAACCAACAAAAAAAGGTTAACGAGACGAAAACAGATGTGAAGCAAGTTAAAATGCTAGAAGCTATAGTAAATTTAATTAAATTTCTTTATAAATAGAAATATTTAGTTAAAAAATTAATATTTTAGGTTGCTAAAAACATGGAAACATATAAAAAATCACAAAAAGCTGCTGATGTGGTTTCCGCTAAAGCTAATGCAATTACCAATCAAATAGATCTAATAAAAAATCAAAAAGTTAATTCAATTGAAAAAAGTATAAATAATGTAACGAAACAAATTGATACATTCAACACAAACATTACAAAATTAAATGTACAAATATCGTCATCTGAACGAAATATTAAAAAAGCTGAGGATAAAATTGCAAACTTAAAAACAGAAATAGTTACAGCGGAAAATTTAATTAAACAAAGTAGTGAGGAGCATAAAGAAATCTGCAACGATTCAGAGCAAATAAAAGTGAAAATGGCAGATATAGTTAAAGAAATTGAATCGATGACATCATGTTCCGGTCAATATCAGTCAAAAATTGAAAAATTATTGAACCTCGAAAATCAGCTTAAGATTAAACGCCTAGAATTAGAACAAACAGTTGAATCTATTAAAAAGAAATACAATGATGTTGGTAATGACATACCAAACCTCAAAAATCAGGTAATTAAAATATATGCCCGTTTTTTTTTCTTTTTTTTTTTACATGTTTATTTTCTGTTTTAATAGTTGCAATTAATAAAATTGCAAGAAATACCTGGTGAAGAGCCATGCGAACCACTGAAAACGTATACTGAAGAAGAACTCGAAACGCATCAAACAAATCATTTACATTATCAAGTTACTCTTCAAGAGGAACAACTAAAAAATAAAAATCCTAATTTGTCTGTTATTGAAGAATATTTAAAGAAAAAGGCCGCATATGTTGAACGAATAAATATTCTAGAAGAAATAACAAATAAACGAGATGAAATAAAGCAAATGATTGAGAAAGTAAATAAGATGCGTTATACGGAGTTTATGCAAGGTTATTATATCATTACGAAGAAAGTAAAAGAGATGTACCAAATGATAACTATTGGCGGTGATGCAGAATTACTGTTAACGGATAACATGAATCCATTTACTGAAGGCATTAATTATTCTGTACGTCCACCTAGGAAATCATGGAAAAACATAACAAATTTATCTGGAGGTGAAAAAACATTATCTTCATTAGCACTTGTTTTCGCTTTGCATTATTATAATCCTTCTCCTCTTTACGTCATGGATGAAATTGATGCTGCTTTAGATTTTAAAAATGTTTCAATAGTTGCTTATTATATAAAGGTAAAATTTGCAATTATCAAGTATATTTCTTTTTAAAGCAAATAATATTAACTTTATAATTTATTTTATAGCGGCGAACAAAAAATGCTCAATTTTTAATTATATCTTTACGATCAAATATGTTTGAATTGTCAGATCTAATGGTTGGAATATACAAAGTTGATGATTGCACAAATGCTATGACTGTGAATAATACAGTTCCAATAGATGAAGGAAGCGAAAATGAATTTGAAGCATTAAAAAATTCTGATAATCAAAATACAAAAAACAATGAAAATACTAAAAACAATGAAAATACAAAAAGCAATGAAAATACAAAAAACAATGAAAATAATAAAAATCCAGCAGTTGAATTATCTATGGGAAATGAATCTGAAGAAAGTCAAAACAGTAGACAAGAAAAAATAATAGAAACACTTCCGCTTAGAAATGAAATTGCTGAAAGTTGTTAACATTTATTAATTAAATTATTACTATTATAAATATCAACCATTATATTTCCGGTTTTAACAGCTTAAAGATTAAAATAAAATTATTTTTCGTAACTTTTAATTTAACATTTTTTAATTTAGATATTAAGAGGTTAAGGACTATATTTTCATCCTAAATATAGTTGTGAAACAATTGCGAATGTAAAAGAATATTAAAATATGAAAGTAATAATTATTTGGAACTTTATTCGATTATTCCACTTTCGAATGAGTATACTTGATAAATATAGTTAATTAAATTTAAATATTTTGCGCCACTTGAATACGAATACGATAATAATGTGTATAATATCACGTTATACCGAATTTAATAATAATAATAATAATATTTCAATAGAAAATCAAAAGTGATTTTTACACAATTTACATGTAATATTGCATAAGTTTACAAGCATATTACGCATGCGTTTCAACAAATGCCATTTGTCAAAAAATTCGGAGTCAGTAAAAAAAAAATCCACATATATAGATGAGTTTTATTTACGGAGTCACCTTCGACAAGGTCATATTTTAAAGCAAATTTTACAAAGTTTAGGAGAGGCGTTCAGTTTGTTACGGGAATAATCAACTACAAGACAACAGTTCTCTCTGTGCGAAAACATTTGCTAGTGATATTTTTGTGAAAATATTTCAATAAAATTTAAATCAACTTAATAAATTTCATTTTAGTTTCCAGAAACTTGTAAGTTTTTTTTTAAACTATATTTCTTATTTAATCAATATTATTTTTACTTTGCATATTTAAAAATTTTACCCTGTTAATTTTTAAATATTAACATTTGTAATATTATTGCTGCCAAGTATTATCGGTATTATTGCACAAGTACAAAAAGAAAAAATTCAATAGTTGTAATTAATAGTAATATCTATTATTTAGTTAATAATTAAAAAAGACTTTAAGTACATGTCGAAAATCATACGGTAATAATAAAAAAGATTATCTTTTTTTTTCTTATTTTCATTTTTTTTTTCTTTTTATAAATAAATCAATGTAATTTCGATTCACTATTAAATAATTATTAAAGTTTCAATTAATTTGTATTATTTATATATATCATATAAATTATATTAATTGAATAAGGAAATTAAATTAATCAAAATTGAAAAAAAATAGTTTTTATCATCATTTGACCTTTATATACCCAAGTAGAGGTCATGTGTCATATATTTGGTTTTCCTTTGATAAATAAAAAAGTAAAAATAAATTTAATAAAATAATTGACAAAAAAAAATCACTAATTTAATATGTTTTCAAATTTGTTTGTTGCGTCATAATAAATTCATTTTTTATTCCTTCTGTGAATACAGATCTTGTTTAGGCAAAATGACACTTAAAAGTATTGTTGCCCGTCAAATTTTTGACTCCCGTGGAAACCCAACCGTAGAAGTTGATCTTGTCACTGAATTGGGATTATTCCGTGCCGCTGTACCATCAGGCGCTTCTACCGGTGTACATGAAGCTCTTGAATTACGCGACAATGACAAGAACAGCTATCATGGCAAAAGTGTATTCAAGGCTATTGATAACATTAATAAAATTATTGCCCCCGAGCTATTGAAATCTGGTCTTGATGCTACCCAACAAGTCGAGGTAAATAAAACTTATTTAAAAAATTCTAAGGATATTATCTAAATCTGCTTTTTTTTGAAATCAGGTTGATAACTTTATGTTGAAACTTGATGGCACAGAGAACAAATCGAAATTCGGCGCTAATGCTATTTTGGGTGTTTCTTTGGCAATCTGCAAAGCCGGAGCTGCTAAAAAGGGTGTTTCTTTGTACAAGCATATTGCCGACTTGGCTGGAAATTCGAAAATTATCTTACCAGTTCCAGCTTTCAATGTAATTAACGGTGGAAGCCATGCTGGTAATAAATTGGCTATGCAAGAATTTATGATTCTTCCAACTGGTGCAAAATCGTTTACTGAAGCCATGAAAATGGGTTCAGAAATATATCATCACTTGAAAAAGGTCATTCATAACAAATTCGGTTTGGATGCAACAGCTGTTGGAGATGAAGGTGGCTTCGCACCCAACATTTTGAACAACAAAGATGCACTCTTCCTTATTCAAGATGCTATTGCTAAGGCTGGTTACACTGGCAAGGTAGAAATTGGTATGGATGTAGCCGCATCAGAATTCCACAAGGACGGTCTTTACGATCTTGACTTCAAGAACCCCAACAGCGACAAATCCCAATGGTTAGAACCAGCTAAATTGACTGCTTTATACCAAGAATTCATCAACGAGTTTCCAATTACAAGTATTGAAGATCCCTTCGATCAAGATCATTGGGATGCATGGACAACCATGACAGCAAATACATCAATCCAAATTGTTGGTGATGATTTAACTGTAACAAACCCAAAACGTATTCAAACAGCCGTTGATAAAAAAGCTTGCAATTGCTTATTGCTTAAAGTAAATCAAATTGGTACAGTTACTGAATCAATTAACGCTCACAATTTAGCCAAGAGCAATGGCTGGGGTACCATGGTATCTCATCGTTCAGGAGAAACTGAGGACACTTTCATTGCTGATCTCGTTGTCGGTTTAAGCACCGGACAAATTAAGACCGGCGCTCCATGCCGTTCTGAACGTTTAGCTAAATATAACCAAATTCTTCGCATCGAAGAAGAGCTTGGCGCTGATGCTATATTCGCTGGAACTAATTTCCGTCATCCACAATAAATCTGATTAATTTATTTACCTTATAACTATAATACATCAATATTATTATTCATATAACAGAACTTCTTACAGTTTTATTAGCATTAGAAATGTTCAAAGTTTAAAACTAAATTTAACTAAAAAAGAAATAATTGTTATTGGCTTAATCATTAAAAATTTTTTTAAGCTAAAATGTATCATCAGATACTTATAAAAAAAAGTAATTTATTGTGAAAATATAAGAGAAGTTCTGCTATTATAAATGTTAAGATTTAGTTATTTGTCACATTTTTTTATTATTTTATTAATGATTTTCGATTGTATGAATAAAATATGAAGACACAAATAAATGTTATCAAAAAATAAGCTAAAAAAACATCGTTTTTAATTTAATCTGCATTTATTTACCCCATACGAAGAAAAACTCCCTTGGCATTCATGGCATTGGAAGAATGATAAATAATTACAGTGTTTTGCAATATATAGTTTAATGTCTTGAAGTGGTTTCTTCTCCCATTATATACTTTCAATTTTATTTAGTCAAAAAATAATTATTTTTTCTTTTCAAGATCAAATATTTGGGGTCAGAATTTTATTTATTTTTTGCAAATAGAACAAGCAAAAATATATTTTTTTTTCACCAATGACAGTTCATGTTATTACTTATTTACTCAGTGTATACAGAAACGTCTAAAACAAAATGAGTCGAAAAAAAAACTTATAATGAAACGAAAATATAAAATTTGAAAAATGAAATGTTTTAATGAATCTTGAATATTTATAAAGTATTATTATAATGGATTATAATATAAATAAGATGTGTCGTGTATGTTTAGAGGAAGGTGCATTTACATCATTATTTAATACAGAATTTCAAATGATGCCATCCGAAATGTTAATGCTTTGTGCTAAAGTCAAAGTAATTGTTTTGCATAAATACTTTGCAATTATTTATCAATTTTAAATTATTTTCTAAATTAAACACTCATTTTTTATAAGGTATCAAAAAACGATGGTATGCCAGCAGTTATTTGCAATAATTGTATATATCGTTTGGGTGTTGCGTACCACTTTAAGCAGCAATGCGAAAACTCCGATTTAAGACTGAGACAGTACTTAGGTATAATGGACAAAATTTATGGGTAACGTTAATTAGTGTTTTTAAAATGATTTAACTAATTAACTTAATTAAATTATTTAGTTTAAGAGATGCTGAAACAATGACAGATGATTGTCAGATGATTTGCAACAATACAAACATTAAAAAAGAAGAGCATGAGTCAAATGAAAAGAAAAAAATTAAAAAAAGGTTTAAAAAACATTTATTTAATAAAAAAAAATCCTCGTTTGCAATTTTGAATATTTATAGCAAATTTAAGTCAGGCCGATATAAAAGAAAAACAGCAGAGGAGAGAAAAAAAAGGGGACCAAAGCCATCGCCCAAAGTGGCACAGACATGCTTTCAGTGTGACAAAACTTTTAAATGTGCTGCACAGTTGCAAATGCATATAAGGTAATCTATATCGAATTGATGATATTTTATTTAAAACAAGATCTTTTAGGACGCATACTGGTGAAAGACCTTACGTGTGCACCTATTGTCCAAGAAGATTCGCTCAAAAACACAATTTATCCATACATATGCGTACACATACGGGAGAACGACCGTATCAATGTGAATTGTGCAGGTTAATTGATTTTGATATAAGATAATCATTCGTATAATTGACGTAATAATTATTCTTTTAGTAAACAATTTTCGGCATTGGGTAATTTTCAAGCACATAAAAAAATTCACGCTGGCGTTCGTGATCAAATTTGTGTCGTATGCAATAAAGGCTTTATAACATCTGGTGACTTAGCACGACATATGATTACACATACTGGAATTAAAAATCATCATTGTGACACTTGCGGTAAATCGTTTAGCCGAAATCGAGACATGGTATTATAAATATATTGTTCATTTTGATTAAATAACGTTTATTGAAAATTTTAGATAGCGCATAAGAAAAAGATTCATTTAAGTGAGCGTTCCTCAACAATTTATAAATGTTCGGAATGCTTAAAGGTTTTTCCATCGTCAACTAGTTTAAGTATTCATTACCGAACGCATGTTTCTGAGCCAGTTATACAGCCCACAATACAAACGCTACCTGTAGCGGCTCCAACACCGATAGCTCCAACAGCAATTGGTGGTAGTCTAGGTCCTGGCGGTTTATCATCTTCGTTGGGCTTAAGCTTAGGCATGATATCACATTCACAAGGGTATAATAAATAATTATAAAATCGGTTCTAATTGATAATAATTTGTGTTGTTTTTTTAGAACACTCAGTATGATGCATAATCAACGGTTGCATCCGTATTAGTAATTTATATAATGTAATTTAATTTATAATCGAATAAAATTATTTTTAAGGAAAAATATCCATGCTATTTTATATCTGTTTCTTTAAAAGTAAAAAACCTTTCCTGTTTTACATAATTTTCAATTTTTTCCAACTAAATTTTGAATCAAAAGTAAATTCAAAATTTTTGTCAGAAAATAGCAGCAACAATTAAAAATACAGCAGTGACATCTTTATTATTTTTTATATAATACTTTTTAAAATATATATCAATATTTAAGCCAAATAGAATGATAGATTAGTGAAAGAAAATTTAATTAGAGACACGTATTAACTAGCTACAAAAATTATTGTAGCTATTTATGTTAAAATTCTTTTTAAAAAATATTTTTTTATAATTGTGACAAAATATCCAAACAAACTGTCATTGGACAGACAAATATGTAGAATTCTTTATAGAAAATCTACCTAAAAATAAATAATACCTGACTCTTGGATACAGTACAAACTTCAGACATCGATTGCTTGCTAAACATGAAACAGATGACGTGACATGTATTTAAACAATTCGTTCTAAAATTATATCCACAATTTTTTTTTTAATTATTTTTCTTTGATAAAGTAATAATTAAATGGTTTAAACATAATATTTAAATAAAAAATAACTGTGCCGTTTTATTTTTTAAAGTGCAATATATAATCCTATATAAATTTGTGTTATACATTTTTTGTAAAATTAAAAAAAAAAGTGAAAAGAAAAATTATTCATTAAATTATGTTGTGCAGTTGTCTGAAGACGTAATGTTGTAACAAATATAATTAAGAAAAAAAAGTGTCAAAAGGTTGTTTAGAGTTGACATAACCTTAAATGAAAAAAAATAATTTATTTATATTTATTATAATTTTAAATAAATAACAATTTATAGATATAACAAAGTTTTTTGTATTTATACACAATTATTTAATAAGGTTATTTATTATAAAATAACGTAAATAATTAACTGTAACTCAAGAAATGTCAAAATATATAAATGATGATATACGAACACCATTAATTATGGACGGAGAACTAAAAACTGATAAAAATCACATAAACACTGATAATAATCACATTAATAACTCAATAATTAATAATAAAAATAATATAATAAACAATAATATGATAGAAAAAAAAAACTCATCTGTTGCCTTAATGAAATTAAAAACCTATTTATTAGCAATAAGACCGTGGTCATTATCAGCTAGTTTGGTGCCAACACTTTTAGGATCAGCAATTGCTTATCGTTCACCTGGAATTTATGATTTTAATATAATTACCTTTTTTTTAACAATATTCACAGTTATTACAGTACATTGTGCTGGCAATGTTGTTAATACATACTTTGATTTTATCAAAGGTATTGATAATCGTAAATCGGACGATAGAACTCTAGTAGATCATATACTTAGCAAAGATGAGGTGAGATTAAGTTAATTATTTAAAATAATTCTTATAATTTTTAATAAAAATTAAACGCAGTTTATTATTTCCTTGCTCTGTTTTTTTATTTAGCTTTAACTAACGAATTCCATCAATATATAACATCAAAAAATAATTTTAAATTGCAAATGTAAACAATTTTAAAATGAAATTATTTATTTATAAAATGTAATGTTTACATTTATACATTGAACATACAATAAGAAATTAATTAGGAAAATTTTCACACTTAATTTTCAAATAAACGTTATAATAATATATGTTTATATTTTAAATAGAAAATAATATAATAAATTTAATAACAATTAAACAGAACATGTATTAAATTGAAACATGTAAATTAGTTTCGTATTTTTCTTCTAACAATTGATATTTGTAATGAATTTTAATTTTTCAATATGTATATTCTTTATAAATAGATAAAATTCTTTTGATTCTTTACATTTAACCTTTTTGTTTAGCTTAATATGTATTTTTATATCTTTTTACTTATTTTTTCTGTTTTGCAAAATACCATTTTATTAATATCATTTATTAATTGTTTATTGAAAAAGCACTTGACTGTATTTGTTTATTAAATTTTAATAAAATATTTAATTATAAACATTTAATTAATCTTTCGCTTATTATAAATAATCTGGTTAATATATTTTTCAGGTTGTCTCATTAGGTGCTTTACTATATATGGCTGGTTGTGTTGGCTTTATATTATTAGCTGGATTAAGTCCATCAAAAATGGAGCATTTAGCATTAGTTTATTTTGGTGGATTATCATCGTCATTTTTATACACTGGTGGAATAGGATTAAAATATATAGCATTGGGAGATGTGTTAATATTAATTATATTTGGACCAATATCAGTATTATTTGCATATTTATCACAAACTGGACGTGTAGAATGGATGTCAATATTCTATGCAATACCATTAGCATTAAATACGGAAGCAATATTGCACAGTAATAATACACGTGATGCTGAATCAGATCAAAAAGTCGGTATTGTTACATTGGCTATTGTGATCGGTCGCACAGCATCACATGTATTATACGCATTATTATTATTTATACCATATAGTATGTTTGTGGTACTAAGTGTAAAATATTCAATATGGTTTTTATTACCATTAGTAACATTACCACAAGCATTTAAAATTGAGAAACAATTTCGTAATGAGACTACATTGCAGAGTGTACCTAGACAAACGGCAAAATTAAATTTCTTTTTTGGTATATTATATGTGGTTGCATGTTGCTGTGCCCCACAATTACCATTTATAACAAAAAAAATATTTTAATTAAATAAGAGAATAATGCTTAAATTAAAAAAAAACTAATTAATAATTTTATAAAACAAAAAATTAATAAAAAAAAAATTAGCAATTAAATTAAGGTGGAGAAATAGAATGATTTGTCTAGTCTTGTCTTTATTGATTTTACAGATTATAATTTAATTGAAGAGATAAATCATATAATAAACAAATTAAAATAATTAAAAAACTAATGACTGGCTCAATATTGTTTTTATAATCCATTTATGCTATTTACGTGTTTTGTATACTTTAATTATTATTTTTTTTATTCTTCTAAATTAATATAAAATGAAGTAAATTTCTCTACCTCTTTTTTATTTTATAATTAATTTAATTTAATTTATGTAAAATTAAAAGTAATTTCTCGATTAATAAGAAAAAGGTGAAAGATTATGATAAAAGCATATTTAAAACATATTTGAAAAGATGTTATAACTCAGATGCATGTTAATATAATAAATAAATATAAATATTAAATGTTGCTGCTAATTAATTACTAAGTTTTTAATAATAATAATATTATTGTTGTAATGTATTCTTTATTTATTATTGTTTTTTTTTATTTCATTTAACAGTTTTGTATTAGTCAATTAATTTAGAGATTTAATTTTTTCACTTTATTGTTTCAATTTGTTATTATCGAATATTTTAATTAGTTAAAACATTTAATTCTTGAATATTTTCCTTTTTGTTATTTAATTTCAATACTTTTGATGTGTTTGTTTTTTTATTTTATTTTATATAATTAATTTAATTTATTTGTATTGTATTTTATTTAATTTATTTTTAATGTACGAATAACCGGAAAATTATTGTTAAACAGTCAATTAAGCAAGTTTCTTTATTACCATAATACAAAAATGTTAATTACTTGTTTTGAATAAATATTATTATCATTATTGCATGACAATCAAATTACTTTATTATAAAACTATAAATATATTAATTTCTTTTCTTTTTTTTTGTTATTTAATTTATATAAGCTTCTATTTCAATTTTAATTTATTTTATTCTGTGTCGATAAAAATAAGCAATTAATCAAATTGAAGTATTCTTTGCAGCTGAACCATTAAAATTTTAATAGGAAATCATTTTATTTTTTTAATTAAAAACCGATAAAAATTGTACATGTAAATATTATGAAACCGACATATCAGAATTATATTATTTATTCAATTTTGCCAAATTATTTTATGAATTGAATGAATACAACCATTAAATTAATTTATTTAATTATAGAAAAGTATAAAAAAATTTTGACAATAATAATTCTGTTATGAATATTCTATGAAATTTATTATTTTTTTTATTAATAGTAATAAAATATAAATTTGCTGCAATTTGTTTATGAAATAAATTAATTATCATTATTATCAAGAATATAATCTGTAATATTGAAAACAAGTAAAAGTTTTATTTTTGTAAAATATTGCTAATTATGATTGAAAATTTATAATTTATTAATGTTAATATTAATGATTATTATTATTATTATTTATTAAATAATCACAATAAATATTTCGTTGCTGTAAAGCATTATTAAAACAGCAACATACAAAAAATGATATTATACATTGTATTGATGTTGTGTATATAAATGCTTATTATTTATTCTAAAATTATTATGCATTATTTAAAAAGTTCTCTTTTTCATTTAAAAATATAATTTCAAAACTATCAACTTTTTTTATAACATCATACATAAATAGCACAAAAATAATAGCTTTAAATGAAATTATAATTATTCTAATTATTATTTTTGTACACAATAAATAATGATGAATAAATTAAAAATAAAATAATTTATAAATAACTGCAAATGTAGCAAAAAGAAAAAGAAATTTTTCTTTTATATATAATAAATGTATATTTTGCTGGGTAACGAAAGATAAAATGATAAATCAGCAAAATGACATAAACTTAGGATTAAAAAAAAAAAAAACAGAATAATACAAATAAACTAATTAAATAAATGGACAATAATACGTTGTAAGAAAATCTTAAAGAAGATAAATTATAAAAGAAAAAAAACATTTTTTTTAAAACAATTTATTTAATTAAACAAAAATATAAGAAAATTATTACTAATTATGTTACTTAATTTATTTTAAAAATAATAAAATGAAAAAAAAAAAAATGTTGCTAAAATATTATTAGATTTATATTTGTTAAAAATTATAATTATTCATTTTAAGTTATTTTTCTTTAGTATTTTATTTTTTGATTAAATTTTAATAAATAAATATTTAAAGAGAAAAACACTTTATTTTATTTTTTATACTTACTATAAATGGTTTGTGTCTTGGAGTTTTTTTTTCGAAATTAATAAAGTTAATAAACGTGTTTTAAAATTACATGTAATGTATACTGTGTATAATTATAATTACATATTTGTACTTGAAGTAATGAATTAAGTATCTTTATGTGTTTAGCAAGAAAAATATAAAATTCATTAAAAGTCGTATTTTTCATTTAGCTATAAAATATTGTCTTTGCTTAGCAATGACAAAAAATTAGTCAATAATTGTTGCTTCTTACGTTATTTATTGTTGATATTGTTTTAAATGATTAATATCAATTAAAAGTAGTTATTTTCTCCTATATTGTTATGATTATTATTAAATTTAAAATATTACTTTAAATGATCGAAAACCAATTCTTGATGCTACGTTAAATTTGTCTATCAAATACCAAGCTGATTGGCGTTTCATCTATTTTATATAAACCGTTTAAATAACAAAAAGGGATAAAACCCTTGGATAAATTAAACAGAACTTGATTTTGTTTATTAATTTATTTAATATTTATCGATATAACAAAATAAACAATTTAAATCACACCGAAAATTGTATCTTCACGCTTTTAATACCGATACATTGCTGCAAAAAAGAAAGAATCAGGATAAATAATTACAACATAGTGTTTTCTTTTTATATTTTATAAGATTATTTATTTTTTTCATAATTTAATTAATTATTTTTGCTGTTTTTTCTTCTTATTTTAATTATTATTAGATTATTTATTTGTTTATTATATTATTTTTTGTTTATGTATTAATATTATTTAAGTTTTTATTTATATATTAAATATTTACAATTATTAATTGTTTTTTTTTTTATTATTTATTTTTTATTTGATTACAATATTTAATGTTATACTAACAATTAATGTTAATACTACAAATCAAAAAATAAATTTAATAATTTGTTAAAATATTTTTCTTTTATTTTAATAATTATTATTTTTGCAAAATTTTCTACTTAAGTAATAATTAAAAAAAAAATTAATTACTAAAACAATGCAAAGGTTAAAAAATAAAAAACTTATTTATTAAACAAATTAAGGCTTAAATCTGTGATCATATTATTTTTATTGATTTAAATTGAAAAATAAAAATGTCTAAATTGTATTTATTTGAAAAATACACAAAGTTTATACTGTACTGTACAGATTTATCCTTACTATATTCAACTATAATTCATTTTGTAACAAGGTTGAAGAAATATTTAAATAAAAATGTATTTACTAATTTTGCTAAATTTATTACGAAAAATCTTTGGTCAGTATATGGTAGGGCTACAACTTTGCATTAATTTAAGATTTAGTTATGTGGATTTGTCTTGAATACTACTTAATATTTACAAATAAAAATGTTTTTCTGATTGTAATAACAATAAAAAGAAGTCAAGAAGAACAAGAATATTTAAATATTGTTTTTTTTTTATTTATCCAGGTTATCAGTGGACCCCAAACACATACATAAATTTTTAACAAATTTGAATTTTTATAATTTCATTGATCTTTACATTAAATTATTATTAAAGTTTTATATTCAATTGATAAGTTTGATTGTTAATGTACACTTTGCATACCTAAGTGATTATTTTCTGTATAGCATATGTTACTAATCAACTTCACTTGTTACATTTTCATATTAACTGTACATGAATGGAATTTTATTAAATTATGTGGTTTGTTTTGTTATTTAATAATTTATGTAATAAATTCTATTATTAAGCTACATTTCTATAGTGTATTCTTCATAGTACTGAATATACATTTTATTATTTAGCATCTGACACCTGGTTATAACGTTGGATTTTTACACCAATTAATAATGAAAATTAACCAATTTTTTACATAATTTTCTTCAATTAATTTTGAATCAACTTAATCAAAGTTTTATTAACAAAGAAAAATTCTGCAAAGCTTTTCTTAAGTTGAATAATCTAAGAAGCATTATACAACTGTAGCTTAATAATTTAATTTAATAAAATAAAAATAAAAGTAGTTAATAAGTTGATGCTAAGAATCAATGATCAATTTTTATTGAATTATTTTAATAAATTTTATTGTAATCTGGCGTCTTTTTTTTCTTTCTTAGCATCAACAATTTCTAATAAAAAATAGAGAAAATATTTTGAAAATTTATGATAAAACGGTTTAAACAGATTATGGTATTTATTAAAGACAAAATAGATGAATAATTAAAGATAACTAACTGGCAGTATTTATTATAAATTATAATGTAAATGTTGATGTAATTATTGGTGAATAATTAATTAAATATTTGCATACATTTTATTTAATTATATTTTCCTGTACGCGCTTTACTCGACAATATTATATATAATTTACTAAACATTTGTCATTTATTTCTTTTTTTTTACTTTATTAATTATTAAATATTTATTTATATTAATTTAATATTCTTAACTAGAATAATTTTAATTTATATATTAATATTTTTATAATATTTATTTTTTTACTTTAAATTAATTAATTTAATTAATTACATAACAATAAGCAATAACAATCATATGTATTAATTTAGTTTTATTTAATTAATTTAAATTATTATTTTTTTTTTGCTTAATTTATTTAAATTTTACTCCTTTCAATCCATATTTAACACAAATTTTCCTGACAATTTTTTCATATTCAATTTTGGTTTTCCATATTTTTTAAGTGACATTATTAATGCATGTTTGTTTAATTCTATGGAAAAAATTAGTATACGTTCATTAAATTTAAGTAGATTGATTTGTTTTATGCACAAAATAGAAAATTATGCTTGAATTAGGGCAAAACAAAATATGAAACAGAATTTCATTATAGCCATTCAAAGTGATGAGAATATTAAGTAAGACTTAAGAAATAAGAGATTTTTTACAACATAGAATAGAAACAAACAAAACAATTTTTAATGTCATTAAATACATTAAAAATTTAATTAATTCTGTCACTTTAATTATTGATTTAAACAAGTAAATATAAAGTAATTTACTCTTATTATTTATATAAATTTATTTTTATTTCAATATTTGGACAACACAATTTTTATTTTTATTGTCGTAGTGACGAATATTTGCTTTATTAACATTAAAATAATTAATTATTTTTTTTTATTAATTTATACTATTATTGTATTACAATTTAATTTTTTTATTTTTATTTAAATCCAACAAAAAATATAAAAAAATGATAAATAAAGAAAATGTACATTACGTTTTACATTTAATCTAATTCTTTATCCTATCTAAATGAATATTAATGCTATTTCAAATAAAAAATACAAAAAAAGTAATATTATGTAGTTATTATGTGAAAACTTAGAAATAAAATCGAATACTATGTAAAGTTAAGCTTGGTTTATATATTTAATATGATAAAAATGAATTGATTTTATCCTTTTTATTGCATTTTAGATTACTCTAACAATTTTACTAAATAAAATCGTATAAATATTGTTTTTCTTTTTTAATTAATTAAATTTTATTTATGTTTTTGATTGTATTTTTTTTATTTTAAACAAAAAAAAAATGTAAAAGAATTAAGAAATAAATGAGAAGAAAATTAATTAAAATCATATATCGTCTTCTATTAAACATAATTAAATTTTTTTTATAAATTAAATAACAATAAACTAAATATTTATTTAATTAATAATGTAAAGCTAAAAATATATCATTATTTGTTAATTATTTTTGTTATCAATAGTTAACAATAATAAAAATAAAAATAATAATAATACACAACATGGGAGTAATTACTTTTGATAAACTAAATGAGGTAGTTTTGCTTGTAAAAAGAAAAACAAATCAAAATTACATCATTCTGGTTATTATTTGTAATAAAAATAGTTTTTTTTTTCAACAAATTAAACCTTTTTAAATTTTAATAGGGATAGAATAAAATTAATAAATAAATCGCTTTTCAGATTTAAATGTCTGTTTACTCGTCTCTGCTTCGGTTTCTCTATTAAATATAAATCTTTTATGAAGATTGTATGTCCTCTGTCCACAACTAAAAAACTTTGCGTATTTTTATTTTATTATCTATGTAATAGTTTTATTATCTATTTGAATTAACCCTCGAAAAAATTATGAAAACATTTATTAATAATAATAAATTTTTTTCTTAAATAAACAAATACAAAAAAGTTAAAAAATTATAAATGTCCTAAATTTGTGTGTTATTTTTCTCATTATTGTATTTATATAATATGGTGGGCTATTTTCCTTTAATAATTAATTATTTAATTTACTTTTGATTATATTTAACTCTATTATATTATGTTTTATTAACATATTTATTTATTTTTTTACTAAAAAAAATTACGATTGACTCATTTTGACACAATGTTTGCTGTTTTTTGTCCCTTGAAGCATTCTTTCTTCTCTTATATGTTTGGTTTTTTAATTTTTATTTTTTACTTGATGTTTTTCTTTTACTATTATTGATTATAAGTGTTTGTTTATTTGTTATGTTAAATTTAATAACAAGTAACTACCTAAATAACTATTAAATGTTCATTAATTTTTGTAAATTTCCTTTGAATACATGCTTTTTGTATTTTCATATTTTATTAATTTCAACTTTTGTGTATATTATATAGATGTGGTTATTTGATTAATTTTTTATTTTATTTTGGTATTATTTTTTACATATATATTTGTTTTGTAAATGATTTCTCTGTTTTTACTTTACAAATATGACAGGTTGGATCATTTAGATACTGATATACCAGACATTTCACCAGTATCAGTTGGACCTTCCATACTGCATACTGAATCTTCTGGTGTTCTTGATGGTTCAGCTTCTGTTACTTCTGTATCTACATGATGACGATGCGAACGATGTTTTGAACTCATTGCCTAATTTTAAATTTATTTGATTATTTAATTTTTATCAATTAATGTTTATCGTTACGATGCAATAAAATACAGAGAAAAAAAATAATAATAAAAACTTACTGATTGACTTTATTATCTTTTTAATGAAAGGTTAACTAACGATTTTTGTTTTACTAAAATAATAGTGTTTTACTGAGAAATAACAGGGCTATAACTATTTAATCTAGTTATAAATACATATATATGGGTTTGCTTTTCAACAATAAATCATAAAATTGAAATTGTATCGAATGATTTTCTATGAAATAATTTATGAGAAAAGTGTTGAAATAATTATAATTATTATTATTATTATAAATTTATTACGAGATTTTAATTAAGTGTTAAAATCTAATTCAAACCTCAATTATCATTATCATTATATTTTATAGTATTGAAAAATAAACAATGTTCAAATTATAAAATCATATTACTAAAAATAATCATCATCTAGAGAGACATTTATACACTAGCCTAGTTTCTGTAGAGCGTAAAAATCATCTAAAATTACCGTAAAAATATAATTAAATATTATTCGATATTTGTTAACACTAAACGTTAAGATTTAATATTAAAGTTAAATAATATCTATATTCGATTTGATTTAACCGATATATTTTATTATTATTATTATTATATTATCGTTCCGTTAGTTATTATAGATTAATCTTTAAACATGAGAATCGATCTACTTTAGTTCTAAAAATTCCATTTAATATTGTTTTACTTTTATTTTGTAAATATTTTATTCAATTATTGGTGACAGTGTTTTATACTATTATAAAAAAGAATAAAATTTTATAATTTACCTTATCTTTGCTTCCCTTTTTCTATTTTTAGTTTATCATTATTATTATTATTGTTTTTTTTTTTCGTATTTATATTATTTCATCATCCATATTTAAATTGGTTTTTCCATTGTATGGTAAAATGGTATAAAAGTAAAGAAATATATAAAAAAAAGTTTAATTAACATAAAAAATTCTTTTCATAATTGATTTATATATTATATGTAATTAATATTAAATATACTAAACAAAAACTAATTGACCGTACTTGTGATTTCCTTACCTGCAATGAAAATCTTCTATGCGCTACTTTTCTACCGCCACGTCTTTTACTTATATGAGGATTGTCTAATCGTAGAGTTTTATTTTTAAGAACTTCTAGTTGTGTGTACAGTCTAATAACAAATTTTAAAAAAAAATATTTAGAAAATAAATTTTTCATTTGTAAAGAATAAAAATAAAAATAATTACCTTTTCAGTTCAGCACGTATATCTTCGGAACTCATCTCGGATATTGTCAGATCACCAATGTCAGGATCTCCTAGGCAAATACCAGCACAGGCGCCACCACCATGTCTAGAGGCATCGTGAGAGCCCTTGAAAGCATCCATAGGTAAACGGTATGAAAGTTCATGTGTAAGGGAACGAACCTGCAAGCTATTTTGATGCAAACACACCAACAACATCGATATATATGTACATAATAAAAAAAAATAATAAACCGAAAAACATAATAACAAAAAAACCAAAAATAATAATAAATCATAATCAAATCGAGAAAACAATAAACATTTTTAGTGTAAAGAGGAGCGAAGATCATACAATAAATGATAAGAGAAAAATAAATAATGAAACACAATTCAAAAGGAGAGTTCAGATAGAAGATGATAGAAAAATAATCTTTGTTTAAAATTCAAAAAGAAATTTTACCATTCAAAAGTTAACATGATAAAACGAATGAAAAAAAAAACAACATAATAATTTTCCAATCAAAGAACTCAATCAACAAATAAATATTTTAGAGAAAAAAATTAAAAATAGTCGACTGAAGAAAATAGTAGAAGGCAAAAAAACTAATTAACTAAAAAATCTGATTTAAATCTGTTTGTGTTGTGGTAGTAAGAAAATTAAAAAAGAAAACATAAAAATTATAAATCATTAATAAATAATAAAAGAAAAAAAGTATAATTAAAGAAACGCATAAGCCACAGTGTAAAAATAAACAGAATTAAATAAAAATAATAATAATAATAACAATACGTAACATAACAAAGCACACATAATATTTATATCCCTTATTGTTTATAATATTACATTTATTTAAATTGTAAATAATTTAAATATATATTTATTCATAATGTTATAAGAATTATTTTATTATATAATTAAATAAATAAATGGTAAAAAAAAAAATTAATAATAATTAAATTAAAAATAATAAATTAGCAGTTTAATAATGCTTTTGCTATAAAAATAAAAATTCAATGAATTTTTTAAAGAAATAATTAGGGTTATCGGTTATGAAAACTATAAATCAAAAAATATATAATTTGAGTAAAAGTATTAAAAATGTATAAAAAATAATAAATTGATTGTCCTTCTATTCTTTTTTTGTAATTGAAATAATTTATGTAATAATATCCAAATGGTATACTTTAATTATATAAATCAAATTGAAAGATTACAAGTTTAAACAATTGTGTATATTGAACTGATGAAGCATTTTAAATATTAATCAGTAATTATGGATAATTAATAAATATATACATAATTCACTGTCTTCTAAATAAATTAATAAATCCAGTTAATTTCCATGTATCATGCGAAAGAATATTTTATTATCCTTGTTTATAAATATGAACATATAATAAAATATTACCGGTAATAAATAAATTGTTTCTAATTAATATATCTTTGGGTGGTTTTCAACATTCTATTCAATATTATAACCAGTGATTTGTTTAACAAATTATTATTTTTTATTGTGAGGTAAATAAGTTAATGAAAAATTAATAAACAGTATAATGTTTAAGCTAGAATTATTTAATTATATTTCTGTTTAGATATTGTAATTTAGAGGCAAGAAGAAGAGAATAACCAATGAAAAATAATAATAATAATAATAAAGAAGCTCAAAATTATTTTCCGATAATTTAGGGAAATTTGTGTTATTTTTTGTGTTTGTCTAGATTTTTTTTATAATAAGGTGTGTTAAAATTTAATACAATGAATATTATTTATAAAAAATTTATATATTAAATGTTTAGACCGATTACGCTAGGTTTTATATTAAATAAACTTAAAAAATAATAAATGGAAAAACTTAACAACAAAATAAGTGGAGTGATGATTGTGATATTAGGTGTTAAGGTTAAAAAACACAAAAAAAAATTATGTTACACAATATAATAGAAAACAACGAAAATATATGTATATAATGAAAAACCAAAGAATAAAAAAAAAAAAAGGAAAAACAAACAAAAAGTAGTAAAGAAAAATCATAAATAAATTATTACCTGTTTATGTTGATACCAAAGTTTTGGTAAAAATATTAAGCCCAATGTTATAGTATTTGTTAGTTGTGAACGTAGAAATAATGCCAAAAATATAGCGCTCGGACTCAATTCAGGTAAATAGACTGCACGCAATATATAAAAGTGTGCCGATACAATAAATTCAATAAATATTGATGCTACCAAAAATTGACGCTCCTTTAACATAGAAAAAAAAGCGAGAGAATTTAATTTTCATTTTTGTTTTGCTTTTGGTTTTAATTTCAATTTCAATTTACCCTATATTGTGTTATGGCATTCCTGCTGGCAAACGCTAAATGTAAACCAAAACCTAAAATAAGAAGTTCACCAGCTTGCGTAACGTAATCCCATTTTAATGGACGGCATGTATTTGTTCTATCTTCTTCAAGTCCAACCAGTCTACCATATTCTAAGAAATCCAGTGATGATGCTGTAAACGCAGATAGGTAACATAGTACAGCCACAATCATCGCACACAGATATTTTAATAAATCAACATCACGAACAACCCATCTATGTGCTTTGCGTGTACGAAATTCTACAAGATGACGATATAATTTTAATATAATCGCGCCGTAACATATTACAAAGCCCAGTTCACGACACCACGGCTCTAGCAAACAACGTATTGTTGATGCAGGTAAAAAGTGTAGTGCCACCTATAAATAATATTTAAGAAAGCAAAGCATAAATCATAAATGATTAATTATATTCATTTAATAATTATATTAATAACAAAAAGAAAAAAACACCTTACCGCAGAATAGAGAAGAAATATACCAAGAAGTATAGTTTCAAGAACAGTCCACATACCAGTCGCAATTGTCTAAATAAAAATCATACAAGTAGAAAACGCAATGAATATCATTAAAAGTTTATGCATCATTGTCATGATTGATAGATTATATTTTATTTTTGTGATTGATTATGTCTAATGATTTTATGGGTTTGTTTACGAACCTTGCATTTTCTTTGTCGCATTACTATTGCTGCTAAAACCAAACAGCACAACATACACGCACCTAAAATAGCACCAATAGATGCTTTTAATAAATTCTCCATAGAAACTGTTTCTGCATTATCATTATGACCAGATATACAGCTTCCGCTTTTATCACATATAAAACAGCCACCCGGGCATGGTATACAACTTTATAGAAAAAGAAAATTACATAATAATATGTTTATGAGAAAAAATATTGTTTTGTTAAAAATACCTGTAATTGCCATAACCATTTTCAACTTTTTCACCCTCAAAACCTTGTACCGTTTGATTTGGACTATAATACCCATCCTTGCATAAACATGTATAGCTACCTCGCGCGCCTAACTCCATATCAGAACTGAGACAGAATGTCGTGTCACGATCGCATCTAAACAAACATTTTATTATTTTAATAAATTTATGTAAAACATCATTTGTATAGTATAAATGATGAGGGTAATAAAAGGGTGTATAATTACGCGTGACGTCGTCCAAATATTAATTCTAAGGCATCATTGCACTGATCAACATCGGCAGCGATAAACGAGGAAGCAACAGTTTTGTAACCATGTATTTCAACATTTACACTAAACGGCCAAAGCCATCGGCCTTGCAATGGACCGCAATCTCTAAATGGTGCACCCCAATATTGTGAACCGTTCGGTTTATTCCACGCAACACCTAATTCTTTCCAGTAGGTGCCCAAAAAACTATGATTACTTGACTCTGTTGGATTCTATTGGTTCAATAATTAAATCACATTATTATTTTAAAATTTTTTACTATAATTAAAAAATACCTCAACCTGGCCTCGAAATTGGACAACCGCTATTGATACACTCGGCGCCGCCACAGCTAATGCTAAAAGATTTTCATCGTCTTGCAAAGCATCGTTTGCTATTTGATTTGCTTTTCGTTGAATTTCATCCATATTACTAAAAAGTCTTTTCGATAAATATTCAGCGAATGTTTCTGCGGCATTACGTGTAACATAAGAGGCGTCATAGTACTTTTTTAATAAGAAAAAAAAAAAAACAAATTTAAATTAATTCTTTTTTTTAAATGATTAAATTAATAAATAAAACTTACAGGATCTGGTGGTATTTCGTCTAATATTCGAGGCTCACATTGTTCAGATATTGTTAATTGTATAAATAATGTTAAATAAATTATAGAAAATAGTAATGCATTTGACCAATCACTTCTACGGCCGATAGAAGAATATAAAAATATGATTTTTTCCATCACCGGTATTTGCCCTGTTTTTGTTTTATAATTTCACAAAACATCTAAACACAAAAAAATAAAAAAAATGACAAAAAAAAGGCCGAAAATGTAATGAAAATAAGAAAAATAAAGGAAAATTTTATATTTAGTACGTTTTCACTATAATGAAAATAACACAAAAATATATAAATATATCCATTTTCATTTAAACATAAGTAAAGTAAATTAAAATAAAATAAACATACGATACACACGACATTAACACGATAAACAGTAAAATACAAAAAAAAGAAACATAGAAATGAGAAAATAAGTAAATAAACATTAAGAAGTATAAAAAAAAAATGAAAAGGAAAAACTAAAAACAAAAGAAATGAATAAATAGGGAAAAAGCTTTTCAATTTTAATGTTATAAAAAAAAAACAAAATAATAATAAAAAACGTCCACCATGCGCTTTTATATTATAATAAATTTTCTTCTCTTCTTCTACTTAATATTCTTCGTTATTTTATTATTATTTTTTCTTTTCTTGTCGTATATAGCTCTCTGTTTCTATTTTTGGACATCGTATAAAATTAAGATTATTCTATGCGAAACAAAACACTTTCGTTTATTTTGATTAAAGGAAATGAACTGAATTGAATAGTTGATGAAAATTTGAATAAAAAAAACTTAAATATGGTTTTGAAAATTATTTGAAATAGAAAAAAAACTGTTTAAGTTTGGGTAGAAACATGTTAATTTTAGGGGTATACGCCTTAAATAAACTAAATAATAAATAATTTTTAAACACAAAAACAAACCGACAACAACAGCAGTATTAAGAGCCACAAAAATCACCCAACGACAAAAAAAAAGCACAAATGTTATAACCACAACAACATCGCGAAACTTTATGCTATTCAAAAGAATGAAAAATGATGAACTGATGACTGACTTGTTTCTTATATACTTTTTTTTTATTGTTATTATTTTTATTTTTTTTACCGCAGTCCCTTTATTATGTTCTTCTACCCTTCGACACACCAAAACTATATATACATATATTGTTAGTTTGATAAGTAATTTATAGCAGAAAAATATATAAATATTTCTTCTATTTTTTTAAGAGATATTTCATGTCATTATTGACTTATTTATTAACAAACACTAAACGATGACATAAATTTCGTTTAATAATTATATTAACGTTTATCGTGTAAAGTATACAAGTGTTATAGAAGGGTTAAGCATTTCTATATACATTTTTCTTGGAATTTGTAGGATTTTTAATTTAAATAAAGCGGGATTAAATAAGCACTAGATAATAGATTAGGGTTAATCTATTTATAAAATATATTTTAAGGATTAAAAAATTAAAGACAATAGTCGCCGTGTTATGCAAAATATTAGTTTTTTTTTTATATTTATTTAATCCCTCTAGTATAGATGAAAATTGATAACACACGGAATAAAAGTGCAACACCCTTGTCTGATCCACAAATTAATTAAAATATTTTTTTTTTTAAAAAATGTCTAAAACTTTAATTGAAAAGGTAAAAAAAAAGAGGTAAACGCCGGGTAAACAATACATTATATTAAAATAATTAAAACGAGAACAATTATCAAATTTTTTATTACATTCATGCATTGTATATAAATTTTTGATTTGTATTATTTTATACATATATTTGTCGCGAATTATTTAACAGTTTTATAATTTTAAACAAATAATAAAAACATTGGTAAACAAATTAAAAATGACTATAAATATTATTAAACTGTGTGTTTATCACCGTGAATTAATGTGTCTGTAATTGCAATGGTAAAAAACAAAAAATAATACTGAAAGTCAGTTAAGTGAAAATATCTCATAATTGTCTTTTACAATTAAAAAAAAAAGGGTTATAATAGGTAAACACTGTTAACTCACCCGGTGTGTATAGTAAAGTAAAAAAAAAAACCGACCACACTTTTAATGTATTTAAGTGTTTTAATCGATTATAAACAAAAATAAAAGGAAGAAAAAAAAAATTAAAATAATTCACAAAATGTAGCATCTGCTGTACATTAAAATTTATAAAAATAAAATGTTTAAAGGTATTTTTTTTTTGTTTTTATTAAACTAACAAAGTAGCAAATAGAACTTTTTCATTCTGTTTGTGGAAATTAATTTCAAATGTACGTGTGTGTGAGAAATAAAGGAAGTCAACTACTGCTATTTTCCTTTGAAATTAATTTTTTTTTTTAGTTTTTAACAGTAATTTGCTTTAGTTTTTTTGTCTGAAACATACATATTTGTTATTATTAATTTTAATTTTTTTTTTACCATTGATTATTAAAATATTAATTAAAAACTAAATGTCTTATTAAATGAAGAAAAGAAAAACGAATTGTCTCTCTTATCATTTAATATTTTCTTATAATTTCAATAATGGTATTTTTCAGTCAAAGAAAATATAAAAATACACACAATCAAATTCTCTACTCAGCTTTCTACTTCTTCGTTTTTTCCCTATAATTTAGCACATTGATTATAAAATCAATAAATATTTACACGCTTCAATAGTTTATATTGCGCCTTTTTAAAGACGGCAAAAATATAATATTATATATAAAAAAAATAAAATTATAAAAAAATATATATATAAAGACGATGAAAATTATTTAAAATTCCATCAATTTTTTATTCACAATGATTAATTGATTTAAATGTAAAGCACACACATTATATACGTTTTGATTCCTTTTTCCCTCAAAATTTTCAAATTTTAATTAAAGTTTATCTCTCACAAAGTTTACATAAAAATGATTTATTGAAAATTATTTAAATATACATTATGGTAGATAATACATCGGATGGAAATTAAAAGATGTTTTCATTAAGATTTTAGTTAAAATTAGATTGAACAGAAACCACCCACTAATTATTAATAATTATTTATATAATTATTTATATAATTATATATATAAAGAAGTAAATTATAATGGTTGTGTTAATGTTACGGCTACCCTTAACGTTCGATGACGTTACACAATATGTATAATGTGCTTAATAGCTTATGTGTTTCTTTTTCTTATTTTTTTCTATCAATCGTTGATTAAAAATGTCATCAAAAAAAAAATCATTCTAAAGCGAAAGTAAAGAGAAATTACGTGATAAAATTTTTTCTAACATTTTATTTCTATTGTCAATTGCTCTTATAATTTATGTTAAGTACTTTACATTGCTTTATAGTTTAACGTTAATAATCTTTAATATCCTGGATGTATTGAATTTCATCTTCAAAAATTGTTTTCTTTCCTTTAGTAAATACACTTTGTGAGTCACTCTGAGAAAAAAAGACACAAGAGTAGCAAGCAGCAGTCATAGTAGCAGCAGTTAATAAACATAATAAAATATGTTAACTTTTAGTTAAGAAAAGTGTAAATTACATAATACAAAATAAAGTAAAACGTAAATTTATTATTTATTTACTTAATTTTCATAAATAATCAAATAAATTGACAGAGAAAAGACAAACAATTACAACAATAGCAACAACGGCGACAAAAACAAAAAGAAAAGAGCTTTTTTTGTAATAAATGTCTCTTATTTGCTTCATTTCTTCACTTTTTCTCTTTACTTTGTTTCATTTTTATTTTTTTGCTGATTTTTTGCTTTTACACATTTTTCGCTACAATATTGTAAATTTCTATTATATTCAGAGAGTTAATTAAACAAAAAAATATAAATAGAAGTGTAGCAAAAGACAAACTAAATAAACTAAATATATACTGAATAATGAATGTTGTCATGTGTCTATTAATAAATTCATAATCATTCTATCGTTTGTATTATTATTATTATTTGTGTTCCGTTTATTATAATTATTATTCAAAATAAAATAAAATAGGTGATGTTGTAAGGAAAAAATTAGAAAAATAGATAATGTATGGTTAGTCGGATGGCTGGCTGGCTGACTCTTCTCCAGTATACATTTTATTTAATTTGACGTCTGTATAGTAAAATTAATGCTTTTATTAAATTAAATGTGATTGTGATTTTATACAAAATGAAATAAAATATTAAAAAGATTCAAAGAGTAGACTATAGAGAATTTCTATCATATAAAAGTTAAATATAAACTATCAATAATCAAATTAAAGTCCAGGATACGTGTATTACACTACAGCTGCTGTTGTCGCCTTTACAGAACAATCTAAACTTAACTACATCTCATTTATCTATATAACTTGTTTCCTTTTCTTTTTCATTTATTTTTTAAATATATTCCTTACTTTACTTAGGGGGGTAGTTTACATTTTCCTACTTTTCTAAATAAATAAATATATAACAAAAAAAAGAAAAAAATCTGCCTGTTCTGTAACTAATACTTTAAGGATGGTACTTTATTTGCTTACTGTTGGCACCGTATATTCGATGAGCTTTTTTACGTAGCTATCAACACGAATTTTTATAAAATACAAAATAAACGTATAAAATATATTCAAGAAGAAAATACAAAAAAAAAAAAAACTTAGCAGGAGATGGTGGTTTGTTTAGAGAACATTTATAGGAAAAAAAAAATGAAATACATTATTTAAATGTCGCAAAAATCGTTGTAAATTTTTTATGCAAAAACGAAAAAAAAAAAAAAACAGAAAAAAAATAAATTATAAATATATTTTTAATGATTTATGTTTAACTTTGCACGCACACATATTTTCTGTTGTTGTTGCTATTGTTAATGTTAATAAAACTTAAAAATTTAAATATATTCACATTTTTTTTTGTGTCGCTAATACAAAAATACTCTAGTTTTTTTTTTTTACAGCATTTTCTCCCTTTTAAGTTCCTTGTTTTCTTGCAACACACTTTTATGATAAAAAGCACATTATTTTTTATTCTTAAATTTTACTTCTATTTTTCTTGTATTTAAGAATATATATATATATATGTATATTATATAGGATGAAGAAATTGAATACAAAAAAAATTAAAATTAAAAAATAAAAAATCACTTAAGGTTTAACCACTCGATGCAAAATTTGGTCCTCGACTGATAAAGCTTTTGCAGCACCGTAACCACCACCAGTCACAAAATAACAGTGGTGTAGCGTACACAGTAGGATAATAAATAGAGTACAGAGTACAATACAGTACACCAGGCAGTCCATACACAATAATCAGAAAAACCGACAAAAAATTATAAAAATGAGTGTAAGCTAGAAAGCAAGTTAAAAAGCACAGAGGACAGAGAGTAAAAAAAAAAAAAAAATTATAAAAACAGAATAACATAAACTGGGTGGTTTTGGTTAGGTTAACTAGTGTAGACTCGTCATCGATGTCGTCGACAATTCTTATAATAAAACAAGAAAGAAAAATAAATAAATAATAAGCATGTGCAATTGTTGTTGCAAAATTATTTTTAATACCATTTTTACACACAAAAATACATGAATTATTTTATGTTCCAAAAACAACAAAAAAAAACCTTACACATTTCTCTATTGATGATATAAATAATAAAATTATAAAAGAATTTTTTTATAACACATTTTTATCATTTTTGTTCTGTATCCTTTACTTTTAAATTTTTTCAAATCTCTGTTTCAAATGTCCACTTTATTTCCTTTTATTATGTTTATAAGCTCACTAACGTGTTCATTTCATTGCTTTCCATTGAAACGAAACAAGTACAATTTAGTAAATAATAAAAAAAAAAAAAATAAACACAGAAAAAGCTTACACAAGAGATACTTAATTACTGCACTACTTATGTTTATATGTTTTTATTTTTAATTATAAGACACAACGCCATACATTTTGCTGTATGTATATCAACAACAAATGAAAAATAAAAATTGAAGAAGTCAAGAAGACAAATAGCACAATGTTAAAAAATATAAAAATAATTATTATATACTAAAGAGAATAATTATCACTCAATGTCAGTGTTTAAATGTTGGGCTAAAACATATATAATATATATATACACACACACACAGAAGATTAATTTTCTAAAAACAAAAATTTTTATTAATTGGATAGAAAAACTGGTTGATTATTTTTCTTCTTTTTAATTTACTTAAAACCGTCTTCAATCAAAGTAACTTAAAAGCAAGAAAGGATTTTTTTTTTTTAATGTTAAACACAAAATAGAAATAAAACGACGCAAAATGGTGGTATACCATGTAATTTTACTTTAGATTTATTTCGTTATTTATTTTTATTTGTCCCTTTTTTAATAATTCAATTCAATTCAATGCAAATTATTAATACAAAAAAAAGGAAGAATTTATTATATATAATTCTAATAACACGCACTCACAACTACGCGCGCACAAATTAAAGAAAAGAAATTAAAATAAAATTATTAGTAATTAGAAAAAAAAAAAAAACTAATTTTCTTTCGTTTCTTTTCATTTTTACCTTTTTTTGGGGGTTTTTATTTTATTGTTATAACGAAAGAGGTAATAAAAAAAATATATATATAACTGAGTGCCCTCTTATGCTTGATTTTAATTTTGCAAAGGGGAGAAGACGGTAAGAATATATATAATCTTTTTAAGGGTTTATTTATTAGTCTTTACTTCACTGTACTTTACAACTGATGAAAACGTGTATGTTAGGCGAAAAGAAAAAACGATGAGTTTTAAATCCTATTTCTTAGAGATATATATATATATTCGTCAATTTTCATAGATGGTGACTTGACTACTGCACTGGATTATAGAATATGCCGAACCGTCGAGCAGTACTTACACTTTGCACACAGCATGTTTATTTGGTTAATTCTCCTGTTTGCCCCAACAAAGTTAAAATATTATAAAAAAAGTTTCCATTTACTAGGAAACGTTAAAGCTCTTATTTTACCAAAATACTATTTCTCTTATGCGAGTTTGTTTAAAGTTTAGTATGAAGGAAGCACAATGACGAACCAAGTTTAATCCTTAAATTGAAATATTTTTTACTAATCGAAAAACTGCAATATTGTATTCATTGGTGATCGGTTTTATCGTTTTGTATATAGAAAAAATTTAACACACAGCAGAGCAATAAATCGAACAAAACCAAACCTTATTATTTTATTTATTTATTTTTCTTTCTTTATTTTTTTTTTTTTGGTTCTGCTATAGAAATAGGAAAGATGGATGGATTGTTAGCGATGATGATTAGTAATCATTTCGCTTGTATTTGTCAAACAATGATATAGGAAGTTTCTTTTATAGAAATAAAACTAAAAAAGTTTTACTGGAAAATCCACCCCTATAGAAAACATGCGCAATTTTATAAGTATGCCATCGACCTGTTACCCTTAGCAACGAAATCGTGGTCGGATTCATTCTCAACAAAATATATATACACGAATTTTTTTTTTGCGCTTGTATTGAAATAGATTTTTGTAATTTTTTTTTTTATCTTTCTTCTATTTTTTATGTTTCGTTTGTCAAATTGCTTCAAATAATATCGTATTAGAATTTACCCGGCTAAATAATTTCTTTTGATTTTTATTATGAGAATCCTTTAACAGCTTTTTCTTCTCTACCTTATCATTTTTTACAGTTGAAATAGGAAAAAAGTTTTAACATTAAATAGAGAATTTATGTTCGTTTTGTTTTTTGACTAAGCTTTTATTGCCATTTTGCAAATATTTTCTATTGTTATTATTTTTATTAAGTTAATTTGTATTCAGATTTGCAACTTAACGACATTTCAATTAATTTCCATTACTGTTATATTTCTTATATTCTTTTTAATTACATTATATAATTGTTTATAACAAATAAAATTTACTTTATTTATAAATTAAAATTATAGATAAATTTTATTCCATTATAAAAATGTTGTATCTTGTGAAAAAGCACCGCATAGACGAAATTCATTATGACCGAGGATGGCTCTATTAAAAATAAAAATGAATTAATTATTTATTACATAAAAAGATATAATATTAAAAAAAAGAAAAACCTTAAAAATTGTGGATTATTTTCATGACGGCTACCCTTTTTGCCACACACCCTCAATATAAATTGTCTTTCAATTGAATTAGGCAGTGACTTTAACACAAATATTTATTTATAAAAATTAATTATTTAATTAAAAAATAAACTTTCATATGTTACATGTATACATAATAAAATTGTATTTACCATTGTTGTATTTTGATCACCCTCATGAAATTGCTCATTTTGTAATTTTTTAGCTTCGGTAAACATTTCTAATACTTGCAAGGACACAGTATGTTTTGCGCCACCGCTTAGCTGAGTTTCGAATCCCTTTAATAAATTTGTTATGATTGCAGTTTCCTTTTAAAATAAAAACGAAAACATAATTTTTATCATTTTCTTAATTTCTGCTAATAAATTATTTAAAACAAAAAAAATAAATTAAATAAAATTAAACAACGGTATTTACTTCTTTTTCTAATGCTAAATTTGCTTGGTATTTATCTGTAAATAATTTCTTTTTTAAACTTCTTATTTGACTAATTGTAGATTCCATATCAGTCATATCCATAAGTAATTTTTCCCATTTATCTATGGAATTTCCTGTTAAAAAATAAATAATAAAATGCATTAGCTAGCAACATGCTTTAAATGAAAATTTCTTTTGATGAAAACAAAAACACCTTTTACTTCATCTGACCAATCTTCTCGCGATAGTTTACAACAAAATGCAATTGCTTTGTCAATATTTTCTTGCAACATAGGGAAACAATCTTTATCGGAAGTGTATTCCTCCTAAATTAATAAAAAAAAAAGAAAATCAAATTATATATAAAACGAGAATATACAAAAGAAAACAAAACCTGAATTTTTAAAAGTGCTGTATGAAATAATGCGGCAATTGTTAATTGAAAAACTCTACCAATTGTCACAGTCTCCAGGATATGTAATACTTTCTCTGCCTCTTTTGTATCATCAAATAAACGTTTCTGTACAATAAAATTATTTTGTTATTTCATTAAAAAATTCATATGAATATCGTTAAATAAAATACTTGACGACGCGCCGGTACAGGTTTTGCCGTCTCCCAAACAACTTGCCATGTATTACCAGGTATTAACATTCTTGTACTTAATTGTCCCTTTTTACAATCATCCTCAGTGTTTTCAATCCAATCACGTGGACTATACCAACGAATAAAATCTTCTAATTTACCTGTTGGATTTGCTGCTTTAAAACTTTCCATATCCGATAACAACGAGGCACTCATCAATTGTGCGCACAATTCTATAAGTAAAATACATAATATATAAAGCACAATTAATTGATCGTAATAAATATAAATAAAACATCAAAATATTGAATAAAATAAAACAAAATAAAATAAGAAAAGAAGAAGAAGAAGAAAAAACTTGTATATAGGTCAGGCCAACAAGATGACTGTTATTTATGAAATAAATAAGAAACAAGAGCAGAATATACGAATGACATGTTACAGATATAAAATAAAAATAAAGAAATATTTATTACAGTACACTATATAACGTACCACTTCCCGGTCCAAGTTTAAGCATAACTTCGGCATCATTTTTTAGTTGATCTTCTGTCTTTGGAACAGGTTCTTGTGTTATTGGCACATAAAGTGGTTCATCTGAATCAACTAAGGTCATTTCACCAAGACGTGATAATCTACCTTCTGGCTTAATGTTCATCAAAGTTTTTGACGTTATCTTTGCATCTGTAATTAATTTATTATTATTATTGCTTTTAACTATAATTAATTATATTAATAAATAAATAAATTTATTTATTTTAATTACCATTTTCTTCATCTGAACAATCATAAAACTCTTCATCGGAATTTTCATTGCTTTGATTATTTTGACGGTCCATAGAAAATGGTAAACCACCATCACGTAAT